>BSWB01000005.1:11425000-13925000 GCA_033239125.1 Fagopyrum homotropicum | reverse complement strand
CAAGCAACCCATACCCGAGGCCGGGAAAGCAAGCCGCTACCTTGCCTAGCCTCCTCAAGAAGGCCGCCGGATATTGAAGCTTCCATTGCCGGAAGAAGCCCTCACCGCCCTTGTCGGAGCCGCCTTGCTTCCGCCTTCGATCCATCGAGGAGAGCCTTTGCTGTCGAGGAAGAAGATCCATGCCACCGGGAAGAGCCGCTCCGCCATCCCCTGCGTACCTGCCTTGCCGCCGGAGCCCTTGTGTACCCCCTTCCCCTGCGCGCTGTCAATGTAGGGTTTAAAAACCCTTTAGGGTTATTTACAAATCGGCCCCCCTCAGCTTTGTGTTAATTGCAGATTGTACCCAGTGTTTTGTTATTACAACTTTGACCCATTGATAGCATGAAATATGACGATATGTTAGGCACATGTGTTGGTTGTTTTCCCCCTTCTTTTTGTGTATATGGATATGAATTTGAAGCATTTATGAGCACATTCACCTATTATGTTGGTATAAAGATCTACACAAACTTTGTTGTGTTTTTAGGTGAATAAAGGCTTGGATTGGACCATATATGGAGTATGTAGGAGTATTTGATCATGCTAGGCATCAAGAGGATGCATTGGAATAGCTAAGGAGGGAGTATGAGTGGAAAGCTTTGCGAAACAAAGGCTTTCATGAAGATTTTGGACATTCCACGGTCAAGTACAAGGAACCACGGCCGTGGTTTTGGGAATTAAATTAAATTAGACCGTGCGAATGTATATCGAGAGAATTACACCATTCCACGGTGGGTTCCACGGGCGTGGAACTTTGCTCTTGGCCGTGATTCTTCTAACGGCTGCCACGTGTCATAACCCTATTTTCCCCTATAAGAAGGCTGAAGGAAGAGATAAAATACACACCACGCTAGAGAGAAGTTGAGATCATTGGGAAAAAATTTATTGCGAGAAGCTTTTGGAAGGAATTTTTGGAGAACTACGCATTTTGAGATTGCGTAATTGGAAGATATTAGAGTTTCACTTCGAAGGCGGATTGACATCCCGTTCATCTTTGTTCTTTAAAATTTGTGAGAGATTCTTACTCTATCCTATATTCATTGAACACAAGTACGGATTTTGAGTTTGATTGAGATTGTTTTGTGTTTGCTATTGAGTTTTCGAGGTTTTATATTTTCCTTCTTTTAATATTGATTATTGATTTGATGACTATGATTGTTGGCAAAAGCCTTAAGCGATTCTAAGGTGAAGGGTTGATAGTTGTAGCATAGATGATGATAGATTGAACCAAAACATATTGGACCCTGAGAATTGCGAGAAACCTCTCGTCGAGGTTTTCTATGGCCTGTTCTTGAGTTCCACGGCCGTGGTTCTTCAAGATCTGACCGTGGTTTTCGTCTATCGTACGTTCTTTGCTTTTGCTTTGATCCAAACTTAAAGATTTCCTTTAACCTAGCCTTGACTTACCTTTTCTAGGTAGTAGTGAGATTCAACATCCTCTACTTTGGTTTCGAGTGTCACAACCTTAACCGTTTTGGCTTATCTTTGATTCCCTTGGTTTTGGGCATGGGTATTTGAGAGTTTAATCTTGTCCTTCGTTTCTCTTTATATCGAGACTCAACATCCTTTATTGAGAGAGACTTTGGGATAGACTTATGGATTTTGGAACTTCACCGTATAATTCCCTACCTTAGATCTATCCATTTGCAATCCTAACTCTGTCCTTGTACCTTTAGAACATCTTGAATCGATTTCTATAATTGGATAGTTTAATCTTTGGAATCGTTGTTTTCCCAAATATCTTTACAAAAGCTTTTTATCTTGCATGACGATTTACGAACTGAATTTGATCCCCCAAATCCCTGAGTTTGATACTCTGGAATTCTTGCCTTACTATACCGATTCGTACACTGCGGGTTCGGGTTACTTGATTTCAGTTTTTATAAATTTAAGACTTAGTTACTCACACTTTCGAGGGAATAAGTTTTTGGCGCCGTTGCCGGGGATTTGATTTAGGCCAAATTCGGTTTTCGGTTGTCGGGCTTGGGAGCTTTTGCTCTTATTATTTGATCTATCTACCTTAGTGATTTTGCAGATTTCTCTTTAAGTATATGCGAAGGTCTCGAACTGCGAAAGACATCGTTCCTTTTGATCCTGAACCGGAGAAAACTCTCAAGAAACGGTTAAGGGAGAAAAAGATGTCTGAACACAATGAAAAGAGTCTTCAAGAGAAGTTGGGTTTTACAATCAAAATTGGATAAAGGCGTCAAGAGTAAGAGAGATGAATCATCCGACGATGATTCTATGCCTGAGCTGGAGGAAATACCACAATTTAATCCTCGTGTCCATGTTGATCCTCGCGCTCATGTTAGAGATGCGAGAGCTGCTAATGTCATGGCTGAACCACGAACTCTTGGGTAACGTATTGATCCAATTCAGCAACCACGCCGTTTAGGTGTGAATCTTAGAGATCCGGATGAGCATGACTATGGGTTTCGCCCTCAAGTTATCACTATGATCCGCCAAACTTAGTTTGGTGGAATGGAATCTGAATCTCCACATCAACAATTACAAAATTATGAGATTCTTATGGAGACCTTGAAGCCTCCAAGAGCTGTAAACAACAACTAGAAGTTCAGACCGTTCTTCTTCTCTTTGAAGGACAAAGCCTTAGCTTGGTATCAAGCTCTTCCAACTGGAAGATTTAATACATGGGAGGAGTTGACTTCGGAATTCCTCACCAAGTTCTTTCCGCCATCCAAAACAACGGAGTTGAGAGGTAAAATAAATGCTTTTTCTATGAAACTTAATGAAAGTTTGTTTAAATGTTGGGAAAGGTTTCAAGATCTTCAATTGGATTTCCCGCACCATGGCATTTCAAAGCTGGAATTATTGGAGATATACTATAAGGGATTGGATGTGGAAATGCAATTCAAACTTTAATCCCTTTCTTATGGAACTATTATGGATATGAGAGAAGATGATGCTTGAGATTTTATTGAGAAACAAACTCTAGTGATTGAGAAATATTCCCACAGGAAGGTTGATAGTGGGAATCGAGATTCCAGAGATCCAGGAGCAAGATTGAATCCAGCAGCCCAAGCTCAAATTTTCTCCCTCAACAATGAAATTAAGGAGCTGAAAGAAGTTTTAAAGTCCAACATTCAATCGAAAAAAGAGGAGGATGTTGGCTATCTAGGAAATGAGAACAATCAAGGGAACAAGAATAACAACCGGAACAATAATTGGAACAACAACAATATTAGGAACTTCAACAACAATTGGAGATCCAACCAACAAAATACCGGTAATCCTTATTCCCATGTTGAAAATTCACTAACACCTCATTCTTCTTCTACTTTTTTGAAAAGCCAGGGACAAACTTCAAATAATTCAAACTCATAACTGAACGCTAAGTAAGTCCTATGGACTTACCTCATATACTCGTATCCAATACCATGTCACAGCTTCCCCTTGGGGAAGAAAACAACGCCCGCAATAGCAAGGCACACAACATTATACACTGCAAGGGTTAGGAGACTCGTCTCCATAACCAACACCAACCTACAACCTCAATCTAACCCTCAAGACCATAACAAGCTCACAGATGCCTACAACATAACCTCAACATCAACACGAGTGCCTAAGGCACATCTCTAACATACCACTCATCCTTACCAAGCTAGCCTAGCCAACATCTAAGCCAAGGCCAAACAAAATGAAGGAAGGAAGACATACCAATAAGGTATGCATTAACAGAAGCAAGGAACTCCAAGCTGACCCAGTGAGGCGCAGGGGCGGCTCACATCAGGCACAGGGGCGGCTCACACCAGGCGCAGGGGCGGCTCACAGGCAGGCGCAGGGGCGGCTGTCTGTGCAGAATGTTGGCCCCGACTTCTCTTCGATCTCTTTTATCGACTCTCTTAACTTCTTCAACACATCACAGCAACACATATGTATACATACACATATATGATCATCAAACATCCAGGAAAGGATCCACACAAGCTCATATTATGATCCTAAGCTAGAAGAAGAAGAAAGAAGCAAAGAAGAAGAAGTAAAGAAGATGGGGAAGAAAGGTCTCACCTCAACAAACCCTTAGGCAGCAACCAAGAGCAATCAACACCTTCACAACCTCAACACATCAACAAAGAATCTCAACATCATCCTCATGATCATCCAAGCTCAAAACCTCAAACAAACTCTCAAAAACTCACACAAACTCAAAGGAAGATCAAGAAGAGAAGATGAAGAAGAAATGAACGTAAAGATGGAAATGGAGCTGAAGAGGATGAAGAAACCCTCACTGAGAAGCTAAGGAAGGCTTATATAGGAATCCATCCGCAAAGTACAAGTCAAAAGGTCAACAAAAGCGGTTGCATCAACACAGAGCCGCAGGGGCGGCTCACCCAAGGTGCAGGGGCGCCTAGCCGCAAGGGCGGTCTATGTGGTGCGCAGGTGCGGCTGCCAGGATCAGCCTAAGGCTCAACAAGGACTCCTAGGCTCCAAGGACTAAGGCTCTTACAACCACTCAGTCCCAACCATAATTTACTGTCTAGACTAGATCCATACACATGCAACCACAAGAGAGGAAGAATTGAGTGAATCTTGCCCTAGGGCTCACATAAGGATGAAGATAGGAAGAAGAGAAGAAGAAGAGAAAAGGGAGAGAACACTCACCAACAGTCCGGATCTACAGTCTATACCTAGGCGCAGCATCTCACAAGAAGATCCATGGAAGATGAAGGAGAAGGAGGTGGAGGAAGAGAAGAGAGGGTAGGAGAAGAAGAGTAACGTGAAAAATGAAAGGGGAGAAAGAGGGTTGTCTATTAGAGGGAAAACAAAAGGTCAAGGCTGCCAAGTCACTTAGAAAATAAGGGGTCAAAAAGAAAAATAAGGAAACGAGAGGTCGGAAAGAAGAAAGGATAAAAGTCGTCCACTCAGCACGCTGCGCCTACGGAATGGCTGAGCCGCGCCTGCTGGAAGGCTGCAACCACATCTCTCTTAGGTCGTAGGGGTGGTGGATTCTACTAAGGCTACTAAACCACTCACCTACTGGAACTACAAATTTCCGGGCATTACATCAGATCCCCCTAAATACAAGTTTCATCCCGAAACTTGCTAAACACGAAACTTTTGGTCATAACTCCTTCGGTAACAACTTAAAAACCGTAAACGTGCCAACTCTCTACTCGATAACCAAAGCCTATTGATGTTACCATAATAAGATCACACAAGGAACAAGACATATACTCATAGGAACCCATATAGCATACCACATCAAGATCTAACAAATCATACAAAACATTCCCCTGCGAAGCACATACTACACATAACGTCACACATGCACATAAGATCTAACCCATCGCTCCTATTGATGCTACTAGCTCGGCGTAAAACTCAACCATAGGTACCATCAACCGTTTCCTAGTTAGCCTCGTTGGCTCCTCGTCTATACCGCTAGATCTTCATGACTAACAACGCACCTCGAGTCATACATATACTCCCTTGATTGATACGGATGAAACACCTGGGCAGATCCTTTACTCTCTACGGTCTCTCCAACTAGTAACCCACTTCCCAACTCGCACTAAGATCTCAAAAAGGTCCGATATATCGGAAACTCAACTCCCCCTTTAATGTCCAAAATGTATGACGCCTCGCGTCCATGATACTGTTAACTAGACTTGCCCCATATCTGAACCCAAGTGGTCCATACCTCTTATTTGTATACGCCTTCTGGCGACTCAACTCGGCTAGCATCAACTCTTGGACCACCGCTACTCGAGCGAGGTCATCCCTTATGTGCTCAGGGTTATCCCTACATGTACTACTCTAATTCTAACACAAAGGTGTAGTACACTTCCGTCCATTTAATGTCCCACAAGGGCCATCCAAACAACACATGCCAACTATAACTATACGAGAACTCAATTAAAGGGAAGTGTTCAGACTACACTCGTTCCCAACCTAGCCCACAGGTTCTTGACACATCCTAGAATGTCTAAAAGGTCCGCTCTAACAGCCTATATGGCTGAGAACGAAAAGCTGTCATGATATGCAACTAGTAACCGAAGCGGCATGATCTTGCTACCAAAATCTGAGGTGAATTGCCCACCTCGATCCGAGACGATGATACTCGGTATCTCAAGGAATTCCTCTATCAACCTAGTAACTTCCTCGACTAGCCGACTCATCGGCCATGTTTCCCCATAAAGTGTAAAATGCGTTGCCTTTGTCCGTTGGTCTACTACAACCCAAAACAAGTCTGAACTGATACTTGGTCCAAATCCGGTCATAACCTTTATGGGGGTATCCTCTTACTGCCACTGCGCAACTATCAGTGGATGAAATTCTCCTCCCGTCCTATAGAGCTCACACTTGACCTGATGACATGTCGCACACTGGCTTCGTACATAGTCGCATCGGGCTTAAGCCTCCCTCACCAACACAACATATGATGTCCCGATTCATCTTACTTTTTGTATAGCACATAAGTTAGCCTCCCCTTAGGACATCCTTTCCCGGATTATCATCACAAACGACTTCTTTCTTGTTTCTTTCAGAACTCTCCCGGCGTATGAGGTAGCCTCCCCCAAATCAGACAAGGGTTTGTCCTTATCCGGAAACCGGATAAGGACTTTCCCGAGTATATTTATATTTTTGGTTTATTTTAGGAAAAGGTCAGAAAGTTTTTCCGATTTGGAAATCCCGATCCGAGTGTTTCGATCGAGTTATTTCCATCTTTTCCAAGTTTACTTTTATTATTTTTTTTTCTGCCTAACTTCTTCCTCCACGCCAAAGTTTGATGACTTTGATAGCGTGTTCCTTCTGTTGGAAGTTGTGCCTACTGTTCGCTCCGAATGGTGTGTGCAAGCTTTAAATTTATAACCCAAGAAGTATGCTTAAAACAAGGATGCGAACCCGTAGTGTACAGATCAGTTATAGTAAAAGCAAGAATTCAGGGGTGTCGATCTCAGGGACTTAGGTGAAACAAAGCAAGTATAGGTTGTCAATGCAACTAATAGCCACAAAAGAGATTAAAACAATCAAAGATGATAATAAGGTCAATTAATGGAAATATGCAAATTCTAGGGATTAAAGCATCTAGTTGTGGTTCCAACTCAAGATCTCAAGATAAGCGGACAAAGCTGAGGTTTTGGCAAAGGGAAGGTGTTACTAAAGTGGAATAGATCACCAGGTAAGTCTCACTTCTCACAATCCCAAGCCAAAGAACCTATCACCGGGTAAGTCTCAAGGTACTAAGGATAGGAATTATAGTCTCAAACCAACACACCAACTAAGGGAATAGAATCAACCTTTACCGGGTAAGTCTCAGGCTAATTCACAAAGATGGAATGAAGGCACACTCAAACCCCAATAAAGGATAAACCTTTATTACCTATTGCTTATGATCTTAGGTAAACAAACAAAGGAATCACCGGGTAAGTCTCATCCTAAGCTTGCAATGAACCAGGAAAGGTGTAATAAGAATAGGATTTGGCAAACTCTAACACTTAACTCTTAGTTACAGATTAGAAAAGTCACCTCGGTCAGTCAAGTTCCACCCCGGCTGAGATGTTCATCGACTGAACGAGATGTTCTAAGTTAAGGATAAAGACTCGAGCTTTTAGGGTCCTACTGGGATTTAAGATTATTCTATCATTGTTTTTCCCACAACTTTCAGCCAATTACCCTAGAATCGCACAAAGAAATTAGCAGCTCATCATCATGAAAGCAATAATCAAATATATGGGAAGAGAGTGAATATTTGAACACAAAATCCTTAAGAACAAGGCTTCAACAACTGAATTAAATAGACAAATCAGTGTTCCTTGGATAACAAATCCAACAAGACAATCAACAAGAAGGGAATCTAAGAAAGTCTTACAAATCCCTTCACAAATGCTATAACAAGCTATGAACTTCTTTCCTTCAATCTTCCTTCAACCTTCCAAAACTCCTTCCTAACTGCAGCTTCTTCAATATCCAAGTGCTGCGATGAAAGCGGGTTGCTCAATTGTGGAAAATCCAGCCCTTTATATAGGAGAATTATCTTCCAAAGATAATAATATGTTAAAAAGATAATTTCCTAATAAAATATATCCATATCTCTAAAATAGATCTCCAAAATATATGATCTTCCTTCCAGAAATCCAACCCAAAAATATAAGATCTCTCTTTCCAAAAATAAAAGATCTCAACCAAATAAAATATATCTCGCCACGTCCAGGGTGTTCGCCTCGGTCGGGGCGCTCCTCTAGATCACCTCGGTCGAGGTGACTCTGTGGTCAACCGAGGTGTTTCTCAGCTAAAGGTGAAATCTCTTGAATCTGGTCCAAAGTAAATCTTCTTTGTTAATTCCAAGCTTCTGGAGCTCCTCTTTAAGCTCATGAATGTAGCTCCAATGACTCCCTTGCTCCTTAGCTCCATTTTGATGCAAAACGTGCCATTTTACCTACGATTACAACGAAACTTGGTGTAGACCTCGATTCCCGCAAAGGTAGATGAAACGACAATATAATCACATAATATACATTCAAACATGCAGATTATTGAAGATAAAACGTCTAAACAAGTCCCAAAATATAGACTATAATATATGCTATCACCTACCCCAACCTACGCACCACCCAACCCCTTGTTTCTCTCATCTTCATGCCAACCACACCACCACAGTTGTTTGCCTTCACCCCCTCACGCCTCTGTATGTTGTGTAACCCATCTCCCATCTGTGCAAGTTGTGCCTCTCAACTCTCTCATACCTCTCCTCCAAACTCTCATCTAATATCCACATTTCCATCCTTCTCTTCTACAACACCGATCGGAGCTCGCTGCAACAACAACCACTCTGAACCACCATTGCCATCTCCCGGAGCTCCTCTTCTGCGACACCTCCTCCTCCTCTGTTGCGATCCTCGGCAAGCCATTAATTTGCAATAACTCTCCTACCTCTCGACTCTCCATCGAGCCCCTTCTTAGATAATTGCACGCTAGGAAATGGAACAACACGAGAGAGAGCCTCTGCTACCAGAAAGGTTGTGAACCCTCGAACGCCACCTCTCCTTGCGAGCCACCACCTTGCCGGGCTCGTGTCCTCCGTCGCAAACCAAGCAACCCATACCCGAGGCCGGGAAAGCAAGCCGCTACCTTGCCTAGCCTCCTCAAGAAGGCCGCCGGATATTGAAGCTTCCATTGCCGGAAGAAGCCCTCACCGCCCTTGTCGGAGCCGCCTTGCTTCCGCCTTCGATCCATCGAGGAGAGCCTTTGCTGTCGAGGAAGAAGATCCATGCCACCGGGAAGAGCCGCTCCGCCATCCCCTGCGTACCTGCCTTGCCGCCGGAGCCCTTGTGTACCCCCTTCCCCTGCGCGCTGTCAATGTAGGGTTTAAAAACCCTTTAGGGTTATTTACAAATCGGCCCCCCTCAGCTTTGTGTTAATTGCAGATTGTACCCAGTGTTTTGTTATTACAACTTTGACCCATTGATAGCATGAAATATGACGATATGTTAGGCACATGTGTTGGTTGTTTTCCCCCTTCTTTTTGTGTATATGGATATGAATTTGAAGCATTTATGAGCACATTCACCTATTATGTTGGTATAAAGATCTACACAAACTTTGTTGTGTTTTTAGGTGAATAAAGGCTTGGATTGGACCATATATGGAGTATGTAGGAGTATTTGATCATGCTAGGCATCAAGAGGATGCATTGGAATAGCTAAGGAGGGAGTATGAGTGGAAAGCTTTGCGAAACAAAGGCTTTCATGAAGATTTTGGACATTCCACGGTCAAGTACAAGGAACCACGGCCGTGGTTTTGGGAATTAAATTAAATTAGACCGTGCGAATGTATATCGAGAGAATTACACCATTCCACGGTGGGTTCCACGGGCGTGGAACTTTGCTCTTGGCCGTGATTCTTCTAACGGCTGCCACGTGTCATAACCCTATTTTCCCCTATAAGAAGGCTGAAGGAAGAGATAAAATACACACCACGCTAGAGAGAAGTTGAGATCATTGGGAAAAAATTTATTGCGAGAAGCTTTTGGAAGGAATTTTTGGAGAACTACGCATTTTGAGATTGCGTAATTGGAAGATATTAGAGTTTCACTTCGAAGGCGGATTGACATCCCGTTCATCTTTGTTCTTTAAAATTTGTGAGAGATTCTTACTCTATCCTATATTCATTGAACACAAGTACGGATTTTGAGTTTGATTGAGATTGTTTTGTGTTTGCTATTGAGTTTTCGAGGTTTTATATTTTCCTTCTTTTAATATTGATTATTGATTTGATGACTATGATTGTTGGCAAAAGCCTTAAGCGATTCTAAGGTGAAGGGTTGATAGTTGTAGCATAGATGATGATAGATTGAACCAAAACATATTGGACCCTGAGAATTGCGAGAAACCTCTCGTCGAGGTTTTCTATGGCCTGTTCTTGAGTTCCACGGCCGTGGTTCTTCAAGATCTGACCGTGGTTTTCGTCTATCGTACGTTCTTTGCTTTTGCTTTGATCCAAACTTAAAGATTTCCTTTAACCTAGCCTTGACTTACCTTTTCTAGGTAGTAGTGAGATTCAACATCCTCTACTTTGGTTTCGAGTGTCACAACCTTAACCGTTTTGGCTTATCTTTGATTCCCTTGGTTTTGGGCATGGGTATTTGAGAGTTTAATCTTGTCCTTCGTTTCTCTTTATATCGAGACTCAACATCCTTTATTGAGAGAGACTTTGGGATAGACTTATGGATTTTGGAACTTCACCGTATAATTCCCTACCTTAGATCTATCCATTTGCAATCCTAACTCTGTCCTTGTACCTTTAGAACATCTTGAATCGATTTCTATAATTGGATAGTTTAATCTTTGGAATCGTTGTTTTCCCAAATATCTTTACAAAAGCTTTTTATCTTGCATGACGATTTACGAACTGAATTTGATCCCCCAAATCCCTGAGTTTGATACTCTGGAATTCTTGCCTTACTATACCGATTCGTACACTGCGGGTTCGGGTTACTTGATTTCAGTTTTTATAAATTTAAGACTTAGTTACTCACACTTTCGAGGGAATAAGTTTTTGGCGCCGTTGCCGGGGATTTGATTTAGGCCAAATTCGGTTTTCGGTTGTCGGGCTTGGGAGCTTTTGCTCTTATTATTTGATCTATCTACCTTAGTGATTTTGCAGATTTCTCTTTAAGTATATGCGAAGGTCTCGAACTGCGAAAGACATCGTTCCTTTTGATCCTGAACCGGAGAAAACTCTCAAGAAACGGTTAAGGGAGAAAAAGATGTCTGAACACAATGAAAAGAGTCTTCAAGAGAAGTTGGGTTTTACAATCAAAATTGGATAAAGGCGTCAAGAGTAAGAGAGATGAATCATCCGACGATGATTCTATGCCTGAGCTGGAGGAAATACCACAATTTAATCCTCGTGTCCATGTTGATCCTCGCGCTCATGTTAGAGATGCGAGAGCTGCTAATGTCATGGCTGAACCACGAACTCTTGGGTAACGTATTGATCCAATTCAGCAACCACGCCGTTTAGGTGTGAATCTTAGAGATCCGGATGAGCATGACTATGGGTTTCGCCCTCAAGTTATCACTATGATCCGCCAAACTTAGTTTGGTGGAATGGAATCTGAATCTCCACATCAACAATTACAAAATTATGAGATTCTTATGGAGACCTTGAAGCCTCCAAGAGCTGTAAACAACAACTAGAAGTTCAGACCGTTCTTCTTCTCTTTGAAGGACAAAGCCTTAGCTTGGTATCAAGCTCTTCCAACTGGAAGATTTAATACATGGGAGGAGTTGACTTCGGAATTCCTCACCAAGTTCTTTCCGCCATCCAAAACAACGGAGTTGAGAGGTAAAATAAATGCTTTTTCTATGAAACTTAATGAAAGTTTGTTTAAATGTTGGGAAAGGTTTCAAGATCTTCAATTGGATTTCCCGCACCATGGCATTTCAAAGCTGGAATTATTGGAGATATACTATAAGGGATTGGATGTGGAAATGCAATTCAAACTTTAATCCCTTTCTTATGGAACTATTATGGATATGAGAGAAGATGATGCTTGAGATTTTATTGAGAAACAAACTCTAGTGATTGAGAAATATTCCCACAGGAAGGTTGATAGTGGGAATCGAGATTCCAGAGATCCAGGAGCAAGATTGAATCCAGCAGCCCAAGCTCAAATTTTCTCCCTCAACAATGAAATTAAGGAGCTGAAAGAAGTTTTGAAGTCCAACATTCAATCGAAAAAAGAGGAGGATGTTGGCTATCTAGGAAATGAGAACAATCAAGGGAACAAGAATAACAACCGGAACAATAATTGGAACAACAACAATATTAGGAACTTCAACAACAATTGGAGATCCAACCAACAAAATACCGGTAATCCTTATTCCCATGTTGAAAATTCACTAACACCTCATTCTTCTTCTACTTTTTTGAAAAGCCAGGGACAAACTTCAAATAATTCAAACCAGCCGGAGAAGGACAAATTTAATGCGATGATGGAAACGATCTTGGGGAAGATACAAAGAATGGAGAGTCACATTACTTCGATTTCTAAAGCACAAAAAGCTTTGAAAAATCAAGTATTCGGCAAGGCCGGAGAAGTTCCTAGTGATCAAGGGAAGTTTCCCGGAAAAACGGAGGACAATCCGACAGGGAGGGTGATGACAATTACAACAAGAAGTGGTGTAACAACCACCGACCCGTAACCCACATTCGTTGAGGTTCCTGTTGAGGAGAAGGAAAAGGAGAAGGAAAATGTTTATGTTCCTCCTCCAACTTATAAACCTCCTTTTCCGTTCCCGCAATCTAGAGCGAGAGCGTGTCAAGACAAGCATTTCGGTAAGTTTGTTTACCTCGTGAGTAAACTTCACATTATCATACCTTTTCTTGTTGCAATTTTAGGTATACCCACTTATGGGAAGTTCTTGAAGGAGATCCTCTCTAACAAGAGGGAGCTTGAAGACTTTGGTGAAGTTAAGATTAGTTTGGAGTCTTCGGAACTCAATAAAACGATGACGGAAAAGATGCCCCCAAAGCTGCGAGATCCGGAGTCATTTTGCATACCAATAGGAGTAAGAGAAGTCACATATGATGCACTTTGTGACTTTGGAGCAACTGTGAGCATTATTCCACTTGCTTTGTGCGAGAAAGTCGGTTTAGGTGAACCTAAGCCGGTGAAGATTACGTTGTATATGGCGGATCGATCCATTACTCGACCCGTTGGAATCATTTAAGACGTCCCGGTTAAGCTCGGTAAATTCTATATTCCTATAGAATTTGTTGTGCTTGACATTCCTGCAGATTGCCCGGTCCCGATCATACTTGGGAGGCCTTTTCTTGCAACTTTTGGATGTATGGTTGATTGCAAGAATGATAGATTAGCCTTCGATATTGGAGAAGAGAAAGTTGAATTTGTTCTCTCAACTTTGACAAAAGAACCAACACTTGGAGAGGATATGTTCAACATATATGATGAAGAGGTATCTAGAGAGGAAGTGAGTTCGATCTTGTTCAAAGATCTGTTACAAAAGGTTATAACTATGAGCATCATGGAAAAGGGAGCGGAAGAAGATTGTAACGCTGAGATTGATGCTTTGGAAGAGTTTGAAGAAGTACAAGTTGAAGAATTCGAAAAATTGTACGATGGTTCGGAAAATACCAGAAATCACAGTCAGTCGGTGTTTTCCACGGGTGTGGTTTCACCAATTTCACCTGTGAAAAAGTATGTCGAGAGCAACCACTCAATTGACACACAAAATCACGGCCAAAAATGCACCTTCCACGGCCATGGAAGTAGCAGTGACATCCTGGAACTTGAAAATGCTGAGGAAAATTCCGTTCTTTCTGCAAACGTTCTTGCTTCTTCTTCCACCACTTCCATACCCTTGGAAACATCCAAGGAGACCTCGGACAACCCTCACAACACTCCAAAGGCATCTTCAACTTTGGAATTAAAGCCACTTCCCGCACATCTAAGGTATGCCTTTCTTGGATCTAACTCTACATTTTCCGTCATAGTTAGTTCTAGTTTAAGTGAAGATGAGCATGATAGGCTTATGATTGTTTTGAAGAAACATAGAAAACCTTTAGGCTACACCATAGAGGATATTGTAGGAATCAAACCATCTTTATGTATGCACAAGATACTAATGGAAGAGGATTATAAGCCTTCACGTCAACCTCAACGACGGTTAAACCCGATCATAAAAGAGGTCATGAAGAAGGAGATCCTTACATATCTTGATGCAGGTATCATATTCTCAATTTCCGATAGCAAGTGGGTGAGTCCTGTTCAAGTTGTCCCAAAGAAGGGAGGAATGACCGTTGTGGCTAACAAGAACAACGAACTCATTCCAACGAGATTGGTGACAGGATGGAAGATGTGTATAGACTATCGCAAGTTGAACAATGCGACGAGGAAGGATCACTTCCCGTTGCCCTTCATTGATCAAAAGCTTGAGAGTTTAGCGCAATATTATTACTTTTACTATCTTGACGGTTATAGTGATTTCTTTTAGATTCCGATTCATCCGGACGACCAAGAAAAGACCACATTCACGTGCCCATGGGGTACGTTTGCTTATAGGAGGATGACATTCGGATTGTGCAATGATAGCATGTATTATAGTCTATATTTTGGGATTGGTTTAGACGTTTTATCTTCATTAATCTGCATGTATGGATGTATATTCTTTGATTATATTGTTGTTTTGTCTACCTTTGCGGTAATCGAGTTCTACACCTAGTTTTGTTGTAATTGTAGGGAAAATGACACGTTTTGGAACAAAATGGAGCTAAGGAAGCTAAGGAGTCATTGGAGCTACATTCGGGAGCATTGAGGAGTTATAAGAAGATCTCAGGAAGCATGGAAATGATTTAGAAGATTGATTTTGGACTAGATTAGAGAGTTACACATTTAGCTGAGATTTACCTCGATCAGCTACAGTACCACTTCGACCGAGGAGATCTTGAGGAGCGTCTGAACCGAGGCGAACTGATGACGGGACATGAGATCTTTATTTTTGGCCGAGATCTTCTAAATTTGGAAAGTGAATATCACATATTTTTGGCTGGATTTCTGGAAGGAAGATAATATTTATGGCTGATATATTTTGGAAGATTTGAATATATTTTCTAGGAAATTATCTTTTTTAGATATTTTATCTTTGCAAGATAATTCTCCTATATAAAGGGTTGGATTTTCTACAATTCAGCCATCTTCGGATCAAGTATTTTCTGGAGTATTTTCTGAAGAGTTTGAAGGAAGTTTTGAAGGAAGTTTTGAAGGTTGAAGATCAGGGAAGGAAGGGCTAGTTTTGAAGCTAGTTTTGAAGGAAATAGTAAGATTCTCTTGGTTTGGTTTGGTTTTGTCTCAATAGAGAAGAAATGCAGCGTGACAGAGAAGAGACTCGCGCAAGAACTGAAGGAATCGAAGCAGATATGGCCGCTCTAAGGGCCCAGTTTCTGCCTCCACCGATCCCAGATCCTCGACCGAGGCAAGACCCAGTCCCAGTTGCCCCGGCCGAAATGCACCCACCACCTCGAACAGAGGATGGACCCCAATCAGCAAATCAGGCGTCCAGGAGTCAACCTAGGTGATCCAAGTGAGAATGATTATGAACTTAGACCTCAAGTTCTAAACATGATTCGACAATGTCAATTTGGAGGTTTGGAGAGAGAGTCTCCACAACAATATTTGCAAAACTATGAGATTCTGATGGAGACTTTAAGACCATCAAGAGTGGAGAACAACAATAACAAGTTTAGGCCTTTTTATTTCTCTTTGAAAGACAAGGAGCTTGATTGGAATCAAGCTCTTCCGGCCGTAAAAATCAACACTTGGGAAGAGATGACAACAGAGTTTCGTACTAAGTTCTTTCCCCCTTCTAAGACCGTTGAATTGAGGGGAAAGATCAATGCTTTTATTATGAAGGAAAAAGAGAGTTTGTCCAAGTCATGGGAGAGATTTAAGGATCTTTTGTTGGATTCCCCACATCATGGGATTCCAAAGATTGAGTTGCTGGAAATTAACTTCAAGGGTTTGGATGGAGATACTCAATTCAAGCTCCAATTACTTTCCGCCGGCACCTTCATCGATATGCCGATATATGAAGCTTGGGATTTCATTGAAAAGCAAGCTTTACACATGGAGAAGTACTCCCATCAAAGAGTTGAAGATGGAGCAAGGAGAGTTAGCTTCCAAGACACATCATCAAATGGAGCTCAACTCACCTTGCTTAGCAATGAAGTAAAAGCATTGAGGGAGTTTTTAGTAGCTCAAACAAAGAAGGAGCAAGGCGGTGGCTACCAAGGAAGGAACAACTATCAAGGGCCACGGAACAACAATTACAAGAACAACAACAGAAACTCCAACAACAACAATTGGAGATCTAATCAACAAAATTCCGGTAACCCTTATTCTCATGCTAATAATGCTCTTAACACCCCCTCTTCTTCTTCTACTCCATTGAGAAGCCAGGAGCTTGCATCAAGTTTGTCCCAGCCACCAAAGAAAGATGTTGTGCTAGAAGCAATATTGATCAAGCTCAACGCTATGGAGACATAGATGAATTCATTTTCAAAGGCACACAAATCCTTAGACATTTTTCAACAAGGTGAATGAAGCGCCAAGAGATCCATAGAAGCTCCCAGCAAGGACAAAGAGTAACCCTAAAGGACAAATCATGGCAATTACAACACGCAGTAGATTGAAGACTGCAAATCTAGTACTTCGGTCGAGCCACGACCAGATGAACACGTCGGTCGAGGTGCCAACCGAGATGGAGCCCTAGAAAGCGAAAGATAAATCTGAAGTTTATGTTCCACCTCCTGCTTATAAACCACCACTTCCATTCCCTCAGTCAAGGGCGAGGGCACATCTAGACAAGCACTTTGGTAAGTTTCTAGAGCTTATGAATAAACTACATATTAACATCCCTTTCCTTGATGCCATTCTTGGGATGCCCGCTTATGTGAAGTTTCTGAAAGAGATTCTATCAAGGAAGAGGATGCTGGAGGATTTTGGTGAAGTAAGGATGACATCTAGGTCTTCGGAGCTCATTCAAATCATGAAGGAGAAAATGCCACCTAAATTGAGGGATCCCGGTTCATTTTGTATTCCCATTCAAGTTGGGGATGTCACTTATGATGCGCTTTGTGATCTAGGAGCCAGCGTGAGTATCATTCTATTGGAGCTTTGTAAGAAAGTCGGAATTGGAGAGCCCAAGCCGGTGAAGATGACGCTATACATGGCAGATCACTCCATTACCCGTCATGTGGATATCTTGGAGGACGTTCCCATCAAGTTAGGTAATTTCTACATACCTATAAACTTTGTTGTACTTGACATTCCCACAGATTATCCCATTCCTATCATTCTCAAGAGACTATTTCTAGCAACTTCGGGTTGCAATGTGGATTGTAAGAACGCCAAGTTAAAATTCAACATTGGTGACGATCATGTGGAGTTTGTATTGCTTGCTGCAATGAAGGGAGAGCCGTTGGAAGATGACATCTTCAACATCTATGATGAAGAAGAATCTAGAGAATTGGTGAGCTCTATCCTTATTAATGATCCTCTTGAAAAAGTTCTTAGTTTTAGTTTAATGGAAGAAGGTATAGATGTCTCTTGTGATGCAGATATACGAAAAGCATTGGAAGCAAATCCAGAAGCTAGATTTGTTAAACTGATTCAGGAGAAGAAAAACACGTTAGATTTAGGTCCCAGTTCCAGTACCTCGACCGAGGCACTTGCTGGACCAAGCGAGGTGTTCTTATCTGAAGAACATTTCGGTCACCCACCTCGGGCCCCGACCGAGATAGCAAGCGAGATGATGTAAACTGAGACTTCTAAAAGTCCAGTTCTTCGATCTAAGTCCACTTCACTAGAAGGAGGAAGCACATACCCGCCTCAGAAAGCACCCCCAGTCGTGGAGCTTAAACCGCTTCCGAGTCACTTAAGATATGCTTTCCTTGGTCCGGATTCTACTTATCCCATTGTCGTTAGTGTTTCCCTTTTTGAAACTGAATTATCTAAACTGATGCATGTTTTGAGGAAACATCAAAAGGCTTTGGGTTATACTATTGATGATCTTGTTGGTATTAAGCCTTCATTTTGCATGCATAAGATACTAATGGAAGACGATCATAAGACTTCACGGGAACCTCAGAGACGGTTAATCCGATCATGAAAGTGGTGGTGAAGAAAGAAATTCTTAAGTTGTTGGATGTAGGTATCATATTTCCCATATCGGATAGCAAATGGGTGAGCCCGGTGCATTTAGTTCCCAAGAAAGGAGGAATGACCGTTGTGACGAATAAGAATAACGAGTTGATTCCAACTAGGACCGTTACGGGCTGGAGGATGTGCAATGATTATAGGAAGCTGAACGTGGCCACTCGGAAGGACCAGTTCCCGCTTCCCTTCATCGACCAAATGCTCGAATGGTTAGCTCAACACTCTCATGTTTGCTATCTAGATGGTCATAGTGGCTTCTTTCAGATTCCTATCCATCCGGATGATCAAGAGAAGACCACTTTCACTTGTCCATGGGGGACATTCGCTTATCGGAGGATGTCATTCGGATTGTGTAACGCACTTGCTACCTTCTAGCGTTGTATGATGGCTATCTTTTCCGAGTACATTGAGGAGATCATGGAGGTATTCATGGATGACTTTTTGGTATATGGTTCCTCTTTTGATAATTGTTTGGCTAACCTTTCTCTAGTGCTACAACGTTGTGAAGACACTAATCTTGTTTTGAATTGGGAGAAGTGTCACTTTATGGTTAGCAAAGGAATTGTTCTAGGACACCTTCTTTCCAACCGAGGCATTGAGGTCGATCGAGCTAAGATCTAGACTATTGAGAAACTTCCTCCACCTTGTTCTATTAAGGGTGTGCGGAGTTTTCTCGGGCATGGAGGTTTCTACAGGAGGTTCATCAAGGATTTCTCTAAAATCTCTAAACCGCTCACTAATATCTTGAATAAGGATATTGTTTTTGAGTTTTTGCAGGAATGCCTTGATGCTTTTTACAGGATAAAGGAAGCATTGATTACCGCTCCTATCATTCAACCTCCCGATTGGACCTTGCCATTTGAGATCATGTGTGATGCTAATGATGTGGCCGTAGGAGCGGTACTAGGACAAAATAAGGATGGCCGAACCAACGCCATTTACTATGCTAGCAAGACGCTATTTGAAGCTCAACTAAATTACACTACCACCGAAAAGGAGCTTTTGGCAGTTGTATATGCTTTTGAGAAATTTCGCTCTTACTTAGTGGGAGCGAAAGTTATTGTTTACACTGACCATGCAGTTATTCATTACTTGCTTGCTAAGAACGATGCAAAGCCGCGCCTCATTCGTTGGATTCTCTTGCTTCAAGAGTTTGACGTAGAGATTCGTGATAAGAAGGGATCCGAGAACTCTGTTGCGGATCACCTCAGCCGGCTACCTCCCTCCTCGCTCAAGAAGGATGACCTACCCATAGATGATTTGTTTCTCGATCAACACTTGCATTTGATGGAACATTGGATAGAATCCTTTGTTTCACCCCATAATGAAGATGAAGTATGGGGTGAGGACACCTTCCAGTACGTTTAAGGATGATGTACGGTCCAGCTAGCGACCTTAGATCAAACGCTTCTTGGGAGGCAACCCAAGGTATTGCTTTCTTTTTCCCTTTTCTAGCTTAGTTTTAGATAGTTTGCTTCGTTTTGTTTTTGCGTCCTCTAGGCAGGAACCAAGTACTATCTAAGGAGGGATTGCAGCTCAGGAGCTACACTGGAAGGACAGAAAGTCGAGAAATTGAGAAGACGGAGGTTGACCGAGACACATCTCGGTTGTTGTCACAGCACCTCGACCGAGATGTTCTTGACCAACCGAGGCGACTAGGTCTGACATCCAGTTTGACACCTCGGTGTTAGCATGAAATATTGTGATAATTTAGGCACGTTTTCTAAGTGTATTTCATCCATATTGATAGTCATTGATTGAGCATTAATGCATTTGTGAGCTAGTTTGTCTATAATGTCGATATAGAGATCTACACAAGCTTTATGTTGATTGTAGGCAATTAAGAGCTGTTTCCGATCGGATTGTGCGAGAATGGAGTTTGATTGAGCATGTCCATGAATTGAGGACATTCCTAGGAGCTAAGGATGTGCTAACTTGAAGAATGCACGAGACTAAGGAAGAATCACGTTCTTGCCCTAAACCACGCTCTAAAATACGGCCGTATTACTTTCCACGTTCAAGTCCACGGCCGTGGAACCATGGCAAGGGAAGCGTGGTTCATTCCAGCAACTTCTACGGCCGTGGAGGAGTTGTGTCAAACCATGTTGATTTCCACGCTCTAAATTACGGCCGTGGAACCCTTCCACGACCGTGATCTTGGCGATCTTTTTCGCCACACTTTAAGCCACGATCTCCGACGCAATTGGGCCGGGCCGATATTTTATCTTACACTATAAATGGACGGACGAAGAGAGATTTTGTCACCTTCGCTTACGCATAGACGCATCTTACGCTTGCGCTTGGAATTGCCCTAATTTTGCATTTGAGCAAATCTGGCTTTGGTTGACACTAATTGTTGTTGAAAAAGATATAAGTACCCCTTAGGAAGCCTTTGGTAGTGATTTAGAGGAAATGATTTACAGATTCAGAGAGTGCATTCGAACAACAATTCGCCTCGGTCTAGTCGACTGTGTCTCGGCCGAGGTGTTCTTAGGGCAACCGAGGTGTTCTTCGTTAGAAAAATGAGCAATAGATGTGATCGTCAATTGGCCTTGTGGGACAAACCTAGCAGTTCCCATCAGTCTTCCCCTTACTCTACTTCTCAGTTCTCTATTCCGGTGATCCACAAGCGACACCGAACTTATTATGATCGTATTTGCGGGCGTCTGATTGTTGCGCCGCGCTTGATTCACGTTGATGCCTTCGAGTGCCTCCATGTGGTGGAGGACTTGAAGAAGATGATCTCCATGGTTGGGCTGGAGGATTTCATGGATATTAGAGCGCCAGCTTAGCGGACGACGTTGGAGTTTGTTAGCTCAGTTAGTTATGTGCCGGAGCGTCAAGTAATCATGTACCAGCTGCTGAACAGGAACTATGTAGTTCCTATGGACAAGTTTAGGGAGTATTTTTGTTTCCCTACACCTACAGTTTCTGAATTTCCTTCCCTAGCAGTTGCTCAGAGTTTTTGGGGCGAGATAGCCCATGTGACGGACCACAGTGACAGGTGGAGGCCCGGCGATTCCCGGGAGCGTATTATATTCCATCTTGCTTTCCGCCTTGCTCACATGATCTTCAGTGAGACACTTTTGGCGCGTACTGAGACGCCCCAGAAGATCCGTCAGGGAGAGTTGCTAAGTTTGTTTTGTATGGTCACGGGAGGAGTGCCGGACTTTGCTGCCGTGCTGGTAGATAATTTGCACAGGATCAAGGGCAAGTCAAAAGGCGATATCTGTTGTGGTGTGTTGGTGACCCACATCGCCACTTCTATGGGTCTTGATCTTTCAACTTGTACACTGGTTGCGGTTGCGAAGCCGCTAGGACTGCAGGAGATGATCACAAGATGTATTCTTGTCCCTCGTGGCCTTGGCACACCTTACGTTTCCATGCCATGGGAGACGACTGCACCACAAGAAATTATGTGGTCATCCCAGTTTTTTGTCTTTGACCGTCAGTTCTGGTCTGCTTCTTGGTTTCCCTACATGCAGGATGCTAGAGATGCAGCTGACGATGATGATGATGATGAGGGATATGATGAAGGAGCTGCGATGGAGACTGGTACTGATACCAGAGGCCCTAGTGTTCCCGTGGTCGATCTTGATGATGAGGCGACAAAGGAGGAGAGAGAAGCAGCAGCAACACCACCTCAACGTAGATCCCGCAGACTTAGAGATCCTGAGGCTTACCAACGGATTGATGAGCTCACTGAGTAGATGATTGATTCCTACGCAGCCCTAACAGTTGACATTCATGAGCGCTTCGCTGAGGAGCGGAAACATATCGAGGGATGGACGCATCAGATGTTGGGAGCCAGCACTACACCAGACGGATGATGGAGATTCAGCATCAGCAGGTTATGGGGTACCCATTCGACCCGACCCAACACCCTTACATTCCACATTCACCACCGCCAGCTGACGAGGATTAGAGCTTCATGGATTTCTTTTAGTTATTATGTAGTTCAGCTAGGTTCGGTGAGTTTTATGATTCCTTAGACTTATATTTGACCCATTGGGACAATGTGTCCCAATTATGGGGTATTTGGATGTATCTTACTTGACTTATATGTGTATGCTTTGCATGACTCCCAAATATTATGATCTTATTCTGCTTTACTTGGCTCTATGTGTTTATTTGTTATTACATGCATACATACAAGTTTCTGTTTGAGAAAAACGTCGAAAACCAGTTTGAAAAAAAAAATTATGACCTCGACCGAGACGTTCATGGCCGATCGTGGATGAACACCTCGGATGACGCCAGAACACCTCGACCAAGGTGGCTTTAACTGAAAGGTTTTTGAATCGTTTTGTGCTTCTTCCCTGGACACGACCTCAATGATGATTCTGTTTGCAGATTTGTTTTGAAATCTTTATATGCTCGAAAGGTTTTATGATATGTTTAAGTTGAAAAATGCTTTGTTTGAAATTATAGCATGTTTAATACTTTGTTTTTATCAAAATTATGTTGGATTTGAAGGTTGACACCACATTATGAGTTCTCTCACATTCTTCTTGGGATGATGAAAGGCACTTCATCCTCTTCTTATTCTTCTTGACCATGCTTTAGCCCCTCATATATGTATTTGCCTCCCTTTACCTATCCGGGAATTTGGAAGCAAGTGAAGAAAAGCAAGTAAAGTGAAGTTGAGATGTTGGCTGAAAGTTTTAGAAAGAAACAATTAGGTTTGGGGAAGTCAATCATGATGATGAGTAACTCGGCACCATTCACATATCCGGGTGTTTGTGTCTTGTCAAAGTCTGGTTGAGCGATATTCCTAACGGGTCATGGTATGTGCATCAAGGGTTTGAGGCATCTCGAGAAATTGATGATTACTGATCTCCTAGGCTTCGGTTATTGTGCACCTCTGTCCATGCATCCCAAACAGTAAAGTAAAATAAGCAAAGCTTATTGGTGGAAGATGTTGAGATTTAAAGAAAGTGAAGTAAGATCTTATTCCCGGATTCTAGCACCACATTACCCTATATACATCCCACCTTGACACGTTTCTTGACCTCTTTTGGGAAGCCCTTAAGACCTCGAGCTTGTTGATTGACTTGGTGGTTTAAACTTGATTATACATGATTAATTTCGATAAATATGATTTATTATACATTCTATGATTTTATGCAAAGATGAACAACTTTCTTATATTTATAAAATGTTTTGATCATGTCTTGATTTTATTTGCCATGAAGCATTCTCTTAGGGTGATCTATGAGTGGAGCACACCACCAAAAGGTTTTGAAATGTTTTTCATTGATCTTTCTGACTTATAATCCCTTCTATCTTGTATCTAAGATTTGGAACTTGCTTGGGGACAAACAAGGGACAAGTATCGGGTATTTTGATAACATGTATTATAGTCTATACTTTGGGATTGGTTTAGACGTTTTATCGTCATTAATCTATGTTCGCTCCAAACGGTGTGTGCAAGCTTTAAATTTATAACCCTAGATGTAAACTTAAAACAAGGATGTGAACCCGCAGTGTACGGGTCAGTCGTAGTAAAAAGCAAGGAATTCCAGGGGTCGATCACAAGGACTTAGTGAAACAAAGTCGGAATAGGTAAGCTTTGTAAATACTAACAACAAAAGCAATTAAAACAATCAAGGATGATAAAAGTCAATTAAGAAAATATGCAATTCTAGGGATTAAAGCATCTAGTTATGGTTCCAACTCAAGATCTAAAGATAAGCGGACAAGCTGAGATTTTGCAAAGGGAAGGTGTTACTAAACTGTGAATAGATCACCGGGTAAGTCTCACTACTCACTAATCCAAAACTGTAACTCCTATTACCGGGTAAGTCTCAAGGAATTAAGATAAAGAACTATATCCTCAAACCAACACACCACCTAAGGGAATAGAATCAACCTTTACCGGGTAAGTCTCAGGCTAACTCACAAAGATGGGATCAAAGCACACTCAAACCCCAATAAAGGATAAACCTTTATTACCTACACTTATGATCTTAGGTAAACAAACAAAGGAATTACCGGGTAAGTCTCATCCTAGGCTTGCATTGAACCAGGAAAGGTGTAATAAGAATAGGATTTGGCAAACTCTAACACTTAACTCTCAGTTTTGGATCAGGTAAGTCACCTCAGTCAGAAGAATTCCCATAAAAATAGGTAAAATATATGATCTAAATTATCTTCTTCCTTCCAGGAACCCAGCCCAAAAATATAAGATCCTCTTTCCAAAGATAAAAGATCTGAGCCAAGAATAAAATATCTTCGCCGCGTCCAAGGTGTTCGCCTCGGTCGAGTCGGCTCCTCTGGATCACCTCGGTCGAGGTGACTCTGTAGTCAACCGAGGTGAGTCACAACTGAATGTAAAATTTCTCAAATCTGGTCCAAGTGAATCTCTAATCCATGGTCATGCTTCCTGGATTTTTCCTTAAGCTCCTGAATGTAGCCCCAATGACTCCTTAGCTCCTTTTGCTCCATTTGAGTCCAAAACGTGCCATTTTGCCTACGATTACAACAAAACTAGGTGTAGACCTCGATTCCCGCAAAGGTAGATGAAATGACAATATAATCACATAATATATATACAAACATGCAGATTATTGAAGATAAAACGTCTAAACTAGCCCCAAAATATAGACAATATTCATGCTTTCAAAATACCCAATACTTAGCCCTTGCTTGTCCCCAAGCAAGTTCCGAATCTAGAATACAAGATAGAATGGATTATAAGTCATAAAGATCAATGAAAAAGTCTTTCAAAACATTTTAATGGTGTGCTACAATCATAGATCACTCTAAGAGAATACTTCATGGAATTTAAAATCAAAATATGCTTAAAACATTTTATAAATATAAGAAAGTTGTTCATCTTTGCATAAAATCATAGAATGCATAATAAATCATAATTATCGAAATTAATCATGTATAATCCAGTTTAAACCACTAAGTCAATCACGAAGCTCGAGGTCTCAAGGGCTTTCCAAAAGAAAGGTCAAAGAAACGTGTGAGGGTGGGATGTATGTAAGGTAATGTGGTGCTAGAATCCGGGAAAAGGATCTTTTCTTCACTTTGCTTTTGAACTTCAACATCTTCCACCAATAAGTTTTGCTTATTTACTTTTTTTTTACTTTACTTTTTGGGATGCATGGACAGAGGCGCACAATAACCGAAGCCTAGGACATCAGCAATTATCAATTTTTCGAGATGCCTCAAACCCTTGATGCACATAACATGACCCGTTAGGAATATCGCTCAATCCGACTTTGGCAAGACACAAACACCCGGCTATGTGAATGGTGCCGAGTTACTCATCATCATGATTGACTTCCCCAAACCTATATGTTTTTTTTTAATTTTCAGCCAACTTCTCAACTTTTACTTCACTTGCTTTCACCACTTTGCTTGCTTCCAAATTCCCGGATAGGTAAAGGGAGGCAAATATGTATATGAGGGGCTAAGCATGATCAAGAAGAAGAAGAGAAGAGAATGAATTGCCTTAATCATCCCAGGAAGAAAGTGAGAGAACTCATCATGTGGTGTCAACCTTCAAATTCAACATAATTTGGATAAAAACAAAGTATTAAACATGCCAAAATTTCAAACAAAGCATTTAGCAACTTAAACATATCATAAAACCTTTCAAACACATAAAGCTTTCAAAACCAGTCAGTAAACAAAATCTTCACTGAGGTCATATCCAGATAAGAAGCACAAAACATTTCGAAAACTTTCAGTTAAACCGCCTCGGTCGAGGTGTTCTAAGTCAACCGAGGTGAAGTACCTCGTTCGGCCAAAACTGTCCCGGTCGAGGTCATAAAATTTTTTCTAATCCAGTTTTTAATGTTTTTCTCAATCAAATAACCTGTATGCATGCATGCAATCTCAGATAAGCACATAGAGCAAAATAAAGCATAAATATCCGATAATGTCGAGTCATACAACACATAAGTCATGAAATACATAAACACCCCATACTTGGGACACACTGTCCCAGTGGGTCAAAATAAGTCTAAAGAAATAAAATACTCACCGGACAAAGCTGAGCTGCATAATAAATAAGAAAGAAAATCTTGCAAGCTCTCAATAATCACGATCCGGTGGTGGTGGTGGTGGTGGTGGCATGTACGGATACTGGGATGGGTCAAATGGATAACCCATAGTCTGCTGAAACTGGATCTCCATCATCCGGCGCTGATAGTACTGTCCCTCTAGCATCTGATGAGTCCAGTGTTCGATCTCTCGGTGCTGGGTGTCAAATCTCTCCTGGATGTCTACAGTCAGGGGAGCATAGGAGTCTATCATCTGATCGGTGAGGTCATCGATCCGTCGGTGAGCATCTGGATCCCTCTGTCGGCATCCTCTATGCCTAGCAGGGCGTACTGGTGATGCAGTCGGCGCGGTCTTAGTCTCGTCATCGTCTAAGTCCATGACCGGCGCACTCATCCCAGCAGTATCAGTCCCTGTATCCATAGGAACTCCACCATCCCTATCATCATCATCATCATCATCAGCAGCAGCCTCCTCAACCTCATCCTCCTCAGCTGGTGCAGCTACTGCCTCTCTCGCATCCTCCATCAGTGGGATCCAAGCAGTCTGCCAATAGTGCGGATCATATACTGAGAACTGGGGTGACCATCTGATCCCCTGTGGTGCAGTAGGCTCCCATGGCATAGCCACATAAGGTGTAGTGAGTCCTCGGGGAACCAGTATCCTCCGAGTGATCATCTCCTGAAGTCCTAGCGGCTTGGCAGCCGCCACGATAGTACAAGCGCTGAGGTCCATATCCTGGTAACTCGCTATGTAAGTCACAATGCCTCCGCAGCAGATATCGCCCTTCGCTTTGGCCTTGATCCTGTGCAGATCCTCTGCCAGCATCAAGCCAAAGTCTGGAATCCCTCCAGTACCATGCAGTAAAGGCTGAAAAGCTCCCCCTGTCTGACCTTCTGGGGCATCTCAATACGCGCCAGAAGGGTCTCACTAAAAATCTTGTGAGCCAACCTAAAATCTAGGTGAAATATAATACGCTCCCTAGAGTCTCCAGGGTGCCATCTATCAGCATGCTCAACTACATGAGCGATCTGTCCCTAGAACTCCCTAGCTATAGCTCGGGAGGGAAAATCAACAGCATTCGGGACCGGGAAGCCAAAGATGACCCGCCAATACTCTAAAGAACTATGAAGTTCTGGTTCATCAACCGGTACTTCACAACACGCTCTGTAGGGAGGTAGGTAAAGGAGCTGACAAACTCCATAGTAGGCTCTAAGTAGGCAGGTGCGCGGATCTCAGTGAACTGATCTAGCCCTACCATAGAAATCATCCGTTTCAAATCTCCATCCACATGGAGACAATCAAAAGCTGATACGTCTAGGAAGCGAGGTGCAATCACTGGACGGGCCGTGATGCGGTCATAGTCGACCTGGTGTCTCTCGTGGATCATCGGTCTAATAGGTCTGGAGGAAGAAGAAGAAGGGGAAGGAGAGGATCTGTCCCTCAGGACCAGCTGTCTATCTGAACTCATATTTTCTGTAACTTGTCAGATCACCTCGGTCGGCCTGACACTCTCAAGAACACCTCGGCCGAGGCACAGGCCGACTGGACCGAGGCGAAGAACTGCGCGAACGAATCTCTCAAAAATCCAGTTCTTTTCCCCAAAATCACTACCACAGGTTCCTATGGGGTACTTAATCTGTTTCTCAGCAAATGCAAGGGCAACCAAAGCCCAATTCGAAGTAAAACAGTGGAAAAGAGCGAGGTTAGGGTTTTTTCGATGTTTACCCTGATTCGGTCGATTCGGTTCGTTTTTCTCGCAGATTAGCACTTGCACTGTGATCCTCCACCCTTTCTTAGCGATTTGGAAGCAAGAATCGTCGAAAACGAGCAAGAAACAAAGAAACGAGGTGAGATGTGCGCCGCTGTTGAGGGGAAGGTAAAAGAGGAGAGAGAAATCTCAGCCCCCTTTTATACCCTTTTCTGGAACTGTTGTCACCTCGGTCGAGGTGGTCTCGAATGGACCGAGGTGGTACGGACCGAGGTGGATCTTCAGAAACCCCAGTCGCCTCGGTTGCTCAAGAATCATCTCGGTCGAGGTGTTGTGACAGTAACCGAGATGTTTCTCAGTCAAACTCCGTCTTCTCAAATTCTCGAACTTCTGTCCTTCCAGTTGTGCTCCTGGGTTGTATTCTTTCCTTAGATGTCACATGTTGTCTGTCTAGGATGCCAAAAACAAAACAAAGCAAAGGAAAAGCAAACTTTCTAAACTAGACTAGAAAAAGGGAAAAGAAAGCAATACCTTGGGTTGCCTCCCAAGAAGCGCTTGATTTAAGGTCGCTAGTGTTCGCCCCTAAAGGTGTGTGCAAATAAGCTTTAAATTTATAAAACTAGAATCAAGCAGCGAACCCGCAGTGTACGGATCGACGTAGCTAAGCAAGAATTCCAGAGTATCAAACACAGGGATTTGGGTGGGAACGAACTCGATTGCAGGTTATCAAGCAAATAAATATGAGAGTTTTGCAAATATTGGGAAAACAACAATCCTAAAGATCCAGGTATCCAGCTGTGGCAATCGATTCAAGATGTACTTAATGATGTAAAGACAGAGTTGAGATATGCAAAGGTATACTAATGTAAGGTAATCGTACGGTGAAGTTCCAAAAACCTTATATAACTCACCTACAAGGCACTCTCTATACAGGTTGTTGAGGTTCAATATAGAAAGATTCTAAAGATTAGAATTAGTGTCAAATACCCAAACTTGTAACCCAAGGATCAAGACTAACTTAACCGATTGAGGTTGTGACACTCACAATCGAGGTAGAGGTTGTTGAGGCTTCACTACCACCTAGAAAAGACAAGTCTAAACTAAGCTAAAGCAAATCTTTAACTTTGGATTAAAGTAAAAGCAAGTTCGTAGAATTAAGGGAAATCACGGTTAGTTCTTGAGGTTCCACGGCCGTGGACTCAAGAACAGGCCGTAATTTAGAGTTGTCGGCGATTCTCTCTAACTCTCAGGGTCTAATCTGTTTGCGATCGATCTATCATCATCTAAGCCACAACTATCAACCTTTCACCTTAGAATTGTTAAGGGTTTTTAGCCAATAACAGTCATGTTGATATTAATTCAAGAATTAGAAGATAGAAAGATGAAAGCTTTCAAGAACTTTCAATAATCTCCAAACTAATCTCAAAGTCACAAAGAGAACAACTATTGTCAAAGGATTTAAAGTAAAGCAAACAATCACAACCTTAGGAAAGAAGGGAAAACGGGATGTCAATCCGTTTTCCAAATCAAACCTAAACAAGAAGAGAGATCTTCTTGCAAAATCTTCCGAAAACTTCGATCTTCCGCCAATCCGGAGATCTCAACAGCAATCTCCACCAAAAGTGCGAGATTAGGGGAATTCCCAACTACGAACTTCGATCTCCAAAGGGATGTCGATGCTTAAGCGGTGATAAGCGATGTGTGTAAGCGAGCCTTAGCGATGATGACGGATTCTTTCTTCGTCCGTCTTTTTATAGTGCAGGGCAAAATGTCGGCCCGGCCCAATCTTTAAAAGATCGTGGCTTCAAAGTATGGCGAAAAGATTCGCCAAGATCACGGTCGTGGAAGTGTTCCACGACCGTAATTTAGAGCGTGGATATAAATACGGTTTGCATCATATGTTCCACGGCCGTGTAATCCACTGGAATGAACTTCAATTTCTGACTCCAAATCCACGGTCGTGGAATTGAACGTGGAACGTGATACGGTCGTATTTTAGAGCGTGGTTTAGGGAAAGAACGTGGTTCTTCCCTAACCTCGTGCATTCCTCAAGTAAAACTCCAATTTGCTTCCAAAGAGTGTCCTCAATCTATGGACATATCAACTCAACTCTCCTTTGCTCGATTCCGTTCGGAAATAGCTCCAAATCACCTATAATCAACATAGAACTAGTGTAGACATCCATATCGACAATATAGGTAATACTAGCTCACATATGCACAAAGTTCAATCAAAGACTATCGATATGAATCAAATACGTTTAGAAAACGTGCCTAAAATATCACAATATTTCATGCTAACAAATAACCCCATACTAAACACTTGCTTGTCCCTAAGCAAGGTCTTTCAAAAAGCTTTTAACAAGAGTTAGGATGAAATATGTGTACCTTCCTTTGGATGAATGTGACTTCTAAAGAATAGATCATTCTCAAACCTTGCTTCAATCGTTCTTCAAACTTTCACACACTCAATCAAAGAGTAAAAAGCAAAGAAAATTCATGAACCAACTTAACTTCTAAACAAGCATTATAACCTTCAAATATTATGAAAATCAATCACAAGAAACTTCAATTTAGATCACCAAGTCATATAACATTCTTTTGATCTTAAGGACTTTCAAAGAAAAGGTCTAGAATACGGAAGGGAAGGGAAAACTTTAAGGGAAAGTGGTGCATAAATCCGGGAAAGTGGACAACTACCTTCTTCTTCTTATGCGGTTCCCGCAACACTTCAACTTAGAGCTTCGCTCTCTTCTTTTCATTTTTCGACTTTACTTTTGGAGTTATGGACAGAGGTGCACAAAAACCGAAGCCGAGGAGATTGGCGTTTCTCAATTTTTCAAGAGATGCCTCGAACCCTTAGCGCACATACCATAATCCGCTAGGAATATCGCTCAATCCGACTTTGGCAAGACACAAACACCCGGCTATGTGAATGGTGCCGAGTTACTCATCGTCATGATTGACTTCCCCAAACCTACAATTTCTTTCTATTCATTTGATCGCAAATAATTGCTCTCATGGCCCTCCCACATCAAATATGCCTTTTTCTCATTCACTTCCCCAAATTCCCGGATAGGTAAAGGAGGCTAATATTTCAATGAGGAGCTAGATGGTCAAAGAAAGAAGAAAGAAAACATCGAATTGCCTTAATCATTTCAACAAGAAGTATAGGAACTTATAATGTGATTTCAACTTCAATTTCCTAGCATGATTTAGGTAACATTTTCACATTATAAAACTTGCAAAAGAGGTAAAATTCATTCATTCAAGTTCTTCTCAATTCACAATCATTTTAAGCATGCAATTGTCATTAAACTCAATTCACAAGTAGTGATTATCATGGAAATCATCTCAATTCATTAGAAGCACAAAATTTTCAAAATTTTTCAATTTTTATGGGTTTTTCAAGTCACTTTTCATGCAATGCAATAAGGAAACGTGCAACACATAATGAACATGTAAGGATAGTCTCAAATGAAAGCGAACATAGTAAGTAGAGTTATTACAAACTTTTTAGTACATCCCACCCCATACTTAGGACGAACATTGTCCCTAATGTTCAAAAGAAAGAAAGAAAAGAAAGAAAAGAAAAAGAAACTCACAAAGTGGTGGCGGAAATGTCTAAAACGAACGATCATGCATCAATCACTGCGGCGCCGGCGGAGGTGGGAATGGAGAGAAACTCGGATCATAAAACCGCCCAAACTGCTGGCGGTAGACGTCCCTCATCATGTGGTCAAGGTCGTCTAAGCGTCCATCTCTAGCGTCCGCCCGGATCTCTAGCGCTCCTACTCTCTCTGAAAGTCCGGTAGCCCAATCCGGCATCTGCTCGTACAATCCCGGGGCGTGACTGTACCATGCGGGGGCATCGGACGGTGCTGGTGCTAGTGGTGGTGGTGGTGCTGCTGGCTGCTCCGTGGACCAAGGAGGTGGGGTGGAATACCATGTGGGAGGTGTGGTCATCCACGTGGGCCTCTCACTCACGCTAGCGCGGCGAGATGACGAGCCTGAGGCTCTAGCTGGACGTGGAGAGCGTCTAGGTACATCTGGGGCGGCCTCCGGCTGGTCCGGAAACGTGCCAAACTCCTGCTCCGCTCCTCCTCCACTCTCGAACTGATCTCCCATATCCTCCTCTACAACCGGCGGTGGGACGTAAGGGGGAGCTATTATCCTGTTCGCATGCATCGCAGCGAACGTCTCCTTCCAATTATGGCGTCCCGCCATAATGGAGTACTCCGGCAGCCACTCTATACCCCTACCCGTCCTACTCTCCCAAGGCATGCCCGCATAAGGCGGACCTCTATGTGTGGGGAAAATGAGACCCCTAACCATTAAAGCATGTAGCCCTAAGGGGACGGCCGGTATGCGGGTGCAAGCAGAAAAATCTACACCAAATGTCCTAGCAATGTGGGTAATTATCCCACCGTATCCAATGTTCCCCTTCTTCTTATTCTTGAGCTTGTTCATCGTAGCAGCCAAGAGAGTAGCACAATCTGCACGGCGTCCATAGAGCATGCAATAGAGAAAGAATAGCTCATCCGTCTTGATCTTTTGGGGCATCTCCGTCCTAGGAAAGAGACACTCCGAAAGAACGCGGTGAGCTATCTTTAAGGCTAGATGGTACATCAATCTAGCCTTGGTATCTGCGGGTTGCCAACGGTCCTCGTCGGCGTATATCATCGCAACTTCCTCCCAAAAGTTCTTGGGGTAAACTCCACTCGGAAATCGACCGTTATAGGTCTCATGAAACCCAAAGATAGTCCCAAACTCGACTATGCTCAAATGGTAGTCTTTTTCCATGAGACGGAAAGAGACGGTCCTATCGACGTGGTTGTGCTCGAATGACGTCACAACCTCCCGGGTGATCTCCTCATAGGCGTCTTCACGAATGTTCGTGAAGACAAGCAATCCGGCTCTATCCAAGAGCCATGTAAGATCATCAACTATGTTGAGAGGATGTAGATCCTCCAACAACAAATACCTAGGACCAATCACTGTCCTCTCCGTGATCCTCTCAAGTGCAACAAGGTGGTTCTCATGTATGGTCGGGATGCTAGGGTGAGGAGGTGAAGATGGAGGTGAAGGTGAGGATGGTAGTGAGGGAGATGAGGGTGGTGGTGCCTTAGAGGTGGAGGGATTGCCCTTTCATTTCTTATTCTGCTATCCCTTCTTCTCTTTTATCCTTCCCGACACTCTCCTTACAAAATCCATTTTTCTCCAAAAATTACGGTCTGTTCTTGGGAAATTACGGCCGTGGTTTACCTAGAGACCGTGATTCGTCTCAGAAATTCACGAATCTCAGCAAATTCACCAACAATCACCACAACAAGCAGTCCTAATCTAATTCCTTCCAGTCTTTGTCAGTTCTTCCTAAAAATCTATAGCAAAAACGAACCAAATCCGCGAAAATCAAGAAGAAAGAATAAACCTCTTTTTCGGATTGAAAAACCCGAAATGCGCGTTTGTTGATGGATTTCCGCTCGGTTTGTCGCTTGGATATTGTTTGTGGTTGGATTTGCTGTAGTTTAGGATGAAGAATCGTCGAAAACGATTAGAAAATGAAGAATTTGAGGAGGTCGTGGGGTTTCGGCGTTTAGGTCGTGGAAAGGGAATTTTTGGGGCAAATTTGTGAAGAATGTGGCTTATATAGTCGCAGGCAAAATTTTGAAAATCACGGTCTGTCGGGGTGTTCCACGGCCGTGGAAGTGTACGGAACCGTGGTTTTGGTGATTTTTGAAAGGCTTTTGAGAATTACGGCCACTGTAGCTATGACGACCGTAATTTAGACCGTGGAACCTTCTGTAAAGCTTCAAAGTCCAAATTTCGTCACTCTTCCTCGTCATTATTCTCCCTTTTTCCTTTTCCATTGATCCTACAACCAAAAACACGAACATACCGGAAGAAATCGAGGCAAAATAAAGCGAAAACGTCTATTCTAGGCTAAACTATGAATCGAAAATGAAAACGAAAATGCAATACCTTGGGTTGCCTCCCAAGAAGCGCTTTGTTTAAGGTCTGTAGCTAGACCAATCTCGCACTTATTCGAGTGCGGTAGGCGCAAACTCCTCAGCTTGGAGTTCCGGCGTATACTTCTTGAGTCGTTGGCCGTTCACCTTAAAACGTCCGCTAGCTTCACCCCATACTTCAACTGCACCATGGGGGAAAATACGCTTAATTAGAAAAGGTCCGGTCCAACGGGATTTAAGCTTACCTGGAAAGAGGCGAAGTCTTGAATTGAAGAGGAGAACTTGATCTCCTTCTTTGAAGTCCTTTGGAATGATATGCTTATCATGCCAACGCTTTGCCCTTTCCTTGTAGATCTTAGCGTTTTCATAGGCGTTCAAGCGAAGTTCATCCAGCTTGTTGATGTCAAAGACACGCTTCTCTCCCGCTTCCTTCATGCTGAAATTCAGCCACTTGATAGCCCAAAACGCTTTGTGCTCCAGCTCTACCGGCAAATTACAAGACTTCCCATACACAAGGTTGTATGGTGTGGTTCCTATGGGAGTCTTGTACGCAGTCCGGTACGCCCATAATGCATCATCTAGCTTCAAGGACCAATCCTTCCTAGTCCTTGAAACCGTCTTCTCTAGAATTCCTTTGATCTCCCTATTTGAGATCTCAACTTGTCCACTTGTTTGTGGATGGTAAGGGGTAGCGATCTTGTGAGTAACCCCATACTTAGCTAGAAGAGCTTCAAAGCGACGGGCTATGAAGTGAGAACCTCCATCACTAATGATCGTCCTTGGTGTCCCAAATCCCGGGAAGATGGTCTTGTTGAAGAACTTAACCACCACCATGGCATCATTTGTGGGAGAGGCAATTGCTTCCACCCATCTAGAAACGTAATCTACCGCCAATAGTATGTATTGGTTTCCACAAGAAGATGGGAATGGTCCCATGAAATCAACTCCCCAAACGTCGAAAATCTCCACCTCTTGGATGTTGTTGAGGGGCATCTCGTTCCTTCTAGAAATATTGCCTGTTCTTTGACAAGCATCGCAGCAAGAAACAAAGGATTGCACATCTCTAAATAAAGTAGGCCAATAGAATCCAGATTGCAATACCTTTGCGCTAGTCTTGCTAGCGTAGTATATGGCATGGGTTCGTCCTTCCTTTCGTTGTCCAAGAACAGCTCCAATAGCTACGTCAATAGCATCGCACATAATCTCGAAGGGGAGAGTCCAATCCGGAGGTTGGATAATAGGCGCTGAAATTAGAGCTTGCCGGATGGTATTAAACGCGTCCAAACATTCCTGCGAAAACTCAAAAACCGCATCCTTCATCAATAGATTACTGAGGGGTTTTGATATCTTAGAAAAGTCCTTAATGAAACGTCTATAAAATCCAGCATGTCCTAGGAAACTTCTTATCCCTTTCACCGAAATTGGGGGAGGAAGTTTCTCTATGGTCTCTATCTTAGCCTTGTCTACCTCTATCCCTCTACTAGAGACTAAGTGACCTAATACGATTCCTTCCTTAACCATGAATTGACACTTCTCCCAATTAAGAACTAGGTTAGTGTCTTCACAACGTTGTAAAACAAGAGAAAGGTTAGAAAGGCAATCGTTAAAAGAGGAACCGTATACGGAGAAGTCGTCCATGAAGACTTCCATGATTTCCTCTACATATTTGGAGAAGATGGCCATCATGCACCGTTGAAAGGTGGCTGGGGCGTTGCAAAGCCCGAACGGCATTCTCCTATAGGCGAACGTACCCCAAGGGCACGTGAATGTGGTCTTCTCTTGATCATCCGGATGTATCGGAATCTGAAAGAAACCACTATAACCGTCAAGGTAGCAAAAATGTGAATGTTGTGCTAACCTTTCAAGCATTTGATCGATGAATGGCAATGGAAAGTGATCCTTCCGCGTTGCGTTGTTGAGCTTGCGGTAGTCTATGCACATTCGCCATCCAGTCACGGTTCGGGTAGGAATGAGTTCGTTGTTCTTGTTGGTGATGACCGTCATCCCTCCCTTCTTCGGAACTACTTGAACTGGACTCACCCACTTGCTATCGGAGATAGGATAGATGATACCTGCATCAAGAAGTTTAAGAATCTCCTTCTTGACAACCTCTTTCATGGTCGGATTCAACCGCCTTTGAGGTTGTCTTGAAGTTCTAAAGTCCTCCTCCATTAGTATCTTATGCATACATAGGGAGGGTTTAATTCCTACTAAGTCCTCAATAGTGTAGCCTATGGCTTTTCTATGTTTCCTAAGGACAATCATGAGCTGTTCATGTTCATCTATGCTTAATTCGGAGCTAACAATAACCGGGAAGGTAGAATTAGATCCAAGGAAAGCGTACCTTAGATGAGTAGGAAGTGGTTTGAGTTCCATCACTTTCGGAGCTTCCAATGATCCTTGAGGAGCATCCGACGTTTCCTTAGAAGTTTCTAAGGGTGTTGAGTGGTTTGGAGAAGAATCAAAGGAAGTTGAAGAAGTGTGCCGATCACCTTCTTCCACGGTCAGAATTACGGCCTCTCCCTGTGTTCCACGGCCGTGTAATCCCCTGGAATGGAGGTCGATTTTGGTTGTGAAATCCACGGTCGTGGAATACAGGGTATGACCGTGGATTCTTACATTCTCAGCCTCATCGTGGAGTTTCTCAAACTCCAATTCATACATCTCTTCTTGTGCTTCTAAGGCTTCAATTTCCTCTTTGCACTCTTCTTCTTCCCCTACATTGGTTAGACTCATAGTGATAACCTTTTGTAAAGGATCGTTAAAGAGAATCGCACTTACCTCCTCCCTAGACAAACCTTCTTCGTCTTGGATATCGTAAATATCCTCGTCAAAGATTGGCTCCTTCACTAGAGTGGAAAGAACGAACTCTACTTTCTCTTCTCCAATATCAAAAGCGAGTCTTCCATTCTTGCAATCGACCATGCAGCCGGAAGTTGCAAAAAACGGTCTTCCGAGTATGATCGGGACCGGACTATCTGCAGGAATGTCAAGCAAGACAAAATCAATGGAAACGAAGAATTTACCTAGCTTGACTCAGACGTCTTCTACAATACCGACGGGGCGAGTGATGGATCGATCCGCCATGTATAACGTCATCTTTACCGGTTTAGGATCGCCTAAACCGATCTTCCTACATAGTGCAAGTGGTATGATGCTCACACTTGCTCCTAAGTCACATAAAGCGTCATATGTGACATCTCCCACTCCAATGGGAATGCAAAATGACCCCGGATCCTTCAACTTTGGGGGCATTTTCTCCTTCATGGTCTTGATGAGATCCGAAGAATCCGAACTCATCTTGACCTCACCAAAATCCTCTAGCTTCCTCTTATTGGAGAGGAGCTCATTCAAGAACTTGCCATAAGCCGGCATACCTACAATGACATCAATAAATGGTATATTAATATGCAGCTTACTCATGAGTTCTATGAACTTACCGAATTGTTTATCTAGGTGCGCTCGCGCTCTAGATTGAGGGAACGGTAGGGGAGGTTTGTAAGCTGGAGGAGGAACATAGACATCTTCCTTCTCCTTCCCCTTTCCTTTGTCCTTCTCTACGGGGACTTCAACGAACGTAGGCTGCGGATCAGTAGTAGTCACTCTGCTCCTAGTTGTAATCGCCATCACCCTTCCCTTAGGGTTGTCCTCCGTCTTTCCTGGAAGTTTCCCTTGATTTCTAGGAACTTCCTCCACATGGTTGAACATTTGGTTTTCCAAAACTTTTTGAGCTTTGTCAACCTTAGAAACTTGATCATCAACCTTGATGAGGCGGTTCTCCAACCCTTGAAGCTTTCACAAGATCGTTTCCAACATGGGATCGGGCTTCTCCTTTCCCGTATTGTTTCCTCCATTAGATGATTGCCCCTGGCTTTTCAAAGGAGTAGAGGAAGAGGGAGGTGGAGTTAGTGAATTAGAATTGGAAGGATAGGAGTTACCGGAATTTTGTTGATTGGAGCGCCAATTGTTGTTGTTTGAACCCCAATTGTTGTTCCAATTGTTGTTCCGATTGTTGTTGTTTCCATTCTAATTGTTATTCCGGTTATTGTTGTTGCGGTTGGTGTTATCACCGCCATTGTTGTTGCCCAAATAGCCAACATCCTTCTCTTGTTGCTTTGGGAAGTTGGTCTTGATAGCCTCCTTCAACTCCTTGATCTCATTGTTGAGGGAGAAAATCTGATTTTGAGCTTCATGTGTGAGCTTCGCTCCTTGCTCCACACGATTTCCCTCCACTTTCCGGTGGGAATACTTTTCTATGACTCTTTCTTGCTTCTCGATGAAGTCCCAAGCGTCATCTTCTCTCATGTCCATGAACGTTCCACATGAGAGGGATTGGAGGTTGAATTGCGTTCCCGCATCCAGCCCCTTGTAGTAAATCTCCAGCAAGGCAAGCTTGGATATTCCATGATGAGGGCAATCCAAGAGCAAATCCTGAAACCTTTCCCAAGATTGAAACAAACTTTCGTTAGGTCTCATGGAAAAAGCATTAATCTTACCTCTAAGTTCCGCCGTTTTGGAAGGCGGAAAGAATTTGGTGAGAAACTCCGCGGAAAGGTCTTCCCACGTGTCTAGTTTCCCATTAGGAAGAGCTTGGTACCAAGATAACGCTTTCCCTTTCAAAGAGAAAAAGAAAGGCTTGAGCTTATAGCTGTTGGTAGTAGCGTTCTTCGGTCTCATCGTCTCCATCATACACTCAAAGTTTTGCAAGTGTTGGTGTGGAGATTCAGCACTTGTACCGCCAAATTGGCTTTGGCGAACAAGAGTGATAACTTGAGGGTTAAAGCTAAACCCTTGCACATCTTCAGCATCAAATTTCACACCCAAGCGGCGTGGTTGTTGTGTTGGATCCATCCGCTGGCCAAGAGTTCTTGGCTCATTATCCACACGTTCGATCCTCGCATTCCTAGGTGGAATGCGGCGATTAGCAGCTCCTTGTGGATGGAAAGGATTCATATTGATCGTGGGATCAATCTCTTCTAACAGTGGCATGGAAGAGTCACTATCATCAGCGGATGAGTGACTTTTTCTTCTAGACCTTGATCTCCTTCTTGAGGATTTCTTGCTTCCCTTATTCTTAAGGTCGCTCATCTCTACCCTCATCTGGAAGATCATGTCTTGTAGACTGTTAACTTGAGATTGATGACGATCCATCTCATCTTGGCGGAGGGTCTCATTCCATCGGAGTTGAGCTTCCTTCTCCGCCAACTCCGTTTGAAGATTACGTTCATGTTCTTCAGCCATCTTCTTTTCCTTGCGCTTTTGCCTCAAGGTTTTCTCTAGCTCTTGATCAAGAGGTAAGAGATCTTCGGTGTTTCTAGACCTGCGCATGCACTCAAAGCAAAATCAAACAACGAGAGCAAGCTCCCAAGCTCGACAACCGGCTACCGGATTCGGCCGAAACCAAATCCCCGGCAACGGCGCCAAAAACTTCTTCGCCCCTAAAGGTGTGTGCAAATAAGCTTTAAATTTATAAAACTAGAATCAAGCAGCGAACCCGCAGTGTACGGATCGACGTAGCTAAACAAGAATTCCAGAGTATCGAACACAGGGATTTGGGTGGGAATAAACTCGATTGCAGGTTATCAAGCAAATAAATATGAGAGTTTTGCAAATATTGGGAAAACAACAATCCTAAAGATCCAGGTATCCAGCTGTGGCAATCGATTCAAGATGTACTTAATGATGTAAAGACAGAGTTGAGATATGCAAAGGTATACTAATGTAAGATAATCGTACGGTGAAGTTCCAAAAACCTTATATAACTCACCTACAAGGCACTCTCTATACAGGTTGTTGAGGCTCAATATAGAAAGATTCTAAAGATGAGAATTAGTGTCAAATACCCAAACTTGTAACCCAAGGATCAAGACTAACTTAACCGATTGAGGTTGTGACACTCACAATCGAGGTAGAGGTTGTTGAGGCTTCACTACCGCCTAGAAAAGACAAGTCTAAACTAAGCTAAAGCAAATCTTTAACTTTGAATTAAAGTAAAAGCAAGTTCGTAGACTTAAGGGAAATCACGGTTAGTTCTTGAGGTTCCACGGCCGTAGACTCAAGAACAGGCCGTAATTTAGAGTTGTCGGCAATTCTCTCTAACTCTCAGGGTCTAATCTGTTTGCGATCGATCTATCATCATCTAAGCCACAACTATCAACCTTTCACCTTAGAATTGTTAAGGGTTTTTAGCCAATAACAGTCATGTTGATATTAATTCAAGAATTAGAAGATAGAAAGATGAAAACTTTCAAGAACTTTCAATAATCTCCAAACTAATCTCAAAGTCACAAAGAGAACAAGTATTGTCAAAGGATTCAAAGTAAAGCAAACAATCACAACCTTAGGAAAGAAGGGAAAACGGGATGTCAATCCGTTTTCCAAATCAAACCTAAACAAGAAGAGAGATCTTCTTGCAAAATCTTCCGAAAACTTCGATCTTCCGCCAATCCGGAGATCTCAACAGCAATCTCCACCAAAAGTGCGAGATTAGGGGAATTCCCAACTACGAACTTCGATCTCCAAAGGGATGTCGATGCTTAAGCGGTGATAAGCGATGTGTGTAAGCAAGCCTTAGCGATGATGACGGATTCTTGCTTCTTCCGTCTTTTTATAGTGCAGGGCAAAATGTCGGCCCGGCCCAATCTTTAAAAGATCGTGGCTTCAAAGTATGGCGAAAAGATTCGCCAAGATCACGGTCGTGGAAGTGTTCCACGACCATAATTTAGAGCGTGGATATAAATACGGTTTGCATCATATGTTCCACGGCCGTGTAATCCACTAGAATGAACTTAAATTTCTGACTCCAAATCCACGGTCGTGGAATTGAACGTGGAACGTGATACGGTCGTATTTTAGAGCGTGGTTTAGGGCAAGAACGTGATTCTTCCCTAACCTCGTGCATTCCTCAAGTAAAACTCCAATTTGCTTCCAAAGAGTGTCCTCAATCTATGGACATATCAACTCAACTCTCCTTTGCTCGATTCCGTTCGGAAATAGCTCCAAATCACCTATAATCAACATAGAACTAGTGTAGACATCCATATCGACAATATAGGTAGTACTAGCTCACATATGCACAAAGTTCAATCAAAGACTATCGATATGAATCAAATACGTTTAGAAAACGTGCCTAAAATATCACAATATTTCATGCTAACAGCTAGCTAGACCGTACGGTGTCTCTATGCGTGATGGGAGGTGTCCTCACCCCATACTTCACCTTCACCGTGGGGTGAGATAAGTAAGTCTATCAAACGCTCCAACAAGTGCAAGTGCTCATTGGGGAATGAATCGTCTATGGGTGGGCTGTCCTTCTCGCGTGAAGATGGAGGTAGCCGGCTGAGGTGATCCGCAACAGAATTTTCGGATCCCTTCTTATCGCGGATCTCTAGGTCAAACTCTTGAAGCAAGAGAATCCATCGAATAAGGCGTGGCTTGGCATCCTTCTTAGCAAGCAAGTAACGAATGGCTGCGTGGTCGGTGTAGACAATGACTTTGGCTCCTACTAAGTAGGAACGAAATTTCTCGAAAGCATATACAACCGCCAATAGCTCCTTCTCGGTGGTAGCGTAGTTGCGCTGGGCTTCATCTAGCGTCTTGCTAGCATAGTAAATGGCAGTGGTCCGGCCATCCTTCTTTTGTCCAAGCACCGCTCCTACGGCTACATCACTAGCATCACACATGATCTCAAAGGGCAAGGTCCAATCCGGAGGTTGGATAATGGGAGCGGAGATCAACGCTTCCTTAATCCTGTAAAATGCATCAAGACACTCCTGCGAAAACTCAAAAACAACATCTTTATTCAAGAGGTTAGTTAGAGGTTTAGAAATCTTAAAGAAGTCCTTGATGAATCTCCTGTAGAAACCTGCATGCCCGAGAAAACTCCTCACACCTTTAACAGAACAAGGGGGAGGGAGTTTCTCAATAGTCTCGATCTTAGCGCGATCGACCTCAATACCTCGATTAGAAACGAGATGCCCTAGCACAATGCCTTCATTAACCATAAAATGACACTTCTCCCAATTCAAGACAAGATTAGTGTCCTCACATCTTTGTAGCACTAGAGAAAGGTTAGATAGGCAATCATCAAAAGAGGAACCATATACCGAAAAATCATCCATAAATACCTCCATGATCTCCTCTATATACTCGGAAAAGATAGCCATCATGCATCGCTGGAAGGTAGCGGGTGCATTGCATAATCCAAATGGCATCCTCCTATAAGCAAATGTCCCCCATGGACAAGTAAAAGTGGTCTTCTCCTGATCATCCGGATGGATAGGAATCTGGAAGAAACCACTATAGCCGTCTAAATAGCAGAAGTGTGAATGTTGAGCCAACCGTTCGAGCATTTGATCAATAAAGGGAAGTGGAAAATGGTCCTTCCGAGTGGCCGTTTTCAGCTTCCTATAATCAATGCAAACCCTCCAGCCCGTGACGGTCCTAGTCGGGATTAACTCGTTGTTCTTATTCGTCACAACGGTCATCCCTCCTTTCTTCGGAACTACATGTACTGGGCTAACCCATTTGCTGTCCGAGATAGGATATATGATACTTGCATCCAACAACTTAAGAATTTCTTTCTTCACAACCTCTTTCATGATCGGATTTAACCGTCTTTGAGGTTCCCGTGAAGTCTTATGATCGTCCTCCATTAGAATTCTATGCATGCAGAAAGAAGGCTTAATGCCAATAAGATCATCTATGGTATAACCCAAAGCCTTTTGATGCTTTCTCAGGACATGCATTAGTTTAGACAATTCAGATTCGGAGAGGGAAGCACTAACAATAACGGGATAAGTAGAATCCGGTCCAAGAAAGACATACCTCAAGTGATTTGGGAGTTGTTTAAGCTCCACAACTGGGGGTGCTTTCTGAGGGGGATCCTTGCTTCCTCCTTCCAGTGGAGTAGATCCAGAAACTGGACTTTCGGAAGTCTCAGTTGAACTTGTCTCACCTTCGACCTCGGTCGAGGCGCAGAGGCGTTGACCGAGATGTTCTTCAGTTGCCTCGCTTGGTCCAGAAAGTGCCTCGGTCGAGGTACTGTAACTGGAACCGAAACTGGAGATCTTCGTCTCCGGGAGTAGTCTTTCAGTTTTAGCTCCTAGATCTTCTTCCAGCGCTTCCGTATATCTGCATCACAAGAAGCATCTATACCTTCCTCCATTAAGCTAAAACTAATAATTTTTTCAAGTGGATCTTTAGTAAGGATAGAGCTCACCAATTCTCTTGATTCTTCTTCATCATAGATGTTGAAGATATCATCCCCTAGCTGCTCTCCCTTCATGGCCGCAAGTAATGCGAATTTCACTTCATCTCCGCCAATATTGAATTTCAACTTGGCGTTCTTACAATCCACATTGCAACCCGAAGTTGCTAGAAATGGCCTCCCGAGAATGATAGGAACAGGATAATCTGCGGGAATGTCAAGTAATACAAAGTCTATAGGTAAATAGAAGTTACCTAACTTAACCGGAACGTCTTCCAAAATGCTCACGGGGATGGTAATGGAGCGGTCCGCCATGTATAATCGAATCTTTACCGGCTTGGGCTCTCCAAGTCCGATGTTAACACATAGCTCCAGCAGGATGATGCTCACGCTGGCTCCTATATCGCATAAGGCTTCACAAGGACATCCCCAACTTGAATGGGAATGCAAAACGAGCCGGGATCTCTCAACTTGGGTGGCATCTTGTCCTTCATGATTTGAATAAGCTCCGAGGATTTAGATGTCATTCCTACTTTACCAAAGTCTTCGAGCTTCCTCTTCCTTGATAGAATCTCTTTCAAGAACTTCCCATAGGCGGGCATCCCTAGAATAGCATTAAGGAAAGGAATATTAATGCGTAGTTTATTCATCAAGTCAAGGAACTTACCAAAGTGCTTGTCTAGATGTTCTCTGGCCCTCGACTGGGGGAATGGAAGTGGTGGTTTGTATGAAGGAGGTGGAACATAAACTTCAGTTTTCTCCTCCGCTTTCTGTGGTTCCACCTCGGTTGGCATCTCGGCCGAAGTGTTCTTCAACTGCACCTGGACCGAGGTGGTCTTCGTCTGTACTGGCACCGACCGAGGCACTGGATCTGCAGTCTTCAGTCCACTCCTCGTTGTTATGGCCATAATCTGGCCCTTAGGGTTGCTTTCCGTTCTTGCTGGAAGCTTCCCTGGATCTCTTGGCGCTTCATTCGCCCTACTAGCAAGTTGTTGTTCAAAGGCCTTTTGTGCCTTCGAGAATGAAGTCATGGATGTCTCCATAGCACTAAGCTTGATCAAGATAGCCTCCAACACCGCATCTTTCTTCTCCGGCTGGGATGAGCTTGATCCTTGCTCCTGCTCTTTAATAGAGTAGAGAGAGAAGAAGAGGAAGAGAGGAAAGGATTAGAGGAATCATTCGAATTAGAATTAGAGTAAGGGTTACCCGAATTGTGGTTGTTTGCCCTCCAATTCTTGCTATTGGATCCTCTATTGTTATTGTAGTTGTTGTTCCGGGAACCGTTGTTGTTATTACGGTATCCATTGTTGTTGTTCCTTTATCCTTCATCTTCCTTCTTAGTTTGAGCAACTAAGAGTTCCTTCAATTGTTTCACGTCATTCTTCAAAGAGATGAGTTGATTATTTGAGGAATCCTCTTGAAAGTTGACTCTTTTAACTCCACCTTCAGCTCCTTGGTGGGAATATTTCTCCATATGCAAAGCTTGCTTCTCTATGAAGTCCCAAGCTTCGTCAATCGCCATGTCCATAAATGTACCGGCGGATAGTAGTTGGAGGTTGAACTGGGTGCTTCCGTCCTGTCCCTTGAAGTATATCTCCAACAACTCTATCTTTAGAAGCCCATGATGTGGGCAATCCAAAAGAATGTCTTTAAACCTCTCCCATGACTTGGACAAGCTCTCCTTGTCCTTCATAATGAATGCATTAATCTTTCCTCTCATTTCAGCGGTCTTAGAGGGGGGAAAGAATTTAGTCAAGAATTCCTTAGTCATCTCCTCCCAAGTACTAATTTTTCTTGGAGGAAGAGATTGATACCAAGTAAGAGCTCTATCTTTTAAAGAAAAGTAAAAAGGTCTTAGCTTGTAATTGTTGTTTTTAATTCTTGAGGGTCTCAAGGTCTCCATCAAGATCTCATAGTTTTGTAGATGTTGATGCGGAGATTCCTTCTCTAGCCCTCCAAACTGGCATTGGCAAATCATGGAAAGAACTTGCGGTCGAAGTTCGTAATCATGGTCCGCCGGATCTCCTAGGTTAACTCCAGGACGCCTCAGTTGTTGATTGGGGTCCATCCTTTGCCCTAGGGTTTGCGGGATTCCTGCAAAAAGAGGGCCTCGGACTGGTATCCGAGGTGGAAGTACATCGGCCGGGGGAACAGGTGCTGGGATCTGCCTTGGTCGAGGGTCTTGAACTGGATCCTGCATCGGTCGAGGATCAGGGACTGGATCTTGCCTCGGTTGAAGTAGATACTGGTCTCGTAAGGCCGCCATATCTGCTTCGATCGCTTCAGTCCTGGTGCGAGTTTCTTCTTTCTCTTGCCTCAGTTCTTCCCTGCTGAGGCGTAGCTGTTCTAACGCCTCCTTCAATTCGGCCTCAAGATCGCGATCGTCTTGGTTGGCCATCTTCGCTTCTCTCAAGCGTCGTTTGCAAGTCTTTTCTGGTTCGGGATCGTAAGGAACGATTTCCTTACCAGCGCGGGTTCTTCGCATAAACCTAAGAAAAAGAACCTGCGAAAGTCACTCAAGTAGAGTGGTTAGTAGAAAAGGGGGCAAGTTCCCCAAAAGCGTACCGCAACCGGCTCGGTCTAGACAAAGTCCCTGGCAACGGCGCCAAAAACTTGTTTGCCCCAAACGGTGTGTGCAAGCTTTAAATTTATAACCCTAGATGTAAGCTTAAAACAAGGATGCGAACCCGCAGTGTACGGGTCAATCGTAGTAAAAAGCAAGGAATTCCAGGGGTCGATCACAGGGACTTAGTGAAACAAAGTCGGAATAGGTAAGCTTTGTAAATACTAACCAAAAAAAGCAATTCAAACAATCAAGGATGATAAAAGTCAATTAAGGAAATATGCAATTCTATGGATTAAAGCATCTAGTTGTGGTTCCAACTCAATATCTAAAGATAAGCGGACAAGCTGAGATTTTGCAAAGGGAAGGTGTTACTAAAGTGTGAATAGATCACCGGGTAAGTCTCACTATTCACTAATCCAAAACCGTAACTCCTATTACCGGGTAAGTCTCAAGGAATTAAGATAAAGAACTATATCCTCAAACCAACACACCACCTAAGGGAATAGAATCAACCTCTACCGGGTAAGTCTCAGGCTAACTCACAAAGATGGGATGAAAGCACACTCAAACCCCAATAAAAGATAAACCTTTATTACCTACACTTATGATCTTAGGTAAACAAACAAAGAAATTACCGGGTAAGTCTCATCCTAGGCTTGCATTGAACCAGGAAAGGTGTAATAAGAATAGGATTTGGCAAACTCTAACACTTAACTCTCAGTTTCGGATCAGGTAAGTCACCTCGGTCAAAAGAATTCCACCCCGGCCGAGATGTTCATCGACTGAGCGAGATGCCTAGGGTTAAGGTAAAGACTCGAACTATCTGGGTCCTACTATGATTAAGATAATTCTATCATTGTTTTTCCCACAACCTTCAGCCAATCACCCTAGAATCACACAAAGAGATTAGCCACTCATCATCATGAAAGTATTAATCAAATATATTGGAAGAAAGATAATAATTGAACAAGAAAACCTTAAGAGAAAGGCTTCAATAACTGAATAAATTATCAAACAAAAGCGTTCCTTGGATTAAGATCCAACAAAGACAATCAACAACGAAGGGAATCTAAGAGAATCTTACAAAACCCTTCAAAGAGATATAAAAGCTATAGACTTTCTTCCTTCAACCTTCAAAAAGGTTCTTCAAATCTCCCAACTGGAGTATGGCTGCAGCGGTGTATAAACATAATCGGTGGTATAGCATGTATGTGGGGTGATAGTGGATGTCGGATTTGTGGGAAATCCGACCCTTTTTATAGGAAAATTACTCTCCAAAGATAAGATATCTTAGAAAGATCTCTTCCCATAAAAATAGGTAAAATATATGATCTAAATTATCTTCTTTCTTCCAGAAACCCAGCCCAAAAATATAAGATCCTCTTTCCAAAGATAAAAGATCTCAGCCAAGAATAAAATATCTTCGCCGCGTCCAAGGTGTTCGCCTCGGTCGAGTCGGCTCCTCTAGATCACCTCAGTCGAGGTGACTTTGTAGTCAAACGAGGTGAGTCACAACTGAATGTGAAATCTCTCAAATCTGGTCCAAGTGAATCTCTAATCCATGGCCATGCTTCCTGGATTTTTCCTTAAGCTAATGAATGTAGCCCCAATGACTCCTTAGCTCCTTTTGCTCCATTTGAGTCCAAAACGTGCCATTTTACCTACGATTACAACAAAACTAGGTGTAGACTCGATTCCCGCAAAGGTAGATGAAATGACAATATAATCACATAATATATATACAAACATGCAGATTATTGAAGATAAAACGTCTAAACTAGCCCCAAAATATAGACAATAATTCATGCTATCAATCTACATGTATGGAGAGGGAAGCACTAACAATAACGGGATAAGTATAATCCGGTCCATGAAAGACATACCTCAAGTGATTTGAGAGTTGTTTAAGCTCCACAACTAGGGGTGCTTTCTGAGGGGGATCCTTGCTTCCTCCTTCCAGTGGAGTAGATCCAGAAACTGGACTTTCGGAAGTCTCAGTTGAAATTGTCTCGCCTTGGACCTCGGTCGAGGCGCAGAGGCGTTGACCGAGATGTTCTTCAGTTGCCTCGCTTGGTCCAAAAAGTGCTTCGGTCGAGGTACTGTAACTGGAACCGAAACTGGAGATCTTCGTCTCCTGGATTAGTCTTTCAGTTTTAGCTCCTGGATCTTCTTCCAGCGCTTCCGTATATCTGCATCACAAGAAGCATCTATACCTTCCTCCATTAAGCTAAAACTAATAATTTTTTCAAGTGGATCTTTAGTAAGGATAGAGCTCACCAATTCTCTTGATTCTTCTTCATCATAGATGTTGAAGATATCATCCCCTAGCTGCTCTCCCTTCATGGCCGCAAGTAATGCGAATTTCACTTCATCTCCGCCAATATTGAATTTCAACTTGGCGTTCTTACAATCCACATTGTAACCCGAAGTTGCTAGAAATGGCCTCCCGAGAATGATAGGAACAGGATAATCTGCGGGAATGTCAAGTACTACAAAGTCTATAGGTAAATAGAAGTTACCTAACTTAACCGGAACGTCTTCCAAAATGCCCACGGGGTGGGTAATGGAGCGGTCCGCCATGTATAATCGAATCTTTACCGGCTTGGGCTCTCCAAGTCCGATGTTAACACACAGCTCCAACGGGATGATGCTCACGCTGGCTCCTATATCGCATAAGGCTTCACAAGTGACATCCCCAACTTGAATGGGAATGCAAAACGAGCCGGGATCTCTCAACTTGGGTGGCATCTTCTCCTTCATGATTTGAATAAGCTCCGAGGATTTAGATGTCATTCTTACTTCACCAAAGTCTTCGAGCTTCCTCTTCCTTGATAGAATCTCTTTCAAGAACTTCCCATAGGCGGGCATCCCTAGAATAGCATCAAGGAAAGGAATATTAATGCGTAGTTTATTCATCAAGTCAAGGAACTTACCAAAGTGCTTGTCTAGATGTGCTCTGGCCCTCGACTGGGGGAATGGAAGTGGTGGTTTGTATGAAGGAGGTGGAACATAAACTTCAGTTTTCTCCTCCGCTTTCTGTGGTTCCACCTCGGTTGGCATCTCGGCCGAAGTGTTCTTCGACTACACCTGGACCGAGGTGGTCTTCGTCTGTACTGGCACCGACCGAGGCACTGGATCTGCAGTCTTCAGTCCACTCCTCGTTGTTATGGCCATAATCTGGCCCTTAGGGTTGCTTTCCGTTCTTGCTGGAAGCTTCCCTGGATCTCTTGGCGCTTCATTCGCCCTACTAGCAAGTTGTTGTTCAAAGGCCTTTTGTGCCTTCGAGAATGAAGTCATGGATGTCTCCATAGCACTAAGCTTGATCAAGATAGCCTCCAACACCGCATCTTTCTTCTCCGGCTGGGATGAGCTTGATCCTTGCTCCTGGCTCTTTAATGGAGTAGAGAGAGAAGAAGAGGAAGAGAGGAAAGGATTAGAGGAATCATTCGAATTAGAATTAGAGTAAGGGTTACCCGAATTCTGGTTGTTTGCCCTCCAACTATTGCTATTGGATCCTCTATTGTTGTTGTAGTTGTTGTTCCGGGAACCGTTGTTGTTATTACGGTATCCATTGTTGTTGTTCCTTGATCCTTGATCTTCCTTCTTAGTTTGAGCAACTAAGAGTTCCTTCAATTGTTTCACGTCATTCTTCAAAGAGATGAGTTGATTATTTGAGGAATCCTCTTGAAAGTTGACTCTTTTAACTCCACCTTCAGCTCCTTGGTGGGAATATTTCTCCATATGCAAAGCTTGCTTCTCTATGAAGTCCCAAGCTTCGTCAATCGCCATGTCCATAAATGTACCGGCGGATAGTAGTTGGAGGTTGAACTGGGTGCTTCCGTCCTGTCCCTTGAAGTATATCTCCAACAACTCTATCTTTAGAATCCCATGATGTGGGCAATCCAAAAGAATGTCTTTAAACCTCTCTCATGACTTGGACAAGCTCTCCTTGTCCTTCATAATGAATGCATTAATCTTCCCTCTCATTTCAGCGGTCTTAGAGGGGGGAAAGAATTTAGTCAAAAATTCCTTAGTCATCTCCTCCCAAGTACTAATTTTTTTTGGAGGAAGAGATTGATACCAAGTAAGAGCTCTATCTTTTAAAGAAAAGTAAAAAGGTCTTAGCTTGTAATTGTTGTTTTCAATTCTTGAGGGTCTCAAGGTCTCCATCAAGATCTCATAGTTTTGTAGATGTTGATGCGGAGATTCCTTCTCTAGCCCTCCAAACTGGCATTGGCAAATCATGGAAAGAACTTGCGGTCGAAGTTCGTAGTCGTGGTCCGCCGGATCTCCTAGGTTAACTCCAGGACGCCTCAGTTGTTGATTGGGGTCCATCCTTTGCCCTAGGGTTTGCGGGATTCCTGCAAAAAGAGAGCCTCGGACTGGTATCCGAGGTGGAAGTACATCGGCCGGGGCAACAGGTGCTGGGATCTGCCTTGGTCGAGGGTCTTGAACTGGATCCTGCATCGGTCGAGGATCAGGGACTGGATCTTGCCTCGGTCGAAGTAGATACTGGTCTCGTAAGGCCGCCATATCTGCTTCGATCGCTTCAGTCCTGGTGCGAGTTTCTTCTTTCTCCTGCCTGAGTTCTTCCCTGTTGAGGCGTAGCTGTTCTAACGCCTCCTTCGATTCGGCCTCAAGATCGCGATCGTCTTGGTTGGCCATCTTTGCTTCTCTCAAGCGTCGTTTGCAAGTTTTTTCTGGTTCGGGATCGTAAGGAACGATTTCCTTACCAGCGCGGGTTCTTCGCATAAATCTAAGAAAAAGAACCTGCGAAAGTCACTAAAGTAGAGTGGTTAGTAGAAAAGGGGGCAAGTGCCCCAAAAGCGTACCGCAACCGGCTCGGTCTAGACCAAGTCCCCGGCAACGACGCCAAAAACTTGTTCGCTCCAAACGGTGTGTGCAAGCTTTAAATTTATAACCCTAGATATAAGCTTAAAACAAAGATGCGAACCCGCAGTGTACGGGTCAATCGTAGTAAAAAGCAAGGAATTCCAGGGGTCGATCACAAGGACTTAGTGAAACAAAGTCGGAATAGGTAAGCTTTGTAAATACTAGCCAAAAAAGCAATTAAAACAATCAAGGATGATAAAAGTCAATTAAGGAAATATGCAATTCTAGGGATTAAAGCATCTAGTTGTGGTTCCAACTCAAGATCTAAAGATAAGCGGATAAGCTGAGATTTTGCAAAGGGAAGGTGTTACTAAAGTGTGAATAGATCACCGGGTAAGTCTCACTACTCACTAATCCAAAACCGTAACTCCTATTACCGGGTAAGTCTCAAGGAATTAAGATAAAGAACTATATCCTCAAACCAACACACCACCTAAGGGAATAGAATCAACCTTTACCGGGTAAGTCTCAGGCTAACTCACAAAGATGGGATGAAAGCACACTCAAACCCCAATAAAGGATAAACCTTTATTACCTACACTTATGATCTTAGGTAAACAAACAAAGAAATTACCGGGTAAGTCTCATCCTAGGCTTGCATTGAAGCAGGAAAGGTGTAATAAGAATAGGATTTGGCAAACTCTAACACTTAACTCTCAGTTTCGGATCAGGTAAGTCACCTCGGTCAAAAGAATTCCACCCCGGCCGAGATGTTCATCGACTGAGCGAGATGCCTAGGGTTAAGGTAAGGACTCGAACTATTAGGGTCCTACTGTGATTAAGATAATTCTATCATTGTTTTTCCCACAACCTTCAGCCAATCACCCTAGAATCACAAAAAGAGATTAGCCACTCATCATCATGAAAGTATTAATCAAATATATGGGAAGAAAGAGAATAATTAAACAAGAAAACCTTAAGAGAAAGGCTTCAATAACTGAATCAATTATCAAACAAAAGCGTTCCTTGGATTAAGATCCAACAAAGACAATCAACAACGAAGGGAATCTAAGAGAATCTTACAAAACCCTTCAAAAAGATATAAAAGCTATAGACTTTCTTCCTTCAACCTTCAAAAAGGTTCTTCAAATCTCCCAACTGGAGTATGGCTGCAGCGGTGTATAAACACGATCGGTGGTATAGCATGTATGTGGGGTGATAGCGGATGTCGGATTTGTGGGAAATCCGACCCTTTTTATAGGAAAATTACTCTCCAAAGATAAGATATCTTAGAAAGATCTCTTCCCATAAAAATAGGTATAATATATTATCTAAATTATCTTCTTTCTTCCAGAAACCTAGCCCAAAAATATAAGATCCTCTTTCCAAAGATAAAAAGATCTCAGCCAAGAATAAAATATCTTCGCCGCGTCCAAGGTGTTCGCCTCGGTCGAGTCGGCTCCTCTGGATCACCTCGGTCGAGGTGACTCTGTAGTCAAACGAGGTGAGTCACAACTGAATGTGAAATCTCTCAAATCTGGTCCAAGTGAATCTCTAATCCATGGTCATGCTTCTTGGATTTTTCCTTAAGCTCTTGAATGTAGCCCCAATGACTCCTTAGCTCCTTTTGCTCCATTTGAGTCCAAAACGTGCCATTTTACCTACGATTACAACAAAACTAGGTGTAGACCTCGATTCCCGCAAAGGTAGATGAAATGACAATATAATCACATAATATATATACAAACATGCAGATTATTCAAGATAAAACGTCTAAACTAGCCCTAAAATATAGACAATAATTCATGCTATCAATCTACATGTATGGATGTATATTCTTTGATTATATTGTTATTTTGTCTACCTTTGTGGGAATCGAGGTCTACACATAGTTTCGTTGTAATTGTAGGGAAAATGGCACGTTTTGGACCAAAATGGAGCTAAGGAAGCTAAGGAGTCATTAAAGCTACATTCCGGAGCATTGAGGAGTTATATGAAGATCTCACGAAGCATGGAAATGATTTAGAAGATTGATTTTTTATCAGATTAGAGAGTTACACATTCAGCTGAGATTTAACTCGGTCAGCTACAATACCAACTCGACCGAGGTGATCTTAAGGAGCGTCTAGACCGAGGCGAACTGATGACGAGACATGAGATCTTTATTTTTGGGTGAGATCTTCTAATTTTGGAAAGTGAATATCACATATTTTTGGCTGAATTTTTGGAAGGAAGATAATATTTTTGGTTGATATATTTTGGAAGATATGAATATATTTTCTAGGAAATTATCTTTTTAAGATATTTTATCTTTGGAAGATAATTCTCCTATATAAAGGGTTGAATTTTCTACAATTCAGCCATCTTCGGATCAAGGATTTTCTAGAGGATTTTCTGAAGAGTTTGAAGGAAGTTTTGAAGGTTGACGATTAAGGAAGGAAGGAAGCTAGTTTTGAAGCTAGTTTTGAAGGAAGTAGTAAGATTCTCTTAGTTTAGTTTGGTTTTGTTGTCTTTTCTGATTTGTTATTGAGGAACGCTGATTGTTGTTTGTTTGATTCATTCAGTTATTGAGACCTTTGTGTTAAGGTTTTCTTGTTTGAATATTTATTCCTTTCTCATAAATTTTATTATTGTTATCATGATGATTGTTGGCTAAGTTCTTTATGCGATTCTAGGGTAATTGGCTGAAAGTTGTGTGAAAGACGATGATAGAATGATCTTAATCCAGCGGACCCTAAAAGCTCGAGCCTTCACCTTAACCGTAGAGCACCTCGGTTAGTCATTGAACATCTCGGCCGAGATGGAATTTAACTGAGCGAGGTGAACCTTTCCTGAATCTTATCTGAGTTAAGAGTTTCTGTTTTCCAAATCCTATCCTTGTTACACCTTTCCTGGTTCAACGCAAGCCTAGGATGAGACTTGCCCGGTGATTCCATTGCTTGTTTACCTAAGATCATGAGTATAGGTAATAAAGATTTATCCTTTATTGGGGTTTGAGTGTGCCTTCATCCCATCTTTGAGAGTTAGCGTGAGACTTACCCGGTAAAGGTTGATTCTATCCCCTTGGGTGGTGTGTTGGTTTGAGATTATAGTTCCTTTCCTTAGTACCTTGAGACTTACCCAGTAAAAGGATCTTTGGTTTGGGATAGTGAGTAGGGAGACTTACCCGGTGATCTATTCCCATCTTAGAAACACCTTCCCTTTGCAAACCTCAGCTTTGTCCACGTTATCTTTTGAGATCTTGAGTCGGAACCACAACTGGATGCTTTAATCTCTAGAATCCGCATTCTCTTTATGTGACTTTTATATCATTTTTGATTGCTTTAAATTGCTGCTAGTAGTTATTTGACAACCTGATTACCGTACTTTGTTTCACCATAGTCCCTGTGATCGACCCCTAGAATTCTTGCTTTTATTACAATTGATCTATACACTGCGGGTTCGCATATTGTTCAAGCATACTTCTTGTGTTATAAATATTAAAGCTTGCACACACCTTTCGGAGCGAACATGCAACACTCCAGCCAACTTTCAAAGGTGTATGATGTCCATCTTCTTGGAATACATTGAGGAAATCATGGAGGTTTTTATGGATGACTTTTCTGTTTATGATTCCTCATTTGATAATTGTCTTGCTAACCTATCTCTTGTTCTACAAAGGTGTGAAGACACTAACCTAGTTCTAAATTGGGAGAAGTGTCATTTTATGGTTAGGAAAGGCGTTGTTTTAGCACACTTGATCTCTAATAGAGGGATTGAGGTTGACAAGGATAAGATTGAGACAATTAAAAAGCTTCCTCCTCCATCTTTGGTGAAGTGGACTAGAAGTTTTCTAGGACATGCTGGATTCTATAGGAGATTTATTAAGGACTTTTCGAAAATCTCTAAACCATTGACTAATCTATTGATGAAAGATGTTGGTTTTGAATTTTCGAAAGAGTGTTTTGATGCTTTTTACAAGATTCGAGAAGCTCTAATCTGAGCCCCAATAATTTTGCCTCCGGATAGGAGTCTCCCATTTGAGGTCATGTGCGATGCAAGTAACGTAGTTGTAGGAGCGGTGCTTTGACAAAAGAAAGATGGACGCACTCTTGCCATCTATTATGCTAGCAAGATGCTAGATGAAGCTCAGCTCAACTACGCAACAACGGAAAAGGAATTTCTTGTTGTTGTATATGCATTTGAAAAGTTTCGGTCTTATCTTGTAGGAGCGAAGGTGATAGTATACACGGATCATTCAGCAATTCGGTATTTGCTTGCCAAGAAAGATGCAAAGCCAAGGCTAATTAGATGGATTCTCCTCCTTTAAGAGTTCGATCTTGAGATTCGTGACAAGAAAGGATCCGAAAATTCTGTTGCTGATCACTTGAGTCGTCTACCACATGTCACCAATGACGACTTACCTATTGATAACTCTTTCCCGGACGAACAATTGCATCTAATGGAAGAGTGCATCGATCATATTTTTAGAGGTAACGAACCATGGTTTGCTGATTTTGTGAATTATTTGGTTTGTCAAGGAATACCTCCCAAACTATCCTATGCTCAAAGAAAGAAATTCTTTAAGGATGTCCGCCAATACTATTGGAATGAACCTCTACTCTACAAGAGAGGTCCTGATGGCATCATTAGAAGATGAGTACCTGAAGACGAAATGCAAAGTGTCATTCGTCATTGACATTCTCTTCCTTGTGGAGGACACGCTAGCTGACTAAGGTTATTTCTATGGTCGTCTATACCCTATCAAAATATAATCCCGACTTAGCACTAAAACAAGTATAGTGGTTAAGTAAGGGTCGAATCCAAAAGAGTTAAGGTGTTTTCATTAAATGCGATTATTGATTATTAAGAACAAGTAACAAAGGGGGGGGGGTTTGGTTGAATTGATGCACACAAAAACTTATGAAAACGAATAACGCAGCAAGTAAGCCAATAATGGATGAATCTACACTAGGTTGATTCTTAACATGCAATTGCTACTTTGGTGAGTTCCTTTTACAAGTTTTCAAGTAATCTCCCGTCTCGATCATATATTTGTGTTGAGCCAACCGACATCAACACAACTTAAAAGGTTAGTGTTCCGTAAACCTACAAGAACAATTAACAAGTTAGCATTCAAATAAAGACTAAGGGATATAAAGAATAGATTAAAACCGTTAACCTTATCTTTATATTTGTGTTCCTTTTCTTTAAGTAATTACAACCCGTTATTACGTAAAGTTTACTACTAGATTAAAGACCCGAACCCGGAACCTATTAATCCTAGTTCTTTGCATGCACTTTAGAACCTAAGGTGATCAATCTCAAGTAATAGTAAAACATGCAATTAGACAACGGAGATCAAGGAAACACAAAGCATTACTGAATGAAAACTTATATTAAAGAAAACTTACAACCAAAGTAGCAACGCAGCTTCAAACCAACCCAATATAGGAAAGGAGTTAGCAACTCATTACAATGGAAATGATGAGAAATTTGCATTCTAAGTGAATAATGGTGGATGATAAGTGGATGATTCTAGCAATCAACCAAGGACTATTTATACTACCAAAGACACTAAATAGGAGTAAATAGCCGGCCCAAAACGGCCACCTTTAATGCCATAAAGGTGGTGTAAACAGCCGGAGTAAAGCTTCCGTCGTTGAACCGCAGGGGCGGCCTTCAGCTCCGTAGGGGCGGTGAAGGTAAAAACGCTTGATCTTCTTCATGGCCGCAGGGGCGGCTAGGCAATTCCGCTGTGGCGGATCTTTAATGCTTTTCAAACGTCTGACTCTTCAACTTCCTGCCGTTTCTGGTGCCAAGCCGCCGGGGCATCCTAGTGTCGACGTAGGGGCGGTGACACAGACTCTTCATCTTCCAGCTCCAAGGTTGAGGCGCGGGGGAAGGCGCAGGGGCACTGGTCTTCGCTTCTTCAGGGCAAGTCACCGCAGGGGCGCTAGGGGTTGACGCAGGTGCGGTGACAGTCTTCGTGGCTGGCGAAGGCCCAGGGGGCGCTCCGGAGTATGGTGTCACCCGCAGGGGCGGTGACAAGGCTCCGCAGGGGCGGTGAAGCAACAGAAGCTTTGCTTCGTGAACGAACTTCACTCCTAAGTGCTTATAACTCCTTCCTTAGCTTCTTTTAGTCTTCTTCTTCTAGACCAAGGATTTAGTAGCATAAACCGACACAAATGCAATAAAAAGACTCTAAAAACTATCCTAAATGATAGTGATTCCATCATCTATCAAACTCCCCCATACTTAGACCTTTTACTCGTCCCGAGAAAAACAAATGACAGTAACTAGACTCAAAGGCCTCGGGAAGCATGGGCAAGCAGGAAAGACAATGAAAACAAAAGAAAAGCCAAGAAAGAAAGAAAGAAAGAAAAGAGAGGAAAATGTGAGAAAAAGGTGAGAAACTACCATCCTTATTGCTCCAAGAGTGGCCTACCCGGACAACCTCTTTATGACTCCCCTTCTTATGTCGCCAAACGCCGGAAAGGAAACCTACACTCGGTGTCGCTCATTTTGCCAAAGTGCCCTTCCGGGTTTTCACTTTCCACTATTCTTCTTTTCTTTGATGATCTCACTTTAGTCTCACATCCGTCAAGCCCAATTTTGCACCAACCTAAGGTTGGTCAGACTACCTTCTTTTTGCCTAAACCGCCCTTTTTGGTTTTCGGTTTATCCAAGGATTTTTTCATGCCTTTTTTCATTTTCTTTGGCTTTTTCTTCTTTTTTATTTATATGAATTTCAATCTGAATTACAACTCGAAAGGCTCAATGCAAAACAAATTAAAACAAATTAAAACAAACTGTACATACAATGATATGCCCCACCCCCATACTTGAAGTACACTTTGCCCTCAACGTGGAAATGAAGCAAAGATAAATGTGGGAAAGGGATGAGAATGATACCACTAGTGGGATGGTCCTGCTGGACCATCCGGACCCTCCTTTGGTGGGTATGGAAAGTGGCTGAAAAAGTGCTCCCGACTTAGCACTATGTTCGTCTATACCCTATCAAAATATAATCCCGACTTAGCACTAAAAGAAGTATAGTGGTTAAGTAAGGGTCGAACCCAAGAGAGTTACGGTGTTTTTATAAAATGCGATTATTGATTATTAAGAACAAGTAACAAAGGGGGGGGTTTGGTTGAATTGATGCACACAAAAACTTATGAAAATGAATAACGCATCAAGTAAGACAGTAATGGATGAATCTACACTAGGTTGATTCTCAGCATGCGATTACTACTTTGGTGAGTTCCTTTTTTAAAGTTCTCAAGTAATGTTCCTGTCTTGATCATATATATGTATTGAGCCAACCGACATCAACACAACTTAACAAGTTACTGTTCCATAAACCTACAAGAACGATTCACAAGTTAACTTTCAAATAAAGACTAAGGGATATAAAGAATATATTAAAACCGTTAACCTTATCTTTATATTTGTGTTCCTTTTCTTTAAATAATTACAATCCGTTATTACTTAAAGTTTACTACTAGATTAAAGACCCGAACCTGGAACCTATTAATCCTAGTTCTTTGCATGCACTTTAGAACCTAAGGTGATCAATCTCAAGTAATAGTAAAACATGCAATTAGACAACGGAGATCAAGGAAACACAAAGCATTACTGAATGAAAACTTATATTAAAGAAAACTTACAACCAAAGTAACAACGCAGCTTCAAACCAACCCAATGTAGCAAGAGAGTTAGCAACTCATTAGAATGGAAATGATGAGAAAATTGGATTCTAAGTGAATAATGGTGGATGACAAGTGGATGATTCTAGCAATCAACCAAGGAATATTTATACTACCAAAGACACTAAATAGGAGTAAATGGCCGGCCCAAAACAACCACCTTTAATGCCATAAAGGTGGTGTAAACAGCCGGAGTAAAGCTTCTGTCGTTGAACCGTAGGGGCGGCCTTCAGCTCTGCAGGGGCGGTGAAGGCAAAAACGCTTGATCTTCTTCATGACCGCAGGGGCGGCTAGGCAATTCCGCAGGGGCGGATCTTTAATGATCTTCAAACGTCTGACTCTTCAACTTCTTTCCGTTTCTGGTGCCAAGACGCCGGGGCATCCCAGTTTCGACGCAGGGGCGGTAACACAAACTCTTCATCTTCCAGCTCCAATATTGAGGCGCGGGGGAAGGCGCAGGGGCGCTGGTCTTTGCTTCTTCAGGGCAAGTCACCGTAGGTACACCAGGGGTTGACGCAGGTGCGGTGACAGTCTTCGTGGTTGGCGTTGGGGAAGGCGTAGGGGGCGCTCCGGAGTATGGTGTTACCCGCAGGGGCGGTGACAAGGCTCCGCGGGGGTGGTGAAGCAACAGAAGCTTTGCTTCATGAACGAACTATCACTAGCTCTCACAAATGCAATAAAAAGACTCTAAAAACTATCCTAAATGATAGTGATTCCATCACCTATCACTAGCTCTCACAAGACTACCGCTAAGGTATTGCAATCCGGATTCTTTTGGCCTACATTATTTAAGGATGTGCAAACCTTTGTTGCTTGTTGCGATGCTTGTCAAAGAACAGGGAATATATCTAGGAGGAATGAAATGCCCCTCAACAACTCCAAGATGTGGAAATCTTAAACGTTTAGAGAGTTGACTTCATGGGACCATTCTCATCATCTTATGGTAACCAATACATACTTCTAGCTATAGATTATGTTTCAAGATGGGTGAATCTATTGCTTCTCCAACTAATGATGCAATGGTGGTTGTTAAGTTCTGTAATTAAACTATTTTCCCAAAGTTTGGGACACCCCGAAGCATCATTAGCGACGGAGGATCTCACTTCATTGTCCGTTGATTTGAAGCTCTACTAGCTAAGTATGGGGTGACTTACAAGATCGTCACACCCTACCATCCGCAAACAAGTGGACAAATGAAGATTTCTAATAGGGAGATCAAAGGAATTCTGGAGAAAACGGTGTCTAGGACAAGGAAATATTGGGCGTTAAAGCTTGATGAGGAATTATGGGCATATAGAACGGCATACAAGGCTCCCATTGGCGCAACACCATACAATCTTGTGTATGGGAAGTCTTGTCATCTTCCGGTGGAGCTGGAACACAAGGTGTATTGGGCCGTTAAGTGGCTGAACTTTGGCATGAAGGAAGCGGGAGAGAAACGTCTCTTGGATCTTAATGAGCTAGAAGAACTCCGCTTGAACGCCTATGAGAAGGCCAAGATCTACAAGGAGAGAGCGAAGCGTTGCCATGATAAGCACATCATTCCGAACGACTTAAAAGAAGGAGACCTTGTTCTTCTCTTCAATTCTAGACTTCGACTCTTTCCCGGTAAGCTTAAATCTCGTTGGACAGGACTTTATGTTATTAAACACATTTTTCCCCATGCAGTAGTTGAAGTATGGGGTGAGAAGTGCGGAAGTTTTAAAGTAAATGGCCAATGACTCAAGAAGTACTCGCCGGAACTCCAAACGGAGGAAGTCGCACCGATTCTCCTCACTTAAGCACAAAGGATTGGTCTAGCTACGGACCTAAAACAAAGTGCTACTTGGGAGGCAACCCAAGGTAATGCATTCTTGTTTTTCTTTCTCATTTTTCTTAGATTGGATTAGTGTAGGTTGTTTTTGTTTGTTTTTCGTCGATGTTCTTCGGCATGTCTTGTGTCTTTGGATGTCAGGGTGAAGAACGACCAAAAGAAGTGAAGAAAGCCAAGGGAAAAACAAAATTTGGGTTTTTGGCAGAAAAAGAGAAAATCACAGGTTTAATTGTGATTCCACGGCCGTGGTTTCGATAATTTAGCCCGTGGAAAAGTATGTCGAGAGCAACCAAAGAAAAGGACGCAAAACCACGGTCTGTCGTGCAATTCCACGGCTGTGGAAGTAAAAGTGAGGCCGTGATTTTTGAAATTTTGACGGGGCTATATAATCCTTCTTCTTCACAAAACCCACACAACACAAACCTCCCTTCCACGCCTAAATCACGCCCAACCTCCTCATCCCGCAATTCTTCGTTCGGCGATCGTTTTGCACGATTCTTTGCTCTAAACTAAAGGAAATGTGATTCTATTGCGGATTGTGACAACAAACAACACAAAATGTTTGGGACCCGCAAATCCCGCAATTCTTCGTTCGGCGATCGTTTCTGGATTTTTGAGCAAAATCGTGTAGTTCCACGGGTTGCGTACAAAACCATGGGCATGGTTTCTTCAAGAACATGCCATGATTTTTTGAAAAATGTTTGGGACCCGCAAATCCACCCAAAACAAAAAGCAAAGAGGTGAAGGCTCCTCCTCCCAACCCCTTCCCATTGCTCCACCCATCCCTAGGATCTCTACCATCCATGAGAACCATAAGAGGGCTTATGATAACATTCGACAACGTTATAGCCCATAGGTACATTGTGCTTGAAGAGTTTGAGGATTTGCATGTGGTGAATGATCTTAGGTGGATGCTTGATAGGGCTGGGCTGACTACATTTGCTAGCATTAGAGAGGATGCTTATGAGGAAATCACAATGGAGTTCATAAGCTCGTTTGACCATAGTGTCGTTAACCGAACGGTCTCCTTCCGGTTGATGGACCACACTCATCATATGTCCATAGCTCAGTTTGGAGCATTGTTTGGCTTTGTTGATACATACAATGGGACATTCCGTAGGGGTTCTCGAGCTAGAGTGTTTTGGGAGGAGATTGTTATGGTAGTAGGTCATAAGGATCGTTGGAAACCGGCCGATTCGAAAGTCAAGCTCATCTATATCCTCTCGTTTAAGATTGCCCATAGGATCCTCTCCGAGTGCCTATTCCCTAGGACCGAGACTCCCTAGAAGCTCAAGTCTTATGAGCGTTACATCCTTTATTGTATGGTGGCCGGTGTTACTCCGGATTGCGCCACTATGCTTGCTTCTACTCTTAGAAAGATCAAGAACAAAGCTAAGGGGAATATTTGATATGGGGGGATGGTTACATACATTGCAAAGCACTTAGGGATTGATAATTCAACTTGTGAGTTAGTTTCATCTGCGAGGCCTCTAGGGCTTCAAGGCTTCATGACTAGGGGACTCTTGATTCCCCGCCACCGAGGTCCACCATTTGTCTCCATGCCTTGGGAAGACAAGGGAGGACGAGGCATTCTATGGAGCGCTGATTACTCCATCCGGAACCGGAAAAATTGGAAAGCAATATTTGTTCCGATGCATGCCAACTTCCTAGGAGCCCCAGCTTATTATCCCGAGGATCTACTATCTTCTATTGATGAGGATGATGAAGAGATGGGTGGTGATGAGTTCCCGGATATTGGAGGTTCATAGGAGGCTTTTGGAGATTTTCCGGATCAGCCGGTGGATTTCCAGGAGCAGGCTCGGAGATCGACGTACCAGCGGCGGCCTTCCGCTTCTTCTTCCTCTCGGCGTGCCAGCGTGAGTGAGCAACCTACTTGGATGGACGGACCGCCGACTTGTATGGGTGCTCCTCTAGCTTGGATGGGAGCGCCGCCGAAGTGGATAGCGTAGCGGCCCGCATAGATGGACGAGCAGCCAACATGGGTCACCGGACTTACGTAGAGGATGGATGCTCTTGAGACCCGCTTTGATGAAGACAAGGATGAGCGCCGTGAAAACGCAAGGATCCTCCGCGACATTTACCGGCAGCAGTTTGGGCGCCTGATCGACCCAAACTTCTACCCGTACCCACCACCACCTCCTATGGGATGAGCTTATTTGCTTGGTTCGAGTTGCTCCGCCGCCTTTGTGAGTTTCCTTGTTCTTTTTCTATTTCGTTTTTCCGCACATTAGGGACAATGTGTATCTTAAGTATGGGGTGGAGTATGATTCTCTTATGATGTAATAGCTTGACATATTGCTTCGTTCTTATCCATGAACACTTGCATCTATATTTTCATTGTCACACGTTTCCTTTTTGCATTGCATTTTTAAGCTTTGAAAAACCCATAAAATTTGAATAAATTTTGAAAAATATTGTGCTGCTAGGAATGGAAAAGACCTCAATGATAATTCTACTTGTGGATTGGATTTTTGATGACATTTATGTGCTTGATTTGAATTGTGAATTGTGGAGAAATTGTGTATGTTGTTTGATCGTCTTGCAAGTTTCATAATGTAAAAATTCTTGTCTAAATCATGTTGAGGAAATGAAGGTTGAAATTGCATTATAAATTCTTGCACTTCTTTTTGAAATGATTAAGGCACCTCGTTTTTTCTTGCTTCTTCTTTATTCATTCAGCTCCTAAATGAAAATTTTGCCTCCTTTACCTATCCGTCAATTAGGAAGAGTGTAATTTTTGGCACGATTGATGTGGGAGGGCCATGAAAGAATAAATTTGTGCATTCAAAGTAAAGAAAAATAGGTTTGGGGACGTTGAACAGAAGGATGAGTAACTCAGCACCATTCACATAGCCGGGTGTTTGTGTCTTGCCAAAGTCCGAATGAACGATAGTCCTAACGGAATATGGTATGTGCATCAAGGGTTTGAGGCATCTCGAAATTGAGAATCGCCGATCTCCTAGGCTTTGGTTTTTATGCACCGCTGTCCATACTTCAAAAAAGTAAAGTAAAAGAAAAGTTTGCATGCAAAGCATGTTTGGAAAGCAATGTTCTTCAAGCATGTGTTGTGTTGTTCCTTTTTCCCAAATTTTTGCACCACATTACCTTATGAAAAGTCCTACCCATTCACGTTTCTTAACCTTTACTTGAAAGTCCTTAAGATCTTTAGTTGTTGTTTGGCTGTGTAATCTATATTGGATTTCCACATGATTGATTTTGACATTACTTTGGGTTATGATGTTTGTATTGAAGCTTTTTCAATGTATGATGTTTCTTTTTCATGATATGATTCATTTTGTGTACATAGAAGTTTTCAAGGAAACATGAAGCAAGATTTGAGAGCGATCTATTGAATAGAAGCACAGTACCAAACATATTTTGTTTCCCTTGTTGAGCATTCATATATCATCCTACCTTATATTCTAGCTTTTGAAAATCTTGCTTGGGGATAAGCAAGAGACAAGTATGGGGTATATTGATAGCATGAAATATGACGATATTTTAGGCACATGTTTTGGTTGTTTTTCCCCTTCTTTTGTGTATATGGATATGAGTTTGAAGCATTTATGAGGACATTCACCTATTATGTTGGTATAGAGATCTACACAAGCTTTGTTGTGTTTTTAGGTGAATAAAGGCTTGGATTGGAGCATAAATGGAGTGTGTAGGATTATTTGATCATGCTAGACATCAAGAGGATGCATTGGAATAGCTAAGGAGGGAGTATGAGTGGAAAGCTTTGCGAAACAAAGGCTTTCACAAAGATTTTGACATTCCACGGTCAAGTACAAGAAACCACGGCCGTGGTTTTGGGAATTAAATTAAATTAGACAGTAGTGGAATGTATGTCGAGAGCAATTACACCATTCCACGGTGGGTTCCACGGGCGTGGAATTTTGCTCTTAACCGTGATTCTTCTAACGGCTTCCACGTGTCATATTTTCCACATCAACAACGGTTATGGGCATTTCGTAACCCTATTTTCTCCTATAAGAAGGCTGAAGGAAGAGAGAAAATACACACCACGCTAGAGAGAAGTTGAGATCATTGCAAAAGATTTTATTGCGAGAAGATTTTGGAACGAAGATTTGGAGAAGTGCGCATTTTTAGATTGCGCAATTGGAAGATCTTAGAGTTTCACTTTGATGGCAGATTAACATCCCGTTCTTCTTTGTTCCTTAAGATTTGTGAGAGATTCTCACTATATCCTATATTCATTGAACACAAGTACAAATTTTGAGTTTGATTGAGATTGGTTTTGTGTTTGCTATTGAGTTTTCAAGGTTTTATCTTTTCCTTCTTTTAATATTGATTATTGATTTGATGACTATAATTGTTGGCTAAAACCCTTAAGCAATTCTAAGGTGAAGGGTTGATAGTTGTGGCATAGATGATGATGATAGATTGAGCCAAAACCGATTGGACCTTGAGAGTTGCGAGAAACCTCGTCGTCGAGGTTTTCCACGGCTTGTTCTTGAATTCCACGGATGTGGTTCTTCAAGATCTGACTGTGGTTTTCCTCTGTCGTACGTTCTTTGCTTTTGCTTTGATCCAAAGTTAAAGATTTTCTTTAAGCTAGCCTTGGCTTACCTTTTCTAGGTAGTAGTGAGACTCAACATCCTCTACTTTGGTTTTGAGTGTCAAAACCTTAACCGTTTTGGCTTATCTTTGATTCCCTTGGGTTTGGGCATGAGTATTTGAGAGTTTAATCTTGTCCTTCGATTCTCTTTACAATGAGACTCAACATCCTTTATTGAGAGAGCCTTTGGGTGAGACTTATGGGTTTTCGAACTTCACCATACAATTCCCTACCTTAGATCTATACCTTTGCAATCCTAACTCTGTCTTTGTACCTTTAGAACATCTTGAATCGATTGCTACAATTAGATACCTGAATCTTTAGAATCGTTGTTTTCCCAAATATCTTTACAAAAGCTGTTTATCTTGCCTGACGATTAACGAACTGAATTTGATCCCCCAAATCCCTGAGTTCGATACTCTAAAATTCTTGTCTTACTATACCGATGCGTACACTATGGGTTCACTTTGCTTGATTTCAGTTTTTATAAATTTAAGACTTAGTGACGCACAATTTCGAGCGAACATATTTCTAGATTGTTGCATTTACGCCATTTGTTGGGTTATTTTCACAAAATGCCCTAAGGTTTTAGTTACGAATGATGGCCCATAATTTTGAAAAAGTATGATTTGCCCCGGAAAATGTGTTAGCGGTTTTTAACCTTGGATTTTAATTACGGGGATATTCTTATATGTATATATACTACATATGATGCCTTTGTTGGATTAATCTCGGTTTATGGCAAAGATTTTATTGTGGGTTTTAACCTTGGTTTTGAGAGCGAGTTTTCCATAGATTTATATACCTTAAATCTTCCGTTCAAATTTAGCGAATAAGCTATATTTGTTTAGCTTTGGTTTTAGGTCCAGAAGTGCTCGATTTAGACCAACGAATTCATTATCGACATCCGTAGATCGTCTTCTGCCTTAGGCCTCGTGTGAGTACCCCTTCCTCGATCTAGTTATGTATAGTAGTATCATGCTAGGTTGGATCTAGCATAACTTAGAGTGTTTTATGATTGTGAAATGTTTTAATGCTTGAGGTGTTGATGTTATCTTGTGAGGTTGTTTATGGCTTTAAGTTGTATGTCGAGCTTGTGAAGATTTAGGGTTAAGGTTGTATGGTTGTTGAGGTTGTGGACTAGTACATGAAAATCCTAGCATAGAGTGCTAGAGTCGAGATCATCGAGACTAGGAACGAGTTGTCCTAGCATGTGAGTTGTATGACCTTGTAGAGGTCCTTTGGGCTAGAACTCTAAGGACTTCTAGCATGAGAGATAGATGTTGATGTTGTGCCTCGTTTGATCAGGCTGAGAGTATCTTACTACGGGGAGGGGAGTGCGGTTTTTGTTACGGGTTGACCGTTTGAGACAGGTAAGTCTTCGGACTTACCTGTCTAGCTCTTGGTGGTGTGCTTTCATATTAATTTCGATGCGTGTTTGGTGGTGTGTTTATTGTTTATGTTATAACAATTAAACCGGAAATAGGACCACCGACCTTTATATTATTTGGCCGAAGTGTATGATAACGGGTGGTGACATCACTGTCTAGCTCTTGCGAGAGCTAGGAGGTTCTCGGTGACTAGCCCGGGCGAGTAGACAGTCGGATGCATTAGTACTACTTCTTACCGGTAAGTAGGTACCGAGGCGAGTCACGGGAGATTCTCGTGTCACAAAAAAAGTTGAATTAGAACGGGATATGACTTGATGATAAAAAAAGATAATAAACCGGATTTGTGTGCTTTGGAGTATGATGTGTGTTTATGATGATTTACTTGTGTTTGTGCCTTTCACCTTGATTCTATGCCTTGAATATTAGCTAACGGTGTTATACCGATGTTGTAGATTGCCTTGCAGGTTCGGAATGCGCCCAAGAGATCCGGAAGAGTGGGCAACCGGGGTTCCGTACATTTTAGGAGGGGTTTTTGGTTGGAGTCGAGTTGTGTATTGTTCTTCGTTTATGGTGTTTTGTATGCCACATGTATGACGTTTGGTCTTTGAAGTGGTATCTCCGCTAAAGTCTTTTGTTTGTATGCTTTCGGGTTTCATTACATTGCATAAAAATGTATTTCGGTTTCGGCCTTTATTAGTGTCTTGTTGTAAGATCCGGTGAAATTGTTGTCAGGCTAAGGGCCGGGATCCATTGTGAGGTCTGCACCCGTACCATCCCAAGTCCCGCGGATTTGGGGTGTTACAATATCCATCTTCATCCTTACTAAATCCTTCTGCAACTGAAGTTGGACCGTTAGTGGAACTATCGCCTCCTCTCGAGGCATCTACATTCTAAGGGTATCGGTGACTACATTCACCTTTCCCTAATGATACAAAATCACCTAATCGAAGTCCTTGATCACTCTAACCATCACCTCTAGTAGGTATTCAACTCTTGCTGAGTGAATATATATATATATATCAAACCCTTATCACCCGTTCAAGACTGGCATGTCGCTCCATAAAAAATACTGAGATCATCTTAAGCGCGTGCATAAAAACGGCTAACTCTCGACCCTTCATCGGTAATTCTTCTCATATGCCCACAATTGGCTAACACACACGCGAAACCTCTCTTGTTACTTCAACCACATCCCAAACCCAACTTGGATGCATCCTTATTTGTCACCAAGTCCACAAGAATCTTTTCCCGTGCAAAAGAAATTAGAGTAGAGGTCACTCACCTCTTTGACTTTTCAAAGCTCTATGGGTACGGCTCGGACCATACAATTCTTGTATACTTCTTCAGAAGGAAAAGGTGTTGAAACCATTCCTCAACTCAGCAGTTATATCCCACAAACTTAAAAAGTTGCATACTTCCCCAACCTTCCTTGGAGGTAGCACTGAAGATACCACTTTGGTTTTTGTTGGAACGACTTGATCTCTTTCGTTGTCACAATGTGTCCTAGGAAGTCACCTCGGACGTCCTAACTCCCACTTAGATAATTTTTTTCACAATTCTTATCCCGCATTACCTGTATTATTGTCGTCCCGTGTCAAGCTTTTCCCACTCAACTCCGAGAGTGCAACAAGATGTCGTCAAAATGAGAACATAAGAATCATTCATACTTCTCACACATCACTAGCTGTCATTACTAACACTAGGTTATGGTCCATATTGGAACCGCCTGAAAAACCACAAGTTGTACGCCACCACTGCAACTCCCTAAGAGAATTGATAAATACTTATTTATAAAATCCAGTGTTCCAAACTACATAAGATGGAGATGGGACGGAGAGCTACCGTCTAGCGTCTAAACGGCCGGACGGCCGTCTAGACGGATAAGACGTTTTTTGATTATTTTCATGTATATTACCCATAATTCCTCCTAAATTTGTGTAAAATATTCATATAATGCAAATGAATATTCATTTTCATAATCTTCAACATCTTAAGCATATAGTCTACTAAAAGTGTCATGCAAATGCAATACATAAAAACGTTCAAAATAAACTAAAACGGCAAAAGAGGATTCTTGATAACTAGACACAACTTCTCAACTTGAGCAAATTATCTACTCTTCCGTCTCTTAATGTTCATACTCTTGAACTTGGATCTCCTTGTCCGAGTCAAAGTCAAACTCTTCATCATCATCACCATCTTCATCCTCCGTGCCATCAGAGACAAATCATCCTCATCAAGCTCTCTCACTTCCTCTACAACACCTCCAAGGCGACCACTTCTTCTTGGTTGCAATTCTTCATCCGCTCCCATTGCCTCACTCATCGTACCCCATCTAAGTCCGAAACCGGGAGATACCTCTTCTTCACCGTCATCTACTCCATCAATAATCTATGCTTGAGCATGTGAAGCCTCGTTTGCTAGAAGCACATCAACTTTGTCTTTTCGGCTTTTCATTTTTTTATTCAACAACCTTGCATTGAATTGAACATAAACTAGGTTGTTCATTCGGACGGTATCTAGTCTATTCCTCTTCTTTGTATGAATCTACATAGTTAAAATCAATAATCCAATACAATAAGTTATTATAAAGACTATAATAACTAAATAGTTATTCCAACGAGAGATAATTAGTTACCCCTTCAAAGACGCTCCAATTTCTTTCACATCCGGATGAACTCGTTGTCAAGGAAAGTATCCTAATTGCAACCTTTAGGAGATTTGGAGTTTGATTGCCATATGACCTCCACCAAACAACTATATATTCAAAAAGTAGATATCAAAACTCTTAACTAGTTAACTTTTTTATAAAGTTAAATGAAAGAGAAATAATCATACCCGGATCATAACGTTCATCATTCTTCGAACACCCTTTTGATGCCAAAACTCTTCCAAATGTACCTTCTTTATCCTTGTACATAGGAAGCTCCACATTTATCACTTGATATTGCATATAAACATCGGGATAAAACCGTTCAATGCACTTAAAAGCCCCATCCATAATACGCTCACATTCTTCAATGGACCATTCCGAACCGGAACTGTATAAGTAAAACGGATTTAACAAGTAAGCCATCAAGTGAAGTAGGGTATCAACACGACCCTTTCCCTTTGCATCCACTATGTCAATTATAGGCTTATACTTGTCCTCTTTATTCTTATAAGCTGCTTGTATCTCTTTTCTCGCCTTTAGCATCTCACCATGAACAAATCCCATGGCCGGTTTCAAATCTCCATCTACAAGTCGGAGCACTCTTACTAAAGGTGTAAACACCTTCAAAGACATGTTTGCACCATTCCAGGATCTAGAGGACAATATAGTAGCACACGCCTCTTTCCCCTTTTTGCTCTTTGAACATTTCGATTTCTCCCACTCTGTGGAGGTCATCATGTGCTTCAATGTCTTCGTCTCTTCAGGGCAGGTTGATAACACGATTTATTGCTTAGTTTTAGGTAATCATTTAGATAGATTTCTCACTCATTCATGCATAGTTTAGCACTAGTTCACGACGTTTTGCACTCAATTCATGTACTTTGTCGAGATAGACGTATACACGGACTTGTGCGTGTTTTATAGGTATTTCGGGAGATTTAGGAGCTAAAACGATACGTTTGAGGATCGTTCATCTAGATGACACACCCTCGGACTCATTGGGACACAAGCTAAGGGCTAAAGAGGACTCATGGAACCTTGCCAACACTAGCCATGCACCAAATCACAGCTTAATGATCCAAGGCGATGTTTCTGCACAGAATCACGGTTCTCTGACACTCCACGGCCGTGGAATCACCCGTGGATTTTGCCAGATTCTTGTGACAGCTGTGCCACGACTCTCATGGCCAGCTCATGCAAGTTTGTTATAAAAGTGGTCCTTCATTGGCTGTGAGAATCATCTTGGAGCAGCTCTCCATTATCCATTATCCTCTAACAAAAATGTTCTCTCAACAAGAAGTTTTTCTAGGAAGGAAAGTGTCAAAGAGGAAGAAGAAGAGCTCTATTGAAGAGGAGAAGAAGAACACACACCATTGCCACACCTTGATAGTTTTTGTAGTGAAGAATTCCGGATTCTATTTCTAGAGTTGTATGAACCCTTTGAACCTTCTTTTGGAAGGATTGTGAGTTGCTCTAATTCTATTTTCAGCTTGGTTTGTTTTAAGTTCACTTGCTCATCTCTTTTCCTTCATCATCTTGCAAATGGATGTCATGATTTTGTGTTTGCTTGTTTCGATTTCTATTATGAGTGTTGTAGGCTAAATAGATGTGGTTCTAGGGTGAGGAAAGGATGGTTATGGTTATCAGCTATGATAGGACGGACTTAGATTTATCTTTGGATGACTTGTGTGCATGAACGTAGCTGCTGTTAGAAATCACGGGTAGTTCTTGTATAACCACGGCCGTGGTTTAGGTAGAACAAACCGTGATTCTCTCTGGTTCAATGGATCTTGTCTTAGATTGTTAGAATGTTGAAATCCTAAGTGTTTGTTGAGTTAAATCTACCCTAGGGTGACCTAGTGTTAGCAACTAAGTGTTAGGGGAGACTTACCCGGTAATCCTTACTCTTAGATTCCAAAGATAACAAACCTTAGGTAGTGGTGAGCCTAATAAGCCGCCATTGGATTAAGTGTGCTAGGATAGTTGTTTAGGACTTCCCTTTCCAAGACTTACCCGGTAAGGATAGGTAAGATCTCTAGACAACAATCCGGTTTGAGTAGAATTCCGTCCCTTAGGTTCTTAGAGACTTACCGGTAATGAGACCTAGGGAATGGTCTAGTTGATCATGAGACCTACCCGGTGATTGATCCCAATCTAGAAACACTTAACCCCAACATAGTTAATCCAAGGAATGAATAGATAGCTTGAGTCCTATGCCATAACCGGAACTTCCAACCCCTAGAATCCGTCTTTTCTTTCTTTGATCTATATCTTGTTTAGCTTATTTATTTGTGTTGATTCATAGTTTAGTTGATTGTTTACCTTGCATGAATTGTGATCTCTGATTGATGACCAAAAACCAACCAAAAACATTTGAGATTTTCATTTCTTTATTTCTTTCTTTTCTTTCAACCTAGGACTTTACTAAACTCATTCACAAATCGAATCAATTTCACCTTAGTCTTTGTGTTCGACCTCGGAATACTATCCCTACTACAAACGTCCCGTACACTGCGGGTTTCGCTAGGTAGTTTAGGATTTAGTTCGAGTTATAAATTTAAAACCGATTTGCGCATCACGATCTTAGCGTAGAAGTTTTTGGCGCCGTTGCCGGGGACTAGGTCTAGATTGAGTCTATTTTGTGATTGATTATTAGTGTAGATCTTTCTTGTTGCTTTTGATCTCTTTTTGGTTTGTGTCTTTGCTTTTCAGGACATCTCTTACTCTTTAGGTGTATGAGAAAATCTAGTGGCAAGGATTTAGCTCCATTTGATCCCGAATCGGAGAAAACTCTTAGATATAGATCCAAGAGCATTAAAAAGGGAAAAGAGATGGCCGGAAGAGATCTCCAAGCTGAGTTGGATGAAGCCTTAGAGCAAATTAGGATAAGGGACGAAGCTTTGGAGAATGAGAGGAGACTTGCCAATGAGAGGCAAGAGGCAACTAGGAGGGAGATAGAGGAGATTAGGCAAGCTCTTGTGCAAAGAGAACTTAACCGTCAACCACCTCCTCCACCTCCACCACAACCGCAGCCGGCGGTCAACATTAGGGTTGTGCCCATTGCTATGGATGAGCCACAAACGTTGGGGCAACGTATGGATCCGGCACAAAGAGCACACCGTCCGGGTGTGAACTTAGGAGATCCCACAGCCCATGATTTCGAGCTCCGCCCTCAAGTTCTACAAATGATCTGGCATAATCAATTTGGAGGGATGGAAGGAGAGTCTCCTCATCAACACTTGATGAATTATGAGATCTTGATGGAGACTCTTAGACCGCCAAGATTGGAGAGCAACAACCATAAGCTTAGGGCTTTTTCCTTCTCTCTTAAGGATAAAGCCTTGGCTTGGTATCAATCTATTCCACAAGGGCGAGTTGGTACTTGGGAGGAGATGACAACCGAGTTTTTGAGTAATTTCTTCCCACCTTCCAAGACTACCGAATTAAGAGGGAATATCAATGCCTTCGTAATGAAGGATAGAGAAAGTTTATTCAAGTCTTGGGAGAGGTTCAAAGATCTTCTCCTTGATTGTCCACACCATGGCATACCAAAAATTGAGCTATTGGAGATCTACTTCAAAGGACTTGACGAAGATAGCCAATTCAAGCTCCAATCTCTTTCCGGTGGGACTTTTATGGAGAAGCATGTTGATGAAGCTTGGGAGTTTGTGGAGAAGCAAGCTCTAGTGATTGAGAAATACTCCCATAGGAAGAGTGAAGGAAGAAAGGCGGGAGCATATGAGTTGAGTGAGGTCACCATGAGCAATTTCAAGCTTGACGCCATCAACAACGAGTTGAAGTCCTTGAGGGAGTTGTGTGCTACAACTTTAAAGAACCAAGCAACTCCTCAAGTGCTTCCACAAGCCAACTTGTCTTCCAAGGAGGAGGATGTGAATTATATGGGAAGGGGCAACTTCAACAATTAACAAGGTCCAAGGAGTTTCAACAACAACCGGCAATTCAACAATTACCGTTCCAACCACAACCATCCCGGATTTTCTTACTCTAACCCGGATGGAGCCTTGAACCCTCCCGCTTCCTCAAGCACAACTCCACCACAAAGAGCTTCACAAGAACCTCCACCCGGATTTACTCAACCTCCAAAGGATAGAACCGAAATAATGTTTGAGCAATTGCTTGGAACGTTGAGTGGTCTTGAGAGCACGGTGACTTCAATCTCTAAAGCCCAAAAGGTTTTGGAAGCACAAGTGTTCCAAAAGGCGGGTGAAGCCCATAGAGATCCGGGAAAGCTTCCCGGAAGAACCGAAGACAACCCAAGAGGCCAAGTGTTGGCTATCACCACGAGGAGTGGGTTGAGCATGAAGGACCCTTTGCCCAAGGACAATGCTAAAGGAAAGCAAGTAGTGGTAGAAGAGGGAAAATTGCAAGAAGATGGAGGCAAAAGAAAGGATGTAGAGCCAACCTATGTGGCACCGCCTCCATACAAGCCACCACTACCGTTCCCACAATCAAGAGCAAGAGCTCGTTTGGACAATCACTTTGGTAAGTTCCTTGAACTAATGTCCAAATTACATATTAACATTCCGTTCATGGATGCCATTTTAGGAATGCCGGCATATGGCAAGTTTTTGAAAGAAATACTCTCCAACAAGAGGAAGTTGGAGGAGTATGGGGAGATAAGAATGACCAAGAGATCCTCGGAATTGATCCAAACAATGAAGGAGGAGATGCCTCCCAACCTAAGAGATCCGGGCTCTTTTTGTGTCCCAATTGGAGTGGGAGATGTGAAGTACGAGGCCCTTTGTGATCTTGGAACGAGTGTAAGCATCATACCGCTTGCACTTTGCAACAAAGTCGGGCTAGGAGAGCCAAAGCCGGTCAAGATGACCCTCTATATGGCGGACCGTTCTATCACTCATCCGGTTGGGATTTTAGAAGACATCCCGGTGCAAATAGGAGGATTCTATGTGCCAATTGACTTTGTCGTCTTGGACATCCCGGCGGATTATCCGGTTCCCATCATCTTAGGAAGACCCTTCCTCGCCACTTCTGGATGCCTAGTGGATTGCAAGAATGGGACTCTCTCCTTCAACATTGGAGAAGAGAACATCAAGTTCAAGTTGTCCACAATGACGAAAGGGCCAGCCCTTGATGAGGATGTCTTCAACATAGTCGAGCAAGAGGAATCTAGGGAAGTGTAGAGCTCGATCTTGATCAAGGATCCCTTGGAGAAGGTTCTTACCTTAAGTATGATGGAAGAAGGTGTTAAGGAGGCTTGCAATGAAGAGATCAAGGCCTTGGAAGCCTTGGAAGAGGAACCAAGAGTTGGATTTGAAGGCCACGAAGAGGTCTTGAACAGCTGCAAGTTCCACGGTCGAGATTCATGTTCCACGGCCGTCAAACTCTCTGGACAACTCCGGAAAGCAAGCTTGGCGAGAACCACGGCCGTGGAAGTTGAGCTACCCGTGATTCCAGCCATGATTTTCCCTGGATCAGCTCTTAATGATGATCAAGCTTCTAGGAGCCATGGAGAGTCTTCATTTGCTTTGGACTCATCTCATCCAACCTTATTTGGATCGTCTTCAACCGATAAAGTTCCTCCTTCACTTGAACTTAAACCTCTCCCCTCTCATTTGAAGTATGCATTTCTTGGTGAAAACTCTACATATCCTGTGATTGTTAATGCATGCTTGAGTGATGATGAACTTGCTAAGTTGTTGCATGAACTAAGATTGCATAGGAAAGCCATTGGTTATACTATTGATGATTTGGTTGGCATAAAACCTTCTTTGTGCATGCATAAGATAATGATGGAAGATAATCATAAACCCTCTATTGAACATCAAAGGAGATTGAATCCTATAATGAAAGAGGTAGTCAAAAAGGAAATCATTAAGTTGCTAGATGCGGGAATTATCTACCCTATCTCGGATAGTAAGTGGGTTAGTCCCGTTCATGTAGTTCCTAAGAAGGGTGGGATGACCGTAGTGACTAATGAGAACAATGAACTAATCCCGACTAGGACGATTACGGGGTGGAGAATGTGCATCGATTATAGGAAGTTAAACATGGCCTCTAGGAAAGATCACTTCCCTCTCCCCTTCATTGACCAAATGCTAGAGAGGTTAGCTCAACATTCTTATATTTGTTACCTAGATGGCTATAGTCGATTCTTCCAAATCCCTATCCACCCCGATGACCAAGAGAAAACAACCTTTACATGTCCATGGGGTACTTTTGCATATAGGAGAATGCCATTTGGGTTGTGTAATGCACCCGCCGCCTTCCAAAGATTGAAACAATAGAGAAGTTGCCACCACCTACCTCAGTGAAAGGGGTAAGGAGTTTCTTAGGGCATGCCGGTTTCTACCGGAGGTTTATTCAAGACTTCTCTAAAATTTCTAAGCCCCTCACTAACCTACTAATGAAAGATGTTGATTTTGTCTTTTCCAAAGATTGTCTTGAGGCTTTTTGTAGGTTGAAGAACGCCTTGATCTCCGCACCTATCATGCAACCTCCGGATTGGAGTCTACCATTTGAGATCATGTGTGATGCAAGCGATGTAGCCGTTGGGGCCGTTCTAGGGCAAAGGAAAGAAGGGCGCACTCATGCCATTTATTATGCTAGCAAGACGCTAGATGATGCCCAACTCAATTATGCTACCACCGAGAAAGAGTTGTTAGCGGTAGTGTATGCATTTGAGAAGTTCCGCTCATACCTTGTTGGAGCGAAGGTCATAGTTTATACGGAACATGCTGCGATCCGTTATCTACTTACAAAGAAGGATGCCAAACCAAGGTTGATTCAGTGGATCCTTCTTCTTCAAGAGTTTGATTTGGAAATACGGGATAAGAAGGGATCCGAGAACTCTGTGGCGGATCACCTTAGTAGATTGCCTCCATTAGAGCTTGAAAGAGATGACATCCCAATTGATGACTCATTCCGGGATGAGCAATTACAAATGGTAGAGGAATGCTTGTTCCAAGTGTCTAGAGGAAGTGAACCATGGTTTGCCGACATCGTGAACTACTTGGTGTGTGAGGAAGTGCCTCCCGGAATAACATATGCACAAAGGAAGAAGTTCTTCAACGATGTGAGGCACTACTATTGGAGTGAACCACTTCTATTCAAGAGAGGGCCGGATGGAATGTTTAGAAGATGCATACCGGAAGATGAAGTGGAGAGTGTGATCCGGCATTGTCACTCCTTACCATGTGGAGGTCATGCTAGCTCACACAAGACGTGTGCAAAGGTATTGCAATCCGGTTTTTATTGGCCTAACTTGTTTAGAGATGTGCAAGGTTTTGTAGCGGCGTGTGATGCTTGCCAAAGGACGGGCAACATCTCAAGGAGGAATGAAATGCCCTTGAACAACATCCAAGAAATCGAAATATTTGATGTGTGGGGTGTGGACTTCATGGGACCATTCCCTTCTTCGTGTGGAAATCTCTACATCCTATTGGCGGTGGACTATGTGTCAAGATGGGTGGAGGCAATCGCCTCTCCTACAAATGATGCCAAGGTGGTGGTGCAGTTCTTCAACCGTGTGATCTTCCCTAGGTTTGGAACACCAAGGGTGATCATTAGTGATGGAAGAAAGCACTTCACCAATAGGAATTTTGGGGCGCTTTTGGCCAAGTATGGGGTGACTCATAAGGTGGCAACACCTTACCATCCCCAAACTAGTGGACAAGTGGAGATATCCAACCGGGAGATCAAGGCCATCCTTGAGAAGACGGTGTGTAGGACTAGAAAGGATTAGGCTATGAAGCTCAATGACGCATTGTGGGCATATAGGACCACCTTCAAGACACCGATTGGAACCACTCCTTACAAGTTGGTCTATGGAAAGTCATGCCATCTTCCGATGGAAATGGAGCATAGAGCTTATTGGGTCATTAAGTGGCTAAATTTTGACCTCAAAGAGGCGGGAGAGAAGAGGTTGCTTGATATAAACGCCCTTGAGGAGATCCGGTTGGAAGCTTATGAGAATGCCCGGATTTACAAGGAGAGAACCAAAAGATGGCATAACAAGAGGATCATCCCCAAGGAGTTGAGTGAAGGAGACCTTCTCCTTTTCTTCAACTCAAGGCTAAGGCTCTTTCCCGGAAAGCTCAAATCAAGATGGACCGGGCCATATGTGGTGAAGAAGATCTTTCCCCATGGAGCTATTGAGATAGGAGGGGAGCATTGTGGGAACTTCAAGGTGAATGGGCACCGCTTGAAGAAGTATATCCCGGGAGCCCCGATGGACATGATTGCCTCACTTCACCTTGAATAGACACTCCCGAGTTTGGTCAAGCTAATGACCTTAAAGAAGCGCTTGGTGGGAGGCAACCCATTGGTAACATTTTTCCTTTTTCGTTTTGTTTTCGTTTTTAGATTTTTCTATCTTTGTGTGTGTTTTGTCTACCTTGTGTGTGTGCTAGAACATTAGTGGCATTGGAAGCCTTGCATGGCAAGTGAAGGATGATGAACCCCTCACCAATTATGGGTGGAGCGGACGGGGAACTTGGACGGCTAGCGGTGCCTAGCGCGGGTCCCGAAGCTTTGATGGATGCTTAGAGCTCTCTACCATGGTTGATAGGATCATCAAACATCAATTCACTATTGAGCAATCCCAAATACCATAGCAAACCACTTTTACATTGTGGGAACCTTCTTTCACTCTCTTTACTTGTATACCACATTGGGGACAATGTGTTTCTAAGTATGGGGTATTTAGGGGTTTGCATGATCCTTTGCATGATGAGCATCTAGGATAGTTTAAAATCTTCACATGTCTTGCATTGTACATACTTAAATCGAAAATACCATAAAAATCAGAAAATTTAAAAAAATTTTGTGCTTTCTAGGCTTGGATATGATCCTAATGATGAATCTTGTCTTGTGAATTGGCTAATGATGGCCTCATTTGTTATGATTGATGAACGCATATGTGGACTTGAAGTACTTCTCTTGAAATTCTATGAATGATTTGTGATCATGATGTTTACCTAGAAATGATTGAGTATTGAAGATCGAAATTACATGATAGTTCTTGCATACCATCTAGGAATGAATGAGGCAATTCATCTTTCTCTACTTCTCATCTTAATCATGATTGCTTGAGCACCTCAATTGAGATAAAATTGACCTCTTTTAACCCATCCGGGAATAGGAGCATGTCAGTGTGTTGATGTGTGCGAAAAGCAAGTGTGGGGTGAAGTTGTTGATGAAAAGAATATCATGCATAAAATGCTGAATTTGTTGTGAAAGTGTAGCCAAAAAAAAATATAGGCTTGAGGGCATTGGCTTAAATGACAAGTAACTCGGTACACTTCACATAATCGGGTGTTGGTGCCTTGCCAAAGTCAAATAAACCAATAGTCCTAAACGAGCTTTGGTATGTGTGCCCGGTGTGGATGCACCTCGAAAACTAAGAAAAAGCCCGAGGACGGCTAATCACCAAGGTTTCGGCTTTTGTACACCAATGCCATTGTCTCAAAAATAAGTCAAAGAAAAAGAAAAGAAAGAAAAGATAGAGGAAAATATACACTTGAGGGAAGTTGATCGAGGACAAGATTGTGGAGTTAGTTCCGTTCCCGGATTAGCATCACATAGCCTAGAAATCCCCACCCAGTCACTACATTTCTTGACCCTTTTATTTCACAAGACCTTATGACCTATTTGCATGTTTGTAAGACTTAGTGATTTAGATTGGATGTACTCTTGATCTTCTTGACTTCTTCATCCTTACATTTTATGCATACTTTTGAGTTAAGTACAATTGTCTTTCCATGTCTTCATTTGTTTGATGCATGACTTGCTTATCCTTTGCCATGAAACATGACTTTGAAGGTGATCCAATAATAGAAGCACAAACCCAAAAAGATTTTGCATTTTTCTGCATGCATAAATCATGTCATCTCTTAGTCTATAGTTGGGAATTTGCTCGGGGACGAGCAAACCTTAAGTATGGGGTATTTTGATAACACGATTTATTTCTTAGTTTTAGGTAATCATTTAGATAGATTTCTCACTCATTCATGCATAGTTTAGTACTAGTTCACGACGTTTTGCACTCAATTCATGTACTTTGTCGAGATAGACGTCTACACGGACTTGTGCGTTTTTTATAGGTATTTCGGGAGATTTAGGAGCTAAAACGATACGTTTGAGGATCGTTCATCTAGATGACACACCCTCGGACTCATTGGGACACAAGCTAAGGGCTAAAGAGGACTCATGGAACCTTGCCAACACTAGCCATGCACCAAATCACAGCTTAATGATCCAAGGCGAAGTTTCTGCACAGAATCACGGTTCTCTGACACTCCACGGCTGTGGAATCACCCGTGGATTTTGCCAGATTCTTGTGACAGCTGTGCCACGACTCTCATGGCCAGCTCATGCAAGTTTGTTATAAAAGTGGTCCTTCATTGGCTGTGAGAAGCATCTTGGAGCAGCTCTCCATTATCCATTATCCTCTAAAAAAATTATTCTCTCAACAAGAAGTTTTTCTAGGAAGGAAAGTTTTGATAACACGATTTATGGCTTAGTTTTAGGTAATCATTTAGATAGATTTGTCACTCATTCATGCATGATCTAGCACTAGTTTACGACGTTTTGTGCTCAAATCATGTATTTTGCCGAGATAGACATCTTCATGGACTTGTGCGTGTTTTATAGGTATTTCGGGAGATTTAGGAGCAAAACGATACGTTTGAGGATCGTTCATCTAGATGACATACCCTCGGACTCATTAGGACACAAGCTAAAGGCTAAAGAGGACTCATGGAGCCTTGCCAACACAAGCCATACACCAAATCACAGCTTAATGATCCAAGGCGAAGTTTCTGCACAGAATCACGGTTCTCTGATACTCCACGGCCGTGGAATCACCCGTGGATTTTGCCAGATTTTCATTGACAGCTGTGCCACGACTCTCATGGTCAGCTCATGCAAGTTTGTTATAAAAGTGGTCCTTCATGGGCTGTGAGAGATATCTTGGAGCAGCTCTCCATTATCCAGGACTCTCCAACAAAAAAAAAATATTCTCTCAACAAGAAGTTTTTCTAGGAAGGAAAGTGTCAAAGAGGAGAAGAAGAGATCCATTGAAGAAGAGAAGAAGAACACAAACACCATTGCCACACCTTGATAGATTTTTGTAGTGAAGAATTCCGGATTCTATTTCTAGAGTTGTATGAGTCATTTGAACCTTCTTTTAGAAGGATTGTGAGTTATTCTAATTCTATTTTCAGCTTGGTTTTGTTTTAGTTCACTTGTCCATCTCTTTTCCTTCATTATCTTGCAAATGGATGTCATGATTTTATGTTTGTTTGTTTCGATTTCTCTTATGAACGTTGTAGGCTAAATTGATGTGGTTCTAGGGTAAGGAAAGGATGGTTATGGCTAGGGCTATGATAGGACGGACTTAGATTTACCTTTGGATGACTTGTGTGTATGAACATAGCTGCTGTTAGAAATCACGGGTAGTTCTTGTCTGACCACGGCCGTGGTTTAGGTAGAACAAACCGTGATTTTCCCTGGTTCGATGGATCTTGTCTTAGATCTATAGAGTGTTGAAATCCTAAGTGTTTGTTGAGTTTAATCTACCCTAGGGTGACCTAGTGTTAGTAACTAAGTGTTAGGAGAGACTTACCCGGTAATCCTTGCTCTTAGATTCCAAAGATAACAAACCTTAGGTAGTGGTGAGCCTAATAAGCCGCCATTGGATTAGGTGTGCTAGGATAGTTGTTTAGGACTTTCCTTTCCAAGACTTACCCGGTAAGGATAGGTTAGATTCCTAATTAACAATCCGGTTTGTGTAAGAATTCCTATCCTTAGGTTCTTAGAGACTTACCCGGTAATGAGACCTTAGGAGTGGACTAGTTGGACATGAGACCTACCCGGTAATTGATCCCAATCTAGAAACACTTAATCCCAACATATCATAGTTAATCCAAGAAATGAATAGATAACTTGAGTCCTATGCCATAACCGGAACTTCCAACCCCTAGAATCCGTCTTTTCTTTCCTTGATCATTATCTTGTTTAGCTTGTTTATTTGTGTTGATTCTTAGTTTAGTTTGATTGTTTACCTTGCATGAATTGTGATCTTTGATTGATCACCAAAAACCAACTAAAATCATTTGAGATTTTCATTTCTTCAATTCTTTCTTCTCTTTCAACCTAGATCTTTACTAAACTCAATCACAAATCGAATCAATTTCACCTTAGTCTTTGTGTTCGACCTCGGAATACTATCCCTTCTACAAACGACCCGTACACTGCGGATTTCGCTAGGTAGTTAGGAATTAGTTCGAGTTATAAATTTAAAACTCATTTGCGCATCACGATCTTAGCGTAACAAGTTTTTGGCGCCGTTGCCGGGGACTAGGTCTAGATTGAGTCTATTTTGTGATTGTTTCTAGTGTAGATCTTTCTTGTTGCTTTTGATCTCTTTTTGGTTTGTGTCTTTGCTTTTCAGGACATCTATTACTCTTTAGGTGTATGCGAAGATCTCGTGGCAAGGATTTAGCTCCATTCGATCCCGAACCGGACAAAACCCTTCGATCTAGATCCAAGAATATCCGAAAAGAGAAAGAGATGGCCGGAAGAAACCTCCAAGCTGAGTTGGATGAAGCCTTAGAGCAAATAAGGCTAAGAGATGAGCTCTTGGAGGAAGAAAGGAGACTTGCCAATGAGAGGCAAGAGGAAAATAGGAGGGAGATTGAGGAGATTAGGCAAGCCCTTGTTCAAGGAGAGCTTAATCGCCGACAACCTCCACCTCCTCCACCACAACCGCAGCCGGCGCAAAGAGCACACCGTCCGGGTGTGAACTTAGGAGATCCCGCAGCCCACAAATATGAGCTCCGCCCTCAAGTTCTACAAATGATCCGGCATAATTAATTTGGAGTGATGGAAGGAGAGTCTCCTCATCAGCATTTGATGAATTATGAGATCTTGATGGAGACTCTTAGACCGCCAAGATTGGAAAGCAAAAACCATAAGCTTAGGGATTTTTCCTTCTCTCTTACGGATAAAGCCTTAGCTTGGTATCAATCTATTCCACAAGGGCGAGTTGGTACTTGGGAGGAGATGACAACCGAGTTTTTGACTAAGTTCTTCCCACCTTCCAAGACCACCGAGTTAAGAGGGAAGATCAATGCCTTCGTGATGAAGGATAGAGAGAGTTTATTCAAGTCTTGGGAGAGGTTCAAAGATCTTCTCCTTTATTGTCCACACCATGGCATACCGAAAATTGAGCTATTGGAGATCTACTTCAAAGGACTTGATGAAGATAGCCAATTCAAGCTCCAATCTCTTTCCGGTGGGACATTTATAGAGAAGCATGTAGATGAAGCTTGGGAGTTTGTGGAGAAGCAAGCTCTAGTGATTGAGAAATACTCCCATAGGAAGAGTGAAGGAAGAAAGGCGGGAGCATATGAGGTGAGTGAAGTCACCATGAGCAATTTCAAGCTTGACGCCATCAACAACGAGTTGAAGTCCTTGAGGGAGTTGTGTGCTACAACTTTGAAAAACCAAGCAACTCCTCAAGTGCTTCCACAAGCCAACTTGTCTTCCAAGGAGGAGGATGTGAATTGTATGGGAAGGGGCAACTTCAACAATTACCAAGGCCCAAGGAGTTTTAACAACAACCGGAAATTCAACAATTACCGGCCCAACAACAACCATCCCGGATTTTCTTACTCTAACCCGGATGGAGCCTTGAACCCTTCCTCCTCCACAAGCACAACACCACCATCAAGAGCTTCACAAGAACCTCCACCCGGATTTACTCAACCTCCAAAGGATAGAACCGAAATGATGTTTGAGCAATTGCTTGGAAGGTTGAGTGGTCTTGAGAGCACGGTGACTTCAATTTCTAAGGCTCAAAAGGTTTTGGAAGCACAAGTGTTCCAAAAAGCGGGTGAAGCCCATAGAGACCCGGGAAAGCTTCCCGGAAGAACCGAAGACAACCCAAGAAGCCAAGTGTTGGCTATTCCAACGAGGAGCGGGTTGAGTATGAAAGATCCTTTGCCCAAGGACAATGCTAAGGGAAAGCAAGTAGTGGTAGAAGAGGGAAAGTTGCAAGAAGATGGAGGCAAGAGCAAGGATGTAGAGCCAACCTATGTGGCACCGCCTCCATACAAGCCACCACTACCGTTCCCACAATCAAGAGCAAGAGCTCGTTTGGACAATCACTTTGGTAAGTTCATTGAACTAATGTCCAAATTACATATTAACATTCCGTTCATGGATGTCATTTTAGGAATGCCGGCATATGACAAGTTTTTGAAGGAAATACTCTCCAACAAAAGGAAGTTGGAGGAGTATGGGGAGATAAGAATGACCAAGAGATCCTCGGAATTGATCCAAACAATGAAGGAGGAGATGCCTCCCAAGCTAAGAGATCCGGGCTCTTGTTGTCCCAACAGGAGTATGGGATGTGAAGTACGAGACCCTTTGTGATCTTGGAGCAAGTGTAAGCATCATACCGCTTGCACTTTGCAACAAGGTTGGGCTAGGAGAGCCGAAACCGGTCAAGATGACCCTCTACATGGCGGACCACTCTATCACTCATCCAGTTGGGATCTTAGAGGACATCCCGGTGCAACTAGCAGGATTCTATGTGCCAATTGATTTTGTCGTCTTGGACATTCCAGCGGACTATCCGGTTCCCATCATCTTAGGAAGACCCTTCCTAGCCACCTCCAGATGCCTAGTGGATTGCAAGAATGGAACTCTCTCCTTCAACATTGGAGAAGAGAACGTCAAGTTCAAGTTATCCACAATGACCAAAGGGCCAGCCCTTGATGAGGATGTCTTCAACATAGTCGAGCAAGAGGAATCTAGGGAAGTGGTGAGCTCGATCTTGATCAAGGATCCCTTGGAGAAGGTTCTTACCTTAAGTATGATGGAGGAAGGTGTTGAGGAGGCTTTCAATGAAGAGATCAAGGCCTTGGAAGCATTGGAAGAGGAGCCAAGAGTTGGATTTAAAAGCCACGAAGAGGTGTTGAACAGCTTCAAATTCCACGGTCGAGATCTATGTTCCACGGCCGTCAAACTTTCTGGACAACTCCGGGAAGCAAGCTTAGCAAGAACCACGGCCGTGGAAGTTGAGCAAACCGTGTTTCCAGCCGTGGTTTTCCCTGGACCAGTCCTTGATGATAATCAAGCTTTTAGGAGCCATGAGGAGTCTTCATTTGCTTTGGATTCATCTCATCCAACATTATTTGGATCATCTTCAACCGATAAAGGTCCTCCTCAACTTGAACTTAAACCCCTCCCCTCTCATTTGAAGTATGCATTTCTTGGTGAAAACTCTACATATCCTGTGATTGTTAATGCATGCTTGAGTGATGATGAACTTGCTAAGTTGTTGCATGAACTAAGGTTGCATAGGAAAGCCATTGGCTATACTATTGATGATTTTGTTGGCATTAAGCCTTCTTTGTGCATGCATAAGATAATGATGGAAGATAACCACAAACCCTCTATTGAACATCAAAGGAGATTGAATCCTATAATGAAAGAGGTAGTCAAAAAGGAAATCATTAAATTGCTAGATGCGGGAATTATCTACCCTATCTGGGATAGTAAGTGGGTTAGTCCCGTTCATGTAGTTCCTAAGAAGGGTGGGATGACCGTAGTAACTAATGAGAACAATGAACTAATCCCAACTAGAACGGTTACGGGGTGGAGGATGTGCATTGATTATAGGAAATTGAACATGGCCTCTAGGAAAGATCACTTCCCTCTCCCCTTCATTGACCAAATGCTAGAAAGGCTAGCTCAACACTCTCATTTTTGCTATTTAGATGGCTATAGTGGATTCTTCTAAATCCCTATCCACCCCGATGACCAAGAGAAAACAACCTTTACATGTTCATGGGGTACTTTTGCATATAGGAGAATGCCATTTGGGTTGTGTAATGCACCCGCCACCTTCCAAAGGTGTATGATGGCTATCTTTTCGGAATACATAGAAAATATCATGGAAGTATTTATGGATGATTTCTCTGTTTATGGTTCTTCCTTTGATAATTGCTTGGCTAACTTGTCATTAGTATTGCAAAGTTGTGAGGAGACAAATCTTGTCTTGAATTGGGAAAAATGTCACTTCATGGTAAGTGAAGGCATTGTGTTAGGACACTTGGTGTCTAACCGTGGCATTGAGGTTGATAGGGCCAAAATTGAAACGATAGAGAAGTTGTTGCCACCTACCTTGGTGAAGGGGGTAAGGAGTTTCTTAGGGCATGCCGGTTTTTACCGGAGGTTTATCCAAGATTTCTCTAAAATTTCTAAGCCTCTCACTAACCTACTAATGAAGGATGTTGATTTTGTCTTTTCCAAGGATTGTCTTGAAGCTTTTTGTAGATTGAAAAACGCCTTGATCTCCGCACCTATCATGCAACCTCCGGATTGGAGTCTACCATTTGAGATCATGTGCGATGTAACCGTAGGGGGCTGTCTTGGAGCAAAGTAAAGAAGGGCGCACTCATGCTATTTATTATGCTAGCAAGATGCTAGATGATGCCCAACTCAATTATGCTACCACCGAGAAGGAGTTGCTAGCGGTGGTGTATGCATTTGAGAAGTTCCGCTCATACCTTGTTGGAGTGAAGGTCATAGTTTATACGGATCATGCGGCGATCCGTTATCTACTTACAAAGAAGGATGCCAAACCAAGGTTGATTCGGTGGATCCTTCTTCTTCAAGAGTTTGATTTGGAAATACGAGATAAGAAGGGATCCGAGAACTCCGTGGCGGATCACCTTAGTAGATTGCCTCCATTAGAGCTTGGAAGAGATGACATTCCAATTGATGACTCATTCCGAGATGAGCAATTGCAAATGGTGGAGGAATGCTTGTTCCAAGTGTCTAGAGGAAATGAGCCATGGTATGCCGACATTGTGAACTACTTAGTGTGTGAGGAAGTGCCTCCCGGATTGACATATGCACAAAGAAAGAAGTTCTTCAACAATGTGAGGCATTACTATTGGAGTGAGCCACTCTTGTTCAAGAAAGGCCCGGATGGGATGTTTAGAAGATGCATACCGGAAGATGAAGTGGAGAGTGTGATCCGGCATTGTCACTCCTTACCATGTGGAGGCCATGCTAGCTCACACAAGACGTGTGCAAAGGTATTGCAATCCGGTTTTTATTGGCCTAACTTGTTTAAAGATGTACAAGGTTTTGTAGCGGCATGTGATGCTTGCCAAAGGACGGGCAACATCTCAAGAAGGAATGAGATGCCCTTGAACAACATCCAAGAAGTCGAAATATTTGATGTGTGGGGTGTGGACTTCATGGGACCATTCCCTTCTTCATGTGGCAATCTCTTCATCCTATTGGCGGTGGATTATGTGTCAAGATGGGTGGAGGCAATCGCCTCTCCTACAAATGATGCCAAGGTGGTAGTGCGGTTCTTCAACCGGGTGATCTTCACTAGGTTTGGAACACCAAGGGTGATCATTAATGATGGGGGAAAGCACTTCACGAATAGGAACTTTGGAGCGCTTTTGGCTAAGTATGGGGTGACTCATAAGGTGGCAACACCTTACCATCCCCAAACTAGTGGCCAAGTGGAGATCTCCAACCGGGAGATCAAGGCCATCCTTGAGAAGACGGTGTCTAGGACTAGAAAGGATTGGGCTATGAAGCTCAATGACGCATTGTGGGCATATAGGACCGCCTTCAAGACACCGATTGACACCACTCCTTACAAGTTGGTCTATGGAAAGTCTTGCCACCTACCGGTGGAAATGGAGCATAGAGCTTATTGGGCCATTAAGTGGCTAAATTTTGATCTCAAAGCGGCGGGAGAAAAGAGATTGCTTGAATTGAATGCCCTCGAGGAGATCCGGTTGGATGCTTATGAGAATGCCCGGATTTACAACGAAAGAACCAAAAGATGGCATGACAAGAAGATCATCCCCAAGGAGTTGAGTGAAGGAGATCTTGTCCTTCTCTTGAACTCAAGGCTAAGGCTCTTTCCCGGAAAGCTCAAATCAAGATGGACCGGGCCATATGTGGTGAAGAAGATCTTTTCTCATGGAGCCATTGAGATAGGAGGGGAACATTGTGGGAACTTTAAGGTGAATGGGCACCGGTTGAAGAAGTATATCCCGGGAGCTCCGGTGGAGATAATTGCCCCGCTTCACCTAGAGTAGACGCCCCCGAGTTTGGTCAAGCTAATGACCTTAAAGAAGCGCTTGGTGGGAGGCAACCCATTGGTAACATTTTCCCTTTTTTGTTTTGTTTTCGTTTTTAGATTTTTCTATCTTTGTGTGTGTTTTGTCTACTTTGTGTGTGTGCTAGAACATTAGTGGCATTGGAAGCCTTGCTTGACATAAGAATGATGATGATGAACCCCTCATCAATTATGGGTGGAGTGGACGCGGAACTTGGACAGCTAGCGGTGCCTAGCGCGGGTCCCGAAGCTTTGATGGATGCTTAAGAGCTCTCTACCATGGTTGATAAGATCATCAAACATCAATTCGCTATTGAACAATCCCGAATACCATAGCAAACAATTTTACATTGTGAGAACCTTCTTTCACTCTCTTTACTTGTATACCACATTGGGGACAATGTGTTTCTAAGTATGGGGTGGGGTTTGCATGATCCTTTGCATGATGAGCATCTAGGATAGTTTAAAATCTTCACATGTCTTGCATTGTACATACTTAAATCGAAAATACCATAAAAATCAGAAAATTTTAAAAAAAATTTTGTGCTTTCTAGGCTTGGATATGACCCTAATGATGAATCTTGTCTTGTGATTTGGCTATGGATGGCCTCATGTGTTAGGATTAATGAACGCATATGTGGACTTGAAGTACTCCTCTTGAAATTCTATGAATGATTTGTGAACATGATGTTTGCCTAGAAAGGATTGAGTAGTGAAAATCGAAATTACATGATAGTTCTTGCATACCATCTAGGAATGAATGAGGCAATTCATCTTTCTCTACTTCTCATCTTAATCATGATTGCTTGAGCACCTCAATCGAGATAAATTTGACCTCTTTTAACCCATCCGGGAATAGGAGCATGCTAGTGTGTTGATGTGTGTGAAAAGCAAGTGTTAAGTAAAGTTGTTGATGAAAAGAACATCATGCATAAAAATGCTGAATTTATTGTGAAAGTGTAGCCAAAAATATAGGTTTGGGGACATTGGTTTAAATGACAAGTAACTCGGTACACTTCACATAATCGGGTGTTGGTGCCTTGCCAAAGTCAAATGAACCAATAGTCCTAACGAGCTTTGGTATGTGTGCCCGGTGTAGATGCACCTCGAAAACTAAGAAAAAGCCCGAGGATGGCTAATCACCAAGGTTTCGGCTTTTGTACACCAATGCCATCGTCTCAAAAATAAGTCAAAGAAAAAAAGAAAAGAAAGAAAAGATAGAGGAAAATATACACTTGAAGGAAGTTGATCGAGGACAAGGATGTGGAGTTAGTTCCATTCCCGGATTAGCATCACATAACCTAGAAATCCCTACCCAATCACTACATTTCTTGACCCTTTTATTTCACAAGACCTTATGACCTATTTGCATGTTTGTAAGACTTAGTGATTTAGATTGGATACACTCTTGATCTTCTTGACTTCTTCATCTTTACATTTCATGCATACTTTTGAGTTAAGTACAATTGTCTTTCCATGCTTTCATTTGCTTGATGCATGATTGCTTATCCTTTGCCACGAAACATGACTTTGAAGGTGATCCAATAATAGAAGCACAAACCCAAAAAGATTTTGCCATTTTTCTGCATACATAAATCATGTCATCTCATAATCTATAGCGGGGAATTTGCTCGGGGACGAGCAAACCTTAAGTATGGGGTATTTTGATAACACGATTTATGGCTTAGTTTTAGGTAATCATTTAGATAGATTTCTCACTCATTCATGCATGATATAGCACTAGTTTACGACGTTTTGCGCTCAAATCATGTATTTTGCCGAGATAGACGTCTACACGGACTTGTGCGTGTTTTATAGGTATTTCGGGAGATTTAGGAGCAAAACGATACGTTTGAGGATCGTTCATCTAGATGACACACCCTCAGACTCATTAGGACACAAGCTAAAGGCTAAGGAGGACTCATGGAGCCTTGCCAACACAAGTCATACACCAAATCACAGCTTAATGATCCAAGGCAAAGTTTCTGCACAGAATCACGGTTCTCTGACACTCCACGGCCGTGGAATCACCCGTGGATTTTGCCAGATTCTTGTGACAGCTATGCCACGACTCTCATGGCCAGCTCATGCAAGTTTGTTATAAAAGTGGTCCTTCATGGGCTGTGAGAGATATCCTGGAGCAGCTCTCCATTATCTAGGACTCTTCAACAAAAAAAAAATATTCTCTCAACAAGAAGTTTTTCTAGGAAGGAAAGTGTCAAAGAGGAGAAGAAGAGCTCCATTGAAGAAGAGAAGAAGAACACACACACCATTGCCACACCTTGATAGATTTTTGTAGTGAAGAATTCCGGATTCTATTTCTAGAGTTGTATGAGTCATTTGAACCTTCTTTTGGAAGGATTGTGAGTTATTCTAATTCTATTTTCAGCTTGGTTTTGTTTTAGTTCACTTGTCCATCTCTTTTCCTTCATTATCTTGCAAATGGATGTCATGATTTTATGTTTGTTTGTTTCGATTTCTCTTATGAACGTTGTAGGCTAAATTGATGTGGTTCTAGGGTAAGGAAAGGATGGTTATGGCTAGGGCTATGATAGGACGGACTTAGATTTACCTTTGGATGACTTGTGTGTATGAACATAGCTGCTATTAGAAATCACGGGTAGTTCTTGTCTGACCACGGCCGTGGTTTAGGTAGAACAAACCGTGATTTTCCCTGGTTCGATGGATCTTGTCTTAGATCTATAGAGTGTTGAAATCCTAAGTGTTTGTTGAGTTTAATCTACCCTAGGGTAACCTAGTGTTAGTAACTAAGTGTTGGGAGAGACTTACCCGGTAATCCTTGCTCTTAGATTCCAAAGATAACAAACCTTAGGTAGTGGTGAGCCTAATAAGCCGCCATTGGATTAGGTGTGCTAGGATAGTTGTTTAGGACTTTCCTTTCCAAGACTTACCCGGTAAGGATAGGTTAGACTCCTAATTAACAATCCGGTTTGTGTAAGAATTCCTATCCTTAGGTTCTTAGAGACTTACCCGGTAATGAGACCTTAGGAGTGGACTAGTTGGACATGAGACCTACCCGGTAATTGATCCCAATCTAGAAACACTTAATCCCAACATATCATAGTTAATCCAAGAAATGAATAGATAACTTGAGTCCTATGTCATAACCGGAACTTCCAACCCCTAGAATCCGTCTTTTCTTTACTTGATCATTATCTTGTTTAGCATGTTTATTTGTGTTGATTCTTAGTTTAGTTTGATTGTTTACCTTGCATGAATTGTGATCTTTGATTGATCACCAAAAACCAACTAAAATCATTTGAGATTTTCATTTCTTCATTTCTTTCTTCTCTTTCAACCTAGATCTTTACTAAACTCAATCACCAATCGAATCAATTTCACCTTAGTCTTTGTGTTCTACCTCGGAATACTATCCCTTCTACAAACGACCCGTACACTGCGGGTTTCGCTAGGTAGTTAGGAATTAGTTCGAGTTATAAATTTAAAACCCATTTGCGCATCACGATCTTAGCGTAACAAGTGTCAAAGAGGAAGAAGAAGAGCTCCATTGAAGAGGAGAAGAAGAACACACACCATTGCCACACCTTGATAGTTTTTGTAGTGAAGAATTCCGGATTCTATTTCTAGAGTTGTATGAACCCTTTGAACCTTCTTTTGGAAGGATTGTGAGTTGCTCTAATTCTATTTTCAGCTTGGTTTGTTTTAAGTTCACTTGCTCATCTTTTTATCTTCATCATCTTGCAAATGGATGTCATGATTTTGTGTTTGCTTGTTTCGATTTCTATTATGAGTGTTGTAGGCTGAATAGATGTGGTTCTAGGGTGAGGAAAGGATGGTTATGGCTAGGGCTATTGTTACGCTAAGATCGTGATGCGCAAATCGGTTTTAAATTTATAACTCGAACTAAATCCTAAACTACCTAGCGAAACCCGCAGTGTACGAGACGTTTGTAGTAGGGATAGTATTCCGAGGTCGAACACAAAGACTAAGGTGAAATTGATTCGATTTATGATTGAGTTTAGTAGAGACATAGGTTGAAAGAGAAGAGAGAAATAAAGAAATAAAAATCTCAAATGTTTTTGGTTGGTTTTTGGTGATCAATCAAAGATCACAATACATGCAAAGCAATCAATCAACTAAACTATGAATCAACACAAATAATCAAACTAAACAAGATACAGATCAAAGAAAGAAAAGATGGATTCTAGGGATTGGAAGTTCCGGTTATGGCATAGGACTCAAGCTATCTATTCATTCCTTGGATTAACTATGTTGGGGTTAAGTGTTTCTAGATTGGGATCGATCACCGGGTAGGTCTCATGATCCACTAGTCCATTCCCTAGGTCTCATTACCGGGTAAGTCTCTAAGAACCTAAGGGACGGAATTCTACTCAAACCGGATTGTTGTCTAGAGATCCAACCTATCCTCACCGGGTAAGTCTCGGAAGGGCTAGTTCTAAGCTACCATCCTGCACACTTAATCCAATGGCGGCTTATTAGGCTCACCACTACCTAAAGTTTGTTATCTTTGAAATCTAAGAGCAAGGATTACCGGGCAAGTCTCTCCTAACACTTAGTTGCTAACACTAGGTCACACTAGGATAGATTTAACTCAACAATCACTTAGGATTTCAACATTCTAACAATCTAAGACAAGATCCATCGAACCAGGGAAAATCACGGTTTGTTCTACCTAAACCACGGCCGTGGTTAGGCAAGAACTACCCGTGATTTCTAACAGCAGCTACGTTCAAGCACACAAGTCATCCAAAGATAAATCTAAGTCCGTCCTATCATAGCCCTAGCCATAACCATCCTTTCCTTACCCTAGAACCACATTTATTTAGCCTACAACATTCATACTAGAAATCGAAACAAGCAAACACAAAATCATGACATTCATTTGCAAGATGATGAAGGAAAAGAGATGAACAAGTGAACTAAAATAAAATCAAGCTGAAGATAGAATGAGAGTAACTCACAATCCTTCTAAAAGAAGGTTCAAATGTTTCATACAACTCTAGAAATAGAATCCGGAATTCTTCACTACAAAATGCTATCAAAGTGTGGCAATGGTGTGTGTTCTTCTTCTCCTCTTCAATGGAGCTCTTCTTCTTCCTTTTTGACACTTTCCTTCCTAGAAAATCTTATTGTTGAGAGGATATTTTTGTTAGAGTAAAATGGATAATGGAGAGCTGCTCCAAGATGCTTCTCACAGCCAATGAAGGACCACTTTTATAACAAACTTGCATGAGCTGGCCATGAGAGTCGTGGCACAGCTGTCACAAGAATCTGGCAAAATCCACGGGTGATTCCACGGCCGTGGAGTGTCAGAGAACCGTGATTCTGTGCAGAAACTTCGCCTTGGATCATTAAGCTGTGATTTTGGTGCATGGCTAGTGTTGGTAAGGTTCCATGAGTCTTCTTTAGCCCTTAGCTTGTGTCCCAATGAGTCCGAGGGTGTGTCATCTAGATGAACGATCCTCAAACGTATCGTTTTAGCTCCTAAATCTCCCGAAATACCTATAAAACACGCACAAGTCCGTGTAGACGTCTATCTCGACAAAGTACATGAATTGATTGCAAAACGTCGTGAACTAGTGCTAAACAATGCATGAATGAGTGAGAAATCTATCTAAATGATTACCTAAAACTAGTCATAAATCGTGTTATCAGCTATGATAGGACGGACTTAGATTTATCTTTGGATGACTTGTGTGCATGAACGTAGCTGCTGTTAGAAATCACGGGTAGTTCTTGTATAACCACGGCCGTGGTTTAGGTAGAACAAACCGTGATTCTCTCTGGTTCAATGGATCTTGTCTTAGATTGTTAGAATGTTGAAATCCTAAGTGTTTGTTGAGTTAAATCTACCCTAGGGTGACCTAGTGTTAGCAACTAAGTGTTAGGGGAGACTTACCCGGTAATCCTTACTCTTAGATTCCAAAGATAACAAACCTTAGGTAGTGGTGAGCCTAATGAGCCGCCATTGGATTAAGTGTGCTAGGATAGTTGTTTAGGACTTCCCTTTCCAAGACTTACCCGGTAAGGATAGGTAAGATCTCTAGACAACAATCCGGTTTGAGTAGAATTCCATCCCTTAGGTTCTTAGAGACTTACCCGGTAATGAGACCTAGGGAATGGTCTAGTTGATCATGAGACCTACCCGGTGATTGATCCCAATCTAGAAACACTTAACCCCAACATAGTTAATCCAAGGAATGAATAGATAGCTTGAGTCCTGTGCCATAACCGGAACTTCCAACCCCTAGAATCCGTCTTTTCTTTCTTTGATCTATATCTTGTTTAGCTTATTTATTTGTGTTGATTCATAGTTTAGTTGATTGTTTACCTTGCATGAATTGTGATCTCTGATTGATCACCAAAAACCAACCAAAAACATTTGATATTTTCATTTCTTTATTTCTTTATTTTCTTTCAACCTAGGTCCTTACTAAACTCAATCACAAATCGAATCAATTTCACCTTAGACTTTGTGTTCGACCTCGGAATACTATCCCTACTACAAACGTCCCGTACACTGCGGGTTTCGCTAGGTAGTTTAGGATTTAGTTCGAGTTATAAATTTAAAACCGATTTGCGCATCACGATCTTAGCGTAACACAGGTCACCGCAGGGGCGCCAAGGAGTGGCGCAGGGGCGGTGACACACTTCATGGCCGGCGCTGGCGAAGGCGCAGGGAGCGCTCCGGTGTAAGGCGTCACCCGCAGGGGCGGTGGCAAGGTTCCGCTCGGGCGGTGAGGCAACAGAAGCTTTGCTTCGTGATCGATCTTCACTCGTAAGTGCTTATAACTCCTTCCTTAGCTTCTTTAGTCTTCTTCTTTTGGACCAAGGAGTTAGTAGCATAAACCGACACAAATGCAATAAAAAGACTCTAAAAACTACCCTAACCGATAGTGATTCCATCACCTATCAGGAATTTACACTCTCAACCACAATGAAGGGACAACCCTTGGAAGAAGACATCTTCAACATCTATGATAAGGAAGATTCTCGAGAATTGGTGAGCTCTAATTAAAGATCCTCTTGAGAAAGTTTTAAGTTTTAGTATGATAGAGGAAGGTATAGATGTTTCATGTGATGCAGATATACGAAGCTTGGCAGCTTTGGAAGAGGATCCAAGAGCTTGATTTGAAAAACTCGTCGAGGAGCCTAAAAGCATAATAGATTTCGTTCCATCTCCCAACATCTCGACCGAGATGGCTTTTGAAGCAAACGAGATAAGGTTAGTTGGATCTCATTTCGGTCCATCATATCGGTTGCTGCCAAAACACCTCGACCGAGACCAACCTGAGGCAAACGACACGTCCACTTCTTCAAAGGACGTTTTCTTATTAGTCAAAGATGATGCAAATATTTCTTCCATCTCTTCTGAAGTTTCCAAATCCTCTTCCACAGAGGAAGGAGGTACGAATTCAACACTTAAGACACCTCCTATCTTAAAGCTTAAACCTCTTCCACATCACTTAAGGTACGCTTTCCTTGGTCCGGATTCTATATATTCTGTCATTGTTAGTGCTACTCTTACTAAAGATGAATTGTCTAGGTTAATGCATGAGTTAAGAACACATAGAAAGGCTTTGGGTTATACTATTGTTGATATTGTTGGTGTTAAGCCTTCTCTTTGCATGCATAAGATACTAATGAATTATGATCATAAGCCTTCACGGGAACCTCAAACACGGTTAAATCCGATCATGAAAGAGGTTGTGAAGAAAGAAATCCTTAAGTTACTTGATGCAGGAATTATATTCCCCATATCGAATAGCAAATGTGATGCACTCTTCGTCTGTTCAACGCAAGGATCCGCCGATGTTGTTCCTCCGTCGATTTCTTTTGTGTATTTTCGATTTATAGGGATATGCCAAGCAAGGAATCGTCCAGCCTCGCACCTTGGATCTCCTTGGCTCGAGTTCTTCTTTCCTCGGAATCTCACTTCGGAAATTAGACCTCCTTTGTCCTCCTAGCCTCACACCGTAAGGACACCACTCAGCCTCTCACCTTGTGGGTTTCGAAACCTTGGCCTCTCACCTTAGTCTCTAGGTTTGTTTTGCTTTAAAGTGAAAATACAACTTCGATTGAACTCAACTCTATAATCTGCCTAAAAACATGGGTAGGAGATGGCCTTATATGGCTGAAAAATTCAGCACCAACTCCCCACAATAATAGCTTACAAGTAGTTCAAGAGTTGGATACTAAATGAAGGAAAGCCTAGGGTCTTTCAACCAACAACTTCAAGCAATAAATGGCCTAAAAACCATTCATATGATCGGCCACATTAGAGCTCCAAGGTTCCAAAAATGTGGCTGAAAGAAACCCAACTAAAGTGGTTGTAAACCATGAAATAAAGTCAAGCATGACCACATAAAATAAAACAAAAGGTTACATCTAGGTTTAAAGTGATCCGGCATCCTCATCGCCTCAAGTATGTTCATCAAGTGATAGTCATGGACGTCCTTAAATGTCGTAGCTCTGAAAGGGTGGTAGGTCAAAGTGGTTTGGCCTAGCATGTGTGCTCTAGCTCGAGTGAGAGGTGGTGTTGATCTTGGTGCGGTCACATCAGTCTCGTTGCTTAAGTCCGGCGGGCTCACATCATCCCCTCCTCCTTGGAAAGGATTCGACCCCGAATCCGCCAACTCGTTCTCCGCATCCTCGACCTCATCACCTACATAAAATGGAGATAAATCAGCAACATTAAACACATTATGGACACCATACTTAGTAGGAAGTTCAAGGCGATATGCGTTATCGTTAATCTTCTCAAGGACCCGGAAAGGACCATCCGCTCTTGGGTTGAGCTTAGATTTCCGAATAGAAGGAAAGCGATCCTTCCTCAAATGGACCCACACGAGGTCTCCTTCCATGAAAAGCATTTCCCGGCGCCCTTTGTTGGCTTGCTGGACATATTGCTCGGTACGTTTTTCTAATTGGATTCAGACCCGCTCATGCAAACCTTTCACAAACTCAGCTCTAGATTGCCCATCCACATCAACGGGTTGCGGAGCCGGTTGGGGAGTCAAATCCAGCGGAGTAAGAGGATTCTTGCCATAAACAATTTCAAAAGGGGACTTCTTGGTCGCCGAATGAATAGCCCGGTTATATGCAAACTCCACCAAGGGCAAACAATCCTCCCACCTGCACAAGTTAGTATCCATCATAGTACGAAGCAAGGTGCCAAGAGTCCGGTTTACTACCTCAGTTTGTCCATCCGTTTGGGGATGACAAGAAGTCGAAAAGCACAACTTCGTCCCCATCTTAGCCCAAAGTGTCTTCCAAAAATAGCTAAGGAACTTAGAGTCTCGGTCTGACACAATTGACCTAGGTATCCCATGCAGCTTAACAATATGCTCAAAGAAAAGATTAGCTACATATGACGCATCATCAGATTTACTACAAGCAATAAAATGCGCCATCTTAGAAAACCTATTAACAACCACAAAAATGGAATCATGTCCTCTCCTAGAACGAGGTAATCCTAGGACAAAATCCATGGAAATGTCTTCCCAAGGAGAGCTAGCAATAGGCAAAGGTAAGTATAATCCATGAGGGTTAGCCTTTGACTTAGCCTTGCGACAAGGTACACAACTAGCACAACATCTCTCAACATCACTTCTCATCTTAGGCCAATAAAAGTGTTCTCTCAATATGCCTAAAGTCTTCGTAATCCCAAAATGACCCATCAATCCCCCTCCATGGGCCTCTAAAACAATCAAAGCTCTCAAAGAACAAGTAGGCAAACATAATCTAGAAGCTCTAAACAAATATCCATCATGAATGTAATAACTACTAGCATGAGAGTCACTACTAGAGCGCAAACAAAGCGCAAAAATGTCCCGGAAGTCCACATCAAGAGCATATAAGTCACGAATCAGTCCAAAACCCAAAATGCATGCGTCTAAGGAAGATAGAAGTGTGTACCTATGAGATAACGCATCAGCTACGATGTTGTCCTTTCCCTTCTTGTAGCGCACCACATATGGAAAAGCTTCAATATACTCCACCCATCATGCATGACGTTTCCCTTCTTGGAGCAATGTTTTGTTCACTTTGCCATCGGACCATACCAAGACGACGTTTGTGACGTGCTTCCTTTTTTTTCTTTCTTTTCTTTTCTCTTTGTTTCGTTCGTTTTTTTTTTACTTTACTGGATGATATAAGATATGCTTTTCGTTTTTTTTTTTGAATAAAAGGTCAACAAAATCTCTCTAAAGGCTCACAAGAAAGAAGATTGTCAACACAAAATTTTGGGAAACTACTCAAAATTGCAAAAACTAAAAACAAGTTTAGGTAAGCAATTCGTACCCCGAAAGCTTGAGGAACTCGCACCGTTGGCTCTGATACCACTTGATGCGCTCTTCGTCCGTTGAACGAAAGGATCCACCGGTGTTGTTCCTCCGTCGATTTCTTTTGTGTATTTTCAATTTATAGGGATATGCCAAGCAAGGAATCATCCAGCCTCGCACCTTGGATCTCCTTGGCTCGAGTTCTTCTTTCCTCGGAATCTCACTTCGGAAATTAGACCTCCTTTGTCCTCCTAGCCTCGCACCGTAAGGACACCACTCAGCCTCTCACCTTGTGGGTTTCGAAACCTTGGCCTCTCACCTTAGTCTCTAGGTTTGTTTTGCTTTAAAGTGAAAACACAACTTCGATTGAACTCAACTCTATAATCTGCCTAAAAACGTGTGTAGGAGATGGCCTTATATTGCTGAAAAATTCAGCACCAACTCCCCACAATAATAGCTTACAAGTAGTTCAAGAGTTGGATACTAAATGAAGGAAAGCCTAGGGTCTTTCAACCAACAACTTCAAGCAATAAATGGCCTAAAAACCATTCATATGGCCGGCCACATTAGAGCTCCAAGGTTCCAAAAACGTGGCTGAAAGAAACCCAACTAAAGTGGTTTTAAACCATGAAATAAAGTCAAGCATGACCACATAAAATAAAACAAAAGGTTACATCTAGGTTTAAAGTGATCCGGCATCCTCAATCGCCTCAAGTATGCTCACCAAGTGATAGTCATGGACGTCCTTAAATGTCGTAGCTCTGAAAGGGTGGTAGGTCAAAGTGGTTTGGCCTAGCATGCGTGCTCTAGCTCGAGTGAGAGGTGGTGTTGATCTTGGTGAGGTCACATCAGTCTCGTTGCTTAAGTCCAGCGGGCTCACATCAAAATGGGTGAGTCTGGTGCATATAGTTCCCAAGAAGGGTGGGATGACTGTCGTAACCAATAAGAATAACGAGTTGATCCCCCACAAGGACCGTCACAGGCTGGAGAATGTGCATTGACTATCGAAGATTTAATTTGGCAAAGAGAAAGGACTGTTTTCCTCTTCCATTCATTGATCAAATGCTTGAACGGTTAGCACAACACTCTCATTTTTGCTACTTAGATGGTTATGGTGGTTTCTTTAAGATTCCTAGCCATCCGGATGATCAAGAGAAGGCCACTTTCACTTGCCCCATGGGGAACATTTGCTTATCGGAGGATGCCATTCGGATTGTGTAACGCACCCGCCACTTTTCAGCGTTGTATGATGGATATCTTTTCCGAGTATATCGAGGAGATCATGGAGGTATTCATGGATGATTTTTCTATATATGGATCCTCTTTTGATAACTGTTTGGCTAACCTTTCTCTAGTGATACAACGTTGTGAAGACACTAATCTTGAATTAGGAGAAGTGTCACTTCATGGTTAGTGAAGGAATTGTTTTAGGGTACCTCGTTTCAAATCGAGGTATAGAAGTCGATCGAGCTAAGATCGAGACTATAGAAGAACTTCCCCCACCTTGTTCTATTAAAGGTGTGCGGAGTTTCCTTGGGCATGCAGGTTTCTACAGGAGGTTTATTAAGGATTTCTCTAAGATCTCTAAACCGCTTACTAACCTATTGAATAAGGATGTTGTTTTTGAGTTCTCGCAGGAATGCATTGATGCTTTTTACAAAATAAAGGAAGTGGTGATCTCCGCTCCTATCATTCAACCTCCTTATTAGACCTTGCCCTTTGAGATCATGTGTGACGCTAGCGATGTGGTTAGAAGAAAGATGGCTGGACCAACGCCATTTACTATGCTAGCAAAACTCTAGATGAGGCTCAACTGAACTACGCCACCACCGAGAAAGAGCTCTTAGCAATTGTCTTCGCATTTGAGAAGTTTCGTTCTTACTTGGTGGAAGCACAAGTTATTGTCTATACTGACCATGCAGCTATTCGATACTTGATAGTTAAGAAGGAAGCAAAGCCGCGTCTTATTCGTTGGATTCTCTTGCTTCAAGAATTTGACTTGGAGATTCGCGCTAAGAAGGGATCCGAGAATTCTGTAGCGGATCACCTTAGCCGGCTACCACCTACCTCGTTCAAAAGGGACGATCTCCCTATGATGATTCTTTTCCCGATGAGCAATTGCATTTGGTTGAGCATTGGCTTCACCAAATTCATAATGGCAATGAGCCTTGGTATGTTGATATTGTTAATTATCTTGTTTGTCACGAAATACCTCTAGGATTGACATACGCCCAAAGGAAGAAGTTCTTCAAAGACGTACGTCACTACTATTGGAACGAGCCTCTACTTTTCAAGAGAAGACCAGCCGGATGGGATGCTTAGACGTTGTGTTCCGGAGGACAAGACTACAAGTGTCATACGGCATTGCCATTCTCTTCCTTGTGGACGACATACTAGCGCTCACAAACATGCGCTAAGGTATTACGTTCTGGTTTCTTTTGGCCTTCAATATTTAAGGATGTGCAAACGTTTGTTGCTTCTTGTGATGCATGCCAAAGAACGGGAAATATATCTATACGGAATGAGATGCCTCTTAACAATATTCAGGAAGTTGAGATCTTCGATGTGTGGGGCGTTGATTTTATGGGACCCTTCCCGTTATTTGTAGGAAACCTCTATATTCTCTTAGCAGTTGATTACATCTCTAGATGGGTAGAAGTCATTGCTTCTCCCACTAATGACGCCATGGTGGTTGTGAAATTCTTCAATAGGACCATCTTTCCACGCTTTGAACGCCTCAAATCATCATTAGTGACGGAGGAACACATTTTACAGCCCGGAAGTTTGAGGCACTTCTAGTGAAGTATGGGGTAACCCACAAGGTAGCAACCCCTTATCATCCTCAAACTAGTGGATAGGTGGAGATCTCTAATAGAGAAATCATGACAATTTTGGAGAAGACCGTCTCAAGAACAAGGAAAGATTGGTCTATGAAGTTGGACGATACTCTTTGGGCGTACATGACAGCTTTCAAGACCCCCATAGGTACCACCCCTTACAATTTGGTATATGGGAAGTCTTGTCATCTTCCCGTTGAGTTGGAGCATAAGGCGTATTGGGCGATCAAATGGCTAAATTTTGACCTCAAGGAAGCTGGAGAGAAGAGGCTTTTGGATATTAATGAGTTGGAGGAGTTACGCTTGAATGCCTGTCAGAATGTCAATATCTATAAAGAGAGAACTAAGAAATGGCATGACAAGCACATCATCCCTAAGGAGCTCAAAGAAGGGGATCTCGTTCTACTCTTTAACTCCTGCCTCCGTCTCTTTCCAGGTAAGTTAAAATCTAGATGGACAGGTTCTTACATTGTGGACAATGTTTTTCCCCATGGTGTAGTTGAAGTATTGGGTGAAACTAGTGGAAGCTTTAATGTCAACGGTCATAGGTTGAAGAAATATCAACCGGAAGTTCCAGCTGAGGAGATTGCACCCTTGCATCTTGCTTAGAGTGATGTATGGTCCAGCTAGCGACCTTAAACCAAGCGCTTCTTGGGAGGCAACCCAAGGTATTTTTTTCCCCTTCCTAAACTAATTTTGATAGTTTGCTTCGTCTTTGTGTGTCCTCTTAGACAAGAATTAGCTACTATCCAAGAGAAAAAACTCAAGAAACACATGGATGGATTGTTGTTCGAGAATTTGAGAGAACGAAGTTCGACTGACACACATCTTGGATGTTGTCAAAGCATCTAAACCGAGATTAAGATCGGTCAACCGAAATGAGGATAACTGAAGTTCACCTCGGTCCAGCATCTCGGTCAGGCGACCATTTCAGCCGAGATAAAATCAAAATTATCGAGGGGTATAAAAAGGGAAGATCTTCTCTCTCTTTAACCTTACCCTATTCTCTCTCCTCGCCTCGACCGAGCCGACGCCTCTTTACTCCAAATCCTCAAATATCAATTGATTTGCTTGATTCTTGGCCCTAAATCGTTTGGGAGAAGCACAGCATACGGATCTCCAGCATCAAATCTCGCTCAAAACCGTCTCAAGCTGTAGAAAATCTGGGTATTTTGTTCGAAACCGTTCTCATTAGGTTTTGGTTCGATTTGTACAGATTGGAGAACGTTTGTTGCTGTTTCTTGTTGGAAAGTGTTTAAGTATCCCTTCGGAAGCCTATGATAGTGAGATTTGGGGGAAAATTTGCAAATTTGGAACTTCATTCGACGAAGCACTTCACATCGGTCCACTTTGTTCGTCTCGGCCGAGATACAGCAAGAACATACCAAGATAACTATCAGCAATGGAACCTTTGCGTCGTTCTGATTGTCAGTTGGCTCTCCAAGACCATCCTACTGCTCGACAGCCTTCTCCATCACCTCCCCCACAACCACAGGTGCCAGTTATCCATGAGAGGTTCCAAGAGGATTTTGATCGCATTTGTGGCCGCACCGTCATCGCTCCGCGGTATGTGGATATTGGTGACTTTGATTATTTGCATGTTGTTGAGGATTTGCAAAAGATGATATTGATGGTCGGGATGGAGACCTTCCAGCCATTTGTGCTCCACCTTATTTGGAGCCGACGTACAAGTTTTTGAGCTCCGTTACTTATGTGATGGAGAAGAAGGGAATCAAGTTCCGTTTGTTCAACAAGAATTGCGTTATCTCCATCGACCAATTTGGGGAGATCTTCGGGTTTCCTACTCCTACTGCTACATATTTCCCTTTCCCGCGGGATGCTCGTATTTTCTAGGAGAGCATTGCACACATCACCTCCCATCGAGATAAATGGTAGCCAGGGGACTCCAAGGAGCGCAACATTTACCATATCGTCTTCCGTATCACCCATAGGATCCTCAGCGAGATGCCTCTGGCGCGTACTGAGACGCCCAGAAGATCCGCCAAGGTGAGTTGTTTCCTATGTTCTATATGGGTACAGGTGGTATTACAGATTTCTTTGCCATGCTTGCTGAGGAGCTTCACAGGGTGAAGAGCAAGAAGAAGGGCGACATTTGCTTTGGGGGATTGGTGACTCATCTCGCCACTATAATGGATATAGATCTGTCAGCTTGCACCTTGGTTGCAGTGGTAAAGCCCCTTGGACTTCAGAAGTTTATCACACAGAGAGTTCTCATTCCCCAAGGCCGTGGTCCCCCGTATGTGGCCATGCCTTGGGAAATGAAAGCTCCTGGAGGTATTTCATGGTCACTCCAATTCACCATCTTTGATCCTCGGAACTAGTTGACATTTTGGCACCCTATCGTGCAAGAAGCTGTTGTGGATGAGGAGATTGGCTCTGATGATGATGACGTAGTTGATGGAGCTGCAGCGATGGATACTGGTACAGATACAGCTGGTCCTAGTGCTCTAACCATCGACATTGACAAAGAAGCTACTGTTCGCTCCAAACGGTGTGTGCAACTTTAAATTTATAACCCTAGATGTAAGCATAAAACAAGGATGCGAACCCGCAGTGTACGGGTCAATCGTAGTAAAAAGCAAGGAATTCCAGGGGCCGATCACAGGGACTTAGTGAAAAAAAGTCCAATCACGGTATGCTTATGTAAATACTAACCACAAGAGGTGATCAAAACAATCAAAGATGATATAGAAGTCAATAAAGGAAATATGCAATTCTAGGGATTAAAGCATCTAGTTGTGGTTCCAACTCAAGATCTAAAGATAAGCGGACAAAGCTGAGGTTTTTGCATAGGGAAGGTGTTACTAAAGTAGAATAGATCACCGGGTAAGTCTCACTACTCACTAATCCAAAACCGTAACTCCTATTACCGGGTAAGTCTCAAGGAACTAAGATAAAGAACTATAACCTCAAACTAACACACCATCTAAGGGAATAGAATCAACCTTTACCGGGTAAGTCTTAGGCTAACTCACAAAGATGGGATGAAAGCACACTCAAACCCCAATAAAGGATAAACCTTTATTACCTACACTTATGATCTTAGGTACACAAACTAAGGAATTACCGGGTAAGTCTCATCCTAAGCTTGCATTGAACCAGGAAAGGTGTAATAAGAATAGGATTTGGCAAACTCTAACACTTAACTCTCAGTTTAGGATCAGATAAGTCACCTCGGTCAGCCAAATTCCACCCCGGCCGAGATGTTCATCGACTGAACGAGATGCTTAGGGTTAAGGTTAAAGACTCGAACTTTCAGGGTCCTACTGGAATCTAAGATTATTCTATCATTGTTTTTCCCATAACCTTCAGCCAATCACCCTAGAATCACACAAGGAAATTAGTCACTCATCATCATGAAAGCAATAATCAAGTATATGGGAAGAAGGTGAATATTTGAACAAGAAGAATTTAATGAAAAGAATTCAATAACTGAATCAAATATCACAACAAAGCGTTCCTTGGATAGAAATCCAACAAGGCAAGACAATAAGGAAGGGAATCTAAGATAATCTTACAAAAACCCTTCAAAAGCTATAAAAGCTATAATCTTCAATCTTCCTTCAACCTTCAAAAAGGTTCTTCGAATCTCCCAACTGGAGTATGGTTGTTGTGTGTTATGCGGGATCTCCAACTGTATGCGGATATGCGGGGTAAGCGAGGTACGGATTTGTGGAAAATCCAACCCTTTTTATAGGAAAATTACTCTCCAAAGATAAGATATCTTAGAAAGATCTCTTCCCATAAAAATAGGTAAAATATATGATCTAGCATATCTTCTTCCTTCCAGGAGCCAAGCCCAAAAATATAAGATATCTTTCTAAAGATAAAAGATCTCAGCCAAGAATAAAATATTCTCGCCGCGTCCCAGGTGTTCGCCTTGGTCGAGTCGACTTCTCTGGATCACCTCGGTCGAGGTGAATCTGTGGTCAACCGAGGTGAGTCACAACTAAATGTGAAATCTCTCAAATCTGGTCCAAAGTGAATCTTAAATCCATGGCTATGCTTCCTGGATGGTTCCTTATGTTCTTGAATGTAGCTCCAATGACTAGGTGTAGACCTCGATTCCGGCAAAGGTAGATGAAAAACGTGCCATTTTACCTACGATTACAACAAAACTAGGTGTAGACCTCGATTCCGGCAAAGGTAGATGAAATGGTAATATAATCACATAATATACATACAAACATGCAAATTATTGAAGATAAAACGTCCAAACAAACCTCAAAATATAGACTATAATTCATGCTATCAAAATACCCCATACTTAGCCCTTGCTTGTCCCCAAGCAAGTTCCGCATATAAAAGACAAGATAGAATGAATTATAAGTCAAGAAAATCAATGAAAAGTCTTTCAAAACATTTTTATGGTGTGCAACAATCATAGATCACTCTAAGAGAATACTTCATGGAATTTAAACTCAATGCATGATCAAAACATTTTATAAATATAAAAAAGTTGTTCATCTTTGCATAAAATCATAGAATGAATAATAAGTCATAATTATCGAAATTAATCATGTATAATCCAGTTTAAACCGCTAAGTCAATCAACAAGCTCGAGGTCTCAAGGGCTTCCCAAAAGAAAGGTCAAGAAACGTGTAGGGTAGGGATGTATGTAAGGTAATGTGGTGCTAGAATCCGGGAAAAGGATATACTTCACTTTCACTTTGACTTTCAACATCTTCCACCAATAAGCTTTGCTTATTTCACACTTTTTCTTTTTACTTTACTTTTTGGGATGCATGGACAGAGGTGCACAATAACCGAAGCCTAGGAAATCAGCAATCATCAATTTCTTGAGATGCATCAAACTCTTGATGCACATACCATGACCCGTTAGGAATATCGCTCAATCCGACTTTGGTAAGACACAAACACCCGGCTATGTGAATGGTGCCGAGTTACTCATCTTCATGATTGACTTCCCCAAACCTATTATTACTTTCTAACACTTTCACTTCCAGCCAACTTCTCAACTTTAACTTCACTTGCTTTCACCACTTCGCTTGCTTCCAAATTCCCGGATAGGTAAAGGGAGGCAAAATGTATATGAGGGGTTAAGCATGATCAAGAAGAAGAAGAGAGAAGAATGAATTGCCTTGGTCTTTCCAGGAAGAAAGTGAGAAAACTTATCTTGCGGTGTCAACCTTCAAATTCAACATAATTTGGATAAAAACAAAGTATTAAACATGACAAAAATTTCAAACAAAGCATTTAGCAACTTAAACATATTATAAAACCTTTCAAACACATAAAGATTTCAAAACAAGTCAGTAAGCAAAATCTTCACTGAGATCATATCCAGATAAGAAGCACAAAAATCGTTTCGAAAACTCTCAGTTAACCCACCTCGGTCGAGGTGTTCTTAGGTCAACCGAGGTGAATCACCTCGTTCGGCCAGAACTGTCCCGGTCGAGGTCCAAAAAAATTTTTTTTTTAAAACCAGTTTTCTTTTAGTTTCAACGTTTTTCTCAATCAAATAACCTGTAAGTATGCATGTAATCTCAGATAAACACATAGATGCAAAAGTGAAGCATAAATATAAATATCCGGTCAAATAGAGTCATACATCACATAAGTATCAAATAATACACAAATACCCCATACTTGGGACACACTGTCCCAGTGGGTCAAAATAAGTCTAAGGAATAAAGTACTCACCGGATAATAAGCTGAACTGCATAAAAATAAGAAAGAAAATCCTGCAGCTCTCAGTAGTCACGATCCGGTGGTGGTGGTGGTGGCACATACGGATACTGAGACGTGTCGAACGGATAGCCCATGACGTGCTCGAACTGAATCTGGGCCATCATGTGCTGGTAATGTTGCCGCTCCTACATCTCGCGGATATCCAGTGACAAAGCAGCATATGAATCAATAACCTGATCCGTCAGATCATCGATCCGGCGGTGAGCCTCTGGATCTCTGTTTCGGCGTGTCCTACGCCTAGCAGGTCTCACTAGAGAAGTAGCAGGTGCCGGCTCAGTATCATCGTCATCAAGATCTATAATCGGTGCACTAGTCCCTGCAGTATCTGTCCTTGTATCCATCGGGACTTCACCATCCCTGTCATCAGTTGTCTCCTCATCATTTGCCTCCTCCTCAGCTGGGGCAGCTGCTGCCTCTCTATAATCCTCCATCAGTGGGGCCCAGGCGGTCTGCCAATAATGAGGGTCATAAACAGTAAACTGGGCAGAACACCTAATCCCCTGTGGTGCAGTCAGCTCCCATGGCATGGCCACGTACGGTGTAGTCAGACCTCGGGGAACCAGAATCCGCCGAGTGATCATCTCCTGCAACCCAAGCGGCTTGGCAGCCGCCACTATCGTGCAAGCGCTGAGATCCATGTCCTGATAGCTGGCAATGTGGGTGACAAGTCCTCCGCAGCAGATGTCTCCCTTCGCCTTGGCCTTGATCTTGTGCAGATCCTCTGCCAACATCAAGCCAAACTCCGGGATACCTCCAGTCACCATGCAATACAGACTAAAAAGCTCCCCCTGTCGGATCTTCTGGGGCGTCTCAGTACGCGCCAGAAGTGTCTCACTGAAGATCCGGTGGGCTAACCTAAAGGCTAAGTGGAAGATAACCTTCTCCCTGGAATCTCCAGGGTGCCATCTGTCTGCGTGCTCAACCACGTGAGCAATCTGTCCCCAAAACTCCCTAGCTACAGATCGGGACGGGAAGTCAACAGTTGTCGGCTCAGGAAAACCAAAAATCTCTCTCCAGTACTCTAGTGGTACTAAGAAGTTTTGGTTCATCAACCGGTACTTCACAGATCGCTCTGTGGGGAGGTAGGTGAAGGAGCTAATGAACTCTAAGGTGGGCTCCAAATAGGCTGAGGCTCGGATCTCAGTAAACTGATCCAGCCCTACAGTAGATATCATCCGTCTAAGGTCTCCGTCTACATGGAGACAGTCAAAAGCAGACACGTCCAGGAAGCGAGGTGCAATCACTAAACGGCCGGAAATACGCTCATAATCTACCTGGTGTCGCTCGTGGATCACCAGGCGATAAGGTCAGGAAGAAGAGGAAGAAGGGGAAGGGGAGGATCTATCCCTAAGGGCAAGGCGTCTGTCAGAACTCATTTTCAGAAATCTGTCACTGTCAGGTCACCTCGGTCGACTAACAACACTCAAGAATCACCTCGGCCGAGGCACAACTCGTTTGGACAGAGGCGGAAAATTGGATTCTAATTTCTTCAGAAAATTCAGTTCTTTTCCCCCAAAATCACTACAACTGCTTCCTATGGGGTACTTAATCCTTTTCTCAGCAAATGCAAGGGCAACCAAAGCCCAAATCGAAGCGAAATCAGCGAGTTAGGGTTTCGGTTTTGTTTTACCTCGTTCGGCCGAATCGGTTCGATTTTCTTGCAGAACGACGATGCACTGGGATCCTCTATGCCTTAATCGTAGTTTGGAAGCGAAAATCTTCGAAAATGAGCGAGAATCGAAGGAGCAAGGTGAAAACTGTCGCCGCGGTCGAGGGAGAGGGTAAAGTGAGGAGAGAGAAATCTTCAGCCCTTTTTATACCCTTTTCTGGAACTGCTGTCACCTCGGTCGAGATGGTCTCGACTGGACCGAGGTGGTACGGACCGAGGTGGTTCTTCAGAAACCCTAATCGCCTCGGTTGCTCAAGAATCATCTCGGTCGAGGTGTTCTGATAGCAACCGAGATGCCTCAGTCAAACTTCGTCTTCTCAAATTCTCGATCTTCTATCCTTCCAGTTATGCTCCTTCCTTAGATGTCTCCTGTTATCTGTCTAGAACGCCAAAAACAAAGCAAAGCAAAGCAAAAGCAAAAACTATCTAAACTAGACTAGGAAAAGGGAAAAGAAAGCAATACCTTGGGTTGCCTCCCAAGAAGCGCTCTGTTTAAGGTCGCTAGCTGGACCATGATGCGTCTCAAACGAGGTATATTGGTGCAACCTCCTCAACCGGAACTTCCGGTTTGTACTTCTTAAGTCTATGACCGTTGACCTTGAAGCTTCCGCTAGTTTCGCCCCATATCTCAACTGCACCATGAGGAAAAACATGTTTCACCACATAAGGTCCGGTCCATCTAGATTTTAACTTACCTGGAAAGAGGCGGAGGCGGGAGTTGAAGAGTAGAACTAAGTCTCCTTCGTTAAGCTCCTTTGGAATGATACGCTTGTCATGCCATCTTTTCGTCCTCTCCTTATAGATTTTGGCATTCTCATAAGCGTTCAAACGCAGCTCCTCCAGCTCGTTGATTTCCAATAGCCGCTTCTCGCCGGCTTCCTTAATGTCGAAGTTCAACCATTTGATTGCCCAATATGCTTTGTGTTCTAACTCAACGGGCAAATGGCAAGACTTCCCATATACCAAATTATAAGGGGTGGTACCTATGGGAGTCTTAAATGCGGTCCTGTACGCCCAAAGAGCATCGTCCAATTTCATGGACCAATCCTTCGTCGTCCTAGAGACGGTCTTCTCCAAAATTGCTTTGATTTCTCTATTCAAGATCTCGACCTGTCCACTAGTTTGAGGGTGATAAGGGGTTGATACCTTGTGGGCTACCCCATACTTCGACAGAAGTGCTTTGAACTTCCGGTTGATGAAATGCATTCCTCCATCGCTGATGATGATGCGTGGAGTTCCAAACCGTGGAAAGATAGTTCTGTTTAAGAACTTCACAACCACCTTGGCGTCGTTAGTGGGAGAAGCAATGGCTTCAACCCATCTAGAGACGTAATCAACTGCAAGGAGAATATAGAGGTTTCCTCCGGAGGATGGGAGAGGTCCCATGAAGTCTATCCCCCATACATCAAAGATTTCCACCTCTTGAATGTTATTAAGTGGCATCTCGTTCCTCCTTGATAAATTTCCTGTTCTTTGGCATGCATCACAAGAGACAACAAATGATTGTACATCCTTAAATAATGTAGGCCAAAAGAAACCAGAACGTAATACCTTAGCGCATGTTTTATCGGTGTTGGCATGTCCTCCACAAGGAAGTGAATGGCAATGCCGTATTACGCTATTAACTTCATCTTCCGGAATGCATCTTCGAAGCATCCCATCCGGCCCGCGCTTGAATAGCAGCGGCTCATCCCAATAGTAATGGCGTACTTCCTTGAAGAATCTCTTCTTTTGAGAGTACGTCAATCCGGGCGGTACTTCTTGGCAAACAAGATAATTCACAATATCAGCATACCAAGGTCCTTTATTATTAGAAAGTTGGTGGATAGAATGTTCCACCAACTGAGGATGACTGTCAGAGAAGGGAGTAAGAAGTTTGTTATTCTCAGCAGTCTCAGTTGACATCATCTCGCCATCGACCTCGGTCGAGACGCAGCGGCGTTGACCGAGATGTTCTTCAGTCACCTCGCTCAGTCCAGAAAGTGCCTCGGTCAAGGTACTACAACTGGGACCGAAACTGGAGATCTTCGTCTCCTGGATTAGCTTCTCAGTTTTAGCTTCTGGATCTTCTTCCAGTGCTTTTAAGCTCCGTATATCTGCATCACAAGAAGCATCTATACCTTCCTCCATTAAACTGAAACTAATAACTTTTTCGAGTGGATCGTTAATAAGGATAGAGCTCACCAATTCTCTTGATTCTTCTTCATCGTAGATGTTGAAGATATCATCGCTCAGCTGCTCCCCTTTCATGGCTGCAAGTAATGCGAACTCCACCTCATCGCCACCAATGTTGAATTTCAACTTGGCGTTCTTGCAATCCACGTTGCAACCCGAAGTTGCTAGAAATGGCCTCCCGAGAAAAATAGGAACAGGATAATCTGCGGGAATGTCAAGTACAACAAAATCTATTGGTAAATAGAAGTTACCTAACTTGACCGGAACGTCCTCCAAGATTCCCACGGGGTGGGTGATGGAGCGATCCGCCATATATAGTCGAATCTTGACCGGCTTGGGCTCTCCAAGTCTGATCTTCACACATAGTTCCAGCGGGATGATGCTCACGCTGGCTCCTAGATCACAAAGGGCTTCACAAGTGACATCCCCAACTTGAATGGGAATGCAAAATGAGCCGGGATCTCTTAATTTAGGTGGCATCTTCTCCTTCATGATTTGTATGAGCTCCGAGGATTTAGATGTCATCCTAACTTCACCAAAATCTTCCAGTTTCCTCTTCCTTGATAGGATCTCCTTCAAGAACTTCCCATAGGCGGGCATTCCTAGAATAGCATCAAGGAAAGGAATGTTAATATGCAGTTTATTCATCAAGTCAAGGAACTTACCAAAGTGCTTGTCTAGATGTGCTCTGGCCCTTGACTGGGGAAATGGAAGTGGTGGTTTGTATGCAGGAGGTGGAACATAAACTTCAGTTTTCCCCTCCGCTTTTTGTGGTTCCACCTCGGTTGGCATCTCGGTCGAAGTGTTCTTTGACTGCATCTGGACCGAGGTGGTCTTCGTCGGTACTGGCACCGACCGAGGCACTGGATCTGCTGTTTTCAGTCCACTCCTTGTAGTTATGGCCATGATCTAGCCTTTGGGGTTGCTTTCCGTCCTTGTTGGAAGCTTCCTTGGATCTCTTGGCGCTTCATTCGCCCTATTTGCAAGTTGTTGTTCAAAGGCTTTTTGGGCCTTCGAAAATGAAGTCATAGAAGTCTCCAAGCATTAAGCTTGATCAAGATAGCCTCCAGAACTGCGTCTTTCTTTTCTGGCTGAGACGAACTTGATCCTAGCCCTTGGCTTTTTAATGGAGTAGAAGAAGAAGAAGGGGAAGAGAGGAAAGGGTTAGAGGAATCGTTAGAGTTGGAGTTTGAATGATTGTTACCAGAATTTTGGTTGTTCGCCCTCCAGTTGTTGCTATTGGATCCTCTATTGTTGTTGTTGTAGTTGTTGTTTCGGGAACCGTTGTTGTTGTTGTTCCTTTGTCCTTGCTCTTCCTTCTTGGTTTGAGCAACCAAGAGTTCCTTCAATTGCTTCATGTCATTCTTCAAAGACGTGAGTTGATTGTTGTTGGGCTGAGTTTCTTGGAAGTTAACTCTTTTAACTCCACCTTCAGCTCCTTGGTGGGTGTACTTCTCCATATGCAAAGCTTGCTTCTCGATGAAGTCCCAAGCTTCATCAATCTCCATGTCCATAAAGGTACTGGCAGAGAGTAGTTGGAGGTTGAACTGGGTGCTTCTGTCCAGTCCCTTGAAGTATATCTCCAATAATTCTAACTTTGGAATCCCATGATGTGGGCAATCCAAAAGAATGTCCTTGAACCGCTCCCATGACTTGGACAAGCTTTCTTTGTACTTCATAATGAAAGCGTTGATCTTCCCCCTCATTTCAGCGGTCTTAGAGGGGGGAAAGAATTTGGTCAAGAATTCCGTCGTCATCTCCTCCCATGTGCTAATTTTTCCTAGAGGAAGAGATTGATACCAAGTAAGAGCTCTATCTTTCAAATAAAAGTAAAAAGGTCTTAGCTTGTAGTTGTTGTTTTCAATCCTCAAAGGTCTCAAGGTCTCCATCAAGATCTCATAGTTTTGAAGATGTTGATGTGGTGATTCTTTCTCTAGCCCTCCGAATTGGCATTGGCGAATCATGGATAGAACTTGCGGTCGAAGTTCATAGTCATGGTCCGCTGGATCTCCTAGGTTAACTCCTGGACGCCTCAGTTGTTGATTAGGGTCCATCCTTTGACCTAGGGTTTGTGGAATTCCTGGAAGAAGAACGCCTCGGACTGGCATCCGAGGTGGAAGTACCTCGACCGGGGCATCAAGTACTGGGACCTGCCTCGGTCGAGGGTCAGTAACTGGGACCTGCATCCGTCCAGCATCAGGAACTGGGCCTTCCCTCGGTCGAAGTAGAATTTGGTCTCGTATGGCTGCCATATCTGCTTTGATTGCTTCAGTCCTGGTGCGAGTTTCTTCTTTCTCTTGCCTTAGCTCTTCCCTGCTGAGACGTAGCAGCTCTAGCGCCACTTTCAACTCGGCCTCAAGATCGCGATTGTCTTGGTGGGCCATCTTCGCTTCTCTTAAGCGTCGCTTGTATGTCTTTTCTGGTTCGGGATCGTAAGGAACGATTTCCTTCCCAGTACGGGTTCTTCGCATAAACCTAAGAAAGAACCTGCAAAAGTCACTCAAGTAGAGTGGTTAGTAGACACGGGGGCAAGTGCCCCAAGAGCAAACCGTAACCGGCTCGGTCTAGACCAAGTCCCCGGCAACGGCGCCAAAAACTTGTTTGCTCCAAACGGTGTGTGCAAGCTTTAAATTTATAACCCTAGATGTAAGCTTAAAACAAGGATGCGAACCCGTAGTGTACGGGTCAATCGTAGTAAAAAGCAAGGAATTCCAGGGGTCGATCACAAGGACTTAGTGAAACAAAGTCCAATCACGGTATGCTTATGTAAATACTAACCACAAGAGGTGATCAAAACAATCAAAGATGATATAGAAGTCAATAAAGGAAATATGCAATTCTAGGGATTAAAGCATCTAGTTGTGGTTCCAACTCAAGATCTAAAGATAAGCGGACAAAGCTGAGGTTTTTGCATAGGGAAGGTGTTACTAAAGTAGAATAGATCACCGGGTAAGTCTCACTACTCACTAATCCAAAACCGTAACTCCTATTACCGGGTAAGTCTCAAGGAATTAAGATAAAGAACTATAACCTCAAACTAACACACCATCTAAAGGAATAGAATCAACTTTTACCGGGTAAGTCTCAGGCTAACTCACAAAGATGGGATGAAAGCACACTCAAACCCCAATAAAGGATAAACCTTTATTACCTACACTTATGATCTTAGGTACACAAACTAAGGAATTACCGGGTAAGTCTCATCATAAGCTTGCATTGAACCAGGAAAGGTGTAATAAGAATAGGATTTGGCAAACTCTAACACTTAACTCTCAGTTTAGGATCAGATAAGTCACCTCGGTCAGCCAAATTCCACCCCGGCCAAGATGTGCATCGACTGAACGAGATGCTTAGGGTTAAGGTTAAAGACTCGAACTTTCAGGGTCCTACTGGAATCTAAGATTATTCTATCATTGTTTTTCCCATAACCTTAAGCCAATCACCCTAGAATCACACAAGGAAATTAGCCACTCATCATCATGAAAGCAATAATCAAGTATATGGGAAGAAGGTGAATATTTGAACAAGAAGAATTTATGAAAAGACTTCAATAACTGAATCAAATATCACAACAAAGCGTTCCTTGGATAGAAATCCAGCAAGGCAAGACAACAAGGAAGGGAATCTAAGATAATCTTACAAAAACCCTTCAAAAGCTATAAAAATTATAATCTTCAATCTTCCTTCAACCTTCAAAAAGGTTCTTCGAATCTCCCAACTGGAGTATGGCTGCTGTGTGCTATGCGGGATCTCCAACTGTATGCGGATATGCGGGGTAAGCGAGGTACGGATTTGTGGAAAATCCAACCCTTTTTATAGGAAAATTACTCTCCAAAGATAAGATATCTTAGAAAGATCTCTTCTCATAAAAATAGGTAAAATATATGATCTAGCATATCTTCTTCCTTCCAGGAGCCAAGCCCAAAAATATAAGATATCTTTCCAAAGATAAAAGATCTCAGCCAAGAATAAAATATTCTCGCCGCGTCCCAGGTGTTTGCCTCGGTCGAGTCGACTTCTCTGGATCACCTCGGTCGAGGTGAATCTGTGGTCAACCGAGGTGAGTCACAACTGAATGTGAAATGTCTCAAATCTGGTCCAAAGTGAATCTTAAATCCATGGCTATGCTTCCTGGATGGTTCCTTATGTTCCTGAATGTAGCTCCAATGACTCCATAGCTCCTTTTGCTCCTTTTTTATGCAAAACGTGCCATTTTACCTACGATTACAACAAAACTAGGTGTAGACCTCGATTCCGGCAAAGGTAGATGAAATGGTAATATAATCACATAATATACATACAAACATGCAGATTATTGAAGATAAAACGTCCAAACAAACCTCAAAATATAGACTATAATTCATGCTATCAGCTACTGAGGATGAGAGAGACACCAGCTGTTCTGGTGGAGGTTCCCTAGACAGCACAACAGCAGCGAGCTTTCCGCCTCCGTGATCCCGAGGCGCACAGGAGGATAGATGACCTCACTCAGTAGACGACGGCATTTTTCTAGACTCTACGGACTGACATGACCTCGCATTTTACCGCTCAGGCTCGTTCTATTAGGACATGGACGCGGGACATACAGGAGAGCCAACACCACTAGCGTCAGATGGCGATGATGTTTGAGCAACAGATGGGGTATCCTTTCGATCATGCTTAGTACCGGTACATTCCACCTCCTGTTGACGATTGACCTTCATTCGGACCATGTACTAGTTTCTATTATGTTGTTCTACTTCTTCACTAGGTGAGTACCTTGTTTTGACTTACTCTTGACCTATTGGGACAATGTGTCTCAAGTATGGGTATTTGAATTACTTGGGTCTGTAATAACTGTTAACTTGGATTTATGACTTTGCCTATGTTCTTATTTGCCTACATGTTCTTATATGTCTCTTTACATGAACTGTGATAGGTGATGGAATCACTATCAATTAGGGTAGTTTTTAGAGTCTTTTTGTTGCATTAGTGTCGGTTTATGCTACTAACTCCTTGGTCCAGAAGAAGAAGATCAAAAGAAGCTAAAGAAGGAGTTATAAGCACTTAGGAGTGAAGATCGATCACAAAGCAAAGCTTCTGCTGTCTTACCGCCCCTACGGGTCCTTGCAGCCGCCCCTGCGGTGACTTGCCTTGACAAGACGAAGACCATCTCCCCTGCGCCTCCCACTGCGCCCTGCCTGCGCCTCGCCTTGGGAGCTGGAAGGTGAAGAGTCTGTGTCACCGCCCCTGCGTTGGCCTTAAGGCGCCCCTGCGCCTTGACATCAGAAACGTCAGGAAAGTGAAAAGTCAGACGTTGAAGTGTATTAAAGATCCGCCCCAGCGGAGTTGTGTCGCCGCCCCAGCGGTTCTGAAGAAGATCAACCGATTCTGCCTAAACCACCCCTGCGGGTCCTGAAGGCCGTCCCTGTGGTGTAACGCGAGAAGCTTTACTCCGGCTGTTTACACCACCTTTATGGCATTAAAGGTGGCTGTTTTAGGCCGGCTATTTACTCCTAATTAAGTGTCTTTTGTAGTATAAATAGTCCATGGCTGATTGCTAGAATCATCCATCATTTTCCCCACAAAATCCATTTTAGACTTGAGTTTTTCCATTGTAATTAGTTGCTAACTCCCTTGCTACATTGGGTTGGTTTGAAGCTGCTTTGTTACTTTGGTTGTAAGTTCTTTTTAATATAAGTTTTTATTCAGTAGTGCTTTGTGTTTCCTTGATCTCCATTGTTTAATTGCATGTTAACTATTACTTGAGATTGATCACCTTAGGTTCTAAAGTGCATGTAAACAACTAGGATTAACAGGTTCCGGGTTTGGGTCTTTAATCTAGTAGCAAATTTAAGTAATAACGGGTTGTAATTACTTAAAGAAAAGGAACACAAATATAAGGATAAGTTTAACGGTTTTAATCTTCTTTTCATATCCCTTAGTCTTTGTTTGAATGCTAACTTGTTATTTGTTCTTGTAGGTTTACAGAACTTTAATAAGTTAAGTTGTGTTGATGCCGGTTGGCTCAATACATATGTATGATCGAGACGGGAGATTACTTAAGAATTTATAAAAGGAACGCACCAAAGTAGCGATTGCATGCTTAGAATCAACCTAGTGTAGATTCATCCATTATTGTCTCAATTGTCGCATTAATCGTTTTCATCAACTTTTGTGCATCAATTCAACCAAACCCCCCCCCCCTTTGTGTCACTTATCATTATAATCGATAATTGCATCTAAAACACCTTAACTCTCTTGGGTTCAACCCTTACTTAATCACTATACTTGTTCTTAGTGCTAAGTCGGGATTTACTTTTGATTGGGTATAGACGACCATAGAAATACTTCTGGTCAAATTTTGGTGCCGTTGCCGGGGAGTTTTTGTGTTTTATTGTTATTATTGATTATTGGTTTGAACCATTTTTATGGTTCAAACCTGATGCGCCCTTGACCTCTATGTCCCAAGACGAGGAAGACGAGGCACTTCGGGTTTGCTCCGATGGACCGCTCACCCATTCCCGTGCTAAAGAAATCGCTCAAGCTACCGGCTCCATCATTAGCCGCACCGTTGCTTGTCACGGACCCATTGGTTGCAAACCGTGTCTCTACGCCACTATGACTTGAAGCTTGTCAAGCCGGCACCGTTCCGGCGCATTTTCCGCATTTTCCGTAATTTAGCGTTTTGTAATAATAAGTCTTTTTATTTTCGAAATATTAATTTCCGGGACTTTATTTCCGGGTATTAATTTTTCGAATTTAAGATTAGACTTTTGGTTTCGGAATTTAATTCGGAAACTTAATTCCGAACTTAAATTCTCAACCTTTCATAATTTTAGGTGTTTCATTTCCGGAACTTAAATTCCGACTTTATTTCCGTCATTTAATTTCCGACTCTTTGTATGGCCTTCATCCGCTATATAAGGGGATGCTTGGCTCATTTGTAAAGCATGTTCAATTTGATTAAGTAATGAGAAGTATTTTCCTCCTACTTACTTGAGCATCAATCCCTCTTCCAATCCTCTCAAAGTTCTTCTTTTGGATCTTTGATCCAAACTCAACCACATTCGAGGGTTCTTCAAGAACCAACTCAACCGACCCACTTCAAGGTTTGATCGATCAATCTAGATCGACACAATCATACAACTTCCGCCTCTATCTCTAAGCTTCCGCAACCCATCTTCAATTGCATTTGCACTTCAACTAAGGAGTAGTTGAGCTTCAGCTTGATTTAGATCCGGAATATTTCATTGACGTGTCCAAGGACGCACGCAAGTGGGAGGACTTACTTTCTATTGTGGAGTTTTCTTATAACAGGTCTCGACACTCGGCAACAAAGCCTTCACCCTTTGAAGTTGTCTACGGCCTTAATCCACACACCCCGATGGACTTCACTCCGCGTCCACTCAAAGATGGAGAACACATCACCGGAGCAAGTCGTGCCGCTCACATCATTGAGCTTCATGAGCGGACTAGGACACAACTCCAACGGCGTGCCGATCAACTTGCCACACAACGCAACAAAGGGCGCCGTCCAATGTCATTCGAGCCCGGTGATCTTGTTTGGCTCCACTTAAGGAAGGAGTGTTTTCCATCCCGCCGCAAAGGCAAGCTCTCGGACCGCGGTGATGGACCATTCCGCATCTTATCCCGCCATGGCCCGAATGCTTACAAGTTGGAGCTTCCGGACGACTATGGCGTGCACCCGACGTTCAATGTCAAGGACCTTGCACCATACATTGAGCCCCTATTTGACGAAGGTAAAACGGGGACGTTTCACATCCAAGATGGGGGGACTGATGCGCCCATGACCCCTATATCCCAAGACGAGGAAGACGAGGCACTTCGGGTTCGCTCCGATGGACCGCTCACCCGTTCCCGTGCTAAAGCAATCGCTCAAGCTACCGGCTCCATCATTAGCCGCACCGTTGCTTGTCACGGACCCATTGGTTGAAAACCGTGTCTCTACGCCACTATGACGTGAAGCTTGTCAAGCCGGCACCGTTCCGACGTATTTTCCACATTTTCCGTAATTTAGCGTTTTGTAATAATAAGTCTTTTTATTTTCGGAATATTAATTTCGGGGACTTTATTTCCGGGTATTAATTTTCCGAATTTAAGATTAGACTTTTGGTTTCGGAATTTAATTCGGAAACTTAATTCCGAACTTAAATTCTCAACCTTTCATATTTTTAGGTGTTTCATTTCCGGAACTTAAATTCCGACTTTATTTCTGTCATTTAATTTCCGACTCTTTGTATGGCCTTCATCCACTATATAAGGGGATGCTTGGCTCATTTGTAAAGCATGTTCAATTTGATTAAGTAATGAGAAGTATTTTCCTCCTACTTACTTGAGCATCAATCCCTCTTCCAATCCTCTCAAAGTTCTTCTTTTGGATCTTCGATCCAAACTCAACCACATTCGAGGGTTCTTCAAGAACCAACTCAACCGACCCACTTCAAGGTTTGATCGATCAATCTAGATCGACTTAATCATACAAATTCCGCCTCCATCTCTAAGCTTCCGCAACCCATCTTCAATTGCATTCGCACTTCAACTAAGGAGTAGTTGAGCTTCAACTTGATCTAGATCCGGAATACTTCATTGACGTGTCCAAGGACACATCAAAGCCCGTGCTAGTAATTCCGGCTTTGCTTCTTTCGATCCAGAAATTGAGAGGACGCACATCCGGCAACGAAGACAACAACTACAACAAGAGATGGCTGACCGTACTCTTCGTCAACTTACGCAGCCCACTTTGGCTCAAAACCCTCTTGCGGTCGCTATACCGGCACTAGGGGAAGGAGTCAACTTTGAGCTCAAACCGGGCCTTATTCACTTGCTTCCATCCTTCCATGGGCTAAGTGGTGAAGACCCCATCAAGCACCTTGGAAAGTTCCACACCGTTTGTATGAGCATGAAGCCGGCCAATATTACCGAAGAACAGATCAAGATGAGGGCATTCGGCTTCACACTCAAAGATTCGGCGGATGATTGGTATTACCACCTTCCATCCGGGAGTATTGACACTTGGGAGAACCTTCACAAGGCGTTCTTGGAGAAATACTTTCCAGCTAAAAAGGCCAATAGCTTGAAGAAAGCTATAAGCAACATCAAGCAAAAGGCAACCAAAACTCTCTACGAGTACTTCAAAAGGTTTGCACGCCTCCGATCCAGGTGTCCTTTCCACAGATATTCAACTCAAGATCTAGTCTTGTACTTGTACAATGGCTTGCTAGACAATGAAAGGAGGATCATCGATGTGGCTTGCGGAGGTAATATTCTTAACTCTACACTTGACCTTGCTTTGGAAAAGATACAGGAACTAGCGGAAGGAACTCGGAACTTTGGAAGGACCCCGGCTAAGAAAGGAGTTCATGCCGTGAGTTTCGGGAAGAGCGAGATTTCCACCAAGCTGGCGGCATTGAAGGAAATGGTGAAGAGGCTAACACTTATGGGAACACCGCAACAACTCAAAGCTTGTGGAGTTTGTGCTGACCCGTATCATCCAACGGACATGTGTCCACAAGTTCAAGATGACGCTGCTGAAGTCAACGCGATGGGTTATGGACAACCACAACAGCAAAGACCTAGGAACGTTCCCTATGCACAAAATTTCATGCCAAATTGGCGTGACCAGCAGAATTTTCGTTGGAGGGATCAACAAAACCAACAACAGCAGCCCCGCCAAGGTAAGTATCACTCAACTGAGGATATGTTGCAGGTTTTGACTAAACACTTTGCTACTCATGTCCAAACAACAAAATCAAACATCAAGAACCTTGAGAAGCAGTTTGGTCAAATGGCGAAAGTCATTACAAGAATTGAAACTAGGGCCTCTGGAGGATTACCGTCACAAACGGTTATAAACCCAAAAGGCATGTAGGAAGATGTTCAAACATAGAGGAAGAGTCCTTACGTCGAGCCAACGACGTAAAACAGAGGCGCTAATTCGGGAGGCAACCCGAAGGATTAAGAAGAGGAGCTTCTGTCAAGAAAACCGCCCCTGCGGCGACACCCCTGGCCAGCTCCACCCCCGGCGCTGGGCCTGCGTCTGCTCACGTAGGTCACCGCCCCCGCGATGCCAACCCTACGCCCCTGCGGTGGCCAACCTTGACATGCACACTCAGCTCCGCCCCCGGCGCTGAGGCTGCGTACCCCCTCTCTCTTGTCACCACCCCCGCGGCGACACACACCGCCCCTGCGGTACAGTTAAGGAAAGAAAAAAAATACACTTTACAAAAATAACCTACATCTACCACCCTCTCCACTCCCTCTCCATTCACTCTTCGAAACCTAGCCGCCTCATCCCCCCTCGCCCTTGCGCCCTCTGGAAAATCTCGCCACCACCTTGTCGCGCCCCTGGGCCACCTCCGGTAACCCAGCGGCGCCACCTCTTCTTGCAAACGCAAACAATCTCCACCACATAAACTCAACCCTTTTCACCCTCCCTCCACTGTCCCACCTCCGGCGACAACTGCAGCAACAGAAGAAAGCACCGGAAAAGCCCCTTCGCCACCACCTTCGTCGAAACGACCAAATCGCCTTCTACTCTTCGCCCGCACCTGCGCCTGCAAGCTCCCGGGCCTGCGTCAAACCGCACCTGCGCCACTTGCAGCTGCCCCTGCGGATATTACGACAGAAGGTTCGTCTCTTGATCAAATTGCTGAACTTTCTAACTCTTTCACTTAATCAATTGCAAGAGATGGAACCACAAAGTAAATACAAGTTGACGGAAGGTAAGAAGGATCGGTATAGGATTGCTCAAAGCCGGGAGGTGCATGCAACCCGGTTCCTTGATGTTTCCACCTTGAAAAATCTAGGGATGTTGGAGAGTATGCAGGAATTTCTAAACAATGCCGGATTGGGTGATTTTCTGATAAGGAACGCTCCAACACACCCCTACCTCAACAGACAGTTTATAGCTACATTCAAAATGGAGGCGGAAGACCAATTGTGTGTTGGGCTTTCATTCAAGTACAACAAGAGGAAATACACGTTAGATTACACCCAAATACAAGAGGCATTAGGGGTGACCATATCAGCTTCTGATGACTGGATGGAACCCATTCCGACGCCTGATTTGTTGGAATTTTGGCAGGCCGCCACTAGGTCAAAGTTTCATGCAGGAGGTGAGTACTCCAACAAATTCACTCACCCCTGTTTGAGACTCATCTCAAAGGTCTTCATGAGTGTCTTCTGTGGACACAAGGAGGAGAATAAGGTCGCTATTAAGGACCTTCCACTGCAATACGCTTGTCTTCCCAACGAGTTTGTGCCAGATTAGGCGTATCTTTTCCTTACCGCTCTAAAGCGGATTAGGAAGAACGAGCCTCGCAACATCGTTGGAGGAGGAATCATATCCCTATTAGCTTCACGAGTGATGGATCTTCCTCCATTGGAAGAAGGTTTGGAGGCACCCTTATACACCGAAGGATTATTGAGGAGGTGTAGGCTCCTCAGGAGAGACGGGGAGCATCGGTTCTGGATCTCTCTTGCAGATGGGAGTCACATCACTTATCTGCCCCGTCGACTCCCATTGGGAGAAGAGCTCTCCGACTTATATGTACCGGCTGACCCTGTCCCTCCAAGACGGCCTCAAGTTGATATTGTTGGGAGGTATGCAGCCGGCTCTAGCAGGGCAAACACCACTGATGAGGAGATGCCGACGGCAGGACACGACAGCCAGACCATGGAGTGTCTGCAGGCTCAGATGGTAGCTCTGACCACACAGCAACAGGCATGGCAGACCGAGTACCAGCGGTCCATGCTTGAGCAGCAGCAGGCGTGGCAGTCCAGCTTCGCCTCCTCCATGACCACTCACTTTGACCACTGTCAGGATGCTTGGCAGACGGCTCATCAACAGCAGTTGGAGACTCAGCAGCTAGCTTGGCAGGCTAGCTATGAGACTTCATTTCGAGAGCGGATGGAGGCTCAGGAGGACCAGATTGACACCCTTCACCGCCGCCAGGAGCATTTCTTCCGCCACTTCCCTTACCCACCGGAGGAGGGTCCTGGTGGTCCATCCGGACCACCCCAGTGAGGGGTACATTTCTTTCCCTTCTCCCATATTTATCTTTCACTCATTTTCACTTTGAGGACAAAGTGCACTTCAAGTATGGGGGAGGGACATATCATTGCTTGTACAGTTTATTTAGTTGATTTTTACATTTGTTTTTGCATTGTTGAAATCATTCGAAAAAAAAACCAAAGAAGTGAAAAGGAGGCATGAAAATCCTTGGATAAACCGAAAACCCGAAAGGGTGGTTTAGGTAAAAAGAAGGTAGTCCGACCAACCTTAGGTTGGTGCAAAAATAGACTTGAGGGATGTGAGTTTAATTGAGAAAAGAAGAAGAGTGGCAAGGTGAAAACCCGAAAGGGCGCCTTGGCAAGATGAGCGACACCGAGTGTAGGTTTCCCTTCTGGCGTTTTGGCGACATAAGAAGGGGAGTCATAAGGAGGTTATCCGGGTAGGCCACTCTTGGAGCGATAAGGATGGTAGTTTCTCTTTTTCTCACATTTCCTCTCTTTTCCTTCTTTCCTTCTTGGCTTTTCTCTTGTTTTCCATTATTTTTCTGCTCACTCATGCTTCCTGAGGCCTTTGAGTCTAGTTGATGACATTTGTTTTTACTCGGGACGAGTAAAAGGTCTAAGTATGGGGGAGTTTGATAGGTGATGGAATCACTATCAATTAGGGTAGTTTTTAGAGTTTTTTTGTTGCATTAGTGTCAGTTTATGCTACTAACTCCTTGGTCCAGAAGAAGAAGATCAAAAGAAGCTAAAGAAGGAGTTATAAGCACTTAGGAGTGAAGATCCATCACAAAGCAAAGCTTCTACTGTCTTATCGCCCCTGCGGGTCCTTGCAGCCGCCCCTGCGGTGACTTGCCTTGACGAGACGAAGACCAGCTCCCCTGCGCCTCCCACTGCGCCCTGCCTGCACCTCGCCTTGGGAGCTGGAAGGTGAAGAGTCTGTGTCACCGCCCCTGCGTTGGCCTTAAGGTGCCCCTGCGCCTTGACATTAGAAACGTCAGGAAGGCGAAAGGTCAAACGTTGAAGTGCATTAAAGATCCGCCCCAGTGGAGTTGTGTAGCCGCCCCAGCGGTTCTGAAGAAGATCAACCGATTCTACCTAAACCGCCCCTGCGGGTCCTGAAGGCCGCCCCTGCGGTGTAACGCCAAAAGCTTTACCCCGGCTGTTTACACCACTTTTATGGCATTAAAGGTGGTTGTTTTAGGCCGGCTATTTACTCCTAATTAAGTTTCTTTTGTAGTATAAATAGTTCATGGCTGATTGCTAGAATCATCCATCCTTTTCCCCACAAAATCCATTTTAGACTTGAGTTTTTCCATTGTAATGAGTTGCTAACTCCCTTGTTACATTGGGTTGGTTTGAAGCTGCTTTGTTACTTTGGTTGTAAGTTCTTTTTAATATAAGTTTTTATTCAGCAATGCTTTGTGTTTCCTTGATCTCCATTGTTTAATTGCATGTTAACTATTACTTGAGATTGATCACCTTAGGTTCTAAAGTGCATGTAAACAACTAGGATTAACAGGTTCTGGGTTCGGGTCTTTAATCTAGTAGCAAATTTAAGTAATAACGGGTTGTAATTACTTAAAGAAAAGGAACACAAATATAAGGATAAGTTTAACGGTTTTAATCTTCTCTTTATATCCCTTAGTCTTTGTTTGAATGCTAACTTGTTATTTTTTCTTGTAGGTTTACGGAACTTTAATAAGTTAAGTTGTGTTGATACCGGTTGGCTCAACACATATGTATGATCGAGACGGGAGATTACTTAAGAATTTATAAAAGGAACGCACCAAAGTAGCAATTGCATGCTTAGAATCAACCTAGTGTAGATTCATCCATTATTGTCTTAATTGTCGCATTAATTGTTTTCATAAGTTTTTGTGCATCAATTCAACCAACCCTCCCCCCCCCCCCTTGTGTCACTTGTCATTATAATCGATAATTGCATCTAAAACACCTTAACTCTCTTGGGTTCGACCCTTACTTAATCACTATACTTGTTCTTAGTGCTAAGTCGGGATTTACTTTTGATTGGGTATAGACGACCATAGAAATACTTCTAGTCACACTGCATAAGGATTTTTGATTGATAAAAACGTCGAAACTAGATTGAAAATTTCTTTTGACCTCGACCGAAATGACTTGACCAACCGAGATTGAGACAACTAGAGCTCACCTCGGTCAATCATCTCGGGTGCTGTCAAGGTATCTCGACCGAAATGACTTTGAAACTGAAGAAATTTTCAAAACATTTTGTGCTTCTAATCAGGATATGACCTCGATGATGATATTTGCTTGCAGATTAGCTTTGAAAATCTTTATGTTTTCAAAAGATTTTATGATATGTTTAAGTTTTTGAATTTTTTTGTTTGAAATTCTAGCATGTTTAGTATTTTATTTTATCAAAATCATGTTGAATTTGAAGGTTGAAACCACCTTATAAGTTCTCTCACGTTCTTCATGGGATGATTAAGGCACTTCGCTTACTCTTCTTCTTCTTCTCGATCATGCTTTTAGCCCTTCATATATATATTTGCCTCCCTTGACCTATCCGGAAATATGGATGCAGTTGATGAAAGGCGTGTGAAGTGAAGTTGAGATTATGGTTGAAAGTGTTAGAAAAATAGGTTTGGGGATGTTGATCTTGATGATGAGTAACTCGGCACCATTCACATAGCCAGGTGTTTGTGTCTTGCCAAAGTCTCATTGGTCGATAGTCCTAACGGGTCATGGTATGAGCATCAAGGGTTTGAGGCATCTTGAGAAATTGAGAATTGCTAATCTTCTAGGCTTCGGTTATTGTGCACCTCTGTCCATGTTCTCAAAAATAAAGTGAAAAAATTCAATTATGCAAGAAAGAATAAGCAAAGCTTATTGGTGGAAGATGTTTGGAATTCAAGAAGTGAAGTAAAGATCCTATTCCCGGATTCAGCACCACATTATCCTATATACATCCTACCCTAACACATTTCTTGACCTCTATTTGAAAGCCCTTGAGACCTTGAGTATGCTGATTGACTTTGTGGTTTAAACTGGATTATACATGATTGATTTCAGTAAATATGATTTACTACACATTCTATGGTTTTATGCAAAAGATGATCAACTTTCTTATGTTCATAATATGTTTTGGGAGTGTGTTGGTTTTATTTTCTATGAAGCATTCTCTTAGGGTGATCTATGAGTGGAAGTACACCACCAAAAGTTTTGAAGAATGTTTTTCATTGATCTTTTGATGACTTGTAATCTATTCTATCTTGTATCTAAGATTTGGATCTTGCTTGAGGATAAGCAAGGGACAAGAATGGGGTATTTTAATAGCATGCATTATAGTCTTTATTTTGGGATTGGTTTAGACGTTTTATCATCATAAATTCTGCATGCATGGCTATTTATTCTCGATGATTATGCCATTCTGTTTACTTTGCAATAATCGAGGTCTACACCTAGTTTTGTTGTAATTGTAGGGAAAATGGCATATTATGGATCGATATGGAGTCATACGAGCTGCATTATGGAGCATCAAAGAGCTACAAGGAAGGCACAGGAACCCTTGAAGATTGATAGAAACGAGATGTATGACCAGTTATGGAGATTTGTACGTAACAGCTCGACCATCCCGGATCACCACATTAGTATCTCGGTCGAGATGGCCAACTGGGCTTAGATCGAGACGGCCAGCCCACAGCCACATGATTTATTTATTTTCTGCCAATAATTTTCCTATAAGATGGAAGGTAGTTTTTGGATGGAAGGACGGCTGATTATCTTTGGAACGGAGTATATCCAGAGAGGAAGGAAATCGAAGGAAGATTGTTGAAGACAAAAGTTTGAAGTCTTTGAAGAAAAGTTGTAGGGTTTTCTTAGGGAACGTTAATTGTCGTCTTTTGATACGATTCTTGAGGAACACAGTTTGTTGTTTGTTTGGATTGCTTGTTTGATTATGGAGACCTTTTTGTAAAGGTTTTCTTGTTCCCTTATTGTTTCTTCAATTATATATTTGATTGTTATAATTATGATGATTGTTGGCTAAACACCTTGCGATTCTAGGGTGATTGGCTGAAGGTTGTGGTATAGACGATGAAAGACTAGACCTTTATCTGAGGGGACCTTGACTACTTTAACCAAACCGAACCTCTTCACGGTCAGTTCGTGGAGCATCTCGGCCGAGATCGATAAGAACTGGGCGAGACGTAACCTGATTCGACCTATCTTGAGTTTAGGTTATAGTTTGCCAAATCCTATCCTTGTTCCACCTTTCCTGGTTTATACACAAGCCTAGGATGAGACTTACCCGGTGATTCATTTGCTTGTATACCTATGATGACGAATGTTAGGTAATAAAGGTTTATCCTTTATTAAGGTTTGAGTGTGTCTTCATCCTACCTTTGAGAGTTAATCTGAGACTTACCCGGTAAAGGTTAGTTTTATCCCCTTAGGTGGCGTGTTGGTTTGAGGTTATAGTTCCTTTTCTTAGTTCCTTGAGACTTACCCGGTGATAGGATCTTTGGTTTGGGATAGTGAGTAGTGAGACTTACCCGGTGATCTATTCCCATCTTAGAAATACCTTCCCTTGTAAACCTTAGCTTTGCCCACCTTATTCTTTGAAATCTTGAGTCGAAACCACAACTGGATGCTTTGACCTCTAGAATCTGTATTCCTTTATCTGATTCATATATCATCTTTGTTTTGCTGCTTAGTTCTTGTTTGACAACCTGATATTTACCGTGCTTGATTTCACCATAGTCCTTGTTTTCGACCGTAGAGTATTTGTCATATTACAATTGATCCGTACACTGCGGGTTCGCATATCATTCAGGCCTTTATTTTAGGTTATAAATTTAAAGCTTATTTCGTTCATTATTCACAAACGTTTGAGAGCGAATAATGCACAAGTAATACGATGTTGCATGTATGTAATGACTAACACTAGGCCATATATTGCTTTTTCCATTGGTAAATTGAGTAGGTACACGGGTTGTCCTAGCTCGCAACATTAGAAGGCACTAAGGCCAGTGCTTAGGTACCTCAAGGGGACCATGAGTTTTGGAATCTTGAACAGTAAGTATCCTTCGGTGATAGAAGGTTACTCATATGCGTCATGGATCATTAATCTAGATGATCACTCATCTACCACTGGATAGGTTTTCTTGTTAGGTGGTGGTGCCATTTCGTAGGCTTCAAAGAAGCAAGCATGCATCACAACCTAGACCATGGAGTCCGAGTTTGTGGCAGTAGTCACTGCCGGCAAGGAAGCTAAATGGCTAAGAAATTTGGTTGTAGAAATTCCTCTATGGCCAAAACCAGTTTCTTCTATCTCAATTCATTGTGATAGTGTAACTACGTTGGTTAAAGCTTATAGTCATACATACAATGGGAAATCAAGACATCTTGGTGTGAGGCATAGGTCGGTTAGAGAGCTCATAACTCACGGTATAGTATCGGTCGATTTTGCGAGAACACACAATGATCTAGCCGATCACTTAATCAAGAGCTTGACTAAGGACTTAATTCAAAAGTCAGCCAAGGGGATGGGGTTAACAACCTAAACTAAAAATGACTTGTCGTGGGACACCATATTTGCCTAAGGCTTGATGCCTTAGCCGAATTCAATGAGGAAAGCCCATTCCAAGAAGTTGTGAGCATAAAATGTTCATCCAAGGTAATTCTCTATGCCTATATAATATGTATAGTTTGAAAGATGCAATTTCTCAACAACTCTTTTGAAAAATTGCAATTATAGGTGCAAGATCAAAAGAGAGTTGACTACGTGAACGTGAAGTGTCAGGGCTTCTTCAAGGGAGTAGATGGTCGATTCGCCTATATGTTCATTAGAGGATTAGGACATAATAGCCTTTAAATGTGTCATTTATTTGTAAGGGAATGTAAATTTCATGTATGTTTCCTTCATGTACTTAAACAAGTTAAGTGGTTTAGTCCATTACGACACCACAATTCTTTAGTGCAGAATATGTAATTGTACTAATTTAATCGAAATACATTTATGATTATGCGAATATATTTTTGGATATATGTCTATTACAAGTTTCTTGACTTTGCTCAAATGGGGGAGGAATGTTGGAGATTTGGGCTAAGTCTTCATTGTAATTGTTGAGCTTGTCTTGAGACAAGGTACAATGAGTTAGTTGTTTACATGTGTGTCATTATGGTCCGGGTTGCGGGAGGCAAGTTGATGCCATGACTTATGACCTATATTTAGACATGCATTTAGGTAGGTTTTCCCTTTATTTTGCAAGCACAAACATGAATCCATGATATTTAAGTTCATATTTGCATACTTTCAGAATAGATGTCTACACGGATTCTTGTTGCGTTTTCAAGAAATTTGGCAGATTTTGGAGCGAAATGACACATGAGATTTAAACCTTGGTGCGGAACATGATGGAACATAAAAGGAAGCTAGGAACACGCAACTAAGGAAGATCAGGCGCCGAGCGGACTCTGATACCTCAGAGCGGACTCTAATACCCTGGAGCGGACTCTGATATCGCGGACTCAGTTTCTTTTTGCCCCAAGATTATGCATTTCTTTAAGGGGCACATGCTTATCAAAACCCTACATTTATCTTTATATATTTCTCATAACCTTTAACATGGAGGGGACGCCTCACGGAAATTAATTTTCTACGCCCCATTGACGGCTATAACACTTACATTGAGGAAGATTTGGAATATTCTTGGAAGAAGATTTACGTTCTTGATTTTTTTTGCCTTTTTGATTAAAGATTGGAGCAATCATACATATGGGAAATGAGTCTACCACCCCGTTCTAGGAAGAGGACGGGTTAATATATACTTCACAAGTGGCAATACACTAGTCTTGTCAAATATACTACATAGGGATGGAAATGGGTGCACAACCACCCGATCCAACCGGTCAACCGACACGAATTCGTGGGTGAAAACCCGAAGAATTCCGGGTGGTGGGCGGTTGATGGGTGGAATTGACGGGTGGTGGGGTGGGTATGGGTGTAGGTACAACCACCCACCACCCGAACCATCCACCACCCGCCCCACCCGCCCCGCATCACCCGTATAAATTATTTACAAAATTAAAATAAAAAACCCTAAATTCTACAGGGTATAAATTATTAAAAATATAAAAACAAAAAATTCCTAAATTATCAAGAGTGCATTCGCATCACCATTCACCTTACCCCTTCCCCGATCTGAATTTTTTATATCGATCGCTAATTCTCTAGTAGCTAGACTCACTAAAACCTTCGGTCCTTTGCCAAATCGTCATACCGCACTACCTCAGTTTGCCGCCGGTGAGCCACACGCTCCCTCTCATGTTCGGTCACTCACTTTAGCGCAACGCTTGCTTGATTCTCTAAACAGATAATTAATCTTCACTAGTGTCTTCTCTCCATATTCTCCTCATATCTATATTTGATTTTAGAGCCACACACTCCCTTCAACACAACACTCACTTCATCCGTTCAATCAATTATACGATTCATACATCTTCTTAGTTCTACCATGTGTTTGAATTATAGTTTTAGTTTCATAATTTTGGATTAAGGCAACTTATTTGAAAGTTGTGTCATTAGTTACCCATGGGTGCCATTACATTTTGCGAGAGCTTGTGCGTATTGTCTCTCTATATGATATCAGTCCGAAATTTTCGGACCTTTTAGAATATGAGAGTAGACTGACCGATGGTCAATACTAGCTGATACTTTACCATTTTGTTTACGAAAGATTGCAGGAGGCACTCTTTATCTTTGTAAATATGAGATCTAAAGGAGTTTGATTGTAGGATATGTTGATTTACGTTTGTTGTATGCAAAAATGTTGCGTTTATTTGCATAGTTTTGTACTAATTGGAATTCATTTTTCATGTTGGTTTGTAATGTTGGATAATGTTCCGTAATTTAGTAGATTTATATTTGTGTTACTTTAAAATATAAATTTACTATATACATGTAAATGTTTAAAACTGAATGATATGCTACACAATACACACCCGGTTATTTAACCCGAACCACCCGAACACCCGGTGGGTGATGGGTGGGTGGGTGACGGGTAAAGTGTTAGGCGGGTGGTGGGCGGGGTGGGTGAGAGCTCAGGTAACATGGGTGGTTGGTGGAAGTGGAACTTCCACCCATAAACCGACCCATTTCCATTCCTAATACTACATGCACCGGCCATTAGAAAGAATATGGTTTCTGGTAGTGTGCTCAATAGGCTTGGATTCAAACAAGTCATGGAAGCCGACCGTTATGTATTATCTAGAAGAGTCACGTTTGTAGGTTTTGACCATTGGAACAACAATATGTTTTTTCTCCCTTTATGTAATAAACTTTCTAATACTAATATGAATAAGAATAGTTTGTTTACAGTGTCATCTTCTTCGATTATGATTTTGTTAACTGACATGCACGACTTGGACATGTTCATTTTAAATGTATGAATGACATGACTAAGGATGGTATTTTACCTAAACTTGGCTTGCCAAAAGACAAGTGTAAAACGTGCATGTTGACCAAGATAACAAGACTTCCATATTCCTACAATTGAAAGAGAACAATCAACGACTTAGTTCACTCTGATCTAGGCGACTTGCACTCTATTCCTTCATTAGGAAAAAAGAAGTATTACGTAATATTCATAGATGATTACTCTAGGTATTGTTACGTATATCTACTCTTTGCAATGAGTGATGCCTTAGTCAAATTCTATGTATTTAAAGGAAAATCAACCGAAGGAAAATTGGACCGATTTTCCTTTAGGAAAATTCAACCGATTTCTTTTCCCGATTTCCGTCACTAAGACGTTTTACAAAGATCCGGCCATGATCTTCAATTTTTGACAATTACATCTCGTTATGATTCCTTAAAGCTCTCAGACTATCTAGATTTCTGAATTCAAACTGAATCCAACCTTTTAACAAGCCGAGTAGATGGTTTACACATATTTTACGAAAATAGATGACCTGGATACAAGCTTAATATGAAGCTCGATTAAAAACCTGAATTCAAGCTCGATTCTAACATGAGTTGAACATAAACTTATCAAAACTTGGCTCCTTTGGAGACCTAATCCTGAAGATTGATGGGCATAATTTGTACAAAAATGCACCTTTGTGCAACGCACTTTTACTTTCATACACAATTTTAAAAAGAAAGATAGAAGAGCATGTAGTCAAATCAGATTGGATTAAGACAACAGAGGTCCGATACATAAAACATACAAGGTCAAGACCAGCAAAGCAAAGTAGAAGCTGAGAGATGTTCAACATTTGACAGATACGGGTGAATCAGTAAATGCAGAATCAAAGCCGAAAACGCATCTCATTTCAGTAGAGTCTTCACTATGGATTTGACGTTGAGTTTCTTGAGGTCAGTGTATGATTGCCCACATCCGACGAACATGACTGGGGCTCCAGATATGTATACCATAGATAAAGCTGCTCCAACCTGTGAATTCATTTATTTGGTTTCCATTATCCAAATGATTAGTAAAGTATGAATGAGATATAACGAGTCTATGCAGCATACCTTATCGTCAATAGTGTCGAATTTGGTCAGCAGGATACCATCTATCAGTCTCGGATTGGGTGACGGAGAAAGGTCAGCCAGTTTCTGCAAGAAAGCAAATAACCTTAATTGAAACAAATAAGAAAATTTCACACATGACTAGTTCAAAGTGCATTACCAATGATCATTCGATACAAAATTTATCATAAATTTAATTCATTAGGTTCATTCCCCCTATTCAGGTTTTCTATCACTTAGTTGTTCTGTTTTTCTGTAACTAAAGAAGAAGCTTGCTGAGGGATTCTTGCACTAAGAATCCTATCCTTTCATTTTCATTCCTGGCGTTCAATAACTGGATTTCCCTAAACACTTTCTTCAATGTTAAAGTGCATATCAATAGAAGTCCACACTAACACAAGAAACAGATTTATGTCACATTTGTTCATCCATGGAATAACAGCAGGATCGTCTCTTTTGCAAGAATACACTCCCATATTTGGGCCCTCATGATTGCAGAAATATCAGGTTAAAGGAGTACCTGATTGAATTTCGACAGTTGGTCAACTGCATCATTGCCAACAAGAGCTTCTCCAACAAAAAGGACCAGGTCCGGATTATTAAGGTATATAAGTTTTGACAAGGCACGCATCAGTGGTTCATTATCCTGCATCAATGCACATATTCGGGATGTAAGATCCAAAAGACAAGAAAATGGAATCAGTAACTAACTTAAGTCATCTTTAGATCAAGACACCCAAGCTTTAGTAAATTTTACCAAAATTAGGCATTGTTTAAACCTACATTTATTATTTTACTTTTTTTCCTATAATGGCATCATGTGTTTTAAATATTTCTAATAAATCTTTAATTGTCTTCTATTTCAAGCACACAAAGCAGTGTTAGTTATGGTCCTTTCTTTTATTAAAGTGCATGCCTTTATAATAAGGCATGTGTCAAACAAGGCCTTAGTGATGACATAAAGAATAAAAATACCTGCATACGACCAGCTGTGTCAACAAGAACCACATCCGAACCAATACGGGTTGCTTCTTGAATTGCTTCCTTGGCTACAACTGCTGGATCTTTCTCATAACCCTTCTCGAAAATGGGAATCTAATATAGAATACAGATGTCATTATCAAAATTTTCATTAGTATTCACCAATCTTTCGAATGCTAGAAATCATGCAAGAAAAAAAAATCATAATTTCAAAGCATGCCAATCAGATTAGTGCACTTGATGACATAAATATACCTGGAGTCTACGTGCATGGGTACGAAGCTGCTCAACTGCTCCAGATCTAAATGTGTCACAAGCAGCCATCATGACACTTGCATTATGTTGCAATAGCCAGTAAGCAACCTGTTAAACAACATTTAGACGCGTCAATGATGAATTGATGACTGTTAAAATAAAAATGTTTCAAACCTGAAAAAGAATCACATATCTAGACTAACCTTAGCCAGATTGGTCGACTTCCCAACTCCATTAACACCGACAAATACAACAACATATGGCTTTCCTTGTTCCTTGGCAGCATGCACATCCCTTAGTATGTCAATAGAGCGTTTAGGTGTAAGAATTCGAACAAGAGCCTCCTCCATTGCAGCCTGCATATATTAAATACACTTTGTTACTAAAGTATTTCAAGTTATTGATAGCACAAAATACTAGATAGCATATGAACTATGAAGGTAATGTATCAACTGAACAAACCTGCACTGTTGAAGATATCCTTGTGAATGATGCTAGCTTTTTACCTTCAAGACTTGCTGCGACAGATTCACATAGCTTTTCAGCTATCTCCTCAGCCTACAAGTTTCATAGCAGCGTCTTTTATCATTTTAAGCTAATATGGTTCAAAGGAAAAAATGAAACATGAAAAACTGCATGTCTCTTCACTCAAATGAAAAGAATAAAAAGATCAATCTACATCTGATGTATTAACAAGTACACAATCCTTATATTCCATTATAGTGAATATCTTTGGTTCAAAACACCGCCTCTTTCCATGAACTAAAATCAATCATAGTGATCCTTCTATTGTGTCCATTATCTCCATATAAAAAGCAAGACATAAATGAAGCAAATTAGTACAACCAATGAAAGGGGGGTTTCTTCTAAGGAATGGAGAGAAAGCAGACTGTCAAGAGTCAAGACAGTAAGCATCTAATGTTCACAGTTCACACAACAACCAAAGTTCATAATTGGACACTAAATATCAGAACATGATATGCTATATAATCAGTAACTGCAGCAACAATCAGAAAGCAATTCATCCGGCTTCCTATTTTTTAAGTTTTTGGATCTTGAAGCAAAACAAAAAACAGAAGTCAATAAATAAACCCAAGTACCCAGAAAGCCTTTATGGAAATGGAGTCAAAAACACGTTATATGATTCATACCACATTCTTGGTCATCAGTCTATCTTTCAGTGCTTTTAATGCCGGCTGAAGGTCTTCCTTCTCCAAGTTTGATTTTCCAGCAATACTGAACATAAACATGAAAATGTCATTCATCCGAATTAAGAGGAAGATTCACACGCAATCCAAGTAAAAATGGTCATACATTTGATAAGATGTAGACAAAAAAAAAACGTTCTCTGCTGGTAATATGAATTTAAATTACTACTCTTCATTCACTCAATTTCCGCAAATGCAAAAGCATAAACTCTCCCAGCCTACCTCTCTGCATTGAAAATATGTTTCTACAGAATGATGTATACCATAGACAAACCAAGCATGATAAAGACAAAAATGCAAGCTCCAGTCACATCGAGTTGGATAGCACGGTGTTGTTTTGTTATCTTGCATTAAGTAGTAGAAAAAAAAGTCGCAAGGAAAACATGCAGTCTAGAAAATGCCTAGAAACAGTAAAACAGATGTCAAAGACCTAACAATATTTTTATTTGAATAACAGGGCCTATTAGAAAGCAAGCAGAATTATAAATTCAGGAAAAATTATCAAAAAAATTCATATATCCATAATTCATTTAATACCTTTGAAACATTGTAGAAAACCACCCTTTCTTCTTATTCTCAACCTTGGCACCACTTTCGAGTTCATCTTCTTCATCCTCACTATCACTGCTAATCACTTCCTCTTTGTCCATCATACTCTCACCCACATCTGCAACCTCATAAGTCTGATTTTCAGCCCCATCCTCAGTAACAGGATCCGTGTAATCGAGTTTGACCTCTTGAGGTTTATCGTCCCAAACTCTGTTCTTTTTAGCAACCTTTTTCTTAGATTCAGCCTTGGTTATCTTGTTAACAGCGCTATCCTTGCTAACAGCATTATCTGCTTTCTTTACACCTTTTGATCGTAGCTTTTGGAGCTTATTTACATCAAAAGCTCCCCCGTTTGATCGTAAATTCTCTTTCCCGTTTATACTAGCATCCATTTTTCTATCAGTTAGGGTTCCTCCATTTACATGCCCATTCCCTAATTTATGAACTTTCCCTGAATCACCATCCCCACCATCATCCATCAAACCATTGCTGCTAGTCTTCTTGTTACCCTGATCATTCTTTGACTTCTGCACCTGCTCAACCTTCCTATTTGCAACTTTTGCCCCCAACTTTGACGACTTTTTCAACTCCTCAGCTCTTGCCTCAGATTCCTTCCTAAGCTGCCTATATATATCATCAAAATCGCCATACTCTACCCTCTTAGGATCAAAAATCTCTGAGAACTCACGCTTCACCATAGAAAGCAGATCATCAACATATAGCAGATGAAGAATCCGCTGATACACTGCGACAAATACGAGTCCTAATTCGTTATGGAAAGTCCATTTCAGAGTGTAGGACTCGTAATTGAAAGATGTTGCACCAGATCTCTCCTCCAGAAGACAAGATCGGATCAAGGTGTCGATAGGCGATCCCTTAAGGGCATCACTTAACTCTTTGCATGTCCATAGGATCAGCCCTCCCCTGGTGAAGATCAATAGTTGCTCCAACATTCTTCCCTAATTCTATTGGCAGATCGAAAACACCACCACAGAACGCAGTTAAACAAAATAAATTTATATATTCGCCCCCCTTCCAATCGATAGAGTCCCTACGATAACAATAAACGACGATTGCAAACGAATTATTGACAGGAAATTCAAACAAGAACGGATAGAAACCCTAGATAAGTTGCACAAAAACATAGATCTACTGAAAACAAAGTCATATAATGTACACCAACAGTCGATTATTAAAGAATAGACGCGAAATTGAATCCAAATAGGTGCTTGAAAGGTGCAAGATAATTAACGAAGAATGGCGAAGTTCTTACCCGAGGGAGAGAGCGAATTCTACGAAGCTTTCGTTTGTCTTGTAATCTGAAATTAAATAGGGAGATTGTGCTCGAGATATCGGCCAATATATCGTATACCAGTCTGACCCGATACGGAAGTTTCTTATCAAATCTCGTGGGTTTTTTAACGATGTATTTATCTTTTGATAATCTTAACGATTTATTTCTACTTTTTTCATTTTTACCGATTATACTCAACGAATAATGACATATACTAAATAAGAAAAAAATCATGGAATAAAGCCTTTTTATTTTGTTTCCCATAAAATGAAGTAGGCAAATTAAAAGAAAGATATCATGAGATTTGAGGCTTTTTCTGGATTTTACCTAATTTTAATAATTTGGGTAGTTTAATGAATATCAATTCGGGTAGTTTAATGACATTCATATTCGTTATAACTAATATATTGTTCGATGCGGGGTTAAATTTTAATAAATTGTTCATATTTATAAAATTAATATGATCTTTTAAACTATGTGGATGTGAAGAATAAGATTATATAGAACCAATCAATATTTTTATTCAAATATTTACCTCATTCCATTTTCTATTGTTGATTTCATTTATAAAAATAAAATTTTTTCAAATTGCTTAAAATGTTGATTATAAATCTTTGTATGTTTGAATTTATCAAAGGTATGTCAACAATTGTTTTTAAAGATAATAATCCTTTGATTAAAATGTTTATTTTTTTAATTTATGTTAAAAAGTCGTTGAATTTCAATTTGAGGAATTATTTACACTAATCACTTCTCTATTGGTACCACTTATATCTTCTTCATCATTATGTTACCCTAAATAACAAAAAATACGTGGATATAAATACATTAATCCATTGAACAAAAAAGGTGAGGAGAAAAAGTGCATCCTATTATGCATATATTGATAAGTTAATCCTATTGATTGGTAACATTTTTTGAAACTCAATCATAATTATGTAAGTAAGTTTTACCGTATAGGATTTTTGTAATTACCATTTATTTTAGTATTCGTACAATTAAATTCACACTAAATTAGTATATGATTATGGATGAATTTGTAACTAATGTAATAACGGTTGAAGTATGCAGCCACGAAAATAGTCTTGCTACGTAGGTGGCAAGTTCGTTTGTGCTGGCGTTCGAGATTTCTGAATATCTTTAACTACATGTTTAAGATTATCAATTTCAGCAGATAGAGCGGTAGTAATACTTACCTCATGGACTTCGGGTTACTGGAGTCTATCATGACGTCTTCTTTGTGAGTACTTCCCTTGCACCAAAGCTTGCTTTTCAATAAACTCTCATGCCTCATCTACATGTTTCTCCATGAAAGTACCTCCGAAAAGGGTTTGAAGTCAGAATTGTGTATCTACATCCAAGCCTCTGTAGTAGGTCTCAAGAAGCTCTATCCTCGAGATTTCATGATGAGGACAATCAAGTAGAAGGGCATTGAATCTCTCCCAAGACTTGAACAAGCATTCCCTATCTTTCATAGTAAAAACATTAATCTTACCTCTAAATTCTGTTGTCTTGGAAGGTGGAAAGAATTTTGTAAGGAATTCAGAGGTCATCTCCTCCCATGTGTTTACTCTTCCTTCCGGTAAAGATTAAAGCCATGCAAGCGTCCCGTCTTTAAAGAAAAATAAAACCTCACATTTTATGATTATTAGGTTCCAATCTAGGGGGTCTCAATGTTTCCATAAGAATTGTAACAATCCGAATCCGCGGGACTCGGGATGCTACGAGTGAGACCTCACAATGGGTCCCGACCCTTAGTCTGACAACAAGTTCACCGGACCTTTCCAACAAGGCACAAATAAAGGCAAATACTTAAAGTGTTTATAATGTATGCGTGAGAATACTGAAAAGTAAAGTACAAGGTGGAAACTCAGCCGAGTACTCAAAACGACATAAACTCCAACGTAAATACACAATCCACAACATAACGAAAAAGAAATACATCCCCGTCCTATAATGTACGGAGATCCCAACTGTCCACTCCTCCACCTCACTTGGCGGCATCCCTAACCTGCAGGGAATCTACACAAACGGTTTTAAACCGTTAGCTAATATTCAAGCATTAGAATCAAGGTGAAGGCGCAAACACACGTAAGTCATTATAAACACACAACATACTTCAAAGCACACAAGTTCGGTTTATTATCTTTTTATTATTAAGTCATTTCCATTTTAATTCAACTTAGGTTTGTGACACGAAAATCCCTAAAACTCGCCTCGGTCCCTACTTACCGGCAAGGAATGATACTGTTGCATCCGACCGTCTACCTGCACGGGCTAGTCACCAAGAACCTCCTAGCTCTACGCAAGAGCTAGAAAAGTTGTCACCGCCCGTTATCATACACTTGGGTCAAATATATATACATATATATATATATATATATATATATATATATATATATATAGATCCTGACTCATATGTAAACAACTCTTACCATGTAAACATGAGAACAAATTACAGAATATATACTATACGCCGAATATATGTGACTATACCGCCGAATATTTCTTCCACTAATCACACGGTTTTTTTTCCCTTTAATATCTCATAATCTCAACCATCTATTTAACGATCTAACGAATACAATTTGTTCTCATTTTACATGGTAAGAGCTGTTTATATGGGAGTCAGTCTCTCTCTCTCTCTCTCTCTCTCTCTCTATATATATATATATATATATATATATATATATATATATATATATATGTCGGTGATCCTATTTCTGGTTTCTCTGTTATAACATAAACAATAAACACACACACCACCAAACACACGTAGATGCTAATACAAGAATAAGAGCTAAGTAAGTCTGGAGACTTACCTCATCCCAAACGCTAACTCGCAAAACACTGTCGCTTCCTTAGGAAGAAGTCCACAACCTGCTCACAACAAGATATGTATCAACAACTCGCTCAACTCAATAATTCTTAAACTTCCACACAAATGATCTACGCAAGATCATTTGACTCTCACTATAGGACCGCATCTTAGAATCCATAATACTCACATCACACTCAACACTTGAAAGGTTCCCACACCAACCTACTAACTCTCAAGATCAAAAACCGCAACCAAGAAGGAGCAACCTAGCCTAGGAGGTCCAACATGCTCATCATACTCGAATCTAACAAACCACAACAAGCCTTAAGAGCTCCTAGGTACACAACCTCTAGATGACATTCACAATTACCCTAGGTCCACCCTAGGCATGCAACTAATCATGTATCAACCTCTAAACAAAGGAAGGAACGAAGAAGGAAGGAGGAGAAGAGCCTACTATTAAAGGAACGCAGCCGCAGAATAAAGTTGGCCCGTCCGCGGAGAAGTTGTCACCGCCCCTCGGCCTCTAGCGCCGCCCCTATGGTAGCCTGTCACCGCCTCTACAGTGGTATGGGTCCACCTGCGCGGCTCTGAAAATCCGCCCCCGTGGTCGAACAACAAAAGGTCGTCTTCGAATGTGAATCTTGCACTTCAAGGGCCTCCTTCACTTGTTGGGTGTTCTCCAAACTTCAACAACAATATCTTAGCTCCTTTCCACGACCTAATCTTGCTAGAACACATGCATGTAATAGAATCAACAAGAAACATCTTCCAAAGCTTTATCCATAACCATGAAGAAGGAGAGAAGAAGAAGAAGAAGAAGAAGATAACAACTGGGAAGAAGGAGGAAGGGAGGAAAAATGCTTACCAAAGTGAATCCCACAACTTCTCACTGTTGGCCGCAATCCAAGAGCTCCAAGGAGAAGAGAGAGAAGAGAGCACAAGGAGAAAGGGAAGAGAGAAACTAACTGATAGGTGATGGAATCACTATCATTTAGGTTAGTTTTTAGAGTCTTTTTATCACATTAGTGTCGGTTTATGCTACTAACTCCTTGATCCAGAAGAAGAAGACTAAAAGAAGATAAAAGAGGAGTTTTAACACTTGGGAGTTGAAGACCATTCACGAAGCAAAGCTTCTGTTGCCTCACCACCCCCGCGGAGCAGTGTCACCGCCCTTGTGGGTGACACCACGTTCCGGAGCGCAGCCTGCACCTTCGCCAGCGCTAGGAACGAAGACTGTCGCCGCCCCGGCGCCACTCCTTGGCGCCCCTGCGGTGACTTATCCTAAAGAAAGCGAAGACCGGCGCCCCTGCGCCTCTGCCTACGTCTCACCCTGCGGAGCTGTGGAGCCAAAGAGTCAGTGTCACCGCCCTTGCGTTGACACTGAGCCGCCCATGCGGCTCGGCATATGAAGCGACAGAAAGTTGAAGAGTCAGACGTTTGAAGATCATTAATAATCCCCCCCTACGGAACTGTCAGGCCGCCCTTGTGGCCATGAAAAAGATCAAATGTTTTCGCCTGAACCGCCCCTGCGGATCTGAAGGCCGCCCCTGCGGTTCAGCGATAGAGACTTTACTCCGGATGTTTACACCACCTTTATGGCATTAAAGGTGGCTGTTTTGGCCGGCCATTTACTCCTATTTAGTGCCATTTGTAGTATAAATAGACCCATGTCTGATTGCTAGAATCATCCATCATTTTCCACTTTTATTCTCTCTTGCTTCCTTTGTAATGAGCTTCTAGTTTCCTTGCTACATTGGGTTGGTTTGAGGCTGCATTATTACTTTGGTTGTAAGTTCCCTTTTAATATAAGTTTTATTCAATAATGTTTTGTGTTTCTTGAGCTTCATTTATCTAAATTGCATGTTTTCATTATCACTTCAGATTGATCACCTTAGGTTCTAAGTGCATGCAAACAACTAGGATTAATAGATTCCGGGTTCGGGTCTTTAGTCTAGTAGTAACCTTTAAGTAATAACGGGTTGTAATTGCTTGAAGGAAAATAAACACAATTATAAAGATTAGTTTAATGGTTTTAATCTTCTCTTTATATCCCTTAGTCTTTGTTTGAAAGCTAACTTGTGACTTGTTCTTGTAGGTTTACGGAACACTAACTTGTTAAGTTGTGTTGATGCCGGTTGACTCAACACATACATATGATCAAGACGGGAACACTACTTGAAAACTTGTAAAAAAGGAACTCACCAAAATAGTAACCGCATGCTAAGAATCAACCTAGTGTAGATTCACTCATCATCGTCATATCAATCTCATTTACTTGCTTTTTTAGTTTTGTGCGCATCAAATTCATCCAAACCCCCCCCCTTTGTTACCTTTTTCTATAATCAATAATTGAATTTAATAAAAATATCGTAAACTCTCTTGGGCCCGAGCCTTACTTAATCGCTATACTTGTTTTAGTGTTGAGTTCGGAAATTACTTTGAAAGGATATAATCGACCTAAGGAAATATCCTCGTTCAAATTTTGGCGCCGTTGCCGGGGAGTTTTGTTTTATTTTTATTTTTATTATTGATTATTGGTTTGGACCATTTTTATGGTCCAAACCCGTGCTACTAACTCTGGCTTTGTTCCCTTTGATCCAGAAATTGAGAGGACACACATCCGGCGACATAGACAACAACAACTCCAACAAGAAATGGCTGAGCGTACCCTTCGTCAACTCCCTCAGCCTACTTTGGCTCAACACCGTCTTGTGGTCACTATACCCGCATTAGGAGAAGGAATCAACTTCGAGCTCAAGCCGGGTCTTATTCACTTGCTCCCATCTTTCCATGGGTTAAGTAGTGAAGACCCCATCAAGCACCTTGAGAAGTTTCATACCGTGTGTATGAGCATGAAGCCAACCAACATTATCGAAGAGCAAATCAAGATGAGGGCATTCGGCTTCACACTCAAGGATGCAGCGGACGATTGGTATTATCACCTTCCATCCGGGAGCATCGACACTTGGGAGAATCTCCACAAGGCGTTTTTGGAGAAATACTTCCCAGCCAAGAAGGTCAATAGCTTGAAGAAAGCTATAAGCAACATCGAGCAAGAGGTGGATGAGACTCTTTATGAGTACTTTGAGCGGTTTGCATGCCTCCGATCTAGCTGTCCTTTCCACGGATATTCAACTCAAGATCTAGTCTTGTACTTGTACAATGGCTTGCTTGACACCGAAAGGAGGATCGTCGATGCGGCTTGTGGAGGTAACATTCTTAAGTCTACCCCTGACCTTGCTTTTGAAAAGATACAGGAACTAGCGGAAGGAACCCGGAACTTTGGAAGGACTTCTTCCAAGAGAGGTGGTCATGCTGTGAATTCCGGGAAGAGCGAGATCTCTAATGAGCTTGCGGAACTGAAGGAAATGGTGAAGAGATTAACTCTCATAGGAACCCCACAACAGCTAAAGGCATGTGGAGTTTGTGCTGACCCATATCACCCAACGGACATGTGTCCCCAAGTCCAAGATGACGATGCAGAGGTGAATGTAGTAGGTTGTGGACAACCACAACAACAAAGGCCTAAAAACGATCCTTATGCACAAAATTTCATGCCAAACTGGCGTGACCAACAGAATTTTCGTTGGAGGGATCAACAAAACCAACAACAGCAGTCCCGACAAGTTAAGTATCAATCAACTGAGGATATGTTGCAGGTTTTGACTAAGCATTTTGCTACTCATGTCCAAAAAACCGAATCCAACATCAAGAACCTTGAAAAACAGGTTGGGCAAATGGCGGAAGCCATAACAAGGATCGAAGCTAGATCCTCCGGAGGATTGCCTTCCCAGACGAATATAAAACCCAAGGAGAATGTTAGTGCCCTAACATTGAGGAGTGGGAAGCAAATCCAACAGAAACCACCAAAAGAATTACAAGACAATCCCTCTGTCGAGTTTGCCGCACCCACAGCCGCCCCTGCGGCTGCAACTGCGCCCAATTCTGAGCAGACGCCGCCCCTGCGGCTGGATGTCCCCGCCCCTGCGGTGGCATCTCTTGAGCTGCCCCTGCGCCTGCACTCTGGCGCCCCTGCGGGAAACTCGACAGAGAGTTCGGTTGAGAAGGATTCTTACATCCGACCTGAGTTTCCACCACTGTACTTTGAGAAACCTCCAGCTCCTTTTCTTGAGGCACTAAAGGAGAGAAGAATTATTGAGGACAAGGATCTCTCTGAGACCTTCTCCAAATGCGAGGTAAATATCCCTCTCCTTAAGTTAGTGAAAAGTATTCCTAAATATGCTCGTTTCTTGAAGGAACTTTGCACTATCAAGAGGAATCAGAAGCTGAAGGGAAACAAAAAGTGGAAGTGAGTGAGCATGTTTCTGCAGTTTTTCAACGTAGAATGCCCAAGAAGTGCAGTGATCTGGGCATGGTAAGCATTCCTTGTGTTATAGGGGAAACCCGTTTTGACAAAGCCATGCTTGATCTTGGTGCTTCTATAAATGTTTTGCCATATTCTATTTACAAATCACTTGGTCTTGGACCATTAATGGAAACTAGGAATGTAGTACAACTTGCTGATAGATCTAATGTGTACCCGAAAGGGATAATTGTAGATGTATTAGTAATGGTGGACAACCTGATTTTTCCTGCTGATTTCTTCGTAATGGACATGGAAAATGATTCACATGCTGCACCCATATTGTTAGGTAGACCATTCTTGAAAACTGCTAGGACTAAAATTGATTATGTTAGTGGCAAACTAACCATGGAGTTTGACGGTGAAGTAGTGGAATTTGACATCTATGATGCAATGAAATTTCCTAGTGATGATCATTCTTTATGTGCTATTGACATTGTTGAACCTTTTGTGCAAGATGTATTTGATAATTCTGATATTGATGAGTTGAAAAATGTAATTGAGCATGACATTAATAATTTCAAATCAAAATATGTATTAACATCCAGCATGAAAGAGGTCCTAGCCCAATTAGATGGGCATAAGAGGTTACCTATCTCCAATTTGGCCATTGAGCCCACTTTACTAACCCCAAGCGAGAAGCTTGTTCCATCTATAGTGCAGGCACCGGAAATAGAATTGATGGACCTTCCATCTTACCTCAAGTACGTTTTTCTTGGAGATAACAATACCTTGCCGGTGATCTTCTCCAACAAGTTGACTACCGGTCAAGAAGACAAGTTGGTGAAAGTGTTGAAAGAACATAAGACGGACCTTGGATGGACCATTGCGGACATCAAAGGGATAAGTCCATCAACTTGCATGCATAGGATCTTACTTGAGGATGAAGCCAAGCCCTCTCGGCAACCTCAACGGAGGTTGAATCCGCCAATGATGGATGTGGTCAAGAAGGAGGTATTGAAGCTCATCCAAGCGGATATGATCTTTCCTATTTCGGATATCACTTGGATAAGTCCAACCCAAGTAGTTCCAAAGAAGGGAGGTATCACAATGGTGGAAAATCAACATGGAGAGATGGTCCCGAGTAAAACGCAAACCAGATGGAGAGTTTGCATTGAATACCAGAAACTCAACAAGGTAACACGTAAAGACCATTTCCCATTACCTTTTATTGACCAAATGTTGGAACGTCTTGCAGGTCATCCGTACTACTTCCTTGATGGATATTCGGGGTACTTCCAAATAGCCATTGTACCGGAAGACCAAGAAAAGACGACCTTCACTTGCCCATTTGGGACTTTTGCGTACCGCAGAATGTCATTTGGACTTTGCAACGCACCCGACACCTTCCAACGGTGCATGATAAGTATTTTCTCCGAGTACATTGAAAACTTTATTGAAGTCTTCATGGATGATTTTACCGTCCATGGAGACAGTTTTGATGCATGTCTAAGACATTTAAAACTTGTTCTTGAAAAATGTGTTGAAACCAATCTAGTTCTCACTTCGGAATAATGCCATTTCATGGTAGAACAAGGAATCGTGATAGGACATGTAATATCCTCCAAAGGGATAGAGGTAGATAAGGCAAAGGTTGATGTAATTCAAAGTTTACCTTATCCTACTAACGTTCGGGAAATCCGATCTTTTCTTGGTCATGCAGGTTTCTACCGACGGTTCATCAAAGACTTCTCGAAGATCTCGGCACTCTTATATGAATTGCTCAAGAAAGACGTCACCTTCATAGGAGATGAGAGTAGCAAAAGAGCTTTCGACACTTTGAAGGCGTGTCTTACTAGTGCATAAATCATCCGTTCTCCGGATTGGGAGAAACCTTTCAAAATCATGTGTGACGCCAGCGACTACGCTATAGGAGTTGTCTTAGGACAGAAGGATGGACGAGCCTCACACGTGATCCATTATGCGTATATGACACTCAATGGAGCGGAAAGGAATTACTCTACCACCGAGAAGGAGATGCTAGCGGTGGTTTTTGCCCTTGAGAAATTTAGACAGTACCTACTTGGAGTAAAGGTGATTATTTTTACTGACCATGAAGCTCTTAGGTACCTCATGGCGAAGAAGGAGGCAAAGCCACGATTGATCCGATGGGTGCTCCTTCTAAGTGAGTTTAACCTAGAGATACGGGACATGAAGGGGGCTGAAAACCTGGTGGCCGATCATCTGAGCAGATTAGTGAAGGAAGAAGAAGATCCAGAAAAAGGAAAGGAAATAGCTGGAAGTTTTCCAGACGACACATTCTACACAACCCTCTATTGTGTAACCGCCCCTACGCCTCAAACTTCCCGCCCCTGCGGCCAGCTGCCCCCTGCGGCTCAGTCTAGGCGTCCATGCGGAATTGTCGTCAGAGGTTTGTCTTAAGCTCCAGTCTTTTAAGCCTTGGTTTGCTGACATTGTGAACTTCATTGTCAAGAAGGAGTATCCTCCAGACTTCACCAAGGCACAACGAGAGAAGGTGAAGGCTGAAGCTCGACATTACGTTTGGGACGACCCTTATCTTTGGAAACATTATAGTGACCAAGTGATCCGCCGTTGCATTCCAGATAATGAGGTACAATCTGTCCTAACGTTCTGTCATTCCGAAGAATGTGGGGGGCACTTTGGGGCAAATAAAACTGCAAGAAAAGTTTTGGATGCCGGTTTCTTTTGGCCACACATTTTTAGAGACGCTTTTGCGTTTTGCAAAGTGTGTGATAGATGCCAAAGGGTAGGAAACATTTCAAGAAGACATGAAATGCCCCAATCCTCTCTTATATTTTGTGAAATATTTGATGTTTGGGAAATTGATTTTATGGGGCCTTTTCCTACTTCATTTGGGCATTCATATATTTTACTTGCGGTGGACTATGTTTCCAAGTGGGTGGAAGCAAAGACCACCAAAACTGATGATTCAAAAGTGGTTGCAGCTTTCCTTAAGGAAAATATCTTTGCAAGATTTGGAAATCCGAAAGCCTTAATCAGTGATAGGGGTACCTATTTCTACAACAAGACAATCACGGCCCTCCTTAAGAAGTACCAAGTCCACCAACGAGTGTCAATAACTTATCATCCACAAACAAATGGCCAAGCTGAGGTATCCAACTGGGAGATTAAGACCATCCTCAAAAAGACGGTCTCTCCCGGAAGGAAGGATTGGAGTGCAAGGCTAAACGACGCTCTATGGGCATATCGGACAACCTACAAGACTCCTATAGGGATTTCTCCCTTCAGGCTCGTGTTTGGGAAAGCTTTCCACCTTCCGATGGAGCTAGAGCAGAAAGCTTGGTGGGCGGTAAAGAAGTGCAATATGAACATAGAGGAAGTGGGAGAATTCCGGAAACTCCAACTGCAAGAATTGGAGGAATTGAGATTAGATGCGTATGACCATGCCACCGCATACAAAGAAAAAATCAAAGCATGGCATGACCGAAACATTCTCCGGAAAGATTTCAAGGTAGGTAATAAGGTACTTCTCTTCCAATCACGTTTGAAACTTTTTGCAGGTAAGCTGCGTTCAAGGTGGACGGGGCCGTTCGTGATAACCGAAGTATACCCTCACGGCATTGTGGATCTATATGATCCCCAAACGCACAAGGTGTTCAAGGTAAATGGACAAAGGCTAAAACCCTACCTTGAAGGAGTAAAGAACGATCCAATTGATGAGATGGTGCTGGAGGAGGCACGATCAGAAAAGTAAAACACTTACGTCGAGCCAACGACGTAAAACAACTTCGCTGTTCGGGAGGTAACCCGAAGGAATAAAGAAGAGGAGACTCTGTCAAGCAAACCGCCCCTGCGGCTTTATGTCCCGCCCCTGCGGTGACACCCCTGGCCAGCACCACCCCCGGGGCTGGACATGCGTTTGCAACAAACTGGTTACCGCCCCGCGGTGAAACCCTTACGCCCCTGTGGCGGCCACCCTTGACACACATCCTCAGGGCCGCCCCCGGCGCTGAGCCTGCACCTTCCTTTTCCTTGTCACCGCCCCCGCGGTGACAAGTCCCCGCCCCTGCGGTTTTACCCAGAAAAGAAAAAAATAAGAAAAGTGTGCTTCAAAGTAACTTGTGAGCACCTCTTCATCCACTTTCTGTACCCACCGGAGGAGGGTCCAGATGGTCCAGCCGGACCATCCCACTAAGTGGTATCATCATTTTTCCCTTTTCCAAATTTATCTTTGCTTCATTTACCACTTTGAGGGCAAAGTGTGCTTCAAGTATGGGGGAGGGAATTAGCATTGCTTGCATAGTTGATTAAGTTGTTTTTGAGTGTGTTTGTTTTTAGTTTTATATTTAAGAATTCAGTGTGAAATTCATAAAAAAAAAGAGAGAGAGAGAAAGGAAGAGAAAAAGCCAAAGAAAATGGAAAAAGGCATGAAAATCCTTGGATAAACCGAAAACCTGAAAGGGCGGTTTAGGTAAAAAGAAGGTAGTTTGACCAACTTTAGGTTGGTGCACAATTGGACTTGAGGGATGTGAGTTCAAGTGAGATCATCAAACAAAAGAAGAAGAGTGGCAAGGTGAAAACCCGAATGAGCACCTTGGCAAAATGAGCGGCACCGAGTGTAGGTTTCCCTTCCGATATTTGGCGGCATAAGAAGGGGAGTCATAAGGAGGTTGTCCGGGTAGGTCACTCTTGGAGCAATAAGGATGGTAGCTTTCTCACATTTTCTCTCTTTTTCCTTCTTTCCTTCTTGGCTTTTCTTTGTTTTCATTGTCTATGCTTCTTGCCCATGCTTCCTGAGGCCTTTGAGTCTAAAACTACTGTCATTTGTTTTACTCGGGACGAGTAAAAGGTCTAAATATGGGGGAGTTTGATAGGTGATGGAATCACTATCACTTAGGTTAGTTTTTAGAGTCTTTTTATCACATTAGTGTCGGTTTATACTACTAACTCCTTGATCTAGAAGAAGAAGACTAAAAGAAGATAAAAGAGGAGTTTTAGCACTTGGGAGTTGAAGACCATTCACGAAGCAAAGCTTCTGTTGCCTCACCGCCCCCGCAGAGCAGTGTCACCGCCCCTGCGGGTGATACCACGTTTTGGAGCGCAGCCTGCGCCTTCGCCAGCGCTAGGAACGAAGACTGTCGCCCCCCCCGGCGCCACTCCTTGGCGCCCCTGCGGTGACTTATCTAGAAGAAACGAAGACCGGCGCCCCTGCGCCTCTGCCTGCGTCTCACCCTGCGGAGCTGTGGAGCCAAAGAGTTAGTGTCACCGCCCCTACGTTGACATTGATCCGTCCCTGCGGCCACGAAGAAGATCAAACGTTTTCGCCTGAGCCGCCCGTGCGGATCTGAAGACCACCCCTACGGTTCAGCGACAAAGACTTTACTCCGGCTGTTTACACCACTTTTATGGCATTAAAGGTGGTTGTTTTGGCCGGTCATTTACTCCTATTTAGTGCCATTTGTAGTATAAATAGACCCATGACTGATTGCTAGAATCATCCATCATTTTCCACTTTTATTCTCTCTTGCTTCCTTTGTAATGAGCTTCTAGTTTCCTTGCTACATTGGGTTTGTTTGAGGCTGCATTATTACTTTGGTTGTAAGTTCCCTTTTAATATAAGTTTTATTTAGTAATGTTTTGTGTTTATTGAGCTTCATTTATCTAAATTGCATGTTTTCATTATCACTTAAGATTGATCACCTTAGGTTCTAAGTGCATGCAAACAACTAGGATTAATAGATTCCGGGTTCGGGTCTTTATTCTAGTAGTAACCTTTAAGTAATAACGGGTCGTAATTGCTTGAAGGAAAAGCAACACAATTATAAAGATTAGTTTAATGGTTTTAATCTTCTCTTTATATCCCTTAGTCTTTGTTTGAAAGCTAACTTGTGACTTGTTCTTGTAGGTTTACGGAACACTAACTTGTTAAGTTGTGTTGATGCCGGTTGGCTCAACACATACATATGATCAAGACGGGAACGTTACTTGAAAACTTGTAAAAAAAGAACTCACCAAAGTAGTAACCGCATGCTAAGAATCAACCTAGTGTAGATTCACTCATCATCGTCATATCAATCTCATTTACTTGCTTTTTAGTTTTGTGCGCATCAATTCATCCAAACCCCCCCCCCCTTTGTTACCTTGTTCTATAATCAATAATTGAATTTAGTAAAATATCGTAAACTCTCTTGGGTTCGATCCTTACTTAATCCCTATACTTGTTTTAGTGTTGAGTTCGGAAATTACTTTGAAAGGATATAAACGACCTAAGGAAATATCCTCGTTCACTAACACGAGTGAAAGAAAAGAGGAGAGAGGAAGAATCAAGCTGCAAAGAGGGGAGGGGAACAAGGGGTCAGCTGACCTCCCTCTCTCCTTGGTGCAAGCAACAAAAGGTCCAAAAGCAAAAGGCGAGATAACGGAAGGTCGGAACGAGATTATGGAATAAACCCGTCACTCAACACCTCGTGCTTACGGGAAAACTGAGCTGCGCTTGCGAGAATATCGATAACTCGCTCGCTAACCGGAATAAAAATTTTGGACGTCACATCTAATCCCCCGAACAACAAGTTTCGTCCCAAAACTTGCTAAACATAACACTCACGATCAAACACACCTCGATAACCGCTCGGAACCCATAAGGGAACGCATAAGCCTGTGTACTATTGGTCCTACTCCAAGCCTACGTATATAATCACATCAAGATCTCGCAAGGTACACACATACTCATAAAGACTCACATAACACATCACGCCATTATGCACATAAAAGCAACCAAAGGAAAGATCTCGGGACTAACCCGCCGGTCCTATCGATGTCGCTAATCTTGCGCGTAAAACTCGGGATAGTTACTATCCTCAGTCTCCCACGTAGCCTCGTCGGCTCCTCGTCTCGACCACTGCACTCTCAGCATTGGTATCTCCTTCGATCAAAGGCGTCTCGTACTACATTCCAAAACCGCTATCGGATGCTCCACAAAAGTATGGTCCGGCTCGACCACTAGGACCTCGTGGCTAATAATGTGCCTCGGGTCGTGTATGTACTCTCTCAACTGAGATACATGACACATCGGATGTATATCCTCCAACCCCGGTGGCAATGCTAACTTGTACGCCACCTCACCGACTCTCTAGAATCACAAATGGACCAACATATCGGGGGCTTAACTTCCCCTTAATGCCGAATCGGTTGATGCCCCGAGTTGGTGATACTCTCAACCAAACCTGAGCTCCTACCCCGAATTCGAGAGGTCTACGCCTCCTATCCGCATACGACCTTTGACGGCTTTGTGCAGCCAACATCCTCTCTCGGATCAAAGCAACTCTAGCTATGTCGTCCCGTACCTAATCTGGAGCTGCAACGCTAGAACTCCCCGGCTCGTCCCAACATAATGGGGTACGTCATCTCCGTCCATACAATGCCTTATACGGTGCCATCCTGATTGACGCGTGCCAGCTATTATTATATGAAAACTCCACCATCAGGAGGTGGTCTGGCCATACCTACCCTCAATCTAGCACACATGCTCGCAACATGTCCTCCAAGGTCTGAATAGTCCCTCAGACTGACCGTCGGTATGTGGATTGTACGCGGTCGTGAAATGAAGACTCAAACCTAGGATGGCGTGTACCTGTTGCCAGAACCTCGAGGTAAAACGCCCGTCCCTATTCGAGATGATGGTCCTCGGCACTCCATGTAATCTCACAATCTGTTGGGTTAACTCCTCGGCCAAATGACTCACCGGACACGTTTCCCGAATAGGGATGAAACGTGTAGTCTTCGTCAACCGATCCACTACCACCCATATTGCGTCAAAGCTCCTACTCGGTCTCAAACCGCTAACGAAATCCATGGATACGTCCTCCCACTTCCACTACGACACAGGTAGTGGGTGGAGCTCTCCTCCGGGTCTTTGGTGCTCGATCTTGACCTGCTGGCAGGTCGCAGATCCGGCTACATATCTAGCTACATCAGGTTTGATCCCGCCTCACCAATAAGATCTGCTAATATCCCGGTAAATCTTACTCGTGCCTAGATGCACCGAGTAAGGTGTGGAATGGGCTCATGCAAAATCCTCTCTCTCAACTCTCGGTCCAACGATACATATATACGCCCCTGGCGTCTCAATAATCCGTATGCCCCTATGGTAAATTGCGGTGCCTCACCTCGGGACATCCTGTCCCGGATCCTCATCAAAATGGGGCATCCCTCCTGCTTCTGCTGGATCTCTCCGGACAGGTCAGGAAACACCTCTAACTCGGACAAATGACAGTCCGTGTCTGGGAATTGGATGTCCATCTCTAACTTTATCAAATCCCTCTACAACTAAGGCTGAACCATAAGCCGAGCTAACGCCTCCTCTCAAGGTGTCCTCCTACTCAAAGCATCGGCGACTACATTCGCCTTTCCCGGATGTTACAAAATCTCCAAGTCAAAATCCTTAATCAGCTCCAACCATATCCTCTAGTGGTTATTCAACTCCCGCTGAGTGAATATGTACTTTAGACTCTTATGGTCTGTGAAGATCTATCACGTGACCCCATACAAGTAATGTTGTCAAATCTTCAGGGCATGAATCACTGCCGCTAGCTCAAGATCATGGGTAAGGTAATTCTCCCTTCAACTGTCGAGATGCGTACGCAATAACTCTACCCCTCTGCATCAAAACGCACCCCAAGCCTAGCTTGGAGGAATCATTAGATAGTACAAAATCCTCTACGCCTCAGGCTGGGCTAAGACGGGAGCGGAGGTCAACCTCTTTTCAGCTCCTCAAAGCTGCGCTGATCTGGCTCGGACCATACGAACCTGATAGACTTCCTCAGAATGGAAGTGAGTGGCCGTGCAATCACTGAGAAGCCCTCAACAAACCGGCGGTAGTACCCCTCCAAACCCTAGAAATTGCGTACCTCCTTGACCGTCCTAGGAGGCGACCATGAATAAACGGACTCAATCTTCTCCGGGTCAACCATGACACCCTCGGCGGAAACTATGTGACCAAGGAATGCCACCTCAGTCATCCAGAGCTCGCACTTAGAGAGCTTAGCGTAAAGCTCTCTATTTTGAAGGACTTTGAGCACCGTCCTTTGGTGTCCCGCATGCTCCTCCCTACTCCGGGAGTAAAGTAGGATGTCATCGATAAACAATACCACGAACTGGTCCAAGAAGTCGATGAAGATGCCGTTTATCAACTCCTTAAAGACGGCGGGTGCATTCGTGAGCCCGAATGGCATCACGACAAACTCATAATGACCGTATCTCGTCCTGAATGCCGTCTTCGGCACGTCCTCCTCTCTCACCCTCAACTGGTGGTATCCCGACCTCAAATCGATACGTGAAAACACCGAGGCTCCCTACAACTGGTCCAATAGATCATCAATGTGTGGTAACGGGTACTTGTTCTTAATGTGACTTTGTTCAACTCTCGGTAATCTATAAAGAGCCTCAAAGATCCGGCCTTCTTCCTGACGAAGAGGACCGGTGCACCCCAAAGGAAAACGCTCGGGCATATGAAACCCCTCTCGGCTAACTCCTCGAACTGCTTCTTCAACTCCAGCATCTCAATCGACGCAATGTGGTATGAAGCCTTGGAGATCGGCCTCGTGCCGGGCTCCAACTCAATGGTAAAATCAACACTCCTCTACGGTGGTAGTCAAGGTGGCTCCCCGAAAGCGTCCTAAAACTCGCATGCCACGGGTATCTCATCTAGCGACGGACTCGCCTCCTCTTTCACGGCATAACACCAAAATGCCTCACATCCCTACCCGATAAGTCTCGCGGCTCGGACCACGCTAATGACTGTACCGGCCTTTCCGAGGTCCTAACCTCAGAAAATCACCTCGTGCCCCGTCTCTATAGTCACTATAACGATCCTTCGGTTGATGTCCAAAACGGCTCGATGGCGGTCCATCTAATCCATCCCTAGGATGACTTCTTCATGCACTAAGTGCATGACATAGAAGTCGGCTAACCAATCACGGTTTCCCAAATGAATGGGGCAACCGTGTACCTCTCGGGTACCACTAACCTTACCCCCGTCGGGTAACCCTATAATGAAGGGTCTCCCTCTACCGTAACTAAGAACAACCTAGCTACACAATCATCGGATATAAAAGAGTGCGTAGCACCCTCAACAAATAATACTCTGACCGGAAAGTCGTGAATCCAAATCGTACTTGTGACTACCGGCGCCGCTGGATCAACGACACTTCTCAACTCGAAAGCCCTGGCCTGCGTGCCTCTAGTCTCCGTGGTGCCACCACCACGACCCCTGCCTCTAGGTTGATCCTTGTGAATGAGCCAGACCTTGACCTCTTTGTTGGGAACCCTGTGCCTAAAAATAAGGCGGCCTCTACCCACCTCTTGCCATGCTAGGAGGTGAAAAACTCTGATGCGATTGTGCCTTTTCCTAACAGCAAAAAGCGGCTCGGTGACCCACTTGACCACAAGTGAAACAAGTCACGGGTGACCTTCTACATACAGTCCTAATGTGTCCGTACTATCCACAACTGAAGTACTGACGTCCCTGATTGGATGCCTACATCGACGGATGAGGACCGGAACGTCCCTTAGTCTGGCTATGTCCCTTCCCTGAACCTCCTGCCCCCGAACTAGTTGGTAATGTCCTCTCTCTCTTGTCTAGCCCTCCGGACCTTGCCACTCTCCTAGACCTTGGTCGGTCTCTCTCATTGGCCGAAGTTTGGTCCTTGTACTCCACCAAGGAGTCACAACGGAATCCAACATGGTAAGCATGGGTGGACTCCCTCAATCTCCGTGAAAAGAGATAGACATCCTGGTCCGCCGGAGGTACGGTGGGACCCACCAAGGCCAGCTCCTCACGAAACCGCCTAGTAGCCTCTATAATTAGAACATCCTCGAATACCGTCTCCAAGAAGTCTTGCACTCTGTCTCTCCCCAGTGAGGCCGGGCAAAAGCTCTCTCTAACAAGGCTCAACAATTGATCCATCTTGGCCACACCGTCTCGAATTGTCCTCCACCAATATTGGGCCTCATCTCAGAATAGTGTTTGGACTATCTCAATCTGCCTCTCCTCCGGGCAACAAATCATCTCTATGGCGGACTTCACGTGCCCAATCCTAGTGCTCAACCTTCAACCCTACTTTTCCGTCGAAGTAGAGTACATGTTGTTGGTTGAAAGCCTTCAACCATGAATCAAGTCTTGGTGACCTCGACTCAACCCTAGTCCTTGCACCCTCAATAACTATCTCTGGTGCAACCCTCTCTGGTGCTACTATCTCCGGTGCAGCCCTAACCTGAGTCACCATTTGCGAGACCTCAACTAATCTTGCCGATGTATGTGTAGAGGGTGCAGGAGGTGGTTCTCCCGTCTTAAATGCCTCCTCGACCCTCCGAACATAGTCTCTAAACACAAAAGCTCCAATAGATGCTCCGCCGGTCTCAGTAGATGGAGAACCTGCGCCCCAGACCTTACAATGGTCCTATCTTTAGCCTCGGGAATGATGCTCTCTACGACGTCCTCTATGCGAACCTCTACTGTTGGCGGATCCACAACAGGTGGGTCCACAATGAGGATATGTCCCCGACCTCTTGCTCCTGGAGGTCTCCCTACTCGTCCCCGTCTCGGGACAGTAGAATTTAGGCAATCTTTAACCTAGGCTTAAGGATATAACATCAAAGGTGCGACAAAAAGAAAATTGGTATGTTGTTTTATAAAAATCGGTCGATTTTTCACCAAGAACAAGTCGATTTTTCTTCTTTGTAAAGGTAAAAACAACTCTCAAGATCCAATCTAAACGTGAAGACTCATTCTATCATCATCTAAACCACAACCTTCAGCCAATCATCCTAGAATCGCAAAGGTTTTAGCCAATAACACACATGATTAAATCAAGATTGAAATATGAATTCAAAAGGCAATAGAAAACTCCGAATCTTGCGTTCAAAAAGAAAAAGAATCTAAAAACTAGAAATTTCTCAAAGAACTTCACTAAAGATCTTGAATCTTTAATCTCGAATGTGGAATATTATTTCTCCTCTCCTTCATGCTATCCTCTTAGGGTTTGTTGATATGAATCTGAATGCCTTAGGTGTTGCTAGACGTCCCTTATTTATAAAAGAAAGCTAGGGTTTTGAGACTCTTGTCTTTTGACGATTTCTTGTTAAAAATCGGGTGATATTTATAAAAATCGGCCGAGATTCTCTTGATTGTCCGATTTTTCTTCTCTGAGGCGTGTTATCTTAAGTTCCGTCTTCTATCTTTCTGTAAGGTATTTTGTCCTTATCTTTTGGGCTCCTTAGTGATCCACCATGCCGCTAAGTCCAATATTGATCCATTTCTGCTCCAAACTCCACCAAACAAGAAATCGTTTAGACCTCTACTCTCAAAATGTATATGAATATAGACTTAAAGGCTATTTATTCTTGTGAAATGTATGCAAAACTGAAGGGAAATACTCGCAATATGTATGAATATGATAACACATAATTCATCACATCAAAGTCCTTTGGGCATACTTAAGTAGCTTCTAGATGTTGGTGTTAGTGATGATAGTGGTGTTTGCCATATATGTTCATAAGTATACAAATGCTTTAAGTACAACCGACCTTTAATTCACCCAAGAGTAACAAGCGGTGGCAACAGCTGCTGGTAATCCGAGGGAGACTGGAAGGATCTTTGGGACTAGGCCACACATGGTTTGCAGGGAGGGTACCGAACCACTCCATATGGTATAAGGGGAGGTATGCCGAACCTCGCCTTTTGGATAAGAAATGGAGGCGAGAGTCTTTCACATCTCATACCACAACCTTAAAACAGATTGAAGTAAAATCACTTATTTACAATTTAATAACCGGTTTTGTGTGTCAGCATGTTGAGTGTTATATTCTTACTGTGTTTGTGCTATTATTATTCTACTAATATTTGGATATTTAGCTAAGGGTTTATCGGTGTTACTATATTATTTGTAGGTATAGACAGTTGTAGAGAGATCGGAAGCGGATGGTCAGTTGGGTCCACATACTCATTAGATGGGGACCGAGGAGTCTTCCTTTTGCATGCATGCCTTTATATATTTATGTATTGTAAGGATGCCATATATAGTATATTATTCAAATATAATTTAATGTTTTTCAAAATATTTATTTACATTTGTGCCTTGTTGTAAGATCCTAAGTAATGTTTGTTGTTAAACCAAGGTTGGGACCCACTATGAGGTCCTAACCAGTAGCTCCCCGAGCTCTGAGAATTTGGGGTATTACAAGAGCATGTTTAGAGCCTCCTACTAAGAGGAGGAAAATAGTGGAAAGGAAAGGGAAACATATGCAACTATGGAATCCAAAGCCTAAGAGAAAGAGGAGGAGCATTGCCAACAAAAGAATATTGGTGAGGTCCTTCCAAGCTACAAGGTCAAGAATGCATGAGAACATGATCAATCATGTCCTAAGAATGCAAGAGATAAGAAGTCGAATGGGACTCACGAGAATCCATCTTCGAACACAAACATAAATTGATGGAAGGAGACATGGGCTCACTCACACCATTGAAAATCAGCCCCGGGTCCCTGAAGGCCAAGTATATAAGCAAATATTTCCTCCACCTGCTGGACATCATTGCGCACATGATGGGAAACCATGCAATGCTTCCTTTGATCCATGTAGGCAATGCACACATGAGGGATAACTATTTCATGAGTTGTACAAGCTATACAAGTCATGCAAGCCATGCCATACCGACATGGGAACAAATCACTTCCTACTACACCCATATAAGTTAACAATGCAAGATCGCCACATAGGGCCCACAATATCAAGGGATACTATTTCTGGGCCCAGCCGCTGGAATACATGGCCTATTACTCCAACAAGTGGACCGGTTATGCAAGTCTTCCCGATCATCAATGCCATTATAAACCATGACCCACGAAGGCCATCTTTCGATCCTTCCCTTATCATGACAGTGCATTATAGTATCATCATGATTAGGCTGAACCTAGGATAGCTTTGTGGAATACCAAGTAGTGGCTTTGAACCTTAGGTGAGTGTTTGAGGATTTTGAAATGTTCTAAGGCTTGATATGTGTTTGATCTTGAGATGGTTATAAGGATTTTAGTGTATGGTTGATCTTGTGAGGTTGTTAATGGCTTTTAGTTGAATGTTGAGCTTGTGAGAATCTACGGTTTGAGGTTGTATAATTTTTGAGGTTGTGGACTAGGACGTGAGTATCCTAGCATAGCGTTGTTATCGTTGAGATCATCGAGACTAGGAACGTGTTGTCCTCACATGTGACTTGTATGACCTCGCAGAGGTCCTTTGGGCTAGAAGTCTAAGGACTTCTAGCATAAGAGATAGATGTTGATTGTGTGCCTTGTTTTGACCAGGCGTTGAGGATCTTCATGCGGGAAGTTGAGAGTGTTGGTTTCAGGTTTAGTGTTTGAGACAGGAATGTCCCCGGACTTACTTAGCTAGCTTCCACATATTAGTTTGATGTGTGATGGTGGTGTGTTCTTACGTTCCGTTATAACATTTAAACCGGACTAGGAAGACTATATATGTACACCCTTATATTGGGCCAACTATATGATAGTCGGGCGGTGACATCACTACCTAGCTCTTGTGGGAGCTGGGATGTTCTCTGCGACCAGACCAATAGGGTAGACGGTGTAACCAATCCTTGTTGGTATACGGTGACATAGGCTAGAGATCATTGGATGCTCGTGTCACAAATCCAAAATTAAATTAGTAATGGAATGACGTAAAGAAAAAGATAATAACCGGCTTGTGTGATATTATTCTATGTGTTTCCGTTATCTTATATGTGTATGTGCCTTCACCTTCTTTCTAATGCATAAAATATTAGCTAACGATTTTATACCACCTTTGTAGATGCCTTGCAAGCTAGAGATACTGCCGAGTGACTCAGAGGAGTGGACAACCGGGGTTTCCGTACATTATAGGACGGGATTGGGGTTTTATTTTATGTTCCGTTGTCTTATGTACTTTAGTCGTTACTATTGTATGTTGTTTTGAGGACTCGGCTAGAGTTTCCGCTTTGTATCTATTTCGGTTTATGTCACATTGCATTGAAACTATTGGTTTTGCCTTTTTAATTGTGCCTTGTTGGAAAGATCCGGTGAAATTGTTGTCAAGTTAAGGATCGGGACCCATTGTGAGGTATCCGCCCGTAGCATCCCGAGTCCCGCGGATTTGGGGTGTTGCATCATCTTCTTTTTCTATATCTTTTTCTTTTGTTATTCGATAACACGATGTATGACTTAGGTTTAGGTAATCATTTAGATAGATTTCTTGCTCATTCATGCATGGTTTAGCACTTGTTCACGACGTTTGCACTCAATTCACGTATTATGTCGAGATAGACGTCTACACGGACTTGTGCATTGCTTTGTAGGTATTTCGGGAGATTTAGGAGCTAAAACGATACGTTTGAGGATCGTTCATCAAGATGACACACCCTCGGACCCATTAGGATGCAAGCTAAAGGCTAGGGAGGAGTCATGGAACCTTGACAACACAAGCCATGCACCAAATCGAAGCTTAATGATCAAAGGCAAAGCTGAAGCACAAGATCACGGTTCACTGACACTCCACGGCCGTGGAATTGCCCGTGGATTTTGCCAGGTTTTCGTGACAGCTGTGCCACGATCTCTTAGCCAGCTCTTGCAAGGTTGTAGTATAAAAGTGGTCCTGCATTGGCTGAGAGAATAATCTTGGAGCAGCTCTCGATTATCCATCATCATCCAATCAAAATATTCTCTCAACAAGAAGATTCTTGGGAAGAAGATTGGAGAAGAAGGCTACCATTGGAGAAGAGCTTGGTTGGAGAAGAAGAAGAAGACACCATTGATAGACTTTGATAGCTTTGTAGAGAAGAATTTCGGAATCGATTTCTTGAGTTGTATGAACCATTTGAACCTTCTTTAAGAAGGGTTGTGAGTCATTCTAATTCCATTTCTTTTCAACTTGGTTTGTTTACTTCTCTTGTTGAACTCTTTCTCTTCATTATCTTACAAATGGAAGTCATGATTTTATGTTTGATGATTTTGATTGCTATGATGAATGTTGTAGGCTAAATAGATGTGATTCTAGGGTAAGGAAGGAATAGTTATGGCTAGGACTATGATAGGATGGACTTAGATTAGCCTTTGGATGACTCTCTTGCTTGGACGTAGCTTCTGTTGGAGTCCACGGTTTGTTCTTTCCTTTCCACGGCCGTGGAAGGTATAGAACAGCCCGTGATTCTCCCTTGTTTGATGGATCTAGTCTTAGATTGTTAGAATGTTGAAATCCTAAGTGTTTGTTGAGTTAAATCTACCCTAGGGTGACCTAGTGTTAGCAACTAAGTGTTAGGAGAGACTTACTCGGTAATCCTTACTCTTAGATTCCGAAGATGACAAACCTTAGGTAGTGGTGAGCCTCATAAGCCACCATTGGACTAAGTGTGCTAGGATAGTTGCTTAGAACTTCCCTTTTCGAGACTTACCTGGTGAGGATAGGTTAGATCTCTAGGTAACAATCCGGTTTGTGTAGAATTCCTATCCTTAGGTCCTTAGAGACTTACCCGGTAATGAGGCCTTAGGAATGGATTAGTGGACATGAGACCTACCCGGTGATTGATCCAAATCTAGAAACACTTACTGTCAACATGTCATAGTAAATCCAAGGAATGATTAGATAGCTTGAGTCTTATGCCATAACCGGAACTTCCAACCCCTAGAATCCGCTTTTCTATCCTCGATCTATATCTTGTTTAGCTTGTTTGTTTGCGTTGATTTGTTAGCTTAGTTGATTATTATATCTCGCATGATTGGTGATCTTTGATTGATCACCGAAAAACCAACCAAAAACAATTGAGATTTTCATTTCTTTATTTCTTCCTCTTTTCTTAAACTAGATCTTCACTAAACTTAATCATAAATCGAATTAATCTCACCTTAGTCTTTGTGTTCGACCTCGGAATACTATCCCTACTACAAACGACCCGTACACTGCGGGTTCGCTAGGAGTTAGGATAAATACCATGAGAATATAAATTTAAAGATTATTGCGATTCACACACACATCCTGAGCGTAACAAGTTTTTGGCGCCGTTGCCGGAGACTAGGTCTAGATTGAGTCTATTTTGTGATTGTTTATAGTGTAGATCTTTCTTGTTGCTTTTGATCTCTCTTTGGTTTGTGTCTTTGCTTTTCAGGACATCTCACTCTTTAGGTGTATGCGAAGATCTCGTGGCAAGGATTTAGCTCCATTCGATCCCGAACCGGAGAAAACCCTTAGATCTAGATCCAAGAGCATTAAAAAGGGAAAAGAGATGGCCGGAAGAGATCTCCAAGCTGAGTTAGATGAGGCTTTAGAGCAAATTAGGATAAGAGATGAAGCTTTGGAGAATGAAAGGAGACTTTCCAATGAGAGGCAAGAGGCAACTAGGAGGGAGATTGAGGAGATTAGGCAAGCTCTTGTGCAAAGAGAGCTTAACCGTCAACAACCTCCTCCACCTCCACCACAACTGCAGCCGGCAGCAGTGAATATTAGGGTTGTGCCCATTTCTATGGAAGAGCCACAAATGTTGGGGCAACGTATGGATCCGGCACAAAGAGCACACCGTCCAGGTGTGAACTTAGGAGATCCCGCAGCCCATGATTACGAACTCCGCCCTCAAGTTCTACAAATGATCCGGCATAATCAATTTGGAGGGATGGAAGGAGAGTCTCCTCATCAACACTTGATGAACTATGAGATCTTGATGGAGACTCTTAGACCGCCAAGATTGGAGAGCAACAACCATAAGCTTAGGGCTTTTTCCTTCTTTCTTAAGGATAAAGCCTTGGCTTGGTATCAATCTATTCCACAAGGGCGAGTTGGTACTTGGGAGGAGATGACAACCGAGTTTTTGACTAAGTTCTTCCCACCTTCCAAGACTACCGAGTTAAGAGGGAAGATCAATGCCTTCGTGACGAAGGATAGAGAGAGTTTATTCAAGTCTTGAGAGAGGTTCAAAGATCTTCTCCTAGATTGTCCACACCATGGCATACCGAAAATTTAGCTATTGGAGATCTACTTCAAGGGCCTTGATGAAGATAGCCAATTCAAGCTTCAATCTCTTTCCGGTGGGACTTTTATGGAGAAGCATGTAGATGAAGCTTGGGAGTTTGTGGACAAGCAAGCTCTAGTGATTGAGAAATACTCCCATAGGAAGAGTGAAGGGAGAAAAGCGGGAGCATATGAGGTGAGTGAGGTCACCATGAGCAATTTCAAGCTTGACGCCATCAACAATGAGTTGAAGTCCTTGAGGGAGTTGTGTGCTACCACTTTGAAGAACCAAGCAACACCTCAAGTGCTTCCACAAGCTAACTTGTCTTCCAAGGAGGAGGATGTAAACTACATGGGAAGGGGCAATTACAACAATTATCAAGGCCCAAGGAACTTCAACAACAACCGGCAATTCAACAATTACCGGCCTAACCACAACCATCCCGGATTTTCCTACTCTAACCCGGATGGAGCCTTGAACCCTCCCGCTTCCACAAGCACAACTCCACCACCAAAAGCTTCACAAGAACCTCCACCCGGATTTACTCAACCTCCAAAGGATAGAACCGAAATGATGTTTGAGCAATTGCTTGGAAGGTTGAGTGGTCTAGAGAGCACTGTGACTTCAATTTCTAAGGCTCAAAAGGTATTGGAAGCACAAGTGTTCCAAAAAGCGGGTGAAGCCCATAGAGATCCGGGAAAGCTTCCCGGAAGAACCGAAGACAACCCAAGAGGCCAAGTGTTGGCCATCACTACAAGGAGTGGGTTGAGTATGAAAGATCCTTTGCCCAAGGAGAATGCTAAAGGGAAACAAGTGGTGACAGAGGAAGAGACTTTGCAAAGAGATGGAGGCAAGAGCAAGGATATAGAGCCAAATTATGTGGCACCACCTCCATACAAGCCACCACTACCTTTCCCTCAATCACGAGCAAGAGCTCGCTTGGACAATCACTTTGGTAAGTTCCTTGAACTAATGTCAAAATTGCATATTAACATTCCGTTCATGGATGCTATTTTAGGAATGCCGGCATACGACAAGTTCTTGAAGGAGATACTCTCCAACAAAAGGAAGTTGGAAGAGTATGGGGAGATAAGAATGACCAAGAGATCTTCGGAATTGATCCAAACAATGAAGGAGGAGATGCCTCCCAAGCTAAGAGATTCGGGTTCCTTTTGTGTCCCAATTGGAGTGGGAGATGTGAAGTATGAAGCCCTTTGTGATCTTGGGGCAAGTGTAAGCATCATACCGCTTGCACTTTGCAACAAGGTTGGGCTAGGAGAGCCAAAACCGGTCAAGATGACCCTCTATATGGCGGACCGTTCTATCACTCATCCGGTTGGGATCTTAGAAGACATCCCGGTGCAACTAGGGGGATTCTATGTGCCAATTGATTTTGTTGTCTTGGATATTCCGGCGGACTATCCGGTTCCCATCATCTTAGGAAGACCTTTCCTAGCCACTTCCGGGTGCCTAGTGGATTGCAAGAATGGGACTCTCTCCTTCAACATTGGAGAAGAGAACGTCAAGTTCAAGTTGTCCACAATGATGAAAGGGCCAACCCTTGATGAGGATGTCTTCAACATAGTCGAGCAAGAGGAATCTAGAGAAGTTGTGAGCTCGATCTTAATCAAGGACCCCTTGGAGAAGGTTCTTACACTAAGTATGATGGAGGAAGGTGTTGAGGAGGCTTGCAATGAAGAAATCAAGGCCTTGGAAGCATTAGAAAAGGAGGCAAGAGTTGAAGATGAAGACCACGAAGAGGAGCTGAACAGCTGCAAGTTCCACGGGCGTGGAAGTGGTTCCACGGCCGTCAAACTTTCTGTAAAGCCTCAACAGATGAGCCAGGCAAGGTCCACGGCCATGGAAGTGGAGCCAACCGTGGTTCCAGCCGTGGTTTCCCCTGAATCAGACCTTATTGATGATCAAGCTTCAAGGAGCCTTGAAGGGTCTTCATTTGCTTTGGATTCATCTCATCCAACGCTATTTGGATCGTCTCCGATCGAAAAAGGTCCTCCTCGACTTGATCTTAAACCCCTCCCCTCTCATTTGAAGTATGCTTTTCTTGGTGATAATTCAACATATCCGGTGATTGTTAATGCATGCTTGAGTGATGATGAACTTGCTAAGTTGTTGCATGAGCTAAGATTGCATAGAAAAGCCATTGGCTATACTATTGATGATTTGGTTGGCATTAAGCCTTCTTTGTGCATGCATAAAATATTGATGGAAGATAACCACAAACCCTCTATTGAACATCAAAGGAGATTGAATCCTATAATGAAAGAGGTAGTCAAAAAGGAAATCATTAAGTTGCTAGATGCGGGGATAATCTACCCTATCTCGGATAGTAAGTGGGTTAGTCCCGTTCATGTAGTTCCTAAGAAGGGTGGGAAGACCGTAGTGACTAATGAGAACAATGAACTAATCCCAACTAGGACGGTTACGGGGTGGAGAATGTGCATTGACTATAGGAAGTTGAACATGACCTCTAGGAAAGATCACTTCTCTCTCCCCTTCATTGACCAAATGCTAGAGAGGTTGGCTCAACATTCTCATTTTTGCTACTTAGATGGCTATAGTGGATTCTTCCAAATCCCTATCCACCCCGATGACCAAGAGAAAACCACCTTTACATGTCCATGGGGAACTTTTGCATATAGGAGAATGCCGTTTGGGTTGTGTAATGCACCCGCCACCTTCCAAAGGTGTATGATGGCTATCTTTTCGGAATACATTGAAAATATCATGGAGGTGTTCATGGATGATTTCTCTGTTTATGGTTCTTCCTTTGATAATTGCTTGGCTAACTTGTCATTAGTATTGCAAAGATGTGAGGAGACAAATCTTGTCTTGAATTGGGAAAAATGCCACTTCATGGTAAGTGAAGGTATTGTGTTGGGACACTTGGTGTCCAATCGTGGCATTGAGGTTGATAGGGCTAAAAATGAAACGATAGAGAAGTTGCCACCACCTACCTCGGTGAAGGGGGTAAGGAGTTTCTTAGGGCATGCCGGTTTTTACCGGAGGTTCATTCAAGACTTCTCTAAAATTTCTAAGCCTTTCACTAACCTACTAATGAAGTTTACCGTTTGAGATCATGTGTGATGCAAGCGATGTAGCCGTTGGGGCTGTTTTGGGGCAAAGGAAAGATGGGCGCACTCATGCTATTTACTATGCTAGCAAGACGCTAGATGATGCCCAACTAAATTATGCTACCACCGAGAAAGAGTTGCTAGCGGTTGTGTACGCATTTGAGAAGTTCCGCTCATATCTTGTTGGAGCGAAGGTCATAGTTTATACGGATCATGATGCGATCCGTTATCTATTTACAAAGAAGGATGCCAAGCCAAGGTTGATTCGGTGGATCCTTCTTCTTCAAGAGTTTGATTTGGAAATCCGGGACAAGAAGGGATCCGAGAACTCAGTGGCGGATCACCTTAGTAGACTCCCACCATTGGAGCTTGAAAGAGATGACATCCCGATTGATGACTCATTCCGGGATGAGCAATTGCAAATGGTGGAGGAGTGCTTATTCCAAGTGTCTAGAGGAAGTGAGCCATGGTTTGCCGACATTGTGAACTACTTAGTATGTGAGGAGGTGCCTCCCGGTTTAACATATGCCCAAAGGACGAAGTTCTTCAAGGATGTGAGGCACTACTATTGGAGTGAACCACTTTTGTTCAAAAGAGGGCCGGATGGAATATTTAGAAGATGCATACCGGAGGATGAGGTGGAGAGTGTGATCCACCATTGTCATTCCTTGCCATGTGGAGGGCATGCTAGTTCACACAAGACATGTGCTAAAGTGTTGCAATCGGGCTTCTTTTGGCCAAGTTTATTCAAGGATGTGCAAAGCTTTGTGGTAGCTTGTGATGCTTGCCAAAGGACGGGCAACATCTCAAGGAGGAATGAGATGCCCTTGAATAACATACAAGAAGTGGAAATATTTGATGTGTGGGGTGTGGACTTCATGGGACCATTCCCCTCTTCATGTGGCAACCTCTACATTCTATTGGCGGTTGACTATGTTTCGAGATGGGTGGAGACGATTGCCTCTCCTACAAATGACGCCAAGGTTGTGGTGCGGTTCTTCAACCGAGTGATCTTTCCAAGGTTTGGAACACCAAGGGTGATCATAAGTGATGGAGGGAAGCACTTCACCAATAGGAACTTTGGGGCACTTTTGGCTAAGTATGGGGTGACACATAAGGTGGCAACACCTTACCATCCCCAAACTAGTGGCCAAGTGGAGATCTCCAACCGGGAGATAAAAGGAATTCTTGAGAAGACGGTCTCTAGGACAAGAAAAGATTGGGCTATGAAGCTCGATGATGCCTTGTGGGCATATAGGACCGCTTTCAAGACACCAATTGGCACCACTCCTTACAAGTTGGTCTATGGCAAGTCTTGCCACCTTCCGGTGGAGATAGAGCATAGAGCTTATTGGGTCATCAAGTGGCTAAATTTTGACCTCAAGTAGGCGGGAGAGAAGAGGTTGCTTGATATGAATACCCTTGAGGAGATCCGGTTGGATGCTTATGAGAATGCCCGGATCTACAAGGAAAGGACCAAACGGTGGCATGACAAGCGCCTCATCCCAAAGGAGTTGAGTGAAGGCGACCTTGTCCTTCTCTTCAACTCGAGGCTGCGGCTTTTCCCCGGAAAGCTCAAATCAAGATGGACCGGGCCATATGTGGTGAAGAAGATCTTTTCCCATGGAGCTATTGAGATAGGAGGGGAGCATTGTGGGAACTTTAAGGTGAATGGGCACCAGTTGAAGAAGTATATCCCGGGAGCTCCGGTGGATATGTTTGCCCCACTTTACCTTGAGTAGACGCCCCCGAGTTTGGTCAAGCTAATGACCTTAAAGAAGCGCTTGGTGGGAGGCAACCCATTGGTAACGTTTTCCCCTTTCTTGTTTTGTTTTTGTTTAGATTTTTCTGTTTTTGGTTGTGTTTTGTGTGCTTTGTGTGTGCTAGAACCTTAGTAGCATTGGAAGCCTTGCTTGGCATGAGAATGATGATGATGAACCCCTCATCAATTATGGGTGGATCGGACGCGGAACTTGGACGGCTAGTGGTGCCTAGCGCGGGTCCCGACGCCTTGATAAATACTAAGAGCTCCCTACCATGGTTGATGGGATCATCCAACATCAATTCCACTTGAGAATCCCAAATACCATAGCAAACCATTTTTACATTGTGAGAACCTTCTTTCACTCTTCTTTACTTCATTTACACATTGGGGACAATGTGTTTCTAAGTATGGGGTGGGGTTTGCATGATCCTTTGCATGATGAGCATCTAGGGTAGCTTAATATTTTCACATGTCTTGCATTGTATATATTCATTTCGAAAATCCCATAAAAATCAGAAAATTTAAAATTTTTTTGTGCTTTCTAGGCTTGGATATGACCCTAATGATGAATCTTGTCTTGTGGATTGGCTACGGATGGCCTTATGTGTTAGATTGATGAGTGCATATGTGGACTTGAAATACTTCTCTTGAATCCCATGAATGATTTGTGATCATGATGTTTGCCTAGAATGGATTGAGTATTGAAAATTGAAATTACATGATAGTTCTTGCACACCATCTAGGAATGAATGAGGCAATTCATCTTCCTCTAAATTCTCATCTTGATCATGATTGTTTGAGCACCTCAATTGATATAAATTTGACTTTTTTTTACCCATCCAGGAATAGGAGCATGATAGTGTGTTGATGTGTGTGAAAAGCAAGTGTGGGGTGAAGATGTTGATGAAAGAATGTCGTGAATAAAATGCTGAATTTGTTGTGAAAGTGTAGCCAAAAATATAGGCTTGGGGACGTTGGCTTAAATGACAAGTAACTCGGTACACTTCACATAATCGGGTGTTGGTGCCTTGCCAAAGTCAAATAAACCAATAGTCCTGACGAGCTTTGGTATGTGTGCCCGGTGTGGATGCACCTCGAAAAATAAGAAAAAGCCCGAGGATGGCTAATCACCAAGGTTTCGGCTTTTGTACACCAATGCCATTGTCTCAAAAATAAGCAAAAGAAAAAAGAGAAAGAAAGAAAAGATAGAGAAAAATATACACTTGAGGGAAGTTGATCGAGGACAAGATTGTGGAGTTAGTTACATTCCCGAATTAGCATCACATAGCCTAGAAAAATCCCCACCTAATCACAACGTTTCTTGGCCTTTTTAGTTCATAAGACCTTATGACCTATTTGCATGTTTGTAAGACTTAGTAATCTAGATTGGACATGCTCTTGATCTTCTTGGCTTCTTCATTTTTACATTTCATGCATGCTTTTGAGTTAAGTACAATTGTCTTTCCATGTCTTCATTTATTTGATACATAATTGCTTGTCCGTTGCCATGAAACATGACTATGAAGGTGATCCAATAGTAGAAGCACAAACCCAAAAAGATTTTGCCATTTTTCTGCATACATGAATCATGTTATCTTGTAGTCTATAGTTGAGAATTTGCTCAGGGACGAGCAAACCTTAAGTATTGGGTATTTTGATAACACGATGTATGACTTAGGTTTAGGTAATCATTTAGATAGATTTTTCGCTCATTCATGCATGGTTTAGCACTTGTTCACGACGTTTGCACTCAATTCACGTATTATGTCGAGATAGACGTCTACACGGACTTGTGCATTGCTTTGTAGGTATTTCGGGAGATTTAGGAGCTAAAACGATACGTTTGAGGATCGTTCATCAAGATGACACACCCTCGGACTTATTAGGATGCAAGCTAAAGGCTAGGGAGGAGTCATGGAACCTTGCCAACACAAGCCATGCACCAAATCGAAGCTTAATGATCAAAGGCAAAGCTGAAGCACAAGATCACGGTTCACTGACACTCCACGGCCGTGGAATTGCCCGTGGATTTTGCCAGGTTTTTGTGACAGCTGTGCCACGATCTCTTAGCCAGCTCTTGCAAGGTTGTAGTATAAAAGTGGTCCTGCATTGGCTGAGAGAATAATCTTGGAGCAGCTCTCCATTATCCATCATCATCCAATCAAAATATTCTCTCAACAAGAAGATTCTTGGGAAGAAGATTGGAGAAGAAGGCTACCATTCAAGAAGAGCTTGGTTGGAGAAGAAGAAGAACACACAATTGATAGACTTTGATAGCTTTGTAGAGAAGAATTTCGGAATCGATTTCTTGAGTTGTATGAACCATTTGAACCTTCTTTAAGAAGGGTTGTGAGTCATTCTAATTCCATTTTTTTTCAGCTTGGTTTGTTTACTTCTCTTGTTGAACTCTTTCTCTTCATTATCTTACAAATGGAAGTCATGATTTTATGTTTGATGATTTTGATTGCTATGATGAATGTTGTAGGCTAAATAGATGTGATTCTAGGGTAAGGAAGGAATAGTTATGGCTAGGACTATGATAGGATGGACTTAGATTAGCCTTTGGATGACTCTCTTGCTTGGACGTAGCTTCTGTTGGAGTCCACGGTTTGTTCTTGCCTTTCCACGGCCGTGGAAGGTATAGAACAGCCCGTGATTCTCCCTTGTTTGATGGATCTAGTCTTAGATTGTTAGAATGTTGAAATCCTAAGTGTTTGTTGAGTTAAATCTACCCTAGGGTGACCTAGTGTTAGCAACTAAGTGTTAGGAGAGACTTACTCGGTAATCCTTACTCTTAGATTCCGAAGATGACAAACCTTAGGTAGTGGTGAGCCTCATAAGCCACCATTGGACTAAGTGTGCTAGGATAGTTGCTTAGAACTTCCCTTATCGAGACTTACCCGGTGAGGATAGGTTAGATCTCTAGGTAACAATCCGGTTTGTGTAGAATTACTATCCTTAGGTCCTTAGAGACTTACCCGGTGATGAGGCCTTAGGAATGGATTAGTGGACATGAGACCTACCTGGTGATTGATCCAAATCTAGAAACACTTACTCTCAACATGTCATAGTAAATCCAAGGAATGATTAGATAGCTTGAGTCTTATGCCATAACCGGAACTTCCAACCCCTAGAATCCGCTTTTCTATCCTCGATCTATATCTTGTTTAGCTTGTTTGTTTGCGTTGATTTGTTAGCTTAGTTGATTATTATATCTCGCATGATTGGTGATCTTTGATTGATCACCGAAAAACCAACCAAAAACAATTGAGATTTTCATTTCTTTATTTCTTCCTCTTTTCTTAAACTAGATCTTCACTAAACTTAATCATAAATCGAATCAATCTCACCTTAGTCTTTGTGTTCGACCTCGGAATACTATCCGTACTACAAACGACCCGTACACTGCGGGTTCGCTAGGAGTTAGGATAAATACCACGAGAATATAAATTTAAAGCTTATTGCGATTCACACACACATCCTGAGCGTAACAATTGCTTTTCTATTGACTCATTTAGGCATCAAGAGATCGGGTCAACTACACGGGAAATACGACATATCACCAAAGACTGTTCTTTTCATTTGATTTCTCTTATTGTACTATGTCTAGTTAAGTCTCCTTCGATCTATGAAGTTTGATGAACCCTATGATGGATCAATGGTGACTATTACTGAATGAATGTCAAAAGGTTTATGTTTCTTTTGAAATTGCTTCGTTTTTAACTTTTATTTACCTTCGAAAGAAGTAGCATTTATAACTAATTAGATATATTAACTAAAGAGGAGAAATCGAAGTGTTCTTTATTGGATTTATTAGAAAGTATTTGGTTTGAGAGTAGTGCTTTGCCATTTCCTCGAGGATCACGTGCTTTCTAGCTCATATACGAGGCCCATTCAGTTGCCTCCGTAACCCTATGGACAAACCTTCCCTTATAAATAGGGAGGTCGTGCCTCTTATATTCTCTTCTTGAATATAACTACATTTTGGTTGAACACATTGTGTTAACTGTTCACTCCAAAAGGTGTGTGTGCAAAAAAGTCTTAAATTTATATCCAGAATATATACCTAACGATAAGCGAACCTGAAGTGTACGGATCTATCGTAGTAAGGGCTTATATTTCGGAGTCGATCTCAAGGATTTGGTGAGAATAGATTCAGCAAAGTAATCTAACTTTAGAAGCATGCAAATGCAACGATCAAAAGCAAGACAAGAATATATAATGTGATTGGGGAACACAGATCCTAGAGATCAAAGTATCCAGTTGTGGTTTCGACTCAAGATTTCTCAAAGATAGACGTGAACAAAATGAAGTTGCAAAGGGAAGGTATTTCTACAACGGGATAGATCACCGGGTAAGTCTCACTACCCACTTTCCCAAACCAAAGCTCCTATCACCGGGTAAGTCTCAAGGAACTAAGAAAATGTACAAGTACTCAAACCAACACACTCACCTAAGGGTACAGAACTAACCATTACCGGGTAAGTCTCAAGTTAACTCTCAAAGGTAGGATGAAGGCATACTCAAACCCTAACAAAGGATTAAACTTTGTTACCTAACACTCATCATCATAGGTAAACAAGGAATCACCGGGTAAGTCTCATCCTAGGCTTGCATGTAAACCAGGAAAGGTGCAACAAGGATAGGATTTGGCAAACTATAACCTAAACTCAAGGTTCAGAGAAGCCGTGGATCGTCTCGTGTAGTTCTTATTGATCTCGGTCGAGATGACTCTAAAAACAGCCCGAGGCGGGTTTCGGTTTAGGGTTAACTCATGATTTCAGGGTCTACTCACGATAAAGGTTCATTCTTTCATCGTCTATACCACAACCTTCAACTAATCACCCCAGAATCGCTGGGAGTTTATCCGACAATCATCATTATCAAGCAATCAAATATATAATCAAGAATATCAAGAAAAGCAAACAAAACACTCAACAAAGGTATCTCAATAATCAAAAGCAAACAACCAACAATCGTATCAGAATGTGTCCCAAAGAGTATGATAACAACTCACTAACAATTTCCCAAGAAAATCTCACAATCTCTTCTTCCTTGATTCCTAAGCAATCCTTCCTTAGATATTTTCCTTCCAATAGTCGTCGTCCGTTCGTACGTGATATCTAGGATCCAGCCTCCTTTTATTCTTCACATTCACCTTCTATTCTTATAGAAGAGCTTTAGGTCAAATAATATTTTATTCCCCTTGGGCTGTGGGCCGTCGACCTCGCTCCAGGCCCAGTAGGCCATCTCGGTCGAGGTGCGTGATTGTTTTGGTCTGAGGTCAGTCAAACGTGCATGTCTTCGTACGTGCATGTCTTCGTATCTTCAACTGAATGGTTCCTTCATCCATCCAATATAGTTCCCACCTCTCTTCTTGTCCTTCCTAATGCTCCAAAATGTAGCTCAATGGCTTCCTTAGACTTCAATGCTCCATTTTGATCTAATACGCCTTATCCCCTACAATTACAATCAAACATGGTGTAGAACTCGATTCTTGCAAAGTAAATGAATAATGACATAATCATTAAGAATATACATCCATGCATGCAGAATTATGATGATAAAACGTCAAAATCATGTCCGAAATATAGACAATAATTCATGCTATCAAAATACCCCATACTTGCCTCTTGCTTGTCCCCAAGCAAGGTTCAAATCTTAGATACAAGATAGAATGAATTATAATCAGTTAAGATCAACAAAAAAAAACTCTTCAAAAGTTTTCAGCTGTGTGTTCCAACTTCTAGATCACCCTTAGAGAATGCTTCATAGCTAGTAAGAATCAATATAAGGGCAAAACAAGTTATAGACATAGGAAAGTGACGAGGCTAAAATCCTAGGTCGTTGTCTTTTAGCTTAGGTCAAAGTAGAATTCCTAATGTTACACTAACAAGTTTGTGTATAATGTAAGTAAGGGTCGAACCCAAGAGAGTTAAATTGAGGTTTTAATTAAATTCATTTATCGAGATTGTAACCAATAAGAAGGGGAGGGGGGGGTGTTGCATTGAACCGTAACAAGACAGAAGCACAAGAAAACAAGTAAAGATGTGATAAAACGATGGAGAAAAGAGCTACACTAGGTTGATTCTTAGCATGCAAACTACTTTGGTTGGTTCTTTTTATAAGTATTTCATCAATGTTCTTGTCTTGATCATATATATGTGTTGAGCCAACCGACATCAACACAACTTAACAAGTTAATGATCCGTAAACCTACAAGATCAAGGCACAACTTAGCTTTCATATAAAGACAAAGAGATATAAAGAAAGTAATAAAACCGTTAGAATTTTCTTTATATTTATAATCCTTTTCCCTTAAGCAATTACAACCAGCTTTACTTAAAGGTTTTCTACTAGATTAAGGACCTGAACCCGGAATCGATTAACCCTAGTTGTTTGCATGCAATTAAACACTTAAGGTGATCAAGCTAAGTGGTAAGAAACATCTAATTGTTAGTTAAAGCACAAGGAATATAAAATATATGACTGAATAATACTTATATTACTAAAGACTTACAACCAAAGCAGTAATGTAGTTTCAAAAACAACCCAATGTAGCAAGGAGGCTCTAGAAGCTCATTACAAAACACAAGATAATATAGAGAGAAAATGGGAAAATGGTGGATGATTCTAGCAATCAACCATGGACCTATTTATACTAGAATTATTAATAAAAGGGAGTAAATGACCGTCCTAAACAGCCACCTTTAATGTCATAAAGGTGGTGCAAACAACCGGAGTAAAGTCCTCTGGCGCTAAACCGTGGGGGCGGGCTTCAGGGCCGCATGGGCGGTTTATGCCAAAACGCTTGGTATTCTTCATGGCCGCAGGGGCCGCTTGGCAATCCTGCAGGGACGAATCTTTAATGCTCTTCAAAGGTCTTACTTATTATCTTTCTTTCGCTTATGATGTCAATCCACAGGGGCGGCCTAATGTCACCGCAAGGGCGGTGACACTGGCTCTTCGGCTTCACAGCTCCGCAGGTTGGTCCGTAGGTAGAGGCGCAGTGGCGCCGACTTCTCTTCTTCAAGGTGAGTCACCATAGGGGCGTCCATAGGTGGCCGGATGGGCGGTGACAAACTTCGTTCCGGGTGCTGGCGAAGGCACAGGCCGCGTTCCGGAGTGCAATGTCACCCACAGGGGCGGTGACACTGCTCCGCCGGGGTGGTGTGGCAATAGAGGCTTGTCTTCATGAATGATCTTCAACTCCCAAGTGCTTCTAACATCTCTTTTGCTTCTTTTAGACTTCTTCTTCTTGATTAAGATGTTAGCAACATAAACCAACTCTAATACAATGAAAAGACTCTAAAAACTATCCTAATTGATAGTAATTCCATCACCTATGAAACTCCCCCATACTTAGACCTTTTACTCGTCCCGAGTAACACATATGACAACAGTTTAGAAACTAAAGGCCTCAGGAAGCATGATGCAGAAAAATAGATAAGGGAATCAAGAGAAAAACCAAGAAAGAAAGAAGGAAAAGAGAGAAAATGAGAAGAAAGTGAGAAAACTACCATTCTTATTGCTCCAAGAGTGACCTACTGTTCGCCACTTAGCGTGCGTGCAAATAAGCTTTAAATTTATAAAACTAGAATCAAGCAAGCGAACCCGCAGTGTACGGATCGGCGTAGCAAAGCAAGAATTCCAAAGTATCGAACACAGGGATTTGGGGGGTTAAATCCAGTTATAAATCGTCAAGCAAGTAAATATATGAGCTTTGCAAATATTGGGAAAACAGCAACCCTAAAGATCCAAGTATCAAATTGTGGCAATCGATTCAAGATATACTAAAGAACTAAGGACAAAGTTAAGAGTTGCAAAGATATGCTAAGGTAAAGCAATGTACGGTGAAGTTCCAAGGCTTTATATGAGTTATCTAAAGGCACTCTCTATAAAGGTTATTGAGGCTTCAGTATAGAAAGGATCTAAAGACAAGAATTATTATCAAATACCCAAACTTGTAACCCAAGGATCAAGACTAACTAAACCGATTAAGGTTGTGACACTCGAAATCGAAGTAGAGGTTGTTGAGGCTTCACTACTACCTAGAAAAGGCAAGCCAAGACTAAGTTAAAGCAAATCTTTAACTTTGGATTAAAGTAAAAGCAAGGTTAGTAAACTGACATAAATTACGGGTGGATCTTGAGTTCCACGGCCGTGGAACCTCAAGAACAGGCCGTGATTCTAGCTCGTCGGTGAAATCCCTCTAACTCCCAGGGTCCAATCTGTTTACGATCGATCTATCATCATCTAAGCCACAACTATCAACCCTTCACCTTAGAATTGCTAAAGGGTTTTAGCCAACAACAGTCATTATGATATCAAATTCAAGATTTAGAAGAATGAAAGATGAAAACCTTCGAAAACCTTCAATAAACTTCAAATCAATCTCAAATCCACAAACAAGAGAATAATGTATATCAGATTTGGAATAACACAAACCAATCACAATCCTTGATAAGAACGAAGAGCGGGATGTCAATCCGTCTTCTAATCAAACCTAAGGACAAAGCGCAACTTCCAAACCTTCAAGCCTTCGCAAATCTCCGTTGCAAAATGGCAATCTCCACACGTCCAACTGAAACCCTAGGCACGTGCAAGCAAGCGTAAGCGAAGATGCCGAAATCTCTCTCCTTCAGTCCTTTTATAGGGAAAGATAGAATAAACGTCCGGCCCATGTGCGTAGACAATGTGTCTATATTTTATTCGTCAAAAGATTGCCTAAATCACGGTTTCATGGAGTTCCACGGCCGTGGTTTAGAGCGTGGAAGTGGATTACGGTTCTTCACAACTTCCACGACCGTACTTTATACCGTGTAACTCTCTGGAATGCTCAACGCTCATGTTGCCAAGTTCCACGGCCGTGGTTTACAGTGTGGACTTCATTACGACCGTATTTTAGAGCGTGGAAGCATAGGTTGCTCGTAATTCCCTTTGTTTCGTGCCACTCCTCATCCTAGCATCTTCCTTGGCTTCTTTGTGGTGTCCTCAATCCTTGGATGTGCTCAATTAATCTCCATCCTCTCTTAATTCGTTCGGTTTTAGCTCTTATTCGCCTACAACCAACACAAAGCTTATGTAGACCTCTATATCGACAATATAGACGAACTAGCTAACAATTGCTTTAATGCTTAATCAATGAACACTATAATGGATGAAAAAAACATCTAGAAAACGTTCCTAAAATATCACAATATTTCATGCTAACAAAATACCCCATACTTGCTATTTGCTTGTCCCCAAGCAAGGTCTTTCAAAAGCTTTAGAACTCAAGTTAGGATGAAATATGGATGCACTCTCAAAAACAAAACATCTTTTAAGTAAATGTGCTTCTAGTCGATAGATCATTCTCAAACCTTGCTTCATTCATTCATAAGACTCTCATATACATAATCAAAGAATAAAGAGGAAAGGAAACTCATGAATTGATCAAACTTCAATGTAAGCATCATAACCTTCAAACATTATCAAAATCAATCATAAGAAACTTCAATTTAGATCACCAAGTCATATAACATTCTCTTGATCTTAAGGACTTTCAAGTAAGGTCTAGAATGCGGAAAGGGAGAGGAAATTATAAGGATTGTGGTGCATGAATCCGGGAAAGTGGATAACTAACTATATTCTTTTTCTCTTACGGTTTTGCAACACTTTCAACTTAGAGCTTTGCTCTCTTCTTTTTCACATAATTTTTCGACTTTACTTTTGGAGTTATGGACAGAGGTGCACAAAAACCGAAGCCTAGGAGATTGGCGGTTCTCAATTTTGCGAGATGCCTCAAACCCTTGATGCACATACCATAATCCGTTAGGAATATCGCTCAATCCGACTTTGGCAAGACACAAACACCCGGCTATGTGAATGGTGCCGAGTTACTCATCGTCATGATTGACTTCCCCAAACCTATAAGTTCTTTCTATTCTTTGAATGCAAAATTTTGCTTTCATGACCCTCCCACATCAAACATGCCAAATATCAACTCCTCCAAATTCCCGGATAGGTAAGGGAGGCCATTATTTCATTGAGGGGCTAAATGATCAAAGAAAGAAGAAAGAAAATCGAATTGCCTTAATCATTTCAACAAGAAGTATAAGAACTTATCATGTGATTTCAACCTTGATTTCTCAATATGATTTAGGTAACACTCTTTACATTATGAAACTTGCAAAAGAGGAATAATTAACTCATTCAATTTCTTTTGAATTCACTATTTGTTTAAGCATACAATTGTCATCAAAACTCAATTCACAAGTAGTGATTATCATAGAAATAATCTCAATCCTTAGATGCACAAAATTTTCAAAATTTTTCGATTTTTTATGGGTTTTTCAAAAGCTTTTTCATGCAATGTGATAATGAAACGTGTAACAATGGAATAAAACATGCAAGGTGTTCTCGATCAAAGCAAGCAAAGTGAGTAAAGTTATTACAAACGAACGCCCCACCCCTTACTTGAGACAAACATTGTCCCTAATGTTCAAAAAGAAATAAAGAAAAGAAAGAAAGAAAATGAACTCACAAGATGGTGGTGGAGTGGCTAGAGCGGTAGATCATCATCATCATCCTCACTGGGGTGCCGGTGGTGGTGGAAACGGGAAGAAGCCGGGGTCATAGTTCTGCCCAAACTGCTGGCGGTATATATCTCTCATCATCCGGTCATGTGCGTCGGCTCGTGCATCCCTAGCATCCGCGCGGATCTCCAAGGCTCCGACCCTACTAGAAAGATCGGTGGCCCACTCCGGCAGCTGCTCGTACCATCCCAGCGGCTGGCTATACCAAGCTGGTGCATCTGACGGTGCTGGTGCAGGTGGTGGCTGGGCATGCCAAGCTGGTTGAATTCTAGGAGGTGGGGGTGATGGTGGTGGTGTTGGTTCACTAGGGGGTGCTTGAGAGGAGGAGGAAGCATTGTCTTTCCTCTTCTTTGTCCTATTTGATATTCTCCTAACAAGGTCCATGTTTCTGTTCAAAACCACGGTCTGTTCTTTAGTTTCCACGGCCGTGGAATGCCCAGAGACCGTGATTCGGTTCGTAATTTCTCAAAACTCAACAGATTCACACCAAATTCAACAGAAGGCAGCCCTAGACTAATTCCAATCCAATTCCAATCAGTTCTCCTAAAAATTCTTGCAAAAACTGAGGCAAATCGACAAAGTGAGAGAAGAGATAAAAAACCTAGGTATTCGGGTTTCGAAATCCGGAATCTGTCTTTTCCGGTGATTTGCCGCTCGAATCGTTGCTTGGATCTTGTAGGTGATTGAATTTGCTTCACTTTTGGTGAAAGAATCGTTCGAAACGATTAACGAACGGGAATTTGAGAGAGAGAGGATTGATTCGGCGTGTAAGGGCGTGGAAGTTGGGGATTTTGGTTGTGTTTGTGAAGAAACGTGGTTTTTATAGTGGCCGTAAATTTTTTCGAAAATTACGGTCACTGGGGGGTTTCCACGGCCGTGGAAATGTACGGAACCGTGGTTTTGGTGATTTTTCTCAGGCTTTTGCAAATTACGGTCACTGTATCTGTCACGGCCGTGGTTTTGGCCGTGGAACTCTATGTAATGTGCCAAAGTCCAAGTTTCGTCAATTTTCTTCAAACCTTTCCTTCTCCCTTTCTCTTCCACTGATCCTACATCCAAAAACACGAACATACCGGATGGCATCAAAGGCAAAACAAAACAAAAACGTCTAAACTATTCTTATCTATGAATAAAAAACAAAAAACGTAAGTGCAATACCTTGGGTTGCCTCCCAAGAAGCGCTTGTTTAAGGTCCGTAGCTAGACCATATTCGCACTTATTCGAGTGCGTTGGGCGCGAACTCTTCAGCTTGGAGTTCCGGTGAATACTTCTTGAGTCGTTGACCGTTCACCTTAAAGCTTCCGCCCTTTTCACCCCATACTTGAACTTCACCATGGGGAAAAACACGTTTGATTAGATAAGGTCCAGTCCAACGAGATTTAAGCTTACCTGGAAAGAGACGAAGCCTTGAATTGAAGAGGAGAACTTGATCTCCTTCTTTGAGATCCTTTGGGATGATGTGCTTATCATGCCAACGCTTCGCTCTTTCTTTATAGATCTTGGCGTTTTCGTAGGCGTTCAAGCGAAGTTCTTCAAGCTCGTTAAGGTCCAAGAGACGCTTCTCTCCCGCTTCCTTCATGCTGAAGTTCAACCACTTTATTGCCCAATACGCCTTATGCTCCAATTCTACCGGCAAGTGACAAGACTTCCCATACACAAGGTTGTATGGTGTTGTTCCAATAGGAGTCTTATATGCAGTCCGGTACGCCCATAATGCGTCATCTAGCTTCAAAGACCAATCCTTCCTTGTCCTTGAAACCGTTTTCTCTAGGATCCCTTTAATCTCCCGGTTTGAGATCTCCACTTGTCCACTAGTTTGTGGATGATAAGGGGTGGCGATCTTGTGAGTCACCCCATACTTAGCTAAAAGAGCTTCGAAACGTCGGGCAATGAAGTAAGAACCTCCATCACTAATAATAGTCCGTGGTGTCCCAAATCGTGGGAAGATGGTCTTGTTAAAGAACTTAACCACAACCATGGCATCATTAGTGGGAGAGGCAATTGCTTCAACCCATCTCGAAACATAATCCACAGCTAAAAGTATGTATTGGTTTCCATAAGATGATGGGAAAGGTCCCATGAAATCTACTCCCCAAACGTCAAAGATCTCCACCTCTTGGATGTTGTTAAGAGGCATCTCGTTTCTCCTAGATATGTTCCCTGTTCTTTGACAAGCATCGCAGTAGGAAATAAAGGTTTGCACATCTTTAAATAAAGTAGGCCAAAAGAATCCAGATTGCAATACCTTAGCGCTAGTCTTGTTCGAACTAGCGTGTCCTCCACAAGGTAGTGAATGACAATGACGGATGACACTTTGCATCTCATCTTCCGGTACACATCGCCGAATGATGCCGTCCGGACCTCTCTTAAAGAGGAGAGGTTTGTTCCAAAAGTATTCCCGAACATCCTTAAAGAACTTCTTTCTTTGTGCGTAGGATAATCCGGGTGGTAATTCATGGCAAACCAAATAGTTAACAAAATCAAGAAACCATGGTTCGTTACCTTTGGTGATCACATCGATGCACTCCTCTATGATATGTAAATGCTCGTCCGGAAAGGAGTCATCTATAGGTAGATTGTCGTCCTTTAGATGTGGTAGACGACTCAAATGATCCGCAACAGAATTTTCCGAACCCTTCTTGTCACGGATCTCTAGATCGAATTCTTGTAGGAGGAGAATCCATCTAATCAGCCTTGGTTTCACATCTTTCTTCGCAAGCAAATACCGGATCGCAGCATGATCCGTGTACACAATCACCTTAGCACCTACAAGATAAGAGCGAAACTTTTCAAATGCATATACAATTGCTAAAAATTCTTTCTCGGTAGTGGCGTAGTAGAGTTGCGCTTCATCTAGCGTCTTGCTAGCGTAGTAAATAGCATGGGTTCGTCCTTCCTTTCTTTGCCCAAGCACAGCCCCTATGGCTACGTCACTTGCGTCACACATAACCTCAAATGGAAGATTCCAATCCGGAGGTTGGATAATCGGGGATGAGATTAGAGCTTCCCGAATCATATTAAATGCATCTAAGCATTCATGCGAGAAATCAAAAACTGCATCCTTCATCAATAAATTAGTAAGCGGTTTTGATATCTTGGAGAAATCCTTTATAAAACGCCTATAGAATCCAGCATGTCCTAGAAAACTTCTTATCCCTTTCACCGAAGTTGGGGGAGGAAGCTTTTCTATAGTCTCTATCGTACCCTTATCCACTTCAATCCCTCTACTAGAGATCAAGTGTCCTAATACAATGCCCTCTTTCACCATAAATTGACGCTTCTCCCAATTAAGAACTAGGTTAGTGTCTTCACACCTTTGTAACACAAGAGCGAGGTTAGAAAGACAATTATCAAAAGAAGAACCATAAACGGAGAAATCATCCATAAAGACCTCCATGATCTCCTCTATGTACTCCGAGAAGATAGCCATCATACACCTTTGAAAGGTGGCTAGGGCATTGCAAAGCCCAAACGGCATTCTCCTATACGCAAACGTTCCCCACAGACACGTGAATGTGGTCTTCTCTTGATCGTCCGAGTGTATCGGGATCTGAAAGAAACCACTATAACCGTCAAGATAGCAAAAGTGTGAGTGTTGTGCTAACCTCTCAAGCATTTGGTCGATGAAGGGTAGTGGGTAGTGATCCTTCCTCGTTGCGTTGTTTAGCTTTCGATAATCTATGCACATCCTCCATCCAGTTACGGTTCGTGTGGGAATGAGTTCATTGTTTTTATTGGTGATGACTGTCATTCCTCCCTTCTTTGGAACTACCTGTACGGGACTCACCCACTTGCTATCGGAGATAGGGTAGATGATACCTGCATCAAGTAGTCTAAGAATTTCTTTCTTGACAACCTCCTTCATGGTCGGATTTAGCCGCCTTTGAGGTTGTCGCGAAGTTCTAAAGTCCTCTTCCATTAGGATCTTATGCATGCATAGTGAGGGTTTGATTCCTACTAGATCCTCTATAGTATATCCTAAGGCTTTCCTATGTTTCTTTAGAACAACCATGAGCTTACTATGTTCATCAATACTCAAATCGGAACTAACAATTACCGGAAAGGTAGAATTAGGTCCTAGAAATGCGTACCTTAGATGTGTAGGAAGTGGCTTCAATTCCATCACTATAGGAGTCTCTAATGTCTCTCGAGGAGTATCCGATGCTTCCTTAGAAGTGTCTAAGGGTGTAGAAGATATTGGAGAAGAGTCAAGAGAAGTGGTGGAGAAGATACAATCTCCTTCAGATTCACCCAAAATTACGGCTCCCCTCTTCCTTCCACGGCCGTGGTTTTGGGCGTGGAAATCAATTACGAGGCCTCTGTTTGTTCCACGGCCGTGGTTTTGGCCGTGTAACTTACTGGAGTCCTCTGAATAGCTGATTACGGTCATGTTGATAGATTCCACGGCCGTGGAATAGCACGACTGGCCGTGATTTCTAACGTTTTCTGACCCATCGTAGAGTTTCTCAAATTCTTCTTCATACACTTCTTTTAGCTTCTCTAAAGCTTCTACTTCCTCATTACATTCCTCTTCTTCCCCTATATCCATAATGCTCATAGAAATAACTTTTTGCAAGGGGTCTTTGAAGATAATCGAACTTACCTCTTCTCTAGATAGCTCTTCGTCATGGATGTTGAATATATCCTCATCGAAAACTGATTCCTTTACCAAAGTTGAGAGAACGAACTCTACCTTTTCTTCTCCTATGTCGAAGGCGAGTCTAGCATTCTTACAATCAACTATGCAACCGGATGTTGCAAGAAACGGTCTTCCGAGTATGATCGGGACCAGACTATCTAAAGGAATGTCAAGCACAACAAAATCTATAGGAACATAGAACTTACCAAGCTTGACCGGGACGTCTTCAACTATACCGACGGGACGAGTTATGGATCGATCCGCCATGTACAACGTCATCTTCACCGGTTTAGGTTCGCCTAAACCGATCTTCCTACATATGGCAAGCGGAATGATGCTCATGCTTGCTCCTAAAACACATAATGCATCATATGTGACATCTCCCACTCCTATGGGAATACAAAATGACCCTGGATCCTTCAGCTTTCGGGGCATCTTCTCCTTCATTGTCTTGATGAGATCCGATGAATCCGAACTTATCTTAACCTCTCCAAAATCCTCTAATTTTCTTTTGTTAGAGAGGATCTCCTCTAGGAACTTTCCATAAGCTGGCATACCTACAATTGCATCAATGAAAGGTATATTAATATGCAGTTTGCTCATGAGTTCAATAAACTTACCGAATTGCTTGTCTAGACGCGCTCTTGCTCTAGATTGTGGGAATGGTAGGGGAGATTTGATAGCTGGAGGAGGAACGTAAACACCTTCCTTCTCCTTCCCCTTTTCTTTCTCCTTCTCGACGGGAACTTCTACAAACTTAGGTTGTGGGTCGGTGGTTGTTGCTCAGCTCTTAGTTGTGATTGCCATCACCCTTCCCTTTGGGTTATCCTCCGTCTTTCTTGGAAGTTTTCCTTGATTCCTAGGAACTTCCTCAGTATGGCTAAACATTTGGTTTTTTAAAACCTTTTGGGCTTTATCAACCTTATTGATGTGATCATCGACCTTAATGATGCGAGTTTCCAATCCTTGAAGCTTTCCCAAGATTGTTTCCAACATGGGATCGGACTTCTCTTTCCCCGAAGTGCTTCCGCTATTAGATGCTTGTTCCTGGCTTTTCAAGGGAATGGAAGAAGAAGGTGGAGTTAGTGAATTTCCTGAATTGGGATAAGAATTACCGGAATTGTGTTGTTGGTTGGATCGTCAATTGTTGTTGTTTGAACCCCTATTGTTGTTCCAGCCGTTGTTTCGGTTGTTGTTGTTGTTGTTCCAATTGTTCCGATATTGTTGCGGTTGTTGCGATTTGTATTCTCATTCCCATTGTGGTTATTGTTGTTTCCCAAATAACCCACATCTTGTCCCTTTTGCTTTGGGAAATTGGTTTTTATGGCTTTCTTCAACTCTTTAATCTCGGTATTGAGAGAAAAGATTTGAGTTTGAGCGGCTTGTGATAATTTTTCTCCTTGCTCCACTTGATTTGCTTCTACTTTCCGATGATAATATTTTTCTATGACTCGGGCTTGCTTCTTCAATGAAGTCCCAAGCATCATCTTCCCTCATGTCCATGAATGTACCACATGAAAGGGATTGGAGCTTGAATTGTGTTTCCACATCCAGCCCTTTATAGTATATCTCCAATAAACCCAATTTTGAAATACCATGGTGTGGGCAATCCAATAATAAGTCCTGAAATCTTTCCCAAGATTGAAACAAACTTTCGTTAGATCTCATAGAAAATGCATTAATCTTACCTCTCAACTCCGCCGTCTTGGATGGCGGGAAGAATTTGGTGAGAAATTCTGCGGAAAGATCCTCCCATGTGTTAAGTCTTCCATTTGGAAGATCTTGATACCAAGATAAAGCTTTCCCTTTCAAGGAGAAGAAGAATGGCTTGATCTTGTAGTTGTTAGTGGTTGCATTCTTTGGCTTCATTGTCTCCATCATGATCTCAAAATTTTGTAAATGTTGATGTGGAGATTTAGCACTCGTTCCTCCAAATTGATTTTGGTGAACGATGGTAATAACTTGTGGGTTGAAGCTAAACCCTTGCATATCATCAGCATCAAAGTTCACACCTAAACGGTGTGGTTGTTGAATTGGATCCATCCTTTGGCCAAGAGTTCTTGGCTCTCCATCTACACGAGCAGCTCTCGCATCCCCAGTTGGAACACGACGATTGGCGGCTGCCCGTGGAACAAATGGGTCCATATTGATCGTTGGATCAATGTCTTCTAGTGGTGGCATGGAAGAGTCGCTATCCTCGTCGGATGAATGGGTTCTAACCAATCTTGACGGTTTCCTACTCTTCTTCTTCTTAAGATCGCTTAATTCCACCCTCATTTGAAATATCATATCCGTTAGATCAACTTTCGATTGATGACGCTCTGATTCCTCCTTGCGAGTCCTCTCACTCCATCTAAGTTGAGCTTCAGATTCCGCTAACTCCGTTTGGTAATCTCGTTCTCTTTCTTCAGCCATCTTTCTTTCCTTGAGCTTCTTCCTCAAAGTCTTCTCAAGTTCTTGATCAAGAGGTAAGAGGTCCGTGTTGTTCCTAGACCTGCGCATAAACCTAAAGTAACCTGCAAATATCACTCACAAGAGATATCAAATAACAAGAGCTAAGCTCCCAAGCTTGACAACCGGCAACCGAATTCGGCCTAGACCAAATCCCCGGCAATGGAGCCAAAAACTTGTTCGCCACTTAGCGTGCGTGAAAATAAGCTTTAAATTTATAAAACTAGAATCAAGCAAGCGAACCCGCAGTGTACAGATCGGCGTAGTAAAGCAAGAATTCCAGAGTATCGAACACAGGGATTTGGGGGGTTAAATCAAGTTATAAATCGTCAAGCAAGTAAATATATGAGCTTTGCAAATATTAGGAAAAAGACAACCCTAAAGATCCAAGTATCAAATTGTGGCAATCGATTCAAGATATACTAAAGAACTAAGGACAAAGTTAAGAGTTGCAAAGATATGCTAAGGTAAAGCAATGTACGGTGAAGTTTCAAGGCTTTATATGACTTATCTAAAGGCACTCTCTATAAAGGTTGTTGAGGCTTCAATATAGAAAGGATCTAAAGACAAGAATTATTATCAAATACCCAAACTTGCAACCCAAGGATCAAGACTAACTAAACCGATTAAGGTTGTGACACTCGAAATCGAAGTAGAGGTTGTTGAGGCTTCACTACTACCTAGAAAAGACAAGCCAAGACTAAGTTAAAGCAAATATTTAACTTTGGATTAAAGTAAAAGCAAGGTTCGTAAACTGACATAAATTACGGGTGGATCTTGAGTTCCACGGCCGTGGAACCTCAAGAACAGGCCGTGATTCTAGCTCGTCGGCAGAATCCCTCTAACTCTCAGGGTCCAATCTGTTTACGATCGATCTATCATCATCTAAGCCACAACTATCAACCCTTCACCTTAGAATTGCTAAAGGGTTTTAGCCAACAACAGTCATTATGATATCAAATTCAAGATTTAGAAGAATGAAAGATGAAAACCTTCGAAAACCTTCAATAAACTTCAAATCAATCTCAAATCCACAAACAAGAGTATAATGTATATCAGATTTGGAATAACACAAAACAATCACAATCCTTGATAAGAACGAAGAGCGGGATGTCAATCCGTCTTCTAATCAAACCTAAGGACAAAGCGCAACTTCCAAACCTTCAAGCCTTCGCAAATCTCCGTTGTAAATGGCAATCTCCACACGTCCAACTGAAACCCTAGGCACGTGCAAGCAAGCGTAAGCGAAGATGCCGAAATCTCTCTCCTTCAGTCCTTTTATAGGGAAAGATAGAATAAACATCCGGCCCATGTGCGTAGACAATGTGTCTATATTTTATTCGTCAAAAGATTGCCTAAATCACGGTTTCATGGAGTTCCACGGCCGTGGTTTATAGCGTGGAAGTGGATTACGGTTCTTCACAACTTCCATGACCGTACTTTATACCGTGTAACTCTCTGGAATGCTCCATGCTCATGTTGCCAAGTTCCACGGCCGTGGTTTAGAGCGTGGACTTCATTACGGCCGTATTTTAGAGCGTGGAAGCATTGGTTGCTCGTAATTCCCTTTGTTTCGTGCCACTCCTCATCCTAGCATCTTCCTTGGCTTCTTTGTGGTGTCCTCAATCCTTGGATGTGCTCAATTCATCTCCATCATCTCTTAATTCGTTCGGTTTTAGCTCTTATTTGCCTACAACCAACACAAAGCTTATGTAGACCTCTATATCGACAATATAGACGAACTAGCTAACAATTGCTTCAATGCTTAATCAATGAACACTATAATGGATGAAAAAAACATCTAGAAAACGTGCCTAAAATATCACAATATTTCATGCTAACACCTACCCGGACAACCTCCTTATGACTCCCCTTCTTATGCCGCCAAACGTCGGAAGGAGAACTTACACTCGGTGCCGCTCGTTTTGCCAAGGCGCCCTTTCGGGTTTTCACCTTTCCACTCTTCTTCTTTTCATAATGATCTCGCCAATTCCTCACACCCGTCAAGTCTATTTTTGTACCAAACTAATGTTGGTCAGACTACCTTCTTTTTTCCTAAACCGCCCTTTCGGATTTTCGGTTTATCGAAGGATTTTTCATGCCTTTTTTCAGTTTCTTTGGCTTTTTCTCTCATTTTTTTTATAACTGAATTTCAACATGGATTACAAACTATAAAAACTCAAACAATAGACTCAAACAACTGTACATGCAAGATAGTATTTCCTCCCCCATACTTGAAGAACACTTTGCCCTCAAAGTGAAAATGAAAGCAAAGACTAAAGGTGGAGAATAGAAAGAGATGATACCCACTAATGGGATGGTCCGGCTAGACCATCCGGACCCTGCTCCGGCGGATAAGTGAAGTGGCTGAAGAAATGCTCCTGCCGGCGGTAAATCTCATCAAGGCGGGTCTGTTGGGCATCCATCCGGCCTCCAATGGTGGACTCAAAGTTGGCTTGCCAAGCCAACTGCTAAGTCTCTAGCTGCTGCTGCTGGGCGGCCTGCCAAGCATCTTTGCGCCGGTCAAAGTGGGCGGTCATGCTCGTGGCAAAGTTGGACTGCCAGGACTGTTGCTACTCCAGCATGGTGCATTGGTACTCAGTCTGCCAGCCCTGGTGCTGAGTGGTCAAGGCCGCCATCTGAGCTTGGAGGCTCTCAAGTGTGGGGCCATCATCTCCCACTGTAGTGGGCATCTCCTCATCATCTGGGATGGGCATGTGGTCCTCATAATGAGCCCGGCTAAAGCTCGCATCATGCCTCTCAACAATGGCCACCTGAGGCCGCCTCGGCACAAATGGATCAGCCAGAATGTAGAGCTCGGAGAGCTCATCTCCAAATGGTAGAGGTCGGGGCAAGTAGATGATGTGGCTCCCATCTGCAAAAGAGAGCCAAAACAAATTCTCCCTATCCCTCTTGAGGAGCTTGTACCTCCGGAGGAGATCTTCCGTGTAGAATGGGATCCTCATCCCATCCTCCAGCTCGGAAAGGTCCATCACCTACTCAGTTATCAAAAAAATCACCCCACCTCCAACGATATCATGGGGCTCATTCTTCATAATTCGCTTCAAAGCGGTAAGGAAGAGATAAGGCCAATCCGGCACGGCCTCACTGATCGGGAGGCAAGAGTACAGCAGTTAAGGTCCTTAAGAGCGACCTTGTTCTCCACCTTGTGTCCATAGAAGACACACATGATGAACTTCAAGAGAAGCCTCAAGTAGGGGTGAGTGAGTTTGTTGCTATACTCACCCTCGACATGAAACTCGGAGTCGGTGGCTGCTTGCCAAAACTCGCAAAGGTCCGGAGTGGGGACGGGCTCCCACCATTTGTCAGAGGGGTTAAGAGTCACCCCAAAAGCCTCTTGTAACTGCAGGTAGTCAAGTGTGTACTTCTTCTTGTTGAACTTGAAGAAAAGGCCGACACACATGTGATCCTCCTTCTCCATGGTGAAGGTGGCAATAAATTGTCTGCTGAGCTCAGGGTATGTGGAAGCACTATTCTTCAGAAAGTCCCCGAGCCTAGCATTGGTAAGGAAGGATTGCATGCTCCAACATGCCAAGTTTCTCCAATGTCGGAATGTGCAAAAACCGAGTTGCATACACAACTCGATCTTGCACAATCCCGTAGCGGGTCTTCTCTACCTCGGACATCTTGTACTTTCTCTTGGATTCCAATCTTGCAAAGATTTGAAGCAAAGAAATCAGAAATCTCAAAAACAAATTAAGAAGACGAACCCTCTGTTGTGTTTTTCGCAAGGGAGGCTGGTGTGATCCGCAAGGGCGGTGAGGCACAAGGGCGGGAGCTTGAAGTCACGGGGGCGGGAGAAGACACAAAGGGTGATTGTTGACAGCTTCGCTGATGGTGGCTGCTCCATGTGGTTGGTGGTGGTGCCCTTTTTTGCCGATGGAGTTTGTTGATGGAGGAGGGTGGGAGAAGGGGGTTGATGAGTGTGAGGGTTTTGATTTGTGAGAGAGGAAGAGTCACATAAATTGGTGGAGGAGGGAGAGGACAGTGGTGTTGGTGGCGTAGGGGCGTGGGTTGACGCCGGAGCGTTGCAAAGGTGGCTTAGGTGCGTGCTGGTTGGGTGAGTGAGGTTGAGTGGAGGGCGCAAGGACGTTTGGGGCTAGGTTGTGAGAGAGAGATCGAGAGATGAGTGGTATGTGAGGAGAGAGAGAGAGAGGTGGGTTCGGTAGGTGTAGGGATATTTTTTACTTCCCCTTTTTTTTCTTTTTTGGGTAAACCCGCATGGGCGGGGGCTTGTTGATGACATGAATTATGACCTATTTTTAGGCATGTATTTATATAGATTTTCCCTTTATTTTGCATGCATAGACATACATTCATGGCATTTATGGTTATATTCACCTACTTTGCAAGATTAGAGGTCTACACAGAGTTTTATTGCATTTGTAGGTAATTTGGCAAAATATGGAGCGAAATAGCATATTTAAGGATTAAGCCTTGAAGCGGGACAAAAAGGAGCATAAAAGGAATTTAGATGCGCCAAAGTATTTTCTGATACCTTCGGACGCGGGCCAAAGTATTTTCTGATACCATCTGACGCGGCCCAAAGTATTCTCTGATACCGTCTGACGCGCCAGAGTATCTTCTGATACCAGCGGATTCGACTTTTTTTCAGCCCAAATATTTAGGGTTTTATCTTTAAACCCTAGGGAGATCCCTACATATATTCGATAGCCTTCAGCATTGAAGGACGGACGGTGACAGCCCCGGAACTAGGGGAGCGAAATTCTCCAAAGGGAGACTTAAGGGAGGTCGCAGAGGATAACTTTTACACGTTTTGGAGAAATCAACGATTCTTGGAGAGAGATTGAAGAGCTTTTGACGGAAAGTCATTCTTGATCTTTGATTGTGAGATTTCTTTATTCCCTTGCATTGTTTGTGGTTTGTGAACACGAAATTGAGTTGTTAGAGAGATATATTGAACAGATTTGACGATTGTTTTACAGATTTGAAAGTTATAGAGTTTTTCGTTCAAGATTTGGTTTCTTTGCGATATCTTCTTCAATAATTAATTTGATTCGATTTTGAAAATGGTTGGCTAAAAACCTTGTGATTTTGGGGAGAATAGTTGATGATTAAGGCTTAGATGATGATAGACTGAACTCATTCAAACATTAGGACCCTGAGAATTTAGAATTTAGTTTTGCGACAAACAGGAAAATCGGGCTGTTCTTGAGGAAAATCGGCCGATTTTCTTATGAACATGGCGATTTATTCTTCTGACGAACTTTAATTGAATTAATCTTTAATCAAAACTAATCCTTGCCTAAACCCCAATCTTGATTAACCTTCTTACCCTCTAATTGAATGTATGAATGCACTTCGAACCTGTTTCTACATTTAATAGATTAAGATTGCAAGATTTGGGTAATAAAGAGACTCAACATCCTTTATTAAGATTCTAAGTGTGCTTTCTATTCTTACTTTGGAGAGTCATATCCTGGAGTTTTAGATAGTTAGTTTGAACATAATCCTTGTCTTTAGATCTTTCTATATTGCAGCCTCAACAACCCTTATAGAGAGAACCTATGGATTAGTCATATAGGTTTCGGAACTTCATCGTACGAATCCTACCTTTGAACATTTAATCTTGGCAATATAAATTCTATCCTATATCTATAAAAGTGTCTTGAATCGAAAGCCTAAATCGGATACTTGAATCCTTGAATCATTTCTCTCTTTATCATATCACAAAAAGCTTTTATACTTTCGCTAGATAATTGAAATTGGAACTTTTCTCACCAAATCCCTGAGTTCGACTCTGGAATTCTTACCTTTCTACAGCCGATCCGTACACTGCGGGTTCGCTTTGTTTTTGAGTTCTAGATATAAATATTAAGACTTTGACGCACACCCTTTTGAGCGAACAAGTTTTTGGCGCCGTTGCCGGGGATTTGGTCTAGACCAATTTCGGTTTTCGGTTGTCTGGCTTGGGAGCTTTTGTTTTTGCTTTTAATCTTTTCGGTATGAGTTTTTGAGTTTTCAGGTTCACCAATGGCTGCATGTAGCTATGAACCTGCATTTGATCAAGCCTGGTTTGCATGGCAAGGTGCTAGGGCGGACCATTATGAATATTTGGAAGAGAAATACGCCTTCTATTGGTTTGACAGCGAGAGAGAACGTGAACAAACCATTGAATCTGAATTTGCAAAATGGGAAAAACTGCACTACCCAAAGAAGGTTAAGAAGAAACCTCCCAAAGATGCGGATGACTCGAAATTTGAAGAATTGATGAAGAAATTTGAGATGCTCGAAGAAAGATTCAAAGCCTATGATGAATATAATCTAAAAGTGATAGAAGACGCAACAAAGAATATTTCTAAGGTTGAAAAAGCCTTGGAAAATCATTCATCTAGCATGGAAGAATTGCAAGTTTCGAGCGTTCCTCCGCTCGAATCTGAAGCTTCTCTAGAAGTTCTCATTGAAGAAGAGGAAGAAGTGGAGAACCTTGACCAAATTACTGAAACTGTGGCCAAGGTTGAAGAGGATCCAGCTGAGTTGGGAGATATTTCATGTGTGGATCATCATCCCAACATGAAACTTGTCCCAAGCCTTGATGAACTTTACAAGGTACATTCTCTTACTTGTTTTGAAATTCCTATTAAAATTTCTGATTTTTTCAGGAATGCACCGGAGAGTTGGAGGTCTCTTCCAAAAGAACCTCCTAAGGTGAAGATGAAACCTCCATTAAAACTGCTGGAAGTAGATGCTCCTTGGACTACAAGGAGTGGAGTTAGCAAACACTTCACCGTTAAGGCAATGAAGTGTCTTTTGTTTAAGTATGGGGTCATTCACATGACGAACACCATACATCATCCCCAATCTGGAGATGGGGAAGCTAGGAGGATTCTCGAGAAACTGATTTCTCGATCCAGGAAAGGATGGGACGCAAATCTGAATAATATCCCATTAGAACATAGGAAAGCTAGGAGAATCCCGGTGAGAATCAAACCGTACAAGCTTGTACGTGGGAGATCTTACCATTTGCCGGTGAAATTAGGAACCGGAATCTCTTTTGAGGAATTTTATGATGAGTTTGATGAGCAATCCAAGATGTTCAAGGTGCATTGAATCATCTATGGAGATAGGTCCAGCTAACGACCTTAAACAAAGCGCTTCTTGGGAGACAACCCAAGGTAATGCATCTTTTTCCCTTTTCTTTTTCTTAGGATAGTTAGCTTGTTTGTTTTGTTTTTGCTTTGTTTTTTTTTCCTTCTCGATGCGCTCTCGGTTTGTTTGTGTCATGGATCGCAGGAACTAGGTATAATCTTGAGGAATTGATGGAAAAAAGGCAATACAAATGTGCCTAAGGACGTTTTCAAGGAACAAAAGGCAAGAAATCGACTACCCAAAAGAAGATCGGTCGATTTAGGCTTCAGAACAGGTCGATTATTGACAACAGAAAGAAAAATCGACCCAGAGATCGACCCCCTCAGGAAAAATCGGGCAGAAAACTCGGCCGATTTTTGAAAAATCGGTCGATTTTTTCAAAAAAAAAAAAAAATATATATATATATTTTTTTTTTTTGGAAAATTTTTGTTCGGCCAAAAGACGATCCCCTTCTTCATTCTTCGACACCGATTGGAATATCCGGAGTTCCCTATTGAGCTTATATAGACTCCCACCATCACCACTCAATGAATGATTCGCCATGCCTGATTCGCCATCTTACATTGTGAGTATCATTTTCTTCCTTTTATTTTCTTCACATTGGGGACAATGTGAGTTTTAAGTATGGGGTGGAGGTATTTGCAATACCATTTGCATGTTTTATGTCTTGCATCATATGATTTGAAAATTTTGGAAAATTTTGAAAATTAAAAAAAAATTGTGCTTCTAGGATGGATATGATCGCTATGATGAACATTATTTTGTGGAATAGCTATGATGATTTTGATATGCTTGAATTGATTTATGACATATGTGGGATTTGAATACTTTGTTAGAATTTCATGCATGTTTTATAATTTGCTTTCATTCTAAATCATGTTGAGTGTTGAAGGTTGAAACCGCATGATAAGTTCTTACACTTCTTATTGAAATGATTAAGGCACCTCGATTTTCCTTGCTTCTTTCCTTATTCATTTAGCCCCTCAATAAAATAATTGCCTTCCTTACCTATCCGGGAACTAGGAAGAGTTGAGTTTTGGCATGTTTGATGTGGGAGGGCCATGAAAGCAAATGCTTGCATTCACAAGTATAGAAAATTGTAGGTTTAGGGAAGTCAATCTTGATGATGAGTAACTCGGCACCATTCACATAGCCGGGTGTTTGTGTCTTGCCAAAGTTGGATTGAGCGATATTCCTAACGGATTATGGTATGTGCATCAAGGGTTTGAGGCATCTCGAAATTGAGAAACGCCGATCTCCTAGGCTTCGGTTTTTGTGCACCGCTGTCCATATTTCCAAAAAGTAAAGTCGAAAAAGAATTTTGTGTTGAAAAGGGAGAGCAAAGCTCTCAATTGTGGTTAGTTCAAATAGTAAAAAGAAAAAGAGTTTGTGTTGTTCCTTTTTCCCGGATTCATACACCACATTCCTTTATAAGTTTTCCACCTATTCACGTTTCTTGACCTTTGCTTGAAAGACCTTAAGATCTTTGAGTATGTTGTTTGGCTTTGTGGTCTAAACTGGATTCCTCATGATTGATTTTGATATATTGTAAGTTATGATGCATGTTATGATATTCTTTCAAAGTGTGATTATCCTTTCCAAGATATAATTCCTTTTGATCATATGATGATTTTCATTAGCTATTAAGCAACCATTTGAGAGTGATCTATGAATAGAAGCACAACCAAAATATTGTGGTTTTTCTTTATTTTTGCATATTCATAATCCATATCATCTTTTATTTTAAGTTTGAACCTTGTTTGGGGACAAGCAAGAGGCAAGTATGGGGTATTTTGATGACATGAATTATGACCTATTTTTAGGCATGTATTTATATAGATTTTCCCTTTATTTTGCATGCATAGACATACATTCATGGCATTTATGGTTATATTCACCTACTTTGCAAGATTAGAGGTCTACACAGAGTTTTATTGCATTTGTAGGTAATTTGGCGAAATATGGAGCGAAATAGCATATTTAAGGATTAAGCCTTGAAGCGGGACAAAAAGGAGCATAAAAGGAATTTAGATGCGGCAAAGTATTTTCTGATACCTTCGGACGCGGGCCAAAGTATTTTCTGATACCATCTGACGCGGCCCAAAGTATTCTCTGATACCGTCTGACGTGCCAGAGTATCTTCTGATACCAGCGGATTCGACTTCTTTTCAGCCCAAATATTTAGGGTTTTATCTTTAAACCCTAGGGAGATCCCTACATATATTCGATAGCCTTCAACATTGAAGGACGGACGGTGACAGCCCCGGAACTAGGGGAGCGAAATTCTCCAAAGGGAGACTTAAGGGAGGTCGCAGAGGATAACTTTTACACGTTTTGGAGAAATCAACGATTCTTGGAGAGAGATTGAAGAGCTTTTGCCGGAAAGTCATTCTTGATCTTTGATTGTGAGATTTCTTTATTCCCTTGCATTATTTGTGGTTTGTGACCACGAAATTGAGTTGTTAGAGAGATATATTGAACAGATTTGACGATTGTTTTACAGATTTGAAAGTTATAGAGTTTTTCGTTCAAGATTTGGTTTCTTTGCGATATCTTCTTCAATAATTAATTTGATTCGATTTTGAAAATGGTTGGCTAAAAACCTTGTGATTCTGGGGAGAATAGTTGATGATTAAGGCTTAGATGATGATAGACTAAACTCATTCAAACATTAGGACCCTGAGAATTTAGAATTTAGTTTTGCGACAAACAGGAAAATCGGGCTGTTCTTGAGGAAAATCGGCCGATTTTCTTATGAACAGGGCGATTTATTCTTCTGACGAACTTTAATTGAATTAATCTTTAATCAAAACTAATCCTTGCCTAAACCCCAATCTTGATTAACCTTCTTACCCTCTAATTGAATGTATGAATGCACTTCGAACCTGTTTCTACATTTAATAGATTAAGATTGCAAGATTTGGGTAATAAAGAGACTCAACATCCTTTATTAAGATTCTAAGTCTGCTTTCTATTCTTACTTTGGAGAGTCATATCCTGGAGTTTGAGATAGTTAGTTTGAACATAATCCTTGTCTTTAGATCTTTCTATATTGCAGCCTCAACAACCCTTATAGAGAGAACCTATGGATTAGTCATATAGGTTTCGGAACTTCATCGTACGAATCCTACCTTTGAACATTTAATCTTGGCAATATAAATTCTGTCCTATATCTATAAAAGTGTCTTGAATCGAAAGCCTAAATCGGATACTTGAATCCTTGGAATCATTTCTCTCTTTATCATATCACAAAAAGCTTTTATACTTTCGCTAGATAATTGAAATTGGAATTTTTCTCACCAAATCCCTGAGTTCGACTCTGGAATTCTTACCTTTCTACAGCCGATCCGTACACTGCGGGTTCGCTTTGTTTTTGAGTTCTAGATATAAATATTAAGACTTTGACGCACACCCTTTTGAGCGAACACTTGTCATCGCGGGGGATGTGACAAGGAAGGGGGAGACGCAGACCCAATGCCGGGGGCGGCACAGGGGCTGCTTGTCAAGGATGGTTGCCGCAGGGGCATGGGGATGTCACCGCGGGGCGGTGATAGAGTGTGAGGGAGCGCAGACCCAGCGCCGGGGGCGGCGCTGGGCAAGGGTGTCATTGCAGGGGCGGTGACAAGGGGCCGCAGGGACGGTTTTCTTGACAGTCGCTCCTCTTCTTATTCTCTCGGGTGCCTCCCGAGCAACCCCTTTATTTTATGTCGTTGGCTCGATGTAGGGACCCTACTTCTCTGCTTGGGCCTCCTCTAACACCATCTCGTCTATGGGTTCATTCTTCATTTCTTCAAGGTAGGGCTTGAGCCTTTGTCCATTGACCTTGAATATCTTGTGCGTTTGTGGATCGTAAAGATCCACAACACCATGTGGATGGACTTCGGCTATCACGTACGGACCTATCCACCTTGAGCATAGCTTGCTTGCAAAGAGCTTTAAACGCAATTGAAAAAGGAGGACTTTGTTACCCGCTTTGAAATCTTTTCGGAGAATGTTCCGGTCATGCCACGCTTTTGTCTTCTTTGTGTACGCTGTGGCATGGTCATACACATCGAGCCTTAACTCCTCCGGCTCTTGCAATTGAAGCTTCCGAAACTCTCCTACCTCATCCACATTCATGTTCCACTTTTTCACCGCCCACCATGCCTTGTGTTCTAGCTCCACCAGATGGTGGCAAGCCTTTCCGAATACAGGTCGGAATGGAGACATCCCTATAGGAGTCTTGTATGCTGTCCGGTATGCCCATAGAGCGTCATTGAGTCTCAAGGTCCAATCTTTCCTTCCGGGGGAAACCGTCTTTTCAAGGATGGTTTTGATCTCCCGATTTGACACTTCCGTTTGACCGTTCGTTTGCGGGTGGTAGGCCGTTGACACTCTTTGGTGGACGTTGTACTTCTTAAGGAGAGCGGTGATTGTCTTGTTGCAAAAGTGGGTTCCCCTATCACTTATCAAAGCCTTCGGGATGCCAAACCTTGCAAAAATGTTGTTCTTAAGTAATGTTGCAACAACTTTAGAATCATCAGTTTTGGTGGCCTTTGCTTCCACCCACTTCAAAACATAGTCCACCGCAAGTAAGATATAAGTATGCCCATAAGAAGTAGGAAAAGGACCCATGAAATCTATCCCCTAAACATCAAAAATTTCGCAAAATATAAGTGAAGATTGAGGCATTTCATTTCTTCTAGAGACATTACACTCTCTTTGGCACCTAGCACACACCTTACAAAATGCAAAAGCGTCTCTAAAGATGTGTGGCCAAAAGAATCCTGCATCTAAGACTTTCCTAGCTTTTTTGTTGGCCCCAAAATGTCCCCCACATGCTTCAGAATGACAAAATGTAAGGACAGATTGTACATCATTGTCCGAGATGCAACGACGTATTACCTAATCACTACAATGCTTCCAAAAGTAAGGATCGCCCCAAACGTAGTGTCTTGCTTCAGCCTTCACCTTGTCTCGCTGTGCCTTGGTGAAGTCTAGAGGGTACTCACCTCTAACAAGAAAGTTTACAATGTCAGTAAACCGAGGTTTAAAAGAGTGAAGTTTGAACAGAACCTCTGTCGTGTAATCTACAGGGGTGGCCAAAGCTTTACGTAGGGGCGCAGGAGGCGCAGGGGCGCCTGGTTCGAGCCGTAGGGGCGGCTGTGCGCAGGGGCGGGGATTTGGTTGCGCAGGGGCGGTTACACAATAGAGGGTTGTGTAGAATGTGTCTTCTGGAAAGCTTCCAACTATGGCTCTTCCATTGGCTGGATCTTCCTCCTCCTTCACCAGCCTACTCAAGTGGTCAGCCACAAGGTTCTAAACCCCTTTCTTGTCCCGTATTTCCAAGTTAACTCGCTTAGAAGGAGCACCCACCGAATCAACCTTGGCTTTTCTTCCTTCTTCGTGTTCGCTCCAAACGGTGTGTAGGCTTTAAATTTATAACCCTAGATGTAAGCTTAAAACAAGGATGCGAACCCGCAGTGTACGGGTCAATCGTAGTAAAAAGCAAGAAATTCCAAGGGTCGATCACAGGGACTTAGTGAAACAAAGTCCAATTACGGTATGCTTTAGTAATTACTAACCAAAAAAGGTAATCAAAACAATCAAAGATGATATAGAAGTCAATAAAGGAAATATGCAATTCTAGGGATTAAAGCATCTAGTTGTGGTTCCAACTCAAGATCTAAAGAAAAGCGGACAAAGCTGAGGTTTTTGCATGGGAAAGGTGTTACTAAAGTGGAATAGATCACCGGGTAAGTCTCACTACTCACTAATCCAAGACCGTAACTCCTATTACCGGGTAAGTCTCAAGGAATTATGATAAAGAACTATAACCTCAAACTAATACACCATCTAAGGGAATAAAATCAACCTTTACCGGGTAAGTCTCAGGCTAACTCACAAAGATGGGATAAAAGCGCACTCAAACCCCAATAAAAGATAAACCTTTATTACCTACACTTATGATCTTAGGTAAAAAAACTAAGGAATTAACGGGTAAGTCTCATCCTAAGCTTGCATTGAATCAGGAAAGGTGTAATAAGGATAGGATTTGGCAAACTCTAACACTTAATTCTCACTTTCGGATCAGATAAGTCACCTCGGTCAGCAAAATTCCACCCCGACCGAGATGTTCATCGACTGAGCGAGATGCTTATGGTTAAGGTTAAAGACTCGAACTTTCAGGGTCCTACTGTGATTAAGATCATTCTATCATTGTTTTTCCCACAACCTTCAGCCAATCACCCTAGAATCACACAAAGAGATTAGCAACTCATCATCATGAAAGTATTAATCAAGTATATGGGAAGAAGGTGAATATTTGAACAAGAAGAATTTAATGAAAAGACTTCAATAACTGAATCAAATATCACAACAAAGCGTTCCTTGGATAGAAATCCAACAAGGCAAGACAACAAGGAAGGGAATCTAAGATAACCTTACAAAAACCCTTCAAAAGCTATAAAAGCTACAATCTTCCTTCTTCAACCTTCAAAAAGGTTCTTTAAATCTCCCAACTGTAGTATGGCTGCTGTGTGTATTAGGTGTAAGCGAGATGATAGCGGATGTCTAAGCACTCTCCGGATTTGTGGAAAATCCAACCTTTTTATAGGAAAATTACTCTCCAAAGATAAGATATCTTAGAAAGATCTCTTTCCATAAAAATAGGTAAAATATATGATCTAGTATATCTTCTTCCTTCCAGGAGCCAAGCCCAAAAATATAAGATCACTTTCCAAAGATAAAAGATCTCAGCCAAGAATAAAATATTTTCGCCGCGTCCCAGGTGTTCGCCTCGGTCGAGTCGACTTCTTTGGATCACCTCGGTCGATGTGAATCTGTGGTCAACCGAGGTGAGTCACAACTAAATGTGAAATCTCTCAAATCAGGTCCAAAGTGAATCTTAAATCCATGGCTATGCTTCATGGATGGTTCCTTATGTTCCTGAATGTAGCTCCAATGACTCCATAGCTCCTTTTGCTCCTTTTTGATGCAAAACGTGCCATTTTACCCACGATTACAACAAAACTAGGTGTAGACCTCGATTCCCGCAAAGGTAGATGAAATGGTAATATAATCACATAATATACATACAAACATGCAGATTATTGAAGATAAAACGTCCAAACAAACCCCAAAATATAGACCATAATTCATGCTATCAAAATACCTCATACTTAGCTCTTGCTTGTCCCCAAGCAAGTTCCGCATATAAAAGGAAAGATAGAATGGATTATAAGTCAAGAAAATCAATGAAAAGTCTTTCAAAACATTTTTATGGTGTGCTACAATAATAGATCACTCTAAAAGAATACTTCATGGAATTTAAAATCAAAATATGATCAAAACATTTTATAAATATAAGAAAGTTGTTCATCTTTGCATAAAATCATAGAATGCATAATAAGTCATAATTATCGAAATTAATCATGCATAATCCAGTTTAAACCACTAAGTCAATCAACAAGCTCGAGGTCTCAAGGGCTTCCCAAAAGAAAGGTCAAGAAACGTGTAGGGTAGGGATGTACGTAAGGTAATGTGGTGCTAGAATCCGGGAAAAGGATATACTTCACTTTCACTTTGACTTGCAACATCTTCCACCAATAAGCTTTGCTTATTTCACACTTTTTCTTTTTACTTTACTTTTTGGGATGCATGGACAGATGTGCACAATAACCGAAGCCTAGGAAATCAGCAATCATCAATTTCTTAAGATGCATCAAACCCTTGATGCACATACCATGACCCGTTAGGAATATCGCTCAATCCGACTTTGGCAAGACACAAACACCCGGTTATGTGAATGGTGCCGAGTTACTCATCATCATGATTGACTTCCCCAAACCTATTTCTTTTTTTCTAACACTTTCACTGCCCGCCAACTTCTCAACTTTAACTTCACTTGCTTTCACCACTTCGCTTGCTTCCAAATTCCCGGATAGGTAAAGGGAGGCAAAATGTATATGAGGGGCTAAGCATGATCAAGAAGAAGAAGAGAGAAGAATGAATTGCCTTGGTCTTTCCAGGAAGAAAGTGAGAGAACTTATCTTGCGGTGTCAACCTTCAAACTCAACATAATTTGGATAAAAACAAAGTATTAAACATGCCAAAAATTTCAAACAAAGCATTTAGCAACTTAAACATATTATAAAACCTTTCAAGCACATAAAGATTTCAAAACCAGTCAGTAAGCAAAGTCTTCACTGAGATCACATCCAGATAAGAAGCACAAAAATCGTTTCGAAAACTCTCAGTTAACCTACCTCGGTTGAGGTGTTCTTAGGTCAACCGAGGTGAAACACCTCATTCGGCCAGAACTGCCCCGGTCGAGGTCAAAATTTTTTTTTTTAAAACCAGTTTTTTTTAGTTTCGACATTTTTCTCAATCAAATAACCTGTATGTATGCATGCAGTCTCAGATAAACATATAGAAGCAAACTGAAGCATAAATATAAATATCCGATCAAGTAGAGTCATACATCACATAAGTGTCAAATAATACATCAATAAACACCCCATACTTGGGACACACTGTCCCAGTGGGTCAAAATAAGTCTAAGGGAATAAAGTACTCACCGGACATAAAGTTGAACTGCATAAAAATAAGAAAGAAAATCTTGCAGCTCTCAATAATCCTGATCCGGTGGTGGTGATGGTGGTGCGTATGGGTACTGAGATGGGTCAAATGGATAACCCATAGCCTGCTGAAACTGGATCTCCATCATCTTGCGCTGATAATGCTGGCTCTCCAACATCTGATGAGTCCAACTGTCGATCTGTCGGTGCTGGGCGGCAAATCTCTCATCGATGTCCACAATAAGAGCAGCATAAGAGTCGATCATCTGATCCGTCAGATCATCGATCCGACGGTGAGCCTCTGGATCTCTATGTCGGCATCCCCTACGCCTAGCAGGTCTCAATGGTGATGCAGCAGGTGCAGGCTCAGTATCATCATCATCCAGATCAATAACCGACGCACTCGTCCCGGCAGTATCTGTCCCTATATCCATCGGGACTCCACCATCCCTGTCATCAGTAGTCTCCTCATCATCTACCTCCTCCTCCTCCTCAGCTGGGGCAGCTGCTGCCTCTCTATAATCCTCCATCAGTGGGGCCCAGGCGGTCTGCTAGTAGTGAGGGTCATAAACTGTAAACTGTGCTGACCACCTGATCCCTTACGGTGCAGTCAGCTCCCATGGCATAGCCACGTATGGTGTAGTCAGTCCTCGGGGAACCAGAATCCGCCGAGTGATCATCTCCTGCAGCCCAAGCGGCTTGGCAGCCGCCACCATAGTGCAAGCGCTGAGATCCATGTCCTGGTAGCGGGCGATGTGGGTCACAAGTCCTCCGCAGCAGATGTCCCCCTTCGCCTTGGCCTTGATCCTGTGCAGATCCTCTGCCAGCATCAAGCCAAAGTCGGGGATCCCTCCTATCACCATGAAATATAGGCTAAACAGCTCCCCCTGTCGGACCTTCTGGGTCATCTCAGCATGCGCCAGAAGTGTCTCGCTGAAAATGCGGTGGGCTAACCTAAAAGCTAAGTGAAAGATGACCTTCTCCCTGGAGTCTCCAGGGCGCCACCTATCTGCGTGCTCAACTACGTGAGCAATCTATCCCCAAAACTCCCTAGCTACAGATCGGGAAGGGAAATCAACAGTTGTCGGGGCAGGAAAACCAAATATATCCCTCCAATGCTCTAGTGGCACTAAGATGTTCCGGTTCATCAACCGGTACTTCACAGAACGCTCTGTGGGGAGGTAGGTGAAGGAGCTAACAAACTCTAGGGTGGGCTCCAAATAGGTAGGGGCTCGGATCTCAATAAACTGATCTAGCCCTACTGTCGACATCATCCGTCTAAGGTCTCCATCCACATGGAGACAATCAAAAGCAGACACGTCCAGGAAGCGAGGTGCAATCACTAGACGGCCGGAAATTTGCTCATAATCGACCCGGTGTCGCTCGTGGATCAGCGGGCGATAGGGTCGGGAAGAAGAGGAAGAAGGGGAAGGGGAGGATCTATCCCTAAGGGCAAGGCGTCTGTTAGAACTCATTTTCAAATCTGTCACTGTAAGGTCACCACGGTTGGCCTGACAACACTCAAGAACACCTCGGCCGAGGCATATCACGTCTGGACCGAGGCGAAAAACTGGGATCTAATTCCTTCATAAATTCCAGTTCTTTTCCCCCAAAATCACTACAACTGGTTCCTATGGGGTACTTAATCCTTTTCTCAGCAAATGCAGGGTAATCCAAGCCCAAATCAAGGCAAAAACAGCGAGTTAGGGTTTCGGTTTCGTTTTACCTCGTTCGGCCGATTTGGTTTGATTTCTTCGCAGATCAACGATGCACTGGGATCCTCTACGATTTAATTGCAGTTTGGAAGCGAAAATCTTCGAAAATGAGCGAGAATCGAAGAAGCGAGGTGAAGAAGAGCGCCGCGGTCGAGGGAGGGTAAAATGTGAGGAAAGAGAAAATTTTCCCCTTTTTATACCCTTGCTGGAACTGCTGTCACCTCGGTCGAGGTGGTCTCGACTGGACCGAGGTGGTACGGACCGAGGTGGTTCTTCAGAAACCCTAGTCACCTCGGTTGCTCAAGAACCATCTCGGTCGAGGTGCTCTGATAGCAACCGAGATGTGCCTCAGTCAAACTTCGTCTTCTCAAATTCTCAAACTTCTGTCCTTCCAGTTACGCTCCTGGTTTGTTCTCCTTCCTTAGATGTCACCTGTTATCTGTCTAGAACGCCAAAAACAAAACAAAGCAAAGCAAAAGCAAAACTATCTAAACTAGACTAGAAAGCGGGAAAAGAAAGCAATACCTTGGGTTGTCTCCCAAAAAGCGCTTGGTTTAAGGTCGCTAGCTGGACCAAAATGCGTCTCAAACGAGGTGGGAGGTGCCCTCACCCCATACTTCACCTCCATCATGGGGTGAAGTAAGTAAGTCTATCAATCGCTCCAACAAGTGTAAATGCTCATCGGGGAATGAATCGTCTATGGGTGGGTCGTCCTTCTCGCGTGAGGATGCAGGTAGCCGGCTGAGGTGATCCGCAACAGAATTTTCGGATCCCTTCTTATCGTGGATCTCTAAGTCAAACTCTTGAAGCAAGAGAATCCATCGAATAAGGCGTGGTTTGGCATTTTTCTTAGCCAACAAGTAACGGATGGCTGCATGGTCGGTGTAGACAATGACTTTCGCCCCTACTAAGTAGGAACGAAACTTCTCGAAAGCATATACAACCGCCAATAACTCCTTTTCGGTGGTAGCGTAGTTGCGTTGTGCTACATCTAGCGTCTTGCTAGCATAATAAATGGCGGTGGTCCGGCCATCCTTCTTCTGTCCAAGCACCGCTCCTACGGCTACATCACTAGCATCGCACATGATCTCAAAGGGCAAGGTCCAATCCGGAGGTTGGATAATGGGAGCGGAGATCAACGCTTCCTTAATCCTGTAAAAAGCATCAAGACACTCCTGCGAAAACTCAAAAACAACATCTTTATTCAAGAGGTTAGTTAGAGGTTTAGAAATCTTAGAGAAGTCCTTGATGAATCTCCTGTAGAAACCTGCATGCCCGAGAAAACTCCTCACACCTTTAACAAAACAAGGGGGAAGGAGTTTCTCAATAGTCTCGATCTTAGCGCGATCGACCTCAATGCCTTGATTAGAAACGAGGTGTCCTAGCACAATGCCTTCATTAACCATAAAATGACACTTCTCCCAATTCAAAACAAGATTAGTGTCTTCACATCTTTTAAGCACTAGAGAAAGGTTAGATAGGCAATCATCAAAAGAGGAACCATATACCGAAAAATCATCCATAAATACCTCCATGGTCTCCTCTATGTACTCGGAAAAGATAGCCATCATGTATCGCTGGAAGGTAGCGGGTGCATTGCACAATCCAAATGGCATCCTCCTATAAGCAAATGTCCCCCATGGACAAGTGAAAGTGGTCTTCTCCTGATCATCCGGATGGATAGGAATCTGGAAGAATCCACTATAGCCGTCTAAGTAGCAAAAGTGTGAATGCTGGGCCAACCGCTCGAGCATTTGATCAATGAAGGGAAGTGGAAAATGGTCCTTCCGTGTGGCCGTGTTCAGCTTCCTATAATCAATGCAAACCCTCCAGCCCGTAACGGTCCTGGTTGGATTAACTCGTTGTTCTTATTCGTCACTGTTCGCTCCTAGAGGTGTGTGCAAATAAGCTTTAAATTTATAAAACTAGAATCAAGCAAGCGAACCCGCAGTGTACGGATCGGCGTAGATTAGCAAGTATTCCAGAGTATCGAACACAGGGATTTGGGTGGAACGAACTCGATTGCAGGTTATCAAGCAGTAAATATAGGAGTTTGCAAATTATTGGGAAAACAACAATCCTAAAGATCCAAATATCCAGCTGTGGCAATCGATTCAAGATATACTAATGATATAAAGACAGAGTAGAGATATGCAAAGGTATACTAATGTAAGGTAATCGTACGGTTGAGGTTCCAAAAACCTTATGTAACTCACCTATAAGAAACTCTCTATACAGGTTGTTGAGACTCAATATAGAAAGGTTCTAAAGGCAAGAATCAATGTCAAATACCCAAACCTATAATCCAAGGATCAAGACTAACTTATCCGATTGAGGTTATTGAGGCTCACAATCGAGGTAGAGGTTGTTGAGGCTTCACTACCACCTAGAAAAGACAAGTCTAAACTAAGCTAAGGCAAATCTTTAACTTTGGGTTAAGGTAAAAGCAAGCTCGTAAACTTAGGGAAATTACGGTTGGATCTTGAGATTCCACGGTCGTGGAACTCAAGAACAGCCCGTAATTTAGGGTTGTCGACGACAATTCTCTAACTCTCAGGGTCTAATCTGTTTGCGATCGATCTATCATCATCTATGCCACAACTATCAACCCTTCACCTTAGAATTGTTAAGGGTTTTTAGCCAATAACTGTCATATTGATATTGATTCAAGAATTAAGAGATAAAAGATGAAAACTTTCAAGAACTATCAATAATCTTCAAATGAATCTCAAGATCACAATCAAGAACAAGTGTTTGTTAAAAGATTCAAACAGAGTAAACAATCACAACCTTAGGAAGGAAAAGAAACGGGATGTCAATCCGTTTCGAATTCAAACCTAAACAAGAAGAGTGATCTTCTTGCAAAATCCTCCAAGAACTTCGATCTTCCACGAACACGAAGATCACAAACAGCAACTCTTCAATACGAACTTTGATCTTCAATGAGATCTCCAAATTACTTTCAAGAATGAGGGTTTGTGCGTTTTGCCGCTAAACTAGGGTTTAAGGGTCGTAAGCGAGGTAGCGAGGTGTAAGCCAGGTGACGGAAATCTTGCTTCATCCGTCTTTTTATAATGCAGGGCCAAATGTCGGCCCGGCCCGGTCTTCAAAAGATCGTGGCTTCGAAACATGGCGAAAAGATTCGCCAAGATCACGGTCGTGGAATCTTCCACGGCCGTAATTTAAGGCGTGGAAACTACTACGGTTAGTTCCACGGCCGTAATATCTCCTGGAATGAACATCGAATTCTGACTTGGTTTCCACGGCCGTAATTTAGGGTAAGAACGTGGTTTTTCCTATTCTTCGTGCATTCCTCAATCTAGGACTCCAAATTGCTTCCAAAAAGTGTCCTCGATCTATGGACATATCAACTCAACTCTCCTTTGCTCGATTCCGTTCGGAAATAGCTCCAAATCACCTATAATCAACATAGAACTCGTGTAGACATCCATATCGACAATATAGGCAATACTAGCTCACATATGCACAAAGCTCAATCAAAGACTATCAATATGAATCAATTACGATTAGAAAACGTGCCTAAAATATCACAATATTTCATGCTAACAAATAACCCCATACTTAACACTTGCTTGTCCCTAAGCAAGGTCTTTCAAAAAGTTTTAAACAAGAGTTAGGATGAAATATGTGTACCTTCTTTTGGATGAAAGTGACTTCTAAAGAATAGATCATTCTCAAACCTTGCTTCAATCGTTTTTCAAACTTTCACACACTTAATTAGAGAGTAAGAGGCAAAGAAAAATCATGAATCAGCTTAACTTCCAAACAAGCATTATAACCTTCAAACATTATCAAAATCAATCATAAGAACTTCAATTTAGATCACCAAGCCATATAACATTCTTTTGATCTTAAGGACTTTCAAAGAAAAGGTCTAGAGTATGGAAGGGAAGGGAAACTTTAAGGAAGAGTGGTGCATAAATCCGGGAAAGTGGACAACTACCTTCTTCTTCTTTTGCGGTTTCCGCAACACTTCACTTAGAGCTTCGCTCTCTTCTTTTCACTTTTCGACTTTACTTTTGGAGTTATGGATAGAGGTGCACAAAAACCGAAGCCTAGGAGATCGGCGTTTCTCAAATTTGCAAGAGATGCCTCAAACCCTTAGCGCACATACCATAATCCGCTAGGAATATCGCTCAATCCGACTTTGGCAAGACACAAACACCCGGCTATGTGAATGGTGCCGAGTTACTCATCGTCATGATTGACTTCCCCAAACCTACAATTTCTTTCTATTCAATTGATTGCAAATATATGCTCTCATGGCCCTCCCACATCAAATATGCCTTTTTCTCATTCGCTTTCCAAGTTCCCGGATGGCTAAGGGAGGCTAATATTTCAATGAGGAGTTAGAGATGATCAAAGAAAGAAGAAAGAAAGTATCGAATTGCCTTAATCATTTCAACAAGAAGTATAGGAACTTATAATGTGATTTCAACTTCAATTTCTTACATGATTTAGGTAACGTTTTCACATTATAAAACTTGCAAAAGAGGTAAAATTCATTCATTCAATTTCTTTTCAATTCACAATCCTTTTAAGCATGCAATTGTCATCAAACTCAATTCACAAGTAGTGATTATCATGGAAATCATCTCAATTCATTAGAAGTACAAAATTTTCAAAATTTTTCAATTTTTTTTATGGGTTTTTAAAGTTCTTTTTCATGCAATGCAAATAAGGAAACGTGTAACATATGATGAACATGCAATGATAGTCTCGGAATGAAAGCAACATATAGAGTAGAGTTATTACAAACGTTTAGTACATCCCACCCCATACTTAGGACGAACATTGTCCCTAATGTTCACAAGAAAGAACAAAAGAAAGAAGAGAAAAAGGAAACTCACAAATGGTGGCGGGAATGTCTAAAAAAACGAGCTGTCCGGTCATCAATCACTGCGGTGCTGGTGGAGGTGGGAATGGAGAGAAACTCGGATCATAGTACTGCCCAAACTGCTGGCGGTAGACGTCCCTCATCATGTGGTCAAGGTCGTCTAAGTGTCTGTCTCTAGCATCCGCCCGGATCTCTAATGCTCCGACTCTGTCTGAAAGTCCGGTAGCCCAATCCGGCATCCTCTCATACCATCCCGGGGGGTGATCATACCATCCGGGAGCGTCGGCTGGTGCTGGTGCTGGTGGTGGCGGTGGTGCTGCTGGCTGCGTCGTGGACCAAGGAGGAGGTGTGCTGTACCAGGTGGGAGGTGTAGTCATCCACGTGGGCCTCTCACTCACGCTGGCACGGCGAGATGACGAGCCTGAGGCTCTAGCTGGACGTGGAGAGCGCCTAGGTACATCCGGGGCTGCCTCCGGCTGATCCGGAAACGTGCCGAACTCCTGCTCCGCTCCTCCACCACTCTCGTACTGCTCTCCCATCTCCTCCTCATCTACAACCGGTGGTGGAACGTAAGGGGGAGCTACAAGCCTGTTCGCATGCATCGCAGCGAACGTCTCCTTCCAATTGTGGCGTCCCGCCACAATGGAATACTCTGGCAGCCACTCAATACCCCTGCCTGTCCTACTCTCCCAGGGCATGCCCGCATAAGGCGGACCTCTATGTGTGGGGAAGATGAGTCCCCTAACCATAAATGCATGTAATCCTAGAGGTACGGCGGGTATGCGGGTGCAACCAGAAAAATCCACTCCGAATGTCCTAGCTATGTGGGTCACTATCCCTCCATAACCGATGTTCCCTTTCCTCTTGTTCTTCAATTTACTCATCGTCGCCGCCAAAAGAGTAGCACAATCTGCGCGGCATCCATAAAGCATGGCGTAAAGAAGGAATAGCTCATCCGTCTTGATCTTTTGGGGCGTCTCCGTCCTAGGAAAGAGACACTCCGAAAGAACACGGTGAGCTATCTTCAAGGCTAGATGGTACATCAATCTAGCCTTGGTATCAGCTGGTTGCCAACGGTCCTCGTCGGCATAGATCATGGCCACTTCCGCCCAAAAGTCCTTGGCGGAAATGCCTCTAGGAAGTCGACCGTTGTAGGTCTCATGGAACCCGAAAATGGCCCCAAACTCAACTATACTCAACTGGTAGTCTCGATTCATGAGACGGAAGGAGACGGTCCTGTCAACATGGCTGTGCTCGAAAGACGTCACAACCTCTCGGGTGATCTCCTCATAAGCGTCTTCACGAATGTTCGTGAAGACAAGCAAACCGGCTCTATCCAAGAGCCATGTAAGGTCATCTACTATGTTGAGAGGATGAAGATCCTCCAACAACAAATACCTAGGACCTATCACTGTCCTCTCCTCTGTCCTCTCAAACGCAGCTAGGTGGTTTTCGTGTATGGTTGGGATGCTAGGAGGAGGGGGTGAAGATGGAGGCGAAGGTGAGGATGGTGGTGAGGGAGATGAGGGTGGTGGTGCCCTAGATGTGGAGGGGTTGCCCTTTCTCTTCTTGTTTTGCTCCCCTTTCTTTTCCTTAATCCTTCCCGACATCCTCCTTACAAAATCCATTTCTGTTCAAAATTACGGGCTGTTCTTCCAAAATCACGGCCGTGGAACCTCTGTAGACCGTAATTCGACACAGATTTTTGTGAATCTCAGCAAATTCACCAAATTTCACCACAACAAGCAGCCCTAATCTAATTCCTTCCAATCTCAATCAGTTCTTCCTAAAAATCTCTAACAAAAACGAACCAAAACGACTAGAATCAAGAAGAGAGTAAAAACCTATTTTTCGGATTGAAAAATCCGAAATGTGCTTCCGTTGATGAATTTCCGCTCGATTCTTCGCTTGGATCTTGTTTGTGGTTGGATTTGCTTCAGTTTAGGAAGAAGAATCGTTAAAAACGATTAAAGAACGAAGATTTGGGAGAAGCTGCGGGTTTTCGGTATTTAGGGCGTGGAATTGGGGAGGAATTGTGGTGTTTTTGTGATGAAGTGTGGCTTTTATACTCGCAGGCAAATTTTCAAAAATCACGGTCTGTCGGGGCATTCCACGGCCGTGGAAATGTACGGACCCGTGGTTTTTGTGATTTTTCACAGGCTTTTGAGAATCACGGCCACTGTAGCTATGACGACCGTAATTTAGACCGTGGAACCTTCTGTAAAGCTTCAAAGTCCAAATTTCGTCACTTCTCTTCGACATTATTCCTCCTTTCTCCTTGTCCATCGATCCTACAACCAAAAACACGAACATACCGGAAGAAATCGAGGCAAAATAAAGCGAAAATGTCTATTCTAAACTAATCTATGAATCGAAAATGAAAACGATAATGCAATACCTTGGGTTGCCTCCCAAGAAGCGCTTTGTTTAAGGTCCGTAGCTAGACCAATCTCGCACTTATTCGAGTGCGGTAGGTGCGAACTCCTCAGCTTGGAGTTCCGGTGAGTACTTCTTGAGCCGTTGGCCGTTCACCTTAAAACTTCCGCTAGCTTCACCCCATACTTCAACTGCACCATGGGGGAAAATACGCTTAATTAGAAAAGGTCCAGTCCAACGAGATTTTAACTTACCTGGAAAGAGGCGAAGTCTCGAATTGAAGAGGAGAACTTGATCTCCTTCTTGGAAGTCCTTTGGAATGATATGCTTATCATGCCAACGCTTTGCTCTTTCCTTGTAGATCTTAGCGTTTTCATAGGCGTTCAAACGGAGTTCATCCAGCTCGTTGATGTCTAGGAGACGCTTCTCTCCCGCTTCCTTCATGCCGAAATTCAGCCATTTGATAGCCCAAAACGCTTTGTGCTCTTGCTCTACCGGCAAATGACAACACTTCCCATACACAAGGTTGTATGGTGTGGTTCCTATGGGAGTCTTGTATGCAGTCCGGTATGCCCATAATGCGTCATCTAGTTTCAAGGACCAATCCTTCCTAGTCCTTGAAACCGTCTTCTCTAGAATTCCCTTGATCTCCCTATTTGAGATCTCAACTTGTCCACTCGTTTGTGAATGGTAAGGGGTGGCGATCTTGTGAGTAACCCCATACTTGGTTAGAAGAGCTTCAAAGCGACGGGCTATGAAGTGAGAACCTCCATCACTAATGATCGTTCTTGGTGTCCCAAATCGCGGAAAGATGGTTTTGTTGAAGAACTTAACCACCACCATGGCATCATTTGTGGGAGAGGCAATTGCTTCGACCCATCTAGAGACGTAATCTACCGCCAATAATATGTATTGGTTTCCACAAGAAGAAGGGAATGGTCCCATGAAATCTACTCCCCAAACGTCGAAAATCTCCACCTCTTGGATGTTGTTAAGGGGCATCTCGTTCCTCCTAGAGATATTGCCTGTTCTTTGACAAGCATCGCAACAAGAAACAAAGGATTGCACATCTTTAAATAAAGTAGGCCAATAGAATCCAGATTGCAATACATTTGCGCTAGTTTTATTCGAACTAGCGTGTCCTCCACAAGGTAGTGAATGACAATGACGGATGACACTTTGCATCTCATCTTCCGGCACACATCGCCGGATGATGCCATCCGGACCTCTTTTAAAGAGGAGAGGTTCGTTCCAATGGTATTCCCGGACGTCCTTGAAGAACTTCTTCCTTTGTGCGTATGACAGTCCGGGTGGTATCTCCTGGCAAACCAAATAGTTAACAAAATCAGCAAACCATGGTTCGTTACCTTTGGAGACTACCTTGATACACTCCTCTATGATATGTAGGTGTTCATCCGGAAAGGAGTCATCAATGGGTAAATGGTCGTCCTCTAGATGTGTTAGACGACTCAAATGATCCGCAACAGAATTTTCTGAGCCTTTCTTATCGCGGATCTCAAGATCGAATTCTTGTAGGAGAAGAATCCATCTAATGAGCCTTGGCTTCGCATCTTTCTTTGCAAGGAGGTATCGGATCGCAGCATGATCCGTGTAGACAATCACCTTTGCACCTACAAGATAAGAGCGAAACTTGTCAATATCATAGACAATGGCTAGAAACTCTTTTTCCGTAGTGGCGTAGTTGAGCTGGGCTTCATCTAGCGTCTTGCTAGCGTAGTATATGGCGTGGGTTCGTCCTTCCTTTCGTTGCCCAAGAACAGCTCCAATAGCTACGTCACTAGCATCACACATAATCTCGAAAGGGAGAGTCCAATCCGGGGGTTGGATAATGGGTGCTGAAATTAGAGCTTGCCGAATGGTGTTGAACGCATCTAGACATTCCTGTGAAAACTCAAAAACCGCATCCTTCATCAATAGATTAGTGAGAGGTTTTGATATCTTAGAAAAGTCCTGAATGAAACGTCTATAAAATCCAGCATGTCCTAGGAAACTTCTTATTCCCTTCACCGAAATTGGGGGAGGAAGTTTCTCTATGGTCTCTATTTTAGCTTTGTCTACCTCTATCCCTCTACTAGAGACTAAGTGTCCTAACACGATTCCTTCCTTAACCATGAATTGACACTTCTCCCAATTAAGAACTAGGTTAGTGTCTTCACATCTTTGCAAAACAAGAGAAAGGTTAGAAAGACAATCGTTAAAAGAGGAACCGTAAACGGAGAAGTCGTCCATGAAGACTTCCATGATTTCCTCTACATATTCGGAGAAGATGGCCATCATGCACCGTTGAAAGGTGGCTGGGGCGTTGCAAAGCCCGAACGGCATTCTCCTATAAGCGAACGTACCCCAAGGGCACGTGAATGTGGTCTTCTCTTGATCATCCGGATGTATCGGGATCTGAAAGAAACCACTATAACCGTCAAGGTAGCAAAAGTATGAATGTTGTGCTAACCTTTCAAGCATTTGATCGATGAATGGCAATGGAAAGTGATCCTTCCGCGTTGCATTGTTGAGCTTGCGGTAGTCTATGCACATTCGCCATCCAGTTACGGTTCGGGTAGGAATGAGTTCGTTGTTTTTATTGGTGATGACCGTCATTCCTCCCTTCTTTGGAACTACTTGAACTGGGCTCACCCACTTGCTATCGGAGATAGGATAGATGATACCTGCATCAAGAAGTTTAAGGATTTCCTTCTTGACAACCTCCTTCATGGTCGGATTCAACCGCCTTTGAGGTTGTCTTGAAGTTCTAAAGTCCTCCTCCATTAGTATTTTGTGCATGCATAGGGAGGGTTTAATTCCTACTAAGTCCTCAATAGTATAGCCTATAGCTTTTCTATGTTTCCTAAGGACAATCATGAGCTGTTCATGTTCATCTATGCTTAATTCGGAGCTAACGATAACCGGGAAGGTGGAATTAGATCCAAGAAAAGCGTACCTTAGATGAGTAGGAAGTGGTTTAAGTTCCATGGCTTTCGGAGCTTCCACTGATCCTTGAGGAGCTTCCGATGTTTCCTTAGAAGTTTCTAAGGATGTTGAATGGTTTGGAGAAGAATTAGAAGAAGTGGAAGAAGTATGCCGATCGCCCTTTTCCACGGTCAAAATTACGGTTTCCTCTGGTTTTCCACGGCCGTAATATCCTCTGGAATGGAGGTTGATTTTGGTCGTGGAATCCACGGTCGTGGAATACAGAGTATGACCGTGGATTCGAGTATTCTCAGCCTCACCGTGGAGCTTCTCAAACTCCACCTCATGCATCTCTTCTTGTGCTTCTAAGGCTTCAATTTCCTCTTTGCACTCTTCTTCTTCTCCTACATCGGTTAGACTCATAGTAATAACCTTTTGCAAAGGATCGTTAAAGAGAATCGCACTTACCTCCTCCCTAGATAAACCTTCTTCGTCTTGGACATTGTAAATATCCTCATCAAAGATTGGCTCCTTCACTAGAGTGGAAAGAACGAACTCTACTTTCTCTTCCCCAATGTCAAAAGCGAGTCTCCCATTCTTGCAATCGACCATGCAGCCGGAAGTTGCAAGAAACGGTCTTCCGAGTATGATCGGGACCGGACTATCTGCAGGAATGTCAAGCACGACAAAATCAATGGGAACAAAGAACTTGCCTAGCTTGACCGGGACGTCTTCTACAATGCCGACGGGACGAGTAATGGATCGATCCGCCATGTATAACGTCATCTTCACCGGTTTAGGGTCGCCTAAACCGATCTTCCTGCACAATGCAAGTGGTATGATGCTCACACTTGCTCCCAAGTCACATAAAGCGTCATATGTGACCTCTCCCACTCCAATGGGAATGCAAAATGACCCCGGATCTTTCAGCTTTGGGGGCATTTTCTCTTTCATAGTCTTGATCCGAAGAATCCGAACTCATCTTGACCTCTCCAAAATCTTCTAGCTTCCTTTTGTTAGAGAGAAGCTCTTTCAAGAACTTGCCATAAGCCGGCATACCTACAATAGCATCAATGAAAGGTATATTAATATGCAGTTTGCTCATGAGTTCTATGAATTTACCGAATTGCTTGTCTAGGCGTGCTCGCGCTCTAGATTGAGGGAACGGTAGGGGAGGTTTGAAAGCTGGAGGAGGAACATAGACGTCTTCCTTCTCCTTCCCCTTTTCTTTGCTCTTCTCTACGGGGGCTTCAACGAAGGTAGGCTGCGGATCGGTAGTGGTCACCCCGCTCCTAGTTGTAATCGCCATTACCCTTCCTTTAGGGTTGTCCTCCGTCTTTCCTGGAAGTTTCCCTTGATTTCTAGGAACTTCCTCCGCATGGTTGAACATTTGATTTTCCAAAACCTTTTGAGCTTTGTCAACCTTAGAAATTTGATCATCAACCTTGATGATGCGGTTCTCCAACCCTTGAAGCTTTCCCAAGATCGTTTCCAACATGGGATCCGGCTTCTCCTTTCCCGTATTGTTTCCTCCATTTGGTGATTGCCCCTGGCTTTTCAAAGGAGTAGAGGAAGAAGAGGGTGGAGTTAGTGAATTGGAATTGGAAGGATAGGAGTTACCGGAATTTTGTTGATTGGAGCGCCAATTGTTGTTGTTCGAACTCCGATTGTTGTTCCAATTGTTGTTATTCCGGTTGTTGTTGTTTCCATTCCAATTGTTGTTCCGGTTATTGTTCCGGTTATTGTTGTTGCGGTTGGTGTTATCACCGCCGTTGTTGTTGCCCAAATAGCCAACATCCTTCTCTTGTTGCTTTGGGAAGTTGGTCTTGATAGTTTCCTTCAACTCTTTGATCTCATTGTTGAGGGAGAAAATCTGATTTTGAGCTTCATGTGTGAGCTTTGCTCCTTGCTCCACACGATTTCCCTCCACTTTCCGGTGGGAATACTTCTCTATGACTCTTGCTTGCTTCTCAATGAAGTCCCAAGCGTCATCTTCTCTCATGTCCATGAACGTTCCACATGAGAGGGATTGGAGGTTGAATTGCGTTCCCGCATCCAGCCCCTTGTAGTAAATCTCCAGCAAGGCAAGCTTGGATATGCCATGATGAGGGCAATCCAAGAGCAAATCCTGAAACCTTTCCCAAGATTGAAACAAACTTTCGTTAGGTCTCATAGAAAAAGCATTAATCTTACCTCTAAGTTCCGCTGTTTTGGATGGCGGAAAGAATTTGGTGAGAAACTCTGCAGAGAGGTCTTCCCACGTCTCTAGTTTCCCACTAGGAAGAGCTTGGTACCAAGATAGCGCTTTCCCTTTCAAGGAGAAGAAGAAAGGCTTGAGCTTATAGCTGTTGGTAGTAGCGCTCTTCGGTCTCATTGTCTCCATCATACACTCAAAGTTTTGCAAGTGTTGGTGTGGAGATTCAGCGCTTGTACCGCCAAACTGGCTTTGGCGAACAAGAGTGATAACTTGAGGGTTGAAGCTAAACCCTTGTACATCTTCAGCATCAAAGTTTACACCTAAACGGCGTGGTTGTTGTGTTGGATCCATCCGCTGGCCAAGAGTTCTCGGCTCATTATCCACACGTTCGACCCTCGCATTTCTAGGTGGAATGCGACGGTTAGCAGCTCCTTGCTGATTGAAAGGATTTATATTGATCGTGGGATCAATCTCTTCTAGCGGAGGCATGGAAGAATCACTATCATCGGTGGATGAGTGGTTTCTTCTTCTAGACCTTGTTCTCCTTCTCGAGGACTTCTTGCCCACCTTATCTTCAAGGTCGCTCATCTTTATCCTCATTTGGACGATCATGTCTTGTAGACCGTTAACTTGAGTTTGATGACGATCCATCTCATCCTGGAGGAGAGTCTCATTCCATCGGAGTTGAGCTTCCTTCTCCGCCAACTTAGTTTGAAGATTGTGCTCGTTTTCTTCAGCCATCTTCCTTTCCTTGCGCTTTTGCCTCAAGGTTTTCTCTAGCTCTTGATCAAGAGGTAAGAGATCTTCGGTGTTCCTAGACCTGCGCATGCACTCAAAGAAGAATCAAATAACGAGAGCAAGCTCCCAAGCTTGACAACCGGCTACCGGATTCGGACGAAGCCAAATCCCCGGCAACGGCGCCAAAAACTTGTTCGCTCCTAGAGGTGTGTGCAAATAAGCTTTAAATTTATAAAACTAGAATCAAGCAAGCGAACCCGCAATGTACGGATCGGCGTAGATTAGCAAGTATTCCAGAGTATCGAACACAGGGATTTGGGTGGAACGAACTCGATTGCAGGTTATCAAGTAGTAAATATAGGAGTTTGTAAATTATTGGGAAAACAACAATCCTAAAGATCCAAATATCCAGCTGTGACAATCGATTCAAGATATACTAATGATATAAAGACAGAGTAGAGATATGCAAAGGTATACTAATGTAAGGTAATCGTACGGTTGAGGTTCCAAAAACCTTATGTAACTCACCTATAAGAAACTCTCTATACAGGTTGTTGAGACTCAATATAGAAAGGTTCTAAAGGCAAGAATCAATGTCAAATACCCAAACCTATAATCCAAGGATCAAGACTAACTTATCCGATTGAGGTTATTGAGGCTCACAATCGAGGTAGAGGTTGTTGAGGCTTCACTACCACCTAGAAAAGACAAGTCTAAACTAAGCTAAGGCAAATCTTTAACTTTGGGTTAAGGTAAAAGCAAGCTCGTAAACTTAGGGAAATTACGGTTGGATCTTGAGATTCCACGGTCGTGGAACTCAAGAACAACCCGTAATTTAGGGTTGTCGACGACAATTCTCTAACTCTCAGGGTCTAATCTGTTTGCGATCGATCTATCATCATCTATGCCACAACTATCAACCCTTCACCTTAGAATTGTTAAGGGTTTTTAGCCAATAACTGTCATATTGATATTGATTCAAGAATTAAGAGATAAAAGATGAAAACTTTCAAGAACTATCAATAATCTTCAAATGAATCTCAAGATCACAATCAAGAACAAGTGTTTGTTAAAAGATTCAAACAGAGTAAACAATCACAACCTTAGGAAGGAAAAGAAACGGGATGTCAATCCGTTTCGAATTCAAACCTAAACAAGAAGAGTGATCTTCTTGCAAAATCCTCCAAGAACTTCGATCTTCCACGAACACGAAGATCACAAACAGCAACTCTTCAATACGAACTTTGATCTTCAATGAGATCTCCAAATTACTTTCAAGAATGAGGGTTTGTGCGTTTTGCCGCTAAACTAGGGTTTAAGGGTCGTAAGCGAGGTAGCGAGGTGTAAGCCAGGTGACGGAAATCTTGCTTCATCCGTCTTTTTATAATGCAGGGCCAAATGTCGGCCCGGCCCGGTCTTCAAAAGATCGTGGCTTCGAAACATGGCGAAAAGATTCGCCAAGATCACGGTCGTGGAATCTTCCACGGCCGTAATTTAAGGCGTGGAAACTACTACGGTTAGTTCCACGGCCGTAATATCTCCTGGAATGAACATCGAATTCTGACTTGGTTTCCACGGCCGTAATTTAGGGTAAGAACGTGGTTTTTCCTATTCTTCGTGCATTCCTCAATCTAGGACTCCAAATTGCTTCCAAAAAGTGTCCTCGATCTATGGACATATCAACTCAACTCTCCTTTGCTCGATTCCGTTCGGAAATAGCTCCAAATCACCTATAATCAACATAGAACTCGTGTAGACATCCATATCGACAATATAGGCAATACTAGCTCACATATGCACAAAGCTCAATCAAAGACTATCAATATGAATCAATTACGATTAGAAAACGTGCCTAAAATATCACAATATTTCATGCTAACAGTCACAACGGTCATCCCTCCTTTCTTCGAAACTACATGCACCGGGCTAACCCATTTGCTGTCCGAGATAGGATATATGATACCTGCATCCAACAACTTAAGAATTTCCTTCTTCACAACCTCTTTCATGATCGGATTTAACCGTCTTTGAGGTTCCCGTGAAGTCTTATGATCATCCTCCATTAGAATTCTATGCATGCAAAAAGAAGGTTTAATGCCAATAAGATCATCTATAGTATTACCCAAAGCCTTTTGATGCTTTCTCAAGACATGCATTAATTTAGACAATTCAGTTTCGGAGAGGGAAGCACTAACAATAACGGGATAAGTGGAATCCGGTCCAAGAAAGACATACCTCAAGTGATTTGGGAGTTGTTTAAGCTCCACGACTAGGGGCGCTTTCTGAGGGGGATTCTTGCTTCCTTCTTCCAGTAGAGTAGATCCAGAAACTGGACTTTCGGAAGTCTCAGTTGAAATTGTCTCGCCATCGACCTCGATCGAGGCGCAAAGGCGTTGACCGAGATGTTCTTCAGTCGCCTCGCTCAGTCCAGATAGTGCCTCGGTCGAGGTACTACAACTGGAACCGAAACTGGAGATCTTCGTCTCCTGGATTAGCTTCTCAGTTTTAGCTCCTGGATCTTCTTCCAGTGCTTTTAAGCTCCGTATATCTGCATCACAAGAAGCATCTATACCTTCCTCTATTAAACTGAAGCTAATAACTCTTTCGACTAGATCGTTAATAAGGATAGAGCTCACCAATTCTCTTGATTCTTCTTCATCGTAGATGTTGAAGATATCATCGTTTAGCTGCTCCCCTTCCATGGCTGCAAGTAGTGCGAACTCCACCTCATCGCCACCAATGTTGAATTTCAACTTGGCATTCTTGCAATCCACGTTGCAACCCGAAGTTGCTAGAAATGGCCTCCCGAGAATAATAGGAACAAGATAATCTGCGGGAATGTCAAGTACAACAAAATCTATAGGTAGATAGAAGTTACCTAACTTGACCGGAACGTCCTCCAGAATTCCCACGGGATGGGTGATGGAGCGATCCGCCATGTATAGTCGAATCTTGACCGGCTTGGGCTCTCCAAGTCCGATCTTCACACATAGCTCCAGCGGAATGATGCTCACGCTGGCTCCTAGATCACATAGGGCTTCACAAGTGACATCCCCAACTTGAATGGGAATGCAAAATGAGTCGGGATCTCTCAATTTAGGTGGCATCTTCTCCTTCATGATTTGAATAAGCCTCGAGGATTTAGATGTCATCCCAGCTTCACCAACATCTTCCAGTTTCCTTTTCCTTGATAGGATCTCCTTCAAGAACTTCCCATAGGCGGGCATTCCTAGAATAGCATCAAGGAAAGGAATGTTAATGTGCAGTTTATTCATCAAGTCAAGGAACTTACCAAAGTGCTTGTGTAGATGTGCTCTGGCCCTTGACTGGGGGAATGGAAGTGGTGGTTTGTATGCAGGAGGTGGAACATAAACTTCAGTTTCCCCCTCCGCTTTCTGTGGCTCCACCTCGGTTGGCATCTCGGTCGAAGTGTTCTTCGACTGCACCTGGACCGAGGTGGTCGTCGTCGGTACTGGCACCGACCGAGGCACTGGATCTGCAGTTTTCAATCCACTCCTCCTAGTTATGGCCATGATCTGGCCTTTAGGGTTGCTCTCCGTCCTTGCTGGAAGCTTCCCTGGATCTCTTGGCGCTTCATTCGCCCTACTTGCAAGTTGTTGTTCAAAGGCCTTTTGGGCCTTCGAAAATGAAGTCATAGATGTCTCCATAGCACTAAGCTTGATCAAGATAGCCTCCAGCACTGCGTCTTTCTTTTCTGGCTGAGACGAACTTGATCCTTGCCCCTGGCTCTTTAATGGAGTAGAAGAAGAAGAAGAAGAAGGGGAAGAGAGGAAAGGATTAGAGGAATCGTTAGAGTTGGAGTTAGAATGATTGTTACCAGAATTTTGGTTGTTCGCCCTCCAATTGTTGCTATTGGATCCTCTATTGTTGTTGTTGTTGTAATTGTTGTTCTGGGAACCGTTGTTGTTGTTGCGGTACCCGTTGTTGTTGTTCCTTTGTCCTTGCTCTTCCTTCTTGTTTTGAGCAACCAAGAGTTCCTTCAATTGCTTCACGTCATTCTTCAAAGACGTGAGTTGATTGTTGTTGGGCTGAGTTTCTTGGAAGTTAACTCGTTTAACTCCACCTTCAGCTCCTTGAGTGTATTTCTCCATATGCAAAACTTGCTTCTCGATGAAGTCCCAAGCTTCGTCAATCGCCATGTCCATAAAGGTACCGGCGGAGAGTAGTTGGAGGTTGAACTGGGTGCTTCCGTCCAGTCCCTTGAAGTATATCTCCAATAACTCTATCTTTGGAATCCCATGATGTGGGCAATCCAAAAGAATGTCCTTGAACCGCTCCCATGACTTGGACAAGCTCTCCTTGTCCTTCATAATGAAAGCATTGATCTTCCCTCTCATTTCAGCGGTCTTTGAGGGGGGAAAGAATTTGGTCAAGAATTCCGTAGTCATCTCCTCCCATGTGCTGATTTTTCCTGGAGGAAGAGATTGATACCAAGTAAGAGCTCTATCTATTAAAGAAAAGTAAAAAGGTCTTAGCTTGTAGTTGTTATTTTCAATCCTTGAGGGTCTCAAGGTCTCCATCAAGATCTCATAGTTTTGAAGATGTTGATGTGGGGATTCCTTCTCTAGCCCTCTGAATTGGCATTGGCGAATCATGGATAGAACTTGCGGTCGAAGTTCATAGTCATGGTCCACTGGATCTCCTAGGTTAACTCCTGGACGCCTCAGTTGTTGTTGGGGTCCATCCTTTGACCTAGGGTTTGTGGGATTCCTGCAAGAAGAACGTCTCGGACTGGCATCCGAGGTGGAAGTATCTCGGCCGGGGCGTCAGGTACTGGAACCTGCCTCGGTCGAGGGTCAGCAACTAGATCCTGCATCGGTCGAGGATCTGGAACTGGATCTTCCCTCGGTCGAAGTAGATATTGGTCTCGTAAGGCTGCCATATCCGCTTCGATCGCCTCAGTCCTGGTGCGAGTTTCTTCTTTTTCTTGCCTTAGCTCTTCCCTGCTGAGGCGTAGCTGCTCTAGTGCCTCTTTCAACTCGGCCTCAAGATCGCGATTGTCTTGGTTGGCCATCTTCGCTTCTCGTAAGCGACGTTTGTATGTCTTTTCTGGTTCGGGATCGTAAGAAATGATTTCCTTCCCAGTGCGGGTTCTTCGCATATACCTAAGAAAGAACCTGCAAAAGTCACTCAAGTAGAGTGGTTAGTAGACACGGGGGCAAGTGCCCCAAGAGCAAACCGTAACCGGCTCGGTCTAGACCAAGTCCCCGGCAACGGCGCCAAAAACTTGTTCGCTCCAAACGGTGTGTGCAAGCTTTAAATTTATAACCCTAGATGTAAGCTTAAAACAAGGATGCGAACCCGCAGTGTACGGGTCAATCGTAGTAAAGAGCAAGAAATTCCAAGGGTCGATCACAGGGACTTAGTGAAACAAAGTCTAATTACGGTATGCTTTAGTAATTACTAACCACAAAAGGTAAACAAAACAATCAAAGATGATATAGAAGTCAATAAAGGAAATATGCAATTCTAGGGATTAAAGCATCTAGTTGTGGTTCCAACTCAAGATCTAAAGATAAGCGGCCAAAGCTGAGGTTTTTGCATGGGGAAGGTGTTACTAAAGTGAAATAGATCACCGGGTAAGTCTCACTACTCACTAATCCAAGACCGTAACTCCTATTACCGGGTAAGTCTCAAGGAATTAAGATAAAGAACTATAACCTCAAACTAATACACCATCTAAGGGAATAGAATCAACCTTTACCGGGTAAGTCTCAGGCTAACTCACAAAGATGGGATAAAAGCACACTCAAACCCCAATAAAGGATAAACCTTTATTACCTACACTTATGATCTTAGGTAAACAAACAAAGGAATTACCGGGTAAGTCTCATCCTAGGCTTGCATTGAACCAGGAAAGGTATAATAAGAATAGTATTTGGCAAACTCTAATACTTAATTCTCAGTTTCGGATCAGATAAGTCACCTCGGTCAACCAAATTCCACCCCGGCCGAGATGTTCATCGACTGAGCGAGATGCTTATGGTTAAGGTTAAAGACTCGAACTTTCAGGGTCCTACTGTGATTAAGATCATTCTATCATTGTTTTTCCCACAACCTTCAGCCAATCAACCTAGAATCACACAAAGAGATTAACAACTCATCATCATGAAAGTATTAATCAAGTATATGGGAAGAAGGTGAATATTTGAACAAGAAGAATTTAATGAAAAGACTTCAATTACTGAATCAAATATCACAACAAAGCGTTACTTGAATAGAAATCCAACAAGGCAAGACAACAAGGAAGGAAATCTAAGATAACCTTACAAAAACCCTTCAAAAGCTAGAAAAGCTACAATCTTCCTTCTTCAACCTTCAAAAAGGTTCTTTAAATCTCCCAACTGGAGTATGGCTGTTGTGTGTATTAGGTGTAAGTGAGATGATAGCGGATGTCTAAGCACTCTCCGGGTTTGTGGAAAATCCAACCTTTTTATAGGAAAATTACTCTCCAAAGATAAGATATCTTAAAAAGATCTCTTCCCATAAAAATAGGTAAAATATATGATCTAGTATATCTTCTTCCTTCCAGGAGCCAAGCCCAAAAATATAAGATCACTTTCCAAAGATAAAAGATCTCAGCCAAGAATAAAATATTCTCGCCGCGTCCCAGGTGTTCGCCTCGGTCGAGTCGACTTCTCTAGATCACCTCGGTCGAGGTGAATCTGTGGTCAACCGAGGTGAGTCACAACTAAATGTGAAATCTCTCAAATCTGGTCCAAAGTGAATCTTTAATCCATGGCTATGCTTCCTGGATGGTTCCTTATGTTCCTGAATGTAGCTCCAATGACTCCATAGCTCCTTTTGCTCCTTTTTGATGCAAAACGTGCCATTTTACCTATGATTACAACAAAACTAGGTGTAGACCTCGATTCCCGCAAAGGTAGATAAAATGGTAATATAATCACATAATATACATACAAACATGCAGATTATTGAAGATAAAATGTCCAAACAAACCCCAAAATATAGACCATAATTCATGCTATCACTTCGCCATGAGATACCTGAGGGTTGCATGGTCAGTATATACTATTACCTTTACTCCAAGGAGATATTGTCTGAACTTCTCTAGTGCAAACACCACCACTAGCATCTCCTTCTTGGTGGTGGAGTATTTTCTTTGAGCTTCATTAGGCGTCATGGATGCATAATGGATGACATGTGATGCTCTTCTGTTCTTTTGTCCTAGGACAACTCCTACAGCATAACCGCTGGCGTCACACATGATCTCAAATGGCTTCTCGCAATCTAGAGACCGGATAATCGGTGCACTAGTGAGGCATACTTTCAAAGTGTCAAATGCCTTCTTACAATCTTTATCCAGTATGAAAGTGGAATCCTTCTTGATTAGCTCACACAACGACACTGAGATCTTTGAAAAGTCCTTGATGAACCGCCGATAGAAACCTGCATGACCTAGTAAAGAACGAATTTCACGCACATTAGTAGGGTTAGGTAAACTTTGAATAACATCAACTTTTGCATTATCTACTTCTATCCCTTTTGAAGATATTACATGTCCTAACATAATTCCTTGTTCAACCATGAAATAACATTTTTCAGAATTAAGAACTAAATCGGTTTCTACCCATTTTTCAGGAACAAGTTTTACATGTCCTAGGCATGCATCAAAACTATTTCCATGGACGGTGAAATCATCCATAAAAACTTCAATAAAGTTCTCTATGTATTCTGAAAATATACTAATCATGCACCGTTGGAAGGTGTCGGGAGCACTGCAAAGTCCCAATGGCATTATGCGGTTTGCAAAAGTGCCAAATGGACATGTGAAAGTCGTCTTTTTCTGATCTTCCTGAGCAATGGTTATTTAGAAATAGCCCGAATATCCATCCAAAAAGCAATAGTAGGGGTGACCTGTAAGACATTCCAACATTTGATTAGTAAAGGGTAAGGGAAAGTGATCTTTACGAGTTACCGTGTTAAGTTTGTTTTAGTCGATGCAAACTCTCCATCCGGTTTGTGTCTTGCTCGAGACCATTTCACCGTATTGGCTCTCCACCATGGTGATACCTCCTTTCTTCGGAACCACCTGGGTTGGACTAACTCACTTACTATCCGAGATTGGAAATATCATGCCCGCTTGGAGGAGCTTCAATACCTCCTTCTTGACTACTTCCATCATTGGCGGATTCAAACGTCGTTGGGGTTGCCTTGATGGTTTTTCCTCTTCCTCAAGGAGGATCCTATGCATACAAGTGGATGGGCTTATCTCCTTGATGTCCGCAATAGTCCACCCAAGGGCCATCTTGTGCTCTTTCAAAACCTTTACCAACTTCTCCTCTTGAACGGTGGACAACTTGCTAGAGATGATCACCGGCAAGGTATTGTTTTCTCCTAGAAAAGTATATTGAGGTGAGGTGGAAGGTCTTTCAATTCTATCTCCGGTGCCTACACTATGGATGGAACAAGCTTCTCGCTCGGAGTTAGTAAGGTGGGCCCAATGACCAAAGTGGAGATAGTGAGCCTTTTGTGCCCATCCAATTGAGCTAGGACATCCTGCATGCTAGATGTTAAGGCATATTCTAAAGTATGAATGTCAATGTCATGCTCAATTATGTTTTTCAATTCATCCATGTTAGAAATGTCAAACACATCTTGAATAGTAGGATCAATAACATCAATGACACAAAGAGAATGATCATCAATAGGGTGTTTCATTGCATTATAAATGTCAAACTCAACTACCTCCCCATCAAATTCCATGGTTAATTTGCCACTAACATAATTGATCTTTGTCATAGCGATTTTTAGAAAAGGCCTTCCCAACAATATAGGTGCAACATGTGAGTCATTTTCCATATCCGTCACAAAGAAATCAACAGGAAAAATCAAATTATCAACCATCACTAATACATCTTCAATAATCCCTTTCGGGTAAACATTAGATCTATCAGCAAGTTGGACTACAATCCGAGTTTCAATTAGCGGCCCAAGGCTAAGAGATTTATAGATAGAGTAAGGAAGAACATTGATAGAAGCACCAAGATCAAGCATAGCCTTATCAAAACGGGTTTCCCCTATAACACAAGGAATGCTTACCATGCCTAGATCACTACACTTCTTGGGCATTCAGTGTTGGAAGACGGCGGATACATGCTCACTAACTTGCACCTTTTTCTTGCCCTTCAGCTTCTGGTCCTCTTGAGGGTTCACAATTCCTTCAAAAAAAGAGCATACTTAGGAATACTCTTCACAAGTGTAAGGAGAGGGATATTTACCTCGCATTTGGAAAAGGTCTCAAAGAGTTCCTTATCCTTGATCACTCTTCGCTCCTTCAGTGCTTTAGGGAAGGGAGCCGGTGGTTTCTCAGCATACAAACGGGGAAAACTAGGACGAATATAAGAATACTCCTCATCAGAACCCTCTGTCGTCTTTTCCGCAAGGGCGGAAGCTAGCATGCGCAGGGGCGGCTCAGGGCTGTCACCGCAGGGGCGGTGTCATCTAGCCGTAGGGACAGCGTCTGCACAAGAGCCGACACAGCTGCAACCGCAGGGGAGGCTATGGGGGCGTCAGACTCGTCAGAGGGTTTTTTCTTCACTTATGTTGATGGCTTTTGTTGGATTTGCTTCCCACTCCTTAATGTTAGAGCACTAACATTCTCTTTAGGATTGACAACCGTCTAGGAGGGCATTTCGATCCTTGTAATGGCCTCCACCATTTGTCCAACCTGTTTTTCAAGGTTCTTGATGCTGGACTATGTAGTTTGGACATGGGTAGCAAAATGTTTAGTCAAAGCCTGCAACATATCCTCAGTGGCTTGAGACTTACCTTGTCGGGGCTGCTGCTGCTAGTTTAGTTGATCCCTCCATAAAAAATTTTGTTGATCACGCAAATTTGGCATGTAATTTTGTGCATATGGATCGTTCCTTGGCCTTTGTTGTTGTTGTTGTTGCCCATAGCTCAATGCATTCACCTCAGCATTGTCATCTTGGACTTGAGGGCACATGTCCGTTGGATGGTATAGATCGGCACAAACTCCACATGCCTTGAGTTGTTGTAGAGTTCCCATCAAAGTACATCTTTTCACCATCTCCTTCAATTCGGAAATTTTCGTTGAAATCTCATTACATCCATGATTGATAGCATGACCTTCGCTTTTGGTAGAGGTCCTTCCAAAATTCCGAGTTCCTTCCGCTAATTCCTGCATTTTTTCTAAATCAAGGTCAGGAGTGTCGTTTAGAATATTACCTCCACAAGCAGCATCGAAGATCCTCATCTCATTGTCAAGCAAGCCATTGTACAAGTACAAGACTAGGTCTTGAGTAGAATACCCATGGAAAGGACAGCTGGATCGGAGTCTTGCGAAACGCGCAAAATACTCATAAAGAGTTTCGTCAGCCTCTTGCTCTATGTTGCTTATAGCTTTCTTCAAGCTATTTGCCTTCTTAGCTAGAAAATACTTCCCCAAAAATTTCCTTATGGAGGTTCTCCCATGTGTCGATGCTACCGGACGGAAGATGGTAGTACCAATCATCCGCCCCATCCTTGAGCGTCAAACCGAACGCCCTCATCTTGATTTGTTCTTCGGTAATGTTGGTCGGCTTCATGCTCATACACACGGTATGAAATTCCCAAGATGTTTGATGGGGTCTTCACCACTTAGCCCATGGAAGGATGGGAGCAAGTGGATCAACCCCGGCTTGAGCTCAAAGTTGACTCCTTCCCCTATTGCCGGTATGGTAAACACAAGAGGGTGTTGAGTCAAGTCCGGCTGCGTGAGTTGGCGAAGAGTTCGGTCGGCCATCTCTTCACGGATTTGTTGTTGTCTACGTTGTCGGATGTGTGTTCTCTCAATTTCTGGATCAAAAGGAACAAATCCGGAGTGAGTAGCATGGGTTTGAACCATAAAAATGGTTCAAACCAATAATTAATAATCAAAAGAAATCAAAACACAACTTAAACTCCCCGGAAACGGCGCCGAATTTGACGAGGCTAAAATCCTAGGTCGTTGTCTTTTAGCTTAGGTCAAAGTAGAATTCCTAATGTTACACTAAAAAGTTTGTGTATAGTGTAAGTAAGGGTCGAACCCAAGAGAGTTAAGTTGAGGTTTTAATTAAATTCAATTATCGAGATTGTAACCAATAGGGATGGGGGGGTGGGGGTTTCGATTGAATTGTAACAAGACAGAAGCACAAGAAAACAAGTAAAGATGTGATAAAACGATGGAGAAAAGAGCTACACTAGGTTGATTCTTAGCATGCAAACTACTTTGGTTGGTTCTTTTTATAAGTATTTCATCAATGTTCTCGTCTTGATCATATATATATATGTTGAGCCAACCGGCATCAACACAACTTAACAAGTTAATGATCCGTAAACCTACAAGAACAAGGCACAAGTTAGCTATCAAATAAATACAAAGAGATATAAAGAAAGGAATAAAACCGTTAGACTTTTCTTTATATTTATATTCCTTTTCCTTTAAGCAATTACAACCATCTTTTACCTAAAGGTTTTCTACTAGATTAAGGACCCAAACCCAGAATCGATTAACCCTAGTTCTTTGCATGCAATTAGACACTTAAGGTGATCAAGCTAAGTGGCAAGAAACATGCAATTGTTAGTTAAAGCACAAGGAATATAAAACATATGACTGAATAATACTTATATTACTAAAGACTTACAACCAAAGAAGTAATGCAGCTTCAAAAACAACCCAATGTAGCAAGGAGGCTCTAGAAGCTCATTACAAAACACAAGATAATATAGAGAGAAAATGGGGAAATGGTGGATGATTCTAACAATTAGCCATGAACCTATTTATACTAGAATTATTAATAAAAGGGAGTAAATGTCCGTCCTAAACAGCCACCTTTAATGTCCTAAAGGTGGTGCAAACAACAAGAGTAAAGTCCTCTGGCGCTAAACCGTGGGGGCGGGCTTCACGGCCGCAGGGGCAGTTTAGGCCAAAACGCTTGGTGTTCTTCATGGCCGCAGGGACGGCCCGGCAATCCCGCAGGGGAGGATCTTTAATGCTCTTCAAATGTTTGACTCTTCATCTTTCTGTCGCTTCTGATGTCAAGCCGCAGGGGCGGTGCAATGTCACCGTAGGGGCGGTGACACTGGCTCTTCGGCTTAATAGCTCCACAGGTTGGTCCGCAGGGGCGCCGACTTCGCTTCTTCAAGGTGAGTCACCGTAGGGGCGTCCAGAGGTGGCCACAGGGGCGGTGACAAACTTCGTTCCCGGCGCTGGCGAAGGTGTAGCCTGTGTTCTGGAGTGCAATGCCACCCGCAGGGGCGGTGACACTGCTCCGCGGGTGCGGTGTGGCAACAGAAGCTTGTCTTCGTGAATGATCTTCAACTCCCAAGTGCTTCTAACATCTCTTTTGCTTCTTTTAGACTTCTTCTTTTAGATTAAGATGTTAGCAACACAAACCGACTCTAATACAATGAAAAGACTCTAAAAACTATCCTAATTGATAGTGATTCCATCACCTATCAGAAAGCTAATCATACTTCATATAAGATTAAAGAATGTGTAGCAAATAATACTCATCAAAATCAATCATGAATATTCTTGTTTAAATCACAAAGTCAAACAACATGCTCAAGGTCTCAAGAACTTTCAATCAATGGTCAAGGATAAGGATGTAATGTATAAAGGATATTGTGGTGCTAAATCCGGGAAAAGGATAAGAACTTCATAAATATGAACTCCACTTCATCAACAAGATTTTCTTACTTCTTTTCATCATATTTTCTTTTTTTACTTTTTACTTTTTGAGAACATGGACAGAGGTGCACAATAACCGAAGCCTTGAAGATCAGCTAATCTCAATTTCTCAAGATGCCTCAAACCTTGATGCACATACCTTGACCCGTTAGGACTGTCAATCAATCGAACTTTGGCAAGACACAAATACCCGGCTATGTGAATGGTGCCGAGTTACTCATCCTCATGGCTAACATCCCCAAACCTAATGTTTTCTAACACTTCTCCACCCTTCATCAACTTTCACTTGCTTTTTTTTTCACTTTCTTGCTTCCAAATTCCCTGATAGGTAAAGGAAGGCCAACATATATCAATGAGGGGCTAAAAGCATGATCAAGAAGAGGAAGAAAGAATACAAACTACCTTAATCATTCCAATAAGGATGTGAGAGAACTTATAACACATTTTTAACCTTCAAATTCAACATGATTTGGATAAAATAACTTACTAAACATGCTCAAATCTCAAACAAAGCAATCATACCTTAAACATATCATAAATTGTTTTAAACACATAAAGATCATAAAAACTATTCAGCAAATCATTTTCATCATTGGGATCATATCTAGTCTTGGAATCACAAAGTGTTCTGAAATTTCAAGTTTTCGAAACCCATCACGGTCGAGATACGTATGGACACCTCATTTGGCCATAAGTATTTCGGTTGAGACAAAATATTTTTTAAACCAATTTTTGCACGTTTTTTCGATCAAAAATCCTGATGCAATGCATGTGATGTACAATATAACCTCAAAGCACATAATGGAAGAAAAGAAATAGTCATAAGCGCATAAGTCGGTTATTATAGACCCAAGTTATCATAATATCTCAAAGCACCCCATACTTAGGACACATAGTCGCAATGGAGAAAAGAAGTCAAGAGAAAAGCACTTACAATGTCTAATGCAGAACCGCAAAAAAAGAAGAGAAAATAAAGCAGTAGCTCCGAGGAATACTCGATCATGCATCTAGAGGTGGAGGAGGGTAGAACGGGTATAAGGAGGGATCAAAGGGGTGGCCCATCTGATGCTGAAATTGCAGCTCCATCATCCGGCACTGATAGTGGTGGCCCTCCTCCATCTCGCGCCTCATAGCGCGAACCTCTCTAGTCTGAGCATCGAGGCGCCTATCGAGATCAGTGCGCAGATCCCCAAAGACTCCTCCATATGACGAGTAAGGTCGTCAATGCTCATGTGGGCCTCGGGTCGTGGTTGTTGCGGTGCTGATGGCGTGCCTATTGCGGGAACTACTGTGGTGGCATATGTCGCGGCAGATCACCATCAATCGCCGCATCATCCATGAGCTCAATCACCGGAGCACTCAGACCAACAGTGTCCATGCCGGTATCCATAGGAGCTCCTCCCTCATCATCCTCATCATCTTTCTCTATCTCAGTAAGTCTCGTCGCCTCCTTAACGAGCGGATCCCATATATCATTCCAATTGCGTGGGTTGGAGGCCGTGAACTTGGCGGACCATATGATACCTCTTCGAGCCTTAGTTTCCTAAGGCATGGCCACGTATGATAGACCGCGCCCTCGAGGAACCAAGATCTGGCAAGTGATGAACTCCTTTAACCCTAATGGTTTGGCCTCAGCAGCCAAAGTACAAGTAGAAAGGTCAAGGTCGATGGCATTTTCAATGTGTGTAACCAATCCACCTAAATAAATATCTCCCTTTTTCTTGCTCCTGATCTGGGGAAGATCCTCATCTAACATGGTAGTGAAATCCGGGATCTCATATGCAGTCATACACTAAAGTGTGAAAAGCGCACCTTGTCGGATTTTCTGTGGTGTCTCGGTGTGAGCTAGTAACATCTCACTAAGGATCCGGTGTGCTATCTTAAAGGCAACGTGAAAGATGCACGTCTCTTTTGAATCTCCTAGTTGGAAATTCTTGGCGCTAGCCGGAATGTGGGCAATACGGGTACAAAAAGCTCTAGTATGGTTGCGAGAAGGGAAATATGTAGTCGTGGGATTGAAGAAACCAAATATAGCTCCAAAGGTTTCTGTAGTGTATTTGTAGGTCTTGTTCATCTGGCGGAATTGTACATAGTCCTCATCCGACACATAAATGATGGAAATTAGGAACTCATAAGTCGGCTTTACATAAGCTGATGTTCGGATCGAGCCAATTGTTTCAAGCCCTACAGTGGAGATCATCCTCTTCAAGTCATCGACTATGTGCAAGCAAGCAAAATCGTCGATATCGATGTAACGAGGTGCTATGACCGGGTGGGAGCAAATGCAGTCATTTTTTTCTTTGAGGTTAGGGAGAATGATTGGTAGTTGTGGAGGTGGAGGGGGTGGAGGTGAAGGTTGTCTGGCCTCAGCACGATCACGGAGCATAATTTGTTGATTGGATCGACGAAAACCTTCCATTTCAACTAGGTATCTCAGGCTATTCTTAAATTAACCTCGGTTAAGATGCCTGGGCTTGACCGAGATGGAACTGGTTTCGATTGAACTCCCAAATCTGTAACTTTCTACCTCCAAAATCACTACCAAATGCTTCCTAGGGGATTCTCCAGTTATTTCCAACACAACAATCAAGAAACAATCTCCGAAATCGAATGAAATCAAGAAAAAGGGTTTTCGAACGAGATTACCCGATTTCCTGCAGAATGCGGTGGATTGAAGTCTCAATTGATGCTAGAGAAGTCTATATCGTGCTTCCCCTATGGATTGCGAGCCATAAATCGTTGGAAATGAGCAAAATGGAGATTCGAGAGATTAGGGCTCGTTTTAGTCGAGACGGTGTCGGGAGAGAGGGAAAAGTGAGGAGGGAGAATATTCTTGTTCTTTTATACCCGCCAGAAATTTTAACTACATCTTGGTCGAGATGGTTGTCAGCATCCGAGGTGGTCAACCGAGGTGACTCCATCCACATGCTTCCCCTTTGTTGTTTCCCTTGAGTGGTACCGAGTTCCTGTTATGATGGACACACAAAATGCACAAACTACACTAAACTATACTAGATAACAAAAAAGAAAGTAATACCTTGGGTTGCCTCCCAAGAAGCGCTTGATTTAAAGTCTCTCGCTGGGCCCAACCTATTCTCGATCAGACGAGATGTAGTTGCAATCTCCTCAACCAGGACTTCCGGTATATACTTCTTCAACTGATGACCGTTCACCTTAAAGTTTCCCTTCCGTTCACCCCATACTTCAACTACACCATGGGGAAAAACATGTTTCACAATATAATGCCTAGTCCATCTAGACTTCAACTTACCAAGAAAGAGGCGAAGGTGGGAGTTGAAGAGAAGAACGAGAGCTCATTCTTTGAACTCCTTTGGAATAATGTGCTTGTCGTGCCACTTCTTTGTTCTCTCCTTGTAGATCTTATCATTCTCGTAAGAATTCAAGTGTAGTTCTTCGAACTCATTGATGTCCAAGAGTCGCTTCTCTCCAGCCTCTTTGATATCAAAATTTAGCCATTTTATTGCCCAATACGGCTTATATTCCAGTTCTACGAGAAGGTGACAAGATTTCCCATAAACCAAGTTGTAAGGTGTGGTTCCTATGAGTGTTTTGAAGGTTGTCCTATATGCCCATACAACGTCGTCCAACTTCATGGACCAATCTTTTCTTGTCCTAAAGACGGTCTTTTCTAGAATTCCTTTGATTTCTCTATTTCAGAACTCAACCTGACCACTAGTTTGAAGGTGATAGGGAGTTGCTACCTTATGGGTTACCCCATACTTCGACAAGAGTACTTCAAACTTCCGGGCTACGAAGTGTGTTCCTCCATCACTTATGATGATTCGAGGTGTCCCAAAGCGTGAGAATATGGTCTGGTTGAAGAACTTTACAACTACCGTGGCGTCATTGGTGGGAGAAGCAATGGATTCTACCCATCTTGATAGGTAGTCCACTGCCAATAGTATGTATAGATTTCCTCCAGAAGATGGGAATGGTCCCATAAAATCAACTCCCCACACATCGAAGATCTCAACCTCTTGAATATTATTGAGTGGCATCTCGTTCCGTCTAGACAAATTTTCTGTTCTTTGGCATGCATCACAAGAAGCAACAAATGTTTGTAGATCCTTAAATAATGAAGGCCAAAGGAAACCCGAACGTAATACCTTAGCGCACATTTTGTGAGCACTAGCATGTCCTCCACATGGTAATGAATGGCAATGTCTCATAACACTCTCTGTCTCATCTTTCGGGATGCATCTCCGTAACATCCCATCTGGACCTCTCTTGAAGAGTAGAGGTTCATTACAAAAGTAGTGACACACATCTTTAAAGAATTTCTTCTTTTGTACGTATGATAGTCCTGGAGGTATTTCCTGACAAACAAGATAATTGACAATATCAGCATACCAAGGTTCGTTACCTTCCGAAATCTGGTAAAGACAATGCTCCATCCAATGCAGTTTCTCATCGGGAAAGGAATCGTCGATCGGTATGCCATCTCCCTCTAAAGCAATGAGAGGTAGCCGGTGATGACATGAATTATATACCATCTTATTCATGCATATTATGAGTTTATCACCTCAGTTTCACATTCATTTTATAGAAATTGTATGACTTTTAGTTCATTTTCATATATTTATCGAGAATAGAAGTCTACACTATTTTATTTGTGAAAATCTAGGAAAAATGGCGAGGTGGCACGAAAAGTAGGGAGGTGGCACGAAGATATGAACAAAATATCATAGAAGATATGGAAGGAAGCAAAAAGATATGGAAAAGATCATGATAGAAGATAAAAGTTGTAACAAAAAGATATATCACGATCCCGGAGAAAAATCGGACGATTGCTTATAAGAATCGGTCGATCTCCTTCACAGATGACTCGATTTTTATCCGATTGGTTATAGGATTGTAACCGAAAGATCACGCCTCATACCCTATAAAAGGAGGACGTCCCATGCCTTCAGAATCAGCCAATTCCATCCAAGACTACTGAGTCTTAGGATCGAGAGAATCGAGGAAGGCATTCAAGGAGGAAGATCGAAGGAAGTTCGGGAGTTCTAGTTCAAAAATATAGTTCTTGAAGGTTTTGTGAGTTTGATTCTATATTCGGTTTTTGTGATTGAGAATTGGAGTTTGTTATAGAGTTTTATTTAAGTTTTGAAAGATTAAAACGTTGTTCTTATGCTTTTGGTTTGGTTTTAATTCAAAGATTCAAGTTTTCTCATTATTCTTCGCTTCCTTGATTTGAAATATCTTTTGATTTTGATTATGTGTTTTCTTGGCTAAAACCCTTGTGATTCTGGGGTGATTGGTTGATGATTGTGGTTGAGATGATGATAGAATGATCTTAATAAACAGATTGGATCTTGAGAGCTGAGTTTAACCATCGCAGAAGGCAAAAATCGGAATGTTCTTGGTCTAGATCGGACGATCTCCTTTGATGAACAGCCCGATTTTCCTTCTGCCGTACCTATCTTGCCTTATCCTATATCCTTGGTTAAAGATTGCTAAAACCCTAGCCTTGTTGAATCTTTCTAACCTATATCCGAGTGTGGGAAGAGACTTACCCGGTGATTTCCGTCCTTGATTGTCGACGATTACAAGTTCTAGGTAGTAGAGGATTCAAACCCTTGTATTAAGGTTAGTGTGCCAAAACCCTTACCTTTGTGAGTTAAACCTGATTCCCTTGAGTTTGTGTTTGGTTTTGAGAATATTATCCTTCCCTTAGATCCTCTATCTTATCGAGACTCAACATCTTTTATTTAGAGCCTTTGGGTTTGGACATGGGTGGTGGAGACTTCACCGTACATCATACCGCTTTTGAACATATACCTTAGCAACCCCATATCTGTCCATCATATATGTCCATATAATCTTTAGAAGTCTTGAATCGAAAACCACAATCGGATTCCTTGATCCTTAGAATCGTTTTCCCAAATCTTTACACAAAATTAAGTCTTTGTCTTTTAAATTATCAAAAGTTGCATCTTTCCTTGTTAGATTTCTTATTGTGATTTTGATTTCACCAAATCCCTGTGTTCGAACCTGGAATTCTTGCTTTTATTGCAATCGATCCGTACATTGTGGGTTCGCTTTATTGCAATTATTCTTGGTATAAATATCAAACCTTGCACACACCTTTCGGAGCGAACAAGTTTTTGGCGCCGTTGCCGGGGATTTGGCTTAGACAAATTTGGTTTCGGTTATCTAAATTGGAAACTCCTTGCTTTTGCTACTGATCGCCTTTCTTGAAGTGTTCTTGCAGAATCTTGCTATAGGTTTATGCGAAAAACTCGAGCGAGTAAAGAAATCGTACCCTACGATTCCGAACCCGAAAAGACCTACAAAATGAGATTGAAAGAAGCAAAAAGAATGGCTGCTGCAAATAACGAAGGAGAAGTTAATCTTAGAGCTGAATTTGATGAAGCTCTTGATCGAGTAAGAGAACGAGATGAAGCTCTCGTTAGACTAAGGAATGAAGGAATAGCTAAAGAGGATCAGCATTAAGCCGACATGGCCGATATGAGAGAATCTATTCGACTACTAAAGGAGAAAATTGATGGGAATGCTAGAGCTGCAGGAAATCCACCAGCACCCCTTATTATACCACCAATTGCACCTCTTCCAAGAGTTGGGATAGAAAATCCACTAATTAGAATACCGTAAATATTGGGTGAAAGAATGGATCCCGTTCAACAAACACGCCGACCGGGTGAGTTAATCGATCCAATGGAGCAGAATATTGGATTTACACCACAAGCTATTACTATGATCCGCCAAAGCAAGTTCGGTGGATTGGAGAGGGAATCTCCACATCAGCACTTGCAAGATTATTAAATTCTCATGGAAAACATGAAACCTGCAGGAGCAACTACTAACAACTATAATGTGCGACCTTTTTATTTTTCTTTGAAGGATAGGGCGCTTGCTTGGTATAATTCACTCCCCACGGGAAGGGTGAACACTTGGGAGAAAATGACTTCGGAATTCCTCACCAAATTCTTCCCGTCATAAAAAATGGCGGAAATAAGAGGCAAAATCATTGCTTTTTTCATGTAGGACAACGAAATCCTATACAAGTCATGGGAAAGATTCAATGACCTTCTCTTGGATTGCCCTCATCGTGGCATTCCAAAATTGGAGCTGCTGGAAATTGATTGCAAGGGTTTGGATGGAGAGACCAAGTTCAAACTCCAATCCCTTTTAGCTGGAAAATTTGTGGTTATGAGAGTCGATGACGCTTGGGATTTCATCGAGAAGCAAGCTCATATTGTTGAGAAGTACTCCCAACGAGGACCCGAAGCCAGAAATCCAAGTGCAAGAACTCCAGGAGTAAACTTGACTACCGATAACGTTAATCAAATAAACGCTCTCAACAACGAGATCAAGACTTTGAAGGACTTTTTGAAGAATCAAACGCAAGCATCAAAACAAAATGCTAGCTACGCCGGAAGAGGAAATAATCAAGGAAATCAGCAAGGAAACAGGAATAACAACAACAACAACAACAACAACAACAACAACAATAACAACAACAACAACCGGAATCGCAATAATCATTGGAGATCCAACCAAAACAATGCCGGAAATCCTTATTCCCATGTTGAAAAAGCTCTAAATCCCCCTTCCTCTTCTACTTCTACTTCTTTTAAAGAGCCAAGAACCATCTTCGAGTTCAACACCCAAGGATCGACTAGAAGGAATGATCGAAGCATTGGCTGGAAAAATGAGCAGAATGGAAAGTACAATCATCTCCGTTACTAAGGCACAGAAATCCCTAGAAAGCCAAGTGTTCAACAACGCCGGAGAAGTTCCAAGAGATCAAGGGAAGCTTCCCGGAAAGACGGAGAACAACCCTAAAGGCCAAGTAAATGCCATCACCACAAGAAGCGGAGTCACCACTCACGACCCGCTACCTAAGAATATGGATAAAGGAAAGCAACCAATGGTTGAAGAGGAGGAACCTAGCAATAAAGAGAAAGCACCGGTCTATGTTCCACCTCAAGCATACAAATCACCGCTACCTTTTCCAAAATCTTGTACTAGAGAAAGGATTGATAAAAAATTCGGTAAGTTCGTCAATCTTATGAGCAAATTACATATTAATATCCCTTTTATGGATGTCATTGTAGGAATTCCGGCATATGGAAAATTCTTGAAGGAGATTCTTTCCAACAAAAGGAAACTAGAAGACGTTGGAGAAATAAGGATGACTAGGAGGTCTTCCGATCTTATCCAAATGATTAAAGAGGAAATGCCGAAGAAGTTGAAAGATCCCGGATCTTTCTGTGCACCTATCAACATCGGGAAAGTCACATACGAAGCTTGAGCAAATCCGAAGGAGAGAGCTCGCTAGATTTCATATCCCAGACTGCTGAGCCTGTAATAGAGCAGTCTTCTACTTCTAGTCGACTGCTAGCCTGAGAGAAGGCGGCCTCTCTCGGGAGCAAATCCTGCACCTTCACCTGCGAAGTGCTACGCTTCACGAAAGACTAACTCCACGCTCATACTAGAATCACAAAAAAATCAAGCAAGGGGATGGACACCACTTGCCTTGTGTGAAAGAGCTGGACTTGGACCACCATAACCGGTCAAGATGACTCTCTATATGGCGGATAGGTCCATCACACACCCCGTGGGAATTATAGAAGATATACCCGTCTTGCTAGGTAAATTTTATATTCCCATAGATTTTGTTGTTCTTGACATTCCTGCAGATCATCTCGTTCCGATCATACTTGGACGCCCTTTTCTTACAACTTTGGGCTGCGTTGTGGATGTCAAGAATGGAATACTCTCCTTTAACCTAGGAGAAGATCATGTGCAGTACCATCTCCCTTCAATGCTCAAAGGACCAACTACAGGAGATGACATATATAACACTTACGATGACGAGGAGGCATCAAGAGAAGAGGTAAGTTCAATCCTAATCAAAGATCCTCTTGAAAAAGTCATTAGTTTGTGTATTGTAGATGAAGGGGAAGAGGAGGAATGCAACTTTCAGGTTCGAGCATTAAGAACCTTAAAGGAGGATCCCATAATATTGAATTTGAAGAATTCGATGGATGCACGAAAAAGAGTGAAGAAATCGGTTCGTCTCAGAAAAATCGACCGATTTTTGGAATTAATTTATTAATTTAGCCGATCTGACCGAAGTCGTAGCTATGGATCGGATGAAAAATCGGATGAACAAAGCCAGATCGACCGATTTTCCTGTAGCTTCTGGGACTTTTCAACAATGGATTAAAAGCATTTCTGCTTGCAACAGCGCACCTTCTTTGACTTCAAATCCTTCTCCAAGGTCTTCTACAGGCCAGGACACACCTTCTAAAGATCCTTCCACTTTGAATTGAAACCCCTTCCATCTCATCTAAGGTACTCCTTCTTGGGACCGAATTCTACTTATCCGGTTATTGTAAGTTCAAAATTGACTGAAATTGAACTTAATAAGTTAATGACTGAATTGAGAAAGCACAAGAAAGCTATTGGCTATACTATTGATGATCTTGTTGGCATTAAACCCTCTTTATGTATGCACAAAATATTGTTTGAAGATGACCACAAGCCTTCACGAGAACCTCAACGACGGTTAAATCCGATCATGAAAGAGGTTGTGAAGAAGGAAATTCTTAAGCTTCTTGATGCAGGAATTATCTTCCCTATTTCTGATAGCAAATGGGTTAGCCCGGTTCATGTAGTTCCGAAGAAATGAGGAATGACCGTTATCACAAATGAAAAGAACGAACTCATTCCTACAAGGAAGGATCATTTCCACTTTGACTGAAATTGAACTTAATAAGTTGAATGTTGCAACAAGGAAGGATCATTTCCCCCTTACCTTCATAGACCAAATGCTTGAAAGGTTAGCACAACACTCCCACTTTTGCTATTTAGATGGTTATAGTGGTTTCATTCAGATTCCCATTCATCCCGATGATCAAGAGAAGACCACATTCACATGTCCATGGGGAACGTTTGCCTATAGAAGAATGCCTTTCGGACTTTGCAACGCTCCACCCACCTTTCAAAGGTGTATGATGGCCATCTTCTCCGAATACATTGAGAATATAATGGAGGATTTTATGGATGATTTTTCTATTTATGGTTCTTCATTTGATGAATGTCTTGCTAACCTTTCTCTAGTCCTTCAAAGATGTGAAGATGCTAATCTTGTCTTGAATTAGGAGAAATGTCACTTTATGGTTAGTGAAGTAATTGTTCTTGGACACATGGTATCCAGCTGTGGCATCGAAGTCGATAAAGCTAAAATCGAGACCATCGAACGACTACCTCCGCCAACATCGGTGAAAGGAGTAAGAAGTTTCCTTAGTCACGCAGGTTTTTATAGACACTTAATTAAAGACTTTTTATAAGATTTCTAAACCATTAACTACCCTACTAATGAAAGATGTGATTTTTGAGTTCTCAAAGAATTGTCTAGATGCTTTCTACAGGATCAAAGAAGCATTAATCTCAGCTCCCATAACTCAGCCACCAGATTGGAACTTACCTTTTGAGATCATGTGCGATGCTAGTGATGTAGCAGTAGGGGCTTTCCTTGGACAAAAGAAAGGTGGGAGAACATATGCAATCTACTACACTAGCAAGACGCCAGAAGAAGCCCAACTAAACTACGCTACAACGGAGAAGGAATTATTAACCGTGGTTTACGTTTTCGAGAGTTTCGTTCTTACCTTGTAGGAGCGAAAGTGATCGTTTACACCGACCACGCAGCAGTTCGCTACTTGCTCACAAATAAAGATGCGAAGCCAAGACTCATTAGATGGATTCTCCTTCTACAAGAGTTCGATCTAGAGATCCGTGACAAGAAAGGATCCGAAAACTCGGTAGCGGACCACTTGAGTCGACTTCCACACGTCCAAAGCAAGGAAGATGATCTACCTATAGATGAATCATTTCGGGATGAGCAACTACATGAAATTGAGGAATATCTTAAACAAATCGCAGGAGGTAACGAACCTTGGTTTTGCTGATTTCGTTAATTACTTAGTTTGCAATGAAATACCTCCAGGATTATCATATGCTCAACGAAAGAAGTTCTTCAAAGAAGTCAAGCAATACTATTGGAACGAACATCTCCTCTTCAAGAGAGGACCGAACGGAATGATTAGAAGATGCATTCCGGAAGATGAGGTTGAGAGCGTTATCCGCCATCACCATTCATTCCCTTGCGGTGGACGCGCTAGTTCACACAAAACTAGTACCAAGGTATTACAATCAGGATTCTTTTGGCCAACTCTATTCAAATATGTGCAGAAATTTGTTGTTGCTTGTCAAAGAATAGGGAACATATCAAGAAGGAATGAAATGCTTCTCAATAACATTCCAGAGGTTGAGATCTTCGACTTATGGGGAGTAGACTTCATCGGACCATTCCCATCATCTTGTGGAAACCAATACATACTTCTAGCTGTAGATTATGTTTATAGATGGGTTGAAGCAATCGCTTCTCCTACTAATGATGCCATGGTGGTAGTGAAGTTCTTCAATAGAACGATCTTCCCAAGATTCGGGACACCCCGAACCATTATTAGTGATGGAGGAACGCATTTTACAGCCCGTAAATTAGAAACTATATTGCCTTAGTATGGGTTTACCCACAAGATCGTCACTCATTACCATCCTCAAACAAGCGGACAAGTGGAAATATCAAATAGAGAAATCAAGAGCATCCTAGAGAAGACCGTTTCAAGAACAAGGAAGGATTAGTCACTCAAGTTAGATGATGCACTTTGGGCATACCGAACCGCTTTCAAGACTCCCGTAGGAATGACACCTTACAATCTCGTTTATGGGAAATCTTGTCATCTTCCAGTTGAGTTAGAACACAAAGCGCATTGGGCAATCAAATGGCTAAACCTTGACTTAAAAGAAGCTGGAGAGAAACGCTTGCTGGACATAAATGAGCTTGAAGAGCTTCATCTCAATGCATACAAAAATGCGAGGATCTATAAAGAAAGAACGAAGAGATGGCACGATAAGCATATCGTTCCAAAGGAGCTGAAAAATGGAGATCTCGTCCTTCTTTTCAACTCAAAACTTCGTCTACCCAAATAAACTCAAATCCCATTTGTCCGGACCTTTTTTAATAAAAAAAATATTTATCCTCATGGTGCAGTTGATATTTGGAGCGAGAAAACGGGAAGTATCAAAGTCAACGGACACCGCCTAAAGAAATACACACCGGAACTACCAGTAGAGGACATTGCTCCTACCCTTCTCGAATGATCATTGGAAGGAGATACACACCGGAACTACTAGTAGAAATACACACCGGAACTACCAGTAGAAATACACACCGGAACTACCAGTAGAAATACACACCGGAACTACCAGTAGCGACCTTAAATCAAGCGGTTCTTGGGAGGCAACCCAAGGTTATTCTATGTCCCTTTTCTTTTTCTTTTTAGCTTAGATTAGTTTTATTTTCTTTTTTGTTGGTACGCTCCGGGTTTTCTCGTGTTTTGATGACAAAAAATAGGAACAAACCACAAGGGAGGAGCTTATGATCAAAGTTTTGAAGGAAGGAATCGATAAAAGTTCATCAAAAGGACAAACAGAGAAAAATCGGATGACTCTACTCTGGGATCGGTCGATCTGGGAGAAAAAGAAGAATTAATTCGGAACGATCTAGCAAAAGTCGTAGCTTGAATTGGATGAAAAATCGGATCACCGAGAAAATCGACCGAATTTTACGATGTTCATTACTGATTGCACTGAGATCGACCCGATAAAAAAAATCGGCCCCCAAAGATCGTCCGATTTCCTTCAGAAAAATCAGAGATATAAAAGCCCTTCTTTTCTTCTTCTTCCTCACAACTCTTCATTCTCTCTATCACTCTCCTCTTTGAAAACAGTCGTCAAAGCACCCCTCTCTATCAAATCTTCGTTCCTTAACCGTTTTCGCTCATTCTTGAGCCAAAACCGTAGCCCTCGACGAGACAAAGAAGGTTGGAGCAGTTTTTATCTTGGAAAATCGGCAAATTGCTCGGATTTCAGGTTTTGAATTTCACAAACCCTAAGTTTTCAAATTCCTTAGATCCGGTCTTTTGAAGAGTTTGTTTGCTTATTTTGCTGAGCTAGGAAGTTTAGAAACTATTGTTGGAGTGTTTTGGTGTTACATGTTTGAACAAACTGCTGCAGAATCGAACGATTGATTGAAACAAGGAAAAATCTAGTCGTTACCCAAGAAAATCGACCGATATGCCTTAGGAATAGCCCGATTTTTGCTTTGTTTTTGGATGGATAGGGTTCGTAGATCAACCAGAAACCTGTTTTTCCGCAAGGCATCCTCATCCCAACCTCCCTCAGCACCTCAGCAACCCCCTCCAAGACTCCCCACCATCCAAGACAAATATAAACGCCGTTATGAGCGTCTTTTATCTCGCTCCGTCATAGCACCTCGCTACATAGAGTTGGATGGCTCAATGTGTTGCATATTAGGGAGGATCTTGACTGGATTATAGAGAAGATCAGGCTGATTTAATTTATGCAAATAAGAGAGAATGCATATGTGGAGATAACCCATGAATTCCTTAGCTCCTTCACCCATGACCTGGATATTAGAAAAGTAACCTTTAGATTGATGAACAGGAACTATAACTTTGATGTTGGGGTGTTCGGAAATTTCTTTGGCTTCCCGGTCCCCCATGCAGGCACATTCCCCCATGCAGTCAAGACCTCTGAATTTTGGGAGACTATCTCCATTGGGAAATACGAAGGTGACAAATGGAGGCCCGGTAATTCAAAGGAGAAGAGCATGTACAATCTTACCTTCAAGATTGCTCACCGGATCTTGAGCGAGTCTATGTTTGCTAGGACGGAGACCCCGCAGAAGGTACAAGCTAATAAGCTCTTCATCCTTTATTGTATGACTGAGGGAATGGTTCCAGATTATGCTACCATGTTGTCGGACTACTTGGCAAAATTTGCCAGCAAATCCGGCGGCCACATTTGTGTTGGAGGACTTGTCACTTATGTAGGAAAGGCATTAGAGGTGGAAATTTCGGCGTGTACTCTTGCTGCAAAGGTACATCCCTTAGGGATTCAGAGATTGGTATCTAGAGGAGTCATTGTTCCGAGAGGACGAGGAGAGCCGCATGTAGCCATGCCTTGGGATTGACAACCCAAGGAGATTCTTTGGAAGCCACGCTACACATTCAAGAATGTCTACTACTGGAAGGAAGGATTCAAGCATTTTAGTGATGAGGATTTTACTGAGGACGAGGGTGGAGATGTTGAGGATACAGGAGAAGACACTGAGGAGTACCCCACTGACACATAGGCTCCAGATGGAGGCATGCTTGAGTTAGGAGACGGAGGGGACACCGAGGTTCTAGACACTGACCAGGAGGGTGGACGACAAGGTCAGTAGATGATGATGCCACATGGGAAGAGAAAATGGCAGAGGCTGATCCATTTTTCCAGCCTCCACATGAGATGCCACCTAGACCACCCCACCGGTTATTCTCACGCTGACGTCGAGCCCGGCCACAGAACGATAACTCCAGTTTCGGCACCCGGATGAACACATTGACTAGAGAGTTCCAGAAATTCTAGACTAAGGTACGAGGCCGTAACTCATCCTATGATGGCTAGTGGAGCGACCTCTACTATCACACTTTTGGCCATTTCTATGATCCATCCGCTCCGGTGTATCCACCACATCCACCACAACAACAGGACTGAGAGACTCACCTTTTACATTGTAAGTATTTTTCTCCATTTCTATACTTGATTTTTGACATTGGGGACAATGTGAGATTTAAGTATGGGGTGGGGGTACTTACAATCCTTTATCATCTTGTCACACGTCTACTTTCATTGCATTTGCATTTTCAGATTTCGGGTTTGTAATGACTTTTGTCACACGTTTTATTTTCGGACATTTGCATTGCATTTTCATCCATTATCAAAAATCCAAAAAAATCAAAAATTTTTAAAAAATTTTGTGCTTCTAAAAACGTATATGACCTCAATGAAGACCAATGTGTTTTAAATATGGCAAATAAAGTCTTGTATGTTGAGGTTTAGCTATAGCATTTATCGACATTCATCCTTTGCTTGAAAAATATGTTTGATTTATATGCTATTTGATGTTTTGATAAAAGTAAGGAATAATAATCGAAACCAACAAATAAGTTCGTATACATCATGACGGAATGACTAAGGCGCTTCGTTATTTCTTCTTCTTCTTATCCACATTTAGCACCTCATATGTATTATTGCCTCCCTTTACCTTTTCCGGGAATTAGGAAGCATGTTTTTGTGAAGTGTGATGCGTTGTGAAGTTTATGCAAAGAGTGAAATGTGTTAAAGTATAGAAAATAGGGTTGGGAACGTCAATCATGATGATGAGTAACTCCGCACTATTCACATAGCCGGGTGTTTGTGTCTTGCCAAAGTCGGATTGAGCGATAGTCCTAACGAGTCATGGCATGTGCATCATGGTTTGAGGCATCTCGAGAAATTGAGAATTGCTGATTTCCTAGGCTTTGGTTATTGTGCACCTCTGTCCATTTCTCAAAAAGTGAAAAAGTGAATATTACAAAATGCAAAGTGAAGTTCTATTTTCGGTGGTTGCAAAAGAGTTCAAAAATGGTGAAGTTTTATTCCTTATACCCGGAATCTACCTCCACATATCCTTTATATCTTCCACACCTTTGACAAGTTTCTTTGGCCTTTATAAATTGAAAGTCCATAAGACTTTTGTGCACGTGTTTAAGACTTATATGGTTTAGATTTTTTTTTCTTATGATTATCTCTACATTTTATACAATACATTTCATGTATATTGATTGGATAAAGTATAATTGCCCTTTCATACCATAATTGTATCTATTAAGACATTATCTTTCAATGCCTTATTACATCATAATGAGAGTGATCCACCATTAACAAGCAGACCGCAAAAAGAGTTTTTTTTATGTTTGTTTTCGTCTTTAGCATTATATAATCTATATCATCTTATATTCTAAAGTGAACCTTGCTTGGGGACAAGCAAGAGGCAAGTATGAGGTATTTTAATGACATGAATTATATACCATCATATTCATGCATATTATGAGTTTATCACCTCAGTTTCAATTTCATTTTATGGAAATTGTATGACTTTTAGTTCATTTTCATATATTTATCGAGAATAGAAGTCTACACTATTTTATTTGTGAAAATGTAGGGAAAATGGAAAGGTGGCACGAAGATATGAACAAAATATCATAGAAGATCTGGAGGGAAGCAAAAAGATATGGAAAAGATCACGAGAGAAGATAAAAGTTGTAACAAAAAGATATTACACGATCCGGGAGAAAAATCGGATGATTACTTATAAAAATCGGTCGATCTCCTTCACAGATGACTCGATATTTATCCGATTGCTTATAGGATTGTAACCGAAAGATCACGCCTCATACCCTATAAAAGGAGGACGTCCCATGCCTTTAGAATCTGCCAATTCCATCCAAGATTACTGAGTCATAGGATCGGGAGCATCGAGGAAGGCATTCAAGGAGGAAGATTGTAGGAAGTTCCGGAGTTCTAGTTCAAGAATATAGTTATTGAAGGTTTTTTGAGTTTGATTCTATATTCTGTCTTTGTGATTGAGAATTGGAGTTCGTTACTGAGTTTTATTTAAGTTTTGAAAGATCAAAACATTGTTCTTACGCTTTCGGTTTGGTTTTTATTCAAAGATTCAAGTTTTCTCATTATTCTTCGCTTCCTTGATTTAAAATCTCTTTTCATTTTGATTATGTGTTTTCTTGGCTAAAACCCTTGTGATCTTGGGGTGATTGGTTGAAGATTTTTGTTGAGATGATGATAGAATGATCTTCATAAACAGATTGGATCCTGAGAGTTGAGTTTAACCATCGCAGAAGGCAAAAATCGGACTGTTCTTGGTCTAGATCGGACGATCTCCTTTGATGAACAACCGGATTTTCCTTTTGTCGTACCTATATTGCCTTATCCTATATCCTTGGTTAAAGATTGCATAAACCCTAGCCTTGTTGAACCTTTCTAACCTATATCCGAGTGTGGGAAGAGACTTATCCGGTGATTTCCGTCCTTGGTTGCCAACGATTACAAGTTGTAATAGAGGATTCAAACCCCTCTATTAAGGTTGAGTGTGCCAAAACCCTTACCTTTGTGAGTTAAACCTGATTCCCTTGGGTTTGTGTTTGGTTTTGAGAATATTATCCTTCCCTTAGATCCTCTATCTTATCAAGACTCAACATCTTTTATTTAGAGCCTTTGGGTTTGGACATGGGTGGTGGAGACTTCACCGTACATCATACCGCTTTCGAACACATACCTTAGCAACCCCAACTCTGTCCATATAATCTTTAGAAATCTTGAATCGAAAACCACAACCGGATTCCTTTATCCTTAGAATCGTTTTCCCAAATCCTTACACAAAATCAAGTCTTTGTCTTTTCAATTATCAAAAGTTGCATCTTTCCTTGTTAGATTTCTTATTCTGGTTTTGATTTCACCAAATCCCTGTATTCGACCCTGGAATTCTTGCTTTTATTACAATTGATCCGTACACTACGGGTTCGCTTTATTGCAATTATTCTTGGCATAAATATTAAAGCTTGCACACACCTTTCAGAGCGAACAGCCGGCTGAGGTGATCCGCCACATAATTTTCAGATCCTTTCTTATCGGGAATCTCCAAGTCAAACTCTTGAAGTAGGAAAAACCGACGGATGAGACGTGGCTTTGCATCCTTTTTAGTGAGCAAGTACCGAATGACTGCGTGGTTAGTGTAGACGACGACTTTTGCTCCTACAAGGTAAGAACAAAATTTCTCAAAAGCATAAACGACCGCCAAGAGCTCTTTTTTGGTGGTGGCGTAACTTAGTTGAGCCTCAACTAGCGTCTTGCTAGCATAATAAATGGCGTATGTCCGGCCATCTTTCTTCTGTCTAAGAATTGCTCCTACAACCACGTCACTCGGATCCCACATGATCTCAAAGGGTAAATCCCAATAAGGAGGTGAATGATGGGAGCGGATATCAACGCTTCCTTTAACTTGTGGAAAGCATCTAGGCATTCCTGCGAAAACTCAAAAACTGCATCTTTATTTAAAAAATTGGTTAGTGGTTTAGAGATCTTAGAAAAGTCTTTGATGAACCTCTTGTAAAAACTTGCATGTCCTAGGAAACTCCGCACACCTTTAACAGAACATGGTGGAGGAAGTTTCTCTATAGTCTCGATCTTAGCTCGATCGACCTCAATACCTCAGTTTGAGACGAGGTGACCTAACACAATGCCCTCACTAACCAAGAAATAAGACTTCTCCCAATTTAGAACGAGATTAGAATCTTCATAACGTTGTAGCACTAGCGAAAGGTCAGCTAAGCAATTCTCGAAGGAAGAACCATAAACAGAAAAATCATCCAAGAATACCTACTTGATCTCCTCGATATTCTCGGAGAAAATAGCCATTATACAACGCTGGAAAGTTGTTGTAGCGTTACATAATCCGAATGGCATCCTCCGGTAAGAAAATGTACCCCATGGGCAGGTGAAGGTGGTCTTCTCTTGATCATACGAAGAACCCACCATAACCATTCAAATAGCAAAAATGGGAGTGTTGTGCTAACCTTTCAAACATTTGATCAATGAAAGGGAGAGGGAAGTCATCCTTCGTTGTAGCTACATTCAATTTTTGATAGTCGATACACATTCTCCATCCGGTCACGGTCCTCGTTGGGATCAATTTGTTGTTCTTGTTGGTCACAATGGTCATCCCTTCTTTCTTTGGCACCACATGTACCGGGCTTACGCACTTGCTATCCGATATATGGAAGATAATTCGTGCATCAAGTAACTTAAGCACTTCCTTCTTCGCAACCTCTTTCATGATCGGATTTAACCGTCTTTAAGGTTCTCATGAAGGCTTATGATTATCTTCCATCAGTATTTTATGCATGCAAAAATACGGTTTAATTCCAGCTAGATCATCGATAGTATATCCAATAGCTTTCCTATTTTTCCTTAACTCATGCATCAGTTTAGATAGCTCAATCTCAGTAAGGTTAGCACTAACTATGACCATATAAATGGAGTTTGGTCCAAGAAATGCATACCTCAAGTGTTGTGGAAGAGGATTAAGCTCAAAGATAGGAGGTTCTTTAGGTCGTGGTTTCGTTCCCCTAGTATCACCTAGTGAAGCTTCAGAAGGGGTAAGGCTAGTGCTTGCATCATTTGAAGCCATTGAATGAGGATGTTTCGAAGAATCTGTGATCTCGTTTGCCTCAGATGTGTCTCGACCAAGGTCTGATCCGAGGTGACTACCTGTTGCTTTCACCTCAGTCACGCCAAAAGTTACTTCGGTCGAGGTGGCTTGTCCGATGTCAAGACAATTTGTCGTCTCCTCCTCAAATTTCTCAAAACAGCTTTTGGATCATCCTCCAAAGTTTCCAAGCTTTGTATATCTGCATCACAAAAAACATCTACACCTTTCTCATTCATACTAAAACTTAAAACTCTTTCGAGTGGATCTTTATTAAGGATAGACCTCACCAATTCTCGTGATTCCTCCTCATCATAGATGTTGTAAATGTCCTCCTCAAGGACTTGTCCTTTCATTAAAGCTGACAACAAGAATTCAACACGTTCTTCGCCGATGTTGAAAGACAATTTGGCGTTCTTGCAATCCACGTAGCAACCGGAGGTTGCAAGAAATGGCTTTCCAAGGATGATTGGGATTGGATAGTCTGCAGGAATATCTAATGCCATAAAATCTATGGGAATGTAAAACTTACCAAGCTTTAATGGGATGTCTTCTAATACGCCAACGGGTCAAGTGATGGATCGATCCGCCATGTATAACGTCATCTTTACTGGTTTAGGCTTTCCTAAACCGACCTTCTCACACAATGCTAGTGGAATGATGCTCACATTTGCTCCTGGATCACATAGTGCATCATATGTGACCTCTCCCACTCCAATGGGGATGCAAAACGATTCTGGATCTCACAACTTGGGTGGAATTTTCTCCCTCATGATTTATATGAGTTTCGATGATTTGGAAGACATTTTTACCTCACCAAAATCCTCTAGCCTCCTCTTGTTAAGAGTATCTCCTTTAAGAACTTCCCATAATAGGCCATATCTAGAATTGCATCAATGAAAGGTATGTTAGTATGAAGTTTACTCATAAGGTCTAGAAACTTACCGAAGTGCTTGTCTGACGTGCTCTCACTCTAGACTACGACAATGATAATGGGGGATTGTAAGCCGGAGGAGGTACGTAAACTTCTTCTTTCTCCTTCACCTCAATTGACCCAGATGTGTTTTGGTCAACATTCATTCCGGGGTGACCTCTTGTTGCATTCTCCTCGGTTGACCTTAAGTCATCTCGGTCGAGACGGGCTGCTTTACATCGTCGTTTGATCGAGGTAGTGGGTCGGTGGTCTTCACACCACCCCTTGTGGTAATCGCCATCACTTGGCCTTTTGGGTTATTCTTCGTACGTCCGGGAAGCTTTCCTTGATCTCTAGAAACTTCTCCGGCCTTGCTAAATACTTGATTTTCCAAGGTTTTTTGTGCTTAGAAATCCAAGTGACTGTACTTTCCAATCCATTCATATTTCCCATCAAAGTTTCAAGCATTGCCTCCAGCTTATCCTTGGGTGGCTTGCTTGAACTAGATGATGGTTCCTGGCTATTCAATGGAGTGGAAGAAGAAGAAGAAGGTGGAGTTAGAGCATTATCAACATGGGAATAGGGGTTACCGAAATTATTTTGATTCGATCTCCAATTGTTATAGTTCCAGTTGTTGTTGTTGTTGTTGTTGTTCCTATTCCCTTGGTAGTTTCCTCTCCCAACATACCCAACATCTTGCTCTTTAGGTTGTTGTGCTTGTGTCTTCTAGAGCTCCTTCAAAGACTTCATCTCATTGTTAAGAGCGTTAATTTGAACAACACTAGAGGAGGTAAGGCTTAGCTCTTGAGTTCTTGAGCTTTGACTTTCATTATCAACACTCCAATGGGAGTACTTCTCAATAGTTATAGCATGTTATTCAAAAACTCCCAAGTTTCATCAACTGGTTTATTCATGAACGTTCTAGCTGAAAGTGATTTGAGTGTGAACTGTATTTCCGCATCCAAACCCTTGAAGTAGATAACTATCAAATCAATCTTTGGAATCCCATGATGAGGGCAATCCAGCAAAAGGTCCTTGAAACTTTCCCATGAATTAAAAAGACTTTCACATCCTTCATCACAAATGTATTTATTTTTCTTCTCAATTTCGTCGTTTTTGATGGCAGAAAGAACTTGATGAGAAACTCTGCGGTCATCTCCTCCCATGTATTAACTCTTCCAGTTGGGAGCGATTGGTACGATGCAAGTGCTTTATCCCTCAAACAGAAAAAGAAAACACGCAATTTATAATTGTTATTGTCACATCTAGAAGGTCCCAAGGTTTCCATGAGGATTTCATAGTTTTGCAAATGTTGAAGTGGTGACTCTCTCTCCATTCCTCAAAACGATTTTGTTGAATCATTGTGATGACTTGAGGTCTAAACTCGTACTCTCGCTCAGCTGGATCAGCTAAGTTGATGTCAGGACGGCGTGCTTGTTAGACGGGATCCATCTGTTGACCAAGTGTTTGCGGGATACCCACAAACGGGTAAACTCTCTCAACCCTTGGTGGAGGTGGTGGCGACACATAGGCGGGTGCCGGTGGATTTACTACTACTCTAGCATCTCTCTCTCTCTTTATTCATTCGCTTGTTGAATAGACTCTCGTAATTTGGCCATGTTGGGCCGATGTTGCTCCTGTTGAGCAACTGTTTTAGCTCTCTCTCTAACTAAAGCTTCATCTCGTAGCTTTAATTAGTTCAAAGCATCTTCCAATTGAACCTTGTAGTTTCTTTCTTCTTTATTGTTTGCAGTCAGTTTAGCTTCTCTTAATCTGTTCTTGTATGTCTTTTCTGGTTCAGGATCGTAAGGAACGATTTCTTTACCAGCACAAGTTCTGATGTGATCCGGGAAACCAATGCAAACGGCTTCACTTTAATTCAACCCTTCAGTATTTTGGTTATAACGAATGCTACGTTTATCCAATGAAGGTCCGTAAATACTTGTTGGAAAGCTGATTTCAAGGTCTATAATATTGGTGAAGACTTCAAGAGCATATTCGTCAAAGATATGGGTCTTATTTTCGGTTCTTTCAACAGCCGGATTTATGGTCAAGATGTGAAGAGTCCAAAACCAATGTCTCATTATGTGGATCTTTAAGGCCTATATTTTTATTATAACTTTTGGCCTTGTTTTTGATCTTTCATCTAGCCTTATTTTCCCTATTTAAAGGCTTGATTGATTCATAGAAAAATAAGTGAGAGTTGATAATATTTGGAAATCAATTTGGTTACTTGGTTTTTGGTGAGATGCCGAAACCTCCTCCTTGGTGAGATGCCGGGTGGGTTGCCTTTATGAGATGCGAGGGCGAAGGCATTAGTTCTCATAGGTGAGAGGCTTGTGAGAGTTGATGCGACTATTGTATAGTGGATGGTGAGATGCTTGAAGCTCTAGCAATACATATCTTGTACTTTATTTTCAATTATCACAAATCCAAAACACATGTGTATGTTTTCTTTAGTTTTCGTTTGTCTTGCATCGTTGGATCCTTTGGCTGGGGCGTATCAAGTTCTTCTCATAAACCTAAGAAAATATCTAGTAAGATCACTCAAGTAGAATAATCAGTAGCAAAGCAAGAGCTTCCATGTTTAGACAACCGTACAATGTATTTGGTCTTGACCAAATCCCCGACAATAGCGCCAAAAACTTGTTCACTCCAAAAGGTGTGTGTGCAAAGAAGTCTTAAATTTATATCCTGAATATATACCTAATGATAAGAGAACCCGCAGTGTACGGATCTATCGTAGTAAGGGCTTATATTCCGGAGTCGATCTTAGGGATTTGGTGAGAATAAATTTTGCAAAGTAATCTAAATTTAGAAGCATGCAAATTCAACGATCAAAAGAAAGACATCAATATATACTATCATTGGGGAACACAGATTTTAGAGATCAAAGTGTGTAGTTGTGGTTTTCACTCAAGATTTCTCAAACATAGACCTAGACAAAGCTGAGGTTGCGAAGGGAAGGTATTTCTACAATGGGATTGATCACCATGTAAGTCTCACTACCCACTTTACCAAACAAAAGAACCTATCACTAGGTAAGTCTCAAGGAACTAAGGAAAGGTACAAGTACTCAAATCAACACACTCACCTAACGATACAAAACTAACCATCACCGAGTAAGTCTTAAGTTAACTCTCAAAGATAGGATGAAGGCACACTCAAACCCTAACAAAGGATTAACCTTTGTTTCCTAACACTCATCATCATAAGTAAACAAGCAAAGGAATCACCGGGTAAGTCAATCCTAGGCTTGTATGTAAATCAGAAAAGGTGCAACAAGGATAGGATTTGACAAACCATAACCTAAACTCAAGGTTCGGATAAGCCGTGGATCGTCTCGTGCAGTTCTTATCGATCTCGGTCGAGATGACTCCAATAACAGCCCGAGGCAGGTTTCGGTTTAGGGTTAACTCAAGCTTTCAGGGTCCACTCACGATAAAGGTTCATTCTTTCATCTTCTATACCGCAACCTTCAACTAATAGCCCTAGAATTGCTGGGGGTTTAGCTAACAATCATCATTCTCAAGCAATCAAATATATAATCAAGAATATCAAGAAAAGCAAACAAAACACTCAACAAAGGTATCTCAATAATCAAAACCAAAAAACAAACGATCGTATCAGAATGTTTTTTAAAGAGAATGATAACAACTCACTAACAATTTCCCAAGAAAATCTCACAATCTCTTCTTCCTTGATTCCTAAGCAATTCTTCTGATAGGTGATGGAATCACTATCATTTAGGTTAGTTTTTGGAGTCTTTTTGTTACATTAGTGTCGGTTTATGCTACTAACTCCTCGGTCCAGAAGAAGAAGACTAAAAGAAGATAAAGAAGGAGTTATAAGCACTTAGGAGTGAAGATCATTCACGAAGCAAAGCTTCTGTTGCCTCACCGCCCCCGTGGAGCAGTGTCACCGCCCCTGCGGGTGACACCATACTCCGGAGCGCAGCCTGCGCCTTCGCCAACGCCAGGAACGAAGACTGTCACCACAACTGCGTCAACCCTTGGCGCCCCTGCGGTGACTTGCCCTGAAGAAGCGAAGACCAGCGCCCTTGCGCCTCAACCTGCGCCTCAACCTGGGAGCTAGAAGATGAAGAGTCAATGTCACCGCCCCCGCGTTGACACTAAGACGCCCCTGCGGTTCGGCATCTGAAGCGACAGAAAGTTGAAGAGTCAGACGTTTGAAGATCATTAAATATCCGCCCCTGCGGCTACAAAGAAGATCCAACGTTTTCGCCTGAACCGCCCCTGCGGATCTGAAGGCCGCCCCTGCGGTTCAGCGACAAAGGCTTTACTCCGGCTGTTTACACCACCTTTATGGCATTAAAGGTGGCTGTTTTGGGCTGGTCATTTACTCCTATTTAGTGTCATTTGTAGTATAAATAGACCTAGGGTTGATTGCTAGAAGAACCAAAATTAGAATCCACTTTTTCCATCATAATTCTCTTGCTACCTTTGTAATGAGTTGCTAACTCCCTTACTACATTGGGTTGGTTTGAAGCTGCATTGTTACTTTGGTTGTAAGTTCTTTCTAATATAAGTTTTCATTCAGTAATACTTTGTGTTTCCTTGATCTTCATTGTCTAAATTGCATGTTTTACTATCACTTAAGATTGATCACCTTACGTTCTACAGTGCATGCAAAGAACTAGGATTAATAGATTCCGGGTTCGGGTCTTTAATCTAGTTGTAAACTTTAAGTAATAACGGGTTGTAGTTGCTTAAAGGAAAGGAACATAAATATAAAGATAAGTTTAACAGTTTTAATCTTTTCTTTATATCCCTTAGTCTTTATTTGAAAGCTAACTTGTTAATTGTTCTTGTAGATTTACGGAACACTAACCTGTTAAGTTGTGTTGATGCCGGTTGGCTCAACACATATATATGATCGAGACGGGAGATTACTTGAAAACTTGTAAAAAGGACTCACCAAAGTAGTAATCGCATGCTAAGAATCAACCTAGTGTAGATTCACCCATTATTGTCTTACTCGTTGTGTTACTTGCTTTCATAAGTTTTGTGTGCATAAATTCACTCAAACCCCCCCCCCCTTATTACTTGAATCTATAATTAATAATTGAATTTAATAAGAACAACCAAACTCTATTGGGTTCGACCCTTACTTAACCACTACACTCGTTTTTAGTGTTAAGTCGGGATTATATTTTGATAAGATAAAAACGACCATAGGAAAAGGTCTTGTCACCTTCCTTATATCTTTTCCTTCCAATAGCTATCGTCCATTCGTTCGTGATCTCTAGGATCCAGCCTCTTTTTTATCTTCACATTCACCTTCCATTCTTATAGAATTTTAGGTCAAATAATATTTTACTTCCCTTGGGTTGTGAGCCGTCGACCTCGCTCCAGGCCCAGTAGGCCAACTCGGTCGAGGTGTGTGACTGTGTTGGTCTGAGGTCAGTAGTAAACTACGTGCATGTCTTGATATTTTCAACCGAATGGTTCCTTCATCCTTCCAATATAGTTCCTTCCTTTCTTCTTGTCCTTCCTAATGCTCCATAATGTAGCTCCATGGCTTCCTTAGACTTCAATGCTCCATTTCGATCCAAAATATGCCTTATTCCCCACAAGTGCAATCAAACGTGGTGTAGACCTCGATTCTTGCACAGTAAATGAATAATGACATACATCCATGCATGCATAATTATGATGATAAAATGTCAAAACCATGTCCGAAATATAATTCATGCTATCATTAACTTTTGCGGTGTCCAATGTCATCTTCACGAAGTGAAAAGAAAACCTAATTAAGAGACGTCCTGTTTGTAACTCGCTTGGACTAGTTTAAGTGTGTTATATTGGCAAACAGTGGAGTAGGGTGCTTCAACTAACTTTAAGAAAACCTCTAGGTGCTTTAGGGTTCTTTGAATGCCTATTGTGTTTGGGGTAGTGGGAAGAGTTCTACATGACTTTGATGGTTGTGTAGATTGGTGATCCTCCCGATCGTGGACTTTTGTGCTTCTAGGTTGCTTCTTAGAGTTCAACCTCGATCTATCCAACTATCGATCCCTCCCATCATTGGATTATCTTTGTAACACCCAGAATCCACGGAACTCGGGATGTCACATTGGGCTAGGATCTCACAGTGGATCCTGACCCTAGCCTGACAACAAGTTCACTCGACCTTACAACATGGCACTGACAGATATAAAAAAAATACATAAAACTGTATAAAACTGTAAATCAAAGGTATACAAAATCGTAGCCGAGTATAAAACATTATCCTCACACAGGAGGTATACAAAACATCATCCCCACGCAGGAGGTATATATAATATCCCCAAAATCATAACCACCTAATGTACGAGAGTCCTCGGCCTGTCACCCTACCGGATCACTCTACAGCTCTCCTATCTTGCACCACATCTACAACACATAATAAAACCGTTAGCTAGCCATACATATATAAGGTAATGCACAAGCACAAACACAAGTCATGAAAGATAAATACATAATCATGATGTCAAACATTTGCCCATTTAATTATCTTTATATAAAAGTGATTCACTCAGATCATATATATATAGGTATATGAAACTATGTTACACGAGGAACGTATCATCCTCGCCTCTAGGCCTGCTAGCCATTTGGAAGTAGTGTAGGTCACACAATCCGTGTACCCTATGGGAGTGGTGTTGTGACCTTCCTATATACCAGGTGTTCTGACATTAGAGAACCTCCCAACTCAATACAGGATGAAAGAGAAAGGTTATCACTGCCACGCAATGGGGCTATCAATAAAACATAGGTCAGTAATAATCAACATCGCACGCTATCATATTAAGCATATAACACACACACACCACTCATGCAAACACCCAATATAAGGATGGTAGATAAGTAAGTCCTATGGACTTACCTCAACCTTGTACGGGTATTCTCGGTGCCCAGTAGGTGAAGCTATCGAATAAGGACAAAAGGTACGTTAGTAAATGCATCTAATCAAATTGGATCCACAGGGGCTAACTTCCACTTCCCATTCACTCGGATTTCTTTCCTTTCAATCAAAAGCAAATAGCGGGAAAGAAGCAAACAAGTAGTTGGGCAAGGGGCGCGGTTTAGTAGCTCTTTGCCGCCTTAATGATTCCTGAAGTATTCCTATTGCTTCGGCTTTTTCATTCACTTATCCTTCTCTACGTCTTATTCATTCACTCAACCACGATCAACCTCAAATCTTGAGAGGGACACTGCCTGATAACAAGGCATAGAGATACATCAATCTCCTATCAATCAAAGGAGTCACACCTAAACCCAAGGGATCTATAGGATCATAATCAACCTAAACCTCACAACCTACTAATCCTCAAAACCGTACAAGGCATAACATTATCATAACATCATCATTACACTCTCATCTATACCTAGCATGATACTACAGACTCACGCTAGGAAAGGAAGGGACAATGCCAACTTTAGGCAAGCCCAAAAGCAAGACACCTGCGTGACAAGAACAACACAGGGCTGGAAAGCAAGGACCCGCAGGGGCGGTCCTGGGTGGCGCAGGGGCAGCGTCTGGCCGGCGCTGGGGTGGCTGATGTGCAGAATGCACACTTCGGCTTCTCTTCACTTCTTCACTCGAGCCTCTTCACTCCTTCTTCAGCCAGCAGCCCCAAACATACATATACATACATATATACATCAAACAAAGCTTAGGAAGGCTACCACAAGATCAAACCTTGTGGAATCCTAAGCTAGAAAGGAAAAGCACAACCTCAAGGCTGGCTCAATACAAGCACAACAACGTCCTCAATCATTGCCATCATCCAAAGCCACACAAAACTCTCTTCTAAACTCTTGCAAGATCAAGAAGGACAAGAAGAAGATCCAAAGGAAGAGAAGAAGAGAAAAAGAACGTAAGGGAGAGAAGATGGAGTTGGAAGAGATGAGAAACCCACCACATGAAGAAAGGGAGGAGCTTATATAGGAATCCATCTAAAAGCATGGGTCAAGGTCAACAAAGCCGGCTGCAGCACACCACAAACCGTAAGGGCGACTCATGGAGACGCAAGGGCGGATCTTGGTGGCCGCAGGGGCGCCTAGCCTGGCCGCAGGGGCGGTTCAGGCCAATCCCAGCACAAGTCAACACTCTCTCAACACCTCACCACTAAGGCTCTTACATCTCACCCCCCCTAAAAACAAGTTTCATCTCGAAACTTGCAAAATCCCAAACCCTCTCGGACCCATAAGCCGAGGTATAACCCTCTCTATCGAAGATATCACATCTCCGTTCAAAATTTCATAACCTATAACAATCTATAACCTCAAAACACAAGCATGGAGGAATAATCAACTCCAGAAATCAGGATCATAATGCTAACCAAAGGCATAGGGGAATCACATCTCTTGCCATACTCATATCACAGGGCATAGAGAAAGCACATCTTCAGCCAGATCATACTCATACACAAATCATGGAGATAAACATCTCCAGCGAGACTATGTCCCTCAAAATAGCATGGAGGAAAGAACCATCTCTAGCTATAATCATAAATCGCGCTAGCACATCAAGATCTAATAAGATCATATATCACATCATAGCTAGCACGAAAATAAACACGTCAAAGCATATAAGCACATAACCACAGACTCACCAAGATAGTAACAAGATCTACTCGTTGATCCTACAGGTGCATCTATCCGGCATAAAACTCTGGATAGTTCCTTTGGATACTATCCTCAGTCTCCCATGTAGCCTCCTCATGTCCTCGTCTCGACCACTGTATCCTCAACATGGGAATGTCCTTTGAACGCAGGCATCTCATACCATACTCTAGGACTGCAATCGGATGGTCAGCAAAGGCGTGGTCCGGCTCAACCACCAAATCATCATAACTAACGATGTGTCTCGGATCTAGTATATACTCCCTCAGTTGAGACACGTTGAACACAAGGTGAACACCCTCTAACCTTGGAGGTAAAGCTAATCAGTAGGCTGCTTTCCCAACTCTATCAAGTATCTCAAAAGTATCGACATATCGGGGACTTAGCTTCCCCTTTATGCCAAAATGTCTGGCGCCTCGAGTCAGAGATACTCTCAGCCAGACATGAGCTCCCACTCAGAACTCTAGAGGTCGACACATTTTGTCTGTATATAACTTCTATCGACTCTGTGTAGCCAACATCCTCTCCCTAATCAGCGCTACTCAAGCCATATCATCCTGAATCTGCTTTGGCGCTATACCACTGATACTACTAGGCTCATCCCAACATAATGGTGTACGACACCTATGCCCATACAGTGCTTCATATGGAGCCATCCCAATCGATGCATGCTAGTTGTTGTATGAGAACTCAACCAATGGGAGGTAATTTGACCATCCTTGTCCCCAATCCATCACACAAGCTCGCAGCATGTCCTCAAAGGTCTAGATGGTTCTTTTTAACTGACCATCTGTTTGAGGATGGAATGCAGTCGTAAAGTGTAGACTCGTCCCGAGAGCAGTCTGAATCTACTGCCAGAACCTCGAGGTAAATCGCCCATCTCGATCCGAGACGATCGTCCTCGGTACACCATGGAGTCTCACTATTTGCCTAGTGTACTCCGCTAGCAATCTGCTCGTTGGCCACGTCTCCCTGATAGGGATATAACGTGCAGTCTTCGTCAGTCTATCAACAATAACCCAGATGGCATCAAAACTCCTACTGGGCCTCAATCCTGTCACAAAATCCATGGAGACGTCCTCCCACTTCCACTGCGGCACTGGCAGTGGTTGAAGCTCAACTTCAGGTCTGCAATGCTCTATCTTGACCTGCTGACGTGTCGCACACTGTTCCACAAATCTTGTTATATCGGGCTTCAGCCCTCCCCACCAATATGATCGTCTCACATCATGATACATCTTACTCGCAGTTATATGTACTGAGTAAGGTGTACAGTGAGCCTCCTTTAAAATCCTGTCTCAACTCCGCATTAGGGGGTACAGAGACGGGGTTGCGGCGTCTCATCACTCTATATGCTCCTATGGAGAACTGTGGTACCTCACCACGAGACATCCTCTCTCTGCTCCTCTTGAGGGTCGGGCAGGTCCCTTGCTTCTGTCGGATCTCATCCAACAGATCAGGTAGAACCTCTAAAGTGTACAATTGGGCATCCTCATCAGGAACTGGATGTCAAACTCTAGCCAAGCTAGATCTCTTTCAGCTGAGGCTGAACTGTCAGTCTCGCAATCGCCTTCTCTCGAGGCGTCTTCTTACTCAAGGCATCGGTGACAACGTTCGCCTTCCCTGGATGTTACAGAATTTCAAGGTCAAAGTTCTTGATCAACTCGAGCCATCGACGCTAGAGGTTATTCAACTCCCGCTGCGCAAAAATGTTGTTCAAACTCTTATGGTCTGTAAAGATCTGACATGTAGCAGCATACAGGTAATGTCTCCAGATCTTCAAAGCATGAACTACCGTTGCCAACTCTAGATCCCGATTCGGGTAGTTCTCCTCATACGTCTTCAACCGTTGAGATGCATATGCAATCACTCTGCTCCACTACATCAACACACATTCCAATCCTAGCTTGGATGCATCACTGGATACCACAAAATCCTCAAAACCCTTTGATTGTGCCAAGATAGGAGCAGAAGTCAAACGCCTCTTTAACTCCTCAAAACTCTGGGTGCACTGCTTAGACCACACAAATCTGGTAGTCTTCCTCAATAACCTCGTACGTGGACGGGCAATCACAAAAAATCCCTCCACAAAGCTTCGGTAATAGCCGGCTAGGCCAAGAAAGCTACACACTCCCTTGACGTTTGTCGGTGTCGTCCATGCTACAACAGAGTCAATCTTCGCCGGATTAACCATGATCCCATCAACGGAGACAATATGACCCAAAAAGGCTACCTCTGGCATCCAGAACTCGCACTTAGAGAGCATAGCATACAACTCTCTATCCCGCAGAATCTATAAAACTGTCCTCAGATGGCCGGCATGTTCCTCTTGACTCCGAGAATACACAAGAATGTCATCAATGAAAGACCACCACAAACTAATCAAGGAAGTCGATGAAAATACTGTTCATCAACTCCATGAAAACCGATGGGGCATTTGTAAGCCCAAATGGCATCACTACAAACTCGTAGTGTGCATAACGGGCCTGAAATGCCGTCATGTTTACATCCTGCTCCCTCACCCTCAACTATTGATATCCTGAACGTAACTCGATCCGAGAGAACACTGTCGCTCCTTGAAGCTGATCAAGCAGATCATCAATGCGAGGCAATGTATACTTGTTCTTGATGGTCACCTTGTTCAGCTCTTTGTAGTCAATGCACAGTGTTTGGGGGTAAATTTTCATGAATTTTTTATAATTCATAGTCCTATACAAAACACTATAAAATAATCATTTTTTTATGATTAATTTTCATAAAAAAAATAGCATAAAGTTAAGATTCAAATTTAATAAGCTATTGATAAATGCTTAAATTTGAAAGGCCCAAAATTTATCTTTAGGATTTTCATTCTCCATGCTCACATTATCTAAGTTCGAAAATTGATTACGTTGATTATATATAAGTGGGCACAATTTAAATTTTAATTAAGAATAAAGATGAAAGAAGTTATTGTGAAATGAAGGTTGCAGTTACTCACTCTTTATAAAGGGCAATGCTATTTGCACCCCTATTAGTCTAAACAATAATGATTGTGATTAATATTGATGATCATTGTAGTGATTTTTGTCTCATCGCCAATAAAATGCATAATTAAATTTTTTTGAGCAACTATTGAAAGGTTTAAAAAAATGATTTGATCATTTTAAACGGCATAGTGACTACTCTCTTTCTCTTGTTTATAACAAAATATCACATTCCTTTTGTATTTATAGTCTTTGTATATCAAATATAAGATGAAGCCCATCAATGTTAATTTTGTTAATACTAATAATAACAACTATGTTTATAATAATGGTATAAATATAGTACTGATCTAAATAAAAACTTAAGGAAAATTAAATTAAATTTATATATGAATTATATATATACTAGTATAATTCTCGTATCATTTTTTTTTTGTAAGTACGACGGAGAGAGTAACGTCTCGCCCAATTTATTAGAACAAAGAAGTGAGGCTAACAAATGACAAGCCGTTGGGTCGCTACTCCGCGGGCATGGTTACTCAAAATCGAAAAGAAAGAGGAGGGTGAATGTTCGAGAATAAAATACCCAACCGGGTAGTCGAACGCAACAAAAGCCAAATGATCTGCAAAGAAGTTGGCCTCGCGATACACATGACGGAGCCAGGCATGCCAGTTCCTACGAAGGGAGTCTTGGCACCTAGATATCAAACTATATAATGGGTGAGTCCTTGATACGGTGCGGTTGATGAGCATAATCTCGATGGAAGAGTCAGTTTCGATAATGACCTTACGATGTCCTTTTGCCCAATCGAGATGCAGACCCGATATATATAATTTCCAATAACGCGGCCATGGGACAGAGCAAGGCTCAATGTGCATTGTGAAACCACACAACCAATGGCCAAACGAATCACGCAGGACGCCACCAACATAACCAACCCCAGCGGAACGGCATAACCATCACTGTTAACTTTAATCCAATCGGACTTCGGCTCCACCCAATAAATATTGATGGTTGTCTTATCAAGGCCGGGCTTGATTAGCATAACATTGGAGTGGGTCTTCGCAATACACTTCGTATAGTCAACGATCATGGAAACCATATTTGGAGGATGACACGAATTGTTAAAGACGACCTTGTTGCGTCATTTCCGGCAACGTCAAAGGGTAACCGCAAAACATACATTACAAGGCATATCCAAGACAATAGTCTCAGCCCTAGACAGGTTCACTAATAGCCAAACATTAAATTCAACTTAGAAGAAATCAACAGCAAACTCATCAGATAGCAAGTTGGACCAAATACTCGAAATGTCAGGGCAATCTGTGAAGACTTTCAGTCGATGGTTTTCAGGGAGGGTAGTTAATAACCAAAGCAAGATGACGGCGATGACGTTCTTCATTAGTCATCAGAAGGCCATGGGCAACCAACCATAGGAATGAACGGATTCGTTCCGATACCTTGAGTCTCCAGATAACTTGAAAGAGAATGGAATGGTTGTGGACTGGACAATCGATGGTTGTCAAAGCTATGTAAGCGGAAGAAGAACTCCCAAGTCGCCAAATTCTACAGGTCGACAATGTCCTTCCACACAACTAGATGCAAACTCCTACGCTCCTCCGAGTCACTCCATAAGAACGATCAACATATCCTGTCCAGCTCCGTGCAGATCGAACTGGGTAATCTGACGACACGCATTATATACGAAGGGAATGCACAAAGTACCGATTTCACATGCGTATGGCGCCCAACAAAGCTCAAATACCGGCATTTATTTATAAAAAGATTTTGAATTAAGTTTTTGTATTCTGAATGTACAAATAATCAGACATATATAAAATGTACGCGTGATACTTATTTAAATAAAAGTTGTAGTTGTAACATTATTAAAAAATACTCTAATTTTAATTGAAGTCGTTTTATTATTACTAGCGTAAACGCACGCGAGCCGTGACTTATACTCTTAAATTATGTCGGATAAGGGTTAAGATAAAAAAAATATTTTATTGAAACGAATTGTAAAATTTATAGTGAAAAGATGAACATAAGAAAGTGATAAATATAAACGAGATCGTGTTACACTAAAACGACATGTCAACCTTACGGTTAAATACCGCCATATTAAAAAAAGAATTAACTAAAATATACTTGTTTCATCAAGTTGCTCCTATATAACAATTTCTTAGTTCCTACGCTGCTCTTCGAACGCATCGCCGTGAAATAGAAAAATTATATGTGAACGTGTTAGTATATATACATAAAATTTAAGTGTTTGGTTTGCAAGCGTCCTTATGTCATTCCTTTGACACTCGCGGGAAATACGAACCAACTCCCACAAAGCACCTTCGTTGATCATGTCCTTTGCGTTCATGTCTGGGGTTGGAAGACTTATAATCATGTTTTAGAACAGAACATCAACAAGTGTACCCAAACGCCAACCTTACATTCTTCTATCCTAATATGTTGCTTAAGAAGGACAAAAGTGACTAACCAAAAATCCGATTACAATGAAAAACAAAACAATTGAGAAACTTGTGAAACTTATCGTTGTAATAACTCCTTGTATCCACTGTCAGATATAAGAGGGCATTTTCTTATTTAAGTTTGATTTTAAAAATCCTGCTTCGTGAGCATCAGCCTGCATAACTGACAACATCTTATGAGAATGTTCATGTGTTATCCACACATTATTTAGCGTCACAACTATTGGTAATGAAAAGAACAACTATTTTTATCTAGAAACCAACTCATCCATCCATGACACCCGCAAGGAATCCATCTGTAGAGAAAGGCATAACATAAGGGTTATGGCACATGACAGAGATAGAAAATTTTAATTAAGTGATTGAGTAATTACCAAACAAATATTAATAAATAATCCACTACCTAATAACTTTGCTTCCATGGTGATAAATTCAATTACTTATTCATTGCAATGTTCACCAAAACCAAGATCACATATTAAGCATTATCATGATTTTTCCCATGCCTTTAATAAGGTAAACAAGATGAAATGGTGGTGCTTGTTAGGACCAAGAAACAGAAAACACATTTGCAGAAAAGAGTATTCTGACTATAGAAAGAATCAATCAGCGTCTCAACACAGCACCCACCAGGGCTTGCAGCTTTGTTCTAGAGATTATCTCTGTGCTATATATATGAAGACACTTTAAGAATGCTTGATAATCATCCGAGTTTCCCAGCTTCTGTTTGACCCTCTCGCAGAAGGTAAATTCCTGGTTGTACATGCCTGAAGTGATATTCACAAGATCAATAGTTATATGGTGGTGGTGGTGGTCTCAACTCAAAGTAGACGCAAGGGCTCGTTCCAACCCCAATTTGTGCTCCTTCATGTACCTTAGCCTAGATGAATATTAGAAGATAAATACACAATACAAAAGAACTGAATAAAAAACAAAAAAACCAGTAAAGTAGCATGAGTTGTTTCAAGTAGATATATAAACCATAGGAACAACAAACAATATCAATTAAGCGAATTAAGACAAAATAAAATCAAACCAAATGAAAAAAACAACAACGATTGAAGATGTTAGCGGAAGGAGGTTCAATCGAGAGTATGAGCAGCCATGGAGAGAACCTTGGATCTCTGCCAATAAGAAGGTAATCGATGTGAGGATTCCAATGATAACAGCCAAAACCCCTAAAATGGGTATCAAAGAACAAACAATTTGGGTCACCAGCAGCATATTAGGCAATCTACAAATGCCATAAAACCAGATTGCAAAACCAACATCACAGAAACCCAAAAACAAGCCAGTAAACGCCCTAAACAAATGAAGAAATTAAACAAATTTCATGGGAGAGAAAGATACCCTTACCGAAGCTAAGGGATGCCGAAATTGGGTCACAACAGATTTGCGCAAAAAGCCACTAAAATCAACGGAACAAAAAATGGAAAAGTACAAGCATCAAACATATCGTTAGAAATGGAAACGACAACAACGAACTCTCCAGGTAACCATCGTCTAGGGTTTTTATCCTCGCTCAAGCCCAATGTCAGCCTCTAATTTCGTAGGATAAGAGGTAAGCAAAACCTAAGAACTCAAAAGATGTCAAAAGATGATCCGAATGTTCTTTGCCGCAGGTACAAACACGAAGAGAAAAAAAAAAGAAGGGGAACGTGATTACAGAGTTCACCTCGGGCAAATAAACGAAACTGGAGAAGGCGGACACCGGCGGAGAAGGGGATGGTGAAACCCGGCGGAGGCGGTGCAGATGAAGACGATGGTTGCACATCCAACGACAACAGCTTAGGCCTTTTCGAGATGGCTTTCAACAGAGAAGAAAGAGGCAAAGGGAAGAAGAAACCCGCATCCAAAACAAATACAAAGATCGAAAGAGAAGAAACCTGCATCCAAAACAAATACAGAGATCGATTCAATCCAAGCATGCATGTCGATTCATCCAATCTAGATATGAAACATCAAAAGGAAAATATATTCAATACCATTGATAATAGGGGGAGAAAATGATGGCCTTGATGTGAGCTTTGAGAGAGTTGTCGGAAGTATGATTCAAGGTAATGTGAGAGAGATATAGATTGGTGAGGGATGGAGTAGGAGGGGAGAAGATGGAGGGGCGGTGGAGGAAAACACGATGAAAAGATATGGATGGGCTAGGGTTTCGTATTTTGGAAGCCAAATTGTATATCTATGTCTACAAAGATGACTCACTGAGAAAAGGCAACACATGGAAGAAGAAGATAACACGTAAATGAAAAGAAAGGAATGCTGAGAAAAAAGATAAGGGTAAAATTAGAAAATATAAGTTGTAATATCTGCAAATCAGTAAGGATAAATGTGGAAAGTATAGGTTGTGAGGGTAAAATGGGAATTCCCCTATTCGTAGGATAAGCGATAAGCGAAACCTAAGCACTCAAAAGATGTCAAAAGATGATCCGAATGTTCTTTGCCGCAGGTACAAACACGAAGAGAAATAAAAATGAAGGGGAACGTGATTATAGAGTTCACCTCGGGCAAATATACGAAACTGGAGAAGGCGGACACCGGTGGAGAAGGGGATGGTGAAACCCGGCGGAGGCGGTGCAAATGAAGACGATAGTTGCACATCCAACGACAACAGCTTAGGCCTTTTCGAGATGGCTTTCGACAGAGAAGAAAGAGGCAAAGGGAAGAAGAAAACCGCATCCAAAACAAATACAAAGATCGAAAGAGAAGAAACCTACATCCAAAACAAATACAAAGATCGATTCAATCCAAGCAAGCATGTCGATTCATCCAATCTAGATATGAAACATCAAAAGGAAAATATATTCAATACCATTGATAATAGGGGGAGAAAAGGATGGCCTTGATGTGAGATTTGAGAGAGTTGTCGGAAGTATGATTCAAGGTAATTTGAGAGAGATCTAGATAGGTGAGGGATGGAGTAGGAGGGGAGAAGATGGAGGGCCGGTGGAGGAAAACACGATGAAAAGATATGGATGGGCTAGGGTTTCGTACTTTGGAAGCCAAATTGTATATCTATGTCTACAGAGATGACTCACAAAGAAAAGGCAACACATGGAAGAAGAAGATAACACGTAAATGAAAAGAAAGAAATGCTGAGATAAAAGATAATGGTAAAATTGGAAAATATAAGTTGTAATATCTGCAAATCAGTAAGGATAAATGTGGAAAATATAGGTTGTAATGGTAAATTGGGAATTTCCCTATTCGTAGGAATAGCGATAAGAGAAACCTAAGCATTCAAAAGATGTCAAAAGATGATCTGAATGTTCTTTGCCGCAGGTACAAACACGAAGAGAAAAAAAAGAAGGGGAACGTGATTACAGAGTTCACCTCGGGCAAATAAACGAAACTGGAGAAGGCGGACTCTAATATCCCGATTTTTTTTATCCCGTTTATTTCCGCATTTAACTAGATTCCGACCCGTTGACCTTTTTACATGGTACCTAGTGCCAAGTAGCAAGACAAATTTTATCAATTATGTGAGTCTTTCACTCACATAAAATGATAAAAAGATCACAAAACCCTAGTCACGCATATACCGAGTAACAATTCCGTCGGATCAATATAACCCACGTTCCAGCCCATTCTCTATTTATATAAGAAGGCCTATTTCATGAGGCTCAATTGTCACACGATTCACCTTGTTGTTCAGCAAGAGCACTCCAGCCGTTACAATTGGGAAATCCTAACCTCCTTAAACTCATTTAACACTAATCCTAATTATCCCTAACCTAATTATTATTCTAATGCGTATTCAACTCTTCCATCCTACCCACCTACACTCCTGGTATTCACGCCCCAATAGGAACGCAATTACCCACCCCTCTCTTCATTCCGCCCAACCTTCAACATCACTCCGGAGTAGTTCACTACATTGCCGTCGGGAACCCTAGAAGAAACACGGGCAGCCTTCTCTGCGCAACATCAGAGGCGACCATCAGCTCCACCTTGTCTGGCATAGCCAACCACCTCCTCCGCACCCCAGTCGTCTGCAACACAGCGGACATAGTCGGACATCATCTTCGGAAGCAATCAACTCCCTTAGCCAGCCCTCGACGTCGCCGGAGCCAAGATCGGACCTTGCTTCGACATTCTACATATACGGATCATCCGATAAGACTCTTCTTCCTGTTTATGTCCTTCGCTCGTACCCAGTTTCGGAGCAGTGATCTCCCTCGTGTCTTGTTCCAGCGGCGCAACACACTAGGGACTCCTCTAACGTGAACATGAAACCTCCTCGCCAGCTCGGTTACGGACTAGCAACCAGGGAACTAGGAGTACCGCCACCCTAGAGCCGGTAAGCTCTTCTGTGTACCCCTTTTGCTTGTTGTCACGCTGGGTGTAGAATAGGGTAGATGACCTCTTGGTTCCAAAGGATGTGTTGTGTATTGTGCAGACATAGAGTGATTTTGTAGTGTAGTTGTTAGCAGGTATCGAACCTAGGATGAGTGGGAGTAGAGAGCTGTCCTAGAAACGTTGGCAAGGAGGGTCGAACTGGTGACCTTCTACTTTCCCTGTTTCTAGTTTTTTTTGTGCTGTGCTTATAAACTGACGACTTGGGAGATAGTTTTCTACGCTTTAGAATGGTCATCCACCGTTGAGTTTTTAATAAGATGTAGGTAGATATGAGTAGTTCATACCGAAATTGGAGAATGATCCAACGGTCCGATTGAGAGTTATAAGGTTCCAAAGTAGGACAGTTGAACAGTTTTCCTGCAGAAGGAAATTTTGGCTAAGTATAGAATTCTTGGATATTTTAACCAGGTTTAAGAATTTATGTAAGAGTTGTGGCTGGATAGTTTTGAAAAATCTTTACTCCTTTGAGTAGCATGTATATCATAGATGACGTGGAGATTTATTTCGGAATTATTATAATATTGTTCGAGCCTCGTATCTTAAGCCAAAGTCGGACCTTAGCGACTTTTTATGAAATTCTAGATTTATGTGTAACTCTTATAAATATTTAACGAACTATCCCTTGAGAGATAGATTATGGAAATAGGTTCCAAAGGAGAGTTTGGAACTAGGTTATAGAAATTCTGGAGTTTTCGGGACCGGGGGGTAAAATAGTCATTTTACCTTAAGAGGATATTTTTTTAGTAATTTCTCTTGAGGAGATTGTACATCTTAGAAGTTACAAACTTCTAAAAATATGGGATGTATTTTTGATATGCTTGCCTTGTATAATAGGTGATTGAGTTGCTACGGTTGCAGACCGAGTTGAGATTGAGAGAATTGCGATTTGATTCAGGTAAGTCCTTGCGACTTACTTAGCTGGTTTCTGGACATTAGTTGGGTGATAATGGTAGTGTGTGTGCAATGTGTGTTATAATAATAACTTGTTAGGACGACCGTTGTTGTTATGTTTTAAGACCCAAGTGTATGTATAATGGGCCGTGACATCACTGCCCAGCTCTGCCAGGAGACTGGGAGGTTCTCTATACCCAGACCATACAGGTACAAGGTGAGATGCATCGGATCCATTCCTAATGGTTACACGGGGGCGGAGGCGAGGTTTGGGAATCCCTCGTGTCACAAAATAAGTATCATTAGTAAGAATGAACGACCTAAATGAAGATAATAAATGGATTGTGTGAAAGCATGATGAGTGTTTACTTTTGATATGTGTGTGTGTGCTGTTATTATTCTTCTAATGTTTAGATAACTAGCTAATGGTTGTTTTGTTGTTGATGCGCCCTTGGATGCCCCTTTTACGTTGACCATAGACGAAGAGGACGAGGCTCTTAGAGTTCGCTCAGATGGACCGATCACCCGATCCCGAGCTAAGGCCATTGCTCGAGCCACCGGCTCCATCATCACCCGCATTACGTCTTCACTTGGTCCCATTACCGGCATGCCTTGTCTCTACACCACCATGACATAGGCTACCGGTTCCGTTAGCGGCATGTCCCGTCTTTTCGACTCCATGGCATGAAGCTAGCTTATTTTCGGACTATATTTTCATGTTTTCCTTTTTATGTAATAAAGGGATATTCCGTATAGGAATATTCCCTTTTTGACCTTATCCGTTTAGGGTTTGCTTCCGCCCCTTTTTAGGTTTTTCCCTTTTGGGCTTTTCTTCATGTATTTTTGTTTGGCCCGTTGGCCCATAGGTAGGCAAGTCTCTCTATATAAGAGATCTCTTGCCTCACTTATTTCTCATGTTCAATATTACTAAGTTTTGAGAAGAATTTCCTCCACTTAGCTTGGGCATCAAAAACCTCTCTTCTAACCCTAAAACTTCTTCCTTTGATCTCGTCTTTGATTCAAGAAATCCATATTCGAGGATTCTTTCTAAGAATCAACCTTCGATCCACCCAAAAAGGTTCCTTCGATCTCTCTAGATCGGAGTAACCCTTGTTTCTTCATCGCTTCTGCCCCTTTGGATCCGAAACGATACAACGTTGCACAAAGAATCAAGGAGTAGTTGAAGTTTTGCTTGATCTAGATCCGGAGTTATCCTTGTTACCTCCAAGGACACATCAAATTGGTATCAGAGCAAGGGATCAAAGCTAAGTTCTCTTTACTCTTGTTTTTGTGCGTTATTATCTTAAACCTATTTAGCTTTTTTTTGTTCATGATGTTCTTCGTATGCTCATGATGTTCTTCATTTGTTCTTCATGATCTTCATATTGTTCATCATGTTCTTCATCATGTTCATCCATTTTTCCTGAATTTTTTTTTCTTTTCCGTGTTTAACTCAAAACAAAAAGAACAAAAATAGAAGATATTTGGTTTGCCTTCAAACCATTTATCAAACCCGTCTTTTTCTTAAACCGACCTAATCCGACAATTTTGTTAATTAATTTCACCAAATCTCTTGGGATATTTTTGTTAACGAAAAGTTCGGATATCTCGCCTTTGATATTCCAAGAAAAGCAAAAAAACTCTTCATCAATACGGATTTGTGTTCAAAAAAAAAAAAAAAAAAAAAGAAAGTGTTGCTCAAAACGTTTCAAAGAAACGAAACACAAAGTGAAAAGACGTCCGGCAAACCGGTCCATCCGAAAAATCGGATTTTACAAAACGGTCAAAGACCGAAAGCAAGCAAAGCTTGCCGAGTGAACAATCCGTCCATCTTCTATCTCTCTATTTTCTTACATACGTTTGCAAAATATCACTTGTTTATTTGTGTGTAATTGGTTCAATTTTGTTGGATTTGCCTTCCTTGCCAAACCGCCAAACGGCTTTCCCCAAAGTAGAACCCGATAACGCACTTGAACTTGGGTAAAGTTGACCTAACTTGTCACCTTGCTCACTTGATTGCTTGAAATTGTGTGCTGATTTGGAGCAATGACTAACGTTGAAATGGAAACTTCTCAGGATTCTGGTCCGCAAGAGTTCAATGAACCCTTGGCTCAAGAAACTGCTTCGTTGTCCCTCGAAAATGACTCCATAAGGCGAGAATTGGAAGCCTTGAAGGCACAACAAAAGTTTGATGCCTTGACCCGAGAGAACATTGCCTTGAAAAAAGAGCTAGAAGCTCTTAAGTCCCTTCAGAATGCTCACCGTCCCACCCCAACTTATCCGAATGAGAACGTGGTCAATGCTTCCACTTCCGATGCTCAACGGAAAGGCAAGGGACTTTTGGGAGCCGGCCCATCAAACGTTACCCGGCTTGCGTCTGTCATTGAACGCACCCATTCTTTACCTCTTGACGGAAATGAGTCCCATGAAAAAGAGGAGGAATTCCCCGACCCGCGCCAAGATAACTTGCCCATAGTCGATACGGAACATCGGCACCAATATTATGAGCATCAACATCAACGGTATGTTCCTTCTCCACCTCCACCTAGTGTGCCCCGCACCGACCGACAAACCCGGGAAGAGCCCTAGTACCGTCCCAACTCAACCACCAATCATGGTCGTGAGCATGATCGTTCCGAACACCGTCACCAACGGTCAACCCGGCAACCGAGGACCCTTGACTTTGATGAATACGATGAGCAACACAACTTCAATGAGTTCTCCGGTGATGAATCCGATTTAGAACGGGTAGCACATAACCGCCCGTGGCACCCACCCGTCATCGACCCTTATGAGAACCAAGACCGGGGTGAAGAATGGTTGCCTCCCCCAAATCCACCTAGGCAGGCCCCACCCGTTCATGGACGCCAACGGCCTCATGGCGGCCACCGGCGAGCCCGTGCCGATGATGCCTACATTCCACCGCCCCGCCCGGACCCCTACCGAGCTCGTAGGGAAGGTAAGGTTAAGTTCCCTACCTTTCATGGTGAATATGATCCGTGTGTTTTTCTTGATTGGGCGCAGGATATGAAACGCGCATTAAAACATTGTCATTATGAGGAGGAATCCGAGAAAATCGAGGCGGCAACTCTATACTTTGAAGGAGATGCGAAGTCTTGGTGGAACCGGTATGAGTTCACCCGAGAGAGGCGAGGATGGGCACCAATTGAGACGTTTGAACAATTACTCTATTGCATGACCAAGAAGTACGTACCCGAGGACTTTAAGAATGATATGCGGTTGCAAATTGCCGAGTTCAAGCAAGGCAACCTCACTCCGGTGGCTTACTTGGCTAAACTTGAGGACATGCACATTAAGGCCGGCGTCTCGGCCTCCCCCTCCGCCCTCCGCACCAAGTTCATGAGTGGGCTTAATGCTTCCATCCGGCGGCCGCTCGAGATTGTCCCATTCAAGGATTTGGGCGCATTATATCATGCCGCCATGAAGTTATATAAGCAACAACTCGAAACACCGCGGTATTCTAGGTATCCCTCTTCCTCGAGTCCATATCTTTATCCATCTAACACACGTTCTCGAGATGCGCCTAGTCCTACAGATACCGACGCCTCCAAAGGGACCCAACGGACGGGTCCTTCCAATAGGCAAACGGGTACCGAGAAGACACCAAACCGGGGCCCGGCACCGGCGCCTCCCTCTCGAGGTCAACAAGGACCCTCACCGGCGGCTCGCCCAAGGGAGCCCGTGTGTTACAAGTGTAGCGGTTTTGGCCATGTACAACGTGATTGCCCAAACACCAAACGGGTCTTGTTTGCCGACCCAACATATTTCGAGGACGACGATGGTCAATATGAAGGTGATATCATTATTGAGGATGACCATGACACCGACCCCATTTTTGGCATGGAACCCTGTGATGACGAGCTTGCTTGCGGCCCCGCACAACCCGGTAAATTCGCTCTTGTTTCTCGTCGTATTTTGGCTGTTAAAGAGCATATTCCTATTGATCAACGCGAGAATCTCTTCCACTCTCATTGCTTGGTTAATAATACGAGTCTTTCTCTCATCGTTGACGGGGGTTCTTGTTGCAATATTGTCAACGAACGGGTGGTAAAACACTTCAAGTTGCCTACGACCCCCCACCCAACGCCTTACGGACTCCAATGGATTTCCGATACGGCATGTGACACCGTCACACAACAAGCTTGGGTGCCGTTTTCTATTGGCGCCTATGTTGATAAGGTCCTTTGTGATGTTATCAAGATGGACGCCACACATGTCCTATTAGGACGACCATGGCAATTCGATCGCCGCACATATCATGATGGTTATCTTAATCGGTACATGTTCCAATATAATGGAAAACGGGTCACACTTTTGCCTATGACTCCGCACGAAATTTTGGTTGACTATGCGGAACGGAAGAGGCAACAAACTATTGATGAGTCCGCTAAAGCACCGGCAAAATCGGACCCCCGGAGTCCCGATGTTGTAGGTGCTAGTACTTCCAAATCCCGCAACACCGCCCCTCTTGTACATGCTACCGAATCCAAAGGTAGTAAAGGTCGCATCGTTTCTTCGGGCGCACCTTTATCATCTTCGGATCCCGTAATTCAAGGACGGTGTGAGCCACGGATACTCTTAGCTCGCCGGCATGATTTGCAACCGGTCATGGAAGGCAAGTTCCCATGCTTTTTACTTGTTCCGTTTTGTTTATCTACTTCTCATGACCCAAGTAATGTGCCACACGAGGTGTCTTTGTTGTTGTCCGAATTTCAGGATATTATGCCCAAAGACCTCCCACCCGGCTTGCCACCTATCCGAGGGATTGAACATCAAATTGACTTTGTGCCCGGTGCCTCTTTGCCAAACCGTGCCGCTTACCGAGCCAGTCCGGAAGAGACAAAGGAGCTACAACGTCAAGTGCAAGAGCTCCTAGACCGGGGACATGTGCGTGAATCCTTATCACCATGTGCCGTCCCGGTAATCTTAGTACCAAAGAAAGATGGATCATGGCGGATGTGTGTTGATTGTCGTGCCATCAACCAAATCACCGTCAAATATCGCCACCCGATCTCGCGCCTTGATGACATGTTGGATGAGCTCCATGGCGCCACTATCTTCTCCAAAATTGATCTCCGGAGCGGTTACCACCAAATCCGGATGGCCGAAGGTGACGAATGGAAGACGGCGTTCAAAACAAAGTATGGACTCTATGAATGGCTTGTCATGCCTTTTGGCCTCTCCAACGCCCCGTCCACCTTCATGCGCCTCATGAACCACGTCTTGCGCCGATTCTTGGGTACATTCGTTGTTGTTTATTTTGATGATATTTTGGTGTTTAGTACGTCTTTGGAGGATCACATCGGGCACCTTCGCCAAGTGCTCGAGTGCCTTAGACAAGAGCAATTGTATGTCAACTTTGACAAATGCGTCTTTTGCTCGGACACCACTATCTTTCTTGGCTATGTCGTGTCTAAGGACGGACTCCGAGTAGACGAATCTAAAGTTCGTGCTATTCGGGAGTGGCCTACTCCTACTACGGTCACCATGGTCCGAGCCTTTCTCGGCTTAGCGGGTTTCTACCGCCGCTTTGTCAAGGACTTTAGCACGGTAGCGGCACCGCTCCATGAGCTCACTACCAAGGGTGTCACGTTTGAGTGGCGTGATGTCCATGCTCGAGCGTTTGATGCGCTCAAAGACAGTCTTTGTAATGCACCATTACTCCAACTCCCAAACTTTTCGAAAACCTTCGAGGTGGAGTGTGATGCATCAAATGTGGGCATTGGAGGAGTTCTCTTACAAGAGAATCGTCCAATCGCCTACTTCAGTGAAAAACTGTCCGGTCCTTCGCTCAACTACCCTACATATGACAAGGAACTATATGCTCTAGTTCGTTGTCTTAAGACATGGCAACATTACTTGTGGCCGAAGGAGTTCGTGATTCATTCGGATCATGCGGCTCTTTCGTATCTCAAGAGTCAAACAAATCTCAGTCGGCGCCATGCTAGTTGGGTAGAGTTTTTAGAGACCTTTCCTTATGTCATTCGGCATAAGAAAGGCAAAGAGAATGTGGTAGCCGATGCCCTTTCTCGCCGCTATGCCCTCCTTGTGTATATGGATGCCAAGATACATGGCTTTGCTCTTATCAAAGAGTTATATGCCACGGATCTTGACTTCAAGGACATATGGGCACAATGCCTCGACCTCCGAGAGCACGAGTCTTTCTTTATTAACGATGGCTATCTTTTTCGAGCGGGAAAACTTTGTATTCCGCGCTCATCTATACGCCATTTGTTGGTCAAGGAAGCTCATGAGGGCCGTGGTCATTTCGGTGCTACCAAGACCCTTTCCGCTCTCCAAGAGCATTTCTTTTGGCCCCGGATGCGTATGCATGTGACACGGTTTTGCAAGGGTTGCATCACATGTCATCATGCCAAGTCGCGCCAAGGTCCGGATGGGATGTATTCTCCTTTGCCTATACCAATGGGACCTTGGGAGGATCTATCCATGGACTTTGTGGTCGGGTTGCCTATGTCAAAACGAGGCAAAGACTCCATTTTCGTGGTAGTCGATCGTTTCTCCAAAATGGCTCATTTCATCGCATGTAAAAGCACCCTAAATGCTAGTGAAGTTGCCACCTTGTTCTTTGATAATGTGGTGCGTTTACATGGGATACCACGTTCCATCGTTAGTGATCGGGACGTGAAATTCGTAAGTCATTTTTGGAGAACGTTGTGGGGAAAACTTGGAACCAACTTGTTGTTTTCAAGCAGTTATCACCCCCAAACCGATGGTCAAACGGAGGTGACCAATCGGACTCTTGGTGCTCTACTTAGAGCCACCACTAGGACCAACCCACGTAGGTGGGAGGACTTACTTTCCGTTGTAGAGTTTTCGTATAACAGGTCTAGGCACACGGCAACTAAATTGTCCCCATTTGAAGTTGTCTACGGCCTCAATCCACATACACCATTGGATTTCACTCCCCGCCCGCTCAAGGATGGAGAACACATCATCGCCGGCAACCGAGCCGCCCAAATCATTGAGCTTCATGAGCGGACTAGGACACAACTCGAACGTCGTGCCGCCCAACTTGCCGGACAACGCAACAAGGGCCGCCGCGACGTCTCTTTTGAGCCCGGTGATCTTGTTTGGCTCCACCTACGGAAGGAGCGTTTTCCTACTCGCCGCATGAGCAAGCTCTCGGACCGTGGTGATGGCCCATTCCGCATCTTAGCCCGTCATGGTCCAAATGCATACAAGTTAGAGCTTCCGGATTCCTACGGAGTACACCCAACGTTCAACGTCAAGGACCTTGCCCCTTATGTTGAGCCCCTCTTTGACGATGGTGAAACGGGGACGTTTCACAGCCAAGATGGGGGGATTGATGCGCCCTTGGATGCCCCTTTTACGTTGACCATAGACGAAGAGGACGAGGCTCTTAGAGTTCGCTCAGATGGACCGATCACCCGATCCCGAGCTAAGGCCATTGCTCGAGCCACCGGCTCCATCATCACCCGCATTACGTCTTCACTTGGTCCCATTACCGGCATGCCTTGTCTCTACACCACCATGACATAGGCTACCGGTTCCGTTAGCGGCATGTCCCGTCTTTCCGACTCCATGGCATGAAGCTAGCTTATTTTCGGACTATATTTTCATGTTTTCCTTTTTATGTAATAAAGGGATATTCCGTATAGGAATATTCCCTTTTTGACCTTATCCGTTTAGGGTTTGCTTCCGCCCCTTTTTAGGTTTTTCCCTTTTGGGATTTTCTTCATGTATTTTTGTTTGGCCCGTTGGCCCATAGGTAGGCAAGTCTCTCTATATAAGAGATCTCTTGCCTCACTTATTTCTCATGTTCAATATTACTAAGTTTTGAGAAGAATTTCCTCCACTTAGCTTGGGCATCAAAAACCTCTCTTCTAACCCTCAAACTTCTTCCTTGGATCTCGTCTTTGATTCAAGAAATCCATGTTCGAGGATTCTTTCTAAGAATCAACCTTCGATCCACCCAAAAAGGTTCCTTCGATCTCTCTAGATCGGAGTAACCCTTGTTTCTTCATCGCTTCCGCCCCTTTGGATCCGAAACAATACAACGTTGCACAAAGAATCAAGGAGTAGTTGAAGTTTTGCTTGATCTAGATCCGGAGTTATCCTTGTTACCTCCAAGGACGCATCAGTTGTGTTTTTAGATTTACCGCAGGTTAGAGCAGCAGCTGAGTGATCTGGAAGTAGTGGTCAGCCGGGTCTCCGTACTCTTTAGAGTGGGGGTTGAGTGGTTGCTTGTCGTTCTTTCCTTTTTGTTTAGACAGTTAGTCTTTTTCCTTTGTTTAAGTACTATAGGCTGTTAGACCTTGTTGCATTCATCCTTTTAAAAACACATCTTTATGAATTTCGGTTTTTCTTATTTGTGTCTTGTTGCAAGATCCTAGTAATATTGTTGTCAAACTAAGGTCGGGATCCATTGTGAGGTCCTAACCAGTAATGTCCCGAGTTCTGAGAATTCTGAGCATTACACGGACACCAGCGGAGAAGGGGATGGTGAAACCCGGCTGGGCGGTGCAGATGAAGATGATGGTTGCACATCCAACGACAACAGCTTAGGCCTTTTCGAGATGGCTTTCGACAGAGAAGAAAGAGGCAAAGGGAAGAAGAAACCCGCATCCAAAACAAATACAAAGATCGAAAGAGAAGAAACCTGCATCCAAAACATATACAGAGATCGATTCAATCCAAGCAAGCATGTCGATTCATCCAATCTAGATATGAAATATCAAAAGGAAAATATATTCAATACCATTGATAACAGGGGGAGAAAAGGATGGCCTTGATGTGAGATTTGAGAGAGTTGTCGGAAGTATGATTCAAGGTAATTTAAGAGAGATCTAGATAGGTGAGGGATGGAGTAGGAGGGGAGAAGATGGAGCGGCGGTGGAGGAAAACACGATGAAAAGATATGGATGGGCTCGGGTTTCATACTTTGGAAGCCTGATAGCATGAATTATAGTCTATATTTTGGGGTTTGTTTGGACGTTTTATCTTCAATAATCTGCATGTTTGTATGTACATTATGTGATTTTACTACCATTTCATCTACCTTTGCAAGAATCGAGGTCTACACCTAGTTTCGTTGTAATTGCAGGTAATATGGTACGTTTTGCATCAAAAAGGAGCAAAAAGGAGTCATGAGTCATTTAGAGCTACATCCAGGAAGCATAGCCATGGATTAAGGATTTACTTTGGACCAGTTTTGAGAGATTTCACATCCAGTTGTGATTCACCTCGGTTGACTACAGATTCACCTCGACCGAGGTGATCCAGAGACGCCGACTCGACCGAGGCGGACACCTAGGACGCGGCGAGAATATTTTATTCTTGGCTGAGATCTTTTATCTTTGGAAGGTGATCTTATATTTTTGGGCTTGGCTCCTGGAAGGAAGGAGATATGCAGAATCATATATTTTACCTATATTTATGGGAGAATATCTTTCTAAGATTTATTATCTTTGGAGAGTTATTTTCCTATAAAAAGGGTTGGATTTCCACAAATCCAACATCTCGCATACCACGAAAAGAGATCCGCATACAGTAGAAAATCACGCAGCAGCAGCAACCTACTCCAATTTGGGAGAGATATTGAAGAACCTTTTTGAAGGTTGAAGGAAGATTGAAGTTCATAGCTTTTATAGCTTTATTGAAGGGTTTTGTAAGATTGTCTTCAATTCCCTCACTTATTGTCTTGTCTTGTTGGATTGCTATCCAAGGAACGCTTTTGTTGTGATATTTGATTCAGTTATTGAAGTCTTTTCATTAAATTCTTCTTTGTTCAAATATTCACCTTCTTCCCATATATTTTAATACTTTCATAATGATGATGAGTGGCTAATTTCCTTGTGTGATTCTAGGGTGATTGGCTGAAGGTTGTGGGAAAAACGATGATAGAATAATCTTAGATTCCAGTAGGATCCTGAAAGTTCGAGTCTTTAACCTTAACCCTAAGCATCTCGTTCAGTCGATGAACATCTCGGCCGGGGTAGGAACTGGCTGACCGAGGTGACTTATCCGACCTAAAACTGAGAGTTAAGTGTTAGAGTTTGCCAAATCCTATTCTTATTGCACCTTTCCTGGTTCAAAGCAAGCTTAGGATGAGACTTACCCGGTAATTCCTTAGTTTGTGTACCAACGATCATAAGTGTAGGTAATAAAGGTTTATCCTTTATTGGGGTTTGAGTGTGCTTCCATCCCATCTTTGTGAGTTAGCCTGAGACTTACCCGGTAAAGGTTGATTCTATTCCCTTAGATGGTGTGTTAGTTCGAGGTTATAGTTCTTTATCTTGATTCCTTGAGACTTACCCGGTAATAGGAGTTACGGTTTAGGATTAGTGTGTAGTGAGACTTACCCGGTGATCTACTCCACTTTAGTAACACCTTCCCCACGCAAAATCTCAGCTTTGTCCGCTTATCTATAGATCTTGAGTTGGAACCACAACTAGATGCTTTAATCCCTAGAATTGCATGTTTGCTTTATTGACTCCTTATTCATCTTTGATTGTGTTGATCGCTCTTGTGGTTAGAACTAACTTAGCATACCGTGTTGACTTTGTTTCACCGAGTCCCTGTGATCGACCCCTGGAATTTTCTTGCTTTTACTACGATTGACCCGTACACTGCGGGTTCGCATCCTTGTTTTAAGCTTAAGTCTAGGGTTATAAATTTAAAGCTTGCACACACCGTTTGGAGCGAACAAGTTTTTGGCGCCGTTGCCGGGGACTTGGTCTAGACCGAGCCGGTACGGTTTGCTCTTGGGGCATTTGCCCCGTTTCATCTAACCACTCTACTTGAGTGACTTTTGCAGGTTCTTTCTTAGGTATATGCGAAGAACCCGCGCTGGGAAGGAAATCGTTCCTTACGATCCCGAACCAGAAAAGACATACAAGAGACGCTTAAGAGAAGTGAAAATGGCCCAACAAGACGATCACGATCTTGCGGCCCAATTAAGAGAGACGCAGGAGCTGCTGTGCCTCAGCAAGGAAGAACTCATGCAAGAGAAAGAGGAGAATCGCACCAGGACTGCAGCAATCGAAGTTGAGATTGCTGCCATTCGGAACCAGATCCTACTTCGACCGATGCAGGATCCAGCAGTTGATCCTCGACCGAGGCACATTCCAGTACCCGACGCCCCGGCCGATGTACTTCCACCTCGGATACCAGTCCGAGATGTTCTTCTTGCAAGAATCCCACAAACCCTAGGTCAAAGGATGGACCCTAATCAACAGCTGAGACGTCCAGGAGTGAACCTAGGAGATCCAGCGGATCATGACTACGAACTTCGACCGCAAGTTCTAGCCATGATTCGCCAATGCCAATTCGGAGGGCTAGAGAAAGAGTCGCCGCATCAACATCTTCAAAACTACGAGATCTTGATGGAAACCTTGCGACCTCCCAGAATTGAGAACAACAACTACAAGCTAAGACCTTTTTACTTTTCTTTAAAAGATAGAGCTCTTACTTGGTATCAATCTCTTCCTACAGGAAAAATTAGCACATGGGAGGAGATGACCACGGAATTCTTGACCAAATTCTTCCCACCCTCGAAGACCGCTGAAATGAGAGGGAAGATCAATGCTTTCATCATGAAGGACAAGGAGAGCTTGTCCAAGTCTTGGGAGCGGTTCAAGGATATCCTTTTGGATTGCCCACATCATGGGATTCCAAAGATCGAGTTGTTGGAGATCTACTTCAAAGGGCTGGACGGAAGCACCCAGTTCAATCTGCAACTACTTTCCGCCGGTACCTTCATGGACATGGCGATTGACGAGGCTTGGGACTTCATTGAGAAGCAAGCCTTGCACATGGAGAAATACACCCACCAAGGAGCTGAAGGTGGAGTTAAAAGAGTCAACTTTCAAGAGACTCAATCCAACAACAATCAACTCACATCGTTGAAGAATGACGTGAGGGAATTGAAGGAGCTCTTGATGGCTGAAACTAAGAAGGAAGAGCAAGAGCAAAGGAACAACAACAACAATAACGGGTACCGTAATAACAACAACAACGGACCCCGAAACAACAACTACAACAACAACAATAGAGGATCCAATAGCAACAACTGGAGGGCGAATAACCAAAACCACGGTAACAACCATTCAAACTCCAACTCTAATGATTCCTCTAACCCTTTCCTCTCTTCTCCTTCTTCTTCTTCTTCTACTCCATTGAAAAGCCAAGGGCAAGGATCAAGTTCGTCTCAGCCAGAAAAGAAAGACGCAGTTCTGGAGGCAATCTTGATCAAGCTTAGTGCTATGGAGAATTCTATGACTTCGTTTTCAAGGGCCCAAAAGTCCTTCGAACAACAACTTGCTAATAGGGCGAATGAAGCGCCAAGAGATCCAGGGAAGCTTCCAGCAAAGACGGAAACTAACTCTAAGGGCCAGTGCATGGCCATAACGACGAGGAGTGGACTCAAAACTGCAGATCCAGTACCTCGCTCGATGCAGACCACCTCGGTCCAGACCCAGTCGAAGAACACCTCGACCGAGATGCCAACCGAGGCGGAACAACAGAAAGGAGGAGGAACGACAGAAGCTTATGTTCCACCTCCTGCATATAAACCACCACTTCCATTCCCTCAGTCCAGAGCCAGAGCACATCTTGACAAGCACTTCGGTAAGTTTCTTGACTTGATGAATAAGCTACATATTAATATTCCTTTCCTTGATGCTATTTTAGGTATGCCCGCCTACGGGAAGTTCTTAAAAGAGATCTTATCAAGGAAAAGGAAGCTGGAGGATGTTGGTGAATTTAGGATGACATCTAAATCTTCGGAGCTTATCAAGATCATGAAGGAAAAGATGCCACCCAAGTTAAGAGATCCCGGCTCATTTTGCATTCCCATTCAAGTGGGGGATGTCACTTGTGAAGCCCTTTGTGATCTAGGAGCCATCGTGAGCATCATCCCGCTGGAGTTGTGCACTAAGATCGGTCTTGGAGAGCCCAAACCGGTCAAGATTCGACTTTACATGGCGGATCGCTCCATTACCCATCCCGTGGGCATTTTGGAAGACGTTCCGGTCAAGTTAGGTAACTTCTATCTACCTATAGATTTTGTTGTACTTGACATTCCCGCAGATTATCCAGTACCTATTATTCTCGGGAGGCCATTTCTAGCAACTTCGGGTTGCAACGTGGATTGCAAGAACGCCAAGTTGAAATTCAACGTTGGTGGCGATGAGGTGGAGTTCGCACTACTTGCAGCCATGAAAGGGGAGCAACTGACTGATGATATCTTCAACATCTACGATGAAGAAGAATCAAGAGAATTGGTGAGCTCTATCCTTATTAACGATCCACTCGAAAGAGTTATAAGTTTCAGTTTAATGGAGGAAGGTATAGATGCTTCTTGTGATGCAGATATACGGAGCCTAAAGGCACTGGAAGAGGATCCAGGAGCTAAAACTGAGAAGCTAATCCAGGAGACGAAGATCTCCAGTCTCGGATCCAGTAGCAGTACCTCGACCGAGGCACTTTCTGGACTGAGCGAGGCGACCGAAGAACACCTCGGTCAACACCTTTGCGCTTCGACCGAGGTCGACAGCGAGATGACGTCAACTGAGATTGCTGAGAATAACGATTTTCTTACTCCCTTCTCTGATATTCACCCACAGTTGGCGGATCATTCCCTCCACCAACTTTCTGATAATAAAGGTCCTTGGTATGCTGATATTGTGAATTATCTTGTTTGCCAGGAAATACCACCCGGATTGACGTACTCTCAAAAGAAGAGATTCTTCAAAGAAGTACGACATTACTACTGGGATGAGCCGCTGCTATTCAAGCGCGGACCGGATGGGATGCTTCGAAGGTGCATCCCGGAAGATGAAGTTAATAGCGTCATAAGGCATTGTCATTCACTTCCTTGTGGAGGGCATGCTAGCACCGATAAAACATGCGCTAAGGTATTGCGTTCCGGTTTCTTTTGGCCTACATTATTTAAGGATGTGCAATCTTTTGTTGTTTCTTGTGATGCATGTCAAAGAACAGGGAACTTATCGAGGAGGAACGAGATGCCACTTAATAACATCCAAGAAGTGGAAATCTTTTATGTATGGGGGATTGACTTCATGGGACCTTTCCCATCCTCCGGGGGAAACCTCTACATCCTCCTTGCAGTTGATTACGTCTCTAGATGGGTTGAAGCCATTGCTTCTCCCACTAACGACGCCAAGGTGGTTGTGAAGTTCTTGAATAGAACTATCTTTCCACGATTTGGAACTCCACGCATCATCATCAGCGATGGAGGAACACATTTCATCAACCGGAAGTTTAAGGCACTTCTATCGAAGTATGGGGTAACCCACAAGGTATCAACCGCTTATCACCCTCAAACTAGTGGACAGGTCGAGATCTCGAATAGAGAAATCAAGGCAATTTTGGAGAAAACCGTCTCTAGAACGAGGAAGGATTGGTCCATGAAATTGGACGATGCTCTTTGGGCGTACAGGACAGCATTCAAGACTCCCATAGGTACCACCCCATATAATTTGGTATATGGGAAGTCTTGCCATTTGCCCGTTGAATTGGAGCACAAGGCGTATTGGGCTATCAAATGGTTGAACTTTGACATCAAGGAGGCTGGTGAGAAACGACTATTGGAGCTTAACGAGCTGGAAGAGCTGCGATTGAACGCCTATGAGAATGCCAAAATCTACAAGGAAAGAACGAAGAGATGGCATGACAAGCGTATCGTTCCAAAGGAGCTTAACGAGGGAGATTTAGTTCTACTCTTCAACTCCCGCTTCCGTCTTTTTCCAGGTAAGTTGAAATCTAGATGGACCGGACCTTATGTTGTGAAGCATGTTTTCCCTCATGCTGTAGTTGAGATATGGGGCGAAACTAGCGGAAGCTTCAAGGTCAACGGTCATAGATTTAAGAAGTACCAGCCGGAAACGCCGGTTGAGGAGGTTGCACCGATATACCTCCTTTGAGACGCACCATGGTCCAGCTAGCGACCTTAAATCAAGCGCTTCTTGGGAGGCAACCCAAGGTATTGCTCTTCTTTCCCGTTTTCTAGTCTAGCTTAGATAGTTTTTGTTTTTGCTTTGCTTTGCTTTGTTTTTGGCGCTCTGGACAGACAACAGGAAGAAACACATCTGGAAGGACAGAAGTTCGAGAATCTGAGAAGACAGAAGCACCTCGGTCACCGTCAGAGCACCTCGACCGAGTTGATTCTTGAAGCAACCGAGGCGACTAGGGTTTCTGCAGAACCGCCTCGGTCCATACCACCTCGGTCCAGTCGAGACCATCTCGACCGAGGTGACAGCAGATCCAGTGACAGTATAAAAGGGGGAAAAATTACTTTTCAGTTTTTTTTTACCAACCTCGACCGCGGCGACAGCTATACCTCGCTTCCTCCGTTTCTCGCTCGTTTTCGAAGATTTCCGCTTCCAAACTGCAATTGAAGGGTAGAGGAACCGATTGCAACAACAGATCTGCAAGAAATTCGAGTGAATCAGCCAGAACGAGGTAAAAACGATCGAAACCCTAACTCGTTCGTTTACTTCGATTTGGGCTCTGGTTGCCCTTGATTCTGTTGAGGAAAGATTTAAGTACCCCTTAGGAAGCATCGGTAGTGATTTTTGGGGGAAAAGAACTGAAATTCAGAGAGTTGAAATCGCGACTGTCTTCGCCTCGGTCCAGTCGACCTGCACCTCGGTCGAGGTGATTCTTGGAGTTTGTCAGTCGACCGAGGTAGTCTGACAGTACAGTTTGAAGATGAGTTCTGACAGAATGTTAGTCCTTAGAGATAGATCCTCTCCTTCCCCTTCTTCTTCCTCATCCCGACCTTCTATCCCGGTGATCCACGAGAGACACCGGGTAGATTACGATCGTATTGCTAGTCGTCCAGTTATCGCTCCTAGATTTCTGGATATTTCTGCCTTTGATTGCCTCCACGTAGATGGAGATCTTAGGAGGATGATCACCACCGTCGGGCTGGATCAGTTTACTGAGATCCGAGCCCCAGCCTACCTTGAGCCGACCCTCGAGTTTGTCAGTTCCTTCACTTACCTCCCCACAGAGAGGGCTGTGAAGTACCGGTTGATGAACCGGAACTACATAGTACCTCTAGACCATTGGAGAGACATTTTTGGCTTCCCTGCCCCCACCGCTGTAGACTTCCCGACCCGAGCCGTAGCTAGAGAGTTCTGGGGTCAGATCGCCCACATTACAGAGCACGCAGATAGGTGGCGCCCTGGTGATTCCAGGGCAAAGCTTATTTATCATCTAGCTTTCCGATTGGTACACAGGATCTTCAGCGAGACGCTTCTGGCGCGTACTGAGACGCCCCAGAAGGTCCGACAGGGGGAGCTCTTCTCTTTGTACTGCATGGTCACAGGAGGATACCTTGACTTTGGCTTGATGCTGGCAGAGGATCTGCACAGGATCAAGGCCAAGGGGAGGGGAGATATATGCTGCGGAGGGATAGTGACCCATATCGCTATGTATCAGGATATGGATCTGAGCAGGTGTACTATGGTGGCGGCTGCAAAGCCGCTCGGACTTCAGGAGATGATTACACGGAGGATTCTAGTTCCCCGTGGACTGACTACACCTTACGTCGCTATGCCATGGGAGTTGACTGCACCTCAGGGCATCAGATGGTCTGCACAGTTCTCTGTCTTTGATCCACACTACTGGCAGACCGCTTGGGCTCCACTTATGGAGGACTACAGAGAGGCAGTAGCTGCCCCTGCTGAGGCTGAGGAGGAGGTTGAGGATGAGGACGACGATGATGATGATACAGTAGATGAGAGAGGAGGTGGCGTCCCGATGGACACAGGTACAGATACTGCAGGCACGAGTGCACCACCGATCATCGATTTGGATGATGAGGAGGATACTGAGCCAGCACCTGCTGTACCTCCTGCTAGATCTGCTAGACGTCGGACACGCCGTCACAGAGATTCTGAGATTCATCACCGGATCGACGACCTGACAGATCAGATGATAGACTCTTATGCTGCCCTTACAGTGGACATGCATGAGAGATTTGCTGCCCAGGATCGACGCATTGACCGCTGGACTCATCAGATGTTAGAGGAGCAGCACTATCAGCGCCGGATGATGGAGCTACAGTTCCAGCAGACTATGGGGTATCCGTTCGACCCGACACAGTACCCGTACCCACCACCACCACCGCCGGATCAGGATTATTGAGGAGCTGCAGGGTTTTCTTTATTCTATTTTTATGCAGTTCAGCTTTTTATCCGGTGAGTTCTCTCATTTTCTAGACTTTTATTTGACCCACTGGGACAGTGTGTCCCAAGTATGGGGTGTTTGTATTACCTGACTACGTGATGTATTTTATTCGACTACCTTTGATGTATGATATATTTATCGGATATTTTATTTATGCTTCCCTTCTGCATTTATATGATTATCTGATATTACATGCATACCTACAGGTTATTTGATTGAGAAAAACGTCGAAACCGAAAAAATATATGATTTTAAAAAAAAAAAAAAAAAAATTTTGCGATCTCGACCGAGTCAGTCTTGGCCAAACGAGGCATTTCACCTCGGTTGAACCAAGAACACCTCGACCGAGGTGTGTTAACTGAGAGTTTTCGAAAACGATTTTGTGTCACTTATCTGGATATGATCTCAGTGAAGATCTTGTTTACTGACTGGTTTTAAATTCTTTACGTGTTTGAAAGGTTTTATAATATGTTTAAGTTGCTAAATGCTTTGTTTGAAATTATTGGCATGTTTAATACTTTGTTTTTATCCAAATTATGTTGAATTTGAAGGTTGACACCGCAGGTTAAGTTCTCTCACTTTCTTCTTGGAAAGACCAAGGCAATTCATTCTCTTCTTCTTCTTCTTGATCATGCTTAGCCCCTCATATACATTTTGCCTCCCTTTACCTATCCGGGAATTTGGAAGCAAGCAAAGTGGTGAAAGCAAGTTAAAGTTGAGAAGTGGGCTGGAAGTGAAAGTGCTAGAAAGTAATAATAGGTTTGGGGAAGTCAATCATGAAGATGAGTAACTCGGCACCATTCACATAGCCGGGTGTTTGTGTCTTGCCAAAGTCGGATTGAGCGATATTCCTAACGGGTCATGGTATATGCATCAAGGGTTTGATGCATCTCAAGAAATTGATGATTGCGGATTTCCCAGGCTTCGGTTATTGTGCACCTCTGTCCATGCATCCCAAAAAGTAAAAAGTAAAAAGAAAAAAAGTGTGAAATAAGCAAAGCTTATTGGTAGAAGATGTTGCAAGTCAAGTGAAAGTGAAGTTCATCCTTTTCCCGGATTCTAGCACCACATTACCTTACATACATCCCTACCCTACACGTTTCTTGACCTTTCTTTTGGGAAGCCCTTGAGACCTTGAGCTTGTTGATTGACTTAGCGGTTTAAATCGGATTATGCATGATTAATTTTGATAATTGTGATTTATTATGCATTCTATGGTTTATGCAAAGATGAACAACTTTTCTATATTTATAAAATGTTTTGATCATGTTGAGTTTTTAATTTCCAGGAAGTACTCTCTTAGAGTGATCTATGATTGTAACATACCATAAAATGTTTTTGAAAGGCTTTTTCGTTGATTTTCTTGACTTATAATCCATTCTATCTTGTTTTCTATATGAGGAACTTGCTTGGGGACAAGCAAGGGCTAAGTATGGGGTATTTTGATAGCATGAATTATAGTCTATATTTTGGGGTTTGTTTGGACGTTTTATCTTCAATAATCTGCATGTTTGTATGTACATTATGTGATTTTACTACCATTTCATCTACCTTTGCAAGAATCAAGGTCTACACCTAGTTTCGTTGTAATTGCAGGTAATATGGTACGTTTTGCATCAAAAAGGAGCAAAAAGGAGTCATTAGTCATTTAGAGCTACATCCAGGAAGCATAGCCATGGATTAAGGATTTACTTTGGACCAGTTTTGAGAGATTTCACATCCAGTTGTGATTCACCTCGGTTGACTACAGATTCACCTCGACCGAGGTGATCCAGAGACGCCGACTCGACCGAGGCGGACACCTAGGACGCGGCGAGAATATTTTATTCTTGGCTGAGATCTTTTATCTTTGGAAGGTGATCTTATATTTTTGGGCTTGGCTCTTGGAAGGAAGGAGATATGCAGAATCATATATTTTACCTATATTTATGGGAGAATATCTTTCTAAGATTTATTATCTTTGGAGGGTTATTTTCCTATAAAAAGGGTTGGATTTCCACAAATCCAACATCTCGCATACCACGAAAAGAGATCCGCATACAGTAGAAAATCACGCAGCAGCAGCAACCTACTCCAATTTGGGAGAGATATTGAAGAACCTTTTTGAAGGTTGAAGGAAGATTGAAGTTCATAGCTTTTATAGCTTTATTGAAGGGTTTTGTAAGATTGTCTTCAATTCCCTCACTTATTGTCTTGTCTTGTTGGATTGCTATCCAAAGAACGCTTTTGTTGTGATATTTGATTCAGTTATTGAAGTCTTTTCATTAAATTCTTCTTTGTTCAAATATTCACCTTCTTCCCATATATTTTAATACTTTCATAATGATGATGAGTGGCTAATTTCCTTGTGTGATTCTAGGGTGATTGGCTGAAGGTTGTGGGAAAAACGATGATAGAATAATCTTAGATTCCAGTAGGATCCTGAAAGTTCGAGTCTTTAACCTTAACCCTAAGCATCTCGTTCAGTCGATGAACATCTCGGCCGGGGTAGGAACTGGCTGACCGAGGTGACTTATCCGACCTAAAACTGAGAGTTAAGTGTTAGAGTTTGCCAAATCCTATTCTTATTGCACCTTTCCTGGTTCAAAGCAAGCTTAGGATGAGACTTACCCGGTAATTCCTTAGTTTGTGTACCAACGATCATAAGTGTAGGTAATAAAGGTTTATCCTTTATTGGGGTTTGAGTGTGCTTCCATCCCATCTTTGTGAGTTAGCCTGAGACTTACCCGGTAAAGGTTGATTCTATTCCCTTAGATGGTGTGTTAGTTCGAGGTTATAGTTCTTTATCTTGATTCCTTGAGACTTACCCGGTAATAGGAGTTACGGTTTAGGATTAGTGTGTAGTGAGACTTACCCGGTGATCTACTCCACTTTAGTAACACCTTCCCCACGCAAAATCTCAGCTTTGTCCGCTTATCTATAGATCTTGAGTTGGAACCACAACTAGATGCTTTAATCCCTAGAATTGCATGTTTGCTTTATTGACTCCTTATTCATCTTTGATTGTGTTAATCGCTCTTGTGGTTAGAACTAACGTAGCATACCGTGTTGACTTTGTTTCACCGAGTCCCTGTGATCGACCCCTGGAATTTTCTTGCTTTTACTACGATTGACCCGTACACTGCGGGTTCGCATCCTTGTTTTAAGCTTAAGTCTAGGGTTATAAATTTAAAGCTTGCACACACCGTTTGGAGCGAACAAAGCCAAATTGCATATCTATGTCTACAGAGATGAATCACAGATAAAAGGCAACACATGGAAGAAGAAGATAACACGTAAATGAAAAGAAAGAAATGCTGAGAAAAAAGATAATGGTAAAATTGGAAAATATAAGTTGTAATATCTGCAAATCAGTAAGGATAAATGTGGAAAATATAGGTTGTAAGGGTAAAATGGGAATTCCCCTATTCATTGGGAGAATTCCCACTTTTAATATAGTAAGGATATAAAAGGAAATGATATAACATAAGTAAAATATAATTGAAATAGATGTTAATGATCAAAATATATAAGATATTTTTTAATAAAAGTTGTATCTAATTTAAATATAAGTTATTTATTTTATTTTAATGGTAATATAAGTAAAATATAATATATATATATATATATATATATATATATATATATATATATATATATATATATAAATAAATTATGTGGCTTTAATCATGGTTCATGAACATGACATGTGCAAAAGGGACGTGAAGTGCAACACATAATATATAGATTTTAAATTTGTATCTTATATGATAAGATATTCATATTTTATATTATTATTATTCTGTATCTTATATATATTATTTAAATTAAATATTTAGATATTTAGTTATATATTATACATGTCTTATATAATCATTCTTTATTTGCTACCCTAATTTAATCTTCATTTTATATATATTATTTTACGTTAGATGTTGCATTAGTAGCAAATGTAGTAATATCAATAATGGAAGAAAAAAAAACCAGAACCTAAACCTAACCTTATGCACAGAGGGTGCATCAACTTTCAAAAATTGCAGCATTTTGCCTGATTCAGCTGTCAAAACAATTAGATGAGGGGACATATTTAACGTTTAAGAGATGAGGGGACGTTGATTTTAGGGCGTAAATAAGTTGGCACTTTATAAATTGGTTGCATTAAAAAGAAATGAATAAATAAAGAATGTAAATGTGACAGATCGTGGGTTGGTGGATGGTTATCTCCATAATCTCTCAAAGCCATTTTCATCTGTGATATAAAAAAAAGAGCTCTCATTCATAGAACGGGGGAGGACAACAACAGAAGAAAAAAGAGAGAGTTTTACAACAAAATTGCCAACATATACAACAGAAGATGAAAGAAAGGGAAAATGATGGACTAAGAATGATAAAACATTCTTCCCTTCACGTCTCCCTCTTCACGCTTCACTTTATTCTCCCATCCAAATATTCTTGCAGAACTCGATCTTGTGCAGAACTCGATTGTAGACCAAAGTTGTGGCGGAAGGAGTGCAAAAGAAGAATAAATTCAAAATGGATCAGAAGACATATTTTCTTTTCGATCGAATTGTGAGCAGTGTTTTGAAAGTACATACTTTCAATCACTGCACCAAAACATTGTAGGTTGAAACTGTTGGGTTTTACCACTACTTACATGCTCATGTTTGGTGAGGAACCGTTTGGTTTTAATACTAGATCATGACAGTAGATCGACCTGCAAAAAAAAAAAAAACAGGAAAATATGGATTTATAAAAAAACAATTTAAAATGAAAGTCGAAGCAGGATGTGAAGCACTACAACTGCAATCACTGTGTTCACAAAAAGGAAGTTCTCGTCAATGATACACCCTAGATGAGAAAAAATAAATCAAAGATAGCAGAGCCAATACTATGAAACACCAAACCAAAGTATAAGATGTTCTCAAAATTGGGCTTAAAATTGAATCTGCAAAGAATAATTCGAGAAATAGGGTTTGTGAGCAACTTTCATGAAAGGGAAAAAATAAAACGAAATCAAAGCTCCAACTTACGGGGGAGGTTTGTTTTCTTTTCACCTCCTTCGGCTCCTATGTTTGTTATCTTCGATCGATCGGTAGGTGAGTTCCCCATTTCTCCCGATAGTCATCTCGTGAAGGTCTCCGTCGCTGCTAATCTCTCTTCTACATAAGACTAAAGGAATAGAAAGAAGGGAAATAGACGGTAAAACTAATAAAAAGAATAAAGCAAAAGTTTAGAAGAAGAAGAAACGGGAGCCATAAAGGTTGCAATTCCACTTGACTCAATTTCATTTGTTTTAGGGTCCGTTTGGAAATTGGTAGATTAATGGAGCTGAAGATGAAGATGAAGCTTATTGGTAGCTGAAGCTGAAACTGAAGATGAATGAGTAGCTGAAATAAGTAGCTGATTGACAAGCTGATATTTTTCAATAAGCTTAGTTGGTGTTTGGAAGAACGAAGCTTATGAAAGCTGACGTAAATGTCAAATTACTAAAAAGGACATATTTTCATTAATCACTACTTTAAAATAAATTTAACAAGCAACAAATTATAATTACCTTAAAAAATGTATGTTCCAAGAGTTATGTAACAATAAATTATTTTTTTAACAAATATAATGCAATTATCAAGTTTAATTTATAAGTAATTTTATTTTATTTGTTAGTTTTGAATTTAATTTTATGATAAATATATTATTTTATAGTTATAATTATTGTTATAGAAATATAATGAAAATAAAAATAATATTCATAATATTCATAAATTTAGTAATGAATAATATAAATAAAATGTTTTTTTATAGGGTAAAATTGGAAAAAAATGTAGATGGAGATTCCTTCATCTCCATAATCTACCAAATTGGTAGATGATAAAATTCTCAATTCTTCATCTCTCATCATCTATCTTCATCTATCTTCATCTATCTTCATCTTTGGTTCCCAAACACCAAATTCTCTTTTTTCATCTACCATAATCTTCATCATCTCCCTTCATCTAGCTTATTTTACCTCCCAAACACTCCCTTAATCTTCTCCAAAAAAATATCTTTACTATATTAAAAGTAGGAGTTGCTCAAATGAATAGTCTGTTTCCGATTTTACCCTTATTGGTTGATTATTGACTATTTTAACCTTAACTTTTGTAAAAATTACAATCTTATGTTTCAGATTTTTATACACCTGTCATTGTCTCCTTTACTCTTGAATTTCTCTGAACACGTGTTGAAACTTCACAAAATAGTGTTCTTTTTTACGGCTTCCTTTGTACACCTCCTGCTCTTCCAACTTCAGTGCCTCCCATCTCCTCTCTTTGGATTTACCGTTTATCTCCACCGTGTGTTCTCCATATGAAACCTCATCTTCCGTTTTGCCCTCGGTCTCCATATGAAACCCTAACCTTTGTTGACCTTCCACCGCCCCATGTTTCTTCGTATTCAGCTTTGCCATCACTCTCCATATGAAACCTCGTCTTCTGATTTGCCCTCGATCTCCATATAAAACAATTACCCTGATTTTTGGAAGAAATTACTTAAAAACCCATACACCTGATGTTCCTGGTTCTTCTCGCCAATAAACCCATACCTCCTCAACCATTTTCTCTTTCCTCTCCGCCGAAACCCAGCTCGAAAATCCCTACTCACTTTCAACTGAGCTGAGCCGCTGAAAGAAAGCCTGAAAAAACCCTAACCATGTTTACCTCCTACTCCATCTCTCCGAACGCACAACATACGAAACTGCTAATTGATCGGTGATTTTAGGCCTTCAGATACGCTTTTTCCTCACTCGATTATAACAGGTATCGAATTGGTTTTTTGTATTTTGAGCTATAATCGAAGTTCTTAACTGCTTGAACAGATCTATGTATCATTGAAAACGCTTTTGGAATGGCCATCAAGCTTCCCAGTGAACCTAGGAATTAAACCTGAATTTTTTTTTTGGTTTATTTTCACCATCAGGTTGAAAAAAAAGCGATGAAAACAACTACTGCATTTTCCTACAGTAGATACCCTTTTTTTGGAATAGCTGCTAGGTATAGGTATATTTAGCTACTTGACCTTGCTATTACAAAATATCCATTTTTAAAGCCAGCCGAAATTTGAAGAACCTTTCACTGCGTTATTGCAAAGCCTTTTTTGTTGCATGATGATTAGAGATTGGGAAATTCACCCATCATTAAATTGAAGCTTGTATTAATGATTTAAAATGCACTCCATGTGTTTGAGAGAATGCCTAATTGAAGAAAGTTTAAAACAATAAGCAAATTACAACTGCCGCTCCTATGTTTGAAGCCAAGCCTAGATATTCATGGTGCGTACAAATTAGGTTTGTTATTCCACACCCAAGTCCAAGAACAATACAAAGGCATTGTGTAGGTTGTTGATGTTGCCTTGTAGTGCAACCTATTCTAATTTAATAATAATGTAGTATATGCTAGACTTAGAGTCTTTTAGATACAAATATTTTAGCCTTCCTTTTAACTGAATTACAAAACTGTTTGTTAAAGGGCAGTGTCCGACTAACCCTTGAAGTGGAGTCTCTGAATCAATGGTGTATATTTTCTTAGTGCTTTTGTAATATGCTATGTGCGGAATAGTTTTGTTGCTCATGACCTCAAGTAAGATTGGCTTGTTGAATATGTTCATTTCGCAAAAAAGATTTATCTGTTATTTTTTGAACTAGGTCCGGGACGGGCGGAACCCTGAGAAGGCCATAACGGTGGACGGTGAGGGTAATACTATTTTAGATGCCAAGATGATTGTCCAGGTATAAATGTTTCTTTGTCTTGTTCTTTGAGTTTTTTAATTTCTGATTTGCGAATGATATATATTCTGTTAACTCAATATGTTGTTCAACATCAATATTTGCAATATTAGACCATAAAATATTTGCCATTATAACATTATCAACAATGTTTTTTATGAATCAGACGTGGTTTGTTATGATTCATTGTTCGACTTCCACATTCTTGCAGTTGTGCTCATCAAGTGTTCATGATGCTTCTTTACATAATGAATATAAGAACCTGACTCAAGCCTTTACTAATGGAGTTGCTTCAAATTCTCTGTCTCTAGCATTTTTGGCCGTTCAGGTAATAAGCTTGATCACTTCTTGACATACTGCAACACAATCAAATCACAGAAAACAAAGCACAATGAAATCAAACAGACGTGACATAACTTATTTTAACTGATATGTAGTTGGTTGAATGCTTTATATTTTTTCACGCTAATAATATTGAGCCATTTTCCAACCCTTATCTTGGTTGTTCTTTTGGCAATGTTTGAAGTTATAAGGCCTACGTGTTCGTGAAAGTGAGCTATTAATATTCAAGTCTTCAGGAATGAAAGAAAGTTCCCAAGTAAAAAAAAAAGAATTAGCTAACCAACACCTTGCGATAATAACTTGTAGTGGTTGTTCCCCTTTCATATTTATTGAGATTTTTACCCCCTCTCCAGTCACATTCAGCTCCTGATTTATTTCCCCTACTTGACTAAAAAGAGGATAAATGTTAGCAAGATTAGTGGGGTTGACAAAAAGCAACATCTTCATTAAGAGAAACCTCTACTGTGCATTCCGTATATATTGGCACAACTGCAGCCAAAGTGTGCTTCCTTCTAGCTTATCACTTTCACTTTATAATTTGTGGAGTTTCTTATAGGTTTCACTACAATATCATACGTGGAAACCATTAAAGCAATATTGGAATTTTCTGATGAGAGTTTGATATGTTTTATGCTTCCGGTTGTCAGATTTGCCCAACAGCATATAGGTATATCAAATATTGTTGCAGTTGATGCTCCACTCCGCCAATTACCATTATCAGCAGCTCACGGTGATTCAGCTACATAGGTGGCTGTCGCTAAAGCTCTTTCTGAATGTCGAATTCATGATTACATTAGCAACCTTAAGTTCTCTATATCACTGACTGCTTTCTTTCAGGTTTTTGCTAAACCTATTCCCATGTTGCACTTTTGACTGCTGCCTTTATTGTGATTATGATGCTCAGTTGATTTAGATGTGAAAGTATGTATTTTCATAGTTTCTGAAATGTATGGTACAAATCAGTTTAAAAATGCCCTTAAGGTGTTCGTTTAAATGCCTATGGGCTTATGGATACCAAAGCGCTAAGAGCTACTTACCTGTGTTTGTTTGTACTAAATGCGCCTAAGTTTGATTATCGACTGCATATATATCTTGCTACTCCTTCTGCGTTCGTCGAGTCCATATTTTGGTTGTATCATGTGTATCAGTCAATTGTTACTAATTTCAGTCTAAAGGGAAGTCATCTCCTTTGTAATCTTCTTTTCTCTTCCTTATCTTTGCCCACTATTTTTTACAGATTTTTCAAATCTTTGACTGTAGCGGCATGGCTTGCAAAGTATCATAGTTCAATTGTGCATCTTGTTTGCGTGTTCCCATGTGAAGACTGTTATTGTTTAGGTCAATTAAGTGCTTGAATTTGCATCCTTAATCTATAACATTATTAATGCTTATTTTTTGGCTTCTGTAGGCAACAATTTAGGTACTTTGTTTTTTATATGGCAATAAAATTTTTTCATGGCTGAAGCTATTTTTATAGTTTTTAATTTATAATGTTGATATTGTATCGAATAATATGATTGATTATTGTGTGAGAATATATTTGTGGGCAGACTCTTAGATTTGTTTGACGAAAGGGTATAGTTTTTACAATATAAAATAGTTACATCCGCAGTTTGCAAAAGATTATGTGCAAAAGATTATTTGTTCCCATGTGAAGACTTTTATTGCTTAGGTCAATTAAGTACTTGAATTTGCATCCTTAATCTATAATATTATTATTGCTTATTTTTTGGCTTTTTTTGTAGGCAACAATTTAGGTACTTATTTTTTATATGGCAATGAATTTTTTTCATAGATGAAGCTATTTTTATAGTTTTTAATTTATAATGTTGATATTGTATCGAATAATATGATTGATTATTGTGTGAGAATATATTTGTGGGCAGACTCTTAGATTGGTTTGACGAAATGGTATAGTTTTTACAATATAAAATAGTTACATCCGTGGTTTGCAAAAGATTATGTGTGAAATAAATTTTAGAATATACTCCATAATCTTTAAATTATTAGGACTTTTTTAAGCATTCCCCCGATCATTATGTCTTTGATTCTTCTTCCTGATTTGATAAATTTAATTGCAATACCTATTTGGCTGAGAACGTACGTATACCCATCACGTTCCAGCCGCCCTCATGCTAAATATGTTCCATATCATCGGGATAAGGTTTGTCCTACCTCTATAATAATAGACAAACCCGCAATTACATTATTTCGGTAAAATATTGTTCTTATTGCTCGTTGATTTTATGATAAAATCTTACTTGGAATGTATATATTACGCTTTTGGACCTAACATACATTTACGTAGAAATATACAAAGAAATCTCTCATGTAAATTTAACCGACGAAATTGCACGTAATATACATATCTCAACCACATTTTATTAAAGAACAAAGTAATAGTGTCATACTCCTACTTCGGGCTTGCGTGACAAGAAAAATCTCCGTCATGGCACCATCTGGAATTGCACACCAAAACCTACCCTCACCAAGCTCCACATCTGAAATTTGATACTCAATACCATTTCTAAGCTTTGTCTCGCTCATAACATAAATGAAGATCATCTCAGGACTAAATGTCCCTTCACCAACCTTGTCCTAGATATCATCTCCTGTTGGGCTCGCCTCCCACCCCCTCACCCAATAACAATGACCTTTTCTTCACTTTCAGATTTGATCACGCCGTGGATACGGTGATGACATTGTCCATGCTGTTGTTGACGGTGCCATTGCCCATGCTGGCTACTTACCCCTGCCCCCTCCCCCTTTGTACAAAATATAACAAGATTGAATTTATGTGACCAATTACCGGTTTCCATTTGTGTTTATGATATCGAATTGTTTGCTTATAATTTACGTGTTGGTAATGGTATATTGCCTAATGGGAGAGCCAAGGATAGTCAGTCACTGGTGCTTTGTTTTGGAGAAATGTTGATTGACTTTGTGCCAACTGTTTCTAGAGTTTCACTTGCTGAGGAGCCTTCTTTCGAGAAAGCTCCGGGAGGAGTCCCTACTAATGTGGCTGTTGGGATTTTGAGGCTAGGGGATTCAATTGCCTTAATTGGAAAGGTCCAGTTTTACTTGTCATTTCCTCTTTTTAGCTTTTGTAAATGTGGAGTGATTTGTTGATATATATATATAAAGTACTATACTTTTTCGTTATTTTTTCCCCCCGATGGTTTTTGTAGTGTGAAACACTGAGTTGAAAGTGGCCTTAATTCCTAAAATCTGATGTCCCCTTGGTTTGCATCATTGCACATTGTCATACATCAAATAATTTTTGCAGGATGAGTATAGTTTTGGTTTTGTCTCTAATATTGCACAATTTGTATGCATCATTTCCCAAGTAGGAGCAGATGAGTTTGAATATATGTTGGCTGACATTCTGAAGAAAAAAAATGATGTGGACACTCTGGTGTGAGATACGATGATGTGTCATTGGCTACACAGTTCCTCAGCAGAACAAGACCATGGTCACTATTTATGGTTGTTGGTTGGGGGTTTGGTGCAAACATGCGGACCAAATACCTTGTTGAAGTTGGTGAGTGCATCCATACTGCAAACACTGTTGACTATTGATTCATACATGTCATGATAGTATGACACTCATATATACTTTGCAATAGAGATTAAGGTAACTCAAGTAGGGAAGGCTCAACTTTACAGTATAGAATGGCGTGCAACATCTGTTGTAAGAATTCCCACTGCATGGTTACATTAAGGTGAAACAAAATCAACTTGCCTAACTATGCACTTACACTTGTTCGCTCACTGTTGCCATGCCACCATGAACGATGCTTTATTTAGTGTAATTAGCTTCTTTATTATTGGATTACTTATGTACATATGATTGTCATAAATCTTTTGCACTTTTAAACTTATTTTCTTTTGCACTTTTAAACTTATAATAAGGTGCCATAATACTTCTTTTCGATCATAACCTAATATATTATACCTTTATAAGTTACGACGAGTGTGCGCAAACTGCCATAATACTTTACTAGATTTATTCCAATATAATAGTTCTTTCGATCAATGGTTTCTGATGTGTTTGACGTATTAAAGTCACGGCGCGCGTGCGTAACACGCGCGTCCACACTAGTATATAAAAAATCAAAACTAAAGCTACCCAACTTATTTTGTAAAATACAAAGATTGATTTGAAATTTTAATAAAAAAAGAAATCAAATGTCAGAAAAAGCAAATTCATTTGAAATGCTGCACAGTGCTTTTTACCTGAAGGATAACTTTCAATTTGGTAAGAGTTTTCTTTTTCTTTTTTTTTTAAAAAAAAAGATAGACTCTTTAGAATTGATTTTTATAAAACTGATCCCGCTGAGTTTTAGATTTAGGATCATAAATTTACGATTATATATCGTAATTAAAAATCATTGTAGAACTACGTATGACTTGATACTCGTTCTGAGCTACGTAGGAAATCCGATATGAAATTAAATTGGATTCAGTCGTCCCGTCTAAGTAAAGTATATTTTGAATTAAATCTTGGACGTAAAATGAAAAGATACCAAGTTTTCTAAATTTGATATAAAGCATCCGCTCATCGAGTTTAACCACAAATCAAAAATCCAGACCATACGTCTTTTATATAGAACTACGTAAAGACTTGACGCCATTTTATAAAAGGCTACGTAGGTAACTCGATATTAAGTTTAAATTATATCGGGTACAATCGCAAATAAAATTCAAATATTATAAAATGTCAAATTTTCTAAACTCGATATATAGCATCCACTCGTCGAGTTTAACCTCACAAAAATCTAACCAAAATATTTTCTTATTCAGAACTACGTCATGACTTGATGCTCTTTCCGACCTACGTAGGAAATTCAATATTGGATTCAGTCGCACCGCCTAAATAAAATCAACTCTAAAATAAATCTTAGAGTTAAACAAAAATTCCCAAATATTCATGAACTCGATATAAAGTATCCGCTCGTCGAGTTTAACCACAAAAGTCCAAACAACTAAGAACTACGTATGACTTGATTCCTAATAAAGGATACGTAGGAAATTTGGTACAAATAAATTAAGGACCAAATTCAGTCACGAAAAATAAAATAACAAAAATAAATAACCTAACACCTAATCTTGATCATGCGCGTGATAGCGGGATAGAATAAGCAACCCTTCCTAGAAGGTGGGTTTAGTTTAATCCTTTGATGCATGATCGAGATATAAATACCATGCAAATGATAGTTGAATCATTGTCTAGGCAACCCTTCCTAGAAGGTGGGTCTGGACTTCGATTCTCTGATGCATGAAAACACCACACTGAACTACGTGAGGCTTGATCCTCTTTAATGAGGTATGTAGGCAACCCGTTCAAAAACGGGTGCAGCCCAAATCACCAAAATCAACCAAATATAGGAATTTTTATAACTTAGAATCAAAAGGTCAAAAAGAGAGGGTCGAACTCAAACAAATAAAAAATAAATACAATATGTTTTGTAAATTTGTATTCGAATAAAACATAAAATGTGTTTTGCAAATTTGTGTACATTTTTACTCAACACACAGTCTCAACGATCCATCCTTCTTCCGCACGAAGAGGACAGGTGCTCCCCACGGGGATACGCTAGGGTGGATAAAGCCCTTCTCAGCCAACTCCTCAAGTTGCTTCTTCAGCTCTAACATCTCGACAGGCTCCATACGATATGGGGCCTTCAAGATCGGTCTCGTACCAGGCTCCAACTCAATGCTGAAGTCCACACTCCTTTGAGACGGCAAGCTAGACTACTCAGCAAACACGTATGTAAACTCACAAACCACTGGAATCTCCTCCAATGTTGGACTCTCACAATCCTTCATGGCATAACACCAAAAGGCATCACATCCTTGTGCTATCAACCTCGCTGCTCGTACAACACTGATGACAGAGCCTGTCTTCCCAAGGTCCCAAACTCGGAAGACCTCTATCTGACCCACCTCGGTAGAGACTATCATAGTCCTCCTACCTACATCTAATACCGCATGGTGTCTATGCATCCAATCCATACCTAAAATGACTTCCTCATGCACCAATGGCATGACAAAGAAGTATACAAGCAACACACGAGTCCTTAAACAAAGGGGACAACTACGTATCTCACGGGTACCTCTGACTCTACTACCATCAAGTAACCCTATAGTAAATGGTATCCCTTTATATAGTAGCTAAACCCAGACGCTCAACACATACATCCGAAATAAAGTAATCCATAGCACCCGTATCAAATAAAACTCTAACAGGTAAACCATAAAGCAAAATGGTACCTGTAGCAGCCGGTGCAAGTGGCTCCTCTACACTCCTTGGCTCAAAAACTCTACCCTGAGCTCCTCTAGTGTTAGTGGTACTCCCACCACGACCTCTACCTCTACTCGGCCCGGTAGTAGATCCTTGAGTAGAAGGATGATTTTGAACTCTCTATTGTCCCTATGTCTACTGCTGAGGTGTCCTCTGTCCACCTCCTATCACACTGGTAGGGGAAGAACCCTATTGTGATGCAACTCCACCCTGCCTACAAAAGGTAGCTCTAAGACCTGGCCTGCCACAGGTGAAACAAGTCACTAGCGGCCTCGTACACTTTGGTCGTAAATCTCCAAGATCACCATTGTTGAAGAATTGTCGTCCCTTCTCTGCAGTCAATGCAAATGAGGGGTAACTCTGGCGTCTCTGACTCTGCCCAGAACCTGAAGCTCCACCAACGCCATTGTTCTGCCCAATACGATGCCTATTCTCAGACCATCCCGTCTGAGAAGTCCTCCTCTAAAGTGTCCGCTCATGCTCATAGGCTGAGGCCCGGTCCTAATAATTTGTCAAGGACTCACAATGGAATCCTGCCATATAAGAGTGTGTACTCTCCCTTAGTCGATGGGAGAACATATACACGTGCTGGTCCTCAAAAGGTGTAGTTGGACCTAGTAATGCCAACTCTGTCTGGAAGCGGCTGATGGCATCAACAATCGGTATATCCTCAAAATATGCCTCCATGAAGTCTTGCAATTTCTCCTTCCTTAGTGAGGCAGGGCAGAAACACTCTCTAATCATGCTCCTCATCTAATCATAACTAGTGGCTCGACCCCGCATGGTCCTCCACTATTGACGATCTAGGTCACGGTATAGAGTTTATACTACCTCTATACGTTTATCCTCTAGACATTTGATAGACTCTAGAGTTGAGTCCACATGTCCAATCCAGACCTCCGTCTCCAATCCCACCTTCCCAGAGAAAGGGGGTACGCCCAGATGATGAAATGCCTTCAACCAAGTATTTGGTCGAGGCCCTCTATACTCCTCTGGAGCTCTAACAGTCTCAGCAGCACGTGCCAGCATAGCTCGCACTTGAGTGGCTCCCTAGGACATCTCTAAAGATCCCTCATGCACTGGCCGATCCGGTGCACGTCTTCCCGCTCTGACAGCCTCCTCCACTCACCTAATGTGTGCATGGAACTCTAGTCCCCTCATAGAGACACGATCCGAGTCATCTGATTGGACCCGCTGTGATCGTTGTCTCCTAAATCTACCGCTCCTCGTCTCAGGAACGACAATCTCGGCAATCTCCTCATGAACCTCCTCCACCAATGGTGGATCAACAGCGGGAACTGGTCCTTGTCCTATCATGCCCTGAGGAAGAGGAGGTCTACCTCTACCCCAACCTACAACAGAAGTTGCTCTAGTCCGATTCATCTACGCGGTATGCACACCTAACTTATAAGGCTATCTATATGCCAATATATATAATACATACACCTATAGTCCATAATACATATATATACATATATATACTGTTGAGATCCACAGCAAACGTGATGACTTCTCGTACATTCTATCCCAAAACAACAACTTTTAAAGCCAAAAATCCTTTGAAAACGTCAGACCCCTTTCGGGTGCTGTTTATTTTATCCATCCGACCTCATTACAGGTAGAAAGTGCCATTGTTGTCAACGTAAGACTTTGATACCAACTTTGTAACACCCCGAATCCGCGGGACTCGGGATGCCACATTGGGCTAGGATCTAACAATGGATCATATCCTAGCCTGACAACAAGTTCACTGGACGTTACAACATGACACTGACATATATAAAACAAATACATAAAACTGTACATCAAAGGTATACAAAATCATAGCCGATTTTAAAACATCATCCTCACACAGGAGGTATACAAAACATCATCCTCACGCAGGAGGTATATATAATATCCCCAAAACCATAACAACGTAATGTACGAGAGTCCTCGGCCTGTCACCCTGCCGGATCACTCTGCATCTCTCCTATCCTACACCACATCTACAATACGGTATAAAACCGTTAGCTAGCCATACATATATAAGGTAATGCACAAGCACAAACACAAGTCATGAAATATAAATACATAATCATGCTGTAACACATTTACCCATTTAAATATTTTTATATAATAGTCATTCACTCAAATCATATATATATAGGTATATGAAACTATGTGACACGAGGAACGTATCATCCTCGCCTCTGGGCCTGCTAGCCATCTGGAAGTAGTGTCGGTCACACGACCCATGTACCATATGGGAGTGGTGTTGTGCCCTTCCTATATACCAGGTGGCCTGACATCAAAGAACCTCCCAACTCCTTACATGATGAAAGGGAAGGGTTATCAGTGCCACGCAATGGGGCTATCAATAAAACATTGGTCGGTAATAATCGACATTGCATGCTATCATATCAAGCATATAAGACACACAACTCATGCAAACACCCAATATAAGTATGATAGCTAAGTAAGTTCTATGGACTTACCTCAACCTCGTACAATCTCAACCACGATCAACCTTCAATCTTGAGAGGGACACTACATAATAACAAGACATAGAGATATATCAATCTCCTATCAATCAAAGTGGTCACACCTAGACCCAAGGGATCCATAGGATCATAATCAACCTAAACCTCACAACCTACTAATTTTCAAAGCCGTACAAGGCATAACATGATCATAACATCATCATTACATTCTCATCTATACCTAGCATGATACTACACACTCACACTAGGAAAGGAAGGGACAATGCCAACTTTAGGCAAGCCTAGAAGCAAGACACACCTACGTGACAAAAACAACACAGGGAAGGAAAGCAGAGACCTGCAAAGGCGGCCCTGGGTGATATAGGGACGGCGTCTGGCCGGCGTTGGGGCGGCCCTGAGATGGCACAAGGGCGGCTTGTGTGCAGAATGCACATTTCAGCTTCTCTTCACTTCTTCACTCGAGCCTCTTCACTTCTTCTTTAGCCAGTAGCCTCAAACATACATATACATACATATATACATCTAACAAAGCCTAGGAAGGCTGCCACAAGATCAAACCTTGTGAAATCCTAAGCTAGAAAGGAAAAGGGAAGAAAAGAAGAAAGAAAGAAGAAAGAAAGGAAGAATTGACCAAACTGAACCTAACAGAGGGAGAACACACACCAAAACCTCAAGGTTGGCTCAACACAAGCATATCAACATCCTCAATAATCATCATCATCCAAAGCCACACAAAACTCTCTTCAAAACTCTTGCAAGATCAAGAAGAACAAGAAGAAGATCCAAAGGAAGAGAAGAAGAGAAGAAGAACATAAGGGAGAGAAGATGAAAGCTGGAAGAGATGAGAAACCCTCCACATGAAGCAAGGGAGAATCTTATATAGGAAGCCATCCAAAAGCACGGGTCAAGGTCAACAAAGCCGGCTGCAACACATCACAAACCGCAAGGGCGGCTCATGGAGACGCAAGGGCGGATCCTAGTGGCCGCATGGGCGGTTCAGGCCAATTCCAACACAGCTTAGCACTCTCTCAGTACCTCCAAACTAAGGCTCTTACAATCTTCTTTTCCTATCTCTTTTTCTTTTGTTATTGTATTTTCTATTGATTTATTTAGGCATGGATAGATCGGGTACACTACAATGGAATCCATATAACCAAGACTATTCTTTTCATTTGATTTCTCTTATTGTACTATGTCTAGCTAAGTTTGCTTCGATCTATGGAGTATGTCGAACCCTATGATGGATCAATGGTGATTATTACTGAATGAATGTCAAAAGTTTTATGTTTCTTTTGAAATTGCTTTGTTTTCAACTTTTATTTACCTTCGAAAGAAGTTGCGTTTAAAATAGTTTACATATATTAACTAAAAAGCCCAAATCGAAGGGTGGTTTATTGGAAAGTATTTGGTCTGAGAGTAGTGCTTTGTCATTGCCTCGAGGATTTCAAACGATCTTAGAAAGTTCCTGTATTTCTACATTTTCTAACTAAAGAGCCACAAGCGAAGGTTTGTCTTGGTCGTTTCTTGATTTCTAAGTTCTTAAAGGGTTTTCCTACATTACTCGAATCACTAGATTGAGGGATATACGAGTTGTAAAGCACGATCTTTATTTGTCTATACCAAAGGATATTTTAGATGGTTACCTCCATCATTGTTGATTTAAGTTCATGTTATTCACATACGTGGTTAATGTTTGATTCATTATAGCAGGGATACTTGCTTCCTTAGATTGTTCATCCCCAAGATATCATGTCACATCTTGTTACAATTTGCTCTACATTCACGAATTGGTTCCTAGAAACCTGATTTTATCCATTATTCTCTTTTTTTAGCTTAGTATATCTTTTTATTTGCTTCAACCAATACATTTATGGTCCCGTGAATTTGATACCTGAATGTACTATATCAGTTCTCGATTCAATGCGGGGAGGTTGTTGTTTAATATTTGGTTAAACTTCCACGATCTCCAACAAAAAACATTGTTTTAGCCTGTGAAAAGAGAAAAATTGTGAGCTTGTAGATTAATTCAAAGCTAATAATTAAACAACACGTGCACACTTGTGTCCGTTTTAACTGGTTTCTACGTGCATAGTTAACAAATACTACCCTTTAAATATTTTCTTTTATAAATTTGACATTTATCTGGTACCCTTTTGTTTTTTTTTTGTGATGTTTACTTCGTACTTTTGACCATAGTTCTGCTCACAAAAATTTAAATATTTTTTTGGTAACACTCGTCTATAAGATAAATATGTCAATTTCACAACTTATTCACACACACAAATGTTTTCTAAATTGGGGGTATTTTTTTATTAATGTGTTTACTTGTGGCCTATACCGAACTCGACAAACTGTTTTAGGATAATATAAATTAATATCATAAATATGCACATTGGCCTATTATTTATGCACACAAAATTTTATAAATACAGAGGTTATCTTTTATATAATTATTCTTTAGTACGACAAATGAACCTTTTATATATATATATAATAACCATGCACATTGTAGAGATATAAAGACGAGATAATTTAGTTAATACAACCCTTTTAGGGAGATCAACTAGGCCCATATCATTATCAGTAATTAAAATAAAAATAATTTAATTTTAAATGGACTAAATGCTATTTTTATGGGTCATATTATATGGGAGAAAAGAAAGTTATAATTGGGTATTAGCTAAGTTTGAGTAAATGAAGTTCGGTAATTGAATTGGGTAACGAAATTGGGTAATTAGAATTTACTAACTGGAATCGGGCAGCGGTAAATGAAATCGGGTATCCGAAGTTAGATATGTGAAATTGTGTACATGAAGTTGGGCACGTGAACTTGGGTATGTGATTTTTCTATTAGTACTATTAAAAGAAATATTTAACCCAACTAATTTTTTTTCTAATTAATTATTAGGATAAGGGTCTATATTGTAACCTATTATAAATAAATAGTCTACTTAATAATATCACCCATTGAAGACTACCTTTTAAATAAATTTGATATTGAGTAACAATAAATTCCGAAAACCCGTAACCCATTACACTTTTGCAAAGAATAAACACTTTTATTGAAGTAAAATAAACCTAGAAATACAGTATTTTTCTATTTTCGATCGTTCAAAGATAACACCTTTTCTGAACTACTTCAGACAAGTTGTTGACTTCTCTTGGTCTTGCATGCGTTGTCACATCCTTCGACACATGTTTTTGTTACATCCTCCTTTCTCAATCCTTTTCAAAGTCACGTACAAAAATTATCGTATCAATATATGGTTACGATGTTGATATTGATTTTTTTGAATGTAAAAGCAAATGATTCATTTAGTATTTAATACAAATAAATAAATTTATCTTAATAAGAAGGATATTTGTAAACATAATAAATAGATAATCTATTAGCATCCATACCTTGTTTTTCTGAACTTTTTATGGTGCTAATGCAATTTGAAAGCGCACATCCAGCTTGACACAATATGTTTTCATCTTGTCCTTGCACGTCAAGAGGAAATTTTTTGTCACATAAAGTGTAACAAGTTATTATGCAAATCGGATTTCCAAAACATGTGAAGAGACACTCCCCTAAGCACTTGGCTATTGTGCCAACAGTTATTGCATTTGAGGGAACAAAAATTGAGGACATGATCAATGAAATGATGAGTATTGTCTTAATTGCCATTTTTTTTGATTTTGCAAGATATATATTTCTCTAGAAATATCAACAATTTTATGTTACATGTGTTGGGTAGAACTGAGTTATATAATATTTCGATGCGCTTAACTAAAAAAATTAATTGTAATGTATTCAATATGAACAGTATATAATGTAATTACACATATATTTGGTATAATATCACAAAATAACAAGTACGGATGATTTGCATGTATGTGAGTTAAGAGAGTCATTTAAATCCATCTAGTAAAATGGAAACATAAGATCGGAAAATATCATTTCCCAAAATACTAGTAACACAAATAATATAAAAACAAAGAAACTAGTACTAAGATACCATATAAATTAGTGAACTATTCTTTATTGGATTTTTCCTCTTGGTACCCTTAAGGTTTGAATATTCCCTCTTGGTAATTACTAAATCTCAAAATTCTCATGGTACCCATGTGTTTCTATTTATTTCCTCTTTATACCCATTTCTAATATATTACATTAAAATTCATTGTAAAATAATTAAAAAAAATTTTTAAAAAAATTTAAAACTAATTATAGCCTTATTACATTTTAAACTAATAGATTTTACAATAAAATTATTTTTTAAATATTTTTCCTAATCAAAAAAAGTAAAGTAAAATAATAATAATTTCTATTTTTGAACTAAAATAAATTTTTTTATTTATTTTCGATTCAAAATAAAATATATAAAAATAAATCAAAATAAACTTCTACAAAAATTTAAGAGTTTGGAAATTTAAACATATAATAATTTTTTTTAAGTGAACTTTCTATAAATTATTTTAATTTTAAAATAAACATGTTTTTTATTTGTTAATAATTCTTTGTTATAATATATTTTTCTATTCTATTAAAATTAAAAAAAATTTCAAAATTTTCCAATTGATATAAATTATATAAAATTTAAATTCAAAAATAAGTAAAATTTAATTACATTTTTAATTTTATAGACATTTAATAAAATATTAAAAAAATTTGTTTTAATTTAATATATATATATTTTTTATAATCGAAAGTAAAAAGTAAAAATTATTTTAATTCAAAAATAAAACAGATAGTTATTTCAAAAATAGAAAAGTACATAAAAAATAATTTAATTTTAATTATTAATTATTAATTTAATTTAATGAGGTCATAATTGTTTAAAATTTATTTTTCTAATTTTTTTATTATTTTATAATGAATTTTAATGTAATATATTAATAATGAATATAAGGAGGAAACTAATAGAACCATAAGGTACGAAGAGGAATTTTGAAACTTAGTAAATACCAAGAGGAATAGTCCAAACCTTAAGGGCACCAAGAGAAAAAATCGTTCCTAATTTTTAGAGAATATAATAAACATAAGTAGAAAAATATTACTAATATCAATGAGTTGAACTATTGAGTTATTACAATCATTTCGGAATGGATCATTTATTACAAAATATTTCATTAAAGTAGGTACATTTGAAAATTTTAGTAAGAAATATTGGCGTTTAGACCTTCACTTTTTATGGTTTGGAAATGAAAAAATTTCCCAAAATACCGTAGGTAATTTATGTTACTAGGACGAGGACAATAATTGGTGGGAATGGTGTTTGTGGTAATGAAGTGTAAAGTTAGTCCATTTATTCGAAGATCTTGTTACATGTAAATGTGAGATTGAGCAATTTTTTTTATATGTTATAGTTCGTATATTTGGTTTAATATCAAAAATTTATAGTTAAGGATGATTTGTACATATTTGAGATAAGAGAGGTTTTGGGATACATCAAGTAAATTAAAATATTAATAGTAGAAACCATCTTAGCTCATTATATACATGACCCAAATATTTTTATGTAAGGAATTAGTAGAAAGATAGGCCCGTAAATTAGAGAATTATTGTTTATTAATAGATATATAATCATATTAAGTCTAATTTATTTGTAATATAATTTAATTAATGTATTTGTCATTACAACCATTTCAGAATGGATTAGTTGATAAACAATATTATATTAGAATATGAAATTTTCACAAATTTAGTAAGAAATAACTGCGTTAAAAATTTAAATTTATTACAGTTGGAATTTAAAGGAATTTTGTCAAAGGCCATAAATTATTTACAAGATAGGAATGGAGCAATATTTGGAGGGAAAATATTAGTAGTGATGAGGTGTAAAGTTGCCCTTGTATTATGTAAGATCCAGTTTTGACCTTCACCGCCCTTGCGGCACGGCAAACCGACCCTGCAGTTTTGCCCCAGATTTTTATCCCGTTTTTATTGTAACATCCGGAATTTTTATTCCGAATTGTTAGCGAGTTATTGACGATCCCGCATTAGCGACTCAGTATTCCCGTTGGCACGAGGTCTTGAGTGACGGGTTTATTCCAAAATCCCGTCTCGACCCCTCGTTACCTCGTCTTGTGCTTTCGGACTCCTTGGTTTCTTGAGTGAGGAGACAAGTGGGTCAGCTGACCCCTGTACCCTTCCCATATTTTTTCAGCCTTGTTCCCTCTCTCCTCTCACTCTTCCTTTCACGCTAGTTTCTCTTCCCCTCTTCCTCTTGTGCTTCCTTCTTCATTTCTCCTTTGATCTCCTTAGGTGTGGCCAGAAGGAGGATAGTTACGGATTCAGTGTGGTAACCTTAACCTTCTCCCTCCCTTCTTCTTCCTTGTTGCATAGCTTCCTCTTCTTCTCTCCATCTCCATTACCATGGATGAAGCTTTGGAAGTGGATTCTTCTTGTTCTTTGCATGTATGTGCTCTAAGCTCGGTTAGGTCGTGTGGGAGAGCATTAATACAATGGATGATGTTTGAAGAAGACCCAACAAGAGAAGGAGGCCATTGGACAATCGAAGACGAAGAAGACGACCCTCTGTTGTTTGACCGCGGGGGCGGATCTTCAGAGCCACGGGGGCGGCCAATGCCCTGAGCCGCAGAGGCGGCCACCAGGGGCCACAGGGGCGGACCTCTGGCTCAGCCAACACGCCCTTGTGGTCTTCTTCTCCCTTTTGCGGTTGTTCTTCCTTCTTCTGAGTCCGTGCCTTTGCGTGGTGAGTGCCCTCCCTTGAGCTTGTGTTCTTTAATGATCCTAGAGAGTGTTATGATAGTATCATGCTAGGATTGGACCTAAGATTGATGAGAATGCCAAGTAGTGGCTTGCACCTTAGGTGAGTGTTCGAGGATCTTGATATGTTCTAAGGTTGGTTGAGGTATGTTCTGAGTTGACTCGTGGGATGAGTATAAGGTTGTTCCTTGTGAGGCTTGTGAGATTGAGAGTGTACGTTTTGATTGTGATGTTATGGGCTAGGATATGCGTATCCTAGCCTAGTGATGTTACCGTTGAGGTTGTTGAGACTCGGCATGTTATCCTAGTGGTGTAGTGAGTTATGATCTTGCGAGATCCGAGGGTTTAGAAGTCTTCGGACTTGCTGCTTGTGTTGAGTGTGATGTGAGCATGAGGGATTCTAGGATGCGGTCCTAGAATTGAGAGTCAAATGGTCTTGCATAGATCATTTGAATAGAAGTCTTAGACTTCTATTATGAGTGGGTTGTTGATGATATAGTTATCTTCTTGTGAGCAGGTTTTGGGCTTTCTCCCTAAAGAAGCGAGAGTGTTGTGAGTTGAGTGTGGTGACGAGGTAAGTCTCCGGACTTACTTAGCACGTATTCCTTGTATTAGCATTGATGTGTGTTTTGTGGTGTGTGATTATTCATTCTTGTTTTAACAACTAAACCGGAAATAGGATTACCGACCTTTATACTATTTTGGCCCAAGTGTATGATAACGGGCGGTGACATCACTGCCTAGATCTTGCGAGAGTTAGGAGGTTCTCGACGACTGGCCCGTGCTGGTTAGACGGTCGGAGGCATCCGAACCGTTCCATTGCCGGAAGAAGGGACCGAGGCGAGTTTCGGGAGATTCTCGTGTCACAAAAGAAGTTGAATTAGAACGGGATATGACGTAATAATAATAAAGATAATAAACCGGATTGGTGTGCTTTTAAGTATGTTGTGTGTTTATGATGATTTACTTGTGTTTGTGCCTTTCCCATTAAATCTAATGCTTCGAATATGAACTAACGGTTTTATACCAAATGATGTAGAATGCCTTGCATGTTAGGAATGCGGCCGAGAGATCCGGAAGGGTGGTAGCCGGGGTCCGTACATTTTAGGAAGGGTTTATGAGTTGGAGTTGAGTTGTGATTTGTCGTTCGGTTATTGCGTTTTGTATGCCGCGTCTTTGGCATTCGGTTTTGAGTTGTATGTCGGCTGAAGTTTGTAGTTGCATTCTTTCGGGTTTCTTATCATTTGCATTAAAATTGATTTACGGTTTTGCCTTTATTTGTGCCATGTTGGAAAGGTCCGGTGAAATTGTTGTCAAGCTAAGGGTCGGGACCCATTGTAAGGTCCGAACCCGTAGCGCCCCGAGTCCCGCGGATTCGGGGTGTTACAAAAGTGGTATCAGAGCCCTAGGTTGACAACAATGGCACTCGCAATCTTCTAAAGGCCGAATAAGGAATAAACAGAACCCCACGGGTTCTTAGTTTTCGTTTTTAAAATCACATGCATGAGTCTGGGTAGAATGTACGGACCACCATTCCTTCCGCGGATCTCGGCAGCTTAGATTATTGGATTTTGATATTTATATATGTATATATATAGATATGGATATGAGGATTGTAGTTGCATGATGGACATGAATTATGTGTAAAGTTGTATATGTGGACGATTATATGTGTAGACCTTGTATTGATATGATGGCATGTCGGATGTGTTATATTGTTAGAAATATGGACTCAGGACTTATATAGTATGTATACGTATTCTTATTAGATATAGTAGCATATGGAGATGTAGGACCTTATAGAAAGAGGATAGTACGATTTCACCATCTTTGAGACGACAACGTTGTGGCTTGGAATAGCGTTCATATGTGGGGTAGTACGCTCGAGTACCGAGTTGAGCTTTTCGTGCTAACGAACACCATAGCGGTATCGGAATCTTTCGAAAAGATGTCGAAGAGCAAGATCTGAGATGACATAAGTGACGGACAAAACGACTTAAGAAGAATCGAGACGGGGACCGTACAAGAAGAGGAGTAACATGAAGGCGTGGAAGTGGTTCCAAAGAAGCCATGAGTAACGAGATAACAACACTAATAGAGATGACGAACTTAAGTTCTTCCAAACGGCGCATGGACAACTAAAAGATGCGAATCGAGCAAGAGATGGGTGCATTCTAATAAGGTTAAAAGAGGTATTCCATTACGATAAGTGAAGCTTTCCTTAGACGCTCCTAAGCTTTGGAGTCAAGATGTGAAGAGCGATCGAACTAGGTGTGTAAGATGTAAGATACCCTAAGTTAAGCTTACGAGATACCATTAAGTGAAAAGTCAACATTGCGAGAGTTATGAGAAGAATGGCATGATGGGGATTCACGTGGAGTCGACCAATTTCCTTTATGATGATAAGGCTAAGAAACGCCAAGAAGATAGAAGTGTGAATAGACGTGATCCCGAGAAGAGGAGTGACACAACAAGGAGATTTAGTTATGAAAGGACTTAAGACGACAACCAAGGAATACGCAAGCGGTTGCTGAATAATGTTGGAGCTTTTTGTAGAAGAAACGCTTACAAGATGTCGTGAGGTGTGGGTAAGCCTTTGAAGGCGAGTTATACGAAACGTGAGGCCTAGAAGAGTATGGTTACATTATGGAAAAGGAAGAAAGCACAGAACGTGGAAGGAGCTAACGGAGTTGAGGTAGAGTACCCCAAGGAGGGTAGCCTTCATGAGAATAGTGACATAAAGTATAGAGGATTGGTAAGTCGTTGACCTTAGAGCAGGTCAACCTAAAGCTTATCCGTGATGACCGAGAACGCATAAAGTGTGGGTTACCTATTGAGAAGTTGTAAACGGGAGGTATAACCTCAAGCAGAGGCTATAAAGGAACGATAACAAAAGCTTGGAGTTTACACATATGAGTATCCATTGGTTTTCGGAATCGAGTTGCAATTAAGTCGCGCATTGGTGTTGTTTCAGGCGGTTCCAAGGTGGACCCTAACCTAAGGAGTGTTACGACAGTTGTGATGCATGAGTTGCGCTAATGATTCTTATGATGAGATTTGACGATGCCTTGTTGTGCTCTCAGAAATGAGAGGGACGAGCGTGAAATGGGATGACAAGGATACCGGTTATGCAGGGTAAGAGGATAACTAGAGTTATCTAGGCCAGTTGGGACGTCCGAAGTGACCTCCTAAGAAACATAGCGGGTTGAGGATATCTAGTAGATCGGAGGAGAACGAGAAGATAGTACGGTAATACCTTCAAGGTACGTGGAGGAGAGGTGAAGCTTATAAGTAGGCGGGTCATAACGGCCGAGTTGCGGAATGACCTTGACATTTTCTACCCTTCTAAAGAAGTCAATTAGATCGTGGGATCCGAGACGTATCCGTGGAGTTTTATTAGAAGCGGAAGAGGTGAGTGACCTCTAGTCCGTTTGCTTTTGCACCAACGTTGAGTTATAGGGACTTATGACATTGCGGATATATCCAAGCAGGGCTTGGGATGCGTACGAAGTGACAAGAGAGGTTTCGTGTGTACAAGGACAATTGCTGGTACGTAAGAAAAATGACCGACTAAGGGTCGAAAGTTGGCCACTTTAGCGCGCGTGCTTATGGTGATGTCGGTTTGACTACGGAGAAACATGCTAGGCATGTATGAACAATAAGAATATGATACGTGTATGTATACTCACTCCGCAAGAGCTGAGTATCCCGCAGAGGGGATGGGCAGCGATGGTTAAGGACTTGGCATGTAGATGACCTTTGGTTGGTTCGGAGAAGGATCCAAGATAGAAGGTTCCGAGGAGAGACCCCATAGCTACCTTTATGGGTTGTTTGTTGTTAAGACCATGATGTTGGTAAGAGATATCCGGTTTATGACGCCACAATAGTGAGACGGGCTTAAGGCCGAGGTGGCTAAGTACATAGCCCTTATGTAAACTGTCATCCAAACGAGTTGAACACCATATGGCGAGGAAGAAGACTTCACCACCGCGAGTTAGGCAGTGGGAATGGTAAGATACCTCGAGAGAGATTAGTAACGGTTTGAGACCTTGTGACAGTGGTGACGAGTCTGGGTCGCATAGACCTACCAACGGAGACTATGTGTTTTTACACCCTATTGGGAAACCGAGCCGATGAGTTGGCTAGTTGTGGAGTCCTCTAAGTGATAGCAAGATGAATTGGGATATCGAATACCATGATCTCGGATCGAGATGGACGATTCCTCTTGGGACGGTTGAACAGTAGAATCATGCCGCGTAAGAGACGATATGTCTTTCATGACAATTCCACCCTTGAATAATGGGTCGAGTAGAAAGGACTTTGGTGACCAGTCGATTCCATGCAAAGAGTATGTGTGCGAGGTAAGGGGGTAAAAAGTAGACTTGATACTGATAGGTGATGGAATCACTATCATTTATGATAGTTTTTAGAGTCTTTTTGTTGCATTAGTGTCGGTTTATGCTACTAACTCCTTGCTCCAAAAGAAGAAGACTAAAAGAAGATAAAGAAGGAGTTATAAGCACTTAGGAGTGAAGTTTGTTCACGAAGCAAAGCTTCTGTTGCTTCACCACCCCCCGGAGACTTGTCACCGCCCCTACGGGTGACACCACACTCCGGAGCGCTCCCTACGCCTTCGCCAGCGCAAGCCACGAAGACGGTCACCGCACCTGCTTCAATCCTTGGCGCCCCTGTGGTGATTTGCCCTGAAGAAGCGAAGACCAGCGCCCCTGCGCCTCCCCCTGTGCCTCTGCCTGCGCCTCAACCTGGGAGCAGGAAGATGAAGAGTCAGTGTCACCGCCCCTGCGTTGACACTGGGACGCCCCGACGGCTTGGCATCAGAAACGGCAGGAAGTTGAAAAATCGGACATTTGAAGAGCATTAAAGATCCGCCCCTGCGGAATTGCCTGGCCGCCCCCGCGGCCATGAAGAAGATCAAGCGTTTCTGCCTTCACCGCCCCTGCGGAGCAGAAAGGCCGCCCTTGCGGTTCAACGACAAAAGCTTTACTCCGGCTGTTTACACCACCTTTATAGCATTAAAGGTGGCTGTTTTGGGCTGGCTATTTACTCCTATTCAGTGTCTTTTGTAGGATAAATAGTCCTTGGTTGATTGCTAGAATCATCCACTTATCATCCAACTTAGAATTCACTTTTCCATTAAAACTTTCTTGCTACCTTTGTAATGAGTTGCTAACTCCCTTGCTACATTGGGTTGGTTTGAAGCTGCATTGTTACTTTGGTTGTAAGTTCTTTCTAATATAAGTTTTCATCAGTAATTCTTTGTGTTTCCTTGATCTCCATTGCCTAATTGCATGTTTTACTATTACTTGAGATTGATCACCTTAGGTCCTAAAGTGCATGCAAAGAACTAGGATTAATAGTTTCCGGGTTCGGGTCTTTAATCTAGTAGTAAACTTTAAGTAATAACGGGTTGTAATTGCATAAAGAAAAGGAACATAAATATAAAGATAAGTTTAACGGTTTTAATCTTTTCTTTATATCCCTTAGTTTTTGTTTGAAAGCTAACTTGTTAATTGTTCTTGTAGGTTTACGGAACACTAACCTGTTAAGTTGTGTTGATGCCGGTTGGCTCAACACATATATATGATCGAGACGGGAGATTACTTGAAAACTTGTAAAAGGAACTCACCAAAGTAGCAATCGCATGCTTAGAATCAACCTAGTGTAGATTCACCCATCATTATCTTACTTGTTACGTTATTTGTTCTCATAAGTTTTTGTGTGCATCAATTCAATCAAAACCCCCCCTTGTTACTTGTTTATATAATCAATAATTGTATTTAATAATACCAAACTCTCTTGGGTTCGACCCTTGCTTAACCACTTTACTCATTTTAGTTCTAAGTCTGGATTATATTTTGATAAGATAAAACGACCTCTAGAGTCTTGTCAAATTTTGGCACCGTTGCCGGGGAGTTTAGTGTTTTTATTGTTATTATTGATTATTGGTTTGAACAATTTTTATGGTTCAACCCGTGCTACTAACTCCGGCTTTGCTTCTTTTGATCCAGAAATTGAGAGGACGCACATCCGGCAACGAAGACAACAACAACTCCACCAAGAAATGGCAGATCGCACTCTTCGTCAACTCACTCAGCCCACTTTGGCTCAAAACCCTCTTGCGGTTACTATACCGGCATTAGGGGAAAGAATCAACTTTGAGCTCAAGTCGGGTCTCATTCACTTGCTTTCATCTTTCCATGGGTTAAGTGGTGAAGACCCCATCAAACAACTTGGGAAGTTCCATACCGTGTGTATGAGCATGAAGCTGGCCAATATTACCGAAGAGAAAATCAAGATGAGGGCATTCGGCTTCACACTCAAAGATTCAGCGGATGATTGGTATTGCCACCTTCCATCCGGGAGTATCGACACTTGGGAGAACCTCCACAAGGCATTTTTGGAGAAATACTTCCCAGCCAAGATGGCGAATAGATTGAAGAAAGCTATAAGCAACATCGAGCAAGAGGTGGACGAAATCTCTACGAGTACTTCGAAAGATTTGCATGCCTCCGATCCAGCTGTCCTTTCCATGGATATTCAACTCAAGATCTAGTCTTGTACTTGTACAATGGCTTGCTAGACAATAAAAGGAGGATCGTCGATGTGGCTTGTGGAGGTAACATTCTTAACTCTACCCCTGACCTTGTTTTTGAAAAAATACAGGAACTAGCTGAAGGGACCCGGAACTTTGGAAGAACTCTTTCCAAGAGAGGTGTTCATGCTGTAAATTCCGGGAAGAGTGAGATCTCCACTGAGCTCGCGGAGCTGAAGGAAATGGTGAAGAGACTAACACTTATGGGAACCCCACAACAGCTGAAGGCATGTGGAGTGTGTGCTGACCCATATCATCCAACGGACATGTGTCCCCAAGTCCAGGATGATGATGCTGAGGTGAACGCAATGAGCTATGGACAACCACAACAGCAAAGGCCTAGGACGATCCCTATGCACAGAATTTCATGCCAAGCTGGCGTGATCAACAAAACTTTCATTCGAGGGATCAACAAAACCAACAACAACAGCCCCGACAAGGTAAGTATCATACAACTGAAGATATGTTGCAAGTTTTGACTAAACACTTTGTTACACATGTCCAAACAACAGAATCCAACATCAAGAACCTTGAAAAGCAAGTTGGTCAAATAGAGAAAGCCATTACAAGGATTAAAACTAGGTCCTCCGGAGGATTACCTTCACAGACGGTTATAAACCCCAAGGTGATGCTGGAGGAGGCTCAATCATAGAGGTAGAGTCCTTACGTCGAGCCAACGACGTAAAACAAAGGCGCTGCTCGGGAGGCAACCCGAAAGAATAAGAAGAGGAGCCTATGTCAAGAAAACCGCCCCTACAACTCAGTGTCCCCGCCCCCGAGGTGACACCCATGGCCAGTGCCGCCCCCGGCGGTGGGCCAACGTCTACAACATACTAGTCACCGCCCCCGCGGTGACCCCCCACGCCGCTGCGGCGGCCATCCTTGACACACATCCTCAGCGCCGTCCCCGGCGCTGAGTCAGCGTGCCTCCTCTTCCTTTTCACCGCCCCTGCGGCGGCAAGCCTCCGCCCCTGCGGTCTTATTAAGGAAAAAAAAATAATATATTTCCCAAAAATAACCTACAATTACCGCCCCCTCCCCTCTCTCTCCACTCACTCTTCGAACACTACACCTCCTCGCCTCCCACGCCCCTGCGCCCTCCGCAAGCTCTCAAACGCCGCCTTGTGCAACGCTCCCGCGCCACCTCCGGCAACCTAGCCACAACCGCCCCCTGTGACACCGGCCTCACCACCACACACGCACACCTCATCCTCTCAAACCTCTCACTCTCCAACACCCTCGCCCCTCACAATTTTCCCCTCAACGCTCAACACCGCCGGCGACATCCTCACCGACAAGAAGCCGCCAAAACTCCCCTCAGCACCGCCACCTTTGTAGCTATCAGAAATCACCATCTGCACTTCTCCCGCCCCTGCGCCTGCAAGCTGTCGCAGCTGCGCCTTACCGTCCCTGTCCCTCTTCAGCTGCCCCTCCGGAAAACACAACAGAGGGTTCGTCTCTTACTCTAATTTCTGAACTTTCTAATTCCTTTGCTTGTTCAACTGCAAGAAATGAAAAGCAGAAGAAATACAAGTTGTCGGAAGCTGAGAAAAAGCGGTATAGGATTGTGCAAGGTCGGGATGTAAATGCAACTCGATTTCTGGACGTTCCTACTTTGGAAAAATTGGGCATGTTGAAGAGCATGCAGGCATTCCTCAACAATGCTGGGCTCGGCGATTTTCTGGAAATGAAGGCTCCAACATACGCTGAGCTCAGCCGTCAAGTCATTGCCACATATACCATGGAAACGGTGGACCACATGTGTGTTGGACTTTCATTCAAGTTCAACAAGAGAAAGTATACATTGGACTACACCCAACTGTAGGAGGCATTAGGGGTTACAATTTGCGTGCAAAGACTGGTGGGAACCCATCCCCACACCCGACTTATGCGAGTTTTGGCAGGGCACAACCAGATCCGAGTTTCATGCAGGGGGTGAGCATTCCAACATATTCACTCACCCCTATTTGAGGCTCATCTCCAAGATCTTCATGAGTGTCTTCTGTGGACACAAGGAGGAGAACAAGGTCGCCCTCAAGGACCTTCCACTGTTATACGCCTGCCTCCCCACGAACGACTGGGTACCAGATTGACCATACCTCTTCCTTACCGCTTTGAAGCGGATTAGGAAGAATGAGCCACAAGACATTGTGGGAGGTGGGGTGATCTCTTTGTTGGCTGCACAGGTGATGGACCTCACTGACTTGGAGGAAGGTTAGAGGCCCCACTGTATATGGAAGGGATGCTGAGGAGGTACAGGCTCCTCAAGAGAGATGGGGAGAACCTCTTTTGGCTCTCATTGGCAGATGGGAGTCACATCGCATACCTCCCCCGGCCACTTCCACTTGGAGGCGAGCTCTCTGAGCTATACATACCAGCTGACCCCTCCATTCCGAGACGGCCTCCGGGAGGCATTGTTGAGAGATTTGCTGCAAGCTCCAACCGGGCTCCTGTTGCTGATGAGGAGATGCCTACTGCAGCACCGGACGACAGTCCGGCCATGGAGAGCCTTAAGGCTCAGATGGCAGCCTTGACTACAAAGCATCAGGCATGGCAGACCGAGTACCAGCGGTCCATGCTTGAGCAGCAACAGGCGTGGCAGTCCAGTTTCGCTTCCTCTATGACCACCAATTTTGACCGCCGGCTGGATGCTTGGCAGACAGCTCACCAACAGTAGTTAGAGGCTCAACAACTGGCTTCGCAAGCCAACGTTAAGACTTCATATAGACAGAGGATGGACGCTCAGAAGGATCATATAGACACGCTCTACCGCCGGCAAGAGCACTTTTTCAGCCACTTTCCGTACCCACCGGAGGAGGGTCCGGATGGTCCAGCAGGACCGTCCCACTAGTGGTGTCATTCTCATCACTTTCCCACATTTATCTTTGCTTCATTTCCACTTTGAGGGCAAAGTGTACTTCAAGTATGGGGGAGGGACATATCATTGCATGTATAGTTGTTTTGATTTGTTTTAAGTTGTTTTGCATTGAGTCTTTTGTAGTTTGAAATTCAGTTTGAAAAAAAAGCCAAAGAAATTGAAAAAAGGCATGAAAAATCCTTGGATAAACCGAAAACCCGAAAGGGCGGTTTAGGCAAAAAGAAGGTAGTCCGACCAACCTTAGGTTGGTGCAAAATTGGACTTGAGGGATGTGAGTTGAAAGTGAGATCATCAAATAAAAGAAGAAGAGTGGCAAGGTGAAAACCCGAAAGGGCACCTTGGCAAAATGAGCGGCACCGAGTGTAGGTTTCCTTTCCGGCGTTTCGCGACATAAGGAGGGGAGTCATAAGGAGGTTGTCCGGGTAGGTCACTCTTGGAGCAATAAGGATGGTAGTTCTCACCTTTTTCTCACATTTTCTCTCTTTTTCTTCTTTCTTTCTTGGCTTTTCTTTTGTTTTCATTGTCTTTTCTGCTTGCCCATGCTTCCTGAGGCCTTTTAGTCTAGTTTGCTGTCATATGTTTACTCGGGACGAGTAAAAGGTCTAAGTATGGGGGAGTTTGATAGGTGATGGAATCACTATCATTTAGGATAGTTTTTAGAGTCTTTTTGTTGCATTAGTGTCGGTTTATGCCACTAACTCCTTGGTCCAGAAAAAGAAGACTAAAAGAAGATAAAGGAGTTATAAGCATTTAGGAGTGAAGTTCGTTCACGAAGCAAAGCTTGTGTTGCTTCACCGCCCCCGCGGAGCCTTGTCATCACCCCTGCGGGTGACACCACACTCCGGAGAGCTCCCTACGCCTTCGCCAGCGCCAGCCATGAAGACGGTCACCGCACCCGCATCAATCATTGGCGCCCATGCGGTGATTTGCCCTGAAGAAGCGAAGACCAGCGCCCTTGCGCCTCCCCCTGTGCCTCTGCTTGCGCCTCAACCTGGGAGCTGGAAGATGAAGAGTCAGTGTCACCGCCCCTGCGTTGACACTGGGACACCCCGGCGGCTTGGCATCAGAAACGGCAGGAAGTTGAAGAGTCGGACGTTGGAAGAGCATTAAAGATCCACCCCTGCGGAATTGCCTGGCCGCCCCCGCGGCCATGAAGAAGATCAATCGTTTCCGCCTTCACCGCCCCTGCGGAGTTGAAGGCCGCCCCTGCGGTTCAACGACAGAAGCTTTACACCGGCTGTTTACACCACCTTTATGGCATTAAAGGTGGATGTTTTGGGCCGGCTATTTACTCCTATTTAGTGTCTTTTGTAGTATAAATAGTCCTTGGTTGATTGCTAGAATCATCCACTTATCATCCAAATTAGAATTCACTTTTCCATTAAAACTTTCTTGCTACCTTTGTAATGAGTTGCTGACTCCCTTGCTACATTGGGTTGGTTTGAAGCTGCATTGTTACTTTTGTTGTAAGTTCTTTCTAATATAAGTTTTCATTCAGTAATTCTTTGTGTTTCCTTGATCTCCATTGTCTAATTGCATGTTTTACTATTACATGAGATTGATCACCTTAGGTCCTAAAGTGCATGCAAAGAACTAGGATTAATAGATTCCGGGTTCGGGTCTTTAATCTAGTAGTAATATTTAAGTAATAACGGGTTATAATTGCTTACAGAAAAGGAACACAAATATAAAGATAAGTTTAACGGTTTTAATCTTTTCTTTATATCCCTTCGTCTTTGTTTGAAATATAACTTGTTTATTGTTCTTGTAGGTTTGCGGAACACTAACCTGTTAAGTTGTGTTGATGGCGGTTGGCTCAACACATATATATGATCGAGACGGGAGATTACTTGAAAACTTGTAAAAGGAACTCACCAAAGTAGCAATCGCATGCTTAGAATCAACCTAGTGTAGATTTACCCATCATTATCTTACTTGTTACATTATTTGTTCTCATAAGTTTTTGTGTGCATCAATTCAATCAAACCCCCCTGTTAATTGTTTATATAATCAATAATTGCATTTAATAATACCAAAATCTCTTGGGTTCGACCCTTGCTTAACCACTATACTCATTTTAGTGCTAAGTCGGGATTATATTTTGATAAGATAAAATGAACTCTAGATTAGAGTCTTGTCGGATACCCTCCTTTGGGTTGAGTTATCGTTATGACAGTGGAGAGGTACCGTTGTGATGACCTAGTTCGAAGCAAGTTGTGGACGGAAGTGCAGTACCTTGTGAGGTTAGAATTGGTTAATGTATATAAGTTTATCCGTGAGCAGTTACGTGATGACCTCGCTTGAGTAGCGACTATCCCAAGGCAGATGTTAGACAAGCTAAGTCACGAGGAAGTATGTACAGGAAGGAGGTGCGGACCTCTTGGGATTCGGAGATGAGATGAATCGAGTTAAGAGTATCACATACGTGAGGCGTCATACGTGTTGGTCGTTAAGAGGGTGTTGAGTTCTTATATATCGAACCTTTTTGGAGATCTTGGCGCGAGTTATGAAGTGATTTACCGGTTGGCATGGCCATCGGGAGTGAAGGATGCTCACCAGGTTTCAGGTGTGATGGTCAAGGTAATACATGCACGACTCGCGTTATGTTGTTAGTTGTGTTTATCTAGTAGTGGACGAGGGGCCGATGAGGCTACCGAGAGGATGTGAGATAGTATCTTTGTAGGAGTTTACGATGACCTAGTTAAATCGAGTTGGCCGATGGCTTAGATGATGCATGTGTGTGTGATTTTATGTATTTGGTGCCCCGAACTGGAATGTGTGTATGATTGGTTAGCTTTTGGTTTTTATGCGCTATGCGGTTCACACGAGTATGTATTCAGGCCTTGCGAGGTCTTGACGTGGCTACACGAGTGTGTGTTGGTTATCGAGTAGAGTGTTGGCACGTCACGGTTTTGAGTGGTTACCGAGTTAGTCACCCGAGAGTGTGTGTTCACATGTTTCGGGACGAAATTTGTTTTTAGGGGGATGAGTTGTAACATCCGGGATTTTTATTCTGGATTGTTAGCGAGTTATCGATGATCCCGCATTAGCGACTGAGTATTCCCGCAGGCACGAGGTGCTGAGTGACGGGTTTCTTCCAAAATCCCGTCTCGACCCCTCGTTACCTCGTCTTGTGCTTTCGGACTCCTTGGTTTCTTGAGTGAGGAGACAAGTGGGTCAGCTGACCCCTTGTTCCCCTCCCACATTTTTTCAGCCTTGTTCCCTCTCTCCTCTCACTCTTCCTTTCACGCTAGTTTCTCTTCCCCTCTTCCTCTTGTGCTTCCTTCTTCATTTCTACTTGGATCTCCTGAGGTGTGGCCAACAGGATGATAGTTACGGATTCAGTGTGGTAAGCTTTACCTTCTCCCTTCCTTCTTCTTCCTTGCTGCATAGCTTACTCTTCTTCTCTCCTTCTCCATTGCCTTGGATGAAGCTTTGGAAGTGGATTCTTCTTGATCTTTGAATGCATGTGTTCTAAGCTCGGTTAGGTCGTGTGGAAGAGCATTGATACAATGGATGATGTTTGGAGAAGACACAGCAAGAGAAGGAGGCCATTGGAGCCCAAGATCCACAATCGAAGACGAAGAAGACGACCCTCTGCTGTTGGACAGCGGGGGCGGATCTTCAGAGCTTCGAGGGCGGCCAATGCCCTGAGCCGTAGGGGCGACAACTAGGGCCCGCAGGGGCGGACCTCTGGGCCGCAGGGGCGGCCTCTGGCTCAGCCAGCACGCCATTGCGGTCTTCTTCTCCCTTTCGCGGCTGTTCTTCCTTCTTCCGAGTCCGTGCCTTTGCATGGTGAGCGCCCTCCCTTGAGCTTGTGTTCTTTGAAGATTCTAGAGAGTGTTATGATAGTATCATGCTAGGATTGGACCTAGGATTGATGAGAATGCCAAGTAGTGGCTTGCACCTTAGGTGAGTGTTCGAGGATCTTGATATGTTCTAAGGTTGGTTGAGGTATGTTCTGAGTTGACTCGTGGGATGAGTATAAGGTTGTACCTTGTGAGGCTTGTGAGGTTGAGAGTGTACGTTTTGATTGTGAGGTTATGGGCTAGGATATGCGTATCCTAGCCTAGTGATGGTACCGTTGAGGTTGTTGAGACTAGTCATGTTATCCTAGTGGTGTAGTGAGTTATGATCTTGCGAGATCCGAGGGCTTAGAACTCTTCGGACTTCTAGCTTGTGTTGAGTGTGATGTGAGCATGAGGGATTCTAGGATGCGGTCCTAGAATTGAGAGTCAAATGATCTTGCATAGATCATTTGAATAGAAGTCTTAGACTTCTATTGTGAGTGGGTTGTTGTTGATATAGTTATCTTCTTGTGAGCAGGTTTTGGGCTTTCTCCCTAAGGAAACGAGAGTGTTGTGAGTTGAGTGTGGTGACGAGGTAAGTCTCTGGACTTACTTAGCCCGTATTCCTTGTATTAGCATTGATGTGTGTTTGGTGGTGTATGATTATTCTTTCTTGTTTTAACAACTAAACCGGAAATAGGATTACCGACCTTTATATTATTTTGGCCAAAGTGTATGATAACGGACGGTGACTGATAACACGATTTATGACGTTAGTTTAGGCATCTATTTAGATAGTTTTTCCCGTTATTCATGCATGGTTTGGCATTAGTTCATGACGTTTACGTTTAATTCATGCATATTGTCGAGATAGACGTCTACGCGAACTATTGTCGGTTTTGTAGGTATTTTGGGGAACTTTTGGAGTTTAATCGATACATTCGAGGATCATTCCTCGTGATCACACACTTCCGGACTCATTAAGAAGCAAGCTAGGAGCTAAGGAGAACACATAGAACCTTGTTGGTGCATGCCTTGCACCAACTCGTGGCTGTACGATCTAAAGGAAGCTGAACCACCAAAACTACGACCCAGAGGCCATTTACACGCCCGTGGTCTTGGCCGTGGTTCTCTCTGGACAGCTGTGACAGTTGTCCCACGATCTCCATAACCAACTCTTGCCCTTGATGGAGGATATAAGTTGTCCTGCAGGCTGATGCTAGGGGGGCTCTTCCACATTCTCTCCCACACTCTCTCATTACACATCATTCCATTGGAGGCTACTCTTGGAGGAGAAGAAAACACTCTCATTTGGAGAAGAAGAAGAACAACACTAGTCTTAGAGTTTTTGAGGGATTTTTGGAGTGAACTTGTTGAAGACATTTGCAATGATTTGTAAGGAATGATTTGGACCTTCTTTTGAAGGGTTGTAAGTCTTTCTTAAACATATATTTAGCTTGGTTTATGTTAGCATGAAATATTGTGATATTTTAGGCACGTTTTCTAGATGTATTTCATCCATATTGGTGTTCATTGATGAAGCATTGAAGCAATTGTGAGCTAGTTTATCTATATTGTCGATATAGAGGTCTACATAAGCTTTGTGTTGATTGTAGGCGAATAAGAGCTAAAACCGAACGAATTGAGAGAGAATGGAGATGGATTGAGCATATTCAAGGATTGAGGACACCACAAAGGAGCTAAGAAAGATGCTAGGATGAAGAATGACGCAAAACAAAGGAGATTTACGAGCAATCTATGTTTCACGCTCTAAAATACGGCCGTAATAAAGTCCACGCTCTAAACCACGGCCGTGGAACTTTGGCAACCCAAGCGTGGAACATTCCAGTGAGTTACACGGCCGTGGAAGTTGTGAGGCACCGTAATCAAATTCCACGCTCTAAACCACGCTCTAAACCACGGGCGTGAAACCCTCTATGACAGTGATTTAGGCGATCTTTTAACGTACAAATTAAAGCCACAATATTTTACACAATGGGCTGGACACTTATTCTATCTTGCCCTATAAAAGGACGGAAGGAAGGAGATTCCGTCACCTCTTCTTAGACCTTCGCTTACGCTTACTTGCACGTGCCTAGGGTTTCAATTGGACGTGAGGAGATTGCCATTTTGTAACGGAGATTTGCAAAGGCTTGGAGATTTGGAAGTTACGCTTTATCCTTAGGTTTGATTAGAAGACGGATTGACTTCCCGCTCTTCGTTCTTATCGAGGATTGTGATTGGTTTGTGTTATTCCGAATCTGATATACATCATTACTTTGTTTGTGGATTTGAGATTGATTTGAGATTTATTGAAGGTTTTCGAAGGTTTTCATCTTTCATATTTCTAAATCTTGAATTTGGTATCATAATGACTATTGTTGGCTAAAACCCTTTAGCAATTCTAAGGTGAAGGGTTGATAGTTGTGGCTTAGATGATGATAGATCGATCGTAAACAGATTAGACCCTGAGAGTTAGAGAGAATCGCCGATGAACCAAAATCACGGTGTGTTCTTGAGTTCCACGGTCGTGGAATCTCTAGATCCACCCGTAATTTCCCTTAATTTGCGAACCTTGCTTTTACTTTAACCCAAACTTAAAGATTTGCTTTAACTTAGTCTTGACTTGTCTTTTCTAGGTGGTAGTGAAGCCTCAACAACCTCTACCTCGATTCCGAGTGTCACAACCTTAATCGGTTTAGTTAGTCTTGATCCTTGGATTACAAGTTTGGGTATTTGATATTAATTCTTGTCTATAGATCCTTTCTATACTGAAGCCTCAACAACCTTTATAGAGAGTATTTCTAGATAAGTTATATAAGGCCTTGGAACTTCACCGTACATTGCTTTGCATTAGTATACCTTTGCAACTCTTAACTCTGTCCTTATATCTTTAGTATATCTTGAATCGATTGCCACAACTGGATTCCTGGATCTTTAGGATTGTTGTTTTCCCAATATTTACAAAGATTCATACATTTACTTGCTTGACAATTATTAACTGGATTTAACCCCCCAAATCCCTGCGTTCAATACTCTGGAATTCTTGCTTTACTACGCCGATCTGTACACTGCGGGTTCGCTTGCTTGATTCTAGTTTTATAAATTTAAAGTTTATTTGCACGCACGCTAAGTGGCGAACAAGTTTTTGGCGCCGCTGCCGGAGATTTGGTCTAGGCCGAATTCGGTTATCGGTTGTCAAGCTTGGGAGCTTTTCCCTTGTTATTTGATATCTTTTCGAGTGTATACGCAGGTCTAGGAACAACGTAGACCTCTTACCTCTTGATCAAGAGCTTGAGAGGACTTTGAGAAGAAAGCTTAAGAAAGAAAGATGGCTGAAGAAAGAGAATGTGATTACCAAACGGAGTTGGCGGAAAAGGAAGCTCAACTCTAATGGAGTGAGAAGACTCGCAGGGAAGAAATGGATCGTCATCAAACGAAGGTTGATGATCTATCGGACATGATGTTTCAAATGAGGCTGGAAATAAACAACCTCAAGAAGACAAAGAGAAGAAGAAGGCCATCAAGATCGGTTAGAGCCAACTCATCCAATGAGGATAGCGACTCTTCCATGCCACCACTAGAGGAAATTGATCCAACGATCAATGTGAACCCGTTCTTTCCACGGCCAGCTGCCAATTGCCGTGTCCCAGCTAGAGGTGCGAGAGTCGAACGTGTGGATGAGGAGCCAAGAACTCTTGGCCAAAGGATGGATCCAACGCAGCAACCATGCCGTTTGGGTGTGAACTTTGATGCTGATGATGCACAAAGGTTTAGCTTCAACCCGCAAGTTATTACCATTGTCCGCCAAAATCAATTTGGGGGAACAAGCGCTGAATCTCCACATCAACATCTACAAAATTTTGAGATCATGATGGAGACAATGAAGCCAAAGAATGCAACTACCAATAGCTATAAACTCAAGCCTTTCTTCTTCTCCTTGAAGGGGAAAGCATTGTCTTGGTATCAAGCTCTTCCAAGTGGGAAACTTGATACATGGGAGGATCTTTCTTCGGAATTCCTCACTAAGTTCTTTCCGCCATCCAAAATGGCGGAGTAGAGAGGTAAGATTAATGCATTTTCTATGAGATCTAACGATAGTTTATTTCAATCTTGGGAAAGATTTCCGGATTTGCTATTGGATTGCCCACATCATGGCATATCCAAATTGGCGCTATTGGAGATATACTATAAGGGGCTGGATGTGGAGACACAATTCAAGCTCCAATCCCTTTCATGTGATACATTCATAGACATGAGGGAAGATGACGCTTGGGACTTCATTGAGAAGCAAGCGCGAGTCATTGAGAAGTATTCTCATCGGAAAGTGGAGGCGAATCATGTGAAGCAAGGAGCAAAGCTATCACAAGCAGCTCAAACTCAAATCTTTTCTCTCAATACGGAGATTAAAGAGTTGAAGGAAGCCATCAAAACCAACTTTCCAAAGCAAAAGGAACAAGATGTAGGTTATTTGGGCAACAACAATAACCACAACGGGAATGAGAATACAAACCGCAACAACCGGAACAACAACCGGAACAATTGGAACAACAACAACAACAACCGGAACAACAATTGGAACAACAATAGGGGTTCAAACAACAACAATTGGCGTCCCAACCAACAAAATTCCGGTAATTCTTATTCCAATTCAAGAAATTCACTAACTCCACCTTCCTCTTCTTCCACTCCTTTGAAAAGCCAAGGGCAAACATCTAATGGTGGAAGTACTTCGGGGAAAGAGAAGCTCGATCCCATGTTGGAAACAATTTTGGGCAAGCTTCAAGGATTGGAGAATCGCATCATCAAGGTTGATGATCACATAACTAAGGTTGATAAAGCCCAAAAGGTTTTAGAAAACCAAATGTTTAGCCATGCGGAGGAAGTTCCTAGGAATCAAGGGAAACTTCCAGGAAAGACGGAGGACAACCCAAAAGGAAGGGTGATGGCAATCACAACTAGGAGCGGAGTGACAACTACAGACCCGCAACCTAAGTTTGTAGAAGTACCCGTTGAGAAAGAGAAGAAAAGGGGAAGGAGAAGGAAGATGTCTACGTTCCTCCTCCAACTTACAAACCTCCCCTACCATTCCCGCAATCTAGAGCAAGAGCGCGTCTAGACAAGCAATTCGGTAAGTTTATTGAACTCATGAGCAAACTGCATATTAATATACCTTTCATTGATGCAATTGTAGGTATGCCAGCTTATGGAAAGTTCCTAAAGGAGATCCTCTCTAACAAAAGAAAGCTAGAGGATTTTGGAGAGGTTAAGATGAGTTCGGATTCATCGGATCTCATCAAGACAATGAAAGAGAAGATGCCCCCTAAGTTAAAGGATCCGGGGTCATTCTGTATTCCCATAGGAGTGAGAGATGTCACATATGATGCATTATGTGATTTGGGAGCAAGCGTGAGCATCATTCCGCTTGCCTTATGCAGGAAGATTGGTTTAGGCGATCCTAAACCGGTAAAGATGACGTTGTACATGGCGGATCGATCCATAACTCGCCCCGTCGGTATAGTGGAAGACGTCCCGGTCAAGCTAGGTAAGTTGTATGTTCCTATAGACTTTGTTGTGCTTGATATTCCTGCAGATAGTCTGGTCCCGATCATTCTCGGAAGACCGTTTCTTGCAACATCCAGCTGTATAGTCGATTGCAAGAATGGTAGACTCGCCTTTGACATAGGAGAAGAAAAGGTAGAGTTCGTTCTTTCCACTTTGGTGAAGGAACCAGCCTTCGATGAAGATATATTTAATATCCATGACGAAGAGCTATCTAGAGAGGAGGTAAGTTCTATTCTCTTCAAAGATCCCTTGCAAAAAGTTCTTTCTATGAGCATTATGGATATAGGGGAAGAAGAGGAGTGCAACGAGACAATTGAGGCCTTAGAGACACAAAAAGAAGTGTATGAAGAAGAGTTCGAGAAACTCCACGATGAGGCAGAAAACGTACGGATCCACGGTCAGACAGCCTATTCCACGGCCGTGGAATTCACCAACACAAACGTGGAGCATTCCAGTAAGTTACACGGCCGTGGAGGAAACAGAGGCACCGTATTTACTTTCCACACCCAAAATCACGGCCGTGGAGAAGGCAGGGGTGCCGTAATTTTGGGTGAATCCGAAGGAAATTGTGTTTCTTCCACAACTTCTCTTGATTCTTCTCCAACACCTTCTAGTTCCTTAGACACTTCTAAGGTACCATCGGATATTCCTCAAGAGCCATTGGAGACTCCTATAGTGATGGAATTGAAACCACTTCCTACACATCTAAGGTATGCATTTCTTGGACCTAATTCTACCTTTCCGGTAATTGTTAGTTCCGATTTAAGCATAGATAAACATAGTAAGCTTATGGTTGTCCTTAAGAAACATAGGAAAGCCTTAGGATATACTATAGAGGATTTAGTAGGAATCAAACCTTCCCTATGCATGCATAAGATCTTAATGGAAGAGGACTTTAGAACTTTGCGACAACCTCAAAGGCGGTTAAATCCGACCATGAAGGAGGTTGTCAAGAAGGAAATTCTTAAACTACTTGATGCAGGTCTCATCTATCCTATCTCCGATAGCAAGTGGGTGAGTCCCGTACAAGTGGTTCCAAAGAAGGGAGGACTGACGGTCATCACCAACAAAAACAATGAACTCATTCCTACTCGAACCGTAACAGGATGGCGGATGTGTATAGACTACCGCAAGCTAAACAACGCGACGAGGAAGGGTCACTTCCCACTACCCTTCATCGATCAAATGCTTGAAAGGTTAGCACAACATTCGCACTTTTGCTATATTGACGGTTATAGTGGATTCTTTCAGATTCCGATACACCCGGATGATCAAGAGAAGACCACGTTCACGTGCCCGTGGGGTACGTTGCCTATAGGAGGATGCCGTTCGGGCTTTGCAACGCACCAACCACCTTTCAAAGGTGCATGATGGCCATCTTCTCGGAATATATAGAGGAAATCATGGAGGTTTTTATGGATGACTTCTCCGTTTATGGTTCCTCTTTTGACAATTGTCTTTCTAACCTTGCTCTTATGTTACAAAGGTGTGAAGACACTAACCTAGTTCTTAATTGGGAGAAGTGTCAATTTATGGTGAAAGAAGGCACTGTATTAGGACACTTAATCTCTAGTAGAGGGATTGAGGTGGATAAAGCTAAGATAGAGACAATAGAAAAGCTTCCTCCCTCAACTTCGGTGAAAGGGATAAGAAGTTTTCTAGGACATGCTGGATTTTATAGGCGTTTGATAAAGGATTTCTCTAAGATATCAAAGCCGCTTACTAATCTATTGATGAAGGATGCAATTTTTGATTTTTCGCAGGAATGCTTAGATGCGTTTAATAAGATTCGGGAAGCTCTAATCTAAGCCCCGATTATCCAACCTCCGGATTGGAATCTTCCCTTTGAGGTTATGTGTGATGCAAGTGATGTAGCTATATGAGCTGTTCTTGGGAAAAGAAAGGAAGGACGAACCCACACTATCTACTACGCTAGCAAGGCGCTAGATGAAGCGCAGCTCAACTACGCCACTACCGAAAAGGAATTCTTAGCAATGGTATATGCAATTGACAAATTTCGCTCTTATCTTGTAGGTGCAAAGGTGATTGTATGCACGGATCATGCTGCGATCCGGTATCTACTTGCAAAGAAGGATGCGAAGCCAAGGCTAATTAGATGGATTCTTCTCCTACAAGAATTCGATCTAGAGATCCGCGACAAGAAGGGTTCGGAAAATTCTGTTGCGGATCATTTGAGTCGCCTAACACATCTAGAGGACGACCATCTACCTATAGATGACTCCTTTCCGGACGAGCATTTACATATCACAGAGGAGTGCATCGATGTGATGACCAAAGGTAACGAACCATGGTTTGCTGATTTTGTTAACTATTTGGTTTGTCAGGAATTACCGCCCGGATTATCCTACGCACAAAGAAAGAAGTTCTTTAAGGATGTTCGGGAATACTTTTGGAATGAACCTCTCCTCTTTAAGAGAGGTCCGGATGGCATTATTCGGCGATATGTGCTGGAAGATGAGATGCAAAGTGTCATCCGTCATTGTCATTCACTACCTTGTGGAGGATACGCTAGTTCGAACAAGACTAGCGCTAAGGTATTGCAATCTGGATTCTTTTGGCCTACTCTATTTAAAGATGTGCAAACCTTTGTTTCCTGCTGCGACGCTTGTCAAAGAACAAGGAATATATCTAGGAGGAATGAGATGCCTCTCAACAACATCCAAGAGGTTGAGTGATAACGCGATTTATGACTTAGGTTTAGGTAGTCATTTAGATAGATTTCTCACTCATTCATGCATGGTTTAGCACTAGTTCACGACGTTTGCACCCAATTCACGTATTTTGTCGAGATAGACGTCTACACGGACTCTTGCATTGCTTTGTAGGTATTTTGGGAGAATTAGGAGCTTAAACGATACGTTTGAGGATCGTTCATCAAGACGACACACCCTCGGACTCATTAGAATGCAAGCTAAGGGCTAAGGAGGACTCATAGAACCTTGCCAACACAAGCCATGCACCAAATCAAAGCTTAATGATCCAAGGCAAGGCTGAAGCACCAAACCACGGTTCACTACCTGTCCACGGCCATGGAACCAACCGTGGTTCTTGCCAGGTGGTTGCGACAGCTGTGCCACGATCTCTTGGCCAACTCTTGCAAAGTTGTCGTATAAAAGTGGTCCTGCATTGGCTGAGAGAGCATCTTCCATTCCACCATCCAATTCTATAGTCTCTACCACTCTCACAACAAGAAGATTCTCTCAAGGAGGAAAGCTCCCATTGGAGGAGGAAGAAGAGCTCCATTGGAGAAGAGAAGAACAAAGCACACCATTGCTACACTTTGATACCCTTTGTAGTGAGGAATTTCGGAATCGATTTCTAGAGTTGTATGAACCATTTAAACCTTCTTTTGGAAGGATTGTGAGTTATTCCTATTCTACTTTCATCTTGGCTTTGTTTACTTCACTTCTTCATCTCTTTCTCTTCATTATCTTGCAAATGGAAGCTAAGATTTTGTGTTTGATGATTTCGATTGTTATGATGAATGTTGTAGGCTATATAGATGTGATTCTAGGGTAAGGAAAGGATGGTTATGGCTAGGACTATGATAGGATGGACTTAGATTTGCCCTTGGATGAGTCACCTACTTGGACGTAGCCTTTGTTAGAGTCCACGGTTTGTTCTTGCCAAACCACGGCCGTGGACTTGGTAGAACACCCCGTGATTCTCACTGGTTCGATGGATCTAGTTTTAGATTGTTAAAATGTTGAAATCCTAGTGTTTGTTGAGTTAAATCTACCCTAGGGTGACCTAGTGTTAGCAACTAAGCGTTAGGAGAGACTTACCCGGTGATCCTTACTCTTAGATTCCAAAGATGACAAACCTTAGGTAGTGGTGAGCCTCATAAGCCGCCATTGGACTAAGTGTGCTAGGATAGTTGTTTAGGGCTAACCCTTTCGAGACTTACCCGGTAAGGATAGGTTAGATCCCTAGGTAACAATCCGGTTTGTGTAGAATTTCGTCCCTTAGGTTCTTAGAGACTTACCCGGTGATGAGACCTTAGGGACGGACTAGTGGACCATGAGACCTACCCGGTGATTGATCCCAATCTAGAAACACTCACTCCCAACATATCGTAGTTAATCCAAGGATGATTAGATAGCTTGAGTCCTATGCCATAACCGGAATTTCTAACCCCTAGAACCGCTTTTCTTTTTTGATTCATATCTTGTGTTTAGCTCGTTTGTTTGTGTTGATTCGTTAGCTTAGTTGATTTTTACTTTGCATGATTTGTGATCCTTGATCGATCACCTAAAAACCAACCAAAAACATTGAGATTTTCATTTCTTTATTTCTTTCTCTTTTCTTAACCTAGATCTTCACTAAACTTAATCATAAACCAAATTAATCTCACCTTAGTCTTTGTGTTCGACCTCAGAATACTATCCCTACTACAAACGTCCCGTACACTGCGGGTTCTCTAGGAGTTAGGAGAAATATAACGAGTTTATAAATTGTAAAACTTTTGCGCATCTATTCCTAGAAGTGAACAATTTTTTTTGGGCAAGGTTCCATGAGCCCTCCTTAGCCCTTTGATAACACGATTTATGAGCTTGGTTTAAGTAGTCATTTAGATAGATTTCTCACTCATTCATGCATGGTTTAGCATTAGTTCACGACGTTTTGCACTTAATTCATGTATTTTGTCGAGATAGACGTCTACACGGACTTGTGCGTGTTTTATAGGTATTTCGGGAGATTTAGGAGCTTAATTGATGCATTCGAGAATCAATCCTCGAGATGACACACCTCAGGGCTCATTAGGATGCAAACTAGAAGTTAAGGAAGACTTATGGAGCCTTGCCAACACAAGCCATGCACCAAATCACAGCTTAATGATCCAAGGCGAAGTTTCTGGAGCAAACCACGGTTCACTGGCACATTCCACGGCCGTGATTCTACCCGTGGATTTTGCCAGATTCTTGTGACAGCTGTACCACGACTCTCATGGCCAGCTCATGCAGAATTTGTTATAAAAGTGGTCCTTCATTGGCTGAGAGGGGGCATCTGGGGGCAGCTCTCCATTATCCAACATCATCCAATCAAAAATACTCTCTCAACAAGAAGATTCTTCCAAGGAGGAAGCTACCATTGAAGGAGAAGAGCTCCATTGGAGAGCACAAGGAAGAACACACCATTGCCACACTTTGATAGCTTTTGTAGTGAAGAGTTTTGGATTTGATTTCTAGAGTTGTATGAACCATTGAACCTTCTTTTGGAAGGGTTGTGAGTCATTCTTATCTAAACTTCAGTTTGGTTTTGTTACCTTACTTGTTCATCTCTTCCCCCTTCATTATCTTGCAAATGAATGCTATGATTTTATGTATGATGATCTCGATTGTTATGATGAATGTTGTAGGCTAAATAGATGTGATTCTAGGGTAAGGAAAGGATGATTGTGGCTAGGACTATGATAGGATGCACTTAGATTTACCTCTGGATGAGTAATTTCAAAGAACGAACTCTCTGTTGAAGTCCACGGGTGGATCTTCCCATTCCACGGCCGTGGATGTGTAGAACAGCCCGTGGTTTCTCCTGGTTCGATGAATCTAGCTTTAGATTGTTAGAATGTTGAAATCCTAGGTGTTTGTTGAGTTAATCTAGCCTAGGGTGACCTAGTGTTAGCTACTAAGTGTTAGAGGAGACCTACCCGGTGATTCTTACCCTTAGATTTTGAAGATTACAACCCCTAGGTAGTGGTGAGCCTCACAAGCCACCATTGGACTAAGTGTGCTAGGATAGTTGCTTAGAACTTCCCTTTCCGAGACTTACCCGGTAAGGACAGGTTAGACCTCTAGGCAACAATCCGGTTTGTGTAGAATTCCAATCCTTAGATTCTTAGAGACTTACCCGGTGATGAGATCTTAGGAATGGATTAGTGGACCATGAGACTTACCCGGTGATTGATCCCACTCTAGAAACACTTACTCCCGACATATCACAGATCATCCGAGGAATGATTAGATAGCTTGAGTCCTATGCCTTAATCGGAATTTCCAACCCCTAGAATCCATTTCTCTCTTTTGATTCATATCTCGTGTTTAGCTTGTTTCTTTGTGTTGATTCGTTAGCTTAGTTGATTGCTTACTTGATGCGTCCTTGGAGGTAACAAGGATAACTCCGGATCTAGATCAAGCAAAACTTCAACTACTCCTTGATTCTTTGTGCAACTTTGTATCGTTTCGGATCCAAAGGGGCGGAAGCGATGAAGAAACAAGCGTTACTCCGATCTAGAGAGATCGAAGGAACCTTTTTGGGTGGATCGAAGGTTGATTCTTAGAAAGAATCCTCGAATATGGATTTCTTGAATCAAAGACGAGATCCAAGGAAGAAGTTTGAGGGTTAGAAGAGAGGTTTTGATGCCCAAGTTGAGTGGAGGAAATTCTTCTCAAAACTTAATAATATTGAACATGAGAAATAAGTGAGGCAAGAGATCTCTTATATAGAGAGACTTGCCTACCTATGGGCCAACGGGCCAAACAAAAATACATGAAGAAAAGCCCAAAAGGGAAAAACCTAAAAAGGGGCGGAAGCAAACCCTAAACGGATAAGGTCAAAAAGGGAATATTCCTATACGGAATATCCCTTTATTACATAAAAAGGAAAACATGAAAATATAGTCCGAAAATAAGCTAGCTTCATGCCATGGAGTCGGAAAGACGGGACATGCCGCTAACGGAACCGGTAGCCTATGCCATGGTGGTGTAGAGACAAGGCATGCCGGTAATGGGACCAAGTGAAGACGTAATGCGGGTGATGATGGAGCCGGTGGCTCGAGCAATGGCCTTAGCTCGGGATCGGGTGATCGGTCCATCTGAGCGAACTCTAAGAGCCTCGTCCTCTTCGTCTATGGTCAACGTAAAAGGGGCATCCAAGGGCGCATCAGTCCCCCCATCTTGGCTGTGAAACGTCCCCGTTTCACCATCGTCAAAGAGGGGCTCAACATAAGGGGCAAGGTCCTTGACGTTGAACGTTGGGTGTACTCCGTAGGAATCCGGAAGCTCTAACTTGTATGCATTTGGACCATGACGGGCTAAGATGCGGAATGGGCCATCACCACGGTCCGAGAGCTTGCTCATGCGGCGAGTAGGAAAACGCTCCTTCCGTAGGTGGAGCCAAACAAGATCACCGGGCTCAAAAGAGACGTCGCGGCGGCCCTTGTTGCGTTGTCCAGCAAGTTGGGCGGCACGACGTTCGAGTTGTGTCCTAGTCCGCTCATGAAGCTCAATGATTTGGGCGGCTCGGTTGCCGGCGATGATGTGTTCTCCATCCTTGAGCGGGCGGGGAGTGAAATCCAATGGTGTATGTGGATTGAGGCCGTAGACAACTTCAAATGGGGACAATTTAGTTGCCGTGTGCCTAGACCTGTTATACGAAAACTCTACAACAGAAAGTAAGTCCTTCCACCTACGTGGGTTGGTCCTAGTGGTGGCTCTAAGTAGAGCACCAAGAGTCCGATTGGTCACCTCCGTTTGACCATCGGTTTGGGGGTGATAACTGCTTGAAAACAACAAGTTGGTTCCAAGTTTTCCCCACAACGTTCTCCAAAAATGACTTACGAATTTCACGTCCCGATCACTAACGATGGAACGTGGTATCCCATGTAAACGCACCACATTATCAAAGAACAAGGTGGCAACTTCACTAGCATTTAGAGTGCTTTTACATGCGATGAAATGAGCCATTTTGGAGAAACGATCGACTACCACGAAAATGGAGTCTTTGCCTCGTTTTGACATAGGCAACCCGACCACAAAGTCCATGGATAGATCCTCCCAAGGTCCCATTGGTATAGGCAAAGGAGAATACATCCCATCCGGACCTTGGCGCGACTTGGCATGATGACATGTGATGCAACCCTTGCAAAACCGTGTCACATGCATACGCATCCGGGGCCAAAAGAAATGCTCTTGGAGAGCGGAAAGGGTCTTGGTAGCACCGAAATGACCACGGCCCTCATGAGCTTCCTTGACCAACAAATGGCGTATAGATGAGCGCGGAATACAAAGTTTTCCTGCTCGAAAAAGATAGCCATCGTTAATAAAGAAAGACTCGTGCTCTCGGAGGTCGAGGCATTGTGCCCATATGTCCTTGAAGTCAAGATCCGTGGCATATAACTCTTTGATAAGAGCAAAGCCATGTATCTTGGCATCCATATACACAAGGAGGGCATAGCGGCGAGAAAGGGCATCGGCTACCACATTCTCTTTGCCTTTCTTATGCCGAATGACATAAGGAAAGGTCTCTAAAAACTCTACCCAACTAGCATGGCGCCGACTGAGATTTGTTTGACTCTTGAGATACGAAAGAGCCGCATGATCCGAATGAATCACGAACTCCTTCGGCCACAAGTAATGTTGCCATGTCTTAAGACAACGAACTAGAGCATATAGTTCCTTGTCATATGTAGGGTAGTTGAGCGAAGGACCGGACAGTTATTCACTGAAGTAGGCGATTGGACGATTCTCTTGTAAGAGAACTCCTCCAATGCCCACATTTGATGCATCACACTCCATCTCGAAGGTTTTCGAAAAGTTTGGGAGTTGGAGTAATGGTGCATTACAAAGACGGTCTTTGAGCGCATCAAACGCTCGAGCATGGACATCACGCCACTCAAACGTGACACCCTTGGTAGTGAGCTCATGGAGCGGTGCCGCTACCGTGCTAAAGTCCTTGACAAAGCGGCGGTAGAAACCCGCTAAGCCGAGAAAGGCTCGGACCATGGTGACCGTAGTAGGAGTAGGCCACTCCCGAATAGCACGAACTTTAGATTCGTCTACTCGGAGTCCGTCCTTAGACACGACATAGCCAAGAAAGATAGTGGTGTCCGAGCAAAAGACGCATTTGTCAAAGTTGACATACAATTGCTCTTGTCTAAGGCACTCGAGCACTTGGCGAAGGTGCCCGATGTGATCCTCCAAAGACGTACTAAACACCAAAATATCATCAAAATAAACAACAACGAATGTACCCAAGAATCGGCGCAAGACGTGGTTCATGAGGCGCATGAAGGTGGACGGGGCGTTGGAGAGGCCAAAAGGCATGACAAGCCATTCATAGAGTCCATACTTCATTTTGAACGCCGTCTTCCATTCGTCACCTTCGGCCATCCGGATTTGGTGGTAACCGCTCCGGAGATCAATTTTGGAGAAGATAGTGGCGCCATGGAGCTCATCCAACATGTCATCAAGGCGCGGGATCGGGTGGCGATATTTGACGGTGATTTGGTTGATGGCACGACAATCAACACACATCCGCCATGATCCATCTTTCTTTGGTACTAAGATTACCGGGACGGCACATGGTGATAAGGATTCACGCACATGTCCCCGGTCTAGGAGCTCTTGCACTTGACGTTGTAGCTCCTTTGTCTCTTCCGGACTGGCTCGGTAAGCGGCACGGTTTGGCAAAGAGGCACCGGGCACAAAGTCAATTTGATGTTCAATCCCTCGGATAGGTGGCAAGCCGGGTGGGAGGTCTTTGGGCATAATATCCTGAAATTCGGACAATAACAAAGACACCTCGTGTGGCACATTACTTGGGTCATGAGAAGTAGATAAACAAAACGGAACAAGTAAAAAGCATGGGAACTTGCCTTCCATGACCGGTTGCAAATCATGCCGGCGAGCTAAGAGTATCCGTGGCTCACACCGTCCTTGAATTACGGGATCCGAAGATGATAAAGGTGCGCCCGAAGAAACGATGCGACCTTTACTACCTTTGGATTCGGTAGCATGTACAAGAGGGGCGGTGTTGCGGGATTTGGAAGTACTAGCACCTACAACATCGGGACTCCGGGGGTCCGATTTTGCCGGTGCTTTAGCGGACTCATCAATAGTTTGTTGCCTCTTCCGTTCCGCATAGTCAACCAAAATTTCGTGCGGAGTCATAGGCAAAAGTGTGACCCGTTTTCCATTATATTGGAACATGTACCGATTAAGATAACCATCATGATATGTGCGGCGATCGAATTGCCATGGTCGTCCTAATAGGACATGTGTGGCGTCCATCTTGATAACATCACAAAGGACCTTATCAACATAGGTGCCAATAGAAAACGGCACCCAAGCTTGTTGTGTGACGGTGTCACATGCCGTATCGGAAATCCATTGGAGTCCGTAAGGCGTTGGGTGGGGGGTCGTAGGCAACTTGAAGTGTTTTACCACCCGTTCGTTGACAATATTGCAACAAGAACCCCCGTCAACGATGAGAGAAAGACTCGTATTATTAACCAAGCAACGAGAGTGGAAGAGATTCTCGCGTTGATCAATAGGAATATGCTCTTTAACAGCCAAAATACGACGAGAAACAAGAGCGAATTTACCGGGTTGTGCGGGGCCGCAAGCAAGCTCGTCATCACAGGGTTCCATGCCAAAAAGGGGGTCGGTGTCATGGTCATCCTCAATAATGATATCACCTTCATATTGACCATCGTCGTCCTCGAAATATGTTGGGTCGGCAAACAAGACCCGTTTGGTGTTTGGGCAATCACGTTGTACATGGCCAAAACCGCTACACTTGTAACACACGGGCTCCCTTGGGCGAGCCGCCGCTGAGGGTCCTTGTTGACCTCGAGAGGGAGGCGCCGGTGCCGGGCCCCGATTTGGTGTCTTCTCGGTACCCGTTTGCCTATTGGAAGGACCCGTCCGTTGGGTCCCTTTGGAGGCGTCGGTATCTGTAGGACTAGGCGCATCTCGAGAACGTGTGTTAGATGGATAAAGATATGGACTCGAGGAAGAGGGATACCTAGAATACCGCGGTGTTTCGAGTTGTTGCTTATATAACTTCATGGCGGCATGACATAATGCGCCCAAATCCTTGAATGGGACAATCTCGAGCGGCCGCCGGATGGAAGCATTAAGCCCACTCATGAACTTGGTGCGGAGGGCGGAGGGGGAGGCCGAGACGCCGGCCTTAATGTGCATGTCCTCAAGTTTAGCCAAGTAAGCCACCGGAGTGAGGTTGCCTTGCTTGAACTCGGCAATTTGCAACCGCATATCATTCTTAAAGTCCTCGGGTACGTACTTCTTGGTCATGCAATAGAGTAATTGTTCAAACGTCTCAATTGGTGCCCATCCTCGCCTCTCTCGGGTGAACTCATACCGGTTCCACCAAGACTTCGCATCTCCTTCAAAGTATAGAGTTGCCGCCTCGATTTTCTCGGATTCCTCCTCATAATGACAATGTTTTAATGCGCGTTTCATATCCTGCGCCCAATCAAGAAAAACACACGGATCATATTCACCATGAAAGGTAGGGAACTTAACCTTACCTTCCCTACGAGCTCGGTAGGGGTCCGGGCGGGGCGGTGGAATGTAGGCATCATCGGCAAACCCTAAACGGATAAGGTCAAAAAGGGAATATTCCTATACGGAATATCCCTTTATTACATAAAAAGGAAAACATGAAAATATAGTCCGAAAATAAGCTAGCTTCATGCCATGGAGTCGGAAAGACGGGACATGCCGCTAACGGAACCGGTAGCCTATGCCATGGTGGTGTAGAGACAAGGCATGCCGGTAATGGGACCAAGTGAAGACGTAATGTGGGTGATGATGGAGCCGGTGGCTCGAGCAATGGCCTTAGCTCGGGATCGGGTGATCGGTCCATCTGAGCGAACTCTAAGAGCCTCGTCCTCTTCGTCTATGGTCAACGTAAAAGGGGCATCCAAGGGCGCATCATTACTTTTGCATGAATTGTGATCCTTGATTGATCACCTAAAAACCAACCAAAAACAATTGAGATTTTCATTTCTTTATCTCTTCCTTTCTTAGACTAGATCTTCACTAGACTTAATCATAAATTGAATCAATCTCACCTTAGTCTTTGTGTTCGACCTCGGAATACTTTCCTTTCTACAAAACGACCCGTGCACTGCGGGTTTCGCTAGGTAGTTTAGGATTTAGTTCGAGTTATAACTGTAAAGCTTTTTGTGCTGTTTCCTAGCGTAACACCCTTATCTTGCATTCCAATGAGTCCGAAGGCATGTCATCTCGAGGAACGACCTTTGGATGTATCGATTAAGCTCTTAAATCTCCCAAAATACCTACAAAGCAAGCAAAAGTCCGCGTAGACGTCTATCTCGACAAAATGCATGATTTGAGTGCAAACGTCGTGAACTAATGCTAGATCATGCATGAATGAGTGAGAAATCTATCTAAATGATTACCTAAAACTAAGTCATAAATCGTGTTATCAAAAATACCCCATACTTAAGGTTTGCTCGTCCCCGAGCAAATGCTCAACTATAGACTAAGAGATGACATGATTTATGCATGCAGAAAGAAAAAAAAAGAAAGAAAGTATTTTTGGGATTGTGCTTCCAAAGATGGATCACCTTCATAGTGATGTTTCATGGCAATGGACAAGTAATCATGTATTAAATGAATGAAGGCACGGAAAGACAATCATACTTAACTCGAAAGCATGCATGTAAGGTAAAAATGATGAAGTCAAGATGATCATGAGAATGTCCAATCTAGATCACTAAGTCATACACATAAGCAAATAGGTCTTAAGGACTTAGGAAAGAAGAGGTCAAAAAACGTGATGATAAGGTGGGAATTTTCTAAGGTCATGTGGTGCAAATCCGGGAAAGGAACTAAACAACCACAACTTTTACATTTATACTTCATCTACCAAAGTGTATTTTTCTCCTTCTTTTCTTTTCTTTTTCACTTATTTTTGAAACAATGACATTGGTGTACAAAAGCCGAAACCTTGGTGATTAGCCGTCCTCGGGCTTTTTCTATTTTTCGAGGTGCATCCACACCGGGCACACATACCAAAGCTCGTTAGGACTATTGGTTTATTTGACTTTGGCAAGGCACCAACACCCGATTATGTGAAGTGTGCCGAGTTACTTGTCATTTAAACCAACGTCCCCAAACCTATATTTTTTCTACACTTTTACAACACATTTTTCAACAACTTCATTCAAAACATTCATAATACCAACTTCACCACCCCACACTTGCTTTTCACACACATCAACACACTAGCATGCTCCTATTCCCGGAAGGGTCAAAAGAGGTCAAATTTTTAATCAAGTGAGGTGCTCGAGCAACATGATCAAGATGAGATGAATTGCCTTAATCATTCCTAGATGATGTGCAAGAACTAGCATGTAATTTCAACTTTCAATCCTCAATCCAATCAAGGCAAACATCATGATCACAATTCATACATAGAATTCAAGAGAAGTACATCAAGTCCACATATGCATAGATCCATTAAACACACAAGGCCATCCATAGCCAATTCACAAGACAAGATTCATCATTAGGGTCATATCCAAACCTAGAAAGCACAAAAAATTTATGAAAATTTTTCGATTTTTTTTTTTTGGAATTTTGAAAGGTTTATGTACAATGCAAAACATGAAAGGAAACGTGTGACAACTAAAACGAAACTATCCTAGATGCTAATCATGCAAAGGATCATGCAAACCCCACCTCATACTTAGAAACACATTGTCCCCAATGTGTAAATGAAGTAAAGAAGAGTGAAAGAAGATTCTCACAATGTAAAAATGGTTTGCTATGGTATTTGAGATTTCTCAAGTGGAGTGGTGGTGTGGATGATCGATCAAGCATGGTAGAGAGCTCTTCATAGTCATTCCGGCGTCGAGACCCGCGCCAAGGTGTATGTGAGATGGGAGCTCTTCCATCCAACAAAGACACCTCAAGCCGTCCAAGTCTCACGTCCGCTCCACCCATGGTTGAAAACGGAATCATCATCATCAATTCGCCTTGTAAGGCTTTCTTATTACCTAAGATCTTCCACACAAACACAAAACACAAAAACACACAAAAGCAAAAAGAAAAGCAAAAACAAAAGAGAAAAGGGAAAGGGTTGTACCAATGGGTTGCCTCCCATTAAGCGCTTCTTTTAGGTCATTAGCTTGACCAAACTCCATGGATATGTCAATCCACCTCGAATACCATGGTTTGCTTGAGGAGTCCAAGCAACCATCTCTTTCCGGAATCCATGATGACAAGCAAGGGCCACTTGATGCCCAAATAAGCTTTAGGTTCTCTCTTCACCGGTGAGTGGTAGACTCCTTCATCACCGCTTCCTTGATGATAGTATGGAGTTGCAACCATAGGTGCCACCCCATACTTAGGCAATTTATACTCCGCGGTCACTCCGGTGAAATGATTGTCATCCTCATCCTCTATGATCCGAGGAAAGCCGATTCTTGGAAAGAATCCTTCATTGAAGTACTTCATAACCATCATGGATCCATCATGCTTGCCTCCATCATTCAATAGGGGAGATTCCTTAGGGAAGGGACTCCAATCTTCGTATGTACTCCGGGAAAGCAAGAAAGGATCGGAAGGAGCTGAAATTAGCTTAGGATTTTCTGTGACAGGGTCTTCCACGGGCGTGGTTTGTCCTCCACGGCCGTGATTCTCTCTGTTGTCTTCGTTCTAAGTGAGCTCTTCAAGTGTGGTTCCGGGGTTGATGGCAAGGATGTCCGGGGATGAGAATACTTCATTGCACTCCTCTAAAGATGAAGGAGATGGAGGTGAACCTTGAAGAATGGTAGGATCTCCTAGCATAAGAGCATTCCTAATCTCCTCAATCTCCCTCCTCATTTGTTCTTCTCTCTCGGTATTCAATCTCCTTTCTTCCTTCAGGGCCAAATCCCTTAGCCACAATTGCTCTCGAGCTTCATTCAACTCTTCCTCAAGGCTTCTATTGGTTATGGTTGAATCGGGCAATTCTTGGATCTCCTCATAGTGAACCTCCTCTTGATGACATACTTCCGCTTCAAGCTCCATGTGGGAACTAGAAATGGAAGCAAGGTTGCTTTCTAGATCATCCATCTTCCTCAATATTTCCTCTAGCATTGATTCCAATCGATCTTCATGAAGTTGATGGTGAGGTTCCTCATGAGGTAATGTAATCATGTGAGCTTGATCATGGGACTCATGATAGGCATTGAACTCCTCCCAATACTCAAACTCATCATGGAGAGGTCCTAGATCTTGGCCTTCCATCCACTCCTCATACTCCATGTTGTCAAGGTCGTCTTGGAGGTACAATCCGTCCATGGCAAACATGAAAAGGCAAAGACAAAAACAACACAAGATCAAAAGTAACAAGAAAGATAAACACTAAAAACAATCAAAAGCAAATGACTTAATCTTAACCTAGTCCCCGGCAACGGCGCCAAAAACTTGTTCACTTCTAGGAATAGATGCGCAAAAGTTTTACAATTTATAAACTCGTTATATTTCTCCTAAGTCTAACTCCTAGCGAACCCGCAGTGTACGAGACGTTTGTAGTAGGGATAGTATTCCGAGGTCGAACACAAAGGCTAAGGTGAGATTAATTCGGTTTATGATTAAGTTTAGTGAAGATCTAGGTTAAGAAAAGAGAAAGAAATAAAGAAATGAAAATCTCAATGTTTTTGGTTGGTTTTTAGGTGATCGATCAAGGATCACAAATCATGCAAAGTAAAAATCAACTAAGCTAACGAATCAACACAAACAAACGAGCTAAACACAAGATATGAATCAAAAAAGAAAAGCGGTTTCTAGGGGTTGGAAATTCCGGTTATGGCATAGGACTCAAGCTATCTAATCATCCTTGGATTAACTACGATATGTTGGGAGTGAGTGTTTCTAGATTGGGATCAATCACCGGGTAGGTCTCATGGTCCACTAGTCCGTCCCTAAGGTCTCATCATCGGGTAAGTCTCTAAGAACCTAAGGGACGAAATTCTACACAAACCGGATTGTTACCTAGGGATCTAACCTATCCTTACCGGGTAAGTCTCGAAAGGGTTAGCCCTAAACAACTATCCTAGCACACTTAGTCCAATGGCGGATTATGAGGCTCACCACTACCTAAGGTTTGTCATCTTTGGAATCTAAGAGTAAGGATCACCGGGTAAGTCTCTCCTAACGCTTAGTTGCTAACACTAGGTCACCCTAGGGTAGATTTAACTCAACAAACACTAGGATTTCAACATTTTAACAATCTAAAACTAGATCCATCGAACCAGGGAGAATCACGTGGTGTTCTACCAAGTCCACGGCCGTGGTTTGGCAAGAACAAACCGTGGACTCTAACAAAGGCTACGTCCAAGTAGGTGACTCATCCAAGGGCAAATCTAAGTCCATCCTATCATAGTCCTAGCCATAACCATCCTTTCCTTACCCTAGAATCACATCTATTTAGCCTACAACATTCATCATAACAATCGAAATCATCAAACACAAAATCTTAGCTTCCATTTGCAAGATAATGAAGAGAAAGAGATGAAGAAGTGAAGTAAACAAAGCCAAGATGAAAGTAGAATAGGAATAACTCACAATCCTTCCAAAAGAAGGTTTAAATGGTTCATACAACTCTAGAAATCGATTCCAAAATTCCTCACTACAAAGGGTATCAAAGTGTAGCAATGGTGTGCTTTGTTCTTCTCTTCTCCAATGGAGCTCTTCTTCCTCCTCCAATGGTAGCTTTCCTCCTTGAGAGAATCTTCTTGTTGTGAGAGTGGTAGAGACTATGGAATTGGATGGTGGAATGGAAGATGCTCTCTCAGCCAATGCAGGACCACTTTTATGCTACAACTTTGCAAGAGCTGGCCAAGAGATCGTGGCACAGCTGTCGCAACCGCCTGGCAAGAACCACGGTTGGTTCCACGGCCGTGGACTGGCAGTGAACCGTGGTTTGGTGCTTCAGCCTTGCCTTGGATCATTAAGCTTTGATTTGGTGCATGGCTTGTGTTGGCAAGGTTCCATGACTCCTCCTTAGCCCTTAGCTTGCATTCTAATGAGTCCGAGGGTGTGTCGTCTTGATGAACGATCCTCAAACGTATCGTTTAAGCTCCTAATTCTCCCAAAATACCTACAAAGCAATGCAAGAGTCCGTGTAGACGTCTATCTCAACAAAATACGTGAATTGGGTGCAAACGTCGTGAACTAGTGCTAAACCATGCATGAATGAGTGAGAAATCTATCTAAATGACTATCTAAACCTAAGTCATAAATCGCGTTATCAAAAATACCCCATACTTAAGGTTTGCTCGTCCCCGAGCAAATTCTCAACTATAGACTAAGAGATGATATGATTTATGTATGCAGAAAAATGGCAAAATCTTTTTGGGTTTGTGCTTCTACTAATGGATCACCTTCATAGTCATATTTCATGGCAACGGACAAGCAATTATGTATCATATAAATGAAGGCACGGAAAGACAATTATACTTAACTCAAAAGCATGCATGAAATGTAAAAATGAAGAAGTCAAGATGATCAAGAGCATATCCAATCTAAATGACTAAGTCTTACAAACATGCAAATAGGTCATAAGGTCTTATGAAATAAAAGGCCAAGAAACGTTGTGATTAGGTGGGGATTTTTCTAGGCTATGTGATGCTAATCCGGGAATGGAACTAACTCCACAATTTTGTCCTCGATCAACTTCCCTCAAGTGTATATTTTCTCCATCTTTTCTTTCTCTTCTTTTTCCTTCACTTATTTTTAAGACAATGGCATTGGTGTACAAAAGCCCAAACCTTGGTGATTAGCCATCCTCGGGCTTTTTCTATTTTTCGAGGTGCATCCACACCGGGCACACATACCAAAGCTCGCTAGGACTATTGGTTTATTTGACTTTGGCAAGGCACCAACACCCGATTATGCGAAGTGTACCGAGTTACTTGTCATTTAAACAAACGTCCCCAAACCTATATTTTTGTCTAAACTTTCACAACAATTTCAGCATTTTATTCATGACATTCTTCCATCAACATCTTCACCCCACACTTGCTTTTCACACACATCAACACACTATCATGCTCCTATTCCCGGATGTGTCAAAAGAGGTCAAATTTATATCAATTGAGGTGCTCAAACATCACGATCAAGATGAGAAGAAGAGAAAGATGAATTGCCTCATTCATTCCTAGATGGTGTGCAAGAACTAGCATGTAATTTCGACTTTCAATACTCAATCCATTCTAGGCAAGCATCATGATCACAAATCATTCATGGGATCCAAGAGAAGTACTTCAAGTCCACATATGCATTCATCAATTTAACACATAAGGCCATCCATAGCCAATCCACATGACAAGATTCATCATTAGGGTCATATCCATGCCTAGAAAGCACAAAAATTTTTAAAATTTTAAATTTTCTGATTTTTTTTCGAAATGAGTATATACAATGCAAGACATGTGATAATATTAAACTATCCTAAATGCTCATCATGCAAAGGATCATGCAAACCCCACCCAATACTTAGAAACACATTGTCCCCAATGTGGTATTCAAGTAAAGAAGAGTGAAAGAGGGTTCTCACAATGTAAAAAGTGGTTTGCTATGGTATTTGGAATTTCTCAAGTGGATTGATGGTGGATGATCCTATCAACAATGGTAGAGAGCTCTAAGTGTTCATCAAGGCGCCGGGACCCGTGCTAGGCACCGCTAGCCGTCCAAGTTCCGCGTCCGCTCCACCAATAATTGATGAGGGACTCATCATCATCATTCACTTGCTATGCAAGGTTTCCATGCTACCAAGACTCTAGCACACACACAAAGCACAAAAACACACAAAAACAGAAAAATCAAAAGCAAAAACAAAAACGAAAAAGGGAAAACGTTACCAATGGGTTACCTCCCATCAAGCGCTTCTTTAAGGTCATTAGCTTGACCAAACTCGGGGGCGTCTCATTCTAGGTAAAGTGGGGCAATCATATCCACCGGAGCTCCCGGGATATACTTCTTCAACCGGTGCCCATTCACCTTGAAATCTCCACCATGCTCCCCTCCTATCTCAATAGCTCCATGGGGGAAGATCTTCTTCACCACATATGGCCCGGTCCATCTTGATTTTAGCTTTCCGGGGAAGAGCCGCAGCCTTGAGTTGAAGAGAAGGACAAGGTCGCCTTCACTCAACTCCTTCGGGATGAGGCGCTTGTCATGCCAACGCTTGGTCCTCTCCTTGTAGATCCGGGCATTCTCGTATGCATCCAATCGGATCTCCTCAAGGGCGTTCATATCAAGCAACCTCTTTTCTCCGGCCTCTTTGAGATCAAAATTTAGCCACTTGATGGCCCAATGTGCTCTATGCTCCATTTCTACCGGAAGGTGGCAAGACTTGCCATAGACCAACTTGTAAGGAGTGGTGCCAATTGGTGTCTTGAAAGCGGTTCTATATGCCCACAAGGCATCATTGAGCTTCATAGCCCAATCCTTTCTCGTCCTAGACACCATCTTCTCAAGAATTCCCTTGATCTCCCGGTTGAAGATCTCCACTTGGCCACTAGTTTGGGGATGGTAAGGTGTTGCCACCTTATGAGTCACCCCATACTTGGCCAAAAGTGCTCCAAAGTTCCTATTGGTGAAGTGCTTCCCTCCATCACTTATGATCACCCTTGGTGTTCCAAACCTAGGAAAGATCACTCGGTTGAAGAACCGCACCACCACCTTGGCGTCATTTGTAGGAGAGGCGATTGCCTCCACCCATCTTCAAACATAGTCAATCGCCAATAGGATGTAGAGGTTGCCACAAGAAGAGGGAAATGGTCCCATGAAGTCCACACCCCACACATCAAATATTTCCACTTCTTGAATGTTGTTCAAGGGCATCTCGTTCCTCCTTGAGATGTTGCCCGTCCTTTGGCAAGCATCACAAGCTACTACAAAGCTTTGCACATCCTTGAACAAACTCGGCCAAAAGAAACCCGATTGCAACACCTTTGCACATGTCTTGTGTGAGCTAGCATGCCCTCCACGTGGCAAGGAGTGACAATGGCGGATCACACTCTCCACTTCATCCTCCGGTATGCACCTTCTAAACATTCCATCCGGCCCTCTCTTGAATAGAAGTGGTTCACTCTAATAGTAGTGCCTCACGTCTTTGAAAAACTTCTTTTTTGGGGCATATGTCAAACCGGGAGGCACTTCCTCACACACAAGATAGTTTACAATGTCGGCATACTACGGCTCACTTCCTCTAGACACTTGGAACAAGCACTCCTCCACCATTTGCAACTGCTCATCCCGGAATGAGTCATCAATCGGGATGTCATCTCTTTCAAGCTCCAATGGTGGGAGTCTACTAAGGTGATCCGCCACAGAGTTCTCGGACCCCTTCTTGTCCCGGATTTCCAAATCAAATTCTTGAATAAGAAGAATCCACCGAATCAACCTAGGCTTGACATCCTTCTTGGTAAGTAGATAACGGATCGCAGCATGATCCGTATAAACTATGACCTTCGCTCCAACATGATATGAGCGGAATTTCTCAAAAGCATACACCACCGCTAGCAACTCTTTCTCGGTGGTAGCATAATTGAGTTGGGCATCATCTAGCGTCTTGCTAGCATAATAAATGGCATGAGTGCGCCCATCTTTCCTTTGCCCCAAAACAGCCCCAACGGCTACATCACTTGCATCACACATGATCTCAAACGGTAAACTCCAATCCGGAGGTTGCATGATAGGTGTGGAGATCAAAGCGTTCTTCAACCTACAAAAAGCCTCAAGACAATCGTTGGAAAAGACAAAATCAACATCCTTCATTAGTAGGTTAGTAAGAGGCTTAGAAATTTTAGAGAAGTCTTTAATAAACCTCCGGTAAAAACCGGCATGCCCTAAGAAACTCCTTACCCCTTTCACCGAGGTAGGTGGTGGCAACTTCTCTATAGTTTCAATCTTGGCCCTATCAACCTCAATGCCACGGTTGGACACCAAATATCCCAACACAATGCCTTCACTTACCATGAAGTGGCATTTTTCCCAATTCAAGACAAGATTTGTCTCCTCACATCTTTTAAGTACCAATGACAAGTTAGCCAAGCAATTATCAAAGGAAGAACCATAAACAAAGAAATCATTCATGAACACTTCCATGATATTTTCAATGTATTCCAAAAAGATAGCCATCATACACCTTTGGAAGGTGGCGGGTGCATTACATAACCCAAATGGCATTCTCTTATATGCAAAAGTACCCCATGGACATGTAAAGGTGGTTTTCTCTTGGTCATCGGGGTGGATAGGGATTTGGAAGAATCCACTATAGCCATCTAAGTAGCAAAAATGAGAATGTTGAGCTAATCTCTCTAGCATTTGGTCAATGAAGGGTAGAGGGAAGTGATCTTTCCTAGAGGCCATGTTCAATTTCCTATAGTCAATGCACATCCTCCATCCCGTAACCGTCCTAGTTGGGATTAGTTCATTGTTCTCATTAGTCACTACGGTCATCCCACCCTTCTTAGGAACTACAAGAACGGGACTAACCCACTTACTATCCGAGATAGGGTAGATAATTCCCGCATCTAGCAACTTAATGATCTCTTTCTTAACCACCTCTTTCATTATAGGATTCAATCTTCTTTGATATTCAATAGAGGGTTTATGGTTATCTTCCATCAATATCTTATGCATGCACAAAGAAGGTTTTATGCCAACAAGGTCATCAATGGTGTAGCCAATGGCTTTCCTATGCAATCTTAGCTCATGCAACAACTTAGCAAGTTCATCATCATTCAAGCATGCATTCACAATCACCGGATATGTAGAATTATCACCAAGGAAAGCATACTTTAAATGAGAGGGGGGGGGGGTTTGAGTTCAAGTTTAGGAGGACCTTTGTCGAGTGGAGACGATCCAAATAACGTTGGATGAGATGAATCCAAAGCAAATGAAGACCCTTCAAGGCTCCTTGAAGGTTGATCATCAATGAGGTCTGATTCAGGGGAAACCACGGCCAACTCCACGGTTGGCTCCACATCCACGGCCGTGGAAGTTTCCAACCTTGCTCCTTGGAGCTTTCCAGAGAGTTCTACGGCCGTGGAACACATTCCACGCCCGTGGAACTTACAGATGTTCAGCATGCCTTCGTGATCCTCACATTCATCTCTTGTCTCCTTTTCTAGTGCTTCTAAGGCCTTGATTTCTTCATTGCAAGCCTCCTCATCACCTTCCTCCATCAAACTTAAGGTAAGAACCTTTTCCAAGGGATCCTTGATCAAAATTGAGCTCACAACTTCCTTAGACTCCTCTTGCTCAACAATGTTGAATAGATCCTCATCAAGATTTGGCCCTTTCATCATGGTGGACAATTTGAACTTTATGTTCTCCTCTCCAATGTTGAAACAGAGAACTCCATTTTTGCAACCCACTAGGCATCCGGAAGTGGCTAAGAAAGGTCTTCCTAAGATGATGGGAACCGGATAGTCCGCCAGAATATCCAAGACAACAAAATCAATTGGCACATAGAATTTCCCAAGTTGCACCGGTATGTCTTCCAATATCACAACCGGGTGAGTAATAGAGCGGTCCGCCATGTAGAGGGTCATCTTGACCGGTTTTGGCTCTCCTAGCCCAACCTTGTTGCATAGTGCAAGCGGTATGATGCTTACACTTGCCCCAAGATCACAAAGGGCTTCATACTTCACATCTCCCACTCCAATTGGGACACAAAAGGAACCCGGATCTCTTAGCTTAGGAGGCATCTCCTCTTTCATTGTTTGGATCAATTCCGAGGACCTCTTTGTCATTCTTATCTCCCCATACTCCTCCAACTTCCTTTTGTTGGAGAGTATCTCCTTCAAGAACTTACCATATGCCGGCATACCTAAGATAGCATCCATGAACGGAATATTAATATGCAATTTAGACATAAGTTCAAGGAATATTAATATGTAATTTAGACATATGTTGGCTCAACATCCTTGCTCTTGCCTCCTTCTTCTTGCAACTTCTCTTCTTCTACCACTACTTGCTTTCCCTTAGCATTCTCCTTGGGCAAAGGATTCTTCGTACTCAACCCACTCCTCGTTGTAATGGCCAACACTTGGCCTCTTGGGTTGTCTTCGGTTCTTCCGGGAAGCTTTCCCGGATCTCTATGGGCTTCACCCGCCTTTTGGAACACTTGTGCTTCCAACACTTTTTGAGCTTTGGAAATAGAAGTCACCGTGCTCTCAAGACCACTCAACCTTCCAAGCAATTGCTCAAACATCATCTCGGTTCTATCCTTTGGAGGTTGAGTAAATCCGGGTGGAGGTTCTTGTGAAGCTTTTGGTGGTGGAGTTGTGCTTGTGGAAGCGGGAGGGTTCAAGGCTCCATCCGGGTTAGAATAGGAAAACCCAGGATGGTTGTGGTTGGGCCGGTAATTGTTGAATTGCCTGTTGTTGTTGAAGTTCCTTGGGCCTTGGTAGTTGTTGTAATTGCCCCTCCCCATGTAATTCACATCTTCCTCCTTGGAAGACAAATTAGCTTGCACTTGCACTTGGGGAGTTGCTTGGTTCTTCAAAGTTGTAGCGCACAACTCCCTCAAAGACTTTAGCTCGTTGTTGATGGCGTCAAGCTTGAAATTGCTCATGGTGACTTCACTCACCTCATATGCTCCCGCCTTCCTCCCTTCACTCTTCCTATGGGAGTATTTCTCAATCACTAGAGCTTGTTTCTCCACAAACTCCCAAGCTTCATCCACATGCTTCTCCATGAAAGTCCCACCGGAAAGAGATTGGAGCTTGAATTGTCTATCTTCATCAAGTCCCTTGAAGTAGATCTCCAATAGCTCAATTTTTGGTATACCATGGTGTGGACAATCTAGGAGAAGATCCTTGAATCTTTCCCAAGACTTGAACAAACTCTCTCTATCCTTCATCACGAAGGCATTGATCTTCCCTCTTAATTCGGTAGTCTTGGAAGGTGGGAAGAACTTAGTCAAAAACTCGGTTGTCATCTCCTCCCAAGTACCAACTCGCCCTTGTCGAATAGATTGATAACAAGCTAAGGCCTTGTCCTTAAGAGAGAAGGAGAAAGCCCCAAGCTTATGGTTGTTGCTCTCCAATCTTGGCGGTCTAAGAGTCTCCATCAAAATCTCATAGTTCATCAAGTGTTGATGAGGAGACTCTCCTTCCATCCCTCCAAATTGATTATGCCGGATCATTTGTAGAACTTGAGGGCGGAGCTCGTAATCATGGGCTGCGGGATCTCCTAAGTTCACACCCGGACGGTGTGCTCTTTGTGCCGGATCCATACGTTGCCCTAACGTTTGTGGCTCTTCCATAGCAATGGGCACAACCCGAATATTGACCGCCGGCTGCGGTTGTGGTGGAGGTGGAGGAGGTTGTTGACGGTTAAGCTCTCTTTGCACAAGAGCTTGCCTAATCTCCTCAATCTCCCTTCTAGTTGCCTCTTGCCTCTCATTGACAAGTCTCCTTTCATTCTCCAAAGCTTCATCCCTTATCCTAATTTGCTCTAAAGCCTCATCCAACTAAGCTTGGAGATCTCTTCGGGCCATCTCTTTTCCCTTTTTAATGCTCTTGGATCTAGATCTAAGGGTTTTCTCCGGTTCGGGATCGAATGGAGCTAAATCCTTGCCACGAGATCTTCCCATGCACCTAAAGAGTGAGAGATGTCCTGAAAAGCAAAAACACACACCAAAGAGAGATCAAAAGCAACAAGAAAGATCTACACTATAAACAATCACAAAAACGACTCAATCTAGACCTAGTCCCCGACAACGGCGCCAAAAACTTGTTCACGCTAGGATTAGTAGCACAAAAATCTTTACATTTATAACTCGAACTAAATCCTAAACTACCTAGCGAAACCCGCAGTGTACGGGTCGTTTTGTAGAAAGGAAAGTATTCCGAGGTCGAACACAAGGACTGAGGTGAAATCAAGTCATTCAATGATCAAAGATAGTGTAAATCTGGACTAAGATGGGGTGAGAAACAAAGGAAAAGCAAAACACAATGTTTTTGGTTGGTTTTTGGTGGTCAAACAAAGATCACAAGTATATCAACACAAACAAGAAACACAAAACACAAACAAAAGATGAGGGATAAGAGGTAAGAAAGTGGATTCTAGAGATTAGGAATTCCGATTATGGCATTAGACTCATGTTTCTAAAGATCAAAGGAAGGTTGTGGTTGTTCGAAGTTGGGTGTTTCTCAAATGGGAGCAATTACCGGGTAAGTCTCATGCTCCACTAGTCCGTTCCTAAGGTCTCATCACCGGGTAAGTCTCAAAGAGCCTAAGGGATGGAATTCTACACAAACCGGTCACTACCTAAGGGTCAAACCCCTCCTTACCGGGTAAGTCTCGGAAAAGGCAAGTCTTAGGCAATGATCCTAGCACACTCAATCCAATAGCTGCTTGCGAGGCTCACTACTACCTAGAGTTCATCATCTTAGGTATCTAAGAGGGGAAATCACCGGGTAGGTCTCATTCCTCAATTAGGTTGCTAACATTAGGTCTACCTAAGTTAGGTTAAGCTCAACAAACACCAGGATTTTAACACATCTACATCCAAACATCCAGATTTAATCAATTCAAGAGCAACAGAACAAAATACGGGTGGATCATGCAGACCACGGCCGTGGAAGCATGAAGAACAGGCCGTGGTTTGACTCCGAGTTGGGATTTCGAACACAAATCGATCCTAAGCTAACATGGAAGTCATATAATCATAATCCAAGACATAAACGTCATTCCTTCACCCTAGAATCACATCTATTCAGCCAACAACATACATTTCAAGATCAAACTTCACAATTAAAGCATGCTTGCAAGTCATGGTTTAATAATGAAGAACAATCCAAAGAAAAGACATTAGAAGCATAGAATAGAGGTTACCAAATCTTACAAGGCTCCAAGAGCTAATCCAAGTTGTCAACAATGGACTCCTCTCTCAAAACCACTCTAATCTCACTCTAAAACAAGAATCTACACTAATCTCTTCCAAGAACACCCACAATGGGTGCTTGGAAGAGAGGCAACAATGGAGAAGTGTTTTGGGGAAGAAGATAGGTCAAAGAGGAGGAAGAGAGATCCCAATTACAGCCTGCAAAATCCCTTTAAATACCCACTAAGAGCAAGAGCAATGGAAGAGATCGTGGCCCAGCTGTCAACGTGGTCTTGGCAGGAACCACAGGCATAGTCCACGGCTGTGGAAAGGCCCCTGACCGTGGTTTGCTCCAGAAGATCTCCTAGGCTCGTTAAGCCATGATTTGGTGCATGGCTTGTGTGGGCAAGGTTCCATGAGCCCTCCTTAGCCCTTAGCTTGCATTCCAATGAGTCCGAAGGCGTGTCATATCGAGGAACGACCCTTGGATGTATCGATTAAGCTCTTAAATCTCCCAAAATACCTACAAAGCAAGCAAAAGTCCGCGTAGACGTCTATCTCGACAAAATGCATGATTTGAGTGCAAACGTCGTGAACTAATGCTAGATCATGCATGAATGAGTGAGAAATCTATCTAAATGATTGCCTAAAACTAAGTCATAAATCGTGTTATCATTGAGATCTTTGACGTTTGGGGAGTAGACTTCATGGGACCTTTCCCATCATCTTGTGGAAACCAATACATACTTTTAGCGGTGGATTATGTTTCAAGAAGGGTTGAAGCAATTGCCTCTCCCACCAATGATGCCATGGTAGTGGTTGAGTTCTTTAACAAGACCATCTTCCCACGATTTGGGACATCACGGACTATCATTAGTGATGGAGGTTCTCACTTCATTGCCCGACTTTTCGAATCTCTTTTAGCTAAGTATGGGGTGACTCACAAGATCGCCACCCCTTATCATCCACAAACTAGTGGACAAGTGGAGATCTCAAACCGGGAGATCAAAGGAATCCTAGAGAAGACGGTTTCAAGGACAAGGAAGGATTGGTCTTTGAAGCTAAATGACGCATTATGGGCATACCGGACTGCATATAAGACTCCCATCGGAACTACGCCATACAACCTTGTGTATGGGAAGTCTTGTCACTTACCGGTAGAGTTGGAGCACAAGGCGTATTGGGCAATAAAGTGGTTGAACTTCAGCATGAAGGAAGCGGGAGAGAAGCGTCTCTTGGACCTTAATGAGCTTGAAGAACTTCGCTTGAACGCCTACGAAAACGCCAAGATCTATAAAGAAAGAGCGAAGCGTTGGCATGATAAGCACATCATCCCAAAGGACCTCAAAGAAGGAGATCAAGTTTTCCTCTTCAATTCAAGGCTTCGTCTCTTTCCAGGTAAGCTTAAATCTTGTTGGACTGGACGGTTTCTAATCAAACGTGTTTTTCCCCATGGTGCAGTTGAAGTATGGGGTGAAAAGGGCGGAAGCTTTAAGGTGAACGGTCAACGACTCAAGAAGTATACACTGGAACTCCAAGCTGAAGAGTTCGCGCCCACCGCACTCGAATAAGTGCGAATATGGTCTAGCTACGGACCTTAAACAAAACGCTTCATGGGAGGCAACCCAAGGTATTGCATTTACGTTTTTGTTTTGGATTAATAGATTAGAATAGTATAAACGTTTTGTTTTGTTTTGCCTTCGATGCCTTCCGGTATGTTCGTGTTTTTGGATGTATGATCAGTGGAAAAGAAAGGGGAAAGGAAAAGCTTGAAGAAAATTTGCGAAACTTGGACTTTGACACATTACAGAGAGTTCCACGGCCAAAACCACGACCGTGACAGCTACAGTGACCGTAATTTTCAAAAGCTTGAGAAAAATCACCTAAACCACGGTTCCGTACAAAACCACGGCCGTGGAAACCCCCGATAGACCGTGATTTTCAAAAATTTTTACGGCCACTATAAAAACCACGTTTCTTCAAAAACATCACAAAAACACCAAAATCCACGCCCTATTTCGCCGAATCCCTCCCCATATCCCAATTTCTCGTTCGTTAATCATTTTTAAAGATTCTTTGGCCAAAATTGAAGCAATTTCCATCACCTACAAGATCCAAGCAACGATTCGAGCGGCAATTCAACGGAGAAGACAGAATTCGGATTCCAAAATCCGAAAACCTAGGTTTTTCACCTCTTCTTTCTCTTTGTCGATTCGGCTTCGTTTTTGCTAGAATTTTTAGGAGAGCTGATTGGAATTGGACGGAAATTAGTCTAGGGCTGCTTGTTGTTGAGTTTGCTGTGATTCTGCTGAGTTTTGCGAATTTGCGAGACGAACCACGGTCTCTGGGCATTCCACGGCCGTGGAATCTGCAGAACAGGCCGTGGTTTTTGACAGAAAATGGATTTTGTAAGGAGAATGTATGATAGAAATAAGAATAAGAAAAGGAAAGGCAACACCTCTTCCTTTTCTAGAGCACCACCAGCTGAGCCTCCATCACCTCCATCATCACCATCACCACCTCCCCCTAGGATCCCTACTATCCACGAGGATCATCTTGATGCCTTAGAGAGGATCCATAAGAGAGCGGTCATAGGACCTAGGTATCTACTACTTGAGAAGTTAGAGCCTTTGCATGTGATAGGGGACCTCACTTGGCTGCTAGATAAAGCCGGTTTAGTCATCTTCTCCGCTATTCGAGAAGATGCTTATGAGGAGATTACTAGGGAGTTCGTGGTTTCCTTTGAGCATAGCCACGTTGACAGGATCGTTTCTTTCCGGCTGATGGAGAGAAACTATGATTTCTCTATTAGAGAGTTTGGAGCCTTCTTTGGGTTCCATGAGACCTTCAATGGTCGATTCCCTAGTGGCGTGTACGCCAAGGATTTTTGGGAGGAGATAGCTATGATCTATGCTAGCGAGGACTGCTAGCAACCTGCTGATACCAAGGCTAGGTTGATCTATCACCTAGCCTTGAAGATTGCACATAGGGTGCTTTCTGAGTGTCTCTTCCCTAGGACGGAGACACCTTAGAAGATTAAGACAAGGCGCCAAAAACTTGTTACGCTAGGAAACAGCACAAAAAGCTTTACATTTATAACTCGAACTAAATCCTAAACTACCTAGCGAAACCCGCAGTGTACGGGTCGTTTTGTAGAAAGGAAAGTATTCCGAGGTCGAACACAAAGACTAAGGTGAGATTGATTCAATTTATAATTAAGTCTAGTGAAGATCTAGTCTAAGAAAGGAAGAGATAAAGAAATGAAAATCTCAATTGTTTTTGGTTGGTTTTTAGGTGATCAATCAAGGATCACAATTCATGCAAAAGTAAGCAATCAACTAAGCTAACGAATCAACACAAAGAAACAAGCTAAACACGAGATATGAATCAAAAGAGAGAAACGGATTCTAGGGGTTGGAAATTCCGATTAAGGCATAGGACTCAAGCTATCTAATCATTCCTCGGATGATCTGTGATATGTCGGGAGTAAGTGTTTCTAGAGTGGGATTGTAATATCCGGAATTTTTATTCCGTCTATTTCGGATATAAACCCGATCTCGATCCATCGATTCATATCCGTCTACTTAGTTAGACATATTATGATAAAATTTATCATTTTATGTAGACCTCCTTCACATAAAATGATAGAACCTTTTATAAGTTTATCATTTTATGTAACTTACCTTCACATAAAATGATAGAGTTTTATAACCAATCATAAACTGTAATATAATCCGTATCCGGTTATTCCGTGCATTCAATTTTGGGTTCTCGATTCCGGACTACAACTAGTACCGGGATGCGACTCCCTTCACTCCAGCGCCAGCTTCAGCCCTCTGCAGCCAGATGCTGCAGCCCAGTAGCGCCTGCTGCCTTCTCCAGCCCAGTGGCGCCTGCTGCCTTCTCCAGCCCAGGGGCGCCTGCTGCCTTCTCCAGCCCAGTACCTAGCCTCAGCCTTACAGCATCTCCAGCCCGCTGACTTGACTGTTTCAGCCCAATGTGCAGCCCAGAAACTGTGCCAGCCCAGCTACTGGAGGAGATAACGAAGCAGCTTGCTTTGGCCCAACCACAGGAAGGAGTAGCAGAAGCCGGCTGTTACGCTCTTCCAATTTCCTTCTTAACTGCTCTCTCTCTCCTACTGCATTAAACGCCTGAATTATCATCTATTCCAGCGGTTACATTTCATTCGGCAACCCAGAAATTTCGCACATTACGGCACACAATTTCTTTCACCAATCAGCACTCTCTTCCGACTTCCCAATCGCCAGACGAAGCAGCAGCGAAGCAGACCAGCCTTCTGCACACTTCCAGCCCTCCAACGACGCAGAGACCTACGCTGAGTCTGGAGCCGTAACAGCGCACCCTACCTTCCTCCCTTCTACACAGCAGCAAGACTCTTCCGAGCTGGAAGCGCACCATCTTGGGTCGGATTCCTCCTGTGGATAGACAACGATCTTACAGCGGACAGGTGAACCTCTTTCCCCTCCTTCATCTACTGTTTCCATCGAACTGGCCTCTCACGCCTTCTTCTTTGTGCCGGACTGACCCCCAGGGATGTAGCAGCGAGACGACTTAGAGTTCCCTTGGGACATCAGTGAAACCTATTCAAACCTAATTCCAGTCCGGTAAGGAATCCACTTCTTGTTACTCCAGTTAATGACATAAGTGCAACTTAGGTATATGTACATTGTGACCTCCATGAGATTAGAACCTAGAATGTGTATGTGTACCGTTTTTTTTAAGATTTAAAATGCTGCGTTGGTGTGGTTTGGCCTTGAACAGGGTTAGGTTAGTGATAGGTAGCTGCTGAGTCGTATAAACAAGATGGTAGGACTGCTGTAATTCCATTTTTTTCTTTCAGCTTTTAAGTGAGAAACTGACTACATTGCCGACCAATGTTTGAGTGTTTTGATAAAGATCCACCGTTGAATTTTGGATATGTTGTAGACAGTTATACGTAGTATAGGGTATAAAAATTTGGGAAGAAATGAACTGTCGGATTAGAAGTTATAAGCTTCCAAAGTTAGGTAGTCGCGCAGTTTTTGGTAAACTTAGGATTTTGGCTAAGTATAGGAATAATAAGTGTAGTAGCCAACTTTGTGAATTTTTATAAAAATAATGGATGAACAATTTTGAGGAATTCTTTCTCCTAAGGATAGATAGAACATCATAGATGATCTAGAGATTTAATTCGGAATTGTTATAAGCTTTTACGAATTTTATATTTGAAACCGAAGTTAGACCGTTACGATCATCTGGAAAATAGGAAAATAAGAAAAGTGACAGTTGGTAACAAAACTAAACTTTAAGAATTAGAATATGATTTTAGAATCTCAAATAGGAGTTTAGACATGAATTTGGAAATTTTGGGAGTTTCGGGACCAAGGGTAAAATGGTCATTTTACCCTAAAGTAGTACTGTAACTAGTTATATCTTACTACATTATTCTATCTTAGAAGTCTTAGACTTCTAACTACGTGAGAGTGTGCTAATGCACTTATCGCCTTTGGCAGGCAATTGAGTTGCTACAGTTTACAGAGCGAGTTGGTTTACAAAGAGTCGAGCTTTATATCAGGTAAGTCCTTTGGGCTTACTTAGCTGACTTCTAAATATGAGCATGAATGATGATAGTGGTGTGTGATTGAAATGTGTAGAGAGATAGGTTGTGATATATATCTACCGACCTATACTTGGCCTAAGAGTAACGGGCGGTGGCATTCTGCTCAGTTAGCTTGCGAGCGCTGGGGGTTTCTTTATGGACTAGTCCATACTCGGTTTGTAGTGATGCTACCGGCGGAGGTCAGCTAGACCTACACCCAGTTGGATAAGGAACGGAGGCGAGAGCTGTTAATAGCTCTCGTGCCACAACTTAAATTGAATAATGTGAATCACTTAAATAATAGATAATAAACGGTTGAGTGCCAGCATGATGTTTGTTTATTTTGTTTCTGCTTGTGTTTGTGCTGTTGTCATTCTACTTATATTTGGATAGTTAGCTAACGGTTGATATGTTGTGTAGATTTGCCACAGGTTAGAGTAGATGCCGAGTGATCCGGACGGTAGTGGTCGGCCGGGGTGTCGTACTTTAGGACGTTTTACAGTTTCTCCATTTGTGGGTTTTTCAGTTGGACTTTGTTGCTTGTCGTTCTTTCCGTACTTTGTTATATTACGTTTTCCGGCTGTTAGTTGTTCTGGTCACATTCATACATGGTTAAGAATTATTTTATGATTTCTGGTTTTCCTTATCTGTGCCTTGTCGTAAGATCTTGTTAAGTTGTTGTCAAACTGAGGTCGGGACCCACTGTGCGGTCCTAACCAGTAACTCCCTGAGTTGTAAAATTTGGGGTGTTACAACATGGTATCGAAGCTCTAGGTTGGCAACAATGGCACTAGAAATCTTCAAAAAGGTCATATAAGTAAATAAACAGAACCCGAAAGGAGTATGAGTTTTCCAAAGAAGATTTTGGTTTTAAAATGCATACAGAGTCGGGTTGGGATAGAAAGTACGGATGACCACCACTACCTCTGCAGATCTCGGTATTCTTAGCATTATTATCATAGACTTTGACTATTATAATAGATTAGTTAGATTATAATTGTAGTCGTTACCATTCGTGCAGATGGCACGTACTAGGGCTGCACAAGTGACTGGCCGAGGTAGGGGTCGTCCCCCCTTCCCCCAGTCAGACAGGATCGAGCTGATAGCACCCTTGCTGTTAGAGGGTGTGGTCGTGGGGGTAGACCTCCACTAGGGAGAGGTCGAGGACGAGTTCCTCGAGAGGACCCACCTGCAGCAAGCATACCAGAGGCTGCTGTAGAAGATGTAGCTGAGAGTGTAGGCCCCGAGGTCATGCCTGAGACCGCCGCTAGGTCTGGAGTGCAAGGAGCACGTTCTACTGAGTCAGGACATGTTTCTATTGGAGCATCGGAGTATAGGGAGTACAGAGCCTACGTTCAGCGCATGGAGGAAGCTGCCAGAGTTGAGAGGCTTACCCAGGTACCACCGGTGGTACTGGCTAGGCCAGCTCAGGTGACACAGGGAGTGTCTCAGGTGCCGGCTGTATCTGAGAGGAGGGCTAATGTTGATAGAGCGCCTACTGGGTCTAGAGCATCGAGACCGGATGAGTGGTTGAAGGCTTTCAACTCTCAGAAGGTTCCCTCGTTCAGTGGAGAGATAGGGCTAGAGGTGGAGCACTGGATAGGGAAGATAGAGACTGCTTTGGAGGCAATACGTTGCCCCGAGGATCGACATGTAGATTTGGTGCAGATTTGTTTCACAGATGATGCCCATTCATGGTGGCGTACCATTCGTAGCCGAGTCACCAGTTGGGAGGAGATGAGGAACATTGTTAGGGATAGGTACTGCCCTGTTTCGTTGAGGAGGGAGAGATTCCAGGATTTCATTGAGGCGGAATTTGAGGATATCCCGATTGCTGCAGCCATAAAGAAGTTTCAAAAAGAGTTGACTTTACTTGGACCATCTGCACCTCTAGAAGAGCAGCATGTTTACCTTTTCTCCAGGAGGTTGAGAGAGAGTACCCGATCCTACCTGGCTGGATTCCGCTGTGAGACCTTGTCTGATTATCAGGATAGGGCCTCTGCTTATGAGAGAGATAGGCCAGCTTCGAGGAAAGCCGCTCAGTCTAGTGGGCCGGATAAGCGGCAGAGGACAGGACCTGCTGGTAGCAGTGCAGCAGTGGCAGGTTATGGTCGAGGACAGACTCAGGGGAGGTCCAGCTACCACTCTACAGTTTAGACTCCCAGTAGAGATCCACAGTGCTTTAACTGTGGTAGCCGTGATCACATCAAGACAGATTGCCAGAGACCACCTATCACTTGCTTCACATGTGGGAAGCCGGGTCACAAAGCCACCTTCTGCCGTCAGGGTAGGGCCCCTTCCCAGCTGGGATCTTCTCCTGCAGGTGCTGAGAAGAGTGTACAGAGACCTCCTCAGTACCGAGCACCGAGTCAGCAGCAGCAACAGTACCGGGCCCCAGGGCATCCTGCTTCATACAATACGACACAGGGATCAGGTCTTGGCAGAGGACATAGTAGTACCACTGACACTAGAGGAGGACCATCGAGAGTGTTCGAGCTGAGGAACACTGAACAGCCTGCAGCACCTGCGACCACAGGTACTATTTGGATCCATGACTTACCTGTGCGAGTTTTATTTGATACGGGTGCTACGCACTCCTTTATATCAGATGCATGTGTAGATAGGTTGTCCTTAGCTACAGTAGAGGGTGTACCTTTTGTGGTTGGGTTACTAGATGGGGGCAAGGTTAGAGGATCCCCTGAGATTTATGACTTCCCTATTCATCTGGGAGGCCGGATTTGGTTAGTAGATTTTCTAGTTATGCCCTTAGCCCATGAGGACGTGATATTGGGGATAGATTGGATGACTAGACATGGAGCCGTCTTGGATATTGGTAGGAGGACTGTGACTGTCGCCACTGAGGAGGGTCACAGAGTGATATTCCGAGGTTGGGACCTCGGAAAGTCCGGCAAAGTTATCAGTGCAGTGAGAGCAGCCAGATTGATAGCACAGGGTTGCGAGGCCTTCTGGTGCTATGCCATGAAGGAGCGTAAGAGCCTGACAGTAGACGAGATACCAGTTGCATGAGAGTTTGTAGAGGTATTCAGTGACGACTTACCATGGCTACCTCCACAGAGGAGTGTTGACTTTAGCATCGAGTTAGAGCCGGGCACGAGACCGATCTCGAAGGCCCCGTACCGCATGGCCCCGATAGAGCTGCTTGAGCTGAATAAGCAGTTAGAGGAGTTAGCAGAGAAGGGCTTCATACGCCCTAGTGTTTCTCCCTGGGGCGCACCAGTGTTATTTGTGAGGAAGAAGGATGGATCGATGATGCTGTGTATCGACTACCGGGAGTTGAACAAGGTCACCATCAAGAATAAGTATCCATTGCCTCGCATAGATGATCTGCTGGACCAGCTACATGGGGCGTCGGTGTTTTCAAGGATAGATTTGAGATCGGGGTATCATTAGCTGAGAGTGAGAGACCTGGACATACCTAAGACGGCATTCCGGACTAGGTATGGCCACTATGAGTTTGTAGTGATGCCATTCGGGCCCACTAATGCGCCAGCGGTATTTATGGAGTTGATGAATGGGATTTTCATCGACTTCTTAGACCAGTTTGTAGTGGTCTTCATTGACGACATTCTAGTTTACTCTAGAAGTCGAGAGGAGCATGCCGGACACTTGAGGACAGTGTTACGGATTCTACAGGATAGCTAGCTATATGCTAAACTATCCAAGTGTGAGTTCTGGATGTCAGAGGTGGCTTTCCTAGGCCATGTAGTGACTGCTGAGGGGATTAAGGTCGACCCGGCGAAGATTGAGTCAGTGTCCTCTTGGCAACCTCCGAAGAATGTTAAGGAGGTTCGCAGTTTTCTTGGATTGGCAGGGTATTACCGTCGGTTTGTGGAAGGGTTTTCCCTGATCGCCCGACAACTTACTTCTCTCCTAAGGAAGACTACTCGGTTTGTCTGGTCTGAGCCGTGTCAGCAGAGTTTTGAGGAGCTGAAGAGGAGATTGACGTCTGCTCCGATCTTAGCACAGCCTGAGGGTACAGAGGACTTTGTAGTGTACAGTGACGCATCCAAGCTGGGCTTGGGGTGTGTCTTGATGCAGAGGGGTAAGGTCATAGCGTATGCATCTCGACAGCTGAAGACGTATGAGGAGAACTACCCCACCCATGACCTGGAGTTAGCTGCGGTAGTACATGCTCTTAAGATCTGGCGTCATTATCTCTATGGAGCGACCTGTCAGATCTTCACAGACCATAAGAGTCTGAAGTACATATTCACTCAGCGGGAGTTGAATAACCGCCAGAGGCGGTGGCTAGAGTTGATCAAGGATTTTGACCTTGAGATTCTCTACCACCCCGGAAAGGCGAATGTAGTTGCTGACGCTTTGAGTCGGAAGACGCCTCGGGAGAAGGAGATAGCTCGGTTGACAGTACAACCACAGTTATAGAGAGACTTAGCTTGGTTGGAGGTAGAGATCCAGTTCCCCGATACAGCTCATCAGTTAGCCACCTTAGAGTTACTTCCTGACCTGTTGGGTGAGATCCGACAGAAGCAGGAGACCTGTCCGACTTTGACCCGGATCCGAGACCGGATGTCACGAGATGAGGCACCTCAGTTCACTATCGGTGCTGATGGAGTGATGAGACGGCAGGACCGTATCTGTGTGCCATCAGACAATGAGCTGAGACAGAGGATACTAGGTGAGGCTCATGCTACCCCTTACTCCGTACATCCAGGAGCGAGTAAGATGTATAAGGACGTGAGACGTTCCTTCTGGTGGGGTGGTTTGAAGCCTGATGTGGCCCGATATGTAGCCTAGTGTGCGACCTGTCAGCAGGTCAAGATTGAGCATCGTAGATCCGGAGGAGAGCTCCACCCACTTCCAGTACTACATTGGAAGTAGGAAGATATTTCTATGGATTTTGTTACCGGATTGAGGCTCAGCAGAGGTTTTGATGCCATTTGGGTAGTGGTAGACCGGCTGACAAAGACCGCACGTTTCATTCCGATCAAGGAAACGTGGTTGGTAAGTCGTCTAGCAGAGGAGTTCACCAGACACATTGTGAGACTCCATGGAGTACCAAGGACTATCGTCTCCGACAGGGATGGACGTTTTACCTCGAGGTTTTGGCAGCAGGTACATACTGCTCTGGGGACGAGTTGCCACTTTACCACTGCCTACCACCCACAGACAGACGGTCAGTCTGAGAGGACCATTCAGACCTTAGAGGATATGTTGCGGGCATGTGTGCTAGATTGGGGACAGGTATGACCAGATCATCTCCCACTGGTAGAGTTTTCATATAATAACAGCTGGCATGCATCTATTGGGATGGCACCTTACGAGGCTCTGTATGGGCGGAGATGTCGTACACCGTTGTGTTGGGATGAGCCTAGCAAGGCTGATGGAGTAGTACCAGATCAGATACATGATGACATCGCCCGGATTGCCTTAGTCCGGGAGAGGATGTTAGCAGCTCAAAGTCGTCAGAAGTCCTACGCCGACAAAAGGCGTCGACCTTTGGAGTTTAGAGTAGGTGCACAGGTGTGGTTGAGAGTGTCACCTACGAGAGGAGTTAGACGTTTCGGCATTAAGGGGAAGCTGAGTCCCCGATATGTCGGTCCATTTGAGATCTTAGAGAGAGTCGGAGAGGTTGCCTACCGACTAGCACTGCCACCGAGATTAGAGGGAGTACACCTAGTTTTTCATGTATCTCAGCTGCGAGAGTACATACCGGATCCTAGACACGTCATCGGTCATGAGGATCTGATAGTCGAGCCAGACCAAACTTTTGTGGAGTATCCAGTAGCCGTCCTAGAGCGTAGTATTAGGCGCCTACGTTCTAAGGAGATACCGATGCTGAGGATCCAGTGGTCTAGACGAGGAGCTGATGAGGCTACCTGGGAGACAGAGGAGAGTATTAGACATAACTACCCTGAGTTCTTTGCGGAGTTAGCCGCTACCTCAGTACCGACGGGTTAGTACTGAGACGATACCTCATATGACTTCTGTGATTATATGTTTAAATGATTGTTTATGTTCATGTGCTTGATGACATGAGTAGTTTGCATGCTAGAATATAACTCTTGAGGAGAAATATTTTGGGGTAGATACATTATTCTAAGTTTCGGGACGAAACTTATTTTTAAGGGGGTACTGATGTAATATCCGGAATTTTTATTCCGTCTATTTCGGATATAAACCCGATCTCGATCCATCGATTCATATCCATCTACTTAGTTAGACATATTATGATAAAATTTATCATTTTATGTAGACCTCCTTCACATAAAATGATAGAACCTTTTATAAGTTTATCATTTTATGTAACTTACCTTCACATAAAATGATAGAGTTTTATAACCAATCCTAAACTGTAATATAATCCGTATCCGGTTATTCCGTGCATTCAATTTCGGGTTCTCGATTACGGACTACAACTAATACCGGGCTGCGACTCCCTTCACTCGAGCGCCAGCTTCAGCCCTCTGCAGCCAGATGCTGCAGCCCAGTATCGCCTGCTGCCTTCTCCAGCCCATTGGCGCCTACTGCCTTCTCCAGCCCAGGGGCGCCTGCTGCCTTCTCCAGCCCAGTACCTAGCCTCAGCCTTACAGCAACTCCAGCCCGCTGCCTTAACTGCTTCAGCCCAATGCGCGGCCCAGAACCTGTGCCAGCCCAGCTACTGGAGGAGATAACGAAGCAGCTTGCTTCGGCCCAGCCACATGAAGGAGTAGCAGAAGCCGGCTGTTACGCTCTTCCAATTTCCTTCTTAACTGCTCTCTCTCTCCTACTGCATTAAACGCCTGAATTATCATCTATTCCAGCGGTTACATTTCATTCGGCAACCCAGAAATTTTGCACAGTATGACACACAATTTCTTTCACCAATCGGCACTCTCTTTCCACTTCCCAATCGCTAGACGAAGCAGCAGCGAAGCAGACCAGCCTTCTGCACACTTCCAGCCCTCCAACGACGTAGAGACCTACGCTGAGTCTGGAGCCGTAACAGCGCACCCTACCTTCCTCCCTTCTGCACAGCAGCAAGACTCTTCCGAGCTGGAAGCGCACCATCTTGGGTCGGATTCCTCCTGTGGATAGACAACGATCTTACAGTGGACAGGTGAACCTCTTTCCCCTCCTTCATGTACTGTTTCCATCGAACTGGCCTCTCACGCCTTCTTCTTTGTGCCGGACTGACCCCCACGGATGTAGCAGCGAGACGACTTAGAGTTCCCTTGGGACATCAGTGAAACCTATTCAAACCTAATTCCAGTCCGGTAAGGAATCCACTTCTTGTTACTCCAATTAATGACATAAGTGCAACTTAGGTATATGTACATTGTGAACTCCATCAGATTAGAACCTAGAATGTGTATGTGTACCGTTTTTTTTAGGATTTAAAATGCTGCGTTGGTGTGGTTTGGCCTTGAACAGGGTTAGGTTAGTGATAGGTAGCTGCTGAGTCGTATAAACAAGATGGTAGGACTGCTGTAATTCCATTTTTTTCTTTCATCTTTTAAGTGAAAAACTGACTACATTGCCGACAAATGTTTGAGCGTTTGGATAAAGATCCACCGTTGAATTTTGGATATGTTGTAGACGGTTATACGTAGTATTGGGTATAAAAATTTGGGAAGAAATGAACGGTCGGATTAGAAGTTATAAGCTTCCGAAGTTAGGTAGTTGAGCAGTTTTTGGTAAACTTAGGATTTTGGCCAAGTATAGGAATAATAAGTGTAGTAGCCAACTTTGTGAATTTTTATAAAAATAATGGATGAACAGTTTTGAGGAATTCTTTCTCCTAAGGATAGATAGAACATCATAGATGATCTAGAGATTTAATTCGGAATTGTTATAAGCTTTTACGAATTTTATATTTGAAACCGAAGTTAGACCGTTACGATATTCTGGAAAATAGGAAAATAAGAAAAGTGACAGTTGGTAACAAAACTAAACTTTAAGAATTAGAATATGATTTTAGAATCTCAAATAGGAGTTTAGACATGAATTTGGAAATTTTGGGAGTTTCGGGACCAAGGGTAAAATGGTCATTTTACCCTAAAGTAGTACTGTAACTAGTTATATCTTACTACATTATTCTATCTTAGAAGTCTTAGACTTCTAACTACGTGAGAGTGTGCTAATGCACTTATCGCCTTTGGCAGGCAATTGAGTTGCTACAGTTTACAGAGCGAGTTGGTTTACAAAGAGTCGAGCTTTATATCAGGTAAGTCCTTTGGGCTTACTTAGCTGACTTCTAAATATGAGCATGAATGATGATAGTGGTGTGTGATTGAAATGTGTAGAGAGATAGGTTGTGATATATATCTACCGACCTATACTTGGCCTAAGAGTAACGGGCGGTGGCATTCTGCTCAGTTAGCTTGCGAGCGCTGGGGGTTTCTTTATGGACTAGTCCATACTCGGTTTGTAGTGATGCTACCGGCGGAGGTCAGCTAGACCTACACCCAGTTGGATAAGGAACAGAGGCGAGAGCTGTTAATAGCTCTCGTGCCACAACTTAAATTGAATAATGTGAATCACTTAAATAATAGATAATAAACGGTTGAGTGCCAGCATGATGTTTGTTTATTTTGTTTCTGCTTGTGTTTGTGCTGTTGTCATTCTACTTATATTTGGATAGTTAGCTAACGGTTGATATGTTGTGTAGATTTGCCACAGGTTAGAGCAGATGCCGAGTGATCCGGACGGTAGTGGGCAGCCGGGGTGTCGTACTTTAGGACGTTTTACAGTTTCTCCATTTGTGGGTTTTTCAGTTGGACTTTGTTGCTTGTCGTTCTTTCCGTACTTTGTTATATTACGTTTTCCGGCTGTTAGTTGTTCTGGTCACATTCATACATGGTTAAGAATTATTTTATGATTTCTGGTTTTTCTTATCTGTGCCTTGTCGTAAGATCTTGTTAAGTTGTTGTCAAACTAAGGTCGGGACCCACTGTGCGGTCCTAACCAGTAACTCCCTGAGTTGTAAAATTTGGGGTGTTACAGGGATCAATCACCGGGTAAGTCTCATGGTCCACTAATCCATTCCTAAGATCTCATCACCGGGTAAGTCTCTAAGAATCTAAGGATTGGAATTCTACACAAACCGGATTGTTGCCCAGAGGTCTAACCTGTCCTTACCGGGTAAGTCTCGGAAAGGGAAGTTCTAAGCAACTATCCTAGCACACTTAGTCCAATGGCGGCTTGTGAGCCTCACCACTACCTAAGGGTTGTAATCTTCGAAATCTAAGGGTAAGAATCACCGGGTAGGTCTCCTCTAACACTTAGTAGCTAACACTAGGTCACCCTAGGCTAGATTAACTCAACAAACACCTAGGATTTCAACATTCTAACAATCTAAAGCTAGATTCATCGAACCATGAGAAACCACGGGCTGTTCTACACATCCACGGCCGTGGAATGGGAAGATCCACCCGTGGACTTCAACAGAGAGTTCGTTCTTTGAAATTACTCATCCAGAGGTAAATCTAAGTGCATCCTATCATAGTCCTAGCCACAATCATCCTTTCCTTACCCTAGAATCACATCTATTTAGCCTACAACATTCATCCTAACAATTGAGATCATCATACATAAAATCATAGCATTCATTTGCAAGATAATGAAGGGGGAAGAGATGAACAAGTAAGGTAACAAAACCAAACTGAAGTTTAGATAAGAATGACTCACAAACCTTCCAAAAGAAGGTTCAATGGTTCATACAACTCTAGAAATCAAATCCGAAACTCTTCACTACAAAAGCTATCAAAGTGTGGCAATGGTGTGTTCTTCCTTCTCCTCTCCAATGGAGCTCTTCTCCTTCAATGGTAGCTTCCTCCTTGGAAGAATCTTCTTGTTGAGAGAGTATTTTTTATTGGATGATGTTGGATAATGGAGAGCTGCCCCCAGATGCCCCTTCTCAGCCAATGAAGGATCACTTTTATAACAAATTCTGCATGAGCTGGCCATGAGAGTCGTGGCACAGCTGTCACAAGAATCTGGCAAAATCCACGGGTAGAATCACGGCTGTGGAATGTGCCAGTGAACCGTGGTTTGCTCCAGAAACTTCGCCTTGGATCATTAAGCTGTGATTTGGTGCATGGCTTGTGTTGGCAAGGCTCCATAAGTCTTCCTTAGCTTCTAGTTTGCATCCTAATGAGCCCTGAGGTGTGTCATCTCGAGGATTGATTCTCGAATGCATCAATTAAGCTCCTAAATCTCCCGAAATACCTATAAAACACGCACAAGTCCGTGTAGACGTCTATCTCGACAAAATACATGAATTGAGTGCAAAACGTCGTGAACTAATGCTAAACCATGCATGAATGAGTGAGAAATCTATCTAAATGACTACTTAAACCTAGCTCATAAATCGTGTTATCACGAGTTATTCCTGCTTTACAGTATGTTGTACGGTAGGCCAGCTGATTGTGCCACCCTCTTAGCTGCTACTATGAGCAAGCTAAAGAATAAGAGGGCCGGCAACATTGGATACAGTGGGATGGTCACCCAATTTGCTAGGCAGCTAGGGATAGACTTCTCCGCATGTACCCGCATTGCAGCTAGACCCCTAGGACTTCAGAGCCTCATGACTAGAGGCATCATCTTCCCTACACATAAAGGTCCACCATTCGCTGCCATGCCTTGGGAGAGTAGGACAGGAAGAGGGATTGAGTGGCTTCGTGAGTATTCCATTATGGTTGCATGCCATAACTGGAAGGAGACGTTCGCTGCCATGCATGCGAACAGACTAGTAGCCCCTCCTTACGTTCCACCACCAGTTGTTGATGAGGAGGTGATGAGAGGGGATGACGAGTTTGAGGGAGGAGGAGCTGATCATGACTTTGGTACCTTTCCGGATCAGCCGGACGCAGTTCCTGACCTTCCAAGACACTCTCCCCGCCCCGCTAAAGCTTCTGGATCATCCTCTCGCCGTGCTAGTGTGAGCGAGAGGCCGACTTGGATGGCGGATCCTCCTACTTGGTATAGTATGCAGCCGGACTGGATGGAGCTCCACTACCCTGACATGCACAACCACCACCTGCACCAGCACCTTGAGACGCACCGGCATAGTACAGCCAACCGCCTGGTTGGTATGAGCAGTTGCCACAGTGGGCTACCGACCTTTCCAGCAAGGTCGGAGCCTTGGAGATCCGTGCAGATGCTAGGGATGCACGAGCCGCCGATCATGACCGCATGATGAGAGACATATACCGCCAACAGTTTGGGCGGAACTATGATCCGGGCTTCTTCCCGTTTCCACCACCGCCTCCACCTCAGTGATGACCATGGACGATCTACCGCTTCAGCCGCTCCACCACCGTTTTGTGAGTTCTTTTTCTTTCTTTTCTTTTCTTTATTTTCTTTTTGAACATTAGGGACAATGTTTGTTCCAAGTATGGGGTGGGGTGTGACTAATCGTTGTAATAACTCTTACTCACTTTGTATGCTTTTATCGAGAACACCTTGCATGTTTCATTCTATTGTTACACGTTTCATTATTGCATTGCATGAAAAAGCTTTTGAAAAACCCATAAAAATTGAAAAATTTTGAAAATTTTGTGCTTCTAAGGATAGAGATGACTTCTATGATAATCACTACTTGTGAATTGAGTTTTGATGACAATCATGCTTAAACAAATAGTGAATTGAAAAGAAATAGAATGAGTTGATTATCCCTCTTTTGCAAGTTTCATACTGTGATGAATGTTACTTAAATCATATTGAGAAATCAAGGTTGAAATCACATGATAAGTTCTTATACTTCTTGTTGAAATGATTAAGGCAATTCAATTTTCTTTCTTCTTTCTTTGATCATTTAGCCCCTCAATGAAATAATGGCCTCCTTTACCTATCCGGGAATTGGGAGGAGTTGATATTTGGCATGTTTGATGTGGGAGGGCCATGAAAGCAAAATTTTGCATTCAAAAGAATAGAAAGAAATTATAGGTTTGGGGAAGTCAATCATGACGATGAGTAACTTGACACCATTCACATTGCCGGGTGTTTGTGTCTTGCCAAAGTCGGATTGAGCGATATTCCTAGCGGATTATGGTATGTGCATCAAGGGTTTGAGGCATCTCGCAAAGATGAGAACCGCCAGTCTCCTAGGCTTCGGTTTTTGTGCACCTCTGTCCATAACTCCAAAAGTAAAGTCGAAAAATTATGTGAAAAGAAGAGAGCGAAGCTCTAAGTTGAAAGTGTTGCGGAAATCGCAAGAGAAAAAGAAAAGAGTTAGTTATCCACTTTCCCGGATTCATGCACCACATTCTTTAAAGTTTTCCTTCCCTTTCCGTATTCTAGACCTTGTTTGAAAGTCCTCAAGATCAAGAGAATGATATATGACTTGGTGATCTAAATTGAAGTTTCTTATGAATGATTTTGATAATGTTTGAAGGTTATGATGTTTACATGGAAGTTTGATCGATTCATGAGTTTTCTTTACTCTTTACTCTTTGATTATGTATATGAGAGTCTTATGAACGAATGAAGCAAGATTTGAGAATGATCTATTGACTAGGAAGCACATTCATCTAAAAGAAGTTTTGTTTTTGAGAGTGCATACATATTTCATCCTAATTTGAGTTTTAAAGCTTTTGAAAGACCTTGCATGGGGACAAGCAAGTGGCAAGTATGGGGTTATTTGTTAGCATGAAATATTGTGATATTTTAGGCACGTTTTCTAGATGTATTTCATCCATATTGGTGTTCATTGATGAAGCATTGAAGCAATTGTGAGCTAGTTTATCTATATTGTCGATATAGAGGTCTACATAAGCTTTGTGTTGATTGTAGGCGAATAAGAGCTAAAACCGAACGAATTGAGAGAGAATGGAGATGGATTGAGCATATCCAAGGATTGAGGACACCACAAAGGAGCTAAGAAAGATGGTAGGATGAAGAATGACGTAAAACAAAGGAGATTTACGAGCAATCTATGTTCTACGCTCTAAAATACGGCCGTAATGAAGTCCACGCTCTAAACCACGGCCGTGGATCTTTGGCAACCCAAGCGTGGAGCATTCCAGTGAGTTACACGGCCGTGGAAGTTGTGAAGCACCGTTATCAAATTCCACGCTCTAAACCACGCTCTAAACCACGGGCGTGGAACCCTCTATGACCGTGATTTAGACGATCTTTCAACGTACAAATTAAAGCCACGATCTTTTACACAATGGGCTGGACACTTATTCTATCTTGCCCTATAAATGGACGGAAGGAGGGAGATTCCGTCACCTCTGCTTAGACCTTCGCTTACGCTTACTTGCACGTGCCTAGGGTTTCAATTGGACGTGCGGAGATTGCCATTTTGCAACGGAGATTTGCAAAGGCTTGGAGACTTGGAAGTTACGCTTTATCCTTAGGTTTGATTAGAAGACGGATTGACATCCCGCTCTTTGTTCTTATCGAGGATTGTGATTGGTTTGTGTTATTCCGAATCTGATATACATCATTACTTTGTTTGTGGATTTGAGATTGATTTGAGATTTATTGAAGGTTTTCGAAGGTTTTCACCTTTCATATTTCTAAATCTTGAATTTGATATCATAATGACTGTTGTTGGCTAAAACCCTTTAGCAATTCTAAGGTGAAGGGTTGATAGTTGTGGCTTAGATGATGATAGATCGATCGTAAATAGATTGGAGCCTGAGAGTTAGAGAGAATTACCGACGAACCAAAATCACGGTGTGTTCTTGAGTTCCACGGCCGTGGAATCTCAAGATCCACCCGTAATTTCCCTTAGTTTGCGAACCTTGCTTTTACTTTAACCCAAAGTTAAATATTTGCTTTAACTTAGTCTTGACTTGTCTTTTCTAGGGGGTAGTGAAGCCTCAACAACCTCTACCTCGATTCCGAGTGTCACAACCTTAATCGGTTTAGTTAGTCTTGATCCTTGGATTACAAGTTCGGGTATTTGATATTAATTCTTGTCTTTAGATCCTTTCTATACTGAAGCCTCAACAACCTTTATAGAGAGTATTTCTAGATAAGTTATATAAGGCCTTGGAACTTTACCGTACATTGCTTTGCATTAGTATACCTTAGCAACTCTTAACTCTGCCCTTATATCTTTAATATATCTTGAATCGATTGCCACAACTGGATTCCTGGATCTTTAGGATTGTTGTTTTCCCAATATTTACAAAGCTTCATACATTTACTTGCTTGACAATTATTAACTGGATTTAACCCCCCAAATCCCTGTGTTCAATACTCTGGAATTCTTGCTTTACTACGCCGATCCGTACATTGCGGCTTCGCTTGCTTGATTCTAGTTTTATAAATTTAAAGCTTATTTGCACGCACGCTAAGTGGCGAACAGTTTACTTGTTTTTACTTGTTTCTTTTCTCTTTCATTTCATTTTCCTGCTATGGAAGCCATGAATGTTTGCTTGTTGAGTTTGAATGTTAAAATGCTTGTTGTTGGCTAAATAGTAGTGATTCTAGGGTAACGGAATGATGGTTATGGCTTGGACTATGATAGAATATACTTAAATGTATCTTTGGATGATTTGCTTGGTTGAACCTAACCTCTGTTAGAAATCACGGTCAGTTCTTCAAGAACCACGCCCGTGGTTTAGTATGAACAACCCGTAATATTTTCTCTATTGTGCTTGTATTGATAAATCTGAATGTTAGGATGTTAGATTGTTGAAATCCTAGTGTTTGTTAAGCATAATCTAGCCTAGGGTGACCTAATTCTAGCAAACTAAGTGAGGAAAGAGACCTACCCGGTGATTTCCGACCTTAAGTACCAATGATGACGAACTCTAGGTAGTAGTGAGCCTCATAAGCTGCTATTGGACTGAGTGTGTGTTAGCATGAAATATTGTGATATTTTAGGCACGTTTTCTAAGTGTATTTCATCCATATAGTTAGTCATTGATAAAGCATTGAAGTATTTGTGAGATAGTTTATCAATTTTGTCGATATAGAGGTCTACATAGGCATTGTGTTGATTGTAGGCAATTAAGAGCTAAATCCGAACGGATTGAGAGAGAATGGAGTTTGATTGAGCATGTCCAAGGATTGAGGACATCTCTAGGAGCAAAGGAAGGTGCTAACTTAAAGAATAGCACGAGGCTAAGGAAAATTACGATCTACCTCTAAACCACGCTCTAAAATACGGCCGTACTAGATTCCACGTTCAAGTCCACGGCTGTGGAACCTTGACAAGAGAAGCGTGGTGCATTCCAGCAACTTACACGGCCGTGGAGGGTTGTGACAAACCGTGACCCTATTCCACGCTCTAAATTACGGGCGTGGAACCCTTCCACGACCGTGATCTGTGCGATCTTTTACGCAATATTTTAAGCCACGATCTTCTACGCAATGGGCCGGGCTCATATTTTATCTTACCCTATAAAAGGACGGAGGAAGAGAGATTCCGTCACCTTCGCTTACACTTGGCTTACCCTAGTTTTACGCTTTTGCGGAGATCGTCATAGAGAGATTTGCGCTTTGCTATTGAGATTTCCGGATTGACGGAAGGAGTGAAGATTTGGAAGACTTGTTCGTAAGGAGATTACGCTTCATCTTTAGGTTTGATTAGAAGACGGATTGACATCCCGTTCTTTGTTCTTATCTAAGATTTGTGATTGTTTGTGTTATTCCGAATCTATTGACATTATTGTTCTTGATTTGTGTATTTGAGATTGGTTTGAAAGTTATTGAAGGTTTTCGGAAGTTTTCATCTTTCATTCTTTTAAATCTTGAAATTGATATCAATATGAGTGTTGTTGACTAAAACCCTTTAGCAATTCTAAGGTGATGGGTTGATAGTTGTCGCTTAGATGATGATAGATCAATCGTAAACAGATTGGACCCTGAGAGTTAGAGAGAATCGCCGACGAACCTAATCCACGGTCTGTTCTTGAGCTTCCACGACCGTGGAACTCAAGAACTACCCGTAATTTTGTGTCAGTTTACGAACCTTGCTTTTACTTTAATCCAAAGTTAAAGATTTGCTTTAACTTAGTCTTGGCTTGCCTTTTCTAGGTGGTAGTGAAGCCTCAACAACCTCTACCTCGATTTCGAGTGTCATAACCTTAATCGGCTAAGTTAGTCTTGATCCTTGGACTACAAGTTTGGGTATTTGACGTTAATGTTTACCTTTAGAATCTTTCTATACTGAAGCCTCAACAACCTTTATACAGAGTGACTTTAGGTGAATCATATAAGGTCTTGGAACTTCACCTTACATTGCCTTACATTCGTATACCTTTGCAAACCTCAACTCTGTCCTTATACCTTTAGTATATCTTGAATCGATTGCCACAACTGGATTCCTGGATCTTTAGGATTGTTGTTTTCCCAATAAATTGAAAAGCTTCATACATTTACTTGCTTGATAATCTATAATTGAATTTGTTCCCCCCAAATCCCTGTGTTCGATACTCTGGAATTCTTGCTTAACTATATCGATCCGTACAGTGCAGGTTCGCTTGCTTGATTTCAAGTTTTATAATTAAAGCTTATTTGCACGCACGCTAAGTGGCGAACGAGTTTTTGGCGCCGTTGCCGGGGATTTGGTCTAGGCTGAATTCGGTTATCGGTTGTCAAGCTTGGGAGCTTCTCCCTTGTTATTTTATATCTTTTCAAGTGCATGCGCAGGTCTAGGAATAACGAAGACCTCTTACCTCTTGATCAACAGCTTGAGAGGACTTTAAGGAGAAAGCGTAAGGAAAAGGAAATGGCTGAAGAAAGAGAACGTGATCTCCAACCGGAGTTAGCGGAAAAAGAAGCTCAACTCCAATGGAGTGAGAAGACTCAAAGAGAAGAAACGGATCGTCACCAAATGAAGGTTGATGATCTAACGGACATGATGTTCCAAATGAGGCTGGAAATAAACAACCTCAAGGAGAAAAAGAAAAGGAGGAGACCGGGAAGATCGGTTAGAGCCAACTCATCCAATGAGGATAGCGACTCCTCCATGACACCACTAGAGGAAATTGATCCCACGATCAATGTGAATCCATTCTATCCACGGCCAGGTGCAAATCGCCGTGTTCCACCTAGGAATGCAAGGATCGAACGCGTGGATGAGGAGCCAAGAACTCTTGGCCAAAGGATGGATCCAACGCAGCAACCACGCCGTTTAGGTGTGGACTTTGATGCTGACGATGTACAAGGGTTTAGCTTCAACCCTCAAGTTATTACCATTGTTCGCCAAAACCAATTTGGTGGAACAAGTGCTGAATCTTCACACCAACATCTACAAAACTTTGAGATTATGATGGAGACAATGAAGCCTAAGAACGCAACTACCAACAGCTACAAACTCAAGCCTTTCTTCTTCTCCTTGAAGGGTAAAGCACTGTCTTGGTATCAAGCTGTTCCAAGTGGAAAGCTTGAGACATGGGAGGATCTTTCCGCAGAGTTCCTCACCAAGTTCTTCCCGCCATCCAAAACGGCGGAGTTAAGAGGTAAGATTAATGCATTTTCTATGAGATCTAACGAAAGTTTGTTTCAATCATGGGAAAGATTTCAGGATTTGCTATTGGATTGCCCTCATCATGGCATATCCAAGCTTGCACTATTGGAGATATATTATAAGGGGCTGGATGTGGAGACACAATTCAAGCTCCAATCACTCTCATGTGGTACATTCATGGACATGAGGGAAGATGACGCTTGGGACTTCATTGAGAAGCAAGCGCGAGTCATAGAGAAGTATTCTCACCGGAAAGTGGAGGGGAATCGTGTGGATCAAGGAGCAAAACTAACACACGAAGCTCAATCTCAAATCTTTTCTCTCAACAACGAGATTAAAGAGTTGAAGGAAGCTATCAAGACCAACTTTCCAAAGCAACAAGGAAAAGATGTTGGTTATTTAGGCAACAACAATAACCACAACGGTGGTGAGAATACAAACCGCAACAACAACAACCGGAACAACAACCGGAATAATTGGAACAACAACAACAACAACCGGAACAACAATTGGAACAACAATAGGGGTTCAAACAACAACAATTGGCGCTCCAATCAACAAAATTCCGGTAATTCTTATCCTTCCAATTCAGGAAATTCACTAACTCCACCTTCCTCTTCTTCCACTCCTTTGAAAAGCTAGGGGCAAACATCTAATGGTGGAAGCACTTCGGGGAAGGAGAAGCCCGATCCCATGTTGGAAACGATTTTGGGGAAGCTTCAAGGGCTGGAGACTCGCATCATCAAGGTTGATGATCACATTTCTAAGGTTGATAAAGCCCAAAAGGTTTTAGAAAACCAAATGTTCAGCCATGCGGAGGAAGTTCCTAGGAATCAAGGAAAACTTCCAGGAAAAACGGAGGACAACCCAAAAGGAAGGGTGATGGCAATCACAACTAGGAGCGGAGTCACAACTAGCGACCCGCAACCCAAGTTTGTAGAAGTCACCGTTGAGAAAGAGAAAGAAAAGGGGAAGGAGAAGGAAGATGTCTACGTTCCTCCTCCAGCTTACAAACCTCCCCTACCGTTCCCACAATCTAGAGCAAGAGCGCGTCTAGATAAACAATTCGGTAAGTTTATAGAACTCATGAGCAAATTGCATATTAACATACCTTTCATTGATGCTATTGTAGGTATGCCGGCTTATGGCAAGTTCTTGAAGGAAATCCTCTCTAACAAGAGAAAGCTAGAGGATTTCGGTGAGGTTAAGATGAGTTCGGATTCTTCGGATCTCATCAAGACCATGAAAGAGAAGATGCCCCCAAAGCTAAAGGATTAGGGGTCATTTTGCATTCCCATAAGAGTGGGAGATGTCACATATGATGAATTATGTGACTTGGGAGCAAGTGTGAGCATCATACCACTTGTATTATGTAGGAAGATCGGTTTAGGCGACCCTAAACCGGTGAAGATGACGTTGTACATGGCGGACAGTTCCATAACTCGTCCCGTCGGTATTGTTGAAGTCGTCCCGGTCAAGCTAGGTAAATTCTATGTTCCTATAGATTTTGTTGTGCTTGACATTCTTGCAGATAGTCCGGTCCCTATCATTCTCGGAAGACCGTTTTTTGCAACATCCGGCTGCATAGTCGATTGCAAGAATGCTAGACTTGCCTTTGACATAGGAGAAGAGAAGGTAGAGTTCGTTCTTTCCACTCTAGTGAAGGAACCAATCTTTGATGAGGATATATTCAATATCCAAGATGAAGAAGGGTTGTCTAGAGAGGAGGTAAGTGCTATTCTCTTCAAAGATCCTTTGCAAAAGGTTATTACTATTCGTCTAATGAATGTAGGGGAAGAAGAGGAGTGCAATGAGGCAATTGAAGCCTTAGAAGCACAAGAAGAAGTGTGTGAAGAGGAGTTTGAGAAACTCCACGACGAGGCAGAGAACGTACGAATCCACGGCCATACACTATATTCCACGGCCGTGGATTTCACCAACAAAAGCGTGGCTCACTCCAGAGGGTTACACAGTCGTGGAGAGAACAGAGCAACCGTATTTCCTTTCCACGCCCAAAATCTCGGCCGTGGAGAATACAGAGAGGCCGTAATTCTGGGTGATTCCGAAGGTAATTGTGCCTCTTCCTCAACTTCTTTTGATTCTTCTCCCACACCTTCTACACCTTTAGACACTTCTAAGGAGGCATCGGAGACTCCTCAAGAACCATTGGAAACTCCGATAGTCATGGAACTAAATCCACTTCCTACTCATCTAAGGTACGCATTTCTTGGACCTAATTCTACCTTTCCGGTAATTGTTAGTTCCGATTTAAGCATAAATGAACATAGTAAGCTCATGGTTGTGCTTAGGAAACATAGAAAAGCTTTAGGATATACTATAGAGGACTTAGTTGGAATCAAACCTTCCCTATGCATGCATAAGATACTAATGGAAGAGGACTTTACGACTTCAAGACAACCTCAAAGGCGGTTAAATCCGACCATGAAGGAGGTTGTCAAGATGAAAATTCTTAAATTGCTTGATGCAGGTATCATCTACCCTATCTCCGATAGCAAGTGGGTGAGTCCGGTTCAAGTGGTTCCGAAGAAGGGAGGAATGACAGTCATCACCAACAAGAATAACGAACTCATTCCTACCCGAACCGTGACAAGATGGCGGATGTGCATAGACTACCGCAAGCTAAACAACGCGACGAGGAAGGATCACTTTCCACTACCCTTCATCGATCAAATGCTTGAAAGGTTAGCACAACATTCGCATTTTTGCTATCTTGACGGTTATAGTGGTTTCTTTCAGATTCCGATACACCCGGATGATCAAGAGAAGACCACATTTACGTGCCCGTGGGGTACGTTTGCCTATAGGAGGATGCCGTTCGGGCTTTGCAACGCCCCAGCCACCTTTCAAAGGTGCATGATGGCCATCTTCTCCGAATACATAGAGGAAATCATGGAGGTTTTTATGGATGACTTCTCCGTTTATGGTTCCTCTTTTGACAATTGTCTTTCTAACCTTGCTCTTGTGCTACAAAGGTGTGAAGACACTAACCTAGTTCTTAATTGGGAGAAGTGTCAATTCATGGTGAAGGAAGGCATTGTATTAGGACACTTAATCTCTAGTAGAGGGATTGAGGTGGATAAAGCTAAAATAGAGACTATAGAAAAGCTTCCTCCCCCAACTTCGGTGAAAGGGATAAGAAGTTTTCTAGGACATGCTGGATTTTACAGGCGCTTCATAAAGGATTTCTCTAAAATATCAAAACCTCTTACTAATCTATTGATGAAGGATGCAGTTTTTGAGTTTTCGCAGGAATGTTTAGATGCGTTCAATATGATTTGGGAAGCTCTAATTTCAGTTCCGATTATCCAACCTTCGGATTGGAACCTTCCCTTTGAGGTTATGTGCGATGCAAGTGACGTAGCTATAGGAGCTGTTCTTGGACAAAGAAAGGAAGGGCGAACCCATGCCATATACTACGCTAGCAAGGCGCTAGATGAAGCGCAACTCAACTACGCCACTACGGAAAAAGAATTTTTAGCCATTGTTTATGCAATTGACAAATTTCGCTCTTATCTTGTAGGTGCAATGGTGATTATATACACGGATCATGCTGCGATCCGGTATCTCCTTGCAAAGAAGGATGCGAAGCCAAGGCTAATTAGATGGATTCTCCTCCTACAAGAATTTGACCTAGAGATCCGCGACAAGAAGGGTTCGGAAAATTCTGTTGCGGATCATTTGAGTCGCCTAACACATCTAGAGGACGACCACCTACCTATAGATGACTCCTTCCCGGACGAGCATTTACACATTATAGAGTAGTGCATCGATGTAATCTCCAAAGGTAACGAACCATGGTTTGCTGATTTTGTTAACTATTTGGTTTGTCAGGAAATACCGCCCGGATTATCCTACGCACAAAGAAAGAAGTTCTGTAAGGATGTTCGGGAATACTTTTAGAATGAACCTCTCCTCTTTAAGAGAGGTCCGGATGGAATTATTCGGCGATGTGTGCCGGAAGATGAGATGCAAAGCGTCATCCGCCATTGTCATTCACTACCATGTGGAGGACACGCTAGTTCGAACAAAACTAGCGCTAAGGTATTGCAATCTGGATTCTTTTGGCCTACACTATTTAAAGATGTGCAAACCTTTGTTTCTTGCTGCGATGCTTGTCAAAGAACAGGAAATATCTCTAGGAGGAATGAGATTCTCTCAACAATATCCAAGAGGTGGAGATCTTTGACGTTTGGGGAGTAGACTTCATGGGACCATTCCCATCATCTTGTGGTAACCAATACATACTTTTAGCGGTTGATTATGTTTAAAGATGGGTTGAAGCGATTGCCTCTCCCACCAATGATGCCATGGTAGTGGTCAAGTTCTTTAACAAGACCATCGTCCCACGATTTGGGACACCACGGACCATCATTAGTGATGGAGGCTCTCACTTCATTGCCCAGCGTTTTGAAGCTCTTCTAGCTAAGTATGGGGTTACTCACAAGATTGCTACCCCTTATCATCCACAAACAAGTGGACAAGTTGAGATCTCAAATAGGGAGATCAAAGGAATCTTAGAAAAGACGGTTTCAAGGACTAGGAAGGATTGGTCTTTGATGCTAGATGACGCATTGTGGGCATACTGTACTGCGTATAAGACTCCCACCGGAATCACACCATACAACCTTGTGTATGGGAAGTCTTGTCACTTACCGGTAGAGTTGGAGCACAAGGCATTTTAGGCAATCAAGTGGCTAAATTTCAGCATGAAGGAAGCGGGAGAGAAGCGTCTCTTGGACCTAAATGAGCTTGAAGAACTTCGCTTGAACGCCTATGAAAATGCCAAGATTTACAAAGAAAGAGCAAAGCGTTGGCATGATAAGCATATCATTCCAAAGGACTTCAAAGAAGGAGATCAAGTTCTCCTCTTCAATTCAAGGTTTCGTCTCTTTCCAGGTAAGTTTTAATCTCGTTGGACCGGACCTTTTCTAATCAAACGTATTTTCCCCCATGGTGTAGTTGAAGTATGGGGTGAAACGGGCGGAAGCTTCAAGGTGAACGGTCAACGACTCAAGAATTATACTCCGGAACTCAAAGCTGAAGAGTTCGTGCCCACCGCACTCGAATAAGTACGAATATGGTCTAGCTATGGACCTTAAACAAAGCGCTTCTTGGGAGGCAACCCAAGGTATTGCATTTACGTTTTCGTTTTTGATTCATAGTTTAGCTTAGTTTAGACCTTTTTGCTTTGTTTTGCCTTCGATACCTTCCGGTATGTTCGTGTTTTTGGATGTAGGAACAGTGGAAAAGAAAAGGGGAAGAGAAAGTTTGAAGAAAAGTGACGAAACTTGGACTTTGAAGCATTACAGAGAGTTCCACGGCCTAAACCACGGCCGTGACAGCTACAGTGACCGTAATTTTCAAAAGCCTGAGAAAAATAAACAAAACCACGGTTCCGTACATTTCCACGGCCGTGTAACCCCTCGATAGACTGTGATTTTCAAAAATTTTTACGGCCACTATATAAACCACGTTTCTTCACAAAACACAACACCACATACCCAAACCACGCCCAAAATCGCCGATTTGCTTCCCCTCACCTCAAATCTTCATTCGTTAATCGTTTTTAATGATTCTTTGGCCAAAACAGAAGCAAATCCGATCACCAACAAGATCCAAGCAACAATTCGAGCGGCAAATCACCGAGGAAAGCAGAATTCGGATTTAAAAATCCGAAAACCTAGGTTTTTTCGCTCTTCTCTATCTTTGTCGATTCGGACTTGCATTTGTTAGAATTTTTAGGAATAACTGATTGGAATTGGAAGAAATTAGTATAGGACTGATTGATTGCTGAGTTTTGAGAAATTTCGAGAAGAACCACGGTCACTGTACGCTCCACGGCCGTGGAATACCAAGAACAGACCGTGGTTTTTGACAGATCATGGATTTTGTAAGGAGAGTGTCCGGTAGGAATAAGGACAAGAACAAGGATAAGGATAAGAACAAAAAGAGGAAAGGCAATGATGCTTCCTCTTCTAGAGTACCACCTCCTTCATCCCCTTCACCTCCTTCATCACCATCACCACCTCCACCTAGGATCCCTACCATCCATGAGGATCATTTAGACGCCTTAGAAAGGATAAAGGAGAGGACGGTCATAGGACCGCGATACTTGTTGCTTGAGGAGCTAGCACCTTTGCACGTGATAGGAGACCTTACTTGGCTCCTAGATAGAGCTGGCTTAGTCATCTTCTCCGCTATTCGGGAAGATGCTTATGAGGAGATTATGAGGGATTTTGTAGTTTCCTTTGAGCATAGCCATGTCGACAGGGCAGTTTCTTTCCACCTGATGGAAAGAAACTATGATTTTACGATTAGAGAGTTCGGAGCCTTCTTTGGGTTCCAAGAGACCTTCAATGGTCGTTTCCCCAGTGGCGTGTACGCCAAGGATTTCTGGGAAGAGATCACTATGATATATGCCAGCAAGAACCGCTGGCAGCCTGCTGATACCAAGGCTAGATTGATCTACCATCTAGCCTTGAAGATAGCTCATAGAGTGCTTTCTGAGTGTCTCTTCCCTACGACGGAGACACCTCAGAAGATCAAGACGGATGAGTTATTCCTCTCTACAGCATGTTGTATGGCAGGCCAGCTGACTGCGCCACCCTCTTAGCTGCTACCATGAGCAAGCTAAAGAATAAGAGGGCTGGCAATATTGGATATGGTGGGATGGCGACCCACCTTGCTAGACAGTTAGGGGTTGATTTCTCGGCTTGTACACGTATTGCTGCTAGACCCCTAGGACTTCAGGCCTTCATGACTAGAGGCATCATCTTCCCCACCCATAGAGGTCCACCATACGCTGCTATGCCATGGGAGAGTAGGACCGGGAGAGGCATAAAGTGGCTCCCTGAGTATTCCATTATGATTGGACGCCATAACTAGAAGGCGACGTTCGCTGCCATGCATGCGAACAGATTGGCAGCCCCTCCCTATATTCAACCACCACCAGTTGTAGAGGAGGAGATAGGAGGAGATGATTATGGGGGAGGAGGAGCTGAGCAAGGCTTTGGTACATTCCCGGATCAGCCGGACGCAGTTCCCGCCATGCCTAGGCATTCTCCCCGCCCCGCTAGAGCATCTAGCTCTTCCTCTCACCGTGCTAGTGTGAGCGAGAGGCTGACTTGGATGGCAGATCCTCCCGCTTGATATAGGAATCAGCCGGATTGGATGGGAGCTCCTCCACTATGGTCTACATAGCCGCCACCGGTACCAGCACCAACACCTTCAAATGCACCGGTGTGGTACAGCCAGCTGCCTGGCTGGTACGAGCAGTTGCCAGAGTGGGCTATCGACCTTTCCAGCAGGGTTGGAGCTTTGGAGATCCGCGCTGATGCTAGGGATGCACGTATGGATGACCTTGACCACATGATGAGAGACGTCTACCGCCAGCAGTTCGGGCGGTACTATGATCCTAGCTTCTCTCCGTTTCCGCGTCCACCACAGTGATGACTTGCATGATCGACAGCTTTAGCCACTCCACCATCGTTTTGTGAGTTCTTTTTCTTTGTTTCATTTCTTCTTTTTCTTTTCTTTGAACATTAGGGACAATGTTTGTTCCAAGTATGGGGTGGGGTGTGACTAATAGTTTGTAATAACTCTTACTCACTTTGTATGCTTTATCGAGACTATCTTGCATGTTTCATTCTATTGCTACACGTTTCATTATTGCATTGCATGAAAAAGAATTTGAAAAACCCATAAAAATTGAAAAATTTTGAAAATTTTGTGCTTCTAACGATAGAGATGAATTCTATGATAATCACCACTTGTGAATTGAGTTTTAATGATAATCGCATGCTTAAACGAATAGTGAATTGTAAAGAAATTGAATGAGTTGATTATCTCTCTTTTGCAAATTTCATAATGTGATGAATGTTACTTAAATCATGTTGAGAAATCAAGGTTGAAATCACATAATAAGTTCTTATGCTTCTTTTTGAGATGATTAAGGTAATTCGATTTTCTTTCTTCTTTCTTTGATCATTTAGCCCTTCATTGATATAATGACCTCCTTTACCTATCCGGGAATTTGGAGGAGTTGAATGAAAAAGGCATGTTTGATGTGGGAGGGCCATGAAAGCAATACTTTGCATTCAAAGGAATAGAAAGAAATTATAGGTTTGGGGAAGTCAATCATGATGATGAGTAACTCGGCACCATTCACATAGCCGGGTGTTTGTGTCTTGCCAAAGTCGGATTGAGAGATATTCCTAGCGGATTATGGTATGTGCGCTAAGGGTTTGAGGCATCTCATAAAAATTGAGAAACGCCAATCTCCTAGGCTTCGGTTTTTGTGCACCTCTATCCATAACTCCAAAAGTAAAGTCGAAAAATGAAAAGAAAGAGCGAAGCTCTAAGTTGATAGTGCTGCGGAAACCACAAGAGAAGAAGAAAAGAGTAGTTATCCACTTCCCGGATTCATGCACCACATTCCTTAAAGTTTTCCTTCCCTCTCCACATTCAAGACCTTGTTTGAAAGTCCTTAAGATCAAAAGAATGTTATATGGCTTGGTGATCTAAATTGAAGTTTCTTATGATTGATTTTGATAATGTTTGAAGGTTATGATGTTTACATGGAAGTTTGATTGATTCATGAGCTTTCTTTACTCTTTACTCTTTGATTAAGTGTATGAAAGTCTTATAAGCGAATGAAGCAAGATTTGAGAATGATCTATTGATTAGAAGGCACATTCATCTAAAAGAAGTTTTGATTTGAGAAGGTACACATATTTCATCCTAACTTGTGTTTTAAAGCTTTTGAAAGACCTTGCTTAGGGACAAGCAAGTGGCAAGTATGGGGTTATTTGTTAGCATGAAATATTGTGATATTTTAGGCACGTTTTCTAAGTGTATTTCATCCATATAGTTAGTCATTGATAAAGCATTGAAGTATTTGTGAGATAGTTTATCTATTTTGTCGATATAGAGGTCTACATAAGCTTTGTGTTGATTTTAGGCAATTAAGAGCTAAATCCGAACGGATTGAGAGAGAATGGAGTTTGATTGAGCATTTCTAAGGATTGAGGACATCTCTAGGAGCAAAGGAAGGTGCTAACTTGAAGAATAGCACGAGGCTAAGGAAAATTACGATCTACCTCTAAACCACGCTCTAAAATACGGGCGTACTAGATTCCACGTTCAAGTCTACGGCCGTGGAACCTTGACAAGAGAAGTGTGGTGCATTCCAGCAACTTACACGGCTGTGGAGGGTTGTGACAAACCGTGACCCTATTCCACGCTCTAAATTATGAGCGTGGAACCCTTCCACGACCGTGATCTTGGCGATCTTTTACGCAATATTTTAAGCCACGATCTTCTACGCAATGGGCCGGGATCATATTTTATCTTACCCTATAAAAGGACGGAAGAAGAGAGATTCCGTCACCTTCGCTTACACTTGGCTTACCCTAGTTTTACGCATTTGCGGAGATCGTCATAGAGAGATTTGCGTTTTGCTATTGAGATTTCCGGATTGACGGAAGGAGTGAAGATTTGGAAGACTTGTTCGTAACGAGATTACGCTTCATCTTTAGGTTTGATTAGAAGACTGATTGACATCCCGTTCTTCGTTCTTATCTAAGATTTGTGATTGTTTGTGTTATTCCGAATCTATTGACATTATTGTTCTTGATTTGTGTATTTGAGATTGGTTTGAAAGTTATTGAAGGTTTTCGGAAGTTTTCATCTTTCATTCTTTTAAATCTTGAAATTGATATCAATATGACTGTTGTTGGCTAAAACCCTTTAGCAATTCTAAGGTGAAGGGTTGATAGTTGTGGCTTAGATGATGATAGATCGATCGTAAACATATTGGACCCTGAGAGTTAGAGAGAATCGCCGACGAACCTAATCCACGGTCTGTTCTTGAGCATTCACGGCCGTGGAACTCAAGAACTACCCGTAATTTTGTGTCAGTTTACGAACCTTGCTTTTACTTTAATTCAAAGATAAAGATTTGCTTTAACTTAGTCTTGGCTTGCCTTTTCTAGGTGGTAGTGAAGCCTCAACAACCTCTACCTCGATTTCGAGTGTCATAACCTTAATTGGTTAAGTTCGTCTTGATTCTTGGATTACAAGTTTGGGTATTTGACGTTAATGTTTACCTTTAGAATCTTTCTATACTGAAGCCTCAACAACCTTTATAGAGAGTGACTTTAGGTGAATCATATAAGTTCTTGGAACTTCACCGTACATTGCCTTACATTCGTATACCTTTGCAAACCTCAACTCTGTCCTTATACCTTTAGTATATCTTGAATCGACTGCCACAGTTGGATTCCTGGATCTTGAGGATTGTTGTTTTCCCAATAAATTGAAAAGCTTCATACATTTACTTGCTTGATAATCTATAATTGAATTTGTTCCCCCCAAATCCCTGTGTTCGATACTCTGGAATTCTTGCTTAACTATATCGATCCGTACACTGCGGGTTCGCTTGCTTGATTTCTAGTTTTATAAATAAAGCTTATTTGCACGCACGCTAAGTGGCGAACAAGTTTTTGCTTAAACAAAGCGCTTCTTGGGAGGCAACCCAAGGTATTGCATTTACGTTTTCGTTTTTGATTCATAGTTTAGCTTAGTTTAGACCTTTTTGCTTTGTTTTGCCTTCGATACCTTCCGGTATGTTCGTGTTTTTGGATGTAGGAACAGTGGAAAAGAAAAGGAAAGAGAAAGTTTGAAGAAAAGTGACGAAACTTGGACTTTGAAGCATTACAGAGAGTTCCACGGCCTAAACCACGGCCGTGACAGCTACAGTGACCGTAATTTTCAAAAGCCTGAAAAAAATCACCAAAACCACGGTTCCGAACATTTCCACGGCCGTGGAACCCCCTGATAGACCGTGATTTTCTAAAATTTTTACGGCCACTATATAAACCACGTTTCTTCACAAAACACAACACCACATACCCAAACCACGCCCAAAATCGCCGATTTGCTTCCCCTCACCTCAGATCTTCATTCGTTAATCGTTTTTAATGATTCTTTGGCCAAAACAGAAGCAAATCCGATCACCAACAAGATCCAAGCAACAATTCGAGCGGCAAATCACCGAGGAAAGCAGAATTCGGATTTAAAAATCCGAAAACCTAGGTTTTTTCGCTCTTCTCTATCTTTGTCGATTCGGACTTGCATTTGCTAGAACTTTTAGGAATAACTGATTGGAATTGGAAGAAATTAGTATAGGACTGATTGATTGCTGAGTTTGGTGATTAATTGTTGAGTTTTGAGAAATTTCAAGAAGAACCACGGTCACTGTACGCTCCACGGCCGTTGAATACCAATAACAGACCGTGGTTTTTGACAGATCATGGATTTTGTGAGGAGAGTGTCCGGTAGGAATAAGGACAAGAACAAGGATAAGGATAAGAACAAAAAGAGGAAAGGCAATGATGTTTCCTCTTCTAGAGTACCACCTCCTTCATCCCCTTCACCTCCTTCATCACCATCACCACCTCCACCTAGGATCCCTACCATCCATGAGGATCATTTAGACGCCTTAGAGAGGATAGAGGAGAGGACGGTCATAGGACCGCGATACTTGCTGCTTGAGGAGCTAGCACCTTTGCACGTGATAGGAGACCTTACTTGGCTCCTAGATAAAGCTGGCTTAGTCATCTTCTCCGTTATTCGGGAAGATGCTTATGAGGAGATTACGAGGGAGTTTGTAGTTTCCTTTGAGCATAGCCATGTCGATAGGACAGTTTCTTTCCGGCTGATGGAAAGAAACTATGATTTTATGATTAGAGAGTTCGGAGCCTTCTTTGGGTTCCAGGAGACCTTAAATGGTCGTTTCCCTAGTGGCGTGTACGCCAAGGATTTCTGGGAAAAGATCGCTATGATCTATGCCAGCGAGGACCGTTGGCAGCCTGTTGATACCAAGGCTAGATTGATCTACCATCTAGCCTTGAAGATAGCTCATAGAGTGCTTTTTGAGTGTCTCTTCCCTATGACAGAGACACCTCAGAAGATCAAGACGGATGAGTTATTCCTCTCTACAGCATGTTGTATTGCAGGCCAGCTGATTGCGCCACCCTCTTAGCTGCTACCATGAGCAAGTTAAAGAATAAGAGGGCTGGCAATATTGGATATGGTGGGATGGTGACCCACCTTGCTAGACAGTTAGGGGTTGATTTCTCGGCTTGTACACGTATTGCTGCTAGACCCCTAGGACTTCAGGCCCTCATGACTAGAGGCATCATCTTCCCCACCCAGAGAGGTCCACCATACGCTGCTATGCCATGGGAGAGTAGGACCGGGAGAGGCATTGAGTGGCTCCCTGAGTATTCCATTATGGCTGGACGCCATAACTGGAAGGCGACGTTCGCTGCCATGCATGCGAACAGATTGGCAGCCCCTCCCTACGTTCCACCACCACCAATTGTAGAGGAGGAGATGGGAGGAGATGATTATGAGGGAGGAGGAGCTGAGCAGGACTTTGGTACATTCCCGGATCAGCCGGACGCAGTTCCCACAATGCCTAGGCATTCTCCCCGCCCCGCTAGAGCATCTAGCTCTTCCTCTCGTCGTGCTATTGTGAGCGAGAGGCCGAATTGGATGGCAGATCCTCCCGCTTGGTATAGGACTCAACCGGATTAGATGGGAGCTCCTCCACCATGGTCTACACAGCCGCCACCAGCACCAGCACCAACACCTTCAGATGCACCGGCGTGGTACAACCAGCAGCCTGGCTGGTACGAGCAGTTGCCAGAGTGGGCTACCGACCATTCCAGCAGGGTTGGAGCTTTGAAGATCCGCACTGACGCTAGGGATACACGTATGGATGACCTTGACCACATGATGAGAGACGTCTACCTCCAGCAGTTCGGGCGGTACTATGATCCTAGCTTCTCTCCGTTTCCGCCTCCACCGCAGTGATGACATGCATGATCGACAGCTTTAGCCGCTCCACCACCGTTTTGGGAGTTCTTTTTCTTTCTTTCTTTTCTTCTTTTTCTTTTCTTTGAACATTAGGGACAATGTTTGTTCCAAGTATGGGGTGGGGTGTGACCAATAGTTTGTAATAACTCTTACTCACTTTGTATGCTTTATCGAGACTATCTTGCATGTTTCATTCTATTGCTACACGTTTCATTATTGCATTGCATGAAAAAGAATTTGAAAAACCCCTAATAATTGAAAAATTTTGAAAATTTTGTGCTTCTAACGATAGAGATGAATTCTATGATAATCATCACTTGTGAATTGAGTTTTAATGCCAATCGCATGCTTAAACGAATAGTGAATTGAAAAGAAATTGAATGAGTTGATTATCTCTCTTTTGCAAATTTCATAATGTGATGAATGTTACTTAAATCATGTTGAGAAATCAAGGTTGAAATCACATAATAAGTTCTTATGCTTCTTTTTGAGATGATTAAGGCAATTCGATTTTCTTTCTTCTTTCTTTGATCATTTAGCCCCTCATTGAAATAATGACCTCCTTTACCTATCCGGGAATTTGGAGGAGTTGAATGAAAGAGGCATGTTTGATGTGGGAGGGCCATGAAAGCAATACTTTGCATTCAAAGGAATAGAAAGAAATTATAGGTTTGGGGAAGTCAATCATGATGATGAGTAACTCGGCACCATTCACATAGCCGGGTGTTTGTGTCTTGCCAAAGTCGGATTGAGAGATATTCCTAGCGGATTATGGTATGTGCGCTAAGGGTTTGAGTCATCTCATAAAAATTGAGAAACGCCAATCTCCTAGGCTTCGGTTTTTGTGCACCTCTATCCATAACTCCAAATGTAAAGTCGAAAAATGAAAAGAAAGAGAAAAGCTCTAAGTTGAAAGTGTTGTGGAAACCGCAAGAGAAGAAGAAAAGAGTAGTTATCCAGTTTCCCGGATTCATGCACCACATTCCTTAAAGTTTTCCTTCCCTCTCCACATTCTAGACCTTGTTTGAAAGTCCTTAAGATCAAAAGAATGTTATATGGCTTGGTGATCTAAATTGAAGTTTCTTATGATTGATTTTGATAATGTTTGAAGGTTATGATGTTTACATGCAAGTTTGATTGATTCATGAGCTTTCTTTACTCTTTACTCTTTGATTAAGTGTATGAAAGTCTTATAAGCGAATGAAGCAAGATTTGAGAATGATCTATTGATTAGAAGGAACATTCATCTAAAAGAAGTTTTGCTTTGAGAAGGTACACATATTTCATCCTAACTTGTGTTTTAAAGCTTTTGAAAGACCTTGCTTAGGGACAAGCAAGTGGCAAGTATGGGGTTATTTGTTAGCATGAAATATTGTGATATTTTAGGCACGTTTTCTAAGTGTATTTCATCCATATAGTTAGTCATTGATAAAGCATTGAAGTATTTGTGAGATAGTTTATCTATTTTGTCGTTATAGAGGTCTACATAAGCTTTGTGTTGATTGTAGGCAATTAAGAGCTAAATCCGAATGGATTGAGAGAGAATGGAGTTTGATTGAGCATGTCCAAGGATTGAGGACATCTCTAGGAGCTAAGGAAGGTGCTAACTTGAAGAATAGCACGAGGCTAAGGAAAATTACGATCTACCTCTAAACCACGCTCTAAAATACGGCCGTACTAGATTCCACGTTCAAGTCTACGGCCGTGGAACCTTGACAAGAGAAGCGTGGTGCATTCCAGCAACTTACACGGCCGTGGAGGGTTGTGACAAACCGTGACCCAATCCCACGCTCTAAATTACGGGCGTGGAACCCTTCCACGACCGTGATCTTGGCGATCTTTTACGCAATATTTTAAGCCACGATCTTCTACGCAATGGGCCGGGATCATATTTTATCTTACCCTATAAAAGGACGGAAGAAGAGAGATTCTGTCACCTTCGCTTACACTTGGCTTACCCTAGTTTTACGCTTTTGCGGAGATCGTCATAGAGAGATTTGCGCTTTGCTATTGAGATTTCCGGATTGACGGAAGGAGTGAAGATTTGGAAGACTTGTTCGTAACGAGATTACGCTTCATCTTTAGGTTTGATTAGAAGACTGATTGACATCCCGTTCTTCGTTCTTATCTAAGATTTGTGATTGTTTGTGTTATTCCGAATCTATTGACATTATTGTTCTTGATTTGTGTATTTGAGATTGGTTTGAAAGTTATTGAAGGTTTTCGGAAGTTTTCATCTTTCATTCTTTTAAATCTTGAAATTGATATCAATATGACTGTTGTTGGCTAAAATCCTTTAGCAATTCTAAGGTGAAGGGTTGATAGTTGTGGCTTAGATGATGATAGATCGATCGTAAACAGATTGGACCTTGAGAGTTAGAGAGAATCGCCGACGAACCTAATCCACGGTCTGTTCTTGAGCATTCACGACCATGGAACTCAAGAACTACCCGTAATTTTGTGTCAGTTTACGAAATTGCTTTTACTTTAATCCAAAGTTAAAGATTTGCTTTAACTTAGTCTTGGCTTGCCTTTTCTAGGTGGTAGTGAAGCCTCAACAACCTCTACCTCGATTTCGAGTGTCACAACCTTAATCGGTTAAGTTAGTCTTGATCCTTGGATTACAAGTTTGGGTATTTGACGTTCATATTTGCCTTTAGATCCTTTCTATACTGAAGCCTCAACAACCTTTATAGAGAGTACCTTTAGGTGGGTCATATAAGGTTTTTCGAACTTCACCGTACAATTACCTTACATTCGTATACCGGTACCTTTGCAAACCTCAACTCTGTCCTTATATCTTTAGTATATCTTGAATCGATTGCCACAGCTGGATTCCTGGATCTTTAGGATTGTTGTTTTCCCAATATTTACAAAAGCTCATACATTTACTTGCTTGACAATTCTATAATTGGATTTAACCCCCCAAATCCCTGTGTTCGATACTCTAGATTCCTGCTTAACTATATCGATCCGTACACTGCGGGTTCGCTTGCTTGATTCTAGTTTTATAAATTTAAAGCTTATTTGCACGCACGCTAAGTGGCGAACAGTGTCCTAGGATTTGATGTTTAGGACTTGCCTTCCCGAGACTTACCCGGTAAGGAGAGGTTAGACCCCTAGATAGCAATCCGGTTTGTGTAGATTTCCCAACCTTAGGCTCCTAGAGACTTAGCTGGTGATAGGACCTTAGTTGCAGGATTAGTGGATCATGAGACCTACCCGATGATTGACCCCATTTGAGAAACATTCCTTCCCAACTTACCATAGCTAGTCCAAGGTTGATTAGAAGCTTGAGTTCAAAGCCATAACCGGAAGTCCTAACCCCTAGAATCCGCTTTTCTCTCTTTGATCACATATCTTGTGTTTGTGTTGTTTATTTGTGTTGCTAGCTTGATTTGTTAGTTTGTTTTATAATCTTACATGATTTGTGATCTTTGCTTGATCACCACAAAACCAAATCCAAAAATATCATGATTTTCATTTCTTTACTTTTTTCTCTTTTCTTAGACTAGATTTGCACTAGCTATAATCACTTATTTGATTCGATTTCACCTTAGGGTGTGTTTGGTTGGGGATTAAAGGAGGTTAATTTAGATTAAAATTTAGGAGGTTAATTTATCCAAGTGTTTGGATGAAGATGGAGATTATGAAGAAAATTATATTAGGGGATTAATTGAGATTAAAAATGGTCAAAAAATAACCTCATATTACCAAGGTTAAAGGAGATTAATTTCCAACCATCAATTAGTATTCACTCAAATTTATAAATCTGTATCATTTAAACCCATTAAAAAATCTTCAACCAAACAACTTGACGTAGATTATTTTACATCAAATAATCCATAATAAATCCCACATAAAATTTAACCCCTTTTAAATTCCATCTAGATTAATCTTCAAAATAACTTCTATCTCCTGTCAAACACACCCTTAGTCTTTGTGTTCGACCTCAGAATACTATCCTTACTACAAAATGACCCATACAATGTGGGTTCGCAAGGAGTTAGGAAAATATATCGAGTTATAAATTTAAGACTTTTGTGCTACATATTTCTAGCGTAACAAGTTTTTGGCGCCGTTGCCGGGGACTAGGTCTAGATTGAACCATTGTTTGTGATTGTTTATAGTGTAGGTCTTTCTTGTTGCTTTTGATTTTGTTTGGTTTGTGTCTTTGAATTTTCAAGACATCTCTCATTCTGTAGGTGCATGCGAACATCTCGTGGCAAGGATTTAGCTCCATTCGATCCCGAACCGGAGAAAACCCTTAAAGCTAGATCTAAGAGCATTAAGAAGAAGAAGGAGATGGCCGCAAGAGATCTTCAAGCTGAGTTGGATGATGCCTTAGAGCAAATTAGGCTAAGGGATGAACTCTTGGAGAATGAGAGGAGACTTGTCAATGAGAGGCAAGAAGCAACTAGGAGGGAAATTGAAGAGATTAGGCAAGTTCTTGTACAAAGAGAGCTTAATCGTCAACAACCTCCACCACCACCACCACTGTAGCCGGCGGTCAATGTTCGGTTCGAGCCGATCATGATTGAGGAGCCACAAACGTTAGGGAAACGTATGGATCCAGCCCAAAAAGTGCACCGTCCGGGTGTGAACATAGGAGATCCCGCAACCCATGACTATGAGCTCCACCCTCAAGTGCTACAAATGATCCGGCACAATCAATTTGGAGGGATGGAAGGAGAGTCTCCTCATCAACACTTGATGAATTATGAGATCTTGATGGAGACTCTAAGACTGCCTAGATTGGAGAACAACAACCACAAACTTAGGGCTTTTTCCTTCTCACTTAAGGATAAAGCCTTGGCTTGGTACCAATCCATTCCACTAGGACGTGTGAGTATTTGGGAGGAGATGACAACCGAGTTCTTGACAAAGTTCTTTCCACCTTCCAAGACAACCGAGCTAAGAGGGAAGATCAATGCCTTCGTGATGAAGGATAGAGAGAGCCTATTAAAATCTTGGGAGAGGTTCAAAGACCTCCTCCTAGATTGTCCACACCATGGGATACCGAAGATAGAGCTATTGGAGATCTAATTCAAGGAGCTTGATCAGGATAGTCAATTTAAGCTCCAATCGCTTTTTGGAGGAACATTCATGGAGAAGAATGTGGATGAGGCTTGAGAGTTTGTAGAGAAGCAAGCCTTGGTAATAGAGAAGTACTCCCATAAGAAGAGTGATGGGAGGAAACCGGGAGCATATGAAGTGAGTGAAATCACCATGAGCAACTTCAAACTCGATGCAATCAACAATGAGCTTAAGTCTTTGAGGGAGTTGTGTGCTACAAACTTGAAGAGTCATGCAAGTCCTCAAGTGCAAGTGCAAGCCAACTTGGCTTCCAAAGAGGAGGACATTAACTACATTTGAAGGGGTAATTTCAACAATTATCAAGGCCCTAGGAACTTCAACAACAACAGCCCGCAATACAACAATTACCGGCCTAACCACAACCATCCCGGGTTCTCCTATTCTAACCCGGATGGTGCCTTGAACCCTCCCGCTTCCACAAGCACAGCACCACCACCTAAGGCTTCACAAGAGCCTCCACCCGGTTTTGCTCAAGCTCCTAAGGATAGAACCGAGATGATGTTTGAACAATTGCTTTGAAGGTTGAGCGGACTTGAGAGTACGGTGACTTCCATTTCGAAAGCTCAAAAGGTGCTAGAAGCACAAGTGTTCCAAAAGGCGGGTGAAGCACAAAGGGATCCGGGGAAGCTTCCCAGAGAACCGAGGACAATCCAAGAGGCCAAATGTTGGCCATTACAACAAGGAGTGGGCTGAGCATAAAAGATCCCTTACCTAAGGGAAATGACAAGGGAAAGCAAGTAGTAGTGGAGGAAGAGCCATTGTAAGAAGAAGGAGGCAAGAGCAAAGATGATGAGCCAACATATGTGGCACCACCTCCATACAAGCCACCACTACCATTCCTACAATCACGAGCAAGAGCTAGTTTGGATAAACACTTCGGTAAATTCCTTGAACTCATGTCTAAATTGCATATTAACATTCTGTTTATGGATGCTATTCTAGGTATGCCGGCCTATGGAAAATTTTTGAAGGAGATACTCTCCAACAAGAGGAAGTTGGAGGAGTATGGGGAAGTGAGGATGACAAAGAGATCTTCGGAGTTGATTCAAACTATGAGGGAGGAGATGCCTCCTAAGCTAAGAGATCCGGGATCTTTTTGTGTGCCAATTGGGGTTGGAGAAGTGACATATGAAGCCCTATGTGATCTTGGAGCTAGTGTAAACATTATCCCGCTTGCACTTTGCAACAAGGTTGGCATAGGAGAGCCAAAGCCGGTCAAGATGACCCTCTACATGATGGACCGTTCAATCACTCACCCCGTAGGAATCCTAGAAGACATACCGGTTCAGCTTGGGAAGTTCTATGTGCCAATCGATTTTGTTGTTTTGGATATCCCGGCGGACTACCAGGTTCCTATCATTTTGGGAAGTCCATTCTTAGCCACATGATAGCATGAATTATAGTCTATATTTTGGGGTTTGTTTGGACATTTTATCTTCAATAATCTGCATGTTTGTATGTATAATATGTGATTATATTACCATTTCATCTACCTTTGCGGGAATCGAGGTCTACACCTAGTTTTGTTGTAATCGTAGGTAAAATGACACGTTTTGCATCAAAAAGGAGCAAAAGGAGCTATGGAGTCATCGGAGCTACATTCAGGAACATAAGGAAACATCCAGGAAGCATAGCCATGGATTAGAGATTCACTTTGGACCAGATTTGAGATATTTCACATTCAATTGTGATTCACCTCGGTTGACTACAGAGTCACCTCGACCGAGGTGAACCAGAGGAGTCGACTCGACCGAGGCGAACACTTGGGACGCGGCGAGAATATTTTATTCTTGGCTGAGATCTGTTATCTTTGGAAATAAATCTTATATTTTGGGCTTGGCTCCTAGAAGGAAGAAGATATACTAGATCATATATTTTACCAATTTTTTTGGGAAAAGATCTTTCTAAGATATCTTGTCTTTGGAGAGTAATTTTCCTATAAAAAGGGTCGGATTTCCCACAAATCCATATCATGCTATACCACCGATTGTGTTTTATATACCGCTGCAGCCATACTCCAGTTGGGAGATTTGAAAAACCTTGTTGAAAGTTAAAGGAAGAAAGTCTAAAGCTTTTATAGCTTTTGAAGGGTTTTTGTAAGATCATCTTAGATTCCCTTCTTGTTTGTTGTCTTGTTGGATTTCTATCCAAGGAACGCTTGTGTTTGATAATTGATTCAGTTATTGAAGCCTTTCTCTTAAGGTTTTCTTGTTCAATTATTCTCTTTCTTCCCATATACTTGATTAATACTATCATGATGATGAGTGGCTAATCTCTTTGTGTGATTCTAGGGTGATTTGCTGAAGGTTGTGGGAAAAACAATGATAGAATAATCTTAATCACAGTAGGACCGTGAAAGTTCGAGTCTTTAACCTTAACCCTAAGCATCTCGTTCAGTCGATTAACATCTCGGCCGGGGTGGAATTTGGCTGACCGAGGTGACTTATCTGATCCGAAATTGAGAGTTAAGTGTTAGAGTTTGCCAAATCCTATTCTTATTACACCTTTCCTGGTTCAATGCAAGCTTAGGATGAGACTTACCCGGTAATTCCTTAGTTTCTTTACCTAAGATCATAAGTATAGGTAATAAAGGCTTATCCTTTATTGGGGTTTGAGTGTGCTTTCATTCCATCTTTGTGAGTTAGCCTGAGACTTACCCGGTAAAGGTTGATTCTATTCCCTTAGATGGTGTGTTAGTTTGAGATTATAGTTCTTTATCTTAATTCCTTGAGACTTACCCGGTAATAGGAGTTACGGTTTGGGATTAGTGAGTAGTGAGACTTACCCGGTGATCTATTCCACTTTAGTAACACCTTCCCTATGCAAAAATCTCAGCTTTGTCCGCTTATCTTTATATCTTGAGTTGGAACCACAACTAGATGCTTTAATCCCTAGAATAGCATATTTTCCTTTATTGACTTTTATCATCTTTGATTGTTTTAATTGCTTTGTGGTTAGTGATTACTAAAGCTTAGCGTAATTGGACTTTGTTTCACTAAGTCCTTGTGATCGACTTTGTTTCACTAAGTCCCTGTGATCGACCCCTGGAATTTCTTGCTTTTTACTACGATTGACCCGTACACTGCGGGTTCACATCCTTGTTTTAAGCTTACGTCTAGGGTTATAAATTTAAAGCTTGCACACACCGTTTGGAGCGAACATGTTTTTGGCGCCGTTGCCGGAGACTTGGTCTAGACCGAGCCGGTTGCGGTTTGCTTTCGGGGCACTTGCCATTGTTGCTACTAACTACTCTTTCTATGAGTTTTGTAGTTTTCAGGATTTCCGATGACTACATATGATCTAGCCTGGATAGCAAGGCAAAGTGCTAGGGCGGACCATTATGAATACTTGGAGGAGAAGTACTCCTTCTATTGGTTCAACAATGAATGGGAAAGAGAAGAGGCCATTAAGCATGAACTTGCAATGTGGGATGAACTGAATGTCCCTAAAAAGATTTGTGAGCAACGCCTTGAAGATTCTCTTGAATCAAGATGGGAGAGGTTGATGAAGAAGGTGGAGGAGCTCAAGGAAAGCACCCTATCCTATGCCAAGCCGGAAGAGGAGCATAAGGAAGTGCTGCAAGTTCCAAGCACCCCTCCAATCAAACCAGAAGTTTCTCCTGAAGCTTTTGAGGGAGAAGAAGATTTGGAAGATTTCGATCTAACTGTTGAGACCACGGCCGAGGTGAAAGAGAGATCGGCTGAGATGGAGGAAAAATCTGTAGAACTGCAAGATACGGAGAACCTTGGCCAAATTACTAAGACTGTGGTCAAGGTGGAAGAAAGATCAGCTGAGTTGGAAGGGATTTTGTGTGTGGAATATCAACACAACATGAAACTTGTCTCAAGCTTTGGAGAACTTTATGAGGTACATTCTCCTACTTCATTTGAAATCCCTATTAAAATTTCTAAATTTTGCAGGAATGCACCGGAGAGTTGGAGGTCTCTTCCGAAAGAACCTCCTAAGATCAAGATGAAACCTCCCTTGAAATTGTTGGAAGAAGATACTCCTTGGATTATAAGGAGTGGAGTTTGCAAGCACTACACCGTTAAGGCAATGAAGTGTCTCTTGTTCAAGTATGGGGTCCCTCGCATTCTAAGGATCTTCTACCATCCCCATGCTAAAGATGGGGAAGCTACTAGGATTATCGAGAAGTTGTTTTCTCGATCAATGAAAGGATGGGATGCAAGGCTAGATTATGTCCCATTGAAGTGCAGGAAGGCTAGAAGGATTCCGGTGAGAATCAAACCGTACAAGCTTGTACATGGGAGATCTTACCATTTGCCGGTGAAATTAGGAACCGGAACCTTTTTGGAAGAATTTTATGATGGATGTGATGAGCACTCCATGGTGTTCAAGGTACATTGAGTAATTCTATGGAGAAGGGTCCAGCTAGCGACCTTAAACCAAGCGCTTCTTGGGAGGCAACCCAAGGTATTGCTTTCTTCTCCCTTTTCTAGTTAGTTTAGATAGTTGCGTTGTTATTTTTTCCTCTAGACAACAACCAGGTATTCCAAAAGGAAGGATCACAGTTCAGGAGCTACACTGGAAGAACAAAATTTCGAGAAGTTGAGGAAACGAGCTTTACTGAGATACATCTCGGGTACTGTCAGAACACCTCGACCGAGATGTGCTTCGCCAACCGAGATGGTCTTATCTGGGAGCTGTTTCTTACTTCTTCATGCTGTTTAGCTATGTTCGGTGAGTATCCTGTCCTTAGACTTATTTTGACCCACTGGGACAGTGTGTCCCAAGTATGGGGTGTTTATGTATTTGATTGACTTATGTGATGTATGACTCTATATTATTGGACATTTATGATTATTTTGCTTCTATGGTTTTATCTGAGATTACATACATGCATACAGGTTATTTGATTGAGAAAAACGTCAAAAACTGGTTATAAAAAAAAAAATTTTGACCTCGACCGGGACAGTTATGGCCGAACAAGGTGTTTCACCTCGGTTGACCTAGAACACCTCGACCGAGGTGGTTTAACTGAGAGTTTTCGAAACGTTTTGTGCTTCTTATCTAGATATGATCTTAGTGAAGATCTTGTTGCTGACTGGTTTTGAAATCTTTATGTGTTTGAAAGGTTTTGTAATATGTTTAAGTTGCTAAATGCTTTGTTTGAAATTTTTGGAATGTTTAATACTTTGTTTTTATCCAAATTATGTTGAATTTGAAGGTTGACGCCACAAGATAAGTTCTCTCACTTTCTTCCTGGAAAGACCAAGGCAATTCATTCTCTTCTCTTCTTCTTCTTGATCATGCTTAGCCCCTCATATACATTTTTGCCTCCCTTTACCTATCCGTGAATTTGGAAGCAAGCAAAGTGGTGAAAGCAAGTAAAGTAAAAGTTTAGAAGTTGGCTGGAAGTGAAAGTGTTAGAAAGAAATAGGTTTGGGGAAGTCAATCATGATGATGAGTAACTCGGCACCATTCACATAGCCGGGTGTTTGTGTCTTGCCAAAGTCGGATTGAGCGATATTCCTAACGGGTCATGGTATGTGCATCAAGGGTTTGATGCATCTCAAGAAATTGATGATTGTTGATTTCCTAGGCTTCGGTTATTATGCACCTCTGTCCACGCATCCCAAAAAGTAAAGTAAAAAGAAAAAGTGTGAAATAAGCAAAGCTTATTGGTGGAAGATGTTGAAAGTCAAAGTGAAAGTGAAGCATGTCCTTTTCCCGGATTCTAGCACCACATTACCTTAAATACATCCCTACCTTACACGTTTCTTGACCTTTCTTTTGGGAAGCCCTTGAGACCTCGAGCTTGTTGATTGACTTAGTGGTTTAAACTAAATTATGCATGATTAATTTCGATAATTATGACTTATTATGCATTCTATGATTTTATGCAAAGATGAACAACTTTCTTATATTTATAAAATGTTTTAATCATATTTTAATTTTAAACTCCATGAAGTATTCTCTTAGAGTGATCTATGATTGTAGCACACCATGAAAATGTTTTTGAAAGGCTTTTTCATTGATTTTCTTGACTTATAATCCATTCTATCTTGCCTTTTATATGCGGAACTTGCTTGGGGACAAGCAAGGACTAAGTATGGGGTATTTTGATAGCATGAATTATAGTCTATATTTTGGGGTTTGTTTGGACGTTTTATCTTCAATAATGTGCATGTTTGTATGTATAATATGTGATTATATTACCATTTCATCTACCTTTGTGGGAATCGAGGTCTACACCTAGTTTTGTTGTAATCATAGGTAAAATGGCACGTTTTGCATCAAAAAGGAGCAAAAGGAACTATGGAGTCATCGGAGCTACATTCAGGAACATAAGGAAACATCCAGGAAGCATAGCCATGGATTAGAGATTCACTTTGGACCAGATTTGAGAGATTTCACATTCAGTTATGATTCACCTCGGTTGACTACAGAGTCACCTCGACCGAGGTGAACCAAAGGAGTCGACTCGACCGAGGCGAACACCTGGGACGCGGAGAGAATATTTTATTCTTGGCTGAGATCTTTTATCTTTGGAAAGAAATCTTATATTTTGGGCTTGGTTCCTGGAAGGAAGAAGATATACTAGATCATATATTTTACCTATTTTTATGGGAAAATATCTTTCTAAGATATCTTATCTTTGGAGAGTAATTTTCCTATAAAAAGGGTCGGATTTCCCACAAATCCATATCATGCTATACCACCGATTGTGTTTTATACACCGCTGCAGTCATACTCCAGTTGGGAGATTTGAAGAACCTTGTTGAAGGTTAAAGGAAGATAGTCTAGAGCTTTTATAGCTTTTGAAGGGTTTTTGTAAGATCATCTTAGATTCCCTTCTTGTTTGTTGTCTTGTTGGATTTCTATCCAAGGAACGCTTGTGTTTGATAATTGATTCAGTTATTGAAGCCTTTCTCTTAAGGTTTTCTTGTTCAAGTATTCTCTTTCTTCCCATATACTTGATTAATACTATCATGATGATGAGTGGCTAACCTCTTTGTGTGATTCTAGGGTGATTGGCTGAAGGTTGTGGGAAAAACAATGATAGAATAATCTTAATCATAGTAGGACCCTGAAAGTTCGAGTCTTTAACCTTAACCCTAAGCATCTCGTTCAGTCGATGAACATCTCGGCCGGGGTGGAATTTGGCTGACCGAGGTGACTTATCTGATCCGAAACTGAGAGTTAAGTTTTAGAGTTTTCCAAATCCTATTCTTATTACACCTTTCCTGGTTCAATGCAAGCTTAGGATGAGACTTACCCGGTAATTCCTTAGTTTGTTTACCTAAGATCATAAGTATAGGTAATAAAGGTTTATCCTTTATTGGGATTTGAGTGTGCTTTCATTCCATCTTTGTGAGTTAGCCTGAGACTTACCCGGTAAAGGTTGATTCTATTCCGTTAGATGGTGTGTTAGTTTGAGATTATAGTTCTTTATCTTAATTTCTTGAGACTTACCCGGTAATAGGGTGTTACGGTTTGGGATTAGTGAGTAGTGAGACTTACCCGGTGATCTATTCTACTTTAGTAATACCTTCCCAATGCAAAAATCTCAGCTTTGTCCGCTTATCTTTAGATATTGAGTTGGAACCACAACTAGATGCTTTAATCCCTAGAATTGCAAATTTCCCTTTATTGACTTTTATCATCTTTGATTGTTTTAATTGCTTTGTGGTTAGTGATTACTAAAGTTTAGCGTAATTGGACTTTGTTTCACTAAGTCCTTGTGATCGACCCCTGGAATTTCTTGCTTTTTACTACGATTGACCCGTACACTGCGGGTTCGCATCCTTGTTTTAAGCTTACATCTAGGGTTATAAATTTAAAGCTTGCACACACCGTTTGGAGCGAACACCACATCCGGATGTTTAGTGGATTGCAAAAATGGAATCATCTCCTTCAACATAGGAGAAGAGAATATCAAGTTCAAGCTGTCCACAATGATGAAACGGCCAGCCCTTGGTGAAGATGCATTGTTAAGGAAGAGGAGTCTAGGGAAGTTGTGAGCTCGATCTTGATCAAGGACCCACTTGAGAGGGTTCTTAGCTTGAGTTTGATGGAGGGAGGAGTTGAGGATGATTGCAATGAAGAAATCAAGGCTTTGGATGCATTGGAAAAGGAGACAAGTGTTGAATTTGAAGTGCACGAAGGTGTGCTGAAACACTGTAGGAATCACGGCCTGGCACCAGAAACCACGGCCGTAATTTTACCCGTGGAACTCTCTGTAATGTCCAGAAGTGCCAGTTTCTCCAATTCCATGCCCGTGGTTGTGCCAGAGGTCGTGGTTTTGCCCGTGGTTTCTCTAGAAAGTGCTTTAGTTGTTGATCAAGCTTCAAGGAGTCTTGGAGAGTCTTCCATGGCTTTGGAATCATCTCAACCTACATTGTATGGATCGTCTCCACCCGATAAAGATCCTCCTAAACTTTAACTTAAGCCACTCCCTTCTCATTTAATGTATGCTTTCCTTGGTGCAAATTCTACTTATCCAGGATTCAAAATGTATATTTGAATGATGATGAGCTTGATAGATTGTTGATTGAATTGAAACTGCATAGGAAAGCTATTGGTTACACCATTTATGACTTAGTTGGCATTAAACCTTCCTTGTGCATGCATAAAATCTTGATGGAAGATAATCATAAACCTTCAATTGAACCTCAAAGAAGATTGAACCCTATAATGAAAGAAGTAGTCAAGAAAGAGATCCTTAAATTGCTAGATGCGGGAATCATTTTCCCGATTTCGGATAGTAAATGGGTTAGTCCCGTGCATGTTGTTCCTAAGAAGGGTGGTATGACCGTAGTAACTAATGAGAACAATGAACTAATCCCTACTAGGACGGTTACGGAATGGAGAATGTGTATTGACTATAGGAAGCTTAATGTTGCCTCTAGGAAAGATCACTTCCATCTTCCCTTCATTGACCAAATGCTAGAAAGATTAGCTCAACATTCACACTTTTGTTACCTAGATGCATATAGTGGGTTTTTCCAAATCCCTATTCACCCGGATGACCAAGAGAAAACAACATTTACATGTCCTTGAGGAACATTTGCATATAGGAGAATGCCATTTGGGTTGTGTAATGCACCCACCACCTTTAAAAGGTGTATGATGGCTATCTTTTCTGAATATATTGAAAACATTATGGAAGTATTTATGGATGATTTCTCGGTGTATGGATCTTCATTTGATGATAGCTTGGCTAACTTGTCTTTGGTATTAAAGCGATGTGAGGAAACTAACCTTGTCTTGAATTGGGAGAAATGCCACATCATGGTGAGTGAAGGCATTGTGTTGGGACATTTGATTTCCCAACGAGGCATTGAGGTTGATAGGGCAAAGATAGAAACGATAGAGAAGTTGCCACCACCTACCTCGGTGAAGGGGGTAAGGAATTTCTTAGGGCATGCCGGTTTTTACCGGAGGTTTATAAAAGATTTCTCTAAAATTTCTAAGCCTCCCACTAACCTACTAATGAAAGATGTTGAGTTTGTTTTCTCCAAGGATTTCCTTGAAGCATTTTGTAGGTTGAAGAATGCCTTGATCTCCGCCCCTATCATGCAACCTCCGGATTGGAGCCTTCCGTTTGAAATAATGTGTGATGCAAGTGATGTGGCCGTTGGGGCTGTTTTGGGACAAAGGAAAGATGGGCTTACACATGCCATCTATTATGGTAGCAAGACGCTAGATGACGCCCAACTCAATTATGCCACAACCGAGAAGGAGTTTCTAGTGGTGGTGTATGCCTTTGAGAAGTTCCGGTCATATCTTGTGGGAGCCAAGGTCATTGTGTACACGGATCATGCTGCGATCTGTTATCTCCTCACAAAGAAGGAAGCCAAGCCCCGCCTCATTCGGTGGATCCTTCTCATCCAAGAGTTTGACTTGGAAATTCGGGACAAGAAGGGTTCCAAAAATTCAGTGGCGGACCATCTTAGTAGGCTACCACCATTGGAGATTGAAAGAGATGACATCCTGATTGATGACTCATTCCGGGATGAGAAATTACAAATGATGGAGGAGTGCTTACTTCAAGTGTCTAGGGGGAGTGAGCCATGGTATGCGGACATAGTGAATTACCTTGTGTGTGAAGAGGTGCCACCCGGTTTGTCATATGCCCAAAGGAAAATTTTCTTCAAGGATGTGAGGCATTACTATTGGAGCGAGCCTCTCTTGTTCAAGAGAGGACCGGATGGAGTCTTTAGGAGGTGCATTCCGGAGGATGAGGTGGAGAGTGTGATCCGCCATTGTCACTCCTTGCCATGTGGAGGCCATGCTAGCTCACACAAGACGTGTGCAAAGGTATTGCATTCCGGTTTTTATTGGCTTAACTTATTTAGGGATGTGCAGAATTTTGTAGTGGCATGTGATGCTTGCCAAAGGACGGGCAATATCTCAAGGAGGAATGAGATGCCCTTGAACAACATACAAGAGGTTGAGATATTTTATGTTTGGAGTGTGGACTTCATGGAGCCATTCCCCTCTTCATGTGGCAACCTCTACATTCTCTTGGCGGTGGACTATGTGTAGAGATGGGTGGAGGCAATCGCCTCTCCCACCAGTGATGTCAAGGTTGTGGTGCGGTTTTTCAATAGAGTCATCTTCCCAAGGTTTGGAACACCAAGAGTGATCATAAGTGATGGAGGGAAGCATTTCACCAATAGGAACTTTGGGACACTTTTGGCTAAGTATTGGGTGACACATAAGGTGGCAACACCTTACCATCCCCAAACTAGTGGCCAAGTGGAGATCTCTAACCGGGAGATAAAGGGGATACTTGAGAAGACGGTTTCTAGGACAAGAAAGGATTGGCTATGAAGCTTGATGATGCTTTGTGGGCATATAGAACCGCTTTCAAGACACCGATTGGCACCACTCCCTACAAGCTAGTTTATGGCAAGTCTTGCCACCTTCCGGTGGAGATGGAGCATAGGGCGTATTGGGCCATAAGGTGGCTGAATTTCGACCTCAATGAAGCTGGTGAGAAGAGGCTGCTAGACATTAATGCTCTTGAGGAGATCCGGTAGGATGCCTATGAAAACGCCCGGATTTACAAGTAAAGGACCAAGCGTTGGCATGACAAACGTCTCATCCCGAAGGAGTTGAGTGAAGGTGACTTAGTCCTTCTCTTCAACTCAAGGTTACGGCTGTTCCCCGGAAAGCTAAAGTCAAGATGGACGGGTCCTTATGTGGTGAGGAAGGTCTTTCCCCATGGAGCGGTTGAGATAGAAGGGGAGCATTGTGGAGATTTTAACGTAAATAGGCACTGTTCCAAGAAGTATATCCCGGGAGCTCCGGTGGATATGATTGCCCCACTTCACCTTGAAAGAAACGCCCCCGAATTTGGTCAAGCTAATAACCTTAAAGAAGCACTTAATGGGAGGCAACCCATTGGTACATATCTTTCCCTTTTCGTTTTTGTTTTTGTTTTTGCCTTTTGCTTTTGTCTTTGTTTGGGGTGTTTCTGTGTGCTTTGTGTTTGTGTGCTAGAGTCTAGGTAGCATGGATGTCTTGCAAGGCATGAGGAAGGTGATGATGATGATCCCGCATCAAATGTGGGTGGAGCGGACGTGGGACTTGGACGGCAAGCGGTGCTTAGTGCGGGTCCCGATGCCATAATGAACATCAAGAGCTCTCTACCACCTTTGATTGATCATCCACCATCACTCCACATGAGTGAACCAAAATACCAAGACAACACCATTTTTATATTGTGAGGACCCTCTTTCACTTTTTTATTTAATTTGCACATTGGAGATAATGTGTTTCTAAGTATGGGGTGGGGTTTTCATGATCATTTGCATGATTGCATCTAGGATAGTTTAATATTGTCACATGTTTCATTGCCTTTTGCATTGTACATATATATTTCAAAAAATCCAAAAAATAGAAAATTTTTAAAAAAACTTTAGTACTTCTAAGTTTGGTTATGACCCTTATGATGAGATTGTTTTGTGAATTGGCTATGCTTGGCCTTGTGTGTTGAATGGATGTATGCATATGTGGACTTGAAGTACTTATCTTGAATCCCGTGTATGAATTGTGATTATGATGTTTCCCTTGATTGGATTGAGGATTGATGGTCGAAATTACATGCTAGTTCTTGCACATCATCTAGGAGTGATTAACGCAATTCATTTCTCTTCTTCTCATCTTGATCATGTTGTTTAAGCACCTCAATTGATATAAAAATTTGACCTCTTTTGACCCATCCGGGAATAGGAGCATGCTAGTGTGTTGAGTGTGTGAAAAGCAAGTGTGGGGTAGAGTTGTTAATGAATGAATGTTGTGAATGAAGTGCTGAATTTGTTGTGAAAATGTAGAAAAAATATAGGTTTGGGGACTTTGGTTTTGATGACGAGTAACTCGGCACCATTCACATAATCGGGTGTTTGTGCCTTGCCAAGGTCGGATAAACCGAATGTCCTAACGAGCCTTGGTATGTGTGCCCGGTGTGAGGCACCTTGGAAAATTCCCGAGGTCCACTAATCACCAAGGTTTTGGCTTTTGTACACCAATGTCATTGTCTCAAAAATAAGTCAAAGAAAAAGAAAATGAAAAAGAAAAGAAAAGATGGAGAAAAATATACACTTGTGGGAAGTTGATCAAAAACAAAATTGTGGAGTTAGTTCCTTTCCCGGATTAGCATCACGTGACCTAGAAAAATTCCCACCTATTCACAACGTTTCTTGGTCTCTTCTTTCCTAAGTCCTTGTGACCTATTTGCATGTGTGTAAGACTCAGTAATCTAGATTTGACATACTCATGATCATCTTGACTTCTTCATTTTTACCTTTTATGCATACTTTCGAGTTAAGTATAATTGTCATTCCATGCCTTCATTCATTTGATGCATGATTGCTTGTCCATTGCCACGAAATATGACTATGAAGGTGATCCATCTTATGAAGCACAATTCCAAAAATATTTTATGTTTTTTTCTGCATTCATAAATGATGTCATCTCTTAGCCTATAGTTGGACCTTGCTCGGGGACGAGCAAGTCTTAAGCATGGGGTATTTTGATAACACAATTTATAACGTTAGTTTAGGCATCCATTTAGATAGTTTTTCCCGTTATTCATGCATGGTTTAGCATTAGTTCATGACGTTTACGTTTAATTCATGCATATTGTCGAGATAGACGTCTAAACGAACTATTGTCGCTTTTGTAGGTATTATGGGGAACTTTTGGAACATAATCAATACATTCGAGGATCATTCCTCGTGATGACACACTTCCGGACTCATTAAGAAGCAAGCTAGGAGCTAAGGAGAACACATAGGACCTTGTTGGTGTATGTCTTGCACCAACTCGTGGCTTAACGATCCAAAGGAAGCTTAACCACCAAAACCACGGCCCAGAGGCCATTTCCATGCCTGTGGTTTTGGCAATGGTTCTCTGTGGACAGCGTGACAGCTGTCCCACGATCTCCATAACCGACTCTTGCCCTTTATGGAGGATATATAAGTGGTCCTGCAGGCTGATGTTAAGGGGGCTCTTCCACATTCTCTCCCACACACTCTCATTACACATCATTCCATTGGAGGCTACTCTTGGAGGAGAAGAAAACACTCTCATTTGTGGAAGAAGAAGAACAACACTAGTCTTAGAGTTTGAGTTTTTGAGCGATTTTTGGAGTGAAGTTGTTGAAGACATTTGCAAGGATTTGTAAGGAACGATTTGGACCTTCTTTTGAAGGGTTGTAAGTCTTTATTAAACATATATTCAGCTTGGTTTACTTGTGTTTACTTGTTTCTTTTCTCTTTCATTTCATTTTCTTGCTATGGAAGCCATGAATGTTTGCTTGTTGAGTTTGAATGTTAAAATGCTTGTTGTTGGCCAAATAGTAGTGATTCTAGGGTAACGGAATGATGGCTATGACTTGGACTATGATAGAATAGACTTAAATGTATCCTTAGATGATTTGTTTGCTCGAATCTAACCTCTGTTAGAAATCACCGTCAGTTCTTCAAGAACCACGACCGTGATTTAGTATGAACAACCCGTGATTTTCTTTGTTTTGCTTGTATTGATAAATATGAATGTTAGGATGTTATATTGTTTAAATCCTAGTGTTTGTTTAGCATAATCTAGCCTAGGGTGACCTAATGCTAGAAAACTAAGTGAGGAAAGAGACCTAACCGGTGATTTCCGACCTTAAGTACCAATGATGACGAACTCTAGGTAGTAGTGAGCCTTATAAGCCGCTATTGGACTGAGTGTGCTAGGATTAATGTTTAGGACTTGTCTTCCCGAGACTTACCCGGTAAAGAGAGGTTAGACCCCTAGATAGCAATCTGGTTTGTGTATATTTCCAAACCTTAGGCTCCTAGAGACTTACACGGTGATAGGACCTTAGTTGCGGGATTAGTGGATCATGAGACCTACCCGGTGATTGACCCCATTTGAGAAACATTCCTTCCCAACTTACCATAGCTACTCCAAGGTTGATTAGAAGCTTGAGTTCAAAGCCTTAACCGGAAGTCCTAACCCCTAGAATCCGCTTTTCTCTCTTTGATCACATATCTTGTGTTTGTGTTGTTTATTTGTGTTGCTACGTTGATTTGTTAGTTTGTTTTATAATCTTGCATCATTTGTGATCCTTGCTTGATCACCACAAAACCAAACCCAAACATATCATGATTTTCATTTCTTTATTTTTTTTCTCTTTTCTTAGACTAGATTTGCACTAGCTATAATCACTTATTTGATTCGATTTCACCTTAGTCTTTGTGTTCGACCTCAGAATACTATCCTTGCTACAAAACAACCCATACAATGTGGGTGCTCTAGGAATTAGGAAAATATATCGAGTTATAAATTTAAGACTTTTGTGCTACACATTTCTAACGTAACAGTGACATCACTGCCTAGCTCTTGTGAGAGCTACGAGGTTCTCGGCGACTGGCCCGTGCTGGTTAGACGGTCGGAGGCATCCGAACCGTTCCATAACTATGGAGACGGGTAGATTTCTTCAGAGATATGAGAATTTTGAAAGAAAGCACGACGCAAGTAACAAAGGGAGTAGAAGTTTGTAACTGAGACAACGGAATTCCATGAAGACAAGGTTACAAAAAAATGCTAGCAAAGGGAAGAGGGTTTGTGAGAATGACCTGGGTAGACTCAAGTGTCCACCATGACCTCTCACTCAGCACGGGACTCAAGTTACCGACAACAATAGTTCATATAAGAGAAACCGCAAGCGGTTGGAAAATAAAGGAAAAGGATTCTCGAAGACGCGCCTATAAGATATCGGGTATGAAGTGATAAGTTATAGATGACATATGGATAATACAACTGTACTCGAGTAAAGTGATCTTAGAGTGAGAGAAAAGCGCAGATTGTGAAAGGAGCTAAAGGTTTACAAACGGATAACCTAGAAGGGATAACTTTTCATCAGTATATCCACATCGAAGGAAATAGAAGAAAGGTAAGTCTAAGATCTTGTAGATGATGAACTATAGACTAACTAGTAACAATTGAGAATTTACACGCATGAGTGACTAGTGATGATTGGTTGGTAGATAAGGAGAATGACAACGGAGTTATAAAAGAATTTGATTGATATATGAAGGATCTCTACAAGAGACCAACGACGACAATTGTGAAGTTAAATTGATGCAAGTACAAGTACCCTTGACAGTAACATGAAACGAGTCCAAGCAAGTAACTTTACTTAAGAATTTGAGGAGAAGATTTTGAGGGCCGAAAATGACCCCCTTATGGCATTAATGATATAAAGAAAATTGTTGTGAGCAGTTTCTTACCTACAGCCTAAGAAAAGGGTACATATCACGGTTAGTACGGACTGTAACACCCCAAGTTCTCGGAACTCGGGGAGCTACTGGTTAGGACCTCACAATGGGTCCTGACCTTGATTTAACAACAATTTTACTAGGATCTTACAACAAGGCACAAATGTATTTAAAATAATTTCAAAACATAATATTTTATTGTATGAATGCACACACGTGACAGCCTTGCAAAACATATGCATATATATATATAACATGCATGCCAAAAGGAAGACTCCCCCGTCCCCATCTAATGAGTACGTGGACCCGGCTGACCATCCGTCCCAAATCTCTCTGCAACCGTTTATCTCCACAACATCTACAACACGGATAACCGTTAGCTAACAATCTAAACATAAGTAGAATAAAGATAGCACAAACACAACCAAGATAACATAAAACAATCATCATGCTGTCACACAAACCGGTTATTATCTAGTAGTTACGTGATTCACCTTATTCCATTTTACATTTGTAGCACGAGAAATCTTAAGAGTTCTCGCCTCCGTTCCATATCCACCTTGGTGTAGGTCTAGTTTACCTCTGCCGGTAACATCACTACAAACCGAGTGTGGACTAGTCCCTAAAGAAACCCCCAGCGCCCTCAGGCTAACTAAGCAGAATGCCACCGCCCGTTACTCTTAGGCCAATGTATAGGTCGGTAGATAATTACTACTAGCTATAATCACATCATTCACACACCACTAACATTATTCACACTCATATCTAGAAGCTAGTTAAGTAAGCCCAAAGGACTTACCTGAATCAAATCATAATCCCGTTATCTCGACTCGGTCCGCAACCGTAGGAACTCAACCGCCTGTTATAAAAGGCAAGTGGATCAATAATGTATCCTACTTTATTATAAGTCTCCAACTTTTAAGATATTTAACTCTATCATCAGATAATTTACCAAAATACCCTCGAAATGGAAAATGACTATTTTGCCCCTAGTGTCCGAAACCCTAGAAGTGTTCTTGGAATATTTCTAAAACTTCATACGAAGCCCAAAACCATAATCTAATACTCACTAGAAAGATCTAGCTAAGTTGGAAGATATTTCCCAACTTCTTAACTTCCAAAAAAAACATTAGCGAGCTCACTTAGACCTAACTTAGAACGCTCATACAAAATCTAAAAATCTCGAATAAAATATCTAATCCTTATATGCAAAGCACTCTACTAATTGGAAGAATTAAATCTCAGAAAGAATCAAAAACTAGTCTCACACAAAAATCTCAAGTTGGCTCCTTAACACACATTCTCTCATCCTTAGCCAAAATCTGTAGAATATCAAACTGCACCACTAGCCTACTTTGAACTTTAACGAATCCAGATCCAACCGTTGGATTGGCCTAAAACTTTAATACACCATACTATGCATATCCCTTTATATCATATTAAAATTTGAACGGTGAATAACGAATCAAAAGCATAGAAAAACAGGCTCAAATTCGAATGCTCACCACAGTTTCTAGAAATCAAAAGCTACGGATCTACAAGCGGTTTAGGGATCGAAACTCACCAGCTGTGACTCAGGGATAATGGAAGGGCTGCAAGAGGTCTCCTATTTGAGGCTTTTCAGAAGTAACACTTCACCTAATGCAAACACACATTCAGCAAAAGACAGAGGTACCATCGATCGAGAGGGGGAGTTTTGCTTCTTACCTAAGGTTCTGTGATCAACTATGGAGGGAGTCTCCTTCGTCTCTTCTAGAGTGTAATGCAAGTGACGCAGAAACCTCATAATTAAACTCTGCTACGGTTGTTACAAGGGTGGGGATCATCCAAAGTTCCTGTGCAGAAATCTAGATAGAAACAAGGGAAATACAGCTCTTACCACTATCTGCAAGCAGCTTAGGCAGGAGGAGAGTTGTGCTTAGACAGGTATGATGCTCCTGTGTGACTCCTTCCTGCACTGTGGTTGTGAAACAAAAAGGCACGGCTAAAACAGGTGACAGAAGAAAGGATAGGAGGAAGGGAAAGAAGGACTCACCCTGTTGCTATACCGCTTGGATACAGATAGGGAGCGAAGGCCACTGGAATGGAGGAGGGGAGGCATGTTGTTGCTCTTCACTGGGTACATGCAGTTAGCCAAGGGAAGAGGCTCCTCTTGGTTCCGTCAATAGACGATGATGGTTGTACAACGACTTGAGGACGCACAACAATGTCCTTCTCAATCAACTCTCAGATCCATCAGGCTTGGGCATTGAGGGTGGTGCTGAGCAGCCTAGGTGGCTCCGACTAGTCAGGATCGGCAATATGCGTGCAGTGCAGGAGATGAAGGCGCATGCTGATTGTTTGAGCGGTGATGAGTGACTCGTGCAGACTGGTTCCTTGGGCGCCGTTGTGAAGGAGAGGCCTTGGGTCGTGATTTGACGATGGTGGGCTCTCGCTAGTATTGCAGTAGGTGCTTGAAAAGAGAGAGATCAGTGTTGCATTTGTGATGGGCGATCAAAGTGGAAGGTGAGGCAGGATATCTGGAAACCACTCAAGAGAAATGGAAGATCTAAAGCTGTTACGTAAGGTAGGGGTTGATGTGGACATTGATGTGGAGGCTATAGGGGTTGGGCTCTTCACTGCTGGGCTGGCCCGTCCGAGAGGTGGTACGTTGCTGGGCTGGGAGAAGCAAGGGCTGAGTGTGTGGGCTGTCACAAGACCCAGCTGGCACATTAAGAGGTTGGGAACAACGTTGGGATCAGCATGTGTTAGAGTCTTTTCGTTGCTTTCTAGAGCTTGTCGATGACGTTGTCATGGCCTCGTCATGGCCTTGTCAAAATTTGTCGGATGGCGTCGTCATGGTCCCGTCGTAATCTTGTCTAAGGACATGAATTAGAAGGTTGTAATTTAGGGTTTAGGTATATTTCTATCATTTTATGTGAGAAAAAGACCCACATAAAATGATAGAATTTGTGATGAGGCTTGATATCATGAAAAGGTCAACGGGTCGGAATCCGATTTGACTCAAAATTAAAAATAAAAATTCTAGATATTACACGGATGGATTGTATAAGAAGAACAAGAAAAGTAAGAAGAAGCAAATGATTTTAATCATGTCCAACGTCAAGACAGAAGGTGTTTAACATCCCACGCAAATAGGACTGATGGTGCTCTCCCTAGATTTATAGAAGAAGCGTGTGCGACTAATAGGTGACACGAAATAACTAGAGTTATAGAGGCGGCACAAACGTAGAGACTTGGATGTAGTGCTTGAGTGGAATGTCTTGTCGAATTGTGAAGTGACTTTAGAAAGAGTCTACAATTTGGTTGGAACGGACATGAGAAAGAGTAATGTCGAATAACTGAAGGTTATTATACGGATCCGGTATCACGTCAGTTGGTAGGTACCGAAAAGTGTTTATATAGGAGTTTAATGAGAAATGGTGGTACTCCAATCCAAATTCAAGCTAATCCGGATAACTCAGTAATATGAAGATGGATAAGTAGTTGTGAGACCACGTACGAAAGGTGCGCCTTGAAATCCCTCCTTGATTGATGACATTAGAATTATGGAAGGTAATAAATCCAATCAACGTAGTCCGAAAGAACCATACGAGAAAATTCAAAGGGACGTAAATATCATACGGGGTATAAAGATCTATAGAAGATAAAGCAACATGACTATATGGACAACCTAGTAAGAGGTGAGTCGAGAGATCAGATTTTTGGAGGAAATCACAAAATTCTAATTTTGCGGCACAATTGATACCTGGGGATGATCAACAAAATTCATATGTCAAAAGACAAGTCTTGCTGAACTTAAATAAAGTGTAGAGATGAGGATGCCTTTATGGAATCTAAGCAATAGTACAACATAACCGAGGTTTCAACACTGAATGTGTTGCAATGGTGAACTGACATATAGAGCCGATTCGGAAAGAAAATGTTACAAGATGAGTCATCTAGTGGAAGAGTTCACAAGACAAGTGATGCGTCCTTGGAGGTAACAAGGATAACTCCGGATCTAGATCAAGCAAAACTTCAACTACTCCTTGATTCTTTGTGCAACGTTGTATCGTTTCGGATCCAAAGGGGCGGAAGCGATGAAGAAACAAGGGTTACTCCGATCTAGAGAGATTGAAGGAACCTTTTTGGGTGGATCGAAGGTTGATTCTTAGAAAGAATCCTCGAATATGGATTTCTTGAATCAAAGACGAGATCCAAGGAAGAAGTTTGAGGGTTAGAAGAGAGGTTTTGATGCCCAAGCTAAGTGGAGGAAATTCTTCTCAAAACTTAGTAATATTGAACATGAAAAATAAGTGAGGCAAGAGATCTCTTATATAGAGAGACTTGCCTACCTGTGGGCCAACGGGCCAAACAAAAATACATGAAGAAAAGCCCAAAAGGGAAAAACCTAAAAAGGGGCGGAAGCAAACCCAAAACGGATAAGGTCAATAAGGGAATATTCCTATACGGAATATCCCTTTATTACATAAAAAGGAAAACATGAAAATATAGTCCGAAAATAAGCTAGCTTCATGCCATGGAGTCGGAAAGACGGGACATGCCGCTAACGGAACCGGTAGCCTATGCCATGGTGGTGTAGAGACAAGGCATGCCGGTAATGGGACCAAGTGAAGACGTAATGCGGGTGATGATGGAGCCGGTGGCTCGAGCAATGGCCTTAGCTCGGGATCGGGTGATCGGTCCATCTGAGCGAACTCTAAGAGCCTCGTCCTCTTCGTCTATGGTCAACGTAAAAGGGGCATCCAAGGGCGCATCAGTCCCCCCATCTTGGATGTGAAACGTCCCCGTTTCACCATCGTCAAATAGGGGCTCAACATAAGGGGCAAGGTCCTTGACGTTGAACGTTGGGTGTACTCCGTAGGAATCCGGAAGCTCTAACTTGTATGCATTTGGACCATGACGGGCTAAGATGCGGAATGGGCCATCACCACGGTCCGAGAGCTTGCTCATGCGGCGAGTAGGAAAACGCTCCTTCCGTAGGTGGAGCCAAACAAGATCACTGAGCTCAAAAGAGACGTCGCGGCGGCCCTTGTTGCGTTGTCCGGCAAGTTGGGCGGCACGACGTTCGAGTTGTGTCCTAGTCCGCTCATGAAGCTCAATGATTTGGGCGGCTCGGTTGCCGGCGATGATGTGTTCTCCATCCTTGAGCGGGCGGGGAGTGAAATCCAATGGTGTATGTGGATTGAGGCCGTAGACAACTTCAAATGGGGACAATTTAGTTGCCGTGTGCCTAGACCTGTTATACGAAAACTCTACAACAGAAAGTAAGTCCTCCCACCTACGTGGGTTGGTCCTAGTGGTGGCTCTAAGTAGAGCACCAAGAGTCCGATTGGTCACCTCCGTTTGACCATCGGTTTGGGGGTGATAACTGCTTGAAAACAACAAGTTGGTTCCAAGTTTTCCCCACAACGTTCTCCAAAAATGACTTACGAATTTCACGTCCCGATCACTAACGATGGAACGTGGTATCCCATGTAAACGCACCACATTATCAAAGAACAAGGTGGCAACTTCACTAGCATTTAGGGTGCTTTTACATGCGATGAAATGAGCCATTTTGGAGAAACGATCGACTACCACGAAAATGGAGTCTTTGCCTCGTTTTGACATAGGCAACCCGACCACAAAGTCCATGGATAGATCCTCCCAAGGTCCCATTGGTATAGGCAAAGGAGAATACATCCCATTCGGACCTTGGCGCGACTTGGCATGATGACATGTGATGCAACCCTTGCAAAACCGTGTCACATGCATACGCATCCGGGGCCAAAAGAAATGCTCTTGGAGAGCGGAAAGGGTCTTGGTAGCACCGAAATGACCACGGCCCTCATGAGCTTCCTTGACCAACAAATGGCGTATAGATGAGCGCGGAATACAAAGTTTTCCCGCTCGAAAAAGATAGCCATCGTTAATAAAGAAAGACTCGTGCTCTCGGAGGTCGAGGCATTGTGCCCATATGTCCTTGAAGTCAAGATCCGTGGCATATAACTCTTTGATAAGAGCAAAGCCATGTATCTTGGCATCCATATACACAAGGAGGGCATAGCGGCGAGAAAGGGCATCGGCTACCACATTCTCTTTGCCTTTCTTATGCCGAATGACATAAGGAAAGGTCTCTAAAAACTCTACCCAACTAGCATGGCGCCGACTGAGATTTGTTTGACTCTTGAGATACGAAAGAGCCGCATGATCCGAATGAATCACGAACTCCTTCGGCCACAAGTAATGTTGCCATGTCTTAAGACAACGAACTAGAGCATATAGTTCCTTGTCATATGTAGGGTAGTTGAGCGAAGGACCGGACAGTTTTTCACTGAAGTAGGCGATTGGACGATTCTCTTGTAAGAGAACTCCTCCAATGCCCACATTTGATGCATCACACTCCACCTCGAAGGTTTTCGAAAAGTTTGGGAGTTGGAGTAATGGTGCATTACAAAGACTGTCTTTGAGCGCATCAAACGCTCGAGCATGGACATCACGCCACTCAAACGTGACACCCTTGGTAGTGAGCTCATGGAGCGGTGCCGCTACCGTGCTAAAGTCCTTGACAAAGCGGTGGTAGAAACCCGCTAAGCCGAGAAAGGCTCGGACCATGGTGACCGTAGTAGGAGTAGGCCACTCCCGAATAGCACGAACTTTAGATTCGTCTACTCGGAGTCCGTCCTTAGACACGACATAGCCAAGAAAGATAGTGGTGTCCGAGCAAAAGACGCATTTGTCAAAGTTGACATACAATTGCTCTTGTCTAAGGCACTCGAGCACTTGGCGAAGGTGCCCGATGTGATCCTCCAAAGACGTACTAAACACCAAAATATCATCAAAATAAACAACAACGAATGTACCCAAGAATCGGCACAAGACGTGGTTCATGAGGCGCATGAAGGTGGACGGGGCGTTGGAGAGGCCAAAAGGCATGACAAGCCATTCATAGAGTCCATACTTCGTTTTGAACGCCGTCTTCCATTCGTCACCTTCGGCCATCCGGATTTGGTGGTAACCGCTCCGGAGATCAATTTTGGAGAAGATAGTGGCGCCATGGAGCTCATCCAACATGTCATCAAGGCGCGGGATCGGGTGGCGATATTTGACGGTGATTTGGTTGATGGCACGACAATCAACACACATCCGCCATGATCCATCTTTCTTTGGTACTAAGATTATCGGGACGGCACATGTTGATAAGGATTCACGCACATGTACCCGGTCTAGGAGCTCTTGCACTTGACGTTGTAGCTCCTTTGTCTCTTCCGGACTGGCTCGGTAAGCGGCACGGTTTGGCAAAGAGGCACCGGGCACAAAGTCAATTTGATGTTCAATCCCTCGGATAGGTGGCAAGCCGGGTGGGAGGTCTTTGGGCATAATATCCTGAAATTCGGACAACAACAAAGACACCTCGTGTGGCACATTACTTGGGTCATGAGAAGTAGATAAACAAAACGGAACAAGTAAAAAACATGGGAACTTGCCTTCCATGACCGGTTGCAAATCATGCCGGCGAGCTAAGAGTATCCGTGGCTCACACCGTCCTTGAATTACGGGATCCGAAGATGATAAAGGTGCGCCCGAAGAAACGATGCGACCTTTACTACCTTTGGATTCGGTAGCATGTACAAGAGGGGCGGTGTTGCGGGATTTGGAAGTACTAGCACCTACAACATCGGGACTCCGGGGGTCCGATTTTGCCGGTGCTTTAGCGGACTCATCAATAGTTTGTTGCCTCTTCCGTTCCGCATAGTCAACCAAAATTTCGTGCGGAGTCATAGGCAAAAGTGTGACCCGTTTTCCATTATATTGGAACATGTACCGATTAAGATAACCATCATGATATGTGCGGCGATCGAATTGCCATGGTCGTCCTAATAGGACATGTGTGGCGTCCATCTTGATAACATCACAAAGGACCTTATCAACATAGGCGCCAATAGAAAACGGCACCCAAGCTTGTTGTGTGACGGTGTCACATGCCGTATCGGAAATCCATTGGAGTCCGTAAGGCGTTGGGTGGGGGGTCGTAGGCAACTTGAAGTGTTTTACCACCCGTTCGTTGACAATATTGCAACAAGAACCCCCGTCAACGATGAGAGAAAGACTCGTATTATTAACCAAGCAACGAGAGTGGAAGAGATTCTCGCGTTGATCAATAGGAATATGCTCTTTAACAGCCAAAATACGACGAGAAACAAGAGCGAATTTACCGGGTTGTGCGGGGCCGCAAGCAAGCTCGTCATCACAGGGTTCCATGCCAAAAAGGGGGTCGGTGTCATGGTCATCCTCAATAATGATATCACCTTCATATTGACCATCGTCGTCCTCGAAATATGTTGGGTCGGCAAACAAGACCCGTTTGGTGTTTGGGCAATCACGTTGTACATGGCCAAAACCGCTACACTTGTAACACACGGGCTCCCTTGGGCGAGCCGCCGGTAAGGGTCCTTGTTGACCTCGAGAGGGAGGCGCCGGTGCCGGGCCCCGGTTTGGTGTCTTCTCGGTACCCGTTTGCCTATTGGAAGGACCCGTCCGTTGGGTCCCTTTGGAGGCGTCGGTATCTGTAGGACTAGGCGCATCTCGAGAACGTGTGTTAGATGGATAAAGATATGGACTCGAGGAAGAGGGATACCTAGAATACCGCGGTGTTTCGAGTTGTTGCTTATATAACTTCATGGCGGCATGACATAATGCGCCCAAATCCTTGAATGGGACAATCTCGAGCGGCCGCCGGATGGAAGCATTAAGCCCACTCATGAACTTGGTGCGGAGGGCGGAGGGGGAGGCCGAGACGCCGGCCTTAATGTGCATGTCCTCAAGTTTAGCCAAGTAAGCCACCGGAGTGAGGTTGCCTTGCTTGAACTCGGCAATTTGCAACCGCATATCATTCTTAAAGTCCTCGGGTACGTACTTCTTGGTCATGCAATAGAGTAATTGTTCAAACGTCTCAATTGGTGCCGATCCTCGCCTCTCTCGGGTGAACTCATACCGGTTCCACCAAGACTTCGCATCTCCTTCAAAGTATAGAGTTGCCGCCTCGATTTTCTCGGATTCCTCTTCATAATGACAATGTTTTAATGCGCGTTTCATATCCTGCGCCCAATCAAGAAAAACACACGGATCATATTCACCATGAACAGTAGGGAACTTAACCTTACCTTCCCTACGAGCTCGGTAGGGGTCCGGGCGGGGCGGTGGAATGTAGGCATCATCGGCACGGGCTCGCCGGTGGCCGCCATGAGGCCGTTGGCGTCTATGAACGGGTGGGGCCTGCCTAGGTGAATTTGGGGGAGGCAACCATTCTTCACCCCGGTCTTGGTTCTCATAAGGGTCGATGACGGGTGGGTGCCACGGGCGGTTATGTGCTACCCGTTCTAAATCGGATTCATCACCGGAGAACTCATTGAAGTTGTGTTGCTCATCGTATTCATCAAAGTCAAGGGTCCTCGGTTGCCGGGTTGACCGTTGGTGACGGTGTTCGGAACGATCATGCTCACGACCATGATTGGTGGTTGAGTTGGGACGGTACCGGGGCTCTTCCCGGGTTTGTCGGTCGGTGCGGGGCACACTAGGTGGAGGTGGAGAAGGAACATACCGTTGATGTTGATGCTCATAATATTGGTGCCGATGTTCCGTATCGACTATGGGCAAGTTATCTTGGCGCGGGTCGGGGAATTCCTCCTCTTCTTCATGGGACTCATTTCCGTCAAGAGGTAAAGAATGGGTGCGTTCAATGACAGACGCAAGCCGGGTAACGTTTGATGGGCCGGCTCCCAAAAGTCCCTTGCCTTTCCGTTGAGCATCGGAAGTGGAAGCATTGACCACGTTCTCATTCGGATAAGTTGGGGTGGGACGGTGAGCATTCTGAAGGGACTTAAGAGCTTCTAGCTCTTTTTTCAAGGCAATGTTCTCTCGGGTCAAGGCATCAAACTTTTGTTGTGCCTTCAAGGCTTCCAATTCTCGCCTTATGGAGTCATTTTCGAGGGACAACGAAGCAGTTTCTTGAGCCAAGGGTTCACTGAACTCTTGCGGACCAGAATCCTGAGAAGTTTCCATTTCAACGTTAGTCATTGCTCCAAATCAGCACACAATTTCAAGCAATCAAGTGAGCAAGGTGACAAGTTAGGTCAACTTTACCCAAGTTCAAGTGCGTTATCGGGTTCTACTTTGGGGAAAGCCGTTTGGCGGTTTGGCAAGGAAGGCAAATCCAACAAAATTGAACCAATTACACACAAATAAACAAGTGATATTTTGCAAACGTATGTAAGAAAATGGAGAGATAGAAGATGGACGGATTGTTCACTCGGCAAGCTTTGCTTGCTTTCGGTCTTTGACCGTTTTGTAAAATCCGATTTTTCGGATGGACCGGTTTGCCGGACGTCTTTTCACTTTGTGTTTCGTTTCTTTGAAACGTTTTGAGCAACACTTTCTTTTGTTTTTTTTTTTTTTTTTGAACACAAATCCGTATTGATGAAGAGTTTTTTTGCTTTTCTTGGAATATCAAAGGCGAGATATCCGAACTTTTCGTTAACAAAAATATCCCAAGAGATTTGGTGAAATTAATTAACAAAATTGTCGGATTAGGTCGGTTTAAGAAAAAGACGGGTTTGATAAATGGTTTGAAGGCAAACCAAATATCTCCTATTTTTGTTCTTTTTGTTTTGAGTTAAACACGGAAAAGAAAAAAAAATTCAGGAAAAATGGATGAACATGATGAAGAACATGATGAACAACATGAAGATCATGAAGAACAAATGAAGAACATCATGAGCAAATGAAGAACATCATGAACAAAAAAAAGGCTAAATAGGTTTAAGATAATAACGCACAAAAACAAGAGTAAAGAGAACTTAGCTCTGATACCAATTTGATGCGTCCTTGGAGGTAACAAGGATAACTCCGGATCTAGATCAAGCAAAACTTCAACTACTCCTTGATTCTTTGTGCAACGTTGTATCGTTTCGGATCCAAAGGGGCGGAAGCGATGAAGAAACAAGGGTTACTCCGATCTAGAGAGATCGAAGGAACCTTTTTGGGTGGATCGAAGGTTGATTCTTAGAAAGAATCCTCGAATATGGATTTCTTGAATCAAAGACGAGATCCAAGGAAGAAGTTTGAGGGTTAGAAGAGAGGTTTTGATGCCCAAGCTAAGTGGAGGAAATTCTTCTCAAAACTTAGTAATATTGAACATGAGAAATAAGTGAGGCAAGAGATCTCTTATATAGAGAGACTTGCCTACCTATGGGCCAACGGGCCAAACAAAAATACATGAAGAAAAGCCCAAAAGGGAAAAACCTAAAAAGGGGCGGAAGCAAACCCTAAACGGATAAGGTCAAAAAGGGAATATTCCTATACGGAATATCCCTTTATTAGATAAAAAGGAAAACATGAAAATATAGTCCGAAAATAAGCTAGCTTCATGCCATGGAGTCGGAAAGACGGGACATGCCGCTAACGGAACCGGTAGCCTATGCCATGGTGGTGTAGAGACAAGGCATGCCGGTAATGGGACCAAGTGAAGACGTAATGCGGGTGATGATGGAGCCGGTGGCTCGAGCAATGGCCTTAGCTCGGGATCGGGTGATCGGTCCATCTGAGCAAACTCTAAGAGCCTCGTCCTCTTCGTCTATGGTCAACGTAAAAGGGGCATCCAAGGGCGCATCAACAAGCATGAGAGACCATCATCAAGTTGGTAGTATTGTCTCAATGTAGACTGGATACCGCAGCTCGAGAATTGGGACCTTAATAGAACACTCCATGTCAAGATTGTAAATAGATCAAGGTAAGGACTTGTAGGTAAACGTGATTTGCCCTACGTTAGAGGTCAATGGGATTGTGGAAGGATAACCACATTGAGCAATTCTGATGAGTAGTATGTAGAGTTCTGATGAGACCTAAGTGAATTCTGTGAAATTTTAAGACTGCACATTCCAATCCCTCCAAGGAGGTGTAAGCGGTGAGTTATTTTGCTGAGGAGTTCCTATTCCAATTGTTAAACTCAATGGGGTCGAGGACCATAATTTCGACAAATACGGACAGTTTATCTCGAGGTTTGGACAACCATTACACACGGCTTAGAGTACCAACTTTCACTGTACTATAATGAATCATCCTTAGAGTGTCGGTCAGTTAGAGAGGGCCTTACCGTTATTAGAAATGGATTTAGTGGCGAAAGTCTGGTAAATCACCGTGACTAACGGAGGACGCAATTATGAGTAATGGGCGGCAACTAATTGATCTGGGTAGCGCAACGGAAGCGGGCCTTGGGCCCATAACCCCTAGATCTGGAAACTCGATGATATTGTATCTATGAAATCAAGTTTAAGAATTAGAGATCTTTATGAAAACCTCCACTAGGAGTGTGACGTTGGATTTCAGCAAGTTGAAATCTTGAAAAGATGTAGATGTTGAGTCATTATTTAAGGAATGGTCCGACTTAGTCAAATTAGAGTGACAAAACCAAGTTAGTAGTCTTACAAAGAGTATTAGACACTTAGTAAAGTGCTGGTAGATACCTCAGATCATTATTTCATAAGAGATAGTCGGGATCTTTCAAAAAAACTGGGAACAATTGGATTTTTAAAAAAAAAATGAGTAAAGTATTGTGATTATTTTCGGAAACTCACCAAGAGTATCCGAAAGTAACTCGAGGAATGTAGCCTTATGAGATCTTCAAGTAGATTGGGAAGTTAGTAACCGACTAGCACTCCTACCCATACTAGAGGGTGTTTACCTAGTGTTCACGTGTAACAGTTAAAGCAATAGATACGGCGCCCGAGGCACGTCGTCAGCCATGAGAATCTAATAGTTGAGTCATATCACACTTTTGTGAAGGACCTAGTAGCCGTGCTAGAGCACAATACTAACACCTGTAGTGCAAGGAGATACCGATGCTGACAATCTAGTGGTCTAGACGAGGAGAAGATAAGGCTACCTAGGAGACAGAGGAGAGCATTAGATGTAATTATCCCAATTTCTTTGTGGAGTTAGCCGCTACTTATGTATTAACGAGATAGTACTCAGAGGTTGATTTGTGTAACTTACGTGATATTCGCTACTTAGCGTGCGTGCAAATAAGTCTTAAATTTATAAAACTAGAATCAAGCAAGCGAACCCACAGTGTATGGATCGGTGTAGATTAGCAAGTATTCCAGAGTATCGAACACAGGGATTTGGGGGGAACAAATTCAGTTTGTAAATTTGTCAAGCAAGTAAATGTATGAGCCTTGCAAATATATTGGGAAAACAGCAACCCTAAAGATCCAAGTATCTAATTGTCGCAATCGGTTCAAGATATACTAAAGAACTAAAGACTGAGTTAAGAGTTGCAAAGGTATGCTAAGGTAAAGCAATGTACGGTGAAGTTCCAAGGCTTTATATGACTTATCTAGAAATACTCTCTATAAAGGTTGTTGAGGCTTCAGTATAGAAAGGATCTAAAGACAAGAATTAATCTCAAATACCCAAACTTATAACCCAAGGATCAAGACTAACTAAACCGATTAAAGTTGTGACACTCGAAATCCAAGTAGAGGTTGTTGAGGCTTCACTACCACCTAGAAAAGGCAAGCCTAGACTAAGTTAAAGCAAATCTTTAACTTTGGATTAAATTAAAAGCAAGGTTCGTAAACTAGGGAAAATTACGGGTGGATCTTGAGATTCCACGGCCGTGGAACTCAAGAACACACTGTGATTCTGGCTGTCGACGAAATCTCTCTGACTCTCAAGGTCCAAATTGTTTACGATCGATCTATCATCATCTAAGCCACAACTATCAACCCTTCACCTTAGAATTGCTAAAGGGTTTTAGCCAACAACAGTCATTATGATATCAAACCTAGACTAGATTAAAGCTAATCTTTAACCTTGGATCAAAGTAAAAGAAAAATTAGTAAATTAGGGTAAATCACGGGTAGATCTTGAGAATCACGGCCGTGGAAACCTAAGAACAGGCCGTGATTTAGGGTGTCGACGATATTTCTCTAACTCTCAGGGTCCAATCTGTTTACGATCGATCTATCATCATCTAAGCCACAACTATCAACCTTCACCTTAGAATTGTTAAAGGCTTTTAGCCAACAACAGTCATTATGATATCAAATTCAAGATTTAGAAGAATGAAAGATGAAAACCTTCGAAAACCTTCAATAAACTTCAAATCAATCTCAAATCCACAAACAAAGGTAATGATGTATATCAGATTCAGAATAACACAAACAATCACAATCCTTGATAAGAACGAAGAACGGGATGTCAATCCGTCTTCTAATCAAACCTAAGGACAAAACACATAATCTCTGTACGTCCAATAATACCCTCAATGTGCTGAAGCGAATCTCCAAGCGATAATGCTCTATGCGAGGGCGTAAGCGAGGTTTAAGCGCGGTCTAAGCGGAGGTACTGAATTCTCCTTCCTTCAGTCCTTCTATAGGGCAAGATAAAATGTCTCTCCCCGAACCTTACGTAAAAGATCGTGGCTTTAATTAGTATGTTAAAAGATCGCCTAAATCACGGTCATAGAGGGTTCCACGCCCGTGGTTTAGAGCGTGGATTCTATCACGGTTCTTCACAACTTCCACGACCGTAATTTATACTGTGTAACTCTCTGGAATGCTCCACACTCATGTTGCCAAGTTCCACGGCCATGGTTTAGAGCGTGGACTTCATTACGGCCGTATTTTAGAGCGTGGAAGCATAGGTTGCTCGTAATTCCCTTTGTTTTGTGCCATTCTTCATCCTAGCATCTTCCTTAGCTTCTTTGTGGTGCCCTCAATCCTTGGATATGCTCATTCCATCTCCATTCTCTCTTAATTCATTTGGTTTTAGCTCTTATTCGCCTACAATCAACACAAAGCTTATGTAGAACTCTATATCGAGAATATAGATAAACTAGATCACAATTGCTTAAATGCTTTATCAATGAACACCAATATGGATTAAATACATCTAGAAAACGTGCCTAAAATATCACAATATTTCATGCTAACAAAATACCCCATACTTGCCACTTGCTTGTCCCCATGCAAGGTCTTTCAAAAGCTTTAAAACTCAAGTTAGGATGAAATATGGACGCATTCTCAAAACAAAACTTCTTTTAGATGAATGTGCTTCCTAGTCAATAGATCAATCTCAAATCTTGCTTCATTCGTTCATAAGACTCTCATATACATAATCAAAGAGTAAAGAGTAAATAAAACTCATGAATTGATCAAACTTCCATGTAAACATCATAACCTTCAAACATTATCAAAATCAATCATAAGAAACTTCAATTTAGATCACCAAGTCATATATCATTCTATTGATCTTAAGGACTTTCAAACAAGGTCTAGAATGCGGAAAGGGAAGGAAAACTTTAAGGAATGTGGTGCATGAATCCGGGAAAGTGGATAACTAACTCTTTTCTTTTTCTCTTGCGGTTTTGCAGCACTTTCAACTTAGAGCTTCGCTCTCTTCTTTTCAATTCATTTATCGACTTTACTTTTGGAGTTATGGACAGAGGTGCATAAAAACCGAAGCCTACGAGATTGGCGTTTCTCAATTTTGCGAGATGCCTCAAACCCTTGATGCACATACCATAATCCGCTAGGAATATCGCCCAATCCAACTTTGGCAAGACACAAACACCCGGCTATGTGAATGGTGCCGAGTTACTCATCGTCATGATTGACTTCCCCAAACCTATAAGTTCTTTCTATTCTTTGAATGCAAAATTTTGCTTTCATGGCCCTCCCACATCAAACATGCCAAATATCAACTCCTCCAAATTTCCGGATAGGTAAAGGAAGCCATTATTTCATTGAGGGGCTAAATGATCAAAGAAAGAAAAAAGAAAGTCGAATTGCCTTAATCATTTCAACATGAAGTATAAGAAATTATCATGTGATTTCAACTTTGATTTCTCAATATGATTTAGGTAACATTCTTCACATTATGAAACTTGCAAAAGAGGAATAATTAACTCATTCAATTTCTTTTCAATTCACTATCTGTTTAAGCATGCGATTGTCATCAAAACTCAATTCACAAGTAGTGATTATCATAGAAGTCATCTTTATCCTTAGAAGCACAAAATTTTCAAAAGCTTTTTCATGCAATGTGATAATGAAACGTGTAACAATGGAATGAAACATGCAAGGTGTTCTCGATAAAAGCATACAAAGTGAGTAAGAGTTATTACAAACGATTAGTCACACCCCACCCCATACTTGGAACAAACATTGTTCCTAATGTTCAAAAAGAAAATAAAGAAATGAAAGAAAGAAAATGAACTCACCAGATGGTGGTGGATTGGCTAGAACGGTGGATCATCAATCATCCTCACTGAGGTGCCGGTGGAGGTGGAAACGGGAAGAAGCCGGGATCATAGTTCCGCCCAAACTGCTGGCGGTATATGTCTTTCATCATGCGATCATGCGCGTCGGCTCGTGCATCCCTAGCATCTGCATGGATCTCTAAGGCTCCGACCCTACTGGAAAGGTCGGTGGCCCACTCCGGTAGCTGCTCATACCATCCGGGCGGCTGGCTATACCATGCCGGTGCGTTTGACGGTGCTGGTGCAGGTGGTAGTTGGGCATGCCAAGGTGGTGGAGCTCCCATCCACTCCGGCTGAGTGCTGTACCATGAAGGAGGGTCTGCCATCTATGTAGGTCTCTAGCTCACACTAGCACGGCGAGAGGAAGAGCCAGAAGCTCTAGCGGGACGGGGAGAGTGTCTAGGAAGGTCGGGAACTGCATCCGGCTGATCCGGAAAGGTACCAAAGTCATGCTCTCCTCCTCCTCCCTCATACTCATCACCTCCTCTCATCTCCTCCTCCTCTACAACTGGTGGCTCAGGGGGGACGTAGGGTGGTGCTACTAGTCTATTCGCATGCATAGCAGCGAATGTCTCATTCCAGTTATGGCGTCGAGCCATAATGGAATACTCAGGAAGCCACGCAATCCCTCTACGTGTCCTACTCTCCCAAGGCATGGCAGCTGTAGGTGGACCTCTATGTCTAGGGAAGATAATGCCTCTAGTCACGAGGCTCTGAAGTCCTAGAAGTCTAGCTGCTATGCAGGTGCACGCGGAGAAGTCTATCCTTACCTGCCTAGCAAGGTCGGTGACCATCCCACCGTATCCAATGTTGCCGGCCCTCTTGTTCTTTAGCTTGCTCATAGTAGAAGCTAAGAGGGTGGCACAGTCAGCTGGTCTACCGTACAACATACAGTAAAGCAAAAACAACTCATCCATCTTGATCTTCTGAGGTGTCTCCGTCCTAGGGAAGAGACACTCGGAAAGCACTCTATGGGCATTCTTCAAGGCTATGTGATAGATCAACCTAGCCTTGGTATCAGCAGGTTGCCAGCGGTCCTCGCTGGCGTATATCATAGCTATCTCCTCCCAGAAATCCTTGGCGTACACGCCACTAAGGAATCGACCATTGAAGGTCTCATGGAACCCAAAGAAGGCTCCAAACTCTCTAATAGAAAACTCATAGTTTCTCTCCATCAGCCGGAAAGAAACGGTCCTGTCAACGTGGCTATGCTCAAACGAGACCACGAACTTCCTAGTGATCTCCTCATATGCATCTTCTCGAATAGCGGAGAAGATGACCAATCCGGCTCTATCTAGTAGCCAATTGAGATCCCCTACCACATGCAAAGGCTCTAACTCCTCAAGTAGTAGATACCTAGGTCCTATGACAGCTCGCTTATGGATCCTCTCTAAAGCATAGAGGTAATCCTCATGGATAGTAGGGATCCTAGGGGAAGGTGGTGATGGTGGTGATGGGGGTGATGGGGGCTCAGCAGGTGGTGCTCTAGAAGAGGAAGAAGTATTGTCTTTCCTCTTTTTATTTCTCTCAGACATTCTCCTTACGAGATCCATTTCTGTGAGAAACCACGGTCTATTCTTCAGGTTCCACGGCCGTGGAATGCCCAAAGACCGTGATTCGTTACGCAAATTCTTAAAACTCAGCAGATTCACACCAAACTCAACAACAAGCAGCCCTAGAATAATTTCAGTTCAATTCCAATCAGTTCTCCTAAAAATTCTAGCAAAAACGAAGCCGAATCGACAAAGAGGAAGAAGGAATGAAAAACCTAGGTTTTCGGATTTTGAAATCCGAATTTTGTCTTCTCCGGTGATTTGCCGCTCGAATCGTTGCTTGGATCTTGTAGGTGACAAATTGCTTCAACTTTGGTCAAAGAATCGTTAAAAACGATTAACGAACGAGAATTTAAGAGAGGGGGAAGGCAATCGGCGAAATAGGGGCGTGGAATTGGGATTTTTTGTGTGTTTTGTGAAGAAACGTGGTTTTTATAGTGGCCGTAAAAATTTTTGAAAATCACGGTCTATCGGGGGTTTCCACGGCCGTGGTTTTGTACGAAACCGTGGTTTTGGTGATTTTTCTAAGGCTTTTGCAAATTACGGTCACTGTAGCTGTCACGGCCGTGGTTTTGGCCGTGGAACTCTCTGTAATGTGCCAAAGTCCAAGTTTCATCAATTTTCTTCAACCTTTTCTTCTCTTTTCCTTTTCCACTGATCCTACATCCAAAAACATGAACATACCGTAAGGTATCGAAGGCAAAACAAAACAAAAACGTCTAAACTACTCTAAGCTATGAATCAAAAACAAAAATGTAAGTGTAATACCTTGGGTTGCCTCCCAAGAAGCGCTTTGTTTAAGGTCCGTAGCTAGACCATATTCGCACTTATTCGAGTGCGGTGGGCGCGAACTCTTCAGCTTGGAGTTCCGGTGTATACTTCTTGAGTCGTTGACCGTTCACCTTAAAGCTTCCGTCCTTTTCACCCCATACTTCAACTGCACCATAGGGAAAACCACATTTGATTAGAAAAGGTCTAGTCCAACGAGATTTAAGCTTACTTGGAAAGAGACGAAGCCTTGAATTGAAGAGGAGAACTTGATCTCCTTCTTTGAGGTCCTTTGGGATGATATGCTTATCATGCCAACGCTTCGCTCTTTCTTTATAGATCTTGGCGTTTTCGTAGGCGTTCAAGCGAAGTTCTTCAAGCTCGTTGAGGTCCAAGAGACGCTTCTCTCCCGCTTCCTTCATGCTGAAGTTCAACCACTTTATTTCCCAATACGCCTTGTGCTCCAACTCTACCGGTAAGTGACAAGACTTCCCATACACAAGGTTGTATGGCGTTGTTCCGATGGGAGTCTTATATGCAGTCCGGTACGCCCATAATGCGTCATCTAGCTTTAAAGACCAATCCTTCCTTGTCCTTGAAACCGTCTTCTCTAGGATTCCTTTGATCTCCCGGTTTGAGATCTCCACGTGTCCACTAGTTGTGGATGATAAGGGGTGGCGATCTTGTGAGCCACCCCATACTTAGGTAAAAGAGCTTCAAAGCGTCGGGCAATGAAGTGAGAAGCTCCATCACTAATGATAGTCCGTGGTGTCCCAAATCGTGGGAATATGGTCTTGTTAAAGAACTTAACCACTACCATGGCATCATTGGTGGGAGAGGCAATTGCTTCAACCCATCTCGAAACATAATCCACTGCTAAAAGTATGTATTGGTTTCCACAAGATGATGGGAAATGTCTCATGAAGTCTACTCCCCAAACGTCAAAGATCTTCAACTCTTTGATGTTGTTGAGAGGCATCTCATTCCTCCTAGATATATTCCCTGTTCTTTGACAAGCATCGTAGCAGGAAACAAAGGTTTGCACATCTTTAAATAGAGTAGGCCAAAAGAATCCAAATTGCAATACCTTAGTGCTAGTCTTGTTCGAACTAGCGTGTCCTCCACAAGGTAGTGCATGACAATGACAGATGACACTTTGCATCTCATCTTCCGGCACACATCGCCGAATAATGCCATCCGGACCTCTCTTAAAGAGGAGAGGTTCGTTCCAAAAGTATTCCCGAACATCCTTAAAGAACTTCTTTCTTTGTGCGTAGGATAATCGGGGAGGTAATTCCTGACAAACCAAATAGTTAACAAAATCAGCAAACCATGGTTCGTTACCTTTGGTGATCACGTTGATGCACTCCTCTATGATATGTAAATGCTCGTCCGGAAAGGAGTCATCAATAGGTAGATGGTCGTCCTCTAGATGTGTTAGACGACTCAAATGATCCGCAACAGAATTTTCCGAACCCTTCTTGTCGCGGATCTCTAGATCGAATTCTTGTAGGAGAAGAATCCATCTAATTAGCCTTGGCTTCGCGTCCTTCTTTGCAAGTAGATACCGGATCGCAACATGATCCGTGTATACAATCACCTTTGCACCTACAAGATAAGAGCGAAATTTGTCAATTGCATATACAATTGCTAAGAATTCTTTTTCTGTAGTGGCGTAGTTGAGCTGCGCTTAATCTAGCGTCTTGCTAGCATAATAGATAGCATGGGTTCATCCTTCCTTTCTTTGCCCAAGAACAGCTCCTATAGCTACGTCACTTGCATCACACATAACCTCAAAGGGAAGATTCCAATCCGGAGGTTGAATAATCGAGGCTGAGATTAGAGCTTCCCGAATCATATTAAACGCATCTAAGCATTCCTAGAAGAAATCAAAAACTGCATCTTTCATTAAAAAATTAGTGAGCGGTTTTGATATCTTGGAAAAATCCTTTATGAAACGCCTATAAAATCCAGCATGTCCTAGAAAACTTCTTATCCATTTCACCGAAGTTGGGGGAGGAAGCTTTTCTATTGTCTCTATCTTAGCTTTATCCACCTCAATCCCTCTTCTAGAGATTAAGTGTCCTAATACAATACCCTCTTTCACCATAAATTGACACTTCTTCCAATTAAGAACTAGGTTAGTATCTTCACACCTTTGTAACACAAGAGCAAGGTTAGAAAGACAATCGTCAAAAGAGGAACCATAAATGGAGAAGTCATCCATAAAAATCTCCATGATTTCCTCTATATATTCCGAGAAGATGGCCATCATGCACCTTTGAAAGGTGGCTGGGGCGTTGCAAAGCCCGAACGGCATCCTCCTGTAGGCAAACGTACCCCACGGGCACGTGAACGTGGTCTTCTCTTGATCATCCGGGTGTATCGGGATCTAAAAGAAACCACTATAACCGTCAAGATAACAAAAATGTGAGTGTTGTGGTAACCTTTCAAGCATTTGGTCTGTGAAGGGTAGTGGGAAGTGATCCTTCTTCGTCGCGTTGTTTAGCTTGCGGTAGTCTATACACATCCGCCATCCTGTTACGGTTCGTGTAGGAATGAGTTCATTGTTTTTGTTGGTGATGACCGTCATTCCTCCCTTCTTTGGGACCACCTGTACGGGACTCACCCACTTGCTATCGGAGATAGGGTAGATGATACCTGGATCGAGTAGTTTAAGAATTTCCTTCTTGACAACCTCCTTCATCGTCGGATTTAACCGCCTTTGAGGTTGTCGCGAAGTTCTAAAGTCCTCTTCCATTAAGAGCTTATGCATGCATAGGGAAGGTTTGATTCCTACTAAATCCTCTATAGTATATCCTAAGGCTTTCCTATGTTTCTTAAGGACAACTATAAGCTTGCTATGTTCATCTATGCTTAAATCTGAACTAACAATTACTGGAAAGGTAGAATTAGATCCTAGAAATGCGTACCTTAGATGTGTAGGAAGTGGTTTTAATTCCATCACTATAGGAGTCTCCAATGGCTCTTGAGGAGTATCCAATGGTACCTTAGAAGTGTCTAAGGAAGTAGAAGGTCTTGGAGAAGAATCAAGAGAAGTTGTGGAGGAAACACCATTTCCTTCAGATTCACCCAAAATTACGGCACCCCTGCCTTCTCCACGGCCGTGATTCTGGGCGTGAAAAGTTGTTACGGTGCCTCTGTTTTCTCCACGGCCGTGGTTTTGGCCGTGTAACTTACTGGAAAGCTCCACGCTTGTGTTGGTGAATTCCACGGCCGTGGAATAGGCTGTCTGACCGTGGATCCGTACGTTTTCTGACTCATCGTGGAGTTTCTCGAACTCTTCTTCATACACTTCTTTTTGTTTCTCTAAGGCTTCAATTGCCTCATTGCACTCCTCTTCTTCCCCTATATCCATAATGCTCATAGAAAGAACTTTTTGCAAGGGATCTTTGAAGAAAATAGAACTTACCTCCTCTCTAGATAGCTCTTCGTCATGGATATTGAATATATCCTCATCGAAGGCTGGTTCCTTCACTAAAGTGGAAAGGACGAACTCTACCTTCTCTTCTCCTATGTCAAAGGCGAGTCTAGCATTCTTGCAATCGACTATACAACCGGATGTTGTAAGAAACGGTCTTCCGAGAATGATCGGGACCGGACTATCTACAGGAATGTCAAGCACAACAAAGTCTATATGAACATAGAACTTACCAAACTTGACCGGGACGTCTTCAACTATACCGACGGGACGCGTTATGGATCGATCCGCCATGTACAACGTCATCTTTACCGGGTTAGGATCGCCTAAACCGATCTTCCTGCATAAGGCAAGCGGAATGATGCTCACGCTTGCTCCTAAATCACATAATGCATCATATGTGACATCTCCCACTCCTATGGGAATACAAAATGACCCCGGATCTTTCAGCTTAGGGGACATCTTCTCCTTCATTGTCTTGATGAGGTCCGATGAATCCGAACTCATCTTGACCTCTCCAAAATCCTCTAATTTTCTTTTGTTAAAGAAGATCTCCTTTAGGAACTTTCCATAAGCTGGCATACCTACAATTGCATCAATGAAAGGTATATTAATATGCAGTTTGCTCATGAGTTCAATAAACTTACCGAATTGTTTGTCTAGACGCGCTCTTGCTCTAGATTGCGGGAATGGTAGGGGAGGTTTTGAAATCTGGAGGAGGAAGGTAAACATCTTCCTTATCCTTCCCCTTTTCTTTCTCCTTCTCAACGGGGACTTCTACAAACTTAGGCTGCGGGTCGGTAGTTGTTACTCCGCTCCTAGTTGTGATTGCCATCACCCTTCCTTTTGGGTTGTCCTCCGTCTTTCCTGGAAGTTTTCCTTGATTCCTAGGAACTTCCTCCGCATGGCTAAACATTTGGTTCTCTAAAACATTTTGGGCTTTATCAACCTTAGTAATGTGATCATCAACCTTGATGATGCGAGTCTTCAATCCTTGAAGCTTGCCCAAAATTTTCTCCAACATGGGTTCGGGATTCTCTTTCCCCGAAGTACTTCCACCATTAGATGTTTGCCCCTGGCATTTCAAAGGAGTGGAAGAGGAGGAAGGTGGAGTTAGTGAATTTCCTGAATTGGAATAAGAATTACCGGAATTTTGTTGGTTGGGACGCCAATTGTTGTTGTTTGAACCCCTATTGTTGTTCCAATTGTTGTTCCGGTTGTTGTTGTTGTTGTTCCAATTATTCCGATTGTTGTTCCGGTTGTTGCGATTTGCATTCTCATTCCCGTTGTGGTTATTGTCGTTGCCCAAATAACCTACATCTTGTTCCTTTTGCTTTGGAAAGTTGGTTTTGATGGCTTCCTTCAACTCTTTAATCTCTGTATTGAGAGAAAAGATTTGAGTTTGAGCTGCTTGTGATAGCTTTGCTCCTTGCTCCACTTGATTCACCTCTACTTTCCGGTGAGAATACTTCTCAATGACTCGCGCTTGCTTCTCAATGAAGTCCCAAGCATCATGTTCCCTCATGTCCATGAATGTACCACATGAGAGGGATTGGAGCTGGAATTGTGTCTCTACATCTAGCCCCTTATATTATATCTTCAATAGGGCCAATTTGGATATGCCATGATGACGGCAATCCAATAGCAAATCCTGAAATCTTTCCCAAGATTGAAACAAACTTTCGTTAGATTTCATAGAAAATGCATTAATCTTACCTCTCAACTCTGCCGTCTTGGATGGCAGAAAGAACTTAGTGAGGAATTCCGAAGAAAGGTCTTCCCATGTGTCGAGTTTCCCACTTGGAAGAGCTTGATACCAAGACAATGCTTTCCCTTTCAAGGAGAAAAAGAAAGGCTTGAGTTTATAGTTGTTGGTAGTTGCATTCTTTGGCTTCATTGTCTCCATCATGATCTCAAAATTTTGTAGATGTTGATGTCGAGATTCAGCGCTTGTTCCCCCAAATTGATTTTGGCGGACAATGGTAATAACTTGCGGGTTGAAGCTAAACCCTTGTGCATCATCAGCATCAAAGTTCACACCCAAACGGCATGGTTGCTGCGTTGGGTCCATCCTTTGGCCAAGAGTTCTTGGCTCCTCATCCACACGATCGACTCTCGCACCTCCAGTTGGGGCACGACGATTGGCGGCCGGTCTTGGAATGAATGGGTTCACATTGATCGTCGGATCAATGTCCTCTAATGGTGGCATGGAAGAGTCGCTATCCTCACCGGATGAATGAGTTCTAACCGATCTTGAGGATCTCCTTGAGGATTTCCTGCTCTTCTTTCTCTTAAGATTGCTCAATTCCATCCTCACTTGAAATATCATATCCGTTAGATCATCAACTTTCTCTTGATGACGATCCATTTCCTCCCTGCGAGTCTTCTCACTCCATTGGAGTTGAGCTTCTTTTTCCGCAACTCCATTTGGTAATCACGTTCTCTTTCTTCAGCCATCTTTCTTTCCTTGAGCTTTCTCCTTAAAGTCCTCTCAAGCTCTTGATCAAGAGGTAAGAGGTCTTCGTTGTTCCTAGACCTGCGCATACACTCGAAAAGATATCAATTAACAATGGAAGAGCTCCCAAGCTTGACAACCGATAACCAAATTCGGCCTAGACCAAATCCCAGGAAACGGCGCCAAAAACTTGTTCGCCACTTAGTGTGCATACAAATAAGTCTTGAATTTATAAAACTAGAATCAAGCAAGCGAACCCGCAGTGTACGGATCGGCGTAGATTAGCAAGTATTCCAGAGTATCGAACACAGGGATTTGGGGGGAACAAATTCAGTTTGCAAATTGTCAAGCAAGTAAATGTATGAGCTTTGCAAATATATTGGGAAAATAGCAACCCTAAAGATCCAAGTATCTAATTGTGGCAATCGATTCAAGATATACTAAAGAACTAAAGACAGAGTGAAGAGTTGCAAAGGTATGCTAAGGTAAAGCAATGTACGGTGAAGTTCCAAGGCTTTATATGACTTATCTTGAAATACACTCTATAAAGGTTGTTGAGGCTTCAGTATAGAAAGAATCTATGGACAAGAATTGATCTCAAATACCCAAACTTGTAACCCAAGGATCAAGACTAACTAAACCGATTGAGGTTGTGACACTCGAAATCGAAGTAGAGGTTGTTGAGGCTTCACTACTACCGAGAAAAGGGCAAATCTAGACTAGATTAAAGCTAATCTTTAACCTTGGATCAAAGTAAAAGCAAAATTCGTAAATTAGGGTAAATCACGGGTAGATCTTGAGAATCACGGCCGTGGAAACCTAAGAACAGGCCGTGATTTAGGGTGTCGACGATATTTCTCTAACTCTCAAGGTCCAATCTGTTTACGATCGATCTATCATCATCTAAGCCACAACTATCAACCTTCACCTTAGAATTGCAAAAGGGTTTTAGCCAACAACAGTCATTATCATATCAAATTCAAGATTTAGAAGAATGAAAGATGAAAACCTTCGAAAACCTTCAATAAACTTCAAATCAATCTGAAATCCACAAACAAAGGTAATGATGTATATTAGATTCAGAATAACACAAACAATCACAATCCTTGATAAGAACGGGTTGTCAATCGGTCTTCTAATCAAACCTAAGGACAAAAGACGTAATCTCTGTACATCCAATAATACCCTCAATGTGCGGAAGCGAATCTCCAAGCGATAATGCTCTATGCGAGGGCGTAAGCGAGGTTTAAGCGCGGTCTAAGCGGAGGTACTGAATTCTCCTTCCTTCAGTCCTTTTATAGGGAAAGATAAAATGTCTCTCCCCGGCCCATATATAAAAGATCGTGGCTTTAATTAGTACGTTAAAAGATCACCTAAATCACGGTCATAGAGGGTTCCACGCCCGTGGTTTAGAGCGTGGATTCTATCACGGTTCTTCACAACTTCCACAACCGTAATTTATACCGTGTAACTCTCTGGAATGCTCCACGCTCATGTTGCCAAGTTCCACGGCCGTGGTTTAGAGTGTGGACTTCATTACGGCCGTATTTTAGAGCGTGGAAGCATAGGTTGCTTGTAATTCCCTTTGTTTTGTGCCATTCTTCATCCTAGCATCTTCCTTAGCTTCTTTGTGGTGTCCTCAATCCTTGGATTTGCTCAATCCATCTCCATTCTCTCTTAATTCGTTTGGTTTTAGCTCTTATTCGCCTACAATCAACACAAAGCTTATGTAGACCTCTATATCGACAATATAGATAAACTAGCTCACAATTGCTTAAATGCTTTTTCAATGAACACCAATATGGATGAAATACATCTAGAAAACGTTCCTAAAATATCACAATATTTCATGCTAACACGTGACTGAATATTGAAGTGAGTAATGGCGTTTTCATGTCTTGCTTGACTATATATGAGACTTGTATGGTTCTTTCATGTTACAAAAATTTGAGTTGATACTCCGGTTCTTTCATAGAAAGTCCCTTTTTAGTGATTCTTCTTTTATTATTATTGTAAGTTTCGGGACGAAACTTGTTTTAAGGAGGTACTGATGTAATATCCGGAAATTTTATTCCGTTTATTTCCGAGTTAAAATGGATTTCGATCCATTGACCTTTTCATATTCTACCTAGTGTTGCACCCTATAATAAATTTTATCATTTTATGTAACCTTTAACTCACATAAAATGATAATTTGGTAACCAAACCCTAATCATGCAAACCCTAATTGATACCTCTATGTATTTGACAAGGTCTTGACAACCTTTTGACAAACCTATGAAAAACTCTAGACAAGGCCTTGACATATTTTTCATCCCATTTCATTCCCTTCCTTAATGCAACCCATGCTCACCATTTAAGCACAGTTGGGGACATGAGGAGTACCAGCCCAGCCGGAGACCTTGCCTCCCGACCAATCCAGAAGCCAAGCCTCAAGTCTAACCTAGAAATTGTGCCTCACGTTAGCCCAACAAGCAGGAGTACTCTCTCTCCCTTTCAAAACGTAACAGCCGGGACCATAAAGATTCCTTCAGTTAATTTCGACCCATCCCCAGCCCCACGCCTGCCTTCTTGTACGTCTAGATGCATCACCTCAACTCCCAGGATCCCTTCGACACTGTAGTAACCAAAGATCACATCTCCGTCGCCCACTGCTGCACACAAGTGGCAACAAATCTACACGGAGATAACCAACCAAGAAACGTCGGCCTTGCGGAGAGATCGGTGGGTTTTTTTTGATCGATTAAATAGAGCCCTGATAGCATGAATTATTGTCTATATTTTGGGGCCTGTTTAGACGTTTTATCTTCAATAATCTGCATGTTTGTATGTATATTATGTGATTATATTGCCGTTTCATCTACCTTTGCGGGAATCGAGGTCTACACCTAGTTTTGTTGTAATTATAGGTAAAATGGCACGTTTTGCATAAAAAAGGAGCAAAAGGAGCTTAGGAGTCATTGGAGCTACATTCAGGAGCTTAAGGAATGATCCAGGAAGCACAGCCATGGATTAAAGATTCACTTTGGACCAGATTTGAGAGATTTCACATTCAGTTGTGATTCACCTCGGTTGACTACAGAGTTACCTCGACCGAGGTGATTCAGAGTAGCCGACTCGACCGAGGTGAACACGTGGGACGCGGCGAGAATATTTTATTCTTGGCTAAGATCTTTTATCTTTGGAAAGAGGATCTTATATTTTTGAGTTGGGTTCGTGGAAGGAAGAAGATAAGTTAGACCATATACTTCACCTATTTTTATGGGAAGAGATCTTTCTAAGATATCTTATCTTTGGAGAGTAATTTTCCTATAAAAAGGGTCGGATTTATCTTTCTAAGATATCTTATCTTTGCAGAGTAATTTTCCTATAAAAAGGGTCGGATTTCCCATAAATCCGACATCCGCTATCACCCGGAACAACTTGCTTACATCCTAAAACACCGCTGCAGCCATACTCCAGTTGGGAGATTTGAAGAACCTTTTTTGAAGGTTGAAGGAAGAAAGTCTATAGCTTTTATAGCTTTTTGAAGGGTTTTTGTAAGATCATCTTAGATTTCCTTCTTTGTTGATTGTCTTGTTGGATTTCTATCCAAGGAACGCTTGCGGGTTTTATAATTGATTCAGTTATTGAAGCCTTTCTCTTAAGGTTTTCTTGTTCAATTATTCTCTTTCTTCCCATATATTTGATTAATACTTTCATGATGATGATTGGCTAATCTCTTTGTGTGATTCTAGGGGGATTGGCTAAAGATTGTGGGAAAACAATGATAGAATAATCTTAATCACAATAGGACCCTGAAAGCTCGAGTCTTTACCTTAACCCTAAGCATCTCGTTCAGTCGATGAACATCTCGGCCGGGGTGGGATTTGGCTGACCGAGGTGACTTATCTTATCCGAAACTGAGAGTTAAGTGTTAGAGTTTGCCAAATCCTATTCTTATTACACCTTTCCTGGTTAAATGCAAGCCTAGGATGAGACTTACCCGGTAATTGGAGTTACGGTTTTGGATTAGTGAGTAGTGAGACTTACCCGGTGATCTAATCCACTTTAGTAACACCTTCCCTATGCAAAAATCTCAGCTTTGTCCGCTTATCTTTAGATCTTGAGTTGGAACCACAACTAGATGCTTTAATCCCTAGAATTGCATATTTCCTTTATTGACTGTTTATCATCTTTGATTGTTTTAATTGCTTTTGTGGTTAGTAATTGCTAAAGCTTACCTATTCCGAATTTGTTTCACTAAGTCCCTGTGATCGACCCCTGGAATTTCTTGCTTTTTACTACGATTGACCCGTACACTGCGGGTTCGCATCCTTGTTTTAAGCTTACATCTAGGGTTATAAATTTAAAGCTTGCACACACCGTTTGGAGCGAACAAGTTTTTGGCGCCGTTGCCGGGGACTTGGTCTAGATCGAGCCGGTTGCGGTTGTCTTTCCGGGCTATTGCCCTTGTTGCTATTAACCACTCTTTCTATGAGTTTTGTAGTTTTCAGGATATCCAATGACTACATTTGATCCAGCCTGGATAGCAAGACAAAGTGCTAGGGCGGACCATTATGAATACTTGGAGGAGAAGTACTCCTTCTATTGGTTCAACAATGAATGGGAAAGAGAAGAGGTCATTAAGCATGAACTTGCGAAGTAGGATGAACTGAATGTCCCTAAAAAGATTTGTGAGCAACCCCTTGAAGATTCTCTTGAATCAAGATGGGAGAGGTTGATGAAGAAGGTGGAGGAGCTCAAAGAAAGCACCCTATCCTATGCTAAGCCGGAAGAGGAGCATAAGGAAGTACTGCAAGTTCCAAGCACCCCTCCAATCAAACCAGAAGTTTCTCCTGAAGCTTTTGAGGAAGAGGAAGATGTGGAAGATCTCGATCCAACTATTGAGACTTCGGCCGAGGTGGAAGAGAGATCGGCCGAGGTGGAAGAGAGATCGGCCGAGATGGAAGAAGAATCTGTAGAACTGGAAATGAAAGATGCAGAGAACCTTGGCCAAATTACTGAGATTGTGGCCAAGGTGGAAGAAAGATCAGCTGAGTTGGGAGAGATTTCATGTGTGGATTATCAACCTAACATGAAACTTGTCCCAAGTTTTGGAGAACTTTATAAGGTGCCTTCTCTTACTCCCTTTGAAATTCCTACTAAAGTTCTAGATTTCTTCAGGGATGCACCGAAGAGTTGGAGGTCTCTTCCGAAAGAACCTCCTAAGATCAAGATGAAACCTCCCTTTAAATTGTTGGAAGAAGATGCTCCTTGGATTATAAGGAGTGAAGTTAACAAGCACTTCACCGCTAAGGCAACGAAGTGTTATTTGTTGAAGTATGGGGTCATTCACATGACAAAGACCTTGTACTATCCCCAAGCTGAAGATAGGGAAGCTACTAGAATCCTCGAGAAGCTATTTGCTCGATCAAGGAAAGGATGGGACGAAATACTGAGTTATTTCCCATGGAAAAAGAGGAAGACCGGTAGGATTCCGGTGAGAACCAAACCGTACAAGCTTGTACGTAAGAGATCTTACCATTTGCCGGTGAAATTAGGAACCGGAACCTTTTTGGAAGAATTTTATGATGGATGCGATGAGCACTCCATGGTGTTCAAGGTAGATTGAGTAATTCTATGGAGAAGGGTCCAGCTAGCGACCTTAAACCAAGCGCTTCTTGGGAGGCAACCCAAGGTATTGCTTTCTTCTCCCTTTTCTAGTTAGTTTAGATAGTTGCTTTGTTTTTTTTTCCTCTAGACAACAACCAGGTATTCCAAAAGGAAGGATGACAGTTCAGGAGCTACACTGGAAGAACAAAATTTCAAGAAGTTGAGGAAACGAGATTTACTGGGATACATCTCGGGTATTGTCAGAACACCTCGACTGAGATGTGCTTCACCAATCGAGATGGTCTTATCTGGGAGTTGTTTCTTACTTCTTAATGCAGTTTAGCTTTGTTCGGCGAGTATCTTGTCCTTAGACTTATATTGACCCATTGGGACAATGTGTCCCAAGTATGGGGTATTTATGCGGATATGTTATTTGACTATGGATGATTATATGCTACTTTGATGGATATTTATGATCTTATTATGCTCTATTTGCTTATCTGAGATTACATGCATGCATACAGGTTATTTGATTGAGAAAAACGTCAAAAACAAGAAAGAAAATTTTTTTATGACCTCAACCGAAGTGATTCTAGCCAAACAAGGTGCTTCACCTCGGTTGACTTAGAACATCTCGACCGAGGTGGTTTAACTGAAAGTTCTCGAAACAATTTTTGTGCTTCTTATCTGGATATGACCTCAGTGAAAATTTTGTTTGCTGACTGGTTTTGAAATCTTTATATGTTTGAAAGGTTTTATGATATGTTTAAGTTGCTAAATGCTTTGTTTGAAAATTTGGCATGTTTAATACTTTGTCCTTATCAAAATTATGTTGAATTTGAAGGTTGACACCACATTATGAGTTCTCTCACTTTCTTCCTGGAAAGACCAAGGCAATTCATTCTTTTCTCTTCTTCTTCTTGATCATGCTTAGCCCCTCATATACATATTTGCCTTCCTTTACCAATCCGGGAATTTGGAAGCAAGCAAGTGAAAAGCAAGTAAAAGAAAAAGTTGAGAAGTTGGCTGGAAGTGAAAGTGTTAGAAAGCAATAAATAGGTTTGGGGAAGTCAATCATGATGATGAGTAACTCGGCACCATTCACATAGCCGGGTGTTTGTGTCTTGCCAAAGTCGGATTGAGCGATATTCCTAACGGGTCATGGTATGTGCATCAAGGGTTTGATGCATCTCAAGAAATTGATGATTGCTGATTTCCTAGGCTTCGGTTATTGTGCACCTCTGTCCATGCATTCCAAAAAGTAAAGTAAAAAAAGAAAAGTGTTAAATAAGCAAAGCTTATTGGTGGATGATGTTGAAAGTCAAGTAAAAGTGAAGTGATATCCTTTTCCCGAATTCTAGCACAACATTACCTTCTATACATCCCTACCCTACACGTTTCTTGACCTTTCTTTTGGGAAGCCCTTGAGACCTCGAGCTTGTTGATTGACTTAGTGGTTTAAACTGGATTATGCATGATTAATTTTGATGATTACAACTTATTATGCATTCTAACATTTTATGCAAAGATGAACAACTTTCTTATATTTATAAAATGTTTTAAGTATGTTTTGATTTTAAATTCCATGAAGTATTCTCTTAGAGTGATCTAATATCGTAGCACACCATTAAAATGTTTTTGAAAGACTTTTTCATTGATCTTTATGACTTATAATCCATTCTATCTTGTATTTTATATGCGGAACTTGCTTGGGGACAAGCAAGGGCTAAGTATGGGGTATTTTGATAGCATGAATTATAGTCTATATTTTGGGGCATGTTTAGACGTTTTATCTTAAATAATCTGCATGTTTGTATGTATATTATGTGATTATATTGCCGTTTCATCTACCTTTGCAGGAATCGAGGTCTACACCTAGTTTTGTTGTAATCGTAGGTAAAATTGCACGTTTTGCATCAAAAAGGAGCTAAGGAGTCATTGGAGCTACATTCAGGAGCTTAAGGAATGATCCAGGAAGCACAACCATGGATTAAAGATTCACTTTGGACCAGATTTGAGAGATTTCACATTCAGTTGTGATTCACCTCGGTTGACTACAGAGTCACCTCGACCGAGGTGATCCAGAGGAGCCGACTCGACCGAGGCGAACACGTGGGACGCGGCGAGAATATTTTATTCTTGGCTGAGATCTTTTATCTTTGGAAAGAGGATCTTATATTTTTGGGCTGGGTTCTTGGAAGGAAGAAGATAAGTTAGACCATATACTTTACCTATTTTTATGGGAAGAGATCTTTCTAAGATATCTTATCTTTGAAGAGTAATTTTCCTATAAAAAGGGGTGGATTTCCCACAAATCCGACATCTGCTATCACCCGGAACAGCTTGCTTACATCCTAATACACCGCTGCAGCCATACTCCAGTTGGGAGATTTGAAGAACTATTTTTGAAGGTTGAAGGAAGAAAGTCTATAGCTTTTATAGCTTTTTGAAGGGTTTTTGTAAGATCATCTTAGATTCCCTTCTTTGTTGATTGTCTTGTTGGATTTCTATCCAAGGAACGCTTGTGGGTTTTATAATTGATTCAGTTATTGAAGCCTTTCTCTTAAGGTTTTCTTGTTCAATTATTCTCTTTCTTCTCATATATTTGATTAATACTTTCATGATGATGATTGGCTAATCTCTTTGTGTGATTCTAGGGTGATTGGCTAAAGATTGTGGGAAAACAATGATAGAATAATCTTAATCACAATAGGACCCTGAAAGCTCGAGTCTTTACCTTAACCCTAAGCATCTCGTTCAGTCGATGAACATCTCGGCCGGGGTGGGATTTGGCTGACCGAGGTGAATTATCTGATCCGAAACTGAGAGTTAAGTGTTAGAGTTTGCCAAATCATATTCTTATTACATGTAACACCCCAAGTTCTGGAAACTCGGGAAGCTACTGGTTAGGACCTCACAATGGGTCCAGACCATGGTTTAACAACAACTTTACTAGGATCTTACAACAAGGCAAAAATGTAATTAAAACAATTTCAAAACATAATATTGTATTTTTTGAATGTGCACAAGTTACAGCCTTACAAAACATATATAATTATACAACATGCATGCCGAATGGAAGACTCCCCCGTCCCCATCTAATGAGTACGTGGACCCGGCTGACCATCCGTCCAAGATCTCTCTGCAACTGTCTATCTCTACACATTCTACAACACTAATAAACCGTTAGCTAACTAACCAAAAATAAGCAGAATAAGAATAGCACAAACACACCCAAGATAACATAAAACAATCATCATGCTGGCACAAAAATCGGTTATTATTTGTTAATTAGGTGATTCACCTTATTCCATTTTACAGTTGTGGCACGAGAAATCTTAAGAGTTCTCGCCTCCGTTCCTTATCCAACTGGGTGTAGGTCTAGCTTACCTCCGCCGGTAGCATCACTACAAACCGAGTGTGGACTAGTCCCTAAAGAAACCCCCAGCGCCCTCAGGCTAACTGAGCAGAATGCCACCGCCCGTTACTCTTAGGCGAAAGTATAGGTCGGTAGATAATTATTACTAAAATATAACTATAAACATATCATTCACACACCACTACCATTATCCACACTCATATCTAGAAGTCAGCTAAGTTAGCCCGAAGGACTTACCTGAACCAGGTCAAGTCCTGTCACCCAAAGCACTCGATCCCCGCTGAGTAATATCTCAACCGCTCGCACGCCAAGGACTCGAACGGTTCCTTCAATGGCTAGTTGTCAATGGCGAAGACGAGAACTAAGGAGCCTCGATTTTCCTTGCACAGGCTGTTACTATCGATGAAGAGGGAAGGTCAAGACTGCGGTCCGGTTGTCGTCGGTCGAGCGTGATTGTGCTTGAGGAAGGAGGTGTTTCCCCATCGCCGGTCGTCTTCGTGCAAAAGAACGAAGGATGGTGGTTTGATGCGTGCTGCCGACGAGGAGTCCTGTTCGCTTGTTGATGAAGATTGTTGTGCCTACTGTCGCCGGTTTGGGAAGAGAAGGGAGAGTAGCGTATGTTTGTTAGGAGATAACACGATCTAGCGGAGGGATCGAAGGAAATAACATCGGCAGTTATGATAAGCTCCCGTAAAACAAGCTGAATGAGGGAAAGAATTATCCTGAGGAGTCCGGTGGGCCCATCTGGCATGTAGGGTCTAGGGAGCAGCCCAACTCGCTTGACTAACGGCCCAACTGGTTCCATTTGATGGCCCATCTCTTTAAAAGTTTTTAAGAAGGGTCTAATTTGATATGTACATTTTATGGGAGTAGGAACTCACATAAAGATGATAAAGACATTAGATAAAATATGTTACTAAGTATAATGTAAAAGATCAAAGCGATCGGGGTTCCGTGTGGCTCGGAAACAATCGGACTTAAATTTTCCGGGTATTACATCAATTCCCCCTTAAAAAGTACCCATCATACAATAAGCCATCGATATGAAACACATGACGATTAAACAATCACGCATCAAAGCACAACAACAGTCAAACAAAATCACATAAACTCAAAACCAAGAACTAACTCATCGGTACTAAAGTTGCCGCTAGCCTTGCATAAACATCATGATAATTCATCCTAACGCTATCCTCCATCTCACATGTAGCTTCATCGGCTTTTCGTCAAACTACTATCAGCGAAATCTTTGCACATCCTTAGACCGTAAGCGTCTGGCACTGCACCCTAGAATAGCTACAAGATACCCCACCCTGTATTATCCGGTTTGACAGTCCAATCATCTTAGTTAATGGCCTATCTCGGGTTTGGTATACATTCTCTCACTATGGCCCGTGAAAACCGGAGACACATTCTCTAGTATAAGTAGGTGCGCTAGTCAATACATAACTTCCCAATCCGCCTTAAGATCTCAATGGGTTGCTTTTCTCAACCCACTTCCACATCCTTTGATGATTGTACTAAGAATAAACTATTAATACTTTATTCCTTTCGTTGAATCCACTTACCTCCGACCTTCCGAAAAATCCCACTATCAAATCTGGAACAATGATCTTAGGCATCTCCTTGCACTTGACTAAGTACTTAATGCTCTTTGTAAAATTACTCGCTTGGTCCAGTACTTTTAATATAACTCAATCGAATCATTCATCCGTTAATGAATTATCACCTACTTTTTCATTAACTTAACCTCGAGCTTCTCAGTTAGCTCCAAAGATCTTAAAGTGACATAGAATATGTCCGGAATGACGTTACTAGACACAAAGTGATCTCACATCACCGTCATTGGGTCATAACTACTCAATAAATAATAGCACATCATCTGAATTGCACTCTTTTATCAACCACGGTTATTAGCCCGATACTATCCCTCTGACTCAAAACGCAACCCGGCTCCGTTCTGATATAACATTACACATAAACTCTTAGCGAGATTATGCTTTCTCTACACACGATTACTGAGTTGCAAGTATACCCCTGCCGCTTCTTTCCTTATATGTCTTCTGGCTCAGCCGGGTAGTTACTCACTTTGAGCTTCCTAGGGTAAACCCTGCACAATACTTTTATTACGTCGTTAATTCTTCTCTTATTCCATCAAGAAAACTCACTCGGGAGTACTTCATTAGTATAAAAGTCAAAACCACTTGTCTAGCAACATGTAACGAAGCCGTCATTCTTCACTCGGATCCATAATAGGGTTACACTCTTTTTCTATAACCTCTATATTCTCATACAGTATTTCCAATCACTCCGCGTAGCCTATCTCACGTTCTTTCCAAACAAATGCATGTCACCAACTATCATCATTTAAAACTCGACACGTCGTTTTTTTTTTTTTTTTTTTTTACCATTGAGCTCCATACTCTGTGGGTTAGGACCCACCACGCTTCCGCTGCGCTACTCTGATAGTTTTATTGTCATCCATCAATCATAAGGACATTTTGTGTGAGTCCAAAGTGATTGTCCCCAAAACTCTTTCTCCCGGTTACAGTATAAGTCCTATCCGGATGACGTATCCAGAACCTTCCTTACTTGCCTTAAGGAATTAAGATAACGGTTAGAAGACAACCTCTTCCTCACTTTTTTGAATTCTTCTAACACGGATCCAAACTCTTTGACTCGACCGGAGTTGATTTGAACCAGCCATCACGAAATCTCTAACATGGTTCCCTTTATTCCTTTTGTTCATCCAAGAAGGTTGTCGGTTCCTACTGGAGGAAATCCTCCAAGGCGTCGGTAAAGCTACCTCGTAAATTCACATTTACAAATATCTCTTCTTAACGGCACATAACTCATCAATACCAGCAACACTTGCACGTCCTCCGTTGACATTGGTTAGTCTATAGTTGACTTACATCAATATCTCGTACTCACTCTTCTCATACCTCTACTTGCATAAAATTCCTGGTAAGCATCCACTACTCGGTAAATCCTTTTCCCCTTCGTTTGTTCGTTCTATCTTCCCCACTTCTGTTTCCTTAGGCTAACTCTACCTCTCGAGTCCAACTGGGTCATTTATCTTGACATAAATAGTCATTCCAAGTCTTCAACGATAGCTGTGATGCGCCCTTGGATGCCCCTTTTACGTTGACCATAGACGAAGAGGACGAGGCTCTTAGAGTTCGCTCAGATGGACCGATCACCCGATCCCGAGCTAAGGCCATTGCTCGAGCCACCGGCTCCATCATCACCCGCATTACGTCTTCACTTGGTCCCATTACCGGCATGCCTTGTCTCTACACCACCATGGCATAGGCTACCGGTTCCGTTAGCGGCATGTCCCGTCTTTCCGACTCCATGGCATGAAGCTAGCTTATTTTCGGACTATATTTTCATGTTTTCCTTTTTATGTAATAAAGGGATATTCCGTATAGGAATATTCCCTTTTTGACCTTATCCGTTTAGGGTTTGCTTCCGCCCCTTTTTAGGTTTTTCCCTTTTGGGCTTTTCTTCATGTATTTTTGTTTGGCCCGTTGGCCCATAGGTAGGCAAGTCTCTCTATATAAGAGATCTCTTGCCTCACTTATTTCTGATGTTCAATATTACTAAGTTTTGAGAAGAATTTCCTCCACTTAGCTTGGGCATCAAAACCTCTCTTCTAACCCTCAAACTTCTTCCTTGGATCTCGTCTTTGATTCAAGAAATCCATATTCGAGGATTCTTTCTAAGAATCAACCTTCGATCCACCCAAAAAGGTTCCTTCGATCTCTCTAGATCGGAGTAACCCTTGTTTCTTCATCGCTTCCGCCCCTTTGGATCCGAAACGATACAACGTTGCACAAAGAATCAAGGAGTAGTTGAAGTTTTGCTTGATCTAGATCCGGAGTTATCCTTGTTACCTCCAAGGACGCATCAAATTGGTATCAGAGCAAGGGATCAAAGCTAAGTTCTCTTTACTCTTGTTTTTGTGCGTTATTATCTTAAACCTATTTAGCCTTTTTTTGTTCATGATGTTCTTCGTTTGCTCATGATGTTCTTCATTTGTTCTTCATGATCTTCATGTTGTTCATCATGTTCTTCATCATGTTCATCCATTTTTCCTGAATTTTTTTTTCTTTTCCGTGTTTAACTCAAAACAAAAAGAACAAAAATAGGAGATATTTGGTTTGCCTTCAAACCATTTATCAAACCCGTCTTTTTCTTAAACCGACCTAATCCGACAATTTTGTTAATTAATTTCACCAAATCTCTTAGGATATTTTTGTTAACGAAAAGTTCGGATATCTCGCCTTTGATATTCCAAGAAAAGCAAAAAAACTCTTCATCAATACGGATTTGTGTTCAAAAAAAAAAAAAAAAAAACAAAAGAAAGTGTTGCTCAAAACGTTTCAAAGAAACGAAACACAAAGTGAAAAGACGTCCGGCAAACCGGTCCATCCGAAAAATCGGATTTTACAAAACGGTCAAAGACCGAAAGCAAGCAAAGCTTGCCGAGTGAACAATCCGTCCATCTTCTATCTCTCCATTTTCTTACATACGTTTGCAAAATATCACTTGTTTATTTGTGTGTAATTGGTTCAATTTTGTTGGATTTGCCTTCCTTGCCAAACCGCCAAACGGCTTTCCCCAAAGTAGAACCCGATAACGCACTTGAACTTGGGTAAAGTTGACCTAACTTGTCACCTTGCTCACTTGATTGCTTGAAATTGTGTGCTGATTTGGAGCAATGACTAACGTTGAAATGGAAACTTCTCAGGATTCTGGTCCGCAAGAGTTCAGTGAACCCTTGGCTCAAGAAACTGCTTCGTTGTCCCTCGAAAATGACTCCATAAGGCGAGAATTGGAAGCCTTGAAGGCACAACAAAAGTTTGATGCCTTGACCCGAGAGAACATTGCCTTGAAAAAAGAGCTAGAAGTTCTTAAGTCCCTTCAGAATGCTCACCGTCCCACCCCAACTTATCCGAATGAGAACGTGGTCAATGCTTCCACTTCCGATGCTCAACGGAAAGGCAAGGGACTTTTGGGAGCCGGCCCATCAAACGTTACCCGGCTTGCGTCTGTCATTGAACGCACCCATTCTTTACCTCTTGACGGAAATGAGTCCCATGAAGAAGAGGAGGAATTCCCCGACCCGCGCCAAGATAACTTGCCCATAGTCGATACGGAACATCGGCACCAATATTATGAGCATCAACATCAACGGTATGTTCCTTCTCCACCTCCACCTAGTGTGCCCCGCACCGTCCGACAAACCCGGGAAGAGCCCCGGTACCGTCCCAACTCAACCACAAATCATGGTCGTGAGCATGATCGTTCCGAACACCATCACCAACGGTCAACCCGGCAACCGAGGACCCTTGACTTTGATGAATACGATGAGCAACACAACTTCAATGAGTTCTCCGGTGATGAATCCGATTTAGAACGGGTAGCACATAACCGCCCGTGGCACCCACCCGTCATCGACCCTTATGAGAACCAAGACCGGGGTGAAGAATGGTTGCCTCCCCCAAATCCACCTAGGCAGGCCCCACCCGTTCATGGACGCCAACGGCCTCATGGCGGCCACCGGCGAGCCCGTGCCGATGATGCCTACATTCCACCGCCCCGCCCGGACCCCTACCGAGCTCGTAGGGAAGGTAAGGTTAAGTTCCCTACCTTTCATGGTGAATATGATCCGTGTGTTTTTCTTGATTGGGCGCAGGATATGAAACGCGCATTAAAACATTGTCATTATGAGGAGGAATCCGATAAAATCGAGGCGGCAACTCTATACTTTGAAGGAGATGCGAAGTCTTGGTGGAACCGGTATGAGTTCACCCGAGAGAGGCGAGGATGGGCACCAATTGAGACGTTTGAACAATTACTCTATTGCATGACCAAGAAGTACGTACCCGAGGACTTCAAGAATGATATGCGGTTGCAAATTGCCGAGTTCAAGCAAGGCAACCTCACTCCGGTGGCTTACTTGGCTAAACTTGAGGACATGCACATTAAGGCCGGCGTCTCGGCCTCCCCCTCCGCCCTCCGCACCAAGTTCATGAGTGGGCTTAATGCTTCCATCCGGCGGCCGCTCGAGATTGTCCCATTCAAGGATTTGGGCGCATTATGTCATGCCGCCATGAAGTTATATAAGCAACAACTCGAAACACCGCGGTATTCTAGGTATCCCTCTTCCTCGAGTCCATATCTTTATCCATCTAACACACGTTCTCGAGATGCGCCTAGTCCTACAGATACCGACGCCTCCAAAGGGACCCAACGGACGGGTCCTTCCAATAGGCAAACGGGTACCGAGAAGACACCAAACCGGGGCCCGGCACCGGCGCCTCCCTCTCGAGGTCAACAAGGACCCTCACCGGCGGCTCGCCCAAAGGAGCCCGTGTGTTACAAGTGTAGCGGTTTTGGCCATGTACAACGTGATTGCCCAAACACCAAACGGGTCTTGTTTGCCGACCCAACATATTTCGAGAACGACGATGGTCAATATGAAGGTGATATCATTATTGAGGATGACCATGACACCGACCCCCTTTTTGGCATGGAACCCTGTGATGACGAGCTTGCTTGCGGCCCCGCACAACCCGGTAAATTCGCTCTTGTTTCTCGTCGTATTTTGGCTGTTAAAGAGCATATTCCTATTGATCAACGCGAGAATCTCTTCCACTCTCGTTGCTTGGTTAATAATACGAGTCTTTCTCTCATCGTTGACGGGGGTTCTTGTTGCAATATTGTCAACGAACGGGTGGTAAAACACTTCAAGTTGCCTACGACCCCCCACCCAACGCCTTACGGACTCCAATGGATTTCCGATACGGCATGTGACACCGTCACACAACAAGCTTGTGTGCCGTTTTCTATTGGCGCCTATGTTGATAAGGTCCTTTGTGATGTTATCAAGATGGACGCCACACATGTCCTATTAGGACGACCATGGCAATTCGATCGCCGCACATATCATGATGGTTATCTTAATCGATACATGTTCCAATATAATGGAAAACGGGTCACACTTTTGCCTATGACTCCGCACGAAATTTTGGTTGACTATGCGGAACGGAAGAGGCAACAAACTATTGATGAGTCCGCTAAAGCACCGGCAAAATCGGATCCCCGGAGTCCCGATGTTGTAGGTGCTAGTACTTCCAAATCCCGCAACACCGCCCCTCTTGTACATGCTACCGAATCCAAAGGTAGTAAAGGTCGCATCGTTTCTTCGGGCGCACCTTTATCATCTTCGGATCCCGTAATTCAAGGACGGTGTGAGCCACGGATACTCTTAGCTCGCCGGCATGATTTGCAACTGGTCATGGAAGGCAAGTTCCCATGCTTTTTACTTGTTCCGTTTTGTTTATCTACTTCTCATGACCCAAGTAATGTGCCACACGAGGTGTCTTTGTTGTTGTCCGAATTTCAGGATATTATGCCCAAAGACCTCCCACCCGGCTTGCCACCTATCCGAGGGATTGAACATCAAATTGACTTTGTGCCCGGTGCCTCTTTGCCAAACCGTGCCGCTTACCGAGCCAGTCCGGAAGAGACAAAGGAGCTACAACGTCAAGTGCAAGAGCTCCTAGACCGGGGACATGTGCGTGAATCCTTATCACCATGTGCCGTCCCGGTAATCTTAGTACCAAAGAAAGATGGATCATGGCGGATGTGTGTTGATTGTCGTGCCATCAACCAAATCACCGTCAAATATCGCCACCCGATCCCGCGCCTTGATGACACGTTGGATGAGCTCCATGGCGCCACTATCTTCTCTAAAATTGATCTCCGGAGCGGTTACCACCAAATCCGGATGGCCGAAGGTGACGAATGGAAGACGGCGTTCAAAACGAAGTATGGACTCTATGAATGGCTTGTCATGCCTTTTGGCCTCTCCAACGCCCCGTCCACCTTCATGCGCCTCATGAACCACGTCTTGCGCCGATTCTTGGGTACATTCGTTGTTGTTTATTTTGATGATATTTTGGTGTTTAGTACGTCTTTGGAGGATCACATCGGGCACCTTCGCCAAGTGCTCGAGTGCCTTAGACAAGAGCAATTGTATGTCAACTTTGACAAATGCGTCTTTTGCTCGGACACCACTATCTTTCTTGGCTATGTCGTGTCTAAGGACGGACTCCGAGTAGACGAATCTAAAGTTCGTGCTATTCGGGAGTGGCCTACTCCTACTACGGTCACCATGGTCCGAGCCTTTCTCGGCTTAGCGGGTTTCTACCGCCGCTTTGTCAAGGACTTTAGCACGGTAGCGGCACCGCTCCATGAGCTCACTACCAAGGGTGTCACGTTTGAGTGGCGTGATGTCCATGCTCGAGCGTTTGATGCGCTCAAAGACCGTCTTTGTAATGCACCATTACTCCAACTCCCAAACTTTTCGAAAACCTTCGAGGTGGAGTGTGATGCATCAAATGTGGGCATTGGAGGAGTTCTCTTACAAGAGAATCGTCCAATCGCCTACTTCAGTGAAAAACTGTCCGGTCCTTCGCTCAACTACCCTACATATGACAAGGAACTATATGCTCTAGTTCGTTGTCTTAAGACATGGCAACATTACTTGTGGCCGAAGGAGTTCGTGATTCATTCGGATCATGCGGCTCTTTCGTATCTCAAGAGTCAAACAAATCTCAGTCGGCGCCATGCTAGTTGGGTAGAGTTTTTAGAGACCTTTCCTTATGTCATTCGGCATAAGAAAGGCAAAGAGAATGTGGTAGCCGATGCCCTTTCTCGCCGCTATGCCCTCCTTGTGTATATGGATGCCAAGATACATGGCTTTGCTCTTATCAAAGAGTTATATGCCACGGATCTTGACTTCAAGGACATATGGGCACAATGCCTCGACCTCCGAGAGCACGAGTCTTTCTTTATTAACGATGGCTATCTTTTTCGAGCGGGAAAACTTTGTATTCCGCGCTCATCTATACGCCATTTGTTGGTCAAGGAAGCTCATGAGGGCCGTGGTCATTTCGGTGCTACCAAGACCCTTTCCGCTCTCCAAGAGCATTTCTTTTGGCCCCGGATGCGTATGCATGTGACACGGTTTTGCAAGGGTTGCATCACATGTCATCATGCCAAGTCGCGCCAAGGTCCGGATGGGATGTATTCTCCTTTGCCTATACCAATGGGACCTTGGGAGGATCTATCCATGGACTTTGTGGTCGGGTTGCCTATGTCAAAACGAGGCAAAGACTCCATTTTCGTGGTAGTCGATCGTTTCTCCAAAATGGCTCATTTCATCGCATGTAAAAGCACCCTAAATGCTAGTGAAGTTGCCACCTTGTTCTTTGATAATGTGGTGCGTTTACATGGGATACCACGTTCCATCGTTAGTGATCGGGACGTGAAATTCGTAAGTCATTTTTGGAGAACGTTGTGGGGAAAACTTGGAACCAACTTGTTGTTTTCAAGCAGTTATCACCCCCAAACCGATGGTCAAACGGAGGTGACCAATCGGACTCTTGGTGCTCTACTTAGAGCCACCACTAGGACCAACCCACGTAGGTGGGAGGACTTACTTTCTGTTGTAGAGTTTTCGTATAACAGGTCTAGGCACACGGCAACTAAATTGTCCCCATTTGAAGTTGTCTACGGCCTCAATCCACATACACCATTGGATTTCACTCCCCGCCCGCTCAAGGATGGAGAACACATCATCGCCGGCAACCGAGCCGCCCAAATCATTGAGCTTCATGAGCGGACTAGGACACAACTCGAACGTCGTGCCGCCCAACTTGCCGGACAACGCAACAAGGGCCGCCGCGACGTCTCTTTTGAGCCCGGTGATCTTGTTTGGCTCCACCTACGGAAGGAGCGTTTTCCTACTCGCCGCATGAGCAAGCTCTCGGACCGTGGTGATGGCCCATTCCGCATCTTAGCCCGTCATGGTCCAAATGCATACAAGTTAGAGCTTCCGGATTCCTACGGAGTACACCCAACGTTCAACGTCAAGGACCTTGCCCCTTATGTTGAGCCCCTCTTTGACGATGGTGAAACGGGGACGTTTCACAGCCAAGATGGGGGGACTGATGCGCCCTTGGATGCCCCTTTTACGTTGACCATAGACGAAGAGGACGAGGCTCTTAGAGTTCGCTCAGATGGACCGATCACCCGATCCCGAGCTAAGGCCATTGCTCGAGCCACCGGCTCCATCATCACCCGCATTACGTCTTCACTTGGTCCCATTACCGGCATGCCTTGTCTCTACACCACCATGGCATAGGCTACCGGTTCCGTTAGCGGCATGTCCCGTCTTTCCGACTCCATGGCATGAAGCTAGCTTATTTTCGGACTATATTTTCATGTTTTCCTTTTTATGTAATAAAGGGATATTCCGTATAGGAATATTCCCTTTTTGACCTTATCCGTTTAGGGTTTGCTTCCGCCCCTTTTTAGGTTTTTCCCTTTTGGGCTTTTCTTCATGTATTTTTGTTTGGCCCGTTGGCCCATAGGTAGGCAAGTCTCTCTATATAAGAGATCTCTTGCCTCACTTATTTTTGATGTTCAATATTACTAAGTTTTGAAAAGAATTTCCTCCACTTAGCTTGGGCATCAAAACCTCTCTTCTAACCCTCAAACTTCTTCCTTGGATCTCGTCTTTGATTCAAGAAATCCATATTCGAGGATTCTTTCTAAGAATCAACCTTCGATCCACCCAAAAAGGTTCCTTCGATCTCTCTAGATCGGAGTAACCCTTGTTTCTTCATCGCTTCCGCCCCTTTGGATCCGAAACGATACAACGTTGCACAAAGAATCAAGGAGTAGTTGAAGTTTTGCTTGATCTAGATCCGGAGTTATCCTTGTTACCTCCAAGGACGCATCAAGCTGGTAAATGTCTTTGTAGTTCCGATGACCTTAATTCTCATCCCCTTACAGTTCCCCTTGCATGGACTGTCGGTGTGGATGACTTAGGTCCCGTGATAATTGGGGTTACCTTGGACTTTCGAGTCCACCAAGGCCGTTCTGACATACACATTCCTTCGTTGGTGTTCATGGCAATATTGCCTTCATGCAACTCCGTTGTCTCGCTACAGGGCTTTAACTCTTTGATATCGGCACTGCGATTTCTTTCAAACCTCTATATCTCTCAGGAGGCCGAAACCTCTCCACACTTGTAAAGTCTACATTTTTGCTTCTACACTCCATTGTAGGTATCCCTTTCATGCACCTTAGATCCTCATATCCGGGTTGACATCTTATCTCTTTTGGTCTCCCACGCTTGTCTTGTGAACTCTTCTACTAGGTGACTCATCTTACACATATTCCTTTTCTTAATCGGTCTTTAACTGTCAGTTGATCATTACTACCCATTATGTGTTGGAACCTCAGTTACGTTGTACTCTTGCATAGACCATAAAGGCCTCTTCATCTCAACTCTTTATCAAAATATAACATGACCCGCCTTTTGATACATGACTTTTCTTCTCACTGATTAAGTCATTTGCTTAGTTTACACTTTATCCATCACAGTTTTATCGGTCTGATAGTATGACTTTTATTAAACATTTACTGGTACCATTTGTATACAAAACGTCAGATGCATATAATTTTCTCAAAAATCCAATTTCTAGCGTCGCATTTATTATGTTTTCCTTATACTCATGTCGCTTTACCATCTTCTAAATCCTTACACCAAGTATGGTAATTAAATCCCTTTAAGCTTCTCGTACAACCTTTATGGATTATGCCGATTAGATTTGGTGCTTTCATCCATTCTTCTCTCAACTGTCGAGAGAAGACTCTAAGGTATACCCCTTTGTACGCGGCTCTAAAACTACTCCTCCATCCACCCATGACCGGTTCTCAAGATTGGCTATTGGGGTGATACCATTTCTCAGTAGCTCTTACCCAAAGTTATCTCGTAGGGGTAACACTAGCTTCCTATAACAACTTCCAATCGCGTGACGTCTCACTTCAGTCCCTACCGATATGTATACCCCTACTAAAATATTTCAAAACTTGACAAGTCGTTCCACAAAGGTGCCAACGTCATAATCTCCACTTACACTGTCGTCATAACTCCCGTTATTTTGTATCGCACTTTTGTCCCAAGATTTCTTCCGTGAGCCTGAAAGATCGACTCTACTCTCACTAGCCAGAGCACCATCAGTTCCACTTTTGTGGAATGATGTATACCTTATAACTTGACTGATGTAGGACATGATCAACATCATCTGCTTCCTCTCACTCTTCTAGTTCCTATTACAGGGATCCCTCCGTACCAACTCTGATATGTATCTTTCCTTAGTCAGTAGGTAAGCGACTACTCACAACAATTTTCTTTATATCATTACTGACGTAAGGGGTCATTTCTGGCCGTCAACTCTTAAAATTTTTTTTTTTTTTTTTTGAGTTACTAACTCGAACTTCTTCAGTTTTATTAGCATTCGTATTGATTTGACTTCATAATTGTTACAGTTGGTCTCTTTAAGGATTTCTCCACATGTCGATAAAGTTCTTTTGTAACTTTGTGGTTATTCTTCTTATCTGCCAACCAACCACCACTAGTTAATTCACACATGTAACGTCTCAAGGGTTATCAATTAGTTTGCAGTTGACCTTCTACAAGATCATGGACTTACTTGTCTTCTATCCCTTTTGAATTTTGATATACTTGGTGAAGACTTATTTCCCCCAGTTTCTCCGTTTATACTCCTTGAGCTCCTTTTACACTACACTTCTTTTCTCTCTATAAGATCGCTATACTCTTACAAGTCCAATTGTATAATTCCAATTCTGTCAACAGACTTATCCAAGTTTTCTACGATGACTTGAAGGTGTGTCTCCCTAATTCCTTTTACCCTATTCATGATTTATTTGCAGTTCTCTGGTATACACCGTTTGCAATTCCTTTTTTCTAATTTATTTATTATGGACACTCGGTCCACTAAGGTCATTCTCACACATTCTTCCTCCTTGGTTGGTGTTGCTTTGTAACATTGCCCTCATGGAAGTCCGTTGACTCAATTATAGACTTCTACTCTATTTGGTACTTGGGTCTTGATTTCTTTCAAAATTCTTGCATCTCTGAGGAAGTCAACCCATCTCTATGAGTTTATTTCTAGTCTTTAAACTCATTTGTCAGTGTTTGTATTTGACTCCTTTAAGTCTTCACATCGAGGTCAACACCATAACTCCTCGGTACTCTCATGCTCATACTTGCCTATCGCGACATCCACCTTAGTTGTAGTTTTCATTTAACCCAAGTGTAGTTGTACGCTACTCTGCTTGATGTGTGTTCCTATATTGTCCTCTTCAGTCCGCACTCTTGTAAATCCTTACACGCATTTCCGACTTTCATCCTTCGTCCACATACCGCCAAGTCCTTTGGATGGTTTTCCATCACTTCTAGCTGAGTTATTTTGATGTTTCTCCCTCGTCCGATTGTTCCTGTTGTTAAAATCATCTTGCATTGCACAACACTTTGTCCACCCATTCTTCGGAAAATTGCAGAAATCACCAGCGTACCCTCGAGAACGTAATGTTAAAATCCGGGTTTGTGTACACTATCTTTACATAGATCCCCTATAAGATCTACTAACGTTTTATAATGCGGCGATACTCACATCATGATAACTCAACTAAAGGATGTCCTATCCTTTAGGGTATTAACATGCTACATATACATATATATACACATATCAATACAACCTACATAAATAAAAAAAGAAAGTCCATATACTATTTACTATTCTACTAAGCTACATAGATATATGGGGAGCGATGGTGGTCCAACGTACTACTATCCCAACAACCCGACTATGCACATGATTTTAAAATAAAACTTCATTTTGAAAATTTATTATCCCTTTCGGGTTCTAGTAATTTCTACATTCGGTCTTTCAGAAGATTCCAAGTGCCATTGTTGCCAACCTGGCTCTGATACCATGTTGTAACACCCCAAGTTCTGGAAACTCGGGAAGCTACTGGTTAGGACCTCACAATGGGTCCAGACCTTGGTTTAACAACAACTTTACTAGGATCTTACAACAAGGCACAAATGTAATTAAAACAATTTCAAAACATAATATTGTATTTTATGAATGTGCACAAGTTACAGCCTTACAAAACATATATAATTATACAACATGCATGCCGAATGGAAGACTCCCCTGTCCCCATCTAATGAGTACGTGGACCCGGCTGACCATCCGTCCCAGATCTCTCTGCAACTGTCTATCTCTACACAATCTACAACACGGATAAACCGTTAGCTAACTAACCAAAAATAAGCAGAATAAGAATAGCACAAACACACCCAAGATAACATAAAACAATCATCATGCTGGCACAAAAATTGGTTATTATTTGTTAATTAGGTGATTCACCTTATTCCATTTTACAGTTGTGGCACGAGAAATCTTAAGAGTTCTCGCCTCCGTTCCTTATCCAACTGGGTATAGGTCTAGCTTACCTCCGCCGGTAGCATCACTACAAACTGAGTGTGGACTTGTCCCTAAAGAAACCCCCAGCGCCCTCAGGCTAACTGAGCAGAATGCCACCGCCCGTTACTCTTTGGCCAAAGTATAGGTCGGTAGATAATTATTACTAAAATATAACTATAAACATATCATTCACACACCACTACCATTATCCACACTCATATCTAGAAGTCAGCTAAGTAAGCCCGAAGGACTTACCGGAACTAGGTCAAGTCCTGTCACCCAAAGCACTCGATCCCCGCTGAGTAATATCTCAACCGCTCGCACGCCAAGGACTCGAACGGTTCCTTTAATGGCTAGTTGCCAATGGCGAAGACGAGAACTAAGGAGCCTCGATTTTCCTTGCATAGGCTGTTACTATCGATGAAGAGGGAAGGTCAAGACTGCGGTCCGGTTGTCGTCGGTCGAGCGTGATTGTGCTTGAGGAAGGAGGTGTTTCCCCATCGCCGGTCGTCTTCATGCAAAAGAACGAAGGATGGTGGTTTGATGTGTGCTGCCGAGGAGGAGTCCTGTTCGCTTGCTGATGAAGATTGTTGCGCCTAATGTCGCCGGTTTTGGAAGAGAAGGGAGAGTAGCGTATGTTTGTTGGGAGATAACACGATCTAGCGGAAGGATAGAAGGAAATAACATCGGCAGTTACGATAAGCTCCCGTAAAACAAGCTGAATGAGGGAAAGAATTATCCTGAGGAGTCCGGTGGGCCCAGCTGGCATGAAGGGTCTAGGGAGCAGCCCAACTCGCTTGACTAACGGCCCAACTGGTTCCATTTGATGGCCCATCTCTTTAAAAGTTTTTAAGAAGGATCTAATTTGATATGTACATTTTATGGGAGTAGGAACTCACATAAAGATGATAAAGACATTAGATAAAATATGTTACTAAGTATAATGCAAAAGATCAAAGCGATCGGGGTTCCGTGTGGCTCGGAAACAATCGGACTTAAATTTTCCGGGTATTACATTACACCTTTCCTGGTTAAATGCAAGCCTAGGATGAGACTTACCCGGTAATTCCTTAGTTTGTTTACCTAAGATCATAAGTGTAGGTAATAAAGGTTTATCCTTTATTGGGGTTTGAGTGTGCTTTCATTCCATCTTTGTGAGTTAGCCTGAGACTTACCCGGTAAAGGTTGATTCTATTCCCTTAGTTGGAGTGTTAGTTTGAGGTATAGTTCTTTATCTTAATTCCTTGAGACTTACCCGGTAATATGAGTTACGGTTTTGGATTAGTGTGTAGTGAGACTTACCCGGTGATCTAATCCACTTTAGTAACACCTTTCCTATGCAAAAATCTCAGCTTTGTCCGCTTATCTTTAGATCTTGAGTTGGAACCACAACTAGATGCTTTAATCCCTAGAATTGCATATTTTCTTTATTGACTGTTTATCATCTTTGATTGTTTTAATTGCTTTTGTGATTAGTAATTGCTAAAGCTTACCTATTCCGAATTTGTTTCACTAAGTCCCTGTGATCGACCCCTGGAATTCCTTGCTTTTTTACTACGATTGACCCGTACACTGCGGGTTCGCATCCTTGTTTTAAGCTTACATCTAGGGTTATAAATTTAAACCTTGTACACACCGTTTGGAGCGAACAAGCCCTACTACACCCATATGACAAATGAATCTTTTATATATATATATATATATATATATATATATATATATATATATATATATATATATATATATATATATATATATATATATATATATATATATATATATATAATAGCCATGCACATTGGAGAGATATAAAGACGAGATAATTTAGTTAATACAACCCTTTTTAGGGAGATCAACTACGCCCATATCATTATCAGTAATTAAAATAAAAATAATTTATTTTTAAATGGACTAAATGCTATTTTTATGGGTCATTTTATATGGGAAAAAAGAAAGTTATAATTGGGTATTAGCTAAGTTTGAGTAAATGAAGTTCGGTAATTGAATTGGGTAACGAAATTGGGTAATTAGAATTCACTAACTGGAATTGGGATGCGGTAAATGAAATCGGGTATCCGAAGTTAGATATGTGAAATTGTGTACATGAAGTTGGGCACGTGAACTTGGGTATGTGATTTTTCTATTAGTACTATTAAAAAAATATTTAACCCAACTAATTTTTTTCTAATTAATTATTAGGATAAGGGTCTATATTGTACCATATTATAAATAAATAGTCTACTTAACAATATCACCCTATGAAGACTACCTTTTAAATAAATTTGATATTGAGTAACAATAAATTCCGAAAACTCGTAACCCATTACACTTTTTGCAAAGAGTAAACACTTTTATTGAAGTAAAATAAACCTAGAAATACAGTATTTTTCTATTTTCGATCGTCCAAAGATAACACCTTTTCTAAACTACTTCAGACAAGTTGTTGACTTCTCTTGGTCTTGCATGTGTTGTCACATCCTTCGACACATGTTTTTGTTACATCCTCCTTTCTCAATCCTTTTTCAAAGTCATGTACAAAAATCATCGTATCAATATATGGTTACGATGTTGATATTGATTTTTTTGAATGTAAAAGCAAATGATTCATTTAGTATTTAATACAAATAAATAAATTTATCTTAATAAGAAGGATATTTAAACATAATAAATAGATAATCAATTAGCATCCATACCTTGTTTTTCTGAATTTTTTATGGTGCTAATGCAATTTGAAAGCGCACATCCAGCTTGACATAATATGTTTTCGTCTTGTCCTTGCACGTCAAGAGGAAATTTTTTGTCACATAAAGTGTAACAAGTTACTATGCAAATCGGATTTCCAAAACATGTGAAGAGACACTCCCCTAAGCACTTGGCTATTGTGCCAATAGTTATTGCATTTGAGGGAACAAAAATTGAGGACATGATCAATGAAATGATGAGTATTGTCTTAATTGCCATTTTTTTGATTTTGCAAGGTATATATTTCTCTAGAAATATCAACAATTTTATGTTACATGTTTGGGTACAACTGAGTTATATAACATTTCGATGCGCATAACTAAAAAAATTAATTGTAATGTATTCAATATGAACCGTATATAATGTAATCACACATATATATTTGGTATAATATCACAAAATAACAAGTACGGATGATTAGTATGTATGTGAGTCAAGAGACTCATTTAAATCCATCTAGTAAAATGGAAACATAAGATCGGAAAATATCATTTCCCAAAATACTAGTAACACAAATAGTATAAAAATAAAGAAACTAGTACTAAGATACCATATAAATTAGTGAACTATTCTTTATTGGATTTTTCCTCTTGGTACCCTTAAGGTTTGGATTTTTCCTCTTGGTAGTTACTAAATCTCAAAATTTCTAATGGTACCCATGTCTTTCTATTTATTTCCTCTTTATACCCATTTCTAATATATTACATTAAAATTCATTATAAAATAATTAAAAAAAATTTTAAAAAAAATTTAAAACAAATTATAGCCTTATTACATTTTAAACTAATAGATTTTATAATAAAATTATTTTTTAAATATTTTTCCCAATAAAAAAAATTAAAGTAAAATAATAATAATTTCTATTTATGAACTAAAATAAATTTTTTATTTATTTCGATTCAAAATAAAATATATAAAATCTATTAGTTTAAAATGAAATATATAAAATAAAATATATAAAATATATAAAATCTATTAGTTTGTAATGGAAATTTAAACATATAATAATTTTTTTATTTATTTCGATTCAAAATAAAAAATTAAAGTAAAATAATAATAATTTCTATTTATGAACTAAAATAAATTTTTTTATTTATTTCGATTCAAAATAAAATATATAAAATCTATTAGTTTATAATGGAAATTTAAACATATAATAATTTTTTTTTGAAGTGAACTTTCTAAAATTTTAATTTGAAAATAAACATATTTTTTATTTGTTATTAATTCTTTGTTATAATATACTTTTCTATTCTCTTAAAATTAAAAAAAAATTTCAAAATTTTCCTATTGATATAAATTATATAAAATTTAAATTCAAAAATAAGTAAAATTTAATTATATTTTTAATTTTATAGTCATTTAATAAAATATTAAAAAAATTCGTTTTAATTTAATATATATATAATTTAAATCGGAATTAAAAAGTAAGAATTATTTTAATTCAAAAATATAACAGATATTATTTCAAAAATAGAAAAGTACCTAAAAAATATTTTAATTTTAATTATTAATTTTAATTTTAATTTAATATGGTCATAATTGTTTAAAATTTATTTTTCTAATTTTTTTGTTATTTTATAATCATTTTTAATGTAATATATTAAGAATGAATATAAGGAGGATGTAACACCCCAAGTTTCGCAACTTGGGGAGCTACTAGTTAGGACCTCACAGTGGATCCCGACCTTACTTTGCCAACAACTTAACTAGATTTTACAACACGGCACAAATAAGAAAATTCATAAATCATAAAGTAGGTTTTAACAAAACAATGAATGTGATCAGAAACTGACAGCCGGAAACAACAAAGTCTTATAAACTAAGAAATAGTACAATCATAACTGAAAGACCAACAAAGGAAATTGCACCCCATCCTAAGGAGTACGACACCCCGGCTGTCCACTACCATCCAGATCACTCGGCATCTGTTCTAACCTGTCGCAAGTCTAAACAACGATAAACAGTTAGCTAACTAATCAAATATAAGTAGAAAGATAAATAGCACAAACACACAAAAGAAGAATATAAACACTCAACATGCTGGCACACAATCCGGTTATTATTTGATAACTTATGTGATTCACTTCATCCGGTTTTAAAAGTTGTAGCACGAGGAATCTTAAGATTCTCGCCTCCGTTCCTTATCCAACTGGTGATGGTTTGGCACACCTCCGGCGGTGGCATCCCCGCAAACCAAGTATGGACTAGTCCCGAAAGAAACCCCCAGCGCCCTAGGGCTAACTGAGCAGAATGCTACCGCCCGTTACTCTTAGGCCAGGTATGTAAGTCGGTTGATGATTATTATGAAATACACTAGTACACACATCATTCAAACACCACTATCATCATTCACACTCATATGTGACAGCTAGCTAAGTAAGCCCATATGACTTACCTGAAATAGATCTAGATTCTCAAATTATGAAATCGATCTGTAATTGTAGGAATTTAGTGGCCTGTCAAAGGAGGCAAGTGCATCATTGTAATAACCGAAAAATTTAAACTCCGTTTAATACCGGATCAAACCGATTTCCGATCCGTCAACCTTTACTCTTTTAAATAAAATAAAACGATGTTAAATTCTATCATTTTATGTGACCTTGATTCACATAAAATGATAATTTTTGTAACCGTAAATAATTCCGTACAACGTGCGAGTAACATTCTATCCTTTCAGCCATCTTTTAATTTGAGGAGCAGGCCCAATGACGGGCCCAGTAACCTACTGCTGGCCCATTTCCTTAATAACCCCCTTTAACCTAATTAATCTACACCTCATCACTCTAATCTAATCTTATACCTAATCACGCCGACCCCGCTACTTTACCGCTGCTTCATCTCTCTCCCTCCCAACCGCAAACACGGCACGCAGAAGAAACCCAAACCAATGCCGCCTAACCGCACTGCACCACATCTGCCACCACTCTACCGAACTCACCTTCAACGGAGAGCACGAGAGGCGCAGAGTTCCGTTGTCGTTGCCCAGTCGTCTGCAGCCGCGAACCCACCAGCACCGGACCCGACGCCCTACGCGATAGAGACACGGTAAGCTTTCCTTCTGCGAATCCCCTTCATTTTCGGTTCCGATTGCTGAATCGTACCTCGAACAATAGGCCGGTGAGGAGAAACGAACTGTTGTGCTGGACCGACGAGCAGGCGGAAGCAGGCTCCAACCCCGCTTCATAGGGACCGTAACCCGACTCCCGTAGACGGACCTCCGCGTGACAGCCTTCCCGCGACCCAAGCAACACTGCATCGGTTCGTCCCTGCAACACGGCGGTGAGTGCTCCTCCTGCTGTGCAGTATACGTACCTATGTGTATGTAGAGGTTTAAGAGGGTTTTGTATAAAAATGTATAGGCAGTATATATATATATATATGTGTACAATAGTGGAATACATATACGTGATGTAGAATAATAGATTATATAAGTATATATACATGGTTAGGGATAATGTATATATATATATAATATATGTATATACATATGAGGGTACTAATTGTATATATGTACCTGGTTGAGCAGTAGTGATAAGCTTGATTAGGTAGGAGTTTGTGTGCTGAGTGTATATATATATATATATATATATATATATATATATATATATATATATATATATATATATATATATATATATATATATATATATATATATATATATATATATATATATATATATATATATATATATATATATAACATACCCTGTAAACATATACGTATTTATAGATATGAGATGGTAGGTAAGAGTATATATATCTTTGATCGTAGATTTCTCTATGAATCCGAGTTTAAATAAGTAGAGTGTATATACATAAGTATATACTTAGAAAGGTAACGTATATATATACTTATATACATGAGTATAAGTGTAGAATAATAACCGGGAGAGACTGATGTCGTTTTCTTGACAAGTGTTTGAGATTTAACCTCATAACCTTTATTAAGCTAACCTTGAGAACTAGATTATGGACATAGGTTCTAAAAGAAAATATTATAACTAAATGATAGACTTTGAGAATTTTCGACACTAAGGGTAAAATGGTCTTTTACCGTAAGAGAGCTTTTTCCGTAATTCCTTCGCATGAGGTTGGACATCTGGATGTGATTTTGATCCACATGCCTTATATGACAGGCGTTTGAGTTACCACGAGTTCGGACCGAGTTGAAATTTGAGAAAGCGATTTTTGATCAAGGTAAGTCCTTGCGACTTACTTAGCCAGTTTCTGGATATTAGTTGAGTGGTAGTGGTTGTGTGTGCTATGTGCGTGTTTTAATAATAACAACTTGTTAGGACGACCGTGGTTGTTATGTTTTAAGGCCCAAGTGTATGTATAACGGGCCGTGACATCACTGCCCAGCTCTGCCAAGAGACTGGGAGGTTCTCTATACCCAGACCATACAGGTACACGGTGAGATGCATCGGATCCACTCCTGATGGGTACACGGGGGCGGAGGCGAGGTTTGGGAATCCCTCGTGTCACAAAATAAGTATCATTAGAGTGAATGACTTAAACGAAGATAATAAATGGATTGTTTGAAAGTATGATGAGTGTTTATTATTTTATGTGTGTGTGTGCTATTATTATTCTTCTAATGTTTAGATAACTAGCTAATGGTTTCTCTTGTTGTGTTTTTAGATTTACCGCAGGTTAGATCCGCAGCTGAGTGATTCGGAAGTAGTGGTCAGCCAGGTCTCCGTACTCTTTAGAGTGGGGTTGGGTGTTTACCTTGTGTTTTCTTTCTTCTTGTTAAAGACAGTTAGTCTTTTGTGGTTTAAGTACCATAGGCTGTTAGACGTTGTTGCATTCATCTCTTAAATATTTTTTTTTATAAATTTCGGTTTTTCTTATTTGTGTCTTGTTGTAAGATCCTAGTAATATTGTTGTCAAACTGAGGTCGGGACCCATTGTGAGGTCCTAACCAGTAATATCCCGGGTTCCGAGAATCCAGGATGTTACAACATGGTATCAGAGCTCTAGGTTGGCAACAATGGCACTTGAAATCTTCTGAAAGACCGAATAAGTTTTAAGCAGAACCCGAAAAGGGGTCTGAGTTTTAAAAAGAGAATTTGGTTTTTAAATGCATGCATAGTCTGGTTGGGAATAGAATAGTACGGCTGACCACCACTACTACCGCGGATCTCAGTATGCTTAGTATGGACTTTAGGTTTTACTGTAGTTGGACTTTTAGCTTGTGTATAAAGATATGTTATATAGATAGGTATATGCCGAAGATTAGTAGAAATTGTAGTTATGTTATGTCCTTAACGGAGATAACATAATGAGTTTTTCACCCCTTGGACACATCTAAGTAGTTTTTGAAGGGTGTCAACGTGAGGATTAGTATGCACATCTTATGTGCATTAGGGTAGACGAACGTCGGACAACTCCTTCGAGCTTGTTGAGGAACGTCGAGACGGAAAAGTGAAGACTCAAAGACAACGGAGAGGCTCTTTCAAGTTGTGTAAAGTGACTTCACAAACAAAGAGGATGACGTCGAAAATTGCCATAGACATGAAAGTCAAAAGGGAGATATAGTAGCGATCCAGAAAAAAATTTAAGCTCACTGACAGGCTAGGAAGTGAAAGTTGATACCCAAAAGCAAGGCGGAATATGATCACTCTCAACATTCTACTTGAAACCACAATCCAGATTGATAACCGAGATAGTCAAAAGTATGAAAGTCAAGACGAGATACATTATCCATCCAAATAGAAAGAATTAAAGAGCAGCAACTTGGAAGCTTACGCGTTGCCAGAAAGGGAAAGGTGGATTTCACCAACGTGGAAGTGGAGTGATCTCGTAGAACACAGGAAAATTTTGACATAGACCGTGATACAACAATAACCAGCTTCTGTAAAGACAGCATTACAAGCAACACCCAAAGAAGAAGAGTGTGTGAGAAGAGTATTGGTGAACTCGAGGGACCCCAATAACTTCTCATTCAAAAGGAATTTAAGCTAACAACACTACAAGTTCATAATAGAGGACCGCAAATAGACGATAACTCAGGTAAAAGAATCACGGAGATGTACCTACAAGCTACCCTAGAAGGATTGAAAAGTCTGTTGATGGAAGAAGAATGATACAACTGGACTCGTAAGAGTATAACGACCTTACAAAAGTGTAGATTGTAGGAGGAGCTAAAGAAGAATAAACAGAGAGACTGGAGGAGATATATTTCACCAGGTATATCAAACCTCAAAAGAGATAGAAGCAAAGTAACTCTACGAACTTATAGAGGGTCAACTACAGACTAATTGGTAACAATGGAGAATTTACACGTAGTAGCTAACTAGCGATGGTTGGTTGACAGATAAGAAGAATAACCACAAGGTTATAAAGGGATTTTACCGACATCTGGTGAAATTCTTCCAGAGATCAACGACGACAATGGTGAGGTTAAATCAATACAAGTACTAGTAGCCTTGATGGTAACATTGAATGAGTCCAATATGCCAACTCTAATAAAGAAATTAAAAGCAACTCTTGACGATCGATAATGACCATTGATGATAGAAATGGTGTAAAGGGAATTGTTGTGAGTAGTTACTACTGACTAAGGAAACATACATATCAAAGTTAGTATGAAGGGATCCCTGTAAGAAGAACTAGAAGAGTAAGAAGAAGTAGATGATTGTGAACATGTCCTATGACTTAGCATTCCACACAAGTAGGACTGATGGTGCTCCTCCGAGAAAAGGTGGGGTCAAACTGTCTAGATTGACGGGGGAAACTCTCGTGATTTAAAGATGTGACACAAAATAATTGGAATTTCAGAAGTGGCACAAAAATAGAGAGTATGATTTAAAGCCTTGGTGAAATGTGTGGTCGAGTTGTAAAGTGATTGCAAATGGAATCTACATGTTGGCTAGAACGGACATGTGAAGGAGTAAAGTCGAATGACTAAATACTGTTATAGGGATCCGGTATTACCCAATAAGATGATTACCGAAAAGTGTATATATAAAAGCTTAATGAGAAATGAAGGTACTCCAATGGAAATACAAGTTGGACCGATGACATAAGAGTTGATGAAAGTAATAAGATCAACCAACGTGGTCCGCTATCTTACGGGGTGTAAAGATTTAAAGAAGGTAAAGCGATATGAGTATAAGGAAAACAAAATAAATGCAATGTGAGAAATTTGATTGGTGAGAAAATCATATGCATCTGATGTGTCGTATACAAATGGTATCATTAGATGTTTAATAAAAAAAATAAAATAATAATACATAAATAAAAAATAAAAAAATAAATCATAATATCGGACTGAGGACACTATAATGGATTAAGTGTAAACCAAGCGTATAACTTAACTAGTGAGAAGGAAAGTCATGTATCAAAATGCGGGTCATGCTAAATTTAAATAAAGTGTTGAGATGAGGATGCCTTGGTAGAAACTATACAAGAGTACAACGTAACTGAGGTTACAACATGAAATGGGCAGTAATGATCCATTTGAAAGTTGAGACCGATTCAAGGGAGGAAATTGTTACAAGACGAGCCACCTAGTAGAAGAGTTCACAAGACAAGCTTGAGAGACCAAAAGAGATAAAATGTCGACCCGGATGTGAGAGTCTAAGGTGCATGGAAGGTATACATCCAATGGAGTGTAGAAGCAAAATGTAGACTTTAAGTGCCCGTTTGGTTGGAACGGTGGAATGGAAACGGAATGGAATCGAATAAGGGTTGAGAAAGGAAATGGAATGGATGAGATTACTTTTATGTGTTAAAAACCTCTAACCAAACATAGTTTTTGATTAATTCGGAATCATTCCGTTACCGGGAATGATTCCCGGTGCTTCCAAACGAGCCCTAAAAGTATGGAGAGGTTTTGACCTCCTCAAAGATATAGGAATTTGGAAGAAATCTCAATGCCGGTATGAAAGAGTCGAAGCCTGTAGCGGAAACAACGGAGTTTCATGAAGGCAATATTTCCGGTAACACCAGCGAAGGAATGTATATATGAGAACGGCCTTGGTGGAATCGGAAGTTCAAGGTAACCCCAATTATCACGGGACTTGAGTCATCAACACCGACGGTCCATTAAAGGGGAACTGCAAGGGGATGATAACTAAGGTCATCAGAACTACCAAGACACTTACCAACCATCGTTGAAGACTTGGAATGACTATTTATGTCAAGATGAATGACCCAATTGGGCTTGAGAAGTAGAGTTAGCATAAGGAAACATAAGTGTGGAAGATAAAACGAATTAGCGAAGCATGAAAGGATTAGTCGGGCAGATGATGCTCACCAAGAATTTAACGCCAGTATAGGTATGAGAAGAGTAAGTCCGGGATATTGAGATAAGTCAATTATAGACTGACCGACGTCAACTAAGGACGTGTAAGTGTTGGTTTTGACGAGTAGGTACTATTAAGAAGAGACATTGATGACTACAGATTTTAGAGATAACCTTACCGATGCCTTGGAAGATTTCTCAAGTAGGCAACGACAACTTTCTGGGGTGATCTAAGGATATGGAGAGAATCAAGTTAGAGGTTGCTTACTGGTTGGTTAAGAACAGACTACGGTTGAGTAAGAGAGTAAGAGTCTGTTTGAAGAAAATCTTGCTAGTATTAGAAGGGAAGTATATGCGGGAGCGGGTAAATCATGTTGACCCTCATAACAGACTACGGTTGATTAATGGGTGTTACAACATAAGCGTGGTGGGCCCATAACCCACAGATGAAGAAAATCAATGTTAGGTTAACCATGAATTCAAGTTAAGGAATTTGAGATCTATATGAAAAGGTCCACTTGGGTGTGTGATTTGTTTTGAGTTATATAAATTTGATAGCTTGACAAGAAGTAGGTGAAAACCCATTAATTAAGGAACGATTCGATTAGATCACATTGAGGAAACCAGGCCAAGCGATTTGTATTACAAAGAGTATTAGGCACTTAGTAAAGTGCCGACAGAAGTAAGATCATTAATTCAGAATCGATAGTCGGGAACTTTCGGGAAAAAAAAAAAACCTTGAGAGAGTACCTACCGGAACCGACGCAGGTCGTCAAGCATGAAAATCTGATAACTAAGCCAAAACATACTTTTATGTAGCCTTTAGTGTTATAATATAGGAGCCGATGAGACTACTTGGAAGACGGAGGAGGGTAGCAGGAGTAGTTTTGAGTTCCTTGTGGAGTTAGCCGCTACCGTTGTACCGACGAGTTAGTACTCGGATGTTGTGTTGTTTGACCATTCATGTTTCTATATTGGATTGAGTGATTATGTTTTATGTGATGTGCGTCTGAGTATGATGATTGAGTAGTTGCATGATAGAAAACAAAAATTTTATGAAACTAAGATTTACAAAGACAGTCGAATGATTAGTTACATTATTCTAAGTTTCGGGACGAAACTTCTTTTAAGAGGGCACTAATGTAATAACCGAAAAATTTAAACTCCGTTTAATACCGGATCAAACCGATTTCCGATCCGTCAACCTTTACTCTTTTAAATAAAATAAAACGATGTTAAATTCTATCATTTTATGTGACCTTGATTCACATAAAATGATAATTTTTGTAACCGTAAATAATTCCGTACAACGTGCGAGTAACATTCTATCCTTTCAGCCATCTTTTAATTTGAGGAGCAGGCCCAATGACGGGCCCAGTAACCTACTGCTGGCCCATTTCCTTAACAACCCCCTTTAACCTAATTAATCTACACCTCATCACTCTAATCTAATCTTATACCTAATCACGCCGACCCCGCTACTTTACCGCTGCTTCATCTCTCTCCCTCCCAACCGCAAACACGGCACGCAGAAGAAACCCAAACCAATGCCGCCTAACCGCACTACACCACATCCGCCACCACTCTACCGAACTCACCTTCAGCGGAGAGCACGAGAGGCGCAGAGTTCCGTTGTCGTTGCCCAGTCGTCTGCAGCCGCGAACCCACCAGCACTGGACCCGACGCCCTACGCGATAGAGACACGGTAAGCTTTCCTTCTGCGAATCCCTTTCATTTTCGGTTCCGATTGCTGAATCGTACCACGAACAATAGGCCGGTGAGGAGAAACGAATTGTTGTGCTGGACCGACGAGCAGGCGGAAGCAGGCTCCAACCCCGCTTCATAGGGACCGTAACCCGACTCCCGTAGACGGACCTCCGCGTGACAGCCTTCCCGCGACCCAAGCAACACTGCATCGGTTCGTCCCTGCAACACGACGGTGAGTGCTCCTCCTGTTGTGCAGTATACGTACCTATGTGTATGTAGAGGTTTAAGAGGGTTTTGTATAAAAATGTATAGGCAGTGTATATATATATATATATATATATATAGGTGTACAATAGTGGAATACATATACGTGATGTAGAATAATAGATTATATAAGTATATATACATGGTTAGGGATAATGTATATATATATATATAATATGTATATACATATGAGGGTACTGATTGTATATATGTACCTGGTTGAGCAGTAGTGATAAGCTTGATTAGGTAGGAGTTTGTGTGTTGAGTATATATATATATATATATATATATATATATATATATATATATATATATATATATATATATATAACATACCCTGTAAACATATACGTATTTATAGATATGAGATGGTAGGTAAGAGTATATATATCTTTGATCGTAGATTTCTCTATGAATCCGAGTTCAAATAAGTAGAGTGTATATACATAAGTATATACTTAGAAAGGTAACTTATATATATACTTATATACATGAGTATAAGTGGAGAATAATAACCGGGAGAGACTGATGTCGTTTTCTTGACGAGTGTTTGAGATTTAACCTCATAACCTTTATTAAGCTAACCTTGAGAACTAGATTATGGACATAGGTTCTAAAAGAAAATATTATAACTAAATGATAGACTTTGAAATTTTCGACACTAAGGGTAAAATGGTCTTTTACCGTAAGAGAGCTTTTTCCGTAATTCCTTCGCATGAGGTTGGACATCTGGATGTGATTTTGATCCACATGCCTTATTTGACAGGCGTTTGAGTTACCACGAGTTCGGACCGAGTTGAGATTTGAGAAAGCGATTTTTGATCAAGGTAAGTCCTTGCGACTTACTTAGCCAGCATCTGGATATTAGTTGAGTGGTAGTGGTTGTGTGTGCTATGTGCGTGTTTTAATAATAACAACTTGTTAGGACGACCGTGGTTGTTATGTTTTAAGGCCCAAGTGTATGTATAACGGGCCGTGACATCACTGCCCAGCTCTGCCAAGAGACTGGGAGGTTCTCTATACCCAGACCATACAGGTACACGGTGAGATGCATCGGATCCACTCCTGATGGGTACACGGGGGCGGAGGCGAGGTTTGGGAATCCCTCGTGTCACAAAATAAGTATCATTAGAGTGAATGACTTAAACGAAGATAATAAATGGATTGTTTGAAAGCATGATGAGTGTTTATTATTTTATGTGTGTGTGTGCTATTATTATTCTTCTAATGTTTAGATAACTAGCTAATGGTTTCTCTTGTTGTGTTTTTAGATTTACCGCAGGTTAGATCCGCAGCTGAGTGATTCGGAAGTAGTGGTCAGCCAGGTCTCCGTACTCTTTAGAGTGGGGTTGGGTGTTTACCTTGTGTTTTCTTTCTTCTTATTAAAGACAGTTAGTCTTTTGTGGTTTAAGTACCATAGGCTGTTAGACGTTGTTGCATTCATCTCTTAAATATTTTTTTTTATAAATTTCGATTTTTCTTATTTGTGTCTTGTTGTAAGATCCTAGTAATATTGTTGTCAAACTGAGGTCGGGACCCATTGTGAGGTCCTAACCAGTAATATCCCGGGTTCCGAGAATCCAGGATGTTACAATCATCACACTTTCTAGGTAATTAGAAGTCTAAGACTTCTAAGATAGGAGATCTCATCAAAACAGAATTTATTACAATACTCATTTAAGGTAAAATGACGATTTTACCCTTAGTCCCGAGACTTTCAAAAATCTCATAATTTATGCTTAAACTCTTGTTTGAGACTAAAATGTCATATTCTAACCCTCAAGGATGAGTTTGGGTAAAACTAGAAAAACTACACATTTTCCTATTTCCCGAAAAGTCATTAAGGTCCAACTTTGCCTTCAAATATGAAGCTCGAATAGAAATATAAAAATTCTAGAATAAATCTCTAGGTCATCTATGACATGCATACTAAACATAGGAGCAAAGATCTGTCCAGAATCCTCAACAACCATCTCTACAAAATTCTCCAAAGTTGGTTCTCAACTCACATTCTATACTTAGCCAAATCTGAGCAGGTTTTCTAATTGCACAACCAGTCAACTTTGAGCCTCTATAACTTTAAGTCTAACCGTTGGATAAGTCTCAAATTTTAATATATCGTTCTATGCATATCGGTCTATAATATACTAAAAATTGAACGGTAGATTTCGTGTCTATGATATCGAAAAAGAGGTTCCAACATAGTTGCTCAACACCGTTTCTGGACATTCAAAAATAAGAGTGCGGAAGGTCTTAGCTCCAATGCAGCGTACCTTAGGGATGTATCTGGATGCGAAGAAGGAGGAAAGCGAGGGATTTCAGCGTGATTCCTGGAGTAATGGCAGCGTGTAACTCCTCCTCCAGCAAAGCTCCATGCAGGCGCTGTACGTCTCTTCTGGGCTGGCGGAAGCTGTGGCCGATCTGGGCTGCTATTGAAGGAAGGAGATGATCTTCTGCGTGACTTCAGGCGGTTATAGCGTGATATCCTTAGCCGTTACGTGGAATAAAGAAGGAGAGAAGAGGGGCTGCTGTTACGTGGGTGGAGAGGAGAGTGGCCGGCTACTCCTATACTTCTTCATGGGCTTCAACTTGCATCTGGGCCAGCACACAAGCAAGGAGGTGGGCTGCCAAGGCAAATGTTGGGCTTAAGCAAAGGTAAAGGCTGACTGAAGCAAAGGCAAGGCCTTGTCAAAAAATGTCATGGTCTCGTCAAATCTCGTAATGGTCTCGTAATGACTTTGTCAAGGACATGTCATAATATAAACTTGGGTTTCATAGATTAGGATTTGATGTAAAATTCTATCATTGTATGTGAAGTGCGGTTACATAAAATGATAAAATTTTGAGACAGTGTGTACGACTTGGTAGGCAGAGAAAGATCAATGGATCGAAATCCGGTTTGCTACGGAAAAAAATGGAATAAAAATTTTCCGGATATTACATTAGTGCCCCTTAAATTAAGTTTCGTCCCGAAACTTAGAATAAACCATTATTCCGTGTCTCCTACAAATAAACGCATTTAACTCGATAACTTTAAATTAATCCCTCTCGTTTCCTAACATACAAGACTTCTCAATCATCAATCATGCAACGCTTACAATAATTCTTCAACCAACTATATAATCACAAAAGTCACACACAACATCTGAGTAATAAACCGTCGATACAGAAGTAACAACTAACTCCGCAAAGAACTCAGGATAACTACGTCTAATACTCTCCTCTGTCTCCAAGGTGGCCTCATCGGCTCCTCGTCTAGACCACTAGATCCTCAACATCGGTATCTCCTTGGACTGCAAGCGTCTAGTATTGCGCTCCAGGACGGCTACTGGGTACTCCACAAAAGTGTGGTCAGGCTCAACTATCAGGTCCTCATGGCCGATGACGTGTGTGGAGTCCGGTATATACTCTCTCAGCTGAGATACATGAAAGACCGGATGGACCCTCTCCAATCTCGGTTGCAGTGCTAATCTGTAGGCAACCTCTCCGACTCTCTCCAAGATCTCAAATGGGCCGACATATCGGGGACTCAGCTTCCCTTTAATGCCGAAACGCCGGACGCCTCTCGTCGGTGACACTCTCAACCACACTTGTGCACCTACTCTAAACTCCAGTGGTCGACGCCTCTTGTCGGCGTAGGATTTCTGACGACTCTGAGCTGCCAACATCCGCTCTCGGACTACGGCAATCCGGGTGATATCATCCTGTATCTGATCCACAGCTACTCCATCAGCTCTGCTAGGCTCGTCCCAGCACAACGGTGTGCGGCATCTCCTCCCATACAAGGCCTCATAAGGTGCCATCCCAATAGACGCGTGCCAATTGTTATTATATGAAAACTCTACAAGGGGAAGGTGATCAGGCCATATCTGCCCCAATCCAGTACACAAGCTCGCAGCATGTCCTCTAACGTCTAGATGGTCCTCTTAGACTGATCGTCAGCCTGTAGGTGATAAGCAGTGGTAAAGTGGAGACTCGTCCCCAAAGTAGTATGTACCTGCTGCCAAAATCGTGAGGTGAAGCGTCCATCCTTGTCGAAGACGATAGTCCTCGCTACTCCATGGAATCCCACAATATGTCTAGTGAACTCCTCAGCTAAACAACTTACCAGCCACATTTCCGTAATCGGAATGAAACGTGTGGTCTTCGTCAGACGGTCTACAACCACCCAAATAGCCTCAAAACCCCTGCTGAGTCTCAACCCCGTGACAAAGTCCATAGGTATATCCTCCCACTTTCACTATGGTACTGGCAGTGGGTGGAGCTCCCCTCTGGACCTACGATGCTCAATCTTGACCTTTTAACAGGTCACGTTGGGCTTCAAACCACTCCACCAGAAGGTACGTCTCACGTCCTTGTACATCTTGCTCGCTCCAAGATGTACTGAGTATGGGGTAGCATGAGCCTCACCTAGTATCCTCTGTCTCAACTCACTGTCTGATGGCACACAGATGCGGTGCTGACGTCTCATCATTCCATCAGCACCAATAGTGAACTGAGGTGCCTCATCTCGAGACATTCGGTCTCGGATCAGGGTCAAAGTCGGACAGGTCTCCTGCCTCTGTCGGGTCTCGCCCAACAAATCAGGGAGTAACTCTAAGGTAGCCAGCTGATGAGTTGCATATGGGAACTAGATCTCTACCTCCAACCAAGCTTCATCTCTCTGCAACTGTGGTTGTACTGTCAACCAGGTTATCGCCTTCTCCCGAGGCGTCTTCCAACTCAAAGCGTCAGCAACTACATTCGCCTTTCCGGGGTGGGATAGAATCTCAAGTTTGAAATCCTTGATCAACTCTAACCACCTCCTTTGGCGGTTATTCAACTCCCGCTGAGTGAATATGTACTTCAGACTCTTATGGTCTGTGAAGATGTGACATATCGCCCCATAGAGATAGTGACGCCAGATCTTAAGGGCATATGGACTACTGCAACAAACTCTAGATCATGTGTGGGGTAGTTCTCCTCATACGTCTTCAACTGTCGAGACGCATAGGCTATGACTTTACTCCTCTGCATCAAAACACACCCCAAGCCTAGCTTCAATGCGTCATTGTATACTACAAAGTATTTTGTACCCTCAGACTGTGCTAAAATCGGAGCACACGTCAATCTCCTCTTCCGCTCCTCAAAACTCTGTTGACACGGCTCAGACTAGACAAACCGAGTAGTCTTCCTCAGAAGACAAGTAAGTGGTCGAGCAATTAGGGAAAACCCTTCCACAAACCGGCGGTAATAACCTGCCAATCTCAAAAAGCTACGAACCTCCTTAACATTCTTTTGAGGTTGCAAAGAAGACACGGACTTAATCTCCTCTACAGTCACTGCATGGTCTAGGAAGGACACCTATGACATCCAGAACTCGTACTTGAACAACTTAGCATGTAACTGGCTATCCTGCTGAATCTGTAACACTGTCCTCAATTGTCTAGCATGCTCCTCTTGGCTCCTAGAGTAAACTATGATGTCGTCAATGAAGACCACTACAAACTCATAGCGACTATACCTAGTCCAGAATGCCGTCTTAGGTATGTTCTGGTCTCTCACCCTCAGCTGGTGATAACCCGATCTCAAGTCTACCCTCGAAACATTGACGCTACATGCAACTTCTCCAACAGATCCTCTATGCGAGGCAGTGGATACTTATTCTTGATGGTGACCCTGTTCAACTCTTTGTAGTCGATGCATAGCCTCATCGATTCATCCTTCTTCCTCACAAACAATACCGGTGCTCCCCAGGGAGAAATACTAGGGCGTATGAAGCCTTTCTCTGCTAATTCCTCTAACTACTTCTCCAGCTCAAGCAGCTCTGTCGGTGTCATGCGGTACGGGGCCTTCAAGATCGTTCTTGTTCCCGGATTTAACTCAATGCCAAAGTCAACACTCCTTTGTCAATCTAGAAATTGACCCCAACTTTTGCTCGGAAGAGCACTATCAGTCTCATTTGTTTGGAATGTTAAGTAACCGTTATCTGGACTGACGTTGGATCTGATCAAAACATCTACTTCTTCTTACTCCTCTAGTTCTTCCAATACGACTTCATTTGTATAACTATGATTTGTACCCTTTTCTTAGCCCGTAAGTGTACAACTGCTCACAACCATTCTCTTTATATCATTACTGATATAAGGGGGGTCATTTCTGACCGTCAACTCGTCCTTTAAATATTTTAATTAGATTTACTGACTTGACTTGTTCGGTGTTACTTGCACTCGTATCGATTTGACTTTACAAATGTTGTAGTTGATCTTTTTAAGGACTTCTCAACATGTCGATAAGATTCATTTGTAACCATGTGGTTACTCTTCTTATATGCCAACCAATCACTACTAGTTAACCCGCACATGTAAAGTCTCCATTATTACCATTTAGTCTATAGTTGACCTTCTACAAGATCATAGACTTACTTTTCTTCGATCTCTTTGAAGTTTGATTTACATGGTGGAAATCTATCTCCTCTAGTTTTCCCGTTTATACTCCTTTAGCTCTTTTTGTAATCTACACTTCTCTTTCTCACAATATGGCCACTATACTCTTTCTTAGTTTAGTTGTATCATTCATCTGCCGTCAACAGACTCATCAGATTTCCCACGATAGCTCGTAATTATATCTTCATGATTCCTTTTACCTCAGTCATCAAACTGCTTGCGGTGCTCCGGTGTGGATCGTTGGTGTTGGTAACTTAAGTCCCTTTGTGAGAGGAGATTTATTACAGCCCTTGGGTATGCCAAGATCATTTTCACCCACTCTTGTTCCTTAGTTGGTGTTAAATTATAATGTTGCCTTTATAATGATCCTTTGACTCTACTTTCAGGATTCTATCATTGGGATATCTGTATCACAATCTCTCTTGTAACTCACTTGTCTTATAAAAAGTCACTCTACCTCCATGCTTATGAAATCTACCCTCCACTTTCTGGCTAATCCCTAAGCTTCAGTTGTGCGGCTCATTAAGTCTTTATAGTTGGTTCAACGACATATCTCTTCTTAACTCTCACGTTACGAGTGTCTAGGTAGGACCCTCTTGTGCAATAGTGGGCATATTCTGCCTTCCTTCTAACTTTGCCAATAGTGGGCATATTCTGCCTTGCTTCTAACAACAACCTTCATATTTTAGTCCATTGGTAAGCTTAAATTTAATGTCTCTTGTTTAAATTGGTTATATATCTTGCTTTGACATCCGTTACTATGACTGTTTCTGACGGCATCCATGTTGTGCAAATCGTCATTTTACACCACACTTGAAAGAACCTCTGTGATGTTGCTCCCAATCTGCATCATTGTCGACCATCCAATGCTTTTCGGGAACTACTCTCATGTATAATCTTCATGTGATCCTGTTAAGTTGAGTCGGGATCCCCTTCATGCTATGGCCGTTGGTGTTGTCCTTCAGTCTTCACTTTTCCGGCTCGACGTTCCTCAAGCAGCTCGGAGGAGTTGTCCGCCGCTCGTCTACCCTAACGCACATAAGATGTGCATACTAATCCTCATGTTGACACCCTTCAAAATCTACTTAGATGTGCAAACGGAGTGAGAAACTCATTAAGTTTATCTCTATTAAGGACATAATATATTATTATGCTACTAACCTTCGGCATAACTAATCTATTGTACATATCTTTATACGCAACTACTACGTTAATATAACATTTCTAAAAGTACTAAGCTGCCGAGATCGGCGGAGGTAGAATATGCCCACTATTGGCAAAGTAAGTCGACATCCTAACCAAGAGGGTCCTACCTAGACACTCGTAACCTGAGAGTGAAGAAGAGATATGTCGTCGAACCAACTATGAAGACTTAAAGAGCCGCACAACTGAAGCTTACGGATTAGCCAGAAAGTGGAGGGTAGATTTCATAAGCATGGAGGTAGAGTGACTTCCTACAAGACAAGTGAGTTACAAGAGAGATTGTGATACAGATATCCGAATGATAGAATCCTGAAAGTAGAGTCAAAGGATCACTATAAAGGCAACATTATAATTTAATACTAACTAAGGAACAAGAGTGGGTGAATGATATTATCGTACACAAGGGCTATAATAAATCTCCTCTCACAAAGGGACTTAAGTTACCAACACCAACGATCCACACCGGAGCACCGCAAGCAGTTTGATGACTGAGGTAAAAGGAATCACGAAGATATAATTACGAGCTATCGTGGGAAATCTGATGAGTCTGTTGCTGGCAGATGAATGATACAGCTAAACTAAGAAAGAGTATAGTGGCCTTATAGTGAGAAAGAGAAGTGTAGATTACAGAAAGAGCTAAAGGAGTATAAACTCTTGTTTGAGACTAAAATGTCATATTCTAACCCTCAAGGATGAGTTTGGGTAAAACTAGAAAAACTACACCTTTTCCTATTTCCCGAAAAGTCATTAAGGTCCAACTTTGGCTTCAATATGAAGCTCGAATAAAAATGTAAAAATTCTAGAATAAATCTCTAGGTCATCTATGATATGCATACTAAACATAGGAGCAAAGATCTCTCCAGAATCCTCAACAACCATCTCAACAAAATTCCCCAAAGTTGGTTCCCAACTCACATTCTATACTTAGCCAAATCTGAGCAGATTTTCTAATTGCACAACCAGTCAACTTTGAGCCTCTATAACTTTAAGTCTAACCGTTGGATAAGTCTCAAATTTTAATATATCGTTCTATGCATATCGGTCTATAATATACTAAAAATTGAACGGTATATTTCGTGTCTATGATATCGAAAAAGAGGTTCCAACATACTTGCTCAACACCGTTTCCGGACATTCAAAAATAAGAGTGCAGAAGGTCTCCTTTTCGAGTCTTACCTCCGACGTCATCTCTGGGTTATTTATCAACACTGAGTTCCCCAGTTCAAATCCTTCTGATGGTGGTAGGGGATTGTCTGTGCTGACTTATTGGCTAGGGAAGGTGTGCGTCATGCTGTTGGTGAGGGGAGGAACTGGTTAGTGTGAAGCCAGGCAACTCTCGGCTACTACAGACAGAGAAGTGTCATTGTAGACAGTGGATCGATGATAGGAGATAGGTAGAGATGGTAGCACTTCTACCTGTTATGCTAGGACGTAGGTGCTGAGGGAGAGGCTTCCACGCTCGGCTCGACGCTGCTCCACAGTGGCTCTCTTGCCCTCTCATTTTAAGGGGTTGCTGCAATATTTTCGGTGTGCACGTGAGCAGGTCCTATGTTGGATTGGTTCTCGACATACGGTTATCGCTGGTTTTGAAGAAGCAGCGTGTAGTACCACACTCCCCGGCAGTCTGTAACATGTGCAGGCTCCCACTGATAACACGATTTATAACATAGTTTTAGATGTACATTTAGATATAATTCTCGCTCATTCATGCATGATCTAGCATTAGTTCAAGACGTTTTACACTCAATTCACGTATTTTGTCGGGATAGACGTCTACACGGACTTGTGCGCGTTTTGTAGGTATTTCGGGAAGTTTAGGAGCTTAAACGATGCGTTTGAGGATCATTCATTTAGATGACACACCCTCGGACTCATTAGGACACAAGCCAAGGGCTAAGGAGGACTCATGGAACCTTGCCAACACAAGCCTTGCACAAAACCACAGCTTAATGATCCAAGGCAAAGTTTCTGCACAGAATCACGGTTCTCTGACAGACCACGGCCGTGGAAATGACCGTGGATTTTGCCAGATTCTCGTGACAGCTGTGCCACGACTCTCATGGTCAGCTCATGCAAGTTTGTTATAAAAGTGGTCCTTCATGGGTTGTGAGAGGCAGCTGGGGAGTTTGGGGAGCAGCTCATCCATTATCCATTTCTCTCTAACAAAATATATTCTCAAGAACAAAGAGTTTTTCTAGGAAGGAAAGTGTCAAAGAGAAGAAGAAGAGCTCCATTGAAGAGGAGGAGAAGAACACACACCATAGCTTTCTTGTATTTCGGATTTCGTTTTCTAGAGATTGTATGAACCTTTGAACCTTCTTTTGGAAGGGTTGTAAGTGGCTCTATTCTAATCCTCAGTTTAGTTTTGAATTAAGATCACTTGTTCATCTCTTTTCTTTCTTTATATTGCAATGGATGTTTTGATCTTATGTTTGTTTGTCTCGATTTTTATTATGAATGTTGTAGGCTAAATTGATGTGGTTCTAGGGTAAGGAAAGGATGGTTATGGCTAGAGCTATGATAGGACGGACTTAGATTTACCTTTGGATGACTTTTGCTGATGAACGTGGTTCCTGTTAGAAATCACGGGTAGTTCTTGAAGAACCACGGCCGTGGTTTCGGAAGAACAAACCGTGATTCCCCCTGGTTCGAAGGACCTTGCCTTAGACCATAAAATGTTGAGACCCTAAGTGTTTGTTGAGTTTAACCTACCCTAGGGTGACTTAGTGTAGTAACTAAGTGTTAGGAGAGACTTACCCGATAATCCTTGCCCTTAGAATCTAAAATAGCAAACCTTAGATAAGTGGTGAGCCTAATAAGCCGCCATTGGATTAAATGTGCTAGGATAGTTGCTTAGGATTTCCCTTTCCAAGACTTACCCGGTAAGGATAGGTTAGATCCCTAATTAACAATCCGGTTTGTGTAGAATTCCTATCCTTAGGTTCTTAGAGACTTACCCGGTAATGAGACCTTAGGTGTGGACTAGTTGGACCAAGAGACCTACCCGGTAATTGATCCCAAATTAGATACACTTAATCCCAACATATCATAGTTAATCCAAAGAATGAATAGCTAACTTTTGATCTATGCCATAACCGGAACTTCCAACCCCTAGAATCCGTCTTTTCTTTACTTGATCATTATCTCGTTTGGTTTGTTCATTTGTGCTGATTTTTAGTTTAGTTTGATTGTTTACTTTGCATGAATTGGGATCTTTGATTGATCACCAAACACCGACCAAAAACAATTGAGATTTTCATTTCTTTGTTTCCTCCTTTTCTAACCTTAGACCTTCACTAAACTTAATCACAAAAACCGAATCAATTTCACCTTAGTCTTTGTGTTCGACCTCGGAATACTATCCGTACTACAAACGTCCCGTACACTGCGGGTGCGCTAGAAGTTAGGATAAATATAACGAGTACAAATTTAAGGCTTATTGCGTGCACACTTTTTAGCGTAACAAGTTTTTGGCACCGTTGCCGGGGACTAGGTCTAGATTGAGTCTATTTTTGTGATTGTCTCTAGTGTAGATCTTTCTTGTTGCTTTTGATCTCTCTTTGGTTGGTGTCTTTGCTTTTTAGGACATCTATTACTCTTTAGGTGTATGCGAAGATCTCGTGGCAAGGATTTAGCTCCATTCGATCCCGAACCGGAGAAAACCCTTCGATCTAGATCCAAGAACATCCGAAAAGAGAAAGAGATGGCCGAAAGAAACCTCCAAGCGGAGTTGGATGAAGCCTTAGAGCAAATAAGGCTAAGAGATGAGCTCTTGGAGGAAGAAAGGAGACTTGCCAATGAGAGGCAAGAGGAAACAAGGAGGGAGATTGAGGAGATTAGGCAAGCCCTTGTTCAAGGAGAGCTTAATCGCCGACAACCTCCACCTCCTCCACCACAACCGCAGCCGGCGGCTAATGTTAGGGTTGTTCCCATTGCTATCGAGGAGCCACAAACCCTAGGGAGACGTATGGATCCGGCACAAAGAGCACACCGACCGGGTGTGAATCTAGGAGATCCCGCAACCCACAACTATGAGCTCCGCCCTCAAGTTCTACAAATGATCCGGCACAATCAATTTGGAGGGATGGAAGGAGAGTCTCCTCACCAACATTTGATGAACTACGAGATTTTGATGGAGACTCTTAGACCGCCAAGATTGGAAAGCAACAACCATAAGCTAAGGGCCTTTTCCTTCTGTCTTAAGGATAAAGCCTTAGCTTGGTATTGATAGCATGAATTATAGTCTATATTTTGGGGTTTGTTTGGACGTTTTATCTTTCATAATCTGCATGTTTGTATGTGCATTATGTGATTTTACTACCATTTCATCTACCTCTGCGAGGATCGAGGTCTACACCTAGTTTTGTTGTAAATGCAGGTAATTTGGTACGTTTTGCATCAAAAAGGAGCAAAAGGAGTCATGAGTCATTTGGAGCTACATCCAAGGAGCATAGCTATGGATTAAAGATTTACTTTGGATCAGATTTAAGAGATTTCACCTTCAGCTGAGAGTCACCTTGGTTGACCACAGATTCACCTCGACCGAGGTGATCTAAGAGAGCGTCTCGACCGAGGCGAATATCGTGACGCGGCGAGATATATTTTATTTGGGTGAGATCTTTTATTTTTGGAAGGGGAGATCTTATATTTTTGGGCTGGATTTCTGGAAGGAAGATCATATATTTGGGAGATCTATTTTAGGAGATAAGATATATTTTATTAGGAAATTATCTTTTAAGATATTTCCTATAAAATTATCTTAGGAAGATATTTATTTTGAGAGATAAGATATATTTTATTAGGAAATTATCTTTTTAAGATATCTTATCTTTGGAAGATAATTCTCCTATATAAAGGGTTGGATTTTCCACAATTCAACCATCATCGGATCTACGGATCATAGATCTTCGGATCACAACATCTGCTAACGGCAAAAGATCCGCATAAAGTTGGAGAGCCCGCTGCATCCGCTATCACCCCCGCTTACACAAGAAGATTACGCAGCAGTAGCCGCACTCCAGTTTGGGAGAGATTCAAAGAACCTTGTTGAAGGTTGAAGGAAGATTGAAGATTATAGCTTTTATAGCTTTTGAAGGGTTTTAGTAAGATTATCTTCGATTCCCTTCCTTGTTGTCTTGTCTTGTTGGATTGCTATCCAAGGAACGGTTTGTTGTGATATTTGATTCAGTTATTGAAGTCTTTTCATTAAATTCTTCTTGTTCAAATATTCACTTTCTTCCCATATATTTTAATACTTTCATTATGATGATGAGTGGCTAATTTCCTTGTGTGATTCTAGGGTGATTGGCTGAAGGTTGTGGGAAAAACAATGATAGAATAATCTTAGATTCCAGTAGGATCCTGAAAGTTCGAGTCTTTAACCTTAACCCTAAGCATCTCGTTCAGTCGATGAACATTTCGGCCGAGGTGGAAACTGGCTGACCGAGGTGACTTATCTGGTCCATAACTGAGAGTTAAGTGTTAGAGTTTGCCAAATCCTATTCTTATTACACCTTTCCTGGTTCAATGCAAGCTTAGGATGAGACTTACCCGGTAATTCCTTAGTTTGTGTACCAACGATCATAAGTATAGGTAATAAAGGTTTATCCTTTATTGGGGTTTGAGTGTGCTTCCATCCCATCTTTGTGAGTTAGCCTGAGACTTACCCGGTAAAGGTTGATTCTATTCCCTTAGATGGTGTGTTAGTTTAAGGTTATAGTTCTTTATCTTGATTCCTTGAGACTTACCCGGTAATAGGAGTTACGGTTTAGGATTAGTGTGTAGTGAGACTTACCCGGTGATCTACTCCACTTTAGAAACACCTTCCCCACGCAAAAATCTCAGGTTTGTCCGCTTATCTATAGATCTTGAGTTGGAACCACAACTAGATGCTTTAATCCCTAGAATTGCATGTTTGCTTTATTGACTTCTTATTCATCTTTGATTGTGTTAATTGCTCTTTGTGGTTAGTATTCACGAAGCTTACCGTATTGACTTTGTTTCACCGAGTCCCTGTGATCGACCCCTGGAATTTTCTTGCTTTTACTACGATTGACCCGTACACTGCGGGTTCGCATCCTTGTTTTAAGCTTAAGTCTAGGGTTATAAATTTAAAGCTTGCACACACCGTTTGGAGCGAACAAGTTTTTGGCGCCGTTGCCGGGGACTTGGTCTAGACCGAGCCGGTTGCGGTTTGCTTTCGGGGCACTTGCCCCTGTTGCTACTAACTACTCTTTCTATGAGTTTTGTAGTTTTAAGGATTTCCGATGACTACATTTGATCCAGCCTGGATAGCAAGGCAAAGTGCTAGGGCGGACCATTATGAATACTTGGAGGAGAAGTACTCCTTCTATTGGTTCAACAATGAATGGGAAAGAGAAGAGGCCATTAAGCATGAGCTTGCAATATGGGATGAGCTGAATGTCCCTAAAAAGATTTGTGAGCAACCCCTTGAAGATTCTCTTGAATCAAGATGGGAGAGGTTGATGAAGAAGGTGGAGGAGCTCAAGGAAAGCACCCTATCCTATGCTAAGCCGGAAGAGGAGCATAAGGAAGTGCTGCAAGTTTCAAGCACCCCTCCAATCAAACCAGAAGTTTCTCCTGAAGCTTTTGAGGGAGAAGAAGATTTGGAAGATTTCGATCTAACTGTTGAGACCTCGGCCGAGGTGAAAGAGAGATCGGCCGAGGTGGAGGAAAAATCTGTAGAACTGCAAGATACGGAGAACCTTGGCCAAATTACTGAGACTGTGGTCAAGGTGGAAGAAAGATCAGCTGAGTTGGGAGGGATTTCGTGTGTGGAATATCAACCCAACATGAAACTTGTCTCAAGCTTTGGAGAATTTTACGAGGTACATTCTCCTACTTCATTTAAAATCCCTATTAAAATTTCTGAATTTTTCAGGAATGCACCGGAGAGTTGGAGGTCTCTTCCGAAAGAACCTCCTAAGATCAAGATGAAACCTCCCTTGAAACTGTTGGAAGAAGATACTCCTTGGATTATAAGGAGTGGAGTTTGCAAGCACTACACCGTTAAGGCGATGAAGTGTCTCTTGTTCAAGTATGGGGTCCCTCGCATGCTAAAGACCTTGTACCATCCCCATGCTAAAGATGGGGAAGCTACTAGGATTCTCGAGAAGTTGTTTTCTCGATCAAGGAAAGGATGGGACATGAGGAATGTCCCATTGAAGTGCAGGAAGGCTAGAAGGATTCCGGTGAGAATCAAACCGTACAAGCTTGTACGTGGGAGATCTTACCATTTGCCGGTGAAATTAGGAACCGGAACCTTTTTGGAAGAATTTTTTGATGGATGTGATGAGCACTCCATGGTGTTCAAGGTACATTGAGTAATTCTATGGAGAAGGGTCCAACTAGCGACCTTAAACCAAGCGCTTCTTGGGAGGCAACCCAAGGTATTGCTTTCTTCTCCCTTATCTAGTTTAGTTTAGATAGTTGCTTTGTTTTTGTTTCCTCTAGACAACAACCAGGTATTCCAAAAGGAAGGATCACAGTTCAGGGGCTACACTGGAAGAACGAAATTTCGGGAAGTTGAGGAAACGAGCTTTACTGAGATACATCTCGGGTACTGTCAGAACACCTCGACCGAGATGTACTTCGCCAACCGAGATGGTCTTATCTGGGAGCTGTTTCTTACTTCTTCATGCAGTTAAGCTATGTTCGGTGAGTATCCTGTCCTTAGACTTATTTTGACCCACTGGGACAGTGTGTCCCAAGTATGGGGTATTTATGTATTATTTGACTCATGGATGCATGACTTGACCTTCTATGATATTTATGCTTTATTTTGCTTCTATGTGTTTATCTGAGACTGCATGCATACATACAGGTTATTTGATTGAGAAAACGACGAAAAACTGGTTTTTTTAAAAAAAAAAATTTTTTGACCTCGACCGGGGCAGTTCTGGCCGAACGAGGTGTTTCACCTCGGTTGACCTAAGAACACCTCGACCGAGGTGGGTTACTGAGAGTTTTCGAAAACGATTTTTTGTGTTACTTATCTGGATATGATCTCAGTGAAGATCTTGTTTACTGACTGGTTTTGAAATCTTTATGTGTTTGAAAGGTTTTATAATATGTCTAAGTTGCTAAATGCTTTGTTTGAAATTATTAGCATGTTTAATACTTTGTTTTTATCCAAATTATGTTGAATTTGAAGGTTGACACCGCAGGTTAAGTTCTCTCACTTTCTTCTTGGAAAGACCAAGGCAATTCATTCTCTTCTTCTTCTTCTTCTTCTTGATCATGCTTAGCCCCTCATATACATTTTGCCTCCCTTTACCTATCCGGGAATTTGGAAGCAAGCGAAGTGGTGAAAGCAAGTGAAGTAAAAGTTGAGAAGTTGGCTGGAAGTGAAAGTGTTAGAAAGCAATAATAGGTTTGGGGAAGTCAATCATGAAGATGAGTAACTCGGCACCATTCACATAGCCGGGTGTTTGTGTCTTGCCAAAGTCGGATTGAGCGATATTCCTAACGGGTCATGGTATGTGCATCAAGGGTTTGATGCATCTCAAGAAATTGATGATTGCTGATTTCCTAGGCTTCGGTTATTGTGCACCTCTGTCCATGCATTCCAAAAAGTAAAGTAAAAAGAAAAAGTGTGAAATAAGCAAAGCTTATTGGTGGAAGATGTTGCAAGTCAAAGTGAAAGTGAAGTTTATCCTTTTCCCGGATTCTAGCACCACATTACCTTACATACATCCCTACCCTACACGTTTCTTGACCTTTCTTTTGGGAAGCCCTTGAGACCTTGAGCTTGTTGATTGACTTAGCGGTTTAAACTGGATTATACATGATTAATTTTGATAATTATGATTTATTATGCATTCTATAATTTTATGCAAAGATGAACAACTTTCTTATATTTATAAAATGTTTTGAGCATATTGAGTTTTTAATTCCATGAAGTATTCTCTTAGAGTGATCTATGATAGTTGCACACCATAAAAATGTTTTTGAAAGACTTTTCATTGATTTTCTTGACTTATAATCCATTCTATCTTGTCTTCTATATGAGGAACTTGCTTGGGGACAAGCAAGGGCTAAGTATGGGGTATTTTGATAGCATGAATTATAGTCTATATTTTGGGGTTTGTTTGGACGTTTTATCTTTCATAATCTGCATGTTTGTATGTGCATTATGTGATTTTACTACCATTTCATCTACCTCTGCGAGGATCGAGGTCTACACCTAGTTTTGTTGTAATTGCTGGTAATTTGGTACGTTTTGCATCAAAAAGGAGCAAAAGGAGTCATGAGTCATTTGGAGCTACATCCAGGGAGCATAGCTATGGATTAAAGATTTACTTTGGATCAGATTTAAGAGATTTCACCTTCAGCTGAGAGTCACCTCGGTTGACCACAGATTCACCTCGACCGAGGTGATCTAAGAGAGCGTCTCGACCGAGGCGAATATTGTGACGCGGCGAGATATATTTTATTTGGGTGAGATCTTTTATTTTTGGAAGGGGAGATCTTATATTTTTGGGCTGGATTTCTGGAAGGAAGATCATATATTTGGGAGATCTATTTTAGGAGATAAGATATATTTTATTAGGAAATTATCTTTTAAGATATTTCCTATAAAATTATCTTAGGAAGATATTTATTTTGAAAGATAGGATATATTTTATTAGGAAATTATCTTTTTAAGATATCTTATCTTTGGAAGATAATTCTCCTATATAAAGGGTTGGATTTTCCACAATTCAACCATCATCGGATCTACGGATCACAGATCTTCGGATCACAACATCTGCTAACGGCAAAAGATCCGCATACAGTTGGAGAGCCCGCTGCATCCGCTATCACCCCCGCTTACACAAGAAGATTACGCAGCAGCAGCCGCACTCCAGTTTGGGAGAGATTCAAAGAACCTTGTTGAAGGTTGAAGGAAGATTGAAGATTATAGCTTTTATAGCTTTTGAAGGGTTTTAGTAAGATTATCTTAGATTCCCTTCCTTGTTGTCTTGTCTTGTTGGATTGCTATCCAAGGAACGCTTTGTTGTGATATTTGATTCAGTTATTGAAGTCTTTTCATTAAATTCTTCTTGTTCAAATATTCACTTTCTTCCCATATATTTTAATACTTTCATTATGATGATGAGTGGCTAATTTCCTTGTGTGATTCTAGGGTGATTGGCTGAAGGTTGTGGGAAAAACAATGATAGAATAATCTTAGATTCCAGTAGGATCCTGAAAGTTCGAGTCTTTAACCTTAACCCTAAGCATCTCGTTCAGTCGATGAACATTTCGGCCGAGGTGGAAACTGGCTGACCGAGGTGACTTATCTGGTCCATAACTGAGAGTTAAGTGTTAGAGTTTGCCAAATCCTATTCTTATTACACCTTTCCTGGTTCAATGCAAGCTTAGGATGAGACTTACCCGGTAATTCCTTAGTTTGTGTACCAACGATCATAAGTATAGGTAATAAAGGTTTATCCTTTATTAGGGTTTGAGTGTGCTTCCATCCCATCTTTGTGAGTTAGCCTGAGACTTACCCGGTAAAGGTTGATTCTATTCCCTTAGATGGTGTGTTAGTTTAAGGTTATAGTTCTTTATCTTGATTCCTTGAGACTTACCCGGTAATAGGAGTTACGGTTTAGGATTAGTGTGTAGTGAGACTTACCCGGTGATCTACTCCACTTTAGAAACACCTTCCCCACGCAAAAATCTCAGCTTTGTCCGCTTATCTATAGATCTTGAGTTGGAACCACAACTAGATGCTTTAATCCCTAGAATTGCATGTTTGCTTTATTGACTTCTTATTCATCTTTGATTTTGTTAATTGCTCTTTGTGGTTAGTATTCACGAAGCTTACCGTATTGACTTTGTTTCACCAAGTCCCTGTGATCGACCCCTGGAATTTTCTTGCTTTTACTACGATTGACCCGTACACTGCGGGTTCGCATCCTTATTTTAAGCTTAAGTCTAGGGTTATAAATTTAAAGCTTGCACACACCGTTTGGAGCGAACAGGTATCAATCTATTCCACAAGGGCGAGTTGGTAGGAGGAGATGACAACCGAGTTCTTGACCAAGTTCTTCCCACCTTCCAAGACCACCGAATTAAGAGGGAAGATCAATGCCTTCGTGATGAGGGATAGAGAAAGTTTGTTCAAGTCTTGGGAGAGATTCGAAGACCTTCTCCTAGATTGTCCACACCATGGCATACCGAAAATTGAGCTATTGGAGATCTATTTCAAGGGACTTGATGAAGATAGCCAATTCAAGCTTCAATCTCTTTCCGGTGGGACATTTATGGAGAAACATGTAGATGATGCTTGGGAGTTTGTGGAGAAGCAAGCTCTAGTGATTGAGAAGTACTCTCATAGGAAGAGTGAAGGAAGAAAGGCGGGAGCATATGAGGTGAGCGAGGTCACCATGAGCAATTTCAAGCTTGACGCCATCAACAACGAGTTAAAATCTTTGAGAGAGTTGTGTACCACAACCTTGAAGAGCCAAGCAACTCCTCAAGTACTTCCACAAGCTAACTTGTCTTCCAAGGAGGAGGATGTGAATTATATGGGAAGGGGCAACTTCAACAATTACCAAGGCCCAAGAAATTTTAACAACAACCGGCAATTCAACAATTACCGGCCCAACCACAACCATCCCGGATTTTCTTACTCTAACCCGGATGGAGCCTTGAACCCCCCCCCCCGCCTCCACAAGCACAACTCCACCACAAAGAGCTTCACAAGAACCTCCACCCGGTTTTTCTCAACCTTCAAAGGATAGGACCGAAGTCATGTTTGAACAATTGCTAGGGAGATTGAGTGGACTTGAGAGCACCGTGACTTCAATTTCCAAAGCTCAAAAGGTCTTGGAAGCACAAGTCTTTCAAAAGGCGGGTGAAGCACATAGAGATCCGGGAAAGCTTCCCGGAAGAACCGAAGACAACCCAAGAGGCCAAGTGTTGGCTATCACAACAAGGAGTAGGTTGAGTACGAAGAATCCTTTGCCCAAGGACCAAGCTAAGGGAAAGCAAGTAATGGTTGAAGAGGGAAGAAAGCAAGAAGATGGAAGCAAGAGCAAAGATGTAGAGCCAACCTATGTGGCACCACCTCCATACAAGCCACCACTACCATTCCCACAATCAAGAGCAAGAGCTCGTTTAGACAATCACTTTGGTAAGTTCCTTGAACTAATGTCCAAGTTACATATTAACATTCCGTTCATGGATGCCATTTTAGGAATGCCGGCATATGGCAAGTTTTTGAAAGAGATACTCTCCAACAAAAGGAAGTTGGAGGAGTATGGGGAGATAAGGATGACCAAGAGATCCTCGGAATTGATCCAAACGATGAAGGAGGAGATGCCTCCCAAGCTAAGAGATCCGGGCTCTTTTTGCGTCCCAATAGGAGTGGGAGATGTGAAGTACGAGGCCCTTTGTGATCTTGGGGCAAGTGTAAGCATCATACCGCTTGCACTTTGCAAAAGGTCGGGCTAGGAAAGCCAAAGCCGATCAAGATGACCCTCTATATGGCGGACCATTCCATCACTCATCCGGTTGGGATTCTAGAGGACATTCCGGTGCAGCTAGGAGGATTGTACGTGCCTATTGATTTTGTAGTCTTGGACATTCCGGCGGATTATCCGGTTCCTATCATCTTAGGAAGACCTTTCCTAGCCACTTCCGGATGCCTAGTGGATTGCAAGAATGAGACTCTCTCCTTCAACATCGGGGAAGAGAACATCAAGTTCAAGCTGTCCACAATGATAAAAGGGCCAACCCTTGATGAAGATATCTTCAACATAGTCGAGCATGAAGAATCTAGGGAAGTTGTGAGCTCGATCTTGATCAAGGACCCCTTGGAGAAGGTTCTTACTTTAAGCATGATGGAGGAAGGTGATGAAGAGGCTTGCAATGAAGAGATCAAGGCTTTGGAAGCCTTGGAAGAAGAGCCAAGAGTTGGATTTGAGAGCCACGAAGAGGTAGTGAATAGCTGCAAGTTCCACGGTCGAGATTTATGTTCCACGGCCGTCAAACTTTCTGGACAACTCCGAGAAGCAAGCTTGGCAAGAACCACGGCCGTGGAAGATGAGCAACCTGTGTTTCCAACCGTGGTTTTCCCTGAATCAGCTCTTGATGATGATCAAGCCTCTAGGAGCCATGGGGAGTTTTCCTTTGCTTTGGATTCATCTCATCCAACCTTATTTGGATCGTCTTCAACCAATAGAGGTCCTCCCTCACTTGAACTTAAACCCCTTCCCTCTCATTTAAAGTATGCATTTCTTGGTGATGATTCTACATATCCTGTGATTGTTAATGCATGCTTGAGTAATGATGAACTTGCTAAATTGCTGCGTGAACTAAGATTGCATAGGAAAACCATTGGTTATACTATTGATGATTTGGTCGGCATTAAGCCATCTTTATGCATGCATAAGATAATGATGGAAGATAACCACAAACCCTCTATTGAACATCAAAGGAGATTGAACCCTATAATGAAAGAGGTGGTCAAAAAGGAAATCATTAAGTTGCTAGATGCGAGAATTATCTACCCTATCTCGGATAGTAAGTGGGTTAGCCCCGTTCATGTAGTGCCTAAGAAGGGTGGGATGACAGTAGTAACTAATGAGAATAATGAACTAATACCGACTAGGACGGTTACGGGGTGGAGGATGTGTATTGATTATAGGAAATTGAACATGGCCTCTAGGAAAGATCACTTCCCTCTCCCCTTCATTGACCAAATGCTAGAAAGGTTAGCTCAACACTCTCATTTTTGCTATCTAGATGGGTATAGTGGATTCTTCCAAATCCCTATCCACCCCGATGACCAAGAGAAAACGACTTTTACATGTCCATGGGGTACCTTTGCATATAGGAGAATGCCATTTGGGTTGTGTAATGCACCCGCCACCTTCCAAAGGTGTATGATGGCTATCTTTTCGGAATACATAGAAAATATCATGGAAGTGTTCATGGATGATTTCTCTGTTTATGGTTCTTCTTTCGATGATTGTTTGGCTAACTTGTCATTAGTGTTGCAAAGATGTGAGGAGACAAATCTCTTCTTAAATTGGGAAAAATGCCACTTCATGGTAAGTGAAGGGATTGTGTTAGGACACTTGGTGTCTAACCGTGGCATTGAGGTAGATAGGGCTAAGATTGAAACGATAGAGAAGTTGCCACCACCTACCTCGGTAAAGGGGGTAACGAGTTTCTTAGGGCATGCCGGTTTTTACCGGAGGTTTATTCAAGACTTCTCTAAAATTTCTAAGCCTCTCACTAACCTACTAATGAAAGATGTTGATTTTGTCTTTTCCAAGGATTGTCTCGAAGCTTTTTGTAGGTTGAAGAACGCCTTGATCTCCGCACCTATCATGCAACCTCCGGATTGGAGTCTACCATTTGAGATCATGTGCGATGCAAGCGATGTAGCCGTTGGGGCCGTTTTAGGGCAAAGGAAGGAAGGGCGCACTCATGCTATTTACTATGCTAGCAAGACGCTAGATGACGCCCAACTCAATTATGCTACCACCGAGAAGGAGTTGTTGGCGGTGGTGTATGCATTTGAGAAGTTCCGCTCGTACCTTGTTGGAGCGAAGGTCATAGATTATACGGATCATGCGGCGATCCGTTATCTACTTACAAAAAAGGATGCCAAAACAAGGTTGATCCGGTGGATCCTTCTTCTTCAAGAGTTTGATTTGGAGATACGAGATAAGAAGGGATCCGAGAACTCCGTGGCGGATCACCTTAGTAGACTCCCACCATTGGAGCTTGGGAAAGACAACATCCCGATAGATGATTCATTCCGGGATGAGCAATTGCAAATGGTGGAGGAATGTTTGTTCCAAGTGGCTAGAGGAAGTGAACCGTGGTACGCCGACATCGTGAACTACTTAGTGTGTGAGGAAGTGCCTCTCGGATTTACATATGCACAAAGGAAGAAGTTCTTCAACGATGTAAGGCATTACTATTGGAGTGAGCCACTTCTATTCAAGAGAGGCCCGGATGGGGTGCTTAGAAGATGCATACCGGAGGATGAAGTGGAAAGTGTGATCCGGCATTGCCACTCCTTACCATGCGGAGGCCATGCTAGCTCACACAAGACGTGTGCAAAGGTATTGCAATCCGGTTTTTATTGGCCTAACTTGTTTAGAGATGTGCAAGGTTTTGTAGCGGCATGTGATGCTTCCCAAAGGACGGGAAACATCTCAAGGAGAAATGAAATGCCTTTGAATAACATCCAAGAAGTTGAGATTTTTGATGTGTGGGGTGTAGACTTCATGGGACCGTTCCCTTCTTCATGTGGCAATCTCTACATCCTATTGGCGGTGGACTATGTGTCAAGATGGGTAGAGGCGATCGCCTCTCCTACGAATGATGCCAAGGTGGTAGTGCGATTCTTCAACCGGGTGATCTTCCCTAGGTTTGGAACACCAAGGGTAATCATTAGTGATGGAGGGAAGCACTTCACAAATAGGCACTTTGGAGCACTTTTGGCCAAGTATGGGGTGACTCATAAGGTGGCAACACCTTACCATCCCCAAACTAGTGGTCAAGTGGAGATCTCCAACCGAGAGATCAAGGCCATCCTCGAGAAGACGGTGTCTAGGACAAGGAAGGATTGGGCTATGAAGCTCAATGACGCACTATGGGCATATAGAACCGCCTTCAAGACACCAATTGGAACCACTCCCTACAAGTTGGTCTATGGCAAGTCTTTCCATCTTCCGGTGGAAATGGAGCATAGAGCTTATTGGGCCATTAAGTGGCTAAATTTTGACCTCAAGGAAGCGGGAGAAAAGAGGTTGCTTGATATAAACGCCCTTGAGGAGCTCCGGTTGGAAGCTTATGAGAATTCCCGGATCTACAAGGAGAGAACCAAGAGGTGGCATGACAAGAGGATCATTCCAAAGGAGTTGTGTGAAGGAGATCTTGTCCTTCTCTTCAACTCAAGGCTAAGGCTTTTTCCCGGAAAGCTCAAATCAAGATGGACCGGGCCATATGTGGTAAAGAAGATCTTTCCCCATGGAGCCATTAAAATAGGAGGGGAGCATTGTGGAAATTTCAAAGTGAATGGGCATCGCTTGAAGAAGTATATTCCGGGGGCCCCGGTAGACATGATTGCCCCGCTTCACCTCGAATAGACGCTCCCGAGTTTGGTCAAGCTAATGACCTTAAAATAGCGCTTGGTGGGAGGCAACCCATTGGTAACATTTTTCCCTTTTCATTTTTGCTTAGATTTTTTCTGTTTTTGTGTGCTTTGTGTGTGTTTTGTCTACTTTCGTGTGTGAGTGCTAGAGCATTAGTGGCTTTGGAATCCTTTCTTGGCAATGAAAAATAATGATGATGAAACCCTCACCAATTATGGGTGGAGCGGACGCGGAACTTGGACGGCTAGCGGTGCCTAGCGCGGGTTCCGAAGCATTGATGGATGTTTAGAGCTCTCTACCATGGTTGATAGGATCATCCAACATCAATTCACTTGAGAATTCCCAAATACCATAGCAAACAATTTTACATTGTGAGAACCTTCTTTCACTCTCTCTACTTCATTTACACATTGGGGACAATGTGTTTCTAAGTATGGGGGTGGGGTTTACATGATCCTTTGCATGATGAGCATCTAGGGTAGTTTAATATTTTCACATGTCTTGCATTGTACATACATATTCCGAAAATCCCATTAAAAATCAAAAAATTTTAAACTTTTTGTGCTTTCTAGGCTTGGATATGATCCTAATGATGAAACTTGTCTTGTGATTGGCTATGGATGGCCTTATGTGTTGAATTGATAAATGCATATGTGGACTTGAACTACTTCTCTTAAATTCTATGAATGACTTGTGATCATGATGGAAGCCTAGAATAGATTGAGTATTGAAAGTCGAAATTACATGATAGTTCTTGCATACCATCTAGGAATGAATGAGGCATTTCATCTTTCTCTACTTCTCATCTTGATCATGATTGCTTGAGCACCTCAATTGATATAAAATCGACCTCCTTTAAACCCATCCGGGAATAGGAGCATGCTAGTGTGTTGAAATGTGTGAAAAGCAAGTACAAGGTGAAGATGTAATGAAAAGAATGTCGTGAATAAAATGCTGAAATTATTTTGGAAGTGTAGCCAAATATAGGTTTGGGGGCGTTGGTTTAAATGACAAGTAACTCGGTACACTTCACATAATCGGGTGTTGGTGCCTTTCCAAAGTCAAATGAACCAATAGCCCTAACGAGCTTTGGTATGTGTGCCCGGTGTGGATGCACCTCGAAAAAGAGAAAAAGCGCGAGGATGGCTAATCACCGAGGTTTCGGCTATTGTACACCAATGCCATTGTCTCAAAAATGAGTTAAAGAAAAAGAAAAGAAAGCAAGATAGGGAAAAATATACACTTGGAGGAAGTTGATCGAGGACAAGGATGTGGGGTTAGTTCCATTCCTAGATTAGCATCACATAGCCTAAAGAATCCCCCGCCCAATTGCAACGTTTCTTGGCCTTTTATGTCACAAGCCCTTATGACCTACTTGCATGTTTGTAAGGCTTAGTAATCTAGATTGGATAGACTCTTGATCTTTTGGACCACTTCATCCTCACATCTCACGCATACTTTTCAGTTAAGTACAATTGTCTTTCCATGCCCTTATTGTTTGATACATAATTGTTTATCCAATTGCCATCGATCATGACTATGAAGGTGATCCAATAGTAGAAGCACAAAACCCAAAAAGATTTTTGTCATTTCCCTGCATACATAAATCATGTCATCTCTTAGTCTATAGTTGGGAATTTGCTCGGGGACGAGCAAACCTTAAGTATGGGGTATTTTGATAACACGATTTATAACATAGTTTTAGATGTACATTTAGATAGAATTCTCGCTCATTCATGCATGATCTAGCATTAGTTCAAGACGTTTTACACTCAATTCACGTATTTTGTCGGGATAGACGTCTACACGGACTTGTGCGCGTTTTGTTGGTATTTCGGGAAGTTTAGGAGCTTAAACGATGCGTTTGAGGATCGTTCATTTAGATGACACACCCTCGGACTCATTAGGACACAAGACAAGGGCTAAGGAGGACTCATGGAACCTTGCCAACACAAGCCATGCACAAAACCACAGCTTAATGATCCAAGGCAAAGTTTCTGCACGGAATCACGGTTCTCTGACAGACCACGGCCGTGGAAATGACCGTGGATTTTGCCAGATTCTCGTGACAGCTGTGCCACGACTCTCATGGCCAGCTCATGCAAGTTTGTTATAAAAGTGGTCCTTCATGGGTTGTGAGATGCAGCTGGGGAGTTTGGGGAGCAGCTCATCCATTATCCATTTCTCTCTAACAAAATATATTCTCAAGAACAAAGAGTTTTTCTAGGAAGGAAAGTGTCAAAGAGAAGAAGAAGAGCTCCATTGAAGAGGAGGAGAAGAACACACACCATAGCTTTCTTGTATTTCGGATTTTCGTTTTCTAGAGATTGTATGAACCTTTGAACCTTCTTTTGGAAGGGTTGTAAGTGGCTCTATTCTAATCCTCAGTTTAGTTTTGAATTAAGATCACTTGTTCATCTCTTTTCTTTCTTTATATTGCAATGGATGTTTTGATCTTATGTTTGTTTGTCTCGATTTTCATTATGAATGTTGTAGGCTAAATTGATGTGGTTCTAGGGTAAGGAAAGGATGGTTATGGCTAGAGCTATGATAGGACGGACTTAGATTTACCTTTGGATGACTTTTGCTGATGAACATGGTTCCTGTTAGAAATCACGGGTAGTTCTTGAAGAACGACGGCCGTGGTTTCGGAAGAACAAACCGTGATTCCCCCTGGTTCGAAGGACCGTTCCTTAGACCATAAAATGTTGAGACCCTAAGTGTTTGTTGAGTTTAACCTACCCTAGGGTGACTTAGTGTAGTGACTAAGTGTTAGGAGAGACTTACCCGGTAATCCTTGCCCTTAGAATCTAAAATAGCAAACCTTAGATAAGTGGTGAGCCTAATAAGCCGCCATTGGATTAAATGTGCTAGGATAGTGTTCGCCCCTAGAGGTGTGTGCAAATAAGCTTTAAATTTATAAAACTGAAATCAAGCAAGCGAACCCGCAGTGTACGGATCGATATAGTTAAGCAAGAATTCCAAAGTATCGAACACAGGGATTTGGGTGGAACGAACTCGATTACAGGTTATCAAGCGGTGAATATGAGAGTTTTGCAGATATTGGGAAAACAACAATCCTAAAGATCCAAGTATCCAGCTGTGGCATTCGATTCAAGATATACTAATAATATAAAGACAGAGTTGAGATATGCAAAGGTATACTAAAGTAAGGTAATCGTACGGTTGAGGTTCCAAAAACCTTATGTAACTCACCTAAAAGACTCTTCCTATACAGGTTGATGAGGCTCAATATAGAAAGATTCTAAAGACAAGGATTAGCATCAAATACCCAAACCTATAATCTAAAGATCAAGACTAACTTATCCGATTGAGGTTGTTGAGGCTCACAATCGAGGTAGAGGTTGTTGAGGCTTCACTACCACCTAGAAAAGACAAGTCTAAACTAAGCTAAAGCAAATCTTTAACTTTGGATCAAGGTAAAAGCAGGCTCGTAAACTTAAGGGAAATTACGGTCAGTTCTTGAGATTCCACGGTCGTGGAATCCAAGAACAGCCCGTAATTTAGGGTTTTCGGCGACAATTCTCTAACTCTCAGGGTCTATTCTGTTTGCGATCAATCTATCATCATCTAAGCCACAACTATCAACCCTTCACCTTAGAATTGTTAAGGGTTTTTAGCCAATAACAGTCATATTGATATTAATTCAAGATTTAAAAGGTAAAAGATGGGAACTTTCAAGAACTATCAATAATCTTCAATTGAATCTCAGAATCACAACCAAGAACAAGTGTTTGTCAAAAGATTCAAAACGGAATAAGCAATCAAAATCTTAGGAAAGAAAAGAAACGGGATGTCAATCCGATCCTAATTCAAACCTAAGCAAGAAGAGGGATCTTCTTGCAAAATCCTCCAAGAACTTCGATCTTCCACACGAAGATCACAAACGGCGACTCTCCAAAACGAACTTTGGAGCTTCAATGAGATCTCCCAAATCACCCCCAAGAATGAAGGTTTTTTTGTGTGTTGCTAAGCTTGCGTTTTTACCGCTAAACTTAGGGTTGAAAGGTCGTAAGCGACGTTCACGAGGTTAGGCGAGGTGACGGAATCTTGCTTCATCCGTCCTTTTTATAATGCAGGGCCAAATGTCGGCCCGACCCAAATCTTCAAGAGATCATGGCTTCGAAACGTGGCGAAGGGATTCGCCAAGATCACGGTCGTGGAAGATTCCACGACCGTAATTTTGAGGCGTGGAAACAAACACGGCTAGCTTCCACGGCCGTAATATCCCCTGGAATGAACATCGAATTCTGACTCACAATCCACGGCCGTAATTTAGGGTAAAACCGTGATTCTTGCCTTCATTCGTGCATTCCTCAATCTAATACTCCATTTTGCTTCCAACGAGTGTCCTCGATCTATGGACACATCAACTCAACTCTCCTTTGCTCGATTTCGTTCGGAAATAGCTCTAAATCACCTAAAATCAACATAGAACTCGTGTAGACATCCATATCGACAATATAGGCAATACTAGCTCATATATGCATAAAGCTCAATCAAAGACTATCAATATGAATCAAATACGATTAGAAAACGTGCCTAAAATATCACAATATTTCATGCTAACAAATAACCCCATACTTAACACTTGCTTGTCCCTAAGCAAGGTCTTTCAAAAAGCTCTAAACAAAGGTTAGGATGAAATATGTGTACCTTCTTTTGGATGAATGTGACTTCCAAAGAATAGATCATTCTCAAACCTTGCTTCAATCGTTTTTCAAACTTTCACACACTTAATCAGAGAGTAGAAGGCAAAGAAAAATCATGAACCAATTCAACTTCCAAACAAGCATTATAACCTTCAAACATTATCAAAATCAATCATAAGAATTTCAATTTAGATCACCAAGCCATATAACATTCTTTTGATCATAAGGACTTTCAAAGAAAAGGTCTAGAGTATGGAAGGGAAGGGAAAACTTTAAGGGAAAGTGGTGCATAAATCCGGGAAAGTGGACAACTACCTTCTTCTTCTTTTGCGGTTTCCGCAACACTTCACTTAGAGCTTTGCTCTCTTCTTTTCATTTTTCGACTTTACTTTTGGAGCTATGGATAGAGGTGCACAAAAACCGAAGCCTAGGAGATTGGCGTTTCTCATTTTTGCGAGATGCCTCAAACCCTTAGCGCACATACCATAATCCGCTAGGAATATCGCTCAATCCGACTTTGGCAAGACACAAACACCCGGCTATGTGAATGGTGCCGAGTTACTCATCGTCATGATTGACTTCCCCAAACCTATAGTTTCTTTCTATTCAATTGATTGCAAATATATGCTCTCATGGCCCTCCCACATCAAACATGCCTTTTTCTCATTCACTTTCCAAGTTCCCGGATGGGTAAGGGAGGCTAATATTTCGATGAGGAGTTAGATGATCAAAGAAAGAAGAAAGAAGGTATCGAATTGCCTTAATCATATCAACAAGAAGTATAGGAGCTTATAGTGTGATTTCAACTTCAATTCCTCAACATGATTTAGGTGACATTTTCACATTATAAAACTCGCAAAAGAGGCAAAATTCATTCATTCAAATCCTTTTTGGTTCACAATCCTTTTAAGCATGCAATTGTCATCAAACTCGATTCACAAGTAGTGATTATCATGGAAATCATCTCAATTCGTTAGAAGCATCAAATTTTCAAAATTTTTAAATTTTTATGGGTTTTTTTAAAGTTCTTTTTCATGCAATGCAAGAACGAAACGTGTAACATACAATGAACATGCAATGATAGTCTCGGAATAGAAGCAACATATAGAGTAGAGTTATTACAGACATTTAGTACATCCCACCCCATACTTAGGACGAACATTGTCCCTAATGTTCACAAGAAAGAACAAAAAAGAAAGAAAAGAAAAAGAGAACTCACAAATGGTGGCGGGAATGTCTAAAAACGAGCTGTCCGGTCATCTATCACTGCGGTGCCGGTGGAGGTGGGAACGGGGAGAAACTCGGATCATAGTACCGCCCAAACTGCTGGCGGTAGACGTCCCTCATCATGTGGTCAAGGTCGTCCAAGTGTCTGTCTCTAGCGTCCGCCCGGATCTCCAATGCTCCGACTCTGTCTGAAAGTCCGGTAGCCCAATCCGGCATCTGCTCGTACCATCCCGGAGGCTGACCGTACCATGTGGGGGCGTCGGCTGGTGCTGGTGCTGGTGGTGGTGGTGGTGGCTGTGTCGTGGACCAAGGAGGGGGTGTGTCGTACCAAGTGGGAGGTGTAGTCATCCACGTGGGCCTCTCGCTCACACTGGCGCGGCGAGATGACGAGCCTGAAGCTCTAGCTGGGCGTGGAGAGCGCCTAGGTACATCCTGGGTCGCATCCGGCTGATCCGGAAACGAGCCGAACTCCTGCTCTGCTCCTCCACCACTCTCGTACTGCTCTCCCATGTCCTCCTCATCATCAGCCGGTGGTGGGACGTAAGGGGGAGCTACAAGCCTGTTCGCATGCATCGCAGCGAACGTCTCCTTCCAATTGTGGCGTCCCGCCACAATGGAGTACTCTGGCAGCCACTCTATACCCCTGCCTGTCCTACTCTCCCAGGGCATGCCCGCATAAGGCGGACCTCTATGTGTGGGGAAGATGAGTCCCCTAACCATGAACGCATGTAATCCTAGAGGTACGGCGGGTATGCGGGTGCAGGCTGAAAAGTCGACACCAAATGTCCTAGCTATGTGGGTCACTATCCCACCATATCCAATGTTCCCTCTCGACTTGTTCTTAAGCTTACTCATCGTCGCCGCCAAAAGGGTAGCACAATCCGCGCGGCATCCATGAAGCATGGCGTAGAGAAGGAATAACTCATCCGTCTTGATCTTTTGGGGCGTCTCCGTCCTAGGAAAGAGACACTCCGAAAGAACTCGGTGAGCTATCTTCAAGGCCAAATGGTACATCAATTTGGCCTTGGTATCAGTTGGATGCCAACGGTCCTCGTCGGCATAGATCATCGCCACTTCCTCCCAAAAATCCTTGGCGGAAACGTTCCTAGGGAGGCGACCGTTGTAGGTCTCATGGAACCCAAAAATGGCTCCGAATTCAACTATACTCAGATGGTAGTCTCTATTCATGAGACGGAAGGAGACGGTCCTATCAACATGGCTGTGCTCGAAAGATGTCACAACCTCTCGGGTGATCTCCTCATAAGCGTCTTCACGAATGTTCGTGAAGACGGTCAAACCGGCTCTATCCAAGAGCCATGTGAGGTCATCTACTATGTTGAGAGGATGTAGATCCTCCAACAACAGATATCTAGGACCTATCACTGTCCTCTTCTCTATTCTCTCAAACGCAGCTTGGTAGTTTTCGTGTATGATCGGGATGCTAGGAGGAGGGGGTGAAGATGGAGGTGAAGGTGAGGATGGTGGTGAGGGGGATGAGGGTGGTGGTGCCCTAGATGTGGAAGGGTTGCCCTTTCTCTTCTTATTCTGTTCCCCTATCTTTTCCTTAATCCTTCCCGAAACTCTCCTCACAAAGTCCATTCTGTTGGAAATTACGGTCTGTTCTTCGTAAACCACGGCCGTGGAACCTGGATAGACCGTAATTCGACACAGAAATTCTCAATTCTCAGCAAATCAGCAATCAAACTCCACAACAAGCAGTCCTAATCTAATTTCTTCCGATTTCAATCAGTTCTTCCTAAAAATTTCTAATAAAAACGAACAAAAACGACTAGAATCAAGAAGGGAGCAAAAACCTATTTTTCGGATTGAAAAATCCGAAATGCGGGTTTGTTGATTGTTTTCCACTCGATTTGTTGCTTGGATCCTGTTCTTGGTTGGATTTGCTTCAGTTTAGGAAGAAGAATCGTTAAAAACGATTAAAGAACGAAGATTTGGGAGAATCTGCGGGTTTTCGGTATTTAGGGCGTGGAAATTGGGGGTTTTGTGGTGTTTTTGTGGTGAAGTGTGGCTTTTATACTCGCAGGCAAAATTTCAAAAATCACGGTCTGTCGGGGTATTCCACGGCCGTGGAAATGTACGGACCCGTAATTTTTGTGATTTTTCACAGGCCTTTGAGAATTACGGCTACTGTAGCTATGACGACCGTGATTTAGACCGTGGAACTCTCTGTAAAGCTTCAAAGTCCAAATTTCGTCACTTCTCTTCGACATTATCCCTCCTTTCTCCTTTTCCATCGATCCTACAACCAAAAACACAAACATACCGGAAGAAATCGAGGCAAAAGTAAAGCAAAAACTTCTATTCTAATCTAAAACTATGAATCGAAAACAAAAACGAAAATACAATACCTTGGGTTGCCTCCCGAGAAGCGCTTTGTTTAAGGTCCGTAGCTAGACCATTCTCGCACTTATTCGAGTGCGGTAGGTGCAAACTCCTCAGCTTGGAGTTCCGGTGAGTACTTCTTGAGCCGTTGGCCGTTCACCTTAAAACTTCCGCTAGCTTCACCCCATACTTCAACTGCACCATGGGGGAAAATACGCTTAATTAGAAAAGGTCCAGTCCAACGAGATTTTAACTTACCTGGAAAGAGGCGAAGTCTCGAATTGAAGAGGAGAACTTGATCTCCTTCTTTGAAGTCTTTTGGGATGATATGCTTATCATGCCAACGCTTTGCCCTTTCCTTGTAGATCTTAGCGTTTTCGTAGGCGTTCAAACGGAGTTCATCCAGCTCATTGATGTCTAGGAGACGCTTTTCTCCCGCTTCCTTCATGTCGAAATTCAGCCATTTGATAGCCCAAAACGCTTTGTGCTCTAGCTCTACCGGAAAATGACAAGACTTCCCATACACAAGGTTGTATGGTGTGGTTCCTATGGGAGTCTTGTATGCAGTCCGGTATGCCCATAATGCGTCATCAAGTTTCAAGGACCAATCCTTCCTAGTCCTTGAAACCGTCTTCTCTAGAATTCCCTTGATCTCCCTATTTGAGATCTCGACTTGTCCGCTCGTTTGTGGATGGTAAGGGGTGGCGATCTTGTGAGTAACCCCATACTTGGCTAGAAGAGCTTCAAAGCGACGGGCTATGAAGTGAGAACCTCCATCACTAATGATCGTCCTTGGCGTCCCGAATCGCGGAAAAATGGTCTTGTTGAAGAACTTAACCACCACTATGGCGTCATTTGTGGGAGAGGCAATTGCTTCGACCCATCTAGAGACGTAATCTACCGCCAATAGTATGTATTGGTTTCCACAAGAAGAAGGGAACGGTCCCATGAAATCGACTCCCCAAACGTCGAAAATCTCCACCTCTTGGATGTTGTTGAGGGGCATCTCGTTCCTCCTAGAGATATTGCCTGTTCTTTGACAAGCATCGCAACAAGAAACAAAGGATTGCACATCTTTAAATAAAGTAGGCCAATAGAATCCAGATTGCAATACCTTTGCGCTAGTTTTGTTCGAACTAGCGTGTCCTCCACAAGGTAGTGAATGACAATGACGGATGACACTTTGCATCTCATCTTCCGGCACACATCGCCGGATGATGCCATCCGGACCTCTCTTAAAGAGGAGAGGCTCGTTCCAATGGTATTCCCGGACGTCCTTGAAGAACTTCTTCTTTTGTGCGTATGACAATCCGGGTGGTATCTCCTGGCAAACCAAATAGTTAACGAAATCAGCAAACCATGGTTCGTTACCCTTGGAGATTACCTTGATGCACTCCTCTATGATATGTAGGTGTTCGTCCGGAAAGGAGTCATCAATGGGTAAGTGGTCGTCCTCTAGATGTGTTAGACGACTCAAATGATCCGCAACAGAATTTTCCGAGCCTTTCTTGTCGCGGATCTCAAGATCGAATTCTTGTAGGAGAAGAATCCATCTAATCAGCCTTGGCTTCGCATCTTTCTTAGCAAGGAGGTATCGGATCGCAGCATGATCCGTGTAGACAATCACCTTTGCACCTACAAGATAAGAGCGAAACTTGTCAATAGCATAGACAATGGCTAGAAACTCTTTTTCCGTAGTGGCGTAGTTGAGCTGGGCTTCGTCTAGCGTCTTGCTAGCGTAGTATATGGCGTGGGTTCGTCCTTCCTTTCGTTGCCCAAGAACAGCTCCAATAGCTACGTCACTAGCATCACACATAATGTCGAAAGGGAGAGTCCAATCCGGAGGTTGGATAATGGGTGCTGAAATTAGAGCTTGCCGAATGGTGTTGAACGCATCTAGACATTCCTGAGAAAACTCAAAAACCGCATCCTTCATCAATAAATTAGTAAGAGGTTTTGATATCTTAGAAAAGTCTTGTATGAAACGTCTATAAAATCCAGCATGTCCTAGGAAACTTCTTACTCCCTTCACCGAAATTGGGGGAGGAAGTTTCTCTATGGTCTCTATTTTAGCTTTGTCTACCTCTATTCCTCTATTAGAGACTAAGTGACCTAAAACGATTCCTTCCTTAACCATGAATTGACACTTCTCCCAATTAAGAACTAGGTTAGTGTCTTCACATCTTTGCAAAACAAGAGAAAGGTTGGAAAGACAATCGTTAAAGGAGGAACCGTAAACGGAGAAGTCGTCCATGAAGACTTCCATGATTTCCTCCACATATTCGGAGAAGATGGCCATCATGCACCGTTGAAAGGTGGCTGGGGCGTTGCAAAGCCCGAACGGCATTCTCCTATAAGCGAACGTACCCCAAGGGCACGTGAATGTGGTCTTCTCTTGATCGTCCGGATGTATCGGGATCTGAAAGAAACCACTATAACCGTCAAGGTAGCAAAAGTATGAATGTTGTGCTAACCTTTCAAGCATTTGATCGATGAATGGCAATGGAAAGTGATCCTTCCGCGTTGCGTTGTTGAGCTTGCGGTAGTCTATGCACATTCGCCATCCTGTTACGGTTCGGGTAGGAATGAGTTCGTTGTTCTTATTGGTGATGACCGTCATTCCTCCCTTCTTCGGAACTACTTGAACTGGGCTCACCCACTTGCTATCGGAGATAGGATAGATGATACCTGCATCAAGAAGTTTAAGAATTTCCTTCTTGACAACCTCCTTCATGGTCGGATTCAACCGCCTTTGAGGTTGTCTTGAAGTTCTAAAGTCCTCCTCCATTAGTATTTTGTGCATACATAAGGAAGGTTTAATTCCTACTAAGTCCTCAATAGTGTACCCTATGGCTTTTCTATGTTTCCTAAGGACAATCATGAGCTGCTCATGTTCATCTATGCTTAATTCGGAACTAACGATAACCGGGAAGGTAGAATTAGATCCAAGAAAAGCGTACCTTAGATGAGTAGGAAGTGGTTTAAGTTCCATTGCTTTCGGAACTTCTAATGGTCCTTGAGGAGCTTCCGATGTTTCCTTAGAGGTTTCTAAGGATGTTGCATGGTTTGGAGAGGAATTGGAACAAGTTGAAGAAGTGTGCCGATCGCCCTTTTCCACGGTCAAAATCACGGTCTCCCCTGGTGTTCCACGGCCGTGGAGTGCTCTGGAATGGAGGTCGATTTTGGTCATGGAATCCACGGTCGTGGAATACAGAGTATGACCGTGGATTCGAGTGTTTTCGGCCTCATCGTGGAGTTTCTCAAACTCCACTTCATACATCTCTTCTTGTGCTTCTAAGGCTTCAATTTCCTCTTTGCACTCTTCCTCTTCCCTTACACTGGTTAGACTCATAGTAATAACCTTTTGCAAAGGATCGTTAAAGAGAATTGCACTTACCTCCTCCCTAGATAAACCTTCTTCGTCTTGGACATTGTAAATGTCCTCATCAAAGATTGGCTCCTTCACTAGAGTGGAAAGAACAAACTCTACTTTCTCTTCCCCAATGTCGAAGGCGAGTCTCCCATTCTTGCAATCGACCATGCAGCCGGAAGTTGCAAGAAACGGTCTTCCGAGTATGATCGGGACCGGACTATCTGCAGGAATGTCAAGCACGACAAAATCAATGGGAACAAAGAACTTGCCTAGTTTGACCGGAACGTCTTCTACAATACCGACGGGACGAGTAATGGATCGATCCGCCATGTATAACGTCATCTTTACCGGTTTAGGGTCGCCTAAACCGATCTTCCTACATAGTGCAAGTGGTATGATGCTCACACTTGCTCCCAAATCACATAAAGCGTCATATGTGATCTCTCCCACTCCAATGGGAATGCAAAATGACCCCGGATCTTTCAGCTTTGGGGGCATTTTCTCCTTCATGGTCTTGATGAGATCCGAAGAATCCGAACTCATCTTGACCTCTCCAAAATCTTCTAGCTTCCTCTTGTTAGAGAGGAGCTCCTTCAAGAACTTACCATAAGCCGGCATACCTACAATAGCATCGATGAAAGGTATATTAATATGCAGTTTGCTCATGAGTTCTATGAACTTACCGAATTGTTTATCTAGGCGCGCCCGCGCTCTAGATTGAGGGAACGGTAGGGGAGGTTTGAAAGCTGGAGGAGGAACATAGACATCTTCCTTCTCCTTCCCCTTTTCTTTGCTCTTCTCTACGGGGACTTCAACAAACGTAGGCTGCGGATCGGTGGTAGTCACTCCGCTCCTAGTTGTAATCGCCATTACCCTTCCCTTAGGGTTGTCCTCCGTCTTTCCTGGAAGTTTCCCTTGATTTCTAGGAACTTCCTCCGCATGGTTGAACATTTGGTTTTCCAAAACCTTTTGAGCTTTGTCAACCTTAGAAATTTGATCATCAACCTTGATGATGCGGTTCTCCAACCCTTGAAGCTTTCCCAAGATCGTTTCCAACATGGGATCCGGCTTCTCCTTTCCCGTATCGTTTCCTCCATTTGATGATTGCCCCTGGCTTTTCAAAGGAGTAGAGGAAGAAGAGGGTGGAGTTAGTGAATTGGAATTGGAAGGATAGGAGTTACCGGAATTTTGTTGATTGGAGCGCCAATTGTTGTTGTTCGAACCCCGATTGTTGTTCCAATTGTTGTTGTTCCGGTTGTTGTTGTTTCCATTCCAATTGTTGTTCCGGTTATTGTTCCGGTTATTGTTGTTGCGGTTGGTGTTATCACCGCCGTTGTTGTTGCCTAAATAGCCAACATCCTTCTCTTGTTGCTTTGGGAAGTTGGTCTTGATAGTCTCCTTCAACTCTTTGATCTCATTGTTGAGGGAGAAAATCTGATTTTGAGCTTCATGTGTGAGCTTTGCTCCTTGCTCCACACGATTTCCCTCCACTTTCCGGTGGGAATACTTCTCTATGACTCTTGCTTGCTTCTCAATGAAGTCCCAAGCGTCATCTTCTCTCATGTCCATGAATGTTCCGCATGAGAGGGATTGAAGGTTGAATTGCGTTCCCGCATCCAGCCCCTTGTAGTAAATCTCCAGCAAGGCAAGTTTGGATATGCCATGATGAGGGCAATCCAAGAGCAAATCCTGAAACCTTTCCCAAGATTGAAACAAACTTTCGTTAGGTCTCATAGAAAAAGCATTAATCTTACCTCTAAGTTCCGCCGTTTTGGAGGGCGGAAAGAACTTGGTGAGAAACTCTGCGGAGGGGTCTTCCCATGTCTCTAGTTTCCCACTAGGAAGAGCTTGGTACCAAGATAGCGCTTTCCCTTTCAGAGAGAAAAAGAAAGGTTTGAGCTTATAGCTGTTGGTAGTGGCGCTCTTTGGTCTCATTGTCTCCATCATACACTCAAAGTTTTGCAAGTGTTGGTGTGGAGATTCAGTGCTTGTACCGCCAAACTGGCTTTGACGAACAAGAGTGATAACTTGAGGGTTGAAACTAAACCCTTGTACATCTTCAGCATCAAAGTTCACACCTAAACGGCGTGGTTGTTGTGTTGGATCCATCCGCTGGCCAAGAGTTCTTGGCTCATTATCCACACGTTCGACTCTCGCATTTCTAGGTGGAATGCGACGGTTAGCAGCTCCTTGCTGATTGAAAGGATTTATATTGATCGTGGGATCAATCTCTTCTAAAGGAGGCATGGAAGAATCACTATCGTCGGTGGATGAGTAGTTTCTTCTTCTTGACCTTGTCCTCCTTCTCGAGGACTTCTTGCCCACCTTGTCTTCAAGGTCGCTCATCTTTATCTTCATTTGAACGATCATGTCTTGTAGACCGTTAACTTGAGTTTGATGACGATCCATCTCATCTTGGAGGAGAGTCTCATTCCATCGGAGTTGAGCTTCTTTCTCCGCCAACTTAGTTTGAAGATCGCGCTCGTTTTCTTCAGCCATCTTCCTTTCCTTGCGCTTTTGCCTCAAGGTTTTCTCTAGCTCTTGATCAAGAGGTAAGAGATCTTCTGTATTCCTAGACCTGCGCATGCACTCAAAGAAAAGTCAAATAACGAGAGCAAGCTCCCAAGCTTGACAACCGGCTACCGGATTCGGACGAAGCCAAATCCCCGGCAACGGCGCCAAAAACTTGTTCGCCCCTAGAGGTGTGTGCAAATAAGCTTTAAATTTATAAAACTGAAATCAAGCAAGCGAACCCGCAGTGTACGGATCGATATAGTTAAGCAAGAATTCCAGAGTATCGAACACAGGGATTTGGGTGGAACGAACTCGATTACAGGTTATCAAGCGGTGAATATGAGAGTTTTGCAGATATTGGGAAAACAACAATCCTAAAGATCCAAGTATCCAGCTGTGGCATTCGATTCAAGATATACTAATAATATAAAGACAGAGTTGAGATATGCAAAGGTATACTAAAGTAAGGTAATCGTACGGTTGAGGTTCCAAAAACCTTATGTAACTCACCTAAAAGACTCTTCCTATACAGGTTGATGAGGCTCAATATAGAAAGATTCTAAAGACAAGGATTAGCATCAAATACCCAAACCTATAATCTAAAGATCAAGACTAACTTATCCGATTGAGGTTGTTGAGGCTCACAATCGAGGTAGAGGTTGTTGAGGCTTCACTACCACCTAGAAAAGACAAGTCTAAACTAAGCTAAAGCAAATCTTTAACTTTGGATCAAGGTAAAAGCAGGCTCGTAAACTTAAGGGAAATTACGGTCAGTTCTTGAGATTCCACGGTCGTGGAATCCAAGAACAGCCCGTAATTTAGGGTTTTCGGCGACAATTCTCTAACTCTCAGGGTCTATTCTGTTTGCGATCAATCTATCATCATCTAAGCCACAACTATCAACCCTTCACCTTAGAATTGTTAAGGGTTTTTAGCCAATAACAGTCATATTGATATTAATTCAAGATTTAAAAGGTAAAAGATGGGAACTTTCAAGAACTATCAATAATCTTCAATTGAATCTCAGAATCACAACCAAGAACAAGTGTTTGTCAAAAGATTCAAAACGGAATAAGCAATCAAAATCTTAGGAAAGAAAAGAAACGGGATGTCAATCCGATCCTAATTCAAACCTAAGCAAGAAGAGGGATCTTCTTGCAAAATCCTCCAAGAACTTCGATCTTCCACACGAAGATCACAAACGGCGACTCTCCAAAACGAACTTTGGAGCTTCAATGAGATCTCCCAAATCACCCCCAAGAATGAAGGTTTTTTTGTGTGTTGCTAAGCTTGCGTTTTTACCGCTAAACTTAGGGTTGAAAGGTCGTAAGCGACGTTCACGAGGTTAGGCGAGGTGACGGAATCTTGCTTCATCCGTCCTTTTTATAATGCAGGGCCAAATGTCGGCCCGACCCAAATCTTCAAGAGATCATGGCTTCGAAACGTGGCGAAGGGATTCGCCAAGATCACGGTCGTGGAAGATTCCACGACCGTAATTTTGAGGCGTGGAAACAAACACGGCTAGCTTCCACGGCCGTAATATCCCCTGGAATGAACATCGAATTCTGACTCACAATCCACGGCCGTAATTTAGGGTAAAACCGTGATTCTTGCCTTCATTCGTGCATTCCTCAATCTAATACTCCATTTTGCTTCCAACGAGTGTCCTCGATCTATGGACACATCAACTCAACTCTCCTTTGCTCGATTTCGTTCGGAAATAGCTCTAAATCACCTAAAATCAACATAGAACTCGTGTAGACATCCATATCGACAATATAGGCAATACTAGCTCATATATGCATAAAGCTCAATCAAAGACTATCAATATGAATCAAATACGATTAGAAAACGTGCCTAAAATATCACAATATTTCATGCTAACAGATAGTTGCTTAGGACTTCCATTTCCAAGACTTACCCAGTAAGGATAGGTTAGATCCCTAATTAACAATCCGGTTTGTGTAGAATTCCTATCCTTAGGTTCTTAGAGACTTACCCGGTAATGAGACCTTAGGTGTGGACTAGTTGGACCAAGAGACCTACCCGGTAATTGATCCCAAATTAGATACACTTAATCCCAACATATCATAGTTAATCCAAAGAATGAATAGCTAACTTGAGATCTATGCCATAACCGGAACTTCCAACCCCTAGAATCCGTCTTTTCTTTACTTGATCATTATCTCGTTTGGTTTGTTCATTTGTGCTGATTTTTAGTTTAGTTTGATTGTTTACTTTGCATGAATTGTGATCTTTGATTGATCACCAAAAACCGAAAAAAAACAATTGAGATTTTTATTTCTTTGTTTCCTCCTTTTCTAACCTTAGACCTTCACTAAACTTAATCACAAAAACCGAATCAATTTCACCTTAGTCTTTGTGTTCGACCTCGGAATACTATCCGTACTACAAACGTCCCGTACACTGCGGGTGCGCTAGAAGTTAGGATAAATATAACGAGTACAAATTTAAGGCTTATTGTGTGCACACTTTTTAGCGTAACACCCACTGAGGCGATGCAGACATGCTATCGCGATGAAGGCTAGGTGTTAAATCTCGGGGCAGCACGACAAAGAAAAGGTAGGTAGAGGAGATCGTGGACGAGAAGAAGATGCAACGTACCTTGGGGATGTATCTGGATGCGAAGAAGGAGGAAAGCGAGGGATTTCAGTGTGATTCCTGGAGTAATGGCAACGTGTAACTCCACCTCCAGCAAAGCTCCACGCAAGCGCTGTACGTCTCTTCTGGGCTGGCGGAAGCTGTGGCCGATCTGGGCTGCTACTGAAGGAAGGAGATGATCTTCTGCGTGACTTCAGGCGGTTATAGCATGATCTCCTCAGCCGTTACGTGGAATAAAGAAGGAGAGAAGAGGGGCTGCTGTTACGTGGGTGGAGAGGAGAATGGCCGGCTGCTCCTATTCTTCTTCATGGGCTTCAACTTGCATCTGGGCCAGCACACAAGCAAGGAGGTGGGTTGTAGCAAGGCAAATGTTGGGCTTAAGCAAAGGTAAAGGCTGGTTGAAGCAAAGGCAAGGCCTTGTCAAAAAATGTCATGGTCTCGTCAAATCTCGTAATGGTCTCGTCATGACTTTGTCAAGGACATGTCATAATATAAACTAGGGTTTCATAGATTAGGATTTGATATAAAATTCAATCATTGTATGTGAAGTGCGGTTATATAAAATGATAAAATTTTGAGATAGTGTGTACGACTTGGTAGACAGAGAAAGATCAACGGATCGAAATCCGGTTTGCTACGGAATTAAACGGAATAAAAATTTCCCGGATATTACATCAGTACCCCCTTAAATTATGTTTCGTGCCGAAACTTAGAATAAACCATTATTCCGTGTCTCCTACAAATAAACGGATTTAACTCGATAACTTTAACATAATCCCTCTCGTTTCCTGACATACAAGACTACTGAATCATCAATCATGCAACACTTAACATAATTCCTCAAGCAACTATATAATCACAAAAGTCACACACAACATTTGAGTAATAAACCGTCGATACAGAAGTAACAACTAACTCCGCAAAGAACTCAGGATAACTATGTCTAATACTCTCCTCTGTCTCCAAGGTGGCCTCATCGGCTCCTCGTCTAGACCACTAGATCCTCAACATCGGTATCTCCTTGGACTGCAAGCGTCTATTACTGCGCTCCAGGACGGCTACTAGGTACTCCACAAAAGTGTGGTCAGGCTCAGCTATCAGGTCCTCATGGATGATGACGTGTCTGGAGTACGGTATGTACTCTCTCAGCTGAGATACATGAAAGACCGGATGGACCCCCTCCAATCTCGGTGGCAGTGCTAATCTGTAGGCAACCTCTCCGACTCTCTCCAAGATCTCAAATGGGCCAACATATCAGGGACTCAGCTTCCCTTTAATGCCGAAACACCGGACGCCTCTCTTCGGCCAACATATCATGAGCCTCACGTAGTATCCTCTGTCTCAACTCACTGTCTGATGGCACACAGATGCGGTCCTGACGTCTCATCATTCCATCAACACCAATAGTGAACTGAGGTGCATCATCTCGAGACATTCGGTCTCGGATCCGGGTCAAAGTCGGACAGGTCTCCTGCCTTTGTCGGATCTCGCTCAAAAGATCAGGGAGTAACTCTAAGGTAGCCAGCTGATGAGTTGCATATGGTAACTACATCTCTACCTCCAACCAAGCTTCATCTCTCTACGATTGTGGTTGTACTGTCAACCAGGCTATCGCCTTCTCCCGAGGCGTCTTCCAACTCAAAGCGTCAGCAACTACATTCGCCTTTCCGGGGTGGGATAGAATCTCAAGGTCGAAATCCTTGATCAACTCTAACCACCGCCTCTGGCGGTTATTCAACTCCTGTTGAGTGAATATGTACTTCAGACTCTTATGGTCTTTGAAGATCTGACATGTCGCCCCATAGAGATAGTGACGCCAGATCTTAAGGGCACGTGGACTACTGCAGCGAACTCTAGATCATGTGTGGGGTAGTTCTCCTCATACGTCTTCAACTGTCGAGATGCATAAGCTATGACTTTACCCCTCTGCATCAAAACACACCCCAAGCCTAGCTTCGATGCGTCATTGTATACTACAAAGTCTTCTGTACCCTCAGACTGTTCAAAAATCGGAGCACACATCAATCTCCTCTTCTGCTCCTCAAAACTCTGTTGACACGGCTCAGACCAGACAAACCGAGTGGTCTTCCTCAAAAGACAAGTAAGTGGTCGAGCAATTAGGGAAAACCCTTCCACAAACCGGCGGTAATAACCTGCCAATCTCAGAAAGCTGCGAACCTCCTTAACATTCTTCTGAGGTTGCCAAGAAGACAAGGACTCAATCTTTGCCGGATCTACCTTAATCTCCTCTACAGTCACTGCATGGCCTAGGAAGGACACCTATGACATCCAGAACTCGTACTTGGACAACTTAGCATGCAACAGGCTATCCTGCTGAATCTGTAACACTGTCCTCAATTGTCTGGCATGCTCCTCTTGGCTCCTAGAGTAAACTATGATGTCGTCAATGAAGACCACTACAAACTCATAGCGACTATACCTAGTCCAGAATGCCGTCTTAGGTATTTTCTGGTCTCTCACCCTCAGCTGGTGATAACCCGATCTCAAGTCTACCCTCACAAACAATACCGGTGCTCCCCAGGGAGAAATACTAGGGCGTATGAAGCCTTTCTCTAATAATTCCTCTAACTACTTCTCCAGCTCAAGCAGCTCTATCGGTGTCATGCGGTACGGAGCCTTCAAGATCGGTCTTGTGCCCGGATTTAACTCAATGCCGAAGTCAACACTCCTTTGTCAATCTAGAAATTGACCCCAACTTTTGCTCGGAAGAGCACTATTAGTCTCATTTGTTTGGAATGCTAAGTAACCGTTATCTGGACTAACGTAGGATCTGATCAAATAATCTGCTTCTTCTTACTCCTCTAATTTTTCCAATACGACTTCATTTGTATAACTATGATTTGTACCCTTTTCTTAGCCCGTAAGTGTACAACTGCTTACAACCATTCTCTTTATATCATTACTGATATAAGGGGGGTCATTTCTGACCGTCAACTCGTCCTTTAAATATTTTAATTAGATTTACTGACTTGACTTGTTCGGTGTTACTTGCACTCGTATCGATTTGACTTTGCAAATGTTGTTGTTGATCTTTTTAAGGACTTGTCCACATGTCGATAAGATTCATTTGTAACCATGTGGTTACTCTTCTTATATGCCAACCAATCACTACTAGTTAACCCGCACATGTAAAGTCTCCATTGTTACCATTTAGTCTATCGCTGCCCATCTACAAGATCATAGACTTACTTTTCTTCTATCTCTTTGAAGTTTGATTTACATGGTGGAAATCTATCTCCTCTAGTTTCCCCGTTTATACTCCTTTAGCTCTTTCTGTAATCTACACTTCTCTTTCTCACTATAAGGCCACTATACTCTTTCTTAGTTTAGCTATATCATTCATTTGCCGTCAACAGACTCATCAGATTTCCCACGATAGCTCGTAATTATATCTTCGTGATTCCTTTTACCTTAGTCATCAAACTGCTTGCGGTGCTCCGGTGTGGATCGTTGGTGTTGGTAACTTAAGTCCCTTTGTGAGAGGAGATTTATTATAGCCATTGGGTACGCCAAGATCATTTTTACCCACTCTTGTTCCTTAGTTGGTATTAAATTATAATGTTGTCTTTATAGTGATCCTTTGACTCTGCTTTTAGGATTCTATCATTCGGATATCTTTATCACAATCTCTCTTGTAACTCACTTGTCTTATATGAAGTCACTCCACCTCCATGCTTATGAAATCTACCCTCCACTTTCTGGCTAATCCCTAAGCTGCAGTTGTGCAGCTCTTTAAGTCTTCATAGTTGGTTCGACGACATATCTCTTCTTAACTCTCAGGTTACGAGTGTCTAGGTAGGACCCCTTGGTTAGGATGTCGACTTACTTTGCCAATAGTGGGCATATTCTGCCTTGCATCTAACAACAACCTTCATATTTTAGTCCGTTGGTAAGCTTAAATTTAATGTCTCTTGTTTAAATTGATTATATATCTTGCTTTGACATCCATTACTATGACTGTTTCTGACGGCATCCACGTTGTGCGTATCGTCATTTTACACCACACTTGAAAGAACCTTTGTGATGTCGCTCCCAATCTGCATCATTGTCGACAATCCAATGCTTTTCGGGAACTACTCTCATGTATAATCTTCATTTGAACCTATTAAGTTGACTCGGGATCCCCTTCATGCTATGGTCGTTGGTGTGGTCCTTCAGTCTTCACTTTTCCGTCTCGGCGTTCCTCAACCAGCTCTTAGGAGTTGTCCGCCGCTCGTCTACCCTAATGCACATAAGATGTGAATACTAATCCTCATGTTGACACCCTTCAAAATCTACTTAGATGTGCCAACGGAGTGAGAAACTCATTAAGTTTATCTCTATTAAGGACATAATATATTATTATGCTACTAACCTTCGGCATAACTTATCTATTGTACATATCTTTATACGTAGCTACTACGTTAATATAACATTTCTAAAAGTACTAAGCTGCCGAGATCCGCGGAGGTAGTGGTGGTCGTCCGTACTTCCTATCCCAACCCGACTATGCATGTATTTTAAAAACCAAAAATCCTTTGGAAAACTCAAACCCCTTTCGGGTTCTGTTTATTTTACTTATTTGACCTTTTAGAAGATTTCAAGTGCCATTGTTGCCAACCTAGAGCTCTGATACCATGTTGTAACACCCCAAGTTTCGCAACTCGGGGAGCTACTAGTTAGGACCTCACAGTGGGTCCCGATCTTAGTTTGCCAACAACTTAACTAGATCTTACAACAAGGCACAAATAAGAAAATTCATAAATCATAAAGTAGGTTTTAACAAAACAATGAATGTGACCAGAAACTGATAGCCGGCAACAACAAAGTCTTATAAATTGAGAAATGGTACAATCATAACTGAAAGACCAACAGAATAAATTGCACCCCATCCTAAGGAGTACGACACCCCGGCTGTCCACTACCATCCAGATCACTCGGCATCTGCTCTAACCTGTCGCAAGTCTAAAAAACTATAAATAGTTAGCTAACTAATCAAATATAAGTAGAAAGATAAATAGCACAAACACACGGAAGAAGAATATAAACACTCAACATGCTGGCACACAATCCGGTTATTATTTGATCACTTATGTGATTCACTTCATCCGGTTTTAAAAGTTGTAGCACGAGGAATCTTAAGATTCTTGCCTCCGTTCCTTATCCAACCGGTGATGGTTTGGCACACCTCCGCCGGTGGCGTCCCCGCAAACCAAGTATGGACTAGTCCCGAAAGAAACCCCAGCGCCCTCGGGCTAACTGAGCAGAATGCTACCGCCCGTTACTCTTAGGCCAGGTATGTAAGTCGGTTGATGATTATATGAAATACACTAGTACACACATCATTCAAACACCACTATCATCATTCACACTCATATCTGACAGCTAGCTAAGTAAGCCCAAAGGACTTACCTGAAATAGATCTCGATTCTCTAATTCTCAAATCGATCCGTAATTGTAGGAATTCAGTGGCCTGTGAAAGGAGGCAAGTGCATCAGTACACTTTCTAGGTAATTAGAAGTCTAAGACTTCAAAGAGAGGAGATCTCATCAAAACCGAATTTATTACAATACTCATTTAAGGTAAAATGACGATTTTACCCTTAGTCCCGAGACTTTCAAAAATCTCATAATTTATGCTTAAACTCTTGTTTGAGACTAAAATGTCATATTCTAACCCTCAAGGATGAGTTTGGGTAAAACTAGAAAAACTACACATTTTCCTATTTCTAGAAAAGTCATTAAGGTCCAACTTTGGCTTCAAATATGAAGCTCGAATGAAAATGTAAAAATTCTAGAATAAATCTCTATGTCATCTATGACATGCATACTAAACATATGAGTAAAGATCTCTCCAGAATCCTCAACAACCATCTCTACAAAATTCTCCAGAGTTGGTCCCCAACATACTTGCTCAACACCGTTGGATAAGTCTCAAATTGCACAACAAGTCAACTTTGAGCCTCTATAACTTTAAGTCTAACCGTTGGATAAGTCTCAAATTTTAATATATCGTTCTATGCATATCGGTCTATAAGATACTAAAAATTGAACGGTAGATTTCGTGTCTATGATATGGAAAAAGAGGTTTCAACATACTTGCTCAACACCATTTTTGGACATTCAAAAATAGGAGTGCAGAAGGTCTCCTTTTCGAGTCTTACGTCCGAGCTCATCTCCGGGTTATTTATCAACATTGAGATCCCCAATTCAAATCCTTCTGATGGTTGTAGGGGATTGTATGTGCTGACTTTTTGGCTAGGAAAGGTGTGCGTCATGCTGTTGGTGAGGGGAGGAACTGGTTGGTATGAAGCCTGGCAACTCTCGGCTACTATAGAAAAAGAAGTCTTGTTGTAGACAATGGATCGATGATAGGAGACAGGTAGAGAGGGTAGCACTTCTACCTGTTATGTTGGGACGTAGGTGCTGAGGGAGAGGCTTCCATGCTCGGCTCGACGTTGCTCCACAGTGGCTCTGTTGCCCTCTCATTTTAAGGGGTTGCTGCAATATTTTCGGTGTGCACGTGAGCAGGTCCTACGCTGGATTGATTCTCGACATACGGTTATCGCTGGTTTTGAAGAAGCAGCGTGTAGTACCACACTCCCCGGCAGTCTGTAACATGTGCAGCAGACTCCCATTGAGGCGATGCAGACATGCTATCGCGATGAAGGCTAGGTGTTAGATCTCGGGGCAGCACGACAAAGAGAAGGTAGGTAGAGGAGATCGTGGACGAGAAGAAGATGCAACGTACCTTAGGGATGTATCTGGACGCGAAGAAGGAGGAAAGCGAGGGATTTCAGCCTGATTCCTGGAGTAATGGCAACGTGTAACTCCTCCTCCAACAAAGCTCCACGCAGGCGTTGTACGTCTCTTCTTGGCTGGCGGAAGCTCTGGCTGATCTGAGCTGCTATTGAAGGAAGGAGATGATCTTCTGCGTGACTTCAGGCGGTTATAGCGTGATCTCCTCAGCCGTGACGTGGAATAAAGAAGGAGAGAAGAGGGGTTGTTGTTACATGGGTGGATAGGAGAGTGGCCGGCTGCTCCTATTCTTCTTCATGGGCTTCAACTTGCATCTGGGCCAGCACAAAAGCAAGGAGGTGGGCTGTAGTAAGGCAAATGTTGGACTTAAGCAAAGGTAAAGGCTGGCTGAAGCAAAGGCAAGGCCTTGTCAAAAAATGTCATGGTCTCGTCAAATCTCGTAATGGTCTTGTCATGACTTTGTCAAGGACATGTCATAATATAAACTAGGGTTTCATAGATTAGGATTTGATATAAAATTCTATCATTTTATGTGAAGTGCGGTTACATAAAATGATAAAAATTTGAGACAGTATGTACGACTTGGTAGACAGAGAAAGATCAACGGATCGAAATCCGGTTTGCTACGGAATTAAACGGAATAAAAATTTTCCGGATACTACAGAGGAAACTAATAGAACCATAAGGTACCAAGAGGAATTTTGAAACTTAAGAAATACCAAGAGGAATAGTCCAAACCTTAAGGGCACCAAGAGGAAAAATCGTTCCTTATTTTTAGAGAATAAAATAAACATAAGTAGAAAAATATTACTAATATCAATGAGTTGAACTATTGAGTTATTACAATCATTTCGGAATGGATCATTTATTACAAAATATTTCATTAAAGTAGGTACATTTGAAAATTTTAGTAAGAAATATTGGCGTTTAGACCTTCACTTTTTATGGTTTGGAAATGAAAAAATTTCTCAAAATACCGTAGATAATTTATGTTACTAGGACGAGGACAATAATTGGTGGGAATGGTGTTTGTGGAAATGAAGTGTAAAGTTAGTCCATTTATTCGAAGATCTTGTTACATGTAAATGTGAGATTGAGCAATTTTTTTATATGTTATAGTTCGTATATTTGGTTTAATATCAAAAATTTATAGTTAAGGATGATTTGTACATATTTGAGATAAGAGAGGTTTTGGGATACATCAAGTAAATTAAAATATTAATAGTAGAAATCATCTTAGCTCATTGATGCGTCCTTGGACACGTCAATGAAATACTCCGGATCTAGATTAAGCTGAAGCTCAACTACTCCTTATTTGAAGTGCGAATGCGATTGAAGATGGTTTGCGGAAGCATAGAGATGGATGCGGAAGTTGAATGGATGAGTCGATCTAGATTGATCGATCAAGCCTTGAAGTGGGTCAGTTGAGTTGGTTCTTGAAGAACCCTCAAATGTGGTTGAGTTTGGATCGAAGATCCAAAAGAAGAACCTTGAGAGGATTGGAAGAGGGATTGATGCTCAAGTAAGTAGGAGGAAAATACTTCTCAATACTTAATTAAATTGAACATGATTTACAAATGAGTCAAGTATCCCCTTATATAGTGGATAAAGGCCATACAAAGGGTCGGAAATTAAATGACAGAAATAAAGTTGGAATTTAAGTTCCGAAAACGAAACACCTAAAAATATGAAAGGTTGAGAATTTAAGTTCGGAATTAAGTTTCCGAATTAAATTCCGAAACCAAAAGTCTAATCTTAAATTCGGAAAATTAATACCCCGAAATACAATCCGGAAATTAATATTCCGAAAATAAAAAGACTTATTATTACAAAACGCTAAATTACGGAAAATGCGGAAAATGCGCCGGAACGGTGCCGGCTTGACAAGCTTCATGTCATAGTGGCGTAGAGGCATGGTTTGCAACCAATGGGTCCGTGACAAGCAACGGTGCGGCTAATGATGGAGCCGGTAGATGAGCGATTGCCTTAGCACGGGAACGGGTGAGCGGTCCATCGGAGCGAACCCGGAGTGCCTCGTCTTCCTCATGTTGGGACATAGGGATCAAGGGCGCATCAGTCCCCCCATCTTGGATGTGAAACGTCCCCGTTTCACCGTCGTCAAATAGGGGCTCAATGTATGGTGCAAGATCCTTGACATTGAATGCCGGGTGCACGCCATAGTCTTCCGGAAGCTCTAACTTGTATGCATTTGGGCCATGGCGGGATAAGATGCGGAATGGTCCATCACCGCGGTCCGAGAGATTGCCTTAGCGGCGAGATGGAAAACGCTCCTTCCTTAAGTGGAGCCAAACAAGATCACCGGGCTCGAATGAGAGTGGACAGCGCCCTTTGTTCCGTTGTGAGGCAAGTTGATCGGCACGCCGTTGGAGTTGTGTCCTAGTCCGTTCATGAAGCTCAATGATGTGAGCGGCACGACTTGCTCCGGTGATGTGTTCTCCGTCTTTGAGTGGACACGGAGTGAAGTCCATCGGGGTGTGTGGATTAAGGCCGTAGACAACTTCAAAAGGTGAAAGCTTGGTTGCCGAGTGTCGTGACCTATTATAAGAAAACTCTACAATAGAAAGTAAGTCCTCCCACTTGCGTGGGTTGTTCCTAAGGGTCGCTCTAAGTAGAGCGCCGAGAGTCCGATTGGTCACCTCCGTTTGACCATCGGTTTGGGGATGATAGCTACTTGAAAAGAACAAGTTGGTTCCAAGTTTCCCCCATAAGGTTCTCCAAAAATGGCTCACAAACTTTACGTCCCGATCACTAAGGATGGAACGCGGTATTCCCTGTAAGCGCACAACATTGTCAAAGAAAAGGGTAGCTACTTCGCTAGCATTTTGTGTGCTCTTACATGCAATAAAATATGCCATTTTTTAAAAATGATCGACTACCACGAAGATAGAGTCTTTGCCTCGTTTTGACATGGGTAGGCCAACCATAAAGTCCATAGAAAGATCCTCCCAAGGTCCCATTGGTATAGGCAAAGGAGAATACAATCCATCTGGACCTTGGCGCGATTGTGCAAGGTGACATGTGATGCAACTTGTGCAAAATCGTGTCACATGCTTGCGCATCCGGGGCCAAAAGAAGTGCTCTTGTAGAGCGGCGAGAGTCTTGGTAGCACCGAAGTGACCATGACCCTCATGGGCCTCCTTATCAACAAATGACGAATACTCGAGCGCAGGATACAAAGATTGCCCGCACGGAATAAGTAGCCTTCGTTAATAAAGAAAGACTCATGCTCTCGGAGGTCAAGGCATTGAACAAATATATCCTTGAAGTCAAGATCCGTGGCATATAACTCTTTGATAAGAGCAAAGTCATTGATCTTGGCGTCCATATGCACAAGAAGGATATATCGGCGAGAAAGGGCGTCGGCTACCACATTCTCTTTACCTTTCTTATGTCGAATGACATATGAAAAGGTCTCAAGAAATTCTACCCAACTAGCATGGCGCCGACTCAAAGTAGTTTGACCCTTGAGATACGAAAGAGCCGCATGATCCGAATGAATCACGAACTCCTTCGGCCACAAGTAATGTTGCCATGTTTCAAGACAACGAACTAAAGCATATAGTTCCTAGTCATAAGTTGGATAATTGAGTGAGGGACCGGAAATTTTTTCGCTAAAGTAAGCAATGGGCCGATTCTCTTGTAGGAGAACCCCTCCCTCCAATGCCCACATTAGATGCGTCACACTCCACCTCGAAGGTTTTCGAAAAGTTTGGGAGTTGGAGTAGTGGCGCATTACAAAGACGGTCTTTGAGCGACTCAAATGCTCGAGCATGGGTGTCACGCCACTCAAATGCTCGATAGCGGTGCCGCTATCGAGCTAAAGTCCTTCACAAAGCGTCGATAGAAGCTCGTTAAGCCGAGAAAGGCTCGAACCATGGTGGCCTTAGTAGGAGTAGGCCACTCCCGAATGGCGTGAACTTTTGATTCGTCCACTCGTAGTCTGTCCTTAGACACGACATAGCCAAGAAAAATTATGGTGTCCGAGCAAAAGACACATTTCTCCAAATTGACAAATAATTGCTCTAGTCTAAGGCACTCGAGCACTTGGCAAAGGTGCCCGATGTGTTCATCCAAAGACTTACTAAAGACAAGGATATCATCAAAGTAAACTACTACGAACATACCCAAAAATCAGCGTAAGACGTGGTTCATGAGGCCCATGAATGTGGACGGGGCATTGGAGAGACCAAACGGCATGGCAAGCCATTCGTAGAGGCCATGCTTCGTCTTGAAAGCCGTCTTCCATTCATCACCTTCGGCCATGCGGATTTGATGGTATCCGCTCCGGAGATCGATCTTTGAGAATATGGTGGCGCCATGAAGCTCGTCCAACATATTATCGAGGTGCGGGATCGGATAACGGTACTTGACGGTAATTTGATTGATGGCTCGGCAATCGACGCACATCCGCCAAGATCCGTCTTTCTTGGGCACATGTATGACTGGCACGGCACATGGAGACAAAGACTCACGAACATATCCCCAGTCTAGGAGCTCTTGGACTTGGCATTGTAGCTCCTTGGTCTCTTCCGGACTTGCATGGTATGCGGCATGGTTGCGCAAAGACGCGCCGGGCACCAAGTCGATTTGGTGCTCAATTCCTCGGATTGGTGGCAAGCCGGGTGGTAGTTTGTCGGTCAAAATGTCCTGAAATTCGGATACAACAAAGACACCTCGTGTGGCACGTTACTTGGGTCATGGGAAATAGATAAGCAAAAAGGGACAAGTAAGAAACAAGGAAACTTACCTTCCATGACCGGTGTCAAATCATGTCGTCGAGCCAATAGGATTCGTGGCTCACATTGCCCTTGAATGGTAGGAGCGGGAGGTGCATGTGTAGGGACAATGCTCTTACTATCTCGTGCTTCGGTAGCATGAACCTTAGGGCCGGAGGAACGGGATCCGGAAGTATGAGCATTCACAACATCGGGAGAGGTTTGAGGAGAGTCCGATGTTGCCGGCACCTTAGTTGTGTCATCGATAACTTGTTGCCTCTTTCGTTCTGCATAGTCAACTAAAATTTCTTGCGGAGTCATAGGCAAAAGTGTGATCCGTTTTCCACTATATTGGAACATGTACCGGTTGAGATAACCATCATGAAACGTTTTACGGTCAAATTGACATGGTCGTCCCAACAATACATCTGTGGCATCCATTTTCATAACACCACAAAGGACCTTATCAACATAGGAGCCAATAGAAAACGTCACCCACACTTGTTGTGTAACGGTGTCACTTGCCTTATCGGAAATCCATTGGAGTCCGTAAGGTTGTGGGTGGGGGGTTGTAGGCAACTTAAAGTGTTTCACCACTTTTTCGTTGACAATATTACAACACGAACCCCCATCGATGATAAGAGAGAGACTAGTGTCAATGACCAAGCAACGAGAGTGGAAGAGATTCTCGCGTTGGTCAATAGGGAGATGCTCTTTTATAGCCAAAATGCGACGAGAGACAAGAGCAAACTTACCTAGTTGTGCCGGACCGCAAGCAAGTTGGTCGTCGCATGGTTCCATGCCATAGTAGGGGTCGATATCTTGGTCATCTTTCAAGAGGATATCACCATTATATTCCTCTTCACCGTCGTCATATGATTGGTTGGTAAACATCACCCGCTTGGTGTTCGGGCAATCATGTTGGACATGACCAAACCCGCTACATTTAAAACACACGGGTTCTCTTGGGTGGGCCACTGTTTGAGATCCTTGTTGGGGTCATCCCGGAGGCGTTTGTGGTGGAGCAACGGTGCCACGATATGGTAATTTCTCGGTACCCGCTTGCCGGGTGGGTTGAATCATCCGTGGGGATCCTTTAGCGGCTCCGGAATCTTGAGAACTAGAAACATCTCGAGAACGGGGATTAGAGGTATAAGAATATTGACTAGATGAAGAATTATACCTTGAATATCGAGGTGTTTCAAGTTGTTGCTTGTGAAGTTTCATGGCGGCATGACATAAGGTTCCCAAGTCCTTGTATGAGACAATCTCGAGGGGGCGCCGGATTGACGGATTAAGGCCGCTCATGAATTTGGTTCGAAGGGCGGATGCGGAGGCCGATATGCCGACCTTCATATGCATATCCTCAAGCTTGGCTAAGTAAGCCACCGGAGTGAGACTTCCTTGTTGGAATTCGGCAATTTGCAACCGCATGTCGTTTTTGAAGTCGTCGGGCACGTACTTCTTAGTCATGACATAGATCAATTGATCAAATGTCACAACCGGTGTCCATCCTCGGTTCTCATTGTTGGTCTCGTACCGGTTCCACCAAGATTTTCATCATCCTCAAAGTAAAGGGTCGCCGCTTCGATTTTCTCATATTCCTCATAATGGCAATGTTTTAGAGCTCTTTTCATATCCTGTGCCCAATCAAGAAAAGCACAAGGATCATATTCACCATAAAATATCGGAAATTTAACCTTACCTTCTCTACGAGCTCGGTAGGGATCCGGTCGGGGTGGTGCCATGTATGCCTTTTCGTGATAGGCTCGCCGGAGGCCATCGTTATGTCGTTGGCGCCCATGATTAGGTTGTGCACACCTTGGTGGGTTAGGAGGAGGCAACCATTCTTCACCTCGATCTTGGTTCTCAAAAGGCTCTCGGATGGGTGGGTGCCATGGACGGACATGTGCCACCCGTTCCAAGTCCGAGTCATCATTGGAGAAATCTTCAAAGTCATCTCTCTCATCATACTCTTCATAATCATGATACATCGGTTGCCGGCTATGCCGCTGGCGGCGTTGTCCGGACCGATCATTCTCGGGACGTTGAGAGCGATCATTTGTTTGATGATGGTACCGGTCATCAACCCGGGAGGGACGGCTGGTGCGTTGGGAACTAGATGGAGGAGGGTAATTTCCATACTTACGTAGGTTATGCTCATAACGCTTGTGCCAATTCTCCGTGTCAACATATAGCAAATCATTCGGAGAAGGGTCAAGGTGCATGTCACCTTCATTGTGGGACTCATGACCGTCATCTTGTAAGGGCCTTTGATTTTCAATGACGGAGGCAAGCCGTCGACCGTTAGATGGTTCGGCTCCCAATATACCTTTGCCTTTGCGACGTCCATCGGATGTGGAAGCATCGACCAAGGTTCCATTTGGATTCGGTGTGGCGGTCGTAAGGGTAAGCATTTGGGCCTTCAAAGCTTCAATTTCTTGCCGAAGTGAGGCATTTTCTTCGGTGAAAGTAGTCAGTTCCTGCATTTCACGAGAGTCCTGAGAATTTTCCATTTCGACGTTAGTCATAACTCCAAAATTAGACACAAATTTGCAAGCAATCAAATCAGCAAGGTGACAAGATAAGTCAATGTTACCCAAGTTCAAGTGCGTTAGGGTTCTACCTTTGGGAAAGCTGTTTGGCGGTTAGGCAAGGAAGGCAAATCCAACAAATTTGAACCAAAATGCACACAAATTCAAGAGAAAATTTTTAACTTGAAAGAAAATGGAGAGATAGGAAATGGACAGATTGTTTATCGGCAAGTTTTACTTGCTTTGGTCTTTGACCTTTTCAAAAATCCGATTTTTCGGATGGACCGGTTTGCCATACGTCTTTTACTTTTGTTTTTATGGAATTGTTTCTTTTTGAAACTTTTGAATGCAACCTTTGGAATGCAAGAGATGAATCCACTTTTTCTTTTGAAACAAATCCGTTTTTTGAAGAGTTTTTGCTTTGTTTTTGGTTTTTGGAATATCAAAAGACGTGATATCCGATTTTGTCAACAAAAAACCCAAGAAAATGGTGAAATTGATTAACAAAAATGTCGAATTGGGTGAGGAAAAACGTTTTTTGATTAATGGTTTGATGGCAAACCAAAAATCTCCTAAATTTGCTTTGCAAAATGGATCGAGAAAAAAAAATTCAAGAACGTGGATGAAGATGCGAAGAACGAGATGAAGATGATGATGAACAAAAGGCAAAAAGGATGAATATGATAACGCACAAAAACAAGAGTAAAGATAACTTAGCTTAGATCCCTTTGCTGTGATGGCAATTTGATGCGTCATTGGACACGTCAATGAAATATTCCGGATCTAGATCAAGCTGAAGCTCAACTACTCCTTAGTTGAAGTGCGACTGCGATTGAAGATGGTTTGCGGAAGCTTAGAGATGGATGCGGAAGTTGAATGGATGAGTCGATCTAGATTGATCGATAAAGCCTTGAAATGGTCGGTTGAGTTGGTTCTTGAAGAACCCTTGAATGTGGTTGAGTTTGGATCGAAGATCCAAAAGAAGAACATTGAGAGGATTGGAAGAGGGATTGATGCTCAAGTAAGTAGGAGGAAAATACTTCTCAATACTTAATCAAATTGAACATGATTTACAAATGAGTCAAGCATCCACTTATATAGTGGATGAAGGCCATACACAGGGTTGGAAATGAAATGACGGAAATAAAGTCGGAATTTAAGTTTCGAAAATGAAACACCTAAAAATATGAAAGGTTGAGAATTTAAGTTCGGAATTAAGTTTCCGAATTAAATTCCGAAACCAAAAGTCTAATCTTAAATTCGGAAAATTAATACCCGGAAATAAAGTCCGGAAATTAATATTCCGAAAATAAAAAGACTTATTATTACAAAACGCTAAATTACGAAAAACGCGGAAAATGCGCCGGAACGGTGCCGGCTTGACAAGCTTCATGTCATAGTAGCGTAGAGGCATGGTTTGCAAACAATGGATTCGTGACAAGCAACAGTGCGGCTAATGATGGAGCCGGTAGCTTGAGCAATTGCCTTAGCACGGGCACGGGTGAGCAGTCCATCGAAGCAAACCCAGAGTGTCTCGTCTTTCCCATGTTGGGACGTAGGGGTCAAGGGCGCATCACTCGTTATAAACATGACCCAAATATTTTTATGTAAGGAATTTGTAGAAAGATAGGCACGTAAATTAGAGAATTATTGTTAATTAATAGATATATAATCATATTAAGTCTAATTTATTTGTAATATAATTTAATTAATGTATTTATCATTACAACCATTTCAGAATAGATTACTTGATAAACAATATTATATTAGAATATGAAACTTTCACAAATTTAGTAAGAAATAACTGCGTTTAAAATATAAATTTATTGGAGTTGGAATTTAAAGGAATTTTGTCAAAGACCATAAATTATTTACTGGATAGGAATGGAGCAATAATTGGAGGAAAAATATTAGTAGTAATGAGGTGTAAAATTGCCCTTGTATTATGTAAGATCCAGTTTTGACCTTCACCGTCCTTGCGGCACGGCAAACCGCCCCTGCGGTTTTGCTCCAGATTTTTACCCCGTTTTTATTTCCTTTCATAGATAGAAGATCCGATCTTCTATCTTATGTGCTAGCTTTCCTATCATGTTCTTACCCTAGAACATCATTCCTTCTATCTTTTCATCCATTTCCTATAAATTCCCTCTTTCTCTTCTTTTTCACGTTTCTTGCATACATTTTTCTTCAACCTCGAAAGTTGCAGCCTTCTTCCTTGTGATTCCTTGTTCAACGTGTAAGTCTTCTCCTCTGCGTTTCTTCCTGACGTTCATGAGTTATTGCATGCCTTCCCTTCTGTTTCGTTTTCTTCTTTCGCTCTTCCTTGTCTTCTTCTCTAAGAATCAAGTTTGAGACTTGATTCTTGTTTGCTTTCCCGTTGTTGATTCATTGATGTTCACAAGTGTAATATCCGAAAATTTTATTCCGTATTTTTTTAAGTCCAAATTGATTTCGATCCGTTGACCTTTTCTTATTCTACCTAGTGTTGCACCCTATCACAAATTTTCTCATTTTATGTAAGCTTTAAATCACATTAAATGATGATTTGGTAACCAAACCCTAATCATGCAAACTCTAATTGATACCTCTATGTATTTGACAAGGTCTTGACAACCTTTTGACAAACCCATGACAAACTCTAGACAAGGCCTTGACAAGTTTTTCATCCTATTTCATTCCCGTCCTTAATGCAACCCATGCTCACCATTTAAGCACAGTTGGGGACATGTGGAGTACCAGCCCAGCCGGAGCCCTTGCCTCACGACCAGCCCAGAAGCCAAGCCTCAAGTCTAGCCTAGAAGTTGTGCCTCACGTTAGCCCAACAAGTAGGAGTACTCTCTCTCCCTTTCAGAACGTAACAGTCGGGACCATCAAGATTCCTTCAGTTAATTTCGACCCATCCCCAGCCCCACGCCTGCCTTCTTGTACGTCCAGATGCATCACCTCAACTCCCAGGATCCCTTCGACACTGCAGCAACGAAAGATCACATCTCCGTCGCCCACTGCTGCACACAAGTGGCATCAAATCTACACGGAGATAACCAACCAGAAACGTAGGCCTTGTGGAGAGATCGGTGGGTTTTTTTCGATCGATTAAATAAAGCGCTGCTACAGCCATATGACAAATGAATCTTATATATATATATATATATATATATATATATATATATATATATATATATATATAATAGCCATGCACATTAGAGAGATATAAAGACGAGATAATTTAGTTAATACAAGCCTTTTTAGGGAGATCAACTACGCCCATATCATTATCAGTAATTAAAATAAAAACAATTTATTTTTAAATGGACTAAATGTTATTTTTATGGGTCATGTTATATGGAAAAAAAGAAAGTTATAACTGGGTATTAGCTAAGTTTGAGTAAATGAAGTTCGGTAATTGAATTGGGTAACGAAATTGGGTAATTAGAATTCACTAACTGGAATTGGGCAGCGGTAAATGAAATCGGGTATCCGAAGTTAGATATGTGAAATTGTGTACATGAAGTTGGGCACGTGAACTTGGGTATGTGATTTTTCTATTAGTACTATTAAAAAAATATTTAACCCAACTAATTTTTTTCTAATTAATTATTAGGATAAGGGTCTTTATTGTACCCTATTATAAACAAATAGACTACTTAACAATATCACCCTATGAAAACTACCTTTTAAATAAATTTGATATTGAGTAACAATAAATTCCGAAAACTCGTAACCCATTACACTTTTTGCAAAGAGTAAACACTTTTATTGAAGTAAAATAAACCTAGAAATACAGTATTTTTCTATTTTCGATCGTCCAAAGATAACACCTTTTCTGAACTACTTCAGACAAGTTGTTGACTTCTCTTGGTCTTGCATGCGTTGTCACATCCTTCGACACATGTTTTTGTTACCTCCTCCTTTCTCAATCCTTTTCAAAGTCACGTACAAAAATCATCGTATCAATATATGGTTACGATGTTGATATTGATTTTTTTGAATGTAAAAGCAAATGATTCATTTAGTATTTAATACAAATAAATAAATTTATCTTAATAAGAAGGATATTTAAACATAATAAATAGATAATCAATTAGCATCCATACCTTGTTTTTCTGAATTTTTTATGGTGCTAATGCAATTTGAAAGCGCACATCCAGCTTGACATAATATGTTTTCGTCTTGTCCTTGCACGTCAAGAGGAAATTTTTTGTCACATAAAGTGTAACAAGTTACTATGCAAATCGGATTTCCAAAACATGTGAAGAGACACTCCCCTAAGCACTTGGCTATTGTGCCAATAGTTATTGCATTTGAGGGAACAAAAATTGAGGACATGATCAATGAAATGATGAGTATTGTCTTAATTGCCATTTTTTTGATTTTGCAAGATATATATTTCTCTAGAAATATCAACAATTTTATGTTACATGTTTGGGTACAACTGAGTTATATAACATTTCGATGCGCATAACTAGAAAGTTAATTGTAATGTATTCAATATGAACCGTATATAATGTAATCACACATATATATTTGGTATAATATCACAAAATAACAAGTACGGATGATTAGCATGTATGTGAGTTAAGAGAGTCATTTAAATCCATCTAGTAAAATGGAAACATAAGATCGGAAAATATCATTTCCCAAAATACTAGTAACACAAATAGTATAAAAATAAAGAAACTAGTACAAAGATACCATATAAATTAGTGAACTATTCTTTATTGGATTTTTCCTCTGGGTACCCTTAAGGTTTGGATTTTTCCTCTTGGTACACTACTACATTAAAGCTCTGTTGAAACGGTTCATTGTAACGGTGATATTTAATGAAACGGTTCAAGTAAACGGTCACACTTTTTTAACCGTTTTAAGAAACGGTTTTCAAAAAATAAGGTTATGCAACAGGAAAATGAAGCGGTTTATACAAATGAAGCGGTTTATTGTAACAATTATTTAATATTGAAGCGGTTTATAAAAAACCGCTTCAAAAAAAACTAAGGTGCGCACATATATTTAAAAACCCGCTGTATTTTTTTCAATGCGCGTCATCCCATTTACTAATCTAAACCCCCAATGTTAGATGAAACCCTAATCCTTTACTCGCTTATCGATCGTTGGAGATATACTTGCCGTTGGACTCTCCAATCTCACTCAAAAACTTCATCGATCTCTACCGGTCCCTTCTTCCCAAATCTTTCACAAACGTTTCGTTGACTCGATGACAAGGGAGACCGATGCCCCGACGAATGGCATCCGTATCAATTTCTGCTCTCGTTGAAGGTATGTGCATACGAGTTAAGTTTAGGGCTTTCCATTCTTAGATATTTCAGCATCCCTCAAATCAAAATTTCGTTCAAGCATTAGAATTGAAGCAATATTCAAGGTGAATCTCAACCTCTGTCATGTCAAAAACTTTCAATTATACCTTTTGTTTTACTGTAATAACATTTTTTTCTTCCTCTAGCTTCTTGACTGCATTTGGTTTGATCCACTTTCACAGTACAAAATTGGAGAAGCTCGAATAGAAAGTAAAAATGAAATCAAAATAGGATTAATCGGATTATATCGTTGTCAATTGCAATTTGATTTTGAATTTGAAACTAGTTTTTGAACCAGTGTTAGGGTCTGAATGTTAGAAGATACGTCAATAAAAGTTTGCAGGATATTGTTTAACGCAACTTGTGAATGAAGTTTGCAGGATACTTGCTGCTGAGTTTGCTCTTTTTTTTTAAAAAAAAGAATGGGAGAAGATATGTACGTGACTAAGATGTGTGAATAAAGAATGGTAGAAGATACTTGCTGCTAAGTTTGCATGATACCTTGAAAAAGAATTTTAAAATAGATTTCCTCATTGCAAGATACTTGCTGCTAAGTTTGATTTTTCTTCCCCTTTTCTTCTTCCTCATAAAATTGAAGGTTTGTAAATTTGTGAATGTTCAACAGAGTAACATTATACTTCAATATGAAGGAATGGTAGAAGATATGTGATAGCAGCTTATATTTGTTATTATTTGATACCTCTGTATACGCATATGTTTATATCTCTAACCCTTAAAATAAGCTCCTGAATTTATTGTCATATATTGGTATTATCAAACCAATTCCAAGTAGACTATTGTCAAAATTTCAAATCTTACTATGAAGATTGAATTTACTGTAAGATATTTTTGACAATGTATGCTTACTATATTTTTCTTTCATATATTTTGTAGTGAGATATATAAAATCTTAAATTACTTCCTAACTTAATCTCTATTTTGTAAGCAATTCTTTTTTATTCTAATTGCATCTTAACTTTCCTTTTTATAATTTTGTGAATTATGCCAGTTTAATGGAATTCCGAAAATCTTCAATCACTCCAATTATTCCTTTAATTTAGGAAATCTTCAATCCATAAAATCTTCAATTACTTGCAGTAATACGACCACATTCTTTAAGCCTTCAGCTTCCTAATGTGATATTGATTTTATAGGAATAAACCAAAATCAAGTTATTCTTTGCAAATTTTGTATTCACTTATGAATCTAGCATGACAAAGAACACCAGTTTACTAATACCCAAGCCTTAGAAACTAATCAGTCCTAAAATCAAAAGGGAACAACTACTTACATCTCTCAACCTATAACATTTGTTCAAAAGTCACTAGAACTTCTTGGCTTTAAGCTCATCATAATCAACCTGGACACATAAATAAATTCCAATTTTTGAGTGAAGGAAAATAGGACATAATCCATCTAGTAATTTGAAAGGCTAAGTAAAGAAATATTTGTTGTTGTTTGTGTTTTTAACTGTGAGTGTAGTCCTCTTAATTATAGTGTTTTTATACTCCTTGGTGGTTTCATCTTTTAATTACAATTTTATACTCCTTGCTTGCTTCTGTATGGACGATGTGTGAGTAATACCAATTCGAAGGAAAAGAAGGGAAAATCACCTTTTGTACTTCATGTAATGTACATGGCGAGCATAAAAGAACATTGGGAGCAAAAGATTACTACAAAGATCTTATCTCAATTACAAGCAATAAATCCAAGAATAAACCTTGTGAGTCCAAATTTCACAACTACAAATGGATATGAACATGGTAATGGTCAAGTTGGTGCATCAAATGAAGCATCTCACTTAGATGAGAATACTGATTTAAATAAGGTAATTCCTTTTTGGATGATGGTCTCATATTAATACAAATTCAAGTCCATTAAATTTTTAGTTAATAAAAACTTATATTCTTATTTTTGTGCAAGATGATGAACAACTGGTAGGAGATGATTAAGTTTGATCTATTAACATTTACGTCCAGATTCACTCAATTTATATTTTGATTATGAATTGACAAATTTGAGTGTGTTGGTGAAATATATAGAGATCGGTTGAATATTGTTTTGTGTATGTTATTTTGCAGGACGATAAGCAAGGAGCTTCGAACATTACTAGGCTTATGTTTGCAAATTGGAGTTTTTGGTTGTTGAGATAATGTTTGGGGGTTGAACATGAATTAGTAGTCTTGTATGTGTCCAACTTGACAATTATCAAGCACATACATACAATGCTTAGTTTTTGGATTGGTGTTTGTAATCAAGCAAATGTTAATTATTATTGAGTTAATGCTTGTAACCAAGGAATTGTTAATTTGTCTAATTTATGTACAGGTATTTGATTACAATGTAATGATGCATGTGATTATAATGTGGATGATGTGTTTCTTATATTAATGCATGTGGACGGTATTTTTTTATTATCAAAAAACCGTTTCATTATAAGCCCGTATGTGTTGCCTTATAAATGTTTAAAAACGCTTCAATAGCTGTGACATTTGTTGCCTTAAATACATAAAAAGCGCTTCAATAATTGTGAAAAAGAGTTGCATTAGTTAAATTGCAAATGAAGCGGTTTACTAATCTAATGTAACACTTTTTTTTAGGTTGGAAAAAACCGCTACAAAAACCTAAATTAAACGCTTCACTATACCTAATGCAACACGAGCAGATGAAACGGCTCAAAACCGTTTCATTATATCTTAGGAAGCGGTTTTTAGAGTTTATGAAACAAAATTTAACCGTTTCTACAAAGCTTTAATGTAGTAGTGGTAGTTATTAAATCTCAAAATTTCTCATGGTACCCATGTGTTTCTATTTATTTCCTCTTTATACCCATTTCTAATATATTACATTAAAATTCATTATAAAATAATTAAAAAAAATTAAAAAAAATTTAAGACTAATTATAGCCTTATTACATTTTAAACTAATAGATTTTACAATAAAATTATTTTTTTAATATTTTTCCTAATAAAAAAAATTAAAGTAAAATAATAATAATTTCTATTTATGAACTAAAATAAATTTTTTATTTATTTCGATTCAAAATAAAATATATAAAAATAAATCAAAATAAACTTCTACAAAAATTTAAGAGTTTGGAAATTTAAACATATAATAAATTTTTTTTGAAGTGAACTTTCTATAAGTTATTTTAATTTGAAAATAAACATATTTTTTATTTGTTAGTAATTCTTTGTTATAATATACTTTTCTATTCTCTTAAAATTAAAATAAAATTCAAAATTTTCCTATTGATATAAATTATATAAAATTTAAATTCAAAAATAAGTAAAATTTAATTACATTTTTAATTTTATAGTCATTTAATAAAATATAAAAAAAAATTGTTTTAATTTAATATATATATATATATATATATATATTTTAAATCGAAAGTAAAAAGTAAAAATTATTTTAATTCAAAAATAAAACAAATATTATTTCAAAAATAGAAAAGTACCTAAAAAATATTTTAATTTTAATTTTTAATTTTAATTTTAATTTAATGAGGTCATAATTGTTTAATATTTATTTTTCTAATTTTTTTGTTATTTTATAATCAATTTTAATGTAATATATTAAGAATGAATATAAGGAGGAAACTAATAGAACCATAAGGTACCAAGAGGAATTTTGAATCTTAGTAGATACCAAGAGGAATAGTCCAAACCTTAAGGGCACCAAGAGGAAAAATCGTTCCTTATTTTTAGAGAATATAATAAACATAAGTAGAAAAATATTACTAATATCAATGAGTTGAACTATTGAGTTATTACAATCATTTCGGAATGGATCATTTATTACAAAATATTTCATTAAAGTAGGTACATTTGAAAATTTTAGTAAGAAATATTGGCGTTTATACCTTCACTTTTTATGGTTTGGAAATGAAAAAATTTTCCAAAATACCGTAGATAATTTATGTTACTAGGACGATGACAATAATTGGTGGGAATGGTGTTTGTGGTAATGAAGTGTAAAGTTAGTCCATTTATTCGAAGATCTTGTTACATGTAAATGTGAGATTGAGCAATTTTTGTATATGTTATAGTTCGTATATTTGGCTTAATATCAAAAATTTATAGTTAAGGATGATTTGTACACATTTGAGATAAGAGAGATTTTGGGATACATCAAGTAAATTAAAATATTAATAGTAGAAACCATCTTAGCTCAATATATACATGACCCAAATATTTTTATGTAAGGAATTAATAGAAAGATAGGCCCGTAAATTAGAGAATTATTGTTAATTAATAGATATATAATCATATTAAGTCTAATTTATTTGTAATATAATTTAATTAATGTATTTATCATTACAACCATTTTAGAATGGATTACTTGATAAACAATATTATATTAGAATATGAAATTTTCACAAATTTAGTAAGAAATAATTGCGTTTAAAATTTAAATTTATTAGAGTTGGAATTTAAAAGAATTTTGTCAAAGACCATAAATTATTTACACGATAGGAATGGAGCAATAATTGGAGGGAAAGTATTAGTAGTGATGAGGTGTAAAGTTGCCCTTGTATTATGTAACATCCAGTTTTGACCTTCACCGCCCTTGCGGCACGGAAAAACCGCCCCTGCGGTTTTGCACCAGATTTTTATCCCGTTTTTATTTTCTTTCATAGATAGTAGATCCGATCTTCTATCGTATGAGCTAGCTTTCCTATCATGTTCTTACCCTAGAACATCATTCCTTCTATCTTTTCACCCATTTCCTATAAATTCCCTCTTTCTCTTCTTTTTCACGTTTCTTGCATACATTTTTCTTCAACCTCGAAAGTTGCAGCCTTCTTCCTTGTGATTCCTTGTTCAACGTGTAAGTCTTCTCCTCTGCGTTTCTTCCTGACGTTCATGAGTTATTGCATGCCTTCCCTTCTATTTCGTTTTCTTCTTTCGCTCTTCCTTGTCTTCTTCTCTAAGAATCAAGTTTGAGACTTGATTCTTGTTGGCTTTCCCGTTGTTGATTCATTGATGTTCACAAGTGTAATATCCGAAAATTTTATTCCGTTTATTTCTTAGTCGAAATTGATTTCGTCCGTTGACCTTTTCTTATTCTACCTAGTGTTGCACCCTATCACAAATTTTATCATTTTATGTAAGCTTTAAATCACATTAAATGATGATTTGGTAACCAAACCCTAATCATGCAAACCCTAATTGATACCTCTATGTATTTGACAAGGTCTTGACAACCTTATGACAAACCCATGACAAACTTTAGACAAGGCCTTGACAAGTTTTTCAGCCCATTTCATTCCCTTCCTTAATGCAGCCCATGCTCACCATTTCAACACAGTTGGGGACATGAGGAGTACCAGCCAAGCCGGAGCCCTTTCCTCATGACCAGCCCAAAAGCCAAGCATCAAGTCTAGCCCAGAAGCTGTGTCTCACGTTAACCCAACAAGAAGGAGTACTCTCTCTCTTTCAAAACGTAACAGCCGGGACCATGAAGATTCCTTCCGTTAATTTCGACCCATCCCTAACCCCCCGCCTGCGTTCGTGTACGTCCAGATGCATCGCCTCAACTCCCACGATCCCTTCGACACTGTAGCAACCAAAGATCGAAATCTCCGTCGCCCACTATTGCACACAAGCGGCAACGAATCTGCACGAAGATAACCAGCCAAGAAACGTCGGCCTTGCGCAGAGATTGGTGGGTTTTTTTTCAATCGATTGAATAGAGCCATGCTACGCCCGACAAACACCAATGTGAGGCTCAACCTTCTACACCTCTTTAGTCGACTAGGAGAACTAAGATTGATGGCTAATACTCTTCCTCTTGCCACAGTTTTGGAGCAGTTGTATCCATCATCTCCTGCGTGCCAGTGATAGCAACTAGGTCTGTCATCCTCACCCAAAGAGGAGCAGACTCCACAGCCCAACGTGGTGTACCCTAGCCAAACGAGACTCACAGATTTTAGATCGGTTGGAGCCTACCTCGAAGTACTACAATAGTGGGTAAGTCGGATCTTACTTTTCCTCACTCTTCTTGGAGTCTTTATTGGACCATACTGAACCACGTTTGCCCCAGATCAGGACCCACTGCAGAGGCTGGACAAGAAGTGCCATCAGCAAGCCATTATTGCACGGTTCCTCCTCCCGGAGCCACCCTTTGAGCCGTCTAAGTAAGTGAGATTTTGAGCCCCTCTTGGTACATACAATGTAAGGTTACAAGAGTTTTGCTGAAATGTTTTGCACACCCCAGGGATCAAAGTTTGAATCTATGACCTTCCTTGTTTTGATCAAGTACATTGCAGGTGAGTCTCGAAGTTGGGATCACTTGGACTTTCAGCTTTTGTATTCTAGTAACAGTGTTGAGCAAGCATGTTTGAGCCTCTTTTTCAATACCTTAGAAACATAATTTACCGTTCAATTTTTAGTATGACATAGAGGGTTATGCATAGTAGGATTAAAGATGATAATAGGGGCACACAAATCAACCAGAGCAAAGTACGACTACACTTGGTGGATTAAATGATATTGCAACCAACATGGATGTCGCCATAAACAAGTATGAGCATGAGAGCACAAAGAAGACAGGGTGTTGATGATAGGTGATGAAATCACTATCATTTAGGTTAGTTTTTAAAGTCTTTTTAGCACATTAGAGTCATTTTATGCTACTAACTCCTTGGTCCAGAAGAAGAAGACTAAAAGAAGATAAAAGAGGAGTTATAAGCACTCGGGAGTTGAAGACCATTCACGAAGAAGAGCTTTGTTGCCTCACTGCCCCCGCGGAACAGTGTTACCACCCCTACGGGTGACACTACACTCTGGAACGCAGCCTACGCCTTCGCCAGCGCCCGAAACGAAGATTGTCACCGCCCCTGCGCCTCTCCATGGCGCCCCTGCGGTGACTTATCCAGAAGAAGCGAACACCGGCGCCCCTGTTCCCTTACATGCGCCTCATCTGGCGGACTTGTGAAGCCAAAGAGTCAGTGTCACCGCCCTTACGTGGACATTGGGCCGCCCCTGCGGCTCAACATCAGAAGCGACAGAAAGATGAAGAGTCAGACGTTTGAAGAACATTAATGATCCGCCCCTGCAGAACTGCCAGGCTGCCCTTGCGGCCACAAAGAAGATCAAGCGTTTTCGCCTAGACCGCCCCTGCAGATCTGAAGGCCGCCCCTGCGGTTCGGCGATAGAGACTTTACTCCGGCTGTTTGCACCACCTTTATGGCATTAAAGGTGGTTGTTTTGGCCGGCCATTTATTCTCATTTAGTGCCATTTGTAGTATAAATAGACCCATGGCTGATTGTTAGAATTACCCATCATTTTCCCCATTTTATTCTCTCTTTTCTCTTGCTTCCTTTGTAATGAGCTTCTAGTTCCCTTGCTACATTGGGTTGTTTTGAAGCTGCATTGTTACTTTGGTTGTAATTACCTTTTATTATAAGTTTTTATTCAGTAATGCTTTGTGTTTCCTTAATCTTCATTTGTCAAATTGCATGTTTTATTATCACTTAAGATTGATCACCTTAGGTTCTAAAGTACATGCAAAGAACTAGGATTAATAGATTCTGGGTTCAGGTCTTTAATCTAGTAGTAATCTTTAAGTAATAACGGGTTGTAATTTCTTAAAGGAAAAGGAACACAAATATAAAGATAAGTTTAATGGTTTTAATCTTCTCTTTATATCCCTTAGTCTTTATTTAAAAGCTAACTTGTGAATCGTTCTTGTAGGTTTATGGAACACTAACTTGTTAAGTTGTGTTGATACCGGTTGACTCAATACATTTATATGATCAAAACGGGAACATTACTTGAGAACTTTAAAAAAGGAACTCATCAAAGTAGTAATCGCATGCTGAGAATCAACCTAGTGTAGATTTCACTCATCATCATCCTATTCATTTTATTAATTGCTTTCTAGTTTTGTGTGCATCAATTCATCCAACCCCCCCCCCCTTACTTTTTTCTATAATCAATAATTGAATTTAATAAAAATATCACCAAACTCTCTCGGGTTCGACCCTTACTTAATCGATATACTTGTTCTAGTGTTAAGTTGGGATTTATTTTGATAAGATAAAAACGACCTAAGGAAAAGATCTTGTCAAATTTTGGCGCCGTTGCCGGGGAGTTTAGTTTTATTTTTATTTCATTTTTTATTATTGGTTTGGACCGTTTTTATGGTTCAAACACGTGCTACTAACTCCGGCATTGTTCCTTTTGGTCCTGAAATTGATAGGACGCACATCCGGCGACGTAGACAACAACAAGTCCAACAAGAAATGGTTGATCGTACTCTTCGTCAACTCACTCAGCCGACTTTGGCTCAACACCCTCTTGCGGTTACTATACCGGCATTAGGGGAGGGAATCAACTTCGATCTCAAGCCGGGTCTCATTCACTTGCTCCCATCTTTCCATGGGTTAAGTGGTGAAGACCCCATCAAATACCTTGGAAAGTTTCATACCGTGTGTATGAGAATGAAGCCGGCCAACATCACCGAAGAACAAATCAAGATGAGGGCATTCGGCTTCACACTCAAGGATGCAGCGGACGATTGGTATTACCACCTTCCATCCGGGAGCATCGACACTTGGGAGAATCTCCACGAGGTGTTTCTGGAGAAATAATTCCCAGCCAAGAAGGCCAATAGCTTGAAGAAAGCTATAAGCAACATCGAGCAAGAAGCGGATGAGACTCTCTACGAGTACTTTGAACGTTTTGTACATCTCCGATCCAGCTATCCTTTCCATGGATATTCAACACAGTATCTAGTCTTGTACTTATACAATGGCTTGCTTGACAACGAAAGGAGGATCGTCGATGCGGCTTGTGGACGTAACATTCTTAACTCTACCCCTGACCTTGCTTTGGAAAAGATACAGGAACTAGAGGAAGGAACCCGGAATTTGGAAGGACTTCTTCCAAGACAGGAGTTCATGCTGTGAATTCTCGGAAGAGTGAAATCTCCATGGAGCTTGCTTAACATAAGGAGATGGTAAAGAGTGTAACAACCCGAATCCTCGGGACTCGGGATGCTACGGGTTGAGACCTCACAATGGGTCCCGACCCTTAGTCTGACAACAATTTCATCGGATCTTACAACAAGACACAAATAAAGGCAAAACCGAAATACATTTTTATGCAAATGATATGATTCCCAAAACAAATAAAAGACAAACTTCAGCCGAAATCTCAACTCCAAAGACTCGAACATCAAATACATAACAATCGAGAGACAAGCACAACTAAACTCCATTCAAAAACCCTTCCTAAAATGTACGGACCCCGGCTGCCCACTCTTCCGGATCTCTCGGCCGCATTCCTAACCTGCAAGACAATCTACAACAATCGGTATAAAACCGTTAGCTCATATTCGAAGCATTAGAATTAATGGGAAAGGCATATACACAAGTAGAACACCTCAAGCACACAACATACTTAAAAGCACACCAATCCGGTTTATTATCTTTATTATTATTAAGTCGTATCCCGTTCTAATTCAACTTAGGTTGTGACACGAGAGTCACCGAAACTTGCCTCGGTCCCTACTTACCGGCATGGAATGGTACTGATGCATCCGACCGTCTACCAGCACGGGATAGTCGCTGAGAACCTCCTAGCTCTCGCGGGTGTAACACCCCAAATCCGCGGGACTCGGGATGCTACGGGTTGGGACCTTACAATGGGTCCCGACCCTTAGCCTGACAACAATTTCACCGGACCATTCCAACATGGCACAAATAAAGGCAAAAACGAAATACAATTTTATGCAATGCAATGAAACCCGAAACCGAACAACCAAAAGACTTCATCCGATAAACAACACCAAAGACCCAAAACGCCATTCACGCGGCATACCAACATAATAAACAAAGAATAAAACACAAACCGACTCTAACCAAAACCCAATCCTAAAATGTACGGAACCCCGACTGCCCACCCTTCCGGATCTCTCGGCCGCAATCCTAACCTGCAATGCAATCTACAACAGTCGGTATAAAACCGTTAGCTTATATTCGAAGCATTAGAATCAATGGGAAAGGCACAAACACAAGTAAATCATCATAAACACCCAACATTCTCAAAGCACACAATTCCGGTTTATTATCTTTTTATTATTAAGTCATATCCCGTTCTAATTCAACTTAGTTTTGTGACACGAGACCACCGTGGTCCCGCCTCGGTCCCTACTTACCGGCATGGAATGGTGCGGATGCCTCCGACCGTCTAACCAGCACGGGCTAGTCGCCAAGAACCTCCTAGACTCTCGCAAGAGCTAGGCAGATGATGTCACCGCCCGTTATCATACACTTGGGCCAAAATAATATAAGGTCGGTGGTCCTATTACCGGTTTAGTTGTTATAAACAATAAAGAATAAACACACACCACCAAACACACATCAATACTAATACGTAGAATACGAGCTAAGTAAGTCCGGAGACTTACCTCGTCACCACACTCAACTCACAACACTCTCGCTTCCTTAGGGAGGAAGCCCATAACCTGCTCACAAGAAGATAACTATATCAACAACCCACTCACAATAGAAGTCTTAGACTTCTATACAAATGATCTACGCAAGACCATTTGACTCTCAATTCTAGGACCGCATCCTAGAATCTCTCATGCTCACATCACACTCAACACAAGCTAGAAGTCCTAAGACTTCTAAACCCTCGGATCTCGCAAGATCATAACTCACAATGCAACTAGGATAATCCAAACCTAAACTCCAAAATCCCACAAGATCATACAACCCCACCTCGAGCCTCAAAATGCTCACAAGATCAACCATATCACTTAAAGCCTTATAACAACATCACAAGATAACCAACACCTCAAGTTTAGAATCAACATCAATCCATCAAACAATATTAAATCCCCGAAACTCACCTAAGGTCCAAACCACTACTTGGTATTAACTCTAAGTTATGCTAGATGTTCGCTCCAAACGGTGTGTGCAAGCTTTAAATTTATAACCCTAGACTTAAGCTTAAAACAAGGATGCGAACCCGCAGTGTACGGGTCAATCGTAGTAAAAAGCAAGAAAATTCCAGGGGTCGATCACAGGGACTCGGTGAAACAAAGTCAATACGGTAAGCTTCGTGAATACTAACCACAAAGAGCAATTAACACAATCAAAGATGAATAAGAGTTCAATAAAGCAAACATGCAATTCTAGGGATTAAAGCATCTAGTTGTGGTTCCAACTCAAGATCTATAGATAAGCGGACAAAGCTGAGATTTTTGCGTGGGGAAGGTGTTACTAAAGTGGAGTAGATCACCGGGTAAGTCTCACTACACACTAATCCTAAACCGTAACTCCTATTACCGGGTAAGTCTCAAGGAATCAAGATAAAGAACTATAACCTCAAACTAACATGCCATCTAAGGGAATAGAATCAACCTTTACCGGGTAAGTCTCAGGCTAACTCACAAAGATGGATGGAAGCACACTCAAACCCCAATAAAGGATGAACCTTTATTACCTACACTTATGATCGTTGGTACACAAACTAAGGAATTACCGGGTAAGTCTCATCCTAAGCTTGCTTTGAACCAGGAAAGGTGTAATAAGAATAGGATTTGGCAAACTTTAACACTTAACTCTCAGTTATGGATCAGATAAGCCACCTCGGTCAGCCAGTTTCCACCTCGGCCGAAATGTTCATCGACTGAACGAGAAGCTTAGGGTTAAGGTTAAAGACTCGAACTTTCAGGATCCTACTGGAATCTAAGATTATTCTATCATTGTTTTTCCCACAACCTTCAGCTAATCACCCTAGAATCACACAAGGGATTTAGCCACTCATCATCATTATGAAAGTATTAAATATATAGGAAGAAGGTGAATATTTGAACGAGAAGAATTTAATGAAAAGACTTCAATAACTGAATCAAATATCACAACAAAGCGTTCCTTGGATAGCAATCCAACAAGACAAGACAACAAGTGAGGGAATTGAAGACAATCTTACAAAAACCCTCCAAAAAGCTATAAAAGCTATGGACTTCAACCTTCCTTCAACCTTCAAAAAGGTTCTTCTAAACTCCCAACTGGAGTATGCTGCTGCTGCGTGATCTTCTCGTAAGCAAGATGTCCAGCCGTAAACGGATGTAGCGGGCTCTCCAACTGTATGCGGATGTCGGATTTGTGGAAAATCCAACCCTTTTTATAGGAAAATAACCCTCCAAAGATAATAAATCTTAGAAAGATATTTTCCCATAAATATAGGTAAAATATATGATTCTGCATATCTCCTTCCTTTCAGGAGCCAAGCCCAAAAATATAAGATCACTTTCCAATTTTAAAAGATCTCAGCCAAGAATAAAATATTCTCGCCGCGTCCTAGGTGTTCGCCTCGGTCGAGTCGGCGTCTCTGGATCACCTCGGTCGAGATGAATCTCTGGTCAACCGAGGTGAGTTAGAACTGAATGTGAAATCTCTCAAAACTGGTCCAAAGTAAATCTTTAATCCATAGCTATGCTCCTTGGATGTAGCTCCAAATGACTCATGACTCCTTTTGCTCCTTTTTGATGCAAAACGTACCAAATTACCTACAATTACAACAAAACTAGGTGTAGACCTCGATCCTCGCAAAGGTACATGAAATGGTAGTAAAATCACATAATGCACATACAAACATGCAGATTATGAAAGATAAGACGTCCAAACAAACCCCAAAATATAGACTATAATTCATGCTATCAAAATACCCCATACTTAGCCCTTGCTTGTCCCAAAGCAAGTTCCTCATATAGAAGACAAGATAGAATGGATTATAAGTCAAGAAAATCAATGAAAAGTCTTTCAAAAACATTTTTATGGTGTGCAACTATCATAGATCACTCTAAGAGAATACTTCATGGAATTAAAAACTCAATATGCTCAAAACATTTTATAAATATAAGAAAGTTGTTCATCTTTGCATAAAATCATAGAATGCATAATAAATCATAATTATCAAAATTAATCATGTATAATCCAGTTTAAACCACTAAGTCAATCAACAAGCTCAAGGTCTCAAGGGCTTCCCAAAAGAAAAGTCAAGAAACATGTAGGGTAGGGATGTGTGTAAGGTAATGTGGTGCTAGAATCCGGGAAAAGGATAAACTTAACTTCAACTTTGACTTGCAACATCTTCCACCAATAAGCTTCGCTTATCTCACAATTTTTTTTACTTTACTTTTTGGGATGCATGGACAGAGGTGCACAATAACCGAAGCCTAGGAAATCTGCAATCATCAATTTCTCGAGATGCATCAAACCCTTGATGCACATACCATGACCCATTAGGAATATCGCTCAATCCGACTTTGGCAAGACACAAACACCCGGCTATGTGAATGGTGCCGAGTTACTCATCTTCATGATTGACTTCCCCAAACCTATTATTGCTTTCCAACACTTTCACTTCCAGCCACTTCTCAACTTCACTTGCTTTCACCACTTCGCTTGCTTCCAAATTCCCGGATAGGTAAAGGGAGGCAAAATGTATATGAGGGGCTAAGCATGATCAAGAAGAAGAAGAAGAAGAGAATGAATTGCCTTGGTCTTTCCAAGAAGAAAGTGAGAGAACTTAACCTGCGGTGTCAACCTTCAAATTCAACATAATTTGGATAAAAACAAAGTATTAAACATGCTAATAATTTCAAACAAAGCATTTAGCAACTTAAACATATGATAAAACCGTTCAAACACATAAAGGATTCAAAACCAGTCAGTAAACAAGATCTTCACTGAGATCATATCCAGATAAGTAACACAAAATCGTTTTCGAAAACTTTCAGTTAACACACCTCGGTCGAGGTGTTCTTGGTTCAACCGAGGTGAAATGCCTCGTTTGGCCAGAATCTCCGCGGTCGAGGTCAAAAAATTTTTTTAAAACCATTTTTTTTTTCGGTTTCGACGTTTTTCTCAATCAAATAACCTGTAGGTATGCATGTAATATCAGATAATCATATAAATGCAGAAGTGATGCATAAATAAAATATCCGATAAATATATCATACATCAAAAGTAGTCAAATAAGTACATCAAGTAGTCAAATAAATACAAACACCCCATACTTGGGACACACTGTCCCAGTGGGTCAAAATAAGTCTAAGGAATAAAAATACTCACCGGATAATAAGCTGAAGTGCTTGAAGTCCGATCCTCTACTCTTTCCTTGCAGTTTGGAAGCACGAATCGTCGAAATCGATCGAAGAACGGGATAACGAGTTGAAACTCGGTCGAGGTGGTCTCGACTGGACCGAGGTGATACAGACCGAGGTGGATCTTCAGAAACCCTAATCGCCTCGGTTGCTCAAGAATCATCTCGGTCGAGGTGCTGTGATAGCAACCGAGATGTGTCTCCGTCAAACTCCGTCTCCTCAAATTCTCGAACTTCTGTCCTTCCAGTGCTGCTCCTGAGTTATATTCCTTCCTTAGATGTCACCTGTTGTCTGTCTAGGACGCCAAAAACAAAACAAAGCAAAGCAAAAGCAAACTATCTAGAGCTAGACTAGAAAAGGGAGAAGAAAGCAATACCTTGGGTTGCCTCCCAAGAAGCGCTTGGTTTAAGGTCGCTAGCTGGACCCTTCTCCATAGAATTACTCAATGTACCTTGAACACCATGGAGTGCTCATCACATCCATCATAAAATTCTTCCAAAAAGGTTCCGGTTCCTAATTTCACCGGCAAATGGTAAGATCTCCCACGTACAAGCTTGTACGGTTTGATTCTCACCGGAATCCTTCTAGCCTTCCTGCACTTCCATGGGACATAATCTAGCCTTGCGTCCCATCCTTTCCTTGATCGAGAAAACAACTTCTCAAGAATCCTAGTAGCTTCCCCATCTTTAGCATGGGATGGTACAAGGTCCTTAGCATGCGAAGGACCCCATACTTGAACAAGAGACACTTCATCGCCTTAACGGTGTAGTGCTTGCAAACTCCACTCCTTATAATCCAAGGAGTATCTTCTTCTAACAGTTTCAAGGGAGGTTTCATTTTGATCTTAGGAGGTTCTTTCGGAAGAGACCTCCAACTCTCCGGTGCATTCCTGAAAAATTCAGAAATTTTAATAGGGATTTCAAATGAAATAGGAGAATGTACCTCGTAAAGTTCTCCAAAGCTTGGGACAAGTTTCATGTTGGGTTGATAATCCACACATGAAATCTTTCCCAACTCAGCTGATCTTTCTTCCACCTTGACCACAGTCTCAGTAATTTGGCCAAGGTTCTCCGTATCTTGCAGTTCTACAGATTTTTCCTCTACCTCGGCCGATCTCTCTTTCACCTTGGCCGAGGTCTCAACAGTTAGATCGAAAACTTCCAAATCTTCTTCTCCCTTAAAAGCTTCAGGAGAAACTTCTGGTTTGATTGGAGGGGTGCTTGGAACTTGCAGCACTTCCTTATGCTCCTCTTCCAGCTTAGCATAGGATAGGGTGCTTTCCTTGAGCTCCTCCACCTTCTTCATCAACCTCTCCCATCTTGATTCAAGAGAATCTTCAAGGGGTTTCTCACGAATCTTTTTAGGGACATTCAGTACATCCCATATTGCAAGTTCATGCTTAATGGTCTCTTCCCTTTCCCATTCATTGTTGAACCAATAGAAGGAGTACTTCTCCTCCAAGTATTCATAATGGTCCGCCCTAGCACTTTGCCTTGCTATCCAGGCTGGATCAAATGTAGTCATCGGAAATCCTGAAAACTACAAAACTCATAGAAAGAGTAGTTAGTAGCAACAGGGGCAAGTGCCCCGAAAGCAAACCGCAACCGGCTCGGTCTAGACCAAGTCCCCGGCAACGGCGCCAAAAACTTGTTCGCTCCAAACGGTGTGTGCAAGCTTTAAATTTATAACCCTAGACTTAAGCTTAAAACAAGGATGCGAACCCGCAGTGTACGGGTCAATCGTAGTAAAAAGCAAGAAAATTCCAGGGGTCGATCACAGGGACTCGGTGAAACAAAGTCAATACGGTAAGCTTCGTGAATACTAACCACAAAGAGCAATTAACACAATCAAAGATGAATAAGAGGTCAATAAAGCAAACATGCAATTCTAGGGATTAAAGCATCTAGTTGTGGTTCCAACTCAAGATCTATAGATAAGCGGACAAAGCTGAGATTTTTGCGTGGGGAAGGTGTTACTAAAGTGGAGTAGATCACCGGGTAAGTCTCACTACACACTAATCCTAAACCGTAACTCCTATTACCGGGTAAGTCTCAAGGAATCAAGATAAAGAACTATAACCTCAAACTAACATGCCATCTAAGGGAATAGAATCAACCTTTACCGGGTAAGTCTCAGGCTAACTCACAAAGATGGATGGAAGCACACTCAAACCCCAATAAAGGATGAACCTTTATTACCTACACTTATGATCGTTGGTACACAAACTAAGGAATTACCGGGTAAGTCTCATCCTAAGCTTGCTTTGAACCAGGAAAGGTGTAATAACAATAGGATTTGGCAAACTTTAACACTTAACTCTCAGTTATGGATCAGATAAGCCACCTCGGTCAGCCAGTTTCCACCTCGTCCGAAATGTTCATCGACTGAACGAGATGCTTAGGGTTAAGGTTAAAGACTCGAACTTTCAAGATCCTACTGGAATCTAAGATTATTCTATCATTGTTTTTCCCACAACCTTCAGCTAATCACCCTAGAATCACACAAGGGATTTAGCCACTCATCATCATTATGAAAGTATTAAATATATAGGAAGAAGGTGAATATTTGAACGAGAAGAATTTAATGAAAAGACTTCAATAACTGAATCAAATATCACAACAAAGCGTTCCTTGGATAGCAATCCAACAAGACAAGACAACAAGTGAGGGAATTGAAGACAATCTTACAAAAACCCTCCAAAAAGCTATAAAAGCTATGGACTTCAACCTTCCTTCAACCTTCAAAAAGGTTCTTCGAAACTCCCACCTGGAGTATGCTGCTGCTGCGTGATCTTCTCGTAAGCAAGATGTCCAGCCGTAAACGGATGTAGCGGGCTCTCCAACTGTATGCGTATGTCGGATTTGTGGAAAATTCAACCCTTTTTATAGGAAAATAACCCTCCAAAGATAATAAATCTTAGAAAGATATTTTCCCATAAATATAGGTAAAATATATGATTCTGCATATCTCCTTCCTTCCAGGAGCCAAGCCCAAAAATATAAGATCACTTTCCAATTTTAAAAGATATCAGCCAAGAATAAAATATTCTCGCCGCGTCATAGGTGTTCGCCTCGGTCGAGTCGGCGTCTCTGGATCACCTCGGTCGAGATGAATCTCTGGTCAACCGAGGTGAGTCAGAACTGAATGTGAAATCTCTCAAAACTGGTCCAAAGTAAATCTTTAATCCATAGCTATGTTCCTTGGATGTAGCTCCAAATGACTCATGACTCCTTTTGCTCCTTATTGATGCAAAACGTACCAAATTACCTGCAATTACAACAAAACTAGGGAGACGCAAAGGTCGGCATAGGGCTGCTCTTGGTTGCCAGGAGAAAAGCGAGAGGAGAGGTGGAGTTTTCGGATCCTTGGTGGCTGAAGAGGCGGCAAGGCGTCTTCCCTGTCGGTGAAGGAAACAAGCGAGAGCTAAGTTGCGCAGAGAGCTTGGCGAGAAAGGAGATGAAGGATTGAGGGAGAGGGATGGTTCTCACTTGCTGATGGTGAGGTGTGAGCGAGGAGGGCGAACAAATGTTTTGCAAGTTGTTGGACGGTAGCTTGTCTAGGCAGAGGGTGCAGGGCTAGGAGCCGTTTAGGCATGTAGCTTGGGCGGCCTGGGCAACGAGGAGACGCATCTGTTGTGTAGCTGACCATCCAGGAGTTGATGGTGCCGCCTGGCACAGGAGAAGACCAGAGAGAAACAAAAAGAAGGTAGAAAAAGGAAAAGAGGGGGAAAATTGAAGAAAATTAAATTAACACATTTAAAAATATTCGAAATGGGATTTTCGGATCGGAAATATTTTTGAAATTTTCCGTAATATAAAAATACGGATATACGTGAACGTATCCAAAATATAAATATACTCGGAAATAATTACTTCACGTTGTAAAAATACTTTTAATAAAATATTTATGCTAGTAAATTATCGATAAAAGTCGAGAAAATTAAAATCGAAAACGCACCAAAATTTTGGGCGTTACAACAGATCCCCCTAAAAACAAGTTTCGTCCCGAAACTTGCTATGCATCGAACTTCTCGGTCCCTAAGGCCGAGGTATGAACTCTCAAACTAAGAAGGCTTAACCCTTATAATCTATATACACAAGCTACTCAAACTACCACCGCAAGATATGTCAGGTCATATAGCACATTCCCGTACAGGGCACAAACTACACATAACATCACATATGCACATAACCCAACCAAGGGAAGGACTAGGTCTAATCCGTCGATTCTATCGAAGCTACTTGATCTGCGTAAAACCTAACTAAAGATACTTTGCTCAGTCTTCTAGTTAGCATCATTGGTTTTTCGTCTGCCACTAGGTCATCGTGACTGATAACATGTCCCGAGTCTTGCATGTACTCCCCTGAATAATACACTTGATACACCGTGTGAACACCCTCTACTCTCGGCGGCCATGCCAATTGGTAAACCACTATCCCAATTCGCGCTAAGATCTCAACTAAGAAGATCGAATCTTCCCATTTACACCTTGACTTTGTCCCTTGTCAATCCAAACTTGATGTTACGTTCTCTCCATTCTTGTTCCAACTTTTAGGTAACGAAGGAAGTACTTACTTCACCCGCTTCTACTAACGAGACACGTATGCTATTCCTTTTATATCATTCTTCAATACTCAACCAAGACCTTTGTCTTCGAAAATCACTTGTACACTTCAAACCATCATTGTAACACCCCAAATTTTACAACTTAGGGAGTTACTGGTTAGGACCGCACAGTGGGTCCCGACCTTAGTTTGACAACAACTTAACAAGATCTTACAACAAGGCACAGATAAGGAAAACCAGAAATCATAAAATAGTTCTTAACAATGGATGAATGTGACCAGATCAACTACATCCGGAAAACGTAATATAACAAAGTACGAAAGGAAACAAGGTCCAACTGTAAATCCCACCAATAAAGAAACTGTAAACATTCCTAAAGTATGACACTCTGGCTGACCACTACCATCTGGATCACTCGGCATCTGCTCTAACCTGTAGCAAATCTAAACAACATATCAACAATTAGCTAACTATCCAAATATAAGCAAAATGATAACAACACAAGCACACGCAGAAACAAAATAAACAAACATCATGCTGGCACTCAACCGTTTATTATCTATTATTTAAATGATTCACATTATTCAATTTAAGTTGCAGCACGAGAATTATTATTAGTTCTCGCCTCCGTTCCTTATCCAACTGGTGTAGGTCTAGCTGACTTCCACTGGTAGCATCACTACAAACCAAGTATGGACTAGTCCCGAAAGAAACCCCCAGCGCCCGCAAGCTACTGAGCAGAATGCCACCGCCCGTTACTCTTAGGCCAAAATATAGGTCGGTAATTATATATCACAACCTATCTCTCTAAACATTTCAATCACACACCACCATCATCATTTATACTCATATTTAGAAGTCAGCTAAGTAAGCCCAAAGGACTTACCTGTTATAACGCTCGACTCTTTGTAAACCACTCGTTCTGTAAACTGTAGCAACTCAGTTGCCTGCCAAAGGCGATAAGTGTATTAGCACACTCTCACGTAGTTAGAAGTCTAAAACTTCTAAGATCGAATAAGGTATTAAGACATAACTAGTTAGAGTGTTAATTTAGGGTAAAATGACCATTTTACCCTTGGTCCCGAAATTCCCGAAAAATCTAGAATTCATATCTAAACTCCTATTTGGGGTTCTAAAATCATATTCTAACTCCTAAAATTTTATTTGGTTCCAAACTGACATTTTTCCTATGTTTCTATTTTCTGGAAAAATCGTAAAGGTCTAACTTCGGTTCTAAATATAAAATTCTTAACAGCTTAATATAATTCCGAATTAAATCTCTAGATCATCTATGAGGTTCTATCTAACCTTAGGAGGAAAAATTCCTCTAAACTGTTCAGCCATTAATTTTATAATAATTCACCAAGTTGACTACTTCACTTACAAATCCTATACTTAGCCAAAAACTTAAGTTTACCAAAACTGCTCAACTACCTAACTTCGGGAGCTCATAACTTCTAATCCGACCGTTCATTTCTTCCCAAATTTTAATATGCTAAACTACATATATCCGTCTACAACATATCCAAAATTCAACGGTGGATCTTTATCCAAACGTTCAATCATTGGCCGACAAGATAGGCAGTTTATAACCTAAAAGCTGAAGGAATAAATTGGATTTTACAGCAGCCCTTATGTCTATCATTTTATTTATAACTTTCAGCAGCTACCTATTACTATATTAACTATGCTCAAGGCCGACTACAGCAGCTCATTAACCTAGGATTACGGAATTGGTATGTATACATAAGATTATACAATAACTTCTAGAGGCGAGAATTGGACTGCAGAAGTGAGGGCTCACCTCTTCAACCTCTACTGGCTGAGGCGTTTTCAAAACGGTTCCGGATGATCTTCTGGCTCCCTTGGCGTGACAACTCAGGAGGAGAAGAGTGAGGTTTCGGTTTGGTCTGTTGCTGCAGTGATTGGAGAGATCTTCCTAGCATCGCTATTGTCACGGAATAATCGAAACACAGGTTTTCATCATAGGTACGGAGACGTGAGTACTCATGATCGATCAATTAAAGAGATGAAACTGAATGGTACATAAATCATTACCGAAATAGACAAAGAAAGCTGGGTTCCGTCCGATCCAGAGAAGCAGCGCTGCTGGGCGGATGATTTGCGAGTGTACAGAAGATTGGTGTGAATCCGTTGCAGATTACAGTGGCTGCAATTGACGGTTAGGGAGTGTACTGATGAATCTGGACGGATGAAGTGTTTGCAGCGTATAAGGAAGGAGATTAGAAGATGGCTGGAGCGTTAAAGTTTTCAGAAGCAGAATGAACGTATGAAGCTAGGGATGAAGCGTTACTGCTGAGTTTATGGAGCCTTGATTGTCTGCATTAATCTCGTGTAACAGCTGCTGCAATCTTCGTATAATTGGCCCGCGTTGCTGAGCTGGAGAAGGCGAAACAACATCCTTTCCTGGGCTGAATTGGGCTGCACGAACACTGGGCTGGAGTGGACGCTGGGCAAGCAAGGCAGTGGCGCCTGGGCTGAACTAGCTGGCCACGCTGGAGTTGTGCTGCTGTTGGGCTGGAGCTGAAGAAGGTGAGACTCTTCTGGGCTGGCGATGGCACTGCTGCTGCTGGGCTGGGCTAGCTGGCTGCAGAACTGGATCCGTTGGAGCTGAAATATCGGTTAACAGATGGGCTAAAATGGCTGCAGCTGGGCTCCTTAATTTAGCAAGTTTCTGGCTAGACAAGATCCCGATATATAAATATACGGACTAGGCGGATAGGGAGTTTATTATAGTTTAAGATCGGCTCAGAATTCTATCATTTTATGCGGAAGTAATCTACATAAAATGATAAACTATATAAAAGATTCTATCATTTTATGTGAAGGAATCTACATAAAATGATAAATCCTATAATAATATGTCTAACTAAGTACACGGATATGGGTCGAGTGATCGAGATCTATTTATAACGGAGATAGAAGGAATAAAAATTCCGGATTTTACAATCATTCCTCGAGGCAAATTCAAAACAGTTGCCCCAATGAATCTCCTCTTCTTCTTCTTTTTTTTTTTTTTTTTTTTTTTTTTCCTTTTTAACTCTCAACAACTCTATTGTCAATCCTTGTCCCATTCTATACTTCGTTGACATCCGGAGTAGGCTACCAGAAATGGTGTTACCTTTTGGATGATCACTTCACATATCTAGTAATACTCAGCACATCTGAGAGAACTTGTAACTTCTTTCACATCCTTCGGGGTTGTCATCCCGAGATAACTTGTCATACAACTTCTCTCTTCTTCGAGAGTAGACCAAAATATCTAGGGCATTGGTATGCCCATATGGAATCTCTACAACTCGTGGGGACCATGATTTGTCTAGAATGCCGTATTTGCAATATCCCAATCTCGAATTCTCAGTTTGTAACAAACAGACCTTAAATTATTCTTAGAAGAGACTACCGACCCTTGCAGCCGGTCGAGTAGATCATCTATACGTGGTAAGGGGTACTTGTTCTTCATTGTTATCTTGTTCGGCTCATTGTAATTGATGTGCAAACGGGGATAACCGCTTCTCTTTTCCCAACTAGTGTTCTCCATAACACCTTCAAATCAAGAGTTTAAGATATATTCCAATATGAACTTCAAATCAAGAGTTCAAGATAACATTTGAAGTTCTTCATAGCATTTCACTAAATCTTATGAACTCCTTTTAATAAGTTCTTGCAATTGCTTCTTCACTTGCTTACACAACTCATGTCTTTTCACAAGTGTCATTTCATGCGGCGCCTTAGATATCGGAATTAAATCAAGCTCAACCTTAGTGGAATAATCCACATTCTGACGTATTAGAATCCGTGATATCTCATGTTCCATCTTTTTCCACCTTTGAAGACATGTCGTAATAACCTTTTAAGGCTCATACTTGTGTGTTGCCATAAGCGTTCTAACTGTAGGGCATAATCATGCCTCTATATAAACCGATCTTGTCTTCTTTACTTTCAATGACATCCCAACACGTGGGAAACGTCTTTCGTATTTTATATAAGCTTGCACCATTCCTACGAGTAGGTTTAGAACTTACTTCATTCCCTTATGTAACGTCACTCCGACCGTAAGGGGTCTACCCTCAATTCATGTACTTCTTGTACGTCTCATATCGACTTCAAACTTCGAAACCTCGGTTTTCTCTTACTCTTGTTGGTCACCTTACATATCTCTTGGTATCCCTGAACCACTTCACAACCGTACTAGTATGCCTTTAGACAAAATTTCCCAACCACAATCACTGAAAGATCCACTCATAACTCTACTAAGCACTAACATCATAACTCTAAGCTTGTTGCGTTGCCCTAATCTAGATTCCTCGTTTCACGTCATAGCCACTATGACTTCGCCAGTCGAGTCACAAAAACCTCGACTGAGCTTTTGCTCGCAAAAGCATGACATCCATAACCTTAGAATAACCATGTCATATCTCCCCTTATATTTTCCCCCTTTACGCACTATAACCATAGAAGACTCACCTTTGTCTTTGTCCTTTCAGCTTCCTTCACCCTGATCCGTTTCGTTCCTCCATATGACAACCCCATGACCTAAGAAGGTCGTACCAGATCGTTACAATCCCTCCCAACAAGGTATGTCACCATCACTTGTTGGAATCGGTAAATTGCTACTTGATTAAGACGTTTATGCTTCCATTAATACACCTCCTTATTATTGATATTCAACCATCACGAATGTTCCAAGTTCTTGTTACCCCTCTTCATGATCCCATCTCCTGGGTTACTCTCCCCACCTACACACATCAATAGACAACCCGCACCTGTGCGTTCTCAATTGTCACCGATTAACCTTTATCCGACCTTCTTTGAAATTAACGACTTACCATTCCACTACACTTTCCATGTTACCACTTGTTCGCCCCTAGAGGTGTGTGCAAATAAGCTTTAAATTTATAAAACTAGAATAAAAGCAAGCGAACCCGCAGTATACGGATCGGCGTAGATTAGCAAGTATTCCAGAGTATCGAACACAGGGATTTGGGTGGGAACAAATTCAATTGCAGATTATTAAGCGAGTAAATATGAAAGCCTTGCAAATTATTGGGAAAACAACAATCCTAAAGATCCAAGTATCCAGGTGTGGCTAACGATTCAAGATATACTAATGATATAAGGACAGAGTTGAGATATGCAAAGGTATACTAATGTAAGGTAATCGTACGGTGAAGTTCCAAAAACCTTATATGACTCACCTACAAGAAACTCTCTATACAGGTTGTTGAGGCTCAATATAGAAAGGTTCTAAAGGCAAGAATTAATGTTAAATACCCAAACTTATAATCCAAGGATCAAGACTAACTTAACCGATTGTGGTTGTGACACTCACAATCGAGGTAGAGGTTGTTGAGGCTTCACTACCACCTAGAAAAGGCAAGCCTAAACTAAGTCAAAGCAAATCTTTAACTTTGGATTAAAGTAAAAGCAAGGTTCGTAAACTGAAGTAAATCACGGGTAGATCTTGAGATTCCACGGCCGTGGACTCTAAGAACAGGCCGTAATTTAAGGTTGTCGACGATTCTCTCTAACTCTCAGGGTCTAATCTGTTTACGATCGATCTATCATCATCTAAGCCACAACTATCAACCTTTCACCTTAGAATTGTTAAGGGTTTTTAGCCAATAACAGTCATGTTGATATCAAATTCATGAATTAAAAGATAAAAAGATGAAAACTTCCGAAAACCTTCAATAAACTTCAAACCAATCTCAAAGTCACAATCAAGAATGAATGTTGTCAACGGATTCAGAATAAACCAAACAATCACAATCTTAGGAAAGAAGGGAGAACGGGATGTCAATCCGTCTTCCAAATCAAACCTAAACAAGAAGAGAAATCTTCTTGCAACAATCTTCCAAAAACTTCGATCTTCCACCAATCCGGAAATCTCAACAGCAATCTCCACCAAAGGTGCGAGATTAGGGCAAGTCCCAACACGAACTTCAATCTCCAACGAGATGTAAAATGCCGCTAAGCGAAGATCGCAAAACTGCGCCTAAGCGCCGATAAGCGATGATAAGCAAGCCTAAGCGATGGCGTAAGCCAAGGTCTAAAGCGAGATGACGGAATCTTGCTTCGTCCGTCTTTTTATAGGGCAAGATAAGATATCGGCCCGGCCCAATCTTCAAAAGATCGTGGCTTCATAATGTGGCAAAAAAGATCGCCAAGATCACGGTCGTGGAAGGTTCCACGAGCGTAATTTAGAGCGTGGAAAGTGTCACGGTTTGAACCATAGATTCCACGACCGTAATAGTTACTGGAATGCATCACGCCTCTCTTTGCAAGGTTCCACGGCCGTGGAACTAAACGTGGTTTGTAGTACGGCCGTATTTTAGAGCGTGGTTTAGGGCAAGAACGTGATTCTTCCCTAGCCTCGTGCATTCCTCAAGTTGAACTCCATTTGCTCCTATGAATGCCCTCAATCCATGGGCATTCTCAATCAACTCTTCTTTGCTCGATTCCGTTCGGAATTGACTCTCGATCACCTATAATCAACACAAAGCTAGTGTAGACATCTATATCGACAATATAGGCAAACTAGCTCACAAATGCAACATTGCTAAATCAAAGACTATCAATATGAATCAAATACACTTACAAAACGTGCCTAAAATATCACAATATTTCATTCTAACAAATAACCCCATACTTAACACTTGCTTGTCCCTAAGCAAGGTCTTTCAAAAGCTTTAAACAAAAGTTAGGATGAAATATGTGTACCTTCTCAAAGCAATACTTCTTTTGGAGGAATGTGTCTTCTAAGGAATAGATCATTCTCAAACCTTGCTTCAATTGTTTATTAGACTTTCATACACTTAATCAAAGAGTAAAGAGTAAAGAAAATTCATGAATTAATCAAACTTCTAAACAAGCATCATAACCTTCAAACATTATCAAAATCAATCATAAGAAACTTCACTTTAGACCACCAAGTCATATAACCTTCTTTTGATCTTAAGGACTTTCAAAGAAAAGGTCTAGAATGTGAAAGGGAAGGAAACTTTTAGGGAATGTGGTGCATGAATCCGGGAAAGTGGACAACTACCCTTCTTCTTCTTTTGCGGTTTTCGCAACACTTCAACTTTGAGTTTCGCTCTTCTCCCTTTCATTTTTCGACTTTACTTTTGGAGTTATGGATGTGCACAAAAACCGAAGCCTAGGAGATTGGCGTTTCTCAATTTTTATGAGATGCCTCAAACCCTTAGCGCACATACCATAATCCGCTAGGAATATCGCTCAATCCGACTTTGACAAGACACAAACACCCGGCTATGTGAATGGTGCCGAGTTACTCATCATCATGATTGACTTCCCCAAACCTAGAATTCCTTTCTATTCTTTTGATTGCAAATAATTGCTCTCATGGCCCTCCCACATCAAACATGCCTTTTTCATTCACTTCTCCAAATTCCCGGATAGGTAAAGGAGGTCAATATTTCAATGAGGAGCTAGAATGATCAAAGAAAGAAGAAAGAAAAATCGAATTGCCTTAATCATCTCAACAAGAAGTATAAGAACTTATAGTGTGATTTCAACTTCAATTTCTCAACATGATTTAGGTAACATTCATCACATTATGAAACTTGCAAAAGAGGTAAAATTCATTCATTCAAATTCTTTTCAATCCACTATCCTTTTAAGCATGCAATTGTCATCAAACCCAATTCACAAGTAGTGATTATCATAGAAATCATCTCAATTCATTAGAAGCACAAAATTTTCAAAATTTTTCAATTTTTATGGGTTTTTCAAGTTCTTTTTCATGCAATGCGAGAATGAAACGTGCAACAATATAATGAACATGCAAATAGTCTCGAATAGAAGCAAGCATAGTGAGTAAGAGTTATTACAAACTTTTAGTACATCCCACCCCATACTTAGGACGAACATTGTCCCTAATGTTCAAATAAAAGAAAGAAAAGAAGAAAAGAAAAAGAAACTCACAAAGTGGTGGCGGATTATCTAAAGCGAACGGTCAATCATCAAATCCTCATCACTGCGGCGGTGGTGGAGGCGGGAATGGAGAGAAGCTAAGATCATAGAACCGCCCAAACTACTTGCGGTAGACATCCCTCATCATGTGGTCGAGGTCGTCTAGGCGTCCGTCTCTAGCATCGGCTCGGATCTCCAATGCTCCTACTCTCTCTGAAAGTCCGGTAGCCCAATTTGGCATCTGCTCGTACCATCCCGGGGCCTGACTATACCATGCTGGAGCGTCGGATGGTGCTGGTGGTGGTGCTGGTGCTGCTGTCTGCTCTGTAGACCAAGGAGGGGGAACGTCATACCACGTAGGAGGTGTGGTCATCCACGTAGGCCTCTCACTCACGCTAGCACGGCGAGAAGACGAGCCTGAAGCTCTAGCTGGACGTGGAGAACGTCTAGGTGCATCGGGGGCCGCCTCCGGCTGATCAGGAAACGTGCCAAACTCCTCCTCAGCTACTCCTCCGCCCTCAAACTGATCTCCCATATCCTCCTCCTCAACAACCGGTGGTGGGACATATGGGGGAGCTGCTATCCTGTTCGCATGCATGGCAGCGAACGTCTCCTTCCAATTATGGCATCCTGCCATAATGGAGTACTCCGGTAGCCACTCTATACCCCTACCCGTCCTGCTCTCCCATGGCATGCCCGCATAAGGCGGACCTCTATGTGTGGGGAAAATGAGACCCCTAACCATGAAAGCATGTAGCCCTAAAGGTACGGCCGGTATACGAGTACAAGCAGAAAAATCAACACCAAAGCTCCTAGCAATGTGGGTAACTATCCCACCATATCCTATGTTGCCCTTCTTCTTGTTCTTGAGCTTGCTCATAGTAGCAGCCAAGAGAGTAGCACAATCAGCACGACGTCCATACAACATGGAGTAGAGTAAAAAGAGCTCATCCGTCTTGATCTTTTGGGGCGTCTCCGTCCTAGGAAAGAGACACTCCGAAAGAACACGATGAGAAATCTTCAAGGCTAGGTGGTACATCAACCTAGCCTTGGTGTCAGCGGGTTGCCAGCGGTCCTCGCTAGCGTTAATCATCGCCACTTCCTCCCAAAAATCCTTGGCGTAAACGCCACTAGGAAAGCGACCGTTAAAGGTCTCCTGAAACCCGAAAATGGTCCCAAACTCACGGATGCTCAAATGGTAGTCTCTTTCCATGAGACGGAAAGAAACGGTCCTGTCTACATGGCTGTGCTCAAAAGATGTCACAACCTCCCGTGTAATCTCCTCATAAGCGTCTTCTCGGATAGCCGAGAAGACAATAAGTCCGGCTCTATCCAAGAGCCAAGTAAGATCATCAACAATGTTGAGAGGAGCTAGATCCTCCAACAACAAGTATCTAGGGCCAATCACTGGCATCTCCTTGATCCTCTCGAGTGCATCGAGATGATCGTCGTGTATGGTCGGTATGCTAGGGTGAGGAGGTGAGGATGGAGGTGAAGGTGAGGATGGAGGTGAAGGGGAAGAGGGTGGTGGTGCCCTAGAGGATGAGGAGGAGGAGGGATTACCCTTCCTCTTCTTATTCTGATCATTCTTCTTCTCTTTTATCCTCCCTGAAACTCTTCTCACAAAATCCATTCTGCTCAAAATTACGGTCTGTTCTTATGAAAACCACGGCCGTAATTCCCTCAGAGACCGTGATTCGTCTCAGAAAATCACAAATCTCAGCAAATCAGCAATCAATCTCCACAACAGGCAGTCCTAGTCTAATTTCTTCCAATCTCAATCAGTTCTTCCTAAAAATCTCTAACAAAAACGAACCAAATTGCCAAGAATCAAGAAGAGAGAAAAAACCTATTTTTCGGATTGAAAAATCCGAATTGCGCGTTCGTTGGTGAATTTCCGCTCGATTCGTCGCTTGGATCTTGCTTGTGGTTGGATTTGCTTCAGTTTAGGAAGAATAATCGTTGAAAACGATTAGGAAACGAGGATTTGAGAGAGGGTCGTGGATTTTTGGCAATTAGGTCGTGGACAGAGGGGTTTCGGGATGAATTTTGTGAAGAATGTGGCTTATATAGTCGTAAGCAAAATTTTGAAAATCACGGTCTGTCGGGGTGTTCCACGGCCGTGGAAGTGTACGGAACCATGGTTTTGGTGATTTTTCAAAGGCTTTTGGAAATTACGGGTACTGTAGCTGTCACGACCGTGGTTTAGGCCGTGGAACTCTCTGTAAAGCTCCAAAGTCCAAATTTCGTCACTTTTCTTCAACATCATCCTCCTCTTTTCCTTTTCCATCGTTCCTACATCCAAAAACACGAACATACCGGAAGAAATCGAGGCAAAAACAAAGCAAAAACGTCTATACTAAGCTAACCTATGAATTGAAAACAAAAACAAAAATGCAATACCTTGGTTGCCTCCCAAGAAGCGCTTTATTTAAGGTCCGTAGCTAGACCAATCTAGCACTTATTCGAGTGCGGTAGGCGCGAACTCCTCAGCTTGGAGTTCCGGCGTATATTTCTTGAGTCGTTGGCCGTTCACCTTAAAAGTTCCGTTCGCTTCACCCCATACTTCAACTGCACCATGGGGGAAAATACGTTTAATTAGAAAAAGTCCGGTCCAACGGGATTTAAGTTTACCTGGAAAGAGGCGAAGCCTTCAATTGAAGAGGAGAACTTGATCTCCTTCTTTGAAGTCCTTTGGAATGATGTGCTTATCATGCCAATGCTTTGCTCTCTCCTTATAGATCTTAGCGTTTTCATAAGCATTCAAGCGGAGTTCATCCAGCTCGTTGATGTCTAGGAGACGCTTCTCTCCCGCTTCTTTCATACTGAAGTTTAACCACTTGATAGCCCAAAACGCTTTGTGCTCCAACTCTACCGGCAAGTGACAAGACTTCCCATACACAAGGTTGTATGGTGTGGTTCCTATGGGAGTCTTGTATGCAGTCCGGTACGCCCACAATGCATCGTCAAGCTTCAAGGACCAATCCTTCCTAGTCCTTGAAACCGTCTTCTCTAAGATTCCTTTGATCTCCCTATTTGAGATCTCAACTTGTCCACTTGTTTGTGGATGGTAAGGGGTAGCGATCTTGTGAGTAACCCCATACTTAGCTAGAAGAGCTTCAAAGCACCGGGCAATGAAGTGAGAACCTCCATCACTAATGATCGTCCTTGTTGTCCCAAATCGCGGGAAAATGGTCTTGTTGAAGAACTTAACCACCACCATGGCATCATTGGTGGGAGAGGCAATTGCTTCCACCCATCTAGAAACGTAATCCACCGCCAATAGTATATATTGGTTTCCACAAGAGGATGGGAATGGTCCCATGAAATCAACTCCCCAAACGTCGAAAATCTCCACCTCTTGGATGTTATTGAGGGGCATCTCATTCCTCCTAGATATATTGCCTGTTATTTGACAAGCATCGCAGCAAGAAACAAAGGATTGCACATCTCTAAACAAAGTAGGCCAAAAGAATCCAGATTACAATACCTTTGCGCTAGTCTTGTTTGAACTAGCGTGTCCTCCACAAGGTAGTGAATGACAATGGCGGATGCCACTTTGCATCTCATCTTCCGGCACACATCGCCGAATGATGCCATCCGGACCTCTCTTGAAGAGGAGAGGCTCGTTCCAATAGTATTCCCGGACGTCCTTAAAGAACTTCTTCCATTGTGCGTAGGATAGTCCGGGTGGTATTTCTTGACAAACCAAATAGTTAACAAAATCAGCAAGCCATGGTTCGTTACCTTTGGAGATTACATCGATGCACTCCTCAATAAGGTGTAGGTGTTCGTCCGGGAAGGAGTCGTCGATGGGTAAATGGTCGTCCTCTAGATGTGTTAGGCGACTCAAATGATCCGCAACAGAATTTTCTGAACCTTTCTTGTCGCGGATCTCAAGATCGAATTCTTGTAGGAGAAGAATCCATCTAATTAGCCTTGGCTTCGCATCTTTCTTCGCAAGGAGGTACCGGATCGCACCTACAAGATAAGAGCGAAACTTGTCAATAGCATAGACAATGGCTAAAAACTCTTTTTCGGTAGTGGCGTAGTTGAGCTGCGCTTCATCTAGTGTCTTGCTAGCATAGTATATGGCATGGGTTGCCCCTTCCTTTCGTTGTCCGAGAACAGCTCCAATAGCTACGTCACTAGCATCGCACATAATCTCAAAGGGAAGAGTCCATTCTGGGGGTTGGATAATAGGTGCTGAAATTAGAGCTTGCCGAATGGTGTTAAACGCATCCAAACATTCCTGCGAAAACTCAAAAACCGCATCCTTCATCAATAGATTAGTGAGAGGTTTGGATATCTTAGAAAAGTCCTTAATGAAACGTCTATAAAATCCAGCATGTCCTAGGAAACTTCTTATCCCTTTCACCGAAATTGGGGGAGGAAGCTTCTCTATGGTCTCTATCTTAGCCTTGTCCACCTCTATCCCTCTACTAGAGACTAAGTGGCCTAATACAATTCCTTCCTTAACCATGAATTGACACTTCTCCCAATTAAGAACTAGGTTAGTGTCTTCACACCTTTGCAAAACAAGAGAAAGGTTAGAAAGACAATCGTTAAAAGAGGAACCGTATACGGAGAAGTCGTCCATGAAGACTTCCATGATTTCCTCTACGTATTCGGAGAAGATGGCCATCATGCACCGTTGGAAGGTGGCTGGGGCGTTGCAAAGCCCGAACGGCATTCTCCTATAAGCAAACGTACCCCATGGGCACGTGAATGTGGTCTTCTCTTGATCATCCGGGTGTATCGGAATCTGAAAGAAACCACTATAACCGTCAAGGTAGCAAAAATGTGAATGTTGTGCTAACCTTTCAAGAATTTGATCAATAAATGGCAATGGAAAATGATCCTTCCGCGTTGCATTGTTGAGCTTGCGGTAGTCTATGCACATCCGCCATCCCGTCACAGTTCGGGTAGGAATGAGTTCGTTGTTTTTGTTGGTGATGACCGTCATTCCTCCCTTCTTCGGAACTACTTGAACCTGACTCACCCACTTACTATCGGAGATAGGGTAGATGATACCTGCATCAAGAAGTTTAAGAATTTCCTTCTTGACAACCTCCTTCATGGTCGGATTCAACCGCCTTTGAGGTTGTCTTGAAGTTCTAAAATCTTCCTCCATTAGTATCTTATGCATGCATAGGGAGGGTTTAATTCCTACTAAGTCCTCAATAGTATAGCCTATAGCTTTCCTATGTTTCCTAAGGATAATCATGAGCTGATTATGTTCATCTATGCTTAGATCGGAACTAACAATAACCGGAAAGGTAGAATTAGATCCTAGAAAAGCGTACCTTAGATGAGTAGGAAGTGGTTTGAGTTCCATTGCTTTCGGAGCTTCCAACGATCCTTGAGAAGCATCTGATGTCTCCTTAGAAGTTTCTAAGGGTGATGAATGTGTGGGAGAAGAATCAGAAGAAGTTGAAGAAGTGTCTCGATCACTCCTTTCCACGCCCAGAATTACGGGTTCCTCATGGCTTCCACGGCCGTGGTTTAGGGCGTGGAAGGGAAATACGGTTGTCACATCTTCTCCACGACCGTGTAACTCCCTGGAGTGAGGCACGATTTTGGTTGTGAAATCCACGGCCGTGGAATACAGGGTATAACCGTGGATTCTCACGTTTTCTGCCTCATCGTGAAGTTTTTCGAACTCCACTTCACCTATCTCTTCTTGTGCTTCTAAGGCTTCAATTGCCTCATTGCACTCTTCTTCTTCCCCTACATTGGTTAGACTCATAGTGATAACCTTTTGTAAAGGATCGTTAAAGATAATCGCACTTACCTCCTCCCTAGACAAACCCTCTTCGTCTTGGATATCGAAAATATCCTCATCAAAGATTGGCTCCTTCACTAGAGTAGAAAGAACGAACTGTACTTTCTCTTCTCCTATATCAAAAGCGAGTCTACCATTCTTGCAATCGACTATGCAGCCGGAAGTTGCAAGAAACGGTCTTCCGAGTATGATCGGGACCGGACTATCTGCAGGAATGTCAAGCACGACAAAATCGATGGGAACAAAGAATTTACCTAGCTTGACCGGGACGTCTTCTACAATACCGACGGGGCGAGTGATGGATCGATCCGCCATGTAAAACGTCATCTTCACCGGTTTAGGGTCGCCTAAACCGATCTTCCTACATAATGCAAGTGGTATGATGCTCACACTTGCTCCTAAGTCACATAACGCATCGTATGTGACGTCTCCCACTCCTATGGGAATGCAAAATGACCCCGGATCCTTTAGCTTTGGGGGCATTTTCTCCTTCATGGTTTTGATGAGATCCGAAGAATCTGAACTCATCTTAACCTCTCCGAAGTCTTCTAGCTTCCTCTTGTTAGAGAGGAGCTCCTTCAAGAACTTGCCATAAGCCGGCATACCTACAATAGCATCAATAAATGGTATATTAATATGCAGCTTGCTCATGAGTTCTATGAACTTACCAAATTGTTTATCTAGGCGCGCTCTCGCTCTAGATTGAGGGAATGGTAGGGGAGGTTTATAAGCTGAAGGAGGAATGTAAACATCGTCCTTCTCCTTCCCCTTCTCTTTTTCTTTGTCCTTTTCTACGGAGACTTCAACGAACTTAGGCTGGGGATCGGTGGTAGTCACTCCGCTCCTAGTTGTGATTGCCATAACCCTTCCCTTAGGGTTGTCCTCCGTCTTTCCTAGAAGCTTCCCTTGATTCCTAGGAACTTCCTCCGCATGGTTGAACATTTGATTTTCCAAAACTTTTTGAGCTTTGTCAACCTTGGAAATTTGATCATCAACCTTAATGATGCGGTTCTCCAACCCTTGAAGCTTTCCCAAAATCAAATCCAACATGGGATCGGGCTTCTCCTTTCCCGAAGTGTTTCCTCCATTTGATGGTTGCCCCTGGCTTTTTAAAGGAGTAGAGGAAGAGGAAGGTGGATTTAGTGAATTAGAATTGGAAGGATAAGAGTTACCGGAATTTTGTTGATTGGAGCGCCAATTGTTGTTGTTTGAACCCCTATTGTTGTTCCAATTGCTGTTCCGGTTGTTGTTGTTTCCATTCCAATTGTTTCCATTCCGGTTGTTATTCCGGTTGTTGTTGTTGTTGCGGTTGGTGTTATCACCGCCATTGTTGTTGCCCAAATAGCCAACATCCTTTTCTTGTTGCTTTGGAAAGTTGGTCTTGATAGCCTCCTTCAACTCTTTGATTTCATTGTTGAGGGAGAAAATCTGATTTTGAGATTCATGTGCGAGCTTTGCTCCTTGCTCAACACGATTTCCCTCCACTTTCCGGTGGGAATTCTTCTCTATGACCCTTGCTTGCTTCTCAATGAAGTCCCAAGCGTCATCTTCTCTCATGTCCATGAATGTTCCACATGAGAGGGATTGGAGGTTGAATTGCGTTCCCGCATCTAACCCCTTGTAGTAAATCTCCAGCAAGGCAAGTTTGGATATGCCATGATGAGGGCAATCCAAGAGCAAATCCTGAAACCTTTCCCAAGATTGAAACAAACTTTCGTTAGGTCTAATGGAAAAAGCATTAATCTTACCTCTAAGTTCCGCCGTTTTGGATGGCGGAAAGAATTTGGTGAGTAACTCCGCGGAAAGGTCTTCCCACGTATCTAGTTTCCCACTAGGAAGAGCTTGATACCAAGACAACGCTTTCCCTTTCAAGGAGAAGAAGAAAGGCTTGAGCTTATAGCTGTTGGTAGTAGCGCTCTTTGGTCTCATTGTCTCCATCATACACTCAAAGTTCTGCAAGTGTTGGTGTGGAGATTCAGCGCTTGTCCCGCCAAATTGGTTTTGGCGAACAAGAGTAATGACTTGAGGGTTGAAGCTAAACCCTTGCACATCATCAGCATCAAAGTTCACGCCCAAACGGCGTGGTTGTTGTGTTGGATCCATCCGTTGGCCAAGAGTTCTTGGCTCTTCATCTACACGTTCGATCCTCACATTCCTAGGTGGAACACGACGATTAACAGCTCCTCGTGGATGGAAAGGATTCACATTGATCGTGGGATCGATCTCCTCTAGCGGTGGCATGGAAGAATCACTATCATCAGCGGATGAGTGACTTCTTCTTCTAGACCTTGATGCTCTTCTTGAGGATTTCTTGCTTCCCTTATTCTTAAGGTCGCTTAGCTCTATCCTCATCTGGAAGATCATGTCTTGTAGATTGTTAACTTGAGATTGATGACGATCCATCTCATCCAGGCGGAGGGTTTCATTCCATTGGAGTTGGGCTTCCTTCTCCTTCAGCTCCGCTTGTTGATCACGTTCGTGTTCTTCAGCCATCTTCTTTTCCTTGCGCTTTTGCCTTAAAGTTTTCTCTAGCTCTTGATCAAGAGGTAAGAGATCTTCGGTGTTCCTAGACCTGCGCATGCACTCAAAGTAATATCAAATAACGAGAGCAAGCTCCCAAGCTTGACAACCGGCTACCGAATTCGGCCGAAACCAAATCCCCGGCAACGGCGCCAAAAACTTGTTCGCCCCAAGAGGTGTGTGCAAATAAGCTTTAAATTTATAAAAATAGAATAAAAGCAAGCAAACCCGCAGTGTACGGATCGACGTAGATTAGCAAGTATTCCAGAGTATCGAACACAGGGATTTGGGTGGGAACAAATTCAATTGCAGATTATCAAGCGAGTAAATATGAAAGCCTTGCAAATTATTGGGAAAACAACAATCCTAAAGATCCAAGTATCCAGCTGTGGCTATCGATTCAAGATATACTAATGATATAAGGACAGAGTTGAGATATGCAAAGGTATACTAATGTAAGGTAATCGTACGGTGAAGTTCCAAAAACCTTATATGACTCACCTACAAGAAACTCTCTATACAGGTTGTTGAGGCTCAATATAGAAAGGTTCTAAAGGCAAGAATTAATGTTAAATACCCAAACTTATAATCCAAGGATCAAGACTAACTTAACCGATTACGGTTGTGACACTCACAATCGAGGTAGAGGTTGTTGAGGCTTCACTACCACCTAGAAAAGGCAAGCCTAAACTAAGTCAAAGAAAATCTTTAACTTTGGATTAAAGTAAAAGCAAGGTTCGTAAACTGAAGTAAATCACGGGTAGATCTTGAGACTCCACGGCCGTGGACTCCAAGAACAGGCCGTAATTTAACGTTGTCGACGATTCTCTCTAACTCTCAGGGTCTAATCTGTTTACGATCGATCTATCATAATCTAAGCCACAACTATCAACCTTTCACCTTAGAATTGTTAAGGGTTTTTAGCCAATAACAGTCATGTTGATATCAAATTCAAGAATTGAAAGATAAAAAGATGAAAACTTCCGAAAACCTTCAATAAACTTCAAACCAATCTCAAAGTCACAATCAAGAATGAATGTTGTCAACGGATTCAGAATAAACCAAACAATCACAAAGAAGGGAGAACGGGATGTCAATCCGTCTTCCAAATCAAACCTAAACAAGAAGAGAAATCTTCTTGCAACAATCTTCCAAAAACTTCGATCTTCCGCCAATCCGGAAATCTCAACAGCAATCTCTACCAAAGGTGCGAGATTAGGGCAAGTCCCAACACGAACTTCAATCTCCAACGAGATGTAAAATGCCGCTAAGCGAAGATCGCAAAACTGCGCCTAAACGCCGATAAGCGATGATAAGGAAGCCTAAGCGATGGCGTAAGCCAAGGTCTAAAGCGAGATGACGGAATCTTGCTTCGTCCGTCTTTTTATAGGGCAAGATAAGATATCGGCCCGGCCCAATCTTCAAAAGATCGTGGCTTCATAATGTGGCGAAAAAGATCGCCAAGATCACGGTCGTGGAAGGTTCCACGACCGTAATTTAGAGCGTGGAAAGTGTCACGGTTTGAACCATAGATTCCACGACCGTAATAGTTACTGGAATGCATCACGCCTCTCATTGCAAGGTTCCACGGCCGTGGAACTAAACGTGGTTTGTAGTACGGCCGTATTTTAGAGCGTGGTTTAGGGCAAGAACGTGATTCTTCCCTAGCCTCGTGCATTCCTCAAGTTGAACTCCATTTGCTCCTATGAATGCCCTCAATCCATGGACATTCTCAATCAACTCTTCTTTGCTCGATTCCGTTCAGAATTGACTCTCAATCACCTATAATCAACATAAAGCTAGTGTAGACATCTATATCGACAATATAGGCAAACTAGCTCACAAATGCAACATTGCTAAATCAAAGACTATCAATATGAATCAAATACACTTAGAAAACGTGCCTAAAATATCACAATATTTCATGCTAACACCACTCTTATGAAGGCTACCCTCCTCGGGGTACTCTACCTTAATTTCCATTAGCTCATTTTACATCCATGCTTCCTTCCTCTTCAGTAAGATAATTATACCTTCTCGACCCTGTTGTGACATATGACTCACTTTCATAGGCTTAAGCACTCTTCCATCTCTTCCATGATGTTCTGTAAGTGTACCTTCTCAAATATCCCGTCCTTAGTTAGTATCCACTCACGTCTCTCTTAGTTGGTATCTTAAGTCTTTTGATCAAAGCTCCTTGTTTCATCTTTCACCTTCTTGAGATCATCATCTATGCACACTTTCTGCTCCTCAGCGTTGCTTAGCCTTATCATCAAAATAAAAACCGGTCAACTCCACGTGAATTCCCCCATGTCCTTCTTCTCATAACTCTAGTAATGTTGGCACTTCACTTATTGGTACCTCATAAGCTTAACTTACGGTATCTTAATCTTTCGCAAATTGAAGTTTCTTATCGTTGATTTTCATAATTTTTGAAGGGTTATGATGCTTGTATGGAAGTTTGATTGATTCATGAGTTTTCTTTGCTCTTTACTCTTTGATTAAGTGTATGAAAGTCTTATAAAACGATTGAAGCAAGATTTGAAAATGATCTATTCTTTAGAAGGCACATTCCTCCAATAGAAGTATTACTTTGAGAAGGTACACATATTTCATCCTAACTCTTGTTTTAAAGCTTTTGAAAGACCTTGCTTAGGGACAAGCAAGTGTTAAGTATGGGGTTATTTGTTAGCATGAAATATTGTGATATTTTAGGCACGTTTTCTAAGTGTTTTCGATTCTTATTGATACTCTTTGATTTAGCATTGTTTCATTTGTGAGCTAGTTTGCCTATATTGTCGATATGGATGTCTACACTAGCTTTATGTTGATTATAGGTGATTGAGAGCCATTTCCGAACGGAATCGAGCAAAGATGAGTTGATTGAGTGTGTCCATGGATTGAGGGCATTCTTAGGAGCAAAATGGATGTCAACTTCAGGAATGCACGAGGCTAGGGAAGAATTACGTTCTTGCCCTAAACCACGCTCTAAAATACGGCCGTACTACAAACCACGTTCACGTTCCACGGCCGTGGAACCCTGCAGGAGAAGTGTGATTCATTCCAGGAGCTTTTACGGTCGTGGAATCCATGGTTCAAACCGTGTTGATTCCCACGCTCTAAATTACGGTCGTGGAACCTTCCACGACCGTGATCTTGGCGATCTTTTTCCCCACATTTTGAAGCCACGATCTTTTGAAGATTGGGCCGGGCCGATATTTTATCTTGCCCTATAAAAAGACGGACGAAGGGAGATTCCGTCATCCTCGCTTACCCCCGCTTAGACGCACTTGGCGACCTCGTTTTAGAGTTACGCTTGCACCTTCACTTTGGAGATTTTGGCGGTTCTTGCAAAAGACGTATTTTTGCCCTTTCCTTAGAGTTGCCCTAATCTCGCACTTTTGGTGGAGATTGCTGTGGAGATTTCCGGATTGACGGAAGATCGAAGTTTTTGGAAGATTGTTGCAAGAAGAATTCTCTTCTTGTTTAGGTTTGATTTAGAAGTCGGATTGACATCCCGTTCTTCCTTCTTTCCTAAGATTGTGTTTGTTTGCCTTATTCGGAATCTATTGACAATATTCATTCTTGATTGTGACATTGAGATTGGTTTGAAGTTTATTGAAAGTTTTCAGAAGTTTTCATCTTTCAATCTTTCAATCTTTGAATTTGATATCATAATGATGATTGTTGGCTAAAAACCCATAACAATTCTAAGGTGAAGGGTTGATAGTTGCGGCTTAGATGATGATAGATCGATCGTAAACAGATTAGACCTTGAGAGTTATAGAGAATCATCGACGAACCCTAAATCACGGTTTGTTCTTGAGTTCCACGGTCGTGGAATCTCAAGATCCACCCGTAATTTCCCTTAAGTTTACGAACCAGCTTTTACTTTATTCCAAAGTTAAAGATTTGCTTTAACTTAGTTTAGGCTTGCATTTTCTAGGTGGTAGTGAAGCTTCAACAACCTCTACCTCGATTGTGAGTGTCACAACCGTAATCGGTTAAGTTAGTCTTGATCCTTGGATTACAAGTTTGGGTATTTGACATTAATTCTTGCCTTTAGAACCTTTCTATATTGAAGCCTCAACAACCTGTATAGAGAGTGTCTTGTAGGTGAGTCATATAAGGTTTTTGGAACTTCACCGTACGATTACCTTACATTAGCATACCTTTTCATATCTCAACTCTGTCTTTATATCATTAAGAATATCTTGAATCGATTGCCACAGCTGGATACTTGGATCTTTAGGATTGTTGTTTTCCCAATAATTTGCAAAGCTCTTACATTTACCTGCTTGATAATCTGAAATCGAATTTGTTTCTCCCCAAATCCCTGTGTTCGATACTCTGGAATACTTGCTAATCTACGCCGATCCGTACACTGCGGGTTCGCTTGCTTTTATTCTAGTTTTATAAATTTAAAGCATGATTGCACGCACGTTTAGGGGCGAACAAGTTACCTCGCCATCTTGCCAAACACAAGTATCAGATATCATATATCAATCCCATACAAATATCCCTAATATCGATACCGATATCTGATATACTCATATCAGGATATTGGAAAGGAACAAGCCCTTAGAGATCATGGAGACTAGAAGTTATAGACTTCTAGCAATCGTTTTATTCCTGATTCGTTATGCCTTGTTTGAGCAGGCATTCCTTCCTTTCCTTAGGGATTTGAGTTGTTGATCCTTTGAGTTTACCTTCGAGTGAGGTAAGTCCCTTGGACTTACTTAGCTGCGCTCTGTATATTAGTTTGATTGCATTGGCTTACTTGTGTTGTTGGTTATTGTTTTAACGGATGACCGGACTAGGATTGACCTTTATAACCGTAATTGGCCCAAATGTATGATAACCGGGCGGTGACCGCTTGCCCACTTCAGAATGGAGAAACTAGGAGGTGCTTTTGCGACCAGTCCAACAGGTGACGGAAGGATGCATACATTCTATTCCTGTTGGTGAAATGGGACAAAGGCGAGATCGTAGCGATTCTCGTGTGACAACATAAGTTGAATTAGTAAAGGGATTAACCTTAATGAAAGATAATAACCGATTGATTGTGAGCATGCTATATGTTTATATTACCTTGAAGGATATAGGTGTTGCTTAGTGATCCGGATGGTGTGGTCAACCAAGATTCCCGTACATTATAGGACGGGATCGGGTTTATATTTCTGTTGTTGTTTCCCCTTTGTTTTGAACTCGGCTGCGACTCTTTTACGTTTTCCTTTTTTATAACCTTTGGTTATATTTTGAGTTTGATTTTCATCTATTTGTGCCTCGTTGTAAGATTTGATGTTGTCGATGCTACTTTGAGCGTCGGGACCCATTGTGAGTTCCTATTCCCTAACGCCTCGAGTTCCTAAAACTTAGGGTGTTACATATTCATAGATATTAAGAGCTGCAAATGTGCGATTGAAAGGAAAATATTAGTTGGAAAACCCATGAAGCGTTTAGAAATCCGAAAAATACCAAGAAAAACCATCTCTTGCGGCCATTCAATATAAAAAGGTTCAAGGACCTGAACTTTCTACGATGATTAGAAATCCTCAAATCTTTCATAGGCTATTCTCCAAACCAAGCTATTATAAATAAATCCAACAAAACAAACTTCGTTTTTGACAATTCACTTGTTTTATCTAAACCAATAAAAAACACCACTTCTTTCGATGGTAAAAGGTAGGAATGAAGCACTTTGAAATGAAGCAATATTAAAATCTCATTTCATAAAGATATAAGAAAACAATAATTTCAACCATTATAGCGATCATCCAATCTTTAGATCAAGAGTGAGTTTAGGAAAGCATGATTAAATATAATGCAAAACTATAATACCCCACTTTTGCCTTCACCGCCTTAGAAGGGCCAGCCGCCACTGCGGCTGACAGCAAATCACGTCCGATCTGATTTTTATTCTGTTTTATTTCCTTCCGTAGATAGAAGATCCGATCTTCTATTTTATGGGTTGACTTTCCTATCATGTTCTTAACCCTAGAACGTCTTTCCTTCTATATCTTCCCATCGTTCCTATAAATATCCTCTTTCTCTTCTATTTCCCGTTTCTTGCATACGTTTTCCTTCAACCTCGAAAGTTGTAGCCTTCTTTCACTGTGATCTTGTTGAACGTGTAAGTCTCCTTCTTTGTGATTATCTATCACGCTCTTGAGCTTGTTGCATGCCCTTTCCCTTCTACTTCTCTTGCTTTCTCTTTTCTTTTTTTCTTCTTTTCTTCTTCTCCAAGGATCAAGATCGAGTCTTGATTCTTGTTGGTCGTTCTGTTGTTGATATGTTAATGTCCACAACCTCCCGTTGTTGAGTTGTGATGTTTGTGTGTGTGTTGAGAGAAGGAAGCTTTGGCCTTGTTGCGTTCCTTGCAGTCGAAGGAGTCGACAACAACCTTCTACACCGCCCCCGCCCCCGCGCCTATTAGTGCCACCCCGTGGAATCTGCCCAATACTGCCCCCGTGGTCTGTCCAGCTGCCCCTGCGGTTTTCTTGCAGTAGCTCCCGTCTTTTGTGAGCTTTTTCCTTCCTTGCTTTGTTCGTTCCTTCCCTTGGCATATGATGTTGTTGTTGACCCTTAGTGATCTGCAAGAATAAGGTTGAAGCCTTAGCTTGTGGAGATCTCTTAGAGATCATTGAGACTAGAAGTTATAGACTTCTAGCAACCGTTTCGTTCTAGATTTGTTATGCCTTGTTGAGCATGCTTTCGTTCTTCTTTTCAAAGGGAAACTAAGTTGTTTGCTGACCCTTTGCTTTACCTTCGAGTAAGGTAAGTCCCTTGGACTTACTTAGCTTCATTCCGTATATTAGTTTGATTGTTTTGGCTTGGTTGCGTTGTTTTTATTGCTATAACCGATAGTTGGAACTAGGATTGACCTTTATAACCGTCATTAGCCCAAGTGTATTATAACCGGGCGGTTACTGCTTTACTAGTTCAGAATGGGGAAACTGGGAGACGCTCTGGTGACCAGTCCAACAGGTTACAGAAGGATGCATACTTTCTATTCCTGCCGGTGAAAGAGAACAGAGGCGAGATCATAGCGATTCTCGTGTAACAACCATAAGTTGAGTTAGTAAAGGGATTAACCTTAATGAAATATAATAACCGGCTGGGTGCGAGCATGCTATATGTTTATCTTACCTTATGTGTGTTTGTGCCTTTACTTTCTTTCTGATATCTAGAATGTTAGCTAACGGTTTATACCGATGCTGTAGATCTTCCGCAGGTTAGGGATGTTGCTGAGTGATCCAAAAAGTGTTGTCAGTTGGGTTCCCGTACATTATAGGACAGGATCGGGTTTATAGTTCTGTTATTTTCTCCTTTGTTTTGACATCGGTTGTGAGTATTTGACGATTCCCTTTGTTTTACCTTTGGTTTTATATTGAGTTTTGGTTTTCATTTATTTGTGCCTTTTTGTAAGATCCGATGTTGTCGTTGCACTCTGAGGGTTGGGACCCATTGTGAGGTCCTAGCCTGTAACGCTTCGAGTTCCTAGAACTTGGGGCCTTCCAATATGATATCAAAGCTCTAGGTTGGCAACAAAGGCACTCAAAATTTTCTAAAGGCCGAATAGATAAATAAACAAAACCCCCAAAGGGTCTACATTTTCAAAAGGGAGTTTTGATTTTAACTTATCGGTTTGGGATAGATGTACGGGCGACCACCACTACCTCTGCGGATCTCTGCAATTATTTTTCTTTCATGTTGGCCTTTATCTGCTTTTCCTATATTTCTGCCTTAGTTGTAGCGTGACCTTATATATCTACCTATCCCTATTGCAGATGGCACGTACTAGAGCTACATCTGCTATGGGGTGAGGAAGGGGTCGACCAACTCTTCCACCTGCCGTCCGTGGACGAGGACGTACAGGAAGACCTCCACTAGCTAAAGGTCGGGGCCAAGCCCCAGTTGCTGATCAACCTATCATTCAGGCGTGCGTCGAAGAGGTCGCTGAAAGTTTTGTCCCCGAGGCTATGAACGGGACCGCCGCTTGGTCCGGAGCTCAAAGAGCGCAGTCGACCGAGTCTGGTCGAGTATCGATCGAAGCTTCTGCATACTACGACTACGTGTAGACAGTTGAGGAGGCTATTAGGACTGGAGGACTTGCACCAGCACCGCCGGTACCCGTGAGATCAGCTTCGGTTTCGCAGAGAGTGACGCAGGTCATTTCCCCGCCTGCTAGAGTTGTTGAGGCTGTTAGAGCACTAGTCGACGCGAGAAAGCCGAGACTTGACTGTTGGTTGAAGGCTTTCAACTAGCTGAAGGTTCCTTCTTTCGTAGGAAAGACGGGGTTAGAGGTGGAGCTATGGCTAGGACAATTGTATTCTGCTATGGAAGCGATCGGTTGCCCAGAGATACATGGAGTCGACATAGCATAGACATTGCTAAAGGATCACGCTCATTCTTGGTGGAGGACTGCCCGTATCAAGGTCACGAGTTACGAGCAAATGAAGACGGTGATCAGGGATCGCTATTTTCCTACAGCTATGAGGAGAGATCGACTTTAGGATTTCCTCGAGGTTAGATTCGAGGATCTTCGTATTGCTGAGATCGTCAACAAGTTTGAAGAGGAGTAGTCTTTGGTGGGTCCGTCTGCACCACCCAAGGATCATCATGCTTATCTTTTCTCTCGGAGGTTGAGAGTGTCTAACCGCTCTTATCTTGCTAATTTCCATTGTGATTCTTTGGCAGACTATCAGAATAGAGCATCTGCTTATGAGAGGGACCGACTGACGACCGGGTTAGAGGAGAGCTTCTCACACAAGAGGTCTTGAGAAGAGGCAGAGGACTGGATCAACCAATGTTGGATCCGGAGCTTCTAGTTTTGGGCGTAGTCAGGCACCACAACGTTCTGGTTTCCAGCAGTCTGTACAGAGTTTCGATAGAGGATGACAATGCTTTAACTGCGGAGGTGTCAGACACATGAGAGCTGATTGTAAGAAGACTGCAATGACTTGCTTTTCCTGTGGCAAGGACGGACATAGGGCTGAATTTTTCCGTCATGGCAAGGCTATCTTAGTATGGATCTTCACTTGCTGGTGTTGCAGAAGGTGGACAGAGACCTCAGTACCACCACCAGCAGCAAAGAGCTCTTTGATTTACCGCTCCTTAGGGTTCAACTCAAGGACAGGGTAGAGGACGAGGTGGTGGTACTACCGACACCAGAGGCGCTTCAGCTAGAGTATATCTGATGCATCTGTAGATATATTGACCTTACTTACCGTAGAGGGGAAACCCTTCTTTATAGGATTACCCAATGGGGGTATGATTAGAGGTACACAAGAGGTTTACGATTGCCTTATTAGACTGGAGGTCGCGATTGGCCGGCTGACTTCTTTGTCATGCACTTGGTACATGAAGAAGTTATTTTGGGCATGGATTGGATGGATCGACATTAAGTAGTTCTGGACATCGGCAAGAGGACAGTGATGGTAACTACAAAGTCAGACCATGTAGAGATCTTCTAAGGATGGGATGTCGGGAAGACCGGTATAGTCATCAGCGCAGTGCAGGCTGCGAGACTTATCGTACAAGGTTGCGAGGCTTTTGGTGTAACAACCCAAATCCGCAGGACTCGGGATGCTATGGGCGAGACCTTATAGTGGGTTCCGACCCTTAACTTGGCAACAACTACACCAGACCTTTCCGACAAGGCACAAATAAAGGCAAATACTCAAAGTGTTTATAATGTATGCGCGAGAACACTGAAATGTAAAGTACAATGTGGAAACTCAACCAAGTCCTCAAAACGACATAAACTCCAACATAAATACACAATCCACAACATAAGGAAAAAAGAAATAAATACCCGTCCTATAATATACGGAGACCGCGACTGACCACTCCTCCACCTCACTCGGTGGCATCCCGAACCTGCAAGGCATCTAAACAATCGGTTTAAAACCGTCATCTAATATTCAAGGCATTAGAATCAAGGTGAATGACACAAACACATGTAAGTCATCATAAGCACACAACCTACTCAAAAGCACACATATCCTGTTCATTATCATTTTATTATTGAGTCATATCCCGTTCTAATTCTACTTCTTTTGTGACACGAGAATCTTCTCAAACTCGCCTCACCAAGAACCTCCTAGCTCTCGTAAGAGCTAGACAGTGATATCACCGCCCGTTATCATACACTTGGGCCGAAAATCAAACAATATCGGCGGTCCTATTACCGGTTTAGTTGTTATAACATAAACGATAAATACACACCACCAAACAAACATAGATGCTAATACAAGAAATACGAGCTAAGTACGTCCGGAGACTTACCTCGTCCCAAATGCTAATTCATAAATCACCCTCTCTTTCCTTGGGAAGAAGCCCACAACCTGCTTATAAGAAGATGTGTATCAATAACACGCTCACACTCAAGAAGTCTTAGACTTCACTCAAATGATCTATGCAAGATCATCTAACTCTCAAGATAGGACCGCATCCTAGAATCCATGGTACCAACCTCACGCTGAACACATGAAAGAATCTCACAATAGCCTACTACCTCACATGATCATAAGCCGCAACCAAAAAGTAAACATACTAACCTAGAAGGACCAACAAACTCATCAGACTCGAATCCAGCAACCACAATTAGCCTTAAGGGCTCCTACTTTCAAAACCACTACATGGCATTCATAGCTACCCTAGGTCCACCCTAGGCATGCTAATAATCATGTATCAACCTCTAAACAAAGGAAGGAACAAAGAAGGAGGGAGGAGTGTAACACCCCAAGTTCTAGGCACTCGAAGCGCTACGGGCTAGGACCGCACAATGGGTCCCAACCCTCAGAGTACCAACAAAAAACGGATCTTAAAACAAGGCATAGAAGAATGAAAACCAAAACTCAATATAAAAACAATTGTTTAACAAAAGAAAGCGTACAATACTCGCAGCCGAGTTCAAAACAAAAAGGGAAACAACAAAACATACAGAAACCCGACTGTTCCTATAATGTACGGTAACCCCAGCTGACCACACCATCCGGATCATTCAGCAGCATCCTGAACCAGCGGAACATCTACAAAGACGGTATAAACCGTTAGCTAACATTCTAGATACTAGTAAGAGCGTAAAGGCACAAACATACATAAGGTAAAGAAAACACATAGCATGCTCACACATCAACTCGTTATTATCTTTCATTAAGGTTATCCATTACTAATTCAACTTCTTTTGTCAAAAGAGAATCTCCTGAAACTCGCCTCTGCTTCCGTCTACCAATAGGAATAGATTAATACTATCCGTTACCTACGGGTCTAGGTTGCAAGAGCACATTCTAGTCTCCTGTAGAACTAGGCAAGTGGTCACCGCCCGGTTATAATACACTTGGGCCAGTTAAGGGTAGTAAAGGGTGAATCCCATTCCGGTTATCCGTTATAAACATAATAAACAACACAAACAAGCCAATACAATCCAGCTAATACGCGGAATGAGGATAAGTAAGTCCAAGGGACTTACCTCAATCGAAGGTAACACAAATACTCAACAACAACTCAAACAACACTTAATAAAGCTCAGTTTCCCTCAAGAAAGGAGCAATGAAAGCCTGTACGAACAAGCATCACGGATCAGGAACGAAACGGTTGCTAGAAGTCTATGACTTCTAGTCTCAAAGATCTCCAGGAGATCTACACAAGCTAAGGGCTCAACCTTAGTCTTACAGCAACTCAGGGAACAAGGAACAACCACAAGGAACCAAGAAAGGAACAAGGAAAGGAAGGAAAGAAGCAACTAACCAAAGACGGGAGTTATAGCAGAGAAAACTGCAGGGGCGGTTGGGTAGAGGCACAGGGGCGGAACGTGACAGAGGCGCAGGGGCGGAACGTGACAGAGGCGCAGGGGCAGCTCTGTGCAGGTGCGTGGGCGGATCTTCGTCAAAAGCTACTATCGGGCTTCTCTTCGACAGATCTCACAGCTGGGGCAACCAAAGTTCGCACTTTTGGATCCAACACATCAAGACTAAACTCCAGAGAGCCTGAGAACAACAAAGGATCAACAATGGAATGTTCCACAAGAATCAAGGATCAAACTTGATTCTTGGAGAAGAAGAAAAGGGAAGAGCGAAGAAAAAAACGAAACAGAAGGAGAAGGTATGCAGAAACAGTAAGAACGTGAGGAAGAAACTAGAAGAGAAGAACTTACACGTTCAGCAAGGTCGCAGGAAGCAAGGGGACGGTTGTGGCTCTTAGGGTTGAAGAAGACATATGCAAGAAACGGGGAAAAGAGGAAAACCGGCCCATAAGATAGAATATCGGATATTCTATCTATGGAAGAAAGATAAATAGAACGGAAGAAAGATCGGGCATGATCTGTCGTCATCCGCAGGGGCGGATCACATCAGCCACAGGGGCAGGCGGTCGCAGGGGCGGCCCTCTACACCGTGGGGGCAGTGAAGGCAAAAACTAGGTCTTACATCAGATCTCCTAAAAAGAAGTTTCGTCCCGAAACTTGCAAAAACCCAACGATCACAACAACACACATAAAAAGAACTAAACTCCTATATTCCCACTCGGGGCACGTAACTCAAAACGTCACAAAAGGTGTACGCAAAAAAGGGAAAAACTGAAACAAACGACTAGGCTAAAGGTGCGTCCAACTCAGCGTAAAACTCCGGATAGTCCCTTTGGATACTATCCTCTATCTCCCAAGTTGCCTCATCAGCTCCTCGCATCGACCACTGTATCTTCATCATCGGTATGTCCTTCGAACGCAAGTGTCTCTTACTACGCTCTAAGATAGCCACCGGGTCACTACTACAAAAAGGACTTTATAATCCGGTTAGTTGAGGGTTTATAATCCGGACCTGCACCGGATTAAAGCTTAGGGGTGTATTTGCCCATAGGTTTTATAATCCGGGCGTGTTTTTGCCAAGCACCGGTGTATTTGCTAGGTTCATTTTGCCCCTTTTTTGGATTGTTTGTTTGCCCGGATTATTTGACATTTTATAATCCGGATATTTGACTACATATAATCCGGATCTAGAACATCTGGATTATATAAGTGATCAAATATCCGGATTATAAAATGTCAAATAATCCAGAGGAACATCCGGATTATATAGTTGTGTAAAACACCGGAATATTCGTTTTTTATAATCCGGACTAAGATTAACGGATTAAGAAGTTTAGTGGTGGCGCCATTGGGTGAGGTTAATATATACCGGATACTTACAACCGGATTGTTATAATTTTGACATTATACACCGCCAACATATATCCGGATTATTTTCTGTCTATTTTTTTTATATATTTCATTCTATTTTTTGAATATACCACCTGTAACATTTGATTTGAATCCAGTAATTGATTTTTCAGACATTTGAATTATACCAAAACATAATAAACCTGCTCATTAATTGTCATAAACTAAAACGTGCCATGAAAACATGTTTATAACGATTGCTAAACTTCAAATCATACTCCAAACGTAACTAGAAAAACTTAGTCTATGAGTTACAAGATTCAAATGAAACCCTCATATATCAACCTTGAGAGAGGTAAAAACAAGAGGTGGAACAGTAAATTTAAGCCGTTTTAGTCCACCATCCAAGATATGCTTTTGCACAATAGTTCTGATCTGTAATTCAAAGAATGAACAATCGTCAACAACAAATATGAGGAAATCCACATTCAACATTTCTCTAACCCTTATATATCAACCTTAAAAAAAATATCTAGGGAAACCCTTGTAAAAGACACGTGTATATACTTGTGGAAAGCTAGAAGTGGAATATAAGAAACATGTATCTAAAATTGAAATTTTCAGCATAAAGATGGCATCGACTGAGGTGTATATTCAATTTCCATGTTCATTACCTTAAACATCTCCTTCGGCTCATTGTTATGAAGCATTTGAATAAGGTGTGCAACAGAATTCTGCTCCGACTTGAAATCTTCTTCATCAACCTTGAAATGCCAATAAGATAAGTTCTAGAGAATCTAATTTATATCGCCTTGACGGCATATCAAGAAATACTAAGCTCTTCAGCAGATGGAATTCCAACCCTGCTAATCCCTCGATTCATCACCCCTTTACCAGTATCAGTTACATTTAAGGACTATCAATAAGGGAAATGTACTCTCATCTTTTAGCTTACCTCATCCTCATCACTTTCATTTGTATCCTTGATAAGCCCCTTTATCAACTCAAATAGTGCTTCCACCTGCAACAAACAAACTGTTTTGTCAAATGCTACATGCGTTATAGTAAAAAGGAAAACAAATCCAAAATTATTATGTACCTTATCACTGGCAGACACATGAGTATTGTTTTTCAGGATGCTTTTAATTATTATTGTTGCCATCACTTTCGTTGATGCATTATCAAGGTATGTCATTACATGACGATAGTTTGAGAGCTTCAATGCTTTCATTACATCATTGTACTTGTCCAGCGGGGCAGTTAAAAGTGCAATAATATGCTTTATCTTCGATTTTATCCAAGGCCGATAACCTCTTCACACAGGATCCCTGATAGACAGAAAATTTACGATCTAATGATATCCCTAAAAACTAAATAGTTATGTTTACTATTGGACTGCAACCAAGAGAAAGAAAAATAGTTTGCTTTTGAGAACCATGTTACATTAAATGATCCTCCTATAAGAAGCTTGAATAAACCATTTTCACCATATTATTGTCAGATCATTGTGATGTATCAGAAAACATATCATTAGCCACATAAAATACACCCTCTTTTATGTAGATATGTTTATCAAAACCAAAACATTCATAGGAACCACCTCAAACATTTGGATATCTTCCTAAGATACTCTACTATGTGATTTTAATCATTACAAGTTTACAGCTAATCAGCTTCAATATCTGGACAATTATAGTGAAATCACAATCACAAAGAGGACAGCTTGCAAGAGCAATTTCACTCTCCCTGCAAGCTTGGCCAAATTTGATTCAGCGACATATTTTTTCTTAGAAAACCAGTAATAATTAACAAAGAGAAATGCACACCAAAGAGGACAGCTTGCAAGAGCAATTTCACTCTCCCTGCAAGCTTGTCATTTATAATTGATCAAACAGCTTTGTAACCAAATGTGTGTGTATATATATGTGCGTGTGTGTGTGTGCAGATCATACATCTAGTCGACCAACTTGACACTAATGATTGCATTAGCAAGGCAAACTCTATTAAGGTTTCACTAGAACAAAGCATGTAAACATAAGGTAATGAATAATAGAGGAATTGAAGCAAGAATTATATAATCAGTAAACTTACTAACATGAGTAATAATAACAGAGAAATTGTAGTAATAAATAGTGACACAGAAGAATGTGCATAGATCATTGAAGCAAGTACACATAGGGTAATGAATAGCCCTATGTATTTTGCAAAGGAAACATTTTCATGTATATTCTCTTCATTATCCATTCATTCCACTAGAACAAAGCATGCTAATGTTGTCCTTCCAATCAAATATCAAGAATTCCCTCATCCAAAGAGCTCCGAATGGAACTGAGCCTTGTTATAGATCAATAAACTAAGGCATAGCCACAAATCCCTAGATTTATCTTTTCTAAATTGTTTCCTATACCTTACTGATGTTTTTCAATCCTCATTTTTAGATTATAAACTCATAATTAACGATGCATATATAAACTAAATGGAGAATGAGTGTGTGCAAATTAACTAATCCCTAGATTCATCTTTTCACAGTTCTTCTTGATTCTTTCCTATTGTTTTGTTCAGATTTTTTTTAATTGAAGTTGACTTCAGGTTTGTTTTTCAGAATCAGTGGACATTGACAAATCATACATGGCCAAAGTATATTCAACTCCACAATTATACATCGTAAGTTAAAATCCGTTTCTTATCGGATATAATTTAGTAAATTAAATTTATATTTTTTTAAATTTATAGGTTTTATGTTGATTTTAGGCTTACACTTAGGATCAATTATGTCATCACAATAATGAATCGCTTTCCCCCACAACTTATTATTGCAGTTTGCTAATATGCATTTAGTAGGAGAAATACCGTAGAGCTCAAATTTAGAAAGAATTATACTAATAGAAGAACTAAAAACCAACTAAAGGACTAAATTATCATGCTTACACCTAAATACATAAAGTTTAGTGGAAAAAAACGTATGGGGCATATAACAGAGGTGCAAGCTGAGCTTGATTAATAACAGAATTACAAGTTTATTGAGATTTAATTGTCACGTTTATGTTGTTCATAGAAAATATTCGAAGGTAGAGTGTAGTAGGTGCAAAATTATTCGACTTAATAGTTGGAAAGGAAGTTAGTGGTCTTAGGATCAAATACAATTGAATGGGCATATTTAGGAAAGCCAATTTATAGCAATGGATCAAAGCATATGATTTTGACTTCCTTCTTCAAAAAGCACATGCTCGACTTAATAGTTGGAAAGGGAACACTATATCCTTGTCCGGACGCATTACCCTTACTAAATCTGCATTTTTTTAAATTCCAAGTTATGCCATGAATGCCATTAAACTGCCTAAACATTTTATAAAAAGTTTGAAAGACTTTGCAAATCCCTTATAAGCAAAACCTATGATAGTGGCACCAAGAACACAACACATAGTACAAAGTGACAACAATCATAGGTTCTCCTCCCTACATCTCATAATTCATAAGCAAAACCTGTATTATAGGGATATCAAAGAAGACAGAAAATTACCATTGAAATCCTCAGTTAAAAGCCTATTTAACTCGAATATCCTCACTTAAAAACCTATGTAACTCGATTTATTATGACCACTCACATTTCCACCCTAGTGCACAGATCCATATTCAATATTGTAAATCACCATTGAAATCTAAGTTTAGGAGAATGCCATAACTACACTCAATATAAATATCCAGCAGTCTCGAAAATAAAGCATAAAAACACATGAACATATTAAAAACTGTATTACAGGGACACATGGAGTACCAGATGACAGAAAATTACCTCTTGGATCATGTTGCAGCTTTCTAGTTGCTTGTGTACCAATGCTCAAGCACGAATTGCCACCCTCTTCAGTGTCCACAGTCGATTTCAAGCAAGCGTTCGAAACCTAAACCTCAAATAAAGAACCCTAAAGCAAACATTGCAAGAATGAAAAGAGAATGGAATTAGCTTAACAAAATCGATGTATTAGCACAGAAAGGGAAAAGTATGAGATAAGCATACCGATTTGAAATTGTTGAAGGACCAGTTGATCGAAGATTTTCTAATCCCCAACGATTTGATCGAAAGAACCCTAAAATCGAAGAAGATAGATGAAAAAAAGAGGCTATAGAGCGCGCAGAGGAAAAGTTCAGCGGGACTTGTCTCTCTTGAGAACGGGAGACCTTATTAATCCGGGCGTGTATTAAACCCTTGATGACTTGTCAATTTGGAAAAAAAATTTATGTATCCTTATAATCCGGTTTTACACAAAACCGGGTTATTTGGGTTATCAAATAATCCGGGCTTTTATATTATGGTGTATTTGTACCACTTATCACATAATTTAGCAAAGTTTATATTCCGAATCGCAATCAAAACCGGATTATAATTATTTATTGATCTTATTTCTTATTTTATAATCCATAAATTACACATCCGGATTATATGTTATGGAATATAAACCCAATTTTGTAGTAGTGGGTGCTCTACAAACGTGTGGTCTGCTTGATCACTAGATCCTCGTGATTGACGATGTGTCTCGGGTCTGGTATGTACTCTCGTAGCTGAGAAACATGGAAGACTGGGTGAACACTGTAATAGCTAGGATTTTCACATTCTAATTAATGTTGATTAACTTAATCAGTGATAGCAATTGCATATAACTCACGAAGATTTCGTAAGTGTTGAGTATAAGTCCCACCGTTTTGTTCCTGGCGTAATGATAGCATGAATTATTGTCTATATTTTGGGACTTGATTAGACGTTTTATCTTCAATAATCTGCATGTTTGAATATTATGTGATTGTATTGTCGTTTCATCTACCTTTACGGGAATCGAGGTCTACACCAAGTTTCGTTGTAATCGTAGGTAAAATGGCACGTTTTACATCAAATTGGAGCAAAAGGAGCTAAGGAGTCATTGGAGCTACATTCAGGAGCTTAAGGAAGAATCCAGGAATCATGGAATTGGATTAGAGATTCACTTTGGACCAGATTTGAGAGATTTCACATTCAGTTGTGATTCACCTCAGTTGACTACAGAGTCACCTCGACCGAGGTGATCCAGAGGAGCCGACTCGACCGAGGCGAACACCTGGGACGCGGCAAGAATATTTTATTCTTGGCTGAGATCTTTTATCTTTGCAAAGAGGATCTTATATTTTTGGGCTGGATTCCTGGAAGGAAGAAGATAATTTAGCCCATATATTTTACCTATTTTTATGGGAAAAGATCTTTCTAAGATATCTTATCTTTGGAGGGTAGTTTATAGCTTTTTGAAGGGTTTTGTAAGATTCCTTTAGATTCCATTCATTGTTGGTTGTCTTGTTGGATTGTGATCTGATAGCATGAATTATAGTCTAAATTTTGGGGAATGTTTGGACGTTTTATCTTTCATAATCTGCATGTTTGTATGTATATTATGTGATTATATTACCATTTCATCTACCTTTGCGAGAATCGAGGTCTACACGTAGTTTTGTTGTAATCGTAGGTAAAATGGCACGTTTTGCATCAAAAAGGAGCAAAAGGAGCTATGGAGACATTGGAGCTACATTGAAGAACATAAGGAAACATCTAGGAAGCATAGCCATGGATTTGAGATTCACTTTGTACCAGATTTTAGAGATTTCACATTCAGTTATGACTCACCTCGGTTGGCCACAGATTCACCTCGACCGAGGTGATCCAGAGAAGCCGACACGACCGAGGCGAACACCTAGGACGCGGCGAGAATATTTTATTCTTGGCTTAGATCTTTTATCTTTCGAAAGAGATCTTATAATTTTGGGCTTGGCTCTTGGAAGGAAGAAGATATGCTAAATCATATATTTTACCTATTTTTATGGGAAGAGATCTTTCTAAGATATCTTATCTTTGGAGAGTTATTTTCCTATAAAAAGGGTTGGATTTTCCACAAATCCGATCGTGCTTAGACATCCGCTATCAGCGCAAGATCGTGTTTATACACCGCAGCAGCCATACTCCAGTTGGGAGATTTGAAGAACCTTTTTTAAGGTTGAAGGAAGATTGAAGATCATAGCTTTTATAGCTTTTTAGAGGGTTTTGTAAGATTGTCTTTGATTCCCTTCCTTGTTGTCTTGTCTTGTTGGATTGCTATCCAAGGAACCCTTTTGTTATGATATTTGATTCAGTTATTGAAGTCTTTTCATTAAGTTCTTCTTGTTCAAATATTCATCTTCTTCCCATATATTTGATTATTGCTTTCATGATGATGAGTGGCTAATTTCCTTGTGTGATTCTAGGGTGATTGGCTGAAGGTTGTGGGAAAAACAATAATAGAATAAATCTTAGATTCTAGTAGGACCCTGAAAGTTAGAGTTTTTAACCTTAACCCTAAGCATCTCGCTCAGTCAATGAACATCTCGGCCGGGGTGGAATTTGGCTGACCGAGGTGACTTATCTGATCCGAAACTCAGAGTTAAGTGTTAGAGTTTGCCAAATCCTATCCTTATTACACCTTTCCTGGTTCAATTCAAGCTTAGGATGAGACTTACCCGGTAATTCCTTAGTTTGTGTACCAACGATCATAAGTGTAGGTAATAAAGGTTTATCCTTTATTGGGGTTTGAGTGTGCTTTCATCCCATCTTTGTGAGTTAGCCTGAGACTTACCCGGTAAAGGTTGATTCTATTCCCTTAGATGGTGTGTAAGTTTGAGGTTATAGTTCTTTATCTTAATTCCTTGAGACTTACCCGGTAATAGGAGTTACGGTTTGGGATTAGTGAGTAGTGAGACTTACCCGGTAATCTATTCCACTTTAGTAACACCTTCCCTATGCAAAAACCTCAGCTTTGTCCGCTTATCTTTAGATCTTGAGTTGGAACCACAACTAGACGCTTTAATCCCTAGAATTGCATGTTTGCTTTATTGACTTCTTATTCATCTTTGATTGTTTTGATCACCTCTTATGGTTAGTATTTACACATAAGCATACTGTAACTGGACTTTGTTTCACTAAGTCCCTGTGATCGACCCCTGGAATTTCTTGCTTTTACTACGATTGACCCGTACACTGCGGGTTCGCATCCTTGTTTTAAGCTTAAGTCTAGGGTTATAAATTTAAAGCTTGCACACACCGTTTGGAGCGAACAAGTTTTTGGCGCCGTTGCCGGGGACTTGGTCTAGACCGAGCCGGTTGCGGTTTGCTTTCGGGGCACTTGCCCCTGTTGCTACTAACTACTCTTTCTATGAGTTTTGTAGTTTTCAGGATTTCCGATGACTACATTTGATCCAGCCTGGATAGCAAGGCAAAGTGCTAGGGCGGACCATTATGAATACTTGGAGGAGAAGTACTCCTTCTATTGGTTCAGCAATGAATGGGAAAGAGAAGAGGCCATTCAGCGTGAACTTGCGAAGCGGGATGAACTGAATGTCCCTAAGAAGATTTGTGAGCAACCTCCGGAAGATTCTCTTGAATCAAGATGGGAGAAGTTGATGAAGAAGATGGAGGAGCTCAAGGAAAGCACCTTATCCTATGCTAAGCCGAAGGAGGAGCATAAGGAAGTGTTACACGTTTCAAGCGCTCCCCCGATTGAACCAGAAATTTCTCCTGAAACTTCTGAGGAAGGGAAGGATGTGGAAGGTCTCGATCTAACTGTTGAGACCTCGTTCGAGATGGAAGAGGTTTCGGCCGAGATGGAAGAATCTGCAAAACCAGAAGTGGAAGATGTAGAGAACCTTGGCCACATTACTGAGATTGTGGTCGAGGTGGAAGAAAGACCAGTTGAATTGAGAGAGATGTCGTGTGTGGATTAACAACCCAACATGAAACTTGTCTCAAGCTTTGGAGAACTTTGCAAGGTACATTCTCCTACTTCATTTGAATTCCCGATTGACATTTCTGAATTTTTCAGGAAGGCACCGGAGAGTTGGAGGTCTCTTCCGAAAGAACCTCCTAAGATCAAGATGAAACCTCCCTTGAAACTGTTGGAAGAAGATACTCCTTGGATTTTAAGGAGTGGAGTTTGCAAGCACTACACCGTTAAGGCGATGATGTGTCTCTTGTTCAAGTATGGGGTCCCTCGCATGCTAAGGACCTTGTACCATCCCCATGCTAAAGACGGGGAAGCTACTAGGATTCTTGAGAAGTTGTTTTCTCGATCAAGGAAAGGATGGGACGCAAGGGTAGATTATGTCCCATTGAAGTGCAGGAAGGCTAGAAGGATTCCGGTGAGAATCAAACCGTACAAGCTTGTACGTGGGAGATCTTACCATTTGCCGGTGAAATTAGGAACCGGAACCTTTTTGGAAGAATTTTATGATGGATGCGATGAGCACTCCATGGTGTTCAAGGTACATTGAGTAATTCTATGGAGAAGGGTCCAGCTAGCGACCTTAAACCAAGCGCTTCTTGGGAGGCAACCCAAGGTATTGCTTTCTTCTCCCTTTTCTAGTTTAGTTTAGATAGTTGCTTTATTTTTGTTTTCCTCTAGACAACAACCAGGTATTCCAAAAGGAAGGATCACAGTTCAGGAGCTACACTGGAAGAACAAAATTTCGAGAAGTTGAGGAAACGAGCTTTACTGAGATACATCTCGGGTACTGTCAGAACACCTCGACTGAGATGTGCTTCGCCAACCGAGATGGTCTTATTTGGGAGCTGTTTCTTACTTCTTCATGCAGTTTAGCTATGTTCGGTGAGTATCCTGTCCTTAGACTTATTTTGACCCACTGGGACAGTGTGTCCCAAGTATAGGGTGTTTATGTATTTGATTGACTTATGTGATGTATGACTCTGTATTATCGGATATTTATGATTATTTTGCTTCTATGTGTTTATCTGAGATTGCATGCATACATACAGGTTATTTGATTGAGAAAAACGTCAAAACTGAAAAAATAAAAAAAAAAAATTTTGACCTCGACCGGGGCAGTTCTGGCCGAACGAGGTGTTTCACCTCGGTTGACCTAGAACATCTCGACCGAGGTGGGTTAACTGAGAGTTTTCGAAACGATTTTTGTGCTTCTTATCTGGATATGATCTCAGTGAAGATCTTGCTTACTGACTGGTTTTGAAATCTTTATGTGTTTGAAAGGTTTTATAATATGTTTAAGTTGCTAAATGCTTTGTTTGAAATTATTGGCATGTTTAATACTTCGTTCTTGTCTAAATTATGTTGAATTTGAAGGTTGACACCACATTATGAGTTCTCTCACTTTCTTCCTGGAAAGACCAAGGCAATTCATTCTTCTCTCTTCTTCATCTTGATCACGCTTAGCCCCTCATATACATTTTTGCCTCCCTTTACCTATCCGGGAATTTGGAAGCAAGCGACGTGGTGAAAGCAAGTGAAGTTAAAGTATTGAAGTGGCTGGAAGTGAAAGTGTTAGAAAGTAATGATTGGTTTGGGGAAGTCAATCATGATGATAAGTAACTCGGCACCATTCACATAGCCGGGTGTTTGTGTCTTGCCAATGTCGGATTGAGCAATATTCCTAACGGGTCATGGTATGTGCATCAAGGGTTTGATGCATCTCAAGAAATTGAGGATTGCTGATTTCCTAGGCTTCGGTTATTGTGCACCTCTGTCCATGCATCCCAAAAAGTAAAGTAAAAAGAAAAAGTGGGAAATAAGCAAAGCTTATGGGTGGAAGATGTTGCAAGTCAAAGTGAAAGTGAAGTTCATCCTTTTCCCGGATTCTAGAACCACATTACCTTACATACATCCCTACCGCACACGTTTCTTGACCCTTCTTTTGGGAAGCCCTTGAGACCTTGAGCTTGTTGATTGACTTAGTGGTTTAAACTGGATTATACATGATTAATTTTGATAATTATGACTTATTATGCATTCTATGATTTTATGCAAAGATGAATAACTTTCCCATATCTATAAAATGTTTTGACCATATTGAGTTTTTAAATTCCATGAAGTATTCTCTTAGAGTGATCTATGATTATAGCACACCATAAAAATGTTTTGAAAGACTTTTCATTGATTTTCTTGACTATTAATCCATTCTATCTTATCTTTTATATGCGGAACTTTCTTGGGGACAAACAAGGGCTAAGTATGGGGTATTTTGATAGCATGAATTATAGTCTAAATTTTGGGGTTTGTTTGGACGTTTTATCTTTCATAATCTGCATGTTTGTATGTATATTATGTGATTAAATTACCATTTCATCTACCTTTGTGAGAATCGAGGTCTACACCTAGTTTTGTTGTAATCGTAGGTAAAATGGCATGTTTTGCATCAAAAAGGAGCAAAAGGAGCTATGGAGACATTGGAGCTACATTGAAGAACATAAGGAACCATCCAGGAAGCATAGCCATGGATTTGAGATTCACTTTGTACCAGATTTGAGAGATTTCACATTCAGTTATGACTCACCTCGGTTGGCCACAGATTCACCTCGACCGAGGTGATCCAGAGAAGCCGACTCGACCGAGGCGAACACCTAGGACGCGGCGAGAATATTTTATTCTTGGCTGAGATCTTTTATCTTTGGAAAGAGATCTTATAATATTGGGCTTGGCTCTTGGAAGGAAGAAGATATGCTAAATCATATATTTTACCTATTTTTATGGGAAGAGATCTTTCTAAGATATCTTATCTTTGGAGAGTTATTTTCCTATAAAAAGAGTTGGATTTTCCACAAACCCGATCGTGCTTAGACATCCGCTATCAGCGCAAGATCGTGTTTATACACCGCAGCAGCCATACTCTAGTTGGGAGATTTGAAGAACCTTTTTGAAGGTTGAAGGAAGATTGAAGATCATAGCTTTTATAGCTTTTTGGAGGGCTTTGTAAGATTGTCTTTGATTCCCTTCCTTGTTGTCTTGTCTTGTTGGATTGCTATCCAAGGAACGCTTTTGTTGTGATATTTGATTCAGTTATTGAAGTCTTTTCATTAAGTTCTTCTTGTTCAAATATTCATCTTCTTCCCATATATTTGATTATTGCTTTCATGATGATGAGTGGCTAATTTCCTTGTGTGATTCTAGGGTGATTGGCTGAAGGTTGTGGGAAAAACAATGATAGAATAAATCTTAGATTCCAGTAGGACCCTGAAAGTTAGAGTTTTTAACCTTAGCTCTAAGCATCTCGCTCAGTCGATGAACATCTCGGCCGGGGTGGAATTTGGCAGACCGAGGTGACTTATTTGATCCGAAACTGAGAGTTAAGTGTTAGAGTTTGCCAAATCCTATCCTTATTACACCTTTCCTGGTTCAATTCAAGATTAGGATGAGATTTACCCGGTAATTCCTTAGTTTGTGTACCAACGATCATAAGTGTAGGTAATCAAGGTTTATCCTTTATTGGGGTTTGAGTGTGCTTTCATCCCATCTTTGTGAGTTAGCCTGGGACTTACTCGGTAAAGGTTGATTCTATTCCCTTAGATGGTGTGTTAGTTTGAGGTTATAGTTCTTTATCTTAATTCCTTGAGACTTACCCGGTAATAGGAGTTACGGTTTGGGATTAGTGAGTAGTGAGACTTACCCGGTAATCTATTCCACTTTAGTAACACCTTCCCTATGCAAAAACCTCAGCTTTGTCCGCTTATCTTTAGATCTTGAGTTGGAACCACAACTAGACGCTTTAATCCCTAGAATTGCATGCTTGCTTTATTGACTTCTTATTCATCTTTGATTGTTTTGATCACCTCTTGTGGTTAGTATTTACACATAAGCATACCGTAATTGGACTTTGTTTCACTAAGTCCCTGTGATCGACCCCTGGAATTTCTTGCTTCTACTACGATTGACCCGTACACTGCGGGTTCGCATCCTTGTTTTAAGTTTAAGTCTAGGGTTATAAATTTAAAGCTTGCACACACCGTTTGGAGCGAACATGATCCAAGGAACGCTTCTTTGATAACTGATTCAGTTATTGACGCCTTTCTCTTAAGGTTTTCTTGTTCAATTATTCTCTTTCTTCCCATATATATGATTATTGCTTTCATGATGATGAGTGCCTAATTTCTTTGTGTGATTCTAGGGTGATTGGCTGAAGGTTGTGAGAAGAACAATGATAGAATAATCTTAATCACAGTAGGACCCTGAAAGCTCGAGTCTTTATCCTTAACCCTAAAGCATCTCGCTCAGTCGATGAACATCTCGGCCGGGGTGAAATTCTTTTGACCGAGGTGACTTATCTAATCCGAAACTGAGAGTTAAGTGTTAGAGTTTGCCAAATCCTATTCTTATTACACCTCTCCTGGTTCAATGCAAGATCATAAGTATAGGTAATAAAGGTTTATCCTTTATTGGGGTTTGAGTGTGCCTTCATTCCATCTTTGTGAGTTAGCCTGAGACTTACCCGGTAAAGGTTTATTCTATTCCCTTAGGTGGTGTGTTGGTTTGAGGTTATAGTTCTTTACCTTGATTCCTTGAGACTTACCTGGTAATAGGAGTTACGGTTTGGGATTAGTGAGTAGTGAGACTTACCCGGTGATCTATTCCACTTTAGTAACACCTTCCCTTTGCAAAATCTCAGTTTTGTCCGCTTATCTTTAGATCTTGAGTTGGAACCACAACTAGATGCTTTAATCCCTAGAATTTCATATTTCCTTAATTGACTTTTTATCATCCTTGATTGTTTTAATTGCTTCGTGGTTAGTAATTACATACCTTACCTATTCCTGCTTTGTTTCACTAAGTTCCTGTGATCGACCCCTGGAATTCCTTGTTTTTTACTACGATTGACCCGTACACTGCGGTTTCGCATCCTTGTTTTAAGCTTACATCTAGGGTAATAAATTTAAAGCTTGCACACACCGTTTGGAGCGAACAAGCTTACATCCCGGCTCATTTTGCATTCCCATTCAAGTTGGGGATGTCACTTGCGAAGCCTTATGTGATCTAGGAGCCAGCGTGAGCATCATTCCGTTGGAGCTATGTGTTGAAATCGGTCTTGAAGAGCCCAAGCCGGTTAAGATACGGTTATACATGGTGGACCGCTCCATTACCCATCCTGGGGCATTTTGGAAGACATTCCGGTTAAGTTAGGTAACTTCTATTTACCTATAGACTTTGTTGTGCTTGATATTCCCGCAGATTATCCTATTCCTATCATTCTCGGGAGGCCATTTCTAGCAACATCGGGTTGCAATGAGGATTGTAAGAACGCCAAGTTCAAATTCAACATTGGCGGAGATGAAGTGGAGCTTGCATTACTTGCGGCTATGAAGGGAGAGAAGCTAGGAGATGATATCTTCAACATCTATGATGAAGAAGAATCAAGAGAATTGGTGAGCTCTATCCTTATTAAAGATCCACTTGAAAAAGTTATTAGCTTTAGCTTAATGGAGGAAGGTATAGATGCTTCTTGTGATGCAGATATACGGAGCTTAAAGGCACTGGAAGAAGATCCAGGAGCTAAAACTGAAAGACTAATCTAGGAGAAGAAGATCTCCTGTTTCGGCTCCAGTTGCAGTACCTCGACCGAGGCACTTTCTAGACCAAGCGAGGCGACCGAAGAACATCTCGGTCAACGCCACTACGCCTCGACCGAGGTCGATGACGAGATGATTTCAACTGAGACTTTCGAAAGTCCAGTTTCTAGGTCTACCCCACTAGAAGGAGGAAGCAAGGATCCCCCTCAGAAAGCACCACCTGTTGTGGAGCTTAAAAAACTCCCAAGTCATTTGAGGTATGTCTTTCTTGGACCGGATTCTACCTATCCCGTTATTTTTAGTGCTTCCCTCTCCGAATCTGAATTATCTAAACTAATGCATGTCTTGAGGAAGCATCAAAAGGCTTTGGGTTATACAATTGATGATCTTATTGGCATTAAGCCTTCTTTTTGCATGCATAGAATACTAATGGAGGACGATCATAAGACTTCACGGGAACCTCAAAGACTGTTAAATCCGATCATGAAAGAGGTTGTAAAGAAAGAAATTCTTAAGTTGTTGGATGCAGGTATCATATATCCTATCTCGGACAGCAAGTGGGTTAGCCCAGTACATGTAGTTCCGAAGAAAGGAGGGATGACCGTTGTGACGAATAAGAACAACGAGTTAATCCCGACGAGGACCGTCACGGGCTGGAGGGTTTGCATTGATTATAGGAAGCTGAACATGGCCACTCGGAAGGACCATTTACCACTTCCCTTCATTGATCAAATGCTCGAACGGTTGGCCCAGCATTCACACTTCTGCTATTTAGACGGCTATAGTGGTTTCTTCCAGATTCTTATCCATCCGGATGATCAAGAGAAGACCACTTTTACTTGTCCATGGGGGACATTCGCTTATAGGAGGATGATAGCATGAATTATTGTCTATATTTTGGGGTTTGTTTAGACGTTTTATCTTCAATAATCTGCATGTTTGTATGTATATTATGTGATTATATTGTCGTTTCATCTACCTTTGCGGGAATCGAGGTCTACACCTAGTTTTGTTGTAATCGTAGGTAAAAGTGCACGTTTTGCATCAAAAAGGAGCAAAAGGAGCTATGGAGTCATTGGAGCTACATTCAGGAGCTTAAGGAATAATCCAGAAAGCATGGCCATGGATTAGAGATTCACTTTGGACCAGATTTGAGGGATTTCACATTCAGTTGTGATTCACCTCGGTTGACTACGGAGTCACCTCGACCGAGGTGATCTAGAGGAGCCGACTCGACCGAGGCGAACACCTGGGACGCGGCGAGAATATTTTATTCTTGGCTGAGATCTTTTATCTTTGGAAAGAGGATCTTATATTTTTGGGCTGGATTCCTGGAAGGAAGAAGATAAGTTAGACCATATATTTTACCTATTTTTATGGGAAGAGATCTTTCTAAGATATCTTATCTTTGAAGAGTAATTTTCCTATAAAAAGGGTTGGAATTTCCACAAATCCATACCCCGCATACCACAAAACATCCGCTATAACCCGGAACAGCTTGCTTACATCCTAATACACCGCTGCAGCCATACTCTAGTTGGGAGATTTGAAGAACCTTTTTGAAGGTTAAAGGAAGAAAGTCTATAGCTTTTATAGCTTTTTGAAGGGTTTTTGTAAGATCATCTTAGATTCCCTTCTTTGTTGATTGTCTTGTTGGATTTCTATCCAAGGAACGCTTGTTGGTTTTATAATTGATTCAGTTATTGAAGCCTTTCTTTTAAGGTTTTCTTGTTCAATTATTCTCTTTCTTCCCATATATTTGATTAATTCTTTCGTGATGATGAGTTGCTAATCTCTTTGTGTGATTCTAGGGTGATTGGCTGAAGATTGTGGGAAAAACAATGACAGAATAATCTTAATCACAGTAGGACCCTGAAAGTTCGAGTCTTTACCTTAACCCTAAGCATCTCGCTCAGTCGATGAACATCTCGGCCGGGATGGAATTTGGTTGACCGAGGTGACTTATCTGATCCGGAACTGAGAGTTAAGTGTTAGAGTTTGCCAAATCCTATTCTTATTATACCTTTCCTGGTTCAATGCAAGCCTAGGATGAGACTTACCCGGTAATTCCTTAGTTTGTTTACCTAAGATCATAAGTATAGGTAACAAAGGTTTATCCTTTATTAGGGTTTGAGTGTGCTTTCATCCCATCTTTGTGAGTTAGCCTGAGACTTACCCGGTAAAGGTTGATTCTATTCCCTTAGGTGGTGTATTAGTTTGAGGTTATAGTTCTTTATCTTAATTCCTTGAGACTTACCCGGTAATAGGAGTTACGGTTTGGGATTAGTGAGTAGTGAGACTTACCCGGTGATCTATTCCACTTTAGTAACACCTTCCCCTTACAAAAACCTCAGCTTTGTCCGCTTATCTTTAGATCTTGAGTTGGAACCACAACTAGATGCTTTTATCCCTAGAATTGCATATTTCCATTATTGACTTTTTTATCATCCTTGATTGTTTTAATTGCTTTTGTTGTTAGTAATTACATAAGCTTACCTATTCCGACTTTGTTTCACTAAGTCCCTGTGATCGACCCCTGATGTTTCTTGCTTTTTACTACGATTGACCCGTACACTGCAGGTTCGCATCCTTGTTTTAAGCTTACATCTAGGGTTATAAATTTAAAGCTTGCACACACCATTTGGAGCGAACAAGTTTTTGGCGCCGTTGCCGGGGACTTGGTCTAGACCGAGCCTGTTGCGGTACGCTTTTGGGGCACTTGCCCCCGTGTCTACTAACCACTCTACTTGAGTGACTATCGCAGGTTCTTTCTAAGGTTTATGCGAAGAACCCGCGCTGGGAAGCAAATCGTTCCTAACGATCCCGAACCAGAAAAGACATAAAAACGACGCTCGAGAGAAGCGAAAATGGCCAACCAAGACAATCGCGATCTTGAGGCTGAATTGAAGGATGCGTTAGAACAGCTACGCCTCAACAGGGAAGAACTGAGGCAGGAGAAAGAATAAACTCGCACCAGAACTGAAGCGATCGAAGCAGATATGGCAGCCTTAAGAGACCAGTATCTACTTGACCGAGGGAAGACCCTGTTCCCGATCCTCGACCGATGTAGGATCCAGTTCAAGACCCTCGACCGAGACAGGTCCTAGTACCTGACGCCCCGGCCGAGGTACTTTCACCTCGGATACCAGTCCGAGGCGCTCCTTTTGCAGGAATCCCGCAAACCCTAGGGCAAAGGATGGACCCCAATCAACAACTGAGGCGTCCTGGAGTTAACCTAGGAGATCCGGCGGACCATGACTACGAACTTCGACCGCAAGTTCTTTCCATGATTCGCCAATGCCAATTTGGAGGGCTAGAAAAGGAATCTCCGCATCAACATCTGCAAAACTATGAGATCTTGATAGAGACCTTAAGACCCTCAAGAATAGAAAATAACAACTACAAACTAAGACCTTTTTACTTTTCTTTAAAAGATAGAGCTCTTACTTGGTATCAATCTCTTCCTCCAGGAAAAATCAGCACTTGGGAGGAGATGACTACAGAATTCTTGACTAAATTCTTTCCCCCTCTAAGACCGCTGAAATGAGAGGGAAGATTAATGCATTCATTATGAAGGACAAGGAGAGCTTGTCCAAGTCATGGGAGAGGTTTAAAGACATTCTTTTGGATTGCCCACATCATGGGATTCCAAAGATAGAGTTGTTGGAGATATACTTCAATGGACTGGACGGAAGCACCCAGTTCAACTTCCAACTATTATCCGCCGGTACCTTTATGGACATGGCGATTGACGAAGCTTGGGACTTCATAGAAAAGCAAGCTTTGCATATGGATAAATATTCCCACCAAGGAGCTGAAGGTGGAGTTAAAAGAGTCAACTTTCAAGATGCTCCGCCTAACAACAATCAACTCACGTCTTTGAAGAATGACGTGAATCAATTAAAGGAACTCTTGGTTGCTCAAACCAAGAAGGAAGATCAAGGATCAAAGAACAACAACAATGGATACCGTAATAACAACAACGGTTCCCGGAACAACAACTACAACAACAACAATAGAGGATCCAACAACAATAATTGGAGGGCGAACAACCAAAATTCGGGTAACAATCATTCTAACTCCAATTCTAACGATTCCTCTAATCCTTTCCTCTCTTTCCCTCCTTCTTCTTCTTCTACTCCATTAAAGAGCCAGGGGCAAGGATCAAATTCGTCTCAGCCGGAAAAGAAAGACGCGGTGTTGGAGGCTATCTTGATCAAGCTTAGTGCTATGGAGACATCCATGACTTTATTTTCGAAGGCCCAAAAGGCCTTTGAACAACAACTCGCTAGTAGGGAGAATGAAATGCCAAGAGATCCAGGGAAGCTTCCAGCAAGGACGGAAAGCAACCCTAAGGGCCAGATTATGGCCATAACAATGAGGAGTGGACTGAAGACTGCAGATCCAGTGCCTCGGTCGGTGCCAGTACCGACGAAGACCACCTCGGTCCAGGTGCAGTCGAAGAACACTTCGGCCGAGATGCCAACCGAGGTGGAGCCACAGAAAGCGGAGGGGAAACTGAAGTTTATGTTCCACCTACTGCATATAAACCACCACTCCCATTCACCCAGTCAAGGGCCAGAGCACATCTAGACAAGCACTTTGGTAAGTTCCTTGACTTGATGAATAAACTACACATTAACATTCCTTTCCTTGATGCTATTCTGGGAATGCCCGCCTATGGGAAGTTCTTGAAAGAGATCCTATCAAGGAAGAGGAAACTGGAAGACTTTGGTGAAGTAAGGATGATATCTAAATCCTCGGAGCTTATTCAAATCATGAAGGAGAAGATGTCACCTAAATTGAGAGATCTTGGCTCATTTTGCATTCCCATTCAAGTTGGGGATGTCACTTGCGAAGCCTTATTTGATCTAGGAGCCAGCGTGAGCATCATTCCGCTGGAGCTATGTGTTAAGATCGGACTTGGAGAGCCCAAGCCGGTGAAGATTCGATTATACATGGCGGACCGCTCCATTACCCATCCCGTGGGAATCTTGGAAGACGTTCCGGTTAAGTTAGGTAACTTCTATTTACCTATAGACTTTGTTGTACTTGATATTCCCGCAGATTATCCCGTTCCTATCATTCTCGGGAGGCCATTTCTAGCAACATCGGGTTGCAACGTGGATTGTAAGAACCCCAAGTTGAAATTCAATATTGGCGGAGATGAAGTGGAGTTTGCATTACTTGCGGCCATGAAGGGAGAGCAGCTAGGAGATGATATCTTCAACATCTATGATGAAGAAGAATCAAGAGAATTGGTGAACTCTATCCTTATTAACGATCCACTTGAAAGAGTTATTAGTTTTAGCTTAATGGAGGAAGGTATAGATGCCTCTTGTGATGCATATATACGGAGCTTAAAGGCACTGGAAGAAGATCCAGGAGCTAAAACTGAGAAATTAATCCAGGAGACGAAGATCTCCAGTTTCGGTTCCAGTTACAGTACCTCGACCGAGGCACTTTCTGGACCAAGCGAGGCGATTGAAGAACATCTCGGTCAACGCCTCTGCGCCTCGACCGAGGTCAAAGGCGAGATGATGTCAACTAAGACTGCTGAAAATAACAAACTTGTTCCTCCTTTCTCTGACATTCATCCTCAGTTGGTGGAACATTCTATTCACCAACTTTCTGATAATAAAGGACCTTGGTATCCTGATATTGTGAATTATCTTGTTTGCCAGGAAATACCGCCCGGATTGACGTACTCTCAAAGGAAGAAATTCTTCAAGGATGTACACTATTACTACTGGGATGAACCGCTGCTATTCAAGCACGGGCCGGATGGGATGCTTCGAAGATGCATTCCGGAAGACGAAGTTAATAGCGTCATACAGAATTGTCATTCACTTCCTTGTGGAGGACATGCTACCACCGATAAGACATGCGCTAAGGTATTACGTTCCGGTTTCTTTTGGCCTACATTATTTAAAGATGTGCAATCGTCTGTTGTCTCTTGTGATGCATGCCAAAGAATAGGGAATTTATCTAGGAGGAACGAAATGCCACTTAATAACATTCAACAGGTGGAAATCTTTGATGTATGGGGGATAGACTCTATGGGACCTTTCCCATCCTCTGGAGGAAACCTCTATATTCTTCTAGCAGTTGATTACGTCTCTAGATGGGTTGAAGCCATTGCTTCTCCCACTAATGACGCCAAGGTGGTTGTGAAGTTCTTTAACAGGACTATCTTTCCACGTTTTGGAACTCCACGTCTCATCATCAGCGATGGAGGGATGCATTTCATCAACCGGAAGTTTAAGGCACTTCTATCGAAGTATGGGGTTACCCACAAGGTAGCAACCCCTTATCACCCTCAAACTAGTGGACAGGTTGAGATCTCGAATAGAGAAATTAAAGTGATTTTGGAGAAGACCGTCTCTAGGACGAGGAAGGATTGGTCCATGAAATTGGACGACGCTCTTTTGGCCTACAGGACCGCATTTAAGGTACGACCCCTTATAATTTGGTATATAGGAAGTCTTGTCATTTGCCCGTTGAGTTAGAACACAAAGCATATTGGGCGATCAAATGGTTGAACTTCGACATTAAGGAAGCCGGCGAGAAGCGGCTATTGGACATCAACGAGCCGGAGGAGCTGCGTTTGAATGCTTATGAGAATGCCAAAATCTATAAGGAAATGACGAAGAAATGGCATGACAAGCGTATCATCCCTAAGGAGCTTAAAGAAGGAGACTTAGTTCTACTCTTCAACTCCCGGCACCGCCTCTTTCCAAGTAAGTTGAAATCTAGATGGACCAGACCTTATGTTGTGAAACATGTTTTTCCTCATGGTGCAGTTGAGATTTGGGGCGAAACGAGTGGAAGTTTCAAGGTCAATGGTCATAGATTCAAGAAATACAAACCGGAAGTTCCGGTTGAGGAGGTTGCAACACTATACCTCGTTTGAGAGACGTCGTACGGTCCAGCTAGCGACCTTAAATCAAGCGCTTCTTGGGAGGCAACCCAAGGTATTGCTTTCTTTTCCCTTTTTCTATTCTAGCTTAGATAGTTTTCTTTTGCTTTGCTTTGTTTTGTTTTTGGCATCCTAGACAGACAACAGGTGACATCTAAGGAAGGAGTACAAACTAGGAGCACAACTGGAAGGACAGAAGTTCGATAATTTGAGAAGACGGAGTTTGACTGAGGCATGTTAGCATGAAATATTGTGATATTTCAGGCACGTTTTCTAGGTGTATTTCATCCATATTGGTGTTCTTTGATAAAGCATTGAAGCAATTGTGAGTTAGTTTATATATATTGTCGATATAGAGGTCTACATAAGCTTTGTGTTGATTGTAGGCAAATAAAAGCTTAAACCGAATGAATCAAGGGAGAATGGAGATGGATTGAGCATGTCCGAGGATTGAGGACACCACAAGGGAGCTAAGGAAGATGCTAGGATGAAGGATGACACAAAACAAAGGAGATTTACGAGCAAACTATGTTCCACGCTCTAAAGTACGGCCGTAATGGAGTCCACGCTCTAAACCACGGCCGTGGAACTTTGGCAACACAAGTGTGGAACATTCCAGAGGGTTACACGACCGTGGAAGTTGTGAAGCACCGTAATGAATTTCCACGCTCTAAACCACGGGCGTGGAATCCTATGGAACCGTGATTTAGGCGATCTTTTAACGTACAAATGAAAGCCACAATCTTTTACACAATGGGTTGGACACCTATTCTATCTTGCCCTATAAAAGGACGGAAAGAGAGAGATTCCGTCACCTTCGCATACACCTCCGCTTAGACTTCGCTTACGCTGATTGCACGTGCCTAGGGTTTCAAGTTGGACGTATGGAGATTGCTATTTCGCAACGGAGATTTGCGAAAGACTTGGAGATTTGGAAGTTACGCTTTGTCCTTAGGTTTGATTAGAAGACGGATTGACATCCCGTTCTTCGTTCTTATCAAGGATTGTGATTGGTTTGTGTTATTCGGAATCTGTTATACATCATTATTCTTGTTTGTGGATTGAGATTGATTTGAGATTTATTAAAGGTTTTGGAAGGTTTTCATCTTTCATTCTTTTAAATCTTGAATTTGATATCATAATGACTGTTGTTGGCTAAAACCCTTTAGCAATTCTAAGGTGAAGGGTTGATAGTTGTGGCTTAGATGATGATAGATCGATCGTAAACAGATTGGACCTTGAGAGTTAGAGAGAATCGCCGATGAAGCCAGAATCACGGTGTGTTCTTGAGTTCCACGGCCGTGGAATCTCAAGATCTAACCGTAATTTCCTTTAGTTTACGAACCTTGCTTTTACTTTAATCCAAAGTTAAAGATTTGCTTTAACTTAGTCTTGGCTTGCCTTTTCTAGGTCGTAGTGAAGCCTCAACAACCTCTACCTCGATTTGAAGTGTCACAACCTTAATCGGTTTAGTTAGTCTTGATCCTTGGATTACAAGTTTGGGTAATTGATATTAATTCTTGACTTTAGATCCTTTCTATACTGAAGCCTCAACAACCTTTTTAGAGAGTGTCTTTAGTTAAGTCACATAAAGCCTTGGAACTTCACCGTACATTGCTTTGCATTAGTATACCTTTGCAGCTCTTAACTCTGTCCTTATATCTTTAGTATACCTTGAATCGATTGCCACAGCTGGATTCCTGGATCTTTAGGATTGTTGTTTTCCCAATATTTACAAAAACTCTTACATTTACTTGCTTGACAATTCTATAATTGGATTTAACCCCCCAAATCCCTATGTTCGATACTCTGGAATTCTTGCTTAACTATATCGATCCGTACATTGCGGGTTCGCTTGCTTGATTCTAGTTTTGTAAATTTGAAGCTTATTTGCACGCACGCTAAGTGGCGAACAAGTGTTTGGCGCCGTTGCCGGGGATTTGGTCTAGGCAGAATTCGGTTATCGGTTGTCAAGCTTGGGAGCTTTTCCCTTGTTATTTAATATCTCTTCGAGTGTATGCGCAGGTCTAGGAACAACGAAGACCTCTTTCCTCTTGATCAAGAGCTTGAGAGGACTTTGAGGAGAAAGCTTAAGGAAAGAAAGATGGCTGAAGAAAGAGAACGTGATTACCAAACGGAGCTAGCGGAAAAAGAAGCTCAACTCCAATGGAGTGAGAAGACTTCGCAAGGAAGAAATGGATCGTCATCAAACGAAGGTTGATGATCTATCGGACATGATGTTTCAAATGATGTTGGAAATAAACAACCTTAAGGAGAAAAAGAGAAGAAGAAGGCCATCAAGATCGGTTAGAGCCAACTCATTCAATGAGGATAGCGACTCTTTCATGCCACCACTAGAGGAAATTGATCCAACGATCAATGTGAACCCGTTCTTTCCACGGTCAGCTGCCAATCGCCGTGTCCCAGCTAGGGGTGTGAGAGTCAATCGTGTGGATGAGGAGCCAAGAACTCTTGGCCAAAGGATGGATCCAACGCAGCAGCCACGCCGTTTGGGTGTGAACTTTGATGCTGATGATGCACAAGGGTTTAGCTTCAACCCTCAAGTTATTACCATTGTCCGCCAAAATCAATTTGGGGGAACAAGCGCTGAATCTCCACATCAACATCTACAAAATTTTAAGATCATGATGGAGACAATGAAGCCGAAGAATGCCACTACCAACAGCTACAAGCTCAAACCTTTCTTCTTCTCCTTGAAAGGGAAAGCATTGTCTTGGTATCAAGCTCTTCCAAGTGGGAAACTTGAGACATGGGAGGATCTTTCTTCGGAATTCCTCACTAAGTTCTTTCCGCCATCCAAAATGGCGGAGTTGAGAGGTAAGATTAATGCATTTTCTATGAGATCTAACGAAAGTTTGTTTCAATTTTGGGAAAGATTTCAGGATTTGCTATTGGATTGCCCACATCATGGTATATCCAAATTAGCGCTATTGGAGATTTACTATAAGGGGTGGATGTGGAGACACAATTCATGTGGTACATTCATGGACATGAGGGAAGATGACGCTTGGGACTTCATTGAGAAGCAAGCGCGAGTCAATTAGAAGTATTCTCATCGGAAAGTGGAGGTGAATCATATGGATCAAGGAGCAAAGCTATCACAAGCAGCTCAAACTCAAATCTTTTCTCTCAATACGGATATTAAAGAGTTGAAGGAAGCCATCAAAACCAACTTTCTGAAGCAAAAGGAGCAAGATGTAGGTTATTTGGGCAACAACAATAACCACAACGGGAATGAGAATACAAACCGCAACAACCGGAACAACAACAGGAACAATTGGAACAACAATAACAACAACCGGAACAACAACTGGAACAACAATAGGGGTTCAAACAACAACAATTGGCGTCCCAATCAACAAAATTCCGGTAATTCTTATTCCAATTCAAGAAATTCACTAACTCCACCTTCCTCTTCTTCCACTCCTTTGAAAAGCCAGGGGCAAACATCTAATGATGGAAGTACTTCGGGGAAAGAGAAGCCCGATCCCATGTTGGAGACACTTTTGGGCAAGCTTCAAGGATTGGAGACTCGCATCATCAAGGTTGATGATCACATAACTAAGGTTGATAAAGCCCAAAAGGTTTTAGAAAACCAAATGTTTAGCCATGCGGAGGAAGTTCCTAGGAATCAAGGGAAACTTCCAAGAAAGATAGAGGACAACCCAAAAGGAAGGGTGATGGCAAGCACAACTAGGAGCGGAGTAACAACTACCGACCCGCAGCCTAAGTTTGTAGAAGTCCCCGTTGAGAAAGAGAAAGAAAAGGGGAAGGAGAAGGAAGATGTCTACGTTCCTCCTCTAACTTACAAACCTCCCCTACCGTTCCCACAATCTAGAGCAAGAGCGGGTCTAGATAAACAATTCGGTAAGTTTATTGAACTCATGAGCAAACTGCATATTAATATAACTTTCATTAATGCAGTTGTAGGTATGCCGGCTTATGGAAAGTTCCTAAAGGAGATCCCCTCTAACAAGAGAAAGCTAGAGGATTTTGGAGAGGTTAAGATGAGTTCGGATTCATCGGATCTCATCAAAACTCAAATGTTTTCTCTCAATACGGAGATTAAAGAGTTGAAGGAAGCCATCAAATCCAACTTTCCAAAGCAAAAGGAGCAAGATGTAGGTTATTTGGGCAACAACAATAACCACAACGGGAATGAGAATACAAACAGCAACAACCGGAACAACAACCGGAACAATTGGAACAACAACAACAACAACAACCGGAACAACAATAGGGGTTCAAACAACAACAATTGGCGTCCCAATCAACAAAATTCCGGTAATTCTTATTCCAATTCAGGAAATTCACTAACTCTACCTTCCTCTTCTTCCACTCCTTTGAAAAGCCAGGGACAAACATCTAATGGTGGAAGTACTTCGGGGAAAGAGAAGCCCGATCCCATGTTGGAGGCAATTTTGGGCAAGCTTCAAGGATTGGAGACTCGCATCATCAAGGTTGATGATCACATAACTAAGGTTGATAAAGCCCAAAAGGTTTTAGAAAACCAAATGTTTACCCATGCGGAGGAAGTTCCTAGGAATCAAGGGAAACTTCTAGGAAAGAGAGAGGACAACCCAAAAGGAAGGGTGATGGCAATCACAACTAGGAGCGGAGTAACAACTACCGACCCACAGCCTAAGTTTGTAGAAGTCCCCGTTGAGAAAGAGAAAGAAAAGGGGAAGGAGAAGGAAGATGTCTACGCTCCTTCTCCAGCTTACAAACCTCCCCTACCGTTCCCACAATCTAGAGCAAGAGCGCGTCTAGATAAACAATTTGGTAAGTTTATTGAACTCATGAGCAAACTGCATATTAATATAACTTTCATTGATGCAATTTTAGGTATGCCGGGTTATAGAAAGTTTCTAAAGGAGATCCTCTCTAACAAGAGAAAGCTAGAGGATTTTGGAGAGGTTAAGATGAGTTCGGATTCATCGGATCTCATCAAAACAATGAAAGAGAAGATGCCCCCAAAGCTAAAGGATCCGGGGTCATTTTGTATTCCAATAGGAGTGGGAGATGTCACATATGATGCATTATGTGATTTAGGAGCAAGCGTGAGCATCATCCCGCTTGCCTTATGCAGGAAGATCGGTTTAGACGATCCTAAACCGGTAAAGATGACGTTGTACATGGCGGATCGTTCCATAACTCGTCCCGTCGGTATAGTTGATGACGTCCCGGTCAAGCTTGGTAAGTTCTATGTTCCTATAGACTTTGTTGTGCTTGACATTCCTGCAGATAGTCCGGTCCCGATCATTCTTGGAAGACCGTTTCTTGCAATATCCGGTTGTATAGTCGATTGCAAGAATGCTAGACTCGCCTTTGACATAGGAGAAGAGAAGGTAGAGTTCATCCTTTCCACTTTAGTGAAGGAACCAGCCTTCGATGAGGATATATTCAATATCCTTGACGAAGAGCTATCTAGAGAGGAGGTAAGTTCTATTCTCTTCAAAGATCCCTTGCAAAAAGTTATTTCTATGAGCATAATGGATATAGGGGAAGAAGAGGAGTGCAATGAGGTAATTGAAGCCTTAGAGACACAAGAATAAGTGTGTGAAGAAGAATTCGAGAAACTCCACGATGAGGCAGAAAACGTACGGATCCACGGTCACACGGCCTATTCCACGGCCGTGGATTTCACCAACAAAAGCATGGAGCACTACAGAGAGTTACACGGCCGTGGAGGAAACAGAGGCACCGTATTTACTTTCCACGCCCAAAATCATGGCCGTGGAGAAGGCAGGGGTGCCGTAATTTTGGGTGAATCCGAAGGAAATTGTGTTTCTTCCACAACTTCTCTTGATTCTTCTTCAACACCTTCTACTTCCTTAGACACTTCTAAGGTACCATCGGATATTCCTCAAGAGCCATTGGAGACTCCTATAGTGATGGAATTGAAGCCACTTCCTACACATCTAAGGTACGCATTTCTTGGAACTAATTCTACCTTTCCGGTAATTGTTAGTTCCGATTTAAGCATAGATGAACATCATAAGCTTATGGTTGTCCTTAAGAAACATAGGAAAGCCTTAGGATATACTATAGAGAATTTAGTAGGAATCAAACCTTCCCTATGCATGCATAAGATCTTAATGGAAGAGGACTTTAGAACTTCGCGACAACCTCAAAGGCGGTTAAATCCGACCATGAAGGAGGTTGTCAAGAAGGAAATTCTTAAACTACTTGATGCAGGTATCATCTATCCTATCTACACTAGCAAGTGGGTGAGTCCCGTACAAGTGGTTCCGAAGAAGGGAGGAATGACGGTCATCACCAACAAAAACAATGAACTCATTCCTACACGAATCGTAACAGGATGGCGAATGTGTATAGACTACCACAAGCTAAACAAAGCGACGAGGAAGGATCACTTCCCACTACCCTTCATCAATCAAATGCTTGAAAGGTTAGCGCAACATTCACACTTTTGCTATCTTCACGGTTATAGTGGTTTCTTTCAGATCCGATACACTCGGATGATCAAGAGAAGACCACGTTCACGTGCCCGTGGGGTACGTTTGCCTATAGGAGGATGCCGTTCGGGCTTTGCAACGCCCCAGCCACCTTTCAAAGGTGCATGATGACCATCTTCTCGGAATATATAGAGGAAATCATGGAGGTTTTTATGGATGACTTCTCCATTTATGGTTCCTCTTTTGACAATTGTCTTTCTAACCTTGCTCTTGTATTACAAAGTTGTGAAGACACTAACCTAGTTCTTAATTGGGAGAAGTGTCAATTTATGGTGAAAGAAGGCATTGTATTAGGACACTTAATCTCTAGTAGAGGGATTGAGGTGGATAAAGCTAAGATAGAGACAATAGAAAAGCTTCCTCCCCCAACTTCGGTGAAAGGGATAAGAAGTTTTCTAAGACATGCTGGATTCTATAGGCATTTCATAAAGGATTTCTCTAAGATATCAAAGCCGCTTACTAATCTATTGATGAAGGATGCGGTTTTTGAGTTTTCAAAGGAATGCCTAGATGCGTTTAATATGATTCGGGAAGCTCTAATCTCAGCTCCGATTATCCAACCTCCGGATTGGACTCTTCCCTTTGAGGTTATGTGTGATGCAAGTGACGTAACTATAGGACTTGTCCTTGGACGAAAGAAGGAAGGACGAACCCACGCTATCTACTACGCTAGCAAGACGCTAGATGAAGCGCAACTCAACTACGCCACTACCGAAAAGGAATTTATAGCTATTGTATATGCAATTGACAAATTTCGCTCTTATCTTGTAGGTGCAAAGGTGATTGTATACACGGATCATGCTGCGATCCGGTATCTCCTTGCAAAGAAGGATGCGAAGCCAAGGCTAATTAGATGGATTCTCCTCCTACAAGAATTCGATCTAGAGATCCGCGACAAGAAGGGTTCGGAAAATTCTGTTGCAGATCATTTGAGTCGCCTAACACATCTAGAGGACGACCATCTACCTATAGATGACTCCTTTCCGGACGAGCATTTACATATCATAAAGGAGTGCATCGACGTGATCACCAAAGGTAACGGACCATGGTTTGCAGATTTTGTTAACTATTTGGTTTGTCAGGAATTACCACCCGGATTATCCTACGCACAAAGAAAGAAGTTCTTTAAGGATGTTCGGGAATACTTTTGGAATGAACCTCTCCTCTTAAAGAGAGGTCCGGATGGCATTATTCGGCGATGTGTGCCGGAAGATGAGGTGCAAAGTGTCATCCGCCATTGTCATTCATTACCTTGTGGAGGACACGCTAGTTCGAACAAAACTAGCGCTAAGGTATTGCAATCTGGATTCTTTTGGCCTACTCTATTTAAAGATGTGCAAACCTTTGTTTCCTGCTGCGATGCTTGTCAAAGAACAGGAAATATATCTAGGAGGAATGAGATGCCTCTCAACAACATCCAAGAGGTGGAGATCTTTGACGTTTTGGGGAGTAGACTTCATGGGACCTTTCCCATCATCTTGTGGGAACCAATAAATACTTTTAGCGGTGGATTATGTTTCGAGATGGGTTGAAGCAATTGCCTCTCCCACCAATGATGCCATGGTAGTGGTTAAGTTCTTTAACAAGACCATCTTCCCACGATTTGGGACACCACGGACTATCATTAGTGATGGAGGTTCTCACTTCATTGCCCGACGTTTCGAATCTCTTTTAGCTAAGTATGGGGTGACTCACAAGATCGCCACCCCTTATCATCCACAAACTAGTGGACAAGTGGAGATCTCAAACCGGGAGATCAAAGGAATCCTAGAGAAGATGGTTTCAAGGATTAGGAAGGATTGGTCTTTGAAGCTAGATGATGCATTGTGGGCATACCCGACTGCATATAAGAGCCCCATCGGAACTACGCTATACAACCTTGTGTATAGGAAGTCTTGCCACTTACCGGTAGAGTTGGAGCACAAGGCGTATTGGGCAATAAAGTGGTTGAACTTCAGCATGAAGGAAGCGGGAGAGAAGCGTCTCTTGGACCTCAATGAGCTTGAAGAACTTCGCTTGAACGCCTACAAAAACGCCAAGATCAATAAAGAAAGAGCGAAGCGTTGGCATGATAAGCATATCATCCCAAAGGACCTCAAATAAGGAGATCAAGTTCTCCTCTTCAAATCAAGGCTTCGTCTCTTTCCAGGTAAGCTCAAATCTCGTTAGACTGGACCTTTTCTAATCAAACGTGTTTTTCCCCATGGTGCAGTTGAAGTATGGGGTGAAAAGGGCGGAAGCTTTAAGGTGAACGGTCAACGACTTAAGAAGTATACACCGGAACTCCAAGCTAAAGAGTTCGCGCCCACCGCACTCGAATAAGTGCGAATATGGTCTAGCTACGGACCTTAAACAAAGCGCTTCTTGGGAGAGACAACCCAAGGTATTGCATTCACATTCTTGTTTTTGATTCACAGATTAGATTAGTATAGACGTTTTGCTTTGTTTTGCCTTCGATGCCTTCCGGTATGTTCGTGTTTTTGGATGTAGGAATAGTGGAAAAGAAAGGGGAGGAAAATTTTGAAGAAAATTGACGAAACTTGGACTTTGAGACATTACAGAGAGTTCCACGGCCAAAACCACGGCCGTGACAGCTACAGTGACCGTAATTTTCAAAAGCCTGAGAAAAATCACCAAAACCACGGTTCCGTACATTTCCACGGCCGTGGAACCCCCGATAGACAGTGATTTTCAAAAATTTTTACGGCCACTATAAAAACCACGTTTCTTCACAAACACCACAAGAAAACCCAATTCCACGCCCTATTTCGCCGAATCCTTTCCCCATCTCTCAATTCCTCGTTCGTTAATCGTTTTTAACGATTCTTTGGGCAAAACTGAAGCAAATCCAATCACCAACAAGATCCAAGCAACGATTCGAGTGGTAATTTATCGGAGAAGACAGAATTCGGATTCCAAAATCCGAAAACCTAGGTTTTTCGTTCTTTCTCTCTCTTCGTTGATTCGACTTCGTTTTTGCTAGAATTTTTAGGAGAACTGATTGGAATTGGATTGAAATTAGTCTAGGGATGCTTGCTGCTGAGTTTAGTGTGATTTTGCTTAGTTTTAAGAATTTGTGAGACGAACCACGGTCTCTGCACATTCGACGGCCGTGGAACCTGAAGAACAGGCCGTGGTTTTCAACAGAAAATGGATTTTGTAAGGAGAGTGTCGAATAGAAATAAGAATAAGAAAAGGAAAGGCAACCCATCTTCCTCTTCTAAAGCACCACCAGCTGAACCTCCATCACCTCCATCATCACCATCACCACCTCCCCCTAGGATTCCCACCATCCATGAGGATCATCTAGATGCCTTAGAGAGGATCCATAAGAGGACGGTCATAGGACCTAGATACTTACTGCTTAAGGAGCTAGAGCCCTTGCATCTGATAGGGGATCTCACATGGCTATTGGATAGAGCCGGTTTAGTCATCTTCTCCGCTATTCGGGAAGATGCTTATGAGGAGATTACTAGGGAGTTTGTAGTTTCCTTTGAGCACAGTCATGTTGACAGGACAGTTTCTTTCTGGCTGATGGAGAGAAACTTTGATTTCTCTATTAGAGAGTTTGGAGCCTTCTTTGGGTTCCAGGAGACCTTTAATGGTCGATTCCCAAGTGGCGTGTACGCCAAGGATTTCTGGGAGGACATTGCCATGATATACGCCAGCGAGGACCGCTGGCAACCTGCTGATACCAAGGCTAAGTTGATCTACCACTTAGCCATGAAGATTGCCCACAGAGTGCTTTTTGAGTGTCTCTTCCCTAGGACGGAGACACCTCAGAAGATTAAGACAGACGAGCTGTTTCTTCTCTACAGTATGTTGTATGGCAGGCCAGCTGACTGTGCCACCCTCTTAGCTGCTACTATGAGCAAACTAAAGAATAAGAGGGCAGGCAACATTGGATACGGTGGGATGGTCACCCACCTTGCTAGACAGTTAGGGGTAGACTTCTCTGCTTGCACCCGCATTGCAGCTAGACCCCTAGGACTTCAGAGCCTCATGACTAGAGGCATCATCTTCCCCACACATAGAGGTCCACCGTATGCTGCTATGCCTTGGGAGAGTAGGACAGGGAGACGGATTGAGTGGCTTCCTGAGTATTCCATTATGGCTGGATGCCATAACTGGAAGGAGACTTTCACTGCCATGCATGCGAACAGATTAGTAGCCCCTCCCTATGTTCCACCACCACCAGTTGTAGAGAAGGAGGAGATGAGAGGGGATGACGAGTTTGGGGGAGGAGGACATGATCATGACTTTGGCACCTTTCCGGATCAGCCGGCACCACCACCAGTTGTAGAGGAGGAGGAGATGAGAGGGGATGACGAGTTTGAGGGAGGAGGACATGATCATGACTTTGGCACCTTTCCGGATCAGCCGGATGCAGTTCCTGACCTTCCTAGACACTCTCCCTGCCCCGCTAGAGCTTCTGGATCTTCCTCTCGCCGTGCTAGTGTGAGCGAGAGGCTGACTTGGATGGCGGATCCTCCTACTTGGTATAGTACACAGCCGGACTGGATGGGAGCTCCACCACCTTGGCATGCACAGCCGCCACCTGCACCAGCACCTTCAGATGCACCAGCGTGGTACAACCAGCCGCCTGGTTGGTATGAGCAGTTGCAAGAGTAAGCTACCGACCATTCCGATAGGGTCGGAGCCTTGGAGATCCGTGCAGATACTAGGGATGCACGAGCCGACGATTATGACGGCATGATGAGAGACATATACCGCCAGCAGTTTGGGCGGAATTATGATCCCGACTTCTTCCCGTTTCCACCACCGCCTCCACCTCAGTGATGACCTTTGACGATCGACCGTTTTAGCCGTTCCACCACCGTTTTGTGAGTCCTTTTTTCTTTCTTTCTTTTCTTCTTTTTCTTTTTTTTGAACATTAGGGACAATGTTTGTTCCAAGTATGGGGTGGGGTGTGACTAATCGTTTGTAATAACTCTTACTCACTTTGTATGCTTTTATCGAGACTACCTTGCATGTTCATTCTATTGCTACACGTTTCATTATTGCATTGCATGAAAAAAAAGCTTTTGAAAAACCCATAAAAATTGAAAAATTTTGAAAATTTTGTGCTTCTAAGGATAGAGATGATTTCTATGATAATCACTACTTGTGAATTGAGTTTTGATGACAATCGCATGCTTAAACAAATAGTGAATTGAAAAGAATTTGAGTGATTTGATTATTCCTCTTTTGCAAGTTTCATAATGTGATGAATGTTACCTAAATCATATTGAGAAATCAAGGTTGAAATCACATGATAAGTTCTTATACTTCTTTTTGAGATGATTAAAGCACTTCGATTTTCTTTCTTCTTTCTATGATCATTTAGCCCCTCAATGAAATTATGACCTCCTTTACCTATCCGGGAATTTGGAGCAGTTGATACTTGGCATGTTTGATGTGGGAGGGCCATGAAAGCAATATTTTGCATTCAAAAGAATAGAAAGAAATTATAGGTTTGGGGAAGTCAATCCTGGCGATGAGTAACTCGGCACCATTCACATAGCCGGGTGTTTGTGTCTTGCCAAAGTCGGATTGAGCGATATTCCTAGCGGATTATGGTATGTGCATCAAGGGCTTGAGGCATCTCGCAAAATTGAGAACCGCCAATCTCCTAGGCTTCGGTTTTTGTGCACATCTATCCATAACTCAAAAAGTAAAGTCGAAAAATGAATTGAAAAGAAGAGAGCAAAGCTCTAAGTTGAAAGTGTTGCGGAAACCGCAAAAGAAAAAGAAAAGAGTTAGTTATCCATTTTCCCGGATTCATGCACCACATTCCTTAAAGTTTTCCTTCCCTTTCCGCATTCTAGACCTTGTTTGAAAGTCCTTAAGATCAAGAGAATGATATATGACTTGGTGATCTAAATTGAAGTTTCTTATGTTTGATTTTGATAATGTTTGAAGGTTATGATGTTTACATGGAAGTTTGATCAATTCATGAGCTTTCTTTACTCTTTACTCTTTGATTATGTGTATGAAAGTCTTATAAACGAATGAAGCGAGATTTGAGAATGATCTATTGACTAGGAAGCACATTCATCTAAAAGAAGTGTTGTTTTGAGAGTGTACACATATTTCATCCTAACTTGAGTTTTTAAAGCTTTTGAAAGACCTTGCTTGGCGACAAGCAAGTGGCAAGTATGGGGTTATTTGTTAGCATGAAATATTGTGATATTTTAGGCACGTTTCTAAGTGTATTTCATCCATATTCGTGTTCTTTGATAAAGCATTGAAGTAATTGTGAGTTAGTTTATCTATATTGTCGATATAGAGGTCTACATAAGCTTTGTGTAGATTGTAGGCAAATAAAAGCTTAAACCGAACGAATCAAGGGAGAATGGAGATGGATTGAGCATGTCCGAGGATTGAGGACACCACAAGGGAGCTAAGGAAGATGCTAGGATGAAGGATGACACAAAACAAAGGAGATTTACGAGCAAACTATGTTCCACGCTCTAAAGTACGGCCGTAATGGAGTCCACGCTCTAAACCACGGCCGTGGAACTTTGGCAACACAAGCGTGGAGCAATCCAGAGGGTTACACGGCCGTGGAAGTTGTGAGGCACCGTAATGAATTTCCACGCTCTAAACCACGGGCGTGGAATCCTATGGAACCGTTATTTAGGCGATCTTTTAACGTACAAATTAAAGCCACGATCTTTTACACAATGGGTTGGACACCTATTCTATCTTGCTCTCTAAAAGGATGGAAGGAGAGAGATTCCGTCACCTTCGCATACACCTCCGCTTGGACTTTGCTTACGCTTATTGCACGTGCCTTGGGTTTCAAGTTGGACGTGTGGAGATTGCTATTTCGCAACGGAGATTTGCGAAAGACATGGAGATTTGGAAGTTACGCTTTGTCCTTAGGTTTGATTAGAAGACGGATTGACATCCCGTTCTTCGTTCTTATCAAGGATTGTGATTGGTTTTTGTTATTCGGAATCTGTTATACATCATTATTCCTGTTTGTGGATTGAGATTGATTTGAGATTTATTAAAGGTTTTGGAAGGTTTTCATCTTTCATTCTTTTAAATCTTGAATTTGATATCATAATGACTGTTGTTGGCTAAAACACTTTAGCAATTCTAAGGTGAAGGGTTGATAGTTGTGGCTTAGATGATGATAGATCGATCGTAAACAGATTGGACCCTGAGAGTTAGAGACAATCGCCGACGAAGCCAGAATCACGGTGTGTTCTTGAGTTCTACGGCCGTGGAATCTCAAGATCTAACCGTAATTTCCTTTAGTTTACGAACCTTGCTTTTACTTTAATCCAAAGTTAAAGATTTGCTTTAACTTAGTCTTGGCTTGCCTTTTCTAGGTCGTAGTGAAGCCTCAACAACCTCTACCTCGATTTCGAGTGTCACAACCTTAATCGGTTTAGTTAGTCTTGATCCTTGGATTACAAGTTTGGGTAATTGATATTAATTCTTGACTTTAGATCCTTTCTATACTGAAGCCTCAACAACCTTTATAGAGAGTGTCTTTAGTTAAGTCACATAAAGCCTTGGAGCTTCACCGTACATTGCTTTGCATTAGTATACCTTAACAGCTCTTAACTCTGTCCTTATATCTATAGATACCTTGAATCGATTACCACAGCTGGATTCCTGGATCTTTAGGATTGTTGTTTTCCCAATATTTACAAAAGATCTTACATTTACTTGCTTGACAATTCTATAATTGGATTTAACCCCCCAAATCCCTGTGTTCGATACTCTGGAATTCTTTCTTAACTATATCGATCCGTACACTGCGGGTTCGCTTTCTTGATTCTAGTTTTATAAATTTAAAGCTTATTTGCACGCACGCTAAGTGGCGAACAAGGCACATCTCGGTTGCTGTCAAATCACCTCGACCGAGATGATTCTTGAGCAACCGAGGCGACTAGGGTTTCTGAAGACCCACCTCGGTCCGTACCACCTCGGTCCAGTCGAGACCACCTCGACCGAGGTGACAGCAGTTCCAGAAAAGGGTATAAAAGGGGGTTGAGATTTCTCTCTCCTCCTTTACCTTCTCCTCGACCGCGGCAGCCACTTCGCCTTGCTTCACCGTTCTTCCATCGATTTCGATGATTCTTGCTTCCAAATTGCAAAGAAAGGGTTGAGGATCCCAATGCAAGTGCTAATCTGCAAGAAAAACGAGCCAATCGACTGAATCGAGGTAAAAATCAGAAAAACCCTAACCTCGCTATTCTCCGCTGATTTCCTTCGATTTGGGCTTTGGTTGTCCCTACATTTGCTGAGAAACAGATTAAGTACCCCATGGGAACTAGTTGTAGTGATTTTGGGGGAAAAGAAATGGATTTTTGAGGAAATTAGTCGCACAGTTATTCGCCTCGGTCTAGTCGGCCTGTGCCTCGGCCAAGGTGTTCTTGAGAGTTGTCAGGCCAACCGAGGTGATCTGACAAGTTGTTTGAGAGATGAGTTCAGATAGACAGCTGGTCCTGAGGGACAGATCCTCTCCTTCCCCTTCTTCTTCTTCCTCCAGACCTACTAGACCGGTGATCCACGAGAGACACCAGGTCGACTATGATCGCATCGCAGCCCGTCCAGTGATTACACCTCGCTTCCTGGACGTATCAGCTTTTGATTGTCTCCATGTGGATGGAGATTTGAGACGGATTATTTTGATGGTAGGGCTAGATCAGTTCACTGAGATCCGTGCACCTGCCTACTTAGAGCCTACTTTGGAGTTTGTTAGCTCCTTCACCTACCTTCCCACAGAGCGTGCTGTGAAGTACCGGTTGATGAACCGGTACTTCATAGTTCCTTTAGAGTACTGGCGGGACATCTTTGGTTTCCCGGCTCCGACTGCTGTTGATTTTCCCTCCCTAGTTGTAGATAGGGAGCTATAGGGGCAGATTGCTCATGTAGTTGAGCACGCAGACAGATGGCGCCCTGGAGAGTCCAAGGAGCATATTATATTTCACCAAGCTTTTAGGTTGGCTCACAGGATTTTTAGTGAGACTCTTCTGGCGCGTACTGAGACGCCCCAGAAGGTCAGACAGGGGGAGCTTTTCAGCCTATACTGCATGGTGACCGGAGGGATCCCAGACTTTGGCTTGATGCTGGCAGAGGATCTGCACAGGATCAAGGCCAAGGCAAATGGGGATATCTGCTACGGAGGCATCGTGACTCACATAGCGAGTTATCAGGATATGGATCTCAGCGCATGTACCATGGTGGCGGCTGCCAAGCCGCTGGGACTTCAGGAGATGATCACTCGGAGGATACTAGTTCCCCGAGGACTCACTACACCGTATGTAGCTATGCCATGCGAGCCTACTACACCACAGGGGATCAGATGGTCGCCCCAGTTCTCAGTGTATGATCCGCACTATTGGCAGACTGCTTGGATCCCACTGATGGAGGATGCGAGAGAGGCAGCAGCTACACCAGCTGAGGAGGATGAGGTTGAGGATGCTGATGATGATGATGATGATAGGGATGGTGGAGTTCCTATGGATACAGGGACTGATACTGCTGGGACGAGGGCGCCGGTCAATGACTTAGACGATGACGAGATTGAGACCGCGCCGGCTGCATCACCAGTACGCCATGCTAGGCGTAGGGTACGCCGAATGAGAGATCTAGAGGCTCACCGTCGGATCGATGATCTGACGGATCAGATGATAGACTCCTATGCTGCCCTTACTGTGGACATCCATGAGAGATTTGCTGACAAGCGCCGAGAGATCGACCGCTGGACTCATCAGATGCTAGAGGGCCAACACTATCAGCGCCGGATGATGGAGATCCAGTTTCAGCAGACTATGGGTTATCCATTTGACCAATCCTAGTATCCGTACATGCCACCACCACCACCACTGGATCGCGATCATTGAGAGCTTGCAGGATTTTCTTTCTTTATTTATTATGCAGCTCAGCTATATGTCCAGTGAGTACTCTATTTCTTTAGACTTATTCTGACCCACTAGGACAGTGTGTCCCAAGTATGGGGTGTTTATGTATTTTATTGACTTATGTGATGTATGACTCGATATTATCGGATATTTATGCTTTATTTTGCTTCTATGGTTTTATCAGAGATTACATGCATGCATACAGGTTATTTGATTGAGAAAATGTCAAAAACTAGTTTGAAAAAAAAACAAAAATTTTTGACCTCGATCGGGGCAGTTCTGGCCAAACGAGGTACTTCACCTCGGTTGACTTAGAACGCCTCGACCGAGGTGGTTTAACTGAGAGTTTTCGAAACGTTTTGTGCTTCTTATCTAGATATGATCTTAGTGAAGATCTTGTTTGCTGATTGGTTTTGAAATCTTTATGTGTTTGAAAAGTTTTATGATATGTTTAAGTTGCTAAATACTTTGTTCGAAATTTTTGGCATGTTTAATACTTTGTTTTCATTCAAATTATGTTGAATTTGAAGGTTGACACCACATTATGAGTTCTCTCACTTTCTTCCTGGAAAGACCAAGGCAATTCATTCTTCTCTCTTCTTCTTCTTGATCATGCTTTGCCCCTCATATACATTTTTGCCTCCCTTTACCTCTGGGAATTTGGAAGCGAGCAAAGTGGAGAAAGCAAGTAAAGTAAAAGTTGAGAAGTTGGCAGGAAGTGAAAGTGATAGAAAGCAATAAATAGGTTTGGGGAAGTCAATCATGATGATGAGTAACTCGGCACCATTCACATAGCCGGGTGTTTATGTCTTGCCAAAGTCGGATTGAGCGATATTCCTAACGGGTCATGGTATGTGCATCAAGGGTTTGATGCATCTCAAGAAATTGATGGTTGTTGATTTCCTAGGCTTCGGTTATTGTGCACCTCTGTCCACGCATCCCAAAAAGTAAAGTAAAAAGAAAAAGTGTGAAATAAGCAAAGCTTATTGGTGGAAGATGTTGAAAGTCAAAGTGAAAGTGAAGCATGTCCTTTTCCCGGATTCTAGCACCACATTACCTTAAATACATCCCTACCTTACACGTTTCTTGACCTTTCTTTTGGGAAGCCCTTGAGACCTCGAGCTTGTTGATTGACTTAGTGGTTTAAACTAAATTATGCATGATTAATTTCGATAATTATGACTTATTATGCATTCTATGATTTTATGCAAAGATGAACAACTTTCTTATATTTATAAAATGTTTTAATCATATTTTAATTTTAAATTCCATGAAGTATTCTCTTAGAGTGATCTATGATTGTAGCACACCATAAAAATGTTTTTGAAAGACTTTTTCATTGATCTTTATGACTTATAATCCATTCTATCTTGTATTTTATATGCGGAACTTGCTTGGGGACAAGCAAGGGCTAAGTATGGGGTATTTTGATAGCATGAATTATTGTCTATATTTTGGGGTTTGTTTAGACGTTTTATCTTCAATAATCTGCATGTTTGTATGTATATTATGTGATTATATTGTCGTTTCATCTACCTTTGCTGGAATCGAGGTCTGCACTTAGTTTTGTTGTAATCGTTGGTAAAATGGCACGTTTTGCATCAAAAAGGAGCAAAAGGAGCTATGGAGTCATTGGAGCTACATTCACGAGCTTAAGGAATAATCCAGGAAGCATGGCCATGGATTAGAGATTCACTTTGAACCAGATTTGAGGGATTTCACATTCAGTTGTGATTCACCTCGGTTGACTACAGAGTCACCTCGACCGAGGTGATCCAGAGGAGCCGACTCGACCGAGGCGAACACCTGGGACACGGCGAGAATATTTTATTCTTGGCTGAGATCTTTTATCTTTGGAAAGAGGATCTTATATTTTTGGGTTGGATTCCTGGAAGGAAGAAGATAAGTTAGACTATATATTTTACCTATTTTTATGGGAAGAGATCTTTCTAAGATATCTTATCTTTGGAGAGTAATTTTCCTATAAAAAGGGTTGGATTTTCCACAAATCCATACCCCGCATACCACAAAACATCCGCTATCACCCGGAACAGCTTGCTTACATCCTAATACACCGCTGCAGGCATACTCCAGTTGGGAGATTTGAAGAACCTTTTTGAAGGTTGAAGGAAGAAAGGCTATAGCTTTTATAGCTTTTTGAAGGGTTTTTGTAAGATCATCTTAGATTCCCTTCTTTGTTGATTGTCTTGTTGGATTTCTATCCAAGGAACGCTTGTTGGTTTTATAATTGATTCAGTTATTGAAGCCTTTCTTTTAAGGTTTTCTTGTTCAATTATTCTCTGTCTTCCCATATATTTGATTAATACTTTCATGATGATGAGTGGCTAATCTCTTTGTGTGATTCTAGGGTGATTGGCTGAAGGTTGTGGGAAAAACAATGATAGAATAATCTTAATCACAATAGGACCTTGAAACTTCGAGTCTTTACCTTAACACTAAGCATCTCGCTCAGTCGATGGACATCTCGGCCGGGGTGGAATTTGGCTGACCGAGGTGACTTATCTGATCCGGAACTGAGAGTTAAGTGTTAGAGTTTGCCAAATCCTATTCTTATTATACATTTCCTGGTTCAATGCAAGCCTAGGATGAGACTTTCCCGGTAATTTCTTAGTTTGTTTACCTAAGATCATAAGTATAGGTAATAAAGGTTTATCCTTTATTAGGGTTTGAGTGTGCTTTCATCCCGTCTTTGTGAGTTAGCCTGAGACTTACCCGGTAAAGGTTGATTCTATTCCCTTAGGTAGTGTGTTAGTTTGAGGTTATAGTTCTTTATCTTAATTCCTTGAGACTTACCCGGTAATAGGAGTTACGGTTTGGGATTAGTGAGTAGTGAGACCTACCCGGTGATCTATTCCACTTTAGTAACACCTTCCCTTTGCAAAAACCTCAGCTTTGTCCGCTTATCTTTAGATCTTGAGTTGGAACCACAACTAGATTCTTTAATCCCTAGAATTGCATATTTCCTTTATTGACTTTTTATCATCCTTGATTGTTTTAATTGCTTTTGTGGTTAGTAATTACATAAGCTTACCTATTCCGACTTTGTTTCACTAAATCCCTGTGATCGACCCCTGGAGTTTCTTGCTTTTTACTACGATTGACCCGTCACTGCGGGTTCGCATCCTTGTTTTAAGCTTACATCTAGGGTTATAAATTTAAAGCTTGCACACACCGTTTGGAGCGAACTGAGGATGCCATTTGGATTATGCAATGCACCCGCTACCTTCCAGCGATGCATGATGGCTATCTTTTCCGAGTATATAGAGGAGATCATGGAGGTATTTATGGATGATTTTTCAGTATATGGTTCCACTTTTGATGATTGTCTATCTAACCTTTCTCTAGTGCTACAAAGATGTGAAGACACTAATCTTGTTTTGAATTGGAAGAAGTGTCACTTTATGGTTAATGAAGGCATTGTGCTAGGACACCTCGTTTCTAATCGAGGTATTGAGGTCGATCGTGCTAAGATCGAGACTATTGAGAAACTCCCTCCCCCTTGTTCTGTTAAAGGTGTGAGGAGTTTTCTCAGGCATGCAGGTTTCTACAGGAGATTCATCAAGGACTTCTCGAAGATTTCTAAACCCCTAACTAACCTCTTGAATAAAGATGTTGTTTTTAAGTTTTCGCATGAGTGTCTTGACGCATTTTACAGGATTAAGGAAGTGTTGATCTCCGCTCCCATTATCCAACCTCCGGATTGGACCTTGCCCTTTGAGATCATGTATGATGCTAGTGATGTGGCAGTAGGAGCGGTGCTTGGACAAAAGAAGGATGGCCGGACCACCGCCATTTACTATGCTAGCAAGACGCTAGACGAAGCCCAACGTAACTACACCACCACCGAGAAGGAGCTATTGGCGGTTGTATATGCTTTCGAGAAGTTTCGTTCTTATTTAGTAGGAGCGAAAGTCATTGTCTACACCCACCATGCAGCCATTCGTTACTTGCTTGCAAAGAAAGATGCCAAGCCACGCCTTATTGTTAGCATGAAATATTGTGATATTTTAGGCACGTTTTCTAAATATATTTGATTCATATTGATAGTCTTTGATTGATCTTTGTGCATATGTGAGCTAGTATTGCCTATATTTTCGATATGGATGTCTACACTAGTTCTATGTTGATTATAGGTGATTTGGAGCTATTTCCGAACGGAATCGAGCAAAGGATAGTTGAGTTGATATGTCCACAGATCGAGGACACTTTTTGGAAGCAATTTGGAGTCTTAGATTGAAGAATGCACGAGTTCAGGGAGGAATCACGTTCTTGCCCTAAATTACGCCCTAAAACACGGCCGTATCACAAACCACGTTCAGAATTACGGCTGTGGATTCAGAGTTAGAATTCGATGTTCATTCCAGGGGATTCTACGGCCGTGGAGCTAACCGTAATTGTTTCCACGCCCTAAATTACGGTCGTGGAATCTTCCACGACCGTGATCTTGGCGAATCTTTTCGCCACGCTTCGAAGCCATGATCTTTTGAAAGATTGGGCCGGGCCGACACTTTACCCTACACTATAAAAAGACGGACGAAGCAAGATTCCGTCACCTCGCTTACGACCTTTCAACCTTCGCTTAGTGGCAAACGCACGCTTACAATCAACGTTAGCAACGCACAAACCCTCATCTTGGAGGTATTTTGGAGATCTCATTGAAGATCAAAGTTCGTATTGGAGAGTTGCTGTTGGTGATTTTCGAATTTGTGGAAGATCGAAGTTCTTGGAGGGTTTTGCAAGAAGATCCCTCTTCTTGCTTAGGTTTGATTTAGGATCGGATTGACATCCCGTTTCTTTTCTTTCCTAAGATTGTGATTGCTTACTCCGTTTTGAATCTTTTGATAAACACTTGTTCTTGACTGTGATTTTGAGATTCATTTGAAGATTATTGATAGTTCTTGAAAGTTCCCATCTTTTATCTTTTAATTCTTGAATCGATATCAATATGACTGTTATTGGCTAAAAACCCTTAACAATTCTAAGGTGAAGGGTTGATAGTTGTGGTATAGGTGATGATAGATCGATCGTAAACAGATTAGACCCTGAGAGTTAGAGAATTATCGCCGACAACCCCAAATTACGGGCTGTTCTTGAGTCCACGGCCGTGGAACCTCAAGAACTAACCGTGATTTACCTTAAGTCTACGAACCTGCTTTTACTTTAATCTAAAGTTGAATATTGGCTTTAGCTTAGCTTATACTTGTCTTTTCTAGGTGGTAGTGAAGCCTCAACAACCTCTACCTCGATTGTGAGCCTCAACAACCTCAATCGGTTAAGTTAGTCTTGATCTTTAGATAATAAGTTTGGGTATTTGACACTAATTCTCATCTCTAGAATCTTTCTATATTGAACCTCAACAACCTGTATAGGGAGTGTCTTTTAGGTGAGTCACATAAGGTTTTTGGAACCTCAACCGTACGATTACCTTACATTAGTATACCTTTGCATATCTCCACTCTGTCTTTACATCATTAGTATATCTTGAATCTATTGCCGCAACTGGATACCCGAAGCTTTAGGATTGTTGTTTTCCCAATATCTGCAAAACTCCCATATTTACCTGCTTGATAACTTGCAATTGAATTCGCTCCACCCAAATCCCTGTGTTCGATACTCTGGAATTCTTGCTTAACTACGTCGATCCGTACACTGCGGGTTCGCTTGCTTGATTCTAGTTTTATAAATTTAAAACTTATTTGCACACACCTCTAGGGGCGAACAAGTTTTTGGCGCCGTTGCCGGGGATTTGGTTTCGTCCGAATCCGGTAGCCGGTTGTCAAGCTTGGGAGCTTACTCTCGTTGTTTGATTTCCTTTGAGTGCATGCGTAGGTCTAGGAACACCGAAGATCTCTTACCTCTTGATCAAGAGCTAGAGAAAACCTTGAGGCAAAAGCGCAAGGAAAAGAGGATGGCTGAAGAGAACGAACGCGATCTTTAAACGGAGTTGGCGGAGAAGGAAGCTCAACTCCGATGGAATGAGACTCTCCGCCAGGATGAGATGGATCGCCATCAATCTCAAGTTAACGGTCTACAAGACATGCTCTTCCAAATGAGGATAAAGATGAGCGACCTTGAAGATAAGGTAGGCAAGAAGTCCTCGAGAAGGAGATCGAGGTCTAGAAGAAAAAGCCACTCATCCGCTGATGATAGTGATTCTTCCATGCCACCGTTAGAAGAGATTGATCCCACGATCAACATGAATCCTTTCCATCCACAAGGAGCTACTAATCGCCGCATTCCACCTAGGAATGTGAGAGTCGAACGTGTGGATAATGAGCCAAGGACTCTTGGCCAACGGATGGATCCAACACAACAACCACGCCGCTTGGGTGTGAATTTTGATGCTGAAGATGTGCAAGGGTTTAGCTTCAACCCTCAAGTTATTACTCTTGTTCGCCAAAGCCAATTTGGCGGTACAAGCGCTGAATCTCCACACCAACACTTGCAGAACTTTGAGTGTATGATGGAGACGATGAGACCTAAGGGCGCCACTACCAACAGCTATAAGCTCAAGCCTTTCTTCTTCTCCTTGAAGGGGAAAGCGTTATCTTGGTATCAAGCTCTTCCTAATGGGAAACTAAACACGTGGGAAGACCTTTCCGCAGAGTTTCTCACCAAATTCTTTCCGCCTTCCAAAACGGCGGAACTTAGAGGTAAGATCAATGCTTTTTCCATGAGACCTAACGAAAGTTTGTTTCAATCTTGGGAAAGGTTTCAGGATTTGCTCTTGGATTGCCCTCATCATGGCATATCCAAGCTTGCCTTGCTGGAGATTTACTACAAAGGGCTGGATGCGGGAACGCAATTCAACCTCCAATCCCTCTCATGTGGAACGTTCATGGACATGAGAGAAGATGATGCTTGGGACTTCATTGAGAAGCAAGCAAGAGTCATAGAGAAGTATTCCCACCGGAAAGTGGAGGGAAATCGTGTGGAGCAAGGAGCAAAGCTCACACATGAAGCTCAAAATCAGATTTTCTCCCTCAACAACGAGATCAAAGAGTTGAAGGAGACTATCAAGACCAACTTCCCAAGGCAACAAGAGAAGGATGTTGGCTATTTGGGCAACAACAACAGCGGTGATAACACCAACCGCAACAACAATAACCGGAACAATAACCGGAACAACAATTGGAATGGAAACAACAACAACCGGAACAACAACAATTGGAACAACAATCGGGGTTCAAACAACAACAATTGGCGCTCCAATCAACAAAATTTCGGTAACTCCTATCCCTCCAATTCCAATTCACTAACTCCACCCTCTTCTTCCTCTACTCCTTTGAAAAGCCAGGGGCAATCATCAAATGGAGGAAACAATACGGGAAAGGAGAAACCCGATCCCATGTTGGAGACAATCTTGGGAAAGCTTCAAGGGTTGGAGAACCGCATCATCAAGGTTGATGATCAAATTTCTAAGGTTGACAAAGCTCAAAAGGTTTTGGAAAACCAAATGTTCAACCATGCGGAGGAAGTTCCTAGAAATCAAGGGAAACTTCCAGGAAAGACGGAGGACAACCCTAAGGGGAGGGTAATGGTGATTACAACTAGGAGCGGAGTGACCACCACCGATCCACAGTCTACGTTCGTTGAAGTCCCCGTAGAGAAGGACAAAGAAAAGGGGAAGGAGAAGAAAGACGTCTATATTCCTCCTCCAGCTTACAAACCTCCCCTACCGTTTCCTCAATCTAGAGCGCGAGCGCGCCTAGATAAACAATTTGGTAAGTTCATAGAACTCATGAGCAAGCTGCATATTAATATACCTTTCATTGATGCTATTGTAGGTATGCCGGCTTATGGCAAGTTCTTGAAGGAGCTCCTCTCTAACAAGAGGAAGCTAGAAGATTTTGGTGAAGTCAAGATGAGTTCGGATTCTTCGGATCTCATCAAGACGATGAAGGAGAAAATGCCCCCAAAGTTGAAGGATCCGGGGTCATTTTGCATTCCCATTGGAGTGGGAGATGTCACATATGACGCTTTATGTGACTTAGGAGCAAGTGTGAGCATCATACCACTTGCGTTGTGCAGGAAAATCGGTTTAGGCGACCCTAAACCGGTGAAGATGACGTTATACATGGCGGATCGATCCATAACTCGTCCCGTCGGTATTGTAGAAGACGTCCCAGTCAAGCTAGGCAAGTTCTTTGTTCCCATTGATTTTGTCGTGCTTGATATTCCTGCAGATAGTCCGGTCCCGATCGTACTCGGAAGACCGTTTCTTGCAACTTCTGGCTGCATGGTCGATTGCAAGAATGGGAGACTCGCTTTTGACATTGGGGAAGAGAAAGTAGAGTTCGTTCTTTCCACTCTAGTGAAGGAGCCAATCTTTGATGAGGATATTTACGATATCCAAGATGAAGAAGGTTTGTCTAGGGAGGAGGTGAGTGCGATTCTCTTTAACGATCCTTTACAAAAGGTTATTACTATGAGTCTAACCAATGTAGGAGAAGAAGAAGAGTGCAAAGAGGAAATTGAAGCCTTGGAAGCACAAGAAGAGATGCATGAAGTGGAGTTTGAGAAACTCCACGATGAGGCTGAGAATATTAGAATCCACGGTCACACCCTGTATTCCACGACCGTGGATTCCACGACCAAAATCGACTTCCATTCCAGAGCATTCCACGGCCGTGGAATAGAAGAGGAGACCGTAATTTTGGCCGTGGAAGATGGTGATCGGCATACTTCTTCAACTTCTTCTAATTCTTCTCCAACCCAGTCAACATCCTTAGAAACTTCTAAGGAAACATCGGAAGCTCCTCAAGGATCATCGGAAGCTCCGAAAGTGATGGAACTCAAACCACTTCCTACTCATCTAAGGTACGCTTTTCTTGGATCTAATTCCACCTTTCCGGTTATCGTTAGTTCCGAATTAAGCATAGATGAACATGAACAGCTCATGATTGTCCTTAGGAAACATAGAAAAGCCATAGGCTATACCATTGAGGACTTAGTAGGAATTAAACCCTCCCTATGCATGCATAAGATACTAATGGAGGAGGACTTTAGAACTTCGAGACAACCTCAAAGGCGGTTGAATCCGACCATGAAGGAGGTTGTCAAGAAGGAAATTCTTAAACTTCTTGATGCAGGTATCATCTATCCTATCTCCGATAGCAAGTGGGTGAGCCCGGTTCAAGTAGTTCCGAAGAAGGGAGGAATGACGGTCATCACCAATAAGAACAACGAACTCATTCCCACCCAAACCGTGACTGGATGGCGAATGTGTATAGACTACCGCAAGCTCAACAACGCAACGCGGAAGGATCACTTCCCATTGCCATTCATCGATCAGATGCTTGAAAGGTTAGCACAACATTCATACTTTTGCTACCTTGACGGTTATAGTGGCTTCTTTCAGATTCCGATACATCCGGATAATCAAGAGAAGACCACATTCACGTGCCCTTGGGGTACGTTCGCTTATAGGAGAATGCCGTTCGGGCTTTGCAACGCCCCAGCCACCTTTCAAAGGTGCATGATGGCCATCTTCTCCGAATATGTAGAGGAAATCATGGAAGTCTTCATGGACGACTTCTCCGTTTACGGTTCCTCTTTTAACGATTGTCTTTCTAACCTTTCTCTTGTTTTGCAAAGATGTGAAGACACTAACCTAGTTCTTAATTGGGAGAAATGTCAATTCATGGTTAAGGAAGGAATCGTGTTAGGTCACTTAGTCTCTAGTAGAGGGATAGAGGTAGACAGGGCTAAGATAGAGACCATAGAGAAACTTCCTTCCCCAATTTCGGTGAAAGGGATAAGAAGTTTCCTAGGACATGCTGGATTCTATAGACGTTTCATTAAGGACTTTTCTAAAATATCAAAACCTCTCACTAATCTATTGATGAAGAATGCGGTTTTTGAGTTTTCACAGGAATGTCTAGAGGCGTTCAACACCATTCGGCAAGCTCTAATTTCAGCACCCATTATCCAACCTCCGGATTGGACTCTCCCCTTCGAGATTATGTGTGATGCTAGTGACGTAGCCATTGGAGCTGTTCTTGGGCAACGAAAGGAAGGACGAACCCACGCCATATACTACGCTAGCAAGACGCTAGACGAAGCTCAGCTCAACTACGCCACCACAGAGAAGGAATTTTTAGCCATTGTCTACGCTATTGACAAATTTCGCTCTTATCTTGTAGGTGCAAAGGTGATTGTCTACACGGATCATGTTGTGATCCGGTACCTCCTTGCGAAGAAAGATGCGAAGCCAAGGCTGACTAGATGGATTCTTCTCCTACAAGAATTCGATCTTGAGATCCGCGACAAGAAAGGCTCGGAAAATTCTGTTGCGGATCATTTGAGTCGTCTAACACATCTAGAGGACGACCATTTACCCATTGATGACTCCTTCCCGGACGAACACCTACATATCATAGAGGAGTGCATCAAGGTAATCTCCAAAGGTAACGAACCATGGTTTGCTGACTTTGCTAACTATTTGGTTTGCCAGGAGATACCGCCCGGACTATCATACTCACAAAGGAAGAAGTTCTTCAAGGACATCCGGGAATATCATTGGAACGAGCCTCTCCTCTTCAAGAGAGGTCCGGATGGCATCATCCGGCGGTGTGTGCCGGAAGAGGAGATGCAAAGTGTCATCCGCCATTGTCATTCACTACCTTGTGGAGGACACGCTAGTTCAAACAAAACTAGCGCAAAGGTATTGCAATCTGGATTCTATTGGCCTACTTTATTTAAAGATGTGCAATCCTTTGTTTCTTGTTGCGATGCTTGTCAAAGAACAGGCAATATCTCTAGAAGGAATGAGATGCCCCTTAACAACATCCAAGAGGTAGAGATTTTCGACGTTTGGGGAGTCGATTTCATGCGACCATTCCCTTCTTCTTGTGGAAACCAATACATATTATTGGCGGTAGACTACGTCTCTAGATGGGTGGAAGCGATTGCCTCTCCCACAAATGATGCCATGGTGGTGGTTAAGTTCTTCAACAAAACCATCTTTCCGCGATTCGGGACACCAAGGACGATCATTAGCGATGGAGGTTCTCACTTCATAGCCCGTCGCTTTGAAGCTCTTCTAGCCAAGTATGGGGTTACTCACAAGATCGCTACCCCTTACCATCCACAAACGAGTGGACAAGTTGAGATCTCAAACAGGGAGATCAAGGGAATTCTAGAGAAGACAGTTTCAAGGACTAGGAAGGATTGGTCCTTGAAACTAGATGACGCATTATGGGCATACCGGACTGCATACAAGACTCCCATAGGAACCACACCATATAACCTTGTGTATGGGAAGTCTTGTCATTTGCCGGTAGAGGTAGAGCACAAAGCGTTTTGGGCTATCAAATGGCTGAATTTCAGCATGAAGGAGGCGGGAGAGAAGCGTCTCCTAGACATCAACAAGCTGGATGAACTTCGCTTCAACGCCTATGAAAACGCCAAAATCTACAAGGAAAGAGCAAAGCGTTGGCATGATAAGCATATCATTCCAAAGGACTTCAAAGAAGGAGATCAAGTTCTCCTATTCAATTCGAGACTTCGCCTCTTTCCAGGTAAGTTAAAATCTCGTTGGACTGGACCTTTTCTAATCAAGCGTATTTTCCCCCATGGTACAGTTGAAGTATGGGGTGAAGCTAGCGGAAGTTTTAAGGTGAACGGCCAACGACTCAAGAAGTACTCGCCGGAACTCCAAGCTGAGGAGTTTGCACCTACCGCACTCGAATAAGTGCGAGATTGGTCTAGCTACGGACCTTAAACAAAGCGCTTCTTGGGAGGCAACCCAAGGTATTGCATTCTCGTTTTGTCTTCGATTCATAGATTAGTTTAGAATAGACGTTTTCGCTTTATTTTGCCTCGATTTCTTCCGCTATGTTCGTGTTTTTTTTTGGTTGTAGGATCGATGGAAAGGGAGAAAGGAGGGATAATGTCGAAGAGAAGTGACGAAATTTGAGCTTTGAAGCTTTACAGAAGGTTCCACGGTCTAAATTACGGTCGTCATAGCTACAGTGGCCGTGATTCTCAAAAGCCTGTGAAAAATCACCAAAACCACGGGTCCGTACACTTCCACGGCAGTGGAATGCCCCGATAGACCGTGATTTTTGAAATTTTGCCTGCGAGTATAAAAGCCACACTTCATCACAAAAACCACCAAAATTCTTCCCCAATTCCACGACCTAGATACCGAAAACCCGCAGCCTCTCCCAATTCTTCATTCTCTAATCGTTTTCAACGATTCTTCGCTCTAAACTGCAGCAAATCCAACCACGAACAGGATCCAAGCAACAAATCGAGTGGAAATCGATCAACAAACGCGCATTTTGGATTTTTCAATCCGAAAAAGAGGTTATTTCTTTCTCTTCGATTCTCGCGGATTTGGTTCGTTTTTGCTATAGATTTTTAGGAAGAACTGACAAAGATTGGAAGGAATTAGATTAGGACTGCTTGTTGTGGTGATATTTGGTGAATTTGCTGAGATTCACGAGATTCTGTGACGAATCACGGTCTCTGGAGGTTCCACGGCCGTGGTTTCTATAGAACAGACCGTGATTTTTGCTGAAAATGGATTTCGTAAGGAGAGTTTCAGGAAGGATAAAGGAGAAGAAAGGGGAGCAAAATAAGAAAAGAAAGGGCAACCCCTCCACATCTAGGGCACCACCACCCTCATCTCCCTCACTACCATCCTCACCTTCACCTCCATCTTCACCACCTCACCCTAGCGTCCCAACCATACATGACGACCACCTAGTTGCATTCGAGAGGATAGAGAAGAGGGCAGTGATTGGCCCTAGGTATTTGTTGTTGGAGGATCTACATCCTCTCAACATAGTTGACGACCTTACATGGCTCTTGGATAGAGCCGGATTGACTGTCTTCACGAACATTCGTGAAGACGCCTATGAGGAGATCACCCGGGAGGTTGTGACGTCTTTCGAGCACAGCCATGTTGATAGGACCGTCTCCTTCCGTCTCATGAACCGAGACTACCAGTTGAGTATAGTTGAGTTTGGAGCCATTTTCGGGTTCCATGAAACCTACAATGGTCGATTCCCTAGCGGTATTTACCCTAAGGATTTCTGGGAGGAAGTAGCCATGATTTACGCCGACGAGGACCGTTGGCAACCCGCTGATACCAAGGCTAGATTGATGTACCATCTAGCCTTGAAGATAGCTCACCGTGTTCTTTCGGAGTGTCTCTTTCCTAGGACGGAGACGCCCCAAAAGATCAAGACGGATGAGCTATTCCTGCTCTACTGTATGCTCTACGGTCGCCGCGCAGATTGTGCTACTCTTTTGGCGGCTACGATGAGTAAACTGAAGAACAAGAGGAAGGGGAACATTGGATATGGTGGGATAGTGACCCACATAGCTAGGACATTTGGTGTGGATTTTTCAGCTTGCACCCACATACCCGCCGTACCTCTAGGATTACATGCATTCATGGTCAGGGGACTCATCTTCCCCACACATAGAGGTCCGCCTTATGCGGGCATGCCTTGGGAGAGTAGGACAGGTAGGGGTATTGAGTGGCTGCCAGAGTATTCCATTGTGGCAGGACGCCACAATTGGAAGGAGACGTTCGATGCGATGCATGCGCACAGGCTTGTAGCTCCCCCTTTTGTCCCACCACCGGTTGAGGATGAGGAGGAGATGGGAGAGCAGTACGAGAGTGGTGGAGGAGCGGAGCAGGAGTTCGGCACGTTTCTGGATCAGCCGGAGGCGGTCCCGGATGTACCTAGTCGCTCTCCACGTCCAGCTAGAGCTTCAGGCTCGTCATCTCGCCGCGCCAGCGTGAGTGAGAGGCCCACGTGGATGACTACACCTCCCACTTGGTACGACACACCCCCTCCTTGGTCCACGACGCAGCCAGCAGCACCACCGCCACCACCAGCACCAGCACCAGCCGATGCCCCCGCATGGTATGATCACGCCCCGGGATGGTATGAGAGGATGCCGGATTGGGCTACCGGACTTTTAGAGAGAGTCGGAGCGCTAGAGATCCGGGCGGATGCTAGAGACGGACGCCTAGACGACCTTGACCACATGATGAGGGACGTCTACCGCCAGCAGTTTGGGCGGTTCTATGACCCGAGTTTCTCTCCATTCCCACCTCCACCACCGCCGCAGTGATTGCTTTGATGACCGTTTGATTTAGACATTCCCGCCACCACTTGTGAGTTTCTTTTTCTTTTCTTTCTTTTGTTCTTTCTTTTGAACATTAGGGACAATGTTCGTCCTAAGTATGGGGTGGGATGTACTAAAGTTTGTAATAACTCTACTCTCTATGTTTGCTTCATTTGAGACTATCATTGCATGTTCATTATGTGTCACACGTTTCATTCTTGCATTGCATGAAAAAGAACTTTAAAAACCCATAAAGATTGAAAAATTTTGAAAAATTTTGAAAATTTTATGCTTCTAATGAATTGAGATGATTTCCATGATAATCACTACTTGTGAATTGAGTTCGATGACAATTGCATGCTTAAAAGGATTGTAAATCGAAAAGAATTTAAATGAATGAATTCTACCTCTTTTGCAAGTTTTATAATGTGAAAACATTGCCTAAATCATGTCGAGAGATTGAAGTTGAAATCACATTATAAGTTCCTATACTTCTTGTTGAAATGATTAAGGCAATTCGATACTTTCTTTCTTCTTTCTTTGATCATCTAGCTCCTCATTGAAATATTAGCCTCCTTTACCTATCCGGGAATTTGGAAAAGTGAATGAGAAAAAGGCATGTTTGATGTGGGAGAGCAATTAATTGAAATCAATTGAATAAAAAGAAATTATAGGTTTGGGGAAGTCAATCATGACGATGTGTAACTCGGCACCATTCACATAGCCGGGTGTTTGTGTCTTGCCAAAGTCGGATTGAGCGATATTCCTAGCGGATTATGGTATGTGAGCTAAGGGTTTGAGGCATCTCATGAAAATTGAGAAACGCCAATCTCCTAGGCTTCGGTTTTTGTGCACCTCTATCCATAACTCCAACAGTAAAGTCGAAAAGAAGAGAGCGAAGCTCTAAGTTGAAGTGTTGCGGGAACCGCATAAGAAGAAGAAGGTAGTTGTCCACTTTCCCGGATTTATGCACCACTTCCCCTTAAAGTTTTCCCTTCCCTTCCATACTCTAGACCTTTTCTTTGAAAGTCCTTAAGATCAAAAGAATGTTATATGACTTGGTGATCTAAATTGAAGCTTCTTATGATTGATTTTGATAATGTTTGAAGGTTATAATGCTTGTTTAGAAGTTGAGTTGATTCATGAACTCTCTTTGCTTTTTACTCTTTGATTAAGTGTGTGAAAGTTTGAAAAACGATTGAAGCAAGGTTTGAGAATGATCTATTCTTTAGAAGTCACATTCATCCAAAAGAAGGTACACATATTTCATCCTAACTCTTGTTTTAAAGCTTTTTGAAGGACCTTGCTTAGGGACAAGCAAGTGCTAAGTATGGGGTTATTTGTTAGCATGAAATATTGTGATATTTTAGGCACGTTTTCTAAATATATTTGATTCATATTGATAGTCTTTGATTGATCTTTGTGCATATGTGAGCTAGTATTGCCTATATATTCGATATGGATGTCTACACTAGTTCTATGTTGATCATAGGTGATTTGGAGCTATTTCCGAACGGAATCGAGCAAAGGATAGTTGAGTTGATATGTCCATAGATCGAGGACACTTTTTGGAAGCAATTTGGAGTCTTAGATTAAAGAATGCACGAGTTCAGGGAAGAATCACGTTCTTGCCCTAAATTACGCCCTAAAACACGGCAGTATCACAAACCACGTTCAGAATTACGGCCGTGGATTCAGAGTCAGAATTCGATGTTCATTCCAGGGGATTCTACGGCCGTGGAGCTAACCGTAATTGTTTCCACGCCCTAAATTACGGTCGTGGAATCTTCCACGACCGTGATCTTGGCGAATCTTTTCGCCACGCTTCGAAGCCATGATCTTTTGAAAGATTGGGCCGGGCCGACACTTTACCCTACACTATAAAAAGACGGACGAAGCAAGATTCCGTCACCTCGCTTACGACCTTTCAACCTTCGCTTAGTGGCAAACGCACGCTTACAATCAACGTTAGCAACGCACAAACCCTCATCTTGGAGGTATTTTGGAGATCTCATTGAAGATCAAAGTTCGTATTGGAGAGTTGTTGTTGGTGATTTTCGAATTTGTGGAAGATCGAAGTTCTTGGAGGGTTTTACAAGAAGATCCCTCTTCTTGCTTAGGTTTGATTTAGGATCGGATTGACATCCCGTTTCTTTTCTTTCCTAAGATTGTGATTGCTTACTCCGTTTTGAATCTTTTGATAAACACTTGTTCTTGACTTTGATTTTGAGATTCATTTGAAGATTATTGATAGTTCTTGAAAGTTCCCATCTTTTATCTTTTAATTCTTGAATCGATATCAATATGACTGTTATTGGCTAAAAACCCTTAACAATTCTAAGGTGAAGGGTTGATAGTTGTGGTATAGGTGATGATAGATCGATCGCAAACAGATTAGACCCTGAGAGTTAGAGAATTATCGCCGACAACCCCAAATTACGGGCTGTTCTTGAGTCCCCGGCCGTGGAACCTCAAGAACTAACCGTGATTTACCTTAAGTCTACGAACCTGCTTTTACTTTAATCTAAAGTTGAATATTGGCTTTAGCTTAGCTTAGACTTGTCTTTTCTAGGTGGTAGTGAAGCCTCAACAACCTCTACCTCGATTGTAAGCCTCAACAACCTCAATCGGTTAAGTTAGTCTTGATCTTTAGATAATAAGTTTGGGTATTTGACACTAATTCTCATCTCTAGAATCTTTCTATATTGAGCCTCAACAACCTGTATAGGGAGTGTCTTTTAGGTGAGTCACATAAGGTTTTTGGAACCTCAACCGTACGATTACCTTACATTAGTATACCTTTGCATATCTCCACTCTGTCTTTACATCATTAGTATATCTTGAATCTATTGCCGCAACTGGATACCCGAAGCTTTAGGATTGTTGTTTTCCCAATATCTGCAAAACTCCCATATTTACCTGCTTGATAACTTGCAATTGAATTCGCTCCACCCAAATCCCTGTGTTCGATACTCTGGAATTCTTGCTTAACTACGTCGATCCGTACACTGCGTGTTCGCTTGCTTGATTCTAGTTTTATAAATTTAAAACTTATTTGCACACACCTCTAGGGGCGAACACTTATTCAATGGATTCTCTTGCTTCAAGAGTTTGACCTAGAGATCCGCGATAAGAAGGGATCCGAAAATTCTGTTGCGGATCACCTCAGCCGGCTACCTCCATCTTCACGCGAGAAGGACGACCCACCCATAGACGATTCATTCCCCGATGAGCACTTGCACTTGTTGGAGTGTTTGATATACTTACTTATCTCACCCCATGATGAAGGTGAAGTATGGGGTGAGGACACCTCCCATCACACATAGAGACGCCGTACGGTCCAGCTTGCGACCTTAAATCAAGCGCTTCTTGGGAGGCAACCCAAGGTATTGCTTTCTTTTCCCTTTTTCTAGTCTAGCTTAGATAGTTTTCTTTTTCTTTGCTTTGTTTTGTTTTTTTTGGCCTCCTAGACAGAGAACAGGTGACATCTAAGGAAGGAATACAACCCAAAAGCACAACTGGAACGACAGAAGTTCGAGAATTTGAGAAGACGGAGTCTAACTGAGACACATCTTGCTTGCTGTCACAGTACCTCGACCGAGATGATTCTTGAGCAACCGAGGCGACTAGGGTTTCTGAAGATCCACCTCGGTCCGTACACCTCGGTCCAGTCGAGACCATCTCCACCGAGGTGACAGCAGTTCAAGAAAAGGGTGTAAAAAGGGCTGAAGATTTCTCTCTCCTCTCTTTACTCTCTTCTCGACCGTGGCGCATTTCCCACCACGATCCCTCGTTCTTCGCTCGTTTTCAACGATTCTTGCTTCTAAACTGAAAGGAAAGCATCGAGGATCGCATTGCAAGCACCAATTTGCAGAAAGAACGAATCGAATCGACCGAATCTGGGTAATTATCGAAAAAACCCTAACTTCGTCTTTCTCTACTGATTTCCCTCGTTCTGGGCTTTGGTTGCCACTATATTTGCTGAGAAACAGATTAAGTACCCCATAGGAACCTGTGGTTGTGATTTTGGGGGAAAAGAACTGGATTTTTGAGGGAATCGATTGAACAACTCTTCGCCTCGGTCCAGTCGGCCTGCGCCTCGACCGAGGTGTTCTACAGGGTTGTCAGAGCAACCGAGGTGACCTGACAGATTACAGAAAAATGAGTTCTGACAGACAGTTTGTCCTGAGGGACAGATCTTCTCCTTCCCCTTCTTCGACTTCACGCCGTACTAGACCGGTGATCCACGAGCGACACCAGGTCGATCAAGACCGCATAGCGGCCCGTCCAGTGATTGCACCCCGCTTCTTGGACATTTTAGCTTTTGACTGCCTTTATGCCGACGATGATTTGAGGCGTATGATTTATGCTGCGGGGCTGGAGCAATTCACAGAGATTAGATCTCCGGCCTATCTAGAGCCGACCCTGGAGTTTGTCAGCTCCTTTACCTACCTGCCTACCGAGCGCGCAGTGAAGTACCGGTTGATGAACCGGAATTACCTGGTTCCCTTAGATGACTGGCGGGATATCTTTCGCTTCCCGATTCCAACTGTTGCTGATTTTCCCTCCCGAGCTGTAGCTAGGGAGTTCTGGGGACAGATAGCTCACGTGGTTGAGTATGCTGATATATGGACACTTGGAGATTCCGGGGAGAGGATTATATTCCATCTTGCTTTTAGATTGGCCCACAGGATCTTCATTGAGACTCTTCTGGCGCGTACTGAGACGCCCCAGACGGTCAGACAGGGCAAGCTTCTTAGTTTATACTGCATGGTGACCGGAGGAGTTCCGGACTTTGGTTTGATGCTGGCAGAGGATCTGCATAGGATAAAGGCAAAGGCGAAGGGCGACATCTGTTATGGAGGTATTGCGACTCATATAGCGAGTTACATGGATATGGACCTCAGTGCTTGTACCATGGTGGCGGCTGCCAAGCCGCTAGGTCTTCAGGAGATGATCACTCGGAGGATACTGGTTCCCCGAGGACTTACTACGCCATATGTGGCGATGCCATGGGAGCCAACTGCACCGCAGGAGATAAGATGGTCAGCTCAGTTCTCCGTGTTTGATCTACATTACTAGCAGACTGCGTGGATCCCATTTATGGAGGATGCTAGAGAGGCAGCAGCTGCAGCAGCTAAGGTGCCAGCGGAGGAGGATGAGGCTAAGGAGGCTGATGATGATGAGGATGGTGGTGTTCCTATGGACACGGGCACGGATATTGTTGGGACTAGTGCGCCGGTTATCGATTTGGATGATGACGAGACTGAGACCGAGCCGGCTGCAGCACCAACACGTCCCGCTAGGCGTAGGGTACGCCGGTAGAGGGATCCATATGCTCACCATCGGATCGATGACCTCACCGATCAGATGATAGACTCCTATGCTGCCCTGACCGTAGACATCCAGGAGAGATTTGATGACCAACGCCGAGAGATCGAGGGCTGGACTGATCAGATGCTAGAGGGCCAACACTATCAGCGACGGATGGAGAAGATCCAGTTTGAGCATGTCATGGGTTATCCATTTGACCCATCCCAGTACCCGTATGTGCCACCACCACCACCACCACCGGATCGGGATTATTGAGAGCTTGCAGGATTTTCTTTCTTTATTTATTATGCAGCTCAACTATGTCTAGTGAGTACTTTATTCCTCTGGACTTATTTTGACCCATTGGGACAATGTGTCCCAAGTATGGGGTATTGATGTACTATTCGACTTTTATGATGTATGACTTGACTCTATCGGATATATGTATTTTATTCCGCTCTATGTGCATATCTGAGACTGCATGCATGCATACAGGTTAATTGATTGAGAAAAACGTCAAAAACTGATTTAAAAAAATATATTTTTGACCTCGACTGAAGTGATTCTGGCCAAACGAGGTACTTCACCTCGGTTGACTTATAACATCTTGACCGAGGCGTTTTTACTGGAACGGTTTTCGAAATGATTTTTGTGCTTTTTATCTGGATATGATCTCAGTTAAGATTTTGTTTGCTGACTGGTTTTGAAATCTTTATATGCTTGAAAGAATTTTATAATATGTTTAAGTTGCTAAATGCTTTGTTTGAAATTTGTGGCATGTTTAATACTTTGTTTTTATCAAAATTATGTTGAATTTGAAGGTTGACACCACATTATGAGTTCTCTCACTTTATTCCTGGAAAGACCAAGGCAATTCATTCTTTTCTCTTCTTCTGCTTGATTATGCTTAGCCCCGCATATACATATTTGCCTCCCTTTACCTATCCGGGAATTTGGAAGCAAGAAAGTGAAAAGCAGGTGAAAGAAAAGTTGAGAAGTTGGCTGGAAGTGAAAGTGTTAGAAAGTAATAAATAGGTTTGGGGAAGTCAATCATGATGATGAGTAACTCGGCACCTTTCACATAACCGGGTGTTTGTGTCTTGCCAAAGTGGGATTGAGCGATATTCCTAACGGGTCATGGTATGTGCATCAAGGGTTTGATGCATCTCAAGAAATTGATGATTGTTGATTTCCTAGGCTTCGGTTATTGTGCACCTCTGTCCATGCATTCCAAAAAGTAAAGTAAAAAAGAAAAGTGTGAATTAAGAAAAGCTTATTGGTGGATGATGTTGAAAGACAATGGAAAGTGAAGTGATATCCTTTTCCCGGATTCTAGCACCACATTACCTTTTATACATCCCTACCCTACACGTTTCTTGACCTTTATTTTGGGAAGCCCTTGAGACCTTGAGCTTGTTGATTGACTTAGTTGTTTAAACTGGATTATACATGATTTATTTCGATGATTATGATTTATTATGCAATCTACGATTTTATGCAAAGATGAACAACTTTCTTATATTTATAAAATGTTTTGATCATATCTTGATTTTAAATTCCATGAAGTATTCTCTTAGAGTGATCTATGATTGTAGAACACCATAAAAATGTTTTGAAAGATTTTTTCATTGATCTTCATGACTTATAATCCATTCTATCTTGTATTTTATATTCGGAACTGGCTTGAGGACAAGCAAGGGCTAAGTATGGGGTATTTTGAAAGCATAAATTATTGTCTATATTTTGGGACTTGATTAGACGTTTTATCTTCAATAATCTGCATGTTTGGATGTATATTATGTGATTGTATTTTCGTTTCATCTACCTTTGCGGGAATCGAGGTCTACACCAATTTTCGTTGTAATCGTAGGTAAAATGGCACGTTTTACATCAAATTGGAGCAAAAGGAGCTAAGGAGTCATTGGAGCTACATTCAAGAGCTTAAGGAAGAATCCAGGAATCATGGAATTGGATTAGAGATTCACTTTTGACCAGATTTGAGAGATTTCACATTCAGTTGTGATTCACCTCGGTTGACTACAGAGTCACCTCGACCGTGGTGATCCAGAGGAGCTGACTCGACCGAGGCGAACACCTTGGACGCGGAAAGGATATTTTATTCTTGGCTGAGATCTTTCATCTTTGGAAAGAGGATCTTATATTTTTAGGCTGGATTCCTGGAAGGAAGAAGATAATTTAGCCCATATATTTTACTTATTTTTATGGGAAAAGATCTTTCTAAGATATCTTATCTTTGGAGGGTAATTTTCCTATAAAAAGAGTTGGATTTTCCACAAATCCACATCACGCTATACAACCGATTGTGCCTAGAGCAGCTGTTTTACCCCACCATAGTTGGGAGATTTGAAGAACCTTTTTGAAGGTAAAAGGAAGATTGAAGGAAGAAAGTTTATAGCTTTTATAACTTTTTGAAGGGTTTTGTAAGATTCCTTTAGATTCCCTTCATTGTTGATTGTCTTGTTGGATTGTGATCCAAGGAACGCTTGTTTGATAATTGATTTAGTTATTGAAGCCTTTCTCTTAAGGTTTTCTTGTTCAATTATTCTCTTTCTTCCCATATATATGATTATTGCTTTCATGATGATGAGTGGCTAATTTCGTTGTGTGATTCTAGGGTGATTGGCTGAAGGTTGTGGGAAGAACAATGATAGAATAATCTTAATCACAGTAGGACCCTGAAAGCTCGAGTCTTTATCCTTAACCCTAAAGCATCTCGATCAGTCGATGAACATCTCGGCCGGGGTGAAATTCTTCTGACTGAGGTGACTTATTTGATCCGAAATTGAGAGTTAAGTGTTAGAGTTTGCCAAATCCTATTCTTATTACACCTCTCCTGGTTCAATGCAAGCTTAGGATGAGACTTACCCGGTGATTCCTTTGTTTGTTTACCAAAGATCATAAGTATAGGTAATAAAGGTTTATCCTTTATTGGGGTTTGAGTGTGCCTTCATTCCATCTTTGTGAGTTAGGCTGAGACTTACCCGGTAAAGGTTGATTCTATTCCCTTAGGTGGTGTGTTGGTTTGAGGTTATAGTTCTTTACCTTGATTCCTTGAGACTTACCCGGTAATAGGAGTTACAGTTTGGGATTAGTGAGTAGTGAGACTTACCCGGTGATCTATTCCACTTTAGTAACACCTTCCCTTTGCAAAATCTCAACTTTGTCCGCTTATCGTTAGATCTTGAGTTGGAACCACAACTAGATGCTTTAATCCCTAGAATTGCATAATTCCTTAATTGACTTTTTATCATCGTTGATTGTTTTAATTGCTTCGTGGTTAGTAATTACATAGCTTACCTATTCCTGCTTTGTTTCACTAAGTCCCTGTGATCGACCCTTGGAATTCCTTGCTTTTTACTACGATTGACCCGTACACTGCGGGTTCGCATCCTTGTTTTAAGCTTACATCTAGGGTTATAAATTTAAAGCTTGCACACACCGTTTCGAGCGAACACGTAATTTTGGGCTTATGGTGAAATTTTCACTTTTTCCCCGGGTAATTATTTTTACCCTCTAGTATTATTTGGAGCATTTGGGAGCTCCAATTAATAAAAATGCAGTTGAAAGAAATGATCAGGACATCGGACATGTCCTAGATATGAAATAACATGGAAAGGCAAAACGGCCAAAAGAGTCGCTATTTCGTTTCTTAACGGCTAAGAAAGACGGCTTAGGAATACACGTTTTCCAAAACAATTGTGGAATAATTATCCCTACAATATTCAAGATTTATTGTTCCAATTTCGAGAAGTTTGGAAAAGGGGGTTCAAGCCGCCATTGGATCGGTTAAAGGATAATTGTCGACTTCACTATAAATAGTGGAAAATCGTTTATTAATTCATTTCCTTTCACGTTTCCTCTTAAAAGCTGTGATTTCTCTCAAACTTCAAACTCAAATCTACTCTCCGTTTCTAATCCGATTTCAATTCCGTTTGAGTTTCTAGATTCCTCTCTTCATTCTCTTCATATCGGTACCAAGTTTCTGCATTTCCGAGCAGATAAGGACCTCGTCGAGCATATATGTCACCAGGACAGTTCTGTTGATCAGATTCCGGTGAATTTGATGTTGTAAATGCGTAGCCTGCGTCGTTGTGATTCCAAATCTTCTTTCAAATCGTTAATCGGGTTAGTAACAAATAAGTTATGAATTTATTCGTTTTCCGTATTGCGATTTTACCTAAATTGACCTTTGGCTTTTCAAAATGGATAATTAGAAATTCCATTATGATCATTATATTTTTCTGGTGTTTATGGGTTGTTTGTTTGATGAAATCTGATGACAGGTGGGTATATAAATGGTCTGTGGGCAAAACGTTATTCTGGTGAAATTTAATTAATTAATTAAAGGTTAATTAATTAAATTAGGATTAAATTTGAGATTAAGGAATACTGATTAGAAGCATGCTAGGTGTCAGAATGAGTTGAGGATCATGATGATATTCTGGATATCGGTTATGGCTTTATGGTTTAGTATGTGTTCGAGTATGATGAGATGTTATGTTGAGGATATGCCTTAGGCATTTATGAATGTGTTGAGGATCTGAGGTTTGGATTTGAGATGTAGGTTGGTTGTGGTTAGTGAGACGAGTCTCCTAACCTTTGCAGTATGTGATTGTGTGTGCCTTGCTATTGCAGGCGTTGATTACTTCCCCAAGGGGAAGCTGTGATGTGGTACAGGTTACGAGTATATCAGGTAAGTCTATAGGACTTACTTAGCGTGCAGTTGTGGATTGTATGATTGTGATGGTTGTGTGTGTTCATATGATTGTGCATTTATAACCTAAACCGGACTAGGATGACCATTCATTACATTTATTTGGCCCAAGTGTATTATAACGGGCGGTAACCACCGGTCTCCACCTGCTGGTTAGGAGGAGGTGCCCTGAAGATGATCTCATAGGAGGGGACGAGTGAAGGTCACCCCCATGCAAAACTCCTGTGTTACGTTGGATGGGACGGGGTTCTTGCGGCTCCTTGTGTTACAAAAGAAGTTGAATTAGTAATGGAATAACTTAATGAAAGATAATAAATGATTGTGTGGGGCATTGCATGTTTGAGATGTTGATGTGTGGTTGTGCTATTACCTTCATGCTTTTCATTGTAGTAGCTAACGGTTTCATACCGTGTTGTAGTTGATCTGCAAGTTAGGAAGACTGCAGAGTGAGCCAGACGGTGTGACCAGCCGAGGACTTCTGTACATTAGGATGCGTGGGTTGGGGATCTTTTTTACCAATTGATGTTGTTATTATGGTTTTGTACTCGGCTTTGAGTTTGTAAATTCTTTTGTTGTATCATACAACTTTTATGTATTTGTTTTTACTCTACGTGTGCCTTATTCTAAGATCCAGTGAACTTGTTGTCAGGCTAGGGTCAGGATCTATTGTAAGATCCTAGCCCAATGTAGCACTCCGAGTCCCGCGGATTTGGGGTGTTACAGAGTTGGTATTAGAGCCTTAGGTTGACAAAAATTGCACTTGCTATATGCAATAAAGGTAGAGTGGATAAATAAACAGAACCCACATGGGGTTTGACTTTTTTAAGGATTTTTGTTTTAAAGCGAGTACAGATGTTTTGGGATAGGTTGTACAAAAGTCGTCACCCATCTGAGGATCTCGACTGTGTATGCCTGTGATAATGAGTATTTTATATATATATCGATACATATGGCATATATATAGCCTTATAAGTTTAGGGGCGTATATTCTACTGATGGCTCATACTGGAGTAGTATCTGTAGTGGGACGAGATAGGGGTACACCCCTCTTCCACTAGTAGCGTCAAGTCAGGGACCAGTATCAGCTACTGTGTTGTCTATGGTAGAGAACGAGTTTGAAGAGGTTGATCGTGTCTCCATGAGTAGATTCGAGTTTCAAGAGTATACGCAGCAAGTATATGAGGTGGTGATAACGAGTAGAACTACACTGGATTTACCAACATCTGTGAGATCGACTGAAGCTTCTGGATTTGAGAAGAAACAACGGGTTGAATCAGTGAAAGATGAGGTTGGATATCCGGGTTGCAAACCGAGCCCGACTTATGGACGTTTGAGTACTTCTCGTTCACACGAACTTCTGGTGAAACGAGGACTTTTTATAATTGTGGGAAGCCTGGACATGTACGACCACAGTGTCCAAGATCGCCAGTGACTTGCTTTACATGTGGTAGACAGGGTCATAGAGCTGTTTTTTGTAAGCAAACTGGAGTGGCATCACGACAGGGATTTATTTCTACTAGTGTGACGGGAGGTGGTCAGAAGACACCTCAGCAGTAGACGCGGGGCAGCAGAGAGTCCCAGATCATTCGCCTACTCAGAAATCCGTTCCCGGGCTGAGTAGAGGTAAGGGTCGTGGTAGGAGTGCCACGGATACTAGAAGAGCTCAAGGTAGAGCCTTTTAGCTGGGCAGTCCAAAGGAGCCACCTGTACTAGTGGCAGGGATGGGACGTATATGTCTCAACTGTGGTTATCCAGATCATTTGCGCTCTGAGTGCCCCATGGCACCGATAGCTTGCTTCACCTATGGTGAACTAGGCCATCTGACCTCTTTCTGTCAGCAAGGTAGTGTTTCTTTTCATCAAGACCTTCCTCTTTCCGATGCAGAAAGAGTGGAAGTGGAGGCTATGACGATGACCTCAGTGACACCTGAGGATCATAGGTCTGAGATTGAGTAATGATATGCAGTAGAGCTTCGGGCATTAGCTGTTACATGTACCATTCTTGTTAATTGTTTACCTAGTGGAGTTTTGTTTGTTGTGATATGCTATGCACCTCTTGTCTTTTGATGCATGTGTTAATAGTTAACTGTGGATCAAGTAGAAGATATATCTTCCTTTATAGGATTACGAGTTACGGGTCTTAGGTATCCGCAAGATATGTGGTTGTTCCCTTTGTTCAGGGACTTGTGTATGGCTTGATGACTTCTTTGTCATGCCTTAGGTGCATGAGAAGGTCTTTATGTGTGTGGTGGACGAATAGATATCATGTTGGTTTAGATAGCAGTAGGAGGACTATTATAGTCTCTACTGAGATCGACTAAGTAGAGGTTTTCCGAGGTTTTGACCTTTGAGGAGGTGAGTTGTCTTAGTGCCGTATGAGCAACAAGGTTGATAACACCAGAGAGTGATGATTTTTTTAATGTTATGCCATGAAGGAAAGAGATAGTTCCACGGTGAAGAGTATTCCAATGGTATATGATCTTACAAACGTGTTACTGAACCGTCTAATCTATCGCTTCAGCGGAATGAGGACTTTGATATTGCTTTGAAGTATGGTACGAGAGTTATATGGCTTGTTGAGGTGATAGAAATTGAAGAAGCAATTTGAAGAATGGTTTGAGACGGGCTCCGTTCGTCCTAGCACGTTCATTGATATGTATGGACGACTTGTTGGATTAACTAAGAGAAGCAATTTTGTTTTTAAGATTTCCGTATGCTTAGGATACCATCAGCTAAGGATGAGAGAGCAGCGTGGGCATAGGACAACATTCCTTACCCGTTATGGACACTACGAGTTGTTGTGTTGTCATTTGAGTTGAGGAACGTCCTAGTAGTCGTTATAGGAGTTGATGAACAGTGTCTTCATCTACTTCCTTGATCAGTTGGTGGTAGACCTTATTGATGACGTTTGGTGTACTCTCACAACGGAGAGGAACGTACCGATTATTTGAGGACGGTTTTGCAGAATCTGAGGGATAGAAGCCAGTGTGCTATGCTCCCTAAATGTGAATTGAGATGCTAGAAGTAACCTTCAAGGTCGTGTTGTTCCGCCAGTAGGATCATGATTGATGTGACGAGGAGTAAGTATGAAGTCTTATGGATGATACTGATGAACGTTAAGAGAATGCGTAGTTCTCGCCTTAGCCGATTGCTACCAATGCTTTGAGGAAGGATTCTATGTGATTGTGCATCCGTTTACAAGTCTTCTGAGGAAGACCACCATAATTGTGTGGTTGAAGTAGTATGTCGAAGCTCTGAAGAGTAGAGGAAGCATTTGACCTCCGCTTCTATTCGGTGATAATTAGAAGATTCTGGGAATCACGTGACTACGGTGCTGAGAACGTATGAGGAGAACTGCCCGACTCATGATTTCGAGTTAGTGTTGTTCCAAGATTTGAAGATAATACCTGTGTGACATGTCGTGTTAGAGTTTCATAGATCATAGGAGGTTGAAGCATATTTTTATGCAATAAAGGTTGAATAACTACCAACGCCGATGGTTTGAGTTGATCAAGGACGCTGTCCTTGAGATTTGTACCATTCTGGCAAGGAGAATGTGGTCACTGCTGCCTTGAATAAGAAGACGCCTCGAGAGAAGGCGATTGCTGGAATTGCTGTACAGTCTCGGTTTCAAAACGATCTAGCTTGGTTAGAGTTGGACCTACAACTGCTGATAAGGACGTTAGTTTCATGTTTAGGGATTTTACCTGGTTTGTTGGATGAGGTCCAACAAAAACAGGGGACTTGCCTGACCCTGAGGTAACTTGATGGAAGGATGCCTCATGGCGAGGCACCACAGTTCTTTAATGGAACAGAAGGAGTATGAGGCGCCACAACTGCGTCAGTATAACCGCTTATGCGGAGTCGAGCGGAGAAGATTACAATACACTCATAGTACACCTTGTTTAGTACATCCATGTACGAATAAGAGGTACCTCGAAGTAGTAAATCAGGTTAAAGTGTTACTAACCTGGAGATGAGCTCATCCACTACCAGTGCTGCAGTGGAAGTTAGAGGACTTCTCTGTAGACTTGTGATGGGATTGAGACCCAGTAAGAGTTTTTGTGTTATGCAAATTATTGGTAATAGATTTATGAAGTCAACACGTTCCATCTCTACTGAGAGACAAGGCTAGTGAATGAAGTAACAAAGGAGTACACTAGACGGATGGTGGGACTCCATAAGTGTACCGAGGACGATCGACTATGATTGTAGTAGACGGTTTACTTTGAGGTTTTGATAGAAGATTCAGACTGCTTGGGAACGCGCCCACATATCATGATTGAGTTTTACCTCAGACACACGGTCAGTCTGAGAGAACCCTCTAGATCGTAGAGGACATGTTGTGAGCTTGTGGGATGGATTGGGAACATGGACGATCTGTTTATCTCCTACTCGTTGAGTTCTTATTCCACGACCGTTGGTATGCATCTATAGAGGACATATTGGCTTTGCCACCGTAGTTAGAGGGTATTCACCCTATGTTTCATGTGTCTCAGCTGAGGCAGTACATACTAGATTTGAGGCACATTGTGAGTTATGATGATCTAGTGGTTGAGCCGGACCACAGTTTTGCAGAACAACTTATTGCGGTTCTAGGAAGAGAGGTGTGAGACGCCTGCATTCGAAGGATATTCCTATGATGAGGCTACGCGGGAGACTGAAGATAGTATCCAGGGGAACTATCCAGATTTTTACGCCGGGACAGATGCACCTGTAGGATCCACGATTAGATTTTGGTGCTATCTTAGTGAGTGTATGTTATGCTATGTGCTTATGTGATATGTTGTGTTTTCGTGCTAGTTGTGAGTTGTGCATATGATTTGTTAGATCTTGTTTGCTAGTACAAGATAGGTATAGCTGGAGATGGTTCTTTCCTCCATGTTACAGTGTATGTGTTAGGATTAGCAGGAGATGGTTCTTTCCTCCATTCTATCTTTGATGGACATAGTGTGAGTGGAGACGGTTTTCCTCCACATAGTCGTGTTACGAGTACGATTGGCTGGAGACGGCTTTCATCCATGCCTTATGACGTGGTTAGTAGTTGGCTAGAGATCATTTGTTCCTCTATGTCTTTGGATAGTGTTATGATCTTGTTGCTGGAGTTGGTGATTCCTCCATGCTGTGTTTTGAGGTTATAGAGTGTTATAGTTTGATACGTTTGAACGGAGATGTGATACCTCCGATAGAGAAAGTGTCTATACCTCGGCGTATGGGTCCGAGAGGATTTGGGAATTGTTCAAGTTTCGGGACGGAACTTTTTCTTAAGGGGAGTGTGATGTAATAGCTAGGATTTCCGAATTCTAAATAATGTTGATTAACTTAATTAGTGATAGCAATTGACATATAACTCGCGAAGATTTTGTAAATGTTGAGTATAAGTCCCACCGTTATGTTCCTGGCGTAATTTGGGTCTTATGGTGAAAGTTTCACTTTTTCCCAAGGGTAATTTTTTTACCCTCCGGTATTATTTGGAACATTTGGGAGCTCCCATTAATAAAAATGCAGTTGAAAGAAATGATCAGGACATCAGACATGTCCTAGATATGAAATAACATGAAAAGGCAAAACGGCCAAAAGAGTCGCTATTTCGTTTCTTAACGGCTAAGAATGACGGCTTAGGAATACACCTTTTCCGAGGCAATTGTGGAATAATTATCCCTACAATATTCAAGATTTATTGTTCCAATTTCGAGAAGTTTGGAGAAGGGGGTACAACCCGCCATTGGATCGGTTAAATATCGACTTCACTATAAATAGCGGAGAATCGTTTATTAATTCATTTTCATTCACGTTTCCTCGTAAAAGATCTGATTTCTCTCAAACTTCAAACTCAGATCTACTCTCCGTTTCTAATCCGATTACAATTCCGTTTGAGTTTCTGGATTCCTCTCTTCATTCTCTTCATATCGGTACAAAGTTTCTGCATTTCCGAGCAGATAAGGACCTGGTCGAGCATATATTTCACCAGGACAGTTCCGTCACTCAGATTTTGGTGAATTTGATGTTGTACATGCGTAGCCTGCGTCGTTGTGATTCCGAATCTTCTTTCAGATCGTCAATCAGGTTAGTAACGAATAAGTTATGAATTTATTCGTTTTCCGTACTGCGATTTGGCCTAAATTGGCCTTAGGCTTTTCAAAATGGATAATTAAAAATTACATTATGATCATTATATTATTCTGGTGTTTCAGATCGTCAAGGGGAAGCTGTGACGTGGTACAAGTTACGAGTATATCAGGTAAGTCCATAGGACTTACTTAGCGTGCAGTTGTGGATTGTATGATTGTGATGGTTGTGTGTGTTCATATGATTGTGCATTTATAACCTAAACCGGACTAGGATGACCATTCATTACATTTATTTGGCCCAAGTGTATTATAACGGGCGGTAACCGCCGGTCTCCGCCTGCTGGTTAGGAGGAGGTGCCCTGAAGATGATCTCACAGGAGGGGACGAGTCAAGGTCACCCCCATGCAAAACTCCTGGGTTACGTTGGATGGGGCGGGGTTCTTGAGGCTCCTCGTGTTACAAAAGAAATTGAACTAGTAATGGAATAACGTAATGAAAGATAATAAATGAATGTGTGTGGCATTGCGTGTTTGAGATGTTGATGTGTGGTTGTGCTATTACCTTCATGCTTTTCATTGATGTAGCTAACGGTTTCATACCATGTTGTAGTTGATCTACATTAGGATGCGTGGGATGGGGATCTTTTGTACCAGTTGATGTTGTTGTTATGGTTTTGTACTCGGCTTTGAGTTTGTAAACTCTTTTGTTGTATCATACAACTTTTATGTATTTGTTTTTACTCTACTTGTGTCTTGTTGTAAGATCCAGTGAACTTGTTGTCAGGCCAGGGTCAGGATCCATTGTGAGATCCTAGCCCAATGTAGCATTCCGAGTCCCGCGGATTCGGGGTGTTACAAACAACCTCGAGTTTCGGTGGCAACGCAAGTCTGTATGCTGCCTCTCCAACTCGCTCAAGAATTTTGTTACGCTAAGAACGTGTGCACGCAATAAGCTTTAAAATTTATACTCGTTATATTTCATCTAACTCCTAGCGAACCCGCAGTGTACGGGACGTTTGTAGTAGGGATAGTATTCTGAGGTCGAACACAAAGACTAAAGTGAGATTGATTCGATTAGTGATTAAGTTTAGTGAAGATCTAAGTTAAGGAAAAGGGAAAGAAATAAAGAAATGAAAATCTCAATGTTTTTGATTGGTTTTTCGGTGATCAATCAAGGTTCACAATTCATGCAAAATAAGCAATCAACTAAGCTAACAAATCAACACGGACAATCAAGCTAAAACGAGATACGAGATCAAAGAGAGAAAAGAGGATTCTAGGGGTTGGAAATTCCGGTTATGGCATAGGACTCAAGCTATCTAATCATTCCTTGAATTAACTATGATATGTTGGGAGTGAGTGTTTCTAGATTGGGATCAATCACCGGGTAGGTCTCATGGTCCAATAGTCCGTTCCTAAGGTCTCATCACCGGGTAAGTCTCAAAGAGCCTAAGGGATGGAATTCTACACAAACCGGATTGTCACCTAGGGATCTAACCTATCCTCACCGGGTAAGTCTCGAAAGGGTTAGTCCTAAACAACTATCCTAGCACACTTAGTCCAATGGCGGCTTATGAGGCTCACCACTACCTAGAGTTTGTCACCCTTGAAATCTAAGAGTAAGAATCACCGGGTAGGTCTCTTCTAACACTTAGTTGCTAACACTAGGTCACCCTAGGATAGATTTAACTCAACAAACACTAGGATTTCAACATTCTAACAATCTAATACTAAGATCCATCGAATCAGGGAAACCACGGGTTGTTCTACCATTTCCACGGCCGTGGAAGGGCAAGAACTAACCGTGGACTATAGCAGTGACTTCGTTCAAGCAAGCAAGTCAGCCAAGGGCAAATCTAAGTTCATCCTATCATAGTCTTAGCCATAACCATCCTTTCCTTACCCTAGAATCGCATCTATTTAGCCTAAAACATGCATCATAACAATCGAAATCATCAAGCATAAAATCATGGCTTCCATTTGCAAGATAATGAAAAGAAAGAGATGAACAAGTGAAGCAAACAAAACCAAGCTGAAATTAAGATTAGAAAGACTCGCAACCCTTCCAAAAGAAGGTTTAATCGATTCTTACAACCTTAGAAAACGATTCCGAAATTCCTCACTACAAAACGTATCAAGTGCTAGCAATGGTGTGTTCTTCTCCTCCTTCTCCAATGGAGCTCTTCTCCTCCTTCAATGGTGTCTCCCTCCTTAGAGAATCTTCTTGTTGAGACCGTGGAAGAGAATGTGGATTTGATTGGATGATAGGGGATCCTCCTCTCAGCCTTGCAGGACCACTTTTATACTACAACCTTGCTAGAGAGGGCCATGAGATCGTGGCACAGCTGTCACAACCGTCTGGCAAAAACCACGGTTGGTTCCACGGCCGTGGAAGTGCCAGTGAACCGTGGTTTGGTGCTTCAGCTTTGCCTTGGATCATTAAGCTTTGATTTGGTGCATGGCTTGTGTTGACAAGGTTCCATGAGTCCTCCTTAGCCCTTAGCTTGCATTCCAATGAGTCCGAAAGTGTGTCATCTCGCGGAGTGACCCTCGAATGCATCGATTAAGCTCCTAAATCTCCCAAAATACCTACAAAGCAATGCAAGAGTCCGTGTAGACGTCTATCTCGACAAAATACGTGAATTAAGTGCAAACGTCGTGAACTAGTGCTAAACCATGCGTGAATGAGTGAGGAATCTATCTAAATAAGTGTCTAATCCTAAGTCATAAATCGTGTTATCAGAAATACCCCTTACTTAAGGTTTGCTCGTCCCCGAGCAAATTCTCAACTATAGATTAGAGATGACATGATTTATGCATGCAGAAAAATGGCAAAATCTTTTTGGGTTTCTGCTTCTAATATTGGATCACCTTCATAGTAATGTTTCATGGCAATAGACAAGCAATTATGTATTAAATAAATGAAGGCACGGAAACAAAATTGTACTTAACTCGAAAGCATGCATGGTATGTAAAAATGAAGAAGTCAAAATGATCAAGAGCATATCCAATCTAGATTACTAAGTCTTACAAACATGCAAATAGGTCATAAGGTCTTGTGAAATAAAAGGCCAAGAAACGTTGTGATTAGGTGGGGATTTTTCTAGGCTATGTGATGCTAATCCGGGAATGGAACTAACTCCACAATTTTGTCCTCGATCAACTTCCCTCAAGTGTATATTTTCTCCATCTTTTCTTTCTTTTCTTTCACTTATTTTTGAGACAATGGCATTGGTGTACAAAAGCCGAAACCTTGGTGATTAGCTATCCTCGGGCTTTTTCTATTTTTCGAGGTGCATCCACACCGGGCACACATACCAAAGCTCGTTAGGACTATTGGTTTATTTGACTTTGGCAAGGCACAAACACCCGATTATATGAATGGTGCCGAGTTACTTGTCATTTAAACCAACGTCCCCAAACCTATATTTTTGTCTACACTTTCACAATAATTTCAGCATTTTATTCATGACATTCTTTCATCAACATCTTCACCCCACACTTGCTTTTCACACACATCAACACACTAACATGCTCCTATTCCCGGATGGGTCAAAAGAGGTCAAATTTATATCAATTGAGGTGCTCAAACATCATGATCAAGATGAGAAGTAGAGAAAGATGAATTGCCTCATTCATTCCTAGATGGTGTGCAAGAACTAGCATGTAATTTCGACTTTCAATACTCAATCCATTCTAGGCAAGCATCATGATCACAAATCATTCATGGGATTGAAGAGAAGTACTTCAAGTCCACATATACATTCATCAATTTAGCACATAAGGCCATCCATAGCCAATCCACAAGACAAGATTCATCATTAGGGTCATATCCAAGCCTAGAAAGCACAAAATTTTTTAAAATTTTCTGATTTTTTTTTTTGAATTTTCGAAATATCTATGTACAATGCAAGACATGTGACAATATTAAACTATCCTAGATGCTATTCATGCAAAGGATCATGCAAACCCCACCCCATACTTAGAAACACATTGTCCCCAATGTGGCATTCAAGTAAAGAAGAGTGAAAGAAGGTTCTCACAATGTAAAAATGGTTTGCTTGGGTATTTGGGATTACTCAAGTGGATTGATGTGTGATGATCCTATCAACAATGGTAGAGAGCTCTAAGTGTTCATCAAGGCGTCGGGACCCGCGCTAGGCGCCGCTAGCCGTCCAAGTTCCGCGTCCACTCCACCCATAATTGATGAGGGGTTCATCATCATCATTCATATGCCATGCAAGGCTTCCGATGCTATCAAGACTCTAGCACACACACAAAGCACACCAAACACACAAAATAGAAAAATCAAAACAAAAACAAAAACGAAAAGGGGAAAAATGTTACCAATGGGTTGCCTCCCATCAAGCGCTTCTTTAAGGTCATTAGCGTGACCAAACTCGGAGGCGTCTACTCAAGGTGAAGTGGGGCAATCATGTCCACCGGAGTTCCCGGGATATACTTCTTCAAACGGTGCCCATTCACCTTGAAATTTCCACAATGCTCCCATCCTATCTCAATTGCTCCATGGGGAAAGATCTTCTTCACCATATAGGGACCGGTCCACCTTGACTTTAGCTTTCCGGGGAAGAGCCGCAGCCTCGAGTTGAAGAGAAGGACAAGGTCGCCTTCACTCAACTCCTTCGGGATGAGGCGCCTATCATGCCACCGTTTGGTCCTTTCCTTGTAGATCCGGGCATTCTCATAGGCATCTAAACGGATCTCCTCAAGAGCATTCATGTCAAGCAATCTCTTCTCACCGGCCTCCTTGAGGTCAAAATTAAGCCACTTAATGGCCCAATAAGCTCTATGCTCCATCTCTACCGGAAGGTGGCAAGACTTGCCATAGACTAGCTTGTAGGGAGTGGTGCCAATCGGTGTCTTGAAGGCGGTTCTATATGCCCATAAGGCATCATCGAGCTTCATAGCCCAATCCTTTCGTGTCCTAGAGACCGTCTTCTCAAGAATTCCCTTTATCTCCCGGTTGGAGATCTCCACTTGGCCACTAGTTTGGGATGGTAAGGTGTTGCCACCTTATGAGTCACCCCATACTTAGCCAAAAGTGCCCCAAAGTTCCTATTAGTGAAGTGCTTCCCTCCATCACTTATGATCACCCTTGGTGTTCCAAACCTAGGAAAGATCACTCGGTTGAAGAACCGCACCACAACCTTGGCATCATTTGTGGGAGAAGCTATCGCCTCCACCCATCTTGAAACATAATCCACCGCCAATAGGATGTAGAGATTGCCACAAGAAGAAGGGAATGGCCCCATGAAGTCCACACCCACACATCAAATACTTCTACTTCTTGTATGTTTTTCAAGGGCATCTCATTCCTCCTTGAGATGTTGCCCGTCCTTTGACAGGAATCACAAGCTACCACAAAGCTTTGCACATCCTTGAACAAACTTGGCCAAAAGAAGCCCGATTGCAACACCTTCGCACATGTTTTGTGGGAGCTAGCATGTCCCCCACATGGCAAGGAATGACAATGGTGGATCACACTCTCCACCTCATCCTCCGGTATGCACCTTCTAAACATTCCATCCGGCCCTCTCTTGAACAAAAGTGGTTCACTCCAATAGTAGTGCCACACATCTTTGAAGAACTTCTTTCTTTGGGCATATGTCAATCCGGGAGGCACTTCCTCACACACAAGATAGTTCACAATGTCGGCATACCATGGCTCACTTCCTCTAGACACTTGGAACAAGCACTCCTCCACCATTTGCAATTGCTCATCCCAAAATGAGTCATCAATCGGGATGTCATCTCTCTCAAGCTCCAGTGGTGGGAGTCTACTAAGGTGATCCGCCACAGAGTTCTCGGACCCCTTCTTGTCCCGTATTTCCAAATCGAACTCTTGAAGAAGGAGGATCCACCGAATCAACCTAGGCTTGGCATCCTTCTTGGTAAGTAGATAACGGATCGCAGCATGATCTGTATATACAATGACCTTCGCTCCAACAAGATATGAGCGGAACTTCTCAAATGCATACACAACAGCTAGAAATTCCTTCTCGGTGGTAGCATACTTGAGTTGGGCATCATCTAACGTCTTGCTAGCATAATAAATGGCGTGCGTGCGCCCATCTTTCCTTTGCCCCAAAACAGCCCCAACGGCTACATCACTTGCATCACACATGATCTCAAACGGTAAGCTCCAATCCGGAGGTTGCATGATAGGTGCGGAGATCAAGGCGTTCTTCAACCTACGAAAAGCCTCAAGGCAATCCTTGGAGAAAACAAACTCAACATCTTTCATTAGTAGGTTTGTAACAGGCTTAGAAATTTTAGAGAAGTCTTTAATAAACCTCCGGTAAAAACCGGCATGCCCTAAGAAACTCCTTACCCCTTTCACTGAGGTAGGTGGTGGCAACTTCTCTATCGTTTCAATCTTGGCCCTGTCAACCTCAATGCCACGGTTGGACACCAAGTGTCCCAACACGATACCTTCACTTACCATGAAGTGGCATTTTTCCCAATTCAAGACAAGATTTGTCTCCTCACATCTTTTAAGTACTGATGACAAGTTAGCTAAGCAATTATCGAAGGAAGAACCATAAACAGAAAAATCATCCATAAACACTTCCATGATATTTTCAATATATTCCGAAAAGATGGCCATCATACACCTTTGAAAGGTGGCGGGTGCATTACACAACCCAAATGGCATTCTCCTATATGCAAAAGTTCCCCATGGACATGTAAAGGTGGTTTTCTCTTGGTCATCGGGGTGGATAGGGATTTGGAAGAATCCACTATAGCCATCTAAGTAGCAAAAGTGAGAATGTTGAGCTAACCTCTCTAGCATTTGGTCAATGAAAGGGAGAGGGAAGTGATCTTTCCTAGAGGCCATGTTCAACTTCCTATAGTCAATACACATCCTCCATCCCGTAACCGTCCTAGTTGGGATTAGTTCATTGTTTTCATTAGCCACTACGGTCATCGCACCCTTCTTAGGAACTACATGAACGGGACTAACCCACTTACTATCCGAAACAGGGTAGATGATTCCCGCATCTAGCAACTTAATGATCTCTTTCTTGACTACCTCTTTCATTATAGGATTCAATCTTCTTTGATGTTCAATAGAGGGTTTATGGTTATCTTCCATCAATATCTTATGCATGCAAAAAAGAAGGTTTTATGCCAACTAAATCATCAATGGTATAGCCAATGGCTTTCCTATGCAATCTTAGCTCATGCAACAACTTAGCAAGTTCATCATCATTCAAGCATGCATTCAGAATCACCGGGTATGTAGAATTATCACCAAGAAAAGCATACTTCAAATGAGAGGGGAGGGGTTTTAGTTCAAGTTTAGGAGGACCTTTATCGAGTGGAGACGATCCAAATAACGTTGGTTGAGATGAATCCAAAGAAAATGAAGGCCCTTCAAGGCTCCTTGAAGCTTGATCATCAATGAGGACTGCTTCTGGGGGGAACCACGGTTGGATCCATGGTTCTTGGCACATCCACGGCTGTGGAAGTTGCCAAGCTTGCTCTTAGGAGCTTTCCAGAAAGTTCTACGGCCGTGGAACACCTTCCACGACCGTGGTTCCTACAGGAACTCAGCACACTTTCGTGGTCCTCAATTTCAGCTCTTGTCTCCTTTTCTAATGCTTCTAAGGCCTTGATTTCTTCATTGCAAGCCTCCTCAACACCTTCCTCCATCAAACATAAGCTAAGAACCTTCTCCATGGGATCCTTGATCAAGATCGAGCTCACAACTTCTCTAGACTCCTCTTGCTCGATTATGTTGAATACATCCTCATCAAGGGTTGGCCCTTTCATCATTGTGGACAGCTTGAACTTGATGTTCTCTTCTCCAATGTTGAAGGAGAGAATTCCATTCTTACAATCCACCAAGCATCCGGAAGTGGCTAGGAAAGGTCTCCGTAAGATGATGGGAACCGGATAGTCCGCCGGAATGTCCAAGACAACAAAATCAATCGGCACATAGAACTTTCCTAGTTGAACCGGAATGTCTTCTAAGATCCCAACTGGGTGAGTAATAGAGCGGTCCGCCATGTAAAGGGTCATCTTGACCGGTTTAGGCTCTCCTAGCCCAACCTTGTTGCAATGTGCAAGCGGTATGATGCTCACACTTGCCCCAAGATCACAAAGGGCTTCATACTTCACTTCTCCCACTCCGATTGGCACACAAAAAGATCCCGAATCTCTTAGCTTAGGAGGCATTTCCTCCCTCATCGTTTGAATCAACTCCGAGGACCTCTTCGTCATCCTCACTTCTCCATACTCCTCCAACTTCCTTTTGTTGGAGAGTATTTCCTTCAAGAACTTGCCATATGCCGGTATACCTAAGATAGCATCCATGAACGGAATGTTAATATGCAATTTAGACATAAGTTCAAGGAATTTACCAAAGTGCTTGTCCAAGCGAGCCCTTGCTCGTGATTGAGGGAACGGTAGTGGTGGTTTGTATGGAGACGGTGCCACATATGTTGGCTCAACATCCTTGCTCTTGCCTCCATCTTCTTGCAATATCTCTTGCTCTACCACTACTTGCTTTCCCTTAGCATTCTCCTTGGGCAAAGGATCCTTCATACTCAACCCACTCCTCGTTGTAATGGCCAACACTTGGCCTCTTGGGTTGTCTTCGGTTCTTCCGGGAAGCTTTCCCGGATCTCTATGAGCTTCACCTGCCTTTTGGAACACTTGTGCTTCCAACACCTTTTGAGCCTTAGAAATGGAAGTCAACGTGCTCTCAAGACCACTCAACCTTCCAAGCAATTGCTCAAACATCATCTCGGTTCTATCCTTTGGAGGTTGAGTGAATCTGGGTGGAGGTTCTTGTGAAGCCCTTGGTGGTGGAGCTGCGCTTGTGGAAGCGGGAGGGTTCAAGGCTCCATCCGGGTTAGAATAGGAAGACCCAGGATGGTTATGGTTGGGCCGTTAATTTTTGAATTGCCGGTTGTTGTTGAAGTTCCTTGGGCCTTGATAGTTGTTGTAGTTGCCCCTTCCCATGTAGTTCACATCTTCCTTCTTTGAAGACAAGTTAGCTTGCACTTGAGCTTGAGGGGTTGCTTGGTTCTTCAAAGTTGTAGCACACAACTTCATCAAAGACTTTAGCTCGTTGTTGATGGCATCAAGCTTGAAATTGCTCATGGTGACTTCACTCACCTCATATGCTCCCGCCTTTCTCCCATCACTCTTCCTATGGGAGTACTTCTCAATCACTAGAGCTTGTTTCTCTACAAACTCCCAAGCTTCATCTACATGCTTTTCCATGAAAGTTCCACCGGAAAGAGATTGGAGCTTGAATTGGCTATCTTCATCAAGTCCTTTGAAGTAGATCTCCAATAGCTCAATTTTCGGAATACCATGGTGTGGACAATCTAGGAGAAGGTCTTTGAACCTCTCCCAAGACTTGAACAAACTCTCTCTATCCTTCATCACGAAGGCATTGATCTTCCCTCTTAACTCGGTAGTCTTGGAAGGTGGGAAGAACGTAGTCAAAAACTCGGTTGTCATCTCTTCCCAAGTACCAACTTGCCCTTGTGGAATAGATTGATACCAAGCCAAGGCTTTATCCTTAAGGGAGAAGAAGAAAGCCCTAAGCTTATGGTTGTTGTTCTCCAATCTAGGCGGTCTAAGAGTCTCCATCAAGATCTCATAGTTCATCAAGTGTTGATGAGGAGACTCTCCTTCCATCCCTCTAAATTGATTATGCCGGATCATTTGTAGAACTTGAGGGCGGAGTTCGTAATCATGGGCTGCGGGATCTCCTAAGTTCACACCCGGACGGTGTGCTCTTTGTGCCGGATCCATACATTGCCCTAACGTTTGTGGCACTGCCATAGCAATGGGTACAACCCGAATATTAACCGCCGGCTGCGGTTGTGGCGGAGGTGGAGGAGGTTGTTGACGGTTAAGCTCTCTTTGCACAAGAGCTTGCCTAATCTCCTCAATCTCCCTCCTAGTTGCCTCTTGCCTCTCATTGGCTAGTCTCCTTTCATTGTCCAAAGCTTCATCCCTTATCCTAATTTGCTCTAAAGCCTCATCCAACTCAGCTTGGAGATCTCTTCCGGCCATCTCTTTTCCTTTCCTAATGCTCTTGGAGCTAGATCTAAGGGTTTTCTCCGGTTCGGGATCGAATGGAGCTAAATCCTTGCCATGAGATCTTCGCATACACCTAAAGAGTGAGAGATGACCTAAAAATCAAAGACACAAACCAAAAAGAGATCAAAAGCAACAAGAAAGACCTACACTATAAACAATCACAAATAACGACTCAATCTAGACCTAGTCCCCGGCAACGGCGCCAAAAACTTGTTACGCTAAGAACGTGTGCACGCAATAAGCTTTAAAATTTATACTCGTTATATTTCTCCTAACTCCTAGCGAACCCGCAGTGTACGGGACGTTTGTAGTAGGGATAGTATTCCGAGGTCGAACACAAAGACTAAAGTGAGATTGATTCGATTAGTGATTAAGTTTAGTGAAGATCTAAGTTAAGGAAAAGGGAAAGAAATAAATAAATGAAAATCTCAATATTTTTGATGGGTTTTTCTGTGATCAATCAAGGTTCACAATTCATGAGAAATAAGCAATCAACTAAGCTAACAAATCAACACGGACAAATAAGCTAAAACGAGATACGAGATCAAAGAGAGAAAAGAGGATTCTAGGGGTTGGAAATTCCGGTTATGGCATAGGACTCAAGCTATCTAATCATTCCTTGGATTAACTATGATATGTTGGGAGTGAGTGTTTCTAGATTGGGATCAATCACCGGGTAGGTCTCATGGTCCACTAGTCCGTTCCTAAGGTCTCATCACCGGGTAAGTCTCAAAGAGCCTAAGGGATGGAATTCTACACAAACCAGATTGTCACCTAGGGATCTAACCTATCCTCACCGGGTAAGTCTCGAAAGGGTTAGTCCTAAACAACTATCCTAGCACACTTAGTCCAATGGGGGCTTATGAGGCTCACCAAAACCTAGAGTTTGTCATCCTTGAAATCTAAGAGTAAGAATCACCGGGTAGGTCTCTTCTAACACTTAGTTGCTAACACTAGGTCACCCTAGGATAGATTTAACTCAACAAACACTAGGATTTCAACATTCTAACAATCTAATACTTAGATCCATCGAATCAAGGAAACAACGGGTTGTTCTACCAGTTCCACGGCCGTGGAAGGGCAAGAACTAACCGTGGACTATAGCAGTGACTTCGTTCAAGCAAGCAAGTCATCCAAGGGCAAATCTAAGTTCATCCTATCATAGTCTTAGCCATAACCATCCTTTCCTTACCCTAGAATCGCATCTATTTAGCCTACAACATGCATCATAACAATCGAAATCATCAAGCATAAAATCATGGCTTCCATTTGCAAGATAATGAAAAGAAAGAGATGAACAAGTGAAGCAAACAAAACCAAGCTGAAAATGAGATTAGAGGTACTCACAACCCTTCAAAAGAAGGTTTAACCGATTCTTACAACTCTAGAAATCGATTCCGAAAATCTTTACTACAAAACTATTCAAAGACTAGCTGTGGTGTGTTCTTCTCTTCTTCTCCAATGGAGCTCTTCTCCTCCTCTAATGGTAGCTCTCCTCTTGAGAGAATCTTCTTGTTGAGAGTGTGGAAGAGAATGTCGATTTGATTGGATGATGGGGATCCTCCTCTCAGCCTTGCAAGACCACTTTTATACTACAACCTTGCTTGAGAGGGCCATGACATCATGGCACAGCTCTCACAACCGTCTGGCAAAAACCACGGTTGGTTCCATGGCCGTGGAAGTGCCAAGGAACCGTGGTTTGGTGCTTCAGCTTTGCCTTGGATCATTAAGCTTCGATTTGGTGCATGGCTTGTGTTGACAAGGTTCCATGAGTCCTCCTTAGCCCTTAGCTTGCATTCCAATGAGTCCGAAAGTGTGTCATCTCGAGGAGTGACCCTCGAATGCATCGATTAAGCTCCTAAATCTCCCAAAATACCTACAAAGTAATGAAAGAGTCTGTGTAGACGTCCATCTCGACAAAATACGTGAATTGAGTGCAAACGTCGTGAACTAGTGCTAAACCATGCGTGAATGAGTGAGGAATCTATCTAAATAAGTGTCTAATCCTAATTCATAAATCGTGTTATCAAATCTCGAACGGTCCAACATATCTGGGGCTCAACTTCCCTTGATACCGAAACGTCTAACGCCTCGTGTAAAAGATATTCTCAACCAAACCTGAGTTCCAAATCTGAACTATAGAGCTCTGCGCCTCTTATCTGCAGAAGACTCTTGCCAACTCTATGCTGCTAACATCCGCTCTCGGATCACTGCTACTCGAGCCATGTCATCCCGAATCTGCTCAGGTGCTACTCCAATAGCACTACTAGGCTCGTCCCAACACAACGGTGTACGGAATCTCTGTCCATATAAAGCCTCATAAGGAGCCATCCTGATCGATGCGTGCCAACTGTTTTTGTATGAAAACTTCACTAAGGGAAGGTGATCTGGCCACACCTGTCCCGAGTCTAAGACATAGGCTCGTAACATGTCCTCCAAAGACTAGACGGTCCACTCAGACTGACCATCGGTCTGTGGATGATAAGTAGTCGTGAACTGCAGACTCGTACCAAGGGCGGCATGAACTTACTGCCAGAACCTCGAAGTGAACCGTCAATCTCTATCAAAGACTATAGTCCTAGGTACTGAATGAAATCTCACTATCTTTCTAGTGAACTCCTCTGCCAATCGACTCACCAGTCACATTTCCTTGATCGGAATGAAACGTGCGGTCTTCGTCAGTCGATGTACTATGACTAAAATAGCGTCAAAACCACGACTCGGTGTCAAACCGGTCACAAAATCCATAGAGATGTCTTCCCACTTCCATTGAGGGACAGGAAGTGGGTGAAGCTCGCCTCCTGGTCTATGATGTCGATCTTGACGTGTTGATAGGTCGCACACTGATATACATATGTCGTGACGTGTGGCTTCAGTCCTCCCCGCCAGAAAGAGCGTTTGATATCTTGAGTAAGGTGAAGAGTGAGCCTCCTGAAGGATCCTCTGTCTCAACTCTTGATCTGAAGGCACAGAAACACGCTCCTGGTGTCTCAAAACTCCGTCAACACCAACTACAAACTGCGGTGCCTCTCCTCGAGTCATCCGGTCTCGGATCTGTGTCAAAACGGGGCAAATCTCCTACTTTTGTCGGATTTCGGCCAAAAGATCAGGTACTATCTCCAAGGTGGACAACTGACTGTCGGAAACCGTGAAGTGGATATCTATCTCTAGCCATGCAAGAACTCGATGTAACTGTGGCTGAGCTGTCAGCCTAGCGATCGCCGTCTCTCGGGGAGCCTTCATACTGAGGGCATCTACTACCACGTTAACCTTTCTCGGGTGGTATAAAATCTCAAGATCGAAGTCCTTGATCAACTCCAACCATCTGTACTGGCGGTTATTCAACTCCCGCTGAGTGAATATGTATTTCAAACTCTTTATGGTTTGTGAAAATCTGACACGTAGCTCCGTACAGATAATGCCTCCAAATCTCCAAAGCATGAACAACAACAACCAACTCCAGAACATGGGTAGGGTAATTATCTTCATACGTCTTCAGCTGTCTAGACACATAAGCAATCACCTTACCCCTCTATATCAAAACACATCCCAAGCCCAGCTTGGACGCATCGTTGTAAACCACAATCCTCAATGCCCTCTTGTTGAGCTAGGGTAGGAGCAGAGGTCAACCTGTTCTTCAGCTCCTCGAAGCTCTGCAGGCACGGCTCGGACAATACAAACCTCATAGACTTCCACAACAAGGAAGTGAGCGGTCGGGCAATAACCGAAAAGCCCTTAACAAAATGGCGGTAGTAGCCCGCTAATCCTAAGAAGTTGCGTACCTCCTTGACGTTCTTAGGAGGCGGCCAAGAAGCTACTGACTCAATCTTCTCCGGATCTACCTTGATCCCTTCAGCTGAAACAATGTTACTAGAGAATGCTACCTCGGACATCCAAAACTAGTACTTAGAGAGCTTAGCGTAGAGCTCTCTATCCTGTAGGACCTGAAGAACGATCCTCAAGTGTCTTGCACGCTCCTCTCTACTGCGGGATTAACCAGAATGTCGTCGATGAAGACAACTACACACTGGTTTAGCAAGTCGATTAAGATGTTGTTCATCAACTCCATGAAGATTGTTGGTGCATTCGTGAGACCGAATGACATCACTACAAACTCGTAGTGTCCATATCTGGTCCGAAATGCCTTCTTGACTACATCCTGCTCTCTCACCCTCAGCTGGTGATATCTAGATCTCAAATCGATCCTCGAAAACACTGAAGCTCCATGAAGGTGATCCAAAAGATCATCGATACGGGGCAATGGGTACTTGTTCTTGATCGTCACGTTGTTCAACTCTCGGTAGTCGATAGATAACCTCATTGACCCGTCTTTCTTCCCGACGAAGAGAACTGGTGCGCCCCAAGGAGATACACTAGGGTGGATGAAGCCCTTCTCTGCTAACTCCTCGATCTACTTCTTCAACTCAAGCATCTCGATTGGCGTCATACGATAGGGAGCCTTAGAGATCGGTCTCATACCGGGCTCTAGATCAATGCCAAAATCTACTGTTCGCTCCAAACGGTGTGTGCAAGCTTGAAATTTATAACCCTAGATGTAAGCTTAAAACAAGGATGCGAACCCGCAGTGTACGGGTCAATCGTAGTAAAAGCAAGAAATTCCAGGGGTCGATCACAGGGACTTAGTGAAACAAAGTACAATTACGGTATGCTTATGTAAATACTAACCACAAAAGCAATTAAAACAATCAAAGATGATAAACACTCAATAAGGAAATATGCAATTCTAGGGATTAAAGCATCTAGTTTTGTTTCCAACTCAAAATCTAAAGATAAGCGGACAAAGCTGAGATTTTTGCATAGGGAAGGTGTTACTAAAGTGGAATAGATCACCGGGTAAGTCTCACTACTCACTAATCCTAAACCGTAACTTCTATTACCGGGTAAGTCTCAAGGAATTAAGATAAAGAACTATATCCTCAAACTAACATACCATCTAAGGGAATAGAATCAACCTTTACCGGGTAAGTCTCAGGCTAACTCACAAAGATGGGATGAAAGCACACTCAAACCCCAATAAAGGATAAATCTTTATTACCTACACTTATGATCTTAGGTACACAAACTAAGGAATTAGCGGGTAAGTCTCATCCTAAGCTTGCATTGAACCAGGAAAGGTGTAATAAGAATAGGATTTGGCAAACTCTAACACTTAACTCTCAGTTTCGGATCATATAAGTCACCTCGGTCAGCCAAATTCCACCCCGGCCGAGATGTTCATCGACTGAACGAGATGCTTAGGGTTAAGGCAATGACTCGAACTTTCAGGGTCCTACTGTGATTAAGATCATTCTATCATTGTTTTTCCCACAACCTTCAGCCAATCACCCTAAAATCACACAAATAAATTAGCCACTCATCATCATGAAAGCAATAATCAAATATATGGGAAGAAGGTGAATATTTGAACAAGAAGAATTTACCGAAATGACTTCAATAACTGAATCAAATATCACAACAAGCGTTCCTTGGATAAAAATCCAATAAGACAAGCCAACAAGGAAGGGAATCTAAGATAATCTTACAAAAACCCTTCAAAAGCTATAAAAGCTACAATCTTCCTTCTTCAACCTTCAAAAAGGTTCTTCAAATCTCCCAATTGGAGTATGGCTGCAGCGGTGTATTAGGTGTAAAGCAAGGTGATAGCGGATGTATGCAGGGTCTTCAGCCGTTAGCGGGTTGTGGATTTGTGGGAAATCCGACCCTTTTTATAGGAAAATTACTCTCCAAAGGTAAGATATCTTAGAAAGATCTCTTCCCATAAAAATAGGTAAAATATATGATCTAGCATATCTTCTTCCTTCCAGGAGCCAAGCCCAAAAATATAAGATCTCTTTCCAAAGATAAAATATCTCAGCCAAGAATAAAATTTTCTCGCCGCGTCCAAGGTGTTTGCCTCGGTCGAGTCGACTTCTCTGGATCACCTCGGTCGAGGTGAATCTGTGGTCAACCGAGGTGAGTCATAACTGGATGTGAAATCTCTCAAATCTGGTCCAAAGTGAATCTCTAATCCATGGCTATGCTTCCTGGATGGTTCTTTATGTTCCTAAATGTAGCTCTAATGAGTCCATAGCTCCTTTTGCTCCTTTTTGATGCAAAACGTGCCATTTTACCTACGATTACAACAAAACTAGGTGTAGACCTCGATTCCCCCAAAGGTAGATGAAATGGTAATATAATCACATATTATACATACAAACATGCAGACTATTGAAGATAAAACTTCCAAACAAACCTCAAAATATAGACTATAATTCATGCTATCAAAATACCCCATACTTAGCCCCTGCTTGTCCCCAAGCAAGTTCCGCATATAAAAGATAAGATAGAATGGATTATAAGTCAAGAAAATCAATGAAAAGTCTTTCAAAACATTTTATGGTGTGCTACAATCATAGATTACTCTAAGAGAATACTTCATGGAATTTAAAATCAACATATGATTAAAACATTTTATAAATATAAGAAAGTTGTTCATCTTTGCATAAAATCATAGAATGCATAATAAGTCATAATTATCAAAATTAATCATGTATAATCCAGTTTAAACCACTAAGTCAATCAACAAGCTCAAGGTCTCAAGGGCTTCCCAAAAGAAAGGTCAAGAAACGTGTAGGATAGGGATGTATGTAAGGTAATGTGGTGCTAGAATCCGGGAAAAGGATGAACTTCACTTTGAGTTGCAACATCTTCCACCAATAAGCTTTGCTTATTTCACACTTTTTCTTTTTACTTTACTTTTTGGGATGCATGGACAGAGGTGCACAATAACCGAAGCCTAGGAAATCAGCAATCATCAATTTCTTGAGATGCATCAAACCCTTGATGCACATACCATGACCCGTTACGAATATCGCTCAATCCGACTTTGGCAAGACACAAACACACGGCTATGTGAATGGTGCCGAGTTACTCATCTTCATGATTGACTTCCCCAAACCTAAGATTACTTTCTAACACTTTCGCTTACTTTCAAATTCCCGGATAGGTAAAAGGGAGGCAAAATGTATATGAGGGGCTAAGCATGATCAAGAAGAAGAAGAGAGAAGAATGAATTGCCTTGGTCTTTCCAGGAAGAAAGTGAGAGAACTTGTCTTGCGGTGTCAACCTTCAAATTCAACATAATTTGGATAAAAACAAAGTATTAAACATGCCAATAATTTCAAACAAAGCATTTAGCAACTTAAACATATTATAAAACCTTTCAAATACATAAGGATTTAAAAACCAGTCAGTAAGCAAAGTCTTCACTGAGATCATATCCAGATAAGAAGCACAAAAATCGTTTCGAAAACTCTCAGATAACCCACCTCGGTCGAGGTGTTCTTAGGTCAACCGAGGTGAAACACCTCGTTCGCCCAGAACAGTCCTAGTCGAGGTCAAAATTTTTTTTTTAAAACCAGTTTTTTTTCAGTTTCGACGTTTTTCTCAATCAAATAACCTGTAAGTATGCATGTAGTCTCAGATAAACACATAGATGCAAAAGTGAAGCATAAATATGAATAAATATCCGGTCAAATAAAGTCGTACATCACATAAGTCAAATACATCAATAAATACCCGATACTTGGGACACACTGTCCCAGTGGGTCAAAATAAGTCTAAGGAATAAAGTACTCACCGGATAATAAGCTGAACTGCATAAAAATAAGAAAGAAAATCCTGCAGCTCTCAGTAGTCACGATCCGTTGGTGGTGGTGGTGGCGGCACATACGGATACTGGGACGGGTCGAATGAATAGCCCATGATGTGCTCAAACTGGATCTGGGCCATCATGTGCTGGTAATGCTGCCGCTCCTGCATCTCGCGGATATCCAGTGACAAAGCAGCATACGAATCAATAACTTGATCCGTCAGATCATCGATCCGACGGTGAGCCTCTGGATCTCTATGTCGGCGTCCCCTACGCCTAGCAGGTCGCACTGGAGAAGTAGCAGGTGCCGGCTCAGTATCATCATCATCATCTAGATCAATCACCGGTGCACTCTTCCCTGCAGTATCCGTCCCTGTATCCATCGGGACTCCACCATCTCTGTCATCCACTGTCTCCTCATCATCTGCCTCCTCCTCAGCTGGGGCTGCTGCTGCCTCTCTGTAATCCTCCATCAATGGGGCCCAAGCGGTCTACCAATAATGAGGGTCATAAACAGTAAACTAGGCAGACCACCTGATCCCCTGTGGTGCAGTCAGCTCCCATGGCATAGCCACGTATGGTGTAGTCAAACCTCGGGGAACCAGAATCCGCCGAGTGATCATCTCCTACAGCCCAAGCGGCTTGGCAGCCGCCACCATAGTGCAAGCGCTGAGATCCATATCCTGATAGCTGGCGATGTGGGTGACAATCCCTCCGCAGCAGATGTCTCCCTTCGCTTTGGCCTTGATCCTGTGCAGATCCTCTACCAGCATCAAGCCAAAGTCCGGGATACCTCCAGTCACCATGCATTATAGACTAATAAGCTCCCCCTGTCGGATCTTCTGGGGCGTCTCAGTATGCGCCAAAAGTGTCACACTGAAGATCCGGTGGGCTAACCTAAAGGCTAAGTGGAAGAAGACCCTCTCCCTGGAATCTCCAGGACGCCATCTGTCTGCGTGCTCAACCACGTGAGCAATCTGTCCCCAAAACTCCCTAGCTACAGATCGGGAAGGGAAGTCAACAGTTGTGGGCTCAGAAAAACCAAAAATCTCTCTCCAGTACTCTAGCGGCACTAAGAGGTTCCGGTTCATCAACCGGTACCTCACAGATAGCTCTGTGGGGAGGTAGGTGAAGGAGCTAACGAACTCTAGGGTGGGCTCCAAATAGGCTGGGGCTCGGATCTCAGTAAACTGATCCAGCCCTATTGTAGAAATCATCCTCCTAATGTCTCCGTCTACCTGGAGGCAATCAAAAGCAGACACGTCCAGGAAGCGAGGTGCAATCACTGGACGGCCGGAAATACGGTCGTAATCGACCTGGTGTCGCTCATGGATCACCGGTCGATATGGTCGGGAAGAAGAGGAAGAAGGGGAAGGTGAGGATCTATCCCTGAGGGCAAGGCGTCGGTCAGAACTCATTTTCAGAAAATCACACTGTCAGGTCACCTCGGTCAACTGACAACACTCAAGAATCACCTCGGCCGAGGCACAGCTCGACTGGACCGAGGCGAAAAACTGGATCGTAATTGCTTCAGAAAATTCAGTTCTTTTCCCCCAAAATCACTACAACTGCTTCCTATGGGGAACTTAAGCCTTTTCTCAGCAAATGAAGGGCAACCAAAGCCCAAATCGAAGCGAAATCGGAGAGGTAGGGTTTCGGTTTTGTTTTACCTCGTTCGGCCGAATCGGTTCGATTTTCTTGCAGATCGATGATGCACTGGGATCCTCGAAGCCTTAATCGCAGTTTGGAGACAGAAATCTTCGAAAACGAGCAAAAATCAGAGAAACGAGGTTCAACTGTCGCCGCGGTCGAGGGAGAAGAGTAAAGCGAGGAGAGAGAAATATTCGCCCCTTTTATACCCCTTTCTGGAACTGCTGTCACCTCGGTCGAGATGGTCTTGACTGGACTGAAGTGGTACGGACCGAGGTGGTTCTTCAGAAAAACCTAGTCGCCTCGGTTGCTCAAGAATCATCTCGGTCGAGGTGCTCAGACAACAAGCGAGATGCTTCAGTCAAACTTCGTCTTCTCAAATTCTCGATCTTCTGTACTTCCAGTTATGCTCCTTCCTTAGATGTCTCCTGTTATATATCTAGAACGCTAAAAACAAAACAAAGCAAAGCAAAGCAAAGCAAAGCAAAAACTATCTAAGCTAGACTAGAAAAAGAAAAAGAAAGCAATACCTTGGGTTGCCTCACAAGAAGCGCTTGGTTTAAGGTCGCTAGTGTTCGCTCCTGAATTTGCGTGCAAATAAGCTTTAATTATAAAAGTAGAAATCAAGCAAGCGAACCCGCAGTGTACGGATCGATATAGTTAAGCAAGAATTCCAGAGTATCGAACACAGGGATTTGGGGGGAACAAATTCAATTTCAGATTATCAATCGAGTAAATGTAAGAAGCTTTTCAAGTATTGGGAAAACAACAATCCTAAAGATCCAGCAATCCAGCTGTGGCAATTGATTCAAGATATACTAAAGATATAAGGACAGAGTTGAGATATGCAAAGGTATGCTAATGTAAGGTAATCGTACGGTGAAGTTCCAAAAAACCTTATATGACTCACCTACAAGAAACTCTCTATACAGGTTGTTGAGGCTTCAATATAGAAAGGTTCTAAAGATGAGAATTAATGTCAAATACCCAAACTTGTAACCCAAGGATCAAGACTAACTAAATCGATTAAGGTTGTGACACTCACAATCGAGGTAGAGGTTGTTGAGGCTTCACTACCACCTAGAAAAGGCAAGCCTAAACTAAGTTAAAGCAAATCTTTAACTTTGGATTAAAGTAAAAGCAGGTTCGTAACTTAACACAAAATCACGGCTAGTTCTTGAGTTCCACGGCCGTGGAAGCTCAAGAACAAACCGTGGATTAGGGTTCGTCGGCGATTCTCTCTAACTCTCAGGATCCAATATGTTTACGAACGATCTATCATCATCTAAGCCACAACTATCAACCCTTCACCTTAGAATTGTTAAGGGTTTTTAGCCAACAATAGCCATATTGATATCAAATTCAAGAGTTAAAAGATTGAAAGATGAAAACTTCCGAAAACCTTCAATAAACTTCAAACCAATCTCAAAGTCACAATCAAGAACAAATATCGTCACTAGATTCAGAATAGAACAAACTAACACAATCGTAGATAAGAAGGAAGAACGGGATGTCAATCCGTCTTCTAAATCAAACCTAAGCAAGAAGCGAAATCTCCTTGCGAACAATCTTCCGAATCTTCGATCTTCCGTCAATCCGGAAATCACAATAGCAACGCGCAAATCTCTCTAACAAAATCTCCCCCAAATGCGAAATTAGGGCAATTCCAAACGCAAGAGTATGCATAAAGCGAGGTGAATACTGTGGTAGCGAAGGTGTAAGCCCAGATGACGGAATCTCTCTTCGTCCGTCCTTATATAGTGTAAGATAAAATATCGGCCCAGCCCAATTGCGTGGAAGATCGTGGCTTAAAATGTGACAAAAAAGATTGCCAAGATCACGGTCGTGGAAGGGTTCCACGGCCGTAATTTAGAGCGTGGAAATCAACACGGTTTGAACCAACTTCTCCACGGCCGTAGAAGTTGCTGGAATGAATCACTCTTCCCCTGCCATGGTTCCACGGCCGTGGACTTGAACGTGGAAAGTAGTACGGCCGTATTTTAGAGCATGGTTTAGGGCAAGAACGTGATTCTTCCTTAACCTCGTGCATTCTTCAAGTTGGCACTCCCTTAGCTCCTAGGAAAGTCCTCAATCCATGGACATGTTCCATCAACTCCATTTTTGCTCCATTCCGTTCGGAAATAGCTCTCAATTACCTATAATCAACATAAAGCTTGTGTAGATCTCTATATCGACATTACAGACAAACTAGCTCACAAAAGTATCAATGCTCAATCAATGACTATCATAATGAATCAAATACACTTAGAAACCGTGCCTAAAATATCACAATATTTCATGCTAACAAATAACCCCATACTTGCCACTTGCTTGTCCCTAAGCAAGGTCTTTCAAAAGCTTTAAAACAAGAGTTAGGATGAAATATGTGTACCTTCTCGAAGCAAAACTTCTTTTTGTATGAATGTGCCTTCTAATCAATAGATCATTCTCAAATCTTGCTTCAATCGTTTATAAGACTTTCATACACTTAATCAAGGAGTAAAGAGTAAAGAAAGCTCATGAATCAATCAAACTTCCATACAAACATCATAACCTTCAAACATTATCAAAATCAATCATGAGAAACTTCAATTTAGATCACTAAGTCATATAACATTCTCTTGATCTTAAGGACTTTCAAACAAAAAGGTGTAGAATGTGGAAAAGGAAGGAAACTTTAAGGAATGTGGTGCATGAATCCGGGAAAGTGGACAACTACTCTTTTCTTCTCTTGCGGTTTCCACAACACCTTCAACTTAGAGCTTCGCTCTCTTCTTTTCATTTTTCGACTTTACTTTTGGAGTTATGGATAGAGGTGCACAAAAACCGAAGCCTAGGAGATTGGCGTTTCTCAATTTTTATGAGATGCCTCAAACCCTTAGCGCACATACCATAATCCGCTAGGAATATCGCTCAATCCGACTTTGGCAAGACACAAACACCCGGCTATGTGAATGGTGCCGAGTTACTCATCATCATGATTGACTTCCCCAAACCTACAATTTCTTTCTATTCCTTTGAATGCAAAATATTGCTTTCATGTCCCTCCCACATCATACATGCCTTTTTCAATCAACTCCTTCAAATTCCCGGATAGGTAAAGGAGGTCAATATTTCAATGAGGGGCTAAATGATCAAAGAAAGAAGAAAGAAAAATCGAATTGCCTTAATCATCTCAACAAGAAGCATAAGAACTTATAGTGTGATTTCAACTTCAATTCCTCAACATGATTTAGGTAACATTCATCACATTATGAAACTTGCAAAAGAGGCATAATCAACTCATTCAATTTCTTTTCAATTCACTATTCGTTTAAGCATGCAATTGTCATCAAACTCAATTCACAAGTAGCGATAATCATAGAAATCATCTCAATTCCTTAGAACCACAAAATATTTCAAATTTTTTTCAATTTTTGTGGGTTTTTCAAACTCTTTTTCATGCAATGCAATAATGAAACGTGCAACAATATAATGAACATGCAAGATAGTCTCGAATAGAAGCAATCAAAGTGAGTAAGAGTTATTACAACTTTTAGTCAATTTTTGTTGGTTTTTCAAACTCTTTTTCATGCAATGCAATAATGAAACGTTCAACAATATAATGAACATGCAAGATAGTCTCGAATAGAAGCAATCAAAGTGAGTAAGAGTTATTACAACTTTTAGTCACACCCTACCCCATACTTGGAACAAACATTGTCCCTAATGTTCAAATAAAAGAAAGAAAAAGAAAGAAAAGAAAAAGAAACTCACAAAGTGGGGGTAGGGCGGCTAAAGTTGTCGGTCATCATCATCATCATTGCGGTGCTGGTGGAGGCGGGAATGGAGAGAAGTTGCGGTCGTACTGCCGCCCGAACTGCTGGCGGTAGACGTCTCTCATCATATGATCGAGGTCGTCCATGCGTCCATCTCTAGCATCGGCCCGAATCTCCAATGCTTCCACTCTCTCTGAAAGGCCGGTGGCCCAATCTAGCATCTGCTCATACCATCCCGGGGCCTGGCTGTACCACCCTGGGGCGTCGGAGGGTGCTGGTGCTGGTGGCTGCTGTGCTGACCATGGATGTGGAACTCCGTACCATGCAGGAGGCGTGTCCATCCAAGTGGGTCTCTCACTCACGCTGGCGCGGCGAGAAGACGAACCTGAAGCTCGGGCTGGACGTGGAGAACATCTAGGCACATTAGGGGCCGCATCCGGCTGATCCGGAAACGTGCCAAACTCCTGCTCTGCTCCTCCTCCTCCCTCAAACTGATCTCTCATCTCCTCCTCCTCAACTACGGGCGGTGGTGAGACATATGGAGGAGCTGCAATCCTGTTCGCATGCATAGCTGCGAACGTAGCCTTCCAATTATGGCGCCCAACCATAATGGAATACTCCGGGAGCCACTCAATCCCTCTCCCCGTCCTGCTCTCCCAAGGCATGGCTGTGTAAGGCGGACCTCTATGGGTAGGGAAGATAAGGCCTCTAGTCATGAAGGCCTGGAGTCCTAGGGGTACAGCTGGTATGCATGTGCATGCAGAAAAATCAACCCCTAACGTCCTAGCAAGGTGGGTAACTATCCCACCATATCCAATGTTCCCCGCCCTCTTGTTCTTAAGCTTGCTCATGGTAGCAGCTAAGAGGGTGGCGCAGTCAGTAGGGCACCCATACAGCATAGAATACAGCAGAAAGAGCTCATCCGTCTTGATCTTTTGAGGTGTCTCCGTCCTAGGGAAGAGACACTCCGATAGAACACGGTGAGCAATCTTCAAGGCTAAGTGATACATCAACTTAGCCTTGGTATCAGCAGGTTGTCAGCGGTCCTCGCTGGCGTAAATCATAGCTACCTCCTCCCAAAAATCTTTGGCGTAAACGCCACTAGGAAAGCGACCATTGAAGGTCTCTTGGAACCCAAAGAAGGCTCCAAACTCACGGATGGTAAAATCATAGTTTCTTTCCATAAGACGGAAGGAAACGGTCCTGTCCACATGGCTGTGCTCAAACGACGTCACAACCTCTCTCGTAATCTCCTCATAGGCGTCCTCTCGGATAGCCGAGAAGACGATAAGACCGGCTCTATCCAAGAGCCAAGTAAGATCATCTACTATGTTTAGAGGAACTAGATCCTCCAACCATAAATACCTAGGTCCGATAACTGCCCTCTTATGGATCCTCTTGAGTGCATCGAGATGATCCTCGTGAATGGTGGGTACTCTAGGGCTAGGAGGTGCGGGTGATGAAGGTGATGATGGAGGTGAAGGGGAGGAAGGTGGTGGTGCTCTAGAGGATGAAGAGGAAGAGGGGTTACCCTTCCTCTTTTTGTTCTTGTCCTTCTCCTTATTCTTATCCTTGTTTCTCCCAGAAACTCTCCTAACAAAATCCATCACTGTTTAAAACCATGGTCTGTTCTTGCTTTTCCACGGCCGTGGAACTGACAGAGACCGTGATTCGTCTCGACTTTTCTCAAAAATCCACAAACAGCACTCAAATTCAGCAATCAGGCAGCCCTAGTCTAATTCCTTCCAATTTCAATCAGTTCTCCTAAAATTTCTAGCAAAAACGAACCCAAATTGACGAAGATAGAGAAGAGCGGAAAAAACCTAGGTTTCGGATTTTAAAATTCGAATTGTGCGTTCCTTGGTGAATTGCCGCTCAATTCGTTGCTTGGATCTCGTTGGTGGTCGAATTTGCTTCAATTTGGGACGCAGAATCGTTGAAAACAATTAACGAACGGAGATTTGAGGCGAAGAGCGTGGAATCGGTGAGAGAGGGTCGTGGAATTGGGTTTTTGGTGAGTTTTTGTGAAGAGCGTGGTTTATATAGTGGCCGGCAAAATTTTCGAATACCACGGTCTATTGGGGGGTTCCACGGCCGTGGAAATGTACGGACCCGTGGTTTTTGTGATTTTTCAAAGGGTTTTGGAAATTACGGTCACTGTAGCTGTCACGGCCGTGGTTTAGACCGTGGAACTCTCTGTAATGCTCCAAAGTCCAAGTTTCGTCACTTTTCTTCAAAATCACTCATCCCTTTTCCTTTTCCACTGTTCCTACATCCAAAAACACGAACATACCGGAAGAAATCGAAGGCAAACAAAGCAAAAACGTCTAATCTAAGCTAAACTATGAATCGAAAACAAAAACATGAATGCAATACCTTGGGTTGCCTCCCAAGAAGCGCTTTATTTAAGGTCCGTAGCTAGACCAAACTCGCACTTATTCGAGTGCGGTGGGCGCGAACTCTTCAGCTTGGAGTTCCGGCGTATACTTCTTCAGTCGTTGACCGTTCACCTTAAAGCTTCCGCCCGCTTCACCCCATACTTCAACTGCACCATGGGGGAAAATACGTTTGATTAGAAAAGGTCCGGTCCAACGAGATTTAAGCTTACCTGGAAAGAGACGAAACCTTGAATTGAAGAGGAGAACTTGATCTCCTTCTTTGAAGTCCTTTAGAATGATATGCTTATCATGCCAACGCTTTGCTCTCTCCTTATAAATCTTGGCGTTTTCATAGGCGTTCAAGCGGATTTCTTCCAGCTCATTAAGGTCTAAGAGACGCTTCTATCCCGCTTCCTTCAGGACAAAATTCAACCACTTAATAGCCCAAAACGCCTTATGTTCCAACTCTACCGGTAGGTGGCAAGACTTCCCATACACAAGGTTGTATGGTGTGGTTCCTATGGGAGTCTTGTACGCAGTCCGGTACGCCAAAAATGCATCATCAAGCTTCAAGGACCAATCCTTCCTAGTCCTTGAAACCGTCTTCTCTAAGATTCCTTTGATCTCCTGATTTGAGATCTCAACTTGTCCACTTGTTTGTGGATGATAAGGGGTGGCGATCTTGTGAGTAACCCTATACTTAGCTAGAAGAGCTTCAAAGCGCCGGGAAATGAAGTGAGAACCTCCATCACTAATGATAGTCCTTGGTGTCCCAAATCGTGGAAAAATGGTCTTGTTGAAGAACTTAACCACCACCATGGCATCATTGGTGGGAGAGGCAATTGCTTCCACCCATCTAGAAACATAATCCACCGCCAAGAATATGTATTGGTTTCCAAAAGATGATGGGAACGGTCCCATAAAATCTACTCCCCAAACGTCGAAAATCTCCACCTCTTGGATGTTATTGAGAGGCATCTCGTTCCTCCTAGAGATATTACCTGTTCTTTGACAAGCATCGCAGCAAGAAACAAAGGATTGCACATCTTTAAATAAAGTAGGCCAAAAGAATCCCCATTGCAATACCTTTGCGTTAGTCTTGTTCGAACTAGCGTGTCCTCCACAAGGTAGTGAATGACAATGGCGGATGACACTTTGCATCTCATCTTCCGGCACACATCGCCGAATGATGACATCCGGACCTCTCTTAAAGAGGAGAGGTTCATTCCAAAAGTATTCCCGAACATCCTTAAAGAACTTCTTTCTTTGTGCGTAGGATAATCCGGGCGGTATCTCCTGGCAAACCAAATAGTTAACAAAATCAGCAAACCATGGTTCATTACCTTTGGAGATCACTTCGATGCACTCCTCAATGATATGTAGGTGTTCGTCCGGGAAGGAGTCATCTACAAGTAATTGGTCGTCCTCTAGATGTGTTAGGCGACTCAAATGATCCGCAACAGAGTTTTCCGAACCTTTCTTGTCGCGGATCTCTAGATCGAATTCTTGTAGGAGAAGAATCCATCTAATTAGCCTTGGCTTCGCGTCCTTCTTTGCAAGGAGGTACCGGATCACAGCATGGTCCGTGTAGACAATCATCTTTGCACCTACAAGATAAGAGCGAAACTTGTCAATAGCATAAACAATGGCTAAGAGTTCCTTTTCCGTAGTGGCGTAGTTGAGCTGCGCTTCATCTAGCGTCTTGCTAGCATAGTATATGGCATGGGTTCGCCCTTCCTTTCGTTGTCCAAGAACAGCTCCTATTGCTACGTCACTAGCATCGCACATAACCTCAAAGGGAAGAGTCCAATCCGGAGGTTGGATAATGGGTGCTGAAATTAGAGCTTGTCGAATTGTGTTAAACGCATCCAAACATTCCTGCGAAAACTCAAAAACTGCATCCTTCATCAATAGATTAGTGAGCGGTTTCGATATTTTAGAGAAGTCTTTAATGAAACGTCTATAAAATCCAGCATGTCCTAGGAAACTTCTTATCCCTTTCACCGAAGTTGGGGGAGGAAGCTTCTCTATAGTCTCTATTTTCGCCTTATCCACCTCTATCCCTCTACTAGAGATTAGGTGTCCTAAAACAATCCCTTCCTTCACCATAAATTAACACTTCTCCCAATTAAGAACTAGATTAGTGTCTTCACATCTTTGTAAAACAAGAGCAAGGTTAGAAAGGCAATTGTCAAAAGAGGAACCGTATACGGAGAAGTCATCCATGAAGACCTCCATGATTTCCTCAATGTATTCGGAGAAGATGGCCATCATGCACCTTTGGAAGGTGGCAGGGGCGTTGCAAAGCCCGAACGGCATTCTCAAATAAGCGAACGTACCCCATGGGCACGTGAATGTGGTCTTCTCTTGATCGTCCGGATGTATCGGAATCTGAAAGAAACCACTATAACCGTCAAGATAGCAAAAGTGGGAATGTTGCGCTAAACTTTCAAGCATTTGATCGATGAATCATAGTGGGAAGTGATCCTTCCTCGTCGCGTTGTTAAGCTTGCGGTAGTCAATGCACATCCGCCATCCCGTTACGGTTCGGGTAGGAATGAGTTCGTTATTCTTGTTGGTGATGACCGTCATTCCTTCCTTCTTTGGAACTACTTGAACCGGACTCACCCACTTACTATCGGAGATAGGATAGATGATACCTGCATCAAGAAGTTTAAGAATTTCCTCCTTGACAACCTCCTTCATGGTCGGATTCAACCGCCTTTGAGGTTGTCTTGAAGTCCTAAAGTCTTCCTCCATTAATATTTTATGCATGCATAGGGAGGGTTTGATTCCTACTAAATCTTCTATAGTATAGCCTAAAGCTTTCCTATGTTTCCTAAGGACAACCATAAGCTTACAATGTTCATCTATGGTTAGATCGGAACTAACAATAACCGGATAAGTAGAGTTAGCTCCTAGAAAAGCGTACCTTAGATGTGTAGGAAGTTGTTTCAATTCCATTGCTTTCGGAGCTTCCAATGGTTCTTGAAGAGCATCCGATGCCTCCTTAGAAGTGTCTAAGGGTGTAGGAGGTGTGGGAGAAGAATCAAAAGAAGCTAAAGAAGTGGTTTGATCACCCTCTTCCACGGCCAGAATTACGGTTTCCCTACATTCTCCACGGCCGTAGTTTAGGGCATGGAAGGTGGTTACGGTTGCCCCGCCTTCTCCACGACCGTGTAACCCTCTGGAGTGAGCCACGCTTTGGGTTGTGAGATCCACGGCCGTGGAATATAGTGTATGGCCGTGGATTCTCACGTTTTCTGCCTCGTTGTGGAGCTTCTCAAATTCCACTTCACCTACCTCTTCTTGTGCTTCTAAGGCTTAATTTGCCTCATTGCACTCCTCTTCTTCCCCTACATTCGTTAGACTCATAGTGATAACCTTTTGCAAAGGATCTTTGAAGAGAATAGCACTTACCTCCTCTCTAGGCAACCCTTCTTCATCTTGGATATTGAATATATCCTCATCAAAGATTGGCTCCTTCACTAGAGTGGAAAGAACGAACTCTACCTTCTCTTCTCCTATGTCAAAGGCGAGTCTAGCATTCTTGCAATCGACTATGCAGCCGGAAGTTGCAAGAAACGGTCTTCCGAGTATGATCGGGACCGGACTATCTGCAGGAATGTCAAGCACGACAAAGTCAATGGGGACAAAGAATTTACCTAGCTTGATTGGGACGTCTTCTACAATACCGACGGGGCGAGTGATGGATCGATCCGCCATGTACAACGTCATCTTCACCGGTTTACGGTCGCCTAAACCGATCTTCCTACATAATGCAAGTGGTATGATGCTCACACTTGCTCCCAAGTCACATAACGCATCATATGTGACATCTTCCACTCCTATGGGAATGCAAAACGACCCCGGATCCTTTAGCTTGGGGGGCATTTTCGCCTTCATAGTCTTGATGAGATCCGAAGAATCCGAACTCATCTTAACCTCGCCGTAATCTTCTAGCTTCCTCTTGTTGGAGAGGAGCTCCTTTAAGAACTTGGCATAAGCTGGCATACCTACAATAGCATCAATAAAGGGTATATTAATATGTAGCTTGCTCATGAGTTCTACAAACTTACCAAATTGTTTATCTAGGCGCGCTCTCGCTCTAGATTGAGGGAATGGTAGGGGAGGTTTGTAAGCTGGAGGAGGAACGTAGACATCTTCCTTCTCCTTCCCCTTCTCTTTGTCTTTTTCAACGGGGACTTCAACAAATTTAGGCTGCGGATCGGTGGTAGTCACTCCGCTCCTAGTTGTGATTACCATCACCCTTCCCTTAGGGTTGTTCTCCGTCTTTCCTGGAAGTTTCCCTTGATTCCTAGGAACTTCCTCCGCATGGCTGAATATTTGGTTTTCTAAAACCTTTTGGGCTTTATCAACCTTAGAAATTTGATCATCAACCTTAATGATGCTGTTCTCTAAACCTTGAAGCTTTCCCAAAATCGTTTCCAACATGGGATCGGGCTTCTCCTTCCCCGAAGTGTTTCCTTCATTAGATGTTTGCCCCTGGCTTTTCAAAGGAGTAGAGGAAGAGGAAGGTGTAGTTAGTGAATTCGAATTGGAAGGATAAGAGTTACCGGAATTTTGTTGATTGGAGCGCCAATTGTTGTTGTTTGAACCCCTATTGTGGTTCCAATTGTTGTTCCGGTTGTTGTTGCCATTCCAATTATTCCGGTTATTATTCCGGTTATTATTCCGGTTATTGTTGTTGTTGCGGTTTGTGTTCTCACCGCCATTGTTGTTGTTGCCCAAATATCCAACATCCTTTCCTTGTTGCTTTGGAAAGTTGGTCTTGATAGCCTCCTTCAACTCTTTGATCTCATTGTTGAGGGAGAAAATCTGATTTTGAGCTTCATGTGTGAGCTTTGCTCCTTGCTCCACACGATTTCCCTCCACTTTCTGGTGGGAATACTTCTCTATGACTCTTGTTTGCTTCTCAATGAAGTCCCAAGCGTCATCTTCCCTCATGTCCATGAATGTGCCACATGAGAGGGATTGGAGCTTGAATTGTGTCTCCACATCCAGCCCCTTATAGTAAATCTCCAGCAATGCGAGCTTGGATATGCCATGGTGAGGGCAATCCAATAACAAATCCTGAAACCTTTCCCATGATTGAAACAAACTTTCGTTAGATCTCATGTAAAATGCATTAATCTTACCTCTAAGTTCCGCCGTTTTGGATGGCGGAAAGAACTTAGTGAGGAACTCCGCGGAAAGGTCTTCCCATGTGTCTAGTTTCCCGTTAGGAAGAGCTTGGTACCAAGACAATGCTTTGCCCTTCAAAGAGAAGAAGAAAGGTTTGAGCTTATAGTTGTTAGTAGTCGCGTTCTTTGGCCTCATTGTCTCCACAATACACTCAAAGTTTTGCAAGTGTTGGTGTGGAGATTCAGCGCTTGTTCCGCCAAATTGGTTTTGGCGAACAAGAGTAATAACTTGAGGGTTGAAGCTAAACCCTTGCACATCGTCAGCATCAAAGTTCACACCTAAACGGCGTGGTTGCTGCGTTGGATCCATCCTTTGGCCAAGAGTTCTTGGCTCATCATCTACACGTTGAATCCTAGCATTCCTAGGTGGAACACGGCGATTAGCAGCTGCATGTGGACGGAATGGATTCACATTGATTGTGGGATAAATTTCCTCTAGCGGTGGAATGGAGGAATCACTATAATCAGCGGATGAATGACCCCTATTCGACCTTAAAGATCTCCTTGAGGATTTCTTGCTCCCCTTATTCTTAAGGTTGCTTAGTTCTATCCTCATCTGGAACATCATATCTTTTAGATCGTCAACTTGAGATTGATGACGATCCATTTCATCTCTACGTGTTCTCTCACTCCATTGGAGTTGAGCTTCTTTCTCCGCTAGCTCCGATTGAAGATCACGTTCGTTTTCTTCAGCCATCTTCTTTTACTTATGCCTTTGCCTTAAAGTTCTCTCAAGCTCTTGATCAAGAGGTAAGAGATCCTCGGTGTTCCTAGACCTGCGCATGCACTTGAAAAGATATCAAATTACAAGGGAGAAGCTCCCAAGCTTGACAACCGAAAACCGAATTCGGCCTAAACCAAATCCCCGACAACGACGCCAAAAACTTGTTCGCTCCCGAACGTGCGTGCAAATAAGCTTTAATTATAAAACTAGAAATCAAGCAAGCGAACCCGCAGTGTACGGATCGATATAGTTAAGCAAGAATTCCCGAGTATCGAACACAGGGATTTGGGGGGAACAAATTCAATTTCAGATTATCAAGCGAGTAAATATAAGAAGCTTTTCAAGTATTGGGAAAACAACAATCCTAAAGATCTAGGAATCCAGCTGTGGCAATTGATTCAAGATATACTAAAGATATAAGGACAGAGTTGAGATATGTAAAGGTATGCTAATGTAAGGTAATCGTACGGTGAAGTTCCAAAAAACCTTATATGACTTACCTACAAGAAACTCTCTATACAGGTTGTTGAGGCTTCAATATAGAAAGGTTCTAAAGATGAGAATTACTGTCAAATACCCAAACTTGTAACCCAAGGATCAAGACTAACTAAATCGATTAAGGTTGTGACACTCACAATCGAGGTAGAGGTTGTTGAGGCTTCACTACCACCTAGAAAAGGCAAGCCTAAACTAAGTTAAAGCAAATCTTTAACTTTGGATTAAAGTAAAAGCAGGTTCGTAACATAACACAAAATCACGGCTAGTTCTTGAGTTCCACGGCCATGGAAACTCAAGAACAGACCGTGGATTAGGGTTCGTCGGCGATTCTCTCTAACTCTCAGGATCCAATCTGTTTACGAACGATCTATCATCATCTAAGCCACAACTATCAACCCTTCACCTTAGAATTGTTAAGGGTTTTTAGCCAACAATAGCCATATTGATATCCAATTCAAGAATTAAAAGATTGAAAATGAAAACTTCCGAAAACCTTCAATAAACTTCAAACCAATCTGAAAGTCACAATCAAGAACAAATATCGTCACTAGATTCGGAATAGAACAAACTTACACAATCGTAGATAAGAAGGAAGAACGGGATGTCAATCCGTCTTCTAAATCAAACCTAAGCAAGAAGCGAAATCTCCTTGCGAACAATCTTCCGAATCTTCGATCTTCCGTCGATCCGGAAATCACAATATCAACGCGCAAATCTCTCTAACAAAATCTCCGCCAAATGCGAAATTAGGGCAATTCCAAATGCAAGAGTATGCATAAAGCGAGGTGAATACTGTGGTAGCGAAGGTGTAAGCCCAGATGACGGAATCTCTCTTCGTCCGTCCTTATATAGTGTCAGATAAAATATCGGCCCGGCCCAATTGCGTGGAAGATCGTGGCTTAAAATGTGACGAAAAAGATCGCCAAGATCACGGTCGTGGAAGGGTTCCACGGCCGTAGTTTAGAGCGTGGAAATCAACACGGTTTGAACCATCTTCTCCACGGCCGTAGAAGTTGCTGGAATGAATCACGCTTCCCCTGCCATGGTTCCACGGCCGTGGACTTGAACGTGGAAAGTAGTACAGCCGTATTTTAGAGCGTGGTTTAGGGCAAGAACGTGATTCTTCCTTAGCCTCGTGCATTCTTCAAGTTGGCACTCCCTTAGCTCCTAGGAAAGTCCTCAATCCATGGACATGTTCCATCAACTCCATTTTTGCTCCATTCCGTTCGAAAATAGCTCTCAATTACCTATAATCAACATAAAGCTTGTGTAGATCTCTATATCGACATTACAGACAAACTAGCTCACAAAAGTATCAATGCTCAATCAATGACTATGATAATGAATCAAATACACTTAGAAAACGTGCCTAAAATATCACAATATTTCATGCTAACAGCTAGCTGGACCATGATGTTTCTCAAACTTGATGGGAGGTGCCCTCACCCCATACTTCACCTCCATCGTGGGGTGAAGTAAGTAAGTCTATCAAACGCTCCAATAAGTGTAAATGCTCATCGGGGAATGAATCGTCTATGGGCGGGTCGTCCTTCTCACGTGAAGATGCAGGTAGCCGGCTGAGGTGATCCACAACTGAATTTTCGGATCCCTTCTTGTCGCAGATCTCTAGATCAAACTCTTGAAGCAAGAGAATCCATCGAATAAGGCGTGGCTTGGCATCTTTCTTAGCCAACAAGTAGCGGATGGCTGCATGGTCGGTGTAGACAATGACTTTCGCCCCTACTAAATAGGAACGAAACTTCTCGAAAGCATATACAACCGCCAATAACTCCTTCTCGGTGGTAGCGTAGTTGCGTTGTGCTACATCTAGTGTCTTGCTAGCATAATAAATGGCGGTGGTACGGCCATCCTTTTTCTGTCCAAGCACCGCTCCTACGGCTACGTCACTAGTATCGCACATGATCTCAAAGGGCAAGGTCCAATCCGGAGGTTGGATAATGGGTGCGGAGATCAACGCTTCCTTAATCCTGTAAAAAGCATCGAGACACTCCTGCGAAAACTCAAAAACAACATCTTTATTCAAGAGGTTAGTTAGAGGTTTAGAAATCTTAGAGAAGTCCTTGATGAATCTCCTGTAGAAACCTACATGCCCGAAATAACTCCTCACACCTTTAACAGAATAAGGGGGAGGGAGTTTCTCAATAGTCTCGATCTTAGCGCGATCGACCTCAATGCCTCGATTGGAAACGAGGTGTCCTAGCACAATGCCTTCATTAACCATAAAATGACACTTCTCCCAATTCAAAACAAGATTAGTGTCTTCATATCTTTTAAGCACTAGAGAAAGGTTAGATAGGCAATCATCAAAAGAGGATCCATATACAGAAAAATCATCCATAAATACCTCCAAGATCTCCTCTATGTACTCGGAAAAGATAGCCATCATGCATCGGTGGAAGGTAGCGGGTGCATTGCACAATCCAAATGACATCCTCCTATAAGTAAATGTCCCCCATGGACAAGTGAAAGTGGTCTTCTCCTGATCATCCGGATGGATAGGAATTTGGAAGAATCCACTATAACCGTCTAAGTAGCAAAAGTGTGAATGTTGGGCCAACCGTTCGAGCATTTGATCAATGAAGGGAAGTGGAAAATGGTCCTTCCGTGTGGCCGTGTTCAGCTTCCTATAATCGATCCAAACCCTCCAGCCCGCAACGGTCCTAGTTGGGATCAACTCGTTGTTCTTATTCGTCACAACGGTCATCCCTCCTTTCTTCGGAACTACATGCACCGGGCTAACCCACTTGCTGTCCGAGATAGGATATATGATACCTGCATCCAACAACTTAAGAATTTCCTTCTTCACAACCTCTTTCATGATCGGATTTAACCGTCTTTGAGGTTCCCATGAAGTCTTATGATCATTCTCCATTAGAATTCTATGCATGCAAAAAGAGGGCTTAAAGCCAATAAGATCATCTATAGTATAACCCAAAGCCTTTTGATGCTTTCTCAGGACATGTATTAGTTTAGATAATTCAGTTTCGGAAAGGGAAGCACTAACAATAACGGGATAAGTGGAATCCGGTCCAAGAAAGATATACCTCAAGTGATTTGGGAGTTATTTATGCTCCACAACTAGGGGTGCTTTCTTAGGGGGATCCTTGCTTCCTCCTTCCAGTGGAGTAGATCCAGAAACTGGACTTTTGGAAGTCTCAGTTGAAGTTGTCTCACCATCGACCTCGGTCGAGGCGTAGAGGCGTTGACCGAGATGTTCTTCAGTCGCCTCGCTCAGTCTAGAAAGTGCCTCGGTCGAGATACTGCAACTGGAACCGAAACTGGAGATCTTCGTCTCCTGGGTTAGCTTCTCAGTTTTAGCTCCTGCATCCTCTTCCAGTGCTTTTAAGCTCCGTAAATCTGCATCACAAGAAGCATCTATACCTTCCTCCATTAAACTGAAGCTAATAACTCTTTCGATTGGATCGTTAATAAGGATAGAGCTCACCAATTCTTTTGATTCTTCTTCATCGTAGATGTTGAAGATATCATCGCTCAGCTGCTCCCCTTTCATGGCTGCAAGTAGTGCGAACTCCACCTCATCGCCGCCAATGTTGAATTTCAACTTGGCGTTCTTGCAATCCACGTTGCAACCCGAAGTTGCTAGAAATGGCCTCCCGAGAATAATAGGAACAGGATAATCTGCGGGAATACCAAGTACAACAAAATCTATTGGTAAATAGAAGTTACTTAACTTGACCGGAACGTCCTCCAGAATTCCCACGGGATGGGTAATGGAGCGATCCGCCATGTATAGTCGGATCTTGACCGGCTTGGACTCTCCAAGTCCGATCTTCACACATAGCTCCAGCGGGATGATGCTCACGCTAGCTCCTAGATCACAAAGGGCTTCACAAGTGACATCCCCAACTTGAATGGGAATGCAAAATGAGCCGGGATCTCTCAATTTAGGTGGCATCTTCTCCTTCATGATTCGAATAAGTTCCGAGGATTTAGATGTCATCCTAACTTCACCAAAGTCTTCCAGTTTCCTCTTCCTTGATAGGAGCTCCTTCAAGAATTTCCCATAGGCGGGCATCCCTAGAATAGCATCAAGGAAAGGAATGTTAATATGCAGTTTATTCATCAAGTCAAGGAACTTACCAAAGTGCTTGTCTAGATGTGTTCTGGCCCTTGACTAGGGGAATGGAAGTGGTGGTTTGTATGCAGGAGGTGGAACATAAACTTCAGTTTTCGCCTCCGCTTTCTGTGGCTCCACCTCAATTGGCATCTCGGTCGAAGTGTTCTTCGACTGCATCTGGACCGAGGTGGTCTTCGTCGGTACTGGCACCGACCGAGGCACTGGATCTGCAGTTTTCAGTCCACTCCTCGTAGTTATGGCCATGATCTGGCCCTTAGGGTTGCTTTCCGTCCTTGCTGGAAGCTTCCTTGGATCTCTTGGCACTTCATTTGCCCTACTTGCTAGTTGTTGTTCAAAGGCCTTTTGGGCCTTCGAAAATGAAGTCATAGAAGTCTCCATGGCACTAAACTTGATCAAGATAGCCTCCAAAACTGCGTCTTTCTTTTCTGGCTGAGACGAACTTGATCCTTGCCCCTGGCTCTTTAATGGAGTAGAAGAAGAAGAAGAAGGGGAAGAGAGAAAGGGATTAGAGGAATCGTTAGAGTTGGAGTTTGAATGATTGTTACCTTTATTTTGGTTGTTCGCCCTCCAATTATTGTTGTTGGATCTTCTATTGTTGTTGTTGTTGTTGTAATTGTTGTTCCTGGAACCGTTGTTGTTGTTACGGTATCCGTTGTTGTTGTTCCTTTGTCCTTGCTCTTCCTTCTTTGTTTGAGCGACCAAGAGTTCCTTCAATTGCTTCACGTCATTCTTCAAAGACGTGAGTTGATTGTTGTTGGGCTGAGTTTCCTGGAAGTTAACTCTTTTAACTCCTCCTTCAGCTCCTTGGTGGGTGTACTTCTCCATATGCAAAGCTTGCTTCTCGATGAATTCCCAAGCTTCGTCAATCGCCATGTCCATAAAGGTACCGGCGGAGAGTAGTTGGAGGTTGAACTGGGTGCTTCCGTCCAGTCCTTTGAAGTATATCTCCAATAACTCTATCTTTGGAATCCCATGATGTGGGCAATCCAAAAGGATGTCCTTGAACCGCTCCCATGACTTGGACAAACTCTCCTTGTCCTTCATAATGAAAGCGTTGATCTTCCCTCTCATTTCAGCGGTCTTTGAAGGGGGAAAGAATTTCGTCAAGAATTCCGTAGTCATCTCCTCCCATGTGCAGATTTTTCCTAGAGGAAGAGATTGATACCAAGTAAGAGCTCTATCTTTTAAAGAAAAGTAAAAAGGTCTTAGCTTGTAGTTGTTATTTTCAATCCTTGAGGGTCTTAAGGTCTCCATCAAGATCTCAAAGTTTTCAATTTCCTTCCCAATCCGGGTTCTTCGCATAAACCTAAGAAAGAACCTGCAAGAGTCACTCAAGTAGAGTGGTTAGTAGACACGGGGGCAAGTGCCCCAAGAGCAAACCGAAACCGGCTCGGTCTAGACCAAGTCCCCGGCAACGGCGCCAAAAACTTGTTCGCTCCAAACGGTGTGTGCAAGCTTTAAATTTATAACCCTAGATGTAAGTTTAAAACAAGGATGCGAACCCGCAGTGTAGGGGTCATTAATAGTAAAAGCAAGAAATTGCAGGGGTCGATCACAGGGACTTATTGAAACAAAGTCCAATTACGGTATGCTTATGTAAATATTAACTACAAAAGCAATTAAAACAATCAAAGATGATAAATAGTCAATAAGGAAATATGCAATTCTAGAGATTAAAGCATCTAGTTGTGGTTCCAACTCAAGATCTAAAGATAAGCGGACAAAGCTGAGATTTTTGCATAGGGAAGGTGTTACTAAAGTGGAATAGATCACCGGGTAAGTCTCACTACTCACTAATCCTAAACCGTAACTTCTATTACCGGGTAAGTCTCAAGGAATTAAGATAAAGAACTATATCCTCAAACTAACACACCATCAAAGGGAATAGAATCAACCTTTACCGGGTAAGTCTCAGGCTAACTCACAAAGATGGGATGAAAGCACACTCAAATTACAATAAAGGATAAACCTTTATTACCTACACTTATGATCTTAGGTACACAAACTAAGGAATTACCGGGTAAGTCTCATCCTAAGCTTTCATTGAACCAGGAAAGGTGTAATAAGAATAGGATTTGGCAAACTCTAACACTTAACTCTCAGTTTCGGATCAGATAAGTCACCCCGGTCAGCCAAATTCCACCCCGGCCGAGATGTTCATCGACTGAACGAGATGCTTAGGGTTAAGGCAAAGACTCGAACTTTCAGGGTCCTACTGTGGTTAAGATCATTCTATCATTGTTTTTCCCACAACCTTCAGCCAATCACCCTAGAATCACACAAAGAAATTAGCCACTCATCATCATGAAAGCAATAATCAAATATATGGGAAGAAGGTGAATATTTGAAGAAGAAGAATTTAGTGAAAAGACTTCAATAACTGAATCAAATATCACAACAAGCGTTCCTTGGATAGAAATCCAATAAGATAAGACAACAAGGAAGGGAATCTAAGATAATCTTACAAAAACCCTTCAAAAGCTATAAAAGCTACAATCTTCCTTCTTCAACCTTCAAAAAGGTTCTTCAAATCTCCCAACTGGAATATGGCTGCAGCGGTGTATTAGGTGTAAAGCAAGGTGATAGCGGATGTATGCAGGATCTTCAGCCGTTAGCGGGTTGTGGATTTGTGGGAAATCCGACCATTTTTATAGGAAAATTACTCTCGAAAGATAAGATATCTTAGAAAGATCTCTTCCCATAAAAATAGGTAAAATATATGATCTAGCATATCTTCTTCCTTCCAGGAGCCAAGCCCAAAAATATAAGATCTCTTTCCAAAGATAAAAGATCTCAGCCAAGAATAAAATTTTCTCGCCGCGTCCCAGGTGTTCGCCTCGGTCGAGTCGACTTCTCTGGATCACCTCGGTCGAGGTGAATCTGTGGTCAACCGAGGTGAGTCACAACTGAATGTGAAATCTCTCAAATCTGGTCCAAAGTGAATCTCTAATCTATGGCTATGCTTCCTGGATGGTTCCTTATGTTCCTGAATGTAGCTCCGATGACTCGATAACTCCTTTTGCTCCTTTTTGATGCAAAACGTGCCATTTTACCTACGATTACAACAAAACTAGGTGTAGACCTCAATTCCCGCAAAGGTAGATGAAATGGTAATATAATCACACATTATACATACAAACATGCATATTATTGAAGATAAAACGTCCAAACAAACCTCAAAATATAGACTATAATTCATGCTATCATCTACACTCCTCTGTGGGGGTAAACCTGATGGTTCTCCAAAGACGTCAGGAAACTCGCAAGCTACAGGAATCTCCTCCAAAGCCGGACTCGTACTACCCTTCATGGCATAGCACCAAAAAGCCTCGCACCCATGACTGATAAGTCTCGCAGCTCGAACTGCACTGATGACTGTACCAATCTTCCCGAGATCCCATCCTCGGAAGATCTCAACGTGGCTTGCATCTGTAGTTGCTGTCACTGTCCTCTTGCCGATGTCCAGAACTACTCGATGTCGATCCATCCAATCCATACCAAAAATAACTTCTTGATGTACTAAGTACATGACAAAGAAGTCAGCTAGCCAATCGCGACCTCCCAATCAAATAGGGAAATCGCGAACCTCTCGTGTACCTCGAATCTTGCCCCCATTGGGTAATCCTATAAAGAAGGGTCTACCTTCTACAGTAAATAAGGCCAATCTATCTACACATGCATCAGATATAAAAGAATGCGTAGCACTAGTATCGAAAAGAACTCTGATAGGAAAACCATTAATATGAATGGTACATGTGGTTGTTGGCGTTGTCGGCTCTACAACACTCCTAAACTCATACACTCTGGCTGATGCATCTCTGGTGTTTGCATATCCACCAACACGTCCTCTACCTCTCCTTTGTCCCGGAGTAGAACCTTGAGGAGCGGTAGAACCCGAAACTCTCTACTGCTGCTGCTGAAACTGAGACCTCTGTCCTCCTTCAGCAACACTGGAAGGTGAAGAACCCTGCTGCGATAGCACCTTTCCCTAACGGAAAAACGCAGCTCTGTGTCCGGGCTTTCCACAAGAAAAGCAAGTCACTACTAGCTTCTTGCAATCAGCTCGGAAAAACGCAGCTCGAATCCAGCCTCACGGAAATCCTGAAGATGGTCTCTCCTCATAGCTGGAGGGCAGTAGCGATCCTTGATCACCGTCTTCATCTACTCATAACTGGCGACCTTACTGCAAACGGTCCTCCACCAAGAATGAGCGTGATCCTTCAGCAACGTTTGTGCTATGTTGACTCGACGTCCCTCAGGGCAACTGATAGCCTTCATAGCAGGAAATCGTGAATACGGTCTGTCCTCATAGCTGGAGGGCAGTAGTGGGAACCTTTAGCTGGTCGAAAGCCTTCAACCATCTGTCGGGCTTTGGCTCCTTTGCTTCAGCCGGCGCTCTAACAACCTCAGCAACTCCAGCAGGCGGGGTAACAACCTATGAAACTCTCTGCGAAACCTCAAATGATCTCGCGGGAACTGGCGGCCCTGGTGTTGGTCCTCAAGTCCTAATTGCCTCCTCAACTCTCTGCACATATTCGCGATATGCAGAAGCTCTGATATACACTCGTTCAGACTCTGTTGATGGCGCTCTCTGTGCTCCAGACGTAGCAGCGGTCCCGTTCCCAACCTCAGGAACAACACTCTCAACAACCTCCTCAACAAACGCCTCAGCGATAGGTGGATCAATAACTGAGGCTTGGCCCCGACCTCCAGCTAGTGGAGGTCTTCCTGCACGTCCTCGTCCACGGACGACAGGTGGAAGTGGTGGTCGACCCCTTCCTCTCCCACAACAGATGTAGCTCTAGTACGCGTCATCTGCTATAAGGATAGATATATAAGAAACTATATATAAGGCCACGCTACAACTAAAGCAAAACCAGAAAAGCACATATAAAGGTCAACACGTAAGAAACTACACTGTTGAGATCCGCAGAGGTAGAGGTGGTCACCCGTACATCTATCCCAGACCGACAAGTTTAAAACAAAAAACCCCTATTGAAAACGTTAGCCCCCTTGAGGGTTCTATTTATTCATCCATCCGACCTTTAGAAGATTTCAATTTCCAATGTTGCCAACCTAGAGTTCTGATACCATATTGTAACACCCCAAGTTTTAGGAACTCAAAGCGCTACGGGCTAGGACCGCACAATGGGTCCCGACCCTCAGTGTAGCAACAACAAACGGATCTTACAACAAGGCACAGACGAATGAAAACCAAAACTCAATATAAAACCAAAGGTTAAACAAAAGAAAGCATAAAAGACTCGCAGCCGAGTTCAAAACAAAACGGAAACAACAAAAAAAACAAAAACCCGATCACTTAGCAGCATCCTGAACCTGCGGAACATCTTTAACGACGGTATAAACCATTAGCTAATATTCTAGATACTAGCAAGAGCGTAAAGGCACAAACACACATATGGTAAAGAAAACACATAGCATGCTCACACATCAACCGGTTATGATCTTTCATTAAGGTTATCCATTACTAATTTAACTTCTTTTGTCGCACGAGAATTGTTCGCTCCAAATGGTATGTGCAAGCTTTTAAATTTATATCCCAACAAATATGCTTAAAACAAGGATGCGAACCCGCAGTGTACGGATCAATTATAGTAAAAAGCAAGAATTCCGGGATGTCGATCTCAGGGACTTAGGTGAAACTAAGCAAGTATAAGTTTTCAATGCAACTAATAACCACAAAAGCGATTAAAGAAATCAAAAGATGATAATATGGTCAAATAAGGGAAAATGCGGATTCTAGGGATTAAAGCATCTAGTTGTGGTTCCGACTCAAGATCCCAAATGATAACGCGGACAAAGATGAGGTTTTGCAAAGGGAAAATATTTCTAAAGTGGGAATAGATTACCGGGTAAGTCTCACTATTCACTATCCCAAACCAAAGCTCCTATCACCGGGTAAGTCTCAAGGCACTATGGAAAGTAACTATAATCTCAAACCAACACACCACCTTAGGGAATAGAATCAACATTTACCGGGTAAGTCTCAGGCTAACTCACAAAGATGGGATGAAGGCACACACAAACCCCAATAAAGGATAAACCTTTATTACCTACACTTATGATCTTGGGTAAACAAACAAAGGAATCACCGGGTAAGTCTCATCCTAGGCTTGGATTGAACTAGGAAAGGTGTAATAAGAATAGGATTTGGCAAACTCTAACACTTAACTCTCAATTTCTGGTCAAAAAAATTCACCTCGGTCAGTCAAGTTCCACCCCGGCCGAGATGTTCATCGACTGAACGAGATATTCTAGTGTTAAGGTTAAAAACTCGAGCTTTCAGGGTCCTACTGGGATTAAGATCATTCTATCATCGTCTTTCCCACAACTTTCAGCCAATCACCCTAGAATCGCACAAAGAAATTAGCCACTCATCATCGTGATAACAATAATCAAAAATATTAGAAGGGAATGAATATTTGAACACAAAAACCTTAAGAACAAGGCTTCAATGACTGAATCAAATAATCATAAATTAGCGTTCCTCAATCACAAATCACACAAGATAATAAACCAAAAGGGATTCTAAGAAAGTCTTACAAACTCCCTCTAAAGCTAACTCCAAACTATGAATCTTCCTTCCTTCAACTTCAGTCCTTCAATCCTTCCTTTAAACCTTAAGAAAATTTCCCTAATCCACAGATTATTGGGTGTGTAGAAGATTGCTGAATTGTGGAAAATCCAACCCTTTATAAAGGAAAATTATTTTCCAAAGATAATAATATCTTGAAAAGATAATTTCTTATAAAATATATCCATATCTCTAAAATAGATCTCCTAAAAATAATATCTTCCTTCCAGAAATCCAGCCCAAAAATATAAGATATCTTCTTTCTATAATTAAAAGATCTCAGCCAAAAAATATATCTCGCCGGCGCCAGGGTGTTCGCCTCGGTCGGGACGCTCCTCAAGATCACCTCGGTCGAGGTGATACTGTAGTTGACCGAGATGATTCTCAATTGAAGGTGAAATCTCTCAAATCTGGTCCAATGTAAATCTTCTTTATTAATTCCATGCTTCTTGAGTTCTCTTTCAAGCTCCTGAATGTAGCTCATATGACTCCTTTGCTCCTTAGCTCCATTTCGATCCAAAATGTGCCATTTTACCTACGATTACAACGAAACTTGGTGTAGACCTCGATTCCTGTAAAGGTAGATGAAACGACAATATAATCACATAATATACATTCATACATGCAGATTATTGAAGATAAAATGTCTAAACAAGTCCCAAAATATAGACTATAATACATGCTATCAAGAATCTCCCGAAACTCGCATCCGCTTCCGTCTACCAATTGGAATAGATGAGTATTATCCATTACCTACGGGTCTGGGTTGCAAGAGCACATTCTAGTCTCCTGTAGAACTAGACAAGTGGTCACCGCCCGGTTATAATACACTTGGCCCAGTTAAGGGTAGTAAAGGGTGAATCCTATTCCGGTTATCCGTTATAAACATAGTAAACAACACAAACAATCCAATACAATCCAACTAATACGCGGAGTGAAGCTAATTAAGTCTAAGGGACTTACCTCACTCAAAGGTAACACAAAGGTTCAACAACAACTCAAAGAACACTCAAGAAAGCCCAGTTTCCCTCACGAAAGGAGCAAAGAAAGTCTGTACTGTAACACCCCGAATCCGCGGGACTCGGGATGCCACATTGGGCTAGGATCTCACAATGGATCCTGACCCTATCCTGACAATAAGTTCACTGGACCTTACAACATGGCACTGGCAGATATAGATACAAATACATAAAACTGTATAAACTATACATCCAAAACGTAAGACAACATAGCCGAGTATATAAACCAACACCCTCACACAGGAGCCAGTTGCACAAGTATCGGTCACACAATCCGTGTACCCTGTGCGAGTGGATTGTGTCCTTCTTGTAAAGTTAGTTTGGCCTGACATCAGAGAACCTCCCAGACTCCACGGCGGGATGAAAGGGAAAGGTTATCACAGCCACGCATACGTGGTAATCAATAAAACATAGGTCGTTATAAACAACATCTCATCCTATCATAGCAAACATATAATCACACACCACTCATGCAAACATTCAATATAAGGATGGTAGCTAAGTAAGTCCTACGGACTTACCACAACCTGGTATGAAGCTCAACCACAACTCGATCACCTCAACACTAGAGGAACAACACATCCTATAGACAAGGCATAAAGATATGTAACATCTCTTATCAAGCAAAGGGTCACACCTAGACCCAAAGGGATCCATAGGGATCATATACATCCTATAACCTCGAATAATATGGTAAACCTTAAATCCACATCATAGGATATATCCAACTCATGATACCATCAACAAACTAAAAATCCCATAATTACCAAAAAAATGTAACGAGCACAATGGAAATTCCAATCATCTATTTTAACCAACTTAAGGTCAATTTATACTAACCCGCAATACGGAAAACGAATAAATTATGTAATATTGAAAATGAATCGATAACTTCGCTTCACCTCTCGCTTTGTTCGCTCTGAAACTTTGAACATGAATGTGAAATGAGAGTTGAAGTAAACTACCTCTTCTCATTTGTCTTTCCATATAATATATATATATATATACTGATAGTGGAGACAACAACCTTCTTTCATCATTTGTCAATGTAATGTATTATAATATATACTAGTTTAATCCCCGCACCTTGTGCGGGTTTTATTTAAAATAAAAAGTATTTTATTGTTATTTTTATGTATTATGTACCGCAAATTTATTTATAGTACATTTAGTTCAGGTTAAATTGACTTGAGAACATAAAATTTTATGTTTCAATATCATCATGAACAATGTTTTTCTAATAATACAATATTTATTGAGAGTGATTTGGTTCCTATAATATTGTTAATTTAATAATAAAAGATTTTTTGGCTTAATTTTTATTATAAAAAAATTGTCACAGAAAATAGAGTCGTTTGAACTAACGTGTGTTGTTTCCTATAAAATTGTTAATTTAATAATAAAAGATTTTTTGGCTTAAAAATAAAGATTTATTGATTTTAATTGTGGGAGCTCCATTTAAAAAATACTGCATCTACAACCGCCACGACATCAACTTGGACTCTGTTTTAGTACGTATAATAGATAATAGATATGGATATTGTACACATCACCACCTCACTTTACATTTGCTCAGTAAGTTGCAATTTCTATATATATATATATATAAATATATATATATATACATATATATATATATATATATATATATATATATATATATATATATATATAGATGGTGCTGTTCAGGTAAGGCACATTATTCCGTTACGGGCGTGCGGCTAAACGTACAGCCGATACGTGACCCGAAGAAATTTTTTTAATTTTTAATCTTTTAGTTTTCCAGAAACGAGTGAAAGTAATAGTTCAAAACTTATTAAGGAATAGTTCATAACTTATAAAAGGATAGTTCATCAATTATAAAATAATAGTTCATAGTGCAAAATGCAAAATTTATAAATAATTTGATATAATAGAATAGTTCATGAATTATAATAGAATAGTTCAAAGTGCAAAATTTATAAAGGAGTGAAAGTAATAGTTCAAAACTTATTATGGGATAGTTGATGAATTATAATAGAATAGTGCTTGAATTATAATAGAATAGTTCAAAGTGCAAAATTTATAAAAGATAGTGCATAACTTATAAAATGATAGTTCATGAATTACAATTGAATAGTTCATAACATATAAACGATTAATTGATAAATAATTTGATATAATATATTAAAATGTAATAGTTCAAGGATTATATGGGAATAGTTCAAAGTTTATACGAGAATAGTGCATAAATTTTAACATGGGTCTTCAAACAAATTTTCATTCGTTTATGGAAAAAAAAATTATTTTTTGATTTTTTTCGGGACACGTGTCGGCCGTACCGCATTAAATGAACCGTACCATAACAAAAGCCTATATATATATATAACGTTTATCCAATTTATTTAATTAATTAAAACGCGGTTATATTTTCCGGTCTCCAAACTTTATCAAATTGGAATAGAAAATCCGGAATATTATCGGGATAATTAATCCATAACTATCTCGTAAAAGGGGCCGTCCTAAGCCACCTATCTTAATCGCTAAAAATCGGAATAGCGACTCTTTTGTCCGTTTTGTCTTTTTACATTACTTCACATCTAGGACATACCCGATATCCCGATCATATCTCTCAACTGCAAATTTATTTATTGGAGCTCTCAAATGCTTCAAATAACACCGGTTGTTACATCATATCACCCTAAAAACAAGTTTCGTCCCGAAACTTGAAGAAACCCAAATCCTCTCGGACCCCTATGGCGAGGTATAACTCTATCTATCGGAGGTATCACATCTCCGCTCAAAAAGGTTACAACCTATATTATTCTATAACCTCAAACACAAGCATGGAGGAATCATTAATTCCAGAAAACAGGATCATAAGGCTATCCCAAAGGCATAGAGGAATCACATCTCTCGCCATACCACAACACAAGGCATAGAGGAAGTACATCTCTATCCCTTAACATAATCATAAACATCGCATGGAGGAATAACATCTCCACTGAAACTATGTCCATCAAAGTAGCATGGAGGAAAGAACCATCTCCAGCTAAATCCTAATCACACTCAAATATCATGGAGGAAGAACCATCTCCAGCTATAGACATACATCATACTCAAATAGCATGGAGGGAATAATCATCTCCAACTATAACATAAATCAAACTAGCAAAACAAGATATAACAAGATCATAAAGCATATCATAGCTAGTATGGAATAAACACATCAAGGCATGTAAGCACATAAGCCCATAATCACAACACTCACCAAGATAGCACTAAGATCTACTCATCGACCCTAGATGTATCTATCTCGGCATAAAACTCTGGATAGTTCCTCTGGATACTATCCTCAGAATGTAGCCTCCTCGGGTCCACGTCTCGCCCACTGTATCCTCATCATAGGAATGTTCTTCGAACGCAGGCGTCTCACACCTCGTTCTAAGACTACAATAGGATGCTCAGCAAAGGTGTGGTCCGGCTCAACAACCAAATCATCATAACTCACAATGTACCTCGGATCTCGTATATACTTCCTCAGCTGAGACACATGGAATATAGTGTAAACACCCTCTAACCTCGGAGGCAAAGCCAATCTGTAGGCGGCCCTCCCAATTCTATCCAGTATCTCCAAAGGGCCGACATATCGGGGACTCAGCTTCCCCTTTATGCCAAAACGTCTGACGCCACGCGTCGGAGACACTCTCAACCACACATGAGCTCCTACCCTAAACTCTAGAGGCCGACGCCTCTTGTACGCATATGACTTCTGGCGACTCTGTGCGGCCAGCATCCTCTCTCTGATTAGCGCTACTCGAGCCATATCATCCTGAATTTGCTCTGGCGATATCCCACTTATAATGTTGGGCTCATCCCAACGTAAAGGTGTAGGGAACCTACGTCTATACACTACCTCATAAGGATTCATCCCAATAGATGAATGGCAGCTGTTGTTGTATGATAACTCTACAAGTGGGAGGTAATCTGACCATCCCTGTTCCCAATCCAACACACAAGCTCGCAACATGTCTTCCGGGGTCTGGATGGTCCTCTCAGACTGACCATCTATCTGGGGGTGAAATACAGTCGTGAAGTGTAGGCTCGTCCCCAAAGCAGTCTGAATCTGCTGCCAAAACCTCGAGGTAAACCGTCCATCTCAATCAGAGACGATCGTCCTCGGTACACCATAGGGTCTCACTATATATCTAGTGTACTCCTCAGGTAATCTGCTCACTGGCCATGTCTCTCTAATAGGAATGAAACGTGCCGTCTTCGTCAGTCTATCAACAACAACCCAGATGGCATCAAAACTCCTACTCGATCTCAGTCCCGTCACAAAGTCCATGGAGACGTCCTCCCACTTCCACTGCGGTACTGGCACTGGATGGAGCTCACCTCCAAGTCTACAATGCTCTATCTTGACCTGCTGACAGGTCTCACACTGAGGCTCAAATCTGCTTACATCGGGCTTCAGGCCTCCCCACCAATATGAACGTCTCACATCATGGTACATCTTACTCGTACCTGGATGTACAAAGTAAGGTGTACAGTGAGCCTCCTGTAAGATCCTCTGTCTCAACTCTGCATCAACGGGTACACAGATGCGGTCATGTCGCCTCATCACTCCATCTGCTCCAATGGAGAACTGTGGTGCCCCTCCATGAGACATCCTCTCTCTGATCCTCATCAAGGTTGGGCAGGTCCCCTTCTTCTGCTGGATCTCATCCAACAGACCAGGTAAAACCTCTAGAGCATACAACTGGGCATCCTCATCAGGAAACTGGATATCCATCTCTAGCTAGGCTAGATCTCTCTAAAGCTGAGGCTGAACTGGCAATCTGGCAATAACCTTCTCTCGAGGCGTCTTCCTGCTCAAGGCGTCATCTACAACATTTGCCTTTTCAGGATGATACAGAATCTTAAGGTCAAAATCCTTGATCAACTCAAGCCATCGACGTTGGCGGTTATGCAACTCTCGTTGCGTAAAAATATACTTCAGACTCTTATGGTCTGTGAAGATCTTACATGTGGCACCATATAGGTAATGTCTCCAGATTTTCAAAGCATGAACTACCACTTCCAACTACAGATCATGAGTCGGGTAGTTCTCCTCATACGTCTTTAGTTGTCTAGACCCATAAGCAATCACTATGCCTCTCTGCATCAACACACATCCCAAGTCTAGCTTGGATGCATCACTGTAGACCACAAAATGATGAGAACCCTCTGGTTGTGCCAAGACAGGAGTAGAAGTCAAACGCCTCTTGACCTCCTCAAAACTCTAGGCACACTAGTCTGTCCACACAAATCTGGTAGTCTTCCTCAGAAGACTCGTCGGTGGACGGGCAATCACAGAAAATCCCTCCACAAAGCGTTTGTAATAACCGGCTAGGCCAAGAAAGTGACGCATTTTCTTGATGTTCGTCGGTGTCGTCCATGGAGCAACTGACTCAATCTTAGCCGGGTCAACCATAATCCCATCGGCGGAGACGATGTGTCCAAGAAAAGCAACCTCAGTCAACCAAAACTCGCACTGAGAGATCTTGGCATACAGCTCTCTATCCCTCAAAATCTGCAAAACCGTCCTCAAATGACCGGCATGCTCCTCTCTGCTACGAGAGATACGAGAATGTCATCAATGAAGACCACGACAAACTGATCAAGGAAGTCGATGAAGATACTGTTCATCAACTCCATGAAAGGCATTCGTTAGCCCGAATGGCATCACTACAAACTCGTAGTGTCCATAGCGGGTACGAAATGCCGTCTTGTGCACGTCCTACTCTCTCCCCTCAACTGGTGGTACCTTGAGCGTAAGTCAATCCGGGAGAATATTATCGCTCCTTGAAGCCGATCAAGTAGATCATCAATACGAGGCAGTGGATACCTATTCTTGATGGTCACTTTGTTCATCTCTCTATAATCAATGCACAATCTCAACGATCCGTCCTTCTTCCGCACATAGATGATAGGTGCACCCCATGGTGAAACACTAGGGAGTATGAAGCCCTTCTCAGCCAACTCCTCAAGTTGCTTCTTCAGATCCAACATCTCGACAGGCGCCATAAAATATGGGGCCTTCGAGATGGGTCTCGTACCAGGCTCCAACTCTATACTGAAATCCACACTCCTTTGAGGCAGCAAGCTCGACGGCTCCGCAAACACATCTACAAACTCACAGACCACTGGAATGTCCTCCTAAGCTAGACTGTCTCCATCCTTCATGGCATAGCACCAGAAGGCATCACATCCATGCGCAATCAGTCTAGCTATTCGTACGACACTGACGACAGAACCTGTCTTCCCAAGGTCCCAACCTCGGAAGACCTCAATCTGACCAACCTCGGTAGAGACTATAACAGTCCGTCTACCAAGATAAAAAAACGCATGGTGTCTACGCATCCAATCCATACCTAATATGAATTTTTCATGCATCAATGGCATGACTAAGAAGTCAACAAGTAAAGCACGAGTCCCTAAACGAAGGGGACAACTACGTATCTCACGGTCACCTCTGACACCATTACCATCAGGTAACCCTATAGTAAAGGGTATCCCCTCTATGGTAGCTAAACTCAGACACTCAACACATGTGTCACAAATAAATGAATGCGTTGCACCAGTATCAAACAAAACTCTAACAAGTAAACCATGAAGTAGAATGGTACTTGTAGCAGCCGGTGTAGGTGGATCCTCTGCACTCCTCAACTCAAAAGCTCTACCCTGAGCTCCCGTGGCATTTGTGGTACCAACATCTCTAACTATACCGCTACTTGTTCCTGGAGTAGAACCTTGAGTAGATGGACGATCCAGGAATCTCTGTTGTCCTTGTGTATGTTGCTGAGGTGTCCTCTGACCACCTCCTGCTACACTAGCAGGGGAAGAACCCTGCTGAGATGCAACTCCACCGTGACTACAAAAGGCAGCTTTGTGGCCTGGTCTACCACAAGTAAAGCAAGCCACAACTGGTCTGGGACAAGCTGGTCTCAAATGGCCAGGATCAACACAATTGTAACACTATCGTCCCTTATCCACGGTCAGTGCAAATGAGGGGTAACTCGGACGTCTCTGGTCTCGTCTAAAACTAGATGCTCCTCCAACTCCACCGGCCTATCCAGTGTGCTGCCTCTTATCAGACCGTCCCGTCTGAGAAGCTCTCCTCTGACTGGCTCGCTCTCCCTCATAAGAAGAAGCATGGTCCTAATAATTAGCTAGGGACTCGCAATGGAATCCCGCCATGTATGAACGTGTGCTTTCCCTAAGATGACGAGAGAACAGATACACATGTTGGTCCTCAGATGGTGCTGTTGGACCCAGTAAAGCTAAGTCACTCTGGAAGCGGCGGATAGCATCTACAATACGTACATCCTCAAAACCAGCCTTCACGAAGTCCTGCAGATTCTCCCTCCTCAATGAGGCAGGGCAAAACTACTCATGGATCATACTGCTCATGTGATCATAATTGGTGGCTCTGGTCCGTACAGTCCTCCACCACTAGTGTGCAAGGTCACGGAATAGAGACTGTACTAGCTCTATCCGTCTGTCCTCAAGACATTTGATAGACTCTAAGGCTGAGTCTACATGCCCTATCCACACCTCAGTTTGTAACCCTATCTCACCTGAGAAGGGTGGTACTCCGTGCTGATGAAATGCCTTCAACCAAGCATCTGGTTGAGGCCCTCGAATCTCCTCCATGGCTCGAACTAGCTTAGCAACACGTGAAGGTGCAGCTGGCACCGCTCCCTGAGATCTTTCAGAAGATCCCCCATGTATTTGTAAAACTAGGGCCCGTCTTCCAGCCCTAATGACCTCCTCAAAACGTGTGAGGTACTCCCTGAACTCCGGTACTCCAATGGAGACAAGGTTAGCATCATTAGACTGAGCTCGATGTGAATGATGTCTCCTAGATCCACCGTTCATCGTCTGTAGAACAACACTCTCTGCAACCTCCTCGTGTATCTCCTCCACCACTGGTGGATCAGCAGCGGGAACTAGTCCTTCATCTACCACACCAGGAGGGCGGGGTGGGCTACCTCTACCTCTGCCTACATCGGCAGTAGCTCTAGTCCGAGCCATCTACGGGGTATGCACACCTAACTTATAAGGCTCTATATAGGCTATATGTATAGATATATATATATATACTCAACACATACATATACATAATCCATAATACATATATACATAACTATACTGCAGATATCCATAGAAGGAGTGACGACTTCTCGTACATCTAACCCAAAACCATACTTAAAACCAAAACCTTGAAAACGTTAGACCCCATATGGGTTCTGTTTATTTTACCTATCAAACCTTATTGCAGGTAGCAAGTGCCATTGTTGTCAACCTAAGGCTCTGATACCAACTCGGTAACACCCCGAATCCGTGGGACTCGGGATACCACATTGGACTAGGATCTCACAATGGATCCTTACCCTAGCCTGACAACAAGTTCACTGGACCTTACAACATGACACTGATAGATATAAAAACAAATACATAAAACTGTATAAACTATACATCTAAAAGGTAAGACAACATAGCCGAGTATATAAACCAACACCCTCACACATGAGGTAACAAAAGATCATCCTCACGCAAGAGGGAAAAGGTAAACAAACCCAAAAGCCCACAACAACCTATGTACGAGACGTCCTCGGCTTGCCACTCTTCTAAATCACCCAGTAGTATGCCTATCCTGTGGGGCATCTATAACATGGTAATAAAACATTAGCTATCCATACACATATATAGAGTTATGTATAAGCACAATCACAATGAAGAAACGATAAACACATTAGCATGTTTTCACTCATTTACCCATTTAATCATCTCAATATAATGGTCAGTCACTCAAATCGTATATATATACACACACACACACACACAGATATATATATATATATATATATATATATATATATATATATATATATATATATGAAACTATGTGACACGAGGACCGATACATCCTCGCCTCTGAGCCTGCTAGCCAGCTGCACAAGTATCGGTCACACAATCCGTGTACCCTGTGGGAGTGGATTGTGCCCTTCCTGTAAAGTCAGTCTGGCCTGACATGAGAGAACCTCCCAGACTCCACGGCGGGATGAAAGGGAAAGGTTATCACAGCCACGCATACAAGGCAATCAATGGAATATAGGTCGGTATAAAAAACATCTCATGCTATCATATCAAACATATAATCACAAACCACTCTTGCAAACACCAAATATAAGAATGGTAGCTAAGTAAGTCCTACGGACTTACCTCAACCTCATATGAAGCTCAACTAAAACTTGATCACCTCAACACTAGAGGAACAACACAGCCTATAGACAAGGCATAAAGAGATGTCACATCTCTTATCAAGCAAAGGGTCACAACTAGACCCAAAGGGATCCATAGGGATCATATACATCCTATAACCTCGAATAATATGCTAAACCTTAAAGCCACATCATAGCATATATCCAACTCATCATACCATCATCAAACTAAAAATCCCATAATTATCAGAATAATGTAACGAGCACAATAGAAATTCCAATCATCCATTTTAACCAACTTAAGGTCAATTTATACTAACCCGCAATACGGAAAACGAATAAATTATGTAATATTGAAAATGAATTGATACCTTCGCTTCACCTCTCGCTTTGTTCGCTCTGAAACTTTGAACAGGAATGTGAAATGAGAGTTTGAAGTAAACTGCCTCTTCTCATTTGTCTTTAGATATAATATATATATGCTGATAGTGGAGACATTAGCCTTCTTTCATCCTTTTACAATGTAATGTATTATAATATATATGGATAAAGTACACATCACAAACTGACTTTACATTTTCTCAGTAAGTTGCAATTTCTAATTGCATCTGCCGCCTTCCATATATATATATAACGTTTATCCAATTTATTTAATTAAAACGCGGTAATATTTTCCGGTCTCTAAACTTTATCAAATTGGAATAGAAAATCCGGAATATTATCGGGATAATTAATCCGTAACTATCTCGTAAAAGAGGCACTCCTAAGCCACCTTTCTTAATCGCTAAGAATCAAAATAGCGACTCTTTTGTCCATTTTGTCTTTTTACATTATTTCACATCTAGGACATATCCGATATCCCGATCATATCTCTCAACTGCAAATTTATTTATTGGAGCTCTCAAATGCTTCAAATAACACCGGTTGTTACATGTGCGAACAAGCATCACGGATCAGGAACGAAACGGTTTCTAGAAGTTTATAACTTCTAATCTCAAAGATCTCTAGGAGATTTACACAAGCTAAGGGCTCAACCTTAGTCTTACAGCAACTCAGGGAACAAGGACCAACGACAAGGAACCAAGAATGGAACGAGGAAAGGAATTAAGGAAGCAACTCACCAAAGACGGGAGTTATAACGGAGAACACCACAGGGGTGGTTGGGCAGAGGCGTAGGGGCGGCACGTGACAGAGGTGCAGGGGCGGCTCTGTGCAGGCGCGGGGGCGGATCTTCGTCAAAAGCTACTGTCGGGCTTCTCTTCGACAGATCTCAAAGCAGGGGCAACCAAATTCGCACTTTTAGTTCCAACACGTCAAGACTCAACTCCCAAGAGCCTAAGAACAACAAAAGATCAACAACGGAACGTTCCACAAGAATCAAGGATCAAACTTGATTCTTGGAGAAGAAGAAAAGAACAAAAACGAAGAAGAAAATGAAACAGAAGTAGAAAGCATGCAGTAACAGTAAGAAAGTGAGGAAGAAACGAGAAGAGATAAACATACATGTTCAGCAAGGTCGCAGGAAGCAAGGGGGCTGCAGCTCTTAGGGTTGAAGAAGATGTATGCACGAAACAAGGAAAAGAGGAAAAGACGGGAATATAAAGGGACGGGCTTGAAAAATAAACGGAAAGGAGTATGGAGTATAGAAAGAAGATCAGAAAACTGGCCCATAAGATAGAATATCCGATATTCTATCTTTGTAAGGAAGATAAAAAGGACGGAAGAAAGATCGGGCACGATCTGTCGTCATCCGTAGGGGCGGATGACATCATCCGCAAGGGAGGCCGGTCGCAGGGACAGCCCTCTTCACCGTGGGGGCGGTGAAGGCAAAAACTAGGATCTTACAAGGAGAAGAGCCTATTGTTGAAGAAACGCAGCCGCGAAATCAAGCTGGAGCGCCTACGGAGATGTTGTAACTGCCCCTGCGGCCTCAAGTTTCACCCTTGCGGTGGTCGGGCGTCTTGGTGCTGCCCCTGCGGTGTCTTGGGTCTGCCTCTGCGGCATTGAAGATCCGCCCCCATGGTCGAACAGCAAAAGGTCGTCTTCTTCGTCTCTAACTGTAGATCCTATGCTTCAATAACCTCCTTCTCTTGTTGGGTCTTCTCCAAACACCAACCACATAACCGACGCTCTTCTCCATGACCTAAACGTTACAGGAACACATGCATGCAAATGATTAAGAAGAGCTCTCTTTTAAAGCTTCAACCATGGAAATGGAGAAGGAGGAAAGAAAAAGAAGATGAAGATAACAGTTGGGAAGAAGGAGAAAGGGAGGAGAGAATGCTTACCAAACTAAATCCCAAGATCTCACACTACAGGCCATAACCAAAGCTCCAAGGAGAATAGAGAGATAAGAGAGCACAAAGAGGAAGGAAGTGTGAAAGAGAAGAACGTGAATGAGATTGTGAGGAGAGAGGAAACCAAGCTGCACAAGGGGAGGGGAACAATGGGTCAGCTAACCTCCTTGTCTCCTCAATGAAACAACGAAAAGTCCAAAAGAAAAAGGCGAGATAACGGAAGGTCGGAATGAGATTATGGAATAAACCTGTAACTCAACAACTCGTGCCTGCGGGAAAACAAAGTCGCGCTTGCGGGAAGATCGATAACTCGCTCGCTAACCGGAATTAAAAATCCGTACATCACATTTTGGTGCTATTCCATGAGGGATAGTACGAGCCCAACTTTGGAGGAGATTTTGGTAGCATGCGAGTTTACCAATGTTTTTTTGAGAGCATCAAGTTTACCTCCACAGAGGAGTGTAGATTTTGGCATTGATCTAGAGCCCGGGACGAGACCAATCTCGAAGGCTCCTTACCTTATAACTCCTATCAAGATGCTTGAGCTTAAGAAGCAGCTCGAGGAGCATGCGAGACACTTAAGGATCGTACTCCAAGTCTTGCAGGATAGAGTGCTTTACTTCTAACTCTCTAAGTGTGAGTTTTGGATGTCCGAGGTAGCATTCCTTGGTCACATCGTTTAAGCTGAAGGGATCAAGGTAGATCAGGAAAAGATCGAGTCAGTAGCATCGTGGCCCCCTCCTAAGAACATTAAGGAGGTACACATCTTCTTTGAATTGACGGCTAGTACCGGTGTTTTGTGGAGGGCTTGTCAGCTATTACCTGACCTCTCACTTCCTTGCTGAGGTAGTATACGAGATTTGTATGGCCCGAGCCATGGCTGCAGAGCTTCAAGGAGCTGAAGAAGAGGTTGACCTCTGCTCCTATCTTAGCTCAGCCAGAGGGCATCGAGGACTTTGTGGTTTACAGCAACGTATCCAAGCTTGGCTTGGGATGTGTTTTGATGAAGAGGGGTAAGGTGATTGCTTACCCGTCGAGAAAATTGAAGACATGCAAAGAGAATTACCCTACATATGATCTTGAGTTACCTACTGTTAATCACACGGAGAAGGCGAATATGGTAGCTGATGCCTGTAGTATGAAGACTCCCTTGGAGATGGCGATCGTTAGGCTGACAACTTAGTCACAATTATAGTGAGACCTTGCTTGGCAAGAGATGGAAATCCACTTTCCAAATTCCGACAACCACCTATTCACCTTGTAGATATTACCTGATTTGTTGGTAAACATCCGACATAAGCTAGATAGATGCGCATCTTTGACACAGATCCGAGCCCAGATGTCTCGAGGATAGGCGACACAGTTTACAGTAGGTGCCGATGGGATCTTGAGATGCCAAGAGCGTGTATGTGTGCCCTCAGATTGAGAGTTGAGATAGTGGATCCTACAAGAGGCTCACTCTTCACCTTACTCGGTGCACCCCGGTGCGAGTAAGATGTATCAGAATATCATATGCGTTTTTTTGTGGGGAGGTATGAAGCCAAAGGTGACGAGATATGTAGCTCAGTCTGCGACTTGTCAGCAGGTCAAGATCGAGCATCACCAACCAAGAGGAGAGCTACACCCACTTCCCGTCCCTCAGTGGAAGTGGGAGGACATCTAGAAGGACTTTGTTACCGGTTTAAGACCGAGCCAAGGTTTTGATGCCATCTGGGTTATAGTAAATCGACTAACGAGAACCACATATTTCCTTCCTATCAAGGAGACGTGGCTGGTAGGTCGATTAGCGGAGGAGTTCACTAGACAAATAATGAGACACTATGGAGTACCTAGGACTATAGTCTGTAATAGAGACGGACGGTTCACTTTGAGGTTCTGGCAGCAAGTGCATGCCGCGCTAGGTACGAGCTTGCAATTCATGACTGCTTATCATCCTCAGACCGATGGTCAGTTTGAGTGGCCTATCTAGACTCTAGAGGATATGTTGAGAGCCTACATGTTAGATTGGGGGCAAGTGTGGCCAGATCACCTTCCCTTAGTGAAGTTTTTGTATAACAACAGTTGGGACCCTTCGATCAAGATGGCTCCTTATGAAGCTTTATACGAACAAATATGTCATACCCCGCTGTGCTGGGACGAGCCGAGTAGTGCTAGCGGTGTAGCACCTGAGTATATACAAGATGATATGGCTCGAGTAGCATTGATTCGAGAGAGATTGTTAGCAACACAAAGTCGTCAGAAGTCTTATGCAGACGACGAGGCTAAAATCTTATGGTCGTTGTGTTTTAACTTTAGTCAAAGTAGAATTCCAAATTTTACACTTAACCGATTATATAGTGTAAGTAAGGGTCGAACCCAAGAGAGTTATAGTCAAGTTGTTGTTATATTTAATTATCAATTGGTAACCAAGGGGGGGTTGGATTGTAGAAATCAGACAAGACAAAAGCAGTTAATAACAAGCAAAGATGATGATAATAAGGATGATTTAAGAACTACACTAGGTTAGATCTTAGCATTCGTACTACTTGGTTGGTTCTTTTTAGACGCAATTCACCAATGTTCTCATCTTGATCTTATATATGTCTTAAGCCAACTGGCAATAACACAGCTTATTGATCCGTAAACCTACAAGATTTAAGACACAAGTTAGCATTCAAATAAAGATAAAGAGATATAAAGAAGATAAACAACCCATTAATCTTACTTTATAGTTATGTTCCTTTCCCTTAGATAATTACAACCATCTTTTACCTAGGGGTTTGCTACTAGATTAAGGACCCGAACCCAGAATCGATTAACCCTAGCCTTTTGTATGCAAATGTTCACTTAAGGTGATCAATCTGAGTGAGAAAAGACATGCAAACACAAGTTAAAGCTCAAGGAAACATAACACAAATGGCTACTGAATTAAACTTCTAATACAAAGACTTATGTTCGCCCCTAAACGTGCGTGCAAATAAGCTTTAAATTTATAAAACTAGAATCAAGCAAGCGAACCCGCAGTGTACGGATCGGCGTAGATTAGCAAGTATTCCAGAGTATCGAACACAGGGATTTGGGGAGAAACAAATTCGATTTCAGATTATCAAGCAGGTAAATGTAAGAACTTTGCAAATTATTGGGAAAACAACAATCCTAAAGATCCAAGTATCCAGCTGTGGCAATTGATTCAAGATATTCTTAATGATATAAAGACAGAGTTGAGATATGCAAAGGTATGCTAATGTAAGATAATCGTACGGTGAAGTTCCAAAAACCTTATATGACTCACCTACAAGACAATCTCTATACAGGTTGTTGAGGCTTCAATATAGAAAGGTTCTAAAGGCAAGAATTAATGTCAAATACCCAAACTTGTAATCCAAGGATCAAGACTAACTTAACCGATTACGGTTGTGACACTCACAATCGAGGTAGAGGTTGTTGAGGCTTCACTACCACCTAGAAAAGGCAAGCCTAAACTAAGTTAAAGCAAATCTTTAACTTTGGATTAAAGTAAAAGCAGGTTCGTAAACTTAAGGGAAATTACGGGTGGATCTTGAGATTCCACGACCGTGGAACTCAAGAACAAACCGTGATTTAGGGTTCGTCGATGATTCTCTCTAACTCTCAGGGTCTAATCTGTTTACGATCAATCTATCATTATCTAAGCCACAACTATCAACCCTTCACCTTAGAATTGTTAAGGGTTTTTAGCCAACAATCATCATTATGATATCAAATTCAAAGATTGAAAGATTGAAAGATGAAAACTTCTGAAAACTTTCAATAAACTTCAAACCAATGTCAATGTCACAATCAAGAATGAATATTGTCAATAGATTCCGAATAAGGCAAACAAACACAATCTTAGGAAAGAAGGAAGAACGGGATGTCAATCCGTCTTCTAAATCAAACCTAAACAAGAAGAGAATTCTTCTTGCAACAATCTTCCAAAAACTTCGATCTTCCGTCAATCCGGAAATCTCCACAGCAATCTCCACCAAAAGTGCGAGATTAGGGCAACTCTAAGGAAAGGGAAAAAATTCGTCTTTTGCAAGAACCGCCAAAATCTCCAAAGTGAAGGTGCAAGCATAACTCTAAAACGAGGTCGCCAAGTGCGTCTAAGCGGGGGTAAGTGAGGATGACGGAATCTCCCTTCGTCCGTCTTTTTATAGGGCAAGATAAAATATCGGCCCGGCCCAATCTTCAAAAGATCGTGGCTTCAAAATGTGGCGAAAAAGATCGCCAAGATCACGGTCGTGGAAGGTTCCACGACCGTAATTTAGAGCGTGGGAATCAACACGGTTTGAACCATGGATTCCACGACCGTAAAAGCTCTTGGAATGAATCACGCTTCTCCTGCAGGGTTCCACGGCCGTGGAACTTGAACGTGGTTTGTAGTACGGCCGTATTTTAGTGCGTGGTTTAGGGCAAGAACGTGATTCTTCCCTAGCCTCGTGCATTCCTGAAGTTAACATCCATTTTGCTCCTAAGAATGCCCTCAATCCATGGACACACTCAATCAACTCATCTTTGCTCGATTCCGTTCGGAAATGGCTCTCAATCACCTATAATCAACATAAAGCTAGTGTAGACATCCATATCGACAATATAGGCAAACTAGCTCACAAATGCAACAATGCTAAATCAAAGACTATCAATACGAATCGAAAACACTTAGAAAACGTGCCTAAAATATCACAATATTTCATGCTAACAAATAACCCCATACTTAACACTTGCTTGTCCCTAAGCAAGGTCTTTCGAAAGCTTTAAAACAAGAGTTAGGATGAAATATGTGTACCTTCTCAAAGCAATACTTCTATTGGAGGAATGTGCCTTCTAAAGAATAGATCCTTCTCAAATCTTGCTTCAATCGTTTATAAGACTTTCATACACTTAATCAAAGAGTAAAGAGCAAAGAAAACTCATGAATCAATCAAACTTCCATACAAGCATCATAACCCTTCAAACATTATCAAAATCAATCATAAGAAACTTCAATTTAGATCACCAAGTCATATAGCATTCTTTTGATCTTAAGGACTTTCAAAGAAAAGGTCTAGAATGTGGAAACGGAAGGAAACTTCAAGGAATGTGGTGCATGAATCCGGGAAAGTGGACAACTACTCTTCTTCGTCTTTTGCGGTTTCCGCAACACTTCAACTTAGAGCTTCGCTCTTCTTCCTTTCATTTTTCGACTTTACTTTTGGAGTTATGGACAGAGGTGCACAAAAACCGAAGCCTAGGAGATTGGCGTTTCTCAATTTTTACGAGATGCCTCAAACCCTTAGCGCACATACCATAATCTGCTAGGAATATCGCTCAATCCGACTTTGGCAAGACACAAACACCCGGGTATGTGAATGGTGCCGAGTTACTCATTATCATGATTGACTTCCCCAAACCTAGAATTCCTTTCTATTCTTTTGATTGCAAATAATTGCTCTCATGGCCCTCCCACATCAAACATGCCTTTTTCATTCACTTCTCCAAATTCCCGGATAGGTAAAGGAGGTCAATATTTCAATGAGGAGCTAAAATGATCAAAGAAAGAAGAAAGAAAAATCGAATTGCCTTAATCATCTCAACAAGAAGTATAAGAACTTATAGTGTGATTTCAACTTCAATTTCTCAACATGATTTAGGTAACATTCATCACATTATAAAACTTGCAAAAGAGGCATAATCAACTCATTCAATTTCTTTTCAATTCACTAATCTTTTAAGCATGCAATTGTCATCAAACTCAATTCACAAGTGGTGATTATCATAGAAATCATCTCAATTCATAGAAGCACAAATGAAACGTGAGTAAGAGTTATTACAAACTTTTCTACCTCCTTCAGCCTTATTATAGGGAAAAATAGGGTTACAAGAAAGCCCGATATCTATTGCTGACGTGGCAAATATAACACGTGGCAACGTCATGGAAATCACGGTCTAGTGTAACATTCCACGGCCGTGGTTTAGGGCATGGAACTCTATGCTGCTCTTCAACATCACTTTCCACGATCTCAATGCATAAACCACGGTCGTGGTTCTCTTGGTTTGACCGTGGAAACTCAAAAGCCTTTGTGAAAGCCTTTGTTTCGTAAAGTTCCATAATCATGCTCCTTCCTTAGCTTCTCCAATGCATCTTCTTGAAATCTAGCATGATCAAATACTCCTATTCCTTCGCATAAGCTCCAATTCAAGCCTTTATTCACCTATAAACATAACAAAGCGTGTGCAGATCTCTATATCGACAAAATATGTGAATGTGCTCATAAATGCTTCAAACTCATATCCATGTACACATCTAAAAGGGAAAAACAATCAAAACAAGTGCCTAAAATATAGTCATATTTCTTGCTATCACTCACTTATGTGGCCAAGGCATTGGAGCTTGGTTTCTCGAATTGTCGCTTAGCTGAAGGTGCCCGTCCTCTTGGCTCGTAGAGATTGGTTGCTAGACAGGTCTTGATTCCTAGAGGTATAGGTACTTTGAATGTGTCCATGGAATGGGCAAGGACGCCATCAAGGAAACCAGTTGAGATTGAGTTGAAGTCCGAGTACACTATTCGGAACAGGAGAAACTAGAAAGAGACCTTCGAGCACTACTTTGATGAGATGGCTCCTCCGACTGCGTATTATGATGATGATGATGATGATGATGGAGATAACGATGAGGAGGATGACTATGAGGAGGGAGTTACAGCATACCCGTCTTCCATGCTAGAGTTTGAGAGCGATACATACAGCGGCCATGCTACAAATGCTATGGATACAGACACACATGGTGCTGGACCAAGCAGGAGTAGTGGAGGTGCAGATGAGACCGAGGATTAGATGAAGGCTCCCCGTCATTCATTTGCTCATACATCCAGCCATGGGAGAGGACGTGGGAACGGATCTAGACTCCACTGGCATATGGGAGCATTGATTTCTGGCAATCGAGGCTTGTGTACCGACTACAAGGCACTCCACACTGATTTCGAGACCCTCAGCACCCATATTACTTAGTACCGGGAGGTGACGGACGCACGACACTCTTCTTATGATGGTTAGATGAGGGACTTGTACTACCATACCTTCGGGACATTCTATGACCATGGAGCTCCGAGATATCCCTGTCGACTGCCACCACTGATAGTTGAGGATTGAGGCATCACTCCCTTTTACATTGTAAGTATTTTTCTCCATCTTATGCTTGACTTTCACAACGGTACAATGTGAAGGTTAAGTATGGGGTGGGGGTACTTACAATCTCTTTCCTATTATCGCACTTTATGTACTTTGCATTGCACTTTATGACTTGGCTTGTAATTACTCTTGCACTATCGTTTTCCACTATGACATTTGCATTGCATGCTTTCATTCAAAAATTTTTGAGTTTGTCAAAAATTTTAGTGCTTCTTATGATGGAAATGACCTTTATAATGATGATTGTGATGTGGAACAGGGCAAAAAGATGACTTAGCTATGTTGAGATTTCAATGGTAACATGAATGAGTTTGATTATCTTACTTGAATACATGTATGATTCATATGATCTTGATGTCTTGATAGGAGAATGATATAATGATCGAAGCTATATTATAAGTTCTTATGCATTATGTTGGAATGACCAAGGAAATTCGCTTCTTTTCTTTTTCATATCTTGTTCCTGCTAGCTCCTCAATGAAATATTTGACCTCCTTTTGACCATCCAGGAATTAGGATAAGTGGTTATGTAAGGCATGTTTGATGTGGGAGCGCCATTACATGTTAAGTGAAAGTTTAGAAAAAAAATAGGATTTGGGGACGTGGAACATGAGGATGAGTAGCTCGGCACCATTCACATAGCCGGGTGTTTGTGTCTTGCCAAAGTCCGAATGAACGACAAGTCCTAAAGGGATATGGTATGTGCATCAAGGGTTTGAGGCGTCTCGAAAATTGAGAAACGCCAATCTCCTAGGCTTCGATTTTTGCGCACCACTGTTCATACTCTCAAAAAGTAAAGTAAAAGAAAAGCAAATTTTACATGCAAAGCATGTGTGGTAAAGTTGTGTTCTTAAAGCTCTTGTTGTGTTGTTCCTCTTTCCCCGATTAGCACCACATTACCTAAAATGATTTCCCACCTTTACCACGTTTCTTTGACCTGTTTTTGATTGGAAGACCTTGAGACCTTTGTGCACATGTTTAAGGCTTCATGACTTAGATTTGTTTGACATTGATTATCTCTACACCTTTATCATGTCTTTTATTTATGTCTTTGAGTAAGAAATGATGGTTTGTCCCGGATACGGTTATTATTGATGCATACTTTGTCCTCCTATGTCTTGAAGCATTACTTTGACGGCAATCCAAAAGAAGAAGCACTTTTCGAAAAGTTTTTGAGTTTTTCGCATCATATAATCCATGACATCTTGTATTCTAGATTTGAACTTTGCTTAGGGACAAGCAAGAGGCAAGTATGGGGTATTTTGATGACATGAAATATATGGCATTATAATCATGCATATTGTGGAGGTGTTACCTCAATTTCCCTTGCATTCGGAGAGATTTGTGTACCTTTAAGGTTTATTTCATTTATATTTCGGAAATAGAGGTCTACACGAGTTTTGGTTAAATTATAGGTAAATTTGATAGAATTGGAAGAAAAAGTGGAGTAAGGAGAAGCTAAGGTCAATAAGGAAGCTTAAGGAACCTTTGAGGAGTCATGAAGAGCAAAGAAAGTGCGTAGATTGGTCATAAAAGGAAGGAAGGAAACAAGTCAAGAGGCGAGCACTTTCTGTTGTCAAAAATCGGGTCATTTATACATAAACCAGACGATTTTCCTATAGGAAAAATTGGACGAGTTATCCCCTAGATCGACCGAGTTTTTCTTGTAACCGTCTAAAAATATTACGTTCGAAAGCCCATTGCTTTTGGGCTTGAGAAGTGATATGTCAAGCAGCCCATTAGTGGAGAAGTATACATTGGAACCCTGGGAACCAAAACCAGGGGGTTCGCAGAGAAGAAGATTTACAAGTTTTTATGGAATTGAAGATTCTTGCAGAAGAGGATTGTAGGAAAGGAACAGAAGTCAAGATTCAAGGAAGTTGTGAGATCTTTTGTTTCCTTTTTGTTATTGCGATTTGTGAACATATTGTTAAGTGCTTTGAGAGATTCTTTGAAAGATTTTAAGGATTGATTACAGATTTGGAGATTCTTTGGTTTTTATGCAAAGTTTTGTTTTTATTTTGTTTTCTTTATTCAATCTTGATTTTGATTCAAAGATGAAAATGATTGGCTAAAAACCTTGTGATTTTTGGGAGAATAGTTGATGATTGAGGCTTGGATAATTATATACTGAACTCATTTAACTATTTGGACCTTGAGAGTTGAGATTTTACCTTTGCGACACCGGAAAATCGGACTATTCTTGAGCAGATCGGCCGAGTTTTACCAAGAAAAACCCGAGTTTTCCCTCTGACGTCCTTTAACTGCTTTATCCTTTAACCAAAGTTAAAACTTGCCTAAATCCTAACCTTTCCTAACCTTCCTAACCCCTATCCAAGTGCAAGAAGAGACTTCATCATCGATTCTTCAGTTGGTAGCCAAAGTTTGCAAGATTTAAGTTATAGAGAGACTCAACATCCTTTATTAAGGTTTAATGTGCCTTTCATCCTTACCTTCGAGAGTCATATCCTTGGGTTTGGGTGGATATTTTGAGTGTTAATCCTTCCTTTGAGTACTCTTCTTGATGAGACTCAACATCCTTCGGGTTGAGAGCTTCTAAGTTGGGATAAGTGAGTAGTGGAACTTCACCGTACATTATTCCTTTCTTCGACACACATAACCTTGGCAATGCCAACTCTGTCCTTTGATCTTTAGAAGTGTCTTGAATCGAAAGCCGCAGTTGAATACTTGAATCCTTAGAATCATTTGTCTCCTACATATTTACAAGAGCTTTTGCATCTTGCCAAATATTTTGAAATCGATTTTATTCTCACCAAATCACCGAGTTCGACTCTGGAATTTCTTGCCTTACCACAGGTGATCCGTACATTGCGGGTTCGCTTTTACATATGTTCTAGATATAAATTTAAGACTTTGACGCACACACTTTTGAGCGAACATTCTCTGTCCTTCTTGAAAGTTTACCAGGATCTCTTGGTGCTTCATTAGCCTTGTTGAAAACTTGATGTTCTAAGGCTTTTTGTGCCTTCAAAAATGAGTTCGTAGAATTCTCCATAGCGTTGAGCTTTGACATAATAGCTTCCAGCACAAAATCCGTTTTCTCCTTGGGCTGCTTGGATGAGCTTGATGACGGCTCTTGGCTCCTCAATGGAGTAGAAGAAGAAGAAGAAGAAGAAAGAGAAGAAGGGGGGGGGGGGGGGGTTTAGAGCATTTTCAACATGAGAATAAGGGTTACCGGAATTTTGTTTATTTGTTCTCGAATTGTTGTTGAAATTCCTGTTGTTGTTGTAATTGTTATTCCTCGGCCCTTGATAGTTTCCTCTCCCCAGGTATACAACATCTTGCTCCCTTGATGCTTTAGTTTGAGCTAACAAAAGCTCCTTCAAAGTCTTGACTTCATTGTTGAGCTTAGTGAGTTGAGCAGCACTTGAATTTGTAAGACTCATATCCGGAAAGCTAACTCGCTTCTCTCCATCTGCAACTCTTCGATTGGAATACTTCTCCATGTGTAAAGTTTGCTTCTCAATAAACTCTCAAGCTTGATCAACCCGTGTATACATAAAAGCTCTAGCAGAAAGTGATTGGATTTTGAATTGAGTTTCCTCATCCAACCCCTTGAATTAAATCTCTAGCAACTCAATCTTTGGAATCCCGTGGATAGGGCAATCCAACAAAAGGTCCTTGAACCTCTCCCATGACTTGAACAAACTTTCTTTATCCTTCATTAAAAAAGCATTGATATTACCCCTCAATTCAGCGGTTTTTGATGGGGAAAGAACTTAGTAAGAAACTCCGTAGTCATCTCTTCCCATATGTTAACTCTTCCAGCTGGAAGAGATTGATACCAAGCTAGCGCCTTGTCTTTTAAAGAGAAGTAGAAAGGCCTTAACTTGTAGTTGTTGTTCTTCACTCTTGATGGTCTCAACGTCTCCATAAGAATCTCATACTTTTGAATGTGTTGATGCGGAGATTCTTACTCCATGCCTTCAAATTGACATTGTCGAATCATTGTAAGGACTTGAGGTCGAAGCTCACAACCATGCTCAGCTAGATCTCCTAGATTAACCCCTGGACGCCGCACTTGTTGATGCGGGTCCATCCTCTAACTTAGGGTTTGCGGTGCTCTAGCAAAAAAGGTTATCTCGGTAAAACATATCCGGCAACCGAGGTGGTGGATGTATCTCAGCCGAGGCAACTAGGGCATGATCTTGCCTCGGTCCAACAACTAGGTTCGGTCGAGGTTGGATCTGGGCTCGTAGTGCGACGAAATATGCTTGAATCTCTTCTATTCTTCCACGAATCTCTTCTTTCTCTGTATGTAATTCTTCTTTACTCAGACAAAGTTAATCTAATGCATCCTTCAATTCGGCTTCAAGATCTCGATTATCTTGGTTAGCCATCTTAGCTTCTTTCAATCTCCTTTTGTACGTCTTTTCTGGTTCGGGGGCGTAGGGAACGATTTCTTTCCCAGCACGAGTTCATCGCATAAACCTAAAGAAAGATCCTGCAAAATCACTCAAGTAAACTAATCAATAGCAACAAGGCCAGCAGCCCTAAAAGTCAAAAGACGAACTTGGTCTTGACCAAGTCACCGGCAACGGCGCCAAAAACTTGTTCGCTCTCAGACGTGTGTGTATGGTGAACGATATAGCTTTAAATTTAAAACCTAAAATATAAGCCTGAAACAATATACGAACCCGCAGTGTACGGATCAATTGTAATAACAGCAAATACACCAGGGTCGATCACACGGACTATGGTGAAACAAAGCACGGCAATTCAGGTTGTCAATCAAAAGCATGCAACAAAGCAAAGGTATCAAAAATGATGTAATAATTAGATAAAGGAATGCAAATTCTAGAGGTCAAAGCATCCAGTTGTGGTTCCAACTCAAGATCTGAAGGGATAATGTGGAAAAAACCGAGGTTTGCAAGGGAAGGTATTTCTAAGGTGGGAATAGACCACCGGGTAAGTCTCACTACTCACTATCCCAGACCAAAGATCCTCTCACCGGGTAAGTCTCAAGGAACTAAGGAAAGGAACTATAATCTCAAACCAACACACCACCTAAGGGGATAGAACTAACCTTTACCGGTTTAGTCTCAAGCTAACTCACAAAGGTAGGATGAAGACACACTCAAACCCCAATAAAGGATAAACCTTTATTACCTTAAACTCATCATCATAGGTATAAAATCAAAGGAATCACCGTGTAAGTCTCATCCTAGGCTTGCGTATGGACCAGGAAAACTGCAACAATGATAGGATTTGTCAAACTAAAACCTAAACTCAGGTATGGATCAGATAAGGAAACGCCTCGCTCAGTTCATGTCCGATCTCGGTCGAGATGTTCTATGAACGGACCGAGGTGAGGTTCGGTTAAGGTTTGGGTCGAGCTTTCAAGGTCCACCAACCTAAGTAAAGGCTCATTCTTTCGTCGTCTTTTCCACAACCTTCAGCCAATCACCCTAGAATAGCACAAAAATTTAGCCAATAATCATCATGACAACAATAATCAAATATATAAGAAAAGATGCAGTATCAAAACAAGAAAACCTTAACACAAAGGTCTCAATAATCACTTGATAGCATGAATTATAGTCTATATTTTGAGGTTTGTTTGGACGTTTTATCTTCAATAATCTGCATGTTAGCATGTATAATATGTGATTATATTACCATTTCATCTACCTTTGCGGGAATCGAGGTCTACACCTAGTTTTGCTGTAATTGCAGGTAAAATAGTACGTTTTGCATCAAAAAAAGAGCAAAAGGAGTCATAAGTAATTTGGAGCTACATTGAGGAGCATAAGGAACCATCCAGGAAGCATAGCCATGGATGAAAGATTCACTTTGGACCAGTTTTGAGAGATTTCACATTCAGTTATGATTCACCTCGGTTGACCAGAGACGCCGACTCGACCGAGGCGAACACCTAGGACGCGGCAAGAATATTTTATTCTTGCCTGAGATCTTTTATCTTTGGAAGGTGATCTTATATTTTTTGGGCTTGGCTCCTGGAAGGAAGAAGATCATATATTTTACCTATATTTATGGGAAAAGATCATTCTAAGATATTTTATCTTTGAAGGGTTATTTTCCTATAAAAAGGGTTGGATTTCCACAAAACAAACATCCTGCATAGAGTCGGACATCCCGCATACAACCCGCTTACACCGAAAAATCCACATTCAGTTAGGAATCACGCAGCAGCTACACTCCAGTGGGGAGTTTTGAAGAACCTTTTTGAAGGTTGAAGGAAGATTGAAGGTCATAGCTTTTATAGCTTTTTGAAGGGTTTTGTAAGATTGTCTTCAATTCCCCTTCTTTGTTGTCTTGTTTTGTTGGATTGTTATCCAAGGAATGCTTTGTTGTGATATTTGATTCAGTTATTGAAGTCTTTTTCATTAAATTCTTCTTGTTCAAATATTCACCTTCTTCCCATATATTTAATACTTTCATAATGATGATGAGTGGCTAATTTCCTTGTGTGATTCTAGGGTGATTGGCTGAAGGTTGTGGGAAAAACAATGATAGAATAATCTTAGATTCCAGTAGGATCCTAAAAGTTCGAGTCTTTAACCTTAACCCTAAGCATCTCGCTCAGTCGATGAACATCTCGGCCGGGGTGGAATCTGGCTGACCGAGGTGACTTATCTGATCCTAAATCGAGAGTTAAGTGTTAGAGTTTGCCAAATTCTATTCTTATTATACCTTTCCTGGTTCAAAGCAAGCTTAGGATGAGACTTACCCGGTAATTCCTTAGTTTGTGTACCAACGATCATAAGTGTAGGTAATAAAGGTTTATCCTTTATTGGGGTTTGAATGTGCTTCCATCCCATCTTTGTGAGTTAGCCTGAGACTTACCCGGTAAAGGTTGATTCTATTCCCTTAGATGGTGTGTTAGTTCGAGGTAATAGTTCTTTATCAAAATTCCTTGAGACTTACCCGGTAATAGGAGTTACGGTTTTGGATTAGTGAGTAGTGAGACCTACCCGGTGATCTACTCCACTTTAGTAACACCTTCCCCTTGCAAAAATCTCAGCTTTGTCCGCTTATCTTTAGATCTTGAGTTGGAACCACAACTAGATGCTTTAATCCCTAGAATTGCATATTTGCTTATTTGACTTCTTATTCATCTTTGATTGTGTTAATTTCTCTTTGTGGTTAGTATTCACGAAGCTTACTGTTGTTGACTTTGTTTCACCGAATCCCTGTGATCGACCCTTGGAATTTCTTGCTTTTTACTACGATTGACCCGTACACTGCGGGTTCGCATCCTTGTTTTAAGCTTAAGTCTAGGGTTATAAATTTAAAGCTTGCACACACCGTTTGGAGCGAACAAGTTTTTGGCGCCGTTGCCGGGTACTTGGTCTAGACCAAGCCGGTTGCGGTTTGCTTTCGGGGCACTTGCCCCTGTTGCTACTAACTACTCTTTCTATGAGTTTTGTAGTTTTCAGGATTTCCGATCACTACATTTGATCCAGCCTGGATAGCAAGACAAAGTTCTAGGGCGGACCATTATGAATACTTGGAGGAGAAGTACTCCTTCTATTGGTTCAACAATGAATGGGAAAGAGAAGAGGCCATTCAGCATGAACTTGCGATATGGGATGAGAAGAATGTCCCTAAAAACATTTATGAGCAACCTTTTGAAGACTCTCTCGAATCAAGATTGGAGAAGTTGATGAAGAAGGTGGAGGAGCTCAAGGAAAGCACCCTATCCTATGCTAAGCCGAAAGAGGAGCATAAGGAGGTGTTGCACGTTCCAAGCATTCCTTTGGTCGAACCGGAAGTTTCTCCTGAAGCTTTTGTGGAAGTGGAGGATGTGGAAGGTCTCAATCAAACTGCCAAGACCTCGGCCGAGGTGGAGGTGATCTCGACCGAGATGGAAGAAGAATTTGTAGAACTGCGAGATGCGGCGAACCTTGGCCAAATTACTGAGACTGTGGTCAAGGTGGAAGAAAGGCCAGCTGAGTTGGGAGAGATTTCGTGTGTGGACTATCAACCCAACATGAAACTTGTCTCAAACTTTGGAGAACTTTACAAGGTAATTTCTCTTACTTCGTTTGAATTTCCTATTAAAGTTCTAAATTTCTTCAGGGATGCACCAAAGAGTTGGAGGTCTCTTCCGAAAGAAACTCCTAAGATCAAGATGAAACCTCCCTTGAAATTGTTGGAGGAAGATGCTCCTTGGATTATAAGGAGTGAAGTTAACAAACGCTTCACCGCTAAGGCAACGAAGTGTTATTTGTTCAAGTATGGGGTCATTCACATGACAAAGACCTTGTACTATCCCCAAACTGGAGATGGGGAAGCTACTAGGATTCTCGAGAAGCTATTTTCTCGATCCAGGAAAGGATGGGAGGCAAGGCTAGATTATGTCCCATTGAAGTGCAGGAAAGCTAGAAGGATTCCGGTGAGAATCAAACCGTACAAGCTTGTACGTGGGAGATCTTACCATTTGCCGGTGAAATTGGGAACCGGAACCTTTTTGGAAGAATTTTATGATAGATGTGATGAGCACTCCATGGTGTTCAAGGTACATTGAGTAATTCTATGGAGAATGGTCCAGCTAGCGACCTTAAACCAAGCGCTTCTTGGGAGGCAACCCAAGGTATTGCTTTCTTTTCCCGTTTTCTAGTCTAGTTTAGATAGTTTTTGTTTTTGCTTTGCTTTGCTTTGTTTTTGGCGTCCTAGACAGATAACAGGAGATATCTAAGAAAAGAGCATAACTGGAAGGACAGAAGTTCGAGATTTTGAGAAGGCAGAAGCATCTCGGTTATTGTCAGAGCACCTCGACCGAGTTGATTCTTGAGCAACCGAGGCGACTAGGGTTTCTGCAGAACCACCTCGGTCCAGTCAAGACCATCTCGACCGAGGTGACAGCAGATCCAGGAGCAGTATAAAAAGAAAAAAATATTCACTTTTTACTTTTTACCTTCTTCATCTCGACCGCGGCGACAGTTCACTTCGTTCTCTCTCGTTTCTTGCTCGTTTTCGAAGATTTCCGCTTCCAAACTGCGATTGAAGGGTAGAGGATCCTATTGCAACTACAGATCTGCAGAGAAATCGAACGAATCGATCGAAACGAGGTAAAAACAGTCGAAACCCTAACTCGTTCATTCGCTTCGATTTGGGCTTTGGTTGCCCCTGATTCTGCTGAGAAAAGGCTTAAGTACCCCATAGGAAGTAATTGTAGTGATTTCTGGGGGAAAAGAACTGAATTTCTGAGAATTGGAATCGCAAACTGTTGCGCCTCGGTCCAATCGAACTGCATCTCGACCGAGGTGATTCTTGAGGATAGTCAGCGACCGAGGTGATCTTACAGTGTTTGAGAGAAAATGAGTTCCGATCGTCGCCTAGCCCTCAGAGATAGATCCTCACCTTCCCCTCCTTCTTTTCTTCCCGACCTTACCGCCCGGTCATCCACGAGAGATGACGGGTAGATTATGAGCGTATAGCCAGCCGTCCAGTCATAGTACCACATTTCCTGGATGTATCAGCCTTCGATTGCCTAGGGTTAGATGGAGACCTTAGGAGGATGATTGCCACTGTTGGGCTGGATCAGTTTACTGAGATCCGAGCCCCAGCTTATTTGGAGCCGACCTTAGAGTTCGTTAGCTCCTTCTCCTACCTCCCCACAGACCAGTCTGTGAAGTACCGGTTGATGAACCGGAATTTCATAGTTCCCTTAGAGGTTTGGAGAGATATTTTCGGCTTTTCTGAGCCCACCGCCACCGACTTCCCCTCCCGATCTGTAGCTAGGGAGTTTTGGGGGCAGATTGCCCATATTACCGAGCATGGAGATAGATGGCGCCTTGGAGATTCCAGGGAGAAGGTCATCTTCCACCCAGCCTTCAGATTAGCCCATAGGATATTCAGCGAGACACTTCTGGCGCGTACTGAGATGCCCCAGAAGATCCGACAGGGCGAGCTTTTCAGCATTTACTGTATGGTCACGGGAGGTTTCCCAGACTTTGGCTTGATCTTGGCAGAGGACCTGCACAAGATCAAAGCTAAAGCGAAGGGAGATATCTGCTGTGGAGGTCTAGTCACCCATATAGCTGCTTATCACGGGATGGACCTTAGTGTATGTACGATGGTGGCGGCTCCGAAGCCGCTTGGGTTGCAGGAGATGATCACTCGGAGGATTCTAGTTCCCCGAGGTCTGACCACTCCATATGTTGCTATGCCATGGGAGCGGACTACACCACAGGGGATCCGCTGGTCTGCTCAGTTCACCGTCTATGACCCGCATTATTGGCAGACAGCTTGGGCTCCACTGATGGAGGATCATAGGGAGGCAGCAGCAGCCCCGGCTGAGGAGGAGGATGACGATGACGAGGATACTATAGACGAGAGAGATGGTGGAGTCCCGATGGATACAGGGACGGATACTGCAGGTACGAGCTCGCCACCGATCATAGATCTTGATGATGACGATGAGACTGAGCCTACACCAGCTGAGACTTCTCCGGTTAGACCCGCTAGACGCAGGAGACACGGAGTGAGAGATCGAGCTGCCCACAGACGGATCGATGACCTGACGGATCAGGTTATTAACTTGTATGCTGCATTATCGCTGGATATCCGCGAGATGCAGGAGCGGCAGCACTATCAGCACATCATGGCCCAGCTTCAGTTCGAGCGTGTCATGGGTTACCCGTTCGACCCGACGCAGTATCCGTATGTGCCACCACCACCACCACCGGATCGAGACTATTGATGAGCTGCAGGATTTTCTTTATTCTATTTTTATGCAATTCAGCTTTTTATCCGGTGAGTACTCTTGTCTCTCGACTTTTATTGACCCACTGGGACAGTGTGTCCCAAGTATGGGGTGTTTGTATTTATTTGACTACTTGATGTACTTATTTGACTACTTTTGATGTATGACATCTTATCGGATATTTTATTTATGCTTCACTACTGCATTTATGTGATTATCTGATATTACATGCACACCTACAGGTTATTTGATTGAGAAAAACTTCGAAACTGAAAAAAAAATGGTTTTAAAAAAAAAAATTTTGACCTCGACCGAGTCAGTCTTGGCCGAACGAGGCGTTTCACCTCGGTTGACCTAAGAACACCTCGACCGAGGTGGGTTAACTGAGAGTTTTCGAAAACGATTTTTGTGCTACTTATCTGGATATGACCTCAGTGAAGATCTTGTTTACTGACTGGTTTTAAATTCTTTATGTGTTTGAAAGGTTTTATAATATGTTTAAGTTGCTAAATGCTTTGTTTGAAATTATTGGCATGTTTAATACTTTGTTTTTATCCAAATTATGTTGAATTTGAAGGTTGACACCACAAGATAAGTTCTCTCACTCTCTTCCTGGAAAGACCAAGGCAATTCATTCTTCTCTCTTCTTCTTCTTGATCATGCTTAGCCCCTCATATACATTTTGCCTCCCTTACCTATCCGGGAATTTGGAAGCAAGCGAAGTGGTGAAAGCAAGTAAAGTTAAAGTTGAGAAGTGGCTGGAAATGAAAGTGTTAGAAAACAATAATAGGTTTGGGGAAGTCAATCATGAAGATGAGTAACTCGGCACCATTCACATAGCCGGGTGTTTGTGTCTTGCCAAAGTCGGATTGAGCGATATTCCTAACGGGTCATGGTATGTGCATCAAGGGTTTGATGCATCTCAAGAAATTGATGATTGCTGATTTCCTAGGCTTCGGTTATTGTGCACCTCTGTCCATACATCCCAAAAAGTAAAGTAAAAAGAAAAAGAAGTGGAATAAGCAAAGCTTATTGGTGGAAGATGTTGCAAGTCAAAGTGGAAGTGAAGTTCATCCTCTTCCCGGATTCTAGCACCACATTACCTTACATACATCCCCACCCTACACGTTTCTTGACCTTTTGGGAAGCCCTTGAGACCTTGAGCTTGTTGATTGACTTAGTGGTTTAAACTGGATTATACATGATTAATTTTGATAATTATGATTTATTATGCATTCTATGGTTTTATGCAAAGATGAACAACTTTCCTATATTTATAAAATGTTTTGAGCATATTGAGTTTTTAATTCCATGAAGTATTCTCTTAGAGTGATCTATGATTGTAACACGCCATAAAATGTTTTTGAAAGACTTTTCATTGATTTTCTTGACTTATAGTCCATTCTATCTTGTCTTCTATATGCGGAACTTGCTTGGGGACAAGCAAGGGCTAAGTATATGTTATTTTGATAGCATGAATTATAGTCTATATTTTGAGGTTTGTTTGGACGTTTTATCTTCAATAATCTGCATGTTAGCATGTATAATATGTGATTATATTACCATTTCATCTACCTTTGCGGGAATCGAGGTCTACACCTAGTTTTGCTTTAATTGCAGGTAAAATGGTACGTTTTGCATCAAAAAAAGAGCAAAAGGAGTCATAAGTCATTTGGAGCTACATTGAGGAGCATAAGGAACCATCCAGGAAGCATAGCCATGGATTAAAGATTCACTTTGGACCAGTTTTGAGAGATTTCACGTTCAGTTATGATTCACCTCGGTTGACCAGAGATTCATCTCGACCGAGGTGATCCAAAGACGCCGACTCGACCGAGGCGAACACCTAGGACGCGGCAAGAATATTTTATTCTTGGCTGAGATCTTTTATCTTTGGAAGGTGATCTTATATTTTTTGGGCTTGGATCCTGGATGGAAGAAGATCTTATATTTTACCTATATTTATGGGAAAAGATCTTTCTAAGATATTTTATCTTTGAAGGGTTATTTTCCTATAAAAAGGGTTGGATTTCCACAAATCCAACATCCTGCATAGAGTCGGACATCCCGCATACAGCCCGCTTACACCGAAAAATCCACATTCAGTTAGGAATCACGCAGCAGCTACACTCCAGTGGGGAGTTTTGAAGAACCTTTTTGAAGGTTGAAGGAAGATTGAAGGTCATAGCATTTATAGCTTTTTGAAGGGTTTTGTAAGATTGTCTTCAATACCCCTTCTTTGTTGTCTTGTTTTGTTGGATTGTTATCCAAGGAACACTTTGTTGTGATATTTGATTCAGTTATTGAAGTCTTTTTCATTAAATTCTTCTTGGTCAAATATTCACCTTCTTCCCATATATTTAATACTTTCGTAATGATGATGAGTGGCTAATTTCCTTGTGTGATTCTAGGGTGATTGGCTGAAGGTTGTGGGAAAAACAATGATAGAATAATCTTAGATTCCAGTAGGATCCTGAAAGTTCGAGTCTTTAACCTTAACCCTAAGCATCTCGCTCAGTCGATGAACATCTCGGCCGGGGTGGAATCTGGCTGACCGAGGTGACTTATCTGATCCTAAACTGAGAGTTAAGTGTTAGAGTTTGCCAAATCCTATTCTTATTATACCTTTCCTGGTTCAAAGCAAGCTTAGGATGAGACTTACCCGGTAATTCCTTAGTTTGTGTACCAACGATCATAAGTGTAGGTAATAAAGGTTTATCCTTTATTGGGGTTTGAGTGTGCTTCCATCCCATCTTTGTGAGTTAGCCTGAGACTTACCCGGTAAAGGTTGATTCTATTCCCTTAGATGGTGTTAGTTCGAGGTAATAGTTCTTTATCTTAATTCCTTGAGACTTACCCGGTAATAGGAGTTACGGTTTTGGATTAGTGAGTAGTGAGACTTACCCGGTGATCTACTCCACTTTAGTAACACCTTCCCCTTGCAAAAATTTCAGCTTTGTCCGCTTATCTTTAGATCTTGAGTTGGAACCACAACTAGATGCTTTAATCCCTAGAATTGCATGTTTGCTTATTTGACTTCTTATTCATCTTTGATTGTGTTAATTGCTCTTTGTGGTTAGTATTCACGAAGCTTACCATTGCTGACTTTGTTTCACCGAATCCCTGTGATCGACCCCTGGAATTTCTTGCTTTTTACTACGATTGACCCGTACACTGGGGGTTCGCATCCTTGTTTTAAGCTTAAGTCTAGGGTTATAAATTTAAAGCTTGCACACACCGTTTGGAGCTTGCACACACCATTGCTGACTTTGTTTCACCGAATCCCTGTGATCGACCCCTGGAATTTCTTGCTTTTTACTACGATTGACCCGTACACTGGGGGTTCGCATCCTTGTTTTAAGCTTAAGTCTAGGGTTATAAATTTAAAGCTTGCACACACCATTTGGAGCGAACATCACTCAATCAAACAATCAAACAAATCAAAAAACCAGTAGACTGTCTTCCTCAATCACAAACCAAAAGACAACAATCAAACAATCTAAGAAAACCTCATAACTTCCTTCAAAAGCCTTCAACTTTAACTTCAAAGCCAACTTCCTTCAACTTAGTTTCTTCCTTGGAATATCTTCAATCCTCCATACTAATCAGCCAACCAGACATACTTCCACCCAGAAAATATCATCAAATATATAGGATAATCAATTTCCAAAAATAAAACATCTCATGGGCCATGGGTTTTCCATCTCGATCCAGCCCAGCGAAATCACATCGGTCGAGGTGATACTGTAGCCATCCGAGGTGATCCTCAGTTATTTGCAAATCTCTCCAATCTGGTTCAAAATCAAACTTTTGTCCAACTTTCACAGTTCCTAAGCCTTTCTTATAGCTCCTCAGTGTTCCATAATGTAGCTCCAATGACTCCTTAGATCCCTTAGCTCCACAATGCTCTAAAACGTGTTATTTTCCCTACAAATACAACAAAACTAGGGGTAGACCTCGATTCTTGCAAAGGTAAACAAACAACATAATGATCAAGAATATACATTCATCCATGCAGATTTATGAAGATAAAACGTCCAAACCAATCCCGAAATATAGACTATAATACATGCTATTTGTATATATATATATATATATATAACACATGCACATAGTCCATAATACATATTTATATACATATCTATACTGTAGAGATCTATGGAAGAGGCGACGACATCTCGTACATTCTATCCCCAAACAACAACTTTTAAAACCAAAAATCCTTTGAAAACGTCATACCCCTTTCGGGTTCTGTTAATTTATCTATCAAACCTCATTGAAGGTAGCAAGTGTCCTTGTTGTCAACCTAAGGCTCTAATACCAACTCTGTAACACCCCGAATCCGCGGGACTTGGGATGCAACATTGGGCTAGGATCTCACAGTGGATCATTACCCTAGCCTGACAACAAGTTCACTGGACCTTACAACATGACACTGACAAATATAAAACAAATACATAAAACTATATAAAACTGTACATCCAAAAGTATACAAGATCATAGCCGAGTATAAAACATCATCCTCACATAGGAGGTATACAAAATATCATCCTCACGCAGGAGGGAAGCATAAACATGTAACACACCGAGTCCGCGGGACTCGGACTGCTACATTGGGCTAGGGTCTCACAATGGATCTTGACCCTAGCCTGACAACAAGTTCACTGATCTTACAACAAGGCATAGATAGATTAAATCCAAAATACATAAAACCATATAAGATACATCAAAAGGTTTTACAAAATCCAAGCCGAGTACAAAACAACTTTTAACAACAACATATACAAAACATCTCATATCCCACGAGCAACCTAATGTACAGAATTCCTCGGCAGGTAACCCTGTTTGGCTCACTCTGCAGTCTTCCTAGCATGCAAATCATCTACAACACGATATGTACCGTTAGCTACAGTTATGAATAAGAATGAAGTAATAGCACAAACACAAATCCACACATCAAACATGAAATGCCACACACACATTCATTTATTATCTTCAGTTACGTCATTCCATTACTAATTCAACTTATTTTGTAACACGAGGAGCCTAAAGGACCTCGTCCCTTCCCCCATTAATACAAGGGTTTTGCATGGGGGTGATCATCACTCGTCCCTCTTGTGTTACTGGATTCCGGGCACCTCCTCCTACCCGCAGGCGGCGGCAAGTGGTCACGACCCGTTATAATGCACTTGGGCCATATGATGTAATAAATGGTCATCCTAGTCCTTTTTAGGTTATAAATGCACAACCATTACAATTACACAAATCCACAACTGCACGCTAAGTAAGTCCTATGGACTTACCTGTAATACCGTAAGCTATATACCACAACACAACTTCCCCTTGGGGAAGTAATCAATGGCTGTAATAGCAAGGCATACATCATCACATACTGCAAAGGCTAGGAGACTTGTCTCCATAACCACAACCATCCTATGATCCGGATCTAAACCTCGAGATCACAACATACTCATTAATGCCTAAGGCATATCTTTAACAAAAACATAAGTGCATAACGCACATAACTATCATACAACTCATCATGCTCAACCTAACCATGCTAGCCTCGCCATCAACTAAAGACAAGGCCAAAGGAAAGGGAAGAAGGAATCATACCAACCAGGTATGCCCTGGACGCACCAACGGAAACAAGAGTATCAAGCTCAGAAATAGTGAGGCGCAGGGGCGGCTAGCTCAGGGCGCAGGGGCGGCTCACAGACAAGCGCAGGGGCGGCTTACAGACAAACGCAGGGGCGGCTAGCTCAGGGTGCAGGTGCGGATGGACAGCAATGAGCTGATCCCGACTTCTCTTTGATCCTTTTCTCGACTCTCTTCACTTCTTCACCACACAGCAACATACCATATACATATATACACATGTATGAACATCAAAACATCCAGGAAAGATCCACAGAAGCTCATGCTTGTGAATCGTAGCTAAATAAGAGAGAAAGAAGCAAGGAGAGAAGAAAGAATGAAGATGAAGGTGAAGATCTTACCACAACAGCAAAAGGAAGGGAAAAATGTCCACCACCACACAACCACATCAACAACAACAACACTCAGCAGCAAGCTCATCATCATCCAAGGTGAAAGCCACAACTCTCTCTCAAAACTCACACACAAGATCAAGGAAATATCAAAACAAGATCAAGGAAGAGGAGAGGAGGAGGAGAGCATACATAAGGAAATGGAGTTGGAGAAGATGAAGAAACCGTCATCCAGGAGAAATGGGAGGCTTATAAAGGAAGCCAGCCGCAAAGCACGAGTCAAGGTCAACGAAGGCGGCTGCAGCCACACAGAGCCGCAGGAGCGAACCCTGTGAGGCGTAGGGGCGGCCAGCCGTCGTCGGTGCGGCCCTCTGGGTCCACAGCGGCGGCTGCGTGGCCATCTGGACTCATCAAGGCTCCTAAATCTAAGGCTCTTACACCATACTCCCCTAAAAACAAGTTTTGTCCCGAAACATGGAAGATCCCCTAATCCTCTCGGACCCATATGCCAAGGTATAACTCTCCCTCTCAAAGGCATCATATCACAACCTATAACATTCTATATCCTCAAAACACAACATGGAGGAATCATCACTCCAGTAACACCATCATAAACTCCAAAGAAGGCCTAGAGGAAAATCCTCTCTAGCCAAACACTAACCACATCACACTGGCATGGAGGAAAGCCGTCTTCATCCAAAACGTACACATAACACAACTACATGGAGGAAAACCGTCTCCACTTACACTATGTCCATCAATGATAGCATGGAGGAAAGATCCATCTCTAGCTAATCCTAAACACACACACGATAGCATGGAGGAAAGAACCATCTCCAGTTGTACCTAATTCGCGCTAGCAAACAAGATCTACAAGATCGTATGCACATATCACAGCTAGCATGAAAAGCACATCCCATCACATAAACACATAGCTTAACATGCACTCACCAAGATGGCACTAAGATCTACTCGTGGATCCTATAGGTGCATCTATCTCGGCGTAGAACTCTGGATACTATCCTCATTCTCCCATGTGGCCTCATCAGGTCCTCGTCTAGACCACTGTATCCTCAGCATAGGGATGTCCTTCGAACGCAGGCGTCTCACACCTCGCTCTAGGACTGCAATAGGGTGCTCTACAAAAGTGTGATCCGGCTCAACCACTAAATTATCATAACTCACAATGTGCCTTATATCTGGTATGTACTCCCTCATTTGAGACACATGAAACACAGGGTGAATACCCTGTAACCTCGGAGGCAACGCTAATCTGTATGCTACTCTCCCAACTCTATCCATTATCTCAAAAGGATTGACATATCGAGGACTCAACTTCCACTTTATGCCAAAACGTCTAACGCCTCGTGTCGGAGATACTCTCAACCAGACATGAGCTCCTACCCTGAACTCTAGAGGTCGCCACCTCTTGTCTGCATATGACTTCTTGCGAATCTGTGCAGCCAGCATCATCTCTCGGATCAGCGCTACTCGAGCCATTTCATTCTGAATCTGCTTTGGCGCTATACCACTAACATTGTTGGGCTCATCCCAGCATAGAGGTGTACAACATCTACGTCCATAGAGTGCCTCATAAGTTTCAATCCCAATGGATGCATAGAAGCTATTGTTGTATGAGAACTCAACTATGGGAGGTAATCTGACCATCCCTGTCCCCAATCCAACACACAAGCTCGCGGCATATCCTGAAGGGTTTGGATTGTCCTCTCTGACTGACCATCTGTCTGAGGGTGAAAAGTAGTCGTGATGTGTAGACTCGTCCCCAGAGCAGTCTCGATCTACTGTCAAAACATTGAGGTAAACCGTCCATCTCGATCAAAGACGATTGTCCTTGGTACAACATGGAGTCTCACTATCTGTCTAGTGTACTTCTCAGCCAATCTGCTCATTGGCCACGTCTCTCTGACAGGAATGAAACATGCCGTCTTTGTCAATCTGTCAACCACAACCCAGATAGCATCAAAACTCCTATTGGGTCTCAATCCAGTTACAAAGTCCATGGAGACGTCCTCCCACTTCCACTGCGGCACTAGAAGTGGATGGAGCTCAACTCTAGGCCTGCAATGCTCTATCTTGACCTGCTGCCACGTCGCGAACTGAGCCACAAATCTGGCTACATCAGTCTTTAGCCCTCCCAACCAATATGAGCTCCTCACATCATGGTAGATCTTACTTGTACCTAGATGTACTGAGCAAGGTGTACAGTGAGCCTCTTATATGATCCTCTGTCTCAGCTCCGCATCAGTAGGTACACAGGCGTGGTCGCGGCATCTCATAACTCCATTAGCTCTTATGGAGAATTGTGGTGCCTTCCATGAGACATTCTCTCTCTAATCCTCGTCAAAGTCGGGTAGGTCCCCTGCTTCTGCTAGATCCCATCCAATAGACCAGGTAGAATCTCTAAAGCAAACAAGTAGGCATCCTCATCAGGAAACTGGATGTCCATCTCTAGCCAAGATAGATCTCTTTGAAGCTGAGGTTGTACTATCAATGTGGCAATCGCCTTCTCTCGAGGCGTCTTCCTGCTCAGGATGTCGGCGACCACATTCGCCTTCCCTGAATGATACAGAATCTCAAGGTAAAAGTCCTTGATCAACTCGAGCCATCGATGTTGGCGGTTATTCAATTTCTGCTGCGTGAAAACGTACTTCAGACTCTTATGGTCTATGAAAATCTGACATGTGGCACCATACAAGTAATGTCTCCAGATCTTCAAAGCATGAACTACCGCTGCCAACTCCAGATCATGAGTCGGGTAGTTCTCCTCATATGTCTTCAGGTGTCGAGACACATAAGCAATAACTCTACCTCTCGGCATCAATACACATCCCAAGCCTAGCTTGGATGCATCATTGTAAATTACGAAATCCTCATAACCCTCTCGTTGTGGCAAGATAGGAGCAGAAGTCAAACGCCTCTTCAACTCCTCAAAATTTTGGGGTACACTGATCAGACCACACAAATCTGGTAGTCTTCCTCAACAAACTCGTCAGTGGACGGACACTCACAGAAAATCCCTCCACAAAGCGTCGGTAATAGCCGGCAAAGCCAAGAAAGCTACGCACTTCCTTGACATTCGTTGTTGTCTTCCATGCAGCAACAAACTCGATCTTCGCCGGATCAACTATGATCCCACTAGTGGAGACAATGTGGCCTAAAAAGGCTACCTCTTACATCCAGAACTTGCACTCAGAGAGCTTGGCATACAACTCTCTATCCCTCAAAATCTGTAGAACCATCCTCAGACGACCGACATGCTCCTCTCTGCTACGAGAGTATACCAGAATGTCATCAATGAAGACCACCACAAACTGATCAAGGAAGTCGATGAAGATACTGTTCATCAACTCCATGAAGACAGTTGGGGTATTCGTCAGCCCAAATGGCATCACTACAAACTCGTAGTGTCCATAGCGGGTACGAAATGCCGTCCTGTTCACATCCTGCTCTCTCACCCTCAGCTGGTGATATCCTGAACGTAAGTCGATCCGGGAGAACACTGTCGCTCCCTGAAGCTGATCAAGCAGATCATCAATACGAGGCAATGGATACTTGTTCTTGATGGTCACCTTTTTCAGCTCTTTGTATTCGATACACAGTCTCAAAGATATGTCCTTCTTCCGACGAAGAGGGCAGATGCTCCCCACGGGGATACGCTAAGACGGATAAAGCCCTTCTCAACCAACTTCTCGAGTTGCTTCTTCACTCTAACATCTCAACAAGAGCCATACGATATGGGGCCTTCAAGATCGGTCTCATGCCAGGCTCATACTCGATTCCGAAGTTTACACTCCTTTGAGGCGGCAAACTAGATGGCTTTGCAAACACGTTTGTAAACTCGCAGACCACTAGAATTCTTCCAATGCTGGGCTATCTACCTCCTTTATGGCATAACACCATAAGGCATCACATCCCTGTGCTATCAGTCTCGCTGCTCGTATAACATTGATAATAGATCCCGTCTTTCCAAGGTCCTAACCTCGGAAGACCTCTATCGGACCTATGTCGGTAGAGACTGTAACAATTCTCTTACCTACATCTAATACCGCACGGTGTATACGCATCCAATCCATACCTAATATGACTTCTTCATGCATCAATGGCATGACTAAGAAGTCAACAAGCAACACACTAGTCCTTAAACAAAGGGGACAACTACGTATTCTCACGGGTACCTCTCATCCTGCTACCATCAGGTAACCCTATAGTAAAGGGTGTCCCCTCTATTGTAGCTAAACTCACAAGCTCAAAGCATACATTAGAAATAAAGGAATGCGTAGCACCCGTATCAAATAAAACTCTAACAGGTATACCATGTAGCAGAATGGTACCTGTAGCAACTAGTGCTGGTGGCACCTGAGTGGGTCCTTGGGATCTCTCAGATGATCCTTCATGCACTGGTAGATCTAGGGCCCGTCTACTTGCTCTAGCAGCCTCCTCTACCCGTCGGATATAGTCATGAAACGCTACTCCACCATGGAGACACTCTCAGCAATCTCCTCATGAACCTCCTCCATCACCGGTGGATCAACAGCGGGAGCTAGTCCCTGTCCTATTACTCCTGGAGGAAGAGGTGGTCTACCCCTACCGTATCCCATGGCAGAAGTTGCTCTAGTACGAGCCATCTGCGGGGTATGCACATGTAACTTATAAGGATCTATATAGGCAATATGTATATATATATATATATATATATATATATATATATATATACTACTTAAAATTACATGCATACACATCAGCACATAGTAGGTATATATATATTGTCAAGATCCTCACAAGGGTGACTGCTTCTCTACACACTATCCCAAAACATATGTATTCGCTTTAAAACCATAACCTTTTCAAAAGTCAGACCCCTTTCGGGTTTTGTTTATTTATCTACCCCACCTTTATTGCAGATAGGAAGTGTCATTTTTGTGAACCTGAGGCTTTGATACCAACTCTATAACACACCGAATCCGCGAGACTCGGAGTGCTACATTGGGCTAGGATCTCTGTTCGCTCCCGAGTGTGTGTGCAAATAAGCTTTAAATTTACAAAACTAGAATCAAGCAAGCGAACCAGCAGTGTACGGATCGATATAGTTAAGCAAGAATTCCAGAGTATCGAACACAGGGATTTGGGGGGAACAAATTCGATTGCAGATTATCAAGCAAGTAGATGTAAGAGCTTTGCAAATTATTGGGAAAACAACAATCCTAAAGATCCAAGTATCCAGTTGTGGCTATCGATTCAAGATATACTAATGATATAAGGACAGAGTTGAGATATGCAAAGGTATACTAATGTAAGGTAATCGTACGGTGAAGTTGCAAAGACCTTATATGACTCACCTACAAGAAACTCTCTATACATGTTGTTGAGGCTTCAATTTAGAAAGGTTCTAAAGGCAAGAATTAATGTCAAATACCCAAACTTGTAATCCAAGGATCAAGACTAACTAAATCGATTACGGTTGTGACAGTCACAATCGAGGTAGAGGTTGTTGAGGCTTCACTACCACCTAGAAAAGGCAAGCCTAAACTAAGTTAAAGCAAATCTTTAACTTTGGATTAAAGTAAAAACAGGTTCGTAAACTTAAGGGAAATTACGGGTAGTTCTTAAGGTTCCACGGCCGTGGACATCAAGAACAGACCGTAATTTAGGGTTCGTCGGCGATTCTCTCTAACTCTCAGGGTCCAATCTGTTTACGATCGATCTATCATCATCTAAGCCACAACCATCAACCCTTCACCTTAGAATTGTTAAGGGTTTTTATCCAACAATAGTCATATTGATATCAAATTCAAGATTTAAGAGATTGAAAGATGAAAACTTCCGAAAACTTTCAATAAACTTCAAACTAATCTCAATGTCACAATCAAGAACAAATATTGTCACTAGATTCAGAATAGAACAAACAAACACAATTTTAGGAAAGAAGGAAGAACGGGATGTCAATCCGTCTTCTAAATCAAACCTAAACAAGAAGAGAGATCTTCTTGCTAATAACCTTCCAAATCTTCGATCTTCCGTCAATCCGGAAATCTCAATCACAATCTCCACCAAAGTGCGAGAATAGGGCAACTCCAAGGATGAACACAAAATCCGTCTCTTTGCAAAAGTCGCAAAGATCTAAGTCGCAACGTAAGTGAAGGTGCGTCTAAGCAGAGGTGATGGAATATCTCTTTGTACGTCCTTTTATAGTGTATGATGAAGTAGCGGCCCGGCCCAACCTTTTAAAAGATCGTGGCTTAAAGTGTGGCGAAAAGGATCGCCAAGATCACGGTCGTGGAAGGTTCCACGGCCGTAATTTAGAGCGTGAGAATAAATACGGTTTGAACCATCTTCTCCACGGCCGTAGAAGTTGCTGGAATGAACCACGCTTTCTTGGCCATGGTTCCACGGCCGTGGAACTGAACGTGGAAGGTAGTACGGCCGTATTTTAGAGCGTGGTCTAGGGCAAGAACGTGATTCTTCCCTAGCCTCGTGCATTCCTCAAGTTAGCTCTCTTTTGGTTCCTAAGAATGCCCTCAATCCATGGACATTGCTCAACAATTCCATCCTTGCTCGATTCCGTTCGGAAATAGCTCTCAATCACCTATAATCAATATAAAGCTTGTGTAGACATCTATATCGACAATATAGGCAAACTAGCTCACAAATGCATCAATGCTCAATCAAAGACTATCAATATGAATCAAATACACATAGAAAACGTGCCTAAAATATCACAATATTTCATGCTAACAAATAACCCCATGCTTAACACTTGCTTGTCCCTAAGCAAGGCCTTTCAAAAGCTTTAAAACAAGAGTTAGGATGAAATATGTGTACCTTCTCAAAGTAATACTTCTTTTGGTTGAATGTGCCTTCCAAACAATAGATCATTCTCAAATCTTGCTTCAATCGTTTATAAGACTTTCATACACTTAATCAAAGAGTGAAAAGCAAAGAAAGCTCATGAATCAATCAAACTTCCATACAAGCATCATAACCTTTAAACATTATCAAAATCAATCATAAGAAACTTCAATTTAGATCACTAAGCCATATAACATTCTTTTGATCTTAAGGACTTTCAAAGAAAAAGGTCTAGAATGTGGAAAGGGAAGGGAACTTTAAGGATTGTGGTGCATGAATCCGGGAAAGTGGACAACTACTCCTTCTTCTTCTTTTGCGGTTTCCGCAACACTTCAACTTAGAGCTTCGCTCTCTTCCTTTCATTTTTCGACTTTACTTTTGGAGTTATGGATAGAGGTGCACAAAAACCGAAGCCTAGGAAATTGGCGTTTCTCACAATTTTTATGAGATGCCTCAAACCCTTAGCGCACATACCATAATCCGCTAGGAATATCGCTCAATCCGACTTTGGCAAGACACAAACACCCGGCTATGTGAATGGTGCCGAGTTACTCATCATTATGATTGACTTCCCCAAACCTATAATTTCTTTCTATTCTTTTGATTGCAAATAATTGCTCTCATGGCCCTCCCACATCAAACATGCCTTTTTCATTCACTTCTCCAAATTCCCGGATAGGTAAAGGAGGTCAATATTTCAATGAGGAGCTAAATGATCAAAGAAAGAAGAAAGAAAGAATCGAATTGCCTTAATCATCTCAACAAGAAGCATAAGAACTTATAGTATGATTTCAACATCAATTTCTGAACAAGATTTAGGTAACATTCATCACATTATGAAACTTGTAAAATAAGCATAATCAACTCATTCAAATTCTTTTCAATCCACTATTCGTTTAAGCATGCAATTATCCTCAAACTGAATTCCCAAGTAGCAAGTATCATAGAAATCATCTCAATTCCATAGAAGCACAAAATTTTTCAAAATTTTTCAATTTTTATGGGTTTTTCAAACTCTTTTTTTCATGCAATGCAATAATGAAATGTGCACAATATAATCAACATGCAATGATAGTCTCGATAGAAGCAAACATAGTGAGTAAGAGTTATTACAAACTTTTAGTCACACCCCACCCCATACTTAGGACGAACATTGTCCCTAATGTTCAAATAAAAGAAAGAAAAGAAAAAAGAAACTCACAAAGTGGCGGTGGAGCGGCTAAAGCAAACGGTCATGCAATCAATCACTGCGGCGGTGGTGGAGGCGGGAATGGAGAGAAGCTAGGATCATAAAACCGCCCAAATTGCTGGCGGTAGACATCTCTCATCATGTGATCGAGGTCGTCCAAGCGTCCATCTCTAGCATCGGCTCGGATCTCCAATGCTCCTACTCTCTCCGAAAGGCCAGTAGCCCAATCCGGCATCTGCTCATACCATCCCGGAGCCTGGCTGTACCATGCTGGAGCGTCGGACGGTGCTGGTGCTGGTGCTGGTGCAGATGGTGTCTCTGTAGCCCATGGAGGTGGAGCTCCATACCATGCAGGAGGTGTCTCAGCCCAAGTAGGTCTCTCACTCACGCTGGCGCGGCGAGAAGACGAGCCTGAAGCTTTGGCAGGACGTGGAGAATGTCGACGCATATCGGGGACCGCATCTGGCTGATCTGGAAACGTGCCAAACTCCTGCTCGGCTCCTCTTCCACCCTCAAACTGATCCCTCATCTCCTCCTCCTCAACTACGGGCGGTGGTGGAACATACGGAGGAGCTGCAATCCTATTCGCGTGCATAGCAGCGGACGTAGCCTTCCAATTACGGGTACAGGCAGAGAAATCAACACCCAAACTCCTAGCAAGGTGGGTAACTATCCCACCGTATCCAATGTTGCCCTTCCTCTTGTTCTTAAGCTTGCTCATAGTAGCAGCTAAGAGGGTGGCACAGTCAGCTCGGCGTCTATACAGCATGGAATAAAGCAAAAAGAGCTCATCCGTCTTGATCTTTTGGGGCGTCTCCGTCCTAGGAAAGAGACACTCCGAAAGAACACGGTGAGCAATCTTCAAGGCCAAGTGATATATCAACTTGGCCTTGGTATCAGCAGGTTGCCAGCGGTCCTCGCTGGCGTAGATCATCGCTACCTCCTCCCAAAAGTCCTTGGCGTAAACGTCACTAGGAAAGCGACCGTTAAAGGTCTCATGGAACCCAAAGAAGGTCCCGAACTCACGAATGGTAAACTCATAGTTTCTTTCCATAAGACGGAAAGAAACGGTCCTATCTACATGGCTGTGCTGGAAAGACGTCACAACCTCCCTCGTAATCTCCTCATACGCGTCTTCTCGGATAGCGGAGAAGACAACTAGTCCGGCTCTATCCAAGAGCCAAGTGAGGTCATCAACTATGTTTAGAGGAACTAGCTCCTCCAACAATAGATACCTAGGACCAATCACAGCCCTCTCCTCGATCCTCTCAAATGCAGCAAGGTGATCCTCATGAATGGTCGGTACTCTAGGGCTAGGAGGTGAGGGTGATGAAGGTGAAGACGGAGGTGAAGGGGAAGAGGTGGTGGTGCTCTAGAGGATGAGGAAGAGGAGGGATTACCCTTCCTCTTCTTGTTCTTATCATGCTCATTCTTCTTCTCCTTATTTCTCCCTGAAACTCTCCTTACGAAATCCATCACTGTCAAGAATCACGGTCTATTCTAGCCTTTCCACGGCCGTGCTTCTCCCAGGAACCATGGTTTGTCTGTTTCTTTCGCAAATCTCAGCAAACAACTCTCAAACTCAACAATCAGGCAGTCCTAGTCTAATTCCGTCCAATTTCGTTCAGTTCTTCCTAAAATTTCTAACAAAAACGAACTAAATCGACAAAGATCAAGAAGAGTGGAAAAACCTAGGGTTCGGATTTTAAAATCCGAATTGCGCGTTCCTTGGTGAATTTCCGCTCGATTCGTCGCTTGGATCTTGATGGTGGTCGAATTTGCTTCAATTTGGGAACAAGAATCGTCGAAAACGATTAAGAAATGAGGATTTGAGAGAGGGTTGTGGATTCGGCGTTTTAGGGTCGTGGAAGAGGGTTTTGTGGAGTGATTTTTGTGAAGAACGTGGTTTATATAGTCACAGGCAAAATTTTGAAAATCATGGTCTGTCGGGGTGTTCCATGGCCGTGGAATTGTACGGACCCGTGGTTTTGGTGATTTTTCAAAGGCTTTTGGAAATTACGGTCACTGTAGCTGTCACGACCGTGGTTTAGGTCGTGGAACTCTCTGTAATGCTCCAAAGTCCAAATTTCGTCACTTTTCTTCAACATAATCCTTCCCTTTTCCTTTTCCATCGTTCCTACATCCAAAAACACGAACATACCGGAAGAAATCGAGGCAAAATAAAGCGAAAAACGTCTAAACTAAGCTAAACTATGAATCGAAAACAAAAACAAAAATGCAATACCTTGGGTTGCCTCCCAAGAAGCGCTTTGTTTAAGGTCCGTAGCTAGACCAATCTCGCACTTATTCGAGTGCGGTAGGCGCGAACTCTTCAACTTGGAGTTCTGGCGTATACTTCTTGAGTCGTTGGCCGTTCACCTTAAAGCTTTTGCCCGCTTCACCCCATACTTCAATTGCACCATGGGGGAAAATACGCTTAATTAGAAAAGGTCCGGTCCAACGAGACTTAAGCTTACCTGGAAAGAGACGAAGCCTTGAATTGAAGAGGAGAACTTGATCTCCTTCTTTGAAGTCCTTTGGAATGATATGCTTATCATGCCAACGTTTTGCTCTCTCCTTGTAGATCTTAGCATTTTCATAAGCATTCAAGCGGAGTTTGTCCAGCTCATTAAGGTCTAGGAGACGCTTCTCTCCCGCTTCCTTCATGTTGAAATTCAACCACTTGATAGCCCAAAACGCTTTGTGCTCCAACTCTACCGGCAAGTGACAAGACTTCCCATACACAAGGTTGTATGGTGTGGTTCCTATGGGAGTCTTGTACGCGGTCCGGTACGCCCACAATGCATCGTCAAGCTTCAAAGACCAACCCTTCCTAGTCCTTGAAACCGTCTTCTCTAAGATTCCTTTGATCTCCCTATTTGAGATCTCAACTTGTCCACTAGTTTGTGGATGATAGGGGGTAGCGATCTTGCGAGTAACCCCATAGTTAGCTAGAAGAGCTTCAAAGCGCCGGGCAATGAAGTGAGAACCTCCATCACTAATGATAGTCCTTGGCGTCCCAAATCGAGCAAAAATGGTTTTGTTGAAGAACTTAACCACCACCATGGCATCATTGGTGGGAGAGGCAATTGCTTCCACCCATCTAGAAAAGTAGTCTACCGCCAATAGTATGTATTGGTTTCCACAAGAGGATGGGAATGGTCCCGTAAAATCTACTCCCCAAACATCGAAAATCTCCACCTCTTGGATGTTGTTGAGGGGCATCTCATTCCTCCTAGAGATATTGCCTGTTCTTTGGCAAGCATCGCAGCAAGAAACAAAGGATTGCACATCTCTAAATAAAGTAGGCCAAAAGAATCCGGATTGCAATACCTTTGCGCTAGTCTTGTTCGAACTAGCGTGTCCTCCACAAGGTAGTGAATGACAATGGCGGATGACACTTTGCATCTCGTCTTCCGGCACACATCACCAAATGATGCCATCTGGACCTCTCTTAAAGAGGAGAGGCTCGTTCCAAAAGTATTCCCGGACATCCTTAAAAAACTTCTTCCTTTGTGCGTAGGATAATCCGGGCGGTATCTCCTGACAAACCAAATAGTTAACAAAATCAGCAAACCATGGTTCGTTACCTTTGGAGATCGCATCGATGCACTCCTCTATGATGTGTAGGTGTTCGTCCGGGAAGGAGTCATTGATGGGTAAATGGTCGTCCTCTAGATGTGTTAGACGACTCAAATGATCCGCAACAGAATTTTCTGAACCTTTCTTGTCGCGGATCTCTAGATCGAATTCTTGTAGGAGAAGAATCCATCTGATTAGCCTTGGCTTCGCATCTTTCTTCGCAAGGAGGTACCGGATCGCAGCATGATCCGTGTAGACAATCACCTTTACACCTACAAGATAAGAGCGAAACTTGTCAAAAACATAGACAATGGCTAAAAACTATTTTTCGGTAGTGGCGTAATTGAGCTGCGCTTCATCTAGCGTCTTGCTAGCATAGTATATGGCATGGGTTTGCCCTTCCTTTCGTTGTCCAAGAACAGCTCCTATAGCTACGTCACTAGCATCGCACATAACCTCAAAAGGAAGAGTCCAATCCGGAGGTTGGATAATAGGTGCTGAAATTAGAGCTTGTTGAATGGTGTTAAACGCATCCAAGCATTCCTGCAAAAACTCATAAACCGCATCCTTCATCAATAGATTAGTGAGAGGTTTTGATATCTTAGAAAAGTCTTTAATGAAGCGTCTATAGAATCCAGCATGTCCTAGAAAACTTCTTATCCCTTTCACCGAAGTTGGGGGAGGAAGCTTCTCTATGGTCTCTATCTTAGCCTTATCCACCTCTATCCCTCTACTAGAGATTAGGTGTCCTAATACAATTCCTTCCTTAACCATAAATTGACACTTTTCCCAATTAAGAACTAGGTTAGTGTCTTCACACCTTTGTAAAACAAGAGAAAGGTTAGAAAGGCAATCGTTAAAAGAGGAACCGTATACGGAGAAATCGTCCATGAAGACCTCCATGATTTCCTCTATGTATTCGGAGAAGATGGCCATCATACACCTTTGAAAGGTTGCAGGGGCGTTGCAAAGCCCGAACAGCATTCTCCTATAAGCGAACGTACCCCACGGGCAAGTGAATGTGGTCTTCTCTTGATCATCCGGGTGTATCGGAATCTGAAAGAAACCACTATGACCGTCAAGGTAGCAAAAATGTGAGTGTTGTGCTAACCTTTCAAGCATTTGATCAATGAATGGCAATGAGAAGTGATCCTTCCTTGTTGCATTGTTAAGCTTGTGGTAGTCAATGCACATCCGCCATCCCGTTACGGTTCGGGTAGGAATGAGTTCGTTGTTTTTGTTGGTGATGACCGTCATTCCTCCCTTCTTCGGAACTACTTGAACTAGACTCACCCACTTACTATCGGAGATAGGATAGATGATACCTACATCAAGAAGTTTAAAAATTTCCTTCTTGACAACCTCCTTCATGGTCGGATTCAACCGCCTTTGAGGTTGTCTTGAAGTCCTAAAGTCCTCCTCCATTAATATCTTATGCATGCATAAGGAGGGTTTAATTCCTACTAAGTCCTCAATAGTATAGCCTAAAGCTTTCCTATGTTTCCTAAGGACAGTCATGAGCTGATCATGTTCATCTATGCTTAGATCGGAACTAACAATGACCGGAAAGGTAGAATTAGGTCCTAAGAAAGCGTACCTTAGATAGGTAGGAAGTGGTTTGAGTTCCAATGCTTTCGGAGCTTCCAATGATCCTTGAGAAGCATCCGATGTCTCCTTAGAAGTTTCTAAGGGTGTTGAATGTGTGGGAGAAGAATCGGAAGAAGTTGAAGAAGTGTCTCGATCACCCCCTTTCCACGCCAAAAATTACGGTTTCCCCATGTCCTCCACGGCCGTGGTTTAGGGCGTGGAAGGTGGTCACGGTTGTTCTGTCTCCTCCACGACCGTGTAACCCTCTGGAGTGAGCCACGCTTTTGGTCGTGAGATCCATGGCCGTGGAATATAATGTATAGCCGTGGATTCTCACGTTTTTCTGCCTCATCGTGGAGTTTTTCAAACTCCACTTCACCTATCTCTTCTTGTGCTTCTAAGGCTTCAATTGCCTCATTGCACTCTTCTTCATCCCCTACATTTGTTAGACTCATAGTATTAACTTTTTGTAAAGGATCGTTGAAGAGAATAGCACTTACCTCCTCCCTAGATAACCCTTCTTCATCTTGGATATCGAATATATCCTCATCAAAGATGGGCTCCTTTAGTAGAGTGGAAAGAACGAACTCTACTTTCTCTTCTCCTATATCAAAAGTGAGTCTACCATTCTTGCAATCGACTATGCAGCCGGAAGTTACAAGAAACGGTCTTCCGAGTATGATTGGGACCGGGCTATCTGCAAGAATGTCAAGCACAACAAAATCAATGGGAACAAAGAATTTACCTAGCTTGACTAGGACGTCTTCTACAATACCGACGGGGCGAGTGATGGATCGATCCGCCATGTACAACGTCATCTTCACCGTTTTAGAGTCGCCTAAACCGATCTTGCTGCACAATGCAAGTGGTATGATGCTCACACTTGCTCCTAAATCACATAACGCATCGTATGTGACATCTCCCACTCCTATGGGAATGCAAAATGACCCCGGATCCTTTAGCTTTGGGGGCATTTTGTCCTTCATGGTCTTGATGAGATCTAAAGAATCCGAACTCATCTTAACCTCTCCGAAATCTTCGAGCTTCCTCTTGTTGGAGAGGAGCTCCTTCAAGAACTTGCCATAAGCCGGCATACCTACAATAGCATCGATAAAGGGTATATTAATATGCAGCTTGCTCATGAGTTCTATAAACTTACCAAACTGTTTATCTGGGCGCGCTCTCGCTCTAGATTGAGGGAATGGTAGGGAAGGTTTTGTAAGCCGGAGGAGGAACGTAGACATCTTCCTTCTCCTTCCCCTTCTCTTTGTCTTTCTCTACGGGGACTTCAACGAACTTAGGCTGCGGATTGGTGGTAGTCACTCCGCTCCTAGTTGTGATTGCCATCACCCTTACCTTAGGGTTGTCCTCCGTCTTTCCTGGAAGTGTCCCTTGATTCCTAGGAACTTCCTCCGCATGGCTGAACATTTGTTTTTCCAAAACCTTTTGGGCTTTATCAACCTTAGAAATCTGATCATCAACCTTAATGATGCGGTTCTCCAAACCTTGAAGCTTTCCCAAGATCGTTTCCAACATAGGATCGGGCTTCTCCTTCCCCGAAGTATTTCCTCCATTAGATGTTTGCCCCTGGCTTTTCAAAGGAGTAGAGGAAGAGGAAGGTGGAGTTAGCGAATTCGAATTGGAAGGATAAGAGTTACCGGAATTTTGTTGATTGGAGCGCCAATTGTTGTTGTTTGAACCCCTATTGTTGTTCCAATTGTTGTTGTTCCGGTTATTGTTGTTGCCATTCCAGTTGTTCCGGTTGTTGTTCCGGTTGTTGTTGTTATTGTTGCGGTTTGTGTTTTCACCGCCATTGTTGTTGCCCAAATAGCCAACATCCTTGCCTTGTTGCTTTGGAAAGTTGGTCTTGATTGCCTCCTTTAACTCTTTGATCTCATTGTTGAGGGAGAAAATCTGATTTTGAGCTTCATGTGTGAGCTTTGCTCCTTGCTCCACACGATTTCCCTCCACTTTCCGGTGGGAATACTTCTCTATGACTCTTGCTTGCTTCTCAATGAAATCCCAAGCGTCATCTTCTCTCATGTCCATGAATGTTCCACATGAGAGGGGTTGGAGGTTAAATTGCGTCCCCGCATCTAACCCCTTGTAGTAAATCTCCAGCAATGCAAGCTTGGATATGCCATGATGAGGGCAATCCAATAACAAGTCCTGAAACCTTTCCCATGATTGAAACAAACTTTCGTTAGATCTCATGGAAAATGCATTGATCTTACCTCTATGTTCCGCCGTTTTGGATGGCGGAAAGAATTTGGTGAGGAACTCCGCGGAAAGGTCTTCCCACGTGTCTAGTTTCCCACTAGGAAGAGCTTGGTACCAAGACAACGCTTTCCCCTTCAAAGAGAAGAAGAAAGGCTTGAGCTTATAGTTGTTGGTAGTAGCATTCTTCGGCCTCATTGTCTCCATCATACACTCAAAGTTTTGCAAGTGTTGGAGTGGAGATTCAGCGCTTGTCCCGCCAAATTGGTTTGGCGAACAAGAGTAATAACTTGAGGGTTGAAGCTAAACCCTTGCACATCATCAGCATTGAAGTTCACACCCAAACGGCGTGGTTGTTGTGTTGGATCCATCCTTTGGCCAAGAGTTCTTAGCTCATTATCTACACGTTCGATCCTCGCATTCCTAGGTGGAACACGACGATTAGCAGCTCCCCGTGGATGGAAAGGATTCACATTGATCGTGGGATCAATTTCCTCTAGCGGAGGCATGGAAGAATCACTATTATCAGCGGATGAATGACTTCTTCTTCTTGATCTTGATCCCCTCCTTGAGGATTTCTGGCTCCCCTTATTCTTAAGGTCGCTTAGTTCTATCCTCATCTGGAACAACATGTCTTTTAGATCGTTAACTTCAGATTGATGACGATCCATCTCATCCCGGCAAATATTCTCATTCCATCGGAGATGAGCTTCCTTCTCCGCCAACTCCGCTTGAAGATCACGCTCGTGTTCTTCAGCCATCTTCTTTTCCTTACGCTTTAGCCTTAAAGTCCTCTCAAGCTCTTGATCAAGAGGTAAGAGGTCTCCGGTATTCCTAGACCTGCGCATCCACTCAAAAAGATATCAAATAACAAGGGAGAAGCTCCCAAGCTTGACAACCGGCTACCGAATTCGGCCTAGACCAAATCCCCGGCAACGGCGCCAAAAACTTGTTCCCTCCCGAGTGTGTGTGCAAATAAGCTTTAAATTTATAAAACTAGAATCAAGCAAGCGAACCCGCAGTGTACGGATCGATATAGTTAATCAAGAATTCCAGAGTATCGAACACAGGGATTTGGGGGGAACAAATTCGATTGCAGAATATCAAGCAAGTAGATGTAAGAGCTTTGCAAATTATTGGGAAAACAACAATCCTAAAGATCCAAGTATCCAACCGTGGCTATCGATTCAAGATATACTAATGATATAAGGACAGAGTTGAGATATGCAAAGGTATACTAATGTAAGGTAATCGTACGGTGAAGTTCCAAAGACCTTATATGACTCACCTACAAGAAACTCTCTATACAGGTTGTTGAGGCTTCAATATAGAAAGGTTCTAAAGGCAAGAATTAATGTCAAATACCCAAACTTGTAATCCAAGGATCAAGACTAACTAAACCGATTACGGTTGTCACACTCACAATCGAGGTAGAGGTTGTTGAGGCTTCACTACCACCTAGAAAAGGCAAGCCTAAACTAAGTTAAAGCAAATCTTTAACTTTGGATTAAAGTTAAAGCAGGTTCGTAAACTTAAGGGACATTACGGGTAGTTCTTAAGGTTCCACGGCCGTGGACATCAAGAACAGACCGTAATTTAGGGTTCGTCGGCGATTCTCTCTAACTCTCAGGGTCCAATCTGTTTACGATCGATCTATCATCATCTAAGCCACAACCATCAACCCTTCACCTTAGAATTGTTAAGGGTTTTTAGCCAACAATAGTCATATTGATATCAAATTCAAGATTTAAGAGATTGAAAGATGAAAATTTCCGAAAACATTCAATAAACTTCAAACTAATCTCAATGTCACAATCAAGAACAAATATTGTCACTAGATTCAGAATAGAACAAACAAACACAATTTTAGGAAAGAAGGAAGAACGGGATGTCAATCCGTCTTCTAAATCAAACCTAAACAAGAAGAGAGATCTTCTTGCGAATAACCTTCCAAATCTTCTGATGCGCTCTTCGTCCGTTGAACGCAAGGATCCGCCGGTGTTGTTCCTCTGTCGATTTCTTTTGTGTATTTTCGATTTATATGGATATGCCAAGCAAGGAATCGTCCAGCCTCGCACCTTGGATCTCCTTGGCTCGAGTTCTTCTTTCCTCGGAATCTCACTTCGGAAATTAGACCTCCTTTGTCCTCCTAGCCTCGCACCGTAAGGACACCACTCAGCCTCTCACCTTGTGGGTTTCGAAACCTTGGCCTCTCACCTTAGTCTCTAGGTTTGTTTTGCTTTAAAGTGAAAACACAACTTCGATTGAACTCAACTTTTATAATCTGCCTAAAAACGTGGGTAGAAGATGGCCTTATATGGCTGAAAAATTCAGCACCAACTCCCCACAATAATAACTTACAAGTAGTTCAAAAGTTGGATACTAAATGAAGGAAATCCTAGGGTCTTTCAACCAACAACTTCAAGCAATAAATGGCCTAAAAACCATTAATATGGCCGACCACCTTAGAGCTCCAAGGTTACAAAAACGTGGCTGAAATAAACCAAACTAAAGTGGTTTAAAACCATGAAATAAAGTCAAACATGACCACATAAAATAAAACAAAAGGTTACATCTAGGTTTTAAAGTGATCCGGCATCCTCAATCGCCTCAAGTATGTTCACCAAGTGATAGTCATGGACGTCCTTAAAGGTCGGGGCTCTGAAAGGGTGGTAGGTCAAAGTGGTTTGGCCTAGCATGCGTGCTCTAGCTCGAGTGAGAGGTGGTGTTGATCTTGGTGCGGTCACATCAGTTTCGTTGCTTAAGTCCGGCGGGCTCACATCATCCCCTCCTCCTTGGAAAGGATTCGACCCCGAATCCGCCAACTCGTTCTCCGCATCCTCGACCTCATCACCTACATAAAATGGAGACAAATCAGCAACATTAAACACATTATGGACACCATACTTAGTAGGAAGTTCAATGCGATATGCGTTATCGTTAATCTTCTCAATGACCCGGAAAGGACCATCCGCTCTTGGGTTGAGCTTAGATTGCCGAATAGAAGGGAAGCGATCCTTCCTCAAATGGACCCACACGAGGTCTCCTTCCATGAAAAGCATCTCCCGGCGCCCTTTGTTGGCTTGCTGGACATATTGCTCGGTACGTTTTTCTAATTGGATTCGGACCCGCTCATGCAAACCCTTCACAAACTCAGCTCTAGATTGCCCTTCCATATCAACGGGTTGCGGAGCCGGTTGAGGAGTCAAATCCAGCGGAGTAAGAGGATTCTTGCCATAAACAATTTCAAAAGGGGACTTCTTTGTCGCCGAATGAATAGCCCGGTTATATGCAAACTCCACCAAGGGCAAACAATCCTCCCACCTGCACAAGTTAGTATCCATCATAGTACGAAGCAAAGTGCCAAGAGTCCGGTTTACTACCTCAGTTTGTCCATCCGTTTGGGGATGACAAGAAGTCGAAAAGCACAACTTCGTCCCCATCTTAGCCCAAAGTGTCTTCCAAAAATAGCTAAGGAACTTAGAGTCTCGGTCCGACACAATTGACCTGGGTATCCCATGCAGCTTAACAATATGCTCAAAGAAAAGGTTAGCCACATTTGACGCATCATCAGATTTACTACAAGCAATAAAATGCGCCATCTTAGAAAACCTATCAACAACCACAAAAATGGAATCATGTCCTCTCCTAGAACGAGGTAATCCTAGGACAAAATCCATGGAAATGTCTTCCCAAGGGGCGCTAGCAATAGGCAAGGGTAAGTATAATCCATGAGGGTTAGTTTTTGACTTAGCCTTGCGACAAGGTACACAACTAGCACAACATCTCTCAACATCACTTCTCATCTTAGGCCAATAAAAGTGTTCTCTCAATATGCCTAAAGTCTTCGTAACCCCAAAATGACCCATCAATCCCCCTCCATGGGCCTCTAAAACAATCAAAGCTCTCAAAGAACAAGTAGGCAAACATAACCTAGAAGCTCTAAACAAATATCCATCATGAATGTAATAACTACTAGCATGAGAGTCACTACTAGATCGCAAACAAAGAGCAAAAATGTCCCGGAAGTCCACATCAAGAGCATATAAGTCACGAATCAGTCCAAAACCCAAAACGCATGCATCTAAGGAAGATAGAAGTGTGTACCTACGAGATAACGCATCAGCTACGATATTGTCCTTTCCCTTCTTGTAGCGCACCACATATGGAAAAGCCTCAATGAACTCCACCCATCGTGCATGGCGTTTGTTCAACTTGGCTTGTCCTCTCAAATACTTCAACGACTCGTGATCAGAATGTATAACAAATTCACGAGGTAGAAGATAGTGCTCCCAAACCTGGAGGACCCGAACCAATGCATATAACTCCTTGTCGTATGTAGGGTAGTTCAAGGCGGCTCCTCCCAGTTTCTCGCTAAAGTATGCCACCGGGCGTCCCTCCTGCATCAAAACTCCTCCAATCCCGACTCCCGAAGCATCACACTCTATCTCGAAAGTTTTCGAGAAGTCCGGAAGCACAAGAACGGGGGCATGGGTCAGCCGCTCTCTAAGTATCATAAAGGACTCCTCTTGAGCGGACCCCCACTCAAATCGCACGCCTTTCTTGGTCAACTCGGTAAGGGGGGCGGCAATGGTGCTAAAGTCTCGAACGAACCTCCTATAGAACCCGGCAAGTCCAAGAAAACTCCGTATGTGAGGGACCGTTGTCGGACGTGGCCATTCTGATATTGCCTTGGTCTTCTCTTCGTCCACTCGCAAGCCTTCCTTTCCTACCACAAAACCCAAAAAAACCACAGATTCCGAGCAAAAATGGCATTTCTTAAAGTTTACAAACAAATGTTGTTCTTTAAGCACAAGAAATACACTTCTCAAATGTTCAACATGCTCATCCAACGTCCGACTATAAACTAAGATGTCATCAAAATACACCACAACAAATTTACCTAAGAAATCACGTAGGACATGGTTCATTAGGCGCATAAACGTACTAGGTGCATTTGTTAAACCAAAAGGCATTACAAGCCACTCATATAATCCATACTTAGTTTTGAAAGCAGTTTTCCATTCATCACCCTTATGCATCCTAATCTGATGATATCCACTTCGAAGGTCTATTTTAGAGAAAAGAGTAGCACCGTAAAGTTCATCTAACATATCATCAAGACGGGGAATAGGATGTCGGTACCTTACAGTTATCTGGTTGATGGCACGACAGTCGACGCACATCCTCCAACTCCCATCTTTCTTAGGTACCAATAGCACAGGAACGGCACATGGGCTCAAGCTCTCCCGAATGTATCCCTTACTCAAAAGTTCCTCCACTTGGGCTTGTAGCTCCTTTGTCTCCACCGGGTTTGCTCGATATGCGGGCCGATTTGGAATGGTTGATCCGGGTATGAAGTCAATCTGATGTTCTATGCCTCGGATAGGGGGTAGTCCCGGGGGAATCTCTTCGGGCATAATCTCCTTGAATTCCTCAAGTAGCCCTGAAACACAAGAAGGCAAAGACAAATCATTAGCTTCCATAGTAGATAAAGCTGTTACACAAACAAGAAGGAAGCAAGTATCCCCCCTTTGTAGGGCTCGACGGGCATCGTGTAGCCGTGCGGTGAGGAGGGTCTTGGGGTCAAGAACCATCTTAGTCTTCCCCTTTGTCCTTGCGGACTCAGCTTTCTCCAACCTCTTCCTTTCTCTACACATGTGGTCTTCCATGATCTCGGATGGGCTTAGGGGCATGAGTTTTACTTTCTTCCCGGCCATGGCGAAGAAGTATATGTTGGTGTAACCATCATGAAATACCCTTCGGTCAAACTGCCATGGTCTCCCAAGTAAGAGATGGCAAGCTGTGATTGGAAGCACGTCACAAATAACATCGTCTTGGTATGGTCCGATGGCAAAGTGAACAAAACATTGCTCCTTGACTTGAAGGGGAGCGTTGGTGTTGAGCCACTGGAGCGAATAAGGTTGTGAGTGCGCCTTCGTTTTGAGTCCTAGGTGTGCAACGACCTCCTGACTGACAATGTTACAGCAAGACCCACTATCAATAATAACAGTAAACAATTGTCCCGAAATTAAACAACGAGTGTTAAAGAGATTCTCCCTTTGTGAGACATCGGGAACAAGTTCACTTGCTTGTAGGGCCTTTTTTGTGACAAGACAGAAATCTCCCACAGAAGCACGAGCTTCTACTTCAACACCGTCTATGATTGGAGCTACCGTTTCATAGTCATCTTCGGATTCATGATTCTCGGTGACCTCTTCCCCAAATGCATTCAATAAAACCTTACGGGGATTAGGGCACTCCCGGGCATAATGACCATGCTCATAACACTTGTAGCACTTCACTTCCCTAGTCCGGCTCGTTGCTGGAGTTGGTGGAATACTAGGGTTAGGGGCGGAGGTGGCCTTGGGAACTACTGTTGGAGATGAACCAATTGTGTGGGTAGGACGATTATTGCGAGACGGTTCAGAGGCTTCATGACTTGTCCCTCGTCTTGTTGTTCCGGATGCCTTACGTTTTTGGATGACATTATAGGCATGGGTAGCATGGTGTAGGGCATCAGTTAGGCTTGTGTGTCTGAGTTGTTCAACTATTTCGGACACATCGGGGTTAAGCCCAGATAAGAACTTGGCTAGGATATAGTCGTCGGGCTGTCGGGTTCCCGATCTCTGAAGGAGAGTTCTCAACTCTTTGTGGTACTCGTCTGGAGTTCGGTTACCTTGACGTAGCCTTTCAAGTTTGAGCAACAGTTGTTGCTTGTAATCCGAAGGTATGAACCGAGCACGCATCCTTCTACGGAGTTCAAAGCATGTGTTGATGCGGGGTTGTTGATGTGCCTCCACATATTCCAATTCTTCCTGCCACCAAGTTAGAGCAAAATCAACAAAATGAATAGTAGCAGCTTCAATCTTTTCATACTCGTTAAAATCGTAGTAACGGAAGACTTGTTCAGCCTTAGTCTCCCACTCAATGTAGGTCTCCGCTTCTGCAGTTCCGGTGAAGTTTGGAACATCCACTTTTGACCCATGGTAACGCCTCCTATTGCGGTGATCACGATTTTCTTCATCGTCCGAGTCATCGTGTCTACTACGGTCCCGGTTTCTGTGCCGGTCTCTATCTCGGCGTCTATCTTGATTTCTGCTCCCATGGCTATTCACACTCCTACTCCTATCCCGGCCTCTACGAGGTGGTCCCTGGTTACTTCCTCCTTGACTCTGTTCAGGTGGGACGGGAGGTAGCCTCCTTAGAAGTTCCGCGAATTGGGCTTCGAGGCGGTCAATACGTGGGTCAGCTTGATTGATCCCATTACCATTCACCGATGCCATCCTTCTGTTGGACTACAAAACAATCAAAGAAACAAACAAAACCAAGTGTCCAAAGATATAACAAAACCAAATGTTTAAAGGCAAAAACCGAAAGTAATAAAAATGCCTGTTTCGTGACCGAAACGGTGTCGGATGGCTAAAAAAGCCCTTAGGTCACGGCGAAGCGGTGAGTTGGACTCGGAGGCCCGTTTCCCTTCTCGGAAAGGTATAGCAATTGTAATTCTGAGTTCGGACGCCTTTTTTTCCGCAAAACCGCAAAACCGGCCGTTTTGCACCTTTTCGAGATTTTTCGCCTATCACAAAACAACAACTCACGGCAAAGGTTAGAGACAAACAAAAACGTTCTCTCTCTCCTCTCTCAAGGGTATTTCTCCTCACACTCACTCAAGTGTTTGATAGTGTTTGGATTCACACAACTCCCCTTTTCCTTTGCTTCGCGGCAAAGCTCTCCCTCACCTTTTCCAAAGCCTTAGGCAATGCTTTCCACACAAAGATTTCTCTTGGTAACAAAATTCCGCAATTCTTCCAAGGTAGTGCACAAGGTCAACAATGTATTTCCAAGATGCAATATAACTTCAGAAAAGCAAACAACAAGAGGCAACAAAGCACAACAAATACGAGCCTTCCGGCGAGTATTTACTTAGTCCCGACAAGTAGTTAGTCAAAGCAATAATAAGCGTTTTCCCCAAAACGTGTGGGTTATGTTTTGGAATGGCTAGAACACTCAAGAACAACTTTGATAACAAATTTCAAGAACAACTTCAATAACAAACAAATTTTCAAGAACAACTTTGATAACACTCAAGAACACTCAAGCAACTTTCTTTTCTTTTTTTTTTTTTTTTTTCTTTTTTTTTTTTGTTCTTTTCTTTTTCTTTTCTCTTTGTTTCGTTCGTTTTTTTTTTTTTTTTTTTTTTGACGTTACTAAGATATGCTTTTCGTTTTCTTTTTTTTTTTTTTTTTTTTTTTTGTATGAAAGGTCAACAAGATCTCTCTCTAAAGGCTCACAAGAAAGAAGATTGTAAACACAAAATTTTGGGGAACTACTCAAAATTGCAAAAACTAAAAACAAGTTTAGGTAAGCAATTCGTACCCCGAAAGCTTGAGGAACTCGCACCGTTGGCTCTGATACCACTTGATGCGCTCTTCGTCCGTTGAACGCAAGGATCCGCCGGTGTTGTTCCTCTGTCGATTTCTTTTGTGTATTTTCGATTTATATGGATATGCCAAGCAAGGAATCGTCCAGCCTCGCACCTTGGATCTCCTTGGCTCGAGTTCTTCTTTCCTCGGAATCTCACTTCGGAAATTAGACCTCCTTTGTCCTCCTAGCCTCGCACCGTAAGGACACCACTCAGCCTCTCACCTTGTGGGTTTCGAAACCTTGGCCTCTCACCTTAGTCTCTAGGTTTGTTTTGCTTTAAAGTGAAAACACAACTTCCATTGAACTCAACTTTTATAATCTGCCTAAAAACGTGGGTAGAAGATGGCCTTATATGGCTGAAAAATTCAGCACCAACTCCCCACAATAATAACTTACAAGTAGTTCAAAAGTTGGATACTAAATGAAGGAAATCCTAGGGTCTTTCAACCAACAACTTCAAGCAATAAATGGCCTAAAAACCATTAATATGGCCGACCACCTTAGAGCTCCAAGGTTACAAAAACGTGGCTGAAATAAACCAAACTAAAGTGGTTTAAAACCATGAAATAAAGTCAAACATGACCACATAAAATAAAACAAAAGGTTACATCTAGGTTTTAAAGTGATCCGGCATCCTCAATCGCCTCAAGTATGTTCACCAAGTGATAGTCATGGACGTCCTTAAAGGTCGGGGCTCTGAAAGGGTGGTAGGTCAAAGTGGTTTGGCCTAGCATGCGTGCTCTAGCTCGAGTGAGAGGTGGTGTTGATCTTGGTGCGGTCACATCAGTTTCGTTGCTTAAGTCCGGCGGGCTCACATCATCTTCGATCTTCCGTCAATCCGGAAATCTCAATCACAATCTCCACCAAAGTGCGAGAATAGGGCAACTCCAAGGATGAACACAAAATCTGTCTCTTTGCAAAAGTCGCAAAGATCTAAGTCGCAACGTAAGCGAAGGTGCGTCTAAGAAGAGGTGACGGAATCTCTCTTTATCCGTCCTTTTATAGTGTATGATGAAGTAGCGGCCCGGCCCAACCTTTTAAAAGATCGTGGCTTAAAGTGTGGCGAAAAGGATCGCCAAGATCACGGTCGTGGAAGGTTCCACGGCCGTAATTTAGAGCGTGAGAATAAATACGGTTTGAACCATCTTCTCCACGGCCGTAGAAGTTGCTGGAATGAACCACGCTTTCTTGGCCATGGTTCCACGGCCGTGGAACTGAACGTGGAAGGTAGTACGACCGTATTTTAGAGCGTGGTCTAGGGCAAGAACGTGATTCTTCCCTAGCCTCGTGCATTCCTCAAGTTAGCTCTCTTTTGGTTCCTAAGAATGCCCTCAATCCATGGACATTGCTCAACAATTCGATCCTTGCTCGATTCCGTTCGGAAATAGCTCTCAATCACCTATAATCAACATAAAGCTTGTGTAGACATCTATATCGACAATATAGGCAAACTAGCTCACAAATGCATCAATGCTCAATCAAAGACTATCAATATGAATCAAATACACATAGAAAACGTGCCTAAAATATCACAATATTTCATGCTAACAATCTCACAATGGATTCTGACCCTATCTTGACAACAAGTTCATTGGATCTTACAATAAGGCATAGATAGATTAAAACCAAAATACATGAAACTATATAAGATACATCAAAATGTTTTACAAATTCCAAGCCGAGTACAAAACAACTTTAATCACAACATATACAAAGCATCCCATATCCCTCGAGCAACTTAATGTACAGATGTCCTCGGCTGTTCACCCTGTTTGGCACTTTGGCTCACTCTGTAGTCTTCCTAACCTGCAGATCATCTACAACACGGTATACACCGTTTTTTACAATAATGAATAAAAATGAAGTATTACCACAAACATATATCCACACATCACACATGCAATGCCACACACACATTCATTTATTATCTTCAGTTACGTCATTCCATTACTAATTCTACTAATTTTGTAACACGAGGAGCCTAACGAAACTCGACCCTTCCCCCGTTAACACAAGGGTTTTGCATGGGAGTGATCATCACTCGTCCCCCACCCCCCTGTGTTACTGGCTTCTAAGCACCTCCTCCTACCCGCAAGCAGCGACAAGTGGTCACGACCCGTTATAATGCACTTGGGCCATTTAAAGTAATAAATGGTCATCCTAGTCCGGTTTAGGTTATAAATGCACAACCATTACGATCACAGAAATCCACAACTACACGCTAAGTAAGTCCTATGGATTTACCTGTAATACTCGTAACCTATACTACGTCACAACTTCCCCTTGGGGGTGTAATCAACGCCTGCAATAGCAAGGCACACATCATCATATACTACAAAGGCTAGGAGACTCGTCTACACAACCACAACCATCCTATGACCCGGATCTAAACCTCGAGATCACATCATACTCATAAATGCGTAAGGCATATCCTCAACAAAAACATAAGTGCGTAAAGCACATATCCATCATACAACTCATCATGGTTAACCTAACCATGCTAGCCTAGCCATCAACTAAAGCCAAGACCTAATGAATGGGAAGAAGGAATCATACCAACTAGGTATGCCCTGGACGCACCAGTAGAACAAGAGCACCAAGCTCAGAAGTAGTGAGGCGCAGGGGCGGCTAGCTCAGGGCGCAGGGGCGGCTCACAAACAGGCGCTGGGGCGGCCTAGCTCAGGCATAGGTGCGGCTGGACAACAATGAGCTGATCCCGGCTTCTATTCGATCCTTTTCTCGACTCTCTTCATTTCTTCACCACACAAAAACATACCATATACATATATACACATCTATGAACATCAAAACGTCCAGGAAAGATCCACACAAGCTCATGCTTGTGAATCCTAGCTAAAGAACAGAGAAAGAAGCATGGAAAGAAGAAAGAATGAAGATGAAGGTGAAGATCTTACCACAGCAACTAAAGGAAGGGAAAAACGTCCACCACTATACAACCACATCAACAACAACACTTAGCAGCAAGCTCATCATCATCCATGATCAAAGCCATAACAACTCTCTCTCAAAACTCACTCACAAGATCAAGGAAAGATCAAAAGAAGATCAAGGAAGAGGAGAGGAGGAGAAGAGTGGTCCAAAGGAAATGGAGCTGGAGAAGATGAGCAAACTCTCATCCAGAAGCAATGGGAGGATTATAAAGGAAGCCAGCCGCAAAGCACAAGTCAAGGTCAACAAAGGTGGCTGCAACCACACATAGCCGCAGGGGCGGGCCTTGTGAGGCGCAGGGGCCGCCAGCCGCTGGTGCGGCCCTTTGGGTCTGTAGGGGCGGCTGCCTGGCCCATCTGGACTCATCAAGGCTCCTAAATCTAAGGCTCTTACAAAATATCCCCAAAACCATAACCACCTAATGTACGAGAGTCCTCGGCCTGTCACCCTGCCATATCACTCAGAAGCTCTCTTATCTTGCAAAGCATCTACAACATGGTATGAAACCATTAGCTAACCATACGTATATAAGGTAATGCATAAGAACAAGCATAATTCATGAAAGATAAACACATAATCATGCTGTCACACATTTACCCATTTTCATATCTTTATATCATAGTTAATAACTCAAATCGTATATATATAGATAGATGAAACTATGTGACACGAGGACCGTATCATCCTCGCCTCTGGGCCTGACGTCCATCTGAAAGTAGCGTCGGCCACACAACCCGTGTACCCTATGGGAGTGGATTGAGCCCTTCCTGTATACCATATGGTATGAGCACAAAGAACCTCCCAACTACTTACAAGATGAAAGGGAAAGGTTATCACTGCCACGTACTAGGGCTATAAATAAAACATAGGTCGGTAATAATCGACATTGCATGCTATCATATTAAGCATACAATACATACACCACTCATGCAAACACCCAATATAAGGATAGTGGCAAACTAAGTCCTACGGACTTACCACAACCTCGTACAAACACAACCACGATCAACCTCCAATCCTAAGAGGGACATTGGCTAATAACAAGGCATAGTGATATATCAATCTCTTATCAATCAAGGGGTCACACCTAGACCCAAGGGATCCATAGGATCATCCTCAACCTAAACCTCACACCCTACTAACCCTTAAAGTCGTACAAGGCATAACATGATCATAATATCACCAACACACTCTCAACTATACCTAGCATGATACTACACACTCAGACTAGGAAAGGAAGGGGCAATGCAAGCCCGGAATCAAGACTCACCTGCAAATCCAAGAGCAAAGAAAGGCTGCGACAGGGAGGCACGGGGGCGGCCTTGAGGTGGCGCAAGGACGGCGACTGGCCGGCGCTGGGCGGTCCCAAGATGGCGCAGGGGCGGATGGTGTGCATAATGCACACTTCCGGCTTCTCTTTGCTTCTTCACTCGATCCTCTTCACATCTTCTTCATCTAGAAGCCCCAAACATACATATACATACATATATACATCAAACAAGCCTATGAAGGCTGGCACAAGATAAATCTTGTGGAATCCTAAGCTAAGAAGAAGGGAAAGAAGAAAGAGTGAAGAAGGAAGAAAGATAGGAAGAGATGGAAGAGGAACTACCAAGCTGTAACCTAACAAAGAGAAGAACCCCACCACAACTTCATGACTGGCTTAACACAAGCACAACAACGTCCTCAATCAACATCATCAACAAATCAACATCAAACAGTCTTCAAAATTCTCAAACAAGAGCAAGGAAAACAAGATGAAGATCCAAAGAGGGAAGAAGAAGAAGAGAAGAAGAACGTGAGGGAGAAGCTGGAGCTGCAGAGAGATGAGAAACCCTCCACATGAAGCAAGGAAGAAGCTTATATAGGAAGCCTTCCAAAAGCACGGGTCAAGGTCAACAAAAGCGGATGCAACACACCACAAATTTCAAGGTCGGCTCATGGGGGCGCAGGGGCGGATCCTATTGGCCGTAAGGGTGGGCTCTGCAAGCCGCATGGGCGGTTTAGGCCAATCTTGCACACTCAGACAACCCGCACCAATGTGTTCTAAGTTGTCACCGATGAATTTGTAGCCGACTTCTCTCAAGTCAACGATTTATCATTCTTCCATACTTCCATGTTACCATTCTCCTGAAGGCTACCCTCTTGGGGTATTTTACCATAAATTCCGCTAGCACATTCTACACTCCACACTTCGTTCTCTCACGAAATAATTATATCCTCACGGCCTTGTTGTGTCATACGACCCTCTTCAAGCTTAACCGTTCCTCATGATATCTTGTAAGTGTGTCTTTTCCACATATCTATCACTACTTATTAACCACTCGCGTTTCTCTTGGTTGGTATCTTACGTCCTATAATAAAAGATCCTTATTGCGTCCTTCAACTTCTTGAAACCATCATCTACATACAGTTCTTTTTCTCTTGGTTGGTATCTTACTTCCATATTACCATTCTTCTGAAGGCTACCCTCTTGGGGTATTTTACCATAAATTCCGCTAGCACATTTTACACTCCACACTTCGTTCTCTTATGAAAAAACTATATCCTCACGGCCTTCTTGTGTCATACGACCCTCTTCAAGCTTAATCGTTCCTCATGATATCTTGTAAGTGTGTCTTTTCCACATCTCTATCACTACTTAGTAACCACTCGCGTTTCTCTTGGTTGGTATCTTACGTCCTTTTATAAAAGCTTCTTATTGCGTCGTTCAACTTCTTAAAACCATCATCTACATATAGTTCCTTTTCTCTTGGTTGGTATCTTACGTCCATGTTACCATTCTCCTGAATGCTACCCTCTTGGGGTATTTTACCATAAATTCCACTAGCACATTCTACACTCCACACTATGTTCTCTTATTAAATAACTATATCCTCACGGCCTTGTTGTGTCATACGACCCTCTTCAAGCTTAACCGTTCCTCGTGATATCTTGTAAGTGTGTCTTTTCCACATCTCTATCACTACTTAGTAACCACTCGCGTTTCTCTTGGTTGGTATCTTACGTCCTTTGATAAAAGATCCTTATTGCATCGTTCAACTTCTTGAAACCATCATCTACATACAGTTCCTTTTCTTGGCGTTGCTTAGTCTTACCACCATAACAGAAACATGTTGGCTCCACTAAAGAAATTCTGCTACGCAAACTTCTACCGTGTAATTCTGCTAGTAATCTCTAATATGTCCAACGAACTCACCCGCTTAGGATCTCTTTAAAAAAATCAACATTTCATAGTTCCTTTGAAAGCTTGCTTACGTATCTTCATAGTAGTTCGTCCACACCTCTCATCTCGACTCCCATGCTTAGGAGCGCCTTGGAAAACTTTATGACTTGATGAAATACCACTTTTACCCTTTCTAGAATGTACTCATTTTCTCCTCCATTGGCGTCTCTAGTTGTCCAAGCGTTCTCTTGAAGAATCCTTAAGTTCATTATCTCTAGTGGTTTTATTTTTGTTCAATCATTGTTTCTTTGGAACCACTCCATATCTTCATGTCGCTTCCATACTCGTATGTCTTCCATCTCGATTTTTGCTTAAATTGACTTGGGGTTCTCTTCTATATGCTTATCCTTCGGTTACGTCATCTCTAGTCTTCTGCTTTGACGTCCTCTAAAGAAGTTCGAGAAACCACTAGGTGCTCGCTAAAACATAATGCTCAAATCGATATCTTGAGCATACTCATCTTCATATGTACACTATCCTAAGTCATACGGCGTTTGTCCAAGGGGCGATGGTAGCTTCCTATCATCTAAATACAAAGTTTACAACTCTAATATGATACTAGTGTACCATATATATGTATATATATATATATATATATATATATATATATATATATATATATATATATATATATATAAAGGTCATGCTACTACTATAAACATAACAAGTCCAGAAACAACGTACAATCCAACATATAACTATGGTCCAAACACTAAGTCGTCGAGGTCCGCAGAAGGAGTGATGGTCCCGTACATTCTATCCCCGACTGACTATGCTCACGATTTGAAAACGAACTTCATTTTTAAAACTCAAAACCCTTGCGGGTTTTGTTTATCTCTATTCAGCCCTTAGAAGATTGTGAGTGTCATTGTTGGAAACCTAGGGCTCTAATAACATATTGTAACACCACAAATCCGCCGGACTTGGGGCGCTACGGGTGGAGACCTCACAATGGGTCCCGACCCTTAGCCGAATCCTCAAAACAACATACTAACAACGACTAAGGTACAAACGACAACAAAACATAATAAAAAAAACCCCCACATCCCCTTCCTATAATGTACGGAACCCCGGTTTCCACTCCATCGAGTCACTCGGCGACGTCCCTAACCTGGAAGGCATCTACAAAGGTGGTATAAAACCGTTAGCTAATATTCTAAGCTTTAGAAAGATGGTAACGACACATACACATATCAAAACGGAAACACACAACATGATATCACGCAACCCGGTTATTATCTTTTCATTTACATCATTCAATTACTAATTCAACTTAGGTTTGTGACACAAGAATCCTCGAAAACTCCTCCGTCCTTACTTACCAGCAAGGAATCGTATTGATGCATCCAACCGTCTACCTGCCTGGGATAGTCGCAAAGAACCTCCTAGCTCTCGCAAGAGCTAGGCAGTGATGTCACTACCCGTTATCATACAATTGGGCCAATATAAGGATATAATATAAAGTTGTCCCAGTCCGGTTTTGTTGTTATAAGTATAACTAAACACACCCACAACCATCACACATCGATACTAATACAAGGAAGCTATCTAAGTAAGTTTGGGGACTTACCTAGTCTCAAAGATAAATCGACAAATGTCGCTCTCAACTTCCCGTAGGAAGGTACTTAATTCCTGATCTAAACAAGGCACGTAATCAACATAGCTCTCATAAGCTAGAAGTCCTTAGACTTCTAGGCCCAATGATATCGCAACATTAAACCATAACAACATAAGCTAGGATAAAGCATGCCAAGTCTCGATGATCTCAATGATAGCAACGCTATGCTAGGATACTCACATCCTAGTCCACAACCTCAACAGAAATATAATCACAACCTCAAGCCTCGCAAGAAAAACCATACAATCACAACATAATAACCAACTCAAGATCTCACACACATCAATCCATAGAACATTCCAAAATCCTCAAACACTCACCTAAGGTTCAAACCCCCTATTTGGCATCCCACAAGGTTATGTTAGATCCAAACTAGCATGATACTATCATATAACCTCCCTAGGATAAGAGACGAACACAAGATCAAGGAAGGATACTCGCTTGGGCAAAGATGCGGTCGCGGAAGAAGGAAGCATGGCCGCGGAGAGGAGCAGAAGGCCACACCGGCGGCTCAAGGTGCGCAATTCCTGCACCTGCAGCCCAGGTGGCCGCCCCTATGTCTTAGGGCACCCTCCCCTGCGGCACTGGTGTAGTGGGTGCACAGGCAGCTCTATCATGCCGCGGGTGCGGTCAAACTCTAGAACAGCGATCCTGACGAGTCTTCGGCTAGTTCCTTGATGTGAAAAGGTGCCTCCTAGCTGGCTTGCACCCCCATGCAACCACAAGAGAGGAAGAACTGAGTAAATATTTCCCTAGGGCTCACACAAGGATGAAGGAAAGAATAAGATGAAGAAGAGAAGAAGAAGAGAAGAGGGAGAGAACACTTACCAATAGTCCAGATCTATAGTCTATTCCCAGAAGCAACAACTCACAAGAAGATCCATGGAAGATGAAGGAGAAAGAGGTGGAGGAAGAGAAGAGAGGGTAGTAAAAGAAGAGTAACGTGAAAAATGAAAGGGGAGAGGGAAAGGGTTGTCCATTAGGTGGAAAAAAAAAGGTCAAGGCAGCCAATTCACTTAGAGAACGAGGGATCGAAAAGCAAAAGAAGGAAACGAGAGGTCAGAAAGAAGAAAGGATAAAACTCGTCCACTCAGGACGTCGCGCGTATGGAGTAACTGATTCGTGTCTGCGGGAAGGCCGTGACCGCATCTCTCCTATGCCCCATGGGCGGTGGTATCTACTGAACCACTCACCTACTGGAACTAAAATTTCCGGGTGTTACATGATCCCCCTAAAAACAAGTTTAGTTCCATAACTTGATAAACGCTAAACTCTAAGTCATCACTACCTTGGTAACAACTCAAAAACCGTAAACGTGCCAACTTTCTACTCGATAACCAAACCCTACTCATGTATACGTTGTTGATGTTTTGTACTCGGTTGTGAGGGTTTTGTATGTATTACGGTACTTGATGTTTTGTGTTTTTATAAAGGATGTTTTATATTTATTTGTGCCTTGTTATAAGATCGAGTGAACTTGTTGTCGGGCTAGGGTTAGGACTGAGGTCCTCACCGAGTAGCAGTGTTAGCATGAAATATTGCGATATCCTAGGCACTTATTTTGGTTATTTTTCCCTAATTTGTGCATGGATAAAGTTTAGAAGCAAATGCTCGCTTGTTCATCTATTTTGTCGATATGGAAGTCTACACTAGCTTTGTGTTGATTATAGGTGAATAGGAGCTAAATCGGAGCAATTGAGAGAGAAAAGGGAGTGATCGATCATATTCGAGGATTAGGAAACACATCAAGGAAGCTAATGAAGGAGCTAGGATGACGCATGTCACGACACAAAGAAACTACAAGCAATATACACTTCCACGCCCTGAATTACGGCCGTAGAGAAGTCCACGCTCTAAACCATGGCCGTTGATCTTGACATTATGAGCGTGGAGCACTCCAGTAGGTTACACGGCCTAAATTATGGTCGTGGAAGTCACAAGACACCGTAATCCTTTTCCACGCTCTAAACCACGGTCGTGGAAAGCCATGAGACCGTGATTTAGGCGATCTTTTGACGTGTCATTAATTGCCACGTCATTTACGTATCGGGCCTTTGATAACACGATTTATGACTTAGTTTTAGGTAATCATTTAGATAGACTTCTCACTCATTCATGCATGGTTTAGCACTAGTTCACGACGTTTTGCACTCAATTCATGTATTTTGTCGAGATAGACGTCTACACGGACTTGTGCGTGTTTTATAGGTATTTCGGGAGATTTAGGAGCTAAAACGATACGTTTGAGGATCGTTCATCTAGATGACACACCCCCGGACTCATTAGGATGCAAACTAGGAGCTAAGGGAGACTCATGCAGCCTTGCCAACACAAGCCATGCACCAAATCACACCTTAATGATCCAAGGTGAAGTTTCTGGAGCAAATCACGGTCTGGACCAAGATCACGGCCGTGGAACTTGCCCGTGGATTTTGCCAGATTCTTGTGCCAGCTGTGCCACGACTCTCATGGACAGCTCATGCAAAATTTGTTATAAAAGTGGTCCTTCATTGGCTGAGAAGGGTATCTTGGAGCAGCTCTCCATTATCCATTACCCTCTAACAAAAATATTCTCTCAACAAGAAGTCTTTCTAGGAAGGAAAGTGTCAAAGAGGAAGAAGAAGAGCTCCATTGAAGAGGAGGAGAAGAACACACACCATTACCACACCTTGATAAGTTTTTGTATTGAAATGTTCCGGATTCTATTTCTAGAGTTGTAAGAACCATTGAGCCTTCTTTGAGAAGGATCGTGAGTTACTCTAGTTCTATTTTCAGCTTGGTTTTGTTTTAGTTCACTTGTTCATCTCTTTTCCTTCGTCATCTTGTAAATGGATGTCATTATTTTATGTTTGTTTGTTTCGATTTCTATTATGAACGTTGTAGGCTAAATAGATGTGGTTCTAGGGTAAGGAAAGGATGGTTATGGCTAGGGCTATGATAGGACAGACTTAGATTTATCTTTGGATGACTCGTGTGCATAAACGTAGCTGCTGTTAGAAATCACGGGTAGTTCTTGCCTAACCACGGCCGTGATTTAGGTAGAACAAACCGTGATTTTTCCTGGTTCGATGGATCTTGTCTTAAATTGTTAGAATGCTGAAATCCTAAGTGTTTGTTGAGTTAAATCTATCCTAGGGTGACCTAGTGTTAGCAACTAAGTGTTAGGAGAGACTTACCCGGTAATCCTTACTCTTAGATTCCAAAGATAACGAACCTTAGGTAGTGGTGAGCTTAATAAGCCGCCATTGGACTAAGTGTGCTAAGATAGTTGTTTAGAACTTCCCTTTCCGAGACTTACCCGGTAAGGATAGGTTAGACCTCTAGGCAACAAATCCGGTTTGTGTAGAATTCCGTCCCTTAGGTTCTTAGAGACTTACCCGGTGATGAGATCTAGGGAATGGGCTAGTGGATCATGAAACCTCCCCGGTTATTGATCCCAATCTAGAAACACTTAACCCCAACATAGTTAATCCAAGGAACAAATAGATAGCTTGAGTCCTATGCCATAACCGGAACTTCCAACCCCTAGAATCCGCCTTTTCTTTATTTGATCTATATCTTGTTTAGCTTGTTTATTTGTGTTGATTCATAGTCTAGTTGATTGTTTACTTTGCATGAATTGTGATCTTTGATTGATCACCAAAAACCAACCAAAAACATTTGAGATTTTCATTTCTTTATTTCTTTCTTTTCTTTCAACCTAGGTCTTTACTAAACTCAATCACAAATCGAATCAATTTCACCTTAGTCTTTGTGTTCGACCTCGGAATACTATCCCTACTACAAACGTCCCGTACACTGCGGGTTTCGCTAGGTAGTTTAGGATTTAGTTCGAGTTATAAATTTAAAACCCATTTGCGCATCACGATCTTAGCGTAACAAGTTTTTGGCGCCGTTGCCGGGGACTAGGTCTAGATTGAGTCTATTTTGTGATTGTTTCTAGTGTAGATCTTTCTTGTTGCTTTTGATCTCTTTTTGGTTTGTGTCTTTGCTTTTCAGGACATCTATTACTCTTTAGGTGCATGCGAAGATCTCGTGGCAAGGATTTAGCTCCATTCGATCCAGAACCGGAGAAAACCCTTAGATCTAGATCCAAGAGCATTTGAAAAGAGAAAGAGATGGCCGGTAGAAACCTCCAAGCTGAGTTGGATGAAGCCTTAGAGCAAATAAGGCTAAGAGATGAGCTCTTGGAAGAAGAAAGGAGACTTGCCAATGAGAGGCAAGAAGCAACTAGGAGGGAGATTGAGGAGATTAGACAAGCTCTTGTGCAAAGAGAGCTTAACCGTCAACAACCTCTTCCGCCTCCACCACCACCGCGGCCGGCGGCGGTTAATATTAGGGTTGTGCCCATTGCTATGGAAGAGCCACAAACATTGGGGCAACGTATGGATCCGGCACAAAGAGCACACCGTCCGGGTGTAAACTTAGGAGATCCCGCAGCCCATGATTACGAACTCCGCCCTCAAGTTCTACAAATGATCCGGCATAATCAATTTGGAGGGATGGAAGGAGAGTCTCCTCATCAACATTTGATGAATTATGAGATCTTGATGGAGACTCTTAGACCGCCAAGATTGGAGAGCAACAACCATAAGCTTAGGGCTTTTTCCTTCTCTCTTAAGGATAAAGCCTTGGCTTGGTATCAATCTATTCCACAAGGGCGAGTTGGTACTTGGGAGGAGATGACAACCGAGTTTTTGACTAAGTTCTTCCCACCTTCCAAGACTACCGAATTAAGAGGGAAGATCAATGCCTTCGTGATGAAGGATAGAGAGAGTTTGTTCAAGTCTTGGGAGAGATTCAAGGACCTTCTCCTTGATTGTCCACACCATGGCATACCGAAAATTGAGCTATTGGAGATCTACTTCAAAGGCCTTGATGAAGATAGCCAATTCAAGCTCCAATCTCTTTCCGGTGGGACTTTTATGGAGAAGCATGTAGATGAAGCTTGGGAGTTTGTGGAGAAGCAAGCTCTAGTGATTGAGAAGTACTCCCATAGGAAGAGTGAAGGAAGAAAGGCGGGGGCGTATGAGGTGAGTGAAGTCACCATGAGCAATTTCAAGCTTGACGCCATCAACAACGAGTTGAAGTCCTTGAGGGAGTTGTGTGCTACGACTTTGAAGAGCCAAGCAACTCCTCAAGTGCTTCCGCAAGCCAACTTGTCTTCCAAAGAGGAGGATGTGAATTATATGGGAAGGGGCAACTTCAACAATTACCAAGGCCCAAGGAGTTTCAACAACAACCGGCAATCCAACAATTACCGGCCCAACCACAACCATCCCGGATTTTCTTACTCTAACCCGGATGGAGCCTTAAACCTTTCCCCCTCCACAAGCACAACTCCACCAACAAGAGCTTCACAAGAACCTCCACCCGGATTTACTCAACCTCCAAAAGATAGAACCGAAATGATGTTTGAGCAATTGCTTGGAAGGTTGAGTGGTCTTGAGAGCACCGTGACTTCCATTTCTAAGGCTCAAAAGGTGTTGGAAGCACAAGTGTTCCAAAAGGCGGGTGAAGCCCATAGAGACCCGGGAAAGCTTCCCGGAAGAACCGAAGACAACCCAAGAGGCCAAGTGTTGGCTATCACAACGAGGAGTGGGTTGAGTATGAAAGATCCTTTGCCCAAGGACAATGCTAAGGGAAAGCAAGTAGTGGTAGAAGAGGGAAAGTTGCAAGAAGATGGAGGCAAGAGCAAGGATGTAGAGCCAACCTATGTGGCACCACCCCCATACAAGCCACCACTACCGTTCCGCAATCATGAGCAAGAGCTCGCTTGGACAATCACTTTGGTAAGTTCCTTGAACTAATGTCCAAATTACATATTAACATTCCATTCATGGATGCTATTTTAGGAATGCCGGCATATGGTAAGTTTTTGAAAGAGATACTCTACAACAAAAGGAAGTTGGAAGAGTATGGGGAGATAAGAATGACCAAGAGATCCTCGGAATTGATCCAAACAATGAAGGAGGAAATGCCTCCCAAGCTAAGAGATCCGGGCTCTTTTTGTGTCCCAATTGGAGTGGGAGATGTGAAGTACGAGGCCCTTTGTGATCTTGGAGCAAGTGTAAGCATCATACCGCTTGCACTCTGCAACAAGGTCGGGCTAGGAGAGCCAAAAACGGTCAAGATGACCCTCTACATGGCGGACCGTTCTATCACTCATCCGGTTGGGATCTTGGAGGACATTCTGGTGCAACTAGGAGGATTCTATGTGCCAATTGATTTTGTAGTCTTGGACATTCCGGCGGACTATCCGGTTCCCATCATCTTAGGAAGACCTTTCCTAGCCACTTCCGGATGCCTAGTGGATTGCAAGAATGGAACTCTCTCCTTCAACATTGGAGAAGAGACCATCAAGTTCAAATTGTCCACAATGATGAAAGGGCCGACCCTTGATGAAAATGTCTTCAACATAGTCGAGCAAGAAGAATCTAGAGAAATTGTGAGCTCGATCTTGATCAAGGATCCCTTGGTGAAGGTCCTTACCTTAAGTATGATGGAGGAAGGTATTGAGGAGGGTTGCAATGAAGAGATCAAGGCTTTGGAAGCATTAGAAGAGGAGCCAAGAGTTGGATTTGAAGGCCACGAAGGGGTGTTGAACAGCTACAAATTCCACGGTCGAGATTTACATTCCACGGCCGTCAAACTTTCTGGATAACTCCGAGAAGCAGGCTTGGCAAGAACCACGGCCGTGGAAGTTGAGCCAACCGTGATTCCGACCGTGGTTTACCCCGAGTCAGACCTCATTGATGATCAAGCTTCGAGGAGCCTTGAAGGGTCTTCATTTGCTTTGGATTCATCTCATCCAACATTGTTTGGATCGTCTCCAATCGATAAAGGTCCTCCTAAACTTGAACTCAAACCCCTCCCCTCTCATTCGAAGTATGCTTTTCTTGGTGATAATTCTACATATCCGGTAATTGTGAATGCATGCTTGAGTGATGATGAACTTGCTAAGTTGTTGCATGAACTAAGATTGCATAGGAAAGCCATTGGCTATACTATTGATGATTTGGTTGGCATAAAACCTTCTTTGTGCATGCATAAGATAATGATGGAAGATAATCATAAACCCTCTATTGAACATCAAAGGAGATTAAATCCTATAATGAAAGAGGTAGTCAAAAAAGAAATCATTAAGTTGCTAGATGCGGGAATTATCTACCCTATCTCGGATAGTAAGTGGGTTAGTCCCGTTCATGTAGTACCTAAGAAGGGTGGGATGACCGTCGTAACTAATGAGAACAATGAACTAATCCCGACTAGGACGGTTACGGGGTGGAGGATGTGCATTGATTATAGGAAATTGAACATGGCCTCTAGGAAAGATCACTTCCCTCTCCCCTTCATTGACCAAATGCTAGAAAGGTTAGCTCAACACTCTCATTTTTGCTACCTAGACGGCTATAGTGGATTCTTCCAAATCCTTATCCACCCCGATGACCAAGAGAAAACAACCTTTACATGTCCATGGGGTACTTTTGCATATAGGAGAATGCCATTTGGGTTGTGTAATGCACCCGCCACCTTCCAAAGGTGTATGATGGCTATCTTTTCGGAATATATAGAAAATATCATGGAAGTGTTCATGGATGATTTCTCTGTTTATGGTTCTTCCTTTGATAATTGCTTGACTAACTTGTTATTAGTATTGCAAAGATGCGAGGAGACAAATCTTGTCTTGAATTCGGAAAAATGCAACTTCATGGTAAGTGAAGGCATTGTGTTAGGACACTTGGTGTCTAACCGTGGCATTGAGGTTGATAGGGCCAAGATTGAAACAATAGAGAAGTTGTCACCACCTACCTCGGTGAAGGGGGTAAGGAGTTTCTTAGGGCATGCCGGTTTTTACCGGAGGTTTATTCAAGACTTCTCTAAAATTTTTAAGCCTCTCACGAACCTACTAATGAAGGATGTCGATTTTGTCTTTTCCAAAGATTGTCTTGAGGCTTTTTGTAGGTTGAAGAACGCCTTGATCTCCGCACCTATCATGGAACCTCCGGATTGGAGTTTACCCTTTGAGATCATGTGTGATGCAACTGATGTAGCCGTTGGGGCTGTTTTGGGGCAAAGGAAGGATGGGCGCACTCATGCCATCTATTATGCTAGCAAGACGCTAGATGATGCCGAACTCAATTATGCTACCACCGAGAAGGAGTTGCTAGCGATGGTGTATGCTTTTGAGAAATTCCGCTCATATCTTGTTGGAGCGAAGGTCATAGTTTATGCGGATCATGCTGCGATCCGTTATCTACTTACGAAGAAGGATGCCAAGCCTAGGTTGATTCGGTGGATCCTTCTTCTACAAGAATTTGATTTGGAAATCCGGGACAAGAAGGGATCCGAAAACTCGGTGGCGGATCACCTTAGTAGACTCCCACCATTGGAGCTTGAAAGAGATGACATCCCTATTGATGACTCGTTCCGGGATGAGCAATTGCAAATGGTGGAGGAATGCTTGTTCCAAGTGTCTAGAGGAAGCGAGCCATGGTATGCCGACATTGTGAACTACTTAGTGTGTGAAGAAGTACCTCCCGGATTGACATATGAACAAAGAAAGAAGTTCTTCAACGATGTGAGGCACTACTATTGGAGTAAACCACTCCTATTCAAGAGAGGGCCGGATGGAATGTTTAGAAGATGCATACCGGAAGATGAAGTGGAGAGTGTGATCCGGCATTGTCACTCTTTGCCATGTGGAGGCCATGCTAGCTCACACAAGACGTGTGCAAAGTTATTGCAATCCGGTTTTTATTGGCCTAGCTTGTTTAGAGATGTGCAAGGTTTTGTAGCGGCATGTGATGCTTGCTAAAGGACGGGAAACATCTCAAGGAGGAATGAAATGCCCTTGAACAACATCCAAGAAGTGGAAATATATGATGTGTGGGGTGTGGACTTCATGCGGCCATTCCCTTCTTCATGTGGAAATCTCTACATCCTATTGGCGGTGGACTACGTGTCAAGATGGGTAGAGGCAATCGCCTCTCCTACAAATGATGCCAAGGTGGTGGTGCGGTTCTTCAACCGAGTGATCTTCCCTAGGTTTGGTACCCCAAGGGTGATCATTAGTGATGGAGGGAAGCACTTCACAAATAGGAACATTGGAGCGCTTTTGGCTAAGTATGGGATGACTCATAAGGTGGCAACACCCTACCATCCCCAAACTAGTGGCCAAGTGGAGGTCTCCAACCGGGAGATCAAGGCCATTCTTGAGAAGACAGTCTCTAGGACGAGAAAAGATTGGGCTATGAGGCTCAATGATGCCTTATGGGCATATAGAACCGCCTTCAAGACACCGATTGGCACCACTCCTTACAAGTTGGTCCATGGCAAGTCTTGCCACCTTGCGTTAGAGATGGAGCATAGAGCTTATTGGGCCATTAAGTGGCTAAATTTTGATCTCAAAGAGGCGGGAGAGAAGAGATTGCTTGAATTAAATGCCCTCGAGGAGATCCGGTTGGATGCTTATGAGAATGCTCGGATTTACAAGGAGAGAACCAAAAGATGGCATGACAAGGGGATCATCCCCAAGGAGTTGATTGAAGGAGATCTTGTCCTTCTCTTCAACTCAAGGCTAAGGCTCTTTCCCGGAAAGCTCAAATCAAGATGGACCGGGCCATATGTGGTAAAGAAAATCTTCTCCCATGGAGCTATTGAAATAGGAGGGGAGCATTGCGGAAACTTTAAGGTAAATGGGCACCGATTGAAGAAGTATATCCCGGGAGCTCCGGTGGATATGATTGCCCCACTTTACCTTGAGTAGACGCTCCCAAGTTTTGGTCAAGCTAATGACCTTAAAGAAGCGCTTGATGGGAGGCAACCCATTGGTAACATTTTTCCTTTCTTGTTTTTGCTTTTGTTTTAGATCTTTCTATCTTTGTGTGTGTTTTGTCTACTTCGTGTGTGTGCTAGAGCTTTAGTGGCATTGGAAGCCTTGCTTGACATAGGAATGATGATGATGAACCCCTCATCAATTATGGGTGGAGCGGACTCGGAACTTGGACGGCTAGCGGTGCCTAGCGCGGGTCCCGAAGCTTTAATGAATGCTTAAGAGCTCTCTACCATGGTTGAAAGGATCATCCAACATCACTTCTACTTGAAAATCCCAAATACCATAGCAAACCATTTTTACATTGTGAGAACCTTCTTTCACTCTCTTTACTTGTATACCACATTGGGGACAATGTGTTTCTAAGTATGGGGTGGGGTTTGCATGATCCTTTGCATGATGAGCATCTAGGATAGTTTAATATTTGCACATGTCTTGCATTGTATATATTCAATTCGAAAATCCCATAAAAATTCAGAAATTTAAAAAAATTTTGTGCTTTCTAGGCTTGGATATGATCCTAATGATGAACCTTGTCTTGTGAATTGGCTATGGATGGCCCCATGTGTTAGGATTGATGAATGCATATGTGGACTTGAAGTACTTCTCTTGAAATTCTATGAATGAATTGTGATCACGATGTTTGCCTAGAAATGATTGAGTATTGAAGATCAAAATTACATGATAGTTCTTGCATACCATCTAGGAATGAATGAGGCAATTCATCTTTCTCTACTTCTCATCTCAAATCATGATTGCTTGAGCACCTCAATTGAGATAAATTTGACCTCTTTTAACCCATCCGGGAATAGGAGCATGCTAGTGTGTTGATGTGTGTGAAAAGCAAGTGCGGGGTGAAGTTGTTGATGAAAAGAATGTCATAAATAAATGCTGAAATTGTTGTGAAAGTGTAGCCAAAAATATAGGTTTGGGGACATTGGCTTAAATGACAAGTAACTCGGTACACTTCACATAATCGGGTGTTGGTGCCTTGCCAAAGTCAAATGAACCAATAGTCCTAACGAGCCTTGGTATGTGTGCCCGGTGTGGATGCACCTCAAAAACTAAGAAAAAGCCCGAGGACGGCTAATCACCAAGCTTTCGGCTTTTGTACACCAATGCCATTGTCTCAAAAATAAGTCAAAGAAAAAGAAAAGAAAGAAAAGATAGAGGAAAATATACACTTAAGGGAAGTTGATCGAGGACAAGATTGTGGAGTTAGTTCCGTTCCCGGATTAGCATCACATGGCCTAGAAATCCCCACCCAATCACTACATTTCTTGACCCTTTTATTTCAAAAGACCTTATGACCTATTTGCATGTTTGTAAGACTTAGTGATTTAGATTAGATGTACTCTTGATCTTCTTGACTTCTTCATCTTTATATTTCATGCATACTTTTGAGTTAAGTACAATTGTCTTTCCATGTCTTCATTTGTTTGATGCATGACTACTTATCCTTTGCCATGAAATATGACTTTGAAGGTGATCCAATAATAGAAGCACAAACCCAAAAAGATTTTGCCATTTTTCTGCATACATAAATCATGTCATCTCTTAGTCTATAGCTGAGAATTTGCTCGGGGACGAGCAAACCTTAAGTATGGGGTATTTTGATAACACCATTTATGACTTAGTTTTAGGTAATCATTTAGATAGACTTCTCACTCATTCATGCATGGTTTAGCACTAGGTCACGACGTTTTGCACTCAATTCATGTATTTTGTCGAGATAGACGTCTACACAGACTTGTGCGTGTTTTATAGGTATTTCGGGAGATTTAGGAGCTAAAAGGAAACGTTTGAGGATCGTTCATCTAGATGACACACCCCCGGACTCATTAGGATGCAAACTAGGAGCTAAGGGAGACTCATGGAGCCTTGCCAACACAAGCCATGCACCAAATCACAGCTTAATGATCCAAGGCGAAGTTTCTGGAGCAAATCACGGTCTGGACCAAGATCACGGCCGTGGAACTTGCCCGTGGATTTTGCCAGATTCTTGTGACAGCTGTGCCACGACTCTCATGGCCAGCTCATGCAAAATTTGTTATAAAAGTGGTCCTTCATTGGCAGAGAAGGGTATCTTGGAGCAGCTCTCCATTATCCATTAGCCTCTAACAAAAATATTCTCTCAACAAGAAGTCTTTCTAGGAAGGAAAGTGTCAAAGAGGAAGAAGAAGAGCTCCATTGAAGAGGAGGAGAAGAACACACACCATTACCACACCTTGATAAGTTTTTGTATTGAAAAGTTCCGGATTCTATTTCTAGAGTTGTAAGGACCATTGAGCCTTCTTTGAGAAGGATCGTGAGTTACTCTAATTCTATTTTCAGCTTGGTTTTGTTTTAGTTCACTTGTTCATCTCTTTTCCTTCATCATCTTGCAAATGGATGTCATTATTTTATGTTTGTTTGTTTCGATTTCTATTATGAACGTTGTAGGCTAAATAGATGTGGTTCTAGGGTAAGGAAAGGATGGTTATGGCTAGGGCTATGATAGGACGGACTTAGATTTATCTTTGGATGACTCGTGTGCATAAACGTAGCTGCTGTTAGAAATCACGGGTAGTTCTTGCCTAACCATGGCCGTGAATTAGGTAGAACAAACCGTGATTTTTCCTGGTTCGATGGATCTTGTCTTAAATTGTTAGAATGTTGAAATCCTAAGTGTTTGTTGAGTTAAATCTATCCTAGGGTGACCTAGTGTTAGCAACTAAGTGTTAGGAGAGACTTACCCGGTAATCCTTACTCTTAGATTCCAAAGATAACGAACCTTATGTAGTGGTGAGCTTAATAAGCCGCCATTGGACTAAGTGTGCTAAGATAGTTGTTTAGAACTTCCCTTTCCGAGACTTACCCGGTAAGGATAGGTTAGACCTCTAGGCAACAAATCCGGTTTGTGTAGAATTCCGTCCCTTAGGTTCTTAGAGACTTACCCGGTGATGAGATCTAGGGAATGGACTAGTGGATCATGAGACCTCCCCGGTTATTGATCCCAATCTAGAAACACTTAACCCCAACATAGTTAATCCAAGGAACGAATAGATAGCTTGAGTCCTATGCCATAACCGGAACTTCCAACCCCTAGAATCCGCCTTTTCTTTCTTTGATCTATATCTTGTTTAGCTTGTTTATTTGTGTTGATTCATAGTCTAGTTGATTGTTTACTTTGCATGAATTGTGATCTTTGATTGATCACCAAAAACCAACCAAAAACATTTGAGATTTTCATTTCTTTATTTCTTTCATTTCTTTCAACCTAGGTCTTTACTAAACTCAATCACAAATCGAATCAATTTCACCTTAGTCTTTGTGTTCGACCTCGGAATACTATCCCTACTACAAACGTCCCGTACACTGCGGGTTTCGCTAGGTAGTTTAGGATTTAGTTCGAGTTATAAATTTAAAACCCATTTGCGCATCACGATCTTAGCGTAACAAGTTTTTGGCGCCGTTGCCGGGGACTAGGTCTAGATTGAGTCTATTTTGTGATTGTTTCTAGTGTAGATCTTTCTTGTTGCTTTTGATCTCTTTTTGGTTTGTGTCTTTGCTTTTCAGGACATCTATTACTCTTTAGATGCATGCGAAGATCTCGTGGCAAGGATTTAGTTCCATTCGATCCAGAACCGGAGAAAACCCTTAGATCTAGATCCAAGAGCATTCGAAAAGAGAAAGAGAAGGCCGGTAGAAACCTCCAAGCTGAGTTGGATGAAGCCTTAGAGCAAATAAGGCTAAGAGATGAGCTCTTGGAAGAAGAAAGGAGACTTGCCAATGAGAGGCAAGAAGCAACTAGGAGGGAGATTGAGGAGATTAGACAAGCTCTTGTGCAAAGAGAGCTTAACCGTCAACAACCTCCTCCGCCTCCACCACCACCGCGGCCGGCGGCGGTTAATATTAGGGTTGTGCCCATTGCTATGGAAGAGCCACAAACATTGGGGCAACATATGGATCCGGCACAAAGAGCACACCGTCCGGGTGTAAACTTAGGAGATCCCGCAGCCCATGATTACGAACTCCGCCCTCATGTTCTACAAATGATCCGGCATAATCAATTTGGAGGGATGGAAGGAGAGTCTCCTCATCAACATTTGATGAATTATGAGATCTTGATGGAGACTCTTAGACCGCCAAGATTGGAGAGCAACAACCATAAGCTTAGGGCTTTTTCCTTCTCTCTTAAGGATAAAGCCTTGGCTTGGTATCAATCTATTCCACAAGGGCGAGTTGGTACTTGGGAGGAGATGACAACCGGGTTTTTGACTAAGTTCTTCCCACCTTCCAAGACTACCGAATTAAGAGGGAAGATCAATGCCTTCGTGATGAAGGATAGAGAGAGTTTGCTCAAGTCTTGGGAGAGATTCAAGGACCTTCTCCTTGATTGTCCACACCATGGCATACCGAAAATTGAGCTATTGGAGATCTACTTCAAAGGACTTGATGAAGATAGCCAATTCAAGCTCCAATCTCTTTCCGGTGGGACTTTTATGGAGAAGCATGTAGATGAAGCTTGGGAGTTTGTGGAGAAGCAAGCTCTAGTGATTGAGAAGTACTCCCATAGGAAGAGTGAAGGAAGAAAGGCGGGGGCATATGAGGTGAGTGAAGTCACCATGAGCAATTTCAAGCTTGACGCCATCAACAACGAGTTGAAGTCCTTGAGGGAGTTGTGTGGACTTTGAAGAGCCAAGCAACTCCTCAAGTGCTTCCGCAAGCCAACTTGTCTTCCAAGGAGGAGGATGTGAATTATATGGGAAGGGGCAACTTCAACAATTACCAAGGCCCAAGGAGTTTCAACAACAACCGGCAATCCAACAATTACCAGCCCAACCACAACCATCCCGGATTTTCTTACTCTAACCCGGATGGAGCCTTAAACCCTTCCCCCTCCACAAGCACAACTCCACCACCAAGAGCTTCACAAGAACCTCCACCCGGATTTACTCAACCTCCAAAAGATAGAACCGAAATGATGTTTGAGCAATTGCTTGGAAGGTTGAGTGGTCTTGAGAGCACCGTGACTTCCATTTCTAAGGCTCAAAAGTTGTTGGAAGCACAAGTGTTCCAAAAGGCGGGTGAAGCCCATAGAGACCCGGGAAAGCTTCCCGGAAGAACCGAAGACAACCCAAGAGGCCAAGTGTTGGCTATCACAACGAGGAGTGGGTTGAGTATGAATGATCCTTTGCCCAAGGACAATGCTAAGGGAAAGCAAGTAGTGGTAGAAGAGGGAAAGTTGCAAGAAGATGGAGGCAAGAGCAAGGATGTAGAGCCAACCAATGTGGCACCACCCCCATACAAGCCACCACTACCGTTCCCGCAATCACGAGCAAGAGCTCGCTTGGACAATCACTTTGGTAAGTTCCTTGAACTAATGTCCAAATTACATATTAACATTCCGTTCATGGATGCCATTTTAGGAATGCCGGCATATGGCAAGTTTTTGAAAGAGATACTCTCCAACAAAAGGAAGTTGGAAGAGTATGGGGAGATAAGAATGACCAAGAGATCCTCGGAATTGATCCAAACAATGAAGGAGGAAATGCCTCCCAAGCTAAGAGATCCGGGCTCTTTTTGTGTCCCATATGGAGTGGGAGATGTGAAGTACGAGGCCCTTTGTGATCTTGGAGCAAGTGTAAGCATCATACCGCTTGCACTTTGCAACAAGGTCGGGCTAGGAGAGCCAAAAACGGTCAAGATGACCCTCTACATGGCGGACCGTTCTATCACTCATCCGGTTGGGATCTTGGAGGACATTCCGGTGCAACTAGGAGGATTCTATGTGCCAATTGATTTTGTAGTCTTGGACATTCCGGCAGACTATCCAGTTCCCATCATCTTAGGAAGACCTTTCCTAGCCACTTCCGGATGCCTAGTGGATTGCAAGAATGGAACTCTCTCCTTCAACATTGGAGAAGAGACCATCAAGTTCAAATTGTCCACAATGATGAAAGGGCCGACCCTTGATGAAAATGTCTTCAACATAGTCGAGCAAGAAGAATCTAGAGAAATTGTGAGCTCGATCTTGATCAAGGATCCCTTGGAGAAGGTCCTTACCTTAAGTATGATGGAGGAAGGTATTGAGGAGGGTTGCAATGAAGAGATCAAGGCTTTGGAAGCATTAGAAGAGGAGCCAAGAGTTGGATTTGAAGGCCACGAAGGGGTGTTGAACAGCTACAAATTCCACGGTCGAGATTTACATTCCACGGCCGTCAAACTTTCTGGACAACTCCGAGAAGCAGGCTTGGCAAGAACCACGGCCGTGAAAGTTGAGCCAACCGTGATTCCGACCGTGGTTTACCCCAAGTCAGATCTCATTGATGATCAAGCTTCGAGGAGCCTTGAAGGGTCTTCATTTGCTTTGGATTCATCTCATCCAACATTGTTTGGATCGTCTCCAATCGATAAAGGTCCTCCTAAACTTGAACTCAAACCCCTCCCCTCTCATTCGAAGTATGCTTTTCTTGGTGATAATTCTACATATCCGGTAATTGTGAATGCATGCTTGAGTGATGATGAACTTGCTAAGTTGTTGCATGAACTAAGATTGCATAGGAAAGCCATTGGCTATACTATTGATGATTTGGTTGGCATAAAACCTTCTTTGTGCATGCATAAGATAATGATGGAAGATAATCATAAACCCTCTATTGAACATCAAAGGAGATTAAATCCTATAGTGAAAGAGGTAGTCAAAAAAGAAATCATTAAGTTGCTAGATGCGGGAATTATCTACCCTATCTCGGATAGTAAGTGGGTTAGTCCCGTTCATGTAGTACCTAAGAAGGGTGGGATGACCGTCGTAACTAATGAGAACAATGAACTAATCCCGACTAGGACGGTTACGGGGTGGAGGATGTGCATTGATTATAGGAAATTGAACATGGCCTCTAGGAAAGATCACTTCCCTCTCCCCTTCATTGACCAAATGCTAGAAAGGTTAGCTCAACACTCTCATTTTTGCTACCTAGACGGCTATAGTGGATTCTTCCAAATCCCTATCCACCCCGATGACCAAGAGAAAACAACCTTTACATGTCCATGGGGTACTTTTGCATATAGGAGAATGCCATTTGGGTTGTGTAATGCACCCGCCACCTTCCAAAGGTGTATGATGGCTATCTTTTCGGAATATATAGAAAAAATCATGGAAGTGTTCATGGATGATTTCTCTGTTTATGGTTCTTCCTTTGATAATTGCTTGGCTAACTTGTTATTAGTATTGCAAAGATGCGAGGAGACAAATCTTGTCTTGAATTGGGAAAAATGCCACTTCATGGTAAGTGAAGGCATTGTGTTAGGACACTTGGTGTCTAACCGTGGCATTGAGGTTGATAGGGCCAAGATTGAAACAATAGAGAAGTTGTCACCACCTACCTCGGTGAAGGGGGTAAGGAGTTTCTTAGGGCATGCCGGTTTTTACCGGTGGTTTATTCAAGACTTCTCTAAAATTTCTAAGCCTCTCACTAACCTACTAATGAAGGATGTCGATTTTGTCTTTTCCAAAGATTGTCTTGAGGCTTTTTGTAGGTTGAAGAACGCCTTAATCTCCGCACCTATCATGCAACCTCCGATTTGGAGTTTACCCTTTGAGATCATGTGTGATGCAAGTGATGTAGCCGTTGGGGCTGTTTTGGGGCTAAGGAAGGATGGGCGCACTCATGCCATCTATTATGCTAGCAAGACGCTAGATGATGCCCAACTCAGTTATGCTACCACCGAGAAGGAGTTGCTAGCGATGGTGTATGCTTTTGAGAAATTCCGCTCATATCTTGTTGGAGCGAAGGTCATAGTTTATACGGATCATGCTGCGATCCGTTATCTACTTACGAAGAAGGATGCCAAGCCTAGGTTGATTCGGTGGATCCTTCTTCTACAAGAATTTGATTTGGAAATCCGGGACAACAAGGGATCCGAAAACTCGGTGGCGGATCACCTTAGTAGACTCCCACCATTGGAGCTTGAAAGAGATAACATCCCTATTAATGACTCGTTCCGGGATGAGCAATTGCAAATGGTGGAGGAATGCTTGTTCCAAGTGTCTAGAGGAAGCGAGCCATGGTATGCCGACATTGTGAACTACTTAGTGTGTGAAGAAGTACCTCCCGGATTGACATATGCACAAAGAAAGAAGTTCTTCAACGATGTGAGGCACTACTATTGGAGTGAACCACTCCTATTCAAGAGAGGGCCGGATGGAATGTTTAGAAGATGCATACCGGAAGATGAAGTGGAGAGTGTGATCCGGCATTGTCACTCTTTACCATGTGGAGGCCATGCTAGCTCACACAAGACGTGTGCAAAGTTATTGCAATCCGGTTTTTATTGGCCTAACTTGTTTAGAGATGTGCAAGGTTTTGTAGCGGCATGTGATGCTTGCCAAAGGACGGGAAACATCTCAAGGAGGAATGAAATGCCCTTGAACAACATCCAAGAAGTGGAAATATTTGATGTGTGGGGTGTGGACTTCATGGGGCCATTTCCTTCTACATATGGCAATCTCTACATCCTATTGGCGGTGGACTACGTGTCAAGATGGGTAAAGGCAATCGCCTCTCCTACAAATGATGCCAAGGTGGTGGTGCGGTTCTTCAACCAAGTGATCTTCCCTAGGTTTGGTACCCCAAGGGTGATCATTAGTGATGGAGGGAAGCACTTCACAAATAGGAACATTGGAGCGCTTTTGGCTAAGTATGGGATGACTCATAAGGTGGCAACACCCTACCATCCCCAAACTAGTGGCCAAGTGGAGGTCTCCAACCGGGAGATCAAGGCCATTCTTGAGAAGACAGTCTCTAGGACGAGAAAAGATTGGGCTATGAGGCTCAATGATGCCTTATGGGCATATAGAACCGCCTTCAAGACACCGATTGGCACCACTCCTTACAAGTTGGTCCATGGCAAGTCTTGCCACCTTCCGGTAGAGATGGAGCATAGAGCTTATTGGGCCATTAAGTGGTTAAATTTTGATCTCAAAGAGGCGGGAGAGAAGAGATTGCTTGAATTGAATGCCCTCGAGGAGATCCGGTTGGATGCTTATGAGAATGCTCGGATTTACAAGGAGAGAACCAAAAGATGGCATGACAAGAGGATCATCCCCAAGGAGTTGAGTGAAGGAGATCTTGTCCTTCTCTTCAACTCAAGGCTAAGGCTCTTTCCCGGAAAGCTCAAATCAAGATGGACCGGGCCATATGTGGTAAAGAAAATCTTCTCCCATGGAGCTATTGAAATAGGAGGGGAGCATTGCGGAAACTTTAAGGTAAATGGGCACCGATTGAAGAAGTATATCCCGGGAGCTCCGGTGGATATGATTGCCCCACTTTACATTGAGTAGACGATCCCGAGTTTTGGTCAAGCTAATGACCTTAAAGAAGTGCTTGGTGGGAGGCAACCCATTGGTAACATTTTTCCTTTCTTGTTTTTGCTTTTGTTTTAGATCTTTCTATCTTTGTGTGTGTTTTGTCTACTTCGTGTGTGTGCTAGAGCTTTAGTGGCATTGGAAGCCTTGCTTGACATAGGAATGATGATGATGAACCCCTCATCAATTATGGGTGGAGCGGACTCGGAACTTGGACGGCTAGCGGTGCCTAGCGCGGGTCCCGAAGCTTTAATGAATGCTTAAGAGCTCTCTACCATGGTTGAAAGGATCATCCAACATCACTTCTACTTGAAAATCCCAAATACCATAGCAAACCATTTTTACATTGTGAGAACCTTATTTCACTCTCTTTACTTGTATACCACATTGGGGACAATGTGTTTCTAAGTATGGGGTGGGGTTTGCATGATCCTTTGCATGATGAGCATCTAGGATAGTTTAATATTTGCACATGTCTTGCACTGTATATATTCAATTCGAAAATCCCATAAAAATTCAGAAATTTAAAAAAATTTTGTGCTTTCTAGGCTTGGATATGATCCTAATGATGAACCTTGTCTTGTGAATTGGCTATGGATGGCCCCATGTGTTAGGATTGATGAATGCATATGTGGACTTGAAGTACTTCTCTTGAAATTCTATGAATGAATTGTGATCACGATGTTTGCCTAGAAATGATTGAGTATTGAAGATCAAAATTACATGATAATTCTTGCATACCATCTAGGAATGAATGAGGCAATTCATCTTTCTCTACTTCTCATCTCAAATCATGATTGCTTGAGCACCTCAATTGAGATAAATTTGACCTATTTTAACCCATCCGGGAATAGGAGCATGCTAGTGTGTTGATGTGTGTGAAAAGCAAGTGCGGGGTGAAGTTGTTGATGAAAAGAATGTCATAAATAAATGCTGAAATTGTTGTGAAAGTGTAGCCAAAAATATAGGTTTGGGGACATTGGCTTAAATGACAAGTAACTCGGTACACTTCACATAATCGGGTGTTGGTGCCTTGCCAAAGTCAAATGAACCAATAGTCCTAACGAGCCTTGGTATGTGTGCCCGGTGTGGATGCACCTCAAAAACTAAGAAAAAGCCCGAGGACGGCTAATCACCAAGCTTTCGGCTTTTGTACACCAATGCCATTGTCTCAAAAATAAGTCAAAGAAAAAGAAAAGAAAGAAAAGATAGAGGAAAATATACACTTGAGGGAAGTTGATCGAGGACAAGATTGTGGAGTTAGTTCCGTTCCCGGATTAGCATCACATGGCCTAGAAATCCCCACCCAATCACTACATTTCTTGACCCTTCTATTTCACAAGACCTTATGACCTATTTCCATGTTTGTAAGACTTAGTGATTTAGATTAGATGTACTCTTGATCTTCTTGACTTCTTCATCTTTACATTTCATGCATACTTTTGAGTTAAGTACAATTGTCTTTCCATGTTTTCATTTGTTTGATGCATGACTACTTATCCTTTGCCACGAAATATGACTTTGAAGGTGATCCAATAATAGAAGCACAAACCAAAAAAGATTTTGCCATTTTTCTGCATACATAAATCATATCATCTCTTAGTCTATAGTTGAGAATTTGCTCGGGGACGAGCAAACCTTAAGTATGGGGTATTTTGATAACACTATTTATGACTTTGTTTTAGGTAATCATTTAGATAGACTTCTCACTCATTCATGCATGGTTTAGCACTAGGTCATGACGTTTTGCACTCAATTCATGTATTTTGTCGAGATAGACGTCTACACGGACTTGTGCGTGTTTTATAGGTATTTCGGGAGATTTAGGAGCTAAAAGGATACGTTTGAGGATCGTTCATCTAGATGACACACCCCCGGACTCATTAGGATGCAAACTAGGAGCTAAGGGAGACTCATGGAGCCTTGCCAACCCAAGCCATGCACCAAATCACAGCTTAATGATCCAAGGCGAAGTTTCTGGAGCAAATCACGGTCTGGACCAAGATCACGGCCGTGGAACTTGCCCGTGGATTTTGCCAGATTCTTGTGACAGCTGTGCCACGACTCTCATGGCCAGCTCACGCAAAATTTGTTATAAAAGTGGTCCTTCATTGGCTGAGAAGGGTATCTTGGAGCAGCTCTCCATTATCCATTACCCTCTAACAAAAATATTCTCTCAACAAGAAGTCTTTCTAGGAAGGAAAGTGTCAAAGAGGAAGAAGAAGAGCTCCATTGAAGAGGAGGAGAAGAACACACACCATTACCACACCTTGATAAGTTTTTGTATTGAAAAGTTCCGGATTCTATTTCTAGAGTTGTAAGAACCATTGAGCCTTCTTTGAGAAGGATCGTGAGTTACTCTAATTCTATTTTCAGCTTGGTTTTGTTTTAGTTCACTTGTTCATCTCTTTTCCTTCATCATCTTGCAAATGGATGTCATTATTTTATCTTTGTTTGTTTCGATTTCTATTATGAACGTTGTAGGCTAAATAGATGTGGTTCTAGGGTAAGGAAAGGATGGTTATGGCTAGGGCTATGATAGGACGGACTTAGATTTATCTTTGGATGACTCGTGTGCATAAACGTAGCTGCTGTTAGAAATCACGGGTAGTTCTTGCCTAACCACGGCCGTGATTTAGGTAGAACAAACTGTGATTTTTCCTGGTTCGATGGATCTTGTCTTAAATTGTTAGAATGTGAAATCCTAAGTGTTTGTTGAGTTAAATCTATCCTAGGGTGACCTAGTGTTAGCAACTAAGTGTTAGGAGAGACTTACCCGGTAATCCTTACTCTTAGATTCCAAAGATAACGAACCTTAGGTAGTGGTGAGCTTAATAAGCCGCCATTGGACTAAGTGTGCTAAGATAGTTGTTTAGAACTTCCCTTTCCGAGACTTACCCGGTAAGGATAGGTTAGACCGCTAGGCAACAAATCCGGTTTGTGTAGAATTCCGTCCCTTAGGTTCTTAGAGACTTACCCGGTGATGAGATCTAGGGAATGGACTAGTGGATCATGAGACCTCCCCGGTGATTGATCCCAATCTAGAAACACTTAACCCCAACATAGTTAATCCAAGGAACGAATAGATAGCTTGAGTCCTATGCCATAACCGGAACTTCCAACCCCTAGAATCCGCCTTTTCTTTCTTTGATCTATAGCTTGTTTATTTGTGTTGATTCATAGTCTTGTTGATTGTTTACTTTGCATGAATTGTGATCTTTGATTGATCACCAAAAACCAACCAAAAACATTTGAGATTTTCATTTCTTTATTTCTTTCTTTTCTTTCAACCTAGGTCTTTACTAAACTCAATCACAAATCGAATCAATTTCACCTTAGTCTTTGTGTTCGACCTCGGAATACTATCCCTACTACAAACGTCCCGTACACTGCGGGTTTCGCTAGGTAGTTTAGGATTTAGTTCGAGTTATAAATTTAAAACCCATTTGCGCATCACGATCTTAGCGTAACAAGTTTTTGGCGCCGTTGCCGGGGACTAGGTCTAGATTGAGTCTATTTTGTGATTGTTTCTAGTGTAGATCTTTCTTGTTGCTTATGATCTCTTTTTGGTTTGTGTCTTTTCTTTTAAGGACATCTATTACTCTTTAGGTGCATGCGAAGATCTCGTGGCAAGGATTTAGCTCCATTTGATCCAGAACCGGAGAAAACCCTTAGATCTAGATCCAAGAGCATTCGAAAAGAGAAAGAGATGGCCGGTAGAAACCTCCAAGCTGAGTTGGATGAAGCCTTAGAGCAAATAAGGCTAAGAGATGAGCTCTTGGAAGAAGAAAGGAGACTTGCCAATGAGAGGCAAGAAGCAACTAGGAGGGAGATTGAGGAGATTAGACAAGCTCTTGTGCAAAGAGAGCTTAACCGTCAACAACCTCCTCCGCCTCCACCACCACCGCGGCCGGCGGCGGTTAATATTAGGGTTGTGCCCATTGCTATGGAAGAGCCACAAACATTGGGGCAACGTATGGATCCGGCACAAAGAGCACACCGTCCGGGTGTAAACTTAGGAGATCCCGCAGCCCATGATTACGAACTCCGCCCTCAAGTTCTACAAATGATCCGGCATAATCAATTTGGAGGGATGGAAGGAGAGTCTCCTCATCAACATTTGATGAATTATGAGATCTTGATGGAGATTCTTAGACCGCCAAGATTGGAGAGCAACAACCATAAGCTTAGGGCTTTTTCCTTCTCTCTTAAGGATAAAGCCTTGGCTTGGTATCAATCTATTCCACAAGGGCGAGTTGGTACTTCGGAGGAGATGACAACCGAGTTTTTGACTAAGTTCTTCCCACCTTCCAAGACTATTGAATTAAGAGGGAAGATCAATGCCTTCGTGATGAAGGATAGAGAGAGTTTGTTCAAGTCTTGAAAGAGATTAAAGGACCTTCTCCTTGATTGTCCACACCATGGCATACCGAAAATTGAGCTATTGGAGATCTACTTCAAAGGACTTGATGAAGATAGCCAATTCAAGCTCCAATCTCTTTCTGGTGGGACTTTTATGGAGAAGCATGTAGATGAAGCTTGGGAGTTTGTGGAGAAGCAAGCTCTAGTGATTGAGAAGTACTCCCATAGGAAGAGTGAAGGAAGAAAGGCGGGGGCATATGAGGTGAGTGAAGTCACCACGAGCAATTTCAAGCTTGACGCCATCAACAAGGAGTTGAAGTCCTTGAGGGAGTTGTGTGCTACGACTTTGAAGAGCCAAGCAATTCCTGAAGTGCTTCTGCAAGCCAACTTGTCTTCCAAGGAGGAGGATGTGAATTATATGGGAAGGGGCAACTTCAACAATTACCAAGGCCCAAGGAGTTTCAACAACAACCGGCAATCCAACAATTACCGGCCCAACCACAACCATCCCGGATTTTCTTACTCTAACCCGGATGGAGCCTTAAACCCTTCCCCCTCCACAAGCACAACTCTACCACCAAGAGCTTCACAAGAACCTCCACCCGGATTTACTCAACCTCCAAAAGATAGAATCGATATGATGTTTGAGCAATTGCTTGGAAGGTTGAGTGGTCTTGAGAGCACCGTGACTTCCATTTCTAAGGCTCAAAAGGTGTTGGAAGCACAAGTGTTCCAAAAGGCGGGTGAAGCCCATAGAGACCCGGGAAAGCTTCCCGGAAGAACCGAGGACAACCCAAGAGGCCAAGTGTTGGCTATCACAACGAGGAGTGGGTTGAGTATGAAAGATCTTTTGCCCAAGGACAATGCTAAGGATAAGCAAGTAGTGGTAGAAGAGGGAAAGTTGCAAGAAGATGGAGGCAAGAGCAAGGATGTAGAGCCAACCTATGTGGCACCACCCCCACACAAGCCACCACTACAGTTCTCGCAATCACGAGCAAGAGCTCGCTTGGACAATCACTTTGGTAAGTTCCTTGAACTAATGTCCAAATTACATATTAACATTCCGTTCATGGATGCCATTTTAGGAATGCCGGCATATGGCAAGTTTTTGAAAGAGATACTCTCCAACAAAAGGAAGTTGGAAGAGTATGGGGAGATAAGAATGACCAAGAGATCCTCGGAATTAATCCAAACAATGAAGGAGGAAATGCCTCCCAAGCTAAGAGATCCGGGCTCTTTTTGTGTCCCAATTGGAGTGGGAGATGTGAAGTACGAGGCCCTTTGTGATCTTGGAGCAAGTGTAAGCATCATACCGCTTGCACTTTGCAACAAGGTCGGGCTAGGAGAGCCAAAAACGGTCAAGATGACCCTCTACATGGCGGACCGTTCAATCACTCATCCGGTTGGGATCTTGGAGGATATTCCGGTGCAACTAGGAGGATTCTATGTGCCAATTGATTTTGTAGTCTTGGACATTCCGGCGGACTATCCGGTTCCCATCATCTTAGGAAGACCTTTCCTAGCCACTTCCGGATGCCTAGTGGATTGCAAGAATGGAACTCTCTCCTTCAACATTGGAGAAGAGACCATCAAGTTCAAATTGTCCACAATGATGAAAGGGCCGACCCTTGATGAAAATGTCCTCAACATAGTCAAGCAAGAAGAATCTAGAAAAATTGTGAGCTCGATCTTGATCAAGGATCCCTTGGAGAAGGTCCTTACCTTAAGTATGATGGAGGAAGGTATTGAGGAGGGTTGCAATGAAGAGATCAAGGCTTTGGAAGCATTAGAAGAGGAGCCAAGAGTTGGATTTGAAGGCCACGAAGGGGTGTTGAACAGCTGCAAATTCCACGGTCGATATTTACATTCCACGGCCGTCAAACTTTCTGGACAACTCCGAGAAGCAGGCCTGGCAAGAACCACGGCCGTGGAAGTTGAGCCAACCGTGATTCCGACTGTGGTTTACCCCGAGTCAGACCTCATTGATGATCAAGCTTCGAGGAGCCTTGAAGGGTCTTCATTTGCTTTGGATTCATCTCATCCAACATTGTTTGGATCATCTCCAATCGATAAAGGTCCTCCTAAACTTGAACTCAAACCCCTCCCTCTCATTCGAAGTATGCTTTTCTTGGTGATAATTCTACATATCTGGTAATTGTGAATGCATGTTTGAGTGATGATGAACTTGCTAAGTTGTTGCATGAACTAAGATTGCATAGGAAAGCCATTGGCTATACTATTGATAATTTGGTTGGCATAAAACCTTCTTTGTGCATGCATAAGATAATGATGGAAGATAATCATAAACCCTCTATTGAACATCAAAGGAGATTAAATCCTATAATGAAAGAGGTAGTCAAAAAAGAAATCATTAAGTTGCTAGATGCGGGAATTATCTACCCTATCTCGGATAGTAAGTGGGTTAGTCCCGTTCATGTAGTACCTAAGAAGGGTGGGATGACCGTCGTAACTAATGAGAACAATGAACTAATCCCGACTAGGACGGTTACGGGGTGGAGGATGTGCATTGATTATAGGAAATTGAACATGGCCTCTAGGAAAGATCACTTCCCTCTCCACTTCATTGACCAAATGCTAGAAAGGTTAGCTCAACACTCTCATTTTTGCTACCTAGACGGCTATAGTGGATTCTTCCAAATCCCTATCCACCCCGATGACCAAGAGAAAACAACCTTTACATGTCCATGGGGTACTTTTGCATATAGGAGAATGCCATTTGGGTTGTGTAATGCACCCGCCACCTTCCAAAGGTGTATGATGGCTATCTTTTCGGAAAATATAGAAAATATCATGGAAGTGTTCATGGATGATTTCTCTGTTTATGGTTCTTCCTTTGATAATTGCTTGGCTAACTTGTTATTAGTATTGCAAAGATGCGAGGAGACAAATCTTGTCTTGAATTGGGAAAAATGCCACTTCATGGTAAGTGAAGGCATTGTGTTAGGACACTTGGTGTCTAACCGTGGCATTGAGGTTGATATGGCCAAGATTGAAACAATAGAGAAGTTGTCACCACCTACCTCGGTGAAGGGGTAAAGAGTTTCTTAGGGCATGCCGGTTTTTACCGGAGGTTTATTCAAGACTTCTCTAAAATTTCTAAGCCTCTCACTAACCTACTAATGAAGGATGTCGATTTTGTCTTTTCCAAAGATTGTCTTGAGGCTTTTTGTAGGTTGAAGAACGCCTTGATCTCCGCACCTATCATGCAACCTCCGGATTGGAGTTTACCCTTTGAGATCATGTGTGATGCAAGTGATGTAGCCGTTGGGGCTGTTTTGGGGCAAAGGAAGGATGGGCGCACTCATGCCATCTATTATGCTAGCAAGACGCTAGATGATGCCCAACTCAATTATGCTACCACCGAGATGGAGTTGCTAGCGATGGTGTATGCTTTTGAGAAATTCCGCTCATATCTTGTTGGAGCGAAGGTCATAGTTTATACGGATCATGCTGCGATCCGTTATCTACTTACGAAGAAGGATGCCAAGCCTAGGTTGATTCGGTGGATCCTTCTTCTACAAGAATTTGATTTGGAAATCCGGGACAAGAAGGGATCCGAGAACTCGGTGGCGGATCACCTTAGTAGACTCCCACCATTGGAGCTTGAAAGAGATGACATCCCTATTAATGACTCGTTCCGGGATGAGCAATTGCAAATGGTGGAGGAATGCTTGTTCCAAGTGTCTAGAGGAAGCAAGCCATGGTATGCCGACATTGTGAACTACTTAGTGTGTGAAGAAGTACCTCCCGGATTGACATATGCACAAAGAAAGATGTTCTTCAACGATGTGAGGCACTACTATTGGAGTGAACCACTCCTATTCAAGAGAGGGCCGGATGGAATGTTTAGAAGATGCATACCGGAAGATGAAGTGGAGAGTGTGATCCGGCATTGTCACTCTTTACCATGTGGAGGCCATGCTAGCTCACACAAGACGTGTGCAAAGTTATTGCAATCCGGTTTTTATTGGCCTAGCTTGTCTAGAGATGTGCAAGGTTTTGTAGCGGCATGTGATGCTTGCCAAAGGACGGGAAACATCTCAAGGAGGAATGAAATGCCCTTGAACAACATCCAAGAAGTGGAAATATTTGATGTGTGGGGTGTGGACTTCATGGGGCCATTCCCTTCTTCATGTGGCAATCTCTACATCCTATTGGCGGTGGACTACGTGTCAAGATGGGTAGAGGCAATCGCCTCTCCTACAAATGATGCCAAGGTGGTGGTGCGGTTCTTCAACCGAGTGATCTTCCCTAGGTTTGGTACTTCAAGGGTGATCATTAGTGATGGAGGGAAGCACTTCACAAATAGGAACTTTGGAGCGCTTTTGGCTAAGTATGGGGTGACTCATAAGGTGGCAACACCCTACCATCCCCAAACTAGTGGCCAAGTGGAGGTCTCCAACCGGGAGATCAAGGCCATTCTTGAGAAGACAGTCTCTAGGACGAGAAAAGATTGGGCTATGAGGCTCAATGATGCCTTATGGGCATATAGAACCGCCTTCAAGACACCGACTGGCACCACTCCTTACAAGTTGGTCCATGGCAAGTCTTGCCACCTTCCGGTAGAGATGGAGCATAGAGCTTATTGGGCCATTAAGTGGCTAAATTTTGATCTCAAACAGGCGGGAGAGAAGAGATTGCTTGAATTGAATGCCCTCTAGGAGATCCGGTTGGATGCTTATGAGAATGCTCGGATTTACAAGGAGAGAACCAAAAGATGGCATGAGAAGGGGATCATCCCCAAGGAGTTGAGTGAAGGAGATCTTGTCCTTCTCTTCAACTCAAGGCTAAGGCTCTTTCCCGGAAAGCTCAAATCAAGATGGACCAGGCCATATGTGGTAAAAAAAATCTTCTCCCATGGAGCTATTGAAATAGGAGGGGAGCATTGCGGAAACTTTAAGGTAAATGGGCACCGATTGGAGAAGTATATCCCGGGAGCTCCGGTGGAAATGATTGCCCCACTTTACCTTGAGTAGACGCTCTCGAGTTTTGGTCAAGCTAATGACCTTAAAGAAGCGCTTGGTGGGAGGCAACCCATTGGTAACATTTTTCCTTTCTTGTTTTTGCTTTTGTTTTAGATCTTTGTATCTGTGTGTGTGTTTTCTCTACTTCGTGTGTGTGCTAGAGCTTTAGTGGCATTGTAAGCCTTGCTTGACATAGGAATGATGATGATGAACCCCTCATCAATTATGGGTGGAGCGGACTCGGAACTTGGACGGCTAGTGGTGCCTAGCGCGGGTCCCGAAGCTTTAATGAATGCTTAAGAGCTCTCTACCATGGTTGAAAGGATCATCCAACATCACTTCTACTTGAAAATCCCAAATACCATAGCAAACCATTTTTACATTGTGAGAACCTTCTTTCACTCTCTTTACTTGTATACCACATTGGGGACAATGTGTTTCTAAGTATGGGGTGGGGTTTGCATGATCCTTTGCATGATGAGCATCTAGGATAGTTTAATATTTGCACATGTCTTGCATTGTATATATTCAATTCGAAAATCCCATAAAAATTCAGAAATTTAAAAAAATTTTGTGCTTTCTAGGCTTGGATATGATCCTAATGATGAACCTTGTCTTGTGAATTGGCTATGGATGGCCCCATGTGTTAGGATTGATGAATGCATATGTGGACTTGAAGTACTTCTCTTGAAATTCTACGAATGAATTGTGATCACGATGTTTGCCTAGAAATGATTGAGTATTGAAGATCAAAATTACATGATAGTTCTTGCATACCATCTAGGAATGAATGAGGCAATTCATCTTTCTCTACTTCTCATCTCAAATCATGATTGCTTGAGCACCTCAATTGAGATAAATTTGACCTCTTTTAACCCATCCGGGAATAGGAGCATGCTAGTGTGTTGATGTGTGTGAAAAGCAAGTGCGGGGTGAAGTTGTTGATGAAAAGAATGTCATAAATAAATGCTGAAATTGTTGTGAAAGTGTAGCCAAAAATATAGGTTTGGGGACATTGGCTTAAATGACAAGTAACTCGGTACACTTCACATAATCGGGTGTTGGTGCCTTGCCAAAGTCAAATGAACCAATAGTCCTAACGAGCCTTGGTATGTGTGCCCGGTGTGGATGTACCTCAAAAACTAAGAAAAAGCCGGAGGACGGCTAATCACCAAGGTTTCGGCTTTTGTACACCAATGCCATTGTCTCAAAAATAAGTCAAAGAAAAAGAAAAGAAAGAAAAGATAGAGGAAAATATACACTTGAGGGAAGTTGATCGAGGACAAGATTGTGGAGTTAGTTCCGTTCCCGGATTAGCTTCACATGGCCTTGAAATCCCCACCCAATCACTACATTTCCTGACCCTTTTATTTCACAAGACCTTATGACCTATTTGCATGTTTGTAAGACTTAGTGATTTAGATTAGAAGTACTCTTGATCTTCTTGACTTCTTCATCTTTACGTTTCATGCATACTTTTGAGTTAAGTACAATTGTCTTTCCATGTCTTCATTTGTTTGATGCATGACTACTTATCCTTTGCCATGAAATATGACTTTGAAGGTGATCCAATAATAGAAGCACAAACCCAAAAAGATTTTGCCATTTTTCTGCATACATAAATCATGTCATCTCTTAGTCTATATTTGAGAATTTGCTCGGGGACGAGCAAACCTTAAGTATGGGGTATTTTTATAACACCATTTATGACTTAGTTTTAGGTAATCATTTAGATAGACTTCTCACTCATTCATGCATGGTTTAGCACTAGGTCACGACGTTTTGCACTCAATTCATGTATTTTGTCGAGATAGACGTCTACACGGACTTGTGCGTGTTTTATAGGTATTTCGGGAGATTTAGGAGCTAAAAGGATACGTTTGAGGATCGTTCATCTAGATGACACACCCCCGGACTCATTAGGATGCAAACTAGGAGCTAAGGGAGACTCATGGAGCCTTGCCAACACAAGCCATGCACCAAATCACAGCTTAATGATCCAAGGCGAAGTTTCTGGAGCAAATCACGGTCTGGACCAAGATCACGGCCGTGGAACTTGCCCGTGGATTTTTCCAGATTCTTGTGACAGCTGTGCCACGACTCTCATGGCCAGCTCATGCAAAATTTGTTATAAAAGTGGTCCTTCATTGGCAGAGAAGGGTATCTTGGAGCAGCTCTCCATTATCCATTAGCCTCTAACAAAAATATTCTCTCAAAAAGAAGTCTTTCTAGGAAGGAAAGTGTCAAAGAGGAAGAAGAAGAGCTCCATTGAAGAGGAGGAGAAGAACACACACCATTACCACACCTTGATAAGTTTTTGTATCGAAAATTTCCGGATTCTATTTCTAGAGTTGTAAGAACCATTGAGCCTTTTTTTGAGAAGGATCGTGAGTTACTCTAATTCTATTTTCAGCTTGGTTTTGTTTTAGTTCACTTGTTCATCTCTTTTCCTTCATCATCTTGCAAATGGATGTCATTATTTTATGTTTGTTTGTTTCAATTTCTATTATGAATGTTGTAGGCTAAATAGATGTGGTTCTAGGGTAAGGAAAGGATGGTTATGGCTAGGGCTATGATAGGACGGACTTAGATTTATCTTTGGATGACTCGTGTGCATAAACGTAGCTGCTGTTAGAAATCACGGGTAGTTCTTGCCTAACCACGGCCGTGATTTAGGTAGAACAAACCGTGATTTTTCCTGGTTCGATGGATCTTGTCTTAAATTGTTAGAATGTTGAAATCCTAAGTGTTTGTTGAGTTAAATCTATCCTAGGGTGACCTAGTGTTAGCAACTAAGTGTTAGGAGAGACTTACCCGGTAATTCTTACTCTTAGATTCCAAAGATAAAGAACCTTAGGTAGTGGTGAGCTTAATAAGCCGCCATTGGACTAAGTGTGCTAAGATAGTTGTTTAGAACTTCCCTTTCCGAGACTTACCCGGTAAGGATAGGTTAGACCTCTAGGCAACAAATCCGGTTTGTGTAGAATTCCGTCCCTTAGGTTCTTAGAGACTTACCCGGTGATGAGATCTAGGGAATGGACTAGTGGATCATGAGACCTCCCCGGTGATTGATCCCAATCTAGAAACACTTAACCCCAACATAGTTAATCCCAGGAACGAATAGATAGCTTGAGTCCTATGCCATAACCGGAACTTCCAATCCCTAGAATCCGCCTTTTCTTTCTTTGATCTATATCTTGTTTAGCTTGTTTATTTGTGTTGATTCATAGTCTAGTTGATTGTTTACTTTGCATGAATTGTGATCTTTGATTGATCACCAAAAACCAACCAAAAACATTTGAGATTTTCATTTCTTTAATTCTTTCTTTTTTTTCAACCTAGGTCTTTACTAAACTCAATCACAAATCGAATCAATTTCACCTTGGTCTTTGTGTTCGACCTCGGAATACTATCCCTACTACAAACGTCCCGTACACTGCGGGTTTCGCTAGGTAGTTTAGGATTTAGTTCGAGTTATAAATTTAAAACCCATTTGCGCATCACGATCTTAGCGTAATAAGTTTTTGGCGCTGTTGCCGGGGACTAGGTCTAGATTGAGTCTATTTTGTGATTGTTTCTAGTGTAGATCTTTCTTGTTGCTTTTGATCTCTTTTTGGTTTGTGTCTTTGCTTTTCAGGACATCTATTACTCTTTAGGTGCATGCGAAGATCTCGTGGCAAGGATTTAGCTCCATTCGATCCAGAACCGGAGAAAACCCTTAGATCTAGATCCAAGAGCATTCGAAAAGAGAAAGAGATGGCCGGTAGAAACCTCCAAGCTGAGTTGGATGAAGCCTTAGAGCAAATAAGGCTAAGAGATGAGCTCTTGGAAGAAGAAAGGAGACTTGCCAATGAGAGGCAAGAAGCAACTAGGAGGGAGATTGAGGAGATTAGACAAGCTCTTGTGCAAAGAGAGCTTAACCGTCAACAACCTCCTCCGCCTCCACCACCACCGCGGCCGGCGGCGGTTAATATTAGGGTTGTGCCCATTGCTATGGAAGAGCCACAAACATTGGGGCAACGTATGGATCCGGCACAAAGAGCACATCGTCCGGGTGTAAACTTAGGAGATCCCGCAGCCCATGATTACGAACTCCGCCCTCGAGTTCTACAAATGATCCGGCATAATCAATTTGGAGGGATGAAAGGAGAGTCTCCTCATCAACATTTGATGAATTATGAGATCTTGATGGAGACTCTTAGACCGCCAAGATTGGAGAGCAACAACCATAAGCTTAGGGCTTTTTCCTTCTCTCTTAAGGATAAAGCCTTGGCTTGGTATCAATCTATTCCACAAGGGCGAGTTGGTACTTGGGAGGAGATGACAACCGAGTTTTTGACTAAGTTCTTCCCACCTTCCAAGACTACCGAATTAAGAGGGAAGATCAATGCCTTCGTGATGAAGGATAGAGAGAGTTTGTTCAAGTCTTGGGAGAGATTAAAGGACCTTCTCCTTGATTGTCCACACCATGGCATACCGAAAATTGAGCTATTGGAGATCTACTTCAAAGGACTTGATAAAGATAGCCAATTCAAGCTCCAATCTCTTTCCGGTGGGACTTTTATGGAGAAGCATGTAGATGAAGCTTGGGAGTTTGTGGAGAAGCAAGCTCTAGTGATTGAGAAGTACTCCCATAGGAAGAGTGAAGGAAGAAAGGCGGGGGCATATGAGGTGAGTGAAGTCACCATGAGCAATTTCAAGCTTGAAGCCATCAACAACGAGTTGAAGTCCTTGAGGGAGTTGTGTGCTACGACTTTGAAGAGCCAAGCAACTCCTCAAGTGCTTCCGCAAGCCAACTTGTCTTCCAAGGAGGAGGATGTGAATTATATGGGAAGGGGCAACTTCAACAATTACCAAGGCCCAAGGAGTTTCAACAACAACCGGCAATCCAACAATTACCGGCCCAACCACAACCATCCCGGATTTTCTTACTCTAACCCGGATGGAGCCTTAAACCCTTACCCCTCCACAAGCACAACTCCACCACCAAGAGCTTCACAAGAACCTCCACCCGGATTTACTCAACCTCCAAAAGATAGAACCGAAATGATGTTTGAGCAATTGCTTGAAAGGTTGAGTGGTCTTGAGAGCACCGTGACTTCCATTTCTAAGGCTCAAAAGGTGTTGGAAGCACAAGTGTTCCAAAAGGCGGGTGAAGCCCATAGAGACCCGGGAAAGCTTCCCGGAAGAACCGAAGACAACCCAAGAGGCCAAGTGTTGGCTATCACAACGAGGAGTGGGTTGAGTATGAAAGATCCTTTGCCCAAGGACAATGCTAAGGGAAAGTAAGTAGTGGTAGAAGAGGGAAAGTTGCAAGAAGATGGAGGCAAGAGCAAGGATGTAGAGCCAACCTATGTGGCACCACCCCCATACAAGCCACCACTACCGTTCCCGCAATCACGAGCAAGAGCTCGCTTGGACAATCACTTTGGTAAGTTCCTTGAACTAATTTCCAAATTACATATTAACATTCCGTTCATGGATGCCAATATAGGAATGCCGGCATATGGCAAGTTTTTGAAAGAGATACTCTCCAACAAAAGGAAGTTGGAAGAGTATGCGGAGATAAGAATGACCAAGAGATCCTCGGAATTGATCCAAACAATGAAGGAGGAAATGCCTCCCAAGCTAAGAGATCCGGGCTCTTTTTGTGCCCCAATTGGAGTGGGAGATGTGAAGTACGAGGCCCTTTGTGATCTTGGAGCAAGTGTAAGCATCATACCGCTTGCACTTTGCAACAAGGTCGGGCTAGGAGAGCCAAAAACGGTCAAGATGACCCTCTACATGGCGGACCGTTCTATCACTCATCCGGTTGGGATCTTGGAGGACATTCCGGTGCAACTAGGAGGATTCTATGTGCCAATTGATTTTGTAGTCTTCGACATTCCGGCGGACTATCCGGTTCCCATCATCTTAAGAAGACCTTTCCTAGCCACTTCCGGATGCCTAGTGGATTGCAAGAATGGAACTGTCTCCTTCAACATTGGAGAAGAGACCATCAAGTTCAAATTGTCCACAATGATGAAAGGGCCGACCCTTGATGAAAATGTCTTCAACATAGTCGAGCAAGAAGAATCTAGAGAAATTGTAAGCTCGATCTTGATCAAGGATCCCTTGGAGAAGGTCCTTACCTTAAGTATGATGGAGGAAGGTATTGAGGAGGGTTGCAATGAAGAGATCAAGGCTTTGGAAGCATTAGAAGAGGAGCCAAGAGTTGGATTTGAAGGCCACGAAGGGGTGTTGAACAGCTGCAAATTCCACGGTCGAGATTTACATTCCACGGCCGTCAAACTTTCTGGACAACTCCGAGAAGCTGGCTTGGCAACAACCACGGCCGTGGAAGTTGAGCCAACCGTGATTCCGACCGTGGTTTACCCCGAGTCAGACCTCATTGATGATCAAGCTTCGAGGAGCCTTGAAGGGTCTTCATTTGTTTTGGATTCATCTCATCCAACATTGTTTGGATCGTCTCCAATCGATAAAGGTCCTCCTAAACTTGAACTCAAACCCCTCCCCTCTCATTCGAAGTATGCTTTTCTTGGTGATAATTCTACATATCCGGTAATTGTGAATGCATGCTTGAGTGATGATGAACTTGCTAAGTTGTTGCATGAACTAAGATTGCATAGGAAAGCCATTGGCTATACTGTTGATGATTTGGTTGGCATAAAACCTTCTTTGTGCATGCATAAGATAATGATGGAAGATAATCATAAACCCTCTATTGAACATCAAAGGAGATTAAATCCTATAATGAAAGAGGTAGTCAAAAAAGAAATCATTAAGTTGCTAGATGCGGGAATTATCTACCCTATCTCGGATAGTAAGTGGGTTAGTCCCGTTCATGTAGTACCTAAGAAGGGTGGGATGACCGTCGTAACTAATGAGAACAATGAACTAATCCCGACTAGGACGGTTACGGGGTGGAGGATGTGCATTGATTATAGGAAATTGAACATGGCCTCTAGGAAAGATCACTTCCCTCTCCCCTTCATTGACCAAATGCTACAAAGGTTAGCTCAACACTCTCATTTTTGCTACCTAGACGGCTATAGTGGATTCTTCCAAATCCCTATCCACCCCGATGACCAAGAGAAAACAACCTTTACATGTCCATGGGGTACTTTTGCATATAGGAGAATGCCATTTGGGTTGTGTAATGCACCCGCCACCTTCCAAAGGTGTATGATGGCTATCTTTTCGGAATATATAGAAAATATCATGGAAGTGTTCATGGATGATTTCTCTGTTTATGGTTCTTCCTTTGATAATTGCTTGACTAACTTGTTATTAGTATTACAAAGATGCGAGGAGACAAATCTTGTCTTGAATTAGGAAAATGCCACTTCATGGTAAGTGAAGGCATTGTGTTAGGACACTTGGTGTCTAACCGTGGCATTGATGTTGATAGGGCCAAGATTGAAACAATAGAGAAGTTGTCACCACCTACCTCGGTGAAGGGGGTAAGGAGTTTCTTAGGGCATGCCGGTTTTTACCGGAGGTTTATTCAAGACTTCTCTAAAATTTCTAAGCCTCTCACTAACCTACTAATGAAAGATGTCAATTTTGTCTTTTCCAAAGATTGTCTTGAGGCTTTTTGTAGGTTGAAGAACGCCTTGATCTCCGCACCTATCATGCAACCTCCGGATTGGAGTTTACCCTTTGAGATCATGTGTGATGCAAGTGATGTAGCCGTTGGGGCTGTTTTGGGGCAAAGGAAGGATGGGCGCACTCATGCCATCTATTATGCTAGCAAGACGCTAGATGATGCCCAACTCAATTATGCTACCACCGAGAAGGCGTTGCTAGCGATGGTGTATGCTTTTGAGAAATTCCGCTCATATCTTGTTGGAGCGAAGGTCATAGTTTATACGGATTATGCTGCGATCCGTTATCTACTTACGAAGAAGGATGCCAAGCCTAGGTTGATTCGGCGTATCCTTCTTCTACAAGAATTTGATTTGGAAATCCGGGACAAGAAGGGATCCGAGAACTCGGTGGCGGATCACCTTAGTAGAATCCCACCATTGGAGCTTGAAAGAGATGACATCCCTATTGATGACTCGTTCCGGGATGAGCAATTGCAAATGGTGGAGGAATGCTTGTTCCAAGTGTCTAGAGGAAGCGAGCCATGGTATGCCGACATTGTGAACTACTTAGTGTGTGAAGAAGTACCTCCCGGATTGACATATGCACAAAGAAAGAAGTTCTTCAACGATGTGAGGCACTACTATTGGAGTGAACCACTCCTATTCAAGAGAGGGCCGGATGGAATGTTTAGAAGATGCATACCGGAAGATGAAGTGGAGAGTGTGATCCGGCATTGTCACTCTTTACCATGTGGAGGCCATGCTAGCTCACACAAGACGTGTGCAAAGTTATTGCAATCCGGTTTTTATTGGCCTAGCTTGTTTAGAGATGTGCAAGGTTTTGTAGCTTCATGTGATGCTTGCCAAAGGACGGGAAACATCTCAAGGAGGAATGAAATGCCCTTGAACAACATCCAAGAAGTGGAAATATTTGATGTGTGGGGTGTGGACTTCATGCAGCCATTCCCTTCTTCATGTGGCAATCTCTACATCCTATTGGCGGTGGACTACGTGTCAAGATGGGTAGAGGCAATCGCCTCTCCTACAAATGATGCCAAGGTGGTGGTGCGGTTCTTCAACCGAGTGATCTTCCCTAGGTTTGGTACCCCAAGGGTGATCATTAGTGATGGAGGGAAGCACTTCACAAATAGGAACTTTGGAGCGCTTTTGGCTAAGTATGGGGTGACTCATAAGGTGGCAACACCCTACCATCCCCAAACTAGTGGCCAAGTGGAGGTCTCCAACCGGGAGATCAAGGCCATTCTTGAGAAGACAGTCTCTAGGACGAGAAAAGATTGGGCTATGAGGCTCAATGATGCCTTATGGGCATATAGAACCGCCTTCAAGACATGATTGGCACCACTCCTTACAAGTTGGACCATGGCAAGTCTTGCCACCTTGCGGTAGAGATGGAGCATAGAGCTTATTGGGCCATTAAGTGGCTAAATTTTGATCTCAAAGAGGCGGGAGAGAAGAGATTGCTTGAATTGAATGCCCTCGAGGAGATCCGGTTGGATGCTTATGAGAATGCTCGGATTTACAAGGAGAGAACCAAAAGATGGCATGACAAGGGGATCATCCCCAAGGAGTTGAGTGAAGGAGATCTTGTCCTTCTCTTCAACTCAAGGCTAAGGCTCTTTCCCGGAAAGCTCAAATCAAGATGGACCGGGCCATATGTGGTAAAGAAAATCTTCTCCCATGGAGCTATTGAAATAGGAGGGGAGCATTGCGGAAACTTTAAGGTAAATGGGCACCAATTGGAGAAGTATATCCCGGGAGCTCCGGTGGATATGATTGCCCCACTTTACCTTGAGTAGACGCTCCCGAGTTTTGGTCAAGCTAATGACCTTAAAGAAGCGCTTGGTGGGAGGCAACCCATTGGTAACATTTTTCCTTTCTTGTTTTTGCTTTTGTTTTAGATCTTTCTATCTTTGTGTGTGTTTTGTCTACTTCGTGTGTGTGCTAGAGCTTTAGTGGCATTGGAAGCCTTGCTTGACATAGGAATGATGATGATGAACCCCTCATCAATTATGGGTGGAGCGGACTCGGAACTTGGACGGCTAGCGGTGCCTAGCGCGGGTCCCGAAGCTTTAATGAATGCTTAAGAGCTCTCTACCATGGTTGAAAGGATCATCCAACATAACTTCTACTTGAAAATCCCAAATACCATAGCAAACCATTTTTACATTGTGAGAACCTTCTTTCACTCTCTTTACTTGTATACCACATTGGGGACAATGTGTTTCTAAGTATGGGGTGGGGTTTGCATGATCCTTTGCATGATGAGCATCTAGGATAGTTTAATATTTGCACATGTCTTGCATTGTATATATTCAATTCGAAAATCCCATAAAAATTCAGAAATTTAAAAAAAATTTGTTCTTTTTAGGCTTGGATATGATCCTAATGATGAACCTTGTCTTGTGAATTGGCTATGGATGGCCCCATGTGTTAGGATTGATGAATGCATATGTGGACTTGAAGTACTTCTCTTGAAATTCTATGAATGAATTGTGATCACGATGTTTGCCTAGAAATGATGGAGTATTGAAGATTGAAATTACATGATAGTTCTTGCATACCATCTTGGAATGAATGAGCCAATTCATCTTTCTCTACTTCTCATCTCAAATCATGATTGCTTGAGCACCTCAATTGAGATAAATTTGACCTCTTTTAACCCATCCGGGAATAGGAGCATGCTAGTGTGTTGATGTGTGTGAAAAGCAAGTGCGGGGTGAAGTTGTTGATGAAAAGAATGTCATAAATAAATGCTGAAATTGTTGTGAAAGTGTAGCCAAAAATATAGGTTTGGGGACATTGGCTTAAATGACAAGTAACTCGGTACACTTCACATAATCGGGTGTTGGTGCCTTGCCAAAGTCAAATGAACCAATAGTCCTAACGAGCCTTGGTATGTGTGCCCGGTGTGGATGCACCTCAAAAACTAAGAAAAAGCCCGAGGACGGCTAATCACCAAGGTTTCGGCTTTTGTACACCAATGCCATTGTCTCAAAAATAAGTCAAAGAAAAAGAAAAGAAAGAAAAGATAGAGGAAAATATACACTTGAGGGAAGTTGATCGAGGACAAGATTGTGGAGTTAGTTCCGTTCCCGGATTAGCATCACATGGCCTAGAAATCCCCACCCAATCACTACATTTCTTGACCCTTTTATTTCACAAGACCTTATGACCTATTTGCATGTTTGTAAGACTTAGTGATTTAGATTAGATGTACTCTTGATTTTCTTGACTTCTTCATCTTTACATTTCATGCATACTTTTGAGTTAAGTACAATTGTCTTTCCATGTCTTCATTTGTTTGATGCATGACTACTTATCCTTTGCCATGAAATATGACTTTGAAGGTGATCCAATAATAGAAGCACAAACCCAAAAAGATTTTTCCATTTTTCTGCATACATAAATCATGTCATCTCTTAGTCTATAGTTGAGAATTTGCTCGGGGACGAGCAAACCTTAAATATGGGGTATTTTGATAACACCATTTATGACTTAGTTTTAGGTAATCATTTAGATAGACTTCTCACTCATTCATGCATGGTTTAGCACTAGGTCACGACGTTTTGCACTCAATTCATGTATTTTGTCGAGATAGACGTCTACACGGACTTCTGCGTGTTTTATAGGTATTTCGGGAGATTTAGGAGCTAAAACGATACGTTTGAGGATCGTTCATCTAGATGACACACCCTCGGACTCATTAGGATGCAAACTAGGAGCTAAAGGAGACTCACGGTCTGGACCAAGATCACGGCCGTGGAACTTGCCCGTGGATTTTGCCAGATTCTTGTGACAGCTGTGCCACGACTCTCATGGCCAGCTCATGCAAAATTTGTTATAAAAGTGGTCCTTCATTGGCTGAGAAGGGTATCTTGGAGCAGCTCTCCATTATCCATTACCCTCTAACAAAAATATTCTCTCAACAAGAAGTCTTTCTAGGAAAGAAAGTGTCAAAGAGGAAGAAGAAGAGCTCCATTGAAGAGGAGGAGAAGAACACACACCATCACCACACCTTGATAAGTTTTTGTATTGAAAAGTTCCGGATTCTATTTCTAGAGTTGTAAGAACCATTGAGCCTTCTTTGAGAAGGATTGTGAGTTACTCTAATTCTATTTTCAGCTTGGTTTTGTTTTAGTTCACTTGTTCATCTCTTTTCCTTCATCATCTTGCAAATGGATGTCATTATTTTATGTTTGTTTGTTTCGATTTCTATTATGAACGTTGTAGGCTAAATAGATGTGGTTCTAGGATAAGGAAAGGATGGTTATGGCTAGGGCTATGATAGGACGGACTTAGATTTATCTTTGGATGACTCGTGTGCATAAACGTAGCTGCTGTTAGAAATCACGGGTAGTTCTTGCCTAACCACGGCCGTGATTTAGGTAGAACAAACCGTGATTTTTCCTGGTTCGATGGATCTTGTCTTAAATTGTTAGAATGTTGAAATCCTAAGTGTTTGTTGAGTTAAATCTATCCTAGGGTGACCTAGTGTTAGCAACTAAGTGTTAGGAGAGACTTACCCTGTAATCCTTACTCTTAGATTCCAAAGATAACGAACCTTAGGTAGTGGTGAGCTTAATAAGCCGCCATTGGACTAAGTGTGCTAGGATAGTTGTTTAGAACTTCCCTTTCCGAGACTTACCCGCTAACGATAGATTAGACCTCTAGGCAACAAATCCGGTTTGTGTAGAATTCCGTCCCTTAGGTTCTTAGAGACTTACCCGGTGATGAGATCTAGGGAATGGACTAGTGTATCATGAGACCTCCCCGATGATTGATCCCAATCTAGAAACACTTAACCCCAACATAGTTAATCCAAGGAACGAATAGATAGCTTGAGTCCTATGCCATAACCGGAACTTCCAACCCCTAGAATCCGCCTTTTCTTTCTTTGATCTATATCTTGTTTAGCTTGTTTATTTGTGTTGATTCATAGTCTAGTTGATTGTTTACTTTGCATGAATTGTGATCTTTGATTGATCACCAAAAACCAACCAAAAACATTTGAGATTTTCATTTCTTTATTTCTTTCTTTTCTTTCAACCTAGGTCTTTACTAAACTCAATCACAAATCGAATCAATTTCACCTTAGTCTTTGTGTTCGACCTCGGAATACTATCCCTACTACAAACGTCCCGTACACTGCGGGTTTCGCTAGGTAGTTTAGGATTTAGTTCGAGGTATAAATTTAAAACCCATTTGCGCATCACGATCTTAGCGTAACAGCCTTGACATCTTTTCTTTCTCGTATTATAAAAAGGTCGGAAAAGAGAGTTTCGAGGACGGTTGCTTACGGACGCTTACGGCCGCTTACCCTTGCTTTCAGCATTCTTGCCTAGGGTTGATTGAAGATCGCCGAAGGTTGCGAAAATGCCGGATTGTTGAAGATTGGAGATTGCTAACATCGAAGGTTTAGCTTTTTTCTTAGGTTTTGATATTGAAGACGGATTGACATCCCGTTCTTCGTACTTGCCTTAGATCATTGTGAGGTTTTGTGTTCTATATTCTGAATCCATTAACATTACTTCTTGTGTTTCGGATTTGTGATTGGTTTTGAAGTTTAATTAAGTATTCGAGGGTTTTCATCTTTTATTATTTTAATTTCAATATAATGATATCATGACAATGATTGTTGGCTAAAACCCTTTAGCAATTCTAAGGTGAAGGGTTAATAGTTGTGGCTTACATGATGATAGATCGATCGTAATTTGATTGGACCCTGAGAGTTAGAGAAATATTGTCGACGAACCTAAATCACGGCATGTTCTTAGGTTTCCACGACCGTGATTCAGAAGATCTACCCGTGATTTACCTCAGTTTACGAACCTTGCTTTTACTTTAATCCAAAGTTAAAGATCAGCTATAACCTAGCCTTGGCTTGCCTTTCCTAGGTAGTAGTGAGACTCAACATCCTCTATTTCGGTTTCGAGTGTCACAACCATAACTGTTTGAGTTTATCTTGATCCTTGGATTACAAGTTTGGGTATTTGAGATCAATTCTAGTCCTCATATCCATTCTATACTGCAGCCTCAACAACCTTTATAGAGAGTTCTTTTGGTTAGATATATAAGGTTTTGGAACTTCACCGTACATTACCTTACCTTAGCATACCTTTGCAATCCTCTACTTTGTCCTTATATCTATAGTATGTCTTGAATCGATTTCTACAATTGGATACCTGGATCTTTAGGGTAATTGTTTTCCCCAATATTTGCAAAGCTTTATACATTACTTGCTCAATTACTTGAAACTGATTTTGTTTCACCATCTCCCTGTGATCGATACTCTAGAATATTTGCTAATCTACGTCGATCCGTACACTGCGGGTTCGCTTTATTTTATTCTAGTTTTATAAATTTAAGACTTGATAGCACGCACGTTTTAGGGTGAACAACTTTTTTGGCGCCGTTGCCGGGGAGTTGGTCAAGACCAAACTTCGGTTTTCGGTTGTCGAGCTTGGGAGCTTTCCTCTTGTTATTTGATATCTCTTCTAAGTGCTATTTGCAGGTTCTCTTAGGTATATGCGAAGGTCTAGATCCAACAAAGACCTCCTACCTTTTGATCCGGAACTTGAGAAAACTCTTAGGAAGAAAGCTAAAGAAAGAAAGATGGCTGAAAATAGAGAGAGATTTCTAAGCGGAGTTAGAGGAGTCTCAAGCTCAATATAGGTTGAGTGAGAGGGCTCGTAAGGAAGAAGCGGAGCATCATCAATTCCAAATTGATGAGCTCAAAGCTATGATATTGGACATGAAGTTGGAACAGGATGGTGCTAAGAAGAAGAAGGTCAAGAAGCCAACTAAGTCCATTGGGGTGGAATCATCTGATGATGAAGAATTCGATCCGGATATGCCACCACTAGAGGAGATTGATCCAATGATCAATCCAGTCCGGAATGATCCAATACCAGCCGCCATTCCTCGTGTCCCAACTGGGGGTGCGAGAGCCGCTCGTGTAGATGAGGAGCCAAGAACTCTTGGCCAAAGGATGGATCCGATTCAGCAACCATGTTGTCTAGGTGTGAACTTCGATGTTGAAGATATTCAGGGATTGAGCTTTAACCCACAAGTTATTACCATCGTTTGTCCAAAGCCAATTTGGAGGAACGAGTGCTGAATTACCACATCAACATTTACAGAATTTTGAAATTCTAATGGAGACAATGAAGCCAAAGAATGCAACCACCAACAACTACAAGATCAATCCATTCTTCTTCTCTTTGAAAGGGAAGGCTTTATCTTGGTATCAAGCTCTTCCAAATGGAAGACTCAGCACATGGGAGGATCTATCTTCGGAGTTCCTAACCAAGTTCTTTCCGCCATCCAAGACAGCGGAGTTGAGAGGTAAAATCAATGCTTTTTCTATAAAATCTAATGAAAGTTTGTTTCAATCTTGGGAAAGATTTCAAGATATATTATTGGATTGCCCAGACCATGGCATTTCCAAGTTAGAGTTGTTGCAGATATATTACAAGGGGCTGGATGTGGAAACACAATTCAAGCTCCAATCCCTTTCATGTGGCACATTCATGGACATGAGGGAAGATGACGCTTGGGACTTCATTGAGAAGAACGCCCGAGTCATTGAGAACTATTCCCACCGGAAGGCGGAAGCTAACCGAGTAGAGCAGGGAGCGAAGCTAACACAAGCTGCGCAAACTCAAATCTTTTCTCTCAACACCAAGATTAAAGAGTTGAAGGAAGTCATCAAGGCTGGCTTTCAAAAGCCTAAGGAGCAAGATGTTGGCTATTTAGGAAACAACAATAACCATCATGGGAGTAAGAACACCAACCGCAACAGCCGGAACAACAACCGGAACAATAATTGGAACAACAATCGGAATGCAAACAACAATTGGCGTTCCAACCAACAGCAAAATTCCGGTAATTCTTATCCCAATTCAGGAAATTCACTAACACCACCATCTTCTTCTTCCATTCCTTTGAAAAGCCAGGGGCAAGGATCTAATAGCCCAAGCACTTCGGGGAAAGAGAAGCCCGATCCCATGCTGGAAACGATCTTGGGAAAGCTTCAAGGACTGGAGAACCACATCACTAAGGTTGATAAAGCTCAAAATGTTTTAGAGAACAAAATATTCAGCAATGTTGGGGAAGTTCCTAGAAACCAAGGAAAACTTTTAGGAATGACGGAGGACAACCCGAAGGGAAGGGTGATGGCTATCACAACTAGGAGCGGAGCTACAACCACCGACCCGCAACCTAAGTTTATTGAAGTTCCCATCGAAAAGGAGAAGGAAAAGGGGAAGGAGAAGGAAGACATCTACATTCCTCCTCCAGCTTACAAACCTCCCCTACCATTCCCACAATCTAGAGCAAGAGCGCATCTGGACAAGTAGTTTGGTAAGTTCATTGAACTCATGAGCAAACTGCACATTAACCTACATTTCATTGATGCAATGTAGGTATGCCCGCTTACGGGAAGTTCTTAAAGGAGATCCTCTCTAACAAGAGGAAGCTAGAAGACTTTGGAGAAGTTAAGATGAGTTCGGAATCATCATATCTCATCAAAACGATGAAAGAAAAGATTCCCCCAAAGCTGAAGGATCCGAGGTCATATTGTATCCCAATTGGAGTGGGAGAAGTCACTTATGATGCATTATGTGACTTAGGAGCAAGCGTTAGCATAATCCCGCTTGCCTTATACAGGAACATCGGTTTAGGTGAACACAAACCAGTGAAGATGACGTTATACATGGCGGATTGATCCATATCTCGTCCCGTCGGTATGATTGAGGACGTCCAGGTCAAGCTTGGTAAGTTTTATGCTCCAATAGATTTTGTTGTGCTTGACATTCCTGCAAATAGTCCGGTCCCGATCATACTCGGAAGACCGTTTCTTTCAACTGCCGGTTGTATGGTAGATTGAAAGAATGCTAGACTTTCCTTCGACATAGGAGAAGAGAAAGTAGAGTTTGTTCTTTCCACTATGGTGAGAGAGCCAACTCTTGGAGAAGATATGTTCAATATCTACTACGAGGAGGCATCTAGAGAGGAAGTAAGCTCGATTCTATTCAAGGACCCATTGAAAAGGTTATCACTATGAGCATTATGGAGAAGGGAGAAGAAGAGGATTACAATGAGGAAATTGAAGCTTTGGAGGAGCTAAAGGAAGTGCATAAAGAAGAGTTTGAAAAACTCTACGATGGGTCGGAAGACGTGAGGAATCACGGCCAGTCGTGCTATTCCACGGCCGTGGTTTCCACCAACATGACCGTAATTAGCTATTCAGAGGACTCCAGTAAGTTACACGGCCAAAATCACGGCCGTGGAACCACCAGTGGTGCCGTAATTGACTTTCACGCCCTAAACCACGGCCGTGGAAGTAATAGTGGTGCCGTGATTTTGGGAAATTATGAGAACAATTACATTCTTTCCACCAATGCTTTTGAGTCTTCTTCAACAACTTCTACACCCTTAGAGACTTCTAAGGAAGCATTGAACACTCTTTAAGAGGCATTAGAGACTCCAACGGTGATGGAATTGAAGCCACTTCCCACACATCTAAGGTACGCATTTCTAGGAACTAATTCTACCTTTCCGGTAATTGTTAGTGCCGATCTAAGTGAAGATGAACATAGTAAACTTATGGTTGTTCTAAGGAAACATAGGAAAGCCTTAGGTTACACTATAGAGGATCTTGTAGGAATTAAACCTTCATTATGTATGCATAAGATCCTAATGGAAGAAGATTTTAGACCTTCGCGACAACCTCAACGACGGTTAAATCCGATCATTAAAGAGGTTGTCAAGAAGGAAATTCTTAAACTACTTGATGTAGGTATCATCTACCCTACCTCCGATAGCAAGTGGGTAAGCCCCGTACAGGTTGTTCCAAAGAAGGGAGGAATGACGGTTATCACCAACAAGAACAATGAGCTCATTCCTACAAGGACCGTGACTGGATGGAGGATGTGCATTGATTACCGTAAGCTAAACAATGCAACTAGGAAGGATCATTTCCCATTACCCTTCATTGATCAAATCCTTGAAAGGTTAGCACAACATTCCCATTTTTGCTATCTTGACGGTTATAGTGGCTTCTTTTAGATTCCGATCCAACCGGATGATCAAGAGAAGACCACATTCACGTGCCCATGGGGTACTTCGCTTATAGGAGAATGCCGTTCGGGTTTTGCAACGCCCCAACCACCTTCCAAAGGTGCATGATGGCTATCTTGTCAGAGTACATAGAGGAAATCATGGAGGTTTTCATGGATGACTTTTCTGTTTATGGTTCCTCTTTTGATAATTGTCTCTCTAACCTTGCTCTTGTGCTACAAAGATGTGCAGACACTAACCTAGTTCTTAATTGGGAGAAGTGTCAATTTATGGTGAAGGAAGGTATTGTACTCGGACACTTGATCTCTAATAGAGGGATTGAGGTAGATAAGGCTAAGATAAAGACCATAGAAAAGCTCCCTCCTCCATCTTGGATGAAGGGGATAAGAAGCTTTCTAGGACATGCTGGATTTTGTCGACGTTCTATAAAGGACATTTCTAAGATATCAAAACCGCTTACTAATCTATTGATGAAAGATGCAGTTTTTGATTTCCCGTAGGATTGTTTAGACGCCTTTCATAAGATCCGGGAAGCTCTAATCTCAGCCCCGATCATCCAACCTCCGGACTGGAATCTTCCATTCGAGGTTATGTATGATGCAAGTGACGTAGCTATTGGAGTTGTGCTTGGGCAAAAGAAGGAGGGCCAAACCCATGCAATCTATTACGCTAGCAAGACACTAGATGAAGCGCATCTTAACTATACCACAACTGAAAAGAGAATTCTTAGCAATTGTTTATGCCTTTGAAAAGTTTCGTTCTTACCTTGTAGGTGCAAAGGTGATTGTATACACGGATCATGCTGCGATCTGGTATCTACTTGCCAAGAAGGACACAAAACCAAGGTTGATTAGATAGATTCTTCTCCTACAAGAATTCGATCTAGAGATCATTGAAAAGAAAGGTTCGAAAAATTCTGTTGCGGATCATTTGAGTCGTGTACCACATCTAGAAGACGACGATCTACCAATAGATGACTCCTTTCCGGACGAACATTTACACATCATAGAGGATTGCCTCGACAAGATAACTAAAGGTAACGAACCAAGGTTTGCTGATTACGTTAACTATTTGGTTTGTCAAGAAATACCTCCCGGGCTATCCTATGCACAAAGAAAGAAGTTCTTTGAGGATGTCCGGGAATACTTTTGGAATGAACCTCTACTCTTCAAGAGAGGTCCTGTTGGCATCATTAGGAGATGTGTGCCGGAACACGAGATGCAAAGTGTCATCCGTCATTGTCATTCACTACCTTGTGGAGGACACGCTATATCAAACAAGACTAGCGCTAAGGTATTGCAATCTGAATTCTTTTGGCCTACTTTATTTAAGGATGTGCAAACCTTTGTTTTCTGCTGCGATGCTTGTCAAAGAACAGGGAACATATCTAGGAGAAACCAGTTGCCTCTCAACAACATTCAGGAGTTAGAGATCTTCGACGTTTGGGCAGTAGACTTCATTGGACCCTTCCCATCATCTTGTGGAAACCAATACATACTTCTAGCTGTAGATTATGTTTCGAGATGGGTTGAAGCAATTGCCTCTCCAACTAATGATGCCATGGTTGTAGTTAAGTTCTTTAATAGAACTATATTCCCAAGGTTTGGGACACCACGGACCATCATTAGTGACGGAGGCTCTTACTTCATTGCCCGACGATTCGAAGCTCTACTAGCGAAGTGTGGGGTGACTCACAAGATCGCCACCCCTTATCATCCACAAACGAGTGGACAAGTGGAGATTTCGAATAGGGCGATCAAGGGAGTCCTAGAGAAAACGGTTTCGAAGACAAGGAAGGATTGGTCTTTGAAACTAGATGATGCATTTTGGGCATATAGGACTGCATACAAGACTCTCATAGGAAGCGTATTGGGCTGTTAAGTGGTTGAACTTCAGCATGAAAGAAGTGGGTGAGAAGCGCCTCTTGGACCTTAACGAGCTTGAAGAACTCCGCTTAAACGCTTATGAAAACGCCAAGATCTATAAGGAAAGAGCAAAGCGTTGGCATGATAAACATATCATTCCAAAGGACCTCAAAGAAGGAGATCAAGTTCTCCTCTTCAATTCGAGACTTCGGCTCTTTCCAGGTAAGCTTAAATCTCGTTGGACTGGACCTTATTTAATCAAACATGTTTTTCCCCATGGCGTAGTTGAAGTGTGGGGTGAAAAGAGTGGAAGTTTCAAGGTGAACGGTCAACGACTTCAGAAGTATACACCGGAACTCCAAGCTGAGGAGTTTGCACCCACCACACTCGAATAGATGCAGGTACGGTCTAGCTACGGACCTAAAACAAGCGCTTCTTGGGAGGCAACCCAAGGTATCGCACTTATGCTTTTGTTTTTCATTCTTAGATTAGATTAGTTTAGTCGTTTTTGCTTTGTTTTGCCCTCGATACCTCCCGTTATGTCGTGTTTTTGGATGTAGGAGCAATGGAATAAGCAATGGAAGGAGGAAAGGTTAGAAGGAATTGAAGAAAATTGGATTTTGGCACATTACAGAGAGTTCCACACCCTAAACCACGGTCGTGGAAGCTACAGAGACCGTAATTTTCCAAAATCAGAGAAAAATCACCAAAACCACGGTTCCGTACAAAACCACGGCCGTGGAACACCCTGAGTGACCATGATTTTCAAAAATTTTTACGGTCACTATATAAACCACCTTCCTTCACAAAAACAACACAAAACTTCCATTCCACGCCCCATTTCCACGACCGGAACGCCGAAACCATTCCCCCTCTCTCAAATCTTCGTTCGGAGTCTGATTCGAACGATTCTTGAGCCTAATGTGAAGCAAATTCAATCATCTACAAGATCCAACCAACAATTCAAGTGAACGATCCCTGTAGAAGACAGAATTTGGATTTTAAGAATCCAAAACCTAGGTTTTTCTTCTCTTTCTCTACTTTGTCGATTTGGCTCAATTCTTGCAAGATTTTTAGGATAACTGATTGGAATTGGAATTAGAATTAGTATAGGACTGTGTCTGCTGAATTTGGTGTGATTTGGTTGAGATTTGAGCAAAACAGAACCGAACCACGGTCCCTATAGGTTCCACGGCCGTGGTTTCTGTAGAACAGACCGTGATTTTCCCTCCGCATGGATTTGTTTAGGAGGAAGTCGACTAGGAACAAGAAGAGGAAATGTGACACTTCCTCTTCCTACCAAAACCCCCCTAATGAGCCACCATCACCCCCACCTCCTAGAATTCCAACCATCCGTGAGGGTTACCTCGATGCCTTAGAAAGGATCAAGAAGAGGGCTGTCATAGGACCGCGCTACTTAGTGCTTGAGGAGCTAGAAGTGCTAAATGTATTGAATGACTTGACATGGCTTTTAGATAGAGTTGGTTTCATAGTCTTCTCAGCTATTAGAGAAGACGATTATGAGGAGATTACTAGAGAGTTCGTCATCTCTTTTGAGCATAACGCCATGGATAGGACGGCTTCTTTTGGGTTGATGGAGGAGAACTATGAGTTCTCAATCTTGCAGTTTGGAGCCTTCTTATGACTCCAAGAGACCTTCAATGGTCGTTTTCCTAGCGGTGTATACGCTAAGGACTTTTGGGAGGAGATAGCTATGATCTATGCTAGTGAGGATCGTTGGCAACCGGCCGACACCAAGGCTAAGCTCATCTATAACTTAGCCTTGAAGATAGCCCATAGGGTCCTTTCCGAATGCCTTTTCCCTAGGACAGAGACCCCCCAAAAGATCAAGATCGATGAGCTATTCCTCCTCTACTCTGTGTTTCATGGTAGACTTGCTGATTGTGCTACCCTCCTAGCCTCCACTATTAGCAAATTGAAGAACAAGAGAGCCGGTAACATAGGGTATGGTGGTATGGTTACACACATTGCCACGCAACTAGGGATAGACTTTTCTGCCTACACTAGGATAACGGTGAGACCTTTGGGTCTCAATAGCCTCATGACTAGAGTTATCATCTTTCCTAGACACCGCGGTCCACCTACCGCCGGTATGCCTTGAGAGGAGAGAGGAGATAGAGGTATCCCGTGGCTCCCCGAGTATTCTATTATGGGCGGATGCCATAACTGGAAGTAGATTTTCACTGCTATGCATGTGAATAGGTTAGTGGCACCTCCTTATGTACCCGGTGAGGTTCCGGCTGCAGATGTTGAGGAGGAGGTAGGAGGAGGTGATGGTTTTGAGGGAGGAGGTGATGAGCAGGACTTTGGCACTTTTCCGGATTAGCTGGCACACTTCCCTGACCCTCCTAGACGTTCACCACGACCCACCGGACCTTCTGGAGCCTCTTCCTCTTGCTGTGCTAGCGTGAGTGAGAGGCCGACCTGGATCGACGCTCCTCCCGCTTGGTATGGAGCGCAACCTTCATGGATGGGAGCTCCGCCTCCTTGGTATGATCAGGCACCAGAAGCACCAGCAACATCGACTCCACAAGACGCACCAGCATGGTACGGTCAGCCACCAGCTTAGTACCAACAGCTACCGGAGTGGGCTACCGACCTTTCTAGGCGAGTTGGTGACTTGGAGATCCACCGGGAGACACAGAAGACACGGATCCGGAGCATGATGAGATGATGAGTGATATCTACCACCAGCAGTTCGGGCGGTACTATAGCCATGACTTCCGTCCATTTCCACCACCGCCTCCTCCGGAGTGACGAGCTTTGTCGATTGACAGTTTCAGCCGCCCCACCGCCGTCTAGTGAGTTCATTTTTCTTTTTCTTTCTTTTCTTTATTTCTTTTCGAACATTGAGGATAATGTATGTTCTAAGTATGGGGTGGGGTGTGACTATTATGTGTAATAACTCTACTACATTTGCTTGCTTCTATCCATAACACTATGTATGTTTCATTTCCATAGTCACACGTTTCATTATTGCATTGCATGAAAAAGTTTGAAAAACCCATAAAAATTTGAATATTTTGAAAAAGTTCTTGTGCTTCTAAGATTAGAGATGACTTCTATGATAGTTCTCACTTGTGGAATGAGTTTTTGATGACAATTATATGCTTAAACGGAATAATGAATTGAAAAGAAATTGAATGTGTCGTTTATCCTTTCTTGCAAATTTCATAATGTGAAAGTTTGATCTAAATCATATTGAAAAATTAAGGTTGAAATCACATGATGAGTTCTTATACTTCTTTATGAAATGATTAAGGCAATTCGATTTTCTTACTTCTTTCTTTGATCACTTAGCCCCTCAATAAAATTAATTACCTCCCTTACCTATCCGGGAATTTGGAGGAGTTGATATTTGGCATGTTTGATGTGGGAGGGCCATGAAAGCAAAATTTTGCATTCAAAGAATAGAATTAATAGGTTTGGGGAAGTCAATCATGATGATGAGTAACTCGGCACCATTCACATAGCCGGGTGTTTGTGTCTTGCCAAAGTCAGATTGAGCGATATTCCTAACGAATTATGGTATGTGCATCAAGGGTTTGAGGCATCTAGAAATTAAGAAACGCCGATCTCCTACGCTTCGGTTTTTGTGTACCTTTGTCCATCTTTCCAAAAGTAAAGTTGAAAAATAACGTGAAAAAGAAGAGAGCAAAGCTCTAAGTTGATGGTGTTGCAATTCAGATTTGGGTTACTCATATTTCCGGATTCATGCACCACATCCCTTATAAGTTTCCCTCACTTCCGCATTCTAGACCTTACTTGAAAGTCCTTAAGATCAAAAGAAGGTTATTTGACTTGGTGATCTAAATTAAAGTTTCACATGCTTGATTTTGACAATACTTGAAGGTTATGATGTTTGTCTTGAAGTTTAAGCGATTTATGATGTTTCTCTACTTTACTTTCTTTGGTTTATGTATGTGAGCGTTTTCAAGGATGAATGAAGCAAGGTTTGAAGATGATCTATTGACTAGAAGCACATTTTCCTAAAGGATGGTTTTGTTTTGAGTTTGCATGCATATTTCATTCTAACTTGTATTCTAAGCTTTTAAAAAAAACCTTGCTTGAGGACAAGCAAGTGACAAGTATGGGGTATTTTGTTAGCATGAAATATTGCGATATCCTAGGCACTTAATTTGGTTGTTTTTCCCTCATTATTGTGTACATGGATAAACTTTAGAAGCAAATGCTCGCTTGTTCATCTATTTTCTCGATATGGAAGTCTACACTAGCTTTGTGTTGAATATAGGTGAATAGGAGCTAAATCGGAGCAATTGAGAGAGAAAAGGGAGTGATCGATCATGTTCGAGGATCAGGAGACACATCAAGGAAGCTAAGGAAGGAGCTAGGATGAAGCATGTCACGACACAAAGGAAACTACAAGCAATATACACTTCCACGCCGTGAATTACGGCCGTAGAGAAGTCCACGCTCTAAACCACGGCCGTGGATCTTGGCATCATGAGCGTCGAGCACTCCAGTAGGTTACACGGCCTAAATTACGGTCGTGGAAGTCACAAGACACCGTAATCCTTTTCCACACTCTAAACCACGGTCGTGGAAAGCCATGAGACCGTGATTTAGGCGATCTTTTGACGTTTCATTAATTGCCACGTCATTTACGTATCGGGCCTTGGCGACTATTCTTTCTCGTCTTATAAAAAGGTCGGAAAAGAGAGTTTCGAGAACGGTTGCTGATAGGTGATGGAATCACTATCATTTAGGGTAGTTTTTAGAGTGTTTTTATTGCATCAGTGTCGGTTTATGCTACTAACTCCTTGGTCCAGAAGAAGAAGATCAAAAGAAGCTAAAGAAGGAGTTACAAGCACTTAGAAGTGAAGATCGATCACGAAGCAAAGCTTCTGTTACCTCACCGCCCCAGCGGGTCCTTGCAGCCGCCCCTGCGGGTGACGTCTTACTTCGGAGTGCTCCCTGCGCTTTCACCAGCGCCAACCATGAAGCATGTCACCGCCCCTGCGCCACTCCTTGGCGCCCCTGCGGTGTCCTCCACTGACGAAACGAAGACCAGCTCCCTTGCGCCTTCCACTACGGCACTGTCTGCGCCTCAACATGGGAGTTGGAACACGAAGAGGTTGTTTCACCGCCCCTGCGTTGACATAGGGACGCCCCGGCGGTTTGGCATCAGAAACGTCACGAAAGGCGAAAGGTCAGACGTTGAAGAGCATTGAAGATCCGCCCTGGCGGAAGTGTCTAACCGCCCCAGCGGCTTTGAAGAAGATCAACCGATCTGCCTAAACTGCCCCTACGGTTCCTGAAGGCCGCCCCTGCGGTTTAATGCCAGAAACTTTACTCCGGATGTTTACACCACCTTTATGGCATTTAAGGTGGCGGTTTTGGGCCGGCCATTTCCTCCTATTTAGTGTCTTTTGTAGTATAAATAAGTCCTTGGTTGATTGCTAGAATCATCCATCTTATCATCTAGTTAGTCAAAAGATTATCCATTTAGATTGTCATGCTTCCTTGTAATGAGTTGCTAACTCCCTTGCTACATTGGGTTAGTTTGAAGCTGCATTGTTACCTTGGTTGAAAGTTCTTTTTAATCTAAGTTTTCATTCAGTAATACTTTGTGTTTCCTTGATCTCCATCGTCTAAATTGCATGTTTACTATTGCTTGAGATTGCTCACCTTAGGTTCTAAAGTGCATGTAAACAACTAGGATTAATAGGTTCCGGGTTCGGGTCTTTAATCTAGTAGCAACTTTAAGTAATAACGGGTTGTGATTACTTGAAGAAAAGGAACACAAATATAAAGATAAGTTTAACGGTTTTAATCTTCTCTTTATATCCCTTTGTCTTTATTTGAAAGCTAACTTGTTATTTGTTCTTGTAGGTTTACGGAACTTTAACCTGTTAAGTTGTGTTGATGCCGGTTGGGTCAACACATATATATGATCGAGACGGGAGATTACTTGAAAACTTGTAAAAGGAACTCACCAAAGTAGCAATTGCATGCTTAGAATCAACCTAGTGTAGATTCAACCATTACTATCTTACTTGTCGCATTAATCGTTTTCATAAGTTTAAGTGCATCAATTCAACCAACCCCCCCCCCTTTGTGTCATTTTTCACTATAATCGATAATTGCATCTAAAACACCTTAACTCTCTTGGGTTCGACCCTTACTTAATCACTATACTTGTTCTTACTGCTAAGTCGGGATTTACTTTTGATTGGGTATAGACGACCATAGAAATACCTTCGGTCAAATTTGGGCGCCGTTGCCGGGGAGTTTTAGTCTTTTATTGTTATTATTGATTATTGGTTTGAACCATTATTATGGTTGAAACCCGTGCTACTAATTCCGGCTTTGCTTCTTTTGATCCAAAAATTGAGAGGATGCACATCCGGTAACGAAGACAACAACAACTTCAACAAGAGATGGCTGACCGTACTCTTCGTCAACTTACGCAGCCCACCTTGGCTCGAAACCCTCTTGCGGTCGCTATACCGGCACTAGGGGAAGGAGTCAACTTTGAGCTCAAGCCGGGCCTCATCCACTCGCTCCCATCCTTCCATGGGCTAAGTGGTGAAGATCCCATCAAGCACCTTGGGAAGTTCTATACTGTGTGTATGAGCATGAAGCCGGCCAACATTACCAAAGAACAAATCAAGATGAGGGCATTCGGCTTCACACTCAAAGATTCCGCGGATGATTGGTATTACCACCTTCCATCCGGGAGTATTGACACTTGGGAGAACCTTCACAAAGCGTTCTTGGAGAAATACTTTCCAGCTAACAAAGCTAATAGCTTGAAGAAAGCTATAAGCAACATCGAGCAAGAGGCAACCGAAACTCTCTACGAGTACTTCGAAAGCTTTGCACGCCTCCGATCCAGCTGTCCTTTTCACGGATATTCAACTCAAGATCTAGTCTCGTACTTGTACAATGGCTTGCTGTTCGCCACTTAGCGTGCGTGCAAATAAGTCTTAAATTTATAAAACTAGAAATCAAGCAAGCGAACCCGCAGTGTACGGATCGATATAGTTAAGCAAAAACTCCAGAGTATCGAACACAGGGATTTGGGGGGTTAAATCCAATTATAGAATTGTCAAGCAAGTAAATGTAAGAGCTTTTGTAAATATTGGGAAAACAACAATCCTAAAGATCCAGGAATCCAGCTGTGGCAATCGATTCAAGATATACTAAAGATATAAGGACAGAGTTAAGAGCTGCAAAGGTATACTAATGCAAAGCAATGTACGGTGAAGTTCCAAGGCTTTATATGACTTATATAGAAATACTCTCTATAAAGGTTGTTGAGGCTTCAGTATAGAAAGGATCTAAAGACAAGAATTAATATCAAATACCCAAACTTGTAACCCAAGGATCAAGACTAACTAAACCGATTAAGGTTGTGACACTCGAAATCGAAGTAGAGGTTGTTTAGGCTTCACTACCACCAAGAAAAGGCAAGCCAAGACTAAGTTAAAGCAAATCTTTAACTTTGGATTAAAGTAAAAGCAAGGTTCGTAAACTAAGGGAAATTACGGGTGGATCTTGAGATCCCACGGCCGTGGAACTCAAGAACACACCGTGATTCTGGCTTCGTCGGCGATTCTCTCTAACTCTCAGGGTCCAATCTGTTTACGATCGATCTATCATCATCTAAGCCACAACTATCAACCCTTCACCTTAGAATTGCTAAAGGGTTTTAGCCAACAACAGTCATTATGATATCAAATTCAAGATTTAAAAGAATGGAAGATGAAAACCTTCGAAAACCTTGAATAAATCTCAAATCAATCTCAAATCCAGAAACAAAATAATGATGTATATCAGATTCGGAATAACACAAACCAATCACAATCCTTGATAAGAACGAAGAACGGGACGTCAATCCGTCTTCTAATCAAACCTAAGGACAAAGCGTAACTTCCAAATCTACAAGTCTTTCTCAAATCTCTGTTGTGAAATAGGAATCTCCACACGTCCAACTTGAAACCCTAGGCACGTGCAATAAGCGTAAGCAAAGTTTAAGCGGAGGTGTATGCCAAGGTGACGGATTCTCTCTCCTTCCGTCCTTTTATAGGGCAAGATAGAATAAGAGTCCAGCCTATTGTGTAAAAGATCGTGGCTTTAATTTGTACGTTAAAAGATCGCCTAAATCACGGTTCCATAGGATTCCACGCCCGTGGTTTAGAGCGTGGAATTTCATCACGGTGCTTCACAACTTCCACGGCCGTGTAACCCTCTGGAATGCTTCACGCTTGTGTTGCCAAAGTTCCACGGCCGTGGTTTAGAGCGTGGACTCCATTACGGCCGTATTTTAGAGCGTGGAACATAGATTGCTCGTAAATCTCCTTTGTTTCGTGTCATTCTTCATCCTAACATCTTCCTTAGCTCCTTTGTGGTATCCTCAATCCTCGGACATATTCAATCTATCTCCATTCTCCCTTATTCTATTCGTTTTTAGCTCTTATTTGCCTACAATCAACACAAAGCTTATGTAGACCTCTATATCGACAATATAGATAAACTAACTCACAATTGCTTCAATGCTTTATCAATGAACACCAATATGGATGAAATACACTTAGAAAACGTGCCTAAAATAACACATTATTTCATGCTAACAAATAACCCCATACTTTCCACTTGCTTGTCCCCAAGCAAGGTCTTTCAAAAGCTTTAAAACTCAAGTAAGGATGAAATATATGTACACTCTTAAAACAACACTTCTTTTAGATGAATGTGCTTCCTAGTCAATAGATCATTCTCAAATATTGCTTCATTTGTTTATAAGACTTTCATACACATAATCAAAGAGTAAGGAGTAAAGAAAGCTCATGAATTGATCAAACTTCCATGTAAACATCATAACCTTCAAACATTATCAAAATCAAACATAAGAAACTTCAATTTAGATCACTAAGTCATATATCATTCTCTTGATCTTAAGGACTTTGAAACAAGGTCTAGAATGCGGAAAGGGAAGGAAAGCTTTAAGGAATGTGGTGTATGAATCCGGGAAAGTGGATAACTACTCTTTTCTTTTTCTCTTGCGGTTTCCGCAGCACTTTCAACTTAGAGCTTCGCTCTCTTCTTTTCAATTCATTTTTCGACTTTACTTTTGGAGTTATGGATAGAGGTGCACAAAAACCGAAGCCTAGAAGATTGGCGTTTCTCATTTTTAAGAGATGCCTCAAACCCTTGATGCACATACCATAATCCGCTAGGAATATCGCTCAATCTGACTTTGGCAAGACACAAACACCCGGCTATGTGAATGGTGCCGAGTTACTCATCGTCATGATTGACGATGAGTAAGAGTTATTACAAACGATTAGTCACGCCCCACCCCATACTTGGAACAAACATTGTCCCTAATGTTCAAAAAGAAAAAGAAGAAAAGAAAGAAAGAAAAAGAACTCACAAAACGGTGGTGGAGTGGCTAAAGCGGTAGATCATCAATCATTCTCACTGCGGTGCCGGTGGAGGTGGAAACGGGAAGAAGCCGGGATCATAGTTCCGCCCAAACTGCTGGCGGTATATGTCTCTCATCATGCGGTCATGATCGTCAGCTCGTGCATCCCTAGCATCTGCACGGATCTCCAAGGCTCCGACCCTATCGGAAAGGTCGGTAGCCCACTCTGGCAACTGCTCATACCAACCAGGCGGCTGGCTGTACCACGCCGGTGCGTCAGAAGGTGCTGGTGCAGGTGGCGGCAGTGCATGCCAAGGTGGTGGAGCTCCCATCCAGTCCGGCTGCGTACTATACCAAATAGGAGGATCCGCCATCCAAATCGGCCTCTCGCTCACACTAGCACGGCGAGAGGAAGATCCAGAAGCTCTAGCGGGGCGGGGAGAGTGTCTAGGAAGGTCGAGAACTGCGTCCGGCTGATCCGGAAAGGTGCCAAAGTCGTGATCATGTCCTCCTCCCTCAAGCTCATCATCCCCTCTCATCTCCTCCTCCTCTACAACTGGTGGTGGTGGAACATAGGGAGGGGCTACTAATCTGTTCGCATGCATGGCAGCAAACGTCTCCTTCCAGTTATGGCGTCCAGCCATAATGGAATACTCAAGAAGCCACTCAATCCCTCTCCCTGTCCTACTCTCCCAAGGCATAGCAGCATATGGTGGACCTCTATGTGTGGGGAAGATGATGCCTCTAGTCATGAGGCTCTGAAGTCCTAGGGGTCTAGCTGCAATGCGGGTGCAAGCGGAGAAGTCTACCCCTAACTGCCTAGCAAGGTGGGTGACCATCCCACCGTATCCAATGTTGCCAGCCCTCTTATTCTTTAGCTTGCTCATAGTAGCAGCTAAGAGGGTGGCACAGTAGCTGGCCTGCTGTATAACATACTGTAAATAAGAAACAGCTCGTCCGTCTTAATCTTCTGAGGTGTCTCCTTCCTAGGGAAGAGACACTCAGAATGCACTCTATGGGCAATCTTCAAGGCTAAGTGGTAGATCAACTTAGCCTTGGTATCATCAGGTTGCCAGCGGTCCTCGCTGGCGTAAATCATGGCAATCTCCTCCGAGAAATCCTTGGCATACACGCCACTGGGGAATCGACCATTAAAGGTCTCTTGGAACCCAAAGAAGGCTCCAAACTTTCTAATAGAGAAATCATAGTTTCTCTCCATCAGCCGGAAAGAAACTGTCCTGTCAACATGACTGTGCTCAAAGGAAACTACAAACTCCCTAGTAATCTCCTCATAAGCATCTTCCCAAATAGCGGAGAAGATGACTAAGCCGGCTCTATCCAATAGCCATGTGAGATCCCCTATCACATGCAAGGGCTCTAGCTCCTCAAGTAGTAAGTACCTAGGTCCTATGACCGTCCTCTTATGAATCCTCTCAAAGGCATCTAGATGATCCTCATGGATAGTAGGGATCCTAGGGGGAGGTGGTGATGGTGATGAAGGGGGTGATGGAGGCTCAGCGGGTGGTGCTCTAGAAGAGGAAGCAGTGTTGCCTTTCCTTTTATTATTCTAATTCCTATCAGACATTCTCCTTACAAAATCCATTTTCTGTTGACAACCACGGCTTGTTCTTCAGGTTCCACGACCGTGGAATATCCAGAGACCGTGATTCGTCTCGAAAATTCTCAAAACTTAGCAAAATTACACCAAACTTAGCAGCAAGCAGCCCTAGAATAATTTCAGTCCAATTCCAATCAGTTCTCCTAAAAATTCTAGCAAAAACGAAGTCGAATCGACGAAGAGAGAGAAAGAACGAAAAACCTAGGTTTTCGGATTTTGGAATCCGAATGTTGTCTTCTCCGGTGAATTTCCGCTCGAATCGTTGCTTGGATCTTGTTGGTGATTGGATTTGCTTCAGTTTTGGCCAAAGAATCGTTAAAAACGATTAACGAACGAGGAATTGAGAGATGGGGAAAGGATTCGGCGAAAGAGGGCGTGGAATTGGCTAATTGTGTGTGTTTTGTGAAGAAACGTGGTTTTTATAGTGGCCGTAAAAATTTTTGAAAATCACGGTCTATCGGGGGGTTCCACGGCCATGGAAATGTACGGAACCGTGGTTTTTGTGATTTTTCTCAGGCTTTTGAAAATTGCGGTCACTGTAGCTGTCACGGCCGTGGTTTTGGCCGTGGAACTCTCTGTAATGTGTCAAAGTGCAAGTTTCGTCAATTTTCTTCAAACTTTTCCTTCCCCCTTTCTTTTCCACTGTTCCTACATCCAAAAACACGAACATACCGGAAGGCATCGAAGGCACAAAACAAAACGTCTAAACTATGATAATCTATGAATCAAAAACAAGAATGTTAATGCAATACCTTGGGTTGCCTCCCAAGAAGCGCTTTGTTTAAGGTCCGTAGCTAGACCATATTCGCACTTATTCGAGTGCGGTGGGCGCGAACTCTTCAGCTTGGAGTTCCGGTGTATACTTCTTGAGTCGTTGACCGTTCACCTTAAAGCTTCCACCCTTTTCACCCCATACTTCAACTGCACCATGGGGAAAAACACGTTTGATTAGAAAAGGTCCGGTCGAACGAGATTTATGCTTACCTGGAAAGAGACGAAGCTTTGAATTGAAGAGGAGAACTTGATCTCCCTCCTTGAGGTCCTTTGGGATGATATGCTTATCATGCCAACACTTCGTTCTTTCTTTATAGATCTTGGCGTTTTCGTAGGCGTTCAAGCGAAGTTCTTCAAGCTCATTGAGGTCCAAGAGGCGCTTCTCTCCCGCCTCCTTCATGCTGAAATTCAACCACTTTATTGCCCAATACGTCTTATGCTACAACTCTACCGGTAAGTGACAAGACTTTCCATACACAAGGTTGTATGGCGTAGTTCCGATGGCAGTCTTATATGCAGTCCGGTATGCCCACAATGCATCATCTAGCTTCAAAGACCAATCCTTCCTAGTCCTCGAAACCGTCTTCTCTAGGATTCCTTTGATCTCCCGGTTTGAGATCTCCACTTGTCCACTAGTTTGTGGATGATAAGGGGTGGCGATCTTGTGAGTCACCCCATACTTAGCTAGAAGAGCTTCAAAGTGTCGGGCAATGAAGTGAGAACCTCCATCACTAATGATAGTCCTTGGTGTCCTAAATCGTGGGAAGATGGTCTTGTTAAAGAACATGACCACTACCATGGCATCATTGGTGGGAAAGGCGGTTGCTTCAACCCATCTCGAAACATAATCCACCGCTAAAAGTATGTATCGGTTCCCACAAGATAATGGGAAAGGTCCCATGAAGTCTACTCCCCAAACGTCAAAGATCTCCACCTCTTGGATGTTGTTGAGAGGCATCTCATTCCTCCTAGATATATTTCCTGTTCTTTGACAAGCATCGCAGCAGGAAACAAAGGTTTGCACATCTTTAAATAGAGTAGGCCAAAAGAATCCAGATTGCAATACCTTAGCGCTAGTTTTGTTCGAACTAGCGTGTCCTCCACAAGGTAGTGAATGACAATGGCGGATGACACTTTGCATCTCTTCTTCCGGCACACATCGCCGAATAATGCCATCCGGACCTCTCTTAAAGAGGAAAGGTTCATTCCAAAAGTATTCCCGAACATCCTTAAAGAACTTCTTTCTTTGTGCGTAGGATAATCCGGGCGGTAACTCCTAACAAACCAAATAGTTAACTAAATCAGCAAACCATGGTTCGTTACCTTTGGTGATCACATCGATGCACTCCTCTATGATATGTGAATGCTCGTCTGGAAAGGAGTCATTTATAGGTAGATGGTCGTCCTCTAGATGTGTTAGGCGACTCAAATGATCCGCAACAGAATTTTCCGAACCCTTCTTGTCGCGGATCTCTAGATCGAATTCTTGTAGGAGGAGAATCCATCTAATTAGCCTTGGCTTCGCATCCTTCTTTGCAAGGAGATACCGGAGCGCAGCATGATCCGTGTATACAATCACCTTTGCACCTACAAGATAAGAGCGAAATTTGTCAATTGCATATACAATAGCTAAGAATTCCTTTTCGGTAGTGGCGTAGTTGAGCTGCGCCTCATCTAGCGTTTTGCTAGCTTAGTAGATAGCGTGGGTTCGTCCTTCCTTCTTTTGTCCAAGGACAAGTCCTATAGCTACGTCACTTGCATCACACATAACCTCAAAGGGAAGAGTCCAATCCGGAGGTTGGATAATCGGAGCTGAGATTAGAGCTTCCCGAATCATATTAAACGCATCTAGGCATTCCTGTGAAAACTCAAAAACTGCATCCTTCATCAATAGATTAGTAAGCGGCTTTGATATCTTAGAGAAATCCTTTATGAAATGCCTATAGAATCCAGCATGTCTTAGAAAACTTCTTATCCCTTTCACCGAAGTTGGGGGAGGAAGCTTTTCTATTGTCTCTATCTTAGCTTTATCCACCTCAATCCCTCTACTAGAGATTAAGTGTCCTAATACATTGCCTTCTTTCACCATAAATTGACACTTCTCCCAATTAAGAACTAGGTTAGTGTCTTCACACCTTTGTAATACAAGAGCAAGGTTAGAAAGACAATTGTCAAAAGAGGAACCATAAACGGAGAAGTCATCCATAAAAACCTCCATGATTTCCTCTATATATTCCAAGAAGATGGCCATCATGCACCTTTGAAAGGTGGCTGGGCGTTGCAAAGCCCGAACGGCATCTTCCTATAGGCAAACGTACCCCACGGGCACGTGAACGTGGTCTTTTCTTGATCATCCGGGTGTATCGGAATCTGAAAGAAACCACTATAACCGTCAAGATAGCAAAAGTGTGAATGTTGCGCTAACCTTTCAAGCATTTGATCGATGAAGGGTAGTGGGAAGTGATCCTTCCTCGTCGCGTTGTTTAGCTTGCGGTAGTCTATACACATTCGCCATCCTGTTACGGTTCGTGTAGGAATGAGTTCATTGTTTTTGTTGGTAATGACTGTCATTCCTCCCTTCTTCGGAACCACTTGTACGGGACTCACCCACTTGCTATCGGTGATAGGATAGATGATACCTGCATCAAGTAGTTTAAGAATTTCCTTCTTGACAACCTCCTTCATGGTCGGATTCAACCGCCTTTGAGGTTGTGGCGAAGTCCTAAAGTCCTCTTCCATTAAGATCTTATGCATGCATAGGAAAGATTTGATTCCTACTAAATCCTCTATAGTATATCCTAAGGCTTTCCTATGTTTCTTAAGGATAACCATAAGCTTACTATGTTCATCTATACTTAAATCTGAACTAACAATTACCGGAAAGGTAGAGTTAGGTCCAAGAAATGCGTACCTTAGATGCGTAGGAAGTGGTTTCAATTCCATCACTATCGGAGTTTCCAATGGCTCTTGAGGAGCATCCGATGCTTCATTAGAAGTGTCTAAGGATGTAGAAGGTGTTGGAGAAGAATCAAGAGAAGTTGTAGAAGAGACACAATTTCCTTCGAATTCACCCAAAATTACGGCACCCCTGCCTTCTCCACGGCCGTGATTTTGGGCGTGGAAAGTAAATACGGGGCCTCTGTTTCCTCCACGGCCTTGTAACTCTCTGGAGTGCTCCACGCTTTTGTTGGTGAAATCCACGGCCGTGGAATAGGCCGTCTGACCGTGGATTCGTACGTTTTCTGCCTCATCGTGGAGTTTCTCGAACTCTTCTTCACACACTTCTTCTTGTGTCTCTAAGGCTTCAATTGCCTCATTGCACTCCTTTTCTTCTCCTATATCCATTATGCTCATAGAAAGAACTTTTTGCAAGGGATCTTTGAAGAGAATAGAACTTACTTCCTCTCTAGATAGCTCTTCGTCTTGGAAATTGAATATATCCTCATCGAAGGCTGGTTCCTTCACTAAAGTGGAAAGGACGAACTCTACCTTTTCTTCTCCTATGTCAAAGGCGAGTCTAGCATTCTTGCAATCGACTATACAGCCGGATGTTGCAAGAAACGGTTTTCCGAGAATGATCGGGACCGGAGTATCTGCAGGAATGTCGAGCACAACAAAGTATATAGGAACATAGAACTTACCAAGCTTGACCGGGACGTCTTCAACTATACCGACGGGGCGAGTTATGGATCGATCCGCCATGTATAACGTCATCTTTACCGGTTTAGGATCGCCTAAACCGATTTTCTTGCATAAGGCAAGCGGAATGATGCTCACGCTTGCTCCCAAATCACATAATGCATCGTATGTGACATCTCCCACTCCTATGGGAATACAAAATGACCCCGGATCCTTTAGCTTTGGGGGCATCTTCTCTTTCATGGTTTTGATGAGATCCGATGAATCTGAACTCATCTTAACCTCTCCAAAATCCTCTAGCTTTCTCTTGTTAGAGAGGATCTCCTTTAGGAACTTTCCATAAGCCGGCATACCTACAATTGCATCAATGAAAGGTATATTAATATGCAGTTTGCTCATGAGTTCAATAAACTTACCAAATTGCTTGTCTAGACGCGCTCTTGTTCTAGATTGCGGGAATGGTAGGGGAGGTTTGTAAGCTGGAGGAGGAACGTAGGCATCTTCCTTCTCCTTCCCCTTTTCTTTCTCTTTCTCAACGGGGACTTCTACAAACTTAGGCTGCGGGTCGGTAGTTGTCACTCCGCTTCTAGTTGTGATTGCCATCACCCTTCCTTTTCGGTTATCCTCCGTCTTTCCTGGAAGTTTCCCTTGATTCCTAGGAACTTCCTCCGCATGGCTAAACATTTGGTTTTCTAAAACCTTTTGGGCTTTATCAACCTTAGTTATGTGATCATCAACCTTGATGATACGAGTCTCCAATCCTTGAAGTTTGCCCAAAATTATTTCCAACATGGGATCGGGCTTCTCTTTCCCCGAAGTACTTCAACCATTAGATGTTTGCCCCTGGCTTTTCAAAGGACTGGAAGATGAGGAAGGTGGAGTTAGTGAATTTCCTGAATTGGAATATGAATTACCGGAATTTTTTTGATTGGGACGCCAATTGTTGTTGTTTGAACCCCTATTGTTGTTCCAATTGTTGTTCCGGTTGTTGTTGTTGTTGTTCCAATTGTTCCGGTTGTTGTTCCGGTTGTTGCGGTTTGTATTCTCATTCCCGTTGTGGTTATTGTTGTTGCCTAAATAACCTACATCTTGTTCCTTTTGCTTCGGAAAGTTGGTTTTGATGGCTTCCTTCAACTCTTTAATCTCCGTGTTGAGAGAAAAGATTTGAGTTTAAGCTGCTTGTGATAGCTTTGCTCCTTGATCCACATGATTCACCTCCACTTTCCGATGAGAATACTTCTCAATGACTCGCGCTTGCTTCTCAATGAAGTCCCAAGCGTCATCTTCCCTCATGTCCATGAATGTACCACATGAATTGTGTCTCCACATCCACCCCTTATAGTATATCTCCAATAGCGCCAATTTGGATATGCCATGATGTGGGCAATCCAATAGCAAATCCTGAAATCTTTCCCAAGATTGAAACAAACTTTCGTTAGATCTCATAGAAAATGCATTAATCTTACCTCTCAGCTCTGCCGTTTTGGATGGCGGAAAGAACTTAGTGAGGAATTCCGAAGAAAGATCCTCCCATGTCTCAAGTTTCCCACTTGGAAGAGCTTGATACCAAGACAATGCTTTCCCCTTCAAGGAGAAGAAGAAAGGCTTGAGCTTATAGCTGTTGGTAGTTGCATTCTTTGGCTTCATTGTCTCCATCATGATCTCAAAATTTTGTAGATGTTGATGTGGAGATTCAGCGCTTGTTCCCCCAAATTGATTTTGGTAGACAATGGTAATAACTTAAGGGTTGAAGCTAAACCCTTGTGCATCATCGGCATCAAATTTCACACCCAAACGGCATGGTTGCTGCGTTGGATCCATCCTTTGGCCAAGAGTTCTTGGCTCCTCATCCACACGTTTGACTCTCGCACCTCTAGCTGGAACACGGCGATTTGCAGCTGGCCGTGGAAAGAACGGGTTCACATTGATCGTTGGATCAATTTCCTCTAGTGGTGGAATGGAGGAGTCGCTATCCTCATTGGATGAGTTGGCTCTAACCGATCTTCCCGGTCTCCTTCTACTCTTTTCTCCTTGAGGTTGTTTATTTCCAGCCTCATTTGGAACATCATGTCTGATAGATCATCAACCTTCGTTTGATGAAGATCCATTTCTTCCCTGCGAGTCTTCTCACTCCATTGGAGTTGAGCTTCCTTTTCCGCCAACTCCGTTTGGTAATCACGTTCTCTTTCTTCAGCCATCTTTCTTTCCTTAAGCTTTCTCCTCAAAGTCCTCTCAAGCTCTTGATCAAGAGGTAAGAGGTCTTCGTTGTTCCTAGACCTGCGCATACACTCGAAGAGATATCAAATAACAAGGGAATAGCTCCCAAGCTTGACAACCGATAACCGAATTCGGCCTAGACCAAATCCCCGGCAATGGCGCCAAAAACTTGTTCGCCACTTAGCGTGCGTGCAAATAAGTATTAAATTTATAAAACTAGAAATCAAGCAAGCGAACCCGCAGTGTACGGATCGATATAGTTAATCAAGAATTCCAGAGTATCGAACACAAGGATTTGGGGGGTTAAATCCAATTATAGAATTGTCAAGCAAGTAAATGTAAGAGCTTTTGTAAATATTGGTAAAACAACAATCCTAAAGATCCAGGAATCCAGTTGTGGCAATCGATTCAAGATATACTAAAGATATAAGGACAGAGTTAAGAGCTGCAAAGGTATACTAATGCAAAGCAATGTACGGTGAAGTTTCAAGGCTTTATATGACTTATCTAGAAATATTCTCTATAAAGGTTGTTGAGGCTTCACTATAGAAAGGATCTAAAGACAAGAATTAATATCAAATACCCAAACTTGTAACCCAAGGATCAAGACTAACTAAACCGATTAAGGTTGTGACACTCGAAATCGAAGTAGAGGTTGTTGAGGCTTCACTACCACCTAGAAAAGGCAAGCCAAGACTAAGTTAAAGCAAATCTTTAACTTTGGATTAAAGTAAAAGCAAGGTTCGTAAACTAAGGGAAATTACGGGTGGATCTTGAGATCCCACGGCCGTGGAACTCAAGAACACACCGTGATTCTGGCTTCGTCGGCGATTCTCTCTAACTCTCAAGGTCCAATCTGTTTACGATCGATCTATCATCATCTAAGCCACAACTATCAACCCTTCACCTTAGAATTGCTAAAGGGTTTTAGCCAACAACAGTCATTATGATATCAAATTCAAGATTTAAAAGAATGGAAGATGAAAACCTTCGAAAACCTTGAATAAATCTCAAATCAATCTCAAATCAACAAACAAAATAATGATGTATATCAGATTCGGAATAACACAAACCAATCACAATCCTTGATAAGAACGAAGAACGGGACGTCAATCCGTCTTCTAATCAAACCTAAGGACAAAGCGTAACTTCCAAATCTCCAAGTCTTTCGCAAATCTCCGTTGCGAAATAGCAATCTCCACACGTCCAACTTGAAACCCTAGGCACGTGCAATAAGCGTAAGCGAAATCTAAGCGGACGTGTATGCCAAGATAGAATAAGAGTCCAACCCATTGTGTAAAAGATCGTGGCTTTAATTTGTACGTTAAAAGATCGCCTAAATCACGGTTCCATAGGATTCCATGCCCGTGGTTGAGAGTGTGGAATTTCATCACGGTGCTTCACAACTTCCACGGCCGTGTAACCTTGTGGAATGCTCCACGCTTGTGTTGCCAAAGTTCCAAGGCCGTGGTTTAGAGCGTGGACTCCATTACGGCCGTATTTTAGAGCGTGGAACATAGATTGCTCGTAAATCTCCTTTGTTTCGTGTCATTATTCATCCTAGAATCTTCCTTAGATCCTTTGTGGTGTCCTCAATCCTCGGACATGCTCAATCCATCTCCATTCTCCCTTATTCCGTTCGGTTTTAGCTCTTATTCGCCTACAATCAACACAAAGCTTATGTAGACCTCTATATCGACAATATAGATAAACTAACTCACAATTGCTTCAATGCTTTATCAATGAACACCAATATGGATGAAATACACTTAGAAAACGTGCCTAAAATAACACAATATTTCATGCTAACACTTGCTAGACAATGAATGGAGGATCGTCGATGCGGCTTGCGGAGGTAATATTCTTAACCGTACTCCTGACCTTGCTTTGGAAAAGATACAGGAACTAGCGGAAGGAACTCAGAATTTGGAAGGACCCCGGCTAAGAAAGGAGTACATGATGTGAGCTCCGGGAAGAGTGAGATTTCCACCGAGCTCGCGGAATTGAAGGAAATGGTAAAGAGGCTAACACTTATGGGAACACCACAATAGCTCAAAGCTTGTGGAGTTTGTGCTGACCCGTATCATCCAACGGACATGTGTCCACAAGTTCAGTACGACGATGCTGAAGTAAAGGCAATGGGTTATGGACAACCACAGCAGCAAAGACCTAGAAACGATCCATATGCACCAAATTTCATGCCAAATTGGCGTGACCAACAAAATTTTCGTTGGAGGGATCAACAAAACCAACAACAGCAGCCCCGCCAAGGTAAGTATCACACAATTGAAGATATGTTGCAGGTTTTGACTGAACACTTTGCTACCCATGTCCAAACAACAGAATCTAGCATCAAGAACCTTGAGAAACAGGTAGCTCAAATGGTGCAAGTGATGATATGAATTATTATCTATTTTTAGGCATGTATTTATATAGATTTTCCCTTAATTTTGCATGCATAGACATACATTCAGGTCATTTATGGTTATATTCACCTACTTTGCAAGAATAGAGGTCTACATAGAGTTTTATTGCATTTGTAGGTAATTTGGCGAATTATGGAGCAAAGATGGCACATTTAAGGATTAAGCCTTGAAGCGGGACAAAAAGGAGCATAAAAGGAATTTAGGACGTGCCAAAGTATCTTCTGATACCGTCTGACGCGGCAAAGTATTTTCTGATACCTTCGGACGCGGCCCAAAGTACTTTCTGATACCTTCGGACGCGGCCCAAAGTATTCTCTGATACCGTCTGACGCGTCAAAGTATTTTCTGATACCTTATGATGCGGCCCAGAGTATCTTCTGATACCAGCGCACTCGACTTCTTTTCAGCCCGGATTTCTAGGGTTTTACCTTTAAACCCTAGATTTATCCCTACATATATTGGATAGCCTTCAACATTGAAGGGAGAACGGTGATAGCCCCAGGATTTGGATCCCCAAAGAGAGGGAGGGTTGAAGATTTTATTGCGTACAGGGAAGATTCGGAGAAGGACGCATTTTGGAGATTGTGTACTTCGAGATTATCTTAGGGTTTATCTTTGGAGACGGATTGACACCCCGTTCTTCATTATTCCTTAAGATTGTTGTGAGGATTTCAATTCCTTTTTTCTGCATTCATTCAATACAAACATTTGTTATTGGATTTGAGATTGGTTATTTGATAGTCATTGAGTTTTTGAGGTTTTCATCCATTTTCTCTTTAAACTTGATTATTGAATTGATGATGATGGTTATTGGCTAAAACCCTTTAGCAATTCTAAGGTGAAGGGTTAATAATTGTGGCTTAGATAATGATAGATCGATCGTAATTTGATTGGACCCTGAGAGTGCGAGAAATATCGTCGACACCCTAAATCACGGCCTGTTCTTAGGTTTCCACGGCCGTGATTCTTAAGATCTAGCCGTGATTTACCCCAGTTTACGAATTTTGCTTTTACTTTGATTCAAGGTTAAAGATTAGCTTTAATCTAGTCTAGGTTTGCCCTTTTCTAGGTAGTAGTGAAGCCTCAACAACCTCTACTTCGATTTCGAGTGTCGCAACCTTAATCGGTTTAGTTAGTTTTGATCCTTGGGTTACAAGTTTGGGTATTTGAGATCAATTCTTGTCCTTTAGATCCTTTCTATAATGAAGCCTCAACAACCTTTATAGAGAGTGTCTTTAGATAAGTCATATAGGGTTTTGGAACTTCACCGTACATTACCTTACCTTAGTATACCTTTGCAAACCTCAACTCTGTCCTTATATCTATAGTATATCTTGAATCGATTGCCACAATTTGACATCCGGATCTTTAGGGTTGCTGTTTTCCCCAATATTTGCAAAAGCTTCTATTTTCATTGCTCGATAATTTCTGAACTGAATTTGATCCCCCAAATCCCTGAGTTCGATACTCTGGAATACTTGCTTAACTACGCCGATCCGTACACTGCGGGTTCGCTTGCTTTTATTCTAGTTTTATAAATTTAAAACTTGATTGCACGCACTTTTCGGGCGAACAGGAAGCCATTACAAGAATTGAAACTAGGGCCTCCGGCGGATTACCTTCTCAAACGGTTATAAACCCAAAGGCGATATTGGAAGAGGCTCAATCATAGAGGAAGAATCCCTACGTCGAGCAAACGACGTAAAACAAAGGCGCTGTTCGGGAGGCAACCTGTCAAGTAAACCGCCCCTGCGGCTCTAAGTCCCGCCCCGCGGTGACAACCTTGGCCAGCGTCGCCCATGGCGCTTGGCGTGCGTCTGCTCACATAGGCTACCGCCCCCGCGGTAACCCCCCTACGCCCCTGCGGCGGCCAGCCTTGAAACGCATCCTCAGCTCCGCCCCCGGCGCTGAGGCTACGTACCCTCTCTTTCTTGTCTCCGCCCCTGCGGCGACAAACACCGCCCTGCGGTTCAGTTAAGGAAAGAAAAAAAACACTTTCCAAAAATAAACTACGTCTACCGCCCTCTCCACTCATCCTCCATTCATTCTTCGAAACCTAGCCACCTCACCTCCCACGCCCTTGCGCCCTCCGGAAACTCTCTCCACCACCTCGACGCGCCCCTGCGCCACCTCCGGCAACCTAGTGTCGTCACCCCTCTCTACCACGAACCATCTCCACCACACACAACCCTTCCATTCTCCTCCAATCTCCCACATCCTGCGACGTCTGTGATAGCTAGGACGACAATGGGAAAGCCCCTTCACCACCACCTTCGACGAACGTCCAAATCGCCTTCTGCTCTTCGCCCCCCTCCGCCTGCAAACTCCCGCCCCTGCGTCAAGCTGCTCATGCGCCTGTTGCAGCCGCCCCTGCGTAAATCACGACAGTAGGTTCGTCTCTTGATCCAATTTCTGAACTTTCTAACTCCTTTGCTTGATTCATTGCGCGAAATGGAGAACCAGAAGAAATATAAGTTATCAGAGGGAGAGAAGGATCGATATAGGATTGCTCAAAGCTGGGAAGTGTATGCAACCCGATTTCTGGACGTTCCTACCTTGGAACAATTGGGTTTGTTGGAAAGCATGCAGGATTTTCTCAACAACGCCGGGCTAGGGGATTTTTTGACAACAACCACTCCAACATACCCCGAGCTCAGCCGCCAGTTTATTGCCACCTTCAAAATGGAAACGGTGGACCATGGGTGTATTGGACTCACATTCAAGTTCTACAAGAAGAAGTACACATTAGACTACACCCAGTTGCAGGAGGCATTAGGGGTGACCATAGCCGCTTCTGACGACTGGTGGGAACCTATTCCGATACTTGATTTGATGGAGTTCTAGCAGGCCGCCACCAGGTGTGAATTTCATGCAGGGGGTGAGTACTCCAATAAATTCACTCACCCCTGTTTGAGGCTCATCTCTAAGGTATTCATGAGTGTCTTCTGTGAACACAAGGAGGAGAACAAGGTTGCTCTTAAAGACCTTCCGCTGCTATACGCCTGCCTCTCCACCAACGACTAGGTATCGGATTGGCCATACCTCTTCCTTACCGCGTTGAAGCGGATTAGGAAGAATGAGCCACGTGATATCGTGGGATGAAGGATCATCTCCTTGTTGGCTGCACAAGTGATGAATCTCTCCACTTTAGAGGACGGATTAGAAGCCTCACTTTATACGGAGGGTATGTTGAGGAGATGCAGGCTCCTCAGAAGAGATGGGGAGCATCGTTTTTGGCTCTCTTTAGCAGACGGGAGTCACATCACTTACCTTCCCAAAATACTTCCATTAGGAGACGAGCTCTCCGATCTATAAGTACCGGCTGACCTAGTCCCTCCGAGACGGCCTCAGGTTGATATTGTTGGGAGGTACGCAGCCGGCTCTAGCATGGCCCACACCACTGATGAGGAGATGCCGACGGCAGGACACGACAGTCAAACCATAGAGAGTCTACAGGCTCAGATGGCAGCTTTGACTACACAGCACCAGGCATGGCAGATTGAGTACCAGCGGTCCATGCTTGAGCAGCAGCAGGCGTGGTAGTCCAGCTTCGCCTCCTCCTTGACCACTCACTTTGACAGCCGTCAAGATGCTTGGCAGGCGGCTCATCAGCAACAGTTGGAGACTCAGCAGCTGGCTTGGCAAGCTAGCTATGAGACTTCATTTAGAGAGAGGATGGAGGCTCAAGAGAGCCGTATCGACACCCTTCACCGCCGGCAGGAGCACTTCTTCCGCCACTTCCCTTACCCACCGGAGGAGGGTCCGGGTGGTCCATCTGGACCACCCCAGTGAGGGGTACATTTCTTTCCCTTCTACCGTATTTATCTTTGACTGATTTCCACTTTGAGGACAAAGTGTACTTCAAGTATGGGGGAGGGACATATAATTTCTTGTACAGTTCATTGAGTTGTTCTAGAATTTGTGTTTGCATTGTTAAATTCAGTAAAAATAAAAATCCAAAGAAGTGAAAAAAAGGCATGGAAATCCCTGGATAAACCGAAAACCCGAAAGGGCGGTTTAGGTAAAAAGAAGGTAGTCCGACCAACCTTAGGTTGGTGCAAAATTGGACTTGAGGGATGTGAGTTTAATTGAGAAAAGAAGAAGAGTGGCAAGGTGAAAACCCGAAAGGGCGCCTTGGCAAGATGAGCGACACCGAGTGTAGGTTTCCCTTCCGGCGTTTTGGTGTCATAAGAAAGGGAGTCATAAGGAGGTTGTGCGAGTAGGCCACTCTTGGAGCGATAAGGATGGTAGTATTTCTTTTTCTCACATTTCCTCTCTTTTCCTTCTTTCTTTCTTGGCTTTTCTCTTGTTTTCCATTATCTTTCTGCTTACTCATGCTTCCTGAGGCCTTTGAATCTAGTTGATGCCATTTGTTTTTACTCGGGACGAGTAAAAGGTCTAAGTGTGGGGGAGTTTGATAGGTGATGGAATCACTATCATTTAGGGTAGTTTTAAGAGTGTTTTATTGCATTAGTGTCGGTTTATGCTACTAAGTCCTTTGTCCAGAAGAAGAAGATCAAAAGAAGCTGAAGAAAGAGTTACAAGCACTTAGGAGTGAAGATCGATCACGAAGCAAAGCTTCTGTTGCCTCACCGCCACAACGGATGCTTGCAGCCGCCCCTGCGGGTGACGTCTTACTTCGGAGCGCTCCCTGCGCTTTCACCAGCGCCAACCATGAAGCGTGTCACCGCCCCTGCGCCACTCCTTGGCGCCCCTGCGGTATCCTCCACTGACGAAACGAAGACCAGCTCCATTGTGCCTTCCACTACGGCACTGCCTGCGCCTCAACATGGGAGTTGGAACACGAAGAGGCTGTGTCACCGCCCCTGCGTTGACATAGGGACGCCCCGGCGGTTTGGCATCAGAAACGTCACGTAAGGCGAAGGGTCAGACGTTGAAGAGCATTGAAGATCCGCCCTGTCTAGCCGCCCCAGCGGCTTTGAAGAAGATCAACCGATCTGCCTAAACCACCCCTGCGGTTCCTGAAGGCCGCCCCTACGGTTTAACGCCAGAAGCTTTACTCCGGATGTTTACACCACCTTTATGGCATTTAAGGTGGCGGTTTTGGGCCGGCCATTTCCTCCTATTTAGTGTCTTTTGTAGTATAAATAAGTCCTTGGTTGATTGCTAGAATCATCCATCTTATCATCTAGTTAGTCAAAAGATTATCCATTTAGATTGTCTTGCTTCCTTGAAATGAGTTGCTAACTCCCTTGCTACATTGGGTTGGTTTGAAGCTGCATTGTTACCTTGGTTGTAAGTTCTTTTTAATCTAAGTTTTCATTCAGTAATACTTTGTGTTTCCTTGATCTCCATCGTCTAAATTGCATGTTTACTATTGCTTGAGATTGATCACCTTAGGTTCTAAAGTGCATATAAACAACTAGGATTAATAGGTTCCGGGCTCGGGTCTTTAATCTAGTAGCAGCTTTAAGTAATAACGGGTTGTGATTACTTGAAGAAAAGGAACACAAATATAAAGATAAGTTTAACGGTTTTAATCTTCTCTTTATATCCCTTTGTCTTTATTTGAAAGCTAACTTGTTATTTGTTCTTGTAGGTTTACGGAACTTTAACCTGTTAAGTTGTGTTGATGCCGGTTGGGTCAACACATATAGATGATCGAGACGGGAGATTACTTGAAAAATTGTAAAAGGAACTCATCAAAGTAGCAATTGCATGCTTAGAATCAACCTAGTGTACATTCATCCATTACCGTCTTACTTGTCGCATTAATCGTTTTCATAATTCTTAGTGCATCAATTCAATCAACCCCCCCCCCCTTTGTGTCATTTGTCACTATAATCGATAATTGCATCTAAAACACCTTAACTCTCTTGGGTTCGACCCTTACTTAATCACTATACTTGTTCTTAGTGCTAAGTCGGGATTTACTTTTGATTGGGTATAGACGACCATAGAAATACCTTCGATCAGTTGCTTACGGACGCTTACGGCCGCTTACCCTTGCTTTCAGCATTCTTGCCTAGGGTTGATTGAAGATCGCCGAAGGTTACTGAAACGCCGGATTGTTGGAGATTGGAGATTGCTCATAGCGAAGGTTTAGCCTTTTTCTTAAATTTGATATTGAAGACGGATTGACATCCCGTTTTTCATACTTGCCTTAGATCATTGTGAGGTTTTGTGTTCTATATTCTGAACCCATTAACATTACTTCTTGTGTTTCGGATTTGAGATTAGTTTTGAAGTTTTATTAAGTATTCGAGGGTTTTCATCTTTTATTCTCTTTAATTTGAATATTGATATTATGACAATGATTGTTGGCTAAAACCCTTTAGCAATTCTAAGGTGAAGGGTTGATAGTTGTGGCTTAGATGATGATAGATCGATCGTAATTTATTTGGACCCTGAGAGTTAGAGAAATATTGTTGACGAACCTAAATCACGGCCTGTTCTTAGGTTTCCACGGCCTTGGTTCTCAAGATCTACCGTGATTTACCTCAGTTTACAAACCTTGCTTTTACTTTAATCCAAAGTTAAAGATTAGCTTTAACCTAGCATTGGATTGTCTTTCCTAGGTAGTAGTGAGACTCAACATCCTCTATTTCGGTTTCGAGTGTCACAACCTTAACCGTTTGAGTTTATCTTGATCCTTGGATTACAAGTTTGGGTATTTGAGATCAATTCTAGTCCTCAGATCCTTTCTATACTGCAGCCTCAACAACCTTTATAGAGAGATCTTTTGGTTAGATATATAAGGTTTTGGAACTTCACCGTACATTACCTTACCTTAGCATACCTTTGCAATCATCTACTTTGTCCTTATATCTATAGTATGTCTTGAATCGATCTCCACAATTGGATACCTGGATCTTTAGGGTTGCTGTTTTCCCCAATTTGCAAAGCTTTATACATTACTTGCTCGATTACTTGAAACTGATTTTGTTTCACCATCTCCTTGTGATCGATACTTTGGAATATTTGCTAATCTACGTCGATCCGTACACTGCGGGTTCTCTTGCTTTTATTCTAGTTTTATAAATTTAAAAATTGATTGCACGCACATTTTAGGGCGAACAAGCACTCCGAGTCCAACGGATTTGGCATGTTACAAACATTGTGTCATAGCCTTAGATCGACTAGTTTGAGGAAATGCATAAGATATATTTATTAAGGGTGACTTGTCATGATAGAAAAGATATCCATGAGTTTAAATTAAGATACAAGAGTTTACTGGTTTTACAAGAGAAAAACTTGTTATAATGATCAGTTTGTTCTACTTTAACATAATTGTTTTCATAACAATACGAAAATTTTGTTTCATATGGATACTTGATCCAATTGTTCATGGTAATTCGATTGGTCATGTGTGTACATCATTTCAAAGATGGAGCCGCAAACTGGTTCAGCCCACATCGTCTAAGGGAGAGATTGAAGTTTGCAAAATAGACAACAAGAGCAAGCCAACTAGTCAAGACCAGATAAAAAAAAATAGATAATCATAAATAAAAGAGCAAAAAAAGAAGGACAAAGGCAAATGAGAAAGAAGATACGTGAAAACAACTGGAGAAAGACAGATAGCAATTCAATAAAATAAGCACATCGTATGAAAGGCACAAGGAAAAACAACCAGTTATAAGGATTGAGAAGATACAATAGATAAAAAAAAAAGCAGAGTTGTTCAAATTGATGAAGTTGGTATAATAATAGTTAATCAAAGCCATAAGAGAATAAAGATTATAGTAATTGAAAGCAATAGAGAGACAATCATAAACTTTAGTCAACAATTCAAAAACAATGATAGTACATGATCCACAAGCAAGATCGATAGATTTGAGTGAGAGAAAAAGGGATAAGAATAGGGAAAAAGCGATCAAAAAGGAGGGAGGAAACAGGAGAGTCTTGATAGCATGAAATATGACGTTAGTTTAGATGTGCATATAGGTAGTTTTTCCCTTCTTTTGTGTAAAGAAACATAGAAGGAGGGAGGCAACAAGCTTTATGATGAATTGTAGGTGAATTGGTGCTGATTTGAGCGGAAATGGAGCATTCTTAGATAGTTGATCAAGGTGAACCTAAAGGGAAGGCATTGAAGAACTTAAGGAGGAATATGAAGTCAAGTTTCGGAAGTTACAAAGGAGAACGAAGAATAATTATAGAAATCTCGGGCAAGAACAAATTACTTCGGACGAGATTTTCTTAATTCATCAATTAAAACCCGTGGAAACACATATCGAGAGTCACCACGGTATAAATCGCGGGCGAGATTTGGTGACGTCACCCGATATTTTCTTCGGAACGATCCGAACCGTTATTCCTACGTCATCAACACAAAAGGAAATCTTTTAAACCCTAGTTTTATTCTATAAAATAGGGCAGCGGTTACGATACTAAGGACGGACGCTTAGGGCGAGATATACGGCTGATTAGACGGTTTACAACATAGGCAATACGGAAGACGGCAATGGAAAGCTTTTGGATTCGGAACTTGGAAACGGATTGAAAACCCGTACTTGGAGATTAGAGATATTGTTGTGAGATTTTTTTCTGGATTTTGATCTTCCATTCTTTGAATATAAGAACAGATATTATTTGTGGATTGACTCAGTTTATGATATTTGGAGATTCATTGTTTGGAAATCATTGTGTTTCTTTGCGTTCTTTTAGGCTTCATCTCATCATTGTCTTGGTAAGGTCTATAGGGTTCTTGACCTTCACTTTGCCCACCTCATCATTGTCTTGGTAAGGTCTATAGGGTTCCAAGTCTTCACATCTCCTAGGAAGAGGATTGCGTCTAGGATAACCTCTTCACATGTCGTCATCATTCTCCTCCTCCATTTCCTAATATTCATAAACAACATTTGTGGTGTTAGGTGTATGGAAATTCGGATTCGGATAGTGCGTACCTGACCCTTGAGGGTGTCTTCGATCTGGATTGGAGGTATGGGAGAGTTTCGTGAGCTTTCACCCATCTATGGGGTAAATGTCAGGTGGAATCTCAATTGGGGAGATTTTGGGTCGAGATTTGTTCTCTTGGGTGTGTTACCAACATTGCCACCTTTTCGGTTAATGTTGTAATGTATGCCATGAGTTGCTTCATCATGTCCTGGTTTAGGGGACTTGTGGAGTCATCCTGCTGTGAGCGTCCTGGGCTGTTAGACATCCTACACAATCACATAAAATAACAACAAATGTGTGGCGTAAGTAAAAACAAGGGTTTCTTACTTGTTATCTCTCGCACTCACACTATTGTGAATCACAAGCTAATTTGATGTAATTGCCTTGGATGGATTAATGCTCCTTTACCAATTGATGCACTAGTTCCAGTATAACATCCTTGGATGCCTTAAGTACTCAACTTGTGTTTGGAAGAAAGGTTCTTGTGTTGGAAGATAGTGAAAGGATACCTGTTGTATGTCTCTTCACACAATGATACAAGGATAGAAAGAATATTGCAAGTATAACACATTAGTATGATAGAAAGTATAGATACTAACTACCACATCCAAAGAGTATGACTCACTGTGTTTAGAGTAGAAAGAGGCTAAGAAAAGGCACACAAGAGATTAAGAAGAGAGAAAGAACGTACCTTGAATTTGTGTAATTAGAAAGAGAGATAGCCGGAATCGGTTTTGGGTATGGCTAGGACTGTTAACTGGATCAAGGTTGGTACAAAAGCTCTTCATTTGATGTACTCATGTACAGGGTGCACTTGGATTCTTCAGATTAGGCCTCTAAAATTTCTCGAAAATTGGAAAACAATAACTTTCTCAGGTGAAATCTTGGCCAAGATTCTTTATGAATTGGCTGAGATTGTTGAAACATCGATGCTTGATGTGGATGTTCAACAATCAATTTTGGGGCCGCTACTTCGGGTTTGCCTTGGGGTCCTTTATTGTTGGAGAAGTGTATATATTGTTTCTTGAAAAAGAATGGATAAGATCTTACCTACTAGATAAGATCTCAACTTTAAGTGCAATATTTGAGCACAATCTCCAAAGGGTTGGCCGAGGTTTTAAGGTTAATGCATGGCTTGTGTTTGGCTATGGCGTTTCTCTGTTTCAAACTTGCACAAGTCAACGCACGTTAAACTCGAATAATCTCGCAAAGATGGCGAACAAGAAAAGACTCAATTTTTATATGACTCAAAGAAGACTCAAAATGAAATTGACTCAAACTTGATACGGACTTCAATTGCTTAGCTCTGATACCACTTTGATGTGGGGTTGATGCCGCAGTTTCCCGATCTAGATTGAAAGTACTGAAGTTGTCAACATAAAGGAAATATCGGATGAATTAGTGATATCTCGGGCGAGATTTAATGAAGAACAAACCAAGATTTATTAAAATTCATAATGCGAAATAATGAATGATATGGAAATATAAGAAGATGATAAATGGAATGATAAATATAGGAAGATAGGATAATTATAAGACTTGTAAAGAACCATGACCAATTATGTGTCAAAACCCGATACAAAGAATTATATTTCACCCTTTCTTCTTTAACCATACACAAGCCTTCTTCTAGATAAGACATGGACAAGGAGGGACTAGTCTGCCTTGTAGCACCAACCTTCAAAAAAATTAACACACACAAGAACAACCTCGCAAATATTCACAACTTTTCAATAAAAAAATCTCCTTTTGATTGAATAGAAATGATAAAATGGAAACTTCATAAATGAAGTCACAAGTGTCTCACAATATTGTGGAAATTAAACTCAAACTAATCTATCTAATAATCTCCCTCTCTAAGGCGATTTATAAGGGAGATCTTCTATGTAAACTAAGAAAGATATATTTTAAAATATAATCTAGGAAAGATATATTTAAAAGATAATCTACGAAAAATATAAAAATAAGCTTAAAGATAGGATGAAAAACTAACAACTACCTTAAAGAATGTTTGAGAGCTTTAGGTAAGAATTATAAAAGATAGTTGTCAAAATTAAAGATCTTGGACGGATCTTCCAACGCGCGTCAGAGACCAAATTGCGGTGGGAAATCTCGGCCGAGATTCATGTAGCTCATCCGACATTTCTTCTCTATAACTCTTTCTTGATCTTCTTCCATGGCGTTTCCTCTTGGATCCTTTTAGCCGTTGATCTTGTGATTGGTCCTTGAATGAGTGGTGTCGGGGATGGTCTCACATCCAGTTCATTTGCATTAACAAAAGGATAGGCATCCATATTAGTTTTGTTTTGTATTCACAAAATCTAGGATTACCCTTTCTTACAAAGTAAGACAAGTAAGTCACTTACTTAGTCTTTGTAACGTGCAACGTTTTATCCCACTAAGGTGTTTAAATATCCTCGGTGTAGGGGAGAATACACTTAGAAGGAAAATTCATTTATGAATGACTCATTACATAATCCAAGTCAAAGGTATTAACATATAATCATCGGTTTTTAAGACTTGCAATTGAACTTAATTTATATTAGATTTTTGTCTACTCCTTTTCGGAGATTACAAACTCTTGGTTTGGTTTTGTCTACTCCTTTTTGGAGATTACAAACTCTTGGTTGGGTTTTATCTACTTTGTGGAGATTACAAACTCTTTGTTGGGTTTTGTCTACTACTTTGTGAAGATTACAAACCCTTGGTTAACAACTTGTTTTCACCTCAAGATAATTATATTAATTTGTCTGGCAATTGGGAAAACCGTGTACTAACTTAAGTGAGACTACGACCCTTTGGTCTAAAACCAGACACCAAAATTCCAACAATCTTTTAAGTATATATATTGTTTATTGTTTTGTAGAATTGGATTGGTTAATAATGAGTAAGACGTTAATGATAGAAATGACTTCTTGTTTTAGGTAATTGGATAAGTTTGAGGGTGTAGACTTTAGGAGGTGGCAGAAGAAAATGCACTTCCTCCTGACTACACTAAAAGTCACTTATGTACTCACTACACCTAGACCGGCCGAGCCGGTTGATGATATGGTGGAGGAGAGAACGGTTGTCCGAGAAAGGAGCAAATGGGATATTGATGACTACATATGTCTTGGTCATATTCTCAATGGCATCAGTGATGCATTGTTTAATGTCTACCAAAGTCTAGAGTCATCAACGTCAATATGGGATCAACAAGAGTCTAAATATATGGCAAAGGATGCTTCATCTCGCAAGTTCTTAGTCTTAGATTTTAACTCATAAAAATGGTAGACTCAAGGCCGATAATGGAACAAGACAATGAATTACTCTAGATTCTTGGGAGGTTCACTCAATGTGCCATGCGTATTGATGAGGCCATTGTGGTTTCGTCTATAATAGATAAGGTCCCCGTTAATGGAAGGACTTATGTCATGTGCTAAAGCACAAGAAGGAAGAACTCACGTTGGTGGAACTTGGCTCTCACCTCCAAATTGAACAAGGTCTTAGGGAAAAAGAGGGTGGATCAAGAAGGGGGATAAAATTTCTACTTCGCACGAGGCCAACATGATGGATGGCAAGGGAAAAAGGAAGAGGTCCAAAGTAAAGGACAAAGACAAGGGAAATAAGTCCATGAAGTCCAAGAAGGATAATGTTGATAAGAAACCAAAAGGTTCTTATTGGAATTATGGCAAGACTAGTCACTTCAAGCGGGATTGCAAGGTTAAGGACGATGGATGCAATGGTGGAGGCCAAAGTGGCCAAAACCCCCCATCCCAAGGTGACTCACTTATGAGTCTTGATTCTAACTTTGATATAAATTCCTATTTCAATTATGGCATTGAATTTTGAATGTTTGTCTATGAAGGATGATGCCCTTGGATAGTGGGTGGACTCTGGTGCAACAACTCACATTTGCAAAGATCGGATTTGGTTCAAGACATATGCCGTTGCTAACGATGGAGCACTCATACATATGGGAAACAAGTCTACCACCCCCGGTATAGTAAAAGGATGGGTTGATATATACTTCACAAGTGGCAAGGTACTAGTCTTCTCCATTGTACTACATGCACCGAGCATTAGAAAGAATGTGGTTTTTGGTGGTGTACTCAATAGGCTGGGCTTCAAACAAGTCATAGAAGCCGACCGCCATGTATTATCTAGGAGAGGCATGTTTGTAGGCTTTGACCATTAGAACAACAATATGTTTCTTCTCTCTTTATGTAATAAACCTTCTAGTACTAATATAAATAAGAATAGTTTGTTTACATTGCATCTTCTTCCAATTGTGATTTTGTTAAATGGCATGCACAACTTGGACATGTTCATTTTTAAATGTATGAATGACATGACTAAGGATGGTATTTTACCTAAACTTGACTTGCCGAAAGACAAGTGTAAAACGTGCATGTTGACCAAGATAACAAGACTTCCATTTCCTAGAATTGAAAGAGAACAATCAATGCTCGGCTTAATCTACTCGGATCTAGGTGACTTGCACTCTACTCCTTTATTAGGAAAGAAGAAGTATTACGTAACATTCATAGATTATCGCTCTAGGTATTATTACGTATATCTACTCTTTGCAAAGAGTGATGGCTTGGATCAATTCTATGTATTCAATATTGAATATGAGTCTTATCTAGGTACCTTAATAAAAAGACTACGCATGTGTTCGCTCCAAAAGGTGTGTGCAAGCTTTAAAATTTATAACCCAAGAAGTATGCTTGAACAACATACGAACCCGCAGTGTACGGATCGATTGTAATAAAAGCAAGAATTCTAGGGGTTGATCACAAGTACTATGGTGAAACAAAGTACGGTAATCAGGTTGTCAAAAAACTACTAACCACAAATTAAAGCAATCAAAGATGATATAAAAGTCAGATAAAGGGAATGTGGATTCTAGGGATTAAAGCATCTAGTTGTGGTTCCAACTCAAGATCTCAAAAGATAACGTGGACAAAGCTGAAGTTTGCAAAGGGAAGGTGTTTCTAAAATGGGAATAGATCACCGGGTAAGTCTCACTACTCACTATCCCAAACCGAAGCTCCGTTTACCGGGTAAGTCTCAAGGTACTAAGGGCAGGAACTATAATCTCAAACCAACATACCACCCAAGGGAATAGAATTAACCTTTACCGGGTAAGTCTCAGGCTAACTGAAAAAGATGGGATGAAGGCACACTGAAACCCCAATAAAGGATAAACCTTTATTACCTATATTCATGATGTTAGGTAACAAACAAAGGAATCACCGGGTAAGTCTCATCCTAGGCTTGTGTAATACCCGGAAATAATTCTTCCGGATATTTCAGAAACAAATAAGAACTCGGCCATTGTGACCTCTTTCCGGCGCTTTAGTTCTTTTGTATGGACTCCGACATTACGAGTCTTCTTTTAAGTTTCGGGACGAAACTTATTTTAAGGGGGTACTGATGTAATATCCGGAATTTTTATTTCGTTAAATTCCGTAGCAAACCGGATTTCGATCCATTGATCCCTATATGTCTATCTAGTCGAACACAATATCTCAAAATTTTATCATTTTATGTAGCCTCACTTCACATAAAATGATACGTTTTTGTAACAAACCCTAATATATCAAACCCTAGTTTATAACATGACTTATCTTTGACAAGGTCAAGACGAGCACAAGACAAGGTCAAGACAAGCACAAGACGAAGTCAAGGCGAGCACAAGACGAAGTCAAGACGAGATAATGATGAGTTATGACAAGACCATGACTAACTCGTGACAAAGCCATGCATGGCCATGACAAGCTGTTGACAAGGCCTTGACAAGGTATTGACAACTTCCAGCCCAAACTCTTACCTTGTTCCTGGCCCAGCTTAATGCCAGCCTTGCCTCAGCCCAGATTGCAGCGACCCCTTGCCCGTATGTAGCCGACTGTTTGTGGGAGTGCTGGCCCAGTAACTTGTCCAGCCCATCAAATTGAAGAGAGGAGCCGGCCATCACCTTCGCCAGCCCAAGAACACTCCAACTCTCCTATCGCTTTTCACGTCCTCTGATGGACGTTACAAAGGATTATAATTGCCTTGGATTCACGTAGGATATCAGGCCACGACGATCCTTTCCTTTCCAGCCCCGTCTAGATATGTCGAGGTTCACTCAACGACTGTCACCTCCTCTTTGGCCTCTCTCCTACCCCCTTGCCCTCCCGTCTCTTCGTCCAGTTTCCTCAGCCTCCTGGTGCTTTTTTCCCTCGTTACAAAAGCAAAAGAATACTTCAGCAATGGGCCTAAATCAGAGAAGTGCATCTTCGTGTGATGACCCTCTACATCAGGCCGGTGCACAAAATCGGTGAGTCCTACTCCTCTCCTGCTCTTCGGTTATCTTTTTCGATCTGAACAAGCCTATTTGCAACGGACGTGATCTTTTTATACTCGAGTACAAGTGCAGAGAGGTGAGCTGCCTCAGTGCTGTAGTAGATCCGAGTCAGAGTCTTACAATGCAGAACCGCCTCCTTTCTCTCAAGTAAGCCTAGATCTATCCCCCTCCTTCACCTCTGCACCGACGTTACAATAAACGGACCATTCACTGTCTCTGTCGCGAGCCACGCCATCCCACCAGTCTATCGCTCTTCTTGTCAAGGGTTGTTAGCGAGTTGTCGATCGAGTTCATCCTAAGCTGTGAGTCTTCTAATCGCAGTCCTTTCCTTTCTATGTATGGTGCAGTAGCTCAGGTTAACGTATGTATATCCCAAGGGTGGATGCTTGGGTGTGTCTGTAGTAGAGTAGATAGGTCACTCCTGGGTTGTGACGTGAGGGTATATAGTTTAGGAGTTTAGTTTTGAGTGTTGTCCTTGTGAGTTTCAAACTAGAGACCATCGGGTAGGTTGAATTACAGGTTATGTTGGCAAGACAACTCGAAGTAGAGACCTTCTGAATACCTTTTATTTCAGACTTGAACTGTTGTGCTTAGAATGGAGTTTTGATACATTAGAGTGAGCATCCACCGTTGAAGTTTTGATATGTCGTAGAGGGATATACATAGTTTATGGTGTTAAAATTTGGGAACGAGTTAACGGTCGGATTTGAAGTTATTAAGCCTCAAAGTATTGTGGTTACACAGTTTAGAAAGAACTCAGATTTTGACTAAGTATAGAGCTTTTGGAATTTTGGAACCCTCTTTGGAAATTTATATGGAGAGTTTGACTGAGAATTTTAGAGAGATCTTTGGCCTAATGATTAGTATGCATATCATAGAAGACTTGGTTAATTTCCTTAGAATTATTAGATTTTTATTCGGTTCTCATATCTTAAGCCAAAGTCGGACCTTGGCAACTTTTTATAAAAGTCAAGAATGTAGTTAACTCTTCTAAATCTTAGCAAACTTTCCTTCGAGAGTTTGAGTGGAGTTTTGAGTTCCAACGAATAGTTGAAACTTTGTTATGAAATTTTATAAAGTTTTGGGACCAGGGGTAAAATAGTCATTTACCCGTATAAGAGTATGTTGGTAATTTATCTAATGATAGAGTTAAATATCTTAGACGTATGAGACTTCTAATTAAATGAGATACATTATTGATCCACTTGCCTTTAATAACAGGCGGTTGATTTCCTGCGGTTACAGATCGAGTCGAGATAACGGGAATATGTTTGGATTCAGGTAAGTCCTTTGGGAATATGTTTGGATTCAGGTAAGTCCTTTGAGTATGAATAATGGTAGTGTTGTGTGAATGAGATGTTTGTGGTTATATTTTAGTAATAGTTATACCGACCTATACCTTGGCCTAAGAGTAACGGGCGGTGGCATTCTGCTCAGTAGCCTGAGGGCGTTGGGGGTTTCTTTAGGGACTAGTCCACACTCGGTTTGTAGTGATGCTACCGGCGGAGGTAAGCTATACCTACACCGGTGGGATAAGGAACGGAGGCGAGAACACTTAAGATTCTCGTGCCACGACTTCAAAACGGAATAAAGTGAATCACCTAAGCTATCAGATAATAACCAAATTGTGTGCCAGCATGATGTTTGTTTATGTTATTTTGAGTGTGTTTGTGCTATTATTATTTCTGCTTATATTTGGATTGTTAGCTAACGGTTTATCCGTGTTGTAGATTTGTAGGGATAGACAGTTGCAGAGAGATCCGGAACGGATGGTCAGTCGGGTCCACGTACTCATTAGATGGGGACGGGGGAGTCTCCCATACAGCATGCATGTTATGTATATGTATATGTTTTGTAAGGCTGTCACATGTGTACATTCATACAATAAAAATATTATGTTTTGAAATTGTTTTAAGTACATTTGTGCCTTGTTGTAAGATCCAAGTAATGTTGTTGTTAAACCAAGGTCGGGACCCATTGTGAGGTCCTGACCGGTAGCTCCCCGAGTTCCGAGAACTTGGGGTGTTACAACATGGTATCAGAGCTCTGGGTTAGCAACAATGGCACTTGAAATCTTCTAAAAGACCGAATGTATAAAATAACCAGAACCCGAAAGGGGTCTAAGATTTTCAAAACGGATTTCTGTTTTTACACACGTGCATAGTCGGGTTGTTGGGTTAGTAGTACGTCGGACCACCATCGTTCTTCGTGGATCTCTGCAACTTGGAATGATAAGTGAGTTACTATATAGACTTATATTGATATGTTTTAATGTATGATTATATAAATGTGTATGTGTAGCATGTTAGTATCCTAAAGGATACCTTATATCCTTTAGTTATGATATCATGAATCGATTATCGCCTCATGATAAATCGGTAGCGGACTTGAAGAGTTTTCAACACGAGATAATGGATTTAGACCTAGGATTGAGTGTTATACTCTGGTGGGCGTCCTTGTGACCATATAAATCATCCGAAGAATGAGTGGGCAATGAAGTAAAGATCTGGAGACAATTTTCACCACAAGTACCGTCCTATGGGAAAGGAATCCCCGAGTCAGCTCAGGCAGAAGGAACAGGAAGTCATGCAAGGGACTTTGTCGTATGAAGCCGAGAGATGAATTAGAAGAACAATGCAAGAGACGACAAGAGCGTAGAATGGAGATAATAATGGAAAAACAAGAATCATATAGAACGCAGTACAACCAAGAATGGCGGAGTAAAGGACGTTACAATCAAGGCGGACGCCGCCATAAGCAAGCATGGGCATGAGAGTTCAAAGAAGAAAGAGTGTTGACCCAGTTGTGTGAAATTAAAAGGTACAAAGATAGAGAGTGAGTCTAATGACGAGAAATAAATTTTGTAATCATGGAAGCATGTGGATTCCTTCAATTATATGAGAATTTTGAATGAAACTCCGACATAAGTATCAAAGAAACTAGAAGTCTAAAGCTGAGACAGCGAATGTCTATAAAGGTAGCAGGATCAAAACAACACCAATCAAGGGGAACAATGTGGGAAAATAGTTTTGGGGGACTAGAGAGAGTCCACAATAACTTATCATTCACCTAAAGGTTTAAGTTACCAACATTGACGGTCATATCGGAGGACCGCAAGTAAACGATGAACAAAGTAAGAAGAATCGTGGAGACAGGCTTACGAGTTATTGTGGAAGCCTTGATAAACTCCTTGACGACAGATAAATGTTAGGACTAGACTCAAAAGAGTATAGTGACCCCATAAGAGAACATGAGAAGTGCAGACTTGGAAGGACCTGAAGGACTAGAGAAAATAGATTTCACCAAGTGTATCAAACTCCAAAAGAGATAGAAGAACCATAAATCCGTGTTCTTATAGAAGGTCAACTACAGACTAGTTGGTAATAACTGAGACATAACACTTGCGGGTCAACTAGTAGTAACGGGTTGACAGTTAAGGAGGATAACCATAGACTTATGAAAGAATTTTATAGACATTTGGAGGACCCCTTTAAGAGATCAACGGCGACAAATGTGAAGTTAAATCGGTACACGTGCTAGTAACCTTAATAGTAAGAAGGAGTGAGTCGAGTCAGTAACTCTAATTAAGAACTTAAGAAGAAAGACTAGACGGCCAGGAATGACCCCCTTATGTTATTTGAGGCCAAGATAATTGTGTAAGTGATTTACATACCTCAACTAGTACAGATGGATTAAAATGGAGAACTAGAAGAGTAAGAAGTATACACTTTTGATAAGGTTCTGTGTCAGCCAAGACAGAGTGTGCGTATCATTTCATACAAGGAAGAATGATGATTCTCCTACGATATTTGCAGAAGAAACCCTTGTGACTAAGAGATGCACGGAACGAAGAACTAAAATTGAGTGTAAGAGCAAAAATAGAACCCCACAAGTATAGAGAAGTTTTTACCTCGTCAGAGAGATAAGAAGTGGTGAGGAATCACGACGCCAATATCAAAAGGAGTAGGAGGCCGGTAGCAGAGTCAATAGAGTTCAACGGAGCAATATTATAAACAACGCTAATGAAGGAACATGTGAGAATGACCTAGGGAACTCGAGAAAGAGAGTTGACCTAAGGAAATGGAAGTGGGAAGGATAGAACAACTAACAAAGGGGAAATGATTAACCGAGTAGTTAATGCTTACCAAATTTTATTCCAGTAGAGCATGAGAAGAGGGAGTTCAGGATATTAAAATAAGTCAACTATAGACTGACTGACGTCAACGGAGGACGTGCAAGTGTTTCTTTTGGTATTGAGGAGTTATGTGCCGTTAAGAAAAGATATTTGTGACTGTAGATTTATGAATTAGCCTTACCGACGCCTTGGAGGATTTCTTCAAGTAGGTAATGACAACCTTCTTTCATTAACTAAAGGCATGAAGAGAATTGAGTTAGAGATTTCTTACTGGCTGGTTAAGATCAAACTCCGGTTGAGTCGGAGAGTTTTAGATCCATGTTAGAAGAATTCCAAAAGTAAACGGAAGAGGTCATCTTCCAACCGTTATCTTAGTTCCTTAAGGAAATTAAGGAAGGTATTGGGTACTTCATCCGGATAGGGCGTATGGTGTAATTGAGAGGGAGAGTTTTGGGATCAATCATTTTAGACTCACGGAAAATGTCCTTATGATTAATGGGTGACAACATAATTATTAAAGTAGCACAGTTGAAGCGTGATGGGTCCTAACCCACATAACAAGAAATTCGAGAGTACAGAAAATGACGTGTTGAGTTTAAGACAATGATAATTGGTGAAAGCATTTCGTTTAGAAGGAATGTGAAATAGGCTACGTGGAGTGACATGAAATTTTGTGGAGGAACTGTATCACCATTTAGATGGACAAGAAAGTATGTGCACATAGAAGTATAGAAAGAGAGTGGTACCCCATTATAGATACAAGTGAAGCATGCCGACCTCGTCACATGTTGGCAGACAAGTAAATTTGGAACTTAATACCTAGCAGGGTACTTCAGAATGAGTTCCTTGATGGAATAAAAAAGGAAGTAACGATGTAATAAAGGTATTGTGTAGGGCCTGCACTAACAAGCTCAAGGTGAGTAACTATCAAGTTGAATCGAAAGAAAGATAAGAAAAGGAAGCTACGGGAGTGTACTTACAGACCATTACTCGTACATATAGAAAACATAATCTCAAGAGTAGAGTATAAGAAGAATTTTATATCGGAATGGAGTCGAGTTGTGTTTTGAGTAAGAGGGATATTATAGGACACATTGTAGTGTTAACAACTATTGAGTGGTGTGAGTAAATAACGGTGATATGATGTCACCTTGTATCTAATACCGTCATTCCGGACATATTTTATGTCACTCAGGACCTTGAAAAATACGTGAGAAGCCTAAGGTTGAGTTAACAATATATTAGAGATCCATAAATATTATAATAATGCCAAGTAAATGCAGATGATGACCACTGGATTTGTGTCTCAAGTGATAGACCAGAAAAGGGTAAAGGTGATGATTCCTTACCTGAGGAATAAGATGAATGAGTCATATTAAAAGACAAGATCAAGTGGGTCGTGATACGAAGAGCATTAGGTACTTGGTAAAGTGCTAGCGGAGGTCTAAGACCTTTGGCCTGAGTGTGTAGTCAAGTAATCATAACGAAGGGAAGAAAGTTGACTAGGTTATTTTTGAACGGACATCAAAGGATCTGGAAGTGAGTTGTAAAATGCGACCACTTGAGGCTGTAAAGTGGTTTATAAGTGATTGATGGACTAGTAATCCTCACCCTATTGGAGGGTGTAACCCTAGTTTTCTACGGATTCAGTTTGAGGGATACTTACCAGACAAAGGTTAGGACATCGGCTTAGAGGATCGGGTAATTAAGCCGGAGGATACCGGTAAATATCAGGTAACCACGCTAGAACGTGATAGCATGCACTTGTGAGGTCTGTACATGAAAAGATTTCAGAGCTAGTGGTTTTATGAAAAACCGACGAGGCTACCAAGGATACTATGGATATAGTATGAGACATAACCTTTCAAAGACCTTTGTGGAGATAGTTGTAATCTAGGGAGAGACGAGTTAGGGCTTGGCCCTATATCTGTGTTATGTTGTCTGACTACTTGTTTATTTCATGCTTGACTGCTTAGTCAGGATGTGTGTTATTGATGACCTTGATATGCGGGATACTTATATGTAGAAACGATGACTCTTGTGCGGTAACAAGTTGATACATTAGATTCGTACCTTGAGGGTTGACCTTATGACTGGCGTACTTTAAGTTTCGGGGCGAAACTTATTCTAAGGGGGGATTAATGTAATACCCGGAAATATTTCTTCCGGCTATTTCAGAAACAAATCAGAACTCGACCATTGTGACCTCTTTCCGGTGCTTTAGTTCTTTTGTATGGACTCTGACATTACGAGTCTTCTTTTAAGTTTCGGGACGAAACTTATTTTAAGGAGGTACTGATGTAATATCCGGAATTTTTATTTCGTTAAATTCCGTAGCAAACCGGATTTCGATCCGTTGATCCCTATATGTCTATCTAGTCGAACACAATATCTCAAAATTTTATCATTTTATGTAGCCTCACTTCACATAAAATGATAAGTTTTTGTAACAAACCCTAATACATCAAACCCTAGTTTATAACATGACTTGTCTTTGACAAGGTCAAGACGAGCACAAGACAAGGACAAGATGAGCACAAGACGAAGTCAAGACGAGCACAAGATGAAGTCAAGACGAGATCATGATGAGTTACGACAAGACCATGACTAACTCGTGACAAAGCCATGCATGGCCATGACAAGTTGTTGACAAGGTCTTGACAACTTCCAGCCCAAACTCTTACCTTGTTCCTGGCCCAGCTTATTGCCAGCCTTGCTCAGCCCAGATTGCAGCGACCCCTTGCCCGGATGCAGCCGCCTGTTTGTGGGTGTGCTGGCCCAGTAACTTGTCCAACCCAACAAATTGAAGAGAGGAGCCGGCCATCACCTTCGCCAGCCCAAGAACACTCCAACTCTCCTATCGCTTTTCACGTCCTCTTATGGACGTTACAAAGGATTGTAATTGCCTTGGATTCATGCAGGATATCAGGCCATGACGATCCTTTCCTTTCCAGCCCCGTCTAGATCTGTCCAGGTTTACTCAACGACTGTCACCTCCTCTTTGGCCTCTCTCCTAACCCCTTACCCTCCCGTCTCTTCGTCCAGTTTCCTCAGCCTCCTGGTGCTTCTTTCCCTCGTTACAGAAGCAAAAGAATACTTCAGCAACGGGCCTAAATCAGAGCAGTGCATCTTCATGTGATGACCTTGTACATCAGGCCGGTGCACACAATCGGTGAGTCCTACTCCTCTCCTGCTCTTTTGTTACCTCTTTCGATCTGAACAAGCCTATTTGCAGTGGACGAGATCTTTTTATACACGAGTACAAGTGTAGATAGGTGAGCTGCCTCAGTGCTGTAGCAGATCCGAGTGAGAGTCTTACAACACAGAACCGCCTCCTTTCCCTCACGTAAGCCTAGATCTATCCCCCTCCTTCGCCTCTGCACCGACGTTACAACAACCGGACCATTCACTGTCTCTGTCGCGAGCCACGCCATCCCACCAGTCTATCGCTCTTCTTGTCAAGGGCTCTTAGCGAGTTGCCGATCGAGTTCATCCTAAGCTTTGAGTCTTCTTATCGCAGTCCTTTCCTTTCTATGTATGGTGCAGTAGCTCAGGTTAACGTATGTATATCCCAAGGGTGGATGCTTGGGTGTGTCTGTAGTAGAGTAGATAGGTCACTCCTGGGTTGTGACGTGAGGGTATACAGTTTAGGAGTTTAGTTTTGTGTGTTGTCCTTGTGAGTTTCGAACTAGAGACCATCGGGTAGGTTGAATTACAGGTTATGTTGGCAAGACAGCTCGAAGTAGAAACCTTCTGAATACCTTTTATTTCACACTTGAACTGCTGTGTTTAGAATGGAGTTTTGATACATTAGAGTGAGCATCCACCGTTGAATTTTTGATATGTCATAGAGGGATATACATAGTTTATGGTGTTAAAATTTGGGAACGAGTTAACGGTCGGATTCAAAGTTATTAAGCCTCAAAGTATTGTGGTTACACAGTTTTAGAAAGAACTCAGATTTTGACTAAGTATAGAGCTTTTGGAATTTTGGAACCCTCTTTGGAAATTTATATGGAGAGTTTGATTGAGAATTTTAGAGAGATCTTTGGCCTAATGATTAGTATGCATATCATAGAAGACTTGGTTAATTTCCTTAGAATTATTAGATTTTTATTCGGTTCTTATATCTTAAGCCAAAGTCGGACCTTGGCGACTTTTTATAAAAGTCAAGAATGTAGTTAACTCTTCTAAATCTTAGCAAACTTTCTTCGAGAGTTTGAGTGGAGATTTGAGTTCCAACGAATAGTTGGAACTTTGTTATGAAATTTTATAAAGTTTCGGTACCAGGGGTAAAATAGTCATTTACCCGTATAAGAGTATGTTGGTAATTTATCTAATAATAGAGTTAAATATCTTAGAAGTCTGAGACTTCTAATTAAATGGGATACGTTATTGATCCACTTGCCTTTTATAACAGGCGGTTGAATTCATGCGGTTATAGACCGAGTCGAGATAACGGGAATATGTTTGGATTCAGGTAAGTCCTTTGGGCTTACTTAGCTGACTTCTAGATATGAGTATGAATAATGGTAGTGGTGTGTGAATGAGATGTTTATGGTTATATTTTAGTAATAGTGATACCGACCTATACCTTGGCCTAAGAGTAACGGGCGGTCGCATTCTGCTCAGTAGCCTGAGGGTGTTGCGGGTTTCTTTAGGGACTAGTCCACACTCGGTTTGTAGTGATGCTACCGGCGGAGGTAAGCTATACCTACACCGGTGGGATAAGGAAGGGAGGCGAGAACTCTTAAGATTTTCGTGCCACAACTTCAAAACAAAATAAAGTGAATCACCTAAGCTATCAGATAATAACCAAATTGTGTGCCAGCATGATGTTTGTTTATGTTATTTTGAGTGTGTTTGTGCTATTATTATTTCTGCTTATATTTGGATTGTTAGCTAACGGTTTATCCGTGTTGTAGATTTGTAGGGATAGACAGTTGCAAAGAGATCCGGAACGGATGGTCAGTCGGGTCCACGTACTCATTAGATGGGACGGGGGAGTCTCTCATACAACATGCATGTTATGTATATGTATATGTTTTGTAAGGCTGTCACATGTGTACATTCATACAATAAAAATATTATGTTTTGAAATTGTTTTAAGTGCATTTGTGCCTTGTTGTAAGATCCAAGTAATGTTGTTAAACCAAGGTCGGGAAAGGTTCACCTCGTTCAGGAAAGGTTCACCCCGAGTTCCGAAAACTTGGGGTGTTACAGCTTGCGTTGAACCAGGAAAGGTATAATAAGAATAGGATTTGGCAAACTTAAACTCTTAACTCATATAAAGTTCAAGAAAGGTTCACCTCGTTCAGTTATATTCCATCCCGGCCAAGATGTTCAATGACTGACCGAGGTGTTCTACGGTTAGGGTAAAGGCTCGAGCTTTCAGGGTCCATTGATGTAAAAGATCATTCTATCATCGTCTTTCCCACAACTTTCAGCCAATCACCCTAGAATCGCATAAAAAACTTTGCCAACAATCATCATGATAACAATAATCAAATTTATAAGAAAGGAATCAATATTCGAACAAGAAAACCTAAACACAAAGGTCTCAACAACTAAATGAATCAAACAACAAGTCAGCGTTCCTCAAATCACAATCAGAAAAGACAACAAAACCAAAAGCCAAACTAAGAAGATCTTACAAACTCCTTCAAAACCAACTTCAACTCGATTCCTTCCTTCCTTGAACTTCGACCTTAAACACTTCCTACAACTCTTCCTTCAACTCTTCAGAAAATACTCTAGAAAATCCTTGATTCGAAGATGGCTGAATTGTAGCAAATTAGCCCATATATATAGGAGAATTATCTTCCAAAGATAAAATATCTTAAAAAGATAATTTTCTAGAAAATATATCCATATCTCTCAAAATAAATCAGCCAAATATAATATCTTCCTTCCAGAAATCCAGCCAAAAATATGTGACTTTCTCCTTCCAAAAATAGAAGATCTCAGCCAAAAATAAAGATCTCGCCGACGGCAGGGTGTTGGCCTCGGTCGGGACGCTCCTCAAGATCACCTCAGTCGAGGTCGTACTGTAGATGACCGAGGTGAGTCTCAGCTGAATGTAAATCATCTGGAATCTGGTCCAAAATCAATCCTCTAAATCATTTCCATGCTTCTTGAGATCTTCTCAAAGCTCCAGAATGTAGCTCCAATGACTCCTTAGCTTCCTTAGCTCAATTTCGGTTCAAAACGTGTCATTTTCCCTACGATTACAACGAAACTAGGTGTAGACCTCGATTCCCGCAAAGGTAGACAAAACAACAATATAATCAAAGAATATACATCCATACATACAGATTTATGAAGATAAAACGTCTAAACCAATTCCAAAATATAGACTATAATACATGCTATCAAAATACCCCATACTTGTCCCTTCCTTGTCCCCAAGCAAGTTCCAAAAGAGGTCAAGAAACGTGTAAGGGTGGGATGTATATAGGGTATGTGGTGTAACACCCCAAATTCTAAGAACTCGGAGAGCTACTGGTTAGGACCTCACAATGGGTCCCGACCTTAGTTTGACAACAATTTTACAAGGCACAAAAGTATTAAAAACATTTAAAAACTTTAAACAATATATAGATGAAAAATATGTATCAGCCTTATAAATAAAAGGTACTAAAACGACGCATATGAAGTATATAAGACAACCTCGTCCCCAACTAAATGAGTACGTGGACCCGGCTGACCATTCCCTCCGGATCTCTCTACAACTGTCTTAACCTGCAAGGCATCTACAAGCGGTATAAAACCGTTAGCTAACATTCTATGCATAAGTATAAAGGTAAAAGCACAATCACACATCATACACAATCAACATGAAACACTCAATCCTTTTATTATCTTTAATTAGGTGATAGGTCATTACTAATGATACTTATTTTGTGACACGAGGGATTCCAAAACCTCGCCCCTGTCCCCGTTTATCAACGTGGAATGGTACTAATGCATCTGACCGTTTACCGGACTAGGCTGGTCGCAGGGAACCTCCTAGACTCTCGCAAGAGCTAGGCAGATGATGTCACGACCCGTTATCATACACTTGGGTCAATTACGTAAATAATAAAGTCGGCCTAATCCGGTTTCGTTGTTTATCATAACTAACAAACACCACTAATACACATTACACTCATACAAGAAGTCAGCTAAGTAAGTCCGTGGACTTACCAGAATCAAATCTCGACTCTCTTAATCACAAATCAATCTGTAACTGTATAACTCGGTTGCCTGTCAAAGGAGACAAGTGTGTCAGCACACTTTCTAGGTAATTAGAAGTCTAAGACTTCTAAGATAGTAGATCCTATTAGAACAGAATTTAATACAGTACCAATTTATGGTAAAATGAATATTTTACCCTTGGCCCCAAAACTTCCAAAAATTCCATATATCATGCCTAAACTCTTATTTGAGACTAAAAAGTCCTATTCTAACTCCTAAATATGAGTTTGGTTACAAACTGGCAATTTACTTATTTTCCTATTTTCCGAAAGATCGTTAAGGTCCAACTTTAGCTTCAAATATGAAATTCGAATAAAATTATAAAAATTCCGAAATAATTATCTAAATGATATCCAATCTACTCATAGGAGAAAGAATTTCTTAAAACTGTTAAAGCATCACTTCTACAAAAATTTCTAAAGTTGGTTACAACACTTAACAAACAACACACTGTTTTAACTTTGAAAAATCATAACTCCTAAACTACCCGCTGGATTTATCCCAAATTTTGATATGTTCTACTATAAAATCTTATCTATAATATATCCAAAATTCAGCCGCAAAGGAGATCGAAATCCTATTTAAAACTATCTCACAAAACCGAATTTCAGCACAACAGAAAAACTGCTTATGACTACATCTTTGAAAAATCATAAATCCCAAACCACTCGGTGGATTCCTCTCAAATTTTAATATGTTCTACAACAATATGTCAACCATATCATATCCAAAACTCAAGCCCAACGGAGATCAAGAGCTTATTCAAAACCATCTCACAAAACAGCATCACTTGCTGTTTTCCCCAACACTCAGCACATATATAAAAACTGCATGAGGCGTCAACTTTGGAACACAATAACTCTCAAACCGTAACTCCAATTCTTCCCAAATTTTATTATGTTATACTATGTACTACTTTCTATGACATATCCAAAAACCAGCCAAAAATAAGTAGTCTAGATTACCCAAAATCGGACCCGAAGCTGACTACTCATCACTTCCGAAAACTCAGAAAATTGAGAGATGTAACAGCTCTCTGAAGTTGCTCCTTTGGCTGAAATGTATGGGTTTAAAGATGGTTTAGAGGAACCCATTGACACATAAACATGAAGTGGAAGTAATGAGGTAGATGTGGGTCTTACCCGGCTCCAAACTCAAAGGCATGAAGGACGAGGATGGCTCTCACGTTCATAGCGTTGTCGGAAACTGAAGAGGTCGAATAGGAGGCTGCTGTGCACGACTCCAGGGGCTGGAAGGCGATTGGAGAGGAGGGTACGCCTGCACTGCTGCCTCGACAAAAGCGAGGAGAGGGCTGCTGCTGCGTGCAACTAGGCACAAAGCGATCTGTAGCAATCGTGTATGTGTGCAGCGTGCGATGGGAGTTCTGAAGCACAAGGAAGGAGCAGCGGTTGACAGAACATGAATCTGGACATCCTTGGCACCAGATGTAGCGTGATTTTAGGAGGAGTTACGGGACTTGAAGTGTCCATTGCTGTTGATGTTGCTACTCTTCCGATTGGGCCCGGACTGATTGTTCTTGGGCTGGAGAGGCGAGCTGCAAGGCCTGCTGGAAGGGAGTTGCTGCTGTCACGTACAAATCTCTCCTGGGCTGTCTTCAGCAAGCAAAAGGAAAGGGAGAGGAGTGGGCCGAAGCAAGAGAAAGATGGGCTGAAGCAAGGCAAAAATGGGCTGCTGAATTGGTCAAGAGAAATGGGCTGAAGTTGTAAAAACAAAAAGTGGGCTGAAAGTTTGTCAAAACTTGTCAAAAACTCGTCATGGCCTTGTCAAGCCCATGCATGGCCTTGTCACGGATTTGTCATGGCCTTGTCATAACTCGTCATGGTCTCGTCTAAAGTCGTCGTTAAGTATTAATTATAAGAATTAGGATTTGATATAATTATATCATTTTATGTGAATTAAATTCTACATAAAATGATAAATAATTATAAAAATTAGGGTTTGATATAATTCTATCATTTTATGTGAATTATATTCTACATAAAATGATAAAATTTGTGAAGAAAGAAATACTAGATAGAATGGGAACCGTCAACGGCTCGAAGTCCGAATTGATTCGGAAATAAACGGAATAAAAATTCCGGATATTACATCAGTACCCCCCTTAAAATAAGTTTCGTCCCGAAACTTAGAACAAGGTACTTAATTAAACGACTTCCATAAATTAAACTTGTATATCCTAGTCTCACTAAATTTTAATTTCGTTTTCTAAACTCCTGTAACCCTATCAAAGCGTAACGAGAAATCTGGTCGTTACATCAGATCCCCCTCAAAATAAGTTTCGTCCCGAAACTTAGGGTAAGACACTCCTGATCGGCCTTTAAGACACCAAATGGGTGTGTTTGATCACTACACAAAACTCTCGTCGTTTCGACATTTAAGTATCCCGCACATCAAGGTTACCAAAAGAACACATCACTGACGAAATACTAAATCATGAAATAAACAAGCAATCAAACAATATCACACATACAAGGTCAAGCCCTAACTAGTCACTCCCGAGGTTATAACTATCGTTACATAAGTCTTTGAAATGTTACGTCTCTTACTATCCCCAATATCTTAGGTAGCCTTATCGGCTTTTCATAAAATCAATAAATCTTAAATCTTTTCAGGTACTTAGATCACAAGCGCTTGCTACAACGTTCTAGAGTGGTTACCGGATATCTCACCGGTATCATCCGGCTCAACTGTCTGATCCTCTAATCTGATGACCTAACTCGTGTCTGGTAGGTATCTCTCCAACTGAAATTCTCAAACTCAGTTCCCAAACTTAGTCTCCGTGGAAAACCGAAGATACACTCTCCAATAGGGTGAGGAAAACTAGTCCATCAGTCACTTTTAAACCGCTTTAAACTTCCAATGGTTTTCCTTACACAAATCACTTCCAGATCCTTTGATGACCCTACGGAAAATAATCTATTCACTTTCTTCCCTTCGTTATGACCACTTGCTTCCGGCCTTCTAAAAAGGTTCTGACTACACACTCAAGCCAAAGGTCTTGGACATCCACCAACACTTCCCAAGTGCCCAACGATTTTTGTATCACGACCCACTTGGTCTTGTCTTTTAATATTACTCAGTCATCTTATTCCTCAGGTAAGGAATCGTCACCTTTACCCTTTTCAAGTCTAACACTCGAGACAACTAAAAATCAAATCTATTGGTCATCCTCTTTGTTCACTTGGCATTATTATATTATTTATAGATCTCTAAATCATCCTTAGCTCTAACCTAGGCTTTCAACGCATTTCCCAAGATCTTAAGTGACATAGAATATGTCCGGAATGACGGTATTAGACACAAAGTGATCTTATATCACCGTTATTTGATCATAAATACTCGATAAACGCTAACACACCATCAGCATTGAACTCTTGTATCCTCTACTTTTATCGGACTAATAATATCCCTCTAACTCAAAACGCAACTAGGCTCTGTTCCGACATAACATTACACATAAAATCTACTCTGAGATTATTCTTTCTTTAAGCACGGTTACTAGATCGCAAGTATGCTCCTGTCGCTTCTCTTTCTTATGTATCTTCGACTCAGGATGGTAGTTACTCACTTTGAGCTTTCTAGTGCAAGCCATGCACAATACTTTTATTACATCATTAATTCTTTCCTCAATCCATCAAGAAAACTCACTCTAGAATACTCCGTTACGTATTGGATACCGAACTAGTTATCTGACAACATGTGACAAGCCGTCATTATTCACTTGAATCCATAATAGGGTACTAATCTCCTTTTATAACCTCTTACATGCAAATACTTTTCCGTCTAACTTCATGGTGATACAGCTCCCGTACAATATTTTCAGTCACTCTGCGTAACCTATCTCTCGTTCCTTCCAAGCGAAATGCATTTCACCAACTATCATCATCTTAAACTTCAGCTCTGTGGGTTAGGACCCACCACGCTTCCATTGCGCTTCTCTGATAATTTTGTTGTCACTCATAAATCATAATGACATTTTTTTGTGAGTCCCAAGTGATTAACCTCAAACTCTTTCTTCCAATTATACCATAAGTCTTAACCAGATGAAGTACGAAGTACCTTCCTTAATTGCCTTAATGAAACAAAATAACGATTGGAGAACAACTTCTTCCGCTTACTTTCTTAATTCTCTTAGCACGGATCCAAACTCCCCGACTTGACCGGAGTTTGATCTTAACTAGCCAAGAAGTAACCCTTAAAACGTTTCTCTTTATACCTTTAATTCATCCAAGAAGGTTTCCGTTGCCTACTTGAGAAAATCCTCTAAGGCGTGGGTAAAGCTACTCCATAGATCCACAGTCACAAATATCTCTTCTTAACGGAACATAACTCGTCAATACCAAACAATACTTGCACGTCCTTGGTTGGCATCGGTCAGTTTGTAATTGACTTATCTCAATTTCATACCTCTACTGGTATTCAACTTTCGGTGCACATCACCTACTAGATTAATCCTTTTTTCCTTCTTTAGTTCGTCTTATCTTTCACTCTTCTGCTTCCTTTGGACAACTCTCTTTCTCAAGTCTCACTGTGCCATTCGCCTGACGTCAAAAGTCGTTCCTAACCCTCCACGATAGATGGTAAGCGTCTTGTAGTTCCGATGACTTTTAATTACCTCCCCATTGTAGTCCCTTTACAGGGACCGTCTGTGTTGATGACCTATGCTCTATTATAAATGGGGGTTACTCTAGACTCTTGGGTCCACCACACGATTCGCACAAGCACAGGTTCCTTAATCGGCGTTGTTTATAATATTTTCTTCCAAATCTCTATTGATTATGCTACAGGGCTTCAATCCTTTCGGTACCGGCGTTGTGATTCCTCTTAGAATTCTTATCTTTAAAGAAGACAAAACGTCTCCAGGCTTGTGAAGTCTACCTTTCGCTCTTACATTAAGTTGTAAGTCTCCATTCCGTGTTAATTGTGATCTGTCAAAATTTCCTTTGCTAGTAGGTAAACATTTGCCCACACCAATCCTTTTATATTTCTTTACTTCGTTCTACCTTCCACCCTTCCGCATCTTATGGGCTAACTCCATTTCTCTAGTCCGATTGTGTCGTCCATCTGACATCAATGGACCTTTCTAGGTGTTCCACTATAGCTTGTAAGCAAGTCTACACGACTCTCATGACCTTAAATTTCATCCACTTGCGGTTTATCTTGCATGGACCATTTGTGTTGATGGCTTAGGTTCCGTGATAACAATTTTAGGACCTTAGTTTGACAACAATTTTACAAGGCACAAAAGTATTAAAAACATTTGAAAACTTTAAACAATATATACATGAAAAATATGTATCAGCCTTACAAATAAAAGGTACTAAAACAACGCATATGAAGTATATAAGACAACCTCGTCCCCAACTAAATGAGTACGTGGACCCAGCTGACCATTCCCTCCGGATCTCTCTACAACTGTCTTAACCTGCAAGGCATCTACAAGCGGTATAAAACCGTTAGCTAACATTCTATGCATAAGTATAAAGGTAAAAGCACAATCACACATCATACACAATCAACATGCAACACTCAATCCTTTTATTATCTTTAATTAGGTGATAGGTCATTACTAATGATACTTATTTTGTGACACGAGGGATTCCCAAACCTCGCCCCCGTCCCCGTTTACCAACGCAGAATGGTACTAATGCATCTGACCGTCTACCGGACTGGGTTGGTCGCAGGGAACCTCCTAGACTCTCGCAAGAGCTAGGCATATGATGTCACGACCCGTTATCATACACTTGGGTCAATTACGTAAATAATAAAGTCGGCCTAATCCGGTTTCGTTGTTTATCATAACTAACAAACACCACTCATACACATTACACTCATACAAGAAGTCAGCTAAGTAAGTCCGTGGACTTACCAGAATCAAATCTCGACTCTCTTAATCACAACTCAATCTGTAACTGTTTAACTCGATTGCTTGTCAAAGGAGACAAGTGTGTCAGCACACTTTCTAGGTAATTAGAAGTCTAAGACTTCTAAGATAGTAGATCCTATTAGAACAGTTGTTAATACAGTACCAATTTATGGTAAAATGACTATTTTACCCTTGGCCCCAAAACATCCAAAAATTCCATATATCATGCCTAAACTCTTATTTGAGACTAAAAAATCCTATTCTAACTCCTAAAGATGAGTTTGGTTACAAACTGGCAATTTACCTATTTTCCTATTTTCCGAAAGATCGTTAAGGTCCAACTTTAACTTCAAATATAAAATTCGAATAAACTTATAAAAATTCCGAAATAATTATCTAAATCATCTATGATATCCAATCTACTCATAGGAGAAAGAATTTCTTAAAACTGTTAAAGCATCACTTCTACAAAATTTCTAAAGTTGGTTACAACACTTAACAAACAACACACTGTCTTAACTTTGAAAAATCATAACTCCTAAACTACCCGCTGGATTTATCCCAAATTTTGATATGTTCTACTATAAGATCTTATCTATAATATATCCAAAATTCAGCTGCAGAGGAGATCGAAATCCTATTTAAAACTATCTCACAAAACCGAATTTCAGCACAACAGAAAAACTGCTTACGACTACATATTTGAAAAATCATAAATCCCAAACCACTTGGTGGATTCCTCTCAAATTTTAATATGTTATACAACAATATGTCAACCATATCATATCCAAAACTCAAGCCCAACGGAGATCAAGAGCTAATTCAAAACCATCTCACAAAATAGCATCACTTGCTGTATTCCCCAACACTCAGCACATATATAAAAACTGCATGAGGCGTCAACTTTGGAACACAATAACTCTCAAACCGTAACTCCGATTCTTCCCAAATTTTAGTATGTTATACTATGTACTACTTTCTATGACATATCCAAAAACCAGCCAAAAAGAAGTAGTCTAGCTTACCCAAAATTGGACCCGAAGCTGACTGCTCGTCACTTCCGATGTAATACCCGGAACAAAAAAAATAATAATAATAATAAAAAAAAAATTTTAACTCTGTATAGTACCGGATCATACGGGATTCCGATCCGCCAACCTTTACCCTGTAAATGAATTAAAACGAGTTTCAATTTCTATCATTTTATGTGACCTAATTCACCTAAAATGATACATGTTGTAACCGGAAATAATTTACGTACCTTTTACATAAAATAATAATTTATATAATACGGAATATAATTACGTAAATATTTCCGCAAATTTCCACGGATCCGGGACGAGTAACGAGTTTTCCGCTTTATATTGTTTTAATGAGGGAACAGTCCAGTTCTGGTCCAACACCAGGCCCAAGCCCACCGGCCCACCTCCTTAAGCTATCCTAACCCTAATTTGAATCTTACGCTAACCTAATCCACTCTCCTAATCACTGCTGCACACATCGACGCTTACCTCTCCAGCGAACTGCCGCACACAACGCCTCCCCTCGCCTTGCGGCCGCTGCCGACGAACCGCGTATCCACCCACCTCACTGAAGACGACGGAGCAGAGGACCGCTGGTGCCACCGCCTCGGACTTGACCCCCTTGCGTTCCAGGCCGCCGTACGGATCTGTCGGGAAGGAGACGACAGTAGACCGACTTCTCCACTGCTGCAAACGAGAACCTCGTAAGACGTAATTCCTGCTGGCTTTCCTTCTCATGTGAAGACCAGAACCGCTCCCTCCCTTGTTCTAGTGCAGTCGTCCCTAACAACCTACCTCCACAGGGTTGCAGCAACGGATCCACTGGTTGCATTACAACCACTACAGCGCCTCCCATAGATACGGGTAAGTTAGAATATTCCCTCCCTACCTTCTTCTGGCTGGCTGTTATAGTATCTCACCTGCTCTCTTGTGCCAGACGGACCCCTTCTCGGCCTACTCTGATGCGAACAGGGAGATAGTATAGAGTCGAGCCTAGTCCGATCCCTGCGGACCAACCTCTCCAGTGCTGCAAACCGGAACTTGACGCTGAGCCATCCCTCGTTTAATCCAGCTTGTCGCGAAGGCCGCCTTTGAGTCGGATCGAAACAGATCGTTTGTAGTCTTAGGTACGGCCTCTTCTGCGTTTCTTTTCTTGTAAACAGTAGAGGTTTTTACAGCAGTTAGAGTATGTATGTAAGGTTGAAAGTTATAAAAAAATGTGGATATGAATAAGTGAGATGAACATGTATCTTATACATAATTAAGTAAGTTTGGAGAGTTGTGTAAGTTTTATATACCGGTAATGATGGTATGCTAGTGAAAGTATATATATAGATAGATATTTATAAGTATAAGTATAGTATATATATAAGTAAGTATATATATGTATATGTGTAAGTATAAGTATGTACAAGTGTAGATATACGAATAGGTATAATGTATATATATATATATATATATATATATATACATAAGTTTTTAGACATAACGTGTTAAGAGTAACGTATTAGATACGTACACATATACATGTATAAGAATAGAGTACCCGGTAAAGGGGTATTATGACCTCCTTTGACGAGTGTTTGAGATTAGCCTTATAACCCTAACAGATTATCCTGGAATAAACAGATCATGGAAAAACGTTCAAAAAAAAAGAGAAATATTAGAAGTTAAAAGGTGACTTTGAGAATTGTCGGCACTAAGGGTAAAACGGTCTTTTACCGTAAGAGAGATTTTTCCGTAATTCCATCGCATGAGGTTGGACATCTGGATGTGTTTTTGATCCACATGCCTTATTTGACAAGCATTGGAGTTATCACGAGTACGGATCGATTTGAGACTTATTAGAGTGTATTTTGACTCAAGTAAGTCCTTGCGACTTACTTAGCTGGTTTCTGAATATTAGTTGGGTCATGATGGTTGTGTGTGCAATGTGTGTTATAATAAAAAATAACAACTTGTTAGGACGACCGTGATTATTATGTTTTAAGGCCCAAGTGTATGTATAACGGGCCGTGACATCACTGCCCAGCTCTGCCAGGAGACTGGGAGGTTCTCTATACCCAGACCATACAGGTACACGGTGAGATGCATCGGATCCACTCCTGATGGGTACACGGGGGCGGAGGCGAGGTTTGGGAATCCCTCGTGTCACAAAATAAGTATCATTAGAGTGAATGACTTAAATGAAGATAATAAATGAATTGTTTGAAAGCATGATGAGTGTTTATTATTTTGTGTGTGTGTGTGCTATTATTATTCTCCTAATGTTTAGATAACTAGCTAATTGTTGTTTTGTTGTGTTTTTAGATTTACTGCAGGTTAAAACAGCAGCTGAGTGATCCGGAAGTAGTGGTCAGTCGGGTCTCCGTACTCTTTAGAGTGGGGTTTGGGTTGTTGTTTGTTGTCTTTCCCTTTTGTTAAGACAGTTAGTCTTTTCCGTTGTTTAAGTACGTTAGGCTGTTAGTTTTGTTGATTCATCCTTTTACAAATACATTTTTATAAATTTCGGTTTTTCTTATTTGTGTCTTGTAAGATCCTAGTAATATTGTTGTCAAACTAAGGTCGGGACCCATTGTGAGGTCCTAACTAGTAATGTCCCGAGTTCTGAGAATTTGGGGTGTTACAACATGGTATCAGAGCTCTAGGTTGGCAACAATGGCACTTGAAATCTTTTGAAAGACTGAATAAGTACTTAAGCAGAACCCGAAAAGGGATCTGAGTTTTAAAAAGAACTTTTGGTTTTCAAATGCATGCATAGACTGGTTGGGGATAGAAAAGTACGGCTGACCACCACTACTACCGCGGATCTCAGTACGCTTAGTATGGACTTTAGGTTTACTTTAGTTGGACTTATTAGGTTGTGTATAAAGATATGTAGTATAGATAAATATATGCCGAAGATTAGTAGAAATTGTAGTTATGTTATGTCCTTAACGGAGATAACATAGTGAGTTTTTCACCCCTTGGACACATCTAAGTAGATTTTGAAGGGTGTCAAAGCGAAGATTAGTATGCACATCTAATGTGCATTAAGGTAGACGAACGGCGGATAACTCCTTCGAACTTGTTGAGGAACGTCGAAACGGAAAAGTGAAGCCTAAAAGACAACACCAACTACGATGATAAGAAGGGAATCCCGAGTCAACTCAATAGGATCAAATGAAGAAGATACATGAGAGTAGTTCCAGCAGCGCGTTGGATGACCGGCAAGTATACAAATTGGGAGAGACAACCCATAGGTTCTTTCTAGATGGTGTAAAGCAACGTTGCAAACAAAGGGTATGCCTTCAGAAACACACATAGGCATGAAGATCAAGGTGAAATATAGTAGCAATTCAGACAAGAGGCATTGAATCTAAACTTACTGACGGACCAGAAGGTAAAAGTTTGAGGCTAGAAGCAGAGCGGAATATGATCACTCTCGACTAGCTACTTGCCACCACAATCAAGATGGAAAACCGAGACAATCATAAGCGTAGGAGTCAAGATAAGATACATTGTCCATCCCGATACGAAGAATTAAAGAGCCACAAAAAGAAAGCTTACAGGTTGCTAGAAAGGGGAAGGCCGATTTCACCAACATAGAAGTGGTGTGACCTCCTAGAACATACAAGAATTACAACAAGGATCGGGATACAACAAAGACCGGATTCTATAAAGGCAGAAGTATAAGCAGCACCCCAAACAAGAAGGGCGTAGGAGAATAGTCTTGGGGAAAAGGAGGGTCTCTGATAACTTCTCACTCACGAAGGATTTAAGTTAATAACACTGACGGCTCATAACAGAGAACCACAAGTGGACAATAACTCGGGTAAAAAGAATCATGGAGAAATGCGTACAAATTATCGTAGAAGAATTGATAAGTCCGTTGACGGGAGATGAAGATACAACTAGACTCGTAAGAGTATAGTACTCTTATAGGAGTATAATTTGTAGAAGGAGCTAAAGGAAAATAAAGGGAAGAGATATATTTCCACCTTGTATATCAAACCTCAAAAGAGATAGAAGAAAAGTAAGTCTACGATCTTATAGAAGGCCAACTCCAGATTAGTTGGTAACAACAGAGAATTTACACGTGCTGGCTAACTAGTGATGGTTGGTTGACAAATAAGAAGAATAACCACAAGGTTATAAAGGAAATTTACTGACATGTGGTGAATTTCTTCCAGGGATCAACGACGACAATGGTGAAGCTAAATCAATACAAGTACTAATAGCCTTGATGGTAACATTGAATGAGTCCAATATGATAACTCTAATAAAGAAATTAAAGAGAAGCTCTTGACGGTCGGTAACAACCATTGATGATAATAATGGTGTAAAGGGAATTGTTGTGGGTAGTTACTTACTACTGACTAAGGAAAGATACATATCAAAGTTAGTATGAAGGGATCCCTGTAAGAAGAACTAGAAGAGTAAGAAGAAACAGATGATTGTGAACATGTTCTATGTCTTAGCATTCCACACAAGTAGGACTGATGGTGCTCCTCCGAGGAAAAGGTGGGGTCAAACTATGTAGATTGACAGGGGAAATCCTTGTGATTAAAGATGTGACACAAAATAATTGGAATTTCGGAGGCGGCACAAACATAGGGAGTACGATTTAAAGCCTTGGTGAAATGGGTGGTCGAGTTGTGAGGTGATTGTAGATGGAATCTACAGGATGGCTAGAACAGGCATGAGAAGGAGTAAAGTTGAATGACTAAAGGCCGATATGGATCCGGTATTAGCCCAATAAGATGATTACCGAAGGTTATATATATATATATATAAGTTTAATGAGAAATGGAGGTACTCTATTGAAAATTCAAGCTGGACTGATGACATAAGAGTTGATGAGAGTAATAAGACCACCCAACGTGGTTCGTAAAGCGAGTACGAGAAAACTCAAAGGGGTAACTATCCTACTGGGGGGTAAAGATTTATAGAAGGCAAAGCGATACGAGCATAAGGACAACATAATAAATGCGAGTCAAGAACTTTGATTTTTGAGGAAATCATATACAACTGAGGTTCTTATGCAAATGGTACTGATAGGGTTTGATAAAAGTCATACACATCGGACCGATAACGCTAGGATGGATAAGGTGTAAACCAAAAGAATAACTTAACCAGTATGAAGGAAAGTCATGTATCAAAAGGCGGGGCTTGCTAAATTCGAATAAAGTGTTGAGATGAGGATGCCTTTGTAGAATCTATGCAAGAGTACAACGTAACTGAGGCTCCAAAATGAAATGGGCGGTAATGATCAATTGAAAGTTGGGACCGATTCAGGGGAGGAAATTGTTATAAGACGAGTCACATAATAGAAGAGTTCACAAGACAAGCTTGAGAGACCAAAAGAGATAAAATGTCGACCCGGATATGAGGGTCTAAGGTGCATGGAAGGGATACCTACCATGGAGTGTAGAAGCAGAATGTAGACTTTGCAAGTGTGGAGAGGTTTTGACCTCCTCAAAGATATAGGAATTTAAAAGAAATCACAATGCCGTCATCAAAGAGTTGAAGCTCTGTAGCGGAAACAACGAAGATTCACCAAGGCAATACTGCCGGTAACACCAGCGAAAGAATGTATATAAGATGACGGCCTTGGTGGACTCGAAAGTCCAAGGTAACCCCAATTATCATGAGACCAAAGTCATCAACACCGACGGTCCATGCAAGGGGAACTACAAGCGGATGATAACTAAAGTCATCAGAACTACCAAGACACTTACCAGCTATCGTTGAAAACTTGGAATGACTATTTATGTCAAGATAAATGACCCAATTGGGCTTGAGAAGTAGAATTAGCCTAAGGAAAACAGAAGTGTTGAAGATAAAACGAATTAGCGAAGCATGAAAGGATTAAGCGAGTAGATGATGCTCACCAAGAATATAACGCCAGTATAGGTATAAGAAAAGTAAGTCCGGGATAGTAAGATAAGTCAATTATAGACTGACCGACGTCAACTAAGGACGTGTAAGGGTTGGTTGGTATTGACGAGTAGGTACCGTTAAGAAGAGACATTAGTGACTGCGGATTTAAGAGGTAACTTTACCGATGCCTTGGAGGATTCCCCAAGTAGGCAACGACAACCTTTTGGGATGATCTAAGGATATGGAGAGGATCGGGTTAGAGGTTGCTTTCTGGGTGGTTAAGAACAGACTACGGTTGAGTAAGAGACTAAGGGTCTGTTTGAAGAGGATCTTGCTAGTAGTAGGAGGGAAGTATAGGCGGGATTTGGGTAAATCATGTTGACCCTCAAAAAGACGCCATTGTGACTAATGGGTGTTATACCAGAAGCGTGGTAGGCCCATAAGCCACAAATGAAGAAAATCAATGTTAGGTGAACTATGATTTCAAGTTAAGGAATTAGAGATCTATATGAAAAAGTCCACTTGGGTGTGTGATTTGTTTTGAGTTATATAAATTTGAAAGCTTGACAAGAAGTAGGTGAAAACCATTAATTAAGGAACGATCCGATCAGGTCACATTGAGGAAACTGGGTCAAGCGGTTTGTATTACAAAGAGCATTAGACACTTAGTAAAGTTCCGACAGAAGTTTAAGATCATTATTTCAGAATCGATAGTCGGGAACTTTCGAAAGGAAAAAGCAAGTGGGCCAAGTGGAAGGAAAAGTTTTTTTTATGGTTTGATAGAGTCATTAAAAGAGCTGGAGGTAAGTTTAGAAAACCAAACCGTTGAAAGGGTACCTACCGAATCCGAGACACGTCATCAGCTATGAAGATCAGAAAATTTAGCTGGTTCATGCTTTTATAGAGTTCCAGTGATTTAGACGAGGAGCTGATGAGGCCACTTGGGAGACAGAGGAGAGTATTAGACGTAGTTATCCCGAGTTTTATGCGGGGTTAGCTACTACTTCTATATCGAAGAGTTAGTACTCGGATGCTGTTTGTTTGACTTTTCATGTGTTACCTTGAAGTGAGTAATTGTGTTTATGTGATGTGTGCCTGAGTATGATGATTGAGTAGTTGCATGTTAGAAAACAAGACTTAATGAAACCAAGTTATACAAACACAGTTGTTTGAGTAGATACATTATTCTAAATTTCGGGACGAAACTTATTTTAAGGGGGCACTGATGTAATACCCGGAAAAAAAATAAAATAATAATAATAATAATAAAAATAAAAATTTAAACTCTGTTTAGTACCGGATCATACCGGATTCCGATCCACCAACCTTTACCCTGTAAATGAATTGAAACGAGTTTCAATTTCTATCATTTTATGTGACCTAATTCACATAAAATGATACATGCTGTAACCGGAAATAATTTACGTACCTTTTACATAAAATAATAAATTTATATAATACGGAATATAATTACGTAAATATTTCCGCAAATTTCCACGAATCCGGGGCGAGTAACGAGTTTTCCGCTTTATATTGTTTTAATGAGGGAACAATCCAGTTCTGGTCCAACACCAGGCCCAAGCCCACCGGCCCACCTCCTTAAGCTATCCTAACCCTAATTTTAATCTTACGCTAACCTAATCCACTCTCCTAATCACTGCTGCACACATCGACGCTTACCTCTCCAGCGAACTGCCGCACACAGCGCCTCCCCTCGCCTTGCAGCCGATGTCGACGAACCGCGTATCCACCCACCTCGCTGAAGAAGACGGAGCAGAGGACCGCTGGTGCCGCAGCCTCGGACTTGACCCCCTTGCGTTCCAGGCCGCCGTACGGATCTGTCGGGAAGGAGACGACAGTAGACCGACTTCTACACTACTGCAAACGAGAATCTGGTAAGACGTAATTCCTGCTGGCTTTCCTTCTCATGTGCAGACCAGAACCGCTCCCTCCCTTGTTCTAGTGCAGTCGTCCCTAACAACCTACCTCCACAGGGTTGCAGCAACGGATCCACTGGTTGCATTACAACCGCTGCAACGCCTCCCATAGATACGGGTAAGTTAGCATACTCCCTCCCTACCTTCTTCTGGCTGGCTGTTATAGTATCTCACCTGCTCTCTTGTGCCAGACGGACCCCTTCTCGGCCTACTCTGATGCGAACAGGGAGATTGTATAGAGTCGAGCCTAGTCCGATCCCTGCGGACCAACCTCTCCAGTGCTGCGAACCGGAACTTGACGCTGAGCCATCCCTCGTTTAATCCAGCTCGTCGCGAAGGCCGCCTTTGAGTCGGATCGAAACAGATCGTTGGTAGTCTTAGGTACGGCCTCTTCTGCGTTTCTTTTCTTGTAAACAGTAGAGGTTTTTACAACAGTTAGAGTATGTATGTAAGGTTGAGAGTTATAAAAAATGTGGATATGAATAAGTGAAATGAACATGTATCTTATACATAATTAAGTAAGTTTGGAGAGTTGTGTATGTTTTATACACCGGTAATAATGGTATGCTAGTGAAAGTATATATATAGATAGATATTTATAAGTATAAGTATAGTATATATATATATATAAGTAAGTATATATATGTATATGTGTAAGTATAAGTATGTACAAGTGTAGATATACGAATAGGTATAATGTATATATATATATATACCTAAGTTTTTAGACATAACGGGTTAAGAGTAACGTATTAGATACGTACACATATACATGTATAAGAATAGAGTACCCGGTAAAGGGGTATTATGACCTCCTTTGACGAGTGTTTGAGATTAGCCTTATAACCCTAACAGATTATCCTGGAATAAACAGATCATGGAAAAACGTTCAAAAAAAAAAGAGAAATATTAGAAGTTAAAAGGTGACTTTGAGAATTGTCGGCACTGAGGGTAAAACGGTCTTTTACCGTAAGAGAGATTTTTCCGTAATTCCTTCGCATGAGGTTGGACATTTGGATGTGTTTTTGATCCACATGCCTTATTTAACAGGCGTTGGAGTTATCACGAGTACGGACTGATTTGAGACTTGTTAGAGTGTATTTTGACTCAGGTAAGTCCTTGCGACTTACTTAGCTGGTTTCTGAATATTAGTTGGGTCATGATGGTTGTGTGTGCAATGTGTGTTATAATAAAAATAACAACTTGTTAGGACGACCGTGATTATTATGTTTTAAGGCCCAAATGTATGTATAACGGGCCGTGACATCACTGCCCAGCTCTGCCAGGCGACTGGGAGGTTCTCTATACCCAGACCATACAGGTACACGGTGAGATGCATCGGATCCACTCCTGATGGGTACACGGGGGCGGAGGCGAGGTTTGGGAATCCCTCGTGTCACAAAATAAGTATCATTAGAGTGAATGACTTAAATGAAGATAATAAATGAATTGTTTGAAAGCATGATGAGTGTTTATTATTTTATGTGTGTGCGTGCTATTATTATTCTCCTAATGTTTAGATAACTAGCTAATGGTTGTTTTGTTGTGTTTTTAGATTTACTGCAGGTTAAAACAACAGCTGAGTGATCCGGAAGTAGTGGTCAGCCGGGTCTCCGTACTCTTTAGAGTGGGGTTTGGGTTGTTGTTTGTTGTCTTTCCCTTTTCTTAAGACAGCTAGTCTTTTCCGTTGTTTAAGTACGTTAGGTTGTTAGTTTTGTTGCATTCATCCTTTTACAAATACATTTTTATAAATTTTGGTTTTTCTTATTTGTGTCTTGTTGTTAGATCCTAGTAATAATGTTGTCAAACTAAGGTCGTGACCCATTGTGAGGTCCTAACCAGTAATGTCTCGAGTTTTGAGAATTCGGGGTGTTACATTCGAAAACTCAGAAAATTGAGAGATGTAACAGCTCTCTGAAGTTGCTCCTTTGGCTGAAATGTATGGGTGTAAAGATGGTTTAGAGGCACCCATTGACACATAAACATGGAGGGGAAGTAAGGAGGTAGATGTGGGTCTTACCCGGCTCCAAACTCGAAGGCATGAAGGACGAGGATGGCTCTCACGTTCATAGCGTTGTCGGAAACTGAAGAGGTCCAATAGGAGGCTGCTGTGCACGACTCCAGGGGCTGGAAGGCGACTGGAGAGAAGGGTATGCTTGCACTGCTGGCTCGACAAAAGCGAGGTGAGGGCTACTGCTGCGTGCAACTAAGCACAAAGCGATCTGTAGCAATCGTGTATGTGTGCAGCGTGCGATGGGTGTTCTGGAGCACAAGGAAGGAGCAGCGGTTGACAGAACATGAATCTGGACATCCTTGGCACCAGATGTAGCGTGATTTTAGGAGGAGTTACGGGACTTGAAGCGTCCATTGCTGTTGACGTTGCTACTCTTCCGATTGGGCCCGGACTGATTGTTCTTGGGCTGGAGAGGGGAGCTGCAAGGCCTGCTGGAAGGGAGTTGCTGCTGTCACGTACAGATCTCTCCTGGGCTGTCTTCAGCAAGCAAAAGGAAAGGGAGAGGAGTGGGCTGAAGCAAGAGAAAGATGGGTTGAAGCAAGGCAAAACTAGGCTGCTGAATTGGTCAAGAGAAATGGGCTGAAGTTGTAAAAACAAAAAGTGGGCTGAAAGTTTGTCAAAACTTGTCAAAAACTCGTCATGGCCTTGTCAAGCCCATGCATGGCCTTGTCACGGATTTGTCATGGCCTCGTCATAACTCGTCATGGTCTCGTCTAAAGTCGTCGTTAAGGATTAATTATAAGAATTAGGGTTTGATATAATTATATCATTTTTATGTGAATTAAATTCTACATAAAAAGATAAATAATTATAAGAATTAGGGTTTGATATAATTCTATCATTTTATGTGAATTATATTCTACATAAAATGATAAAATTTGTGAAGAAAGAAATACTAGATAGAATGGGAACCGTCAACGGCTCGAAGTCCGAATTGATTCGGAAATAAACGGAATAAAAATTCCGGATATTACATGTGGTGTGTTCGCTAAAAAGTGTGCGTCACTAGTTTTAAATTTATATCTAGAACTCAAAGCAAGCGAACCCGCAGTGTACGGATCAGCTGTAGTAAGGCAAGAAATTCCAGAGTAAAACTCAGGGATTTGGTGAGAATAAAATCAATTTCAGTTATCTAACAAAGTGCAAAAGCTTTTGTGATTAATAAAGAGACAAATGATTCCAAGGATTCAAGTATCCGACTGCGGCTTTCGATTCAAGACACTTCTAAAGATCAAAGGACAGAATTTATATTGTCAAGGTCATGTGTTTCAAAGGTAGATATCGTACGATGAAGTTCTGAAACCAATTTGTCTAATCCAAAGGCTCTCTCTATAGAGGTTTTTGAGGCTGCAATATAACAAGATCTAAGGACAAGAATTACACTCAAACTAACTACCCAAAACCCCAAGATGTGACTCTCCAAGGTAAGGATAGAAAGCACACTTTTTAATAAAAGATATTGAGTCTCTCTATTACCCAAATCTTACAATCTTAATCTATTAAATGTAGAATCAATGATGAAGTATTTTCATACACTTAAATAGAGGTTAAAAAGGTTAAGCAAGGTTGTGATTTAGGCAAGGATTAACTTTGATTAAAGAATAAATCAATTAAAGAGCGTCAGAAGAATAAATCGACTGGATCTTGAGAAAATCGGACGATTTTCCTGAAGAACAACACTATTTATCTGTTGTCGCAAAGTTAAAATCTAAACTCTCAGGGTCCAAATGTTTGAATGAATTCAGTCTGTCATCATCTAAGCCTCAATCATCAACTATTCTCCCCAGAATCACAAAGGTTTTAGCCAACCATTTTCAAAATCGAATCAAAATTGAGATTGAGTGAATAAATCAAATAAACCCAAATCTTGAATAAAAACTCAATAATCTCCAAATCTGTAAACCAAATTCAAACCTAATCAAAGTATCTCTCAAATTACTCAGTAATATGTTCACAAATCACAAGAATCGCAAGGGAAACAAAGAATCTCACAAATAATGATAAAGATTGACTTCCACGCTATTTCCCTTCAATCCTCTTTCAAGAATCTTCAATCTCTCTCGAACGTGTAAAGATTTCCCGCTGCGGAACCCCCGTTTCCGTTCCTAGGGTTCTAATCTATAGTTCCTTGCTAATGGGCCTCTTGGCAAAACACTTCTCCACCCTAAAAGTGATGGGCTTTGAGTCGTCTTTATCCTTGGGCCGAAAGATAGGAAAATCGTGCTAGTCGATTTACAAGGAAAACCGTACGATTTTATGAAGGAAAAATCGTCCGATTTGTATGTAATTGGCACGATTTTCTTCAACAGAGAATGCTCGTCTTTTGGCTTGTTTCCTTCCTTCCTTTTGTGACTCTTCTACGCAACTCCTTTGCTCTTTGTGATTCCTCTAAGACTCCTTAAGCTTCCCTAATAGCCTTAGATGCTCCTTGCTCCACTTTTGCATCGAAATCCACCAAATTTACCTACAATTCAACCAAAACTCGTGTAGACCTCTATTTCCGGAATATAAATGAATAAAGCCTAAAAGGTACACAAGTTCTCTCTAAATGCAAGGTAAATCGAGGTGAAACTCTACAATATGCATGATTATAATGGTATATAATTCATGACATCAAAATACCCCATACTTGCCCCTTGCTTGTCCCCAAGCAAGTTTCAAACCTAGAATACAAGATGTCATGGATTATATATATATGAAAACTCAAAAACCTTTTGTTTGGCAGTGCTTCTTCTTATTTGATCACCCTCAAAGTGATGTTTCAAGACATAGGAAGACAAGGCATGTATCAATGATAGTAATAATATGAACTAACTCTCTTTTTTTTCTCAAAAACACAAATAAAAGACATGATGAAGATGTAGAGGCAATTAAAATCAAACAAGTCTAAGCCATGAAGTCTTAAATACATGCATAAAAGTCTCAAGGTCTTCCAATCAAAGAAAAGGTCTAAGAAACGTGTTAAAGGAGGGAATTCTTTTAGGGAATTGTGGTGCTAATCCGGGAAAGAGGAACAACATAATACCTTCAAGAACTTTAATTCACCACACACGTTTTGCATGTAAAAGCTTTGCTTTCTTTATACTTTAATTTTTGAGAGTATGGACAGCGGTGCACAATAACCGAAGCCTAGGAGATCGGCAATTCTCAATTTCGAGATGCCTCAAACCCTTGATGCACATACCATATCCCGTTAGGACTTGTCGGTCAATCGGACTTCGGCAAGACACAAATACCCGGCTATATGAATGGTGCCGAGTTACTCATCGTCATCTTCAACGTCCCCAAACTTATAATTTGCTAAACTTTCACTTAACACATTTTTATTGGCCCTCCCACATCAAACATGCCTTTTTTTTCAATCACCTATCCTAATTCCCCGATGGTAAAAAGGAGGTTAAACATTTCATTGAGGAGCTAGTGATAACACGATTTATGAGCTAGGTTTAAGTAGTCATTTAGATAGATTTTTCACTCATTCATGCATGGTTTAGCATTAGTTCACGACGTTTTGCACTCAATTCATGTATTTTGTCGAGATAGACGTCTACACGGACTTGTGCGTGTTTTATAGGTATTTTGGGAGATTTAGGAGCTTAATTGATGCATTCGAGAATCAATCCTCGAGATGACACACCTCCGGGCTCATTAGGATGCAAACTAGAGGCTAAGGAAGACTCATGGAGCCTTGCCAACACAAGCCATGCACCAAATCACAGCTTAATGATCCAAGGCGAAGTTTCTGGAGCAAACCACGGTTCACTAGCACATTCCACGGCCGTGATTCTACCCGTGGACTTTGCCAGATTCTTGTGACAGCTGTGCCACGACTCTCATGGCCAGCTCATGCAAAATTTGTTATAAAAGTGGTCCTTCATTGGCTGAGAGAGGCAATCTTGGAGCAGCCCTCCATTATCCACTATCATCCAATCAAATATTTTCTCAACAAGAAGATTCTTTGGGGAAGAAGGAAATAGAAGGAAACCACCATTGGAGAAGAGCCTTGTTGAAGAAGAAGGAAGAACACACCATTGATAGATTAACATAGCCTTGTAGTGAAGAATCTCGGAATCGATTTCTAGAGTTGTATGAACATTTGAACCTTCTTTAAGAAGGGTTGTGAGTCACTCTAATTTCATTTTCAGCTTGGTTTCGTTTTAGTTCACTTGTTCATCTCTTTCTCTTCATTACCTTGCAAAATGGATGCCATGATTTTATGTTTGATTGTTTCGATTTCTATTATGAATGTTTTAGGCTAAATAGATGTGGTTCTAGGGTAAGGAAAGGATGGTTATGGCTAGGGCTATGATAAGATGAACTTAGATTTATCTTTGGATGACTTGTGTGCATGAACGTAGTTTCTGTTAGGAATCACGGCTAGTTCTTGCCAAACCACGGCCGTGGAAAGGTAGAACAAACCGTGATCTTACCTGGTTCGATGGATCTAGCTTTAGTTAGTTAGAATGTTGAAATCCTAGTGTTTGTTGAGCTAATTCTATCCTAGGGTGACCTAGTGTTAGCAACTAAGTGTTTAGGAGAGACTTACTCGGTAATCCTTTCTCTTAGATTCCAAGGATCACAAGCCCTAGGTAGTGGTGGGCCTCATAAGCCGCCATTGGACTAAGTGTGCTAGGATATTTGCTTAGGACTAACCCCTTTCGAGACTTACCCGGTGAGAATAGGTTAGATCTCTAGGTGATAATCCGGTTTGTGTAGAATTCCGTCCCTTAGGTTCTTAGAGACTTACCCGGTAATAAGACCTTAGGAATGGACTAGTGGACCATGAGACCTACCCGGTAATTGATCCCAATCTAGAAATACTTACTCCCAACATATCATAGTTAATCCAAGGTATGAATAGGTAGCTTGAGTCCTATGCCATAATCGGACTTTCCAACCCCTAGAATCCGCTTTTCTCCATTTGACTCTTATCTCGTGTTTAGCTTGTTTGTTTGTGTCGATTCGTTAGTTTAGTTGATTGTTTTGCATGAATTGTGATCCTTGATTGATCACCAAAAACCAACCAAAAAAAATTGAGATTTTCATTTCTTTATTTCTCTCTCTTTTCTTAGCCTAGATCTTCACTAATTGAATCGATCTCACCTTAGTCTTTGTGTTCGACCTCGGAATACTATCCCTACTACAAACGACCCGTACACTGCGGGTTCGCTAGGAATTAGGATAAATATAACGAGAATATAAATTTAAAACCCATTGCGTATCACATCCTGAGCGTAACAAGTTTTTGGCGCCGTTTCCGGGGACTAGGTCTAGATTGAGTCTATTTTGTGATTGATTGTAGTGTAGATCTTTCTTGTTGCTTTTGATCTCTTTTTGGTTTGTGTCTTTGCTTTTCAGGACATCTCACTCTTAGGGTGTATGCGAAGATCTCGTGGCAAGGATTTATCTCCATTCGATCCCGAACCGGAGAAAACCCTTAGATCTAGATCCAAGAGCATTAAAAAGGGGAAAGAGATGGCCGGAAGAAATCTCCAAGCTGAGTTGGACGAGGCTTTAGAGCAAATTAGGATAAGGGATGAGGCTTTGGAGAATGAAAGGAGACTTGCCAATGAGAGGCAAGAGGCAACTAGGAGGGAGATTGAGGAGATTAGGCAAGCTCTTGTGCAAAGAGAGCTTAACCGTCAACAACCTCCTCCACCACCACCACAACCGCAGCCGGCGGCGGTGAATATTAGGGTTGTGCCCATTGCTATGGAAGAGCCACAAACGTTGGGGCAACGTATGGATCCGGCACAAAGAGCACACCGTCCGGGTGTGAACTTAGGAGATCCCGCAGCCCATGATTATGAACTCCGCCCTCAAGTTCTACAAATGATCCGGCATAATCAATTTGGAGGGATGGAAGGAGAGTCTCCTCATCAACACTTGATGAACTATGAGATCTTGATGGAGACTCTTAGACCGCCAAGATTGGAGAGCAACAACCATAAGCTTAGGGCTTTTTCCTTCTCTCTTAAGGATAAAGCCTTGGCTTGGTATCAATCTATTCCACAAGGGCGAGTTGGTACTTGGGAGGAGATGACAACCGAGTTTTTGACTAAGTTCTTCCCACCTTCCAAGACTACCGAGTTAAGAGGGAAGATCAATGCCTTCGTAATGAAGGATAGAGAGAGTTTATTCAAGTCTTGGGAGAGGTTCAAAGATCTTCTCCTAGATTGTCCATACCATGGCATACCGAAAATTGAGCTATTGGAGATCTACTTCAAGGGACTTGATGAAGATAGCCAATTCAAGCTCCAATCTCTTTCCGGTGGGACTTTTATGGAGAAGCATGTAGATGAAGCTTGGGAGTTTGTGGAGAAGCAAGCTCTAGTGATTGAGAAATACTCCCATAGGAAGAGTGAAGGGAGAAAGGCGGGAGCATATGAGGTGAGTGAAGTCACCATGAGCAACTTCAAGCTTGACGCCATCAAAATTGAATTGAAGTCCTTGAGGGAGTTGTGTGCTACAACTTTGAAGAAACAAGCAACTCCTCAAGTGCTTCCACAAGCTAACTTATCTTCCAAGGAGGAGGATGTGAATTACATGGGAAGGGGCAATTACAACAATTACCAAGGCCCAAAGAACTTCAACAACAACCGGCAATTCACAATTACCGGCCTAACCACAACCATCCCGGATTTTCCTACTCTAACCCGGATGGAGCCTTGAACCCTCCCGTTTCCACAAGCACAACTCCACCACCAAAAGCTTCACAAGAACCTCCACCCGGATTTACTCAACCTTGAAAGGATAGAACCGAAATGATGTTTGAGCGAAACAAGTTTTTGGCGCCGTTGCAGGGGATAGAACCCGGGTCACCCGCGTGACAGGCGGGAATACTTACCACTATACTACAACGATCCTTTGCCCAAGGATCCAAACAATGAAGGAGGAGATGCCTCCCAAGCTAAGAGATTCGGGTTCCTTTTGTGTCCCAATTGGAGTGGGAGATGTGAAGTATGAGGCCCTTTGTGATCTTGGAGCAAGTGTGAGCATCATACCGCTTGCACTTTGCAACAAGGTTGGGCTAGGAGAGCCAAAACCGGTCAAGATGACCCTCTACATGGCGGACCGATCTATCACTCATCCGGTTGGGATCTTAGAAGACATCCCGGTACAACTAGGAGGATTCTATGTGCCTATTGATTTTGTAGTTTTGGACATTCCGGCGGACTATCCGGTTCCCATCATATTGGGAAGACCTTTCCTAGCTACTTCCGGATGCTTAGTGGATTGCAAGAATGGGGTTCTCTCCTTCAACATTGGAGAAGAGAACATCAAGTTCAAGTTGTCCACAATGATGAAAGGGCCAACCCTTGATGAAGATGTCTTCAACATAGTCGAGCAAGAGGAATCTAGAGAAGTTGTGAGCTCGATCTTGATCAAGGATCCCTTGGAGAAGGTTCTTACCTTAAGTATGATGGAGGAAGGTATTGAGGAGGCTTGCAATGAAGAGATCAAAGCCTTAGAAGCATTAGAAGAGGAGACAAGGGCTCAAAGTGAAGAGGTGCTGAACAGCTGCAAGTTCCACGGGCGTGGAAGTGGTTCCACGGCCGTCAAACTCTCTGTAAAGCCTCAACAATTGAGCCAGGCAAGGTCCACGGCCGTGGACTTGGAGCAAACCGTGGAGTTGGCCGTGGTTTCCCCTGAATCAGACCTTATTGATGATCAAGCTTCAAGGAGCCTTGGAGAACCTTCATTTGCTTTGGATTCATCTCATCCAACCTTGTTTGGATCGTCTACACTCGATAAAGGTCCTCCTGAACTTGAACTCAAACCCCTCCCCTCTCATTTAAAGTATGCTTTCCTTGGTGATAACTCTACATATCCGGTGATTGTGAATGCATGCTTGAGTGATGATGAACTTGCTAAGTTGTTGCATGAGCTAAGATTGCATAGGAAAGCCATTGGCTATACTATTGATGATTTGGTTGGCATTAAGCCTTCTTTGTGCATGCATAAAATATTGATGGAAGATAACCACAAACCCTCTATTAAACATCAAAGGAGATTGAATCCTATAGTGAAAGAGGTAGTCAAAAAGGAAATCATTAAGTTGCTAGATGCGGGGATAATCTACCCTATCTCGGATAGTAAGTGGGTTAGTCCCGTCCATGTAGTTCCTAAGAAGGGTGGGATGACCGTAGTGACCAATGAGAACAATGAACTAATCCCAACTAGGACGGTTACGGGCTGGAGAATGTGCATTGACTATAGGAAGTTGAATATGGCCTCTAGGAAAGATCACTTCCCTCTCCCCTTCATTGACCAAATGCTAGAGAGGTTAGCTCAACATTCTCATTTTTGCTATTTAGATGGCTATAGTGGATTCTTCCAAATCCCTATCCACCCCGATGACCAAGAGAAAACTACATTTACATGTCCATGGGGTACCTTTGCATATAGGAGAATGCCATTTGGGTTGTGTAATGCACCCGCCACCTTCCAAAGGTGTATGATGGCTATCTTTTCGGAATACATTGAAAATATCATGGAAGTGTTCATGGATGATTTCTCTGTTTATGGTTCTTCCTTCGATAATTGCTTGGCTAACTTGTCATTAGTATTGCAAAGATGTGAGGAGACAAATCTTGTCTTGAATTGGGAAAAATGCCACTTCATGGTAAGTGAAGGCATTGTGTTAGGACACTTGGTGTCTAACCGTGGCATTGAGGTTGATAGAGCCAAGATTGGAACGATAGAGAAGTTGCCACCACCTACCTCGGTGAAGGGGGTAAGGAGTTTCTTAGGGCATGCCGGTTTCTACCGAAGGTTTATTAAGGACTTCTCTAAAGTTTCTAAGCCTCTTACTAACCTACTAATGAAGGATGTTGATTTTGTCTTTTCCAGAGATTGTCTTGAAGCTTTTTATAGGTTGAAGAACGCCTTGATCTCCGCACCTATCATGCAACCTCCGGATTCGAGTCTACCATTTGAGATCATGTGTGATGCAAGTGATGTAGCCGTTGGGGCTGTTTTGGGGCAAAGGAAAAATGGGCACACTCATGCCATTTATTATGCTAGCAGGACGCTAGACGATGCCCAACTCAATTATGCTACCACCGAAAAAGAGTTGCTAGCGGTAGTATATGCTTTTGATAAGTTCCGCTCATATCTTGTTGGAACGAAGGTCATAGTGTATATGGATCATGTTGCGATCCGTTATCTACTTACAAAGAAGGATGCCAAGCCTAGGTTGATTTGGTGGATCCTTCTTCTACAATAATTTGATTTGGAAATCCGGGACATGAAGGGATCCGAGAACTCGGTGGCGGATCACCTTAGTAGACTCCCACCATTGGAGCTTGAAAGAGATGACATCCCCATTGATGACTCATTCCGAGATGAGCAATTGCAAATGGTGGAGGAATGCTTGTTCCAAGTGTCTAGAGGAAGTGAGCCATGGTATGCCGACATTGTGAACTACTTAGTGTGTGAGGAAGTGCCTCCCGGGTTGACATATGCACAAAGAAAGAAGTTCTTCAACGATGTGAGGCACTACTATTGGAGTGAACCACTTCTATTCAAGAGAGGGCCGGATGGAATGTATAGAAGATGCATACCGGAAGATGAAGTGGAGAGTGTGATCCGGCATTGTCACTCCTTACCATGTGGAGGCCATGCTAGCTCACACAAAATGTGTGCAAAGGTATTGCAATCCGGTTTTTATTGGCCTAACTTGTTTAGAGATGTGCAAGGTTTTGTAGCGGCATGTGATGCTTGCCAAAGGACGGGCAACATCTCAAGGAGGAATGAAATGCCCTTGAACAACATCCAAGAAGTTGAAATATTCGATGTGTGGGGTGTGGACTTCATGGGACCATTCCCTTCTTCATGTGGCAATCTCTACATCCTATTAGCGGTAGACTATGTGTCGAGATGGGTGGAGGCAATCGCCTCTCCTACAAATGATGCCAAAGTGGTGGTGCGGTTCTTCAACCGAGTGATCTTCCCTAGGTTTGGTGCACCAAGGGTGATCATTAGTGATGGAGAGAAGCACTTCACAAATAGGAACTTTGGAGCGCTTTTGGCTAAGTATGGGGTGACTCATAAGGTGGCAACACCTTACCATCCCCAAACTAGTGGCCAAGTGGAGATCTCCAACCGGGAGATCAAGGCCATTCTTGAGAAGACGGTCTCTAGGACGAGAAAAGATTGGGCTATGAGGCTCAATGATGCCTTATGGGCATATAGAACCGCCTTCAAGACACCGATTGGCACCACTCCTTACAAGTTGGTCTATGGCAAGTCTTGCCACCTTCCGGTAGAGATGGAGCATAGAGCTTATTGGGCCATTAAGTGGCTAAATTTTGATCTCAAAGAGGCGGGAGAAAAGAGATTGCTTGAATTGAATGCCCTCGAGGAGATCCGGTTGGATGCTTATGAGAATGCCCGGATTTACAAGGAGAGAACCAAAAGATGGCATGACAAGAGGATCATCCCCAAGGAGTTGAGTGAAGGAGATCTTGTCCTTCTCTTCAACTCAAGGCTAAGGCTCTTTCCCGGAAAGCTCAAATCAAGATGGACCGGGCCATATGTGGTGAAGAAGATCTTTCCCCATGGACCTATTGAGATAGGTGGGGAACATTGTGGGAACTTTAAGGTGAATGGGCACCGGTTGAAGAAGTATATCCCAGGAGCTCCGGTGGACATGATTGCCCCACTTCACCTAGAGTGAGACATCCCGAGCTTGGTCAAGCTAATGACCTTAAAGAAGCGCTTGGTGGGAGGCAACCCATTGGTGACGTTTTTTCCCTTTTCATTTTTCGTTTTTGCTTAGATTTTTCTATTTTTGTGTGCTTTGTGTGTTTGGTGTGTTTTATGTGTGCTAGAACCTTAGTAGCATGGGAAGCCTTGTTTGGCATGTGAATAATGATGATGAACCCCTCATCAACTATGGGTGGAGCGGATGCGGAACTTGGACGGCTAGCGGTGCCTAGCGCGGGTCCCAACGCTTTGATGAACACTTAGAGCTCTCTACCATTCTTGATAGGATCATCCGCCATCAATCCATTTGAGTCATCCCAAATACCACAGCAAACCATTTTTACATTGTGAGAACCTTCTTTCACTCCTCTTTACTTCAATTACACATTAGGGACAATGTGTTTCTAAGTATGGGGTGGGGTTTGCATGATCTTTTGCATGATTAGCATCTAGGATAGTTTGATATTATCACATGTCTTGCATTGTATATACTCATTTCGAAAATTCCAAAAACAAAATCAGAAAATTTAAAATTTTTTGTGCTTTCTAGGCTTGGATATGACCCTAAGGGGTTTGCATGATCTTTTGCATGATTAGCATCTAGGATAGTTTGATATTATCACATGTCTTGCATTGTATATACTCATTTCGAAAATTCAAAAAAAAATCAGAAAATTTAAAAAATTTTGTGCTTTCTAGGCTTGGATATGACCCTAATGATGAATCTTGTCTTGTGGATTGGCTATGGATGGCCTTATGTGTTAAATTGATGAATAGCATATGTGAACTTGAAGTACTTCTCTTGGACTCCATGAATGATTTGTGATCATGATGTTTGCCTAGAATGAATTGAGGATTGAAAGTCGAAATTGCATGCTAGTTCTTGCACATAAATTGGGAGTGATTAAGGCAATTCACCTTCCTCTACTTCTCATCTTGATCATGTTGCTTGAGCACCTCAAATATAAATTTGACCTCTTTTGACCCATCCGGGAATAGGAACATGCTAGTGTGTTGATGTGTGTAAAAAGCAAGTGTGGGGTGAAGATGTTGATGAAAGAATATCGTGAATGAAGTGCTAAAATTGTTGTGAAAGTGTAGCCAAAAATATAGGTTTGGGGACATTGGCTTAAATGACAAGTAACTCGGTCCACTTCACATGATCGGGTGTTGGTGCCTCGCCAAAGTCAAATAAACCAATAGTCCTAACGAGCTTTGGTATGTGTGCCCGGTGTGGATGCACCTCGAAAAATAGAAAAGCCCGAGGATGGCTAATCACCAAGGTTTCGGCTTTTGTACACCAATGCCATTGTCTCAAAAATAAGAGAAAAGAAAGAAAAGATGGAGAAAATATACACTTGAGGGAAGTTGATCAAAGACAAAATTGTGGAGTTAGTTCCGTTTCTGGATTAGCATCACATAGCCCAGAAAAATCCCCACCTAATCACAACGTTTCTTGGCCTTTATTACCACTAGACCTTATGACCTACTTGCATATGTGTAAGACTAAGTGATTTAGATTGGATATGGTCATGATCATCTTGACTTCTTCATCCTTACATTTCATTGCATGCTTTCAAGCTAAGTACAATTGTCTTTCCATGCTTTCACTTGTTTGATGCATGATTAGTATCCATTACCATGGAGCATGACTATGAAGGTGATCCAATAGTAGAAGCACAAACCCAAAAAGATTTTGCCATTTTTCTGCATACATAAATCATGTTATCTCTTAGTCTATAGTTGGGAATTTGCTCGGGGACGAGCAAACCTTAAGCATGGGGTATTTTGATAACACAATTTATGAGCTAGGTTTAAGTAGTCATTTAGATAGATTCATCACTCCTTCATGCATGGTTTAGCATTAGTTCACGACGTTTTGCACTCAATTCATGTATTTTGTCGAGATAGACGTCTACACGGACTTGTGCGTGTTTTATAGGTATTTTGGGAGATTTAGGAGCTTAATTGATGCATTCGAGAATCAATCCTCGAGATGACACACCTCCGGGCTCATTAGGATGCAAACTAGAGGCTAAGGAAGACTCATGGAGCCTTGCCAACACAAGTCATGCACCAAATCACAGCTTAATGATCCAAGGCGAAGTTTCTGGAGCAAACCACGGTTCACTGGCACATTCCACGGCCGTGATTCTACGCGTGGACTTTTCCAGATTCTTGTGACAGCTGTGCCACGACTCTCATGGCCAGCTCATGCAAAATTTGTTATAAAAATGGTCCTTCATTGGCTGAGAGAGGCAATCTTGGAGCAGCCCTCCATTATCCACTATCGTCCAATCAAATATTTTCTCAACAAGAAGATTCTTTGGGGAAGAAGGAAATAGAAGGAAACCACCATTGGAGAAGAGCCTTGTTGAAGAAGAAGGAAGAACACACCATTGATAGATTAACATAGCCTTGTAGTGAAGAATCTCGGAATCGATTTCTAGAGTTGTATGAACATTTGAACCTTCTTTAAGAAGGGTTGTGAGTCACTCTAATTTCATTTTCAGCTTGGTTTCGTTTTAGTTCACTTGTTCATCTCTTTCTCTTCATTACCTTGCAAAATGGATGCCATGATTTTATGTTTGATTGTTTCGATTTCTATTATGAATGTTTTAGGCTAAATAGATGTGGTTCTAGGGTAAGGAAAGGATGGTTATGGCTAGGGCTATGATAGGATGAACTTAGATTTACCTTTGGATGACTTGTGTGCATGAACGTAGTTTCTGTTAGGAATCATGGCTAGTTCTTGCCAAACCACGGCCATGGAAAGGTAGAACAAACCGTGATCTTACCTGGTTCGATGGATCTAGCTTTAGTTAGTTAGAATATTGAAATCCTAGTGTTTGTTGAGCTAATTCTATCCTAGGGTGACCTAGTGTTAGCAACTAAGTGTTTAGGAGAGACTTACTCGGTAATCCTTGCTCTTAGATTCCAAGGATCACAAGCCTTAGGTAGTGGTGGGCCTCATAAGCCACCATTGGACTAAGGGGCCGTTTGGTTGGAGAAGCGGAATGGAAACGGAATCATTCCGTTGATAGGATGAATTTAGTCAATTCTCATGTGTCTATTCATCCACAAAAAATGTCTCAATTGAGGAGTCTTCCTCATCCTCCATACAAAATTTGTTTCCATTCCCCTATTTTATTACCCTATAGGGTATTAAAAACATCAATTCCTCCTTCCTCCACTTGCATTTACACTAAAAAATGAGATTATTTTCAATGATGTTAGAGGTGTACATAGTGTATAATGTCACGAATATGGACTTGATTCGTTTCCATTTCCATTCCATTCCCTTCTCATACAACCAAACGAGGGGTAATTGTGCTAGGATAGTTGCTTAGGACTAACCCCTTTCGAGACTTACCCGGTGAGAATAGGTTAGATCTCTAGGTGATAATCCGGTTTGTGTAGTATTCCGTCCCTTAGGTTCTTAGAGACTTACCCGGTAATAAGACCTTAGGAATGGACTAGTGGACCATGAGACCTACCCGGTAATTGATCCCAATCTAGAAATACTTACTCCCAACATATCATAGTTAATCCAAGGTATGAATAGGTAGCTTGAGTCCTATGCCATAATCGGACTTTCCAACCCCTAGAATCCGCTTTTCTCCATTTGACTCTTATCTCGTGTTTAGCTTGTTTGTTTGTGTCTATTCGTTAGTTTAGTTGATTGTTTTGCATGAATTGTGATCCTTGATTGATCACCAAAAACCAACCAAAAACAATTGAGATTTTCATTTCTTTATTTCTCTCTCTTTTCTTAGCCTAGATCTTCACTAATCTTAATCACTAATTGAATCAATCTCACCTTAGTCTTTGTGTTCGACCTCGGAATACTATCCCTACTACAAACGACTCGTACACTGCGGGTTCGCTAGGAGTTAGGATAAATATAACGAGAATATAAATTTAAAATCCATTGCGTATCACATCCTGAGCGTAACAGCTAGCATGAACAAGATATGAATTAGAGAAGGAGTGAATTGCCTTGGTCATTCTTATATGATGCAAAAGAACTTATAATATAGCTTCGACCATTATTTCATTCTCTTATCAAAATATCAAGATCATATAAGCCATTCATGTGTTCAAGTAAGAAAAGTAAGCTCATTCATGCTATAATTAAAATCTCAACATAACCACATCATCTTTTTGCCTTTTCCACATCACAATTCTCATCATAGAGGTCATTTCCATCATAAGAAGCACAATTTTTTTTTGAAAACTCATAATTTTTGAAAGAAAGCATGCAAATGCGAATGTCATAGTGGAAAGTAAGTAGTGCAAGAGTTATTACAAGCCAAATCATCAAATGTAATACAAAGTGCATAGAGTGCGAAAATGAAGTAAAAGAGATTGTAAGTACTCCCACCCCATACTTAATCTTCACATTGTCCCCAATGTGAAAAATTAAGCATAAGACGGAGAAAATACTTAAAATGTAAAAGGAGTGGGATGTCAATCCTCGGTCGGTGGCGGTGGTGGAGGATATGGATACATCGGCGCGCTGGGATCATAGAAGTGGCCGAACTTATGGTAGTACATGTCTCTCATCTGGCCATCATAGAAGGAGTGTCTAGCATCCGTCTCCATTCTTCTTCCCCGCATTTCGAGTGATTCTTTTCAAAGTCTCCATTCTACAAGAAAAAATCATGTTGTTCTATGAGAAAATCGGACGATTTTTCTGGGTTGGCACGATTTTTCTTTCGATTTCAACAATTCTCACTATTTTGTAAAGTTCTGAGCAAACTATCACCACACACAGTCTCCTATGGTTGTTTCTAAACAAACCCCTCAATCAATCTCAGCAAACAAACAATCTCTAAGCAAGAAACAAAATCGAGCGAAAAACTTAGGTTTTGAATTGAAAAACCTGAATTCCGGATGGATGAGTCGTTTGCCAAGCTTGTTGTTGCTAGATCCTTGTTCTTTGTTCAAAATGCTTCAGTTTAGGCTCAAGAATCGTTCAAAACGATTAAGGAATGAGGAGATGAGAGGGTGGGCCATTTTCGGTTCTTTGGGAGAAATGGAATTCGGGAAGGAAGAAATGTGGAATGAGAGAATCGAGTGGTGAAGGCTTTATATAGGCCGGAGGTTTTATGAAGAAATCGGCCGATTTTTTGGTCGATTTATTTGTCGGTCCGATTTTTCTTCACTTTCTCTGCTCAAGGAAGAAAATCGGCCAATTTTTATTGGGGGGTCGATATGAGGGATGGTTTTTCTCCCTGTTGCCAAAAATCGTATTGCTCTGTTCCTAAATAGAACAATTATTTTGTGTAGCTCGATTTCTTTCCTTCTTTTCTTTGAAGATTGTAATTTGGACTATTTTGTATCCCCTATCTTCATTGATTTCTCAATTTGGACCTAATTCTTGCGATTTTTGACACAAACAAACCAAGAGTGCATCGAGGAACAAAAAAAAGCAAAAACAAAAGAAGCAATACAACTAAACTAAGCTAAACTAAGTGACAAGAGAAGAAAGAGTTATACTACCATGGGTTGCCTCCCAAGAAGCGCTTTATTTATCGCCTTTAGCTGGACGGTGTTTGTTTTGGTGTTCAATGGAGGAGGATAGGGGCTATCTCCTCAACCGGAACTTCCGGTGTGTACTTCTTCAACCGTTGGCCATTTACTTTGAAACTTCCGCTTTGTTCACCCCATACTTCAACTGCAACATGGGGGAAAATTCGTTTAATTACATAAGGTCCTGTCCAACGGGATTTAAGCTTACCTGGGAATAGTCGAAGCCTTGAGTTGAATAGAAGAACTTGATCTCCTTCTATCAAATCCTTTGGGATAATGTGCTTATCATGCCAGCGCTTCGTCCTTTCCTTGTAGATCTTTGCGTTCTCATACGCATTCAGCTGGATCTCGTCTAGCTCGTTGATGTCCAAAAGCCGCTTCTCTCCGGCTTCTTTCATGTCAAAGTTGAGCCACTTGACAGCCCAATATGCTTTATGCTCTACCTCTACATGAAGATGACAAGATTTACCTTAAACAAGGTTATATGGAGTTGTACCTATTGGTGTCTTAAAGGCAGTCCTGTACGCCCACAGTGCATCGTCGAGCTTCGTCGACCAGTCTTTCCGTGTTTTAGAGATAGTTTTCTCTAAAATTCCCTTAATCTCTCTATTGGATATTTCCACTTCTCCGCTGGTTTACGGATGGTATAGTGTAGCTATCTTATGGGTCACCCCATACTTAGCCAATAGAGTCTCAAATCGACGGGCTGTGAAGTGCGTTCCTCCATCACTAATGATGGTTCGGGGAGTCCCGAACCTTGGGAAGATCGTTCTATTGAAGAACTTCACCACTACCATTGCATCATTAGTAGGAGAAGCGATTGCTTCTACCCATCTTGAGACATAGTCTACGGCTAGGTGTATGTACTGGTTTCCACAAGAGGATGGGAATGGTCCCATAAAGTCTACTCCCCATACATAAAATATCTCCACTTCTTGTATGTTGTTGAGGGGCATCTCATTCCTCCTAGAAATATTATCTGTCCTTTGACAAGCATCACAAGAAACAACATATTTTTGCACATCTTTGAATAAGGTAGGCCAAAAGAAACCGGATGGAAGTACCTTAGCACAAGTTTTGTGGGAACTAGCATGTCCTCCACAAGGTAGAGAGTGGCAATGGTGGATGGCATTTTTCACTTCATCTTCCGGAATGCATCTTCTACATATGCCAACGGGACCTCTTTTGAAGAGAAGAGGTTTGTTCCAATAGAAATGCCGGACGTCCTTAAAGAACTTCTTTCTTTGAGCATATGAAAGTCCGGGGGGAATCTCCTGACAAACAAGGTAATTTACAATGTCAGCAAACCATGGATCATTACCTTTCGAGATATGTTGAAGACACTCTTCAATCTCGTGTAGTTGTTCGTCAGGAAATGAGTCGTCTATAGGGAGTTCATCCGCATCGTTGGTGAGGTGTGGAAGACGACTAAGGTGGTCAACAACTGAATTTTCCGAGCCCTTCTTGTCACGGATCTCTAAATCGAACTCTTGTAAGAGTAAGATCCATCTTAGAAGCCTTGGCTTTGCATCCTTCTTTGTGAACAAGTAACGGATTGCTGAATGATCCGTATAGACTATCACTTTCACACCTACAAGATAGGAACAAAATTTTTCAAAAGCATAAACTACGGCTAGAAGTTCTTTTTCCGTAGTAGCATAACTCAATTGAGCTTCGTCTAGCGTCTTGCTAGCATAATACATGGCGTGTGTACGACCATCTTTCTTCTGTCCGAGTACAACTCCTATAGCGACGTCGCTTGCGTCGCACATAACCTCGAAGGGAAGAGTCAAATCGGGTGGTTGGATGATGGGTGCTGAAATCAAAGCTTCTTTGATCCTGCAAAAAGCTTCCAAACAATCTTTCGAAAATTCGAAAGTTGCGTCCTTCATTAAAAGATTAGTTAAGGGTTTTGAAATCTTAGAAAAATCCTTCATGAATCTCCTATAGAAGCCTACATGTCCTAAAAAAATTCTATTTGCTTTTACCGAGGATGGAGGAGGTAGTTTCTCAATAGTTTCTATCTTAGCTCTATCAACCTCTATTCCTCTATTTGATATTAAGTGACCTAACACAATTCCTTCGGTGACCATAAAATGACACTTCTCCCAGTTTAAAACTAAGTTAGTATCTTCACATCTCTTAAGAACTAGTGAAAGGTTAGAGAGACAATTATCAAAGGAAGAACCATATACCGAAAAGTCATCCACGAATACTTCCATGATATTCTCTACATATTCAGAAAAGATTGCCATCATACACCTTTGAAAGGTGGTTGGAGCGTTGCATAATCCGAATGGCATCCTTCTCGAAGCAAACGTACCCCAAGGGCACGTGAAGGTCGTCTTCTCTTGATCATCCGGGTGAATGGGAATCTGAAAGAAACCGCTATATCCATCTAGATAACAAAAGGAAGGGGAAAGTGATCCTTCCTGGTGGCCGTATTCAGTTTACGGTAGTCGATGCACATTCTCCATCCCGTAACTGTCCTTGTCGGAATAAGCTCGTTATTTTTATTGGCAACAACGGGAATGCCTTCTTTATTTGGTACTACCTGCACTGGACTCACCCACTTGCTATCGGAAATAGGGAAGATGATACCTGCATCAAGTAGCTTAAGGATTTCTTTCTTCACGACCTCTTTCATGATCAGATTTAACCGTCTTTGAGGTTGGCGTGAAGGTTTGTAATCCTCTTCCATTCAGATTTTATGCATACATAGAGAAGGTTTAATGCCTATCAAGTGATCAATAGTATAGCCTAATGCTCTCCTATGTTGTCTTAGAACATTCATAATCTTCTCTAGTTCATCATCATTTAGATTCGTACTAACTATAACAGGATATGTAAAATTAGGCCCAAGGAATGCATACCTTAAGTGTGTACGAAGTGGCTTCAATTCCAACGAAGGTGGTGCTTTGATTGATGATTCATGAACATCTAATGTCATGGGAGAAGCCTCTAAAGGTGGGGAAGGTGCACTATTAGAGTTGAGAATAACTGCAGTCAAGTTCGTAGAAACCGGAGAACTCAACGCTAAATCGTCCCCCTCTGAAGTTTTGCGCCTATATTGTCACAGAGCAAGAGAGGTGGTTTGTGGAGATCCACCTGCAGGTCACGAAGTAAGTGCTTGAACCAAAGGAGTTCTGCAGCCATGTAAGCTAGAGCCCTGTATTCTGCCTCCGTGCTAGATCGGGCGACTACCTTATGGCTTCCATGATGTCCAACTGATGAGATTTGCACCATGAAAAATTGCAAACCCATATTGAGAATGGAAATCGTCCATATTTGTGATCCAGCCGGCATTTGAGTAGGCTAACAGTGCAGTGGAAGAGGTCTTGTGGAATTGAAGGCAATGATTAATTGTACCATTTAGGTAGCACAGTACACGTTTCACTGCTTGCCAATGAAGAACAGTGAAGTTATGCATGAACTGACACACACGATTGACAGCGAAAGCTATGTCAGGTCGTGTTATAGTGGAATATTGGAGGGATCCTACAGTCCGTCTATAGAGGGTAGGGTCATGGAATGGTTCGCCAGTTTTGACTAAGCAAGTGGAGGGATCAGCTGGTGTAGCAATGGGTTTCGAATCGGACATGTTGTTGGCTGCCAAGACATCTTTGATGTATGTGGATTGGGAGAGTTGGAGGCCGGTAGAAGTGGTGGAGATTTGGAGGCCAAGGAAGTGGTGAAGGTTACCCATGTCTTTTAAAGCAAAGGTGTGATGTAGGGAAGTTATGAAAGACTGTAACAGAGAAGGATTTGAACCTGTGAGGATGATATCATCCACGTAGACGAGGGCGTATATGGTGGTAGCAGGGGAGATGTAGACGAAGAGAGAGGTATCAGACTGGCAAGCCCGAAATCCATTGGAGACAAGATAGGTCTTGAGTTTTGTGAACCAGGCTCTGGGGGCTTGTTTAAGGCCATAGATGGCCTTGTTTATGCGGCACACATGTGTGGGATAGATTGGATCTTCGAAGCCCTTGGGTTGTTCCATGTATACTACCTCCGAGAGATCGTCATTGAGGAATGCGTTGTTAATGTCAAGTTGTCTGATGTGCCACCCTTTGGAGAGAGCTAAAGATAGAACCAGGCGGAAGGTGGTGGGCTTAATGACAGGGCTGAATGTGTCAAAGAAGTCAACACCCTCTTCCTGACTAAAACCTTTTGCGACCAACCGGCTTTGTACCTATTGTTACGCTAGAAACGTAAAGCACAAAAGTCTTACAATTTATAACTCGATATAATTTGCTAACTCCTAGCGAACCCACAGTGTATGGGTCGTTTTGTAGCAAGGATAGTATTCCGAGGTCGAACAAGAAGACTAAGGTGAAATCAAATCAAACAAGTGATCATAAATAGTGCAAATCTAGACTAAGAAAAAGAAAAGAGAAGGAAATAAAGAAATGAAAATCATGATATTTTTGGGTTTGGGTTTTTGTGGTGATCAAACAAAGATCACAAATCATGCAAGATTATAAATCAAACAAACAACTCAAGCTAGCAACACAAACACAAAATATGTGATCAAAGAGAGAAAAGCGAATTCTAGGGGTTAGGACATCCGGTTATGGCATTGGACTCCAGCTTCTAATCAACCTTTGACAAGCTACGGTATGTTGGGAAAAGGGTGTTCCTCAAATGGGATCAATCACCGGGTAGGTCTCATGGTCCACTAATCCCTCACCTAAGGTCCTATTACCGGGTAAGTCTCTAAGGGCCTAAAGTTGGGAATTCTACACAAACCGGATTGCTATCTAGGGGTCAAACCTCTCCTTACCGGGTAGGTCTCGGGAAGGCAAGTCCTAAGCAACAATCCTAGCACACTCAGTCCAATAGCGGCTTGTGAGGCTCACTACTACCTAGAGTTCATCATCCTTGGTATCTAAGATCGAGAATTACCGGGTAAGTCTCTTCCCTCACTTAGTTTGCTAGCATTAGGTCACCCTAGGCTAGATTATGCTTAACAAACACTAGGATTTCAACAATCTAACATCCTAACATTCAGATTCATCAATACAAGCACAACAGAACAAACCACGGGTAGATCATACAGAACCACGGGCATGGAATTACATGAACAGGCCGTGGTTTTGATCAGAGGTTAGGTTCGAGAAAGCAAATCATCCAAAGGTACATTCAAGTCTATTCTATCATAGTCCGAGCCATAGTCATCATTTCATTACCCTAGAATCACAACTATTTAGCCAACAACATGTATTTTAAGATTCAAATTCAACAAGCAAACATTCATGGCTTCCATAACAAGAAAATGAAATGAAAGTGAAAAGAAACAAGTAGTCTTAGCTGAATATAAGATGAAACAAGACTTACAACCCTTCAAATACAGCTCCAAAACATTCCTTACAATGCTTTCAAAAGTTCATCAACAAAAACCACTAAAAACTCACTCAAAAGTTCACTCTAAATCTCTATCTTGATGTGTTGTTCTTCCTCCAAAATGAGAGGGTTTTTCTTCTCCTACAAGAATTCCCAATGTGGATAATGATGATGTGTGTGAGAATGTGGGAGGATCCTCTAGCAACAGCCTGCAGGACCACTTATATTCTCCACCAACAGCAAGGGTCGGGCAAAGAGATCGTGGAACACGTGTCAAAGCTGTCCAGAGAAAACCACGGCCAAAACAACGGTCAATATTTTTGCCTCTGGACCGTGGAATTCCCTGTTCAGCTCTCTTTGGATCATTAAGCCATGAGTTGGTGCAAGACATGCACCAACTATAATAGATAGGATTTTCGAATTCTAATTAATGTTGATTAACTTAATCATTTCTCTCAACTGCGTAATTTTGGGCTTATGGTGAAATTTTCACTTTTTTCCCCGGGTAATTATTTTTACCCTCCGGTATTATTTGGAGCATTTGGGAGCTCCAATTAATCAAAATGCAGTTGAGAGAAACGATCAGGACATCGGACATCTCCTAGATATGAAATAACATGGAAAGGCAAAACGGCCAAAAGAGTCGTTATTTCGTTTCTTAATGGCTAAGAAAGACGGCTTAGGAATACACGTTTTCCAAGGCAATTGTGGAATAATTATCCCTACAATATTCAAGATTTATTGTTCCAATTTTGACAAGTTTGGAGAATGGGGTTCAACCCGCCATTGGATCGGTTAAAGGATAATTATCGACTTCGCTAAAGGATAATTATCGACTTCGCTAAAAATACCGGAAAATCGTTTATAAATTATTTCCTTTCACGTTTCCTCGTAAAAGCTCTGATTTCTCTCAAACTTCCAACTTAGATCTACTCTCCATTTCTAATTCGATTCCAATTCCGTTTGAGTTTCTGGATTTCTCTCTTCATTCTCTTCATATCGGTACCAAGTTTCTGCATTTCCGAGCAGATGAAGACCTGGTCAAGCATATAGGTCACTAGGACAGTTTCGTCGCTCAGATTCCGGTGAATTTGATGTTGTACATGCGTAGCCTGCGTCGTTGTGATTCCGTATTTTCTTTCAGATCGTCAATCAGGTTAGTAACGAATAAGTTATGAATTTATTCGTTTTCCGTACTGCGATTTGGCCTAAATTGACCTTAGGCTTTTCAAAATGGATAATTAGAAATTCCATTATGATCATTATATTATTCTGGTGTTTATGGGTTGTTTGTTTGATCAAATCATTGAAATCTGATGACAGGTGGGTTTAGAAATGGCTTGTGGGCAAAACATTATTCTAGTGAAATTTAATTGATTAATTAAAGGTTAATTAATTAAATGGAAATTCTAGATGGTACCCTCGTGGTTTGGGGTATTCCGGATTTTTCCCAACAGTTTTTTCAAGTTCGAATGGTACCCTTAAGTTTATGTTATTTTCCAGATTTTCCCCAAATTCATTACACTTTTTTAAATTCCATTAAAAACATACAAAAGAAAATAAACTAAAATTAAAAAACAAATTAAAATAGAATGAATAATTTATTTATTTTAAAAATACAGTAAAACAGTAAATTTTTTATAAAAAAAAAATTTTATATTAATTTAAAAATAAATAAATTAGATATTTTTTTAAAAATTCAAAAAAATCAATATTTTATTTATTTTAAAAATAAATAATTTGGATTGGAATTTTTTTAACAAAATCTAAAAACATAAGTGTTATAGTTTATTTGAAAAATAAATAGAATAAAGACTCTTTTAAAAAATTAAAAAATTCACTGTTTTAATTTGTTATTAAAATAAATAAACAATTTTTCTATTTTATTTATTTCCCAAAACTAAAAGAAAGAAAATAAAGTAATATTAAAAAATAAAAAAAAATAGAAAACTGATTTATTTGTTTATATAATAAATTAAAACAGTGATATTTTTTAAATTTTTTAAAAGGGCCCTTATTTTATTTATTTTATAAATAAAGTATAACACTTATATTTTTAGATTTTCTTAAAAAATACTAACCCAATTTATTTATTTTAAAATAAAATAAAAAACTGATTTTTTGAATTTATTAAAAATTATCTAATTTATTTTTTTTTAAATTAATATAAAACATTTTTTGTATAAAAAAGTTACTGTTTTATTTTAGTTTTAAAATAAATAAATCATTCTTTCTATTTTAATTTGTTTTTTTAATTTTAGTTTATTTTCTTTTGTATGTTTTGAATAGATTTTAAAAAAATTTAATGAATTTGGGCAAAATCCGAAAAACAATATAAACTTAAGGGTACCATCCGAACTTGAAAAAACTGTTGGGCAAAATCCGGAATACCCCAAACCACGAGGGTACCATCCGGAATTTCCCTTAATTAGATTAGGATTAAACTTGAGATTTAGGAATACTGATTAGATGCATGCTAGGTGTCAGAATGTGTTGAGGATCATGATGATGTTATGGATATCGGTTATGGCTTTAAGGTTTAGTATGTGTACGAGTATGATGAGATGTTATGTTGAGGATATGCCTTAGGCATTTATGAATGTGTTGAGGATCTGAGGTTTAGATTTGAGATATAGGTTGGTTGTGGTTAGTGAGACGAGTCTCCTAACCTTTGCAGTATGTGATTGTGTGTGCCTTGCTATTGTAGGCGTTGATTACTTCCCCAAGGGGAAGCTGTGACGTGGTACAGGTTACGAGTATATCAGGTAAGTCCATAGGACTTACTTAGCGTGCAATTGTGGATTGTATGATTGTGATGGTTGTGTGTGTTCATATGATTGTGCATTTATAACCTAAACCGGACTAGGATGACCATTTGTTACATTTATTTGGCCCAAGTGTATTATAACGGACGGTAACCACCGGTCTCCGCCCGCTGGTTAGGAGGAAGTGCCTGGAAGCCAGTAAAACAAGGGGGACGAGTGACGATCACCCCCAATGCAAACCCTTGTGTTAACGGGGAAAGGGACGAGGTTCCTTAGGTTCCTCGTGTTACAAAAAAAGTTGAATTAGTAATGGAATAACGTAATGAAAGATAATAAATGAATGTGTGTGGCATTGCATGTATGAGATGTTGATTTGTGGTTGTGCTATTACCTTCATGCTTTTCATTGCTTTAGCTAACGGTTTCATACCGTGTTGTAGATGATCTGTAAGTTAGGAAGATTGCCGGGTGAGACAGATGGTGTGGCCAGCCGAGGACTTTTGTACATTAGGATGCGCAGTATGTGGGATCTTTTGTATCAGATGTTGTGGTTTGATGTTTTGTACTCGGCTCTGAGTTTGTAAACTCTTTTGATGTATCATATACAGCTTTTATGTATTTGGTTTTAATCTACATGTGCCTTGTTGTAAGATTCAGTGAACTTGTTGTCAAACTAGGGTCAGGATCCATTGTGAGATCCTAGCCCAATGTGACACTCCAAGTCCTGTGGATTTGGGGTGTTACAGAGTTGGTATCAGAGCCTTAGGTTGACAACAATGGCACTTGCTATCTTCAATAGAGGTAGAGTGGATAAATAAACAGAACCCACATGGGGTCTGACTTTTAAAGTATTTTGGTTTTAAAGCGAGTACAGATGTTTTGGGATAGTATGTACAGAAGTCGTCACCCATCTGAGGATCTCGATAGTGTATATATATATAGATATAGATATATTTTATGTGTTGATGTGTATGCATATAATAATGAGTATTATATATATATATATATATATATAGATATCTCAAGGTAGAGCCTTTGAGTTGGGCAGTGTAGAGGAGCTGATAGACAAACGGGCGATCTAGATCGAGGAGAAACTTCAACTACTCCTTCTTGATTGTTTGAGTTGGATCAAACGAAGAACTTGGGCGGCGGAAGCGTTTGGTTGATCCTTCAAAAGGATCCTCGAATGTGGAGGATTGGATCAAAGACTAGATCCAAGCAAGAACTCTAAGAGGGTGGGAGAAGAAGGTGATGCCTAAACTAAGTAAGAGGGTTTTCCTTCTCAATACTTAGTATTCAACTTAGACATGCCTTTTACAAATGAGCCAAGTCATCCTTATAGAGTGGATGGAGGTCATACAAAGAGTCAAACATAAATGACGGAATTAAAGTCGGAATTAAGTTCCGAATATGAAAAGCCTAAAATATGAAAGGTCGGAATTTAATTCACGGAATTAAGTTCCGAAATTAAAGTTCCGAATATAAAAAGACTTATTATTAAATAGCCGAATAATAATAAATGTCTTCCAAAATGTGCGGGTCCTTCTAGGCGGAACACGGATGGCATCGCCATCCGGGGGCGTATCATTCTCCTCCTCTTAAATGTGAAACGTCCTCGTTTCACCGTCAAAAAAGAAAGGAGTCCCTTAAGGAACAAGACCCTTAAAAATGAACACCGAATGCACATTGTCAAGCGGCTTGGACTTGTAGTCCTTCAACATTGTGGCTTTGCGGCGTTTATTGAATATGTAATCCCTCAAGGTGGCGGTGTTGTGGAGTTTGCCTCTTATGCCGTAACTAGTCTTGACTTTGAACGGCGGGGCCATGCGAAAATATGGAACGGCAAGATGAGGGATAAGTGAGTGGGCATCATAAAGACAAACCTCGACTCGGCCGGCTCAAATTGGTTTTCCATCAACAAAATGGTACTGTTGTCGGGGTTGGATTCTTTTTCCCTCTCAAAAATGGCCTCGTCTTTGTCATCTTCAAAGAACTTTCCATGTAATGGATTGACCAATTGAATTGGAATAACCGGGGCACAAGTTTGAATGACGACATCTTCCTCGGCTTCAACTTTGTCACACAACGGTTGGACGACCAGCTCACACCGTGGTTGTGACACCGCTTCAGGTTCTTCCCGTTGGGCAGCCGTCATGAGGGAAACCATTTGTGCCTTCAAAGCTTCTAACTCACGCTTTAGAGCACCATTTGTTGCCTTGAGCACGACCAACTCTTCTTGGGGACTAGGACATCGTCGGGCGGCAACATAGGTATCCTTAAAATATTCTTGTCGGTGTGGATACCTTTGATACTCATGGATGGTCTCTTTGGGCCTTGGTGGATTTGGAGGAGGCAACCACTCCTCATCCTCAAAATATTCTCTCCGACGGTACCTCCGGGTGGTTTGTTTGGCCTTTGGTGGATATGGAGGAGGTAACCATTCATCTTCCTCATCATAAGAATCATAATCATCATAGAACATGATGAACGATGAAGAAACAATTGAAGAAGGATGAAGATCTTCGAAGAACACCGAAGAACACCCTTGAAGATCTTCAATGAACAGTGAATAAATTTGATCAAGAAAAAAAAATTGTAAAGAAGCTTGACCTCGATCCCGAGCTCTGATACCAATGATAGAAAAACGGGCGATCTAGATCGAGGAGAAACTTCAACTACTCTCCTTCTTGATTGTTTGAGTTGGATCAAACGAAGAACTTGGGCGGCGGATACGTTTGGTTGATCCTTCAAAAGGATCCTCGAATGTATAGGCTTGGATCAAAGACTAGATCCAAGCAAGAACTCTAAGAGGTGGGAGAAGAAGGTGATGCCTAAACTAAGTAAGAGGGTTTTCCTTCTCAATACTTAGTATTCAACTTAGACATGCCTTTTACAAATGAGCCAAGTCATCCTTATATAGTGGATGGAGGCCATACAAAGAGTCAAACATAAATGACGGAATTAAAGTCGGAATTAAGTTTCGAATATGAAAAGCCTAAAATATGAAAGGTCGGAATTTAATTCACGGAATTAAGTTCCGGAATTAAAGTTCCGAATATAAAAAGACTTATTATTAAATAGCCGAATAATAATAAATGTCTTCCAAAATGTGCGGGTCCTTCTAGCCGGAACACGGATGGCATCGCCATCCGGGGGCGTATCAGGAGCCACCCGTACTAGTGGCAGGAATGAGACGTATATGTCTCAACTGTGGTTATCTAGATCATGTGCGCTCTGAGTGCCTCATGGCACCGATAGCTTGCTTCACCTGTGGTGAACTAGGCCATCTGGCCCCTTTCTGTCAGCAAGGTAGTGTTTCTTCTCATCAAGACCTTCCTCTTTCCGATGCAAAAAGAGTGGAAGTGGAGGCTATGGCGATGACCTCAGTGATACCTGAGGAGCATAGGTATGAGGTTGAGTAGTGATATGCAGTAGAGCTTCGGGCTTTAGCTATTACAGGTACCATTCTTGTTAATGGTTTACCTAGTGGAGTTTTGTTTGTTGTGAGTGTTATGCACCTCTTGTCTTTCGATGCATGTGTTAATAGTTAAATGTCGATACAGTAGAAGATAGATCTTCCTTCATAGGAATTATGAGTTACGGGTCTTAGGTACCCGCGAGATATGTGGTTGTTCCCTTTGTTCAGGGACTTGTGTATGGCTTGAAGACTTCTTTGTCATGCCTTAACTGCATGAGAAGGTCTTTATGTGTGTGGTGGATGAATAGATATCATGTTGGTTTAGATAGCAGTAGGAGGACTATTATAGTCTCTACTGAGATCGACTAAGTAGAGGTTTTCCGAGGTTATGACCTTTGAGGAGGTGAGTTGTCTTTAGTGCCATATGAGCAGCGAGGTTGATAACACCAAAGGGTGATGTTTTTTTTAATGTTGTGCCATGAAGGAAAGAGATAGTTCCACGCTGAAGAGTATTCCAGTAGTATATGATCTTATAGACGTATTACTGAACCGTCTAATCTATCGCCTCAGCGGAATGAGGACTTTGATATTGCGTTAAAGTATGGTACGAGACTGGTTGGGAGAAGGCCTATGAGGTATATGGCTTGTTGAGTTGTTAGAAATTGAAGAAGCAATTTGAAGAGTGGTTTGAGACGGGCTCCGTTCACCCTAGCACGTTCATTGCTACGTATGGACGACTTGTTGGATCAACTAAGAGAAGCAATTGTGTTTTTAAGATTTCCGTATGCTTAGGATATCATCAGCTAAGGATGAGAGATTAGCGTGGGCATAGGACATCATTCCATACCCGTTATGGACACTACGAGTTGTAGTGTTGTCATCTGAGTTGAGGAACGTCCTAGTAGTCGTTATAGGAGTTGATGAACAGTGTCTTCATCTACTTCCTTGATCAGTTGGTGGTAGACCTTATTGATGACGTTCGGTGTACTCTCACAATGGAGAGGAACGTACTGGTTATTTGAGGACGGTTTTGCAGAATCTTATGGATAGAAGTCAGTGTGCTATGCTCCCTAAATTTGAATTGAGAAGCCAGAAGTAACCTTCAAGGTCATGTTGTTCCGCCAGTAGGATCATGATTGATGTGACGAGGAGTAAGTATGAAGTCTTGTGGATGATACTGATGAACGTTAAGGGAATGCGTAGTTTTCGGCCCAGCCGATTGCTACCAACGCTTTGAGGAAGGATTCTATGTGATTGTGCATCCATTTACGAGTCTTCTGAGAAAGACCACCATAATTGTGTGGTTAAAGTAGTATGTCGAAGCTCTGAAGAGTAGAAGAAGCATTTGACCTCTACTTCTATTCGGTGATAATCAGAAGATTCTGAGAATCACGTGACTACGGTGATGAGAACGTATGAGGAGAATTGCCCGACTCATGATTTCGAGTTAGTGGTGGTAGTTCAAGTTCCAAGATTTGAAGACAATATCTGTGTGACATTTCGTGTCACAGTTTCACAGATCATAGGAGGTTGAAGCATATTTTTATGCAATAAAGGTTGAATAATTGTCAGCGTCGATGGTTTGAGTTGATCAAGGACACTGACCTTGAGATTTGTACCATTTAGGAAAGGAGAATGTGATCACTGATGCCTTGAATAAGAAGACGCCTCGAGAGAAGGCGATTGTTGGAATTGTTGTACAGTCTCGGTTTCAAAATGATCTAGCTTGGTTAGAGTTGGACCTACAACTGTTGATAAGGACGTTAGTTTCATGTTTAGGGATTTTACCTGGTTTGTTGGATGAGATCCAACAAAAACAAGGGACTTGTCTGACCCTGAGGGAACTTGATGGAAAGATGCCTCATGGCGAGGCACCACAGTTCTTTAATGGAACAGAAGGAGTATGAGGCACCACAACTGCGTCAGTATAACCGCTTATGCGTAGTCGAGTGGAGAAGATTACAGTACACTCATAGTACACCTTCTTTAGTACATCCATGTACGAATAAGAGGAACTACGAAGTAGTAAATCAAGTTAAAGTGTTACTGACCTGGAGATGAGCTCATCCACTGCCAGTGTTGTAGTGGAAGTGAGAGGACTTTTCTGTGGACTTGTGATGGGATTGAGACCCAGTTAGAGTTTTGGTGTTATCCAAATTATTAGTAACAGAATTACGAAGGCGACACGTTCCATCTCTACAGAGAGACGTGGCCAATGAATGAAGTAACAAAGGAGTACACTAGACAGATGGTGGGACTCCATAAGTGTACCGAGGACGATCCACTATGATTGTAGTAGACGGTTTACTTTGAGGTTTTGATAGCACATTCAGACTGCTTGGGGAACGCATCCACATATCATGATTGAGTTTTACCTCAGACAGACGGTCAGTCTGAGAGAACCCTCCAGACCGTAGAGGACATGTTGTGAGCTTGTGGGATGGATTGGGAACAGGGACGATCTGTTTATCTCCCATTCGTTGAGTTCTTATACCACGACCGTTGGTATGCATCTATAAGGATGGTCCCTATGAGGCATTGTGTAGACATAGGTGTCATACACCTTTATGCTGGGAGGAGCCTAGCAGTACTAGTGCGATAGCGCCAGAACAGATTCAGGATGATATGGCTCGAGTAACGCGGATCAGAGAGAGGATGTTGGCTGCATAGAGTCGCCAGAATTTGTATGCAGATAGAGGGCGTCGACCTCAAGAGTTCAGGGTAGGAGCTCATGTCTGGTTGAGAGTAACTCTGACACGAGGCGTCAGACGTTATGGCATAAAGGGGAAGTTGAGTCTCCGATATGTCGGTCCTTTCGAGATATTGGATAGAGTTGGGAGAGCAGTGCACAGATTGGCTTTGCCACCGAAGTTAGAGGGTGTTCACCCTATGTTTCATGTGTCTCAGCTGAGGGAGTACATACCAGACCTGAGGCACATTGTGAGTTATGATGATCTAGTGGTTGAGCCGGACCACACTTTTGCAGAACAACCTTTTGCAGTTCTAGAAAGAGAGGTGTAGGACGCCTACATTCGAAGGATATTCCTATGATGAGGATAAAGTGGTCGAGACGAGGACCGGATGAGGCTACCTGGGAGACAGAGGATAATATCCAAAGGAACTATCCAGAGTTCTGTGCGGAGTTAGAGGCACCCGTAGGATCCACGAGTAGATCTTAGTGCCTTTTTGGTGAGTTCTTGTATGTTATGTGCTTATGTGATATGATGTGTTTTCATGCTAGCTTTGATATGTGCATCTGATATGTTAGATCTTGTTTGCTAGCACGATATAGGTATAGCTGGAGATGGTTCTTTCCTCCATGCTATTATAATATATTTAGGATTAGCTGGAGATGGTTCTTTCCTCCATGCTATTATTGATGGACATAGTGTGAGTGGAGACGGTTTTCCTCTACATAGTTGTGTTACGAGTATGATTGGCTGGAGATGGCTTTCCTCCTTGCCTTGTGACGTGGTTAGTAGTTGGCTAGAGATGATTTTTCCTCTATGCCTTTGGATAGCGTTATGATCTTGTTGCTGGAGTTGGTGATTCCTCCATGCTGTGTTTTGAGGTTATAGAGTGTTATAGGTTGATACGTTCGAACGGAGATGTGATACCTCCAATAGAGAGAGTGTCTATACCTCGGCGTATGGGTCCGAGAGGATTTGGGAATTGTTCAAGTTTCGGGACGAAACTTTTTCTTAAGGGGTGTGTGATGTAATAGTTAGGATTTCCGAATTCTAATTAATGTTGATTAACTTAATCAGTGATAGTAATTGACATATAACTCGCGAAGATTGCGTAAGTGTTGAGTATAAGTCCCACCGTTATGTTCTTGACGTAATTTTGGGCTTATGGTGAAATTTTCACTTTTTCCCCGGGTAATTATTTTTACCTTCGGGTATTATTTGGAGCATTTGGGAGCTCCAATTAATAAAAATGCAGTTGAGAGAAATGATCAGGACATCGGACATGTCCTAGATATGAAATAACATGGAAAGGCAAAACGGCCAAAAGAGTCGCTATTTCGTTTCTTAAGGGCTAAGAAACACGGCTTAGGAATACACGTTTTCCGAGGCAATTGTGGAATAAGTATCCCTACAATATTCAAGATTTATTGTTCCAATTTCGACAAGTTTGGAGAAGGGGGTCTAACCCGCCATTGGATCGGTTAAAGGATAATTATCGATTTCGCTAAAGGATAATTATCGACTTCACTAAAAATACCGGAAAATCGTTTATTAATTCATTTTCTTTCACGTTTCCTCGTAAAAGCTCTAATTTCTCTCAAACTTCAAACTCATATCTACTCTTCGTTTCTAATCCGATTTCAATTCCGTTTGAGTTTCTGGATTCCTTTCTTCATTCTCTTCATATTGGTACCAAGTTTCTGCATTTCCGAGCAGATGAAGACCTGGTCGAGCATATAGGTCACCAGGACAGTTCCTTCGCTCAGATTCCGGTGAATTTGATGTTGTACATGCGTAGCCTGCGTCGTTGTGATTCCGAATCTTCTTTCAGATCGTCAATCGGGTTAGTAACGAATAAGTTACGAATTTATTCGTTTTCCGTACTACGATTTGGCCTAAATTGACCTTAGGATTTTCAAAATGGATAATTAGAAATTCCATTATGATCATTATATTATTCTGGTGTTTATGGGTTGTTTGTTTGATGAAATCTGATGACATGTGGGTTTAGAAATGGCATGCGGGCAAAACGTTATTCTGGTGAAATTTAATTAATTAATTAAAGGTTAATTAATTAAATTAGGATTAAATTTGAGATTTAGGAATACTGATTAGATGCATGCTAGGTGTCAGAATGAGTTGAGGATCATGATGATGTTATGGATTTCGGTTATGGTTTTAAGGTTTAGTATGTGTACGAGTATGATGAGATGTTATGTTGAGGATATGCCTTAGGCATTTATGAATGTGTTGAGGATTTGAGGTTTAGATTTGAGATATAGGTTGGTTGTGGTTAGTGAGACGAGTCTCCTAACCTTTGCAGTATGTGATTGTGTGTGCCTTGCTATTGTAGGCGTTGATTACTTCCCCAAGGGGAAGTTGTGACGTGGTACAGGTTACGAGTATATCAGGTAAGTCCATAGGACTTACTTATCGTGCAATTGTGGATTGTATGATTGTGATGGTTGTGTGTGTTCATATGATTGTGCATTTATAACCTAAACCGGACTAGGATGACCATTTATTACATTTATTTGGCTAAAGTGTATTATAATGGGCGGTAACCACCGGTCTCCGCCCGCTGGTTGGGAGGAGGTGCCTAGAAGCCAGTAACACAGGGGGGACGAGTGACGATCACCCCCAATGCAAACTCCTGTGTTAACGGGGAAAGGGACGAGGTTCTTTAGGTTCCTCCTGTTACAAAAGAAGTTGAATTAGTAATGGAATAACGTAATGAAAGATATAAATGAATGTGTGTGGCATTGCATGTATGAGATGTTGATTTGTGGTTATGCTATTACCTTCATGCTTTTCATTGCTGTAGCTAACGGTTTCATACCGTGTTGTAGATGATCTGCAGGTTAGAAAGACTGCAGGGTGAGAGAGATGGTGTGGCCAGCCGAGGAGTTCTATACAATAGGATGCGCGGGATATGGGATCTTTTGTATCCGATGTTGTGGTTTGATGTTTTGTACTCGGCTCTGAGTTTGTAAACTCTTTTGATGTATCATATACAGCTTTTATGTATTTGGTTTTAATCTACTTGTGCCTTGTTGTAAGATCCAGTGAACTTGTTGTCAGGGTAGGGTCAGGATCCATTGTGAGATCCTAGCCAAATGTGACACTCCAAGTCCCGTGGATTTGGGGTGTTACACCAACAAGGTCCTATGTGTTTTCCTTTGCTCCTAGCTTGCTCCTTAAAGATTCCGGATGTGTTCCACCACAAGAATTGATCCTCGAATGTATCGATTAAGCTCCAAAAGCTCCCCAAAATACCTACAAAACCGACAAGAGTTCGTGTAGACGTCTATTTCGACAATATGCAAGAATTAAGCGTAAACGTCATAAACTAATGACAAACCATGCATGAATAACGGGAAAAGGTATCTAAATGAATGCCTAAACTAACGTCATAAATCATGTCATCCAAATACCCCATACTTGTCACTTGCTCGTCCCCGAGCAAGGTCCAACTATAGGTCACGAGATGGCATGATTTATGAATGCAGAAAAACATAAAATCTTTTTGGAATTGTGCTTCATAAGATGGATCACCTTCATAGTCATGTTTCATGGCAATGGACAAGCAATCATGTATTAAATGAATGAAGGCATGGAAAGACAATTATACTTAACTCAAAAGCATGCATGAAAGGCGAAAATGAAGAAGTCAAGATGATCATGAGAATATCCAATCTAGATCACTAAGTCATATACATATGCAAATAGGTCACAAGGACTTAGGAAAGAAGAGGCCAAGAAACGTTATTATAGGTGGGAACCTTTTTTTTAGGTCATGTGATGCTAATCCGGGAAAGGAACTAACTCCACAATTTCATTTTTGATCAACTTCCCCACAAGTGTATATTTTTCTCCATCTTTTCTTTTCATTTTCATTTTCTTTTTCTTTCACTTATTTTTGAGACAATGGCATTGGTGTACAAAAGCCGAAACCTTGGTGATTAGTGGACCTCGGGATTTTTCCGAGGTGCCTCACACCGGGCACACATACCAAGGCTCGTTAGGACATTCGGTTTATCCGACTTTGGCAAGGCACAAACACCCGATTATGTGAATGGTGCCGAGTTACTCGTCATCAAAACCAAAGTCCCCAAACCTTTTTTTTTCTACACTTTTCACAACAAATTCAGCACTTCATTCACAACATTCATTCATCAACAACTTCACCCCACACTTGCTTTTCACACACTCAACACACTAGCATGCTCCTATTCCCGGATGGGTCAAAAGAGGTCAATTTTTTAATTAAGTGAGGTGCTCAAACAACATGATCAAGATGAGAAGATGAGAGATGAATTGCCTTAATCATTCCTAGATGATGTGCAAGAACTAGCATGTAATTTCGACCATCAATCATCAATCCAATCAAGGAAAACATCATGATCACAATTCATACATAGGATCCAAGAGAAGTATTTCAAGTCCACATATGCATAAATCCATTCAACACACAAGGCCGTTCATAGCCAATTCACAAAACAATCTCATCATAAGGGTCATATCCAAACTAGGAATCACAAAAAAAATTAAAAAAATTTTCTGATTTTTGGAATTTTTTAGATAAATATGTACAATGCAAAAGCTAATGAAACATGTGACAACAATATGAAACTATCCTAGATGCAATCATGTAGATGATTATGAAAACCCCAACCATACTTAAAGCCACATAGTCCCCAGTGTGCAAATTAAATAAAGAAGTGAAAGAGAGTCCTCACAATGTAAAAATGGTGTTTTCGGTATTTTGGTTCACTCATGTGGACTGATGGTGGATGATCAATCAAAGATGGTAGAGAGCTCTTGACGTTCATTATGGCGTCGGGACCCGTGCTAAGCACCGCAAGCCGTCCAAGTCCCACGTCCGCTCCACCCACGTTTGATACGGGATCATCATCATCATCCTCATGCCTTGCAAGACTTCTTTGTTACCTAGACTCTAGCACACAAACACAAAACAAACAAACACACCAAAACAAAAGCAAAAGAAAAAATCGAAAATGAAAACAAAAACGAAAAGGGAAAGATATGTACAAATGGGTTGCCTCCCATTAAGCGCTTCTTTAAGGTCATTAGCTTGACCAAATCCGGGAGCGTTTCACTCAAGGTGAAGTGGGGCAATCATATCCACCGGAGCTTCCGGAATATACTTCTTCAAACGGTGCCCATTCACCTTAAAATCTCCACAATGCTCCCCATCTATCTCAACCGCTCCATGGGGGAAAACCTTCCTCACCACATAAGGACCCGTCCATCTTGACTTGAGCTTTCCGGGGAAGAGCCGCAGCCTTAAATTGAAGAGAAGGACTAAGTCACCTTCACTCAACTCCTTTGGGATTAGATGTTTGTCATGCCAACGCTTGGTCCTTTCTTTGTAAATCCGGGCATTTTCATAAGCATCTAACCGGATCTCCTCAAGAGCATTCATGTCTAGCAACCTCTTCTCACCGGCTTCCTTGAGGTCAAAATTCAGCCACCTTATAGCCCAATATGCCCTATGCTCCATCTCCACCGGAAGGTGGCAAGACTTGCCATAAACTAGCTTGTAGAGAGTGGTGTCAATTGGTGTCTTGAAAGCGATTCTATATGCCCACAAAGCATCATCAAGCTTCATAGCCGAATCTTTTCTTGTCCTAGAAACCGTCTCCTCAAGTATTCCTTTTATCTCCAGGTTGGAGATCTCCACTTGGCCACTAGTTTGGGGATGGTAAGGTGTGGCCACCTTATGAGTCACCCCATACTTAGCCAAAAGTGTCTCAAAGTTCCTATTGGTGAAATGCTTCCTCCATCACTCTTGGTGTTCCAAATCTAGGGAAGATGACTCGGTTGAAGAACCGCACCACTACTTTGGCATCATTTGTGGGAGAGGCGATTGCTTCCACCCATCTCGACACATAATCCACCACCAATAGAATATAGAGGTTGCCACATGAAGCGGGGAATCCCCATGAAGTCCACACCCCAAACATCAAAGATCTCAACTTCTTGTATGTTGTTCAAGGGCATCTCATTCCTTTTTGAGATGTTTCCCGTCCTTTGGCAATCGTCACAAGCTACTACAAAATTTTGCACATCCTTAAACAAGTTAGGACAATAAAAACCGGATTGCAATACCTTTGCACACGTTTTGTGTGAGCTAGCATGGCCTCCACATGGCAAGGGGTGGCAATGATGGATCACACTCTCCACCTCATCCTCCGGAATGCACCTCCTAAAGACTCCATCCGGTCCTCTCTTGAACAAGAAGGGCTCACTCCAATAATAATGTCTCACATCCTTGAAAAACTTTTTCAATTGGGCATATGATAAGCCGGGTGGCACATCTTCACACACAAGGTAGTTCACTATATCCGCATACTATGGCTCACTCCCTCTAGACACTTGAAGTAAGCACTCCTCCATCATTTGCAATTGCTCATCCCGGAATGAGTCATCAATCGGGATGTCATCTCTTCCAATCTTTTAATGGTGGTAGCCTACTAAGAAGGTCCGCTATCGAATTTTCGGAACCCATCTTGTCCCGAATCTCCAAGTCAAATTCTTGGAGGAGAAGGATCCACCGAATGAGGTGAGGCTTGGCATCTTTCTTTGTGAGGAGATAACGGATCGCAGCATGATCCGTGTACACAATAACCTTTGCTCCAACAAGATATGACCGGAACTTCTCAAAGGCATACACTACCGCTAGCAACTCCTTCTCGGTTGTGGCATAGTTGAGTTGGGTATCATCTAGCGTCTTTCTAGCGTAGTAGATGGCATGTGTAAGCCCATCTTTCTTTTGTCTTAAAACAGCCCCAACGGCCACATCACTCGCATCACACATTATTTCAAATGGTAAGCTCCAATCCAGAGGTTGCATGATAGGGGCGGAGACCAAAGCATCCTTCAACCTACAAAATGCTTCAAGACAATCTTTGGAGAAAACAAACTCAACATCCTTCATTAGTAGGTTAGTGAGAGGCTTAAAAATTTTAGAGAAATCTTTTATAAACCTCCGGTAAAAACCGGCATGCCCTAAGAAACTCTTTACCCCTTTCACCGAGGTAGGTGGTGTTAACTTCTGTATCGTTTCTATCTTTGCTCTATCAACCTCAATGCCTCGGTGGGATACCAAGTGTCCCAACACTATGCCTTCACTCACCATGAAGTGGCATTTCTCCCAATTTAACACAATATTAGTTTCCTCACATCTCTTCAACACCAACGATAGATTAGCCAAGCAATTATCAAATGAAGAGCCATACACCGAGAAATCATCCATAAACACTTCAATAATATTCTCAATATATTCCAAAAAAATAGCCATCATACACCTTTGAAAGGTGGCAGGTGCATTACACAACCCAAATGGCATACTTCTATATGCAAATGTTCCCCAAGGACAAGTAAATGTTGTTTTCTCTTGGTCATCCGGGTGAATAGGAATTTGGAAAAACCCACAATAACCATCTAGGTAACAAAAATGTGAATGTTGAGCTAACCTTTCTAGCATTTGGTCAATAAAGGGAATAGGGAAGTGATCTTTCCTAGAGGCCACATTAAGTTTCCTATAGTCAATACACATTCTCCACCCCGTAACCGTCCTAGTTGGGATTAGTTCATTGTTCTCATTAGTTACTACGGTCATACCACCCTTCTTAGGAACAACATGTACGGGACTAACCCATTTACTATCCGAAATTGGGAAAATGATTCCCGCATCTAGCAATTTTAGGATCTCTTTCTTGACTACCTCTTTCATAATAGGGTTCAATCTTCTTTGAGGTTTAATTGAAGGTTTATGGTTGTCTTCCATCAAGATTTTATGCATGCACAAAGATGGTTTAATGCCAACTAAGTCATCAATGGTGTAAACAATAGCTCTCCTATGCAATTTCAATTCATTCAACAATCTATCAAGCTCATCATCATTCAAAGATGCATTCACACTCACGGGATAAGTAGAATTTGAACCAAGGAAAGCATACTTTAAATGAGAAGGGAGAGGTTTGAGATCAAGTTTAGGAGGACCTTTCTCGGTTGGATGTGATCCATATAGCTCCATATTAGATGAATCCAAAGCCATTGAAGACTCTCCAAGACTCCTTGAAGCTTGATCAACAACTAAGGGACTTTCTGGAGAAACCACGGGTGAAACTACGGCCTCTGGCATAACCCCGGGCGTGGTTTTGGAAGAGCTGGCACAAATGGACATTACAGAGAGTTCCACGGTTGAAACCACGGGCGTGGTTCTGGGCCCCAGGCCGTGGTTTTTTCTGTATTTCAGTACTCCTTCGTGCACTTCAATATCAGCACTTGTCTCATTTTCTAATGCATCCAAAGCTCGGATTTTTTCATTGCAATCCTCCTCAACTCCTTCCTCTATGATGCTCATCCTTGATCAAGATTGAGCTCACAAGTTCTCTAGACTCCTCTTCCTCAACAATGTTGAAGACATCTTCACCAAGGGCTAGCCCCTTCATCAATGTGGACAGTTTGAACTTGATATTTTCCTCTCCTATATTGAAGGAGAGGATCCCATTTTTGCAATCCACTAAGCATCCGGATGTGGCTAAGAATGGCCTCCCTAAAATGATAGGAACCGGGTAGTCCGTCGGGATGTCCAAAATAATGAAATCGATTGGCACATAGAACTTCCCAAGCTGAACCGGTATGTCCTCTATGATTCCCACGGGGTGAGTGAATGATCGGTCCGCCATGTAGAGGGTCATCTTGACCGGCTTCGGTTCTCCTAGCCCAACCTTATTGCAAAGTGCAAGCAGGATAATGCTTACACTTGCTCCAAGGTCACATAGGGCCTCATATTGAACTTCTCCAACTCCAATTGGCACACAAAAAGACCCCGGATCTCACAGCTTAGGGGGCATCTCCTCCCTCATAGTTTGTATCAACTCGGAAGATCTCTTTGTCATTCTCACTTCTCCATACTCCTCCAACTTCCTCTTGTTGGAGAGTATCTCCTTCAAAAATTTTCCATAGGCCGGCATACCTAGAATTGCATCCATGAACGGAATGTTAATATGTAATTTAGACATGAGTTCAAGGAATTTACCAAAATGTTTATCCAAACGAGCTCTTTGTGCTTTACCCGCCCTTTGGAACACTTGTGCTTCTAGCACCTTTTGAGCTTTAGAAATGGATGTCACCGTGCTCTCAAGTCCACTCAACCTTCCAAGCAATTGTTCAAACATCATCTCGGTTCTATCCTTTGGAGGTTGAGCAAAACCGGGTGGAGGCTCTTGTGAAGCCTTAGGTGGTGGTGTTGCGCTTGTGTAAGCGGGAGGGTTCAAGGCACCATCCGGGTTAGAATAAGAGAACCCGGGATGGTTGTGATTAGGCCGGTAATTGTTGTATTGCCGGCTGTTGTTGTTGAAGTTCCTAGGGCCTTGATAATTGTTGAAGTTACTCCTTCCCATGTAGTTAACATCCTCCTCTTTGGAAGCCAAGTTGGCTTGCACTTGCACTTGAGGACTTCCTTGATTCTTCAAGGTTGTGGCACACAACTCTCTCAAAGACTTAAGCTCATTGTTGATTTCATCAAGTTTGTAGTTGCTCATGGTGACTTTACTCACTTCATATACTCCCGGTTTCCTCCCATCACTCTTCCTATGGGAGTACTTCTCTATCACTAAGGCTTGCTTCTCTACAAACTCCCAAGCCTCATCCACATTCTTCTCCATGAATGTTCCTCCGAAAATTGATTGGAGCTTAAATTGACTATCCTCATCAAGCCCCTTGAAAGAAATCTCCAATAGCTCTATCTTCGGTATCCCATGGTGTGAACAATCTAGGAGGAGGTCTTTGAACCTCTCCCAAGATTTGAATAGGTTCTCCTTATCCTTCATCATGAAGGCATTGATCTTCCCTCTTAGCTCGGTTGTCTTCGAAGGTGGGAAGAACTTTGTTAAGAGGTTGTCATCTCCTCCCAAGTACCCACACGTCCTAGTGGAATGGATTGGTACCAAGCCAAGGCTTTATCCTTAAGTGAGAATGAAAAAGCCTTAAGCTTGTGGTTGTTGCTCTCCAATCTAGGTGGCCTTAGAGTCTCCATCAAGATCTCATAGTTCATCAAGTGTTGATGAGGAGACTCTCCTTTCATCCCTCCAAATTGATTGTGCCGGATCATTTGTAGCACTTGAGGGCGGAACTCATAATCATGGGTTGCGGGATCTCCTAAGTTTACACCCGGACGGTGCACTCTTTGGGCTAGATCCATACATTGCCCTAGCGTTTGTGGATCCTCAATAATAACCGGCTCAAACCGAACATTGACCGCTGGCTGCGATGGTGGTGGTGGTGGAGGTTGTTGACGATTAAGCTCCCTTTGCACAAGAGCTTGCCTAATCTCTTCAATTTCCCTCCTAGTTGCTTCTTGCCTCTCATTTGCAAGTCTCCTCTCATTCTCCAAGGCTTCATCCCTTAGCCTAATTTTCTCTAAGGCATCATCCAACTCAGCTTGAAGATCTCTTCCGGTCATCTCCTTCTTCTTCTTAATGCACTTGGATCTAGTGTTAAGGGTTTTCTCCTGTTCGGGATCGAATGGAGCTAAATCCTTGCCACGAGATCTTCGCATGCACCTAGAGAGTGAGAGATGTCCTGAAAATTCAAAGACACAAACCAAACAAGATCAAAAGCAACAAAAAAGACCTACACTATAAACAATCACACACAATGATTCAATCTAGACCTAATCCCCGGCAACGGCGCCAAAAACTTGTTGCGCTAGAAATGTATAGCACAAAAGTCTTACAATTTATAACTCGATATAATTTCCTAACTCCTAGCGAACCCACAGTGTATGGGTTGTTTTGTAGCAAGCATAGTATTCCGAGGTCGAACACGAAGACTAAGGTGAAATCAAATCAAACAAGTGATCATAGATAGTGCAAATCTGGTCTAAGAAAAGAGAAGGAAATAAAGAAATGAAAATCATGATATTTTTGGGTTTGGGTTTTTGTAGTGATCAAACAAAGATCACAAATCATGCAAGATTATAAATCAAACAAACAACTCAAGCTAGCAACACAAACAAGCAACACAAACACAAGATATGTGATCAAAGAGAGAAAAGCGGATTCTAGGGGTTAGGACTTCCGGTTATGGCATTGGACTCAAACTTCTAATCAACCTTTGACAAGCTACGGTATGTTAGGAAAAGGGTGTTTCTCAAATGGGATCAATCACCGGGAATCTCATGGTCCACTAATCCCTCGCCTAAGGTCCTATTACCGGGTAAGTCTCTAGGGGCCTAAAGTTGGGAATTCTACACAAACCGGATTGCTATCTAGGGGTCAAACCTCTCCTTACCGGGTAGGTCTCGAGAAGGCAAGTCCTAAGCAACAATCCTAGCATACTCAGTCCAATAGCGGCTTGTGAGGCTCACTACTACCTAGAGTTCATCATCCTTGGTATCTAAGATCGAGAATTACCGGGTAAGTCTCTTCCCTCACTTAGTTTGCTAGCATTATGTCACCCTAGGCTAGATTATGCTTAACAAACACTAGGATTTTAACAATCTAACATCATAACATTCAGATTCATCAATACAAGCACAACCGAACAAACCACGGGTAGATCATACAGAACCACGGGCGTGGAATTACATGAACAGTCTGTGGTTTTCATCAAAGGTTAGGTTCGAGCAAGCAAATCATCCAAAGGTACATTCAAGTCTATTCTATCATAGTCCAAGCCATAGTCATCATTCCATTACCCTAGAATCACAACTATTTAGCCAACAACATGCATTTTAAGATTCAAACTCAACAAGCAAACATTCATGGCTTCCATAGCAAGAAAATGAAATGAAAGTGAAAAGAAACAAGTAGTCTTAGCTGAATATAAGATGAAACAAGACTTACAACCCTTCAAATACAGCTCCAAAACGTTCCTTACAATGCTTTCAAAAGTTCATCAACAAAAACCACTGAAAACTCACTCAAAAGTTCACTTTAAATCTCTATCTTGATGTGTTGTTCTTCCTCCAAAATGAGAGGATTTTTCTTCTCCTCCAAGAATTCCCAATGTGGATAATGATGATGTGTGAGAGAATGTGGGAGGATCCTCTAGCAACAGCCTACAAGACCACTTATATTCTCCACCAAGAACAAGGGTCGGGCAAAGAGATCGTTGGACACGTGTCAAAGTTGTCCAGAGAAAACCACGGCCAAAACCACGTTCGATATTTTTGCCTCTGGACCATAGAATTCCCTGTTCAGCTCTCTTTGGATCATTAAGCCATGAGTTGGTGCAAGGCATGCACCAACAAGGTCCTATGTGTTCTCCTTTGCTCCTAGCTTGCTCCTTAAAGAGTCTGGATGTATGCCACCACAAGGAATGATCCTCGAATGTATCGATTAAACTCCAAAAGCTCCCCAAAATACCTACAAAACCGACAAGAGTTCGTTTAGACGTCTATTTCGACAATATGCAAGAATTAAGCGTAAACGTCATGAACTAATGACAAACCATGCATGAATAATAGGAAAAATATCTAAATGAATGCCTAAACTAACGTCATAAATCATGTCATCACCTGTCAATTGTTCCACCGGGGTGACGTTTGATCCTAAAAATCCACTTACAACCCACGAGATTAGTATGTGGAGGACGGGTAACAAGTGACCAAGTATTATTTCACATTAAGGCACTATATTCCTCTTTCATCGCAAGATTCCAATGTTCATGTTTAAGGGCCTGAGAGACGCTTTTGGGTTCAAGGTGGGAGGGTTCGGATAGAGTGGTCAGGAGAGACTTGGGGTTGAGACTGTTGGTACTAGCCCTAGTCGTCATTGGGTGTTGGCTCGCAACAACAGGACGGTAGTAAGAGGGTGTAGATGGTGGGTTAGGGGTTTTGGCTTGAGAGCTGATAGAAGGTTGTTGATAATGTGGGGAGGGCTGGAGTATAATTGGGGAGGAAGTATGCGGTGGGGACGGAACCGGGCTGGGAGGTGGTCCTGGCCTAGTCATGGAGGCGAATTTTAGAAGAGCCGTAGACGTAGATATTGGTTTAGGAATAATGGGTGGGCAGGAGCAGGTAGGTGAGGCATTAGCAAAGGGAAAAACATCCTCATTGAAGACTACATGGCGAGCGATATAGATTCTAGATGTGTCTTTGTGAAAACATAGATATCCTTTATGGGTGGGGTTGTATCCGATAAAAACACAAGGAAGAGAGCGAAAATCCATTTTGTGAGTGTTGTAAGGACGAAGAAAAGGATAGTAAAGACAACCAAACATTTTTAAGAATTCAAAATCCGGATCCCTGTTGTAGAGGAGATGATATGGGGAAGTGTGTTTGAGAGTTGGGGAGATGGTTTGATTGTGTAGATAGGTGGCTGTTTTGAAGGCATGTTCCCAAAAGTGCTTCGGGAGAGAGGATTGAGCCAATAGAGTAAGACCCTTTTCGACGATAATCCTGTTTCGTCGTTCGACCGCACCATTTTGTTCTTGTGTGTAAGGGCAAGACACTCGATGAGTGATACCACGGGATGATAGGAAGGAGGAGACCGATCGGTATTCGCCCCCCTAGTCGGATTGCAGACATTTAATATCTCTTTCAAACTTTGTTTTTATCATTTTACGAAATTGGATGAAGGTTTCAAGAACCTGTGATTTTTGGGAGAAAAAATAAATCCAGACGTATTTGGTGCAATCATCAACGAACAAAACAAAATATTGACTGCCATTCAAAGAAAAAATAGGAGAGAGGCCCCAAACATCAGAATAAATTAATTCAAACGGTTGTGAAGAAGCAACATGAACAACAGATAAAGGCAAGCGGTGACTTTTGCCCAATTGGCAAGAATCACACACTGAAGGAAAAAACGTTGAACTAATAGGAAGATGAAATTTAGAAACTAAACGTCGTAAAATAGCTTCATGAGGATGACCTAGACGGCAGTGCCAACGGTGAAGTGTAGAGCGGGTGGCAGAGAGAGCAATTGGATGGACTACAGAGGTGGGTTTGGATGGCAGTTTGTACAGACTATTATCAACGACCCCTTGGAGCATGAGCTGACCCTGAAATGACTTAACACGACAGAGATGAGGCCAAAATTCAACCATTACATTGTTATCTCTACATAGTTTGAAGACACTGATCAAATTTTTAGTTAGAGTAGGGACAATTAGAACATTTGGCATTTTGAGATTATGTAGAAAGCAAGAACCAGTATGCGAAATTGACAATTGGTTACCGTTGCCGACTTGAAGCTTGTCGGAGCCGTCGTAGTCATCTGCAATGTGGAGCTTGCGGAGGTCCGGTGACACATGATCGGTAGTCCCAATGTCAAAGTACCAAGAAGGATCAATTGCTTAAGGGTTGTTGAACTAAGCCACATTGGCCTGGCGGGGTTGTTCTTTGGGATTTGGAACCGGACGACACGAAGGGTAGTCAGCAAGGTTGCTGCGTTGCCAGCAGTCTAGGGCTTCATGACCAGGCTTTCCGCACAACTGACGCTGAGGACGAGGGCGACGATTGGCCTGGGATCGGGAGTCAGAAGATCGGTTTCCTCATTGATGCTAGGAAGAAGAAGAGCCGTATCTGCCTTGGTTGCGATTGGCGACATTGGCAGATAGCATCGGTGTAGGAGGCTGTTGGTGAGCAGCGACCGGGGGTGGGTTGCTTAGAGCAGATCGAGTGTGTTCGCGCTCGATATTATCTTCCTCTTGATACAAGAGGCCAATTAAATCATCAACCTTGAGGTTATTGTTGTGCATCATAAAAGAGGAAACAAAAGCATTGTAAGAGGAGTCAAGACCCTGAATAATGTAGCTAATCAGATCTTCATCAGAGATCGGGCTCTCATCCACGGCAAGAGAATCCGCAATTTGGCGCTTCTTGTCGATGTAATCGGACATGGATAAGGCTCCCTTGGAAAGTGTCTAAAGTTGAATCTTCAGAGTGATGCGACGGCCTTTCGATTGAGCCTGAAAATTTCTTTCCAATGCAGTCCACGCTTGGTGGGAAGAGGAAGAGCGGGCAACATGAAAGAGAGCTCTCTCAGACAAGGAAGATTTGATCCAGAGAAGGACGAATCGATCCTTTTTCTTCCATTTGGCGAACTCCGGATTGGGTAGAGTAGATCTGGAGGCCTCTGTGTTAGGGATTGTCTCAGGTGGAGGAGTTGGGGAGAGAGCAAATGATTCGAGATCGAAGGTCTCGAGAGCAGAGATGATGGTGGACTTCTAGAGTGAGTAGTTGTCTCTGTCAAGCTTGATACTGAGGGTTGGAATCTGGAGATTGGGAGTCGAAGTAGACCCATCAAAGATTGTGAGGAGATTGGTCATGAGGAGGTGAGAAGAAGAAAGGAACTGCAACAATAAATTACAGCTCTGATACCATATAAGCAAATCTCCTCTTTTGTATATTTCTCTAGAATGGACTTTATAGATATATATAACCTTTACCCAAGCAGTTAATCAGCAGTCCTATACAAATGGAGAAGTGGAAGACTGGAAAAGATATGCTCTAACGTGTTCCTACAATATATAGCTAAGAAGATTGACTAAGTATATTCTGATTTGTTATTAGCATGTGAGACGATGATTTATCCCACGTTGAGCAAAAAAGGGTTTAAGTGGGTTGAACTCGGTACCTCCATCGATTTGGATAGATTTGACTTTAGATGAAAAATAGTTCTCAACAAAAATAATGAAAGCTTGCACATAAGAAGTTGTGGTTGATTTGCTAGACAAAGGAAAAATCCATAAAAAGTTGGTAAAATCATCTAGAATTGACAAATAGAATCTATGTCCTCTTGAAGAGATGGTATGGGCCGGGCCTCAAAGGTCCATAAACAGGAATCCAAAGGCATGGGTTGTCCGGGTCGAAGAAGGTGGATGAGGAAGCATGTGGGCCTTTGCCTGCGAGCAAGAGATGCAGCGGAATTGAGCGACTGTAGAGTTAGGGCATGGAATAGCTAAAGATCGTAGCATTTGTTGAGTGGTTCGAAGGGATGGGTGACCAAAGCGAGAATGCCAAAGCTGAAAATTGGAGAGGGTGGATAGATGAGCCTGTGGTGAAGACCTGGGAGCAGTCGGGGGAAGAACATACAAGCCATCTTTAATGGTTCCTTGAAGGAGGATTGCCAGAGAACGTCGATCCTTCACAAAGAAACAGTCACGATGAAATTCAAAGAAAACAGGATTATCGATGCAGAATTGACGCACAGAGAGAAGGTTCTTGTTAATTGACGGAACATGAAGTATATTTTTGAATGAGAAAGAAGATGTAGGAGAGTGAGGAGAGGAGAAAAGGTTTGAACCGTAATGCTGAATAGGCAAGGAAGAGCCATCACCGATCGACACAATGTCGGTGCCATTGTAGGACTGTGTGTCAAAAGGAAGGTTGTGGAGGTCCGGCCTGAAGTGGTTCGTTGCTGTTGTATCCGGAGTCCACTGAGAGGTTGAGTTGTGTGCCTGAAACGAGGATGGAGTTGATGCCTAATAGGATTGATTGAAGCGGTGCCAACATTGCAAAGCTTTATGTCCTGGTTTGGAGCAGATCTGGCATACTGGACGAGTATCTTGTTACCCATTAAAATTGTTGTTGGGTCTGCTGGAAGGAGTGCCTCTCTGTGAAGGTGAGTAATTATTGTTGGTATTGTTGTTGTTGCCTCGACCACGACCACGAACATTCTGGTTGTTTGGGTTGCTGTTGAATTGTGGATTTGGATTTCCTCTGCCTCTTCCTCTGTTGTTCCCTGAACTATTTGTGTAGGATGTGTTAGCAGAGAGGTTGGGTAGTTGGGAGGAGCAAGATGAATGATGAAGTATGCGAGCTTCATGGTTAAGCAAGTGAGACAAAATCATGTTGGATGTTGGTAAAAAAAAGGTTGTGTGCTAAGGGAGGTGATAATCGGGTCATACTCAGGTGGAAGGCTAGCAAACAAAGATGCAGCAAACTCGGAATCTAAGATTTGTTGGCGTGCCAGTTGAAGGGAAGAAACGAGAGATTTTATTTTGTTGAAGAAGGAGGTAATCGAATCACCACCTTTCTTTGCCGAAGCCAGCTGAAGACGGGTTTAGAGAACATGGGCACTGGACCGAGCAGTGTAGAGCTCGTGGAGGGTGTGACAAAGGTCGCTGGATGTTGTGCAGCCTGTCACTTGGGTGAGTACCTCCTCAGTGAGGGAGGATGTGAGAATGGTCAAGACAAGGTGGTCCTTAGTGGTCCAGTCAAGTTGGGTTTGGGTTGGTGTGGAAGCATCAACTTGAGAGGGTGGATATGTTAGTGTGTCATCAACATGACCAAAGAGATTATAAACTCTAAGGACATGAATGACTTGTGTTTTCCAAAGAGGATAGTTGCTGGAGGAAAGTTTTATGTTGATAAAACTTGAGAAACCAGGAAACGGTGTAGACTGGGAGGGAGGCGTTGTAAGAAGGCATGTAGGTGGTGGTGGTTGCAACGAAGGTGATGGTGGTTGTAGCGATGGTGATGGTGGTGGAGATGGGTTGTTATGTGGAGAAGAGGAAGAAGTGTCGCTTGACATTGTTTGTCTGTGGAGGGAATTAATGGACGTTTGTCCGTTTTTGAAGCTATGATACCATACTATGAAATGGCAAACAGAGATGATATTTTGTGATTCTCTTTGATTTACTTGATTGTCTGTTACATAGTATGATGGCTAATATATAGATACATGTATTGGGCTATGGGCCAGCATACGTTTGGGATGTATGTTCTATTAGATACCAATAAACGACAATCACAAACGAATTATTAACAGGTAATTCAAACAAAAACAAATAGAAAGTCATATAGGCCCGAGGAGAGTGCTAATTCTACTAAGCTTTGTTTGTCTGTAATATAAAGATATCGGCCCAATATATAGTAGAGCAGTCTGTGAACTTAGCTACATTAGATATATTTTACAATACAGTTTTTCTTTTTTTTATTTTTATTGGAATAAAATATATTTTTTAACATTGTATTTTTTTATATTTTGTCTTATATTTTTTTTATATTTTTTATATTTTTTTTTATTTTTATTTTATTTTTTTTATATTTTTTTTATATTTTATCAAATATCATGGGATATTTAACAGTATTTAGCTTTTGATAAACTTGACAAATAACTATTTATTTATTTTTGTTTTTTTTTACTTTGTTATAAAATAAGTTTTAAAGATAATCTGAAGTAATAATATAATCTAGGGTGATTGATTATATAAATTTGTTGAAAAAGTGTATATTTAAAATTTATCATTAAATATATATTTATTATTTATTAGCTCTATCTTATTATTAATATAACTTTAACAAATTTAAAAATCGTAATGTCTTCCAAGTCCCTTCCAACTACATGTTTTACGTTGGGCAAGTAGTTTCCCATTATCATAGTTGAATTATGGGACCAATTATTCAACATTTATGATAAATGATTAAAAGACTACCAAAACAAGCTACTAGTTTAGCATACATAATATGTATCAAATATATTACGTGATATATAATGTTGTGTAATTATATATTACACATACATGTTTAGCATACATATACTACATAAAGTATATGATTTGCACGAGATATAGTATGTTATACTTATCAAATAAATATTTTTTTTTAAAAGACTACCAAAACAAGCTACTAGTAGTTGGGCACGATCCATACCCAATAGCTAGACTCGGCTCGGATCCAGCCTAAATAAGTGCATCGAATTTTTAGACAAGCATGTTCGGATCTGATTCAGATGCATGTTTGAACGGTTTTATATGCCTTGTATGTCACACTTCACATATTGAATTAGGAGGTCGGTGTCCCTTGCCAGCATATCCAAAACAGGGTCTCAGTACTCAGTTACCGAGTCTAAGATAATCTGGGGGTTGCCGCCTCCGGCACAAACGGAATAGTATCCGTGAATTTTAGCTCGTCATATGTTTGGGCTTATTGTGTGATGTAGTTAGATACTTAAAGAGGGATTGGTGAAATGTACACAATGATAAATTTCGTTTAATAGATAATCCATGCCTATAAATTATGAAACAATTTGGTTTAGTAGGCTTTTGCTAATTTTGTGTTTAGTAAATGTACCCCTTAGAGAGAAGAGTGTAGAGTTTGAAAATAAATACAAAAGGTTGGAGTATAATTGAAACATTAAAAAGCCTAGTTACTACTCTATTTTCTCAAAAATGTCTAGTTACCAAAATTGCCCATAAATTATTAAGTGAATAACACTATTAAACAAATAATGACATATTTGCCCTTATATATAACAAATTTTATCCTAATTTAGACGTTTCTCTTGTAATTTTACTTAACTAATATAACTTATTCTTGTAAAGAGCGATTTTATTCGGTCAGTCAAAAAAATACAAACGAGTCAAGGGAATTGAATTTCGAGTACGAGGCGAAGGAGTAGAGCAAATACGAGGCGCATCCAGAGTTTGCCTTTGGGACACATCCAGAGTGCGCCTCTGGGGCACATCCAAAATCCGCCCCAGAGGCACACTCTGGATGCGCCCCATAGGCACATCCAGAATACGCCCGTGTTGCCTCCCGTGTCTGATCGAATAACAACCCCTCATTCTTAAGCACATTTATAAATGTGGTGAATACAATGCACTGCATAGATTCACATGTATAATCATGTTATATATATATATATATATATTATCATAATTTTATTAAATTTTATAAAAATAAATACTCACCTTTGAATATATTGTTCTTCTCAATTCAATTCAACTCCATAAGTATCTCTTTCCTTATTACTAAGAAATCTTCAGCTAGAAAGCCCAAAACCAAAGTAATAGATTTGTATCCACAATTACCGTCACCTAACACATTCATGGCTCCATTCACATTTGGTTCCATGAATTTTCGGAATTCCCCTTCTTTCAAAGGATATTTTCCATCATCATGTGTAACCTCAGGTGTAGCATCTACATCAATTGGTTCCTTTCCTTTACGACGTAGATGACTAGATGGAGTGATGAAAAAATTTCAAGAAAATTGAGATAAAAGATGAAGAACACGGTAAATAATAGAATGAACAATGAGCTAATAGGGGTAAATATGTAATGCATAAAAACAAGAGTAAAGAAAACTAACTCTTTAGGTGTAGCCTCTGCATTATTTGCATTTTTTTCCCTTTGAACCTCTGGGACGGTCAGGGCCACGTCTAGGTGTAGCCTCTCTGTCATCCGGATCCACCACCCTCTCTCAGAACGGGGACGTCCAAGACCACGCCTTGTCGAATGCTCAAACAAAATCCACTCTCTTCTTGTTGATCTCTCGGTTGGTGGTCTTCCCTTGGCCCAGACCTTTTGTGTTGGCTTTATCATCGTGGTACTTTCCGGATTCTCGATGTCCTCGAGGCAAGATTCCATCTTCTCCATCTCATCGGGGGTGAGCGTGTTAGAGTCCATTCTTTCTTTGAATTTGTTCAACGACACTAGGCTCGGATTGATGGGATCATCATCATCATCATCATCATCATCATCATCCATGTCACCATTGGGAAATGTAATTGGAATCCAATGAACTTGCTTTCAAAATAGGTGGATCTGATTCAATGTTATAGCTCTCCTTGCCCGTATTGCTATGGTAAATTCATGCACACATGACACTCCATGAGCTTCCCTCCCATAACTATCCCGACATACAATATCATCTCTTGTCCTCCTAGCTTTGGTGTAGTTATCCCACAAGAGTGTAACTCATTGGTGACATAGTCTCGAAGCAAGTCAAACATCGGTATACGCACATTCCGAGGAATCCTCACCCGTGACATCTCTAACAAAGCTTGTTTGAGTAATTTGTTTTGCCATACATTCGTCTCCCCTCTTTTCTTCTTTGAAGCTGTACTTTTGAATTTGGAACTCAATTATCCTTCACCCCGTGAGTCTCTTCTTCTTAATCGTCTATCTTATGTGATTATACTCCTCGCTTAATTTTTTTTATTGTAGAGATTGTTGTAACTTGGTATGTACACTAATTGTTTGATAAAATGCCAAGTTGATTCATTATTTGTTTTGGTTGTGTTGTGTTGATTCATAGTTCGTCCAAGAAGAGTGAAGCTTGGGGACTTCATTAACTGAATGTCCGGGAATTCAGATGAAGTAGTTCGCGGGATGTTGCTTGGTGCATGCCATAAAGTTCATAATGCAGATATTGGTGAGAAGGTAATAGTTGTTGTTGGAGATTGCACATTCAGACTCTCAAAACTTACATTGTTTGATCAAAGGTGTTTGTCAAAAAGAAGGTTGAGATGATGTTGCATGATTGAGAATGTTGATGAAGCAAAAGGGATAGCTAACATGCCGGGTTGCAGTTGGATAAACATTGAGAATCAACTCTATGAATTTCATGTTGGTTTGTGACACAAAGAGTTGATGGAGGAGTACATACCAGATGACAATGGATTATAACATATATAGCATGTTCCATTGCTGCCGGTTTTGTAATTTTGAGCATCAAGGATTATACTTGTATAGTTTGAAGGTGATAAAAGAGTTTGTAATTACTTTAGCTTTTTTTTCTTCTTTTGTTTTCTTGTTGAATTATTTTGCTAAACTTTTAATGGTCTCAATTATTTTGCTAAACTCTTGCTGAATTAATGTCCATCTTTGTTGTTGAAAAATTTGATATGATGTTAAGATATTAAGGCTTATCTAACTTCCTGATACTTTATAAAAAATCTGATATATTAAAGGTTGAATTATAAATTTGTAATTTGTAAACGTATTTTCTACAAATGTATACAATATATAAGTACAAATGATCTTCCCTAACTAGAAATATATATAGGAATATATATATATATATATATATATATATATATGGTTAGGGGGCGTAGTCGAGAGCCAGTAACGGGGGACATCCAGAATCCACCTCATAGGCACAGCGCCAGTGTTGCCCCTCATGTCTGATCGAATAGCAACTCCGTTTAAAGAAATTCGGCTCTCTATTCTAACATGTCTAAATCTAATAAAAACGAAATAAACTATTAATTATAAAATTCTATATTCTAACATGATAAATTTAATAAATAAAAACATGAAACAAAGCATTAATTTTAAATTATGTTTTTTTAAATTTAAAAAATATGAAAAAAGTAAATCTAAAGCTTTTTTTATTTTTGAACTAAAATAAAAAAAACTATAGTAATTTATATATTTTTGAATTTAAATTAAAATTTTAAAGATGAATTTAAAACTAATTCGAAAATAAATAAAAATTTACTATACTTTTATTGTGAATAAAAGTTCATTTGGGCCGTTTAATTATCGAGCGCAGTGGAAAGCTAGAAATGGGACGCATTCAAAAGCTGCCTTCGGGGCACATCCAGAATCCGCCCCAGATGCACACTCTGGATGCGCCCCAAAAGCTCAATGCGTCCGGGAAACACATCCAAAATGCGCCCGTGTTGCCTCCTATGTCTGATCGAATAGCAACCCCACTTGTAAAGGAATATTATTTTCACCCTCACCTAAACCACAACCATATCACTCAATTGCTTATTTTGTTATCAAAATGACTCGAGTACAGAATTTGAAAGACCAGCTGAAATATCACACCGCGAGATCAAGAAACTAGGTAGGTGCTTCTCTTTTTTTTGGTCAGAAGGCCGCACATCTAGTCGTGCTTCTTATAAATGTCCCGAACTAGCTATATAAACCCATATGTGATTTTTTTTCAACGATGTAAAACACTACCTAAAGCTAATAGGTTCCTAAGTTATCCGACTATCCTACCCTCTTCATCTCAAGGTTGTAAATGCCCCGAACTAGTTATATAAACCCGTAAGTAATTTTTTCAACGTTTAAGTGACAACTAACTAAAGTAAGGTCATGACTGTTATAATAAGACAATAGATCTAGGTAGTCTGATACGATGGGCCATGAACCGAGCGAGACGAGCTAAATAAGATTTAAGAATCACAACAATGACACACAAGAATAAGGTCTCAGTGAAGAGCTAAATAAGATCTCAAACAGAAGAGAGAGCTTTCAAATAGATATGGATGGCATTTTCAGGTTTGGAATCAAAGGCAACACTTACCACTTGAGAGATCAACGTGCACGAAAAAACTGGCAGCAACTATGAAATAGCATAACTCAAACAGAAGGGAAATCATAACCTGCTAACAACAATAGCCTCGGGTTTGTTTGGTAGAGGGGATGATATGAATCACCAAAGCGCAAAGTATTGAAAACCACGATGATCCCAGTAATATGCGTACTAAAATACTAATGTGTAAATTCAAGCTACTGCAAGCTTTCACCAACTTTAACTTTACAAATGCTTCAGACACTTAACGGCACAAATAGAGAAACTGCTGTCATTACGAATAAGAAGACATATAGAAAGTCAGTTGTTAAATCTATACAAAGGATGAGTTTAACCTTAAGACTCCAGACTGGCCTAGGCAATGTTGTATACTCCGGTGGGATTGGCATTCTTTTTAATCCAAGGGTGCTCCATGATCTTCTTAAGAGAGAGCCTTTTAGAAGAGTCTCTCACCAACAACTGCAGGATAGTTTGGTCCGTGTTAGTGTGATAAGTGTTATTTTTATGTAAATAGAAAGCTACCTATTGACCTTACCCTGCTTATCAAGTCCTTGGCTTCCTGGGAAACATGAGGTTCTGATGGAAAGTTTAAGTCAATAGTCCTTATTCTGCAGACAAACCCAAGCTAAAATTGTTGAATACATGTGTTATTTATATGAACTAATGTTATTTTGACTGTCTGGTGAAGTCTTTCTACCTTAGAAAAGTATCTTGTTGGCTCTCAGCCTCAAATGGAGGTGCTCCATAGAGAAACTCATAACAAAGCACGCCCAAAGTCCAGTTGTCAACTGAATAATCATGGGCTTTCTTTTCCACCATTTCTGGAGCCAGGTAATCCAAGGTCCCACACATAGTGTGTCTTTTGTTTTTTGACTGGACAGACCACCCGAAGTCTGCAATCTTAAGACGACCCTAAAACCACAAAGCACAAATCACAAGCAGAATCACGCAAGGAACAGAAATAACTGCAGATATGATCATTTGGCCTCTATCCTTCTCCCTTTGTGCCAAACTAATTACCTTTACAAAAAAATTCGAAGTTGTGCTTTACAGTGAAAGAATATAGCTCATCCTAGTTGCTATCTTGGACACCAAATTGAGATCCAAATTCACTTTCAATCTTTGTAGATGTCGTTTATTTAATCACATTGTTGCTTTGTAGTAAATCCTATTTATTACTAGTTCTTTAGTACTTTCTTACTGCAAGAATAACCAAGATGTGTACCACATTTTGTAGAGCATACTTAGTAATAACAAGTTGCCAACTAACAACTGAAACATCGAGGTTGAAGTGAAAGAGTGTGCAAATAGAAGATACCTCGTGATCAAGCAATAAATTCTCCGGCTTAATGTCCCTGTGAATGACATTCTTATCATGACAATACGCCAATGCCTGTGTCAAACTTGTAATATACTGTTTCATGTACAGCCAGTGACATAAAAGTGAGAATTTAAAAAACAATATATACACAAGAGTGAAGATTTTCCAACTACATCTGAATTGATTTCTCATCTAGCTATAAGTTCCTATAACAATCTGATTAATAATAAAACTACTGTCAACTTTATCATTGCAGTAATTTCCCGAGTAATACTAAGCCAGAGTGGACCTTAATGGCTGGGTAGTTAAAGATGGACTTTAGTTACACAATGAACAGTGAAAAATATTTTGGAAGTAGAAATTGATCATCAATTCATTATAGTTAGGCTTGAATAGCAAATAAAACAGGAAAATGTGGACAGAAGACCATTTTATGTTATTTCTTATTTCAAGAACAAGTACTTAATCAGGATACAAGAAGCATACGATTTTTTTAACAAAAGAAAAGGATTGTCACCGTTGCAGCTTGCTTCTCAGGGAGATGGCCATATTTCTTGAGTAGTTGGTAGAGCTCGCCATGGAAAGCATACTCCAGAATCAAGAAAATTCGCTCATCATCATGGAACCAGCCATGAAGGCGCAAAACATTAGGGTGGCGGAGATCTTTTTGGATCTCAATCTCCCTTCTTAGCTGATGGTGGAGCCTGTACTTGTCTATCTGCTCCTTGAAAATCACCTTCAATGCCACTACATATTTGCTCTGTCCAAAGCCAAATTTCAGACCAAACAAAAATTACTGCATAATTCAAGGAGCAATAAAACATTCTAGTCAAGGATAATTTATAGATTTAGAGAGAGACCTTGACTTCACGAGCCAGATAGACTCGGCCAAATTTGCCTTTGCCGAGGGGTTTGCCGATCTCAAAATCATCCAGGGACCAATTTCGAGGAGGAACCTGGTGCTTTTGTTGCTGTGTTTGTCTTCGTTGTTGGGATGGCTTTTGATTGGGTCTAGGTATTTGACAGGACATGGTCAATGGTTTCTCTGCGGAGCTTTTCTCTATTTCTTTTGGAAAATTCCTTGTTCAGCCGAGTTGTAGGTCTAATTTCTAGATCTGTGGTGAGCAGGTGATATCCACGAATAAATTAGCCTTGCGCTGAGTCTTTTCATCTCGTCTATCGCTCTCCTTCTCCGGTGTAACCCACACTTTTTCCGACGGAACCCGTCGCCCTCTACGGCGCCTCCTAGATCTCTTTTGCTGCCCGAACCTTCGAATAAAGTTATATCCCTGTGGAATCGGGTGTTAAACCGTTGTTGGAAGGACCTTCATCAATATACAAAACTTAATTGTGTAGGCGTTGTATCAATCTTTCCATTTTCTGTGGTATTCTTTTCTGGATTTTTTTCCCAATGGCTTTTTGAATGAATGCTGGATATTGTTTTCATTCATTCAAAAAGGGTTTTTTAATTGTATAACGGCTCAAAAGATTTGCTTTGTTCAAACAGATGACCCCAAAAAAAATTCGAACTTATTTACGTGACTCCCAAAAATCCCAAATAGTGCCAAATGAGCCCGCCTTTCACTCGCGCTGGAAAACTAAGTTTTTCCTTCCCCAAAAGCTAATCCTAATCGCCGACATCTTCAAATCTCATATGAAACAACAAGAATCAACTCTAACTAGCAGTCAATCTGGTATGTTCGGGGCTAGAAGATCGGGAAGGTTCATCAATCATACCCCATTTCAAGTCTGGAAGAAACTCAATCGAAGAAGACGCAACAGAAAAGGGAATCCTTGGAAAAAGAAAAGATGGAGGAAGGCAAAGACGGGAATGAAGAGATTCCAAATGGCACAGCTACATATGGGGGCCGTTCGGCTATGGTCGATGATTCTCAGCGTTACTCTCAATGGAGCCAAAAGAGGGGTCACGGGAAAGAAATCAGGCCTGGATGGTGGAGAAAATAGACGGCAGCATAGCTCATCTTATTTGAAGAAGGTCAATATAGGGGCTGCCAAGATTAAACAGCACTTAACCTCTCCAAATGGTAATAAAGCTTGCTATCTCAGTAAGTTTTTGAAATTCTCATATTCATATTTGAAAAAAGTAGCTAACTTCTTGAGAGGAGCATTGAGAATGCAAACCTTCATGAATTTTTTTCTGTTTTAAACTGGTGTGTCGTTTTCTGATGTTTGTGAAACCTTCTGTCTATTTAAAGATATCCCAAGTTCAATTCATTTACACATAAACGAAAACAATTCCTCTCTTCTCACATTTTTCTCTCATTTATGTGTATGAGTCATACCTCCAAAATGAGTGACAAAGGCAAGTCCTACAAGGAAGCTATCTGTAAAGTGAGCTCTCCACAACAACTAAGCAGTGAAGAACAAGCTGCAAAACAGAACAAAGTGACTCGAAGAACAACGAGAATGGAACAAAGAACAAAGTAGAATCAAGCAAAAAAGGTGAGTCTTCTAAGACTTCTGCTCTTGCGGATTATCTTAGTAGTTTATCTAAGGTGAAAAATGACTTCTAAAAACAGAAAGGAGACATCCCTGATGGGATGCATACTAGGTGAACCGATTGAAATTTCAAAACTAAGAACAAAACTACTCCATGAATGGAAGAATGTCAAGGGTGATGTTAAGATTTTCGCAAAGCCTAACCATTGGTTTGAAGTTATTTTTTCTAATCGTATTGATAGGATTGTCATTTGGGAAGCTAGACCTTTCCACATCTTTGGCCACTTGATTATACTGAAACCATGGAAGTCAAATTTCAACACCCTCTTAGAGAGCAACACAATAGCGGATATGTGGATTAGGATACCAAAAATCCCACCAGAATACGTTATCAAGGAAGTAATTAAAATCATAATAGAAGAAAACAAAGTGAGGAAGTTTATTAAACTTGACTCCTTTTCCGAAAGAGGAAAGGGAGTAAACTTCACTCGAATTTGTATTAATAGAGATGTGGCTGGGGATAGAAAGAAGAAAGTTCCAATCCCGGATGAAGATGGGGAAGTTAGAGACTTTCCGATTTGGTATGAAGATTTCTCTAGGGGATGCGGGTTATGTGCGAATAGAGATCACTCTTATGATAAATGTCCTATGAGGGGTGTAAGAACCAAGCCTTTCGGAATCTCTAGAGAAAATAATGAGAACAAAGGTAAGGTTGTAGAAGATAAGAAAGAGAAAGAATGGACTAAAGTGGGGAAAAACAAGACTAATAACGAACAAAAGAATGAGGTAAGACCATATCTCTCAGCTCAATATGGCCTTACTAATTCTAAAGATGAAGTTTCTTCCTAAAGTTCAAAGAAAAGTTCGAAACAACAGGCAGAAGGATATGAGGACCAAGGTGCTAAAGCTGAGTATAATGTCAATGATAAAGAAAATTTTCAGCAGCCTAAGGCCGCTAATAGTGACGAAAAAATAGACCAAAGTGAATCCAATGATGAGCAGGCTGAGGGTCCTCTCCCTTATGATGCTAAATCTGAAGTAGATCCAATGTCTAAGCCCCCCCTTACCGTCCCCATGGAGGAGGAGGAGGAGATGAAAACAAAAACAACTGAGATAGAACAACAACTGAATGAAGATGATGAGCAAGTCGAGATCCCTGAAGATGAGCTGACTGTTGTAGAGTTTACTGCCCTACTGTTTAAGGATGGTAATATCCCTGAGGAGCTTAGGGTTGTTGCATCGGAAAGCTCTTTTCACTCTATTGAAACTGTTACGCTAAGATTGTGTGATGCGCAATTGGGTTTTAAATTTATACTCGTTATATTTCTCCTAACTCCCAGCGAACCCGCAGTGTACGGGACGTTCGTAGTAGGGATAGTATTCCGAGGTCGAACACAAAGACTGAGGTGAAATTGACTCGAATTGTGATTGAGTTTAGTAAAGATCTATGTTGAAAAGGAAGAAAGAAATAAGAAACGAAAATCTCAAATGTTTTTGGTTGGTTTTTGGTGATCAATCAAAGATCACAATACATGCAAGTAATCGATCAATTAAACTATAAACCAACACAAATAAACAACTAAACAAGATATAGATCAAAGAGAGAAAAAGACGGATTCTAGGGATTGGAAATTCCGGTTATGGCATAGGACTCAAGCTATCTATTCATTCTTGGATTGACTATGTTGGGGTTAAGTGTTCCTAGATTAGGATCAATTACCGGGTAGGTCTCATGATCCACTAGTCCATTCCCTAAGTCTCATTACCGGGTAAGTCTCTAAGAACCTAAGGGATGGAATTCTAATCGAACCGGACTTCTAACTTAAGATCCAACCTATCCTCACCGGGTAAGTCTCGGAAGAGCTAGTTTTAAGCTACTATCCAGCACACTAAATCCAATGGCGGCTTATTAGGCTCACCACTACCTAAGGTTTGTTTTCTTCGGAATCTAAGAGTAAGGATTACCGGGTAAGTCTCTCCTAACACTTAGTTGCTAACACTAGGTCACCCTAGGATAGATTTAACTCAAAAAACACTTAGGATTTCAACATTCTAACAGTCTAAGATTAGATCCATCGAACCAGGAAAATCACGGTTTGTTCTACCTAAACCACGGCCGTGGTTTGACAAGAACTGGCCGTGATTCCTAACAGAGGATACGTTCATACAAACAAGTCATCCAAAGATAAATCTAAGTCCATCCTATCATAGCCCTAGCCATAACCATCCTTTCCTTACCCTAGAACCACATCAATTTAGCCTACAACATTCATAATGGAAATCGAAACAAACAAATATAAAATCATAACATTCATTGCAAGATAATGAAGGAAAAGAGATGCACAAGTGAACTTTAAAACAAACCAAGCTGAAAATAGAATTAGAACAACTTACAACCCTTCCAAAGAAGGTTCAAAGGTTCACAAAACTCTAGAAATAGAATCCGGAAATCTTCACTACAAAAACTAGCAAGAATGGCAATGGTGTGTGTGTTCTCCTTCTCCTCTTCAATGGAACTCTTCTTCTTCTCTTTGACACTTTCCTTCCTAGAAAAACTTCTTATTGAGAGAATATATTTGTTAGAGAGAAATGGATAATGGATGAGCTGCTCCAAACTACTCCCAGCTGCCCCTCACAACCCATTAAGGACCACTTTTATAACAAACTTGCATGAGCTGGCCATGAGAGTCGTGGCACAGTTGTCACAAGAATCTGGCAAAAACCACGGTTGATTCCACGGCCGTGATCTGTCAAAGAACCGTGATTCTGTGCAGAAACTTTGCCTTGGATCATTAAGCTGTGATTTGGTGCATGGCTAGTGTTGGCAAGGTTCCATGAGCCTTCCTTAGCCTATAGCTTGTGCCCTAATGAGTCCGAGGGTGTGTCGTCTAGATGAACGATCCTCAAACGCATCGTTTTAGCTCCTTAATTTCCCGAATTACCTACAAAACACGCACAAGTCGTGTAGACATCTATCTTCGACAAAATACATGAATTGAGTGCAAAATGTCTCGAACCAATGCTAAACCATGCGTGAATGAGCGAGAATTCTATCTAAATGATTACCTAAAACTAACCCATAAATCGTGTTATCAAAATACCCCATACTTAAGGTTTGCTCGTCCCCGAGCAAATTCTCAACTATAGATTAAGAGATGACATGATTTATGTATGCAGAAAAATGGCAAAAATCTTTTTGGGTTTGTGCTTCTACTATTGGATCACCTTCAAAGTCATGTTTTATGGCTAAGGACAAGGAATCATGCATCAAACAAATGAAAGCATGGAAAGACAATTGTACTTAACTCAAAAGTATGCATGAAATGTAAAGATGAAGAAGTAAGAAGATCAAGAGTACATCCAATCTAAACTACTAAGTCTTACAAACATGCAAATAGGTCATAAGGTCTTGTGAGATAAAAGGGCCAAGAAATGTAGTGATTGGGTGGGGATTTCTAGGTTATGTGATGCTAATCCGGGAACGGAACTAACTTCACATCCTTGTCCTCGATCAACTTCCCCCAAGTGTACATTTTCCTCTATCTTTTATTTCTTTTCTTTTTCTTTGACTTATTTTTGAGACAATGGCATTGGTGTACAAGAGCCGAAAACTTGGTGATTATCCGTCCTCGGGTTTTTTTCTTAGTTTTCGAGGTGCATCCACACCGGGCACACATACCAAAGTTCGTTAGAACTATCGGTTCATTTGACTTTGGCAAGGCACCAACACCCGATTATGTGAAGTGTACCGAGTTACTTGTCATTTAAACCAATGTCCCCAAACTTATATTTTGGCTACACTTTCACAACAAATTCAGCATTTTACGCATGATATTCTTTTCATCAACAACTTCACCCCACACTTGCTTTTTGCACACATCAACACACTAGCATGCTCCTATTCCCGGATGGGTTAAAAGAGGTCAAATTTATCTCAATTGAGGTGCTCAAGCAATCATGATTAAGATGAGAAGTAGAGAAAGATTGAATTACCTCATTCATTCCTAGATGGTATGCAAGAACTATCATGTAATTTCGATTTTCACTACTCAATCCTTTCTAGGCAAACATCATGATCACAAATCATTCATAGAATTTCAAGAGAAGTAGTTCAAGTCCACATATGCATTTATCAATTCAACACATAAGGCCATTCATAGCCAATTCACAAGACAAGATTTCATCATTAGGATCATATCCAAGCCTAGAAAGCACAAAATTTTTTTTAAAATTTTCTGATTTTTATGGGATTTTCGTTTTAAGTATGTACAATGCAAGACATGTGCAAATATTAAACTATCCTAGATGCTCATCATGCAAACCCCACCCCATACTTAGAAACACATTGTCCCCAATGTGGTATTCAAGCAAAGAGAGTGAAAGAAGGTTCTCACAATGTAAAAGTGGTTTGCTATGGTGATCGGGATTTCTCAAATGAATTGATGTTGGATGATCCTATCAACCATGGTAGAGAGCTCTAAGCATCCATCAAAGCTTCGGAACCCGCGCTAGGCACCGCTAGCCGTCCAAGTCCCGCGTCCGCTCCACCCATAATTGGTGAGGGGCTCATCATCATCATTCATATGCCAAGAAAGGCTTCCAATGCTTACTCTAGCACACATACAAAGTAGACAAAACACACACAAAGAATAGAAAAATCTAAAAACGAAAACAAAACGAAAAAGAAAAACGTTACCAATGGGTTGCCTCCCACCAAGCGCTTCTTTAAGGTCATTAGCTTGACCAAACTCGGGGGAGTCTATTCAAGGTGAAGTGGGGCAATCATGTCCACCGGAGATCCCGGAATATACTTCTTCAAGCGGTGCCCATTCACTTTGAAATTCCCACAATGCTCCCCTCCTATCTCAATGGCTCCATGGGAAAAGATCTTCTTTACCACATATGGCCCGGTCCATCTTGATTTGAGCTTTCCGGGAAAGAGCCTTAGCCTTGAGTTGAAGAGAAGGACAAGATCTCCTTCATTCAACTCCTTGGGGATGATCTTCTTGTCATGCCATCTTTTGGTTCTTTCCTTGTAAATCCGGCCATTCTCATAAGCATCCAACCGGATCTCTTCAAGGGCGTTTAGATCAAGCAACCTCTTCTCTCCCGCCTCCTTGAGGTCAAAATTTAGCCACTTAATGGCCCAATAAGCTCTATGCTCCATTTCCACCGGAAGGTGGCAAGACTTGCCATAGACTAACTTGTAAGGAGTGGTGCCGATCGGTGTCTTGAAGGCGGTTCTATATGCCCACAATGCGTCATTGAGCTTCACAGCCCAATCCTTTCTAGTTCTAGACACCGTCTTCTCAAGGATGGCCTTTATCTCCCAGTTGGAGATCTCCACTTGGCCACTAGTTTGGGGATGGTAAGGTGTTGCCACCTTATAAGTCACCCCATACTTAGCCAAAAGCGCTCCAAAGTTCCTATTTGTGAAGTGCTTTCCTCCATCACTAATGATCACCCTTGGTGTTCCAAACCTAGGGAAGATCACCCGGTTGAAGAACCGCACCACCACCTTGGCATCATTTGTAGGAGAGGCGATTGCCTCCACCCATCTTGACACATAATCCACCGCCAATAGGATGAAGAGATTGCCACATAAGGAAGGGAATGGTCCCACGAAGTCCACACCCCACACATCAAAAATCTCCACTTCTTGGATGTTGTTCAAGGGCATTTCATTCCTTCTTGAGATGTTGCCCGTCCTTTGGCAAGCATCACATGCCGCTACAAAACCTTGCACATCCTTGAACAAGTTAGGCCAATAAAAACCGGATTGCAATACCTTTGCACACGTCTTGTGTGAGCTAGCATGGCCTCCACATGGTAAGGAGTGACAATGCCGGATCACACTCTCCACTTCATCTTCCGGTATGCATCTTCTAAACATCTCATCAGGGCCTTTCTTGAACAAGAGTGGCTCACTCCAATAGTAATGCCTCACATCATTGAAGAACTTCTTTCTTTGTGCATATGTCAATCCGGGAGGCACTTCCTCACACACTAAGTAATTCACAATGTCGGCATACCATGGCTCATTTCCTCTAGAAACTTGGAACAAGCATTCCTCCACCATTTGCAATTGCTCATCTCGGAATGAGTCATCAATTGGAATGTCATCTCTTCCAATCTCTAATAGAGGCAATCTACTAAGATGATCCGCCACGGAGTTCTCGGATCCCTTCTTATCTCGTATCTCTAAATCAAACTCTTGAAGAAGAAGGATCCACCGAATCAACCTTGGTTTGGCATCCTTCTTTGTAAGTAGATAACGGATCGCCGCATGATCCGTATAAACTATGACCTTCGCTCCAACAAGGTATGAGCGGAACTTCTCAAATGCATACACCACCGCCAACAACTCCTTATCGGTGGTGGCATAATTGAGTTGGGCATCATCTAGCGTCTTGCTAGCATAATAAATAGCATGAGTACGCCCATCTTTCCTTTGCACCAAAACAGCCCCTACGGCTACGTCGCTCGCATCGCACATGATCTCAAATGGTAGACTCCAATCCGGAGGTTGCATGATAGGTGCGGAGATCAAGGTGTTTTTCAACCAACAAAAAGCTTCAAGACAATCCTTGGAAAAGACAAAATCAACATCCTTCATTAGTAGGTTAGTGAGAGGCTTAGAAATTTTAGAGAAGTCTTGAATAAACCTCTGGTAAAAACCGGCATGCCCTAAGAAACTCCTTACCCCCTTCACCGAGGTAGGTGGTGGCAACTTCTCTATCGTTTCGATTTTGGCCCTATCAACCTCAATGCCACGGTTGGACACCAAGTGTCCTAACACAATGCCTTCACTTACCATGAAGTGGCATTTTTCCCAATTCAAGACAAGATTTGTCTCCTCACATCTTTGCAATACTAATGACAAGTTAGCCAAGCAATTATCAAAGGAAGAACCATAAACAGAGAAATCATCCATAAACACTTCCATGATATTTTCTATGTATTCCGAAAAGATAGCCATCATACACCTTTGGAAGGTGGCGGGTGCATTACACAACCCAAATGGCATTCTCCTATATGCAAAAGTACCCCATGGACATGTAAAGGTTGTTTTCTCTTGGTCATCGGGGTGGATAGGGATTTGGAAGAATCCACTATAGCCATCTAGATAGCAAAAATGAGAGTGTTGAGCTAACCTTTCTAGCATTTGGTCAATGAAAGGGAGAGGGAAGTGATCCTTCCTAGAGGCCATGTTCAATTTCCTATAATCAATGCACATCCTCCACCCGGTAACCGTCCTAGTCGGGATTAGTTCATTGTTCTCATTAGTCACTACAGTCATCCCACCCTTTTTAGGAACTACATGAACGGGACTAACCCACTTACTATCCGAGATAGGGTAGATAATTCCCACATCTAGCAATTTGATGATTTCCTTTTTGACTACCTCTTTCATTATAGGATTCAATCTCCTTTGATGTTCAATAGAGGGTTTGTGGTTATCTTCCATCATTATCTTATGCATGCACAAAGAAGGCTTAATGCCAACCAAATCATCAATAGTATAACCAATGGCTTTCCTATGCAATCTCAGTTCATGCAACAACTTAGCAAGTTCATCATCACTCAAGCATGCATTAACAATCACCGGATACGAAGAATTTTCACCAAGAAAAGCATACTTTAAATGAGAGGGGAGGGGTTTAAGTTCAAGTGAGGGAGGACCTTTATCGATTGGAGATGATCCAAACAATGTTGGATGAGATGAATTCAAAGCAAATGTAGCTCCTCCAAGGTTCCTAGAAGCTTGATCACTATCAAGAGCTGATCCAGGGAAAACCACGGCTGAAATCACGGGTTGCTCATCTTCCATGGCCGTGGTTCTTGCTAAGCTTGCTTCCCGGAGTTGTCCAGAAAGTTTGACGGCCGTGGAGTGTAAATCTCGACCGTGGAACTTGCAGCTATTCAACACCTCTTCGTGGCTTTCAAATCCAACTCTTGGCTCCTCTTCCAATGCTTCTAAGGCCTTGATTTCCTCATTGCAAGCCTCCTCAACACTTTCCTCCATCATAATTAAGGTGAGAACCTTCTCCAAGGGATCCTTGATCAAGATCGAGCTCACAACTTCTCTATACTCTTCTTGCTCGACTATGTTGAAGGCATCCTCATCAAGGGTTGGCCCCTTCATCATGGTGGACAACTTGAACTTGACGTTCTCTTCTCCTATGTTGAAGGAGAGAGTCCCGTTCTTGCAATCCACTAGGCATCCGGAGGTGTCTCGGAAAGGTCTTCCTAAGATGATGGGAACCGGATAGTCCGCCGGAATGTCCAAGACGACAAAGTCAATTGGCACATAGAATCCTCCTAATTGCACCGGAATGTCTTCTAGAATCCCAACCAGGTGAGTGATAGAACGGTCCGCCATATAGAGGGTCATCTTGACCGGCTTTGGCTCTCCTAGCCCGACTTTGTTGCAAAGTGCAAGCGGTATGATGCTTACACTCGCTCCAAGATCACAAAGGGCCTCGTACTTCACATCTCCCACTCCTATTGGGACGCAAAAGGAGCCCGGATCCCTTAGCTTGGGAGGCATCTCTTCCTTCATGGTTTGGATCAATTCCGAGGATCTCTTGGTCATTCTTATCTCCCCATACTCCTCCAACTTCCTTTTGTTGGAGAGTATTTCCTTCAAAAACTTGCCATATGTCGGCATTCCTAAAATGGCATCCATGAACGGAATGTTAATATGTAATTTGGACATTAGTTCAAGGAACTTACCAAAATGATTGTCCAAATGAGCTCTTGCTCTTGATTGTGGGAACGGTAGTGGTGGCTTGTATGGAGGCGGTGCCACATAGGTTGGCTCTACATCCTTGCTCTTGCCTCCATCTTCTTGCATTCTTCCCTCTTCTACCACTACTTTCTTTCCCTTAGCTTGGTCCTTCGGCAAAGGATCCTTCATACTCAACCCACTCCTTGTTGTGATAGCCAACACTTGACCTCTTGGGTTGTCTTCGGTTCTTCCGGGAAGCTTTCTTGGGTCTCTATGGGCTTCACCCGCCTTTTGGAACACTTGTGCTTCCAAGACTTTTTGAGCCTTAGAGATTGAGGTCACGGTGCTCTCAAGACCACTCAACCTTCCTAGCAATTGCTCAAACATTATTTCGGTTCTATCCTTGGGAGGTTGAGTGAAGCCGGGTGGAGGTTCTTGTGAAGCTCTTGGTGGTGGAGTTGAGCTTGTGGAAGCGGGAGGGTTCAAGGCTCCATCCGGGTTAGAGTAAGAAAATCCGGGATGGTTGTGGTTGGGCCGGTAATTGTTGAATTGCCGGTTGTTGTTAAAACTCCTTGGGCCTTGGTAATTGTTGAAGTTGCCCCTTCCCATATAATTCACATCCTCCTCCTTGGAAGACAAGTTGGCTTGTGGAAGCACTTGAGGATTTGCTTGGTTCTTCAAAGTTGTAGTACATAACTCCCTCAAGGACTTCAACTCATTGTTGATGGCGTCAAGCTTGAAACTGCTCATGGTGACTTCACTCACCTCATATGCTCTCGCCTTTCTCCCTTCACTCTTCCTATGGGAGTATTTCTCAATCACTAGAGCTTGCTTCTCCACAAACTCCCAAGCTTCATCTACATGCTTCTCCATAAATGTCCCACCGGAAAGAGATTGGAGCTTGAATTGGCTATCTTCATCAAGTCCCTTGAAGTAGATCTTCAATAGCTCAATTTTTGATATGCCATGGTGTGGACAATCAAGGAGAAGATCTTTGAACCTCTCCCAAGACTTGAATAAACTCTCTCTATCCTTCATCACGAAGGCATTGATCTTCCCTCTTAACTCGGTAGTCTTGGAAGGTGGGAAGAACTTAGTCAAAAACTCGGTTGTCATCTCCTCCCAAGTACCAACTCGCCCTTGTGGAATAGATTGATACCAAGCCAAAGCTTTGTCCTTAAGAGAGAAGGAGAAAGCCCTTAACTTATGGTTGTTGCTCTCCAATCTTGGCGGTCCAAGAGTCTCCATCAAAATCTCGTAGTTCATCAAATGTTGGTGAGGAGACTCTCCTTCCATCCCTCCAAATTGATTATGTCGGATCATTTGTAGAACTTGAGGGCGGAGCTCATAGTTGTGGGTCGCGGGATCTCCTAAGTTCACACCCGGTCGGTGTGCTCTTTGTTCCGGATCCATACGTCTCCCTAGGGTTTGTGGCTCCTCAATAGCAATGGGGACAACCCTAACATTAGCCGCCGGCTGCGGTTGTGGTGGAGGAGGTGGAGGTTGTCGGCGATTAAGCTCTCCTTGAACAAGGGCTTGCCTAATCTCCTCAATCTCCCTCCTAGTTTCCTCTTGCCTCTCATTGGAAAGTCTCCTTTCTTCCTCCAAGAGCTCATCTCTTAGCCTTATTTGCTCTAAGGCTTCATCCAACTCATCTTGGAGGTTTCTCCCGGCCATCTCTTTCTCTTTTCGGATGTTCTTGGATCTAGATCGAAGGGTTTTCTCCGGTTCGGGATCGAATGGAGCTAAATCCTTGCCACGAGATCTTCGCATACACCTAAAGAGTAATAGATGTCCTGAAAAGCAAAGACACAAACCAAAAAGAGATCAAAAGCAACAAGAAAGATCTACACTAGAAACAATCACAAAATAGACTCAATCTAGACCTAGTCCCCGGCAACGGCGCCAAAAACTTGTTACGCTAAGATTGTGTGATGCGCAATTGGGTTTTAAATTTATACTCGTTATATTTCTCCTAACTCCTAGCGAACCCGCAGTGTACGGGACGTTCGTAGTAGGGATAGTATTCCGAGGTCGAACACAAAGACTGAGTTGAAATTGACTCGAATTGTGATTGAGTTTAGTAAAGATCTAGGTTGAAAAGGAAGAAAGAAATAAGAAACGAAAATCTCAAATGTTTTTGGTTGGTTTTTGGTGATCAATCAAAGATCACAATACATGCAAGTAATCGATCAATTAAACTATAAACCAACACAAATAAACAACTAAACAAGATATAGATCAAAGAGAGAAAAAAGACGGATTCTAGGGATTGGAAGTTCCGGTTATGGCATAGGACTCAAGCTATCTATTCATTCTTGGATTGACTATGTTGGGGTTAAGTGTTCCTAGATTGGGATCAATTACCGGGTAGGTCTCATGATCCACTAGTCCATTCCCTAAGTCTCATTACCGGGTAAGTCTCTAAGAACCTAAGGGATGGAATTCTAATCGAACCGGACTTCTAACTTAAGATCCAACCTATCCTCACCGGGTAAGTCTCGGAAGGGCTAGTTTTAAGCTACTATCCAGCACACTAAATCCAATGGCAGCTTATTAGGCTCACCACTACCTAAGGTTTGTTTTCTTCGGAATCTAAGAGTAAGGATTACCGGGTAAGTCTCTCCTAACACTTAGTTGCTAACACTAGGTCACCCTAGGATAGATTTAACTCAAAAAACACTTAGGATTTCAACATTCTAACAGTCTAAGATTAGATCCATCGAACCAGGAAAATCACGGTTTGTTCTACCTAAACCACGGCCGTGGTTTGACAAGAACTGGCAGTGATTCCTAACAGAGGATACGTTCATACAAACAAGTCATCCAAAGATAAATCTAAGTCCATCCTATCATAGCCCTAGCCATAACCATCCTTTCCTTACCCTAGAACCACATCAATTTAGCCTACAACATTCATAATGGAAATCGAAACAAACATAAAATCATAACATTCATTGCAAGATAATGAAGGAAAAGAGATGCACAAGTGAACTTTAAAACAAACCAAGCTGAAAATAGAATTAGAACAACTTACAACCCTTCCAAAGAAGGTTCAAAGGTTCACAAAACTCTAGAAATAGAATCCGGAAATCTTCACTACAAAAACTAGCAAGAATGGCAATGGTGTGTGTGTTCTCCTTCTCCTCTTCAATGGAACTCTTCTTCTTCTCTTTGACACTTTCCTTCCTAGAAAAACTTCTTGTTGAGAGAATATATTTGTTAGAGAGAAATGGATAATGGATGAGCTGCTCCAAACTACTCCTAGCTGCCCCTCACAACCCATGAAGGACCACTTTTATAACAAACTTGCATGAGCTGGCCATGAGAGTCGTGGCACAGTTGTCACAAGAATCTGGCAAAAACCACGGTTGATTCCACGGCCGTGATCTGTCAGAGAACCGTGATTCTGTGCAGAAACTTTGCCTTGGATCATTAAGCTGTGATTTGGTGCATGGCTAGTGTTGGCAAGGTTCCATGAGCCTTCCTTAGCCTATAGCTTGTGCCCTAATGAGTCCGAGGGTGTGTTGTCTAGATGAACGATCCTCAAACGCATCGTTTTAGCTCCTTAATTTCCCGAATTACCTACAAAACACGCACAAGTCTGTGTAGACATCTATCTTCGACAAAATACATGAATTGAGTGCAAAATGTCTCGAACCAATGCTAAACCATGCGTGAATGAGCGAGAATTCTATCTAAATGATTACCTAAAACTAACCCATAAATCGTGTTATCAGAAACTAACAACACTGTCAATAAGATGATGGACGCTATGAAAGTTAATCAGGAGTTCGAAAACTCTGACTCTAACCTGGGGAAGAGGCAGGGGGAGGTGAAGACACGGTATCCTCCAAGTTGAAGGGAATGAAGAAGCATAAATTTAACTAATCTCCATGTTAGCTTTTATTTTCCGGAAATCCAGTGATCTCCTGGACTTATCCAATTTGAAGAGTCTTTCATTGTTTGTGGTTTGTTTTTTATTTAAGTTGTTGTGTCATAGAGTTTCCAGTAACGTACTACAGTACCATAGCCTTTATTTGAATTCCCACCCCGCATTGTAATATGGAGCTTTGTCTCCAAATTTTCCTTAGCAATGAACAAAGCGTGGGAAAGTTTTTATTTTCCTACTATGTTGAGTTTAGTTGTTGCTATGAATTACAAATCATCCTAGGAGTAAAGAGTAAGGACATAGAAGATTTTATTAGCCTTTACTGTTTTTATGAACCTTGCCTATGCTTGACTTACTTAAAGACAAATAATTACTATGATTTTGGTTTGCTTGATGAGTACATGTCTATACAGCGAGTTCAGGAGGTAAAAATGAACTTGCTGCTGATGGTTTTCAACCAAGAACCTGTTGCTTGCTGTTTGTTGTTCTACAGTAAAGTGACTAAGACCTTTGAGTTTTGCTAGAATGATAGTTATGTGTCAATACCAAATTTATCTTGTTGTATGATTGTTTTTGTGACCTGTCATCAACTGTTGTGTTCAGGAAGGAGTCTTTTGTGTATGAAAGCTAAAGTTTCTATGTTGAATGGTGAGTTGTTTGAGTTTATCTATTTGTTTGGAAAGCTTTTGGTTATCTGCGGATGTGTGTAGGAAGTACATTCTCCGGCAAGGAATCAATTGATCACTCGAAGGGGGACGTACATAGCCGGCAAGCCATTATTTTAAAGGGTCGGAGGTGTACGGGATCGTTGAGGCAAGGTGGAATGTTTATGTTGTCTATAGGTGTATGGGATCGTTGAGGCAAACCCTTTGGTGTCATCTGTACATGAACTACAGAGTTTATACTTCAAAAAACCAAATAGGATTTTTTAAAGATGTAAGAGTAGATCATGTTTTGATCAATTCTCACATGTTTCACTGTTTGTGCAGATTAATGATAGCTGAATGGCAAATTCAAATGACTAAGATGGTCAAGCAAGAGTTCACAAGCAAACACCTCCCTCTAAGGTGTAATGAAAAGGCTCATGATGGCAAAACAAATAGAACAAATTGGCCACTTCCAATCCTGAATATTGATCAACTAGTAAGAACAATGCCGATTTGGTTTGTAATCGAGGCAAATTTCGAATGTATGGATATCGATGTAGATAGACTCCAGATTAAGGTTTCTCAAGTTAAATATACGTGTATGTATTTCAGTCCTTTGTTCGTGTCATTATGTCAAAGAATAAATGATAATGGGGTGTTGATGAATCCGGTTAAATGAGAAAGTTTTATTTGGAAGAGTAAACCAACAGTTGTAGGGGAAGAGCGCCGAGGTTGTTCACAAAGTCACAATAATGCTACACAATTGAAAGGCTCAACAAAGGCTAAGAAAACCTCAAACATAACAGCAAACACCTCAGCGGATAGAAATCTATTAATTAAAGAAATCATGGGTGGAATAACGGGACGTGACTTTCCCCCTACACATACAAGAAATAAACGAAGATTGCATTCTGGAACTGTAGAGGTATAAAGAAAAAAAATATTTGGACTAATATGAATATAACTTGTAAGAATAAAAATATCCAAATGATCATGTTGGCGGAAACAAAAATAAAGGACGAACCTGAAGAAAGAGTTTGGAAGAGCGCCAGTTTTGACAGAATTTTTTTCATTCCGGCAGCAGGTTTTGCAGGTGGATTGTGCCTTCTTTGGAAAGATTACCAAATGAAGGGCGAAAGAATAGAAATATGTAAGTCATTGGATAGATATTTACTAGCAAAACACACAAATCAAAACACTAATTTCTAATCCATGATAGTGTTTATTTATGCACCCCCGAATGAGAAAAAATAAATAAATTTGGTCGCAACTCAACGATGAATTAAATAATATTCAACTTCCAATGGTAATTATCGGAGACTACAATGAGCTACTGATACCGTCTGATAAAATGGGAGGAGCATGCCCTGCTAATAATAAGTTTGATAGATTAACTCATTTTCCTAACAAACATAACCTCCAGGACTTCCCAACAAAAGGAAATAATTATACTTGGAAAAGGAAGAAAGAAGGTGATGACAATACTTACGAAAAATTAGATAGAATTATGTCCTCAATCGAGATCATACAGGAATACCCAAGGATTCATACTAGAAAGCATGTCTTTACAAATTCTTACCACTGTATGATTTCCTTCTATCTTCAAAACACTCAAGTCGTTGTCAAGAATAAACCGTTTAGATTTGAAACTATGTGGACGCAAAGACCAGATTGCGAGAATGTCATCAAACAAGCTTGGAGAACTCAATTTCCGGGAACACATATGTTTAATCTTGTAAAAAAGACAAATCTTGTTAAAACAAAAACTGAAACAGTGGAGCCGGGAAAAATTTGGTAATATTCATAGACAATTGTATAACGTAGATAAGGAACTAGAAGATCTTCAACAAAAGAACTTTGCAATTTTTGACCAAACTGTAAACGATAAAATAAACAGATTAAATAGGAAAAGAGACTGTTTAGTGGAATATCAAAACAAATTTTGGATGCAGCGATCTAAAACGACAAATCTGCGATTAGGAGATAAAAATACCAAATTCCACCATAGGAAAGCCACAGGTCAAAGAAATAAAAAAATCATAACGACAATAATTAAGACTAATGGGATGGTTTTAGCTAAAGAGGTTGATATCAATGAGGAATTTATTATTGAATTCAAGCTTCAGTTCAAAGCATCAATAATTGATACGAATAAACTTCATAGTCAATTACAAGTAATTAAACCAGAAATATCTGAAAGAGATAATATCAATCTGGAAGCACCTGTTACACCAAGTGAAATCAAGGAAGCCCTATTCTCGATAGGAAGCGACAAATCTCCGGGACCCGATGGGATGAATGCTGGTTTTTATCAAAAATATTGGCATATTGTAGGCCCGTCGGTCATTATGGTAGTTAAAAGTTTTTATCGAAATGGAAAAATTCTTAGACAATTTAACCATACTTCCATTGCATTGCTACCGAAAAACGATAACCCAACTACAACGTCAGACAATAGACCTATAAGTCTATTATCAACAGTCTACAAAATAATCGCTAAAATCCTTGCTAAAAGACTAAGCGTGGTTCTCCCTAAACTGATCCACCCATTACAAAGCGCTTTTGTTAAAAATAGAGCAATACATGACAATGTGCTTATTGCACATGAAAATTTTCATGGATTTAAATTAAAAAAAGGAAAGGAGGGGTATATGGCCATCAAACTAGACATGGAAAAAGCATATGACAAAGTCGAATGTGAATTCTTAAAAGCAGTATTACAAAAATTCGGGTTCGGGGAGAATTTTAGAAAGTGGATTCAAGAGTGTATCTCAACGAGCTCTGTTACAATTTTGATTAATGATTCACCCACTAACATTTTTTGTCAACAACGTGGCCTCCTCCAAGGTGACCCTCTTTCACCTCTGTTGTTTAACCTGTGTGCAGAGGTACTTTCTAGAAACATTCAGAAAATATCTGATGAAAATCCTAAATCGATTGGGTTTCCGATCACCAAAAATGGAACTAGAATACCTTTCTTGGCTTTTGCTGATGACATTATAATATTTACCAAAACAACTGCACAAGCCAGCAACAAAATTCTTTCAGTCCTACATACTATTGTACATTTCAGGATAAGTTATTAACTTTAATAAATCGGCTTTCCAAACTAATGTTAACATGGACCAAGGTACCAAAAGACGCATTCAGGCTCAACTGGGAATAAATAGTACTACCAACCTCGAACAATACCTCGGATGCCCTATTATTAATGGAAGGGTTAATAAAGAGATTTTCAACTCCGTAATTATGAAAACCAAACAACAACTAACAAGATGGAAGGCATCGACCCTATCTCAAGAAGGAAGGATAACATTAATTAAAGTCAATCTTAATGCCAAACCAAGTTACTAATGCAGGCCTTTATGTTACCTACAAGTATTCACAATGAACTAGACAAACTTAATAGACTTTTCTTTTGGAATAAAGGACCCAATTTTCACCCATTGATTAGTTGGGACAAAATATGTAAACCAAGATCATTAGGAGGAACCGGTATTAGAAAATCAGAGGATGTGAATAAAGCATTGCAAATGAAACTTCTGTGGAAAATAATGGTAGAACCGGAAAACATTTGGGTTAAATTTGTTAATAAAAAATACCTTAAAGGAAACTGTCTATGGAACTATCAATGTGGATCGAATGCCTCATGGCAATGGAAGAATTTAATTAAAATTAGAAAAGATCTAGATAAAGGACTCCGATGGAGAGTTGGGGATGGAAACACTATAAGATTCTGAAAGGATAAATGGCTAATGGAAAAACCACTCACTAAACTAGCAAATGATACAAATTTAGATAACCCGATGGAATGTGTTTCAAATTCATTAGTGATAAGACTTGGAATCATCAAATGTTAGACCAGCTAAACAAGATTTTGCCTAAAGATATTATCGATAGAATAAGAAAATATAACCTTTCTATTAATGATATCAAGGATAGACTATATTGGTCCGGGAACGAAGATGGATGGTATTCGACTAAATCAGCTATAAAATTAATCCAAAAATAAAAAATGGGAGTAACAATGGATGAAACTTGGATATGGAAAATGGATGTCATGCCGAAAATTAAAAACTTTATATGAAAATTAGCTTTAGACGGCCTCCCAACAAAATAGAACCTCGATAGACAAAAAGTCTCTATTGTTATGAATTGTGAACTATGCAACCATCACACAAAAAGCGCAAAGCACCTCTTTTTTTGGTGCCCCGCTTTGGAAATGGCTATTGACGATTGTAACATTACAACCATTTTAAAGAATTGTGGCATTGATAGTAAGGACATTACAAAGGCACTTGTTGACCTCAAAGAGAAATTGTCAACATCTGAGTTTAATCTACTAGTCACCATCTGGTGATACTTGTGGATGGCTAGGAATCAATTCATTTTCAACAAAACTAAAATCCCACAAAGTTTTAAAACACAAGCTTTAAACCAATTAGAGGTGTGGTACCAGGCGAATAAGAATCTTAAGAATATTAGTACATGAAGCAAAAAGGCGAGAAGAAAGAAGAAAATTTTGAAATGGGAAAGACCTGTAGAACGGAGTAATAAACTTAATTTTGATGCATCTCAGCGTGATACAAACCATTTCTCTTTTGGTTTTATCATCAGAGATCATTGTGCCGTTCCAATTGCAATGGGTAGCGGTATGTTAGCATGAAATATTGTGATATTTTAGGCACGTTTTCTAAGTGTATTTGATCCATATTGATAGTCATTGATTGAGCATTGATGCATCTGTGAGCTAGTTTGTCTATAATGTCAATATAGAGATCTACACAAGCTTTATGTTGATTATACGTAATTGAGAGCTATTTCCGAACGGAATTGAGCAAGGATGGAGTTTGATGGAACATGTCCATTAATTGAGGACATTCCTAGGAGCTAAGGGAGTGCCAACTTGAAGGATGCACGAGACTAAGGAAGAATCACGTTCTAGCCCTAAACCACGCTCTAAAATACGGCCGTACTACATTCCACGTTCAAGTCCACGGCCGTGGAACCATGGCAAGGGAAGCGTGGTTCATTCCAGCAACTTCTACGGCCGTGGAGGAGTTGTGTCAAGCCGTGTTGATTTCCACGCTCTAAATTACGGCCATGGAACCCTTCCACGACCGTGATCTTGGCGATCTTTTTCGCCACACTTTAAGCCACGATCTCCTACACAATTGGGCCGGGCCGATATTTATCTTACACTATAAAAGGACGGACGAGGAGAGATTCCGTCACCTTCGCTTACGCATAGACGCATCTTACGCTTGCGCTTGGAATTGCCCTAATTTCGCATTTGGCGGAGATTGTGTTTGAGAGATTTTTGCGCTTTGTCATTGGGATTTTCGGATTGACGGAAGATCGAAGATTGGGAATATTGTTCGCAAGAAGATTTCGCTTCTTGCTTAGGTTTGATTTAGAAGACGGATTGACATCCCGTTCTTCCTTCTTATCTAAGATTTGTGTTTGTGTTATTCTGAATCTAGTGACAGTTATTGTTCTTGATTGTGACTTTGAGATTGATTTGAAAGTTATTGAAGGTTTTCGGAAGTTTTCATCTTTCATTCTTTTAAACCTTGAATTTGATATCAATATGACTATTGTTGGCTAAAAACCCTTAACAATTCTAAGGTGAAGGGTTGATAGTTGTGGCTTAGATGATGATAGATCGATTGTAAATAGATTGGACCCTGAGAGTTAGAGAGAATCGATGACAACCCTAATCCACGGTCTGTTCTTGAGCTTCCACGGCCGTGGAACTCAAGAACTAGCCGTAATTTTGTATTAAGTTACGGACTTGCTTTTACTTTAATCCAAAGTTAAAGGTTTGCTTTAACTTAGTCTTGGCTTGCCTTTTCTAGGTGGTAGTGAAGCCTCAACAACCTCTACCTCGATTGTGAGTGTCACAACCTTAATCGGTTTAGTTAGTCTTAATCCTTGGTTTACAAGTTTGGGTATTTGACGTTAATTCTTACCTTTAGAACCTTTCTATACTGAAGCTTCAACAACCTTTATAGAGAGTGTCTTTTAGGTGAGTCATATAAGGTTTTTGGAACTTCACCGTACGATTACCTTACATTAGTATACCTTTGCATACCTCAACTCTGTCTTTATATCTTTAGTATATCTTGAATCGATTGCCACAGCTGGATATCTGGATCTTTAGGATTGTTGTTTTCCCAATACTTGAAAAGCTTCTTACATTTACTCGCTTGATAACCAGAAATTGAATTTGTTCCCCCCAAATCCCTGTGTTCGATACTCTGGAATTCTTGCTCAACTATATCGATCCGTACACTGCGGGTTCACTTGCTTAATTTCAGTTTTATAAATTTAAAGCTTGATTGCACGCACGCTAAGTGGCGAACAAGTTTTTGGCGCCGTTGCCGGAGATTTGGTCTAGGCCGAATTCGGTTTTCGGTTGTCAAGCTTGGGAGTTTCTCCCTTGTTATTTGATATCTCTTTGAGTGCATGCGCAGGTCTTGGAACACCGAGGATCTCTTACCTCTTGATCAAGAGCTTGAGAGGACTTTGAGGCAAAAGCGTAAGGAAAAGAAAATGGCTGAAGAACACGAACGTGATCTTCAATCGGAGCTAGCGGAGAAAGAAGCTCAACTCCTATCGAGTGAGAAGACGCGTAGAGAAGAAACGGATCGTCATCAAATGAAGGTTGATGATCTAACTGATATGATGTTCCAAATGAGGATTGAGATAAACAACCTCAAGGAGAAAAAGAAAAGGAGGAGACCGGGAAGATCGGTTAGAGCCAACTCATCTAATGATGATAGCGACTCCTCCATGCCACCTCTAGAGGAAATTGATCCAACGATCAATGTGAATCCATTCCATCCACGGGCAGCTACTAATCGTCATGTTCCACCTAGGAATGCTAGGATCGAACGTGTGGATGAGGAGCCAAGAACTCTTGGCCAAAGAATGGATCCAACGCAGCAACCACGCCGTTCAGGTGTGAACTTTGATGCTGATGATGTACAAGGGTTTAGCTTCAACCCTCAAGTTATTACTCTTGTTCGCCAAAACCAATTTGGCGGGACCAGCGCTGAATCTCCACACCAACACTTGCAAAACTTTGAGTGTATGATGGAAACAATGAGGCCGAAGAACGCAACTACCAACAACTATAAGCTCAAGCCTTTCTTCTTCTCCTTGAAGGGGAAAGCATTGTCTTGGTACCAAGCTCTTCCTAGTGGGAAGCTAGACACATGGGAAGACCTTTCCGCGGAGTTCCTCACTAAGTTCTTTCCGCCATCCAAAACGGCGGAACTTAGAGGTAAGATTAATGCATTTTCCATGAGATCTAACGAAAGTTTGTTTCAATCTTGGGAAAGGTTTCAGGATTTGCTCTTGGATTGTCCTCATCATGGCATATCCAAGCTTGCATTGCTAGAAATATACTATAAGGGGCTGGATGTGGAGACACAATTCAAGCTCCAATCCCTCTCATGTGGTACATTCATGGACATGAGAGAAGATGACGCTTGGGACTTCATTGAGAAGCAAGCAAGGGTCATAGAGAAGTATTCTCACCGGAAGGTAGAGGGAAATCGTGTGGAGCAAGGAGCAAAGCTCACACATGAAGCTCAAAATCAAAATTTCTCCCTTAACAATGAGATCAAAGAGTTGAAGGAGGCTATCAAGACCAACTTTCCAAAGCAACAAGGAAAGGATGTTGACTACTTGGGCAACAACAACAATGGTGGTGAGAATACAAACCGCAACAACAATAACCGGAACAACAACCGGAATAATTGGAATGGCAACAACAACAACCGGAACAATAATTGGAACAACAATAGGGGTTCAAACAACAACAATTGGCGCTCCAATCAATAAAACTCCGGTAACTCTTACCCTTCCAATTCGAATTCACTAACTCCACCTTCCTCTTCCTCTACTCCTTTGAAAAGCCAGGGCAAACATCTAGTGGAGGAAACGCTTCGGGGAAGGAGAAGCCCGATCCTATGTTGGAAATGATTTTGGGAAAGCTTCAAGGTTTGGAGAACCGCATCATTAAGGTTGATGATCAAATGTCTAAGGTTGATAAAGCCCAAAAGGTTTTAAAAAACCAAATGTTCAGCCAAGCGGAGGAAGTTCCTAGGAATCAAGGGAAACTTCCAGGAAAAACGGAGGACAACCCTAAGGGAAGGGTGATGGCAATCACAACTAGGAGCGGAGTGACTACCACCAATCCGCAACCTAAGTTTGTTGAAGTCTCCGTTGAGAAAGACAAGGAGAAGGGGAAGGAGAAGGAAGATGTCTACGTTCCTCCTCCGGCTTACAAACCTCCCCTACCATTCATCAATCTAGAGCGAGAGCACGCCTAGATAAACAATTTGGTAAGTTTATAGAACTCATGAGCAAGCTGCATATTAATATACCTTTCATTGATGCTATTGTAGGTATGCCGGCTTATGGCAAGTTCTTAAAGGAAATCCTCTCTAACAAGAGAAAGTTGGAGGATTTTGGAGAGGTTAAGATGAGTTCGGATTCTTCGGATCTCATCAAGACCATGAAGGAGAAAATGCCCCCAAAGCTAAAGGATCCGGGGTCATTTTGCATTCCCATAGGAGTGGGAGATGTCACATATGATGCGTTATGTGACTTGGGAGCAAGTGTGAGCATCATACCACTTGCATTATGTAGGAAGATCGGTTTAGGCGACCCTAAACCGGTGAAGATGACGTTGTACATGGCGGATTGATTTATCACTCGTCCCGTCGGTATTGTAGAGGACGTCCCAGTCAAGCTAGGTAAATTCTTTGTTCCCGTTGATTTTGTTGTGCTTGACATTCCTGCAGATAGTCCGGTCCCGATCATACTCGGAAGACCGTTTCTTGCAACTTCCGGCTGCATAGTCGATTGCAAGAATGCTAGACTCGCCTTTGACATAAGAGAGGAGAAGGTAGAGTTCGTTCTTTCCACTCTAGTGAAGGAGTCAATCTTTGAAGAGGATATATTCAATATCCAAGATGAAGAGGGGTTGTCTAGAGAGGAGGTAAGTGCTATTCTCTTAAAAGATCCTTTACAAAAGGTTATTACTATGAGTCTAACGAGTGTAGGGGAAGAAGAGGAGTGCAATGAGGCAATTGAAGCCTTAGAAGCACAAGAGGAAGTATGTGAAGAGGAGTTTGAGAAACTCCACGACGAGGCAGAAAACGTGAGAATCCACGGCCATACACTATATTCCACGGCCGTGGATTTCACAAACCAAAGCGTGGCTCACTCCAGAGGGTTACACGGTCGTGGAGGAAACAGAGCAACCGTATTTCCCTTCCACGCCCTAAACCACGGCCGTGGAGGATGCAGGGAAACCGTGATTCAGGCCGTGGAAGAGGGTGATCATGCCACTTCTTCAACTTCTTTTGATTTTTCTCCTACACCTTCTACTTCCTTAGACACTTCTAAGGAAGCATTGGATGCTCCTCAAAAACCATTGGAAGCTCCGAATGCGATGGAACTAAAGCCACTTCCTACTCATCTAAGGTACGCTTTTCTAGGACCTAACCCTACTTATCCAGTTATTGTTAGTTCCGATTTAACCATAGATGAACATAGTAAGCTTATGGTTGTCCTTAGGAAACATAGGAAAGCTTTAGGATATACTATAGATTACTTAGTAGGAATCAAACCTTCCCTATGCATGCACAAAATATTAATGGAAGAGGACTTTAGGACTTCAAGACAACCTCAAAGGCGGTTGAATCCGACCATGAAGGAGGTTGTCAAGAAGGAAATTCTTAAACTTCTTGATGCAGGTATCATCTACCCTATCTCCGATAGCAAGTGGGTGAGTCCGGTTCAAGTAGTTCCGAAGAAGGGAGGAATGACGTTCATCACCAACAAGAACAACGAACTCATTCCTACCCGAACCGTAACGGGATGGCGGATGTGCATAGACTACCGCAAGCTTAACAACGCGACGAGGAAGGATCACTTCCCACTACCCTTCATCGATCAAATGCTTGAAAGGTTAGCGCAACATTCGCACTTTTGCTATCTTGACGGTTATAGTGGTTTCTTTCAGATTCCGATACACCCGGATGATCAGGAGAATACCACATTCACGTGCCCATGGGGTACGTTCGCTTATAGGAGAATGCCGTTCGGGATTTGCAACGCCCCAGCCACCTTTCAAAGGTGCATGATGGCCATCTTCTCCAAATACATTGAGGAAATCATGGAGGTTTTCATGGATGACTTCTCCGTATACGGTTCCTCTTTTGACAATTGCCTTTCTAACCTTGCTCTTGTTTTACAAAGGTGTGAAGACACTAACCTAGTTCTTAATTGGGAGAAGTGTCAATTTATGGTAAAAGAAGGAATTGTATTAGGACACCTAATCTCTAGTAGAGGGATAGAGGTGGATAAGGCGAAAATAGAGACTATAGAGAAGCTTCCTCCCCCAACTTCGGTGAAAGGGATAAAAAGTTTTCTAGGACATGCCGGATTTTATAGACGCTTCATAAAAGACTTCTCTAAAATATCAAAACCGCTAACTAATCTATTGATGAAGGATGCAGTTTTTGAATTTTCGCAGGAATGCTTGGATGCGTTTAACATGATCCGAGAAGCTCTAATTTCAGCACCTATTATCCAACCTCCGGATTGGACTCTTCCCTTTGAGGTTATGTGCGATGCTAGTGACGTAGCTATAGGAGCTGTTCTTGGACAACGAAAGGAAGGGTGAACCCATGCCATATACTATGCTAGCAAGACGCTAGATGAAGCACAGCTCAACTACGCCACTACGGAAAAGGAATTTATAGCCATTGTTTATGCTATTGACAAGTTTCGCTCTTATCTTGTAGGTGCAAAGGTGATTGTCTACACGGATCATGTTGCGATCCGGTACCTCCTTGCAAAGAAGGATGCGAAGCCAAGGCTAATTAGATGGATTCTTCTCCTACAAGAATTCAATCTAGAGATCCGCGACAAGAAGGGTTCGGAAAATTCTGTTGCAGATCATTTGAGTCGCCTAACACATCTAGAGGACGACCACTTACCTATAGATGACTCCTTCCCGGACGAACACCTACACATTATTGAGGAGTGCATCGATGTGATCTCCAAAGGTAACGAACCATGGTTTGCTGATTTTGTTAACTATTTGGTTTGTCAGGAGATACCGCCCGGATTATCCTACGCACAAAGGAAGAAGTTCTTTAAGGATGTCCGGGAATACTTTTGGAATGAACCTCTCCTCTTTAAGAGAGGTCCGGATGGCATCATTCGGCGATGTGTACCGGAAGATGAGATGCAAAGTGTCATCCGCCATTGTCATTCACTACCTTGTGGAGGACACGCTAGTTCGAACAAGACTAGCGCTAAGGTATTGCAATCTGGATTCTTTTGGCCTACTTTATTTAGAGATGTGCAATCCTTTGTTTCCTGCTGCGATGCTTGTCAAAGAACAGGAAATATCTCTAGGAGGAATGAGATGCCCCTCAATAACATCCAAGAGATGGAGATTTTTGACGTTTGGGGAGTTGATTTTATGAGGCCGTTTCCATCATCTTGTGGAAACCAATACATACTCTTGGCGGTGGATTACGTTTTTAGATGGGTGGAAGCAATTGCCTCTCCCACCAATGACGCCATGGTGGTGGTTAAGTTCTTTAACAAGACCATCTTTCCACGATTTGGGACACCAAGGACTATCATTAGTGATGGAGGTTCTCACTTCATTGCCCGGCGCTTTGAAGCTCTTCTAGCTAAGTATGGGGTTACTCACAAGATCGCCACCCCTTATCATCCACAAACTAGTGGACAAGTTGAGATCTCAAATCGGGAGATCAAGGGAATCCTAGAGAAGACGGTTTCAAGGACTAGAAAGGATTGGTCCTTGAAGCTTGATGATGCATTATGGGCGTACCGGACTGCGTACAAGACTTCCATTGGAACCACACCATACAACCTTGTGTATGGGAAGTCTTGTCACTTACCGGTAGAGTTGGAGCACAAGGCGTTTTGGGCTATCAAATGGTTAAATTTCAGCATGAAGGAAGCGGGAGAGAAGCATCTCTTGAACCTTAATGAGCTTGAAGAACTCCGCTTGAACGCCTATGAGAACGCCAAGATTTATTAGGAGAGAGCAAAGCGTTGGCATGATAAGCATATCATTCCAAAGGATTTCAAAGAAGGAGATCAAGTTCTCCTCTTCAATTCAAGGCTTCGTCTCTTTCCAGGTAAGCTTAAATCTCGTTGGACCGGACCTTTTCTAATCAAACGTATTTCCCCCATGGTGCAGTTGAAGTATGGGGTGAAGCGGGCGGAAGCTTTAAGGTGAACGGTCAACGACTCAAGAAGTATGCGCCGGAACTCCAAGCTGAAGAGTTCGCGCCCACCGCACTCGAATAAGTGCGAGTTTGGTCTAGCTACGGACCTTAAACAAAGCGCTTCTTGGGAGGCAACCCAAGGTATTGCATTTACGTTTTTATTTTCGATTCATAGTTTAGCTTAGTTTAGACATTTTTGCTTTGTTTTGCCTTCGATTCCTTCCGGTATGTTCGTGTTTTTGGATGTAGGAACAGTGGAAAAGGAAAGGGGAAGAATAATTTTGAAGAAAAGTGACGAAACTTGGACTTTGGAGCATTACAGAGAGTTTCACGGCCTAAACCACGGCCGTGACAGCTATAGTGACCGTAATTTCCAAAAGCCTTTGAAAAATCACCAAAACCACGGTTCCGTACATTTCCACGGCCTTGGAACACCCGGACAGACCGTGGTTTTCAAAAATTTTGCCGGCCACTATATAAACCACGTTCTTCACAAAAACACACCACAAAACCCATTTTCCACGCCCTCTTTGCCGAAATCACGCCTATACCCTCAATTCTCCATTCGTTAATCGTTTTCAACGATTCTTTGACCCAAACTGAAGCTCATCCGATCACCAACGAGATCCAAGCGACAAATCGAGCGGCAAATCACCAAGGAATGCAGAATTCGGATTTTAAAATCCGAAACATAGGTTTTTTTCGCTCTTCTCTATCTTTGTCAATTCGGGTTCGTTTTTGCTAGAAATTATAGGAGAACTGATTGAAATTGGAAGGAATTAGACTAGGACTGCCTGATTGCTGAGTTTGGGTGTTGTTTGCTGAACTTTGAGAAAAAGCGAGACGAACCACGGTCTCTGTCAATTCCACGGCCGTGGAACACCAAGAACAGACCGTGGTTTTGAACAGTAATGGATTTTGTGAAGAGAGTTTCTGGGATGATTAAGGAGAAGAAAAATGAGCAGGATAAGAACAAAAAGAGGAAGCGTAACCTGTTCGCTCAAAAGGGTGTGCGTCAAAGTCTTAATATTTATATCTAGAACTCAAAAGCAAAGCGAACCCGCAGTGTACGGATCAGCTGTAGAAAGGTAAGAATTCCAGAGTCGAACTCAGGGATTTGGTGAGAAAAGTTCCAATTTCAATTATCTAGCGAAAGTATAAAAGCTTTTGTGATATGATAAAGAGAGAAATGATTCCAAGGATTCAAGTATCCGATTTAGGCTTTCGATTCAAGACACTTTTATAGATATAGGACAGAATTTATATTGCCAAGATTAAATGTTCAAAGGTAGGATTCGTACGATGAAGTTCCAAAACCTATATGACTAATCTATAGGTTCTCTCTATAAGGGTTGTTGAGGCTGCATTATAGAAAGATCTAAAGACAAGTATTATGTTCAAACTAGCTATCTAAAACTCCAGGATATGACTCTCCAAAGTATGAATAGAAAGCACACTTAAAATCTTAATAAAGGATGTTGAGTCTCTTTATTACCCAAATCTTGCAATTTTAATCCATTAAATGTAGAAACAGGTTTGAATTGCATTCGAACATTCAATTAGAGGGTAAAAAGGTTAATCAAGATTGGGATTTAGGAAGGACTAGTTTTGATTAAAGATTAATTCAATTAAAGTTCGTCAGAGGAATAAATCGCCCTGTTCATAAGAAAAATCGGCCGATTTTCCTCAAGAACAGCATGATTTTCCTGTTGTCGCAAAACTAAGATTTAAATTCTCAGGGTCCTAATGTTTGAATGAGTTCAGTCTATCATCATCTAAGCCTTAATCATCAACTATTCTCCCCAGAATCACAAGGTTTTTAGCCAACCATTTTCAAAATCGAATCAAATTAATTATTTAAGAAGATATCGCAAAGAAACCAAATCTTGAATGAAAAATTCTATAACTCTTAAATCTGTAAAACAATCGTCAAATCTGTTCAATGTATCTCTCAACAACTTAATTTCGTGTTCATAAACCACAAACAAGACAATGGAATAAAGAAATCTCACAATCGAAGATCAAGAATGACTTTCCGGCAAAAGCTCTTCAATCTCTCTCCAAGAATCGTTGATTTCTTCCAAATGTGTAAAGATTTCGTGTTGCCAACCCCCCGTCTTCGTTCCTAGGGTTTTCCTCTATACTTTCTTGCAGATGGGCCGTTTGGCAAAACTCCCCTCTAGCCCAAATTAATTGGGCTTTATGTCGTCTTTTCATTTGGCCGAATCGTGAAGAAAATCGACCCAGTCGATTTTAGTGAAAAACCGTTCGATTTTTAGGTATAAAAATCGTCCGATTTTTATATGCATTAGCACGATTTTCTTCAACAGAAAGTGCTCTTCCTTCAGTTCGTCTTCTATGCTTCTCCTTTGCAATCCCTTAGCCCTTTGTGATCCTCCTAAGACTCCTTTAGCTTTCTTAACATCCTTAGATGCTTCTTGCTCCATTTTTGCTTCCAATTCAGCTCTATTTACCAGCGATTCATCAAAATCTCGTGTAGACCTCTATTTCCGACAATTGATTGAATAGAACATAAAAGTTATGCAAAATCCCTCTAAATGCAAGGTAAATAGAGATAATGTGCTGCAATATGCATGAATATGATGATACATAATTCATGTCATCATAACCCCTCTTCCTCTTCATCCTCTAGAGCACCACCACCTTCCTCCCCTTCACCTCCATCATCACCTTCATCACCCGCACCTCCTAGCCCTAGGGTACCTACCATTCACGAGGATCATCTCGATGCATTAGAGAGGATCCACAAGAGGGCTATTATCGGACCTAGGTACCTATTGTTGGAGGATCTAGCTCCTCTTCACATAGTAGATGACCTTACTTGGCTTTTGGATAGAGCCGGTCTTATCGTCTTCTCGGCTATCCGAGAGGACGCTTATGAGGAGATCACGAGAGAGGTTGTGACGTCTTTTGAGCACAGCCACGTTGATAGGACAGTTTCTTTCCGTCTGATGGAAAGGAACTATGATTTCTCCATCCGGGAGTTCGGGACCTTCTTTGGGTTCCAAGAGACCTTCAATGGTCGTTTTCTAGCGGCGTTTACGCCAAAGATTTTTGGGAGGAGGTTGCTATGATTTACGCCAGCGAGGACCGCTGGCAACCAGCTGATACCAAGGCTAAGTTGATGTATCACTTAATTGTTCACCGTGTTCTTTCTGAGTGTCTCTTCCCTAGGACGGAGACACCTCAGAAGATCAAGACGGATGAGCTCTTTCTGTTGTACTCCATGCTGCATGGGCGCCCTGCTGACTGCGCCACCCTCTTAGCTGCTACCATGAGCAAGCTAAAGAACAAGAGGGCAGGCAACATTGGATATGGTGGGATAGTCACCCACCTTGCTAGGATGTTAGGGGTGGATTTTTCTGCATGTACACATATTCCCGCCGTACCCCTAGGACTCCAGGCCTTCATGACTAGAGGTCTTATCTTCCCTACCCATAGAGGTCCACCTTATGCAGCTATGCCTTGGGAGAGCAGGACGGGGAGGGGCATTGAGTGGCTCCCGGAGTACTCCACTATGGCTGGACGCCATAATTGGAAGGCGATGTTCGTAGCTATGCATGCGAACAGGATTGCAGCTCCTCCATATGTCCTACCACCGCCCGTAGTTGAAGAGGAGGAGATGAGAGATCAGTATGAGGGAGGAGGAGGAGCATAGCAGGAGTTTGGCACGTTTCCGGATCAGCCGGATGCGGCCCCTGACATGCCCAGACGTTCTCCATGTCCAGCCAGAGTTTCAGGTTCATCTTCTCGCCGCGCCAGCATGAGTGAGAGACCCACTTGGATGGAGACACCTCCTGCATGGTACGGAGCTCCACCTCCATGGTCCGCACAGCAGCCACCGCCACCAGCACCAGCACCGTCAAATGCACCGGGGTGGTACAGTCAGGCTCCGGGATGGTATGAGCAGATGCCAGAGTGGGCTACTAGCCTTTTTGATAGAGTGGGAGCATTGGAGATTCGAGCCGATGCTAGAGATGGACGCATGGACGACCTCGACCATATGATGAGAGACGTCTACCGCCAGCAGTTTGGGCGGTACTACGATCCTAGCTTCTCTTCATTCCCGCCTCCACCTCCACCGCAATGATGATTTGCATGACCGACAGTTTTAGCCGCTCCACCACCATTTTGTGAGTTTCTTTTTCTTTCTTTTTCTTTCTTCCTTTTCTTCTTTTCTTTCTTCTATTTGAACATTAGGGACAATGTTTGTTCCAAGTATGGGGTGGGGTGTGACTAAAAGTTTGTAATAACTCTTACTCACTATGATTGCTTCTATGGAGACTATCTTGCATGTTCACTATATTGTTACACGTTTCATTATTGCATTGCATGAAAAAGAGTTTGAAAAACCCATAAAAATTGAAAAATTTTGAAAATTTTGTGCTTCTAAGGATAGAGAGGATTTCTATGATAATCGCTACTTGTGAATTGAGTTTGATGACAATTGCATGCTTAAACGAATAGTGAATTGAAAAGAAATTGAATGAGTTGATTATACCTCTTTTGCAAGTTTCATAATGTGATGAATGTTACTTAAATCATGTTGAGGAATTGAAGTTGAAATCACACTATAAGTTCTTATGCTTCTTGTTGAGATGATTAAGGCAATTCGATTTTTCTTTCTTCTTTCTTTGATTATTTAGCCCCTCATTGAAATATTGACCTCCTTTATCTATCCGGGAATTTGGAGAAGTTGAATGAAAAAGGCATGTATGATGTGGGAGGGCCATGAAAGCAATACTTTGCATTCAAAGGAATAGAAAGAAATTATAGGTTTGGGGAAGTCAATCATGACGATGAGTAACTCGGCACCATTCACATAGCCGGGTGTTTGTGTCTTGCCAAAGTCGGATTGAGCGATATTCCTAGCGGATTATGGTATGTGCGCTAAGGGTTTGAGGCATCTCATAAAAATTGAGAAACGCCAATCTCCTAGGCTTCGGTTTTTGTGCACCTCTATCCATAACTCCAAAAGTAAAGTCGAAAAATGAAAAGAAGAGAGCGAAGCTCTAAGTTGAAGGTGTTGCGGAAACCGCAAGAGAAGAAGAAAGAGTAGTTATCCACTTTCCCGGATTCATGCACCACATTTCTTAAAGTTTCCTTCCCTTTCCACATTCTAGACCTTTTTCTTTAAAAGTCCTTAAGATCAAAAGAATGTTATATGACTTGGTGATTTAAATTGAAGTTTCTTATGATTGATTTTGATAATGTTTGAAGGTTATGATGTTTGTATGGAAGTTTGATTGATTCATGATTTTTCTTTACTCTTTACTCTTTGATTAAGTGTATGAAAGTCTTATAAACGAATGAAGCAAGATTTGAGAATGATCTATTGATTAGAAGGCACATTCATCCAAAAGAAGTTTGCTTTGAGAAGGTACACATATTTCATCCTAACTTTTGTTTTAAAGCTTTTGAAAGACCTTGCTTAGGGACAAGCAAGTGGCAAGTATGGGGTTATTTGTTAGCATGAAATATTGTGATATTTTAGGCACGTTTTCTAAGTGTATTTGATCCATATTGATAGTCATTGATTGAGCATTGATGCATTTGTGAGCTATTTTGTCTATAATGTCGATATAGAGATCTACACAAGCTTTATGTTGATTATAGGTAATTGAGAGCTATTTCCGAACGGAATTGAGCAAGGATGGAGTTTGATGGAACATGTCCATGAATTGAGGACATTCCTAGGAGCTAAGGGAGTGTCAACTTGAAGGATGTACGAGACTAAGGAAGAATCACGTTCTAGCCCTAAACCACGCTCTAAAATACGGCCGTACTACATTCCACGTTCAAGTCCACGGCCGTGGAACCATGGCAAGGGAAGTGTGGTTCATTCCAGCAACTTCTACGGCCGTGGAGGAGTTGTGTCAAGCCGTGTTGATTTCCACGCTCTAAATTACGGCCGTGGAACCCTTCCACGACCGTGATCTTGGCGATCTTTTTCGCCACACTTTAAGCCACGATCTCCTAAGCAATTGGGCCGGGCCGATATTTTATCTTACACTATAAAGGACGGACGAGGAGAGATTCCGTCACCTTCGCTTACGCATAGACGCATCTTACGCTTGCACTTGGAATTGCCCTAATTTCGCATTTGGCGGAGATTGTGTTTGAGAGATTTTTGCGCTTTGTCATTGGGATTTCCGGATTGACGGAAGATCAAAGATTGGGAATATTGTTCGCAAGAAGATTTCGCTTCTTGCTTAGGTTTGATTTAGAAGACGGATTGACATCCCGTTCTTCCTTCTTATCTAAGATTTGTGTTTGTGTTATTCTGAATCTAGTGACGGTTATTGTTCTTGATTGTGACTTTGAGATTGCTTTGAAAGTTATTGAAGGTTTTCGGAAGTTTTCATCTTTCATTCTTTTAAACCTTGAATTTGATATCAATATGACTATTGTTGGCTAAAAACCCTTAACAATTCTAAGGTGAAGGGTTGATAGTTGTGGCTTAGATGATGATAGATCGATTGTAAATAGATTGGACCTTGAGAGTTAGAGAGAATCGATGACATCCCTAATCCATGGTCTGTTCTTGAGCTTCCACGGCCGTGGAACTCAAGAACTAGCCGTAATTTTTTATTAAGTTACGGACTTGCTTTTACTTTAATCCAAAGTTAAAGATTTGCTTTAATTTAGTCTTGGCTTGCCTTTTCTAGGTGGTAGTGAAGCCTCAACAACCTCTACCTCGATTGTGAGTGTCACAACCTTAATCGGTTTAGTTAGTCTTGATCCTTGGATTACAAGTTTGGGTATTTGACGTTAATTCTTACCTTTAGAACCTTTCTATACTGAAGCCTCAACAACCTTTATAGAGAGTGTCTTTTAGGTGAGTCATATAAGGTTTTTGGAACTTCACCGTACGATTACCTTACATTAGTATACCTTTGCATACCTCAACTCTGTCTTTATATCTTTAGTATATCTTGAATCGATTGCCACAGCTGGATATCTAGATCTTTAGGATTGTTGTTTTCCCAATACTTGAAAAGCTTCTTACATTTACTCGCTTGATAACCAGAAATTGAATTTGTTCCCCCCAAATCCTTGTGTTCGATACTCTGGAATTCTTGCTCAACTATATCGATCCGTACACTGCGGGTTCGCTTACTTAATTTCAGTTTTATAAATTTAAAGCTTGATTGCACGCACGCTAAGTGGCGAACACGGTACATGTAACGCAGAGTCTGTGTTGGAAGCAGAAGCAATTGCGTTACGAATGGGCCTACAAAAGGCAAGAGAGAAAGGTTTTCCAATGATCGATATTGAGGGGGCTAATTTGGTTCTAATCAACTCGGTTAAGCAAATTTGGAAACCTTTGTGGGAGCTTGACTTGATTATTAATGATATTTCATATCTTATCTCAGGTTTCTCGCATTCTAGGATTCAGCATGTTTACAGGGAAGTCAACAGGGTTGCGGACAAGATTGCTATGCACGGACACCTGGTCAAGGTAGACGTCAATGCGATCCCTGAAGATGTTCGTCACCTCATCCATTTGGATGCTTTAGGCCGATTGGTGTCTCAAAATTGATCCGCCTAATTGTTTATCTATGTATCAAAAAAAAAAGATGAAAAAACCCCCCAAGAGCTATCTACCTTACCCAAAACTAGATCTCATCACCACAGAGAAAATTCTGAACAAATCACCTTAAAAGGTTGATGAGCGGTATTTACTTCCTTTCAATCGAACCAAAACAAGATCTCAGATTTGAAGAACTCTCTAACTTCATAAGTGCATTGCAGAAGCTGGAGGTCATCAAAATGTAAAAAGACGGTAACCACCATCTTGACCCTTCTTTTGGTTATGTCTCCCCATGATGGTATTGACCTACCAAAAGAAACGGTCTCCTACAAAATTTTATTGCGGCCTTAAAGCCCATAATCAATATTAACGAATAAGCTGATGTCCTATTTGATTAACGAATTTACTCTAATTTGGTTGACATTCCTCATGGATGTTTAAGACTATCAATCTGTTGTCTGATGTTTTTTCAACAAACACCTTTCCAGATGCAATAAACACTTTTCTATCCTTGTAAGGTAGGCTGCTATAACCTTTGTTTGATTTCATCAATTGTTTTGATTGACTTTGGTACCAATAATCGAGTCTATCCAAAAGAATCGTCCACCCATTTTACAAACCTATTGGCCATAAAGTACAATACCATTGGAAATAATTTTTTGATTATCTAACCCCCTCTTAACAAAGTCTTATCGGTTTTAAATTTTTTATGAGAAGATTGGTGAAACTAAATATTCTTATTTCTCTTCTTAATTATAATAAGTAAAAGATTGTGTCAAAGGATTCGAACTCTGGACGAGTTGTCCCACCCCCCGCCCTTATACCAGTTAGACTAATCAAATTTCGTGTATTCTTTTGATGATACACAATATCTAATACACAATTTTAATACATAATTTCAATTGCACAATGTCCGTACACAATTTCAATTACACAATATTAATACATAAAACACAAATATCAGCTACATAAAATGCATTGGGCATACATATTCTACACTTTGAGGTATGTCATCCACAAGGAATACACGTTTACTACATAATTGTAACAATTATGTAAAAAGGCACAAACATATGTATTCATAACGGATCCACAAGGAATACACATTTACTACATAATTTTGTTGTGTTATGCAGGATGTATCTTCATCGACAACCCTCCATTGATGCTCTTGAACTGAAGATCCGAGTTCTTTTACGCTGAGCAATGGAGAATAGAATAAAAAACGATGAATATTGTTAAATGGCCGTAATTAATTATGGAGATATTTTAGGAGTTGTTAGTATTTTTTTCCTTGTTTGACGAAGCAACATAATTCTTTGTTATCTAATTAGGAAAATTAGTTATTTATTATAGGAGAGAGAAGATTCACTTATATGGTAATATCATTTATTATTTTATATTTGATCTTTTTCTACGTAAATTTGGGTGCCTACTTTGTTAATAGAAAACAAAAGGTACCTACTTTATGCACAAAGATACGTAATTAACCAACTCATTCATTTTGTATCTAACCCTCTCTTAACGATGTCCTCCCTATTGCATACAAAGCCCAAAATCAATCACTACTGATAACGTAAATCAAACTTCTATAAAACAATCTTCTCCCTACAAATCATCTTTTTCTTATCCATCAAGTTATACACATTTATTCATCAAAATACCCGTGTTAAGCATTCTCGTCTTCTGAGGTTTGATGCAGTCATTTGCTGGCGGTTTCGTGCGTTTGTCGAGAAGGGGGCGTGGATTTATGATCGACTTTTGACGGCTTTGTTGCAGTCCAAATCTGAGGTGTCCATAGTTGTTCCCCAGGCTTCCTCCCTGTGTACTTCCTTCGAAGATGAACGTTTATTCTCGTTGCCTCCTGCTGGCTGGATCAACTTGCTTTCCCTTGAGACTTATTTGCTTTCGGTTTCATTTTGATGTATTTTTGTGTACTTCTTTTCTCCTTTTTTGTTGTCCTTCGTGACGGTTAGACCGTTTGCCGATTTTTTGGCCTTTCGACCCACTAGACGACGCACCGTCTAGTAGTTTCAAACAACTTTCCATTTTCAAAAAAAAAATACAATGTACACATAAATTAAAAATGATAACTATTAAGTGATAAGAATAATTTGAGATTGAAGAAGTACACATCACAACCAAGGAGGAGAAATCGTTTCTATTGCTGAACTCAACCTTAGTAAGTAAAACGAGCATCAGAAGCGATTTATCAAACGCGAGGAATAAGTTAAAACCTTCAACTTGACATTATCACAAAACACGACGAGTAGAAAACCGATAATCTAGACGGACAAGATAGTAGGTGGCAAAGAAGACTGACCGACTATATGAAATCAGGCGATTACCTTATCGGTGTCGTTTGAGAGATCAAGATTAACGATATCTGAGAGAGTGGACATGTTGGAAGGCGAATAAAGGGGAAGAAATCAAAATATATGCCTCGTTTAGTTTTGCCTTCTCCATGCGAATAAACAAACCTACATAACCAAAACATGAAATAAATATTTCAAATTTGAGAATCGAAACTTTGAAATAGAGGGAAATTGAAGGGACAAACCCTAATTTTCAAACAACCAAAAGTTGAGGACGGCGATGAGAAAGAGTCGGGGATAACAAGGTACCGAAGGAATGGATAAGAAGGAAGCGGATAAATTAAAGGCTTTTGGAAGACGAAGGTTGGGTTTGAGAGCTCACATACATGACTTGTCGAAAGTGGATGCAACAGTGAGAGAAAGGGGGAAGTGTAATATCCGAGATTTTTTTTATGCTCCGTTAATTCCGAGTTAAAGCGGATTTTTATCCTTTGACCTCTTTACATGGTTTCTAATTTCGAGTTTCAACAACATTTTTGTTAGTTAGGCGAGTCTCGTACTCCCATGAGATCGCAAAACCTTATTTCCGTATATAACCCGAGTAGCAGATCCGTATGATTTAAATGACTCACGTACCGGCCCATCCTCTAGCTCGGATTAGCAGGCCCACCGGAGGAAGCCTAATATATCCACTTACCAGGCCCAACAGCCTTCCTTCCCTAATCCACTAATTACTTTAACCTAATGACCTAACCTAAATAATCGTACATTGCTGCTACAACATTTGCACCGCACAACTGGGGACGATTCCAGCAACCACCACCGGCGTTCTCGACAACCGACTACCGACCTGCCCAGACGATCTTCATCGGCGCCGGACTTGCTCCATCTTCATCGACGCCGGACCTGCTCTTTCATTGACCGGGTGAGTAGCATTTCCCTCTTCCATCTTCTTGAGTTCGATAGACGATGAGTGACGAAGGTCCTATTGCATAGCCGCCGCACCGCACGACGACGCTGACGGCCCACCGCCACGCACCCTCGACCGCCGTTGCTGCCGCTACAAATAGGTGAGTCTGGTCGCACCCTTCTCCAGCCTTACACCGTAAACGACTGCGCCCATTTTTGAGTGAACCTTGATCGTGCAGAACCCCCTGGACCCGGACCTTTGCAGCCAGTCATGAGCCACATCTTGCACGTCACCCTCACTAACGAGCCACCACCACACACCTCGAATGTGCACCTTACGGTTCTGCATCGATCGAGTCCAGTCTGTAAGTCCTCAGAGCCTATTTTCTCCGTAGCTGCATAAATGTTTTACAGTATATGGTAGAAGGTTATATCTAAGGTTGAAGTAGAAGTGATTAGGTTAAGTATGATCCCTGCTTAAGTATAGGTTTGGAAATGTAGAGTTTGGTGTTCTTGCGGGTCTTAAGGTTCGAGTTGAGAGTCTCCTACTACACGATGGTGCGTCTAGAAGTACTGATGAAGTGGATAAAAAAAAGAGAAGCCTCTTTACATGTTTTGTGTAGTCCAAAATTATGAGTATAATCGGCTGAATGTTAGGCTGTATTTAGATACCTTATATCGAACATCCATCGTTGAAAATTCGGTATGTTGTAAGTAGATATATGTAGTTTGAAGTATTAAAATTTGAGAATAATTAAACGGTCGGATTTGAAGTTATTACGCCTCAGAGTATGGTAGTTGAACCAACTTTGGAGATTTATATAAGGATTTTTGGGTGAGTATTTTTGAAGAATCTTTGAGCTTATGATTAGCATGCATATCATATTGGTCTGAGATAACTTTCTTAGAACTTTTTTTCCATTTTTTCCGAGCATTGTATCTTAGGGCAAAGTGGGACGCTAACGACGTTTTTGAAAGGCATGCTAGCTAGAAATCTTCTAGTGTTACCTAAACTTACTATTAAGAGTTAGGTTGTGAGAATAAAATTCTAAAGAAGCGTTTGGGAATATGTTATGAGATTTTTTTGAGAGTTTTGGACACTAGGGGCAAAATAGTCAATTGCTACTACAAGGGCATTTTGGTAATTTATCTGATGATAGAGTTATATATCTTAGAAGTTAGAGACTTCTAATCAAGTAGAATACATTATTGATCCACTTGCCTTTATAACAGGCGGTTGAGTTCCTGCGATTGCGGACCGAGTTGAGATAACGGGATCATGTTTCGATTCAGGTAAGTCCTTTGGGCTTACTTAACTGACTTCTAGATATGAGTATGAATAATGGTAGTGGTGTGTGAATGAGATATTTTTAGTTATATTTTAGTAATAATTATATACCGACATATACTTTGGCCTAAGAGTAACGGGCGGTGGCATTCTGCTCAGTAGCCCGAGGGCATTGGGGGTTTCTTTAGGGACTAGTCCACACTCGGTTTGTAGTGATGCTACCGGCGGAGGTAAGCTAGACCTACACCGGTTGGATAAGGAACGGAGGCGAGAACTCTTAAGATTCTCGTGCCACAACTTTAAAACGGATTAAAGTGAATCACCTAAGCCATCAGATAATAACCAAATTGTGTGTCAGCATGATGGGTGTTTATGTTATCTTGGTTGTGTTTGTGCTATCTTTATTTTTCTTATATTTAGATTGTTAGCTAACGATTTATCCGTGTTGTAGATTTTGTAGAGATAGACAGTTGCAGAGAGATCTAGGGCGGATGGTCAGCCGGGTCCACGTACTCATTAGATGGGAACGGGGGAGTCTCCCATGCGGCATGCACGTTATGTTTATGCATATGTTTTGTAAGGTTGTCACATGTGTACACTCATACAATAAAGATATTATGTTTTGAAATTGTTTTAAATACATTTGTGCCTTGTTGTAAGATCCTAGTAATGTTGTTGCTAAACCAAGGTCGGGACCCATTGTGAGGTCCTAACCAATAGCTCCCCAAATTCCGAAAACTTGGGGTGTTACAGGAAGGCCGTTTGATTTTTGTTTTCAAGAATCCCGCTCGTACATTTTGAACTTGTATTCCTGTTTTACATTTTTCACGTCGAATTATTACTAATTACAAATCAAGTCCATATTATTATGGCTACATCCATCAAACTTTTCGGTAATTGTCCTAAAACTTTAAACATAACTAGTGTAATACCCGCACTTTTTGCGGGTTTAGAAAAATATTGGGTAGATGTATTAACGTGTTATTATATATATACTTTTTTTATTATTTTATTTTAAATATACATATAAATCTATTGATATGTAATTATTCATTAATTATGATAAAAATTGAACAAACATTAGATGATATTTATAGGTCGAAAAAGTGGAGATATAACATGTTCTACGAATATTAAAAAAATAGAGTTAACAAATACTCATCCCTTAAATTACTATTATGATTCATATATTTAAATGGTAAAAAATTAGAGTTAGCAAATAATTCATCCATTTACAAAAACAAAAAAAGATTTTACTTGTTTCTAAAGGAAAGAACCTAAGATTTTGGATATGGATATAGTATGTTACCAACGTGATATAACTCCAACAATGTCACTCATAATTTATTATAACAATTTATATGTATCTTTAAAATAAGTAAAATTATAAAACTTTTTAAAAATGGACTAACTACTTTCAAGTAAATTTTTAAAATTCTATTGTTAAATATTTTAAAAAGTTTGTTTTCAAATGGATTTTTCATATTTTGATAAATTTGAATTTGTTTAAATTTTCATTCAAAAAGAATAGTTATATTGGTATTCAAGATAAAGATAATGTGAAATTTGAATTTGAATAGGTACTCAAGATAAAGTTAATGTAAAGTTAATGTGAACTTTATGAATTTTTTTTAATTATTATTTTTACTTCTTTTAACAACTTTTTTTTTTTACTAAAATCATATCTATATGTCTTACTAAAGTAGAACTCACTTCGTCCATATGTCATGTGTTAAGGCTAGTCATATCAGCTTTTTTCCAATTTATTTACAATATTGCCACAAGATATTTACAGAATTGCCATAATATTTTTCATAATAAAAAAATCATTAAAACTAATAAACAGTCAGCAAGTCAAATCATCATTAATCTAATAAATTATCATGCCACATCAATTTTACTCAAATATTAATTAAAACAAAAACATAATAAAAGCACAATTAGATTTTGTTTTTATAATTTTCAAAAAATAATTTGGGCACATTTTAATTTACGAAAATTAATTTTTGAGTTAATTTTATAATTTCAAATTTTATATATCACATTTTGTTTTATTAATTTAAATTTTTGAAAATTTTATTTAAATTAATTAATTATATATATATATATATATATATATATATATATATATATATATATATATATATATATATATATATATATATATATACAAACCCCGCACAAGGTGCGGGCATTAAACTAGTTTTTATTAAATTGGATTACTCAATTTATAAAGTACTTGTTAGGAGCGAAATAAAGAGTACACGTCGTTTGATTACGTACTAAACTAGTGTATAGCCCGCACCTTGTGCGGGTATCTTTATAATATTAGTTGTACGAACTTAAGATATATTTATGAAATTTTATAATAATGATTTGTATTTGATTATTCATAAAACGAAAAAATAGTCACAAATAAAGAACTTCTTATTATTATACACTTCATAAATTTAATCCTTATACAAAACACAATTTTTTTTAAAAAAAATTACAATGCACAACTCTGTTATAGACTTATAACTAAATTACTTTAATATATTGTAATTATCTAAATGGAACCCGAAATATAATTTTGTAAAAAAAAGAATTTGAAACGAAATATGTGATAAATAATAAAATAAAAATAATTTTTTTTTAAAATAAATACACAAAAATTTGAAATAAAGTTTAAAAACACAAACAGAAGCAAAAACAAACTATTGGATGAACGAAATTTAAAATGTGGAATTTTATTCTTGTAACGACCAACGTAATATAAAAAGAATATCCGTATTTTATGATTAAAAAACATAATAGGACAACACAATACTTAGATAAAAATAATACCCGTAGAGTAATATTTTTATTTAAAAAACATACATTTTCAATAAATCATTTATATTTAAAAAAATTCAGAATCTGAAAATTTCTAAATTAAAAAATAATTATAGATGACGATAAAAAATTCTATAATATAAAATTAAACAAAATCACATACAATAACGGATAAATTAGTATTAATTTAGACAATTATAAACGCTTTTCAAGTTCTCAAAGTATTAGTCTTACTTGACAATCGACGTGGGATAGCAAACAGTACGTCAACGACCCATAAAACATATATTAATCCGTTATGAATAAAATTATAGCTAAACTTAGCTAATAGAACAAAAATGTATCATTTGTTTAATCTTCAATATCAGTTATTAACCTCTATTTATACAAGTTCTCAAACACGTCAACGACCTATATAACAGATATTAATTTATGAATAAAAGTTATACTTAAAATTAGCAAAAAATCACTGAAAATACTTAGCGACCCACAAAACAGTGATTTAACGACCCACAAAATAGTAGGCCAACGACCCACAAAACAGTAGGCCGCAACGACTCACAAAACAGTAGGCCGCAACGACTCACAAAACAATAGGTCAACGACCCACATTACAGTAGGTCAACGACCCACAAAATAGTAGGTCAACGACCAACATTACAGTTAAGGTCAACGACCCACAAAATAGTAGGTCAACGACCCAACAAACAATAAGCCAGTGACCCACAAAACAGCAGGCCAACGACTCACAAAACAGATATTAATCCGTTATGAATAAAAATTATACTTAACTTAGCCAAAAGGCCAAGAAATGTGTGATTTGTTTAATCTTCAAACCCTCTATTTATACAAGTTATCAAACCTTTCTCACTTACTTATAATCGATGTGGGATAGAGAATTCTTTTCAACGTAAATATATTGAGTTTATAATCCTTCAAAAATAAATTAAGAAAAAAATAAAAATCTTCCCAATAAATAAATTACTTAAATTTCGACGGCTTAAAAATAAAAGAAATAAGTAAACCAAATTATTTTTAAAATATTTAGGAGATCTTGTTACTTAATTTTACAAAATTTTGTTTCATTTTTAGATTAATAAAAAAGATTATATGGTTTAATAAGTTAATTAAAAAAAGATTTAAACCTACAAATTTTGTGAGAATGACACGTCAGCATTAGTGTAGTCTAGTTTAGTAGTATATATAGATTCAACCCGATTTAAGCCGACGCATCATTTTCTTCCCTTGAAGCTATTACAACAATCATTTACGATCTCTACTATTTATGAATTTTCACCAAGCTTCACCATGCCGCTCTAAATTATCTGATTATAATCCACTTCATTAGTGTATTTACATAGATTAAAGAAGGTGGCCTTCAAATAAAGCTCATGAAAAAGAAGATTGTGACCAAACCTTTCTTTACAAATTCAGATGAAGCAAAACAAAGTTCCAACCATAAACACTAAGGGTCCGTTTGGTTCCAACTCCGGAAACGAAAACAAAATGGAAACGAATTTAGTCCATATCTATATCATTATTCATGAATTTTATGGAATCATTCCTTATGGTTTAATGCAAAATGCACTTATTTTTCCATGTTTTGTTTCCCTATATGGTATCAAAAGCAATGAAACTCTACTCCAATTACTTTAAACCATAAGGAATGATTCCAAAAACTTTCATGAACAAAGATATACGTATGAACTAGATTCATTTCCATTCCGTTTTCGATTCCGGAGTTACAACCAAACGGGCCCTAAATATATAAAACATAGCTAAAAAAGTACACCATCCTCAGTATTTGTATGCAAAAACGAACTCAAGGGCCTCGAAGGTACAATTAAAACCACCCAATAACTCCTCCAATATGCCGATGAGTGGCAACCCAAGGAACGACTTGCCCGTGGATGGTTGTCTAGGCTCAGGTTGGCCATGTTCGATGACCATGCCTTATTTGACCGAGTTATTGCCAAATCCTTACAGAATAAGACCATGACTAATAACACATGCACAAAAGAGTGAGGAGATGTGGGAATTTGTCTCCAAGTCGAATCATTTGGCTTGTTGGATTCCAATCCGCTTGTAGGAGATGTAGCAAATCAAGTTCAAACAAAGAATAATAACATTCATCAATCAATTCAAGCTAAAAAGGATGGATAAATGTTATGTGTTCATTAAACATGCCGTCGACATATATGCAAGAGAGGGAAATCTAATATCGATTAGAGGAATCAAATATAGAATATACAAATATACATGTGGATAGTGGATGAACAAAGGGAAGATATCTTCAACAGTCTAATGCATATAACCTTTATCAAAGTGTAACCAATTGGTCCAATTTTGATCAACTTAAAGTTAGAATATACTTTCATCAGAAAGTCTAACCAATGTTGAAGTCTCTATTGAACAAATCTTCCTCTCTAACAATGGCCACTGATTTGCTTATTTAATTAGGAGGTCGGTGTCCCTCGCCCGCATGGAACATGGTCTCAATGTTCGGTTACCAAGTCTAAGCTAATTTGGAGGCTTAGATGACGGTGTCGCCTCCGGCACAAACGGAATAAAGTCCGTGAATTTTAGCTCGATATATGTTTGGGCTTATACGGTTTGACACAGTTAGATACTTAAAGAGGGATTGAGTGAAATTCACACAATGATATATTTCGTTTAATAGATAACATAGGATAGGACGATAAATTATTAAGTGAATAACACTATTAAACAAATAATGACATATTTTCTCTTATCTATTATATTAAATTTTATCATAATTTAGATGTTTCTCTTGTAATTTTACTTAACTAATATTTCTTATAACTTATTCTTGTAAATGAGATTTATATCTTGTAACTTACGTCTATAAATGAGACGTATTTTCTTGTAATTTTATAATTTATTCTTGTAAATGACAGTTGTTTTCTTGTAATTTTATAATTCTTACAAGAAATATGATAAAGTAATAAACGAATGTAGTCATGGAGAATTGATCTTTGGTTGTTGGTCCCTCCCTCTCACCCTAATATCAATCGGACAAGTTGAATCCCACAATTTATTCTTCTTTTGAAAATTATAAATATACGTTAATTATGATACTTGAATTTTCTCTTGTACACTAATTATCTTGTACAAGAATTATTGTAACTAATTTAATTTTCTTGTATACAATTATTGTATCGTATACAAGTAACTCAAAAAAATCGAAAATATTATTAGATTATTTTTCTTGTACACAAATGATTTGATTCTTGTACTTGGGATTCATATACAAGAATCAAATACAAAATCTTGTAACATATTAAAGAAAGTTGATATATTAAACAAGGCCAAATTAGTCAATTCATCAAAAAAATGTCATATACTTAATTATATATCGTTGGAGATATATAACTAAGCAATATTAGGGACCTAATGCTACATAGCAAAGTCACCCTAAAATATATGACGTGCATGACATATATTAAGTATGTTATACATATCAAATAAATATTTTTTTTAAAAGACTACAAAAACAAGCTACTAGCAATTTGGACACGATCCATACCCAATAGCTAGACTCAACTCGGTTCCAGCCCAAATAAGTGCAACGGACTTTTAGACAAACATGTTCGGATCTGATTCAGATGCATATGTTTGAACAACTTTATATGTCATGAATGTCACGCTTCACATATTCAGTTAGGAGGTCGGTGCCCCTCACCCGCATGTCCAGAACAGGGTCTCAGTGTTCGGTTACCGAGTTTGAGATAATATGGGGTTTAGATGACAGTGTCGCCTCCGGCACAATTAGGAGGTCGGTGCCCCTCGCCCGTATGTCCATAACGGGGTCTCAATGTTCGGTTACCGAGTCTGAGATAATATGGGGTTTAGATGACAGTGTCGCCTCCGGCATAAACGGAATGATATCCACGAATTTTAGGTGTGGGCTTATATTATTTGACGCAACTTATACTGTTTAACCCAACAAAATAATTATAGTGAACAAATATGACACGGTTCACACCCTAAGGCCCAAGCCTGTGCCATGAAAGTGTCCTTAATTGATGAGAAGATAGTAAAAGCAAGTCTTGTACAATTACATCCATCTTCCTCAAAGAGGTTTCTATGGCAGTGGAACATTGAAGCTAAAAGCTACCCACAAAAATCAACAAGAACTTCGTGTTACATAAGAATTACAATGTTCAATCTTCCCAACAGCTACCAAACCAGCACAAAAGATGACCAGGGCGCCCAAGATCCGTTGCTCAGCATATCCAGATATAGTTTTCTAATCATTTCATCTTCCACAAAAAGAATCCCTAGCATTACACTTGGGAAAGACTGCTTCCTTCTAAATGGCTCGAATCTACATTGAAGAACGCGATTGTGCAACGAAGCGTCTTTCTCCCGAACCAAAATCACATATTGGTTCAAGCATAATGAAACATAAGTAAGCGGAAATTGGGTAACCGTGATGAATGATGAACAATGGGCTTCAATCTTCATCTGTAGCAGTAAACCACAGATAATTAGTGATCTTAGTATATATATGGTGAAAGTGAATGAGAGGATATATGATAGCAAATTGGTGTCCTTGACAAATGACAAAGCCTCTTCCTAGGTTCACTCTTTGTTAATAACAGATATAATATCTTAATTTATGGAATATTATTTCACCTAAACCACAACCACATTACTCATTTGCTTATTTGGTTATCAAAATGACTCGAGTACAGGAATAGAATTTGAAAGACCAGCTGAAATATCACACCGCGAGATCAAGAAACTAGGTAGGTGCTTCTCTTTTTTTTGGTCAGAAGGAGAAGTAGTGGTCTCCACGCATCTAGCCGCGCTTCTTATAAATGAAAAAGCTAAGTGATTATCACTTGGATAGCCCGAGCCCTTACATCACTAAGAAAAGATCAAGTATACCCGAAAGTAGGCTTCCGCAGCTAGCTTATGTTAGGCACGTGAATAGTGAGGCTAGAATATTGAGATATCAAAGGCGACACTTACCACTTGAGAGATCAACGTGCACAAAAAAACTGGCAGCAACTATCAAATAGCATAACACAAGCATTAGACCTTTGAAGTAATTTGATGTTCCTTCCTGAAAAAAAAAATGAGTTCATCCTGATATGTTAAATATCAATTATGAATCCAAACAGCTGGAAACCTCGAGACAAAATTGATAACCTGAAGCATGAAGGCGACCACTAAGACTGCAATAAAAAGAGTAGCAGTCTCAAAGAGTTGGAAGTTCAAATCCATCGGTTGCCCCATGATCCAACCCACAACTACACAGAAAGGTATCTGCAACATTAAAACACGATGATCACAAGTTTGGCCAACTGATTCGGATATAAGTAGTTGAATCATTCGGATACCCGGATGGGATATTTCAGCATATGCAGTAAAGGTAGCCTATTTTTAAAGATAAATTTAGGAACTCGAACAGGATTATAAAATCCCATAAATACCAGATCAGATAAGGATCAACCTTTTTATAAAATAAACCAATTCTTTGGAAAAATGGAGTGTCACGAAATAACATAAGGAGATTAGCTTGATGTCATTACCACAAACATCGATATCTGTGTTGATGATCCAATTGCAACTCCAAGTGTGATGTCCTAAATAGATACATGGCAGATGAAGCAAATGTCATAAACTGGCTATCGATATCTGTTTTTGGACAGTGCAGAAATTCAAGAACTTACTAGTTTGTCCTTCATAGCAAACATGATCGCACTTGCATGCTCAGCTGCATTTCCAACAATGGGAAGCAAGATGACACTGATAAAAGCCACAGGCATATTCCATGACTCAGATGCACCCTAAAAGAATACAAATGTTATTGTATATTTTTCTATGTCCATAATGTAAATGCTAAGTGTTTGCAAATCACTGTCAGAATGCCAATGTACACACTATCTAGTGACATATCCAACATTGACAAACATGATACAAAAAACTACAGCGTCCTACTTAAATAAGGACAAGTCTCGAAAATCAAAAGCCACTCCTCACAACTGACATTCATGTTATAATATTCACTAGGTAGCTGTAGTTATGCATTACCTGAATGGCATCTACTAGATACCCGGATAATATTGAAACCCATAAGGTTAAAATAAAAAGCCAGGCAATTGATTCACATTTAGTTAGCTCAGGTGCTTCTTCATCATCATCGGAACCCTCACTGCTCTCGACAGGTTCCTGTCCATTTGGGAACAACTGAGTCACTTTAGAGATAAAATGATAATTCCAGAAAGAAAAAAAAAGGCTTACTTCACATTCATATCTTCTATTCACAACTTACTAGTTGCAAGTATCAAAAGCCACACATATCTACAGGGTAAAAACATCAACTGGTTTCATCTTACAAGATAAAGTAAGGAAACTCACCACGTCAATTGGACTATACAGATTTGGTTGGCTCCTGAGCTGAAAGTATAGATAACTCGCATATGCAATAAGCATGATACAGCTACTAAATCTCGAAAGTGCAAGCTCAGACTTGCCTTTGTGCACCTCTGTATGTGTGAAATGAAGAACTGCGGGAAATGTTATACCCATAACAGCCATCAATAGTAATCCAGAGTTGACAATGGCAGCTGCCTGTAGAAAGAGGGGCCGACCAGAGTGTCAGACACAACATCTCAAGAATAAAGGATCAAACTTAAAGTCACATCAAGAATGCTCATATATAATATCAGAATCTGCACACATGTTATTACTATACCTTGTCGAAATGCTGGATTTTGTGATGATGGACAATACCACCTGTGAAAAAGGCCCCCCCAAGGACTAACAACATGTTTGACAAGATGGAGCCGAGTAGAGATTGTTGAACCACTCTTATCATGCCAATCTTCAGTGCGTACATAGAAATTATCATCTCCGTGGCATTTCCAAATGTCGCATTTAGAAGACCTCCAACTGAATGTCAAGAGTGAACTAGCATTTTAGTTTATACACGCAAACATATGATATACATTGAGACAGTACTATAGGTAATTGAAAACATAACTAAGCAGAAAACTGAACATGAGACTCAATGCCTTGAAACTTCAAGAGAAATTTCCTTCTGTCCTCAAATTTTTGGACCATAATAAAAAGAACTAATTAAAGAGCCATGTATCAAGATTTAAGCAAAGAACATTCATTGATCCAATTATCTTGAGCCCGTGCTGAATGAAATATGGATATATAACTGCATATAATCACTGCAGAAGACATAAGAATTCATGATTTTCCAAGCCATAGATATACGAAGAGCATTACAAAAAAGATAAATTCACCTGTAGGGCCCGTGAAGAATGCCAGCTGCCTACGATGATGGAAGAGGTAACAAAGCATGTCATTAAGTGAAAGTATGGGCAAAAAGTAATCCTTAAAGAACAACAAATCAGCTTACTCTGTAGCATAACCCAAGCGCTCTGCTAAAGGGGTGATTCCCAGCAGGCTGAAGAAAAAGACCCATCCCTGGAATACAGAAGGAAAGGTCATCTTCTAAAGGAGAGGTAAATAACACAAAAACAATAACATATGCAATGCAATTAGTCGTGGTCGTATTATTTTCGTACTATAGAAATTGAGACATACAGACACAGTTGTATGCAAACTATTACCTTAATTCATAACAAGGAAAAAACTTAAAACCACCTATAATATCAGCTTTGCTAAAAGAGTTTCTATCTTCATTTTTACTGAACTACTAACAGGTAAATGGGGCAGGTGCCATCAGAGGCGAAATTACAAGTGGTTCTCTATAAATATCTGTTTAACACTTTAACACGTAGTTTGTTTTTGTTCTTGTTCTTGTGGGGGTAGGTTTCCGTTCTACAAGTGATTTTGCACAATTTTTCCTAAACAAAAATGTTAGGTCACTTTTCAAACATATTTTCTATACAGCAATGAAATATGATCCAAACAGTGCAGGACTTACTTGTCTTTCAGTGACATAATGCAGCACGATTGCCAAGGGACCAAATGGTAGTAGCACATTAATTTTGGCATTTATTAGGACAGCATACACGCTTCTAAAAGGGTTACTCTTTAACTTCTTGGAGATCCTTGAAATTGCAACTTCTCTTTGTCCAATGGATGACTCGTAATCTATAGACACCTTGTGAGATTTCGGTAGGCTAAAAGAAAGCTCCTCGTCCGATTCAAAGTCTACCTTCTCACTGATAGGTACTTCCATCATCATTGTACTGAAGTTATCTTCCACACTGAGGTTAATACAGTTACATGAGCTTTTCAGCTGGAAAAGCGTGTTTTCTTTTTGGCAGCAAAATGAGGAAACAAATCAGTTAACTGTATTTTCCCCCTTAGTTATCTTTTAGATCACAATGAACAAAAGTAAATTTCAGGAATTTGATTATGTAGCAGTAGCACATCCATTGCAATAGATTGAAAAATAGAACAATTAATCTTTTCCTTCAAATAAATGTCCTTTGTGTAATATCATCTTAGTAATGGCTACAAGACTATATTGAGCATTGACTAGTGAAATGCCACACTCAAAAGTGCTTTGCTGCATCAAACATAAGCATATGCAACCAAGTTACAAAGGAAACCAACTAACATAAAGCCTTGATACATAAAATCCAATGATATTATGAACATTTTCAAACTAAGAACAAATCCAAATCAGGTCCATAAGAAACAGCATATGCAATGTTTAATGTTAAGATCAGCAAAAGCAATCCATATTAAGTCGAGAGAATAAACTTATGAACAAATCAGACTAGCCATAAATTATTGTGTAAAAAAGGAAAAACTGAGAAGGGTTTTACCTGCGACAACGAAATGGACTGGATCCAATCAAATTGACCCAGAAAAGGAAGATGGTTTCCCGATCTAACACATACCCATAACTTATTTCTTCCCCAATTTGACCCCCAAGCTCTTCAGTTTGCAAGGAGATTAGTTATCCACTATAACCTCTTTTTCAGCAGATTTGAAAATCTGACTTTGTTCTTATCTAATCGTGGATTCTTGTTTGTGCTGAGTTGTGGGTGCGCTGGTTGAATGCTGTATAGATTTGCTTAGAACACTAGAGATTTATTGCAGTTAGTGAAGAGTGAGTGATGACAGCAGAAGAAGGTTTATGTGGCAGGCAGCATGAAGCTTCTTGGAAGTATCAGCTTTTGATAATCTCAGATTACTGATTAGCAGTTTAGCACTCCCCACGTTATTGATTAAATTATTGAAGGAAATGATAATTGATAAAAACAAAAAGTGGGTTAACCGTAGAATTTAACGGAGAATCTAATCTAGAAGCTTTGCAAAAACAGCAGGCTGATTTCGGCGGTTTACCATTTTCACCGGCCGTACATGTTTCTTGATTTGTATCATAAACTCAATGGTGTTGGATGATTCGTCCTTGTTGATGGTCCTGTGCAATAATTAGTGTACTCAATTTCATGTACGGTTTTATTATTGTCGTGTATTGAGGTTCAATGTCATGTATGGTCTTGGTATTGTCGCCGGTGTAAATTATACACGACCCATGTTAGTTTTATGCAAGATGACACTATTTTTTTTTTCTTTGCATAGTGTTAATGGAATAACGGTGACATTGGGTGGAGTAGGGAGTTGGACTAACACTTCCTTAAAGCATGTTTAGTTTGGTGTAGACGTGTAGAATTGGGAGAAATTTATAAAAATATTCCGTGAGAAATGTTTGTACATGTTCAAAATTGATCTTAAAAATTTTATATATGCCAAAACTTCAAATGAATAGGAAATATTGTATGCAACATCATCACCCATTCGTAATCGTAAGGTACTTTTAATACATTTAAATTGTTTAAACTTTAATATCTATTTTGACAATAACCAACGTATTGAAGGTCAATTTCACTGGTAAATGTTCAGGTACGGTCGCTTTATTGCGGTACGGTCGTACGGCCGTACCGCAGGGCGACACGTGTCCCGAAAAAAAAAAAGTTTTTTTTTTTTTTTCTCTTTTCTGGAACGATTTTTTTTTTTTTTCCCGGAAACTAATGAAAATTTATTTGAACTACCATGTTATAATTTATGCACTATTATCCTATAAACTTTGAACTATTCCCATATAATCCATGAACTATTACTTTTTAATATAATCCATGAACTATTCCCATATAATCCATGAACTATCCCATAATAAGTTTTGAACTATTACTTTCACTCCTTTATAAATTTTTGCACTTTAAACTATTCTATTATAATTCATGAACTATTCTATTATAATTCATGAACTATCCCATAATAAGTTTTGAACTATTACTTTCACTCTTTTATAAATTTTGCACTATGAACTATTCTATTATAATTCATGAACTATCCTTTTAGAAGTTATGAACTATTACTTAATACGTTTTGAACTATTACTTTCAATCCTTTATAAATTTTACACTATGAACTATTCTATTATAATTCATGAACTATCCTTTTATAAGTTATGAACTATTGCATAATAAGTTTTGAACTATTACTTTTACTCGTTTAAAAAAAAAAAAAACTCGTTCAGAAATTTTTTTTTTTTTTTTTTTGGGACACGTGTCGGCCGTACAGACGGCCGCACGGCCTTACCGGAATAATGGGCCTTACTTGAATAACACCCCAATTTCACTAACTAGACTTTTTACCATATTTACTCGATTAAAAATAGTCGTAGCATAAACACATTTAGTAAATATACTCCTAAATTTTTAGTATCCAAAGTTCTCATATATCACTTTCCATAAGGCACAAAGAAGACAACACTTTCCATACGATGCAAATTCAGTTGAAAATCTACCATATCTGGTTTGAGCATTCAAAAACTAAAGTGCATGTAGCATCCAATTTCTAAGCTCGTAAGAATGTCTTATGACTTCGTCAATTATTTCCACTAGTTTTACATTTTTTAATCAAAATCCAAAACTACATTGGTAAATATTCACATTTTTTAAGCATTCAACTTAATTCAGTTGAATATTCACATTTTTTATGTCTTTATGTCTTTATATTTCTAAGCTCATAAGAATTCCTTATAACTTCGTCAATTATTTCCAGTAGTTTCACATTTTTTAAGGTCATAACAAATCTCTTCATGGTATCAGAATATACGATCCTTAAACACGCTTCCGCCTAAACAAACCTTAACTTACAAATCTTAGTTGCGTCGTCATCGCCGCCTCCGGTGATGGCGACGACAGCTAAACACGCTTCCTCTTAACAACCGTTACCGCGGTATCAGAAACAATTTTGGTCGCCGGTATCATAAACGACTTTGTTCGTATAACTTACCTAGGACGTTAAAATACTTGCGTCCTAGTGCCCGAAACTTATCCTAAGCCGCTAATCAACTTGCGTTCTAGGGCCCATAACTTACCTATGACGTTAATCAACATGCGTCCTAAAACCCAGAATTTACCCTAGGAAGCTAGACTATTGTAAGAGCTAGGATTTTCGAATTCTAATTAATGTTGATTTAACTTAATCATTGATAGTAATTGACACATAACTCGCGAAAATTGCGTAAGTGATGAATATGAGTCCCACCGTTATGTTCCTAGCGTAATTTTGGACTTATGGGGAATTTTTCACTTTTTCTCCGGTAATTATTTTTACCCTCCGGTGTTATTTGAAGTATTTGAAAGCTTCAATTAATAAAAATGCAATTGAGAGAAATGATCTGGACATCGGACATGTCCTAGATATGAAATAACATGAAAAGGCAAAATGACCAAAAGAGTCGTTGTTTCGTTTCTTAGCGGCTAAGAAAAACACCTTAAAAATACGCGTTTTCCGAGGCAGTTATGGAATAAATATCCCTACAATATTTCAGATTTATTATTCTTATTTCGAGAAGTTTGGAGAAGTGGGTTCAATCCGCCTTTGGATCGGTTAAAGGATAATTATCGTTTTTGCTATAAATAGCGGGAAATCGTTTATTAATTCATTTCCTTTGAGATAAAAGGGAAAGTAGGCTAATTATGCATTAATGTAGATTAACTAGTCTCTTTTGTAAAAATGTAGACAAAGTAGGCCCCTTGTAATTTTGAGAAAAAGATAAAATCAAAAATAATTTAAGATACTTTCAAAATTAAAAAGGAAAATGAGAGTGGTCCCCTATAATTATTCAAAATTAAAAAGATTCTCCCCCTTAATTTTTGTAAATAAAAAAGGAAAATAAGAGTGGTCCCCTACAATTAAGGAATTAGTTTTAAAAAATAAAAAGATTATCTCCCTTAATTAACATTGCTTTTTTTTTTTAAATAATCGCTTAGTTGCTGGCATTAAAATTAATGGCAAATTTTGATATACTAGGCTTTTTTAAGAAATTATAAAACAAACTATACCCCTATTTTTTTAACTGTTTAATGAACTTAATTTACCTAATTAATTAACCTTATTCATTTACCCAAACTCAACTCCGTTCCGTTCATTCAATCACTTAACTACCAGAGAAACCATATTTCGCCCTTCCCTCGCCTCGCATTCCCTTCGCCCGTTCGACTCCTCACCTTCATCAATCTGTGATTCATCATCTCTCTCGTAATCTCCATATTCTTCATCTCTGATTCAGTATTCGTCACTTTCCGGTCATCTCCTCACTTGTTCTTTGTTTTTCGTCTTTGTTTTTACCCCAAACACTCCAAAATCGATTCGAATTTTGTAAACCCTAAGAAATTGAAAATGTCGACTCGATCAAAGGTTGCTGCCAACAAATCTTCTTGTGATGCTCCTACCTTCAACCTTCTGACTCCTACGCCTCCTTTACCTGTTGAAGATGCCACACCAAACGAAGGCGATGATTCTGCTGTCTCTCATGATGAATCATGCCTTCAAATTGTAGTATCTGGTGGTCCTCAACCAGTCGATATACCTATGGTTAGTATTGCTTTGATACTCTTTCAGGTTTTATGGTATTATAGTTTCTGGTGATTGTTCATATTAGGTTTTGTAAGTTTAATCATCGTTTCTGGTATCTGTTTTGATATGGTTTGTTCTATGTTTGGTTCGTCTTTATATTTGCATCACTTTTCTGGTATGTTTGTATGTTATTACATTTTCTGGTATGTTATTGGTTTCAAGTTTTCTGGTCTTTCCTTTAGTTTATGTTTCTGGTAAGTGTTTATTAGAAGTTCTGGTATGTTATTCTGGTAATTTTAAGTTTCTGGTAAGTTTCTGTGATTTGTTCATATCATGTTTAATGTTTTCTGGTATTCGAAGTTCTGGTATGTTATTCTGGTATGTTATTTGTTTCTGGTATTAGATGTTTTAGTTAGGGTTTCTGGTATTTGTTTTATTTATTAATGTTTTCTTGTATTTGTTCATATGAGATTTTTATATTACTTTCTGGTATTTCATGTTGATTTATATATTGACATTATTTTCTGGTATATTTACACAGGCTGCTGAGGAAAGCGTTAGTTATGGACATGAAGAGTCCAATGTAAGTTGAATGGCTGATATGAGTTTCTGGTTTGTTCTTGACTGTTTTTCTTGTATTAACAATCTTATTTCCTTTACTAGTTAATGTACAGATTTGATGAAAACCCACAATACGAGGCAGCACGTATAACTGTCTTGTCTCGTGTCAACATGGTTAAATTTTTACTTGAAGGGTTGGATGCCAATGGGCAAGAAATGTTCAAAAACTCTATTTTTTCATCTGTCATCTCCCTCTGTACCAATCTCAAACCTTCAAACCAATTAATACACTTCATGCTTCTGCATGAGGTTCAAACTGAACGCAAACACTCAATGTGGTTTGCAATCAACAAAACCTTGCTTAGGTATATATTAACTATACACCTAACCTTTTCAGTTCAGCTTGTTACCTCTATTTTACTTTCTATTGTTAATGTGTTTCTATCTTTTTTTGTTGTGTATTTTTGTTCATAAGGTTTGGCTTAAGCGAGTTTTCAGAAATTACCGGCCTTGAGTGTCGGTTCCATGTTTACAACGAAGAAGAAAATGTCGACATGAAGGAGTTGTTCGGCATGCCCAAGTGCAAATTGGATCAATTGGAGGAAAAATATTCAAAGCTGAAAAAAAATGATGAAAGGAAATTCAAGATGGCTCTGTTGCTGTTTATTGAATTTGTTTTGCTTGGCAATGACAAGAAGAAGTTCGTCTCCAATCTTCCTCTATCGCTTCTGAAGGACATGGATGCCTTTAATTCTTATTCATGGGGGCGCCTTGTCTTTAATAAGACACTTGACAACCTGAGGGATTGTGAGCCAACAAAGTATAGGGCATCCGGAAATTACTGCCTTTCTGGTTTCCCTTTGGCATTCCAGGTATGCTTCTGGTTTTCCATTTATGTGCCTCTGGTATGTTTATATTTGTTATTTTTGTTATGGTTTACGTCTCTGGTATGCTTGTTATTCATTCATTTTCCTCTGGTATAAGTAATTAGTTACCAGAAATGATACTTTTGTGATTTTATGGTATGCTTTATTGCATTAGCATTTCTGGTTTTTGTTTCTGGTTTTTGATTCTTGTATTTTGTTTTAATGTATTAGATTCTGGTATGATTGTGTATGTTGTATAATTGAGTTCTGTGAAGTATTGTTTTGTTTCTGGTATGTTCTGAATTTTATACTTTCTGGTATGAGTTTACTTGCTTTCTGGTATGAGCAATTAGCTACCAGAAATATTAAGTTTGTGATTTATGGTATGCTTTATTTCAATAGCATTTCTAGTATATCTTTCTAGTTTGTGTTTTATAATTGAGTTTACTTGATTTCTGGTTTTCTGATATGCATTTGTGGTTTCATTTTCTGGTATGATATTATTTTATTAGTATTATATTATTTATTGGTTTCAGTTTCTGGTATGGTTTATTCATTTGTTTTCCTTTCTATATTATGCAGGTTTTCATCCTTGACTCTCTCCCCACACTGGCATCTTTGTTTGCCACATGTGTTAATGAAGAAGCAACCCCACTTTGTCTTAAGTGGGTTTCATCAACAAAGGGGAAGATGAAATGCAGCTTCCAGACAATAAAGGATACAGCGTCATCGGTGGCTCAAGATGACATCAAAACTATCCCCCTCAACCTAGAAGACCCAGAAACCGAGGATGACTGCAAATGGTGGGGGGATGAAGTTTTGGACCCAGCTGGCTATCTTTGTCATCTTTTCAAAGTAGGGTTCCACGATGTACGTGTATCCAGGCCTGGAGGGCATAATGTCAAGGCTATCAAGGAAGTGCCAAAGAAGGAGGAATCCGAGAGTGATGACTTTGCTACTCCTCCTCCTCCTCCTCCTCGTCGTCATATTTTGAGGTTGCCAAGACCACAAAAGGTTGTTAAGAAAGAAGATGTCCCAAAGAAAAGGAAAATTGAAGAGGGAAGTAAAAGGTATCTCAATACATTTCATATTCAATCTATATTTTAATAATGTTGCATTAGTTTCTGTTATACTAGTTTCTTTAGTTTTATTGTATGACTGCTTTTTTGCTTTCTGGTCTGTGCCTGTTAGTTTCTGGTATGCTTATAATATCACTTCTGGTATTAGTTTCTGTTTTATTTTTCTGGTATACATGCTTTGTTACTTTCTGGTATATGTCTTTTTGTTTCTGGTTTTTGTTTTATGTTAATTCTGGTATACTTTTTTCCTTACATTCTTGTATTAGATTTAATATGTTTTCTGGTATGATATTTTTAATCTTTGTTTCCTGTGTACATTGTTATGTTTTATTTGGTTTTTGTTTCTGGTATGTTATTGATTTACTTAATAATGTTTGTTTTTCCTAATGTAGGGCTGCGTCTAAGAAGCCTAAGAGAGAACAGATTGTAGAGGAAGTATTATGGTATACTGAAGTTGAATATGTATTTATATTATCATACCAGAATACTTAATATTTACAAAATTTGTTCTATTGTTTTAGCCCTGAAGAAGACATGCTGGCAGTGGCTACACCTCCAGTTGTTGTTGTTGCACCTTCTAGCACTGTTGGCATTGTTGTTGCTCCAGAAATGGATAGCATTGTCCCTACAGATGCTTTGGTTGCACCACCTCTGCCTGATCCCACCACCTCCAATTCTGAAGCTGTGGTTGAACCACCTGTCCCTGATCCGACCTCTTCCAACACAGAAGTTGTGGTTGCACCACCTGTATCTGATCCCACAACCTCCACTATTTCTACCACAAAAATGTAGTTGATATTTTACATACCATAATTTATTAGTTTCAAATGCTTATTTGATATCGCATTTTTAATCTTTTATTATGTTAATGTATAGTGTGCCTGATTGGGTTGAAGACTTAAAGAAACAACTACAAGCCCAAAATCAATTGCTTTCTGAGTTGGTCAAGAAGGTTGAGCAACAAGATGCCACTATCAACCAAGTTGTAATGAGGCAGAAGGCACAAACGATGGCACAACACAGAATAGAAAGTCAATGTTTCAGGATCGTCACTAATGTTCAAAGGATGGTCGGTTCTTCTAAAGGTACCAAAGTCTCTAAAAAGCCGGCCTCCCAACCTCCAGCTGATGCTCCTAAGTTAGAAGTTCTTGGGGTTTCTTCAAGTTCTGAAGAGACGGTATCTACAGAAAAGCCAATGCCCCAGCCTCAGTCCCAGCCTGAGCCCCAGCCCAAGGAGGAAGCTGAAGTTGATCAGCCAAAGGAAGAAGCTGTGGAAGAGGTATAATACACTACTATTCTTCATGTGTGTTGTTTCTGTGCATATTTATTACTGTTTGTGTTATGTTGTCGTTCTGGTACAGAAACCACTACCAGAGGTAGATGTGAAAGGGAAAGGGAAAGTTAAAACCAGAGGACCGAGGAGAATGGGTTTACGTGAAAAGAAACCCAGCGACCTTGTTGTATCACCTTATGTTGTCCCAGTAAAAATCCCCAAGCCACCTAAGCATAATTTCTTGAGCAAGAAGGATAGAGATGCTTTTTATACTTGGTACCTTAACCCGAAGACTAAAAAAGAATTTATTACTGGATTTCAACATTCGGCAAATAAAGAACACTTCAAGCTCTTACTCCAAAAAACTGGCTGGTTGTGGGATTGTGTAAGTTAACACTAACCTTACTTTTGTTTAAGTTAATAATTTCTGGTATTATGTTTTCTGGTATGCCTTTCTGAAACTAGCTACTGATGTGTTTCTGGTAAGATGTTGTTTGTACATTTTGTTTTTACAATTTATGGTATGCTGTGTTGTACTGCTTTCTGGTATTAGCTACTTGTATAAGAGTCTGGTATGATTGTATTTTTGCTTCTTTTTCCTGGTATTATGTATTTCATTAGTTTTATGGTATGTAATTCTTTCATTTTGCCATAAACTATCATTTGACTTCCTTAGATGATTTATTACTTGAGCCTTCTGGTATTTGTATCTTGCCTGATGGTTATCATGTCTTGAATTCTGGTATGAACTTTTTATGTTTTTCTGGTATTATTCTCATATTTGCTCTGGTATTGAATTATTAGTTTTTTTCCCTACTTTACAGCAACTGGATGAAATGATTACCTACCTCCGAAAAGCTGTAATTGAGTATCTAGATGTTTATGGCCGTATTACCATTGTTCCTATACCCTTCGTCGACTACTTCAACGATGTGCGTTATAAACAATTCCTAGAGTTGAAAGAAACAGGGACTTTTAATTACGGCGAAGAAATTGCATGTTATGTACTTGGACTTGATCCTCCCTTTTTTAGCAAGAGCTTCTTTGATGTCGATACAATATACACTGCCATCAACACCTGTGGTAAACACTGGATAGCACTACAGATTGATTTACTTAAATGGTGTGTTGTTGTATATGACTCAATTGTGGACTGTATGTCTGATGGGGACTTGAAAGCTTTGCTCACCCCATTCCTTGTTATGTTTCCTTATATTCTGAAAATTAATGGAGAATTTGGGAGGTTTGGGGACAATCTTGATAAGCCATTGGATTATGTTCGAAAGACAGCCAAAGAAGTTCCACAGAACAATCCAAGGTGATTTTTACAATACTAGTCATATGGTTCTGGTATGTTCATTAGTATGATGTTTTGGAAAAAAACTTATATAATTTGTTGTCTACAATTGCAGTGGAAGCTGTGGTGTATTCACAATCAAGCACATTCATTATTTGTCGTCTGGACGAACTGATTTGTCAAACATATGTCAAGAATGGGTTCCAGCTTTCAAGGAACAATTCTGTTCTATTTTGTACCATAGGGAGTGGGTGAAACCCCACGAGTCCCTTTGAAACTTAATCTGTCCAAAATGATGTATTTGACTCTTGCTAAACTTGTACTTTGGTATTGACTAACTCTGTTGTAATATATTAACTCTTTTGTAATATAATTTACCAGAACTTTTTATGTTGCTATTTACCAGAAGTGTTTATGTTAATATAGTTTCTTTACCAGAAGTGTTTATGTTGCTATTTTGGATTCTGGTATTTCATTTAAGTCCCTCTGGTATGATTATATCTGGTATTTCTTTGTTATTTTTTATGCTTCTGGTATGATTGTTTTTCACATATGTGCCTCTGGTATGAGTAATTGTTTACCAGAAACGTTTATTTTGTGATTTTCTGGTATGATATATTGCTTTTGTATTTCTGGTATGTGTTTCTGGTATGTGTTTCTTGTAGTTTGTTTCATATATTTGATTCTGGTATGATTATTTGTTTACCAGAAACATTCAATTTGTGATTTTCTTTCCTATGCTTTCTGGTATTCATGTAAATAGCCTAATGGTATACTTTTATTTAATTCTGGTATGAGTTTTTTTATTTAGTTTTTGTTATTACCTATTGTTTTGATTCTGGTAAGTGGACATTTACACATAAAACAAACATATAGTTATATAGTAACTGTTTTCTACATATCTGATAATGACAAATAAGCAAAATTAGTATTTCTGGTATGTGTCTTCATTCTTTCTCCATTGGTTGATTTCGGCAAGTTTTTTTGTTATGGCCTATCCTGCCACAGCAGCTGCATTTCTTCTTCTTGCTTCCTTCCATTGATCCCCGTATCCTAGCTTTAGGCAATCTTCCTGTTCTCTTCCTCTTTATTGGAGGGTTGCATTCAATAGATGTAATGCAACTTGGAATCTCACAATGCTCATGATCTACAATTGGGTATATTGTCTCCTCATATGCAGTGTTCCAATATTCAGTGCTGTAATATTTACTTACCAGAGAAGCCGGATTCATTTTCACCATCTTTGTTGCAGCTATTGCATGAACACATGGTATTTCCTCAATATCAAATTCCTTGCAAGTGCAACTCCTATCCACTAAACACACAACTTCCCTTTCCTGGTTCCATTGTATCTCAAACAACAGCCTTTTCGCATCAAGCACATAGCATCCATACTTTGTTGCCTCTCCATATTTAGCTTGTATCAGTGCATCAACGTTTGGTGTTGTCATTTCTGTACATGATTCAGCACTTTGTCTTCGCGTTGCAAACCATCTACCCACTGTCTGTCTGATAACATCAATGAGGGCAAGCACTGGATAATCTCTTGCATCACACAGTACACTATTTATACATTCTGCATTGTTGCTTGTCATAATGTTGTAACGTTTTGCGTTGCAAAAAGCTCGGGACCAAGCAGCAAATCCAATTTCTTCCAATAGTTGTGCAACTACTACCTTCTCCTACAAACATTAGCAGGTACACATGAAGTTATATACAATACCAGAAAAAACATACCATACATCTAACATGTTTCAATACCAGAAAAAGGTAATACCATAATCATTGATCATCAATAATATTGTTGAATACCAGAAACATATCATGTATGATACCAGAAACAATCATGTATGATACCAGAAACAATCACAAAAAGCATACCAGAATTCATACTAGAGATTAAATTTAATACCAGAAACTATAATTTTCATACGACAAACCTAACCTGCGTTCATACCAGAAACATTCATACCAGAAACACTATAAATGAGAGATAAAGGACAATACCAGAAATAAAATAAACCACCAGGATTGAAATACCAGAAGCATAATGTGATTGCATAATACCATCTTTATATTTTCAAACAGTTGAAGACACTTATCCTTTCTGTAGCACCTAGCCGCATCCACGAACATTTGTTGAACTATATTCTTGGTTGATTTTTTCTTGATGTTCCCTTTCAAGTGGTACATGCAAACTCCATGAGATGCTTTTGTGTAGTGCTTAGCAATACCATTCTTGATTGACATGTGTCTGTCCGATATAAATAGTTGTTCCTCGGTATCAGGGACAAACTTGTGTATATGATAGAAGAAGAAATCATACGAGTCATCACATTCACGGTCAACAATTGCAAATGCTAGGGGGTATATTTGTTGGTTTGCATCTTGTGCTGTTGCAAGCAATAGCACCCCACCATATCGTCCTTTTAAAAATGTTCCGTCAACTGATATGACCTTAAACAACAACAACCAAAAATCAATTAGTTTTCTGGTATACCAGAAATATATAATAGTCATACCAGACACTTAATTGTTCAAATATATATAATACTATACCAGAAAAGATCATACCAGAAAGATAGTTCTACTGCTTACCAGAAACACAACATAACTACCAGAATCTAACAATACCAGACACTGGTTATACAAACCAGAAAAGAGCATACCAGAAAGATAATTCTACTGCTTACCAGAATCTAACAATACCAGACACTGGTTATACAAACCAGAAAAGAGCATACCAGAAAGATAATTCTACTGCTTACCAGAATCTAACAATACCAGACACTGGTTATACAAACCAGAAAAGAGCATTCCAGAACGATAATTCTACTGCTTACCAGAAACACAACATAACTACCAAAATCTATATCATTCATGCATAATTTATAATACCAGAGGCATAACTTTATTACATACCAGAAGAAGGATAATACCTTTCTCATTACTGAATATCCTTTGATTGATTGTCCCAAAGCAAAGAAGACATACTTGAATTTGTTTTCATCATCCAATTGCAGTGCTACAATAGTGTTCGGATTTGCCTCTTGCAATCGATGTAAGTACACTGGCACACCCTTGTAGTTCTCTTCATTTGTTCCTCTTATATTGTCCTTGACAGCCTCTTGTGCCATCCAGCATTTCCAGTAGCTAGCTTCTAAGCAATGCTCGTTTCTCAAAATTCCAATAATTGTCTTAGGCTCGGGGAGTTTATGTGTATTAGCATACCTGAATAACATAAACAATATGATTTGAATGTATTACATACCAGAATGGAAGAAAAAAATATAGAATTGAATATTATATGTGATAATAAGGAATGGACTTACATTTTTGCAACTATTTCAGCAATGACAGGATATGAGACCTTTCTGCAATAATTTCTTCTGGTATGGAATGAACAAGTGTGCTCTCTGGTATACTTTGTTAGTGTAAACACTTTCGATTTCTTGATTTTTGAGAACCGCACACGCCACTTACAATCTTTATCCAGACATCGCGCAAGAATAGCAAGCTTGATAGACTTTGTTATTCTGTATTGTGTACATTCGGCAACAGCATTCAAACACAATGCACTTTTCACTGCATTTTTATCCTTGAACTTTTGTCCAAGCTTAAGACCCCATTGAGTTTCTTCAGGTTCAACTTCAGTGATTGCATAGCTATTCTCTGTTTCTATTTCAGTCACACTAGGAGCAGGAACAATGGCAGTGTGTGGATGATATTCATTAATTTCTTCAATTTCTGGTATAATAGTTGTAGACTTTAATCTCACACACAATGGCACACTCCAGCATGGTTGAGTCATTTGATTAACTTCAACAAAATCCTCGAAATCTTCTACTGTCTCAATATCAAACGGTTGCAACGCTTTATTTAATGTATTCTTGTATGTAAGTTCCAATTTGTTCAGTGTCTCATCTACTTGAAAACGTTTGGCAATCAACATCCTAATTTCTGGTATGCTAACTGGATCTCCCACAGTTATGGGTTTGCACACTACTTTATCCCCTAAATATGTCCATTCATTTCCCACAGATTTCCACTCTCCTCCACAATAAACTACAATTTGTAACTCAGCCATGGCTAACAAGTTCTGTATATACCAGAAAAAAAACTAGTATAAGGATACCAGAAGTTAAAAGTATACCAAATTATGCACAACATCACAAATACCAGAAATTAAAGTATACCAGAATTATGCACAACACCACAAATACCAGAAGTTAAAGTATACTAGAAGTTAAAGTATACCAGAAATTATACCAGAACTCATTAACTCATACCAGAATTATTCATAACACACAAATACCAGAGTATTAATGATACCAGAAAAACATTTATCATACTACAAAAGAGAGTATACCAGAACTCATTGATTGATACCAGAATTAATGATACCAGAAAGATAATTATCATACTACAAAGGAGATTATACCAGAACTCATTAACTCATACCAGAATTATTCATAACACACAAATACTAGAGTATTAATGATACCAGAAAAACATTTATCATACTACAAAAGAGAGTATACCAGAACTCATTGATTGATACCAGAATTAATGTAACCAGAAAGATAATTATCATACTACAAAGGAGATTATACCAGAACTCATTAATTCATACCAGAATTATGCACAACACCACAAATACCAGAATTTCAAGTATACCAGACGTTGAAGTAAACCAGAATTATGCACAAGAACATAAATACCAGAAGATCTTGTATACCAGACGTTCAAGTATACCATAATTATGCACAACTCGACAAATACCAAAGAATTAATGATACCAGAACTCATTTTTTCATATCAGAATTAAGAAAACAAACTAGCAACAATGATCATACCAGAATCGTAACACACTCATTCATACCAGAAACATACTAGAAACATAATTTAAAACAAAATCAAATCTGTCAATACCTTATACCAGAAATACAAGAATCTGATTAAAATGTCACAATGGTGAACAAAATACCAGAATAATACTGAAGAAGATGTCGAGAGAGAGAGAGTAGAATATTGTTAAAGAGATACCTGTTAGATCGAAGCGAATTCTGGTATTTGAAGTCTTGGATCCCAAATCGATTGCGTTGTATTCGTTTCTGGTGTTTGTTTGATTGATACGAGAGAAGATTACTCGATCGATGTCGATTCTGAGAGATAAGAGAGAAAGTAATTGTGATACCAGAGAAGCTTGCGAGAAGGGCGAGATCGAAGGAGGAGAATATTGGATTCTGAAATCGAGATCGAGAAGAGGAGAAGAGTGATTTTGAGATCGGAATCGAGATCGAGAGAGGAGGAGAAGAAACGAGATTTGGTTTCTTTGCTTGTAACAGAAAAGAGAGAGAATTTGGGAATTTACCTGATTATTATGGTAATTAATTATCCTTGAACGGTAAATATGGATTTGGGGTATATTTTGTTGATGGAAAATATGAAAAAGCCTACTTTGTATTCCTATTTCTTAATAAAGCCTAGTTAGCAAATTTGCCCAAAATTAATTACATAATTTTATGTACATAATCTGCGTGCGAAATTATGTACATAGTCTGCGTGCGAATTTATGTACATAATCTGTGTGCGAAGTTATGTACATAATCTGCGTGCGAATTTATGTACATAGTCTGCGTGCGAATTTATGTACATAGTCTGCGTGCGAATTTATGTACATAATCTGCGTGCGAATTTATGTACATAATATGCGTGCGAATTTATGTACATACTCTGCGTGCGAATTTATGTACATAATCTGCGTGCGAATTTATGTACATAATCTGCGTGCGAATTTATGTACATAATCTGCGTGCGAATTTATGTACATAATCTGCGTGTGAAATTATGTACATAAAATTATGTACAGAATTTGTGGAAATAACTCTCATTTTCCTTATTTAATTAAAAAATAGCCATATTAATTAAGGGAGAATTTTTTAATGAGAGTGGTCCCCACAATTAATATTCAATTATCTTTTTAATTTAGTTTATCTTTTTAATTTTTAATAGTTATTTATCCTCCTTAATTAAGGGAGAGAATCTTTTTAATTAGAGTGGTCCCCACAATTAATAATCTCTTTATAATTTAATTTAGTTTTATTTTTTGAGAGAAAATTAGAGGGGCCTAGATTGTATCATGGATACAAAAAGAGCTCCTTTACACCAATTTTCTCATTTCCTTTCACGTTTCCTCGTAAAAGTTTTGATTTCTCTCAACCTTCAGACTCAAATCTATTTTCCGTTTCTAATTTGATTTCAATTCCGTTTGAGTTTCTGGATTCCTCTCTTTATTTTCTTCATATCGATACCGAGTTTTTGCATTTCCGAACTAATAGAGATCTGGTCGAGCATATATGTCACCAGGACGGTTCCATCGCTCAGATTCCGGTGAATTTGATGTTGCCCAAGCGGAGTCTGTGCGTTGTGATTCCGAATCTTCTTTCGAATTGTCAATCGGGTTAGTAACAAATAAGTTATGAATTTATTCATTTTTCGTATTGCGATTTGGCCTAAATTGACCTTATTCTTGTCAAAATGGATAATTGGAAATTTCATTATGATTGCTATATTATTCTGGAGATTATGGGTTGTTTGTTTGATGAAATCTGATAACATGTGTGTTTAGAAATTGTCTGCGACCAAAACGTTATTATGATGAATGTTAATTTAATTAATTAAAGGTTAATTAATTAAATTAGAATTAGAATTGAGATTGAGGAATGTTGATTAGATTATATGAGTTATGGTTGGATATGATAGTGGGGTGTAGGAGGTGGATCTCCTAACCTTGACGGTGTTTGATATTGTGTGTGTCTTGTTGATGCAAGCATTGATCATTTCCTCGAGGGTAACTGTGACGTGGATCAGGTTTACGTTTGTATTAGGTAAGTCCATTGGACTTACTTGGCAAGCAGTGGTGGATTTGAGTGATTGTGATGGTGGTGTGTGTGTGCATATGATTGTTGCATTTATAACCTAAACCTGACTAGGACGACCACATATGTATATTTAAAAGGACCAAGTGTATTATAACGGGTCGTGACCACCTGTCAAAGCTCGCCGAGAGTGGAGAAGGTGCTCTAAAACCAGTACTTCAAGGGGAGATAGATCCCCGTGCTAAACTTGTGTGAAAGAGGACAGAGGTGAGGTTCTAAAGGTTTCTCGTGCAACAAAAGAATGAATTAGTAATGGTATAACATTATTGAAGATAATAAAGGGTTGTGTGAGGTGTTGATATGATTATATGTTTTATTGTTTCATTCTTATTTAATGTTCTGTTAGCTAACGGTTTTATACCGTGTTGTAGATCTTCTGCAGGATAATAGGACTGCGGAGTGAGCTAGATGGGTGATTAGCCGAGGGCTTCCGTACACTAGGTTGTGCGAGGGTTTGAGATGTTTTGTATATGTATGGTTGTGATTGCCGTTTTGTACTCGACTGTATCTTTTGTAAACCTATGATGTATTTTTATACAGTTTTTTGGATTTGGTTTCGTATCTATTTGTGTCTTGTTGTAAGATCCAGTGAACTTGTTGTTAGGTTAGGGTCAGGATCCACAGTGAGATCCTAGCCTAGTAGCGCCCCGAGTCCTGCAGATTTGAAGCGTTACAATTACATGCGTACTAGGGCCCCAAACTTACTCTATGACGCTAAATTACTTGCGTCCTAGGGCCCCGAACGTACCCTAGAACGCTAAATAACCTGCGTCCTAGGGCCCCGAACTTACCCTATAACGCTAAATTACATGCGTCCTAGGGCCCATAACTTACCCTAAGATGCTAATTGCTAAATTACTTCCGTCTTAGGGCTCAAAACTTACCCTAGGACGTTAAATTACCTAAATTATCTATGTCCTAGGACTCAGAACTTACCCTAGGACGCTAAATTACTTGCGTCCTAGGGCTCAACCTACCGACGCCAACAAAATAAAGACTGATCATGTAGGAAGGGAGGTACATCAAGTCCTTCTTCAAGTTTCTACTAGTTCAAGCTTGGAGGGAAGTGTTACAACTTGAGAAGGAGTGTTAGAGTATGAGCCTAGTATATTGGGTCTAGTATATTGGACACATATTGAGCTTATCATTTATTTGTTAGTTTATCGTTTTATCTTATTTTTTGTTAGTTTATCTATTTATGTCTTTATATTTGTCTATATAAACAACATTTGATCAATATATTATGACCCAATATACTAAGCTCATACTCTAACAAGTTCGACGTGAAACAACTACTAGTAGTCACATATTAAACCAACGTTAACTGTCACATCATGAGAAGCACATCTATGAAGCTTAATAAGACTAAAAAGTTTTCTCGTTACCTATGTAAGCAACTACAAACACTAGTGATGGACACTAGGACAAAATACATCCATTTCTTATTTAAGTATCATGTATCAAAGTTTATTCTATCCACAAATAAGTGTGAACTTTTTTCTCATTCACACTTAAAAAGGAAGTGGAGATGATAACTTGTCTCCTCCATATTCTCTATTTATTTCCTCCATCAGTAATATTCATCCTAACGAAAGAAACACTTAGCTAATATAGGCATAAATTCAACCATAAACTTATCCAAAAACTCAACCAGAAACCATATCAAAAACTCATACCAACAATCATGTCAGAAACTCATACTAGAAATATATCAACAAATCATACCAGAAATCCATATGAAACACATCAACAAATCATACCAGAAATCCATATCAAACTCATACCAAAAATCTTACCAGACTCATATTAGAAACTCATATGATCTTGTATGGCCAAGCAATAAGCTTAGGATGTCCGGATAACGGTAGCCTCAACTTCATACTTTGTGCCTACTGTGAATCATTAGCGCACTCATATACAATAAGCATCGATCCGATGAGGAACAAAGCAACCCCACTTTCTAGCACAAGTAATTCGATTAACAAGGACGCTAAGTCAAAAACAGGTATATTTCAACCAAATGCTTTATGTTGGCTTAGTCATTCACGAGCTATCTATAACGGATCTTCTCATATAGAAGGAATAACTGAGAATGGTATGTGTTATCGGGACCTCTCTTGTCTTAAGGACTTTAGGACGAGTACCATTTTCCTCTTTAAATTGAAGTGGAGTTTTGAAAAAGTGGAGTTTAATGAGATTAGTTTGGAAAAAAGGGAATCAAACACCCATTGTCATTTGTAAACTAAAAATGAGGATTGCATTCTGGAACTGTAGAGGTATGAAGAAGAAGAATTTTTGGACTAACATCAATATCACATGCAAAAATGAACATATTCAAATGATTATGTTGGCTGAAACCAAATCTAAAGACGAACCCGATGAAATTGTATGGAAAAACGCAGGATTCGATAGAATATTTTTCATTCCGGCAATGGGGTACGCAGGAGGCCTTTGCCTTTTATGGAAAGAATACCAACTCAAGGGCGAAAAAATTGAAATTATTAAAACTTCGGACAGATATCTTATGATAAAGCACACTAATACTAACACTAACTTCGAATTCATGATTTTCTTTATTTATGCTCCTCCAAATGAGCAAATGAAAAATGGGTTCTGGACACAACTTAAGGGAGAAATGAATAGCACAAGCATCCCAATGATAGTTATTGGGGACTACAATGAGTTGTTGGAACCAACCGATAAAAAAGGTGGGTCACTTCCCGCTAACAACAAGTTCGCTAGATTACAACAACTTTCTCATCAATACAGCCTACGCGATCTTCCTACAAAAGGAAATACATTCACCTGGAAAAAAAAGAAAGATGGTGACGACAATACATATGAAAAATTAGATAGGGCAATGACATCTCTGGAAATCATTCAGAAATACCCGGGGCTACACACAAGAAACCATGCATTTACAAACTCTGACCATTGTATGATCTCCATCTTAGTTCAAAACACGCACATAGAAATTAAGAATAAACCATTTAGGTTTGAAACAATGTGGATGCAAAGACAAGACTGTGAAAATCTTATAAAACAGGTCTGGAGAACTCATTTTCCAGGCACACATATGTTTAACCTCACTAGGAAGACACACCTACTCAAACAAAAACTAAAAATGTGGAGTCGAGATCAATTTGGTAATATTCACAAACAACTTCAAAACGTCGATGATGAACTAGAAGCCCTCCAAAAACAAAGTTTCGCGCTATTTGACCAATCTAAAAATGACAAAATTATCAGATTAAATAGGAAAAGGGAGTGTCTAGTGGAATACCAACATAAGTATTGGATGCAAAGAGCTAAAACAAAAAACCTACAATTAGGAGATAAGAACACGAAATTTCATCATAGGAAAGCTACGGGGAGAAGAAATAAAAAAATCATAACAACGATTACTAAAAACGACGGTCTGGTTTTGTCTAAAGAGAATGATATCAATGATGAGTTCATAAAAGAGTATAAGACCCGTTTTACAACATCAATAATAGACAATCTTAAACTACAAAGTCAACTAGAAGTTATCCAACCAGAAATATCTGCTATCGACAATACAAATCTATCACTGCCATTCTCTACGAAGGAAATCAAGGATGCCCTTTTTGATATTGGTAGTGATAAATCCCCGGGACCGGATGGGATGACAGCTGGTTTCTATCAGAAATATTGGCACATAGTTGGGCCAGCAGTCATTAGGGCAGTAAAGAGTTTTTATACAACCGGAAAAATATTGAGACAGATCAATCATATTTTTATTGCCTTACTTCCAAAAACGGATAATCCAACAACTACTGCCCACTACAGACCTATAAGCCTAGTATCAACTGTGTACAAAATTATTGCAAAAATATTGGCAAAAAGACTAAGTGCTATCCTCCCTAAATTAATTCATCCACTTCAAAGTGCATTCATTAAAAATAGAGCAATCCACGACAATGTGCTTATCGCACACGAAATTTTCCATGGATTTAAGTCAAAAAAAGGAAAAGACGGGTATATGGCTATAAAGTTGGACATGGAAAAAGCTTATAACAAGGTTGAATGGGCTTTCTTAAAAGTAGTGCTAGAAAAATTCGGATTCGGAGACAAATTTCGGAATTGGATCCAAGAGTGTATCACTACAGTCTCTTATTCCATTTTAATCAATGATTCCCCTACTAACATTTTCATGCCGCAAAGAGGTCTCCGCCAAGGTGACCCTCTTTCTCCCCTTCTATTTAATCTTTGTGCAGAGGTTCTAGCCAGAAACATACAAAAACTATCAAACGACAATCCTAAATCAGTCGGATTTCCTATCACGAAAAACGGGACGAGAATACCTTTCTTAGCTTTTGCTGATGATATTATAATTTTCGCTAAGACAACTGAACAAGCAAGCAACAAGATTCTATCGGCTCTTAAGGATTATTGTGATATCTCAGGACAAATCATAAACTATCACAAATCCACATTTCAAACAACCGCAAACATCGATCAAAGCAATAAAAGACGAATCCAAGAATATTTAGGTATTAATGTCACAACGAATCTTGAACAATACCTAGGATGTCCGATCATCAATGGGCGCGTTAACAAAGACATTTTTAATTCTGTCATCATCAAAACCAAGCAACAACTTACCAGGTGGAAAGCGTCGTCCCTGTCGCAAGAAGGAAGAACAACATTAATAAAAGCTAATCTTAACGCCAAACCAAGCTACTTAATGCAAGCTTTTATGTTACCAACAAGTATTCACCTTGAATTAGACCAATTAAATAGAAATTTCTTTTGGAATAAGGGACCCAATTTTCACCCACTAATCAATTGGGACAAAATTTGTAAACCAAGGTCCCTCGGAGGAACGGGAATTAGGAAAGCAGAAGATATGAATAAAGCATTACAAATGAAGCTTTTGTGGAAAATAATGGCAGAACCGGAAAATATATGGGTTAAAATTATTGAAGAAAAATACCTTAAAGGATCTTGCCTCTGGAATTACCAATGTGGGCGAAACACATCTTGGCAATGGAAGAAGTTAATAAAATTAAGAGAAGATTTTGACAAGGGACTTAGATGGCGTGTAGGAGATGGAAACACAGTCAAATTCTGGAAAGACAAATGGATAATCGACAAACCCCTCCTCGAGTTGGTGACCAATTATAAGGACTTGGTTGACCAAATGGAATTGACTTCCTCATATATCACTAACAAAAAATGGAACCATCAACTATTAAATCGACTCAACTCAATACTACCTTCTTATATTGTAGACAAGATTAAGAAGTATAACCTTCCCAATAATCGTATTAGGGATAGATTATATTGGGCGGGGAATGATGAAGGTTGGTATTCGACTAAATCTGCCATGGAACTGATTCAAAAACGAAAGGTTGGGGTAACCATGGACAAAACCTGGATATGGAAATTGGACGTAATGCCGAAAATAAAAAATTTTGTATGGAAATTAGCTATGGACGGTCTTTCTACAAAACAAAATCTAGATAGACAAAGAATTCCTGTCGTTATGAATTGTGAATTCTGCAACCATCATACTGAAAGTTCCAAACACCTTTTCTTTCAGTGTCCTTTTATGGTTACTACAGTTGATGAACAAAAGATTACAACCATACTATTGAACTATGACCTTGATAACCAAAGCATTGCAGAGGTCCTTAACGATCTCAAAGGAAAAATATCAATTGATGAATTGAGACTTCTTGTTGTTGTGTGGTGGAACATGTGGTTGGCCAGAAATCAGACTATCTTCAACAAAAAAACGATCCCGCAGAATATTAGAGCATTAGCGCTCGATCAAGTTTCTGCATGGGAAAATGCGAACAAGAAACCAAGCAACAATAATACAACAGTTAGAAAACAAAGAAGGAAAACGAAAAACATAAAATGGAAACGCCCAGAGAACGGAAACCTAAAACTTAACTTTGATGCCTCACAAAATTCAGCGAATCAATTTTCTTTTGGATACATCATCAGAAACCACTGTGCAGTTCCTATTGCTATAGGAAGCGGCAGTTGTGATGCTGACTCAGTGTTGGAAGCAGAAGCCTTTGCTTTGCGGGAGGGCCTACAAAAGGCCAAGGAGTTATGTATTGTATCCATCGAGATAGAAGGAGATAACCTTATGCTCATTAATTCGATAAATCAAATATGGAAACCCCCATGGGAACAAGACATGATCATCAGTGATATCTCCAATACGATATTGGGATTCTCTTACTCCATAGCGCAGCATGTTTACAGGGAAATCAACACGGTCGCGGACAAGATTGCCATGCATGGACACTATCTTAAGATGGATGTCAATGCCATTCCGGAAGATGTTCAAGACCTCATCCGTAAGGATGCCTTAGGCCGATCGGTTTCTAGAAACTGATCCGCCTAATTCTTTTACCCATGTATCAAAAAAAAAAAGAAACTCATATAAAAAACTTATACAAAAAATCATACTAGAAACTCAACCACAAACCATACCAAAAACTCATACCATAAACTCAATCAGAAATCATGTCAAAAACTCATACTAGAAACAATCTGATCTATTTGGATTCTTTTTTGACAAAACTGTTTTACAAATTCTGTTTCCGTTTTTTAAATAAATTTGTTTTACTGTTTATTTTTATTAAAATAGATTTGGATTCCGACTAACTAATCTGTTTGGATTCTTTTTTTACAAAATTGTATTACAAATTCTGTTTACTGTGTTTTATAAATAAATATGTTTTACTTTTTGTTTTTTTAAATAAAATTACATTTGGAATCCAACTAACTAATCTGTTTGGATTCTTTTCGATCCGACTAAGTACCATCTCAATAAGCAACAATTTTAAAAAAATTTGATCAAATCTATTTTTTATAATATCTATATTTTACTTCTGTTTTTTTTACAAATATTTTTGACAAAGCCGAAAGATCTAAATGTAAGATTTTGTAAGTTAAAAATTATACTCTCTTTTTCTTTTTATTTACAAAATTTTTGTTAGTAGTAAATTAAAAGAAATACTTTTAAAAAAATTCATAAATATATTATTAGTTCCCACGTACACATATTAATGACATTTTATTCAAAACACATTAATATTTAAATATACTCTCACAAGGTGCGGGATATGAATAATTTAGTTTTAATAACAATATCAACCAAATCACCAAAACCATAAGATTTTGTGATTTACAATTTTTTATTTTAAAATTATCTATTTTAAAACTGTTATAAAATTATTTATTTTTAATGCGATATGTTTGTCAGTTTTATTTTAGATGTATTGTCTATTTATTTCATTAGCAACAATAATTATATTCGTATGATAAATGGATTATTTTTAAAAGAAACATTTTGACCTACTAGGTTTTTTTTAGTTTTGTGTTTAGTAAATGTACCCCATAATTTTTTATCACTTTCATTTAATGGTAGGTAAAAGTAATTAACCCCTCTATTTTAATAAAAAAAGAACAATAGATGTTTATTAGTATTATGTAAGTGTAAGTTTTAATTCTTAACTAGTTCATATCCCGCACCTTGTGCGGGTGTATTTAAATATTGATGGATCTTCACAGGCATATCTCGGAATATCTGTCTGCGAGTAAGTAAGTGAGAAGAAAGACGAAATGGAAGAGACTTTCATAAACATGGAATAGTGAAAACCAAAGTTGTTGAAATAATAGTTATTGAAAACAAATTAAGGAATGAATAAACAATAGCAAAATGAGTGTGATGATTGAAAACGTATGGAATAACCTGAAATTTTTTTAGACGAAGATTAGTTGAAAAAAGATTTCTTGTTAGATTTTGTTTAGTAAAAAAAAGGTTTTATGACTTAATTCTTGATTTAATAAAATATTTAATCTGAGAAAAAACCTGGAGGCGTCAAGTCAACATCAGTGTAGTCTAGTTTAGTAGCATATATAGAATATAGATTTATAGATTATTTTCAATTTATAAAACTCTCTTATTTCTTATTAATTATTTAGAAGATTAGTTGAAAAAATATTTCTTATTAGATTTTGTTTTAGTAAAAAAAGGTTTTATGGATTAATTATTGATTTAATAAAATATTTAATCCGACAAAAAACCTGGAGGCGCCACGTGTAATAACCGGAAAATTTTCTTTCGTTATTCCCGAGTCAAAGAGAATTTTTATCCGTTGACCTTTTTCTCATGATACTTAGTGTCACGTATCATCACAAACCCTATCATTTTATGTGAGCCTTAACTCACATAAAATGATAATTTAACCAAAACCCTACTCTTTTAAATAATAAAATGTATGATATATGTGAGGCTTTGACAGCCCATGCCAAACCATTTCAAGATCTGCAAGCCCATTCACCTTCTTTCCCGGACAGCCCAGCAGGCCCATGAGTCTCCTCCCCAGCCGGCCTGTTAAGCTTCTCCTCCCCAACCGGCCCGTTAAGCCCTTCCTTCTCACTTACAAAGGAGATGTAGGCCCGCCATTCTTTTGACCCTTTCAAATAAAAAGAAAGAAAATGTAACACCCCGAATTCTCAGAACTCGAGACATTACTAGTTAGGACCTCACAATGGGTCCCGACCTCAGTTTGACAACAATTTTACTAGGATCTTGCAACAAGACACAAATAAGAAAAACCGAAATTCATAAAAATGTATTTCCAACAGGATGAATGCAACAAAGTCTAACAACCTATTATACTTAAACAACGGAAAAGACTAACTATATTAACAAGAGGAAAGAACAACAAGGCAACAACCCAAACCCCCACTCTAAGGAGTACGGAGACCCGGCTGACCACTACTTCCGGATCACTCAGTTGTTGTTCTAACCTGCGATAAATCTAAAAACACAACATAACAACCATTAGCTAGTTATCTAAATATTAGAAGAATAATAATAGCACACACACACATAAAAATAATAAACACTCATCATGCTTTCAAACAATCCATTTATTATCTTCCTTTAAGTCATTCACTCTAATGATACTTATTTTGTGACACGAGGGATTCCCAAACCTCGCCTCCGCCCCCGTGTACCCATCAGGAGTGGATCCGATGCATCTCACCGTGTACCTGTATGGTCTGGGTATAGAGAACCTCCCAGTCTCCTGGCAGAGCTGGGCAGTGATGTCACGGCCCGTTATACATACACTTGGGCCTTAACACATAATAACAACGGTCGTCCTAACAAGTTGTTATTTTTATTATAACACACATTGCACACACACAACCATTATCACTCAACTAAGATCCAGAAACCAGCTAAGTAAGTCGCAAGGACTTACCTAAATCACATCCCACTCTATCAAATCTCAACTCGGTCCGTACTCGTGGTACTCAAACGCCTGTCAAACAAGGCATGTGGATCAAAATCACATCCTATACTCTTAGAAGTTATAAACTTCTAAGAGGTGAAAACTCATAAAGAGAAAGTACGAGCATACAACTCTCTTAAGGCAAAAAGACTATTTTACCTCTAGTCTCGTAACTCTCAAAAGTCTAACATTAGATTCTCATATTTTCTTTTAAAACTTATTTCCATAATCTAGTTCTCAAGAATAAAATACTAGAGATTCGAATGTTAACAAGGTTTAGAATTTCAAAGGGTTGTTAAGGTCCGACCTTTACACTTCACTACTAGGGCTAAGATCAAGTCTTAAACGAGTTTAGCTTAAGTTATATCAAGAATCCTTAAAATATTTTCGTAAGTGGAACTCGTTAACAACGGCAATGCTTGACCACTCCTCGGAACCACCGCGACCTTCATCTCTAGTGCATCCTATCCGGTCATACTACTCTAACCCGTCCCGTTTACGATTCTACCACCCGTCACCTTGGCTCTTATCCTCACCACTCTACTCCTATACATATATATATATATATACCTTACCCTTGTACCTATATATGTATACCTATATATACTCCATTCGATACGACTATATATACCCATTTACGTATACTACACTGGTGCATGTATATATATATATATATATATATTCATATGTTCCAACCATTCATCTAGACACATACACCGCACTTATTTATATACCTATTCATCTCTTCCAACCCACATGAATACGTGTATATATATATATATATATATATATATATATATATATATATATATATATATATATATATATATATATATATATATATATATATATGTTTGTATACGTCCCTCTTTCAAATTCTATTTCTATGTATGAATACGTATAAATGTGCATGTATATATATATATATATATATATATGTTCTAACCATTCTATGTATACATATGTTTACATTCACTACACTCCTACAATTGTCCCCCATTCTTCTTCGATGTTTACGGCACCAACTATCCCAGCATGCCCAACAAGCCAGCACTCCACACTCTTCTCAGAGTCTACAAATACTCAGAAGGCGGAAACAAAGAAGGAGAGACTCACCGCAACTAGAGCTCGGCTGCGGTTTCGATCGGGTATCACGCTCGGAGGAGGTAGGCTCGACTCAGTACCCTTCCGACTTGCTCCCGCCGTTCCGCTAGGTCGAGTCGAAGACTGCGTAAGGCGGCGCCACTCCGGCTGGTGGAATGAACAGCAGGTCGACGTCGCGCAAAGATCCTCCTGCGGTCGGCTGGGCGGTGCCTTGGTGGTCGACAGAACCGGCGGAAGGACTCTCGGTGGCGGCGGTGCTGTTGCAGGGTTCGTCGTCGGTTAATTGGGTTGGGCGCTTGGAGTCGTTGTTGCGGAGTTGCTGCTGCACGAAATCTCAAAGAGGAAGGCGGAGGAGAGCGTAGTTGACCGATTAGTTTAGGGTTAGATTAGATTAACATTGGATTAGGTAGGATAATTAGGGTTAAGGTAGTTATGGGTTGGGCTTAGAAAATTGGGCTTAACAAAATGGGTCTGCTCACTAGAATAATAACAAAATGGGCCTGCTCACTAAAAAGAGAATGTTGAACTAATTATCACTTGCTTAGTACGGAATCCTTTACGGAACTATTTGCGGAGTTATTTACGGTTTACAAAAGTTATCATTTTATGTGAATCAAAGTCACATAAAATGATAGAATTTAATATCGTGTTCTTTTTATTTAAAAGAATTAAGGTTGACGGATCAGAATACGGTTTGATCCGGTATTAAACTGAATTTAAAATTTTCGGGTATTACATCAGTGCCCCCTTAAAATAAGTTTCGTCCCGAAACTTAGAATAATGTGACTAATTATTCGACTTTCTTTGTAACTTAGTTTCATAAAAAAAAATTTCCGTTTTCTACCATGCAACTACTCAATCATCACACTCACACACACATCACATAAAACATAATCACTGAGTCCAACATAAAAACATGAAAGGTCAAACAACACAATAACCGAGTACTAACTCGTCGATATAAAAGTAACATCTAACCCCGCAGAAACTCGGGATAATTACGTCTAATGCTCTCCTCTGTCTCCTAAGTGGCCTCATCGGCTCCTCGTCTAGATCACTGGAAACTTTACAAAAGTATAATCCGGCCCAACTATGAGATCCTCATAGTTGATGACATGTTTCGGGTCCCGTATGTATTTTGGTAACTGTTACACGTGACCACTGGTTATACACCCTCTTGTATGGGCAGGAGAGCTAGTCGATTACTAACTCCCAATCTTCTTTAAGATCTCACAAGGTTACATTCCTCGACTTACTTTTAGGTACTCTTTGTGACTTTCCGAAAGTGACCACAATACTTTACTCATTTAATTTAAAATCCCATTGTCCCCGACTTTTCGGAAGATCCCGACTATCGCTTCTGAAACAATGATCTAAGACATCTCCCGCACTTTACTAAGTGTCTAATGCTCTTTGTAAGACCACTAACTTGGTTTTGTCTTTCTAATATGTCTCAGTCGGACCATTCCTCAAATAATGACTCATCCCTACATCTTGTCAAGCTTTCAACTTGTTGAAATCCAAAGTCACACTTCCAGTGGAGGTTTTCATAAAGATCTCTAATTCTTTTAACTTGAGTTCATAGATTTAATATCGTTGAGTTTCTTGATCTATGGGTTACAACCACACTTCCGTTGCGCTACTCTGATCAATCAGTTGCCGCTCATTACTCATAATGGTGTCTCCGTGAGTCAGTATGATTTACCAGACTTTCTCCCATAAATTCCCTTCTAATAACGGTAAGGTCCTCCCAAACCGACCGTCATTCTAAGGATGATTAACTACAGTATAATGAAAGCTAGTACTCTAAGCCGTGTGTACTTGTTGTCCAAACCTCAAGGTAAACCGTCCGTATTCGTCGAACTATGGTCCTCAATCCTCGTTGAGTTTTACAATTGGTCTAGGAACTCGTCGGTCCTCAATCCTCAGTAAAATAACTCGTCGGTTATGCCTCCTTGGAGGGATTGGAACGTGCTGTCTTAGAATTTCCCGGAATTCACTGAGGTCTCATAATAACTCTGCTTACTAATCGTCATAACTACTCAATGTGGTTATCCTTCCACAATCCCTTTGACCTCTAATATAGGGCACATCATGTTGACCTACAAATCCTTACCTTAATCTATATATAATCTTGACATGGAGTTTTCTATTTAGCTCCAAATTCTCAAGGTGCGGTAATAAGTCTACACCGAGACACTAATGCCAACCACTTGCTGGTCTCTCATGCTTGTCTTGTGAACTCTTCGACTAGGTGACTCATCTTATAACATTTCCCCTCTCCGAATCAGTCTCTATCTATCAATTGATCATTACTACTCATTCCGTGTTAGAACCTCATTTACGTTGTACTCTTGCATAAATTCTATCAGGCATCCTCATCTCAACTCTTAATTTAAATTTAGTATAGCCCGCCATTTTGATAAAGGAATTTCCTTCGCACTATTTAAGCTATTCGCTTGGTTTATACCTTATCAATCATAGTGTTATTAGACCGATAGTATAACTTTTATTGAACATCTACCGGTACCATTTGGATAAGAAACCTCCGATGCATTTTTTTTTATTTCTCTAGTCACATTTATTATGTTGTCCTTATACTCACGTCGCTCAACCATCTTCTAAATCCTTACCACAAGTATGGTAATTAAATCTCCTTAAGCTCTCTCGTACAACCTATATGGATTATGTTTATTAGATTTGGTATTTTCATCAATTCTTCTCTCAACAATCGAGAGAAGACTCCAAGTCATACCATTTGTACACCGTTCCAAAACTACTCCTCCCCCCACCTATGGCCGTTTATCAAGATTGGTTGTTTAGAGTGCTACCATATTTCAGTAAACCCTTACATATACACTTTTCGGTAATTATCTTATGGTTGGTACGAGTTTCCGTATAACATTATTCAGTCGTTCAACTTTACTCTTTCTCACATTTGTTTCAACAAAGATGTATATTCAATTTATCATCACCTCACAACTCGATAAGACCTTTCACCAAGGCATTAAATCTTACCTTCTATGTTTGTGTCGCCTCTATAATTCCAATTATTATGTGTCGCATCTTTAGTCACAAGGCTTCCTCTGTCCATCTAGAAAATTGACCCCAACTTTTTCTCGAAAGAGCACCATCAATCTCATTTGTGTGGAATGCTAAGTACTCTCTGTTTGGACTGACGTAGGATTTGGTCAAAATTATTTGCTGCTTCGTACTCCTCTAGTTCTTCTTATACGAATCCATCTGTACTAACTGTGATTTGTAAAATTTTCCTTTATCAGTAGGAAAGCAATTGCTCACAACAATCCTCTTTATCCCATTACTAGTATAAGGGTCACCGTCAACTCTTCCTCTAAAATTTTTAGTTAGAGTTACTGACTTGAACTTTATCCCATTACTAGTACTCGTATTGATTTGACTTCACAATTTTCGTAGTTGATCTCTTTAAGGATTTCTCCCCATGTCGATAAGATTCTTTTGTAGCTTTGTGGTTATTCTTCTTATCTATCAACTAATCAACACCGGTCAACTCATACGTATACATTCTCAGTTGTACTAGTTAGTCTGTAGTTGGTCTTCTACTAGATCATATACTTACTTTTCTTCTATCTTCTTCAATGTGGATATACTGAGTGAAAAGTTATTCCTTCTAGGTTATCCGCTTATACATCTTTAGCTCATTCCTCCATTTACACTCTTCTTCTTTCTCTCTGTAAGAACACTTTACCCGAGTTAGGTGTATCATCCCTATGTCGTCAATGAGCTTATCAAGTCTCCCTCAATAACTTGTAAGTGAGTCCTCGCGATTCCTCTCACCTTTGTCATTGTCTGCTTGGTGTTCTCTGGTATGAATTGTTAATGTTGATAACTTAAATCCTAAGTAAATGAGAAGTTTTCGTGGACTCTCGAGTCCACCAAGATTCTTACACATTCTTCCCCTTGGTTAGTGTTGTTTTGGTAATGCCTCCTTTATAGAAATCCGGGATCTCAATTTCAGACTTCTACTTTATTTGATACTTGCGTCGAAATTTCCTTCAAAATTCTCGTATCTTTGAAGGGGTCAACATGTTTCCATGGTTATAAAATAAAGTCTGTCTTTTCTATGTCCTTAATCTCTCACATCTGGGTCAACACCCTAGCTTCTTGGTACTCTCATTCCTATGCTTGCATATGGCGGCATCAACCTTAGTTGTTGTGTCATTTAATTAGCCAAGCGTAGTTGTACTCTACACCGCTCTATTTGTGTTCTGATATACTCATCTTTAATCTGTTCTCATCAATACTTACATGCATCCTTGAGTTTCATCTTCCGCCGTCATACCGCTAAGTTCCTAAAACGGTTTTCTGTTACTTCTATTTGAGTTGCTTTGAAATTCTTTTCTCGCCCGCTTCTAGCATCAAAATTCACCTTTTGATCCGTCAGTAAACTTACATTCAAGGTCTTTTGTCTGGATTGCTACTATATTTCACCTTGACTTTCATGCCTATGGGTGTTTCTGAAGGTACCCACATTGTTTGTAACGTCTATTATACAACACTTTATAAAAACCTTGTAGTGTCGCTACCAATTGCATAATTTTCGGTCATCCCATGCTTTTCCGGCACCACTCTCATGAATATTCTTCATTTGATCCTGTTGAGCTGACATCGGGATCCCCTTCCTCCCTTTTTCGTTGGTGTTGCCTTTTAGTCTTCACTTTTCTGTCTCGACGTTCCTCAACTAGTTCGAAGGAGTTGTTAGGACATTCGCCTAACCTAATGCTCCTAAGCTGAGCAAACTTATCCTCGTGTTGACACCTTCCAAACCTACCTAGATGTGTCAACGTAGTAAGGATCTCATTCTGCTATCTCCGTTAAGGCCATAATACAACTATAAATTCTACTAATCTTCGGCATATGGTTATCTACATCACCTATCATTATAATCAAGCTAATAAGTCCAAAGAGAGTAACAATCTAAAGTCCACACTAAGCATACTGAGATCCGCGGTAGTAGTGGTGGTCAGCCGTACTTTCTATTCCCAACCAGACTATACATGCATTTGAAAACCAAAAGTCCTTTTTAAAACTCAGATCCCTTTTCGGGTTCTGCTTAAGTACTTATTCGGTCTTTCAGAAGATTTCAAGTGCCATTGTTGCCAACCTGGCTCTGATACCATATTGTAACACCCCGAATTCTCAGAACTCGAGACATTACTAGTTAGGACCTCACAATGGGTCCCGACCTCAGTTTGACAACAATTTTACTAGGATCTTGCAACAAGACACAAATAAGAAAAACCGTAATTCATAAAAATGTATTTCCAACAGGATGAATGCAACAAAGTCTAACAGCCTATTATACTTAAACGACGGAAAAGACTAACTATATTAACAAGAGGAAAGAACAACAAGGCAACAACCCAAACCCCCACTCTAAGGAGTACGGAGACCTGGCTGACCACTACTTCCGGATCACTCAGTTGTTGTTCTAACCTGCGATAAATCTAAAAACACAACATAACAACCATTAGCTAGTTATCTAAATATTAGAAGAATAATAATAGCACACACACACATAAAAATAATAAACACTCATCATGCTTTCAAACAATCCATTTATTATCTTCCTTTAAGTCATTCACTCTAATGATACTTATTTTGTGACACGAGGGATTCCCAAACCTCGCCTCCGCCCCCGTGTACCCATCAGGAGTGGATCCGATGCATCTCACCGTGTACCTGTATGGTCTGGGTATAGAGAACCTCCCAGTCTCCTGGCAGAGCTGGGCAGTGATGTCACGGCCCGTTATACATACACTTGGGCCTTAACACATAATAACAACGGTCGTCCTAACAAGTTGTTATTTTTATTATAACACACATTGCACACACACAACCATTATCACTCAACTAAGATCCAGAAACCAGCTAAGTAAGTCGCAAGGACTTACCTAAATCACATCCCACTCTATCAAATCTCAACTCGGTCCGTACTCGTGGTACTCAAACGCCTGTCAAACAAGGCATGTGGATCAAAATCACATCCTATACTCTTAGAAGTTATAAACTTCTAAGAGGTGAAAACTCATAAAGAGAAAGTACGAGCATACAACTCTCTTAAGGCAAAAAGACTATTTTACCTCTAGTCTCGTAACTCTCAAAAGTCTAACATTAGATTCTCATATTTTCTTTTAAAACTTATTTCCATAATCTAGTTCTCAAGAATAAAATACTAGAGATTCGAATGTTAACAAGGTTTAGAATTTCAAAGGGTTGTTAAGGTCCGACCTTTACACTTCACTACTAGGGCTAAGATCAAGTCTTAAACGAGTTTAGCTTAAGTTATATCAAGAATCCTTAAAATATTTTCGTAAGTGGAACTCGTTAACAACGGCAATGCTTGACCACTCCTCGGAACCACCGCGACCTTCATCTCTAGTGCATCCTATCCGGTCATACTACTCTAACCCGTCCCGTTTACGATTCTACCACCCGTCACCTTGGCTCTTATCCTCACCACTCTACTCCTATACATATATATATATATATATACCTTACCCTTGTACCTATATATGTATACCTATATATACTCCATTCGATACGACTATATATACCCATTTACGTATACTACACTGGTGCATGTATATATATATATATATATTCATATGTTCCAACCATTCATCTAGACACATACACCGCACTTATTTATATACCTATTCATCTCTTCCAACCCACATGAATACGTGTATATATATATATATATATATGTGTTTGTATACGTCCCTCTTTCAAATTCTATTTCTATGTATGAATACGTATAAATGTGCATGTATATATATATATATATATATATATATATATATATATATATATATATATATACATGCACATTTATACGTATTCATACATAGAAATAGAATTTGAAAGAGGGACGTATACAAACACACATATATATATATATATATATATGTGTGTTTGTATACGTCCCTCTTTCAAATTCTATTTCTATGTATGAATACGTATAAATGTGCATGTATATATATATATATATATATATATATATATATATATATATATATATATATATATATATATATATATATATATATATATATATATATATATATATATATATATATGTTCTAACCATTCTATGTATACATATGTTTACATTCACTACACTGCTACAATTGTCCCCCATTCTTCTTCGATGTTTACGGCACCAACTATCCCAGCATGCCCAACAAGCCAGCACTCCACACTCTTCTCAGAGTCTACAAATACACAGAAGGCGGAAACAAAGAAGGAGAGACTCACCGCAACTAGAGCTCGGCTGCGGTTTCGATCGGGTATCACGCTCGGAGGAGGTAGGCTCGACTCAGTACCCTTCCGACTTGCTCCCGCCGTTCCGCTAGGTCGAGTCGAAGACTGCGTAAGGCGGCGCCACTCCGGCTGGTGGAAGGAACAGCAGGTCGACGTCGCGCAAAGATCCTCCTGCGGTCGGCTGGGCGGTGCCTTGGTGGTCGACAGAACCGGCGGAAGGACTCTCGGTGGCGGCGGTGCTGTTGCAGGGTTCGTCGTCGGTTAATTGGGTTGGGCGCTTGGAGTCGTTGTTGCGGAGTTGCTGCTGCACGAAATCTCAAAGAGGAAGGCGGAGGAGAGCGTAGTTGACCGATTAGTTTAGGGTTAGATTAGATTAACATTGGATTAGGTAGGATAATTAGGGTTAAGGTAGTTATGGGTTGGGCTTAGAAAATTGGGCTTAACAAAATGGGTCTGCTCACTAGAATAATAACAAAATGGGCCTGCTCACTAAAAAGAGAATGTTGAACTAATTATCACTTGCTTAGTACGGAATCCTTTACGGAACTATTTGCGGAGTTATTTACGGTTTACAAAAGTTATCATTTTATGTGAATCAAAGTCACATAAAATGATAGAATTTAATATCGTGTTCTTTTTATTTAAAAGAATTAAGGTTGACGGATCAGAATACGGTTTGATCCGGTATTAAACTGAGTTTAAATTTTTCGGGTATTACAGAAAACGCCCGTGGATTTCGTAACTGCTCACCTGCCATAACTCAGCACATCGGACCCTAGGTTCACGCCCTCGCATTCACCCTTCAATCTCCCAGCCCAAGTGCAACAGTCGACGTTCTTGCTTCCCTCTTCGACCTCCCATCCAGGCGCAGCAGAAGCGACGTTGAAGGTGACTTGAGGAGGTGGGCTAGACTGACCTGCTGCTCCCTTCTCCTTCCATCGCCAACAGCGGAGATCTCACGCCGGAAGCCCTATCTCCCTCTTCCTCACGATCGACGACAACATATCTTCAGGCTTCTCCTTCATCGGCGGCCGGAGATGGAATAGCGTCAAGGTTGTAATAACCGAAAATTTTAAGTTCCGGTAAATTGAAATTAACCAAAGTCCGTTGCGACAATCGTAAATAAATAAATAAGTAGAATAAAACGAGTTTAGTTCTATCATTTTATGTGACCTAGATTCACATAAAATGATAATTTAATTGACCGGAAATAATTTACGTACGTTAAAAATAAAAAAAAAATAAAAATAAAAAAATAAAAAAAAAATAATAATAAATAAATAAAAATAAAAATAAATAAAAATAAATAATAAGTTATAAAATACGGAACTTAATTCCGTATTTTATAAACTTCCGTACTTAATTAACGGGTTACGAGTTCCGTTTTTAATTCATGAGATCACCGCTCATTTGGGCCAACCATCAGCCCACCTTCCTAAGCCCATTTTTAAAACTTAATTAAAAAAAAACCCTAATTAAACTAATCTAACCTAATCTACTCTAACTAACCTACCGCATCGTAATCTCTTCTGGACAAGAGAACAAAACGCCGCTCCTGCTTCTCCCTTTCTGGACGGACGAACGAACAACAACCATCACGCCGGACTGCGCCTTCACCGCCGAACCACCGCGTCGCCTCTGTCGCCGCCCTGCCTCCGTCTACTTCGAAACCGACTCAGGCGACCCACTGCTTCTGCAGAAAGAGCGAGACAGGAGAACTCACCTCGTTCGCCGGCGACAGCAACCACTAGCAGCTTGTCGACCCCCCAGGTGAGCCACCGGTCTCGATATCTCTCTCTCGCTTCTTCCGTCTGCTCGTGAGTTAACCGATCGGCATACCAACGTTTCCCGCAGCAGCCAGACGCCGGAAAAGGACTTGCAGCAGTACCGACGACGCTGTAACGAGAGTCTTCAAACCGCTGGGGTAAGTCGCCGCTCTCGTCTCCCTCTTTCCGCTTCTATTCTCCGTACTAAATCATCTCCCTCTTGCGGCTACTGCGTCAAACCAGCCCGGAACTTTCACCGCCCTTGACCGCAGGACCGTGGCCGCCTAGTACTCCTACCGGACTGCAATTCCGGTAAGGCCTCTTCTCTGACTCTTCTAACCCCTGCTAGTAAAAGAGTATGTATGTATGTATGTTAAACAGTGGAGTAGAAGTGAATTGTAAGCAAGGCTGTAGGGTGGTTTGTATGACTCTTTTAGCCGATTGAAAACTGTGTTATATGTTCGGTTTAGAGGGTACGGAGTAGGCAAAAATTAGATGTTGATAAGTACAGTCATGTACCTGCTACATATATATATGTATGAGTATAGCAGCTTATAGGTGAGAGGGATGTTTATATATATAATTATATATATTGTAGTGCAGTGGGCATGTACAGATAGATATATATATATATATATATATATATATATATATATATATATATATATATATATATATATATATATATATATATATATATATATTATATATATATATATAAAAGAGTATAAGTGGAGTATGGGTAATTTATATAGAAATATAAGAATAATAGGTATATGAAAATTTTATATAAGAATATATATTTATAAGCTTAAGTATAGTATGTATAGATATATATATATGGGATATATATATAAGTACGAGTTGGGAGTTATGAAATTACATAGATAAGTGAGTTGCGGAGAGAGATTAGAAACAGGTTGGACGGTATAAAATATGTAGTTGCATAATTAGTAACTGGAGAGAAGGAATGTTGTCCTCCTTAGAGTGTCTCGAGTTTGACCTTAACCTATAAGTATCTATCCGAGAGACTTAAATTATGGGAAACAAGAAATGAAAGAAATTTGGAGAATTCTATAATAAACTTCTAGAATTTACGATACCAAGGGTAAAATGGTCTTTTATCGTAAGAGAGTTTTTTTCCGTAATTCCTTCGCATGAGGTTGGACATCGAGATGTGATTTTGATACACATGCCTTATTTGACAGGCGTTTGAGTTACCACGAGTACGGATTGTTGAGACGTGTTAGAGTGTATATTGACTCAGGTAAGTCCTTGCGACTTACTTAGCCGGTTTCTGAGTGTTAGTTGAGTGATAGTAGTGGTGTGTGTTATTGCTTGATTTAATAAATATAACTTGCTAGGACGACTGTTATTATCTACGTAAGGCCCAAGTGTATGTATAACGGGCCGTGACATCACTGCCCAGCTCTGACAGGAGACTGGGAGGTTCTCTATACCCAGACCATACAGGTACAAGGTGAGATGCATCGGATCCATTCCTGATGGTTACACGGGGGCGGAGGCGAGGTTTGGGAATCCCTCGTGTCACAAAATAAGTATCACTAGAGTGAACGAGTAAATTAAAGCAAGATAATAAAACGGACTTGTTTGAAAGCATGCTGAGTGTTTATGTTTATCTGAGTGTGTTTGTGCTGCTATTATTCTACTAATATTTAGATAACTAGCTAACGGTTCCTCTTGTTGTTGTTTTAGATTTACCGCAGGTTAGATCAGCAGCTGAGTGATCCGGAAGTAGTGGTCAGCCGGGTCTCCGTACTCCTTAGAGCGGGGTTGGGGTTGTTTTGTCTTTCCTTTCTTTTGGTTAAGACAGTTGTTCTTTCTTTTGTTTAAGAACTATAGGCTGCTAGACTTTGTTGCATTCATTACTCTAAAAATATGGTTTTTTATGAATTTCGGTTTCTTTATTTGTGTCTTGTTGCAAGGTCCTAGTAATGTTGTTGTCAAACTGAGGTCGGGACCCATTGTGAGGTCCTAACCAGTAATACTCCGAGTTCTGAGAATTCGGGGTGTTACAACATGGTATCAGAGCTCTAGGTTGGCAACAATGGCACTTGAAATCTTCTGAAAGACCGAATAAGTTTTAAGCAGAACCCGAAAAGGGGTCTGAGTTTTAAAAAGAAAATTTTTGGTTTTAAATGCATGCATAGTCTGGTTGGGAATAGAAAAGTACGGCTGACCACCACTACTACCGCGGATCTCAGTGTGCTTAGTTGGACTTTAGGTTACTGTAGTTGGACTTTTGGTTTTTCAGCTAGTAGTAATTATAGTTTTTATTATTGTACAGATGGCACGTACTAGAGCTACGCTAGCTACTGGTCGAGGCAGAGGTCGTCCACCTCTCCCTCCAGCTGGACCAGGTAGGGGAGATAGGGCCCCTACAGTTAGAGGACGCGGCCGTGGAGGTAGACCCCCACTAGCCCGAGGTCGAGGTCGAACTCCACGAGAGGATCCCCCAGCAGTGATCCTGCCAGAGGCTGGAGTGGAGGAAGTAGCTGAGAGCGTTGGTCCTGAGGTCAGGAATGAGACCGTTGCTAGGTCTGGAGCACAGAGAGCACGTTCGACAGAGTCAGGGCGTGTTTCCATTGGAGCGACTGAGTACAGAGAGTACCGAGCCTACGTTGAGCGTAGGGAAGAGGCTGCTAGGACAGAGAGACTTACCCAGGTACCACCAGTACCGGCTAGATCTGTCCAGGTGACACAGGAAGCGCCTCAGGTGCCCGCTGTACCTGAGAGGAGAGTTGTGGCTGATAGAGCGCCTACTGGGACTAGAGCACCCAGGCCAGATGAGTGGTTGAAGGCTTTCAACTCTCAGAAGGTCCCCTCATATAATGGAGAGATAGGATTGGAGGTGGAGCACTGGATTGGGCAGGTAGAGACTGCGTTAGAGGCAATACGCTGCCCAGAGGATCGGCAGGTAGACTTGGTGCAGACTTGCTTCACTGGAGATGCTCATTCCTGGTGGCGGACCATGCGTAGCCGAGTCACCAGTTGGGAGCAGATGAGGAGCATTGTTAGAGACAGATACTGCCCTGTTTCGTTGAGGAGGGAGAGATTCCAGGACTTCATTGAGGCTGGATTTGAGGACGTTCCGATCGCTGCTGCCATCAAGAAGTTCCAGAAGGAACTGACACTGCTTGGACCAGCCGCACCTCCTGAGGAGCAGCATGTCTATCTCTTTTCCCGGAGATTGAGAGAGAGTACTCGGTCTTATCTGGCAGGATTTCGCTGTGAGACTCTGTCAGACTATCAGGACAGAGCATTTGCGTATGAGAGAGACAGACCAGGGTCTAGGAGAGCTGCTCAGTCTGACAGGCCGGATAAGCGGCAGAGGACAGGTTATGCCAGTGGTAGTTCAGGAGTAGCTGCTTTCGGACGGGGACAGACTCAGGGGCGACAGAGCCATACAGCTACTGGTCAGACTTCAGCTGGTAGCTTGCAGTGCCACAACTGCAATAGTTATGGACATATCCGATCGAACTGCACGAAGCCAGCAGTGACCTGCTTCTAGTGCGGCAAGGTTGGACACAGAGCTGCATTCTGCCGTCAGGGCAAGGCTCCATCTCAGCAGGGTTCTTCTCCTGCAGGCTTATCAGGGAGTGTACAGAGACCGCCACAGTACCGGACTCCGAGTCAGCAGCAGCAGTATAGAGCTCCTAGTCAGCAGCAGTCTTACAGAGCTCCAGGACACACACCACCACAGAGTTCTATGCAGGGATCAGGTCGGGGTAGAGGACGTGGTAGTGTGGCTGATACTAGAGGAGCTCAGGCACGAGTGTTTGAGTTGAGAGATGCTGATCAGCCAGATGCACCTACTGCCGCAGGTACGATCCAGATTCATGACTTACCTGTAAGAGTTTTATTTGATACGGGTGCTACACATTCCTTCATATCTGATGCATGCGTCGATAGGTTGTCCTTAACTACTGTAGAGGGGATACCTTTTACGATAGGCTTACCTGATGGGAGTAAGGTAAGAGGGACTAGAGAGATCTTTGGATGTCCTGTTCGCATGGGAGATCGAGATTGGCTAGTTAATTTTCTAGTCATGCCCTTAGCTCATGAGGATGTCATTTTAGGGATAGACTGGATGAGGAAACACGGAGCAGTCTTAGACATTGGTAGGAGGACAGTGACCGTTGCCACGGAGGAGGGTCATAGGGTAATATTCCGAGGTTGGGACCTCGGAAAGTCAGGTACAGTTATCAGTGCAGTGAGAGCAGCGAGACTGATAGCCCAGGGTTGCGAAGCCTTCTGGTGTTATGCCATGAAGGAAAGCAAGAGCCTGACTATAGAGGAGATACCTGTTGCATGCGAATTTGTAGAGGTATTCAGTGATGACCTGTCAGGGCTACCCCCACAGAGGAGCGTTGATTTCAGTATTGACTTGGAGCCGGGCACGAGACCTATCTCGAAGGCCCCGTACCGTATGGCACCTATAGAGCTGCTTGAGCTGAAGAAGCAGTTAGAGGAGCTGGCAGAGAAGGGTTTCATACGCCCCAGTGTGTCTCCTTGGGGTGCGCCAGTGTTGTTTGTGAAGAAGAAGGACGGATCGATGAGGCTATGCATAGACTACAGAGAGCTGAACAAAGTAACCATCAAGAACAAGTATCCACTGCCACGCATAGATGATCTGTTGGACCAGTTGCATGGAGCGTCCGTGTTCTCGAGGATAGACTTGAGGTCAGGTTACCACCAGTTGAGGGTGAGAGATCAGGACATACCTAAGACGGCATTCCGGACTAGGTATGGTCATTATGAGTTCGTAGTGATGCCATTCGGGCTCACTAATGCACCAGCGGTGTTCATGGAGTTGATGAATGGAATATTCATTGACTTTTTGGACCAGTTTGTAGTGGTCTTCATCGACGACATCCTAGTCTACTCTAGGAGTCGAGAGGAGCATGCCGGACACTTGAGGACAGTACTGCAGATTCTACAGGATAGCCAGCTATATGCTAAGCTATCCAAGTGTGAGTTTTGGATGTCAGAGGTGGCTTTCTTAGGTCACGTGGTGACTGCTGAGGGTATTAAGGTCGATCCGGCGAAGATCGAGTCAGTGTCTTCTTGGCAACCTCCTAAGAATGTTAAGGAGGTTCGCAGCTTTCTAGGTTTAGCAAGTTACTACCGCCGGTTTGTGGAAGGGTTCTCTTTGATTGCCCGACCACTTACTTGTCTTCTGAGGAAGACCACTCGGTTTGTCTGGTCTGAGCCGTGTCAGCAGAGTTTTGAGGAGCTGAAGAGGAGATTGACGTCCGCACCGATTTTAGCACAGCCTGAGGGTATTGATGACTTTGTAGTATACAGTGATGCATCCAAGCTGGGCTTGGGGTGCGTTCTGATGCAGAGGGGTAAGGTCATAGCATATGCGTCTCGACAGTTGAAGACGTATGAGGAGAACTACCCCACGCATGATCTGGAGTTGGCTGCAGTAGTCCATGCTCTAAAGATCTGGCGTCACTATCTCTATGGAGCGACATGTCAGATCTTTACAGACCACAAGAGTCTGAAGTACATATTCACTCAGAGGGAGTTGAATAACCGCCAGAGGCGGTGGTTAGAGCTGATCAAGGACTTCGACCTTGAGATCCTTTACCACCCCGGAAAGGCGAATGTGGTAGCTGATGCTTTGAGCCGGAAGACGCCTAGAGAGAGGGCGATAGCCCGGTTGACAGTACAGCCACAGTTGCAGAGGGACTTGGCTTGGTTGGAGATAGAGGTTCAGTTTCCCGATACTGATGGTCAGTTGTCTACCATGGAGTTACTTCCTGATCTGTTGGATGAGATCCGACAAAAGCAGGAGACTTGCCCTACTTTGACCAGGATCCGAGACAGGATGTCTCGAGATGAGGCCCCACAGTTTACTATTGGTGCAGATGGAGTGATGAGACGTCAGGATCGCGTTTGTGTACCGTCAGACAGTGAGTTGAGACAGAGGATACTAGGTGAGGCTCATGCTACCCCATACTCAGTACATCCTGGAGCGAGTAATATGTACAAGGATGTGAGACGGTTCTTCTGGTGGGGTGGTTTGAAGCCTGATGTGACTCGATATGTAGCTCAGTGCGCGACCTGCCAGCAGGTCAAGATTGAGCACCGTAGGTCTGGAGGAGAGCTCCACCCACTTCCAGTACCACAGTGGAAGTGGGAGGATATATCTATGGATTTTGTCACTGGTTTGAGACTCAGCAGAGGATTTGATGCTATTTGGGTAGTGGTAGACCGCCTGACGAAGACCGCACGTTTCATTCCGATCAAGGAAACGTGGCCGGTGAGTCGTCTGGCTGAGGAATTCACCAGGCACATTGTGAGACTCCATGGGGTACCGAGGACTATCGTCTCTGACAGAGATGGACGTTTTACCTCGAGATTTTGGCAGCAGGTACATACTGCTTTGGGGACGAGTCTCCACTTCACTACCGCCTATCATCCACAGACAGACGGACAGTCTGAGAGGACCATTCAGACCTTAGAGGACATGCTTCGGGCGTGTGTACTAGATTGGGGACAGGTATGGCCAGATCATCTTCCACTGGTAGAGTTTTCGTATAATAATAGCTGGCACGCATCTATTGGGATGGCTCCCTATGAGGCTTTGTACGGGCGGAGGTGTCGTACACCATTATGTTGGGATGAGCCTAGCAGAGTTGATGGAGTAGCTCCAGATCAGATACAGGATGACATCGCTCGGATTGCCCTAGTCCGAGAGCGAATGTTAGCAGCTCAGAGTCGTCAGAAGTCCTACGCCGATAAAAGGCGACGACCTTTGGAGTTTAGAGTGGGTACACAGGTATGGCTGAGAGTGTCACCTACGAGAGGGGTCAGACGTTTCGGCATTAAGGGGAAGCTGAGTCCCCGATATGTCGGACCTTTTGAGATCTTGGAGAGAGTTGGAGAGGTGGCCTACAGACTAGCATTACCGCCGAGACTAGAGAGTGTCCATCCGGTCTTTCATGTATCTCAGTTGAGAGAGTACATCCCGGATCCGAGACATGTCATCAGCCATGAGGATGTGATAGTTGAGCCTGACCATACATTTGTAGAGTATCCAGTAGCTGTCTTGGAGCGCAGTACCAGACGTCTGCGATCCAAGGAGATACCTATGCTGAGGATCCAGTGGTCTAGAAGAGGAGCTGATGAGGCCACTTGGGAGACTGAGGAGAGTATTAGACGTAACTATCCCGAGTTCTGTGCGGGGTTAGAGGTTACTTCTGTTTGACGAGTTAGTACTCGGATGTTGTGTTGTTTGACCTTTCAGGTTCTCGTATTGATTTGAGTGATTTTTGTTTTGTGATACTTGTTTGTTGATGCCTGAGTAGCTGCATGGTAGAGAACGGAAATGTTACCAAAAGAAATATGTGAGAAAGGGAAACAATCTAAGTTTCGGGACGAAACTTCTTTTAAGGGGGCACTGATGTAATAACCGAAAATTTTAAGTTCCGGTAAATTGAAATTAACCAAAGTCCGTTGCGACAATCGTAAATAAATAAATAAGTAGAATAAAACGAGTTTAGTTCTATCATTTTATGTGACCTAGATTCACATAAAATGATAATTTAATTGACCGGAAATAATTTACGTACGTTAAAAATAAAAATAAAATAAAAATAAAAAAATAAAAAAATAATAATAATAAATAAATAAAAATAAAAATAAATAAAAATAAATAATAAGTTATAAAATACGGAACTTAATTCCGTATTTTATAAACTTCCGTACTTAATTAACGGGTTACGAGTTCCGTTTTTAATTCATGAGATCACCGCTCATTTGGGCCAACCATCAGCCCACCTTCCTAAGCCCATTTTTAAAACTTAATTAAAAAAAAACCCTAATTAAACTAATCTAACCTAATCTACTCTAATTAACCTACCGCATCGTAATCTCTTCTGGACAAGAGAACAAAACGCCGCTCCTACTTCTCCCTTTCTGGACGGACGAACGAACAACAACCATCACGCCGGACTGCGCCTTCACCGCCGAACCACCGCGTCGCCTCTGTCGCCGCCCTGCCTCCGTCTACTTCGAAACCGACTCAGGCGACCCACTGCTTCTGCAGAAAGAGCGAGACAGGAGAACTCACCTCGTTCGCCGGCGACAGCAACCACTAGCAGCTTGTCGACCCCCCAGGTGAGCCACCGGTCTCGATATCTCTCTCTCGCTTCTTCTGTCTGCTCGTGAGTTAACCGATCGGCATACCAACGTTTCCCGCAGCAGCCAGACGCCGGAAAAGGACTTGCAGCAGTACCGACGACGCTGTAACGAGAGTCTTCAAACCGCTGGGGTAAGTCGCCGCTCTCGTCTCCCTCTTTCCGCTTCTATTCTCCGTACTAAATCATCTCCCTCTTGCGGCTACTGCGTCAAACCAGCCCGGAACTTTCACCGCCCTTGACCGCAGGACCGTGGCCGCCTAGTACTCCTACCGGACTGCAATTCCGGTAAGGCCTCTTCTCTGACTCTTCTAACCCCTGCTAGTAAAAGAGTATGTATGTATGTATGTTAAACAGTGGAGTAGAAGTGAATTGTAAGCAAGGCTGTAGGGTGGTTTGTATGACTCTTTTAGCCGATTGAAAACTGTGTTATATGTTCGGTTTAGAGGGTACGGAGTAGGCAAAAATTAGATGTTGATAAGTACAGTCATGTACCTGCTACATATATATATATGTATGAGTATAGCAGCTTATAGGTGAGAGGGATGTTTATATATATAATTATATATATTGTAGTGCAGTGGGCATGTACAGATAGATATATATATATATATATATATATATATATATATATATATATATATATATATATATATATATATATATATATATATATATATTATATATATATATAAAAGAGTATAAGTGGAGTATGGGTAATTTATATAGAAATATAAGAATAATAGGTATATGAAAATTTTATATAAGAATATATATTTATAAGCTTAAGTATAGTATGTATAGATATATATATATGGGATATATATATAAGTACGAGTTGGGAGTTATGAAATTACATAGATAAGTGAGTTGCGGAGAGAGATTAGAAACAGGTTGGACGGTATAAAATATGTAGTTGCATAATTAGTAACTGGAGAGAAGGAATGTTGTCCTCCTTAGAGTGTCTCGAGTTTGACCTTAACCTATAAGTATCTATCCGAGAGACTTAAATTATGGGAAACAAGAAATGAAAGAAATTTGGAGAATTCTATAATAAACTTCTAGAATTTACGATACCAAGGGTAAAATGGTCTTTTATCGTAAGAGAGTTTTTTTCCGTAATTCCTTCGCATGAGGTTGGACATCGAGATGTGATTTTGATACACATGCCTTATTTGACAGGCGTTTGAGTTACCACGAGTACGGATTGTTGAGACGTGTTAGAGTGTATATTGACTCAGGTAAGTCCTTGCGACTTACTTAGCCGGTTTCTGAGTGTTAGTTGAGTGATAGTAGTGGTGTGTGTTATTGCTTGATTTAATAAATATAACTTGCTAGGACGACTGTTATTATCTACGTAAGGCCCAAGTGTATGTATAACGGGCCGTGACATCACTGCCCAGCTCTGACAGGAGACTGGGAGGTTCTCTATACCCAGACCATACAGGTACAAGGTGAGATGCATCGGATCCATTCCTGATGGTTACACGGGGGCGGAGGCGAGGTTTGGGAATCCCTCGTGTCACAAAATAAGTATCACTAGAGTGAACGAGTAAATTAAAGCAAGATAATAAAACGGACTTGTTTGAAAGCATGCTGAGTGTTTATGTTTATCTGAGTGTGTTTGTGCTGCTATTATTCTACTAATATTTAGATAACTAGCTAACGGTTCCTCTTGTTGTTGTTTTAGATTTACCGCAGGTTAGATCAGCAGCTGAGTGATCCGGAAGTAGTGGTCAGCCGGGTCTCCGTACTCCTTAGAGCGGGGTTGGGGTTGTTTTGTCTTTCCTTTCTTTTGGTTAAGACAGTTGTTCTTTCTTTTGTTTAAGAACTATAGGCTGCTAGACTTTGTTGCATTCATTACTCTAAAAATATGGTTTTTTATGAATTTCGGTTTCTTTATTTGTGTCTTGTTGCAAGGTCCTAGTAATGTTGTTGTCAAACTGAGGTCGGGACCCATTGTGAGGTCCTAACCAGTAATACTCCGAGTTCTGAGAATTCGGGGTGTTACAAAGGTGAAGGTCACGGTACTCCTCCTCCTCCTGTCGCCACACCTTGCTTCTGAACAGGACGTCCTCGTGCAGCAAACAAAGGCTTCTCCTGGTGTCGGTAAGCACCAGTCCCAGTGATCTCGCCATCGCTTCCTCCTGCACACGGATCTGGGACGATGCATCGCCCTTTCCTCATCTGTAGCCATCGTCAACCGTTGGTGTCGCGGTGAGTTTCGTCTACTCTGTCTTGCCTTTCCTGTAAACCTACACCTAACAAACACAAGGATGTATGGTCTTCATTCCCACGCGCTGTCATGCTCAGCTGATTCGTGCACTCGTTCACCTAGCCTCCATCTTTGTGGGCATCAACAGTAAGGGTAGGGGAAAGGGCTCCCTAGCACACTGTCCTCCTTAGCCGGCTGCAAGATCATGGTAAGTATATTCCCATGCCTCCCTTGTTACCATATTAGCATATACGGGTTTTGAACCTGAAATCTTTTAATAGATGATGGTGCAGGAGATTGCTAGCAGTAAGAATCGAACCCTAGACCTATTGGACCTCCTTATACTTCTAGATTTTTACTTTTAAATTTCTGAATTTGGGAATAGGTTTTGATGTTTTAGAATGATCATCCACCGTTGAATTTTTGATAGATGGTAGATGGATATATGTAGTTTACTGTGTCCAAATTTGAGAACAAATGAACGGTCGGATTAAAAGTTATAAGGTCCCAAAGTAACGTAGTTGAGCTGTTGCGGTTTCTCAGTTTTCTATGTTGGCGAGCAGCCAACTTTGTGACCAGATTAGGTATGCTAAACTCATTTTTTTTGGCTGAATTTTGGATATGATATAGTTGACATATTGTTGTAGAACATATTAAAGTTTGAGAGGCATCCAGCGAGTGGTTTGGAATTTACGATTTTTCCAAGATTGAGTCGTAAGCAGTTTTTCTGTTGTGCTGAAATTCGGTTTTGGGAGATAGTTTTAAATAGGATTTTGATCTCCTTTGCAGCTAAATTTTGGATATATTATAGATAAGATTTTATAGTATAACATATCAAAATTTGGGATAAATCCAGTGAGTGGTTTAGGAGTTATGATTTTTCAAAGTCTACTCAGATTTTGGCTAAGTTTAGAATCTATAAAGGGAGTAGTCAACTTTAGGAATTTTTATAAAACTGTTGAATGAACAGTTTGGAGAAATTCTTTCTTCTAAAGTTAGATAGGACATCATAGATAATCTAGGGATTTAAGTCGGAATTTTTATAAGCGGTTACGAATTTTATATTTGGAATCGAAGTTAGACCTTTACGATTTCCTGGAAAATAGAAACATAGGAAAAATGTTAGCTTGGAACCAAACGAAGCTTTGGGAGTTAGAATATGATTTTAGAATCTCAAATAGGAGTTTAGACATGAATTTTAAAATTTTCGGGAATTTCGGGACCAAGGGTAAAATGGTCATTTTACCCTAAATTAATACTGCAACTAGTTATGTCTTAATACATTATTCTATTTTAGAAGTCTTAGACTTCTAACTACGTAGGAGTGTGCTAATGCACTTATCTCCTTTGACAGGCAACTGAGTTGCTACAGTTTACAGAGCGAGTTGGTTTACAGAGAGTCGAGCTTTATATCAGGTAAGTCCTTTGGGCTTACTTAGCTGACTTCTAAATAAATATGAGCATGAATGATGATAGTGGCGTGTGATTGAAATGTTTAGAGAGATAGGTTGTGATATATATTTACCGACCTATACTTGGCCTAAGAGTAACGGGCGGTGGCATTCTGCTCAGTTAGCTTGCGAGCGCTGGGGGTTTCTTTAGGGACTAGTCCATGCTCGGTTTGTAGTGATGCTACCGGCGGAGGTTAGCTAGACCTACACCCAGTTGGATAAGGAACGGAGGCGAAAGCTGTTAATAGCTCTCGTGCCACAACTTAAATTGAATAATGTGAATCACTTAAATAATAGATAATAAACGGTTGAGTGCCAGCATGATGTTTGTTTATAATTTTCCTGCGTGTGTTTGTGCTATTGTTATTCTACTTATATTTGGATTGTTAGCTAACGGTTTATCCGTGTTGTAGATCTGTAGAGATAGACAGTTGCAGAGAGATCCGGAACGGATGGTCAGCCGGGTCCACGTACTCATTAGATGGGGACGGGGAAGTCTTCCATACGTCATGCATGTTATATATCTTTATGTATGTTTGTAAGGCTGTCACTGGTGTACTTTCATACCATTAAAAATATTATGTTTTTGGAAATTGTTTTAATTACATTTGTGCCTTGTTGTAAAATCTTAGTAAAGTTGTTGTTAAACCAAGGTCGGGACCCATTGTGAGGTCCTAACCAGTAGCTCCCCGAGTTCCGAGAATTTGGGGTGTTACACCACGTCAACATCAGCGAAGTCTAGTTTATTATTTCTTATTAATTATTTATTAATTATAAAACTTTCTAATTTCTTATTAATTATTTAGAAGATTAGTTGAAAAAAGATTTATTATTAGATTTTGCTTTAGTAAAAAAAAGGTTTTATGGCTTAATTCTTGATTTAATATAAGATTTAATCCGAGAAAAAACTTGGAGGCGCCACGTCAGCATTAGTGTAGTCTAGTTTAGTAGTATATATAGAATATAGATTTATAGATTATTTATTATTTATAAAAGTTTCTTATTTCTTATTAATTATTTAGAAGATTAGTTGAAAAAATATTTCTTAATAGATTTTGTTTAGTAAAAAAAGGTTTTATGACTTAATTCTTGATTTAATAAAATATTTAATCCGAGAAAAAACCTGGAGGCGTCAAGTCAACATCAGTGTAGTCTAGTTTAGTAGCATATATAGAATATAGATTTATAGATTATTTTCTATTTATAAAACTCTCTTATTTCTTATTAATTATTTAGAAGATTAGTTGAAAAAAGATTTCTTATTAGATTTTGTTTTAGTAAAAAAAGGTTTTATGGATTAATTATTAATTTAATAAAAAATTTAATCCGAGAAAAAACCTGGAGGCGCCACGTCAACATCAGTGAAGTCTAGTTCATTATTTCTTATTAATTATTTATTATTTATAAAACTTTCTAATTTCTTAATTAATTATTTAGAAGATTAGTTGAAAAAAGATTTCTTATTAGATTTTGCTTTAGTAAAAAAAAGGTTTATGGCTTAATTCTTGATTTAATAAAAGATTTAATCCGAGAAAAACTTGGAGGCGCCACGTCAGCATCAGTGTAGTCTAGTTTAGTAGTATATATAGAATATAGATTTATAGATTATTTATTTGTAACACCCCGAATCCGCGAGACTCGGGATGCTACGGGTTGGGACCTCACAATGGGTCCCGACCCTTAGCTTGACAACAATTTCACCGGATCTTGCAACAAGGCACAAATAAAGGCCAAAACCAAATACATTTTATGCAATGCAAAGAAACCCAAAACCATACAAACCAAAGACTTCAGCCGAGATACAACCGAAAGACCAAATGCCATACACGCGGCATACAATATATAATGAATACAAAACTCAAACACGACTCCAACCAAAACCCAATCCTAAAATGTACGGAACCCCGGCTGTCCACTCTTCCGGATCTCTCGACCGCATTCCTAACCTGCAAGACAATCTACAACAATCGGTATAAAACCGTTAGCTAATATTCGAGGCATTAGAATCAAGGTGAAAGGCACAAACACAAGTCAATCATCATAAACACCCAATACACTCCAAAGCACACAAGTCCGGTTTATTATCTTATTATTATTAAGTCATATCCCGTTCTAATTCAACTTAGGTTGTGACACGAGAGTCACCGAAACTCGCCTCGGTCCCTACTTACCGGCATGGAATGGTACTGATGCATCCGACCGTCTACCAGCACGGGATAGTCGCCGAGAACCTCCTAGCTCTCGCGGGAGCCAGGCAAGTTGTCACCGCCCGTTATCATACACTTGGGCCAAAATAATATAAAGGTCGGTAATCCTAATTCCGGTTTAGTTGTTATAACAATAAACAATAAATACACACCACCAAACACACATCAATGCTAATACAAGGAATACGAGCTAAGTAAGTCCGGAGACTTACCTCGTCACCACACTCAACTCACAACACTCTCGCTTCCTTAGGGGAGGAAGCCCATAACCTGCTCACAAGAAGATAACTATATCAACAACAACCCACTCACAATAGAAGTCTAAGACTTCTATACAAATGATCTAAGCAAGACCATTTGGCTCTCAATTCTAAGACCGCATCCTAGAGTCTCTCATGCTCACATCTCACTCAACACAAGCTAGAAGTCCTTAGACTTCTAGCCCCTATGATCTCGCAAGATCATAACTCATAACACATACTAGGATAAACATACCTAGTCCAAACAAACTCAACGGTAGCAAAACCGTTCTAGGATAAGTCAATCACAAGCTCCAAAATCCCACAAGATCATACAATCCCAACCTCGAGCCTCAGAACGCTCACCAGATCAACCAAACACTCAAAGTCTTACAATAATCGACAATCCTCAAAACTCACCTAAGGTTTAAACCACTACTTGGCATTCTCGCTAGGTTATGCTAGATCCAACCTAGCATGATACTAATACTAAACATAACTAAATCGAGGGAAGAGAAACTCACACGACGTCAAAAGATGGAAAACGATCAACGGATGTCGACTTGGACTCGTTCGGCCTTTAACGGGACGCTTCCGAACCTAAAACCGAAACTATACAAATTTAGCTCCTATGCTAAATTTGAACGGAGTATATAATATATATAAATCTAAGAAAAACTCCTTTTCAAAAGCCACGTTAAAATCTCGTAAATAATCCTCCCGGGGCACGATATGAAATTCTAGAAGCTTGGTCATAAAACCAAAATTAAAATTTGAGTCCTAGCTCAAAATTAATCCTACAAGACATAATATGTAGTATATATAAATATAAAAATATCCCCATAGTTAAATCCAAGTTTAAAAACCGTACAAACATTTTCCGAGCAACTCATGAAGTTCCATAAACTTGGGATATATTCTGAAAATAAAAATCTGGGCCAAATATGTAATTAATTCAAATCAGTAGGGAAAATCTAAAATTCCAAAAGAGTGGGTCAAATTTGCAATAAACACAAATAATGGGTACATTCTACAATTATACCAAAAGTAGGGGGGCCGATTGTAATTTCCAAAGGGTTTCTTCTTCACGCTTGGGAAGCAGTAAAGGGCCGGGGAAGGACCTCGCAGGTACACCGGCGGCGAGCTTGGCAGAGACCCTCTCCGGCAGGCGAGCAGGCTAGGGCGGAGGCGACTCTCTCAGTCCGGCGGGGTTTGGTTTGCTGCCACAGGGCACGGTTGCGCAGAGGACCGAAAAAGAAAGGAGAGGAATGCAGGGGTGGCGGCTTGGCGGATGAGGCGTCTTTGGGTTCCGGCTCTGATGGCTCGATGGGGAATTAAAGTAGAAGGTTAGGGCCGGCTGTTGAGGTGCGAGAGAGAGATGGACTGGGCTCCGACGGCTCTTCCCTGGTGGCTTGACAGAAGCTCGGGGAGAAGGGCGAAGCCAAGGCGGAGCATCTGCCCCGGCGGCGAAGCTTCACTGGCGCCTGCTCCGGGTGTGCCGATTCGACAGAGAAACCGAGAGAGATGGTTACAGCAGTGGTGAACGAGGTGGAGATGGTGTGCTGAGAAAGGAGAGAGTCCGATGAGAGGGAGGCGGCTCCTTGCTTGTGGAAGACAAAGGAAGAGCAGAGGAATAGGAGGGAGGCGTGAGGATGAGATGCCAAGGGGTCAGAGTAGCCGTGTAGAGTGTAGGGATGAGAGTAGACAACTAGCTCAGCAGTGCAAGGCTGAAAAAACTAAACATTCATTCTTCATTACGCAAAGAAGAAAGTGAAGGGAAAAGGTAGAAAAGAATATAAAATTATATAAATAAATAAATAGGGAAAAGATGGAATAAAGCAAACCCAATCAAAAGATTTGGTACGGGATTTTCGAATCGGAAATTTTTTGATTTTTCCGAAAAAGAATAAAGATACCGGAGATATACGTTGGTCGAGTATGAACGCAAACTCACAAAATAACATTTATAATGTAGAACGCAATCTCGTAACTACATTACGAGATTCCAAAAAAAAAAAGTAATTAAAATACCGTTAAAATATATCCTTAAGATATTAAAAAAAATATTGATATCAGCCAGAAAGATAAATCTCGCAAACAAGTCTAAAATCGGGGTGTTACATTATTATTTATAAAAGTTTCTTATTTCTTATTAATTATTTAGAAGATTAGTTGAAAAAATATTTCTTATTAGATTTTTTTTTTTTTTTTGAAGAGTTAATTAGAACACCCGGTTCGATCTGCACGTCCGGATCGGGTACTAAATCGTGGCCCATTGATGGGGGATACCCTCCCAATATCAGTTTTTCCATACATGCTGCCGGCAGGATTCGAACTCGAATCTCGAGGCTAACCACTTAAGGAGTCTAGCACCACATCCCACTAGACCAACTGAGTATTGGTTTTCTTATTAGATTTTGTTTAGTAAAAAAAAAGGTTTTATGACTTAATTCTTGATTTAATAAAATATTTAATCCGAAAAAAAACCCGGATGCGTCAAGTCAACATCAGTGTAGTCTAGTTTAGTAGCATATATAGAATATAGATTTATAGATTATTTTCTATTTATAAAACTCTCTTATTTTTTATTAATTATTTAGAAGATTAGTTGAAAAAAGATTTCTTATTAGATTTTGTTTTAGTAAAAAAAGGTTTTATGGATTAATTATTAATTTAATAAAAAATTTAATCCGAGAAAAAGCCTGGAGGCGCCACGTGAACATTAGTAAAGTCTAGTTCATTATTTCTTATTAATTATTTATTATTTATAAAACTTTCTAATTTCTTAATTAATTATTTAGAAGATTAGTTGAAAAAAGATTTCTTATTAGATTTTGCTTTAGTAAAAAAAAGGTTTATGGCTTAATTCTTGATTTAATAAAGGATTTAATCCGAGAAAAACTTGGAGGCGCCACGTCAGCATCAGTGTAGTCTAGTTTAGTAGTATATATAGAATATAGATTTATAGATTATTTATTATTTATAAAAGTTTCTTATTTCTTATTAATTATTTAGAAGATTAGTTGAAAAAATATTTCTTATTAGATTTTGTTTAGTAAAAAAAAAGGTTTTATGACTTAATTCTTGATTTAATAAAATATTTAATCCGAAAAAAAACCTGGATGCGTCAAGTCAACATCAGTGTAGTCTAGTTTAGTAGCATATATAGAATATAGATTTATAGATTATTTTCTATTTATAAAACTCTCTTATTTCTTATTAATTATTTAGAAGATTAGTTGAAAAAAGATTTCTTATTAGATTTTGTTTTAGTAAAAAAAGGTTTTATGGATTAATTATTGATTTAATAGAAGATTTAATCCGACAAAAAACCTGAAGGCGCCACGTCAACATTAGTGAAGTCTAGTTTATTATTTCTTATTAATTATTTATTAATTATAAAACTTTCTAATTTCTTATTAATTATTTAGAAGATTAGTTGAAAAAAGATTTCTTATTAGATTTTGCTTTAGTAAAAAAAAGGTTTTATGGCTTAATTCTTGATTTAATAAAAGATTTAATCCGAGAAAAAACTTGGAGGCGCCACGTCAGCATTAGTGTAGTCTAGTTTAGTAGTATATATAGAATATAGATTTATAGATTATTTATTATTTATAAAAGTTTCTTATTTCTTATTAATTATTTAGAAGATTAGTTGAAAAAATATTTCTTAATAGATTTTGTTTAGTAAAAAAAAGGTTTTATGACTTAATTCTTGATTTAATAAAATATTTAATCCGAGAAAAAACCTGGAGGCGTCAAGTCAACATCAGTGTAGTCTAGTTTAGTAGCATATATAGAATATAGATTTATAGATTATTTTCTATTTATAAATCTCTCTTATTTCTTATTAATTATTTAGAAGATTAGTTGAAAAAAGATTTCTTATTAGATTTTGTTTTAGTAAAAAAAAGGTTTTATGGATTAATTATTGATTTAATAAAAATTTTAATCCGAGAAAAAATCTGGAGGCGCCACGTCAACATCAGTGAAGTCTAGTTCATTATTTTTTATTAATTATTATTATTTATAAAACTTTCTAATTTCTTATTAATTATTTAGAAGATTAGTTGAAAAAAGATTTTTTATTAGATTTTGCTTTAGTAAAAAAAAGGTTTATGGCTTAATTCTTGATTTAATAAAAGATTTAATCCGAGAAAAAACTTGGAGGCGCCACGTCAGCGTCAGTGTAGTCTAGTTTAGTAATATATATAGAATATAGATTTATAGATTATTTATTATTTATAAAAGTTTCTTATTTCTTATTAATTATTTAGAAGATTAGTTGAAAAAATATTTCTTATTAGATTTTGTTTAGTAAAAAAAAGGTTTTATGACGTAATTCTTGATTTAATAAAATATTTAATCCGAGAAAAAACCTGGAGGCGTCAAGTCAACATCAGTGTAGTCTAGTTTAGTAGTATATATAGATTATTTAGAATATTAGTTGAAAAAAGATTTCTTATTAGATTTTATTTTAGTAAAAAAAGGTTTTATGGATTAATTATTGATTTAATAAAAGATTTAATCCGAGAAAAAACTTGGAGGCGCCACGTCAACATCAGTGAAGTCTAGTTTATTATTTCTTACTAGTTTATTACCCGCACCTTGTGCGGTGCGGGTTGAGATTTAATAAATATTTTATACTTAAATATTTATATGTATACTTTTGTAAAATAAAAATTCGGAGCATAAAATTAATTGCTATTTATTATTTTTAATTTTATTTTAATTTTTTTTTCTTATATTTAATTATATATTAAATATAATTAGATCTCGTTGTTTTATTGTGATTTATAATTAAATTTTTTTAATGATTATATATTAGTTTTGAATAAAAATAAATATGTTTAGAATTTAATTAGAAGATTTTCTGGATTTCTAAAAATTAGTAAGATTTTAAAAAACTATTATAGAATTGAGGTTTTGCTTTTTATTTTCTATCAAAAAATATTTAAAATAATAACTTTTAAAAATATTTTTGGGAGCTGCGTGAATTGTGGCGTTGACACGTGACAAAGAAGGTCTCTCCTTTAATACATACTAGTTTAGCGCCCGTGCCGTGCACGGGTATTTGAAAATATATTTCTTACAGTTTTTTTTGTATGAGTAATTTTTCTTAGATTTATTTTCTTATTACATTTTGTTGATTTGATTACGAATATTTATGTTAAATAATATACGCATATAAGAAAAATAATAACAACATAGTTGTTGACCCAGTTCGGGGCATACCAAGGCAGGAGTGTCCACTATCTCTGTATTATAAAAATCACAATATTAATAATGTCAAAAAACAGTTAAAATTGTGTACATTTAATATAATAGAAATCACGATGATAACCTTTGACGTGAAACCTCGAGCACATGCGCGACAGTCCGATCCTGAAAAAGAGAAGAAGATAAACTTTATATAAGTGTAAGCTCAAGGACGGGTTATGATCGCTTGATATTATTGATTGAAAAAGAAATAAAATGAAGAAGAAATTCTAACGTACCTTAAATTATGTTACGAAAAACTTCGTCAAATACAACATTAGTTGTAGTATCTTGAACCTTGCCCTTAGGGTCACATATCATAATCCTTAATCCATCCCTGCTCGTCACTCTTGAGATAGCGACATATAATTGGCCGTGACTGAAGACCGGTCTAGGCAAATATATTCCAACCTGTGCAAGGGACTGACCTTGACTTTTATTTATAGTCATAGCAAAACATACCATCACTGGGAACTGTCTCCTTCGAAATTTAACAGGAATTTTCAAGTCTATGAGTGTAAGAATTGTTCGCGGAATGAAGACCTTATGACCTATATTGTTCCCAGATATTATTTCTGCCTCGATGATTTGTTTTCCAAGTCTCCTAACTATCAGTCTGGTTCCGTTACACAATCCTGCAGACTGATCAATGTTTCTCATCAACATAATTGGAATTCCAACTTTCAGTCTCAAGACATGGTTCGGAAACCCAGAACACTTGATGCAGTTCAAGAACTCGCTCGAGTAGAAACCATCATCAAGAGAACCTTCGCTTGGACATATACTATCCGAACTCAAGTACTCTGTCACGTCTCCAGGTATCAATGATAGAATATAGTCATTAACCTTCTCAACAATCTCATTGGTAGGGGCGAGAATAGCTCTTTCTTGAAAGTAACTCAGTGGATCCTGAATATTGTAACTCAAAGGATATACATGGTCAACAATAGTTGCAATCGGGTCACCTGTAGATGCAAGTAGGAGATCTTCGGGGATGGTAATCTGAGCTTCTCCATTAACACTTTCACCTTCCGTGCCATCTCTAATGCCCAATATTCAATCTGAAAACTCCTTAGCCTTTCGAGCTTCTAATTCAGTAACTCCACGTATAACCCTCATGTTTGAGTTAATTTAAGCACCATGCAGTGATCCCACAAATATGACGCAATGATTGCAGCAAAGACAATATCATGTCTACTTCCATGACTTACAACAGGCAATATTTGTCTAAAATCACCACAAAAAACGACAATGTTACCACCAAACGGGAGAAGTGAGCAGTCTGGATTATAAGATCGCATGACGTCCCTTAAACTTCTATCGAGCGCTTCAAAACAATATTTGTTAACCATGGGTGCTTCATCCCATATTATCAGCTTTGTCTTTGACACTAACTCAGCCAGATCCGTACCTAAACATATAAGATTAAAACATTAATATATTGTTTAGTGTAATATGAACAATATATTAAAAAAGAAGTTTTAATAATTGAATAATAAGGTTTATACCTGCACGAATGTTGCATGTTGAACTTTCGTCAACATTTATTGGATGCCAAACCTCGAATGAGCGGTTCTACCGCCTGGAAGCAAGAGAGCTGCATTACCACTCGAAGCAACTATTAGAACGATCTCACATTTACTCCTCAAACCAGCCGAAAGGGATCTCCATATAAAAGTCTTTCATGTTCCACCGTATCCATAAAGAAACCCCCCTTATCAGCGGACACAACACACATAATCTGATCATACACTCCCCTCTGCTCGTCGGTGAAACTGGAAACAAATCTGTCATGGTCCAAAGATAACTGGGATCGATCATAGTTTAGTTCATCTTGAATTAGTCTATTATGCTGCTCCATAATCAAGGCTTCGTCACGATAAGGCATAGACTTATTCGTCTTCAAACTGCGCCGTTCCTCTGTAAAAGTTTCTCTATCTCAACAAAGGCGTAATTTTGCAGCACGGCATCATCTAATTGCAAATCTACGTACAAATAAACCAAGTTAAACATGTTTACTTACCTAGTACAAAATATACTAAACAAATTGAAAAAATAATGCAAAACTCGAATTAAATTCATATACATGAAAGAAAGCATACCATTATTACGCAACACCCTTCTCTGTCGTGCAAGAATATCATCAGATAAGTACTTCCATACTTCGGCCCAAACCAGATGAGGCGACGACATGCTACCTGAGAGATACAACATGACGAATAAATTTCGAAGATAACCAGTAGTTCCCCAAAAACTTGCTTCTTTTATACCGTCAATGTATTCCCGGTCGTCATCCAACAACCCCATAGCATAACATACTTCCCTAAATGTGGCATATAGTGTACCGTTGATTGTCCGAATTTCCTCGTAGCATGTAGGACCCTTAATATGATTCAACAAAACCCTCAAGTAGTACCTCTCTCCAGACCCAGGTGCAACGTGGTATATCCTCCCTAGTGTATATCCCGCACCTTGTGCGGGTTTGTTAATAAAATAGCTTATCATATTACATTTTTTTACTATATTATATGTTGTTAACTTTATTAGTTATATGTTATGAGCTCGTATAAATAACGCGTCAAGTGTTACATAGTAAATGAGACCACGTAACCCATGTGTTGATCATTAATAAGTTTTATACTAATAAAAAAAATTTAAAATCTAATTTATTATTTAATAAATAATAATTTAAAGAAAAAGAATAATCATATAATTTAAAAATACCATAATCTGATACGAATTCAATTAGTAAAAAAAGATTAATTGGCTTAATTTGGGATTTAGTAAAAAATTTTAATCCGAGAAAAAACATAGGAGCGCCACGTCAGCATTAGTTTCTTATGTTTTAGTAAAATATGCAGAATATAGATGTATATTTAGTATATTGATAAAATAAGAATTACGAATTTAATAGTTCAACGGTCCAGGAATCAGTAGGTTACAAGGACCCACAAATTAGTAGATCACAAGGACCCACAAGAGCACAACGACCCACAAATCATTAGGTCACAACGACCCAAAAATCATTAGGTCAAAACGACCAAAAAATTAGTAGGTCACAATGATTACATACAAATACTAATCCGATATGATTAAGTATTATATTTGATTCTGACCAAAAGGTTCAGAAATGTATGAATTTTATAAGCCTCAAACACTATACATCTATTTATACATGTTTTCGAAGTGTCATCCTTTCCTCATAATCGATGTGGAAGTACAAAAATCATATTTTACAAAATAACTATGGTTTAATTAAAAAAAGATTTATTAGCTTAATTCGTGATTTAGTAAAAAGTTTAATCCAAGAAAAAATGTGGGGGCGTCACGTCAGAATTAATGTCTTTTGTTTTAGTAAAGTATATAGAATATATATGTATAATTAGTATATTGATAAAATAAAAATTACGAATTTAATAGTTCAAAGGTCCACAAATTAGTAGGTCACAAACGATCCACAAATCAGTAGGTCACAAATGAACCACAAATCAGTAGGTCACAACGAAAATTAGTAGATCACAATGACCCCCACAAATTAGTAGATCACAACTCATAACGATTCACAAATCAGTAGGTCACAACGACCCACAAATAAGTAGGTCACAACGATTCAAAAATCAGTAGCTCAGTAGGTTACAAACGACCCATATATCAATAGGTCACAAACGACACACAAATTAATAGGTTACAACAACCCACAAATTAATAGGTCACAAGAACCCACAAATCATTAGATCACAAGGACCGACAAATCATTAGGTCACAAGGACACAAGCGTCAATAGGTCACAACGACCCACAAGGTATTAGATTAAAACGACCCACAAATCATTAGGTTAAAATGACATACGGATTAGTAGGTAACAACAATCCACATTCAAATACTAATTCGGTATGAATAAGTATTATACTTGATTCTGACCAAAAGGTCCAGAAATGTATGCTTTGTATAATCTTCAAACCTTATAGATCTATTTATAAATGTTGTCAAACTATCATATTTCTCTAATAACCGATGTGGGATAACAAAATTTATATTTTACAAAATAATTATGGTTTAGTAAAAAAAAGGATTTATTAGCTTAATTCGTAATTTAGTAAAAATTTTAATCCGAGAAAAAACGTGGGGCGCCACGTCAGAATTATTGTCTTTTGTTTTAATAAATTATATTGATGTATATTTAGTATATTGATAAAATAAGAATTACGAATTTAATAGTTCAACGATCCACAAATCAGTAGGTCACAAACGACCACAAATCAGTAGGTTACACTGACCCACGAATCAGTAGGTCACAATGACCCACGAATCAGTAGGTCACAACTACCCACAAATCAATAGGCCACAACAACCCACGAATCAATAAGTCACAACGACCCACAAATTCATAGGTCACAACTACCCTCAAATTCATAGGTCACAACAACCCACAAATTCATAGGTCACAACGACTCACAAATCAGTGTGTCACAACGACCCACAAATTATTAGATCAAATCGACCCACAAATCATTAGGTCAAGACGAACTATAAATCAGTAGGTTACAACGATCCAAAAATCAGTAGGTGGTTTAGAAAAGTATGATTTGTATAATCTTCAAACCTTGTAGGTTTATTTATACATGTTGTCAAAATGTCATTCTTCTTTGATAACCGATGTGGGACAACAAAATTCATATTATATAAAATAATTAAGGTTTAGTAAAAAAAAAGTTACTGGCTTGATTCATGATTTAGTAAAAGATTTAATCCGATAAAAATGTGGAGCGCCACATCAACATTAGTAAAAAAAGGATTTATTAGCTTAATTCGTGATTTAATAAAAAGTTTAATTAGAGAAAAAACGTGGGGTGGCACGTCAAGAATTAGTGTTTTTTGTTTTAGTAAAGTATATAGATGTATATTTATTATATTGATAAAATAAGAATAACGAATTTAATAGTTCAACGGTCCACAAATTAGTAGGTCACAAACAACCCATAAATCAGTAGATTTTAAGGACCCACAAATTAGTAGGTCACAAGGACCCATAAATTATTAGGTCACAACGACCCACAAAACAGTAGGTCACAACAACCCACGAATTAGTAGGTCACAACGACCCACGAATCAATAGGTCACAATGACACACAAATCAGTGGGTCACAATGACCCACAAATTAGTGGGTCATAACGACCCACAAATCAGTGGGTCATAACGACCCACAACATATTGGGTCACAACAACCCACAAATTATTGGGTCACAACGACCCACAAATTATTGGGTCACAACGACCCACAAATTAGTGGGTCACAACGACCCACAAATCAGTGGGTCACAACGACCCACAAATTATTGGGTCACAACGACCCAAAAATCTATAGGTCAAAACGATCCAAAAATCTGTAGGTCAAAACGATCCAAAAATCATTAGATCAAAACGATCCAAAAATCATTAGATCAAAAGGACCTACGAATTAGTAGGTCACAACAATCCACTCCACATACAAATGCTAATTCGGTATAATAAGTATTATACTTGATTCTGACCAAAAGGTCCGAAAATGTATGATTTGTATAATCTTCAAACATTTAAGGTCTATTTATACATGTTCTCAAAGTGTCATCCTTCTCTGATAACCGATGTGGGATAAAAAAATTCATATTTTACAAAATAATTAAGGTTTAGTAAAAAAAAAGTTATTTACTTAATTCGAGATTTAATAAAAAAATTTAATCCGATAAAAATATGGAGTCTTAATTTTTATTTTACAAAATAATCAAAGATTCTGATTATGATTTAGTAAAAAAAGGATTTATTAGCTTTATTCGTGATTTAATAAAAAGTTTAATTAGAGAAAAAACGTGGGGTGACACGTGAAGAATTAGTGCTTTTTGTTTTAGTAAAGTATATATAGATGTATATTTATTATATTGATAAAATAAGAATTACGAATTAAATAGTTCAACGGTCCACAAATTAGTAGGTCACAAACAACCCACAAATCAGTAGATGTTAAGGACCCACAAATTAGTAGGTCACAAGGACCCATAAATTATTAGGTCACAACGACCCACAACATATTGGGTCACAACGACCCACAAATTATTGGGTCACAACGACCCACAAATAAGTGGGTCACAACGACCCACAAATCAGTGGGTCACAACGACCCACGAATCAGTGGGTCACAACGACCCACAAATGAGTGGGTCACAACGACCCACAAATCAGTGAGTCACAACGATCCAAACATCTGTAGATTAAAACGACCCAAAAATCATTAGATCAAAAGGACCTACGAATTAGTAGGTCACAACAATCCACTCCACATACAAATGTTAATCCGGTATAATAAGTATTATACTTGATTCTGACCAAAAGGTCCGAAAATGTATGATTTGTATAATCTTCAAACTTGAGGTCTATTTATATATGTTGTCAAAGTGTCATCTTTCTCTGATAACCGATGTGGGATAACAAAATTCATATTTTACAAAATAATTAAGGTTTAGTAAAAAAAAAGTTATTTGCTTAATTCGAGATTTAGTAAAAAAATTTAATCCGATAAAAATATGGAGTCTTAATTTTTATTTTACAAAATAATCAAAGATTCTGATTATGATTTAGTAAAAAAAAGGATTTATTAGCGTAATTCGTGATTTAATAAAAAGTTTAATTAGAGAAAAAACGTGGGATGGCACGTCAAGAATTAGTGTTTTTTGTTTTAGTAAAGTAGGTTAATGTTCAGGTACGGCCCTTTTATTGCGGTACGGCCGTACGGCCGTACCGCAGGGCGACACGTGTCCCGAAATTTTTTTTTTTTTTTTCTTTTCTGAAACGATTTTTTTTTTTTACGGAAACTAATGAAAATTTATTTGAACTACCATGTTATAATTTATGCACTATTATCCTATAAACTTTGAACTATTCCTATATAATCCATGAACTATTACTTTTTAATATAATCCATGAACTATTCTATTATAATTCATGAACTATCTCATAATAAGTTTTGAACTATTACTTTCACTCCTTTATAAATTTTTGCACTTTAAACTATTCTATTATAATTCATGAACTATTCTATTATAATTCATGAACTATCCCATAATAAGTTTTGAACTATTACTTTCACTCCTTTATAAATATTGGACTATGAACTATTCTATTATAATTATGAACTATCCTTTTAGAAGTTATGAACTATTACTTAATAAGTTTTGAACTATTACTTTCAATCCTTTATAAATTTTACACTATGAACTATTTTATTATAATTCATGAACTATCCTTTTATAAGTTATGAACTATTCCATAATAAGTTTTGAACTATTACTTTTACTCGTTTTAAAAAAAAAAAAAAATCGTTTCAGGAAAGAGGAAAAAAAAAGAAAAAAAAAAAAAAAAAAATTTTCGGGACACGTGTCGCCCTGCGGTACGGCCGTGCGGCCGTACCGCAATAATGGGCCTTACTTGAATAATACCCTAGTAAAGTATATAGATGTATATTTATTATATTGATAAAATAAGAATAACGAATTTAATAGTTCAACGGTCCACAAATTAGTAGGTCACAAACAACCCACAAATCAGTAGATTTTAAGGACCCACAAATTAGTAGGTCACAAGGATCCATAAATTATTAGGTCACAACGACCCACAACATATTGGGTCACAACGACCCACAACATATTGGGTCACAACGACCCACAAATTATTGGGTCACAACGACCCACAAATCAGTGGGTCACAACGACCCACAAATCAGTGGGTCACAACGACTCACAAATCAGTGGGTCACAACGACCCACAAATTATTGGGTCACAACGACCCACAAATCAGTGGATCACAACGACCCAAAAATCTATAGGTCAAAACGATCCAAAAATCTGTAGGTCAAAACGATCCAAAAATTATTAGATCAAAACGACCCAAAATTCATTAGATCAAAAGGACCTACGAATTAGTAGGTCACAACAATCCACTCCACATACAAAAGCTAATCCGGTATAATAAGTATTATACTTGATTCTGACCAAAAGGTCCGAAAATGCATGATTTGTATAATCTTCAAACATTTGAGGTCTATTTATACATGTTGTCAAAGTGTCATCCTTCTCTGATAACCGATGTGGGATAACAAAATTCATATTTTACATAATAATTAAGGTTTAGTAAAAAAAAGTTATTGGCTTATAAATAATAAAAATAAAAAGGAGATTTGACTATAACCTATAAAATCTTGGAAAATCTCAAAAAAAAAAAAAGTTACGTACAATTTTGAATAGAAGTTTGTTAGGTTATTAAAAAAAAGCTTTCCTCCCACAAAAAATAAAGATTTATTGGCCTATAAAATCTTGGAGAATCTCCAACAAAAAAAAGTTACGTATAATTTTGAATAGCTGTTAGTTTAGGAAAAAAAGATTTTATGGGCTTAAAAAATAAAGATTTATTGGCCAAAAAATTGTTTAGGAAAAAATGATTTTATGGCTTAAAAAATAAAGATTTATTGGCCAAAAAATTGTGGGAGCTCCATTTGATTGCTGCTTCCACAGCGCGCCACATCATCAAATCATGTACTCTGTTTTAGTATGTATAATAGAGGCAAATGTTCAGGTACGGCCCTCTTTTTGCGGTACGGCCGTACGGCCGTACCGCAGGGCGACACGTGTCCCGAAAAAAAAAAAAAAAAAAATTTTTTTTTTTTTTTTTTTTTTTTTTTTTTTGCTCTTTTCTGAAACGATTTTTTTTTTTTTTTTTTTTTTTTTTACGGAAACTAATGAAAATTTATTTGAACTACCATGTTATAATTTACGCACTATTATCCTATAAATTTTGAACTATTCCTATATAATCCATGAACTATTACTTTTTAATATAATCCATGAACTATTCTATTATAATTCATGAATTATCCCATAATAAGTTTTGAACTATTACTTTCACTCCTTTATAAATTTTTGCACTTTAAACTATTCTATTATAATTCATGAACTATTCTATTATAATTCATGAACTATCCCATAATAAGTTTTGAACTATTACTTTCACTCCTTTATAAATTTTGCACTATGAACTATTCTATTATAATTCATGAACTATCCTTTTAGAAGTTATGAACTATTACTTAATAAGTTTTGAACTATTACTTTCAATCCTTTATAAATTTTACACTATGAACTATTCTATTATAATTCATGAACTATCCTTTTATAAGTTATGAACTATTCCATAATAAGTTTTGAACTATTACTTTTACTCGTTTTTTTTTTTAAAAAAAAAAAAAAAAAAAAAAAAAAATTTTTTTTTTTTTTTTTTTTTTCGGGACACGTGTCGCCCTGCGGTACGGCCGCACGGCCGTACCGCAATAATGGGCCTTACTTGAATAATACCCGTATAATAGATAATAGATAAGATTAATTATTTATAATTTATAAAACTTTCTTATTTCTTATTAATTATTTAGAAGATTAGTTGAAAAAGATTTCTTATTAGATTTTGCTTTAGTAAAAAAAGGTTTTATGGCTTGATTCTTGATTTAATAAAAGATTTAATCCGAGAAAAAACTTGGAGGCGCCACGTCATCATCAGTGTAGTCAGTCTAGTAGTATATTTAGATTACTGAATTTATTTATTTTATTTTATTTTATTATTTTTTTGCCTTTTTTATTTTTTTTATTTATGTAATGAACATACCAGAATTTCTTCATACTAGTACTTTTTCATAACAGAATTTGTCATACCAGAATTTGTCATACCAAATTTTTTCATACCAGATTGTCATACCAAATTGACCAGATTGTCATACCAAATTGTCATACCAGAATTTCTCACATGCTCTGCATACCAAAAATAAACAATTCATACTTCATACTACAGGAAATGTGATTTCTTCTCTAGAACTAACGGAGAAAAAATGGAATAGTACTGTTAGAACGAATTTAAGAGGGACATGGTTGGTATCGAAGTATGTTGGCAGACTCATGCTCGACATGAAAATTGAAGGATCCATCATCAGTGTAGCTTCCATTGTCGGACTTGACAGAGGACAACTACCCGCAGCTTCCAAGGTTGATGTCAACTACTTGATCAAGGTTTGCTATTTCTCATTTTTATTTCTAATTCATTGTCATCGGCCTACTATTGTTATCATAGTGGGTACCAGAACCTTGGTGGGTACCAAAACCTTCACTCATGCCCATGCTGCTAACGTAACAACAATGCACAACAAAACACATCACTTACATCTTCCGGGTCTCGCTACCTATAAGAAGGCAAGTTTTGAAATGAGAGAGATACAGATCCATTGCATGGTGATAATTGAGTCCTCCAGTGAAGCCCTACTATTGAATTTGATAATTGAGTCCTCTAGTGAAGCCCTACTGGTTGAATTTGGTGATGTAGTAGCTTAATTCTTCTTCTGACATCCACGTGAAGCTTCCCAGCACCGTCAGCCTCAACTATCTCTACTTCAATATCTCCTAGGGCCTTCAAATATCCGAATCTAGATTGATCAAGATTAAACCATATGAAGATAAGGAAAACCTTAGAATTGAGAATTTACATGATCAAAGTTAATGCAATAAACACATGAATCTTTAGAACTAAAATCACGCAAGTTTTAATGGATAAGGATTGGTTTCAAGTCGTTGCTCCCAAAATCGTCCCACGTAGAGAGCACGGAAAAGTCGACCCGACATTAACATCGCAATCCAAGTACAAAATAACAAAGGGAGTCAGAAAATGTGATAATATGAACATACTCATACCAGTCTAAAAAACAGATCCAAACGCGAAAACCTAAAACATATCCAATTAGGGGTTAACAGAACAAAAACAACAATGTCGATACTAAAGCGGAGGAGAAGCGAATCGGCAACGAGAGTAATGGGAAGCAAGGAGGTTCCATAGACTCCGGCGTTGGAGAGGTGCATGCGCCAACCGGAGTCGGCGGCAGAAGAGGAGTGACAGGTAGCCTCCGAGCATCACCGCCATTTACATCTGTTGCAACACCCTTTCGAGCCTCCTCTGTCCTAGCCGGAGAAACACCCTTATGTCTCGATTCCGTAGGGATATCGGCTTCTCTCTTGGTCCACCATTGTTCACCTCGATCTCGGAGTCTTCGTCTTTTGATTTTGGTTTGGTTGGGGGAGTGAGGAAGTTGAGAGATTGAAGGAAGGAGATGAAAGTAAGAGGGACGACTGTTTACTTAGGGTTTTGACGGTAAAAAGAAAAGAAGGCGTCTATAAATTAAATGAGTTTATATGGGTTTATGGTTTATTTTCGGGTTTATAAACTCGATCAGTTTATATATATTATTTCGATAAAGATGTTTACTTTAAGATTTTTTTTTGGTTTATTTTAGTGCAAAATACATTTTTACCCCTAAAAAGATTAAAGAATAATCCAATATATATGAATAGGAGGGTAATCGAAAAATCAAATCTCGAAGGTATAGTTGTGAACAACAATAATGTGGTTGTTTTGAAAGAAAGGAATTTCACGGGTGTGAATGTTAGGGTCAGATTTGTAAAGATACGAATGAGGGTAATTTCGGGTATATGGAAAAAATAAACTCATCCAAGAAAAATAACCTTGGATTGAGGAGGTTATTTTCTAGAGGTTTATAAACCCGAATAAACCCATTCGAAAATAAACCCATCTACATGTAAACACCTACCAACAAATAAAACTCGGATTTATAAACTAAATGAAGTTTATAAACCCGCAGATAAACAGACCCTTAATAAAAAACTAGTAACAACCCGCTTACTAAACAAAAACCTGAAAAGAGGCCACTAACCAAATTAGCCATTTTTAAAATTATTTTTTTCTTTTTCAAATATTTATGTATCTTAATTAGTAATGTGCATTTGTTTTATTTATATTATTAAGAATATCAGTGTACGGTAAGGATATGCTATCTTGAACGAGACGGACTAGCGGGATTAAGGAGTTATTTATATGTATTAAAAATAACCATATATACTGACATTATTTATAGTAGTTGACATTATAGTAATTTGATTTACTATGTTACATAAGTTAGTTGAGTCATAACGGCTTACTTCAACTTTAACTCGGTATATGCTGACATTATAGTTGTTCACAAGATATTATTACGATGGAAAAATAACTCAAAATAATACCAATTATTAACATTGAACCGGAAATAATACGAACTTTGAAAATTACTAGGAGTGATACAAACTATCAATGTATTTACCAAAAATAATACGTCATATATTTTCCGGCAATAACCCTACCTCCGTCGATGACGTGGCAGTCGGAATGTCACATGTCATCAAATAAATGGGTTAAATGTGTGATGTAGATTTTTTTAAAAAAAAAAACAGTTTAATAATATTAAAAAAATTAAAAAAACAAAAAAAATATTATTTTTAAAACTTTAAATAATAATTAAAAAAAAAAATTGTACAAATAATTATTCTAAAAAATTATTTTTTTAAAAATAAAGTTTAATTTTATTTTAAAAATAGGTTTGTATAAAATGTAATAATATTTATTTTTCCAAAAAATATAAAAATATAAAAAAATTTAGAATATTTTTTTAATCAAATTTATTGTCGGATTTTTGTATAAAATGTAAATTTTAATTTAAAAATAAATAATTTGTAAAATATTCGAATTAATTTTTTAAAATCTTGTAACCTAATTCCTAAAGAATTTCTTTTCCCAATTTTTTTTTACCTAAAAGAAATAATTTGTAAGAAAATATTCGAATTATTTTTTAACAATTTTTTATAAAAAAAATTCATAAAAAAAAGTATTTTTACATTTTTTACAAACCTGTTTAAATAAATGTTCAAACTTTATTAAAATTTTTTTTTACAAATAATATTTTTTTTTAAAAAAAAATCGTACAAATGTTTTTTTAAAAAATTATTATTTAAAATTTTAAAAATATTAAATTTTTTATTTTTAAATATTATTAAATTGATTTTTTAAAAAATAAAATTCACATCACACATTTTATCCATTTATATGATGACATGTAACATTCCGGTTGCCACGTCATCGCCGGAGGTAGAGTTTTTGCCGGAAAAGTATGGCGTATTATTATTGGTAAATACATTGATAGTATGTATCGCTCCTAGTAATTTTCAAAATTTGTATTATTTTCGATTTAATGTTGATAGTTGATATTATTTTGGGTTAATTTTCCTATTAAGATTGATTGACTATGTTTGTAGACATTACATTTTTCTTTACACGTAGCCATCGATCGTCGTCCGTCTCCACTCATCTAAACCCCAAATTGCCTGCTACGCTGCAACACCATCACCAAATCCTAGCTTCCAATTTACTGAATTAAGGAGAAAGAAGTTCTCCTTCCTCTCTCGACAAATCGCTTATGGCGTCTCCTAATCCTCCTGCGAATTCCGAGTCCGAACAGGTGTTTGTTATAGTCTCGCTTTAATTCCTTAAACTTTCTCGATTCTACTTTGTGTCTTTTAATGTAGTGATTTCAATCTGAAAAAGCTCTGGTTTCTTATACAATCCTATCGAAGTAGTTGAATTTAACTTCCGACTGTAGGATTTATTATCCATGAACGATATTTGGTTGAGTATTACCAAATATTTTTGAACTGCGTAATGTGATTTTGAACCTAGGTGAAAGTATTGGAAGGGTTTGTGTATTATAGTTTTGTTCAGATGCTACTTATTCGTTGTTAAATCATCAGTCATCGTATTTTGAGGAAAATCACCAGGCGGAAAAGAGTGAGAAGTGTAATATGGGGATCGAAAGCCCCAGGGCTATAGTACAAATAAGCTTTTCCATATCTCTCTTTGATTTTCGTAGTTAATGTTAGTGACAACTTTTTGAAGCAGAAAGGTAATGTTATAATGCAAATCCAAATCCCCAGGGCTAATGATTTATTCAGCAGAAAAAACGAATCAAAGACGTGTTCCTTCCCATGATATGGCATAGTTTGAGTTGTTCAAAGGGCTATAGTACAATTAAGTTCGGGTAAAATGGATAACTAGGCCTTTTACCACTATTAGCCATAGCATAAACTCATCTTAGGGGAAGGAATTATATATAGGGTAAAATTAGAGGGGTCTACAAAACAAAAGCTTATATAAAAAAAGTCTATTTAACCCAATACTTTCAATAAGTTTTATGTAAGGTGGAAATATGACAAGATTGTTGTTGTATCTTTCATCTTAGAATTGGTATTTTGTGATTTGACAGGTTTTGGTAGAACGCAAGCAGTTTGTGAGAACGCTCATTTTGAATAGGCCTAGACAACTTAATGCACTCTCACATACCATGGTATGCGTTTTATACTGCATTACTAACACTCTGAGATCATGTTGCATTGGATTCCAGTTTTATATGACGGTTTTTCTCTACTGTTTAGATCTGTATTTTTGTCCCTAACATGTCAAGAGTAATTGTTGGTTTGATATTTTTATGGATTTGATTGATGTTTCTGAGGAAAATTATGAAAGATGAATGCATAAGCATACTTCTGTATCAGGTTCGGAGTTTTTTTTGGGTCTGAAGACTCATGCTAATAAATTATGAAACTAATAGACTTTGCATTGCTGGATTATGCCTTCTGTGGTGACAGTTTACATCCTGTTTTGGAAACTTGTTACCTATAAAATCTTAGTTTCATTTGATCCTTTCTTTAGAAGAGTTGCTTTAGTCTAAATGCATCTATAAATACTCTTTAAATTTGTGATATTAAGTTCAATTCCTGCATCATTAGACATTTTCATCATACATACCATCTACACTGTTGGTGATCAGAAGAGTGCTTCTCATATATGCAACTTTCTATACATTATCTTAATTCCATGCCCTGCATCTCTAAATAAAATGCTACTCATAAGATCAGTATATGAGCTTGATCATGGAGAAAACACCATGTAACCTGAAGCGTCAATCAAGATGAGTTGATGTTTAACTAGTTTAGCTTTAACTATGTTTGATGCATAAGATCTAATCTAAAGAAAGTGAGGTTTGAGTAAGAAACTATATTCATTTTTTTTTAAATTCAAAAGTGAAGTTAATTATTTCTAACTTTCTTTGATGTATAGGTTTCTCAACTTTTGGAACTTTTTGTTTCTTATGAAGAGGATCATGATGTCAAGTTGATTATATTGAAGGTATCTCCGATTTATGATGCTATACGATATAATTCAAAATATTTGTTTCATTTTTTTAAAGGAATTGACATTAAGAGAGACTATTAGTTGATCCTTTTTAATAGTATTAATTATGATGATTCATGTCTTGTGGCCGGATCTTCGGCATATATATAAGGTCAGTATCAGGTGAGAACCTCTCTTACGGTAAGAAGTATGAACCTCTTAACAACGGTCTTCATTTCACCACTTGTCCATGCGTGGTTCTTAGGTCCGCTTTGTTTTTATGAAGGGGTGCACACTCATGCACCTTGTATAAAGGGGTGCACGATCGTGCACTCCATTTATATTCATGGCAAAAATACAAGGTGCACGATTGTGCGCTATGATCGTGCATCAAGCAATACAACATGAACAAGTGACAAACCTCTAGGACAATTATATTTTTTGTAATGAAGAATAAATAAAGAGATCCAACTTGTGCAAATGGTGGTAGGGTGAGATGGAGGGCCTTACCATACGGGAGGTTTTCACACGATCCTATATATATATATATATATATATATATATATATATAATTATATATTCCTATTTCATCAACCAAGAAGAAATTTCAGTTTCCATTTATCATAAAAGTATGAGATGTTGAACCTCCACCATTTAAAAACCATTATAATATGATATATAAATTTGACACTAGGAATATGTCAAGGCCGTTAACTGGAAATGAAAAAAATTTTAGGGCAAAATTTGATTCAAACAATCGCAATGGGAGATAAATAATTGCATACAAAGGGTAGTAACATTGATAATTTGACTTGTCTGTTGCAACTTGCAACCCAGTCTAGGACAATTTTCAGCATGTTCCTTGCTAAGCTGACCTATTTATAAAACAGGCTGAGAATGTGGCCCGGTCCCTGTGATACTGCTCAGACAGAGCAATTTGGTGTGGCTTTTATAAGTAAGATATCATCTATATAGGTTCCCAAGTAAACTTGAATAAAAAGTTTGTGCAAGTGAAATAGTGAATAGGGTCAAAGTTGATCTTCTTTGTGAGACCTAGCTAGGGAGGTTAGCAAGTGAAGATTGTAAGGGAGACCAGCCACATGGTATTGGTGTATGAGCATTGAAATGTGTTTACTACAAATTGCCATTTTCCAATATAAGTGTTGTCCTTCTTTCTTCAAATTAAGTGCGGGGTCTATCAATGTTGTTCTTTGTTTTCATTTTACAACTATGTTTTCCATTTTACTTAAATAGTAGCTCATATATGAATGTATATTCGAACTCTATCTTTACAGGGAAAGGGAAGAGCCTTTTGTGCCGGTGGTGATGTTGCCGCTGTGGTCCATGACAGTGTAAAAGGTTGTTTGACCTGGTTTTAGTCTTGCTAGAACAACTGCTTTACTTTTTCTTAAAGCTAGGTATCTGCATTTAGTTTGAAGAATGTGCATTCCATGAGATTTTTCTAATTTGGATGTGAAGATTTCCTTTTTAATTCATTTCCTACTTAGAATATACATAAAAAACAAGAGTAGTCTCTAAAGTCTATGAGTTTGTGTTACAGTTGGCTTCCAATGTAGTTAGGTTGTTTATATCGGTTCTTTTATGTGACAGGTAACTGGAGACCAGGTGCAGAGTTTTTCCGAAAGGAGTTCACTTTAAATTACTTGATGGCAACTTACAGCAAACCTCAGGTGAACATCCCTTTCCCCGCCTTTCTGTTGTATGGACACGAAGGAAAGTTTAGTTGGCAATGCCTGCACATTTGAAGGTTTCTATTCTCAATGGAATTAGCTTTGGAGGAGGAGCTGGTGCTTCAATTCATGGGAGATTTCGTGTTGTGACAGAGAACACGGTATATTTTCATGCACGAGTTTCAAAAGTTGTTTTGTTTCACAACAATTGTGCTGGTAACAGCTGAATTAGTGGAGGAGACCCTCTGCAATGTTTCTTCTCATTCCTTAATGGTTCCTTCAACACAAGATCATTTACTTGATATGCTTGACTGTATATTTTGTAGGTATTTGCAATGCCTGAAACTGCTTTAGGACTATTTCCAGATGTTGGCGCCTCATATTTCTTATCAAGGTTGCCTGGATTCTTTGGTAATTATGGCGGCTCCTAGTTTCATGTTTTCTTCTTCTTAAATACTCTTATGTGCCATCTTTAACTAGTTGACTTAGTTGCTCAGTTTAATATCTTTCAGTGTCTGGATTATGCCATTTGTGTAGCTTGGTATAAAGGCCATATTTTACATGACCACCTTTCTTACTGTTTGAGATTGCCTTGTAAAATCTTGAGAGTACCTCTTAGTTTGAAATGCTTTTGAAATCACTGTAACTCGTATCCATTGCAAATACGCTGCTTCCAGTTTGGATTTGAAGTTGGAATTTCTTCACTCTGCAGTGTACACTGTATACCATGGATGCCACTGTATGCAGCAGAGGCATTAGAAAGAGCCTGCACGTGTCAAATTTGTATGATCTTTTCAAACAGAAAAGTTGACTTTTCTATTAAAAATTTATGGCCAGGATTCTTACTTCACATGCAAACATACTATTTATGCTTCATGCGCTAAACATGTACTTATATGGTTGCCATGGCAATGCTCATTTACACAGTAGTTGACATACAGAGGCTTACGATTGATTGTTATAATGATATGCAAATTACCAGTAGTGTACTGGGATTGTCCTACCAAACAGTTGCATTATTGTGTCATTGTACTTTTGCTGATTTCCACATCGAATTCTGTATCTTAATGACCTCCATTATTTTGACATTTTATTTTTAATTCATGATGTTTGCAGTCACATAGATTGTTTCACCCCTTTTCTTGTAGGAGAATATGCTGGGCTTACTGGTGCAAGGTTGGATGGTGCTGAAATGCTTGCATGTGGTCTTGCAACTCATTTTGTCAATTCTAAGGTATCCTCTAATTACAGTTGTTCTACAGAAACTGTATACTTCCTTTTTGTTTTTGTTTTTGTTTTTGTTTTTGTTTTTGTTTTTGTTTTTGTTTTTGTTTTGTATTAATAGTTGATGCTGCTGATATAGGGATAAGACTTACTTTTGGACACTATACTGTTGGCAATGTCCAGCAGTGCACTTTATCGTGATAGAATTATAATCTGGATAGCTGATTTATCTCATCCACATTTGGCGACTTCAGATTGATGAAGATGCCAAAAAAGGTTGACTGAATTATTTAGAGATACCCTTTTACCGTTCCACTTGGGAGCTGTCTTCATTGTAGTGCTAATGAAAGCCCAAATGTTACTCATCAATTCATCAAGGCTTTTTCTCCAACTCCTCTTAAGAGCTCATTTGATATTGATTTCATCAAATTGATAATGAGAATCACTCGTTCCAATATTCATGTTTGACAAAATTTGGAATGAGATTGAATTGTTTTCAGGAATGAAATTTGATTCCCTGATAAAAAATTGAAGCTTTGAGTCATTCCAATACCTTAGACTATGTCAACACCGTACCAAACACCTTCTATTAGGAATTGAATTATCTTTTGCTTGATTCCAATTTGAGTCTTCATTCTAAACTGATCCCCAAAACATACCAAACGAGCCCTAATCATTTTACATACTTGGAGTGATGGAATGATGCTGTCATGCAATTCAAACTATTGTGTATTCTGCAAGAATCGGTGTAAGGCTTGATTGGAGAATTCAGTTACATTTGATGCAGTGGAGCTATTTCAGAAGTTAAGTACTATAATTTTCCAGCATTTAGTTTTTTCAGCGATTCCACTTCAGCTTTTCTGATTCCAGCTATGCTAAGTTAAGGTGATAGAACTTGGTCAGGTTCCTTTCCAGAATTTTTTTGCCAAGCTTGGCGTTGTGAATTGCCCTTCTTAAGCTTGAGGGGAGTGTTAGCATATTATGTACATATTTAGATTTTATCCTGAAATTATCTCTTAGGTAACAAACGTTGACTTTCAATTGTATATTAATACGTTTTAAGTGGATGAATCAAGCAAGCCTTTCAGCCTATCCTGCAATTAATAGGACTCTTAGAACAGGTAGAAGTAAGGATCTTCCCTCTAGAATTTGTTGATAAAATTCCAATAATAAGATTCGTTGAATTTATATAAAGTAAATAGCAATTCTGTAACTAAAAGAAGAGCATTCAAAAAGGAAATGACAATTGTAGAAAATCTTAGGAAATGGGACACAAGGAAATATAAATAATATATCTTCTTAAAGCTCTTGTGAGGAGGAATTCCTTTTCCACTTCTACCAGGGTTTTGAGTCTTGAACTCCTCTTACGCTATATAACAACTTTGGAACAGCTGGGGTTTCAAGAACTCTCAACACAAATTAATCATCTAATTTCAGTTCCATCCTAGCTATGAATGAGAGCAATATCTAGGTATTGAGCAAAGGGATTTGCAAGAAGTGTTCATTTCCTAAGATTTTTAGGTATGGCCTGATTCGTGATTTGGTGTACTTGTGGTCCTTCTCTTGGTTTTTATGTATGGCTTTAGTCGTGTCTGGTCAAAGTTGTGTTCTTGACGGCTTGGTTTGTCGGGAAACTCTTCTTTGGAACATTTATGTTCATGTTGTAGCCATTTGACACCCCCTATTGTCATCGTTTCTAATCCTGTTTTTTGTTATTTTGCTTTATTTTGGTTGATGGCTTAAACGGTTGTTTTGTCTGCTGCTTTGTCGGTCTCTTGAGCCATTAGCCTTGTTTGATGCCTCAAACTCTTTTTATGAAAATAAAATAAAAGAAATGTCAGCAAATATACATGCAAAATCGATGGGCCACTAACGCAGTAACGCCCGCTAAGCCATTAGCAGGAAGCACTAAACAATTAAAAGAATAATTCTACTATAATTAAGGGAATAAGTTAACTGAATCTTGATCCTCAACGGCTGACACATGGCACGTTGAGGTCTTCAAGGGAGTGGAAATCTAAAAAATCAGTTAGCGAGAACCTGATATCTGATAATAAACCCTAAGGGCGATACTGATATCGATACCGATACCAAGCCGGCCCTTGAGTAGACTAGCCCTCTAGTAATTATCATCTCTGTTCTAAAACCGTTCATATGGCGACTCCTTCGTCAACACCTGGTGCTTCACAAGACCTTTACTCACAGTTAGCCTACCAGTTTGATATGTCAAACGCTTGGCAGAGTTTGGCCACTGATTTAACAAGTCACTTCGAAGATCTTTCTCTGCCTCTATCGGATCTAAGGCAGATGCTGGGCACCATGGGAAACGGTAGTGAAGGACTGCCTGCACAGCAGGTTACAGTGCAGTATCTGTGCGAAAACCAACGACTGATGATCCCTGCAGGACTAGGAATGGCATGGACTAGAGGTGCCGAGGGTCGAAGTCGAACTAATGAAACACTCCGATCTCGTTACAGAAAGGTGGCTTCGATGTCCTATGAAGATATGTACAATATCGTAGTAGGGACTGAAACTGACGCTGAAAAGCTGGCTAAGCTAAATGACTTTCAAGAGGCAATATGGCAAGGTACAACTCGTAAGTCAGACTGGCCAGCCTCTAATAATGCTGATCCCATCCAAGCTGAACGTGAAACTTGTGTCACATACACAAAGATCAGCAGATTACTTCAGATGAACTTTGATGTCCGTGACTATGGCATTCTCAATGATGAGAATATGTATATCACGGACTATGCATGGAAAACAGTGAATGCAGATAATTGCCCTTTGGCTCGTCTGTCCAACCGCCTTAAGCCCTTCTCTTTAAAGATGCTTGCAGCACTAAACTATCTTCCCTGTGAGAGTTATGCTATGGGAGCTTGGGTGAGAGCATTTGGGGTTGGCTGTGGTTTTCTTCCTGCGCCTTCATCTAAGACCCTTGTTGAGTGGAAATTCACTACTAGATTTCCAGTGAAGTACTCCTGTTCCGCAGTGGTTGCTTATCAGAACAAGCGACAACATTGTAATCTCATGACTATCTGTCTCAATCTCTTGGCAATGTTTGGGCTATTTCATCTCAACAAGGGCCGCACATTTAGGACGGGTGACCGGTTACTGACTAGAATTGGCACCAATTGGCTCGGTACACTGGTTACGATGATTGGTCGTGAGTGGGAGGCAGAGATGTTCGCTCACCAAGAAGTGATGGTGCTAATAGCGCCTCATCCTTTTGGGCTGGCTCAAACATATTTTGTCTCCAAGGCTTTGGTAGTTCACAGTGCACTAGCGTCGCCTCTGTACGTCAGGAGGAATACTACTCCTCCAACTGTTGAGCGGATCATGATAGCTTTTCAGGCAAAGGAAATTTGGAGTATGGACCCTGCTGGTTCAATGATTAACAATATCTACAAGTCTGTAACAGATGCTCTGACCACAGCTGTGGCGGAGGTGGAAAGAGAACCAGTGAAGTACTCAAAACTAGCCAGACTCTATGGCATACCCGTGACATCCCCGCCGCCAGAGATTGGGCTTGCTGCTGCGAATGTATTGATGCCGCTTGTGCATGGGTATGCTGAGGTTATAGACAGTTACCAGGATACTGGAGTTCGCACGGGAATTTCCCTTGCACTGACTTGGGGGAAGATCAAGCGTGACCACAGTGAAGCTACAAAGGCATGGGCACTTATGTGGGCGAACTATATGGATGATTGGGACGAGACTCCAATCGTGGAATTTGCTCGTGTGACTTTCAAGAAGTTTCTCGATGCTGGTGGAGCCCCCGAGTTCATCATTGAAGGGATGAAGGAGGAGGATGCACGTGAACAGGGCAAAGGTCGAAGGCCACCAGGAGAACCCAATTGTGGACGACGTTCAGGGTTAGTAAAAGATTAGGTAGGCCTCTCAGGATTACGTACGATTTGGTTTGTGATGGTAGTAGTTTATTCACTTCAGAGTGCCACTAACTCTAAGTGATCTCTCATACTTCGTTTCCATACCTTTCTGCACTATTACTGTGGGTTTCATTTCCGTACCATTACTAAGTTGGTTTTGTTCTTAGATGAGTCACCGCAGTTTGGGCCTTAGAAGTGTCCTGAACGGCAACTTGACCTATTATGTTGCAATATCTAGGTATTATGATAAAAAAAAGACTTAATAAACAAGAGAGGGAAATGATAATACTTTTGTGTTTCTCTAGTATAATGATAAATAAACACAAGAGAAAAGGAAACCCAACAGACAGATAAGCTTTTAAGCAGAGCTGAAAATAAAGCCTGAAAGTAACTAACACAACATAAGAAATAAATACAATAATTCAGAACAGCTAATTACAACGCTCCATAGCAAAGCTTCAATAATCTTTCAAGCGACCGTTCGGAAGCAAGGTTGTGGGTTCCTTGATGATAAAATCAAAATCCCAAAGTGAGGCTTGTACTTTGGACGGCCAAGGGTTGATGGGTGAATTTGGAGTTGAGGCAAGAGACCGGAAAAAGCTTGTGAGTTTACCTTGGGTTTGACCCCTGAAAACTGTGTTGCTTCTCGATAAGATTGAAGATTGGGGAAATTCTCATTCCAATTTGCTTGAGTAGCATCCAGAAAAAGCCCGATCATTAAATGCCCAACAACAGGTCAATGTTTGTCATAGCAAATGGAAACTTGGGTGTTAGAGAGCTCTAGTAAGATTTTTAGACCGGGCAATTCTCATGAACGGGACTGGAGAACTAGAGCCCCACGAACTACGTCTATAGGCCCACAGGTTCCATCCTGAAACCAATTGAAATAGGAGTAAACCTTCGATTATATGATAGGCTCACGTAAATCTCAACAGTCTTTAGCTTGGGAAGCCTGCTAAATTTACAGCCTTGAAAACTGAACGAGGTTTGTGTATCCTCACTTCAGCCTTCAGTTCTTCCAATCCGCTAGGAAACCACCAAGTAAGCAGTGCTCCGACCAGTCTTGAACTCGGGAAGCGGAACCTTATCAGTATACCTCATATGTCCATGTACTTCATGAAGATTATGCAATTTTGTTGCTTCTTTATCATATTTGATTGTTTTATATTTTATGCTGCTTTCTTATTTTTCTCATTTGACAGAAACTGTCATTGTTGGAAGAGGAACTTTGCAAGGAAAATGCCACTGATGTTGCCAATGTTTCAGTAATCATTGATAAATACGCTGATAAGCCTGATGTGAAAGAGAAAAGTGCTTTCAAGAAGTAAGATTTTGTGATATGGATGCATTGATTTATCCATAAATTTGTTTTTCAATAGTTTTTTGTTTGTCAAGTGGAGGATATGTGATTCATTGGGCAAATAGAACTCAGTTCTTGACGACTCAGCTGTTATTATGGACTGAATTGCTTTATTTTCTACTGAAACTCCGAAATTTTACATCATCATGCTCAAGAATATGATAAACGAGCAATTCAGTTGTCCCTATTGACATCTAACCAAAATTTTTTGTTCCTATTGGCAAATTTTACATGGGGACTTGCACCGCCATTTCTCCTAATCTTCTATTTTCTGGTTCATCCGTTTCTTGGTGAGATTAGAGTTTCAGTCTAAGCTTAAATGGCATGAACAATAGGATTATAACAGAAGAGATAAGTTTTGATTCTTAGTTCCATGATTTTGATTAATACTTTCTACAACTAACTTTCAAATATTTGTTTGGGTAGTTTGGACATCATTGATAGATGCTTTTCCCTCCGAACAGTTGAAGAAATATTATCTGCGCTGGTAAACCATTTATATTTTTCTTTTAATAATCTACCATTTTTCATCTTATATTATGTTTCTTGTGTTCTTTCCCTAAACTGGATACAGTTGCTGCCATTTACTTGTGAAAATCTTGTGCACTGCAGGAGAAGGAAGCTTCGAAAAGAAAGGATGATTGGATCCTAGTTGCATTGCAGTCGTTGAAGAAGGCTTCTCCAATGAGTTTAAAAATATCTCTTAGATCGGTACAAATTCAGTTCTATGATCATGTAGCCTTTAATTGTTGAAACATCATACCTTCTTTGACATTGATAAATATCATATTTTTATATTTACTCCTTTTTACTTTCATTTAATCCATGAGTTGATCAGATAAGAGAAGGTAGGCTCCAAGGGGTTGGCCAATGCCTGACGCGAGAATACAGAATGGTCTGCAATGTCATGAAAGGACACATTAGCAAAGACTTTTTCGAGGTGCTGAAGAGGCCTGGTTACTCGATCCTTACTATCAATACTGAACATGATGCATACCGATACCATTACAATTTTGTTTCAAATGCAGGGATGCAGGGCAATCTTGATTGACAAAGATAGGAACCCAAAGGTTTGTACTCATATTAGGCTTTTAGCAGAGTCTTGTTGGAGATTCTTATTGATTGATAATTCATGTTGTCTCATGTTTTAGTGGAAGCCTTCTAGTTTGCAAGAAGTCACTGACAGAATGGTAGACCATTACTTCTCTAAACTGGACGACGAAGGATGGGAAGATCTAAAGCTTCCTCGTAGACCTATGAGTTTGCCTGCATCAGTCATTGCAAAGCTTTAGGTGCTTTTTCGAACATTCTTGGTAAGCCATGAGCTCTCTATACAATTGAACTGTTGTTATTGTACAGAGACCGTTACAGTGATTCTCTTTTATGTTGTGAATTCCGGTTACTCATGGCGTATTGTTGCATATGCGTCTTGTTTGCAGGGATCCTATCAAACTAGGGACGATCGTTGCTACTCCAAGAGACTGGTGTACTTAAATAAGTGATGGTAAAATATTGTCAGATGTTTATGGTAGGAAATAGTTGTGCTTTTTTGTTGACGAAGATATGGGATCCGATTGGATTTGCTAAGAATCGTTCCCGGAAATATAACTATTTCATTTCCTCCCTTAACCGTTTACATTTTATCTATCTAATCAAATGGGTCGATAGTTTCTCATTACATCGCCCCCTTGAAGATTTATAACGAGTCACCAACTTTTGGGTTTAGTTTAAAATAGCACTGTGAACATCAATCTGACATCAGAATTTGATGTCAATTTGATAATCATTCTATATCAAATACAAATATAGCTGTTTGATACCATTTCTTAGTATCCGTATCTCAAAACGAAACCTGAAATTACATGGAAAACAAATTTGTCCTAAAATCCCATTCAAATAAGCCAAACAAATGAAGATTTGAATTGTAACATTATAGAGACAATTGAAACGGAACAAATGTGATGATGAACATATTAACTGGATAAACAAGTGGATATGATAACTTAATTCAAATAATCTTATGGCTGATCTTTTTTATACTCCTTAGAAAGTTTGACCCTGTTCAAATAAAAAAAACACTTACCTTAAAACTAAATACGTGAGGAAGATGTCATTGTCATAATTTTTCAAATGAAATTTCAACCAAATAAATTATATTACTTGCCATAAATTTAATTCCTAGAAATTTTATTTACGAGGAACTTAATTCTCATGAATTATATCTCCGCCCGTTTAACTAGGTCGTTATATGAGTAAACGAGTTAAATGTGAACACATTTTTAAGCTTGGTTAAAATTTAAAATCAGCTTGTTTAAATGAGTTGAATATGAGCATGCAAAAACTCATCTTGTTCGGTCAAAATAACATTGTATGATTGTTATATTAGTCGAGCTAATCGACTCAAGTTCAACTAAATATAACTCAATTCAAGCTCGTGCAATTTCTAAAAAACCGAGTACTAATTTCGAAATCGATTAATTTATAAATGAGCCGGGGGTTAGTTTACCAAAGCTAGACTTTAACTGCTCCGGCCTACGTTTAGCTAAACGTGAAGGATATCCAAACCTCTCAAGAGAATTAGGCTATTTGGGCTGGGCTTGAAAATGGGCCTTATATTGGGCTCTACGGCTCAAGATCTTTTCCAAACTTGAGCAACAATCGAACTTACCAGTCACCACTAGTCTCTCTGTATCACCGCTTCTCTTTACTCTGTAGTTTACTGGTCTGCCTCTGTACCAATCACTCAATCAGGCAAATACAGTTTCTAGTTTCACCTACTGCTCACAATCTTTAGAAAAATATTAAAATCGAAAGACAATCACCCATCGCCCGCGATATTGATAGAAATCGGAGAGGATGAGCCAAGAAGCTCCCAAACTCTATGTAAACAAACCTAAGAAAGGTATTTCCTTTCTTATTGAAAGGCCTTTGCTTGCTCTGCTGAAATGGAATCATAGACTTTTCTTTCTTTTTTTACGTTTCTCACGTTTGTTGATGTTGCTGTCTAATCATTTCCTGCATTATTTAATTTGATTTTAGATGACTTATCTCGTGTATTGTATTTGCTTTGACAGCGAATTTGAAGCAATTTCAACAGCAGAATTTGAAGGAAATGGGATCTGCAACGCCAACTCCAGCGACGGAGACGATCGGATCTACTACCACCTCTAGAGGCAGCGGAGGTGGTTTCAATGCGTCGAAGCCGCCCGAACCACCTAGGGAGTCGTTTGCTAGGCGGTATAAGTACGTTTGGCCTCTTCTGTTGGGTGTGAATCTCGTAGTTGGAGGTTTGTGTTTCTAATTCTATCGGAAATCTATTGGTCATTATTAACATTCATTTTACTTGGTATCGTTTCCGGGTTGCTCAAATTGACTTTGACAATGGAGCATGATTGTGAAGTCTCATGTATTACTACATTTGAATTTCAGTTTCCCTAAACTTTTTTGTTACTAATCCAGGAGGATTGAGCTTAACTATGGTCTGACTCTTGTTTGAAACTTATATTTGTGATTGTAACTGGATCTGGGGTTCAAAATAGAAGGTTTCCAAAATTGCAGAAAAAAACTCAACTGATCATCATGCTTTACCCTAGCTCATTACTGCAGAACAACTTGAATTCCCAATGAGTTATTCAACCTAGTCGCTCTTAATCCTCATTTTGTGACCAGCCTAGACTGCTTCTTCACTCAGTTGATGCCCTTCTCCACTTTGCTGATACACCTCTCATGTCACCTGTGTTTGTGGTGTGTGTGGTCCTTCTCGTGGTTTGGTTAACTGTCCCCTTTATCTCTTGATCCAGTAAGGTGTACGCATTTAGCATCTATTGATCCATCAATGAATTAGTATTGATGAAATATCATTTTCATACATCAATGCAACTCAACAGTGTTGCTATGAGAAACAGTGATGGTTTTGTGTAAAGTTGCACTGCAGAAAAGTAGTAGACTTGAGATGATATATTATGTGATTGTATATTTAACTATATAAGTGGTTCACTTTTTTACAAGCATTGCGCTGCTCAGTGAGATGGGGTAATTTGGCTGAAATGAATAGAAGGTTGCCGAAAATGAAGGAATTGTGAAGGAGAATTTGATTTCTCAAAAAACACCTTAACTGATCACGAAGTCTTGCCCTAACTATCACATACAGAAGAATATGAATTCCTAATGCACCTTTCCTTTAACTGATCTCACTTGTCCACCTCTAATGCCTCTTGCTGTTTGTGGTGCTTCTTATGGATTGTTAAGCCATTCCTCTTGGCTTGATCTTGTTCTTATGCAATGTACACATGTAGAACTTAATGATCACTCAATGAATGGGATTTGATGAAATATTACTTTGACATGCTGATGCAACCCGACAGTGCTGCTGTACAAATATTAGTCGTGTATTGAGTAAAGCTACATTGGGCCGAAAAGTTAGACCTGAAAGTATCTATTGTTTGGTTATATTTAAGATAAGTATTTCACTTTCAGGATCTATTATGTGTATGTTTAAGATAAGTATTTCACATTCTTTCAAGATTCTGGCTGCTCATTCCATGGGTAAGTGAGGTCATTTGGCTTATTAGATCCATGTATCTATGATATATGCAGGATATGGTGCTCATTCAGAGTATTCTTATCTCCTAATTTCTTATTATACCCATGTTTAAGTACTAAAATTCATAGGTTTATTTGTCATATGGATTTTTTTTTAATTTCAGCATCTGTTGTTTCTAGGCCTGTATACTTATATATTTGATGGGGATAATCTGACCTTACATGATCTTTTCTTAATTTGTAGCTTACATATTTACAAGGACTAAAAAGAAAGAGCTACCCATCGAGGAAGAAGCTATTCCTATTGTCCATCCATCTGAAACATCAACTCCTCCTGCCGTTGAGAAACCCTTACTGCCTCCTCCACCAAAGCCGGTAAAGTTGGCTGAACCAATTCCTGAAAACCAACAACGTGAGCTGTTCAAATGGATGTTGGAAGAGAAGAGGAAGATTAAACCCAAAGATAGTGAAGAGAAGAAACGCATTGATGAAGAGAAAGCTATTCTCAAGCAATTTCTACGAGCTAAGTCAATCCCAGCTATCTAGAGGTACATGTAACTTGTGGATAAACTGTTCTTCATTTGCTCTGTGTTTTAGATTTTGCATCAGATCTCATTACCCTTTTGTCATTGCCTGAAAACACATCAGAAAGAGTGCATATTTATCTTGTTTGTGTACTACAAAGCCTTTTTCTTTTTAATCTTGTGGATGTTCAAATCATGTGTGAACCGATATGAATCGCTGGATGATATTTCCTTGACATTTTTTTTATCTGGTAGCTGTTGCAAGCCACGTTTGTTGTTTATTAAGGACCCGTTTGGTTTTAACTCCGGAATCGGAAACATAATCATTCCTTGTGGTTTGAAGTAATTGGAGTAGAATTTGATTATTTTTGATACCCTATAAGTAAACAAAATGTGAGGAAATTTTGCGTGAAACCACAAGGAATGATTTCATAAATTTTCATGAATAAGATATACATTCGTTTTCATTCCGTTTCCGTTCTCGGAGTTGGAACCAAAGGGGCTATGGGCTCTAGGATTTGTCACATAAATAGAAGTTTCCTATAGATGTATACTTGTGAGAGCATAAAACTAAAGAGGTGAAGCAACTTGTGAAAGGACCAGCAAGATTGTTCTAGAATCCAGGTAAAAACTTCTGGAAAGATTAATAGTAACAATGTCATATGTAATTGATACGTTGATAATAAGAATGTTATGATAACATTGAAATAGGCCAAGAAGAAAGTGATGCATAAAAACTATTGCCCACTAGCTTCTAGAAGACTGTGTCATCAAATATTTTAGTGAAGAAGATTCTTGTGAATTGTAATAACGGGACACATCACGAAAACACCATGGGTGATGTAGACTCTTTTATAATATTGCCCAATGGACTCCGATTGGATCCGTCTATCTTATATCATATATTATCGTTTCGTTGGGCGTAGGAATTCTCTGTGACGGTTAACTATAAGATATGAAAATAAAACGTGATTGAACAAATTCGACCCGAATTTTTTTAAAACTGAGCTTGAGTGGCTTGGTTTATATATCAATCTTATAATTTTATTTTAGCTATTATACATAGTAATAATCATATATGATGGGTTAATCCATTAAAAAATAATATAAGATTGGGAGGCTAACACTTAATAAAATAATATGAAACAATTTAATTTACTAGGTTTTTTTTAGTTTTATTTTCCCCTTGAGAGAGAGTGTGTAGCGTTTGAAAATAAATACTTGGGGTATATTTACTTAATTGAAACATTAAAAAGCCTAATTACTATCATAGTTTTTCAAAAAAGCCTAATTATCAAAATTGCACGTACTCCTAATTAATTATAAGTTTTAGCAAATAAAATATCAATAAATTCAAAATCAGCCAACTTGAAATATTTGTAACCCGAATTTTAAATAACATTTTCTTGAGGTTGTATGTCTGCAACTTTTATTTATCATAAAAATGGTTAAACAATATTTGTTGATATTACAATAGTCAAACTCCTTGTATTATGAGGCAACACCCATAACAAAAACTCCCAACAAATACACAAAACCTATATGTTAAAAGAGAATTGATACTTGAGTTAATATTAAATTAATAAAACTAATATCATGCTTAAAATTTTATTTTTGTAAAAAAATTAAAGCATAAAGCTTTTAGTTCACACCTTTAGTTTATGTTTGGCTCATTTTCACAACTACTCAACATAGAGAAACAAACAAATCACATATTAAAAAAAAAGAGGAGATTTACATATAATTTGTAGTGTTATAATCGTGTATAATAATATTGTCCTTATCAATAGAAAATGACTTGGGAAGAGAGTGATAATGCTTATTTATTTATTTTTTAAAAAATAAGACAACTTGCTAATATTTTTTTAGCAAAATAGAACGACTTGTATATATTTTTCCTTTCAAAAATATTGATTACATCTTACTCAACCAATGATTATACTTATATATGTGTAGATTAGATTATGCTAGTCCAGCTTACTTCTACATACCCTGAATTTGTGTAGTTCATTAAAAAAAATATACAAGTATCTAGTGTTCATTTGATATGATTTTTTATGAAATTAAAAATTATTTCGAAATCAGTCAAATCGATTTTTCGTGCTCGGTAATTAAAAAAAGAAAAGAAAATTGGAAATCACCATTTTAGAGAACGAGTGATTTTAGTTTTTTTTTTTTTTTTTTATGGGTTTAGGTCATTCTTAATTTTTATTCTGATTTCTAATTTCACAATTCGACTTTTACATGCGTACCATACGAGTCTTTGATTTAGTACAACTCTATATCTAATGAGATATAGTTTTCAATGATTTGGTTTGGTGTGTATACATTTATGTGCAGTAGGACAATCTCTTGGAAGAAAAAAAAAACACTAAAATAGTAGAGATATGGTCAAAATGATAGACAAATTGATTTGGTAAAACTCAAACTTATGAAAGCACCCAAGTTGCATGTCAAGTTGCATGACAGGTTGTGCATATTCTTATTTTCATGCTAACAACACCTTAAGTTATCTCCATCAAGAAAGGGATACATTTGAGATAAAGGGTTGTTTGGTTTCGACGAAAGACCGAAAGAATCGGTGGATATGTCAACCAAATAAACAAAACACAAACAAACTTGGCGGAGAAAGGCTTGAAAGAAGGCAACTCGTTCTGAAAATACCATCCCAAACACGAATTGAAGAGGATGAAACAAATATTGACGGATTAACACGTCGGATTACTTACTAGCTTCATAAAAACTCAAAATTATACAAAAATAGACTTTTTAGAATTGAATGAAACAAAATCCCAAGTCTTTGACATAATCAAAGAGGTCACTTGTTCTTGACACAAGATGACGTAGTAGCTTACAACTAAGTAGAAGGTCATCCATTTGGGGATATGACTCATAACCAGCTGCAATCCTTTGAACATACAACTTACTAAGCACCAACAACGACGAAAGCGACGTCGTACACAAAGCTCACACTTGTAGACTTCTACCATCCAATAATCTAATTAATTCAAATGGTGAAATATATTATAAATTAAAACAAAGGTATTTGCTCCAAAAATTACCCTTAGGGAAAAAAAATAAGTATAAAGAACCCACGACTTTTTTTTTTTTTTTGAAAGGTTGATAAGTAATTGCCGTTCGATTGGCTTCATCGGTCTACATCCGGAACGAGAATAAGTCGTGGCCTATTGCCGGAGTACACCCTCCCAATATCAGTTTTTCCATACATGTCGGCAGAAGGATTTGAACTCGAATCTCGAGACTAACCACTTAACGAGTCCAACACCACATCCCACTAAACCCACAACTTTTATTTTCAAGTTCTTTTTTTTCTATCTAGTTTTTTTCTTTCTTTAAGTACCGTACCAAAATATTAAACTTTTTTTATTTAAGAAATTTAAAAGATAAAAAAAAAATAGGATAAATCCCCAATTTGAAGTGGTTACCTACCTAATTTTTTGATAAAATGCAAATTTTCAATAAAAAATTAGTAAATAAATTATACAAAAATCATCTTGTTCTTTGAATAATTTTACAAATTCATTATTTTTAATATTAATTTTAAAATTATTTAAGATACTCTTTTTCAGTTGATAAAAATTGAAATTATAACTCGGATTGGTTCTACAAAAACCAAAGTAAATTACAATTTAGAATAACTCAAAACATATTTTATTAATAAATAAAATATTGGACGAGACCATTTCTGAATGTACACACAAAACCTGCATCCTCCCCACATAAAACAAGCTGAATACATATAGAACAGTCAAAGCAACCTGTAAACTCTCTTGAAACCCCCAATAAATAATCTCTTCTTTCACATGCTTTTACAAATCTCTCTTAATCTTCAATTCATTTAGATCCATTTTCAAATTTATATGCCTCCATGATCCCCCAAATTCTCACCCAAGATGAACAAGCCAAACTACAACCAATCATCCAACGTTTCCACACCTTCGAACCCTCACCAAACACCTCCACCTCATTGCTCGTCCATCGGATCCCCGCCCCGGCAACCACCGTATGGCGGTTCGTACGAGCTTTCGACAACCCGCAAACCTACAAACACTTCATCAAATCATGTACAATGGTGACCAATGAAGGAGTCAAAGTTGGGTGTGTAAGAGATCTTTCCGTGATCTCGGGTATCCCGGCTTCTACAAGCCGAGAAAGACTCGAGATCTTGGATGATGAGAATCGGGTTATAAGTTTTCGGGTTCTTGGAGGTGAACATAGACTCCAAAACTATCAATCTGTTACTTCAGTGAACGAGTTCGAGTCGGGTCAACGGGTTTATTCTATTGTTTTGGAGTCTTATGTTGTTGATATTCCTCTTGGGAATTCTTGTGAGGATACTAAGATGTTTGCCGATACGGTTGTCAAGCTGAATCTTCAAAAACTTTGTGAGATCTGCACGAGTTCTTCGCCTCGATCGCGATAGGAGAATCGAAAACTCGAAAATGGAGTAATCTTGATCGACCTTAAGGATTCTAAGATGGCGTGCTTGCTTGTAAGTTGGACTTTTTTTTTTTTTTTTTAATTTGTAATTTTGTTATATAGAAATAGGGTTGGGGTTGATTTTGAAGATTGATGGTTTGATGTGATCATACAAATTCATTGGAAATGATCATGAAAAATGCATATATAAATACTAATTAACATGTACAAGTTTTGCATGAAGGAATTGAAAAGAAAATATTTTAAATATAATTTTGTTTTATGATATGTATATCAATGAATAATAACAAGAAGATGAGTGTAAGGTCAAAGGATGATAAATATTTTTATTTTTTTTGGTATGAAAAGGATGATAAATATGCATACAAACTTGTGATTTTTCACAAGTTAAATGGCAAGTCAATGCAGCAAAATTATATTATTTATTCTTTGTCTTATCAAATAATCAAGGTTTTGATAAATGCATTTCAATGGCGTAATCATGAAAAATAATGAAAATAGATTGGCCTATGTTTTGTTTCTTTTGTGTATTGAAAATAATTGAGAATCATAAAGGGATAAAATACATTATCAAAAAGAATGATTTAGGGATCCGTTTGGTTCATCACTTAGAATAAATTGCGAAATAATGTTAAGGATTATTATATTTGATTATCGCGAAAACAATTTGTTAGTTTTTTTCTTAGTATTATATTTTCGTTTGATTACGAATGAGCAACAAAAGGCTTGTTCGTATGTCCTGTTCAGATTCGATTTAAGAAAGACTTAATTCGATTGCTAAAACAAGTTTTTTGGTATATTTTAAGTATCATAAAGGGTTATAAAAGTTCAAGAATTTTAAGGGTTAATTTAGTTGTTTATTCTGAATAAAAACAAGAGATAATATGTAGAGGACTCGTTTCTATTGGAACATCGAGGGTACAAAAAGGTAATCAAAGCTAATATGCTTTTTCTTGATCTTATCTTTCCATTTAGTTGTAAGAGCTCGTTTAATATGTTTTGAGAACTGAATTGAAATCAGAAACCGAACCGAAATTAATAATGAAATAATTCACTAATTCCTAAATATATTTTAATCCTCATTTTGTCAAACATTATAGTTTATTTCAATATCTACGTAAGTGGTATCAAACGAGTCCTAAATGACTAACACTTGATATATACATTTGGATAATTAGCATGTTGGGATTAAAGGTGGAAACTTTATGATAAAGTATTATCTACATATTCAATTAATCTGTGTTTGATAGTCACTTTCCAACGACCTCATCCCTTTCTTCCACTTTCCGAATGGCTTTTGTCTTCCTCTAATACCATGTCACATTATAATTGTCCGATATAACGACCAGGATAGTACACATGTATTTTGGTTTAAACTCAATATATATAAGGGTATGCTCATTTTCCATATTCCGATATCGGATATGGATATGGATATCACGTATTTGATATCCGTGTTTAGTAATTGAATATATCGATATCAAAGTGATATACTCATATCTACATACTTTACTTATTTATGGAGTCTGATATCCCTAGAAATTCACCGATATCAATTCTTCTCCTAATTCTCGTTACTGCTCTCTCTTTTTCTGAACAAGTTCCCCGCCATCTCTACCCTCTTTCTCTTCACAGTCTCATCGCCATTTCCGACCTCTTCTGTCTCTCTGTGACTGTGAGTTGTACCTCCGCATCCTTCACTTGCCTTTTACCTTTCTCTGCTGATCTTTTGCAAGGTTTAGTTTTTATTTTTTTTTTACAAACATCTTCTTTGTTGAATATATGAGGATGTGGAGGACATGATTTGCAACATGGATACCGAGTTTGTTGATATTTGATATACTTCACCATATTGCCAAACACAGATATCAGATATCAATCTCATATCGATATCATTGATATCCATATCTAATATACTAATATCAAGATACGTGAAATGAACAAGCCCTAAGTACGATAACACTTCGCATAAAACCATTTGATCTTATTATTCTATTGGAACAAAGGCCCAAACCACCGCCCTTTAATCAGTTGGGATAGAATCTGTAAACCTAAAGAAAACGCGCCGGGGGGGGTTTCGGAATTAGGAAAACAAATGATATGAATAAGGCACTCCAAATGAAACTCTTATGGAAAATTATGGCTGAACCACACAATGTGTGGGTCAAGATTATAGAGGAAAAATATTTGAGAGGAAATCGCATCTGGCAATATAAAATCGGGAGAAACTCGTCTTGGCAATGGAGAAGACTAATAAGCTTACGTCCATAATTCGAACAAGGAATTAGATGGAGTGTAGGGGACGGGAAAACTGTTAAGTTATGGAAAGACCGTTGGATAGATGATTGTCTGCTAGAGCAATATGTCACAAATAAGGACCAGATAATTAATGTAACACCCCGGATTCTCGGAACCCGGGATATTACTGGTTAGGACCTCACAATGGGTCCCGACCTCAGTTTGACAACAATATTACTAGGATCTTGCAACAAGACACAAATAAGAAAAACCGAAATTTATAAAAATAGTATTTTTAAGAGATGAATGCAACAACGTCTAACAGCCTATAGTACTTAAACCACAAAAGACTAACTATCTTTAACAAGAAGAAAGAAACCACAAGGTAAACACCCAGCCCCACTCTAAGGAGTACGGAGACCCGGCTGACCACTACTTCCGGATCACTCAGCTGCTATTCTAACCTGCAGTAAATCTAAAAACACAACAAAACAACCATTAGCTAGTTATCTAAACATTAGGAGAAATAATAATAGCACACACACACATAAAATAATAAACACTCATCATGCTTTCAAACAACTCATTTATTATCTTCATTTAAGTCATTCACTCTAATGATACTTATTTTGTGACACGAGGGATTCCCAAACCTCGCCTCCGCCCCCGTGTACCCATCAGGAGTGGATCCGATGCATCTCACCGTGTACCTGTATGGTCTGGGTATAGAGAACCTCCCAGTCTCCTGGCAGAGCTGGGCAGTGATGTCACGGCCCGTTATACATACACTTGGGCCTTAACACATAATAACAACGGTCGTCCTAACAAGTTGATATTATAAACACACATCGCACACACCACCATTATCATTCAACTAACATCAAGAAACCGGCTAAGTAAGTCGGATGGACTTACTTGATAAAAATCGCTTTCTCAAATCTCAACTCGGTCCAAACCCGTGGTAACTCAAACGCCTGTCAAATAATGCATGTGGATCAGAATCACATCCAGATGTCCAACCTCATGCGAAGGAATTACGGAAAAAGCTCTCTTACGGTAAAAGACCATTTTACCCTTAGTGCCGAAAATTCTCAAAGTCTATCATTAAAATATAACATTCATTTTTAGAACTTGTTTCCAAAATTTGGTTCTCACGGATAGCTTACTTAGAGGTTATAAGATCAATTTCAAACACTCGTCAAAGAGGACTACATTATCCTTTCTCCGGTTATTCCACTTTAATACTTATATGTGTGTACGTATTTTATACGTTACTCTTACCCATCTATGTATATATACTTATGTATATATATACACTCTACCTATTAATATATATGCACTTAGATATATCTTACACTTATACCTATACACATATATACTTACATATATATTTATATATGTCATACTTATATCTTATATCCGTACATGTATATACTTATATACATTTATACTCCTATACGTATATATATATATATACTTATATGTTCAGCACTCTTATTCCCATGTAAAATTTTATATCGACAATTACGTGCACTGCTGCAAATGTATTTATATATATATATACAGTTTTCGCCCTATTCTACATTTGTATCTAAATAATATCCATATGTACAACTATTGGCACTTCTTATTTTATAAGAACCCGAAGTCTGTAGAATAGAGGAACACAACGTATCGCAGTGTCGAGGCTGAGGACTCACCGGTGTGACTCAACCGACTGGGCTACAAGGTTCGGGTCCCTGCGCTGCGGTCCGGTTGTACTGAATACCCTTGTCACTTGGGAGGGCGGCGCCAAAACCGGAGGAGTCTACAGTGGAAGGTCCAGCGTCTAGCGGTTCCGGATCTGTCGATGCCTCGTCGTAGTCGATCGGTCCCTTGCTGCGCCTACTAACGTCACAGGTTGCTGCTCGTAAAACAAATGGTCAGACTGGTGTGCTCGAGGATTGAGAGGAAGGAGAACGGCTGGAGAGAGGGTTGTTTACCTGTAGCCGGCAGAATCGGGTCGCACGCGAGGACGGGGGAGTAGCCGACGGAGGTTTGCTTCGGTGGTGGTCTTGCGTGGCCGTTTCAACTCGCTGTGCAGCAGGAGAGTTGTCAACAGTTTCATAGGCTCAGGGAGAAGAAGAGGTAAACTGGTGCTCACCTGACCGACGGAACGTGCACAGTCCGGCGCAGAAGAAGAGTGGCTGGTAGTCGCCGTTCAGCGTCTTCGGTCCAATCCGACACAGGGCTAGCGCGGTAGGGAGAGGGAGCTGTCGAGAGGATCGGTAGACGAGCTGTCGACTCGGCCTGCAGTCGCCCAGGGACGCCGAAGTGCTGATGCCCAATTCGGCTGTGCGGAAGGATGAAGAAGGTATCGTACGGGAGTAGCGTTTTACTGCGTATGGTCATGTGCGGTGGAGAGGAAGGGTTGCTGTTGTGAGAGAGGGAGCAAAGCGGCGGCAGCGTAGACTGTTTTGAGATTAGGTTTAGGGTTAGGTTAATTTTAATTAGTGAGGTAATTAATAAGTGGGCCGGTCCAAGGTGAATGGCCCAAACAAAAATTGGGCTGGTCCGCTCCTTTAATTAGTTGAAGATAACTAGATCGTTATTCGCCCGGAACCGCTGTTTCATTTTATTTTTTTTTATTTTTCTTTTTATTTTAAACGGTACGGAAATATCTCCGGTTACATCTTTTATTATTTTATGTGAACTAAGGTCGCATAAAATAATAAAACTTTTGATTCATTTTAACTTTATTTAAAGGTTAGAGGTTAGCGGATCGAAATCCGGAAATTTCAGTATTGATGGAGTTTAAAAAATTTTCAGTTATTACATCAGTGCCCCCTTAAAAGAAGTTTCGTCCCGAAACTTAGAATCATCGTTTTACTCACACGTTTCTTTTGGTATATTCTAGTTTTCTAAACATTTTCGTTTGCTACATGCAACTGCTCAATCATCAAAAGTAGACATGTATCACATAAAACGCAATCACTCAACTCATTATAAAAACCTGAAAGGTCAAACAACACAACATCCGAGTACTAACTCGTCAATACAGGAGCAACCTCTAACCCCACAAAGAACTCGGGATAGTTACGTCTAATACTCTCCTCAGTCTCCCAAGTGGCCTCATCAGCTCCTCTCCTAGACCACTTGATCCGCGACATAGGTATCTCCTTGGACCGCAGACGTCTAGTACTGCGCTCCAAGACCGCTACTGGGTACTCTACAAAGGTGTGATCGGCCTCAACTGTCAGATCCTCATGGCTGATGACGTGTCTCGGATCCGGGATGTACTCTCTCAACTGAGATACATGAAAGACCATATGGACACCCTCTAGTCTCGGCGGTAATGCTAATCTGTAGGCCACATCTTCAACTCTCTCTAAGATCTCAACAGGTCCAACATATCGGGGACTCAGCTCCCCCTTAATGTTGAAACGCTTGACTCCTCTCGTAGGTGACACTCTCAGCCACACCTGAGCACCCACTCTAAAATCCAAAGGTCGACGCCTTTTGTCGGCGTAGGACTTCTGAGGACTCTGAGCTGCTAACATCAGCTTTGCTGGGCTCATTCCAACATAATGGCGTACGACATCTCCGCCCGTACAAAACCTCATAGGGAGCCATCCCAATAGACGCGTGTCAGCTGTTATTATATGAAAACTCTACCAGTGGGAGATGATCTGACCATATATGCCCCCAATCTAGTACACACGCCCGCAGCATGTCCTCTAAGGTCTGAATGGTCCTCTCAGACTGACCGTCTGTCTGCGGGTGATAGGTAGTGGTAAAGTGGAGACTCGTCCCCAACGCGGTATGTACCTACTGCCAAAATCTCGAGGTAATACGTCCATCTCGGTCAGAGACGATAGTCCTTGGTACCCCATGGAGTCCCACAATGCGTCTGGTAAACTCCTCAGCTAGACGGCTCACCGGCCACGTTCCTTAATCGGAATGAAACGTGCCGTCTTCGTCAGGCGGTCTACCACTACCCAAATAGCGTCAAATCCTCTACTGAGTCTCAAACCTGTGACAAAATCCATAGATATATCCTCCCACTTTCACTGTGATACTGGAAGTGGGTGGAACTCTCCTTCGGATCTACGATGCTCAGTCTTGACCTGTTGGCAGGTCGCATACTGAGCTACATACCGAGTCACGTCTGGCTTCAAACTACCCCACCTGAAAGACTATCTGACATCCTTGTACATCTTACTCGCTCCAGGATATGCTGAGTATAGGGTAGCATGAGCCTCACCTAGTATCCTCTGTCTCAACTCACTGTCTGACGGCACACAAACGCGATCCTGACGTCTCATCAATCCATCAGCACCAATAGTGAACTATGGGGCCTCATCTCGAGACATCCTGTCTCGGATCCGGATCAAAGTCAGGCAAGTCTCCTTCTTTTGTCGGATCTCATCCAACAGATTAGGAAGTAACTCTAAGGTAGCCAACTGACTATCAGTATCGGGAAACTGAATCTCTATCTCCCACCAAGCCAAGTCCCTCTGCAACTGTGGTTGTACTGTCAATCGGGCTATCGTCCTCTCCCTAGGCGTCTTCCGGCTCAAAGTATCAGCTACTACATTCTCTTTTCCCGGATGGTAAAGAATCTCAAGGTCGAGGTCCTTGATCAACTTTAACCACCGCCTCTGGCGATTATTCAACTCTCGCTGAGTGAATATTTACTTCAGACTCTTGTGGTCTGTGAAGATCTGACATGTCGCCCCATAGAGATAGTGACGCCAGATCTTAAGAGCATGGACTACTGCAACTCACTCTAGGTCGGGTGTGGGGTAGTTCTCCTCATACGTCTTCAACTGTTGAGACGCATAGACTATGACCTTACCCCTCTGCATCAAAGTACACCCAAGCCCAGCTTGGATATATTACCGTATACCACAAAGTCATCTGTACCCTTTGTATACAAATATCAGATGTATCTGATTTTCTCAAAAGTCCAATTCTTCGCATCGTATTTATTATGTTTTCCTTATACTCATGTCGTTTCACCTTCTTTTAAATCTTTACCACATGTAGGATAGCTAAATCCTTTTGAGTTTCTTCGTTTACGCCTTACGGACCACGTTGGTTGGTCTTATTACTTTCCTCAACTCATTTGTGATCAATCGGAAATGGACTTCTAGTACACCATTTGTATGCAATCTCACTACTACTCCTCCATCCACATATTTTTGGTTATCAAGGTTAACTTAAATTTTCATTGGAGTACCACCATTTCACTTTAAATTCTTTCTGATGTTTGTTCCAACAAAGATGTAGGTTCCATTTATAATCACCTAAAAACTCTATAAGACTTTTCACCACAGCATTAAATTATACTTTCTGTGTTTGTACCGCCTCTATAATTCCAATTATTATGTGTCACATCTTTAGTCATAAGGACTTCCTTTGTAAATCTCGAAAGTTGACCCTAGCTTTTTCTCGAAAATACACCATCAGTCTCATTTGTGCGGTATACTACGAGCATACCCTTTTGTCCGGACTGACTTATGACTTGGTCAAAATCATCTGTTTCTTCTTACTCCTCTGGTTCTCAATCCATCCCTACTAACCATGATTTGTAACATTTTCCTTAGTCAGTAGACAAGCACCTGCTCACAATAAATTTTTTTTTATTTTTTTTATTTTTTTTTTTTTTATCATTACTGATATAAGGGTCATTTCGGACCGTCAATTCTCTTTAGAGTTACTGACTTGAACTTATTCAGTGTTACTAGCACTCGTATTGATTGACTTCACAGTGACCGCAATTGGTCGCTTTAAGGATTCCTCCTCATGTCAATAAAGTTCTTTTGTAACTTTGTGGTTATTCTTATTATTTGGCAACTAGTCACCACTAGTTAACCCGCACGTGTAAAGTCCCAGTTGTTACCATGTAGTCTATAGTTGACCCTCTACAAGATCATAGGCTTACGTTTCTTCTATCTCTTTGAAACTTGATAAACCTGGTGAAAATCTATCTTCTCTAGTTTCTCCGCTTGTACTTCTTTAACTCTTCTATAGTATACACTTCTCTTTCGCACTATAAGGGCGTTATACTCTTTCCGAGTTTAGAATTATCATTCATCTACCGTCAACGGACTCGTCAATTCCCCCACGATAGCTCGTATATGCATCTTCGCGATTACCTTTACCTCAGCCATCAGCTGCTCGTGGTTCCCCGGGATAAATCGTTGGTGTTGAAAATTTTAAGTCCACTTGTGAGAGGGAGATTATTGTGGGCATTCGGGTACGCCCAGATCCTTCTCACAAACTCCCTTCTTTGATTGGTATTATAATGCTGCCTTTATAGTGATCCCTTTGATTCTGCTTTCATGATTCTATGATTTGATATTTGCATCACGACCCTTGCTGTCAATTACTTGTCTTCTAGAAAGTCACTCCGCTTCTATGTCGATGAAATCTGCCTTTCACTTGTTGGCGACGCGTAAGCTTCCATTTTACAGTTCTTTAATTCTTCATATTTGGATGGGCAATGTATTTCATGTAGACTTCTATGCTTTTGACTGTCTTGGTTATCCATTTCGATTGTGGTGTCAAGTAGACTGTCGAGGTGATCATATTTTGTTCTGTTTCTGGTATCAACTTTCACCTTCTAGTCCGTCAGTAAGCTTGAATTGTATATCTCTTGTCTGAGTCCTACCACCTCTCTTTGTCTTCCACACCTATGCTTGTTTCCGTCGCCATCTTCTTTGTCTGTAACGTTGCTTTCCACCACACTTGAAAGAATTTATGGGTTATCTCTCCTAATTTGTATGATTGCCGGTCAGCCAACGCTTTCCCGAAACTTCTCTCATGGATTTTCTTCATTTGACCCTGTGGAGTTGACTGTATCTCCTTCTTGCTATTGTCGTTGGGGTTGTCTTTTGGTCTTCACTTTTCCGTCTCAACGTTCCTCAACAAGTGCGAAGGAGTTGCCCGGACGTTCGCCTACCCTAATGCTCATAAGCTGAGCGTACTTATCCTTATGTTGAAACCCTTCAATTATATTTAGGTGTGTCAACGGAGTGAGGATCTCATTTACTTATCTCTGTTAAGGGTATAATATAACCATAATTTCTACTAATCTTCTACAAGTACTTATCTACATCACATATGTTTAATCCAGCTAATAAGTCCAACTAAATTAAAACCTAGAGTTCATAATAAGCATACTGAGATCCGCGGTAGTAGTGGTGGTCAGCCGTACTTTTCTATCCCCAACCAGACTATGCATGCATTTGAAAACCAAAAGTCCTTTTTAAAACTCAGATCCCTTTTCGGGTTCTGCTTAAGTACTTATTCGGTCTTTCCGAAGATTTCAAGTGCCATTGTTGCCAACCTAGAGCTCTGATACCATGTTGTAACACCCCGGATTCTCGGAACCCGGGATATTACTGGTTAGGACCTCACAATGGGTCCCGACCTCAGTTTGACAACAATATTACTAGGATCTTGCAACAAGACACAAATAAGAAAAACCGAAATTTATAAAAATAGTATTTTTAAGAGATGAATGCAACAACGTCTAACAGCCTATAGTACTTAAACCACAAAAGACTAACTATCTTTAACAAGAAGAAAGAAACCACAAGGTAAACACCCAGCCCCACTCTAAGGAGTACGGAGACCCGGCTGACCACTACTTCCGGATCACTCAGCTGCTATTCTAACCTGCAGTAAATCTAAAAACACAACAAAACAACCATTAGCTAGTTATCTAAACATTAGGAGAAATAATAATAGCACACACACACATAAAATAATAAACACTCATCATGCTTTCAAACAACTCATTTATTATCTTCATTTAAGTCATTCACTCTAATGATACTTATTTTGTGACACGAGGGATTCCCAAACCTCGCCTCCGCCCCCGTGTACCCATCAGGAGTGGATCCGATGCATCTCACCGTGTACCTGTATGGTCTGGGTATAGAGAACCTCCCAGTCTCCTGGCAGAGCTGGGCAGTGATGTCACGGCCCGTTATACATACACTTGGGCCTTAACACATAATAACAACGGTCGTCCTAACAAGTTGATATTATAAACACACATCGCACACACCACCATTATCATTCAACTAACATCAAGAAACCGGCTAAGTAAGTCGCATGGACTTACTTGATAAAAATCGCTTTCTCAAATCTCAACTCGGTCCAAACCCGTGGTAACTCAAACGCCTGTCAAATAATGCATGTGGATCAGAATCACATCCAGATGTCCAACCTCATGCGAAGGAATTACGGAAAAAGCTCTCTTACGGTAAAAGACCATTTTACCCTTAGTGCCGAAAATTCTCAAAGTCTATCATTAAAATATAACATTCATTTTTAGAACTTGTTTCCAAAATTTGGTTCTCACGGATAGCTTACTTAGAGGTTATAAGATCAATTTCAAACACTCGTCAAAGAGGACTACATTATCCTTTCTCCGGTTATTCCACTTTAATACTTATATGTGTGTACGTATTTTATACGTTACTCTTACCCATCTATGTATATATACTTATGTATATATATACACTCTACCTATTAATATATATGCACTTAGATATATCTTACACTTATACCTATACACATATATACTTACATATATATTTATATATGTCATACTTATATCTTATATCCGTACATGTATATACTTATATACATTTATACTCCTATACGTATATATATATATATACTTATATGTTCAGCACTCTTATTCCCATGTAAAATTTTATATCGACAATTACGTGCACTGCTGCAAATGTATTTATATATATATATACAGTTTTCGCCCTATTCTACATTTGTATCTAAATAATATCCATATGTACAACTATTGGCACTTCTTATTTTATAAGAACCCGAAGTCTGTAGAATAGAGGAACACAACGTATCGCAGTGTCGAGGCTGAGGACTCACCGGTGTGACTCAACCGACTGGGCTACAAGGTTCGGGTCCCTGCGCTGCGGTCCGGTTGTACTGAATACCCTTGTCACTTGGGAGGGCGGCGCCAAAACCGGAGGAGTCTACAGTGGAAGGTCCAGCGTCTAGCGGTTCCGGATCTGTCGATGCCTCGTCGTAGTCGATCGGTCCCTTGCTGCGCCTACTAACGTCACAGGTTGCTGCTCGTAAAACAAATGGTCAGACTGGTGTGCTCGAGGATTGAGAGGAAGGAGAACGGCTGGAGAGAGGGTTGTTTACCTGTAGCCGGCAGAATCGGGTCGCACGCGAGGACGGGGGAGTAGCCGACGGAGGTTTGCTTCGGTGGTGGTCTTGCGTGGCCGTTTCAACTCGCTGTGCAGCAGGAGAGTTGTCAACAGTTTCATAGGCTCAGGGAGAAGAAGAGGTAAACTGGTGCTCACCTGACCGACGGAACGTGCACAGTCCGGCGCAGAAGAAGAGTGGCTGGTAGTCGCCGTTCAGCGTCTTCGGTCCAATCCGACACAGGGCTAGCGCGGTAGGGAGAGGGAGCTGTCGAGAGGATCGGTAGACGAGCTGTCGACTCGGCCTGCAGTCGCCCAGGGACGCCGAAGTGCTGATGCCCAATTCGGCTGTGCGGAAGGATGAAGAAGGTATCGTACGGGAGTAGCGTTTTACTGCGTATGGTCATGTGCGGTGGAGAGGAAGGGTTGCTGTTGTGAGAGAGGGAGCAAAGCGGCGGCAGCGTAGACTGTTTTGAGATTAGGTTTAGGGTTAGGTTAATTTTAATTAGTGAGGTAATTAATAAGTGGGCCGGTCCAAGGTGAATGGCCCAAACAAAAATTGGGCTGGTCCGCTCCTTTAATTAGTTGAAGATAACTAGATCGTTATTCGCCCGGAACCGCTGTTTCATTTTATTTTTTTTTATTTTTCTTTTTATTTTAAACGGTACGGAAATATCTCCGGTTACATCTTTTATTATTTTATGTGAACTAAGGTCGCATAAAATAATAAAACTTTTGATTCATTTTAACTTTATTTAAAGGTTAGAGGTTAGCGGATCGAAATCCGGAAATTTCAGTATTGATGGAGTTTAAAAAATTTTCAGTTATTACATCAGTGCCCCCTTAAAAGAAGTTTCGTCCCGAAACTTAGAATCATCGTTTTACTCACACGTTTCTTTTGGTATATTCTAGTTTTCTAAACATTTTCGTTTGCTACATGCAACTGCTCAATCATCAAAAGTAGACATGTATCACATAAAACGCAATCACTCAACTCATTATAAAAACCTGAAAGGTCAAACAACACAACATCCGAGTACTAACTCGTCAATACAGGAGCAACCTCTAACCCCACAAAGAACTCGGGATAGTTACGTCTAATACTCTCCTCAGTCTCCCAAGTGGCCTCATCAGCTCCTCTCCTAGACCACTTGATCCGCGACATAGGTATCTCCTTGGACCGCAGACGTCTAGTACTGCGCTCCAAGACCGCTACTGGGTACTCTACAAAGGTGTGATCGGCCTCAACTGTCAGATCCTCATGGCTGATGACGTGTCTCGGATCCGGGATGTACTCTCTCAACTGAGATACATGAAAGACCATATGGACACCCTCTAGTCTCGGCGGTAATGCTAATCTGTAGGCCACATCTTCAACTCTCTCTAAGATCTCAACAGGTCCAACATATCGGGGACTCAGCTCCCCCTTAATGTTGAAACGCTTGACTCCTCTCGTAGGTGACACTCTCAGCCACACCTGAGCACCCACTCTAAAATCCAAAGGTCGACGCCTTTTGTCGGCGTAGGACTTCTGAGGACTCTGAGCTGCTAACATCAGCTTTGCTGGGCTCATTCCAACATAATGGCGTACGACATCTCCGCCCGTACAAAACCTCATAGGGAGCCATCCCAATAGACGCGTGTCAGCTGTTATTATATGAAAACTCTACCAGTGGGAGATGATCTGACCATATATGCCCCCAATCTAGTACACACGCCCGCAGCATGTCCTCTAAGGTCTGAATGGTCCTCTCAGACTGACCGTCTGTCTGCGGGTGATAGGTAGTGGTAAAGTGGAGACTCGTCCCCAACGCGGTATGTACCTACTGCCAAAATCTCGAGGTAATACGTCCATCTCGGTCAGAGACGATAGTCCTTGGTACCCCATGGAGTCCCACAATGCGTCTGGTAAACTCCTCAGCTAGACGGCTCACCGGCCACGTTCCTTAATCGGAATGAAACGTGCCGTCTTCGTCAGGCGGTCTACCACTACCCAAATAGCGTCAAATCCTCTACTGAGTCTCAAACCTGTGACAAAATCCATAGATATATCCTCCCACTTTCACTGTGATACTGGAAGTGGGTGGAACTCTCCTTCGGATCTACGATGCTCAGTCTTGACCTGTTGGCAGGTCGCATACTGAGCTACATACCGAGTCACGTCTGGCTTCAAACTACCCCACCTGAAAGACTATCTGACATCCTTGTACATCTTACTCGCTCCAGGATATGCTGAGTATAGGGTAGCATGAGCCTCACCTAGTATCCTCTGTCTCAACTCACTGTCTGACGGCACACAAACGCGATCCTGACGTCTCATCAATCCATCAGCACCAATAGTGAACTATGGGGCCTCATCTCGAGACATCCTGTCTCGGATCCGGATCAAAGTCAGGCAAGTCTCCTTCTTTTGTCGGATCTCATCCAACAGATTAGGAAGTAACTCTAAGGTAGCCAACTGACTATCAGTATCGGGAAACTGAATCTCTATCTCCCACCAAGCCAAGTCCCTCTGCAACTGTGGTTGTACTGTCAATCGGGCTATCGTCCTCTCCCTAGGCGTCTTCCGGCTCAAAGTATCAGCTACTACATTCTCTTTTCCCGGATGGTAAAGAATCTCAAGGTCGAGGTCCTTGATCAACTTTAACCACCGCCTCTGGCGATTATTCAACTCTCGCTGAGTGAATATTTACTTCAGACTCTTGTGGTCTGTGAAGATCTGACATGTCGCCCCATAGAGATAGTGACGCCAGATCTTAAGAGCATGGACTACTGCAACTCACTCTAGGTCGGGTGTGGGGTAGTTCTCCTCATACGTCTTCAACTGTTGAGACGCATAGACTATGACCTTACCCCTCTGCATCAAAGTACACCCAAGCCCAGCTTGGATATATTACCGTATACCACAAAGTCATCTGTACCCTTTGTATACAAATATCAGATGTATCTGATTTTCTCAAAAGTCCAATTCTTCGCATCGTATTTATTATGTTTTCCTTATACTCATGTCGTTTCACCTTCTTTTAAATCTTTACCACATGTAGGATAGCTAAATCCTTTTGAGTTTCTTCGTTTACGCCTTACGGACCACGTTGGTTGGTCTTATTACTTTCCTCAACTCATTTGTGATCAATCGGAAATGGACTTCTAGTACACCATTTGTATGCAATCTCACTACTACTCCTCCATCCACATATTTTTGGTTATCAAGGTTAACTTAAATTTTCATTGGAGTACCACCATTTCACTTTAAATTCTTTCTGATGTTTGTTCCAACAAAGATGTAGGTTCCATTTATAATCACCTAAAAACTCTATAAGACTTTTCACCACAGCATTAAATTATACTTTCTGTGTTTGTACCGCCTCTATAATTCCAATTATTATGTGTCACATCTTTAGTCATAAGGACTTCCTTTGTAAATCTCGAAAGTTGACCCTAGCTTTTTCTCGAAAATACACCATCAGTCTCATTTGTGCGGTATACTACGAGCATACCCTTTTGTCCGGACTGACTTATGACTTGGTCAAAATCATCTGTTTCTTCTTACTCCTCTGGTTCTCAATCCATCCCTACTAACCATGATTTGTAACATTTTCCTTAGTCAGTAGACAAGCACCTGCTCACAATAAATTTTTTTTTATTTTTTTTATTTTTTTTTTTTTTATCATTACTGATATAAGGGTCATTTCGGACCGTCAATTCTCTTTAGAGTTACTGACTTGAACTTATTCAGTGTTACTAGCACTCGTATTGATTGACTTCACAGTGACCGCAATTGGTCGCTTTAAGGATTCCTCCTCATGTCAATAAAGTTCTTTTGTAACTTTGTGGTTATTCTTATTATTTGGCAACTAGTCACCACTAGTTAACCCGCACGTGTAAAGTCCCAGTTGTTACCATGTAGTCTATAGTTGACCCTCTACAAGATCATAGGCTTACGTTTCTTCTATCTCTTTGAAACTTGATAAACCTGGTGAAAATCTATCTTCTCTAGTTTCTCCGCTTGTACTTCTTTAACTCTTCTATAGTATACACTTCTCTTTCGCACTATAAGGGCGTTATACTCTTTCCGAGTTTAGAATTATCATTCATCTACCGTCAACGGACTCGTCAATTCCCCCACGATAGCTCGTATATGCATCTTCGCGATTACCTTTACCTCAGCCATCAGCTGCTCGTGGTTCCCCGGGATAAATCGTTGGTGTTGAAAATTTTAAGTCCACTTGTGAGAGGGAGATTATTGTGGGCATTCGGGTACGCCCAGATCCTTCTCACAAACTCCCTTCTTTGATTGGTATTATAATGCTGCCTTTATAGTGATCCCTTTGATTCTGCTTTCATGATTCTATGATTTGATATTTGCATCACGACCCTTGCTGTCAATTACTTGTCTTCTAGAAAGTCACTCCGCTTCTATGTCGATGAAATCTGCCTTTCACTTGTTGGCGACGCGTAAGCTTCCATTTTACAGTTCTTTAATTCTTCATATTTGGATGGGCAATGTATTTCATGTAGACTTCTATGCTTTTGACTGTCTTGGTTATCCATTTCGATTGTGGTGTCAAGTAGACTGTCGAGGTGATCATATTTTGTTCTGTTTCTGGTATCAACTTTCACCTTCTAGTCCGTCAGTAAGCTTGAATTGTATATCTCTTGTCTGAGTCCTACCACCTCTCTTTGTCTTCCACACCTATGCTTGTTTCCGTCGCCATCTTCTTTGTCTGTAACGTTGCTTTCCACCACACTTGAAAGAATTTATGGGTTATCTCTCCTAATTTGTATGATTGCCGGTCAGCCAACGCTTTCCCGAAACTTCTCTCATGGATTTTCTTCATTTGACCCTGTGGAGTTGACTGTATCTCCTTCTTGCTATTGTCGTTGGGGTTGTCTTTTGGTCTTCACTTTTCCGTCTCAACGTTCCTCAACAAGTGCGAAGGAGTTGCCCGGACGTTCGCCTACCCTAATGCTCATAAGCTGAGCGTACTTATCCTTATGTTGAAACCCTTCAATTATATTTAGGTGTGTCAACGGAGTGAGGATCTCATTTACTTATCTCTGTTAAGGGTATAATATAACCATAATTTCTACTAATCTTCTACAAGTACTTATCTACATCACATATGTTTAATCCAGCTAATAAGTCCAACTAAATTAAAACCTAGAGTTCATAATAAGCATACTGAGATCCGCGGTAGTAGTGGTGGTCAGCCGTACTTTTCTATCCCCAACCAGACTATGCATGCATTTGAAAACCAAAAGTCCTTTTTAAAACTCAGATCCCTTTTCGGGTTCTGCTTAAGTACTTATTCGGTCTTTCCGAAGATTTCAAGTGCCATTGTTGCCAACCTAGAGCTCTGATACCATGTTGTAACACCCCGGATTCTCGGAACCCGGGATATTACTGGTTAGGACCTCACAATGGGTCCCGACCTCAGTTTGACAACAATATTACTAGGATCTTGCAACAAGACACAAATAAGAAAAACCGAAATTTATAAAAATAGTATTTTTAAGAGATGAATGCAACAACGTCTAACAGCCTATAGTACTTAAACCACAAAAGACTAACTATCTTTAACAAGAAGAAAGAAACCACAAGGTAAACACCCAGCCCCACTCTAAGGAGTACGGAGACCCGGCTGACCACTACTTCCGGATCACTCAGCTGCTATTCTAACCTGCAGTAAATCTAAAAACACAACAAAACAACCATTAGCTAGTTATCTAAACATTAGGAGAAATAATAATAGCACACACACACATAAAATAATAAACACTCATCATGCTTTCAAACAACTCATTTATTATCTTCATTTAAGTCATTCACTCTAATGATACTTATTTTGTGACACGAGGGATTCCCAAACCTCGCCTCCGCCCCCGTGTACCCATCAGGAGTGGATCCGATGCATCTCACCGTGTACCTGTATGGTCTGGGTATAGAGAACCTCCCAGTCTCCTGGCAGAGCTGGGCAGTGATGTCACGGCCCGTTATACATACACTTGGGCCTTAACACATAATAACAACGGTCGTCCTAACAAGTTGATATTATAAACACACATCGCACACACCACCATTATCATTCAACTAACATCAAGAAACCGGCTAAGTAAGTCGCATGGACTTACTTGATAAAAATCGCTTTCTCAAATCTCAACTCGGTCCAAACCCGTGGTAACTCAAACGCCTGTCAAATAATGCATGTGGATCAGAATCACATCCAGATGTCCAACCTCATGCGAAGGAATTACGGAAAAAGCTCTCTTACGGTAAAAGACCATTTTACCCTTAGTGCCGAAAATTCTCAAAGTCTATCATTAAAATATAACATTCATTTTTAGAACTTGTTTCCAAAATTTGGTTCTCACGGATAGCTTACTTAGAGGTTATAAGATCAATTTCAAACACTCGTCAAAGAGGACTACATTATCCTTTCTCCGGTTATTCCACTTTAATACTTATATGTGTGTACGTATTTTATACGTTACTCTTACCCATCTATGTATATATACTTATGTATATATATACACTCTACCTATTAATATATATGCACTTAGATATATCTTACACTTATACCTATACACATATATACTTACATATATATTTATATATGTCATACTTATATCTTATATCCGTACATGTATATACTTATATACATTTATACTCCTATACGTATATATATATATATACTTATATGTTCAGCACTCTTATTCCCATGTAAAATTTTATATCGACAATTACGTGCACTGCTGCAAATGTATTTATATATATATATACAGTTTTCGCCCTATTCTACATTTGTATCTAAATAATATCCATATGTACAACTATTGGCACTTCTTATTTTATAAGAACCCGAAGTCTGTAGAATAGAGGAACACAACGTATCGCAGTGTCGAGGCTGAGGACTCACCGGTGTGACTCAACCGACTGGGCTACAAGGTTCGGGTCCCTGCGCTGCGGTCCGGTTGTACTGAATACCCTTGTCACTTGGGAGGGCGGCGCCAAAACCGGAGGAGTCTACAGTGGAAGGTCCAGCGTCTAGCGGTTCCGGATCTGTCGATGCCTCGTCGTAGTCGATCGGTCCCTTGCTGCGCCTACTAACGTCACAGGTTGCTGCTCGTAAAACAAATGGTCAGACTGGTGTGCTCGAGGATTGAGAGGAAGGAGAACGGCTGGAGAGAGGGTTGTTTACCTGTAGCCGGCAGAATCGGGTCGCACGCGAGGACGGGGGAGTAGCCGACGGAGGTTTGCTTCGGTGGTGGTCTTGCGTGGCCGTTTCAACTCGCTGTGCAGCAGGAGAGTTGTCAACAGTTTCATAGGCTCAGGGAGAAGAAGAGGTAAACTGGTGCTCACCTGACCGACGGAACGTGCACAGTCCGGCGCAGAAGAAGAGTGGCTGGTAGTCGCCGTTCAGCGTCTTCGGTCCAATCCGACACAGGGCTAGCGCGGTAGGGAGAGGGAGCTGTCGAGAGGATCGGTAGACGAGCTGTCGACTCGGCCTGCAGTCGCCCAGGGACGCCGAAGTGCTGATGCCCAATTCGGCTGTGCGGAAGGATGAAGAAGGTATCGTACGGGAGTAGCGTTTTACTGCGTATGGTCATGTGCGGTGGAGAGGAAGGGTTGCTGTTGTGAGAGAGGGAGCAAAGCGGCGGCAGCGTAGACTGTTTTGAGATTAGGTTTAGGGTTAGGTTAATTTTAATTAGTGAGGTAATTAATAAGTGGGCCGGTCCAAGGTGAATGGCCCAAACAAAAATTGGGCTGGTCCGCTCCTTTAATTAGTTGAAGATAACTAGATCGTTATTCGCCCGGAACCGCTGTTTCATTTTATTTTTTTTTATTTTTCTTTTTATTTTAAACGGTACGGAAATATCTCCGGTTACATCTTTTATTATTTTATGTGAACTAAGGTCGCATAAAATAATAAAACTTTTGATTCATTTTAACTTTATTTAAAGGTTAGAGGTTAGCGGATCGAAATCCGGAAATTTCAGTATTGATGGAGTTTAAAAAATTTTCAGTTATTACAATTAACACCGAGGAAACAGTAAGTACCATCATTTCGAACAAAAAATGGGACCAAATGAAAATTGTAAATCTAGCAAATATACTAAACTCGAAGACCATTGTGAACAAAATAAAAAATTATGCACTGCCAACATCGGATATTCAAGACATACTTTATTGGGCAACAAGTAAAGATGGCTGGTTTTATATGAAAGATGCTATTTCAATGCTCCATGGACCTCCTAACCTGGGGCAGTATGATCTTATGTGGATTTGGAATCTAGATCTCATGCCAAAAATTAAGAACTTCTTATGGAAACTAATAATAGATGGACTACCAACCAAGGAAATCCTTGAAAAACAAAAAGTGCCGACACCTATGTGCTGTGTTTTATGCCAGCATCCTTATGAAAGCTCAAAACACCTGTTCTTTAAATACCCACACACAATTAATAATATTTTGGAAGATGCAATTCGTATCACTCTACAAAGCATCAATATATCTAACAAAAAGCTACCAGAATTAGTGTCCCTGTTAAGGGGAAAACTGGAGGAGCCCTCATTTTCTACTCTTATTATCACTTGGTGGAATGTTTTTGAGAAACAAAATCATCTTCAATAATGCAAAAGTGATTGATATCACTCAAATAGTTGTCACATAGATCCAAGAATGGAAAACATGAAGGAAAATGATAGGAAAACTAAGATAAATAGAAGGAGGAAGGAAATGAGGAATAAATGGTGAGCACCAGACCAAGGATACGTCAAGCTAAACTTTGACGGGTCCAAAAGAAACGATGAGCAATGTGCTTTGGATATATTCTGAGAGACTATAAAGCATCTGTAATTGCTTTTGGTTGTGGAAAGTGTGACTCAACCTCTGCTCTTCAAACAGAAGCAATGTCACTAAAATACTAAAAGCGAAAGAACTAGGAATGCAGAACATAGTTGTGGAAAGGGACAACCTTACGGTTATCAACTTGATCAAGACTATCTGGAAACCACCATGGAAAATGAACATCCTTTTTTTTGGATATTTCTCTTATCTTGACAGGTTTCAATCAAATCCTCATTAACCATATTTTCAGGGAAGTCAACGGCGCTGTTGACAAACTTGCAGCTATTGGTCACGACAACCTTGCCGTCGGTTTTACGGTCCCGAATGAAGTCGAGGTCATCGTCCAAAAGGACGCCATAGGATGGTATACCAATAGAGGGTGACCATTCCTAATTTTTTTTACCTGTTTAGTCAAAAAAAAAAGTGTGGTAGTTTTAATCTTCGAACCATAGCTTAAGTATAATACCTTATAAAGTTTATTATTGTACGATAATTTAATGATAAGTTGATTAATAATATAAGACATTCTTACGTCAACTATAATTTATAAGAAACATGTTAAATAAAAAAGAACAGAAAAATATGTTTGTATCTATTTTTAGTAAAATTTCGGATTAAAATATTCAATCCATAAACAATATTATCACTAAATAAATCATTCATTATTATTTGTTTTTAAGACATATTTCAACAATATTTTTGACACCAGACAAAATTCGACTTGTTTGTGATTCATTATCATCTTTTACTCTATTGATGAAAGTGTTTAATTAACATCCTAATTTTAGGATTTGTAAACCTGCACAAGTAGTGGGGAGAACCACACATTTACGTTGATGTTATTATTATATAATTATACAGATTACAAGTAACTACTAAAGACAAAATATCTAAGATGTGACCAACTAAGCCAAGTAAAACAAATTATTGAAATAATACTAACCTAATATTATTATGTCATAATATCATATAATGTTGAACCATTATTTGATTTACAAAGTTGATGTTGTATGTACATAATCGTCATGTTCAATTGGCATAAGCGGATTATAAAAGTGTGTTGTTGCGGTTGGTAAGATAAATATTGTAATATCTAGAAAAATTTTATTTTAGGGAAACTCCGAGTTAAACCACACTTAAACCGATTTGAATTCATTTCACATTATTCAAACTTATGACTTGTGTTATGACCAAATCTCCCTTCACATAACCCTTATACTATCACTTTATGTGGGTATACTTACCCTTATTTACCAACCCACCTCTCCTATTATCCAACACTACCCCTTCCTCTTATCCAACCCACCTCACCTTGTATTTTTTTTACCTGTTGTACTACACCCTTTAAATTGGTTCCCTCCTTGTGTAATGCTTGGATTGTTTTTGGATGCCAATGAGACAAACAAGAATGTACCCTCTCCCTATTGAAGCAACAAGACAATCCCCCTTCCTCTTTATAACAACGGTAGTAGTGCACACAAAACCTCCTATTTTTTCCCATCTTGTTGGAGATATAAGAGTAGCTAAATCAGTTACATAATATGTGTATAAATACCAAACTCATTGCATTGAATAATAAGCTGAATCATTCCATTCTGTTACAACAATATTCCTCTCTTTCTCTCATCTTAATATCAACATGGTATCAGAGGTTAGTTAATTCTCAACCAACACAAGCTTCCATAGCTATCCAATAATGGCGACGCCCTCCGATCAATCAAACACATCTGCTGCTCTGGATGATGCCCTCCTTCTTCAACTGCAAATGCATCATTCCGATGCTTTGTCTCTCAAACTTTCTACTACGCTCCTCAATAGTACCAATTTTTCCAGATGGAAACGTGCTGTCAAGGTATCATTATCTGCCAAAAACAAGCTTTCGTTTGTTAATGGCGAATGTCAACGACCTACATTTGATCCTAAACTGATCGCTAAATGGGATAAATGCAATAACATGTTGATTTCATGGCTATTGCACTCCATGGAGAAAGAAATTGGCGATTCAGTACTATTCTACACCACCGCATCACATATATGGACTGAATTGGGGATTAGGTTTGGAAAATCTAATCGCACCAATTTATATCAGATTCAGAAAGAATTGGCGAATATCATTCAAGGTAATCAATCTATTACCTCATATTTCACACATCTGAAACGCATATGGGATGAATATACTCTTGCTTTGACTCATCTTGTGTGCAAGTGTGGTTCGAACGCTACTGCCTTAGCTATGATTCAAGATCAACAGATTATGCAGCTATTGGTTGGTCTCAATGATTCTTTCAATTTGGTCCAGTCTAACATTCTGATGCTCCATCCAAATCCGAATTTCAATGAAGTTTATAAACTTCTTCTTCAAGAAGAGAGTCAGAGGAATCTCTCTAACATTTCTTCAATCGATGAACACTCGTCTGCCTTATATTCTCATCATCGGGGTGATTCTTCCAAACAATCTCACAACTCTACCAATCTTGCTCCAAGATCTACATCCAACAATCGTCCTTATTATGACCATTACAAGACTCGTGGCCACACAATTGACAAATGTTGGAAGTTGGTAGGGTATCCAACTTCCCCAATTCCAAGATTGGCTTGGTGTTCTCATTGCAAAGTAGTTGGACATGATAGCAATAAATGTTAGAAGATAATCGGTTATCCAGCAGGCCATAAACTCGCTGCTTCTTCCATCCAGACTTCTCCAATTCAAACTTCTTTTACCCCATAACATATGACTTCGATCTTGGCTCTCTTGGACAAGAAGCAGTCTCCTAGCTCCACGTACAATCCTACAACTCTTCTTGCTGGTAAGGCTTCTTGCTTTATGTCTTATAATCTCAGCTCACGATGGATCTTAGACAGTGAAGCTACTAACCATATCTCCCCTTACCTCAACCTCTTTACTTCATACACCACCATCTCCAATTCTTCCTATATCATCATGCCAAACGGCAAGAAAGCTTATGTTGCTCACCATGGCACTATCAAACTTAATAATCAGATCACTTTATCCAATGTTTTACATGTTCCTGATTTTCAATTTAATCTTATATCCATTCATAAGCTATCTCTTGATTTGAATACTCATATTATGTTCAATGCTAATAAATGTACTCTTTAGGACCCTTTGACGAGGAGACCTCTAGTGATTGGACGAGCAGTTAATGGGCTATATGTTATTGATACCACCCATGATACACATGCTGCCATCTCTACTTGTAACAATTCTTCCAAGAATGGTTTTTCCATGAATCTTACTTACAATAATTCTTCTATCAAACTATGGCACAATCGTTTGGGCCATTTACCTTTTGATGCTATGTCACATATTAGTGATAATATTGTAGTCCCAAAAGCTCTTCCAATATGTACAATCTGCCCACAAGCATATCAAAGTAGATATCCCTTTCCCATTTCTTCCACCAGGGCCACAAACATTTTTGATATCATTCATATTGATACATGGGGGCCTTACAAACATCACACTTACAATGGTCTATCTTATTTTCTTACTATTGTTGATGACCACTCAAGGTGTACACGGACATATTTGATGTCTCACAAGAGTCATGCACTATCCATTTTGAAATCATTTGTGACTATGATCTATACACAATTCAAAACTTCCATTAAAACCATTCGATCCGACAATGCCCTTGAGATTTCAAGAAAAGAAGCTTCCATTTTCTACTCTTCTCAAGGTATCATTCATCAAACCTCATGTGTTTATACCCCTCAACAAAACGGTATCGTTGAACGTAAACATAGACACCTCCTCGAGGTTGCCCGATCTCTTTCTTTTCATTCCAAATTACCTCCTTCTTATTAGGGTGATTACATATTAACCGCCACCTACTTAATCAATCGTCGACCAGCCCCCATTCTATCATACAAAACTCCTTATGAAGCTCTATTTCAAAAGAAGCCTACCTATGATCATTTACGGGTCTTCGGGTGCTTATGCTTTGCTCACAAACCCAAAGTTAATCGAGATAAATTTGAGCCTCGTTCACAACCATGCGTCTTTATTGGGTATCCTTATGCTCAAAAAGGGTATAAGGTTCTAACACTTCACACTAGGGAAATCATTGTCTCTAGGGACGTTACCTTTCATGAAAAATATCTCCCATTTCATCATATTTCTCCTATATCCAGTTCTCCTTTTTCTACACTACATACTTCATCAACCATTGAGTCCCTTATATTTTCTCCATCATCCTCATCCATCCATATACCTTTTGATGATCATAGTTCTCATGCAAACCATACCTCTTCCTCTCCATTTATGTCTACGCCTTCTGATGATTCTCATAATCATACTTCCCTTCATAATGATACACCTATGACCACCCTTCATACACAACCTGATGCTTCTTTACCTCCATCCCCCAACAGACGTTCTACTAGAATTCAGAAAACACCTCCCTATCTCTCTGACTACATATGCACATATAGCTCCTGCTCGTCATCACCAGGTACTTCTCTACCCCTATCTTTACCCTCATCTTATATTGCCTTTCTTTCTTCATTACATTCAATTGTTGAGCCCACCTCGTATGCTGAAGCTTCTAATGATCTAAGTGGGTTGAGGCTATAGATAAAGAGTGTCAAGCTCTACACAACAACCACACATGGGATATTACTCCTCTACCTCAAGGAAAAGTGGCAATTGGTTGCAAGTGGGTTTACAAGGTAAAATTGAAAGCTGATGATACATTAGAAAGGTACAAGGCACGTCTCGTAGCTAAAGGATTCAACCAAAAAGAGGGCAAAGATTATCATGAGACGTTTTCTCCAGTGGTCAAAATGACTACCATACGAGCTATTCTTGCTATAGCTGCTTCCAAAGGGTGGAAACTTCATCAATGGATGTAAATAACGCATTTCTTCATGGAGACTTATATGAAGATGTATATATGAGATTACCTCCTGGGATACCCAACCCTAAGTCTCTTGTTTGCAAGCTAAGAAAGTCCTTGTAAGGGTTCAAACAGGCCTCTCGACAATGGTTCTATCGCCTTACTACCTCCCTTATTGATCAAGGTTTCATTCAATCGAAGAATGATTACTCATTATTCTTAAAATACAATGGTCCTGATATCACCATTTTTGCAATTTACGTGGATGACTTGCTAGTCACAGGATCTAGTGAGCCTACTATTACTTCTCTTAAGCAATTTATGGACAATACAATCAACATCAAGGATCTGGGCCTATTACATTTTTTTGGGACTTGAAGTTGCACATACACCCTCTAGAATAGTGCTTGCTCAACAAAAGTTTACTTTGGAACTTCTGGATGAAGCTAACTTATTACCTGCTAGACCTACATCTACTCCTTTACCCTTAAATCAAAAGCTTTTACCACATGAAGGCACCCCTATATCTGATGTTTCTCTATATCGTTCATTGGTTGGAAAATTGAACTTTCTCACCAATGCACGTCCAGATTTGTCATTTGCTGTGCAGTGTTTAAGTCAGTTCATACAGGAGCCCTATTTTACCCACATGGATGCTCTACATCACACTCTACGCTATGTCCAAGGAACAATTGGTCATGGAATTTTACTTAACAGTTCTGAACAACCGAAACTCCTAGCTTACACATATTCAAACTAGGCTTCATGTCCTTTCACTAGGAGGAGTGTCAGTGGCTACATCGTTTTACTTGGCAATTCTCCAATTAGTTGGAAATCTAAGAAGCAGAATACAATATCTAGAAGTTCAGCAGAAGCTGAATATCGAGCAATGGCCCATGCTGCTGCTGAAGTCACTTGGTTAATTCATCTTCTCCAAGAGCTAAAGTTGTCTCCTCCCCAACCTATAACTCTTCATTGTGACAACATTTCTGCAATCCAAATGAGCAAGAATCCGGTTTTCCATGAGAGAACTAAACATATTAAAATCGATTGTCACTTCACTAGAGATAAAGCCATGGAAGGTTTGTTGGAGCTGCGTCATGTCCCTACCAATGATCAACTAGCAGACGTTATGACCAAGATCATTCCTTCACCTCAACAAAATCGATTTCTTAGCAAACTTGGAATGTCTACCATTCCCAGTTTGAGGGGGGTGTTGGAGATATAAGAGTAGCTAAATCAGTTACATAGTATTTGTATAAATACCAAACTCATTGCATTGAATAATAATTTGAATCATTCCATTCTGTTGCAACAATATTCCTCTCTTTCTCTCTTCTGAATATGAACACATCTATAACCAACAAGCAACTGCTACCTTCCTCACCTTTCGAATCTAGACAAATTGCAGCAACACCTCTCTACTTTCCTTCCTATCGAGCCTAGACAAGCCAACCGGGAGCTACATCTTAGGAAGACCATTGTAGCAAGTTCAACACCTCATTGTTATGAGCAACATCAACACTATCTGCTCCATGGCTGAAGTAGCACACTAGTGACTTGATCCCCTTCCTAGAAGGCTCCTCCTCGGGTCTCCTCCTCTTCAACTCGGGCTAGTAAGTTGTCTAACCTCTCTTATTCAGATTTAGGCAACCGGATGTTCTTCACTTCCCGTCTTATTTGGGTCCTTGTAGTTCGAGCAACAAACTCCTCCCATTTCTCTAGTCACGAGAAGCAAGCCGCATCAATACATCCTCTCTCTAGTCGAACAATGAGCTTTTCTCCACCTCTCATTCGAGTTGGCAGCAAATAACACCCAAGGGTGAGTTACCTAAGTAACCTATTCACCTAGATTTCATCCTCAACCTCCCCTACCTTTGAATTGTCCTTCACTTTTGTAAACCTACGTATAAAAGACTCTAACCCATAAACAATTTGAGTTCTCCACTTTTTTGACAACCTTGGAAAGCAGTCTCTTTAGGTATGTTAAACAATTATTTATGGTTAAAATTTATATATGTTGTTCCCGGATATTTATAGTCCATTTTGCATGAATTTCATGCCGATCCAACGGTTAGATCTTGAGATATAAATTTTCCAAATTGTTTAAGGAAAAGTGCATGAAAAAGGCTAAGTATGGAATGCGGGTGTGATAGCATCTTTAGGGCCATATTTGAGTATGTTGGACTTATTTGTTACGGTTGAAATTTTGATATGTTATAGTCTAGACATTGTACTTTATCATGTTTGAATTTGAAAGATATCTAACGGTTGGATTAAGTTGTGACCTTGAAAAGTTAGGCTAAAAGTGGTATGAGAGAAAAGAAACAAGAATTTGGCTAAGTATAGATTGTGCTCTTGTGGAGGCAACTTTGGGCGTTTGTCTAGTGTTTGTGGATAGGAATTTATGAGGTTTGTTTCTTCTATCTTAGATTAGGTATGAACTAGTTTTTGTTAGAAATTTTCTTGGAATTTTGTAGAATTGTTTGTGGGTTGGTATCTAAGGCTAAAGTATAGTACTTGACTAGGTTGTTTGTAGGGTTATTTGGGTTTCTTAGTGAGTATAGAAATTCTGAAAACTTTCAAACTCGTTAGGAAACGTTTAGCGTTTTTAACATGTTCATGGACTATATTTAGAGGTTTCGATCCTTCTTAGACCCTTTGTAGTTTTAATAAAAGTTAGGGCTAAAATCGTATTTTTTTTAATAGTGGACTAATCTTTTAAATACTTTCGAATCGTCTTTACTAGCCTAGAAGCTTTTAGAGCCTTCAAAATGTAGACATGTGATGTTGAAACATGTTTCCTTTCTGACCACGCAGTTGAGGTCATATACTTTTTGGATCAAGGTTTAGCGGTAGTTGAGTTGTGGATCGGTACAAGTAAGTCTCATGGACTTACTTAGCTAGCTTTCCTCGTATTGACGTGTACTATTATAGTAGTGTGTGTTATGTGTTTTATATTATAACCCGAATAGGAAGATGTTACTATTTTGTTTGACCCTCGTGCAACAAAATAAGTTGAACTTAGAAGTGAATCACCTAATAAAAGATAATAACATGATTTTTGTGTAAATCATGTTGTTGTATTTACTTTCCGCATTGAAGTGTGCTTTTTCTATTGTAGTACTTTCCGATACCTTAGGATTGTTAGCTAACGGGGTTTAGCGTCATGTCGTTAGATACCTTGTAGGGTAGGACAACTACGGAGTGATCTGGAGTGGAGTGGTTAGTCGGGTTCTCGTACGTGGTAGGTCGGGATGTTGGGTTTATCTATTTGTAGCGAGACTCTTTTCCGCGTTCTCTATTTGGATTCTTTCTTATGTTGCACCCGGATGACAGTTATTTTCTTTTTGTTCCATGACTATTTTACATGTTTTAGACTTTTATTCGGCTTTCATTTATTTGTGTCTTGTAAGATCCGGTAAAATTGTTGTCAAGTTAAGGTTGGGATCCACTGTGAGATCATAACCCGTAATGCCCCGAGTTCCGAGAATTTGGGGTGCTATAAATATTATCGTTAAACACACTAATGCTATATTGACAATATTAGGATTCAAATGGTAGGAAAAAAAAATCCTATTTTACATTGACATTATTACATCTCGTTTATAAGAATAACAAGAATTATTAAAGATATAATATTTAAAATATGATAAACTAAATGTATAACAATTAGTATTCAAAGTAATACTTTATTATCATATAATTATATAATTAATATTATGTTAATTATTCCGACGTATGACGGTAAGTTAGAAGTTGCATAAATGTTTGTCATGCAATTCAATCAACTTTACGTTGAAACACTATACTTCCACGTAATACTGCAACTAAATTTGCACATCTCGGACTAGATTGTAAAGGTAAATGACATTTGATAATATTTTAGCATATACGGGGAAGGGGTGGATGGAAATAATAACTAATCAAATAATAATTATTAAAATAGAATTAAAAAAATGTAATTATTATTTATTATTGTTGTTTTAGTTAATTTTTTTAGTTAATTTTAAACTAATATAATAATATTTAAATAAATACGATTATGAATTAGTGAAAAAATTAATTAAATATCATCATTATCAATAATTCTGAGATAAAATAATGGTACATGAAATAAGAAGATGATGCATGAAGATTAAAGTGTCATAAAAACTAAATGAAAATAAAAAATGATAAATAAATTACAAAACCTAATCGCAAAGTTATAGAGATGTCGATAGATTTTAAAGATTTTAAGGATTCGCATCACCAAACTTTTGTCAAATGTGCTCTATCAAATCATCTTTAAGGAAGTGATTAGTTTGTCTAATACGCATAGCGTCACTTGTTTCCAAATATTTGTTAATGTCGATCGCACGTCCAACCTCAAATTGGAGAGCTTCATCAATGTTGACGGTAACACTTGTACTCGCTCCACCTCTACGACGTGAACGGTGATTATGGAGATCTATTTCGTAATATATTTTATGACTTCATCACTCTTATACGTATCTCGTTCATCCTCCACTATCATGTTATGAATAATTATACAAGCCTTCATAATATCAACTAATATATCTTCATCATAAGCAAGAGCTGATTGTCGTACAATTACGAACCTTGCCTGCAGAACTTGAAATGCACGTTCAACATCCTTATGTGCACTAGCTTGACCATCAACAAAAAAACTTTGCTTAGGAGTTTGAGGATTTGCACGAAAGTAGACCAACTACGGTAGGCATGTCCATGGGTCACGGGTTACCCGTGGACATGCCTACCGTAGTTGGTCGAGGTGATCCTTACCCGTGACCCGGCGGGTCGACCCGCCAACGGTCAATTTTTTTTAAAAAAAAGAAAATACGAACCCAACGGCTATTTTAGCCATTGGGCAAACCCACAGGAGGTGTCCGACCTTGCAAAACATCACTAAATATTGGTGAACAATAAAGTACATTAAGGTCATTACACAAACTTGGAATACCGAAAAAAGAATGTCAAATCCATAGATCTTCATATGTAGCGGCTTCTAGAATGAGGGTTGCGTTCTTGTTTCGTTTGCATTATTGACATTTCCATGCATTAGGGCAATTCGTACACTCCCAATGCATACAATGAATAATGTTGATCATGCGTGAAAATCCTCATTACTCATTTCACAGAGAGGATCTTTCATAGGTCTTCAATCTTCATCCATCGGACTTCGTAAATACTACTTCAAATTCCTTGATTACTCATTCACAAAAAATTTGAAGACATTTTCGTGCTGTCTTTTGACTCATCCTCAGGTATTCATCAACCACATCAAAATTCACCCCATACACTAACATTCTCATTATTGTAGTGATTTTTTAGAGTCTGATAACCGAAATTTCTCAGCTGCATTTTGCCTTTGTTGGAAAAACTCATCATTTTTCACCACTTTATTCACAATCTTGCAAAGCAAAGGCCTCTTCCATTCGAAACCTCCTCCAAAATTGTTTCTCAATATATGTTGGAGGATCCGCAAGTAGTCTCTGAACAGATGGTTATGCCCTTCTTCACGGTTCCTACCCATTAGAGCCACAACTTCAACATCTTCATAATTGAGTTGTGTTTGAGGTGGTGGTGGTGAAAACAATATAGATGGTAAGTGATTATTAACAAATTTGTGAATAATTATGGAGATTTTTTCATCACTATTTGGGGAAGAACTTGAGCTTAAATAGCTTCTTTAAAACAACATTACTTTTTTTGAGGATGATTTCTTTTTAGTGGATGTTTTGAGTTGATATTGAAACTCATTCAGATAGTGCTCTTATATAGGATGAATTGATTAACATACACATTTAGATACGACAATACAATGTCATCACTTGTCATCAAGCGTCTATGACAATACAAGGCCATTTTCGTCGTTACTTGGTCAATGTCATTATTTGTCATGACTATGACATAAATGTGAGCATTCACTAGTACACATTTCATTGTATAAGATGACTATGACATATATGTGATCATTCACTAACATAGAAACATGTCATTGAAAAAAAGACTTCAAATTAATAGAAACTTAAAAGAAGACTAATACTTATAACAAATATTATATTAAACTTAATTAAGTGAATAATTGAAATCACTCATTTGACTTCTTTTGTTTCTCTTTCAACTTGTCTTAGATTAATTAGATGTAAACGTCAAGATCCATGAGTAATTTATGCTTTAGCTTGTCTTCTCTTGAGGCCAACGATGCCCTAGACAACAAAACTTGTAACATATCAAAATTTTGTTTTTGCTTCTCAGGCTTCATTCTCTTTTCTTGAAGTTTAAGATTTCTCTCCTCTAGTTCCAATTGTCTATGCCTTTTCACTTCATCTGCCTTTTAAACTCAAATTTTCTCTTGTTTTAGAGTTATCTCAAAACCCTATTGATCATTGTAAGCCCTAGGGTCTATTTGGTATTGTATTCTAGGGGATTTATTTATATTATTTTTTGTGGGATTTTTGGGGATAGAAAAATTTACGGTGTTTGGTATTGGTTGGAGTTTCGGAATTATACTCTTTTACGTAATTCTTTTTGCTAAAGAATCCTGAAAAAACAATCTTTTTGTGGGATTCTTCGTACCCTCCTAAACTTCTCTACAAATAATCGGTTTTCCACCTTTCATATCCGCAATAGCAAGGTCGATTCTAATCACCTTTTCATTCACCACACTTACCGGACAAGCATAACGACGACTCTTACCTTCATTTCTATTACCAACCTTCAAAACCACAAACTTTGAAATTCACCTTCTAGCCGAAGAATACATAATTGAGTCTAACTCCAGAATTGAAAATTTCTATTCAACGTTGAACTCCAATTCCATGTTTTCACAAACACACCATACACCCAACTAATCAGCAATGCCGATGTTGAAGTCCATGTGCCGGAGACGTCACCGAAAGAGGCAGGGAAGCCGGAGGCCATTTTGCTGGTGGTTTTGTAGAATTCCGGCGAGAGAGACTGAGAAGACTGTGGAGGAATGGAGGTTCCAAGCTGATATTGAAGGACAAATGCAAGTTTTTTTTTAGAATGGAAAGGCTTATTGCATTGATAAGCTTGGACAGGGAAAGGGTTTACACAAAGACCACTCCCAAGTCTGCATAGTTCTCCCATTCGAAATTCAACTTGGACAGGGAAAGGGTTTACACTAACAATGTCTTTCATCTTATTTTGAAACGCTTGAATTTGAAACTCATATACCCCCTAATGACTTGAGTTGAAGTTGTGTTCGATTGATTCATGCAATGAGAAAGGTCGGAGTCGGAGAAGGCCGAAATGTGAGCTCAGTATTGGAAGAGGAGATTGAAGAATTAGCGAAGAAGTTGGCGGGGATTTCAGAGAGATTTTGGTAAAGTTAAGAGGTTACAAGTTTTGCTTGATCGAGTTCTTGGTTGTAAGTCGGTGGGTGTCGGCACTGACGATGAATAGGCATCCAAAGCATTTTACTACTTGATATAGAAGGACATTTTGGTAATCTTTTAATAAATAATCTCAAACAACAAACCTATACTAAACACATAAATTTAAACAATCTAACAATGCCCAATATCTCCATCTACAACAATTCCCATGCAACACTCCAAATTCTAGGAACTCTGGATACTATGGGTTAGGACCTCACAATGGGTCCCGACCCTAATTTGACAACAAATTCACTAGATCTTGCAACAAGGAACAAATAAATGTCAAACCAAAACATATAAAATATTAAAAGTCATAAAACCAAAACAAAGGTAAGACTCTCGGTCGAGTACTATCACTACAATGTCAATGCAATAAGAATATAAAATCTCATATCCCATCCTATAATGTACGGGGCCCCGATTGACCACTCCGACCGGATCACTCGACGTCATCCCTATCCTGCAAGACATCTACAATAATGGATAAAACCGTTAGCTAATATTCTATATCTCAAAATAACGATAACAACACAAACATACATAAGGTAATATTACACACATAACATGCTCACACTCAAGTCGATTATTATCTTTTATTAGGTGAATCACTTTACTAATTCAACTTCTTTTGTGAGACGAGAATATCCCGAATCTCTCCCTTGTCCCCTTATATCATACGAACTGAATCCGATGCGTCTCACCGTGTACCTGTCTGGACTAGTCGTAAAGAACCTCCCAGTCTCCTGTAGAACCGGACAAGTAGTCACCGCCCGTTACTAATTGGGCCAAACAACGATAAATGTCGTCCTAACATGTTATCATTATTAACATACAACACACACTACTATTACAATTAAGCTAACACACAAAAGTCACCTAAAAGTAAGTCCAAGGGACTTACCTGTCTTAAGGTAATCCCAGCTATAAATCCATGCTCAATTTCCCGTAGGAAAATACTCTACGCCTGATCAAACAAGGCACACATATCAATAACTATCGACATGCTAGAAGTCCCCAACTTCTAGTCTCAATGATCTTCACGAGATCATATAAACAACCTAGTAGAAGGTTCCTACTTCTAGTCTCAAAGATCCACAAAACCACTTAACGCGTCCATAACATGAATTAACTCTCAATCACCACTAAATGGCATTATAACTAGTTATACTATGTATCAACCTAACATGATACTACTCTAGAACCAACTAAGACAAAAGGAAGGAATCGACGTACCAAAGACTGGTATTCACTAGAGGCAAGACACGACTGCGGAAGAGGAAAGGCACGACCGTAGTGACAAGGCCCAAGACGCCGCGACCGCGGTGTTCAAAGGTGCGGGTGCGGTGACACCGATGAAGACGCGACCACAGTAAAATGCAGGAGCGGTCGCGGGAGAACTCCAAAAGCGAATGTTTAAGTCGTTCTTTGACGTGTATCGATGCTTCGGTGCCCTTTGGTTGGATTTGCTTGAAATCGTCGTCCCTTATAAGTCCAAAGGTGCTACTCTCTAGATTTGTCCATCAACACAAGTCAAAAATGGAGAGCAACAATGACTACTTCGATCTAAGGTACCAAGCAAAACGAAGAAGAAAGACAAGAAGGAAGAGATGGTTGGCTTACTATTCTTCTACAAGATGCACCATGAACTCCTCTTGCTTGGTACTACGTGCATGTCCACGGAAGAGAAGGAGAATACGTTGTTGGAGAGATTAAAGGGAAAGTGGAGAGGAAAGTATGGAAGTAGAGAGTAACAGTTAAGAAAGGAGAAGAAATAAAGAACATGGGAGTCTTAGGGTTAGGACTAGGAAAGGATGCACAGGAAACACAAGATCTGTTTCCTCCTAAAAAGGAAACAAAAGATACGACCGTTACAAAAGATCGGACACGATCTTTTGTTTACCGCGACGTTACAATCATGGGCCACAACCGCGGGTAGGCAATCCTATGCGACCACGGTGCACGGTCTTGGTGACTCTCATTGTAACACCGGAATGATCTGGTTGTTACATCAGTTCCCCCTAAAAATAAGTTTTGTCTCGAAACTTAGACGAACGTTGATCCTCTCTATCTTACACGCCGAGGCATACACACAAGTCCCCGAGTAGGCATCACCCTTCTAAACTACACACATACACTAATCATACTAGCACATCAAGATATAATAAGATCACATATCGCATTCTTGCATGGGACACCACAACACATAAAATCACACATGCACATATACTCCACAAAACAGAATTGGGACTCACCCGTCGATCCTACGTATGCAACTATCTTTGCATAAAACTCCGGATATTTGCTCCTGATACTATCCTCCGTCTCTCAAGTAGCCTCATCGGCTTCCTGTCTAGACCATTGAACTATCATCATCGGTATGTCCTTCGATCGCAATCGTCTTGTACTTTGCTCTAGGATAGCTGCCGGATTCTCTACAAACATGTGATCCGGCTCGAACACTAGATCCTCATAATTGACGTTGTATCTCGGATCTGTTATGTGATCCCTCAGCTGAGACACGTGAAAGACCGGGTGAACACCTCTAGTCTCGGCGGCAATGCAAGTCTGTATGCCGCCTCTCCAACTCGCTCTAAAATCTCAAAAGGTCCAACATATCAAGTACTCAACTTACCCATAATGCTTGAACGCCTGACGCTTTGCGTCGGTGATACCCATAACCATACCCGAGCTCCCACTCTAAACTCTAGAGGTCGGCGCCTCTTGTCAACATAAGACTTCTAGCGACTCTGTGCGGCCAGCATACTCTCTCGGATCAGAGCTACTCAAGTCATGTCATCTTGTATCTACTCAAGAGCTACCTCACTAGCTTTGCCCCACTCGTTTCAGCATAGAGGCGTTCGACATCTATGTCCTTACAATGCCTCATAAGGTGTCATCTTATTCGATCCGCGCCAACTGTTGTTATATGAAAACTCTACCCAAGGGAGGTGATTTGGCAACACTTGTGCCCAGTTTAGCACACAAACTCTCAACATATCCTCCAAGGTCTATATAGTCCTCTTTGACTGACTGTCCGTCTAAGGATGATAAGATGTTGTGAAGTGAAGGCTCGTACCTAAGATGGCGTGTACCTGCTGCCAAAACCTCGAGGTAAATTGGCCATCCCTATTTGAGACGATGGTCCTTGGTATCCCGTGGAATCTGTTTATCTACCTAGTGAACTCCTCAACTAACCGACTCACATGCCACTTTTCATTAATAGGATTGAAACGTGCGGTCTTCGTTAGTCGGTCCACCAAAACCCAGCTAGCGTCGAAGCTTCTAATCGGTTTCCAACCGGTGAGAAAATCCATTGAGATGTCCTCCCACTTCCACTGCAACACTGGCGTGGTGGAAGCTCTGCTCCTGCCTTGTGGTGCTCAATCTTGACTTGTTGACAGGCACACAGATTACATTTCTCGCTACATCGGGCTTCAACCCGCCCCACCAGAAAGAACTTCTCACGTCCTGATACATATTACTCGCACCTAGGTGTATTGAGTACGGTGTAGTGTGAGCCTTCTCTAAAATCCTCCGTCTCAACTATAACGATCCTAAGTAACCCAAGACGTCACTAGGCTAAGGACCACACAGTGGGTCCCATCAGTTATCCTGACAACAACTTCACAAATAGGACCTTACAACAAGAAGCACGAAGAAATAATGAAAAGAACCAACCTGTCATTTAGAAAACATTTACATAACAAACTTGCATGCAGCTAGTATGTATATCCCAAAATGACATTTCGAAACAAGACAAATGAACAATGGTCTTAAAACATCAGTCTAAAATCAACACGTGTACACAACTACACACAAATCAGAAAAGACTCGCTTGCAAGCGATTAATTTCAAAAGAAGTTCAACCAACCCTTGGGTTAACACTGCCCCGGCTGTCCACGTCCTACAGCTGACATCCTTGAAGTGTTCCTATGATCAGCTTTACCTAAAAAGATTCGGTTTAAACCCATTAGCTACCGATCATATTTTATCCACGAGAGATTATATCAACATATCACAACACAACACATGTATTCAAATACCATAGACCGTGCTCATGAGATAATATCATACTTTTATAAATGATGCACGTGAATGCAGTATTGAATTTACAATTTGGACTCCGGACATAACCCGCAGTACTTACTTATACGGTTTTGGCTTTGGTGTGAGCTCACCATTGCACAAATTAGGTTAATTCAGACATTTTTCTCTTAGGTCGTAGCCAGATGATCAAGTCTAAGAGCTACGATTTAGCGTGGCAGGTTATGGTCTTAACTCCTAACCACATACAACATTTTCCCGTTCATGTTAATGCAAACAATTAGCATTTTATTTGGGTGTGCGACCCGAGCCTGAAGTCCATCAGACTCGTTGTCATTCTTTTACAAGCGCAAGTGATCCGGGCCTGCTCAAGCTCCGACATTCATTTCATAGCTAGCTACCTAGATAATGGTTAAGCTCAGTGTCTTGACTTACGCTAGTGACCTGGGTGATGTACGATAGCATGAATTATTGTCTATATTTTGGGGTTTGTTTAGACGTTTTATCTTCAATAATCTGCATGTTTGTATGTATATTATGTGATTATATTGTCGTTTCATCTACCTTTGCGGGAATCGAGGTCTACACCTAGTTTTGTTATAATCGTAGGTAAAATGGAACGTTTTGCATCAAAAAGGAGCAAAAGGAGCTAAGGAGTCATTAGAGCTACATTCAGGAGCTTAAGGAAGAATCCAGGAATCATGGAATTGGATTAAAGATTCACTTTGGACCAGATTTGAGAGATTTCACATTCAGTTGTGATTCACCCCGGTTGACTACAGAGTCACCTCGACCGAGGTGATCCAGAGGAGTCGACTCGACCGAGGTGAACACCTGGGACGCGGCGAGAATATTTTATTCTTGGCTGAGATCTTTTATCTTTGGAAAGAGGATCTTATACTTTTAGGTTGGGTTCCTGGAAGGAAGAAGATAAGTTTGCCCATATATTTTACCTATTTTTATGGGAAGAGATCTTTCTAAGATATCTTATCATTGGAGAGTAATTTTCCTATAAAAAGGGTCGGATTTCCCACAAATCCGACATCCGCTATCACCCGGAACAACTCGAATACACTGCTGCAGCCATACTCCAGTTGGGAGATTTGAAGAACCTTTTTGAAGGTTGAAGGAAGAAAGTCTATAGCTTTTATAGCTTTTTGAAGGGTTTTTGTAAGATCATCTTAGATTCCCTTCTTTGTTCATTGTCTTGTTGGATTTCTATCCAAGGAACGCTTGTTGGTTTTATAATTGATTCAGTTATTGAAGCCTTTCTCTTAAGGTTTTCTTATTCAATTATTCTCTTTCTTCCCATATATTGATTAATACTTTCATGATGATGAGTGGCTAATCTCTTTGTGTGATTCTAGGGTGATTGGATGAAGGTTGTGGGAAAAACAATGATAGAATAATCTTAATCACAATAGGACCCTAAAAGCTCGAGTCTTTACCTTAACCCTATGCATCTCGCTCAGTCGATGAACATCTCGGCCAGGGTGGAATTTGGCTGACCGAGGTGACTTATCTGATCCGAAACTGAGAGTTAAGTGTTAGAGTTTGCCAAGTCCTATTCTTATTACACCTTTCCTGGTTCAATGCAAGCCTAGGATGAGACTTACCCGGTAATTCCTTTGTTTGTTTACCAAAGATCATAAGTGTAGGTAATAGAGGTTTATCCTTTATTGGGGTTTGAGTGTGCTTTCATCCCATCTATGTGAGTTAGCCTGAGACTTACCCGGTAAAGGTTGATTCTATTCCCTTAGGTGGTGTGTTAGTTTGAGGATATAGTTCTTTATCTTAATTCCTTGAGACTTACCTGGTAATAGGAGTTACGGTTTGGGATTAGTGAGTAGTGAGACTTACCCGGTGATCTATTCCACTTTAGTAATACCTTCCCTTTGCAAAAACCTCAGCTTTGTCCGCTTATCTTTAGATCTTGAGTTGGAACCACAATTAGATGCTTTAATCCCTAGAATTGCATATTTCCTTTATTGACTTTTATCATATTTGATTGTTTTAATTGCTTTGTGGTTAGTAATTGCTAAAGCTTACCTATTCCGACTTTGTTTCACTAAGTCCCTGTGATCGACCCCTGAAATTCCTTGCTTTTTACTACGATTGACCCGTACACTACGGGTTCGCATCCTTGTTTTAAGCTTACATCTAGGGTTATAAATTTAAAGCTTGCACACACCGTTTGGAGCGAACAAGTTTTTGGCGCCGTTGCCGGGGACTTGATCTAGACCGAGCCGGTTGCGGTGCGCTTTTGGGGTACTTGCCCCCGTGTCTACTAACCACTCTACTTGAGTGACTTTCGTAGGTTCTTTCTTAGGTTTATGCGAAGAACCTACGCTGGGAAGGAAATCGTTCCTTACGATCCCGAACCAGAAAAGATATATAAACGACGCTTAAGAGAAGCGAAGATGGCCAACCAAGACGGTCGCGATCTTGAGGCCGAATTGAAAGAGGCGTTAGAACAGCTACGCCTCAGCATGGAAGAACTGAGGAAGGAGAAAGAAGAAACTCACACCGGGACTGAAGCGATCGAAGCAGATATGGCAGCCTTACGAGACCAGTATCTACTTCGACCGAGGGAAGACCCAGTTCCCGATCCTCGACCGGTGCAGGATCCAAATCCAGACCCTCGACCGAGGCAGGTCCCAACACCTGTTGCCCCGGCCGAGATACTTCCACCTCGGATGCCAGTCCGAGGCGCTCTTTTTGCAGGAATCCCGCAAACCCTAGGTCAAAGGATGGACCCCAATCAACAACTGAGGCGTCCAGGAGTTAACCTAGGAGATCAGGCGGACCATGACTATGAACTTCGACCGCAAGTTCTTTCCATGATTTGCCAATGCCAGTTCGGAGGGCTAGAGAAGGAATCTCCGCATCAACATTTGCAAAACTATGAGATCTTGATGGAGACCTTGAGACTCTCAAGAATAGAAAACAACAATTACAAGCTAAGACCTTTTTACTTTTCTTTAAAAGATAGAGCTCTTACTTGGTATCAATCTCTTCATCCAGGAAAAATCAGTACTTGGGAGGAGATGACTACGGAATTCTTGACTAAATTCTTTCCCCCTCTAAGACCGCTAAAATGAGAGGGAAGATTAATGCATTCATTATGAAGGACAAGGAGAGATTGTCCAAGTCATGGGAGAGGTTTAAGGACATTCTTTTGGATTGCCCACATCATGGATTCCAAAGATAGAGTTGTTGGAGATATACTTCAAGGGACTGGATGGAAGCACCTAGTTCAACCTGCAACTACTATCCGCCAGTACATTTATGGACATGGCGATTGACAAAGCTTGGGACTTTATAGAGAAGCAAGCTTTGCATATGGAGAAATACTCCCACCAAGGAGCTGAAGGTGGAGTTAAAAGAGTTAACTTTCAAGATGCTCCGCCTAACAACAATCAACTCACGTCTTTGAAGAATGACGTGAAGCAATTGAAGGAACTCTTGGTTGCTCAAACCAAGAAGGAAGATCAAGGATCAAGGAATAACAACAATGGATACCGTAACAACAACAACGGTTCCCGGAATAACAACCACAACAACAATAGAGGATCCAACAACAATAATTGGAGGGCGAAGAACCAAAATTCGGGTAACAATCATTCTAACTCTAATTCTAACGATTCCTCTAATCCTTTCCTCTCTTCCCCTTCTTCTTCTTCTACTCCATTAAAGAGCCAGGGGAAAGGATCAAGTTCGTCCCAGCCGGAAAAGAAAGACGCAGTGCTGGAGGCCATCTTGATCAAGCTTAGCGCTATGGAGACATCAATGACTTCATTTTCGAAGACCCAAAAAGCCTTTGAACAACAACTTGCTAGTAGGGCGAATGAAGCGCCAAGAGATCCAGGGAAGCTTCCAGCAAGGATGGAAAGCAACCCTAAGGGCCAAATTATGGCCATAACGACGAGGAGTGGACTGAAAACTGCAGATCCAGTGCCTCGGTCGGTGCTAGTACCGACAAAGACCACCTCGGTCCAGGTGCAGTCGAAGAACACTTTGGCCGAGATGCCAACCGAGGTGGAGCCACAAAAAGCGGAGGGGAAAACTGAAGTTTATATTCCACCTCCTGCATATAAACCACCACTTCCATTCCCCCAGTCAAGAGCCAGAGCACATCTAGACAAGCACTTTGGTAAGTTCCTTGACTTGACGAATAAACTACACATTAACATTCCTTTCCTTGATGCTATTCTAGGGATGCCCGCCTATGGGAAGTTCTTAAAAGAAATCCTATCAAGAAAGAGGAAGCTGGAGGACTTTGGTGAAGTAAGGATGACATCTAAATCTTCGGAGCTTATTCAAATCATGAAGGAGAAGATGCCACCCAAGTTGAGAGATTCCGGCTCATTTTGCATTCCCATTCAAGTTGGGGATGTCACTTGTGAAGCCTTGTGTGATCTAGGAGCCAACATGAGCATCATTCCGCTAGAGCTATGTGTGAAGATCGGACTTGGAGAGCCCAAGCCGGTTAAGATTCGATTATACATGGCGGACCGCTCCATTACCCATCCCGTGGGAATTTTAGAAGACGTTCCGGTTAAGTTAGGTAACTTCTATTTACCTATAGACGTTGTTGTACTTGATATTCCCGCAGATTATCCTGTTCCTATCATTCTCGGGAGGCCATTTCTAGCAACTTCGGGTTGCAACGTGGATTGTAAGAACGCCAAGTTGAAATTCAATATTGGCGGAGATGAAGTGGAGTTCGCATTACTTGCGGCCATGAAGGGAGAGCAGCTAGGAGATGATATCTTCAACATCTATGATGAAGAAGAATCAAGAGAATTGGTGAGCTCTATCCTTATTAACGATACACTTAAAAGAGTTATTAGTTTCAGTTTAATGGAGGAAGGTATAGATGCTTCTTGTGATGCAGATATACGGAGCTTAAAGGCACTGGAAGAAGATCCAGGAGCTAAAATTGAGAAACTAACCCAAGAGACGAAGATCTCCAGTTTCGGTTCCAGTTACGGTACCTCGACCGAGGCACTTTCTGGACCAAGCGAGGCGACTGAAGAACATCTCGGTCAACGCCTCTGCGCCTCGACCGAGGTCGAAGGCGAGATGATGTCAACTGAGACTGCTGAAAATAACAAACTTCTTACTCCTTTCTCTGACATTCATCCTCAGTTGGTGGAACATTCTATCCACCAACTTTCTGATAATAAAGGACCTTGGTATGCTGATATTGTTAATTATCTTGTTTGCTAGGAAATACCGCCCGGGTTGGCGTACTCTCAAAGGAAGAAATTCTTCAAGGACGTACGCCATTACTACTGGGATGAACCGCTGCTATTCAAGCGCGGGCCAGACGGGATGCTTCGAAGATGCATTCCAGAAGATGAAGTTAATAGAGTCATACGACATTGTCATTCACTTCCTTGTGGAGGACATGCTAGCACCGATAAGACATGCGCTAAGGTATTACGTTCCGGTTTCTTTTGGCCTACATTATTTAAAGATGTGCAATCGTTTGTTGTCTCTTGTGATGCATGCTAAAGAATAGGGAATTTATCTAGGAGGAACGAAATGCCACTTAATAACATTCAAGGGGTGGAAATCTTTGATGTACGGGGGATAGACTTCATGGGACATTTCCCATCCTCCGGAGGAAACCTCTATATTCTTCTAGCAGTTGATTACATCTCTAGATGGGTTGAAGCCATGGCTTCTCCCACTAATGACGCCAAGGTGGTTGTGAAGTTCTTTAACAGGACTATCTTTCCACGTTTTGGAACTCCACGTATCATCATCAGCGATGGAGGGACGTATTTCATCAACCGGAAGTTTAAGGCACTTCTATCGAAGTATGATGTTACCCACAAGGTAGCAACCCCTTATCACCCTCAAACTAGTGGACAGGTCGAGATCTCGAATAGAGAAATTAAAGAAATTTTGGAGAAGACCGTCTCTAGGACGAGAAAGGATTGGTCGATGAAATTGGACGACCCTCTTTGGGCCTACAGGACCGCTTTCCACGTCCTTGTGGGTAACCCCATACTTCTATCGAAGTATGGGGTTACCCACAAGGTAGCAACCCCTTATCTTTCCACGTTTTTGAAAGACTTTTTCATTGATCTTTATGACTTATAATCCATTCTATCTTGTATTTTGTATGCGGAACTTGCTTAGGGACAAGCAAGGGCTAAGTATGGGGTATTTTGATAGCATGAATTATTGTCTATATTTTGGGGTTTGTTTAGACGTTTTATCTTCAATAATCTGCATGTTTGTATGTATATTATGTGATTATATTGTCGTTTCATCTACCTTTGCGGGAATCGAGGTCTACACCTAGTTTTGTTTTAATCGTAGGTAAAATGGCACGTTTTGCATAAAAAAGGAGCAAAAGGAGCTAAGGAGTCATTAGAGCTATATTCAGGAGCTTAAGGAAGAATCCAGGAATCATGGAATTGGATTAAAGATTCACTATGGACCAGATTTGAGAGATTTCACATTCAGTTGTGATTCACCTCAGTTGACTACAGAGTCACCTCAACCGAGGTGATCCTGAGGAGTCGACTCGACCGAGGCGAACACTTGGGACGCGGCGAGAATATTTTATTCTTGGCTGAGATCTTTTATCTTTGGAAAGAGGATCTTATATTTTTGGGCTGGGTTCTTGGAAGTAAGAAGATAAGTTTGCCCATATATTTTACCTATTTTTATAGGAAGAGATCTTTCTAAGATATCTTATCTTTGGAGAGTAATTTTCCTATAAAAAGGGGTCGGATTTCCCACAAATCCGACATCCGCTATCACCCGGAACAACTCGAATACACCGCTGCAGCCATACTCCAGTTGGGAGATTTGAAGAACCTTTTTGAAGGTTGAAGGAAGAAAGTCTATAACTTTTATAGCTTTTTGAAGGGTTTTTGTAAGATCATCTTAGATTCCCTTCTTTGTTCATTGTCTTGTTGGATTTCTATCCAAGGAACGCTTGTTGGTTTTATAATTGATTTAGTTATTGAAGCCTTTCTCTTAAGGTTTTCTTGTTCAATTATTCTCTTTCTTCCCATATATTTGATTAATACTTTCATGATGATGAGTGGCTAATCTCTTTGTGTGATTCTAGGGTGATTGGATGAAGGTTGTGGGAAAAAAAATGATAGAATAATCTTAATCACAGTAGGACCTTGAAAGCTCGAGTCTTTACCTTAACCCTAAGCATCTCGCTCAGTCGATGAACATCTCGGCCGGGGTGGAATTTGGCTGACCGAGGTGACTTATCTGATCCGAAACTGAGAGTTAAGTGTTAGAGTTTGTGTTCGCCCCTAAACGTGCGTGCAAATAAGTTTTAAATTTATAAAACTAGAATAAAAGCAACGAACCCGCAGTGTACGGATCGGCGTAGATTAGCAAGTATTCCAGAGTATCGAACTCAGGGATTTGGGTGGGAACGAATTCAATTGTAGATTGTCAAGAAAATTAATATGAGAGTTCTTGTAGATATTGGGAAAACAACAATCCTAAAGATTCAAGTATCCAGCTGTGTCAATCGATTCAAGATTTACTATTGATATAAAGACAGAGTTGAGATATGCAAAGGTATGCTAATGTAAGGTAATCGTACGGTGAAGTTCCAAAAACCTTATATGACTCACCTATAAGAAACTCTCTATACAGGTTGTTGAGGCTTCAATATAGAAAGGTTCTCAAGGTAAGGATTAATGTCAAATACCCAAACTTATAGTCCAAAGATCAAGACTAACTTAACCGATTAAGGTTGTGACACTCATAATCAGGGTAGAGGTTGTTGAGGCTTCACTACCACCTAGAAAAGACAAGTCTAAACTAAGTTAAAGCAGATCTTTAACTTTGGATTAAAGTAAAAGCAGGCTCGTAGACTTAAGGGAAATTACGGTTAGTTCTTGAGGTTCCACGACCGTGGACTCAAGAACAGGCCGTAATTTATGGCTCGTCGGCGATTCTCTCTAACTCTCAGGGTCTAATCTGTTTACGATCGATCTATCATCATCTAAGCCACAACTATCAACCCTTCACCTTAGAATTGTTAAGGGTTTTTAGCCAATAACAGTTATATTTGATATCAATTCAAGAATTAAAAGATTTAAAGATGAAAACTTCCGAAAACTTTCAATAAACTCTAAACCAATCTCAAAGTCACGATCAAGAATGAACAATATCACTAATTCCAAAATAAAACAAATAAACACAATCTTAGGTAAGAAGGAAGAACGGGATGTCAATCCGTCTTCTAAATCGAACCTAAACAAGAAGAGAAATCTTCTTGCAAGAAACCTCCGAATCTTCCTTCAATCCGGGAAATATGGAAATACCAACGATAATCTCCACCAAAGTGCGAGATTTGAGTAATTCCAAGCGCGAACGTAGATCTTCAACAAGATCTCCAAGACACCTCTAAATGAGGGTTTATGCGTTGCTAAGCGGCGATAAGTGATCCTGAAAAGCGAGGTAGCGGAGATGACGGAATCTCCCTTATTCCGTCTTTTTATAGTGTAGGGCAAAAATGTCGGCCCGGCCCAATCTTCAAAAGATCGTGGCTTCAAAGTGTGGCGAAAAAGATCGCCAAGATCACGGTCGTGGAAGGTTCCACGACCGTAATTTAGGGCATGGAAAGTGTCACGGTTTGCATCATGTGTTCCACGACCGTAATAGTTACTGGAATGCATCACGCCTCTCTTCACAAGGTTCCACGGCCGTGGAACTGAACGTGGTTTGAATTCCGGCCGTATTTAAGAACGTGGTTTAGGGCAAGAACGTGATTCTTCCCTAGCCTCGTGCATTCCTCAAGTTGAACTCCAATTTGCTCCTAAGAATGTCCTCAATCTATGGACATACTCAATCAACTCTTCTTTGCTCGATTCCGCTCGGAAATAGCTCCAAATCACCTATAATCAACATAGAACTAGTGTAGACATCCATATCGACAATATAGGCAATACTAGCTCACATATGCAACAATGCTTAATCAAAGACTATCAATATGAATCAAATACGTTTAGAAAACGTGCCTAAAATATCACAATATTTCATGCTAACAAATAACCCCATACTTGCAACTTGCTTGTCCCTAAGCAAGGTCTCTCAAAAAGCTTTTAGAATAAGAGTTAGGATGAAATACGTGTACCTTCTTTTGGATGAATGTGCCTTCTAAAGAATAGATCAATCTCAAACCTTGCTTCAATCGTTTATAAGACTTTCATACACTTATCCAAAGAGTAAAAAGCAAAGAAAACTCATGAATCAGTTGAACTTCTAAACAAGCATCATAACCTTCAAACATTATCAAAATCAATCATAAGAAACTTCAATTTAGATCACAAAGTCATATAACATTCTTTTGATCTTAAGGATTTTCAAAGAAAAGGTCTAGAATGTGGAAGGGAAGGAAACTTTTAGGGAATGTGGTGCATGAATCCGGGAAAGTGGACAACTATTCCTTCTTCTTCTTTTTGCGGTTTCCGCAGCACTTTCAACTTTGAGCTTCACTCTCTTCTTTTCATTTTTTCGACTTTACTTTTGGAGTTATGGATAGAGGTGCACAAAAACCGAAGCCTAGGAGATTGACGTTTCTCAATTTTTAAGAGATGCCTAAAACCCTTAGCGCACATGCCATAATCCGCTAGGAATATCGCTCAATCCGACTTTGGCAAGACACAAACACCCGGCTATGTGAATGGTGCCGAGTTACTCATCGTCATCATTGACTTCCCCAAACCTATAATTTCTTTCTATTCTTTTGATTGCAAATAATTGCTCTCATGACCCTCCCACATCAAACATGCCTTTTTCATTCACTTCTCCAAATTCCCGGATAGGTAAAGGAGGCTAATATTTCAATGAGGAGCTAGATGATCAAAGAAAGAAGAAAGAAAATATCGAATTGCCTTAATCATTTCAACAAGAAGCATAAGAACTCATAGTGTGATTTCAACTTCAATTTCTCAACATGATTTAGACAATATTCATCACATTATGAAACTTGCAAAAGAGGTAAAATTCATTCATTCAAATTATTTTCAATTCACTATTCTTTTAAGTGTGCAATTGTCATCAAACTCAATTCACAAGTAGTGATTATCATGGAAATCATCTCAATTCATTAGAAGCACAAAATTTTCAAAATTTTTCAATTTTTATGGGTTTTTAAAGTTCTTTTTCATGCAATGCGAAAATGAAACGTGCAACAATATAATGAACATGCAATGATAGTCTCGAATGAAAGCAAAGATAGAGAGTAGAGTTATTACAAACCTTTAGTACATCCCACCCCATACTTAGGACGAACATTGTCCCTAATGTTCAAATAAAAGAAGGAAAAGAAAGAAAAGAAAATGAAACTCACAAGGTGGCGGCGGAATGTCTAAAACGAACGGTCATGCATCAAATCACTGCGGTGGCGGCGGAGGCGGGAATGGAGAGAAACTGGAGTCATAATACCGCCCAAACTGCTGGCGGTAGACGTCCCTCATCATGTGGTCGAGGTCGTCTAGGCATCCGTCTCTAGCATCGGCTCGGATCTCCAATGCTCCAACTCTCTCTGAAAGGCCTGTGGCCCAATCCGGCATCTACTCGTACCATCCTGGAGCCTGACTGTACCATGATGGGGCGTCGGATGGTGCTGATGCTGGTGGATGTGCTGCTGGCTGCTCCGTGGACCAAGGAGGGGGAACGTCATACCATGTGGGAGGTGTGGTCATCCACGTAGGCCTCTCACTCACGCTAGCGCGGCGAGAAGACGAGCCTGAGGCTCTAGCTGGACGTGGAGAGCGTCTAGGTACATCTGGGGCCGCCTCCGGCTGGTCCGGAAACGTTCCAAACTCCTGCTCCGCTCCTCCTCCACTCTCGAACTGATCTCCCATATCCTCCTCCTCCACAACCGGTGGTGGGACATAAGGGGGAGCTACTATCCTGTTCGCATGCATCACAGCGAACGTCTCCTTCCAATTATGGCGTCCCGCCATAATGGAGTACTCCGGCAGCCACTCTATACCCCTGCCCGTCCTACTCTCCCAAGGCATGCCCGCATAAGGCGGACCTCTATGTGTGGGGAAAATGAGACCCCTAACCATGAAAGCATGTAACCCTAAAGGTACGGCCGATATGCGGGTGCAGGCAGAAAAATCAACACCAAAACTCCTAGCAATGTGGGTAACTATCCCACGATATCCGATGTTTCCCTTTGACTTGTTCTTGAGCTTGCTCATAGTAGCAGCCAAGAGAGTAGCACAATCTGCACGGCGTCCATAAAGCATGGAATAAAGCAAGAATAGCTCATCCGTCTTGATCTTTTGGGGCGTCTCCGTCCTAGGAAAGAGACACTCCGAAAGAACACGGTGAGCTATCTTCAAGGCTAAATGGTACATCAATTTAGCCTTGGTATCGGCGGGCTGCCAACGGTCCTCGTCGGCGTAAATCATCGCAATTTCCGTCCAAAAGTCCTTGGCGGAAACGCCACTCGGAAATCGACCATTAAAGGTCTCATGAAACCCAAAAATAGTCCCAAACTCAACGATACTCAAATGGTAGTCTCTTTCCATGAGACGGAAAGAGACGGTCCTATCTACGTGGCTGTGCTCGAAAGACGTCACAACCTCCCGGGTGATCTCCTCATAGGCGTCTTCTCGGATAGCCGAGAAGATAACTAATCCGGCTCTATCCAAGAGCCAAGTAAGGTCATCAACAATGTTGAGAGGATATAGATCCTTGTTACGCTAGGAAATAGCACAAAAAGCTTTACATTTATAAACTCGAATCTAATCTCCTAAACTACCTAGCGAACCCGCAGTGTACGGGACGTTCGTAGAAAGGTAAGTATTCCGAGGTCGACACAAAGACTAAGGTGAAATCGAGTCAAGCAATGATCAAAGATAGTGTGAATCTAGACTAAGATAAGATGAGAAACAAGAAAATGGAAAAACACAATGTTTTTGTTGGTTTTAGAGGTAATCAAACAAGATCACAAGTCAAGCAAGGTGATAAACAACTAACAACTCAAGCTAGCAAACGAACGAGTAACACAAAGCACAAGAATAATGATCAAGAGAGAAAAATGGATTCTAGAGGTCAAGATTTCCGCTTATGGCATAGGACTCAAGGTTCTAAGGATTCTAAGGACAAGCTACGGTGTTGAGGAAAGAATGTTTCACAAATGGAAGCAATTACCGGGTAGGTCTCTCACTTCACTAATCCCGCATCAAACTCCTATTACCGGGTAGGTCTCAAGGGGTTAGAATAAGGAATTCCACACAAACTAGATACTACTTAAGGGGTAACCCTCTCCTTACCGGGTAAGTCTCGGAATAGGGAAATCTCAAGCAACAATCCTAGCACACTCGATCCAATAGCGGCTTATGAGGCTCACTACTACCTAGCATTCATTATCTTAGGTATCTAAGGTCGGAAATCATCGGGTAGATCTCTTCCCCCACTTAGATTGGTAGCATTAGGTGATACTAAGCTAAATTAGGCTTGACAAACACTAGGATTTAACAAACAAAGACCCTAGCATGCAGATTCATCAATTAAAGAACAACAGAGAAGAAAATCGGGTGGATCATACAAAAAATCGGACGATCTAGATGAAGAACAGGTCGATTTTTGTCTCTGGAATGGGTTTCGTGCATACAAATCATCCTAAACTAACATATAAGTCCATCCTATCATCACCCAAGCCATAACCATCGATCCATCACTCTAGAATCACAATAAACTAGCCAATAATATGCATATCAAGATCCGAAATCATCAAACAAGCATACATGGTGTTCATAGATGGATAATGAAAGATGAGTAAGCAAATCAATAAATCTCAGCCAAATCCAAGTTGTAGCAAGACTTACAAACTCTCAAATGAAGATTCAAAACGTTCTTGACAATCCTTGCAACTAGTTCTTCAATCCAAGACTACAAAATCACTCAAAATCACTCTAAAACCTCACTAAACTCCTAGAATGGTATTCTTCTTCTTCCTTCAATCTTTGAGAGCTTTTCTTCTTCTCCAATCTTCCTCCCAGATCAATGAGCTGTCAATGAGAGTGTGGGAGAGGAGAGATGCTCAGCAACCACCTGCAGGACCACTTATATTCTCCACCAAGAGCAAGGACGGACAAGAGATCGTGGGACACGTGGCTTTAAGCTGTCAAAGGCCTAAAAATCGACCCAGAGCAATAAATCGGCCGATTTAGCTGCTTGTTGGTCCGATTTTCTTCAGCAGAAAGGTGCTATGATCGTCTAGCCATGAGTTGGTCCATTGCTTGCACCACTAGTGGTCTTTGTGTCCTTTGTTGCTCCAATTATGCTCCTCCAATGCTTTGGATATGTACCATCATGAGGCTTGGCCCTCAAATGTATCAATTAACGTCCAATAGATCCCCGAATTACCTACAAAACCGATAAAAGGTAGTGTAGACGTCTTTTCTAGAAATGTGCATGAATTGGGCGAAGACGTCATGAACCAATGCCAAAACGTGCATAAATGAGTGAGAAATCTATCTAAATGATTACCTAATCCTAAGTCATAAATCTTGTTATCAAAAATACCCCATACTTAAGGTTTGCTCGTCCCCGAGCAAATTCCCAACTATAGACTAAGAGATGACATGATTTATGTATGCAGAAAAATGGCAAAATCTTTTTGGGTTTGTGCTTCTAATATTGGATCACCTTCATAGTCATGTTTCATGGCAATGGACCAGCAATTATGTATCAAATAAATGAAAGCATGGAAAGACAATTACACTTAACTTGATAGCATGCAATGAAATGTAAAGATGAAGAAGTCAAGATGATCATGAGCATATTCAATCTAAATCACTTAGTCTTACACACATGCAAGTAGGTTATAAGGACTTGTAAAATAGAAGGCCAAGAAACGTTGTGATTAGGTGGGAATTTTTCTAGGCTATGTGATGCTAATCCGGGAAAGGAACTAAGCAACCACAACTTCAAATTTTCTTATCAACTTCCCTCAAGTGCATATTTTTCTTCATTTTCTTTTCTTTTATTTTTGAGACAATGGCATTGGTGTACAAAAGCCGAAACCTTGGTGATTAGCCATTCTCGGGCTTTTTCTATTTTTCGAGATGCATCCACACCGGGCACACATACCAAAGCTCGTTAGGACTATCGGTTTATTTGACTTTGGCAAGGCACCAACACCCGATTATGTGAAGTGTACCGAGTTACTTGTCATTTAAACCAACGTCCCCAAACCTATGTTTTTGTCTACACTTTCACAACAAATTCAGCATTTTATTCACATCATTCTTTCATCAACAACTTCACCCCACACTTGCTTTTCACACACATCAACACACTAACATGCTCCTATTCCCGGATGGGTCAAAAGAGGTCAAATTTATCTCAATTGAGGTGCTCAAGCAACATGATCAAGATGAGAAGTAGAGAAAGATGAATTGCCTCATTTGTTCCTAAATGATGTGTAAGAACTAGCATGTAATTTCGACCTTCAATACTCACTCCAATCAAGGCAAACATTCATGATCACAAATCATTCATGGGATTCAAGATAAGTACTTCAAGTCCACATATGCTATCATCAATTTGACACATAAGGCCATCCATAGCCAATTCACAAGACAAGATTCATCATAAGGGTCATTCCCAAGCTTTATAAGCACTAAAATTTTTAAAATTTTCTGATTTTTTGGAATTTTCGAAATATGTATGTACAATGCAAGACATAATGAAACATGTGACAAAATTGAACTATCCTAGATGCTAATCATGCTAGTGATTATGAAAACCCCACCCCATACTTAGAAACACATTGTCCCTAATGTGTAAACTAAATAAAGAAGTGAAAGAGAGTCCTCACAATGTAAGATTGGTGATGCTTTGGTATTTCGGTTCTCATTGGATGATGATGGTGGATGATCGATCAAGGATGGTAGAGAGCTCTTGATGTTCATTATGATGTCGGAACCCGCGCTTGGCGCTGCAAGCCGTCCAAGTTCCTCGTTCGCTCCACCCATACTTGATTGGAGATCAAGTTCCTCGTTCACTTTCCTTTACAGAGGAAAAATCGGCCCAGTTGCCCAGAAAATCGGACGATTTTATGCATGAACAGTCCGATTTTTCTGGGTGCTTTCCTCCTCGTCCATGTGCTTGGATCTTGTACCTTCAACTGGTCCATGAGGCTTTCACATGAACTCCAACATCTCATAACAATCAACAAGATCTAGCACCCAAAAACACAAAGAAAAACAAAGCACACCAAGAGTGAGATTAAACAAAAGCAAGAAAAAGAAAGGGAAAAATATGTACCAATGGGTTGCCTCCCATTAAGCGCTTCTTTAAGGTCATTAGCTTGACCAAATTCAGGAGCGTTTCAATCAAGGTGAAGCGGGGCAATCACTTCCACCGGGGCTTCCGGGATGTACTTCTTCAATCTATGCCCATTCACCTTGAAGTTACCACAATGATCTCCTCCTATCTCTACCGCTCCATGAGGAAAGATCTTCTTCACCACATATGGCCCGGTCCATCTTGATTTGAGCTTTCCGGGGAATAGCCGCAGCCTTGAGTTGAAGAGAAGGACAAGGTCTCCTTCGCTCAATTCTTTCGGGATGATCCTCTTGTCATGCCATCGCTTGGTTCGCTCCTTGTAGATCCGAGCATTCTCGTAAGCATCCAACCGGATCTCTTCAAGAGCATTTATATCAAGCAAACGCTTCTCACCGGCTTCTTTGAGGTCAAAGTTTAACCACCTTATAGCCCAATATGCTCGATGCTCCATCTCTACCGGAAGGTGGCAAGACTTTCTATAGACCAACTTGTAAGGAGTGGTGCCAATTGGTGTTTTGAAGGCGGTCCTATATGCCCACAAGGCATCATTGAGCTTCATAGCCCAATCCTTTCTCGTCCTTGATACCGTCTTCTCAAGAATGGCCTTGATCTCCCGGTTGGAGATCTCCACTTGGCCACTAGTTTGGGGGTGGTAAGGTGTTGCCACCTTATGAGTCACCCCATACTTAGCCAAAAGTGCTCCAAAATTCCTATTTGTGAAATGCTTCCCTCCATCACTTATGATCACCCTTGGTGTTCCAAACCTAGGAAAGATCACTCGGTTGAAGAACCGCACCACCATCTTGGCGTCATTTGTAGGAGAGGCGATTGCCTCCACCCATCTTGAAACATAGTCAACCGCCAATAGGATGTAGAGGTTGCCACATGAAGAAGGGAATGGTCCCATGAAGTCCACACCCCATACATCAAATATCTCTACCTCTTGTATGTTGTTCAAGGGCATCTCATTCCTCCTTGAGATGTTGCCCGTCCTTTGGCAAGCATCACAAGCTACTACAAAGCCTTGCACATCCTTGAACAAGCTAGGCCAAAAGAAGCCCGATTGCAACACTTTAGCACATGTCTTGTGTGAGCTAGCATGCCCTCCACATGGCAAGGAATGACAATGGCGGATCACACTCTCCACCTCATCCTCCGGTATGCATCTTCTAAACATTCCATCCGGACCTCTCTTGAACAAGAGCGGTTCACTCCAATAGTAGTGCCTCACATCCTTGAAGAACTTCTTCCTTTGGGCATATGTCAAACCGGGAGGCACTTCCTCACACACTAGGTAGTTCACAATGTCGGCATACCACGGCTCACTCCCCCTAGACACTTGGAACAAGCACTCCTCCACCATTTGCAATTGCTCATCCCGGAATGAGTCATCAATCGGGATCTCCTCTCTTTCAAGCTCCAATGGTGGGAGTCTACTAAGGTGATCCGCCACGGAGTTCTCGGATCCCTTCTTGTCCCGGATTTCCAAGTCAAACTCTTGTAGAAGAAGGATCCACCGAATCAACCTAGGCTTGGCTTCCTTCTTGGTAAGTAGGTAACGGATCGCAGCATGATCCGTATACACTATGACCTTCGCTCCAACAAGATATGAGCGGAACTTCTCAAAAGCATACACCACCGCTAGCAACTCTTTCTCGGTTGTGGCATAGTTAAGTTGGGCATCATCTAGCGTCTTGCTAGCATAATAAATGGCATGAGTGCGCCCATCTTTCCTTTGTCCCAAAACAGCCCCAACGGCTACATCGCTCGCATCACACATGATCTCAAATGGTAGGCTCCAATCCGGAGGTTGCATGATAGGTGCGGAGATCAAAGCATTCTTCAACCTACAAAAAGCCTCAAGGCAATCTTTGGAGAAAACAAAATCAACATCCTTCATTAGTAGGTTAGTAAGGGGCTTAGAAATTTTAGAGAAGTCTTGAATAAACCTCCGGTAAAAACCGGCATGCCCTAAGAAACTCCTTACCCCTTTCACCGAGGTAGGTGGTGGCAACTTCTCTATAGTTTCAATCTTGGCCCGATCAACCTCAATGCCACGGTTAGACACCAAGTGTCCTAACACAATACCTTCACTTACCATGAAGTGGCATTTTTCCCAATTTAAGACAAGATTTGTCTCCTCACATCTTTGCAATACTAAGGACAAGTTAGCCAAGCAATCATCGAAAGAAGAACCATAAACAGAGAAATCATCCATGAACACTTCCATGATATTTTCTATGTATTCCGAAAAGATAGCCATCATACACCTTTGGAAGGTGGCGGGTGCATTACACAACCCAAATGGCATCCTCCTATATGCAAAAGTACCCCATGGACATGTAAAGGTTGTTTTCTCTTGGTCATCGGGGTGGATAGGGATTTGGAAGAATCCACTATAGCCATCTAGGTAACAAAAATGGGAATGTTGAGCTAACCTCTCTAGCATTTGGTCAATGAAGGGGAGAGGGAAGTGATCTTTCCTAGAGGCCATGTTAAGCTTCCTATAGTCAATACACATTCTCCAACCCGTAACCGTCCTAGTTGGGATTAGTTCATTGTTCTCATTAGTCACTACGGTCATCCCACCCTTCTTAGGTACTACATGAACGGGACTAACCCACTTACTATCCGAGATAGGGTAGATAATTCCCGCATCTAGCAACTTTATGATCTCCTTCTTAACTACCTCTTTCATTATAGGATTTAGTCTTCTTTGATGTTCAATAGAGGGTTTATGATTATCTTCCATCATTATCCTATGCATGCACAAAGAGGGCTTGATGCCAACAAGATCATCAATGGTGTATCCTATTGCCTTTCTATGCAGTTTCAATTCATTCAACAATCTATTAAGTTCATCATCATTCAAAGATGCATTCACAATCACCGGATAAGTAGAATTTGAACCAAGGAAAGCATACTTTAAATGAGAAGGAAGAGGTTTGAGATCAAGTTGAGGAGGACCTTTTTCGGTTGGAGACGATCCATACAATGTAGGTTGAGATGATTGCAAAGCCATGGAAGCCTCCTTGAAGTCCCTTGATGATTGCTCATACTCAAGTGGTTGATGCTGAAAAGACTCAGGAAAATCGACCCAGGAAGAAAAATCGGTCGATTTTTCTGAGGGGGGGTCGATCTGAGTTTCTGTTTTGGCAAAACTGGCTGAAATTTCAGCACAAGTACAAAAATCGGCCGATTTTTGCCCTGTAGTCCGATTTTTCTGGCAGTTTTCCTCTTCTTCTAACACTTCAAACCCAACACTTGGTAGCTCGTCCAATGCATTCAAGGCCTTGATTACTTCATTGCTACTCTCCTCAACTCCTTCCTCCATCAAGCTTGAGCTAAGAACCCTCTCGAGTGGATCCTTGAGCAAGATTGAGCTCACAACTTCTCTAGACTCTTCCTCTTCAACTATGTTGAATACATCTTCATCAAGGGTTGGCCCTTTCATCATTGTTGATAGCTTGAACTTGATGTTCTCTTCTCCAATGTTGAAGGAGAGAGTCCCATTCTTGCAATCTACTAGACATCCGGAAGTAGCTAGGAAAGGTCTCCCCAAAATGATAGGAACCGGATAGTCCGCCGGGATGTCCAAAACAACGAAGTCTATGGGCACATAGAACTTCCCTAATTGCACCGGAATGTCCTCTAAGATTCCAACCGGATGAGTGATCGAGCGGTCCGCCATGTAAAGGGTCATCTTGACCGGCTTCGGCTCTCCTAGCCCAACCTTGTTGCAAAGTGCAAGCGGGATGATGCTCACACTTGCCCCAAGATCACATAGGGCGTCATACTTCACTTCTCCTACTCCGATTGGCACACAAAAGGATCCCGGATCCCTTAGCTTAGGAGGCATCTCCTCCTTCATCGTTTGAATCAACTCCGAGGATCTCTTGGTCATTCTTATCTCACCATACTCCTCCAACTTCCTTTTGTTGGAGAGTATTTCCTTCAAGAACTTGCCATATGCCGGCATCCCTAAAATAGCATCCATGAACGGAATGTTAATATGCAATTTAGACATTAGTTCAAGGAACTTACCAAAGTGATTGTCCAAGCGAGCTCTTGCTCGTGATTGAGGGAATGGTAGTGGTGGCTTGTATGGAGGCGGTGCCACATAAGTTGGCTCTACATCCTTGCTCTTGCCTCCATCTCCTTGCAAAGTCTCTTCTTCATTCACCACTTGCTTCCCTTTAGCATTCTCCTTGGGCAAAGGATCCTTCATGCTTAATCCACTTCTTGTTGTAATAGCCAACACTTGGCCTCTTGGGTTTTCTTCGGTTCTTCCGGGAAGCTTTCCCGGGTCTCTATGTGCTTCACCCACCTTTTGGAACACTTGTGCTTCCAAAACCTTTTGAGCTTTTGAGATAGAAGTCACCGTGCTCTCAAGACCACTCAACCTTCCAAGCAATTGCTCAAACATCATTTCGGTTCTATCCTTTGGAGGTTGAGTGAATCCGGGTGGAGGTTCTTGTGAAGCTCTTGGTGGTGGAGTTGTGCTTGTAGAAGCGGGAGGGTTCAAGGCTCCATCCGGGTTAGAGTAAGAAAACCCGGGATGGTTATGGTTAGGCCGGTAATTGTTGAATTGCCGGTTGTTGTTGAAGTTCCTCGGGCCTTGATAATTGTTATAATTGCCCCTTCCCATGTAATTGACATCTTCCTCCTTAGAAGACAAGTTGGCTTGTGGAAGCACTTGAGGAGTTGCTTGGTTCTTCAAAGTTGTAGCACACAACTCCCTCAAGGACTTCAATTCATTGTTGATGGCATCGAGCTTGAAGTTGCTCATGGTGACCTCACTCACCTCATATGCTCCCGCCTTTCTCCCTTCACTCTTCCTATGGGAGTACTTCTCAATTACTAGGGCTTGTTTCTCTACAAACTCCCAAGCATCATCCACATGCTTCTCCATGAAAGTCCCACCGGAAAGGGATTGAAGCTTGAATTGGCTATCTTCATCAAGTCCTTTGAAGTAGATCTCCAATAGCTCAATTTTCGGTATGCCATGGTGTGGACAATCTAGGAGAAGGTCTTTGAATCTCTCCCAAGACTTGAACAAACTCTCTCTATCCTTCATCACGAAGGCATTGATCTTCCCTCTTAACTCGGTAGTCTTGGAAGGTGGGAAGAACTTAGTCAAAAACTCGGTTGTCATCTCCTCCCAAGTACCAACTCGCCCTTGTGGAATAGATTGATACCAAGCCAAGGCTTTGTCCTTAAGAGAGAAGGAGAAAGCCCTTAGCTTATGGTTGTTGCTCTCCAATCTTGGCGGTCTAAGTGTCTCCATCAAAATCTCATAGTTCATCAAGTGTTGATGAGGAGACTCTCCTTCCATCCCTCCAAATTGATTATGCCGAATCATTTGTAGAACTTGAGGGCGGAGCTCATAGTTGTGGACTGCGGGATCTCCTAAGTTCACACCCGGACGGTGTGCTCTTTGTGCCGGATCCATACGTCTCCCTAGGGTTTGTGGCTCTTCAATGGCAATGGGCACAACCCTAACATTAGCCGCCTGCTGCGGTTGCTCCACCGGTGGTGGAGGAGGTGGGGGTTGTCGGCGATTGAGCTCTCCTTGAACAAGGGCTTGCCTAATCTCCTCAATCTCCCTCCTAGTTTCCTCTTGCCTCTCATTGGCAAGTCTCCTTTCTTCCTCCAAGAGCTCATCTCTTAGCCTTATTTGCTCTAAGGCTTCATCCAACTCAGCTTGGAGGTTTCTTCCGGCCATCTCTTTCTCTTTTCGGATGTTCTTGGATCTAGATCGAAGGGTTTTCTCCGGTTCGGGATCGAATGGAGCTAAATCCTTGCCACGAGATCTTCGCATACACCTAAAGAGAGAGATGATGCCCTGAAAAGCAAAGACACACACCAAAGAGAGATCAAAAGCAACAAGAAAGATCTACACTAGAAACAATCACAAAATGACTCAATCTAGACCTAGTCCCCGGCAACGGCGCCAAAAACTTGTTACGCTAGGAAATAGCACAAAAAGCTTTACATTTATAAACTCGAATCTAATCTCCTAAACTACCTAGCGAACCCGCAGTGTACGGGACGTTCGTAGAAAGGTAAGTATTCCGAGGTCGACACAAAGACTAAGGTGAAATCGAGTCAAGCAATGATCAAAGATAGTGTGAATCTAGACTAAGATAAGATGAGAAACAAGAAAATGGAAAAACACAATGTTTTTGTTGGTTTTAGAGGTAATCAAACAAGATCACAAGTCAAGCAAGGTGATAAACAACTAACAACTCAAGCTAGCAAACGAACGAGTAACACAAAGCACAAGAATAATGATCAAGAGAGAAAAATGGATTCTAGAGGTCAAGATTTCCGCTTATGGCATAGGACTCAAGGTTCTAAGGATTCTAAGGACAAGCTACGGTGTTGAGGAAAGAATGTTTCACAAATGGAAGCAATTACCGGGTAGGTCTCTCACTTCACTAATCCCGCATCAAACTCCTATTACCGGGTAGGTCTCAAGGGGTTAGAATAAGGAATTCCACACAAACTAGATACTACTTAAGGGGTAACCCTCTCCTTACCGGGTAAGTCTCGGAATAGGGAAATCTCAAGCAACAATCCTAGCACACTCGATCCAATAGCGGCTTATGAGGCTCACTACTACCTAGCATTCATTATCTTAGGTATCTAAGGTCGGAAATCATCGGGTAGATCTCTTCCCCCACTTAGATTGGTAGCATTAGGTGATACTAAGCTAAATTAGGCTTGACAAACACTAGGATTTAACAAACAAAGACCCTAGCATGCAGATTCATCAATTAAAGAACAACAGAGAAGAAAATCGGGTGGATCATACAAAAAATCGGACGATCTAGATGAAGAACAGGTCGATTTTTGTCTCTGGAATGGGTTTCGTGCATACAAATCATCCTAAACTAACATATAAGTCCATCCTATCATCACCCAAGCCATAACCATCGATCCATCACTCTAGAATCACAATAAACTAGCCAATAATATGCATATCAAGATCCGAAATCATCAAACAAGCATACATGGTGTTCATAGATGGATAATGAAAGATGAGTAAGCAAATCAATAAATCTCAGCCAAATCCAAGTTGTAGCAAGACTTACAAACTCTCAAATGAAGATTCAAAACGTTCTTGACAATCCTTGCAACTAGTTCTTCAATCCAAGACTACAAAATCACTCAAAATCACTCTAAAACCTCACTAAACTCCTAGAATGGTATTCTTCTTCTTCCTTCAATCTTTGAGAGCTTTTCTTCTTCTCCAATCTTCCTCCCAGATCAATGAGCTGTCAATGAGAGTGTGGGAGAGGAGAGATGCTCAGCAACCACCTGCAGGACCACTTATATTCTCCACCAAGAGCAAGGACGGACAAGAGATCGTGGGACACGTGGCTTTAAGCTGTCAAAGGCCTAAAAATCGACCCAGAGCAATAAATCGGCCGATTTAGCTGCTTGTTGGTCCGATTTTCTTCAGCAGAAAGGTGCTATGATCGTCTAGCCATGAGTTGGTCCATTGCTTGCACCACTAGTGGTCTTTGTGTCCTTTGTTGCTCCAATTATGCTCCTCCAATGCTTTGGATATGTACCATCATGAGGCTTGGCCCTCAAATGTATCAATTAACGTCCAATAGATCCCCGAATTACCTACAAAACCGATAAAAGGTAGTGTAGACGTCTTTTCTAGAAATGTGCATGAATTGGGCGAAGACGTCATGAACCAATGCCAAAACGTGCATAAATGAGTGAGAAATCTATCTAAATGATTACCTAATCCTAAGTCATAAATCCTCCAACAACAAATATCTAGGGCCAATCACTGGCCTCTTCGTGATCTTCTCGAAAGCAGCGAGATGATTCTCATGTATGGTCGGGATTCTAGGGTGAGGAGGTGAGGATGGAGGTGAAGGAGATGAGGGTGGTGGTGCCCTAGAGGATGAGGAGGTAGAGGGATTACCTTTCCTTTTCTTATTTTGGTCACCCTTCTTCTCTTTTATCCTCCCTGAAACTCTCCTTACGAAATCCATTCTGCTCAAAAATTACGGTCTGTTCTTCAGCAAACCACGGCCGTAATTTACCCAGAGACCGTGATTCGTCTCAGAATTTCACAAATCTCAGCAAATTCACAAGCAATCTCCACAAAAGGCAGTCCTAGTCTAATTTCCTCAAATCTCAATCAGTTCTTCCTAAAAATCTCTAACAAAAACAGCCAAATCAGCAAGAATCAAGAAGGGAAAAGAAAACCTCTTTTTCGGATTGAAAAATCCGAAATGCGCATTTGTTGGTGAATTTCCGTTCGATTTGTTGCTTGGATCTTGTTTGTGGTTGAATTTGCTGCAGTTTGGGAAGAAGAATCGTTGAAAACGATTAGGAAACGAAGATTTGAGAGGGGTCGTGGGGTTTCGGCACTTAGGTCGTGGAATGAGGGATTTTTGGGATGAATTTGTGAAGAATGTGGCTTATACAGTGGCCGGCAAAAATTTCGAAAATCACGGTCTATCGGGAGGTTCCACGGCCGTGGAAATGTACGGAACCGTGGTTTTGGTGATTTTTCAAAGGCTTTTGGAAATTACGGTCACTGTAACTATGACGACCGTAATTTAGACCGTGGAACTCTCTGTAAAGCTCCAAAGTCCAAATTTCGTCGCTTTTCTCCAACATTATCCTTCCTTTTCCCTTTTCCATCGATCCTGCAACCAAAAACACGAACATACCGGAAGATATCGAGGCAAAAACAAAGCAAAAACGTCTATTCTAAGCTAAACTATGAATCGAAAACAAAAACGAAAATGCAATACCTTGGGTTGCCTCCCAAGAAGCGCTTTGTTTAAGGTCCGTAGCTAGACCAATCTCGCACTTATTCGAGTGCGGTAGGCGCGGACTCTTCCGCTTGGAGTTCCGGCGTATACTTCTTTAGTTGTTGGCCGTTCACCTTAAAACTTCCGCTAGCTTCACCCCATACTTCAACTGCACCATGGGGGAAAATACGCTTAATTAGAAAAGGTCCGGTCCAACGAGATTTTAGCTTACGTGGAAAGAGGCGAAGTCTTGAATTGAAGAGGAGAACTTGATCTCCTTCTTTGAAATCCTTTGGAATGATATGCTTATCATGCCAACGCTTTGCTCTCTCTTTGTAGATCTTAGCGTTTTCATAAGCGTTCAAGCGAAGTTCATCCAGCTCATTAAGGTCTAGGAGACGCTTTTCTCCCGCTTCCTTCATGCCGAAATTCAGCCACTTGATAGCCCAAAACGCTTTGTGCTCCAACTCCACCGGCAAGTGACAAGACTTCCCATATACTAGGTTGTATGGTGTGGTTCCTATAGGAGTCTTGTACGCAGTCCGGTACGCCCATAATGCATCGTCGAGTTTCAAGGACCAATCCTTCCTAGTCCTTGAAACCGTCTTCTCTAGAATTCCTTTGATCTCCCTATTTGAGATCTCAACTTGTCCACTAGTTTGTGGATGATAAGGGGTAGCGATCTTGTGAGTAACCCCATACTTAGCTAGAAGAGCTTCAAAGCGACGGGCTATGAAGTGAGAACCTCCATCACTAATGATAGTCCTTGGCGTCCCAAATCGCGGGAAGATGGTCTTGTTGAAGAACTTAACCACCACCATGGCATCATTTGTGGGAGATGCAATTGTTTCTACCCATCTAGAAACGTAGTCTACCGCCAATAGTATGTATTGGTTTCCACAAGAAGATGGGAATGGTCCCATGAAATCAACTCACCAAACGTCGAAAATCTCCACCTCTTGGATGTTGTTGAGGGGCATCTCGTTCCTTCTAGAAATATTGTCTGTTCTTTGACAAGCATCGCAGCAAGAAACAAAGGATTGCACATCTCTAAATAAAGTAGGCCAATAGAATCCAGATTGCAATACCTTTGCGCTAGTCTTGTTCGAACTAGCGTGTCCTCCACAAGGAAGTGAATGACAATGGCAGATGACACTTTGCATCTCATCTTCCGGCACACATCGCCGAATGATGCCATCCGGACCTCTCTTAAAGAGGAGAGGCTCGTTCCAATAGTATTCCCGGACGTCCTTGAGGAATTTCTTCCTTTGTGCGTAGGATAGTCCGGGTGGTATCTCCTGGCAAACCAAATAGTTAACAAAATCAGCAAACCATGGTTCGTTACCTTTGGAGATTACTTTGATGCACTCCTCTATGATGTGTAGGTGTTCGTCCGGAAAGGAGTCATCAATGGGCAAATGGTTGTCCTCTAGATGTGTTAGGCGACTCAAATGATCCGCAACAGAATTTTCTGAACCTTTCTTGTCGCGGATCTCAAGATTGAATTCTTGTAGGAGAAGAATCCATCTAATTAGCCTTGGCTTCGCGTCTTTCTTCGCAAGGAGGTACCGGATCGCAGCATGATCCGTGTAGACAATCACCTTTGCACCTACAAGAAAAGAGCGAAACTTGTTAATAGCATAGACAATAGCTAAAAATTCTTTCTCTGTAGTGGCGTAGTTGAGCTGCGCTTCATCTAGCGTCTTGCTAGCATAGTATATGGCATGGGTTCGCCCTTCCTTTCGTTGTCCAAGAACAACTCCAATAGCTACGTCACTAGCATCGCACATAACCTCAAAGGGAAGAGTCCAATCTGGAGGTTGGATAATGGGTGTTGAAATTAGAGATTGCCGAATTGTGTTAAACGCATCCAAGCATTCCTGCAAGAACTCAAAAACTGCATCCTTCATCAATAGATTAGTGAGCGGTTTTGATATCTTAGAAAAGTCCTTAATGAAACGTCTATAGAATCCAGCATGTCCTAGGAAACTTCTTATCCCTTTCACCGAAGTTGGGGGAGGAAGTTTCTCTATGGTCTCTATCTTAGCTATATCCACTTCTATCCCTCTACTAGAGACTAAGTGACCTAATACGATTCCTTCCCTAACCATAAATTGACATGTTTCCCAATTAAGAACTAGGTTAGTGTCTTCACACATTTGTAAAACAAGAGAAAGGTTAGAAAGACAATCGTTAAAAGAAGAACCGTATACAGAGAAGTCGTCCATGAAGACTTCCATGATTTCCTCTATGTATTCGGAGAAGATGGTCATCATGCACCGTTGAAAGGTGGCTGGGGTGTTGCAAAGCCCGAACGGCATTCTCCTATAAGCGAACGTACCCCATGGGCACGTGAATGTGGTCTTCTCTACATCATCCGGATGTATCGGGATCTGAAAGAAACCACTATAACCGTCAAGGTAGCAAAAATGTGAATGTTGTGCTAACCTTTCAAGCATTTGATCAATGAATGGCAATGGAAAGTGATCCTTCCGCGTTGCGTGGTTGAGCTTGCGGTAGTCTATGCACATCCGCCATCCTGTTACCGTCCGGGTAGGAATGAGCTCGTTGTTCTTGTTGGTGATGACCGTCATTCCTCCCTTCTTTGGAACTACTTGAACTGGACTCACCCACTTACTATCGGAGATAGGGTAGATGATACCTGCATCAAGAAGCTTAAGAATCTCCTTCTTGACAACCTCTTTCATGGTCGGATTCAACCGCCTTTGAGGTTGTCTTGAAGTTCTAAAATCCTCCTCCATTAGTATCTTATGCATGCATAGGGAGGGTTTAATTCCTACTAAGTCCTCTATAGTATAGCCTAAGGCTTTCCTATGTTTCTTAAGGACAATCATGAGCTGTTCATGTTCATCTATGCTTAGTTCGGACCTAACAATAACCGGAAAGGTAGAATTAGATCCAACAAAAGCGTACCTTAGATGAGTAGGAAGCGGTTTTAGTTCCATCACTTTCGGAGCTTCCAATGATCCTTGAGGAGCATCCGATGTTTCCTTAGAAGTTTCTAAGGGTGTTGAGTGTGTTGGAGAAGAATCAGAAAAAGTTGAAGAAGTATGCCAATCACCCTCTTCCACGGTCAGAATTACGGGCTCCCCATATGTTCCACGGCCGTGTAATCCCCTGGAATGGAGGTCAATTTTGGTTGTGAAATCCACGGTCGTGGAATACAGGGTATGACCGTGGATTCTAACATTCTCAGCTTCATCGTGGAGTTTCTCAAACTCCACTTCATGCATCTCTTCTTGTGCTTCCAAGGCTTCAATTTCCTCTTTGCACTCTTTTTCTTCCCCTACGTCTATTAGACTCATAGTAATGACTTTTTGTAAAGGATCGTTAAAGAGAATCACACTTACCTCCTCCCTAGATAAACCTTCTTCATCTTTGATATCGTAAATATCCTCATCAAAGATTGGCTCCTTCACTAGAGTGGAAAGAACGAACTCTACTTTCTCTTCTCCAATATCAAAAGCGAGTCTACCATTCTTGCAATCGACCATGCAGCCGGAAGTTGCAAGAAACGGTCTTCCGAGTATGATCGGGACCGGACTATCTGCAGGAATGTCAAGCACGACAAAATCAATAGGAACAAAGAATTTACCTAGATTGACCGGGACGTCTTCTACAATACCGACGGGGCGAGTGATGGATCGATCCGCCATGTATAACGTCATCTTCACCGGTTTAGGGTCGCCTAAACCGATTTTCCTGCACAACGCAAGTGGTATGATGCTCACACTTGCTCCTAAGTCACATAAAGCGTCATATGTGACATCTCCCACTCCAATGGGAATGCAAAATGACCCCGGATCCTTCAACTTTGGGGGCATTTTCTCCTTCATGGTCTTGATGAGATCCGAAGAATCCGAACTCATCTTGACCTCACCGAAATCTTCTAGCTTCCTCTTGTTAGAGAGAAGCTCCTTCAAGAACTTGCCATAAGCTGGCATACCTACAATGGCATCAATGAATGGTATATTAATATGCAGCTTACTCATGAGTTCTATGAACTTACCGAATTGTTTGTCTAGGCGCGCTCGCGCTCTAGATTGAGGGAACGGTAGGGGAGGTTTGTAAGTTGGAGGAGGAACATAGACGTCTTCCTTCTCCTTTCCCTTCTCTTTGTCCTTCTCGACGGGGACTTCAACGAATGTAGGCTGCGGATCGGTGGTAGTCACTCCGCTCCTAGTCGTTATCGCCATCACCCTTCCCTTAGGGTTGTCCTCCGTCTTTCCTGGAAGCTTCCCTTGATTCCTAGGAACTTCCTCCGCATGGTTGAACATTTGGTTTTCTAAAACCTTTTGAGCTTTATCAACCTTAGAAACTTGATCATCAACCTTGATGAGGCGGTTCTCCAACCCTTGAAGCTTTCCCAAGATCGTCTCCAACATGGGATCGGGCTTCTCCTTTCCCGAAGTGTTTCCTCCATTTGATGTTTGCCCCTGGCTTCTCAAAGGAGTAAAGGAAGAGGAAGGTGGAGTTAGTGAATTAGAATTGGAAGGATAAGAGTTACCGGAATTTTGTTGATTGGAGCGCCAATTGTTGTTACTTGAACCCCTATTGTTGTTCCAATTGTTGTTCCGGCCGTTATTGTTGTTGTTGTTGCCATTCCAATTGTTGTTCCGGTTATTGTTCCGGTTGTTGTTGTTGTTGCGGTTTGTGTTGTCACCGCCATTGTTGTTGCTCACATAACCAACATCCTTCCCTTGTTGCTTTGGGAAGTTGGTCTTGATAGTCTCCTTCAACTCTTTGATTTCATTGTTGAGGGAGAAAATCTGATTTTGAGCTTCATGTGTGAGCTTTGCTCCTTGCTCCACACGATTTCCCTCCACTTTCCGGTGGGAATACTTCTCTATGACTCTTGCTTGCTTCTCAATGAAGTCCCAAGCGTCATCTTCTCTCATGTCCATGAACGTTCCACATGTGAGGGATTGGAGGTTGAATTGCGTTCCCGCATCCAGCCCCTTGTAGTAAATCTCCAGCAAGGAAAGCTTGGATATGCCATGATGAGGGCAATCCAAGAGCAAATCCTGAAACCTTTCCTAAGATTGAAACAAACTTTCGTTAGGTCTCATGGAAAAAGCATTAATCTTACCTCTAAGTTCCGCCGTTTTGGAAGGCGGAAAGAATTTGGTGAGAAACTCCGCGGAAAGGTCTTCCCACGTGTCTAGTTTCCCGTTCGGAAGAGCTTGATACCAAGACAACGCTTTCCCTTTCAAAGAGAAGAAGAAGGGCTTGAGCTTGTAACTGTTGGTAGTAGCATTCTTCGGTCTCATCGTCTCCATCATACACTCAAAGTTTTGCAAGTGTTGGTGTGGAGATTCGGCACTTGTTCCGCCAAATTGGTTTTGGCGAACAAGAGTAAAACTTGAGGGTTAAAGCTAAACCCTTGTACATCTTCAGCATCAAAATTCACGCCCAAACGGCGTGGTTGTTGTGTTGGATCCATTCGCTGGCCAAGAGTTCTTGGCTCATCATCTACACGTTCGATCCTTGCGTTCCTAGGTGGAACACGGCGATTAGCAGCTCCTTGTGGATGAAAAGGATTCGCATTGACCGTGGGATCAATTTCTTCTAACGGTGGCATGGAAGAGTCACTATCATCAGCGGATGAATGACTTCTCCTTCTTCTAGATCTTGATGCCCTTCTTGAGGATTTCTTGCCTCCTTTATTCTTAAGGTCGCTTAACTCTATCCTCATTTGGAACATCGCATCCTGTAGTGTGTTAATTTCAACTTGATGACGATCTGTTCATCTCGGCGAAGATTCTCGTTCCATTGGAGTTGAGCTTCCTTCTCCGTTAACTCCGCTTGAAGATCACGTTCGTTTTTTTCAGCCATCTTTCTTCCTTGCGCTTTTGTCTTAAAGTTTTCTCTAACTCTTGATCAAGAGGTAAGAGATCTTCGGTGTTCCTAGACCTGCGCATACACTCAAAGTAATATCAAATAACGAGAGCAAGCTCCCAAGCTTGACAACCTGTTACCGAATTCGGCCGAAACCAAATCCCCGGAAACGGCGCCAAAAACTTGTTCGCCCCTAAACGTGCGTGCAAATAAGTTTTAAATTTATAAAACTAGAATAAAAGCAGCGAACCCGCAGTGTACGGATCGGCGTAGATTAGCAAGTATTCCAGAGTATCGAACTCAGGGATTTGGGTGGGAACGAATTCAATTGTAGATTGTCAATCAAATTAATATGAGAGTTCTTGCAGATATTGGGAAAACAACAATCCTAAAGATCCAAGTATCCAGCTGTGGCAATCGATTCAAGATTTACTATTGATATAAAGACAGAGTTGAGATATGCAAAGGTATGCTAATGTAAGGTAATCGTACGGTGAAGTTCCAAAAACCTTATATGACTCACCTATAAGAAACACTCTATACAGGTTGTTGAGGCTTCAATATAGAAAGGTTCTCAAGGTAAGGATTAATGTCAAATACCCAAACTTATAGTCCAAAGATCAAGACTAACTTAACTGATTAAGGTTGTGACACTCATAATCAGGGTAGAGGTTGTTGAGGCTTCACTACCACCTAGAAAAGACAAGTCTAAACTAAGTTAAAGCAGATCTTTAACTTTGGATTAAAGTAAAAGCAGGCTCTTAGACTTAAGGGAAATTACGGTTAGTTCTTGAGGTTCCACGACCGTGGACTCAAGAACAGGCCGTAATTTATAGCTCGTCGGCGATTCTCTCTAACTCGCAGGGTCTAATCTGTTTACGATCGATCTATCATCATCTAAGCCACAACTATCAACACTTCACCTTAGAATTGTTAAGGGTTTTTAGCCAATAACAGTCATATTTGATATCTATTCAAGAATTAAAAGATTTAAAGATGAAAACTTCCGAAAACTTTCAATAAACTCTAAACCAATCTCAAAGTCACGATCAAGAATGAATAATATCACTAATTCCAGAATAAAACAAATAAACACAATCTTAGGTAAGAAGGAAGAACGGGATGTCAATCCGTCTTCTAAATCGAACCTAAACAAGAAGAGAAATCTTCTTGCAAGAAACCTCTGAATCTTCCTTCAATCCGGGAAATATGGAAATACCAACGATAATCTCCACCAAAGTGCGAGATTTGAGTAATTCCAAGCGCGAACGTAGATCTTCAACAAGATCTCCAAGACACCTCTAAATGAGGGTTTATGCGTTGCTAAGCGGCGATAAGCGATCCTGAAAAGCGAGGTAGCGGAGATGACGGAATCTCCCTTCTTCCGTCTTTTTATAGTGTAGGGCAAAAATGTCGGCCCGGCCCAATCTTCAAAAGATCGTGGCTTCAAAGTGTGGCGAAAAAGATCGCCAAGATCACGGTCGTGGAAGGTTCCACGACCGTAATTTAGGGCGTGGAAAGTGTCACGGTTTGCATCATGTGTTCCACGACCGTAATAGTTACTGGAATGCATCACGCCTCTCTTCACAAGGTTCCACGGCCGTGGAACTGAACGTGGTTTGAATTCCGGCCGTATTTAAGAACGTGGTTTAGGGCAAGAACGTGATTCTTCCCTAGCCTCGTGCATTCCTCAAGTTGAACTCCAATTTGCTCCTAAGAATGTCCTCAATCTATGGACATACTCAATCAACTCTTCTTTGCTCGATTCCGCTCGGAAATAGCTCCAAATCACCTATAATCAACATAGAACTAGTGTAGACATCCATATCGACAATATAGGCAATACTAGCTCACATATGCAACAATGCTTAATCAAAGACTATCAATATGGATCAAATACGTTTAGAAAACGTGCCTAAAATATCACAATATTTCATGCTAACAGTTTGCCAAGTCCTATTCTTATTACACCTTTCCTGGTTCAATGCAAGCCTAGGATGAGACTTACCCGGTAATTCCTTTGTTTGTTTACCAAAGATCATAAGTGTAGGTAATAAAGGTTTATCCTTTATTGGGGTTTGAGTGTGCTTTCATCCCATCTATGTGAGTTAGCCTGAGACTTACCCGGTAAAGGTTGATTCTATTCCCTTCGGTGGTGTGTTAGTTTGAGGATATAGTTCTTTATCTTAATTCCTTGAGACTTACCCGGTAATAGGAGTTACGGTTTGGGATTAGTGAGTAGTGAGACTTACTCGGTGATCTATTCCACTTTAGTAACACCTTCCCTTTGCAAAAACCTCAGTTTTGTCCGCTTATCTTTAGATCTTGAGTTGGAACCACAACTAGATGCTTTAATCCCTAGAATTGCATATTTCCTTTATTGACTTTTATCATCTTTGATTGTTTTAATTGCTTTGTGCTTAGTAATTGCTAAAGCTTACCTATTCCGACTTTGTTTCACTAAGTCCCTGTGATCGACCCCTGGAATTCCTTGCTTTTTACTACGATTGACCCGTACACAGCGGGTTCGCATCCTTGTTTTAAGCTTACATCTAGGGTTATAAATTTAAAGCTTGCACACACCGTTTGGAGCGAACAATGTACCAGCCCAACATCACTATTGCTGCTAACGACCTGGGTAATGGTTAAGCTCAACGTCCTTTACAAACTTTACATACTCTTGACCTTTTCTGGTCACCATCATATCACACGCCGCAACAGGCTTATCATGTCATACATATCACGCTTCAACAAGCTTATCATGTCATTCAATAGCACTCCTCAGTAGGCTAACACATGTTCATTTAACCATTTTTCATAACCATGACATGCTAATTATCACAATAATATTAAGCATACTTTACTCGTCATAACATCATTCTCATCATAAAACACATCAAGCACGCTTCACACATAACACATCTCAATACATATCAACATTCACATTTCAACACAACAAGACATTTCAACACAATGAGATATAAATCTCTCTGACACGGGTTTTTACAGATCGATACTAAGTAAGTCCGAAGACTTATCTGGATACGCTCACAAAGCAACTAAGCTATAGTTAGTATACCGTCTACAACAATACCTGTCGAGAATATCATATTCCTCGTATTAAACTTCTTGCTTCAAACATCAATTAAATTCATTCCTTTGAATTTAATTAGCTTATATCTTTTTCTACATTCCTAATTTAATTAATTAATCTTTGATTATTTAAATTTCATTAGAATAACGTTTTGCCCACAAGTAGTTTCTAAACCCACCTGTCATCAAATCTCATCAAACAAATAGTCCATAATCACTAGAATAATTTAACGAGCATAATAAAATTTCCAATTATCCATTTTGACAAGTCTAAGGTCAATTTAGGTCAAATCGCAATACGGAAAACGAATAAATTCATAACTTATTCGTTACTAACCCGATTGACAATCTGAAAGAAGATTAGGAATCACAACGACGCAGGCTACACTCGGACATCATTAGATTCACCGGAATTTGAGCGACGGAACCGGACACGTAAGTGGGAGGCTCAACCTAACCTTAACTTCAACAGAAATGCAGAATCTCGGTACCAAAATGAAGAGAACGAAGAGAGGAATCCTAAAATTCAAACGGATTTAAAATCGGATTAGAAACGGAGAGTAGATCTAAATTTGAAGGTTGAGAGAAATTAAAACTTTTACGAGAAAACGTGAAAGAAAATGATTTATTAAACGATTTTCCGCTATGTATAGCGATAACAATAGTTATCATTTAGCAAAGTCGATAATTATCCTTTTACGGATCCAAATGCGATTTGAGCCGTTTCTACAAACTTCTCGAAATTGGAATGATAAATCTGACATATTGTGTAGATAATTATTCCGCAACTTTCTTGGAAAACGCCTCTTTCTAAGCCGTCTTTCTTAGCCGCTATGAAACGTAATAGCGACTCTTTTGGCCATTTTTCCTTTCCATGTTATTTCATATCTAGAACATATCTGATGTCGTGATCATTTCTCTCAGCTACAGTTTTATTAATTGAAGCTTCCAAATGCTCCAAATAAAAATGGAGGATAAAAATTATTCCTCGAAGGAAAAAATAAAAATTTTCCCATGTCTCCAAAGTTACGCGAGGATCATAATAGTGGAATTCATACTCGCCATCTACACACTATTCGCGAGTTATGAGTCATTTGCGATGGATGATTAAATTAATCTTCCTTAATCATCATTAATTAGGATTGAAGATCCTAGCTTTTAAATTATCACTCTGTCCGACGGCATACAAACACGCTCCTAGTATCTCATAACTCCGTCAGCACCTACTGTAAACTACGGTGCCGCGCCTCGATACATCATGTCTGGGATCCTCGTCAAAGTCGGGCAACTCTCTTACTTCTAATGAATCTCTCTTAATAGATCAGGTAACATCTCTAAAGTGGATAGGTGGTTGTCCATATCCGGAATTTGGATATTCATCTCTAGCCACGCTAAATCTCTCTTCAACTAAGGTTGAGCCATCAGTCAAGCTATCACATTTTCTCGAGGTGTCTTCATGCTAAGGGCATCGGTGACCACATTTGCCTTCCCCGGATGGTACAATATCTCGAGATATCATGTCTCAGATCCTTGTCAAATCTCGCTACATCAGGCTTCAACCCGCTCCACCAAAAATAACGTCCCACGTCCTGATACATCTTACTCGCACCTTGGTGTACTAAGTAAGGTGTAGTGTGAGCCTCCTCTAAAATCCTCCGTCTCGTCACCGCGTCAGCCCCTATGGTAAACTACGGTGCCTCGCCTCGAGACATCATGTCTCGGATCCTCGTCAGTGTCCGACAACCCTCTTGCTTCTGTCAGATCTCTCCCAACAAATCCGGTAACAACTCCAAGGTAGGCAAGTGGTTGTCCGTATGTGGGAACTAGATCTCCAACTCTAGTCAAGCTAGATCTCTCTGATATTAAAGTTGAGTTGTCAGTCGAGCTATCGCCTTCTCTCGAGGTGTCTTCCTGATAAGGGCGTCGATGACCATATTCGCCTTCCCTAGATGGTATAATATCTCCAGATCAAAGTCCTTGATCAACTCTAGCCATCTCCTCTAGTGGTTATTCAACTCCCGCTGAGTAAATATGTACTTCAGACTCTTATGGTTTGTGAAGATCTGACATGTCGCCCCATACAGATAGTGGGGCCAAATCTTCAAGGCATGTACCACTGCAGCTAACTTGAGGTCGGGATTCAGATAGTTCTCTTCATACTTCTTCAACTGTCTAGACGCGTACACAATGACTTTAACTCACTACATCAACACGCATCTCAAGACCAACTTGGATGCATCACTATATACCATAAAACTCTCTATGCTCTCTCATTAAGTAAGGATAGGAGCAGAAGTTAACCTCCTCTTCAACTCCTCAAAACCTTGTTGGCACGATTCATGCCACACAAACCGGGTGGTCTTCCTCAATAGGCAGGTGAGCGGTTGGGCGATCATCGAAAACCCTTCCACAAACCGATGGTAATAACCCGCCAAGCCTAGGAAGATATGTACCTTCTTAACAATCCTCGGAGGGAGTCATGAGGATACAGACTCCATCTTCACCGAATCAACCTTGATCCCCTCGGCGGAAACTACGTGACCAAGAAATGCCACCTTTGGCATCCAAAACTCACACTTAGAGAGCTTAGTGTACAACTCTTTATCCTGGAGGATTCGCAGCACCGTCCTCAAGTGCCCCACATGCTCCTCTTGTTCCTAGAGTACACTAGGATGTCATTTATGAAGACCACCACAAACTGGTCTAGGTAGTCAATGAAGATGTTGTTTATCAACTCCATAAATACGGCGGATATATTCATGAGCCTGAATGGAAACAATGTAACTCGTAGTGGCCATACCTGGTCCGAAATGCCAATTCCGATATGTCCATCTCTCTCACTCTCAGTTGGTGATAACTTGACCTCACGTCGATCTTGAAGAACTACATAGTTTCATTCAGTTGTTCTAGAAATTCCTTGCTAAGAGCAGGGGTACCTATTCTTGATAGTCACCCTCTCAAGCACTCTATAGCCGATATGTAGCTTCATCGACCCACCCTTCTTCATTAACACCATACCTGTGCGTACCATGTAGAAACGTTAGGGCATATGAAGCCCTTCCCAACTGATTCCTCCTACTATTTCTTCAACTCCAACACTGATGACATGAATTATGTACCATCATATTCATGCATATTGCAGCACATCATCTCTATTTACCTTGCATTTGGAGGGATTTTGCATACCTTTTATGTTCTATTCAATCAAATATCGGAAATAGAGGTCTACACGAGATTATGATGAATTGCAGATAAATAGAGTTGAATTGGAAGCAAAAATGGAGCAAGAAGCATCTAAGGATGTTAAGGAAGCTAAAGGAATCTTTGGAGCATCACAAGGAGCTGAGGAATTACAAGAGAGAAGCATAGAAGACGAACCAAAGGAAGAACACTTTCTGTTGAAGAAAATCGTGCCAAAATGTAGATAAATCGGACAATTTTCATACCCTGAAATCGAACGGTTTTGCACCTAAATCGACTGGGTCGATTTTCTTCACAAATCAGCCAAATGGAAAGACGATACAAAGCCCAATTAATTTGGGCTAGAGGAGAGTTTTGCCAAACGGCCCATCTGCAAGAAAGTATAGAGGAGAACCCTAGGAACGAAAACGAGAAGTTCGCACGGGAGAATTTTTACACGTTGGTGAGAAATCAACGATTCTTGGAGAGAGATTGAAGAGCTTTTGCCGGAAAGTCATTCTTGATCTTTGATTGTGAGATTTCTTGATCTATTGCATCATTTGTGGTTTGTGAACACAATACTGAGTTGTTTAAGAGGTACTTTGAGTAGTTTTGATAATTGTTGACAGATTTGATAAGTTATTGAATTTTTCATTCAAGATTCGGTTTCTTTGCGATTTTCCACTCAAGAATTAATTTGATTCGATTTTGAAAATGGTTGGCTAAAACCATTGTGATTCTGGGGAGAATAGTTGATGATTAAGGCTTAGATGATGATAGACTGAACTCATTCAAACATTAGGACCCTGAGAGTTTAGATTTTGGTTTTGCGACAAACAGGAAAATCGGGCTGTTCTTGAGGAAAATCGGCCGATTTTCTTATGAACAGGACGATTTATTCTTCTGACGAACTTTAATTGAATTAATCTTTAATCAAAACCAATCCTTGCCTAAATCCCAATTTTGATTAACCTTTCTACCCTCTAATTGAATGTATGAATGCACTTCAAACCTGTTTCTACATTTAATAGATTAAGATTGCAAGAATTTGGGTAATAAAGAGACTCATCATCCTTTATTAAGAAGTTAGATGTGTTTTCTAATCTTTACTTTGGAGAGTCATATCCTGGAGTTTTAGATAGTTAATCTGAACATAATTCTTATCTTTAGATCTTTCTATATTGCAGCCTCAACAACCCTTATAGAGAGAACCTATAGATTAGTCGTATAGGTTTCGGAACTTCATCGTACGAATCCTACCTTTGAACATTTAATCTTGGCAATATAAATTCTGTCCTAAATCTATAGAAGTGTCTTGAATCGAAATCCTAAATCAGATACTTGAATCCTTGGAATCATTTCTCTCTTTATCAAATCACAAAAAGTTTTTACACTTCCGCTAGATAACTGATTTCGAATTTATTCTCACCAAATCCCTGAGTTCGACTCTGGAATTCTTACCTTTCTACAGCCGATCCGTACACTGCGGGTTCGCTTTGCTTTTGAGTTCTAGATATAAATTTAAGACTTTGACGCACACATTTTCGGGCGAACAAGTTTTTGGCGCCGTTGCCGGGGATTTGGTCTAGATCAAATCCGGTTTTCGGTTGTCTAGCTTGGGAGCTCTTGCTCTTGTGATTTGATTTGTCTACTTGAGTGATTTTGCAGGTTCTTTAGGTATATGTGAAAGACTAGATCCACGAAAGATCTAATTCCTTTCGACCCCGAATTAGAAAGAACTTTGAGGAGAAAGTTGAAGGAGAAGAAAATGGCTGAAAATGATGAGATAAACTACAAAGCTGAACTGAACGAAGCTCAACGCCAACTCCAGTTGAGTGAGAAAGCTCGAAAGGAAGCTGAAATAAGTCATCAATTTCAGATTGATGAACTGAGAGCTATGCTGTTGGACATGAAGTTGGAGTTGAACGACTCCAAGAAGAAGAAGAAAGTCAAGACTCCAACTAAATCCATTCGAAATGACTCATCCGATGATGAGGAGATTGATCCGGACATGCCGGAACTTGAAGAGATCGATCCATCACTTCATCCTACTCGAAACACTCCAACACCGAAGGTCGTCCCTCGCGTTACGACTAGGAACGTTAGAGCTGTTAATAACAAAGATAGACCCCGAACTTTGGGGCAACGGATGGATCCAATTCAACAACCACGCCGTCTAGGTGTGGATTTCGGTGCTGAAGACATCCAAGAGTTTAGCTTCTCACCACAAGTCATCACTATGGTTCGCCAAAGTCAATATGGCGGAGCAAGTACTGAATCTCCGCATCAACACTTGCAGAATTTTGAGATTCTCATGGAGACTATGAAGCCAAAGAAGGCTACTACAAGCAACTACAAGATCAAACCGTTCTTCTTTTCTTTGAAGGACAAGGCTCTAGCTTGGTACCAAACACTTCCGGCTGCGAAGTTAGCTACATGGGAGGAATTGTCTTCGGAATTCCTCACCAAGTTCTTTCCGCCATCCAAAACGGCGGAATTGAGAGGTAAAATAAATGCTTTTTCTATGAAACCTAACGAAAGCTTATTTCAATCTTGGGAAAGGTTTCAAGATCTCTTGTTGGATTGCCCACACCATGGCATTTCCAAGCTGGAATTATTGGAGATCTACTACAAAGGGTTGGATGTGGAGACACAATTCAACCTCCAATCTCTATCTTGCGGTACATTCATGTATATGAGAGAGGATGATGCTTGGGACTTCATTGAGAAGCAAGCCCAAGTGATTGAGAAGTATTCCCATCGAAAGGTGGAATCAAATAACCGGAATCAAGGCGATCCGGGAGCCAAGTTGAATCAAGCGGCTCAAACACAAATATTTTCCCTTAAAGATGACATCAAAGAGTTGAGGGAAGTGCTCAAAACAAGTCTTCAAAAGACTAAGGAGCAAGAAGCCAACTACATGGGGCGGGACAACAATCAAAGGAATGATAACAGGAATTCCAATTGGAATAACAACCGAAATTCCAACTGGGGTAATAACAACAACAGGAACTCGAACAAAAACAATTGGAGGTCAAATCAGCAGAATTCAGGTAATCCTTACTCTCATGCTGAAAAGGATCTAACACCTCCATCTTCTTCTACTCCTTTAACAAGCCAGGGACAATCAAGCGGATCAAGTAAACCCGATCCTATGCTAGAGACGATCCTAGGCAAGCTACAAGGATTGGAGAGTTACATAACTTCGGTTGACAAAGCTCACAAAGCTTTAGAAAACCAAGTATTCCACAAGGCCGGAGAAGCTCCAAGAGATCAAGGGAAGCTTCCCGGAAAGACAGAAGATAACCCAAAGGGAAGGGTTATGGCTATAACTACTAGGAGCGGGAAGACAACCGCCGACCCTCAACCTAAAGTAGTTGATACCTCTGCAAAAGAAGGAGAGGCAAAAGAGAAGGAAGAAGTCTATGTTCCTCCTCCCGCTTACAAACCACCTCTACCTTTTCCTCAATCTAGAGCGCGAGCACGCCTAGATAAACATTTCGGTAAGTTTGTTGAACTTATGAGTAAGCTCCATATTAACATACCTTTTATGGATGTGATTTTAGGTATGCCGGCTTACGGGAAATTCCTCAAGGAGATCCTTTCCAACAAGAGGAAGTTAGAAGATATAGGAGAAGTCAAGATGAGTATGGAGTCATCCGAACTCATCAAGACTATGACGGAGAATATGCCACCCAAGCTCCGCGATCCAGGATCCTTTTGCATACCCATCACCTTGGGCGAAGCTACCTATGATGCTCTTTGTGACCTTGGAGCAAGTGTGAGTATCATACCTCTAGCTCTATGCAAGGCAGTTGGCCTAGGAGAACCTAGACCGGTGAAGATCACGCTCTACATGGCTGATCGTTCTACCACTAAGCCGGTGGGAATATTAGAAGACATCCCGGTAAAGCTAGGTAAGTTTTACATACCTATAGATTTTGTCGTTCTTGACATACCTGCAGATTACCCAGTTCCCATCATCCTTGGGAGACCATTCCTCGCCACATCTGGGTGCATGGTGGATTGCAAGAACGGCCAGCTATCCTTCCACATCGGTGAAGAAAAGATAGAGTTCATACTATCTTCCTTAATCAAGGAGCCAGCCTTGAAAGATGACGTTTATGAAATTGTTGAGGAAGAAGAGTCTAGAGAGATAATAAGTTCGATCTTGATAAAAGACCCTCTTCAAAAGGTTCTTAGCATGAGCATCATGGAGGAAGGGATAGAACATGACTGCAATGAGGATGTGAAAGCATTAAATGCTGTGGAGGAAGAGCTAGGAGCAAAAATTGAAGAGCTAGAGTGGACTCCGGAAACTGTGAAGAAAATCGACCTGTCGGAAATAAATCGTCCGATTTCTGAAGATTCAACACGATTTTTTTCGACAGAAACTAAAATCGACCTACCAGAAATAAATCGTCCGATTCATGAAGAAGTAGCACGATTTTTTCCGACAGAAACTAAAATCGACTCGACGACAATAAATCGCCCGATTCATACAGAGGAAGCACGACTTTTCCGACAGAAAGAAAAATCGTGCAGGAGATCGACCGATTTATTACAGAGGGGGTCGATTCACTGAGTGATTCTATGGATTCTCCGGACTTCACCGCAGCCGCTTCCGAAGTACTCACACCTATAGAGACCTCCCCCACAACATCCGAAAGTCACGATTCATCACCAACCAAGGTACCTCCATCGTTAGAATTGAAGCAACTTCCCACACATTTAAGGTACGCATTCCTTGGCACTAACTCCACATATCCAATTATAGTCAATGCAAACTTGAATGATGATGAATTAGAGAAACTCATGCATGTTCTGAAGCAACATAGGAAAGCGCTAGGTTACACCATCGATGATTTAGTAGGAATAAAGCCTTCTCTATGTATGCACAAAATACTAATGGAAGAGGATTACAAACCTTCACGCCAACCTCAAAGACGGTTAAACCCGGCAATGAAAGAGGTCGTGAAGAAAGAAATCCTTAAGCTACTTGATGCAGGTATCATCTTCCCTATTTCTGATAGCAAATGGGTGAGTCCGGTACAAGTAGTACCCAAGAAAGGAGGCATTACCGTTGTTGCCAACAAAAACAACGAACTCATCCCTACACGAACGGTTACAGGGTGGCGAATGTGCATCGACTACCGCAAACTGAACGTGGCCACGAGGAAGGACCACTTCCCCCTTCCTTTCATCGATCAAATGTTGGAAAGGTTAGCCCAACATGCCTACTTTTGTTATTTAGATGGATATAGCGGTTTCTTTCAGATACCAATTCATCCGGATGATCAAGAGAAGACAACCTTTACGTGCCCATGGGGTACGTTCGCTTATAGAAGAATGCCATTCGGTTTATGCAACGCTCCAGCCACCTTCCAAAGGTGTATGATGGCAATCTTCTCCGAATACGTAGAGAATATCATGGAAGTCTTCATGGACGACTTTTCGGTATATGGTTCTTCCTTTGATAACTGTCTCTATAACCTTTCACTAGTTCTTAAGAGATGTGAGGACACTAACTTAGTCTTAAACTGGGAAAAGTGTCATTTCATGGTCACCGAAGGAATTGTGTTAGGTCATTTAGTGTCACAAAGGGGAATAGAGGTAGATCGATCAAAAATAGAGACCATTGAGAAGTTACCTCCCCCTTCATCAGTAAAAGGAATTAGAAGCTTTTTAGGACATGCAGGCTTCTATAGGAGATTCATAAAGGATTTTTCTAAGATTTCAAAACCTTTGACTAATCTTTTGATGAAAGATGCGACTTTCGAATTTTCGAAAGATTGCTTAGATGCTTTTTGCAGGATCAAAGAAGCTTTGATTTCGGCACCAATCATTCAACCACCCGATTGGACTCTTCCTTTCGAGGTCATGTGCGACGCAAGCGATGTCGCTATAGGAGCCGTTCTTGGACAGAAGAAAGATGGTCGCACTCATGCCATCTACTACGCTAGCAAAATGCTAGATGAGGCTCAATACAACTACGCAACTACGGAAAAGGAACTTTTAGCCGTAGTATATGCATTTGAGAAATTTCGTTCCTATCTTGTAGGTGCAAAAGTGATAGTCTATACGGACCACTCCGCGATCCGATACTTATTCACGAAGAAGGATGCGAAGCCAAGGCTTCTAAGATGGATCTTACTCTTGCAAGAGTTCGATTTAGAGATCCGTGATAAGAAAGGATCGGAAAACTCCGTCGCCGATCACCTTAGTCGTCTTCCACAAATCACCGGCGAGTCGGATGGACTTCCGATAGACGACTCCTTCCCTGACGAGCAGCTGCACGAAATTGAAGAGTGTCTTCAACACATATCGCAAGGTAATGATCCATGGTTTGCTGACATCGTAAATTACCTTGTTTGTCAGGAGATTCCACCCGGACTTTCATATGCTCAAAAGAAGAAATTCTTTAGAGACGTCCGGCAATTCTATTGGAACGAACCTCTTCTATTCAAAAGAGGTCCAGATGGCATCTACAGGAGATGTATTCCCGAAGATGAGATAGATAGCGTCATCCGACACTGCCATTCTCTACCATGTGGTGGACATGCTAGTTCCCACAAGACTTGTGCTAAGGTACTTCGCTCCGGCTTTTATTGGCCTACACTTTTTAAAGATGTGCAAAAGTTTGTTGTTTCTTGTGATGCTTGTCAAAGGACAGGTAATATATCCAGGAGGAATGAGATGCCTCTCAACAACATACAAGAAGTAGAGATCTTTGATGTATGGGGCATCGACTTTATGGGACCTTTCCCATCTTCATGCGGCAACCAGTATATACTTCTTGCCGTAGATTATGTCTCAAGATGGGTGGAGGCAATCGCTTCCCCTACTAATGATGCAATGGTAGTGGTGAAGTTCCTCAACAAAACGATCTTCCCAAGGTTCGGAACTCCCCGAACCATCATTAGTGACGGAGGTACGCATTTCACAGCCCGTCGATTCGAGACTCTTTTAGCTAAGTATGGGGTAACCCATAAGATAGCTACACCTTACCATCCGCAAACAAGCGGACAAGTCGAGATATCCAATAGAGAGATCAAAGGGATTTTAGAGAAGACCGTCTCTAAAACGAGGAAAGATTGGTCAATGAAGCTTGACGATGCACTATGGGCATACAGGACAGCCTTCAAAACACCAATAGGTACGACTCCCTATAATCTCGTTTATGGTAAATCATGTCATCTTCCTGTAGAGCTAGAACACAAAGCTTATTGGGCTATCAAGTGGCTCAACTTCGACATGAAAGAAGCCGGAGAGAAACGGCTCTTAGACATCAATGAGCTAGATGAGCTTCGACTGAACGCGTATGAGAACACAAAGATTTACAAGGAACGGACAAAGCGCTGGCATGACAAGCACATCATCCCGAAAGACTTGAAGGAAGGAGACCAAGTCCTCCTATTCAACTCAAGGCTGCGTCTATTTCCAGGTAAGCTCAAATCCCGTTGGACAGGACCTTTTGTGATTAAAAGAATTTTCCCCCATGGTGCAGTTGAAGTATGGGGTGAACAAAGCGGAAGTTTCAAGGTTAATGGCCAAAGGTTGAAGAAATACACACCGGAAGCTCCGGTCGAGGAGATAGCTCCTATCCTCCTCCATTGAACACAACATCATACACCGTCCAGCTAAAGACGATAAACAAAGCGCTTCTTGGGAGGCAACCCAATGATAGTATAGTTTCCCTTCTTTCCCTCACTTAGTTAGGATAGATTAATCGCTTTGTTTCTTCGTTTTTATCTTTTTATGTTCCTCGATGCACTCTTGGTTTGTCGTGTCATTAATCGCAGGAAACTAGGTTCAAATTTGAGAGATTCATGGAGAATGGAGCACAATCGAGTTATATCATCGAGATCCAAGAAAACAAGGAAGAAAATCGACCTACCACAAAAAGATCGTCCGATTCAGTAACAGAGCAAGGCGATTTTTTTCAACAGAAACATAAATCGACCTGGAGATCGACCTGCCAAAATAAATCGTCCGATTTTTTTGGTCAGAGAGAAAAATCGACCCGACAAATAAATCGACCTGAAAAATCGGCCGATTTTCTTCAGAAATCGTCGAACCTATATAAGAACTTCACACTCGATCTTCTTCATTCCCACATCTTCAACTCTCGATTCCCCTCTCTCAAGAACGCCGGAAAATCGCCACACCCCCAAATCCTCATTTCTTAACCATTTCCAGTGATTCTTGGCTCCAAACTGAAGCAAATTCAACAAGGAACAAGTTCTAACAACAACACGCACGGCAATCTGCTCCTCCACAAGGAATTCAGGTTTTTCTTTCCAAAACCTAAGTTTCTCATTCGAATTTGAAGTTTGCTTAAGAGATTTTTAGGTTGTTGGAATTGATAGAGGAATTTGCTTAGAGATCATTGTAGAGAACTGTGTGTGGTGATAGATTGAACATAACTTTACAGAGTTGAGAGAATCGTTGAAATCGAGAAATAAATCGACCCAGCCCAGATAAATCGGCCGATTTTTGTGAAGAACATGTCGATTTTTAGGACTTAGAATGGATCTCGTAAAGAGGATAACTAGAAACACGGGGAAGAAGAAGGGATCTTCTTCCAAAGCCCCTGCCCCACCTCCACCACCACCTACCAACATCCCTAAGCTTCCCCCTCCCCTATCCAAACACAAGAAACGCTATGAACGCATTATAGATCGTCCATTCACCCCTCCTCGCTACATTGTACTTGATGACTTAGATTCGTTATATGTTCGAGAGGATGTTGATATGATGCTTGATAGAGCAGGGTTGAGACAGTTTGCTACGATCAGGGAAGATGCTTATAGGGAGATCACCCTAGAATTCCTTAGCACATTTGAGCACGATCCTAGGGAAAGGATGGTTACTTTCCGCCTCATGAGCCAAGACCACACTTTGTCTATTGATGCTTTTGGCGACTTGTTTGGCTTCTCCTATTCCGATGCAGGCACGTTTGCTAGAGGTCTTAGTGCTAGTGATTTTTGGGAGACTATTTCCGTAGGTGAGTACGGAGGGGATAAGTGGAGACCCGGAAACTCCAAGGAGACAAGTATGTACAACCTTTCCTTTAAGGTAGTGCATAGGATACTTAGCGAGAGTTTGTTTGCCCGGACGGAGACTCCGCAGAAGCTCAAGGCTGATGAGCTTTTCATCCTCTATTGCATGACATCCACCACCACACCCGACATCTCCACCATGCTTGCTGACTATCTAGGAAAGATAGCCAACAAAGCCAAGGGTGACATATGTGCAGGAGGTTTAGTCACTCATGTGGCTAGGACTCTAGGTTATGACTTCTCGGGATGCACTCTAGCTGAGAGTGCCCTTCCTTTAGGCTCACAGAGATTGGTGGTTCGACAGGTCTTGATTCCTCGAGGGAGAGGAACTCTTCATGTGCCGATGCCATGGCACAGGGATCCGAAGAAGAAGCCATCCGAGATCATATGGAAATCCGAATACACCATTCGGAATAAGAGGAACTGGAAGGAGACCTTTGAGGCGATGCTTGAGGAGTTCTCACCTCCTACTTACTATGATGATGATGCAGGTGATTCAGACGAGGAGGATGATGATGGAGGACAGGAGACCATGCTCGAGTTCGAGAGTGATACTCATAGCGGGCATGCCACGGATGCCATGGACACTGACACTCATAGAGCAGGGCCGAGCAGGACTAGTAGGCAGGATGAGGAGACGGAGGATGACATGCAGCCACCTCGACACTCTTATGCACATGCTCCAGGCCCTAGACGTGGACGCCGAGCTCCACGCCACTTCAGGGAGTTAGTCACTAGCTTCCAAAGCCTCAGCACCGACTACCGTACCCTCCACACCGATTACGAGACCCTGAACACCCAGTTCAGGAACTATAGAGAGGAGACGGACGCTAGGCATTCATCCTATGATGGGCAGATGAGGGACATGTACTACCACCAGTTCGGCCACTTCTACGACCCCTCCGCACCGATGTATCCATATCCACCACCTCCAACGCCGACAGAGGATTGAGCATCTACATCTTTTACATTGTAAGTATTTTTCTCCTTCTTATGCTTAATTTTCACATTGGGGACAATGTGGATGTTAAGTATGGGGTGGGGGTACTTACAATACCTTATGTTTCATTCTAAGCACTCTATGTACTTTCCACTACTCTTGACATATTGGCTTGTAATAACTCTTGGACTACCGCTTTCTATTATGACACTTGCATTGGCATTTGCATGAACTTTTTCAAAACCTATGAATTTTCAAGAATTTTAAGTGCTTCTTATATGGAAATGACCTCTATGATGAAAATTGTGTATATGGATAGGTAAAAAGATGCTTAGTTGTGTTGAGGTCTTGATTATAGCATGAACGAAATTGCTTTTGTTACTTGAACACATGAATAAGTTATATGATTTAGTTGTTTTGATAAGAGAATGAAATAATAGTCGAAGCTATATTGCAAGTTCTTTTACATCATTTAAGGATGACTAAGGCAATTCACTTCTTTTCTTTTCTCATATCTTGATCATGCTAGCTCCTCAATGAAATATGTAACCCTCCTTTTACCATCCGGGAATTAGGATAGGTGATTGAAAAAGGCATGTTTGATGTGGGAGGGCCAAGAAAAATGTATTGAAAAAAGTGCAAAAATTCATAAGTTTGGGGACGTTGAACATGAGGATGAGTAACTCGGCACCATTCACATAGCCGGGTGTTTGTGTCTTGCCAAAGTTCGATTGAACGACAAGTCCTAACGGGATATGGTATGTGCATCAAGGGTTTGAGGCATCTCGAAATTGAGAAACGCCAATCTCCTAGGCTTCGGTTTTTGTGCACCGATGTCCATACTCTCAAAAAGTAAAGTATAAAGAAAGCAAAGCTTTCTACATGCGAAGCATGTGCGGTGAAGAAAATTCTTGAAGGTGTTATGTGTTCCTTTTTCCCGGATTAGCACCACAATAGCAAAAAAAAAAAAAAAAAGAGTTCCTTCCCTTAATACGTTTCTTGAGCCTTTTCCTTTGAATTGAAGACCTTGAGACTTTTATGCATATGTTTAAGACTTAATGGCCTAGATTTGTTTGATCTTGATTATTTCTACACCTTTATCATGTTCTTTATTTATGCTTTCAAGAAAGAAAAGGGAGTTTGTTCATCTTATAATCATTATTGATATATGCTTTGCCCTTTTTGCCTTGAAATATCACTTTGAGGGTGATCCAATAAGAAGAAGCACTACCAAAAGAAAAATTTTGAATTTTCATACATACATAATCCATGACATCTTATATTCTAAATTTGAGTCTTGCTTAGGGACAAGCAAGAGGCAAGTATGGGGTATTTTGATGACATGAATTATGTACCATCATATTCATGCATATTGCAGCACATCATCTCTATTTACCTTGCATTTGGAGGGATTTTGCATACCTTTTATGTTCTATTCAATCAAATATCGGAAATAGAGGTCTACACGAGATTATGATGAATTGCAGATAAATAGAGTTGAATTGGAAGCAAAAATGGAGCAAGAAGCATCTAAGGATGTTAAGGAAGCTAAAGGAATCTTTGGAGCATCACAAGGAGCTGAGGAATTACAAGAGAGAAGCATAGAAGACGAACCAAAGGAAGAACACTTTCTGTTGAAGAAAATCGTGCCAAAATGTAGATAAATCGGACAATTTTCATACCCTGAAATCGAACGGTTTTGCACCTAAATCGACTGGGTCGATTTTCTTCACAAATCAGCCAAATGGAAAGACGATACAAAGCCCAATTAATTTGGGCTAGAGGAGAGTTTTGCCAAACGGCCCATCTGCAAGAAAGTATAGAGGAGAACCCTAGGAACGAAAACGAGAAGTTCGCACGGGAGAATTTTTACACGTTGGTGAGAAATCAACGATTCTTGGAGAGAGATTGAAGAGCTTTTGCCGGAAAGTCATTCTTGATCTTTGATTGTGAGATTTCTTGATCTATTGCATCATTTGTGGTTTGTGAACACAATACTGAGTTGTTTAAGAGGTACTTTGAGTAGTTTTGATAATTGTTGACAGATTTGATAAGTTATTGAATTTTTCATTCAAGATTCGGTTTCTTTGCGATTTTCCACTCAAGAATTAATTTGATTCGATTTTGAAAATGGTTGGCTAAAACCATTGTGATTCTGGGGAGAATAGTTGATGATTAAGGCTTAGATGATGATAGACTGAACTCATTCAAACATTAGGACCCTGAGAGTTTAGATTTTGGTTTTGCGACAAACAGGAAAATCGGGCTGTTCTTGAGGAAAATCGGCCGATTTTCTTATGAACAGGACGATTTATTCTTCTGACGAACTTTAATTGAATTAATCTTTAATCAAAACCAATCCTTGCCTAAATCCCAATTTTGATTAACCTTTCTACCCTCTAATTGAATGTATGAATGCACTTCAAACCTGTTTCTACATTTAATAGATTAAGATTGCAAGAATTTGGGTAATAAAGAGACTCATCATCCTTTATTAAGAAGTTAGATGTGTTTTCTAATCTTTACTTTGGAGAGTCATATCCTGGAGTTTTAGATAGTTAATCTGAACATAATTCTTATCTTTAGATCTTTCTATATTGCAGCCTCAACAACCCTTATAGAGAGAACCTATAGATTAGTCGTATAGGTTTCGGAACTTCATCGTACGAATCCTACCTTTGAACATTTAATCTTGGCAATATAAATTCTGTCCTAAATCTATAGAAGTGTCTTGAATCGAAAGCCTAAATCAGATACTTGAATCCTTGGAATCATTTCTCTCTTTATCAAATCACAAAAAGTTTTTACACTTCCGCTAGATAACTGATTTCGAATTTATTCTCACCAAATCCCTGAGTTCGACTCTGGAATTCTTACCTTTCTACAGCCGATCCGTACACTGCGGGTTCGCTTTGCTTTTGAGTTCTAGATATAAATTTAAGACTTTGACGCACACCTTTAGGGGTGAACAACACCTTAGTAGGAATCATGCGGTAAGACGCTATCGATATCGGAGTCGTATCTGATTCTAACTAGATGTTGAGGTCTACACTCCTCCATGAGGTATACCTTGTAGGTCGCTAAACCCGTTGGTGTACTCACATATCACCATAATCTCCTCCCAATTTGGATTCTTACTCTCCTTCCTAGCATAACACCAAAATGCTTCAACACCTTATTTGATACATCTAGCTTCTCTCACTCTGTTGATGTCCACATTAGACCTTCCAAGTTCCCAACCTCAAAATACCTCTACGTGACTTGTCTTGGTAATTATTGTTCGCCCCTAAACGTGCGTGCAATCAAGCTTTAAATTTATAAAACTAGAATAAAAGCAAGCAAACCCGCAGTGTACGGATCGACGTAGATTAGCAAGTATTCCAGAGTATCGAACTCAGGGATTTGGGTGGGAACGAATTCAATTGTAGATTGTCAAGCGAGTTAATATGAGAGTTCTTGCAAATATTGGGAAAACAACAATCCTAAAGATCCAAGTATCCAGCTGTGGCAATCAATTCAAGATTTACTATTGATATAAAGACAGAGTTGAGATATGCAAAGGTATGTTAATGTAAGGTAATCGTACGGTGAAGTTCCAAAAACCTTATATGACTCACCTACAAGACACTCTCTATACAGGTTGTTGAGGCTTCAATATAGAAAGGTTCTAAAGGTAAGAATTAATGTCAAATACCCAAACTTATAGTCCAAGGATCAAGACTAACTTAACCGATTAAGGTTGTGACACTCATAATCGAGGTAGAGGTTGTTGAGGCTTCACTACCACCTAAAAAAGACAAGTCTAAACTAAGTTAAAGCAAATCTTTAACTTTGGATTAAAGTAAAAGCAGACTCGTAAACTTAAGGGAAATTACGGTTAGTTCTTGAGGTTCCACGGCTGTGGACTCAAGAACAGGCCGTAATTTAGGGTTCGTCGGCGATTCTCTCTAACTCTCAGGGTCTAATCTGTTTACGATCGATCTATCATCATCTAAGCCACAACTATCAACCCTTCACCTTAGAATTGTTAAGGGTTTTTAGCCAATAACAGTCATGTTGATATCAATTTAAGAATTATAAGATTGAAAGATGAAAACTTCCAAAAACTTTCAATAAACTCCAAACCAATCTCAAAGTCACAATCAAGAACGAATAATATCACTAATTTCAGAATAGAACAAATAAAACACAATCTTAGGTAAGAAGGAAGAACGGGATGTCAATCCGTCTTCTAAATCGAACCTAAACAAGAAGAGAAGTCTTCTTGCAAGAAACCTCCGAATCTTCCTTCAATCCGGAAAATATGGAAATCCCAACGATAATCTCCACCAAAGTACGAGATTTGGGCAAATCCAAGCGCGAACGTAGATCTCCAACAGGATCTCCAAAATACCTCTAAACGAGGGTCTATGCGTCGCTAAGCGGTGATGGAAAGTGAGGTGTAAGCGGGCATAAGCGATGATGACGAAATCTCTCTTCGTCCGTCTTTTTATAGTGTAGGGCAAAATGTCGGCCCGGCCCAATCTTTAAAAGATCGTGGCTTCAAAGTGTGGCGAAAAAGATCGCCAAAATCACGGTCGTGGAAGGTTCCACGACCGTAATTTAGAGCGTGGAAAGTGTCACGGTTTGAACCATGTATTCCACGACCGTAATAGTTACTGGAATGCATCACGCCTCTCTTTGCAAGGTTCCACGACCGTGGAACTAACCGTGGTTTGAAATCCGGCCGTATTTAAGAGCGTGGTTTAGGGTAAGAACGTGATTCTTCCCTAGCCTCGTGCATTCCTCAAGTTAAACTCCTTTTTGCTCCTAAGAATGTCCTTTATCCATGGACATACTCAATCAACTCTTCTTTGCTTGATTTCGTTCGGAAATAGCTCTTAAGTACCTATAATCAACATAAAGCTTGTGTAGACATCTATATCGACAATATAGGCAAACTAGCTCACTTATGCAACAATGCTCAATCAATGACTATCAATATGAATCAAATACATGTAGAAAACGTGCCTAAAATATCACAATATTTCATGCTAACAAATAACCCCATACTTGCAACTTGCTTGTCCCTAAGCAAGGTCTCTCAAAAAGCTTTTAGAATAAGAGTTAGGATGAAATATGTGTACCTTCTCAAAGCAATACTTCTTTTGGATAATGTGCCTTCTAAAGAATAGATCAATCTCAAACCTTGCTTCAATCGTTTATAAGACTTTCATACACTTATCCAAAGAGTAAAAAGCAAAGAAAACTCATGAATCAGTTGAACTTCTAAACAAGCATCATAACCTTCAAACATTATCAAAATCAATCATAAGAAACTTCAATTTAGATCACAAAGTCATATAACATTCTTTTGATCTTAAGGATTTTCAAAGAAAAGGTCTAGAATGTGGAAGGGAAGGAAACTTTTAGGGAATGTGGTGCATGAATCCGGGAAAGTGGACAACTATTCCTTCTTCTTCTTTTTGCGGTTTCCGCAACACTTTCAACTTTGAGCTTCGCTCTCTTCTTTTCATTTTTTCGACTTTACTTTTGGAGTTATGGATAGAGCTGCACAAAAACCGAAGTCTAGGAGATTGGCGTTTCTCAATTTTTAAGAGATGCCTAAAACCCTTAGCGCACATGCCATAATCCGCTAGGAATATCGCTCAATCCGACTTTGGCAAGACACAAACACCCGGCTATGTGAATGGTGCCGAGTTACTCATCGTCATGATTGACTTCCCCAAACCTATAATTTCTTTCTATTCTTTTGATTGCAAATAATTGCTCTCATGGCCCTCCCACATCAAACATGCCTTTTTCATTCACTTCTCCAAATTCCCGGATAGGTAAAGGAGGCTAATATTTCAATGAGGAGCTAGATGATCAAAGAAAGAAGAAAGAAAATATCGAATTGCCTTAATCATTTCAACAAGAAGCATAAGAACTCATAGTGTGATTTCAACTTCAATTTCTCAACATGATTTAGACAATATTCATCACATTATGAAACTTGCAAAAGAGGTAGCGGAGATGACGGAATCTCCCTTATTCCGTCTTTTTATAGTGTAGGGCAAAAATGTCGGCCCGGCCCAATCTTCAAAAGATCGTGGCTTCAAAGTGTGGCGAAAAAGATCGCCAAGATCACGGTCGTGGAAGGTTCCACGACCGTAATTTAGGGCGTGGAAAGTGTCACGGTTTGCATCATGTGTTCCACGACCGTAATAGTTACTGGAATGCATCACGCCTATCTTCACAAGGTTCCACGGCCGTGGAACTGAACGTGGTTTGAATTCCGGCCGTATTTAAGAACGTGGTTTAGGGCAAGAACGTGATTCTTCCCTAGCCTCGTGCATTCCTCAAGTTGAACTCCAATTTGCTCCTAAGAATGTCCTCAATCTATGGACATACTCAATCAACTCTTCTTTGCTCGATTCCGCTCGGAAATAGCTCCAAATCACCTATAATCAACATAGAACTAGTGTAGACATCCATATCGACAATATAGGCAATACTAGCTCACATATGCAACAATGCTTAATCAAAGACTATCAATATGAATCAAATACGTTTAGAAAACGTGCCTAAAATATCACAATATTTCATGCTAACAAATAACCCCATACTTGCAACTTGCTTGTCCCTAAGCAAGGTCTCTCAAAAAGCTTTTAGAATAAGAGTTAGGATGAAATACGTGTACCTTCTTTTGGATGAATGTGCCTTCTAAAGAATAGATCAATCTCAAACCTTGCTTCAATCGTTTATAAGACTTTCATACACTTATCCAAAGAGTAAAAAGCAAAGAAAACTCATGAATCAGTTAAACTTCTAAACAAGCATCATAACCTTCAAACATTATTAAAATCAATCATAAGAAACTTCAATTTAGATCACAAAGTCATATAACATTCTTTTGATCTTAAGGACTTTCAAAGAAAAGGTCTAGAATGTGGAAGGGAAGGAAACTTTTAGGGAATGTGGTGCATGAATCCGGGAAAGTGGACAACTATTCCTTCTTCTTCTTTTGCGGTTTCCGCAACACTTTCAACTTAGAGCTTCGCTCTCTTCTTTTCATTTTTCGACTTTACTTTTGGAGTTATGGATAGAGGTGCACAAAAACCGAAGCCTAGGAGATTGGCGTTTTTCAATTTTTAAGAGATGCCTCAAACCTTTGGCGCACATACCATAATCCGCTAGGAATATCGCTCAATCCGACTTTGGCAAGACACAAACACCCGGCTATGTGAATGGTGCCGAGTTACTCATCGTCATGATTGACTTCCCCAAACCTATAATTTCTTTCTATTCTTTTGATTGCAAATAATTGCTTTCATGGCCCTCCCACATCAAATATGCCTTTTTCATTCACTTCTCCAAGTTCCCGGATAGGTAAAGGAGGTTAATATTTCAATGAGGAGCTAAAATGATCAAAGAAAGAAGAAAGAAAATATCGAATTGCCTTAATCATCTCAACAAGAAACATAAGAACTTGTAGTGTGATTTCAACTTCAATTTCTCAACATGATTTAGGTAATATTCTTCACATTATAAAACTTACAAAAGAGGTATAATTCATTCATTCAAATTCTTTTCAATTCACTATTCTTTTAAGCATGCAATTGTCATTAAACTCAATTCACAAGTAGTGATTATCATGGAAATCATCTCAATTCATTAGAAGCACAAAATTTTCAAAATTTTTCAATTTTTATAGGTTTTTTCAAGTTATTTTTCATGCAATGCAATAATGAAACGTGAAACATATAATGAACATGCAATGATAGTCTCGAATGAAAGCAAACATAGTGAGTAGAGTTATTACAAACTTTTAGTACATCCCACCCCATACTTAGGACGAACATTGTCCCTAATGTTCAAAATAAAGAAAGAAAAGAAAGAAAAGAAAAAGAAACTCACAAAGTGGCGGTGGAATGTTTAAAGCGAACGGTCATGCATCAAATCACTGCGGCGCTGGCGGAGGCGGGAATGGAGAGAAGCTGGAGTCATAAAACCGCCCAAACTGCTGGCGGTAGACATCCCTCATCATGTGGTCGAGGTCGTCTAGGCGTCCGTCTCTAGCATCGGCTTGGATCTCCAATGCTCCAACTCTCTCTGAAAGGCCAGTAGCCCAATCCGGCATCTGCTCGTACCATCCCGGGGCCTGACTGTACCATGTTGGGGCGTCGGATGGTGCTGGTGCTGGTGGTGGTGCTGTTGGCTGCTCTGTGGACCAAGGAGGGGGAACGTCATACCATGTGGGAGGTGTGGTCATCCACGTAGGCCTCTCACTCACGCTAGCGCGGCGAGAAGACGAGCCTGAGGCTCTAGCTAGACGTGGAGAACGTCGACGTACATCGGGGGCCGCCTCCGGCTGATCCTGAAACGTGCCAAACTCCTGCTCGGATCCTCCTCCACTCTCAAACTGATCTCCCATATCCTCCTCCTCAACAACCGGTGGTGGGACATAAGGGGGAGCTACTATCCTGTTCGCATGCATAGCAGCGAACGTCTCCTTCCAATTATGGCGTCCCGCCATAATGGAGTACTCCGGAAGCCACTCTATACCCCTGCCTGTCTTGCTCTCCCAAGGCATGCCCGCATAAGGCGGACCTCTATGTGTGGGGAAGATGAGACCCCTAACCATGAAAGCATATAGCCCTAAAGGTACGGCCGATATGCTGGTGCAAGCAGAAAATCAACACCTAAGCTCCTAGCAATGTGGGTAACTATCCCACCATATCCTATGTTGCCCTTCTTCTTGTTCTTGAGCTTGCTCATCGTAGCAGCCAAGAGAGTGGCACAATCAGCCCGGCGCCCGTACAACATGGAGTATAGCAAAAACATCTCATCCGTCTTGATCTTTTGGGGCGTCTCCGTCCTAGGAAATAGACACTCCGAAAGAACACGGTGAGCAATCTTCAAGGCTAGGTGGTACATCAACCTAGCCTTGGTATCAGCGGGTTGCCAACGGTCCTCGTCGGCGTAAATCATCGCAACCTCCTCCCAAAAGTCCTTGGCGTAAACACCACTAGGAAATCGACCGTTAAAGGTCTCATGAAACCCGAAAAATGTCCCAAACTCGCGGATGCTAAAATGATAGTCTCTTTCCATAAGACGGAAAGAGACGGTCCTGTCTACGTGGCTGTGCTCAAATGACGTCACAACCTCCCGTGTAATCTCCTCATAGGCGTCTTCTCGGATAGCCGAGAAGACAACTAGTCCGGCTCTATCCAAGAGCCAAGTAAGGTCATCAACAATGTTGAGAGGAGCTAGATCCTCCAACAACAAGTATCTAGGGCCAATCACTGGCCTCTCCTTGATCCTGTCGAGTGCATCGAGATGATCCTCATGTATGGTCGGGACTCTAGGGTGAGTAGGTGAAGATGGAGGTGAAGGTGAGGATGGAGGTGAAGGGGAAGAGGGTGGTGGTGCCCTAGAGGATGAGGAGGAGGAGGGATTACCCTTCCTTTTCTTATTCTGATCATTTTTCTTTTCCTTAATCCTCCCCGAAACTCTTCTCACAAAATCCATTCTGCTCAAAATTACGGTCTGTTCTTCAGAAACCACGGCCGTAATTCCCCCAGAGACCGTGATTCGTCTCAGAAAATCACAAATCTCAGCAAATCAGCAATCAATCTCCACAACAGGCAGTCCTAGTCTAATTTCTTCCAATCTCAATCAGTTCTTCCAATCTCAATCAGTTCTTCCTAAAAATCTCTAATTTCTTCCAATCTCAATCAGTTCTTCCTAAAAATCTTCCAATCTCAATCAGCAATCAATCTCCACGCACAATTCGGATTGAAAAATCCGAATTGTGCGTTCGTTGGTGAATTTCCGCTCGATTCGTCGCTTGGATCTTGTTTGTGGTTGAATTTGCTTCAGTTTAGGAAGAAGAATCGTTAAAAACGATTAAGAAACGAGGATTTGAGAGAGGGTCGTGGATTTTCGGCAATTAGGTCGTGGAAAGAGGGGTTTGGGGTGGTTTTTGTGAAGAATGTGGCTTATATAGTGGCCGGCAAAATTTTAGAAAATCACGGTCTGTCGAGGTGTTCCACGGCCGTGGAAATGTACGGAACCGTGGTTTTGGTGATTTTTCAAAGGCTTTTGGAAATTACGGGCACTGTAGCTATGACGACCGTAATTTAGACCGTGGAACCCTGTGTAAAGCTCCAAAGTCCAGATTTCGTTGCTTTTCTTCAACATTATCTTCCCTTTTTCCTATTCCATCGATCCTACAACCAAAAACACGAACATACCGGAAGAAATCGAGGCAAAAACAAAGCAAAAACGTCTATTCTAAGCTAAACTATGTATCGAAAACAAAAACGAAAATGCAATACCTTGGGTTGCCTCCCAAGAAGCGCTTTGTTTAAGGTCCGTAGCTAGACCATTCTCGCACTTATTCGAGTGCGGTAGGCGCGAATTCTTCAGCTTGGAGTTCCGGCGTATACTTCTTTAGTCGTTGGCCGTTCACCTTAAAACTTCCGCTCGCTTCACCCCATACTTCAACTGCACCATGGGGGAAAATACGCTTAATTAGAAAAGGTCCGGTCCAACGGGATTTAAGCTTACCTGGAAAGAGGCGAAGTCTTGAATTGAAGAGGAGAACTTGATCTCCTTCTTTGAAATCCTTTGGAATGATATGCTTATCATGCCAACGCTTTGCTCTCTCTTTGTAGATCTTAGCGTTTTCATAAGCGTTCAAGCAAAGTTCATCCAGCTCATTAAGGTCTAGGAGACGCTTCTCTCCCGCTTCTTTCATGCCGAAATTCAGCCACTTGATAGCCCAAAACGCTTTATGCTCCAACTCCACCGGCAAGTGACAAGACTTCCCATACACAAGGTTGTATGGTGTGGTTCCTATGGGAGTCTTGTACGCAGTCCGGTACGCCCATAATGCATCGTCAAGTTTCAAGGACCAATCCTTCCTAGTCCTTGAAACCGTCTTCTCTAGAATTCCTTTGATCTCCCTATTTGAGATCTCAACTTGTCCACTAGTTTGTGGATGATAAGGGGTAGCGATCTTGTGAGTAACCCCATACTTAGCTAGAAGAGCTTCAAAGCGACGGGCTATGAAGTGAGAACCTCCATCACTAATGATAGTCCTTGGTGTCCCAAATCGCGGGAAAATGGTCTTGTTGAAGAACTTAACCACCACCATGGCATCATTTGTGGGAGAGGCTATTGCTTCTACCCATCTAGAAACGTAATCCACTGCCAATAGTATGTATTGGTTTCCACAAGAAGATGAGAATGGTCCCATGAAATCAACTCCCAAAACATCGAAAATCTCCACCTCTTGGATGTTGTTGAGGGGCATCTCATTCCTTCTAGAAATATTGCCTGTTCTTTGACAAGCATCGCAGCAAGAAACAAAGGATTGCACATCTCTAAATAAAGTAGGCCAAAAGAATCCAGATTGCAATACCTTTGCGCTAGTCTTGTTCGAACTAGCGTGTCCTCCACAAGGTAGTGAATGACAATGGCGGATGACACTTTGCATCTCATCTTCCGGCACACATCGTCGAATGATGCCATCCGGATCTCTCTTAAAGAGGAGAGGCTCGTTCCAATAATATTCCCGGACGTCCTTAAAGAACTTCTTCCTTTGTGCGTAGGATAGTCCGGGTGGTATCTCCTGACAAACCAAATAGTTAACAAAATCAGCAAACCATGGTTCGTTACCTTTGGAGATTACGTTGATGCACTCCTCTATGATGTGTAGGTGTTCGTCCGGAAAGGAGTCATCAATGGGCAAATGGCCGTCCTCTAGATGTGTTAGGCGACTCAAATGATCCGCAACAGAATTTTCTGAACCTTTCTTGTCGCGGATCTCAAGATCGAATTCTTGTAGGAGAAGAATCCATCTAATTAGCCTTGGTTTCGCGTCTTTCTTCGCAAGGAGGTACCGGATCGCAGCATGATCCGTGTAGACAATCACCTTTGCACCTACAAGATAAGAGCGAAACTTGTCAATAGCATAGACAATGGCTAAAAACTCTTTCTCGGTAGTGGCGTAGTTGAGCTGTGCTTCATCTAGCGTCTTGCTAGCATAGTATATGGCATGGGTTCGCCCTTCCTTTCGTTGTCCAAGAACAGCTCCAATTGCTACGTCACTAGCATCGCACATAACCTCAAAGGGAAGAGTCCAATCCGGAGGTTGGATAATGGGTGCTGAAATTAGAGCTTGCCGAATTGTGTTAAACGCATCCAAGCATTCCTGTGAAAACTCAAAAACTGCATCCTTCATCAATAGATTAGTGAGCGGTTTTGATATCTTAGAAAAGTCCTTAATGAAACGTCTATAGAATCCAGCATGTCCTAGGAAACTTCTTATCCCTTTCACCGAAGTTGGGGGAGGAAGTTTCTCTATGGTCTCTATTTTAGCTTTATCCACCTCTATCCCTCTACTCGAGACTAAGTGACCTAATACGATTCCTTCTCTAACCATAAATCGACACTTTTCCCAATTAAGAACTAGGTTAGTGTCTTCACACCTTTGCAAAACAAGAGAAAGGTTAGAAAGGCAATCGTTAAAAGAGGAACCGTATACGGAGAAGTCGTCCATGAAGACTTCCATGATTTCCTCTATGTATTCGGAGAAGATGGCCATCATGCACCGTTGAAAGGTGGCTGGGCCGTTGCAAAGCCCGAACGGCATTCTCCTATAGGCGAACGTACCCCATGGGCACGTAAATGTGGTCTTCTCTTGATCATCCGGATGTATCGGGATCTGAAAGAAACCACTATAACCGTCAAGGTAGCAAAAAATGTGAATGTTGTGCTAACCTTTCAAGCATTTGATCAATGAACGGCAACGGGAAGTGATCCTTCCGCGTAGCATTGTTGAGCTTGCGGTAGTCTATGCACATCCGCCATCCTGTTACGGTCCGGGTAGGAATGAGCTCGTTGTTTTTGTTGGTGATGACCGTCATTCCTCCCTTCTTCGGAACTACTTGAACTGGACTCACCCACTTACTATCGGAGATAGGGTAGATGATACCTGCATCAAGAAGCTTAAGAATTTCCTTCTTGACAACCTCCTTCATGGTCGGATTTAACCGCCTTTGAGGTTGTCTTGAAGTTCTAAAGTCCTCCTCCATTAGTATCTTATGCATGCATAGGGAGGGTTTAATTCCTACTAAGTCCTCTATAGTATAGCCTAAAGCTTTCCTATGTTTCTTAAGGACAGTCATAAGTTGATCATGTTCATCTATGCTAAGATCGGAACTAACAATAACCGGAAAGGTAGAATTAGATCCAAGAAAAGCGTACCTTAGATGAGTAGGAAGCGGTTTTAGTTCCATCACTTTCGGAGCTTCCAATGATCCTTGAGGAGCATCCGATGTTTCCTTAGAAGTTTCTAAGGGTGTTGAGTATGTTGGAGAAGAATCAGAAAAAGTTGAAGAAGTGTCCCGATCACTTTCTTCCACGGCCAAAATTACGGGCTCCCCATATGTTCCACGGCCGTGGTTTAGAGCGTGGAAGGGAAATACGGTTGTCACATCTTCTCCACGACCGTATAATCCCCTGGAATGGAGGACGGTTTTGGTTGTGAAATCCACGGTCGTGGAATACAGGGTATGACCGTGGATTCTAACGTTCTCAGCCTCATCGTGGAGTTTCTCAAACTCCACTTCATGTACCTCTTCTTGTGCTTCTAAGGCTTCAATTGCCTCATTGCACTCTTCTTCTTCCCCTACACCTGTTAGACTCATAGTAATGACTTTTTGTAAAGGATCGTTAAAGAGAATCGCACTTACCTCCTCCCTAGATAAACCCTCTTCATCTTGGATATCGTAAATATCCTCATCAAAGATTGGTTCCTTCACTAGAGTGGAAAGAACGAACTCTACTTTCTCTTCTCCAATATCGAAAGTGAGTCTACCATTCTTGCAATCGACCATGCAGCCGGAAGTTGCAAGAAACGGTCTTCCGAGTATGATCGGGACCGGACTATCTGCAGGAATGTCAAGCACGACAAAATCAATGGGAACAAAGAATTTACCTAGCTTGACCGGGACGTCTTCTACAATACCGACGGGGCGAGTGATGGATCGATCCGCCATGTATAACGTCATCTTCACCGGTTTAGGGTCGCCTAAACCGATCTTCCTGCACAATGCAAGTGGTATGATGCTCACACTTGCTCCTAAGTCACATAAAGCGTCATATGTGACATCTCCCACTCCAATGGGAATGCAAAATGACCCCGGATCCTTCAACTTTGGGGGCATTTTCTCCTTCATGGTCTTGATGAGATCCGAAGAATCCGAACTCATCTTGACCTCACCGAAATCTTCTAGCTTCCTCTTGTTAGAGAGAAGCTCCTTCAAGAACTTGCCATAAGCTGGCATACCTACAATAGCATCAATGAAGGGTATATTAATATGCAGCTTACTCATGAGTTCTATGAACTTACCGAATTGTTTATCTAGGCGTGCTCGCGCTCTAGATTGAGTGAATAGTAGGGGAGGTTTGTAAACTGGAGGAGGAACATAGACATCTTCCTTCTCCTTCCCCTTCTCTTTGTCCTTCTCTACGGGGACTTCAACGAATGTAGGCTGCGGATCGGTGGTAGTCACTCCGCTCCTAGTTGTTATCGCCATCACCCTTCCCTTAGGGTTGTCCTCCGTCTTTCCTGGAAGCTTCCCTTGATTCCTAGGAACTTCCTCCGCATGGTTGAACATTTGGTTTTCTAAAACCTTTTGAGCTTTATCAACCTTAGAAACTTGATCATCAACCTTGATGAGGCGGTTCTCCAACCCTTGAAGCTTTCCCAAGATCGTCTCCAACATGGGATCGGGCTTCTCCTTTCCCGAAGTGTTTCCTCCATTTGATGTTTGCCCCTGGCTTCTCAAAGGAGTAGAGGAAGAGGAAGGTGGAGTTAGTGAATTAGAATTGGAAGGATAAGGGTTACCAGAATTTTGTTGATTGGAGCGCCAATTGTTGTTACTTGAACCCCTATTGTTGTTCCAATTGTTGTTCCGGCCGTTATTATTGTTGTTGTTGCCATTCCAATTATTGCTCCGGTTATTATTCCGGTTGTTCTTGTTGTTGCGGTTTGTGTTATCACCGCCATTGTTGTTGCCCACATAACCAACATCCTTCCCTTATTGCTTTGGGAAGTTGGTCTTGATAGCCTCCTTCAACTCTTTGATTTCATTGTTGAGGGAGAAAATCTGATTTTGAGCTTCATGTGTGAGCTTTGCTCCTTGCTCCACACGATTTCCCTCCACTTTCCGGTGGGAATATTTCTCTATGACTCTTGCTTGCTTCTCAATGAAGTCCCAAGCGTCATCTTCTCTCATGTCCATGAACGTTCCACATGAGAGGGATTGGAGGTTGAATTGCGTTCCCGCATCCAGCCCTTTATAGTAAATCTCTAGCAAGGCAAGTTTGGATATGCCATGATGAGGGCAATCCAAGAGCAGATCCTGAAACCTTTCCCAAGATTGAAACAAACTTTCGTTAGGTCTCATGGAAAAAGCATTAATCTTACCTCTAAGTTCCGCCGTTTTGGAAGGCGGAAAGAATTTGGTGAGGAACTCCGCGGAAAGGTCTTCCCACGTACCTAGTTTCCCATTAGGAAGAGCTTGGTACCAAGACAACGGTTTCCCTTTCAAAGAGAAGAAGAAGGGCTTGAGCTTGTAGCTGTTGGTAGTAGCATTCTTCGGTCTCATTGTCTCCATCATACACTCAAAGTTTTGCAAGTGTTGGTGTGGAGATTCGGCGCTTGTTCCGCCAAATTGGTTTTGGCGAACAAGAGTAATGACTTGAGGGTTAAAGCTAAACCCTTGTACATCTTCAGCATCAAAATTCACGCCCAAACGGCGTGGTTGTTGTGTTGGATCCATCCGCTGGCCAAGAGTTCTTGGCTCGTTATCCACACGTTCGATCCTTGCGTTCCTAGGTGGAACACGACGATCAGTAGCTCCTTAGGGACGGAAAGGATTCACATTGACCGTGGGGTCAATCTCCTCTAACGGTGGCATGGAAGAGTCACTATCATCAGCGGATGAATGACTGCTTCTTCTTCTTGATCTTGATGCTCTTTTTGAAGATTTCTTGCTTCCCTTATTCTTAAGGTCGCTTAGTTCTACCCTCATTTGGAACATCTGATCCTGTAGATTGTTAACTTGGGATTGATGGCGATCCATCTCATCCCGGCGAACGTTCTCATTCAAGCGGAGTTGAGCTTCTTTCTCCGCCAACTCCGCTTGAAGATCACGTTCGTTTTCTTCAGCCATCTTCTTTTCCTTGCGCTTTTGTCTTAAAGTTTTCTCTAGCTCTTGATCAAGAGGTAAGAGATCTTCGGTGTTCCTAGACCTGCGCATGCACTCAAAGTAATATCAAATAATCGAGAGCAAGCTCCCAAGCTTGACAACCGGCAACCGAATTCGGCCGAAACCAAATCCCCGGCAACGGCGCCAAAAACTTGTTCGCCCCTAAACGTGCGTGCAATCAAGCTTTAAATTTATAAAACTAGAATAAAAGCAAGCGAACCCGCAGTGTACGGATCGGCGTAGATTAGCAAGTATTCTAGAGTATCGAACTCAGGGATTTGGGTGGGAACGAATTCAATTGTAGATTGTCAAGCGAGTTAATATGAGAGTTCTTGCAAATATTGGGAAAACAACAATCCTAAAGATCCAAGTATCCAGCTGCGGCAATCGATTCAAGATTTACTATTGATATAAATACAGAGTTGAGATATGCAAAGGTATGCTAATGTAAGGTAATCGTACGGTGAAGTTCCAAAAACCTTATATGACTCACCTACAAGACACTCTCTATACAGGTTGTTGAGGCTTCAATATAGAAAGGTTCTAAAGGTAAGAATTAATGTCAAATACCCAAACTTATAGTCCAAGGATCAAGACTAACTTAACCGATTAAGGTTGTGACACTCATAATCGAGGTAGAGGTTGTTGAGGCTTCACTACCACCTAGAAAAGACAAGTCTAAACTAAGTTAAAGCAAATCTTTAACTTTGGATTAAAGTAAAAGCATACTCGTAAACTTAAGGGAAATTACGGTTAGTTCTTGAGGTTCCACGGCCGTGGACTCAAGAACAGGCCGTAATTTAGGGTTCGTCGGCGATTCTCTCTAACTCTCAGGGTCTAATCTGTTTACGATCGATCTATCATCATCTAAGCCACAACTATCAACCCTTCACCTTAGAATTGTTAAGGGTTTTTAGCCAATAACAGTCATGTTGATATCAATTCAAGAATTATAAGATTGAAAGATGAAAACTTCCGAAAACTTTCAATAAACTCCAAACCAATCTCAAAGTCACAATCAAGAACGAATAATATCACTAATTTCAAAATAGAACAAATAAAACACAATCTTAGGTAAGAAGGAAGAACGGGATGTCAATCCGTCTTCTAAATCGAACCTAAACAAGAAGAGAAGTCTTCTTGCAAGAAACCTCCGAATCTTCCTTCAATCCGGGAAATATGCAAATCCCAACGATAATCTCCACCAAAGTACGAGATTTGGGCAAATCCAAGCGCGAACGTAGATCTCCAACAGGATCTCCAAAATACCTCTAAACGAGGGTCTATGCGTCGCTAAGCGGTGATGCAAAGCGAGGTGTAAGCGGGCATAAGCGATGATGACGAAATCTCTCTTCGTCCGTCTTTTTATAGTGTAGGGCAAAATGTCGGCCCGGCCCAATCTTTAAAAGATCGTGGCTTCAAAGTGTGGCGAAAAAGATCGCCAAAATCACGGTCGTGGAAGGTTCCACGACCGTAATTTAGAGCGTGGAAAGTGTCACGGTTTGAACCATGTATTCCACGACCGTAATAGTTACTGGAATGCATCACGCCTCTCTTTGCAAGGTTCCACGACCGTGGAACTAACCGTGGTTTGAAATCCGGCCGTATTTAAGAGCGTGGTTTAGGGTAAGAACGTGATTCTTCCCTAGCCTCGTGCATTCCTCAAGTTAAACTCCTTTTTGCTCCTAAGAATGTCCTTTATCCATGTACATACTCAATCAACTCTTCTTTGCTTGATTTCGTTCGGAAATAGCTCTTAAGTACCTATAATCAACATAAAGCTTGTGTAGACATCTATATCGACAATATAGGCAAACTAGCTCACTTATGCAACAATGCTCAATCAATGACTATCAATATGAATCAAATACATGTAGAAAACGTGCCTAAAATATCACAATATTTCATGCTAACAAATAACCCCATACTTGCAACTTGCTTGTCCCTAAGCAAGGTCTCTCAAAAAGCTTTTAGAATAAGAGTTAGGATGAAATATGTGTACCTTCTCAAAGCAATACTTATTTTGGATAATGTGCCTTCTAAACAATAGATCATTCTCAAACCTTGCTTCAATCGTTTATAAGACTTTCATATACTTATCCAAAGAGTAAAGAGCAAAGAAAACTCATGAATCAATTTAACTTCTAAACAAGCATCATAACCTTCAAACATTATCAAAATCAATCTTAAGAAACTTCAATTTAGACCACGAAGTCGTATAACATTCTTTTGATCTTAAGGACTTTCAAAGAAAAGGTCTAGAATGTGGAAGTTTCTCCTGAAGCTTAAGGAAGTACTGCAAGTTTCAAGCATTCCTCCAATCGAACCGGAAGTTTCTCCTGAAGCTTTTGAGAAAGAGGAAGATGTGGAAGATCTCGACCCAACTGTTGAGACATCGGCCGAGGTGAAAGTGAGATCGGCCGAGATGGAAGAGAGATCGGCCGAGATGGAAGAAGAATCTGTAGAACTGAAAGTGGAAGATGCAGAGAACTTTGGCCAAACTACTGAGACTTTGGCCAAGGTGGAAGAAAGATCAGCTGAGTTGGGAGAAATTTCATGTGTGGATTATCAACCTTACATGAAACTTTTCCCAAGCTTTGGAGAACTTTATAAGGTGCCTTCTCTTACTCCCTTTGAAATTCCTACTAAAGTTCTAGATTTCTTCAGGGATGCGCCGAAGAGTTGGAGATATCTTCCGAAAGAACCTCCTAAGATCAAGATGAAACCTCCCGTTAAATTGTTGGAAGAAGATGCTCCTTGGATTATAAGGAGTAAAGTTAACAAGCGCTTCACCGCTAAGGCAACGAAGTGTTATTTGTTCAAGTATGGGGTCATTCACATGACAAAGACCTTGTACTATCCCCAAACTGGAGATGGGGAAGCTACTAGGATTCTCGAGAAGCTGTTTTCTCGATCCAGGAAAGGATGGGACGCAAGGCTAGATTATGTCCCATTGAAGTGCAGGAAAGCTAGAACGATTCCGGTGAGAATCAAACCGTACAAGCTTCTACGTGGGATATCTTACCATTTGCCGGTGAAATTAGGAACCGGAACCAAATTGGAAGAGTTTTATGATGGATGTGATGAGCACTCCAAGGTTTTTGAGGTGCATTGAGTAATTCTATGGGGAACGGTCGAACTAGCGACCTTAAACCAAGCGCTTCTTGGGAGGCAACCCAAGGTATTGCTTTCTTTCCCCTTTTTAGCTTATTTTTAGATAGTTTGCTTTGCTTTGCTTTTGGCGTCCTCTAGACAGGAACCATGTACTCTCTAAGGAAGGATTACATCTCAGGAGCTACACTGGAATGACAGAAGTTTGAGAAATTAAGAGGACGGTGCTTTACTGAGGCACATCTCGGGTGCAGTCACAGGACCTCGACCGAGATGTTCTTTGCCAACCGAGTCGGTATTATCTGAGAGATGTTTCTTATTTCTTTATGCAGTTCAGCTTATGTCCGGTGAGTATCCTATTTTCTAGACTTATTTTGATCCATTGGGACAATGTGTCCCAAGTATGGGGTTTGTGGATAATTTGTATGACTCTTTCGGATATTATTTTATTATGCTCTACGTGTTTTTCTGAAACTACATGCATGCATACAGGTTTTTGATTAAGAAAAACGTCCAAAACTGGTTAAGAAATAAATTTTATGACCTCTACCGAAGTGATTCTGACCAATCGAGGTACAGCACCTCGGTTGACTTAGAAGACCGAGGTGCAGTTTTCGAAACGATTTTTGTGCTTCTTATCTGGATATGACCTCAGTGATGATTTTGTTTGCTGGCTGGTTTTGAAATCTTTATATGTTTGAAAGGTTTTATAATATGTTTAAGTTGCTAAATGCTTTGTTTGAAATTTTGGCATGTTTAATACTTTGTTTTTATCCAAATTATGTTGAATTTGAAGGTTGACACTACATAATGAGTTCTATCACTTTCTTCCTTGAAAGACCAAGGCAATTCATTCTCTTCTCTTCTTCTTCTTGATCATGCTTAGCCCCTCATGTTCATATTTGCCTTCCTTTACCTATCCGGGAATTTGGAAGCAAGCAAGTGAAAAGCAAGTGAAAGAAAAATTGAGATTGTTGGCTGAAAGTTAGAAAGAAACAAATAGGTTTGGGGAAGTCGATCATGATGATGAGTAACTCGGCACCATTCACATAGCCGGGTGTTTGTGTCTTGCCAAAGTCGGATTGAGGGATATTCCTAACGGGTCATGGTATGTGCATCAAGGGTTTGAGGCATCTCGAGAAATTGAAGATTGCTGATTTCCTAGGCTTCGGTTATTGTGCACCTCTGTCCATGCATCCCAATAAGTAAAGTAAAAAAGTAAATAAGCAAAGCTTATTGGTGGAAGATGGTGAAGTTCGAAGGAAGTGAAGTAAAGATCCTTTTCCCGGATTTTAGTACCACATTCCCTATATACATCCCACCCTCACACGTTTCTTGACCTTCTCTTGAAAAGACCTTGAGACCTCGAGCTTGTTGATTGACTTAGTGGTTTAAACTAGATTATACATGATTCATTTCGATAATTATGATTTATTATGCATTCTATGATTTTATGCAAAGATGAACAACTTTCTTATATTTATAAAATGTTTTGAGCATATTTTGATTTTAAATTCCAAGAAGCATTCTCTTAGAGTGATCTATGATTGTAGCACACCATTAAAATGTTTTGAAAGACTTTTTCATTGATCTTTATGACTTATAATCCATTCTATCTTGTATCTAAGATTTGGAACTTGCTTGGGGACAAGCAAGGGCTAAGTATGGGGTATTTTGATAGCATGAATTATTGTCTATATTTTGGGAGTTGTTTAGACGTTTTATCTTCAATAATCTAAATGTTTGGATGTATATTATGTGATTATATTGTCGTTTCATCTACCTTTGCGGGAATCGAGGCCTACACCAAGTTTCGTTGTAATCGTAGGTAAAATGGCACGTTTTGTATCAAAAAGGAGCTAAAGGAGCTAAGGAGTCATTGGAGCTACATTCAGGAGCTTAAGGAAGAATCCAGGAAGCATGAAATTGGATTGAAGATTTACTTTGGACCAGATTTAAGAGATTTCACATTCAGTTTAGAGTCACCTCGGTCAGCTACAGTATCATCTCGACCGAGGTGATCTAGAGGAGCGTCCTGACCGAGGCGAACACCTTGGACACGGCGAGATATATTTTATTCTTGGCTGAGATCTTTTATTTTTGGAAGGAGGGATCTTATATTTTTAGGCTGGATTTCTGGAAGGAAGATCATATATTTTGAGGATTTATTTATGAGAGATAGATATATTTTATTAGGAAAATATCTTTTCAAGATATCTTATCTTTGGAGGGTAGTTTTCCTATATAAAGGGTTGGATTTTCCACAAATCCAACACCCGCTACGGCCGGCGCATCACCGGAAAATACATGCTTAGAGCATCCAACAGTTAGGAAGGACTTTTGGAAGGTTGAAGGAAGGAAGTTGATAGCTTTTATAGCTTTTGTGAAGGGTTTTGTAAGACTTTTTTAGATTCCCTTCTTTGTTGATTGTCTTGTTGGATTTTGATCCAAAAAACGCTTGTTTGTTTGATAATTGATTCAGTTATTAAAGCCTTTTTCTTAAGGTTTTTGTGTTCAATTATTCACTTTCTTCCCATATATTTGATTATTGCTTTCATGATGATGAGTGACTAATTCCTTTGTGTGATTCTAGGGTGATTGGCTGAAGGTTGTGGGAAAGACAATGATAAAAAAATATTAATCCCAATAGGACCTTGAAAGCTCGAGTCTTTATCCTTAACCCTAGAGTATCTCGTTCAGTCGATGAACATCTCGGCCGGGGTGGAATTCGTTTGACCGAGGTGACTTTTCTGATCCGAAACTGAGAGTTAAGTGTTAGAGTTTGCCAAATCCTATTCTTATTACACCTTTCCTGGTTCAATGCGAGCCTAGGATGAGATTTACCCGGTAATTCCTTTGTTTGTTTACCAAAGATCATAAGTGTAGGTAATAAAGGTTTATCCTTTATTGGGGTTTGAGTGTGCTTTCATTCCATCTTTGTGAGTTAGCCTGAGACTTACCTGGTAAAGGTTGATTCTATTCCCTTAGATGGTGTGTTGATTTGAGGATATAGTTCTTTTCCTTAATTCCTTGAGACTTTCCCGGTTATAGGAGTTATGGTTTGGGATTAGTGAGTAGTGAGACTTACCCGGTGATCTATTCCACTTTAGTAACACCTTCCCTATGCAAAAATCTCAGCTTTGTCCGCTTTATCTTTAGATCTTGAGTTGGAACCACAACTAGATGCTTTAATCCCTAGAATTGCATATTTCCATTAATTGACTTTTTATCATCTTTGATTGTTTTAATCACCTTTTTAGTTAGTAGTTGCATTGACAACCTATACTTGCTTTGTTTCACCTAAGTCCCTGAGATCGACACCCCAGAATTTCTTACTTTTACTACGATTGACCCGTACATTGCGGGTTCGCATCCTTGTTTTAGGCATACATCTAGGGTTATAAATTTAAAGCTTGCACACACCATTTGGAGCGAACACCCAATCATGTCCCGGTAGAAAACTCCGTATAGGAGAAAGATCCGGGGTCTAATACCGTAGCTACTAGCCTTGAGCCTAATATTGTGGATACCTATGTGCCCTTCCTTGAACCCAGAGTCAAAAAGCCCTTGTTGTGATGGGACTCTACCTTGTCGACAAAAGATGGTCCTATGGCCTGGTCTACCGCATGTGAAGCATGTCACCTACGAATTTCTATAGCTCAGTCAAATATGATCATACCCAACACAATTGTAACAATGTCGCCCTTTACCTGAAGTTTGCACTATAGGAACATAGCTCAGTTATCCCTGTGTCTGACCTCGTTCATAGCCGGAACCTCTTAGACAAGTACCAACATGCCCAACCTTATGTCTCTTCCTTGGCCCACGTGTACTTGATGTCGGTATCCTTGGATCCTCCTGAGCCTTGATGGTCTCATTCAGCTCCTCCGACACCTCAACAAATCTCGTAAGCACTAGAGGGTCTGGAATGCATGCTCCTTTCCTAGCCACATCAACCACCTGCTGGATGTATTTTCTAAACTCTGTTGCTCCCATTGAGACACAACCCAAGTTAGTTGCGTAAGCTCTTTGTGATCCTACTAGGGTAGCCGTCTCGTTTCCATCTGTGGGTGTCCCACTTCCCACAATCTCCTCAGTCATATTCTTTGTCCGTCCCACTACTGGCGGCTCACCTTTGGGAATTCGATCCCGACGTCTCGCAAGTGGAGGTCTACCTCCCCGACCTAGTCCTTGGACTGTCGGAGTCCAATCACCTCTACCCTTCCCAACAAGAGAGCAAGGTGAATGACCTAGACCTCGACCCATAGTGGGTGTTGTTCTAATACGTGTCCTTTGTATGAGTATAATAACTATGTATAAGATAACGCTAACTAAGTCATGCAATAAATACAAGTCCACACATTATCACATATCTAAAAGTTCAACATAACAATTAAGGCTACCGAGATCCGTGAAAGTAGTGATGGTCCACACATTATCACATATCTAAAAGTTCAACATAACAATTAAGGCTACCGAGATCCGTGAAAGTAGTGATGGTCCTTGTACATTCTATCCCAAACCGACTATGCACATGTTTAAAATAAAATTTGCTTTTTTAAAACTCAGACCCCTTTCGGGTTCTAATTATTTATCTATTCAGCCTTTTCGAAGATTGCGAGTGACATTGTTGTCAACCTAGAGCTCTGATACCATGTTGTAACACTCCAAATTCTAGAAACCCGGAATCCTACGGGTTAGGACCTCACAATGGGTCCTGACCCTAGTCTGACAACAAGTTCACCGGATCTTACAACAAAGCACAAATAAATGTCAAACCAAAATATATAAAATATTAAAAGTCGTAAATCCAAAACAAAGGTAACACTCTAAACCGAGTACTATCACTACAAGTCCCCAACTTCTAGTCTCAATTATCTTCACAAGATCATATAAACAACATGCTAGAAGGTTTTTATTTCTAGTCTCAAATGATCTTCACAAGATCATATAAACAACATACTAAAAGGTTCCTACTTCTAGTCTCAAAGATCCACAAAACCACTTAACGCTCCATAATTCGAATTAACTCTCAATAACCATTAAATGACATTCCAACTAGTTATGCTAGGTCCCAACCTAACTTGATATTACTCTAAAACCAACTAAGACAAAAGGAAGGAATTGACGTACCAAAGGTTGGTACTCACTTAGGGTAAGACGCAACAGCGGAAGAGGAAAGACACGACCGCAGTGACAAGGCCCAAGATGCCGCGACCGCGGTGGTCAATGGCGCGGGTGCGGTGACACTAATGAAGACGCGACCGCGGTAGGATGCAGGCGCGGTCGTGGAAGAACTCCAAAAGCGAACGCACAAGTCGTTCTTCGATGTGAAACGATCCTCAGGTGCCCTTTGGCTGGCTTTGCTCGACACCGTCGTCCCTTATAAGTCCAAAGGTGCTACTCTCTAGATTCGTCCATCAATGCAAGTCAAAAAGGGAGAGCAACCATGACTACTTCAATCCAAGGTACCAAGCAAAATGAAGAAGAAAGACAAGAAGGAAGAGATGGTTAGCTTACTCTTCTTCTACAAGATGCACCATGAACTCCTCTTGCCTGGTACTGCGTGCACATGCACATAAGAGAAGGAGAATATGTTGTTGGAGAGATTGAAGGGAAAACGGAGATGAAAGTATGAAAGAAGAGAGTAACGGTGAAGAAAAGAGTAGAAATAAAAGTGTGGTAGTGTTACGGTTAGGCCTAGGAAAGCTTGCACACGGAACACAAGATCCGTTTCCACCCAAAAAGGAAAAAAAGACGCGACGGTTACAAAAGAACGGCCACAATCGTTTATTTTAATGCGACTACGGCGACGCAAACGCGGGCCAAACCCGCGGGTAGGAAATGAGTTTGAATTTTACCTACTCCGGTCTGTTATGTGCGAATGGATTCGATGATGGAAATGAGTTTGCGGAAGATTGAGAGATTATTGCAAAGTGTATGATTGATTCGATCTAGATAGATTGAACAATCCGTGAAGTGGAGTGAACAAGTGATTCTTAAAGAATCCTCAATTTAGAGACTTGGATCAAAGATCCAAAAGAAGAAATTTGTAAGAGAGGAAGAGGTGATGCCCAATAACCAAAGATGAGGAAATGCTTCTCAAATGTACTTGATTAATATTGAACATGGTTTTAGAATGAGGTCAATCATCCTTTATATAGTAGAGGAAGGTGGCAAAAAAAAAATCCTTAAGACACGATTGAGAAGATGCTAGCCTTAAATAAGATTTGGTTGGAATATTCTATGAGTTATTCCAATAGAAGTCTTCTTCTTAAATGGAAAAATCCACAAGAATACCTATTTAATTACTTAAATATCTAATATATAAATTGATAAAAGATGACGGAAATAAATATGTTGGACTTTTCTTCCGTCAGTAGTCTCAATCATCCGTCGGTAACCCATGGTGTCGTAAAGTGTCGGGATGAACGGAGACTTGGTTGATAGATGCCAAGGGCGCATCAGTTCCCCCATCTTGGATGTGAAACGTTCCCGTTTCATTGTTGTTTAAGAAGGGATCAACAAATGGGGCAAGGCCGGTGGTGAGAAATGAGGGGTGTACACAATAAGAATCTGGTGGCTCAAAGTCGTAGTCCATCATGGTGGTGGAGTTGTGGAGTTCGGTTGGCGTGCCGTCAAGGTGTGAGCTTGGAGTAAGGTAGACCAAACATATTTTCCAAAACATGTCCTTCCTAAGTACCAAAATAATTTGCACTTCATAATGAGAATAGGACTCGGGTCCATATTCTTGGTCTAGGAGCTTTTGAATACAACAATGGAGCTCTTTTGTGTCTCTAGAGTGGATCGGAACGTTGCCATGTTGGGGAAAGATAGATTGGGAACAAAACTTAGATGTTGCTCCAAGCATTGAATGGTTGACAAATCGGGTCGTAGGTCACAACACCTAATAACGTGAGATTCAAAAAACAACACAAACACCTCGTGTGACACGTTATTTAAGTCATGAGAAGGTGATAAACAATATGGGACGAGTAAGAAGAAAGGAAACTTGTCCTTCATGATTGGTGTCACATTGTGTCGACGAGCTAAGAGAATACGCGGTTCACAACGACCTTGAATGATAGGCACCGGAGGTGTCAAGGATGCGGTCGTAGGAACGAAAGATCCTTGACTAGACCTCGTTGTGATGCCCTTGGGATGATGGGTGTTATTGCGGTTGTCGGATCTACAAGCAACGGCGAAATGGGGGGAACTCTGAGGAGGATCCGACTTCGCCGATATTTTCTCTGTAACACCCCAAATCCGCAGGACTCGGGATGCCACATTGGGCTAGGATCTCACAATGGATCCTGACTGTTACGCTAAAAACTGTGCACGCAATAAGCCTTAAATTTATACTCGTTATAATTATCCTAACTTCTAGCGCACCCGCAGTGTACGGGACGTGTGTAGAAAGATAAGTACTCCGAGGTCGAACACAAAGACTAAGGTAAAATTGATTCAAGTTGTGATCGAGTTTAGCAAAGATCTAAGTCTAAAGAAAAAGAGGAGATAAAGGAAGGGAAAATCTCAATTGTTTTTGTCGGTTTTTGGTGATCAATCAAAAATCACAATTCATGCAAGTAAACAATCAAACTAAACCAAAGGTCCACACAAATAAGCAAATCAAACAAGATATTGATCAAAGAAAAGAAAGACGGATTCTAGGTGTCGGAAGTTCCGGTTATGGCATAGAACTCAAGTTATCTATTCATGCTTTGGATTAATTATGATATGTTGGGATTAAGTGTTTCTAAAATTGGGATCAATCACCGGGTAGGTCTCATGGTCCAACTAGTCCACACCTAAGGTCTCATTACCGGTTAGGTCTCTAAGAACCTAAGGTTAGGAATTCTACACAAACCGGAATTGTTAATTAGGGATCTAGCCTATCCTTACCGGGTAAGTCTTGGATTGGGAAGTCCTAATCAACATTCCTAGCACATCTAATCCAATGGCGGCTTGTTAGGCTCACCATTACCTAAGGTTTTGCTATTTTAGATTCTAAGGGCAAGGATTACCGGGTAAGTCTCTCCTAACACTTAGTCACTACACTAGGACATCCTAGGGTAGGTTAAACTCAGCAAAAACTTAGGGTTTCAACAATTTTATGAATCTAAGGTAAGATCCTTCGAACCAGGAAGAATCACGGTTTGTTCTACCGAAACCACGGCCGTGGTTCTACAAGAACTACCCGTGATTTCTAACAGTAGCTACGTTCATAAACAAAAATCACACAAAGGTAAGTCTAAGTCCGTCCTATCATAGATCTAGCCATAACCATTCTTTTCTTACCCTAGAATCACATTAATTTAGCCTACAACATTCATCATGGAAATCAAAGCAATCAAACATAGAATCATAACCTCCATTGCAAGAATATGAAAGAAAAGAGATGAACAATGAACTTCAAGAACAAACGAATCCGAAAATGGAATTAGAACAACTTACAACCCTTCCAAAAGAAGGTTTCAAGGGATTACAAGCTCTAGAAATAGAATCCGAAATACAAGAAAGCTATGGTGTGTTCTTCTCTCCTCTTCAATGGAACCTTTCTTCTTCTCTTTTGCACTTTCCTTCCTAGAAAAATCCTTCTTCTTTGAGAATATATTTGTTGGAGAAAATGGATAATGGATGAGCTGCTCCCAAACTACCCCATCTGCCTCAAACAACCCATCAAGGACCACTTTTATAACAAATTGTGCATGAGCTGGCCATGAGAGACGTGGCACAGCTGTCACGAGAATCTGGCAAAAACCACGGTCATTTCCACGGCCGTGGTTCTTCAGAGAACCGTGATTTTGTGCAAAAACTTCACTTTGGATCATTAGGCTGTGGTTTGGTGCATGGCTTGTGTTGGCAAAGTTCCATGAGTCCTCCTCAGCCCTTGGCTTGCATTCCAATGAGTCCGGAAGTGTGTCATCTAAATGAACGACCCTCAAACGCATCATTTTAGCTCTAAACTTCCCGAAATACCTACAAAACGCACACAAGTCCGTGTAGACGTCTATCTCGACAAAATACGTGAATTGGGTGCAAAGCGTCTTGAACTAATGCTAGATTATGCATGAATGAGCGAGAATTCTATCTAAATGTGCACCTGAAACTATGCTATAAATCGTGTTATCAAAATACCCCATACTTAAGGTTTGCTCATCCCCGAGCAAATTCCCAACTATAGACTAAGAGATGACATGATTTATGTATGCAGAAAAATGGCAAAATCTTTTTGGTTTTGTGCTTCTACTATTGGATCACCTTCATAGTCATGATCAATGGCAATTGGATAAGCAATTATGTATCAAACAATAAGGGCATGGAAAGACAATTGTACTTAACTCAAAAGCATGCATGAGATGGGAGGACGGAGATGTCAAGAAGATCAAGAGTCTATCCAATCTAGATTACTAAGTCTTACAAACATGCAAGTAGGTCATAAGGGCTTGTGACATAAAAGGCCAAGAAACGTTGTAATTGGGAGGGGAGTTTTCTAGGTATGTGATGCTAATCCGGGAATGGAACTAACTTCACTTCCTTGTCCTCGATCAACTTCCCCCAAGTGTGTATTTTTCCCTATCTTGCTTTCTTTTCTTTTTCTTTAACTTATTTTTGAGACAATGGCATTGGTGTACAATAGCCGAAACCTCGGTGATTAGCCATCCTCGGGCTTTTTCTCTTTTTCGAGGTGCATCCACACCGGGCACACATACCAATGCTCGTTAGGGCTATTGGCTCATTTGACTTTGGCAAGGCACCAACACCCGATTATGTGAAGTGTACCGAGTTACTTGTCATTTAAACCAACGCCCCCAAACCTATTTTGGCTATACTTACACAATAATTTCAGCATTTCATTCACGACATTCTTTTCATTACATCTTCACCCCGCACTTGCTTTTTACACATTCAAACACACTAGCATGCTCCTATTCCCGGATGGGTTTAAAAGGAGGTCAAATTTATATCAATTGAGGTGCTCAAGCAATCATGATCAAGATGAGAAGTAGAGAAAGATGAAATGCCTCATTCATTCCTAGATGGTATGCAAGAACTATCATGTAATTTCGACCTTCAATACTCAATCCATTCTAGGCAATCATCATGATCTCAAGTCATTCATGGAATTCAAGAGAACTAGTTCAAGTCCACATATGCATTTATCAATTCAACACATAAGGCCATTCATAGCCAATCACAAGACAAGTTTCATCATTAGGATCATATCCAAGCCTAGAAAGCACAAAATTTTTTTAAAATTTTCTGATTTTTATGGAATTTTCGGTTTAAGTATGTACAATGCAAGACATGTGCAAATATTAACCTATCCTAGATGCTCATCATGCAAAGGATCATGTGAACCCCACCCCATACTTAGAAACACATTGTCCCTAATGTGTAAATGAAGTAGAGAGAGTGAAAGAAGGTTCTCACAATGGAAAATTTGTTTGTTATGGTATTTGGGAATTCTCAAGTGAATTGATGTTGGATGATCCTTTCAACCATGGTAGAGAGCTCTAAGCATCCTTCAAGCTTTGAAACCCGCGCTAGGCACCGCTAGCCGTCCAAGTTCTGCGTCCGCTCCACCCATGATTGGTGAGGGTTTCATCATCATCATTTCCAAGAAAGGCTTCCAATGCCACTAATATTCTAGCACACATAAAACACACACAAATCACACAAAAACAGAAAAATCCTAAGGAAAAGTGAAAAATGAAAAGGAAAAATGTTACCGATGGGTTGCCTCCCACCAAGCGCTTCTTTAAGGTCATTAGCTTGACCAAACTCGGGAGCGTTTATTCAAGGTGAAGCGGGGCAATCATGTCTACCGGAGCTCCCGGGATGTACTTCTTCAAGCGGTGCCCATTCACCTTGAAATCTCCACAATGCTCCCCTCCTATCTCAATGGCTCCATGAGGGAAGATCTTCTTTACCACATATGGCCCGGTCCATCTTGATTTGAGCTTTCCGGGAAAGAGCCTTAGTCTTGAGTTGAAGAGAAGGACAAGATCTCCTTCACTCAACTCCTTTGGGATAATCCTCTTGTCATGCCACCTTTTGGTTCTCTCCTTGTAAATCCGGGCATTCTCATAAGCTTCCAACCGGAGCTCCTCAAGGGCATTGATATCAAGCAATCTCTTCTCTCCCGCCTCCTTGAGGTCAAAATTTAGCCACTTAATGGCCCAATAAGCTCTATGCTCCATTTCCACCGGAAGATGGCAAGACTTGCCATAGACCAACTTGTAGGGAGTGGTGCCAATAGGTGTCTTGAAGGCGGTTCTATATGCCCATAGTGCGTCATTGAGCTTCATAGCCCAATCCTTCTTTGTCCTAGACACCGTCTTTTCGAGGATGGCCTTGATCTCTCGGTTGGAGATCTCCACTTGGCCACTAGTTTGGGGGTGGTAAGGTGTTGCCACCTTGTGAGTCACCCCATACTTGGCCAAAAGTGCTCCAAAATTCCTATTTGTGAAGTGCTTCCCTCCATCACTAATGATCACCCTGGGTGTTCCAAACCTAGGGAAGATCACCCGGTTGAAGAACCGCACCACCACCTTGGCATCATTTGTAGGAGAGGCGATTGCCTCTACCCATCTTGACACATAATCTACCGCCAATAGGATGTAGAGATTGCCACATGAAGAAGGGAATGGTCCCATGAAGTCTACACCCCACACATCAAAAATCTCAACTTCTTGGATGTTATTCAAGGGCATTTCATTCCTCCTTGAAATGTTTCCCGTTATTTGGCAAGCATCACATGCCGCTACAAAACCTTGCACATCTCTAAACAAGTTAGGCCAATAAAAACCGGATTGCAATACCTTGGCACACGTTTTGTGTGAGCTAGCATGGCCTCCACATGGTAAGGAGTGACAATGCCGGATCACACTCTCCACTTCATCCTCCGGTATGCACCTTCTAAGCACCCCATCCGGGCCTCTCTTGAATAGAAGTGGCTCACTCCAATAGTAATGCCTCACATCGTTGAAGAACTTCTTCCTTTGTGAATATGACAATCCGGGAGGCACTTCCTCACACACCAAGTAATTCACAATGTCGGCATACCATGGCTCACTTCCCCTAGCCACTTGGAAAAAGCACTCTTCCACCATTTTCAATTGTTCATCCCGGAATGAATCATCTATCGGGATGTTGTCTTTCCCAAGCTCCAATGGTGGGAGTCTACTAAGGTGATCCGCCACAGAGTTCTCGGATCCCTTCTTATCTCGTATCTCCAAATCAAACTCTTGAAGAAGAAGGATCCACCGAATCAACCTTGGTTTGGCATCCTTCTTTGTAAGTAGATAACAGATCGCCGCATGATCCGTATAAACTATGACCTTCGCTCCAACAAGGTATGAGCGGAACTTCTCAAATGCATACACCACCGCTAACAACTCCTTCTCGGTAGTAGCATAGTTGAGTTGGGCATCATCTAGCGTCTTGCTAGCATAGTAATTAGCATGAGTGCGCCCTTCTTTCCTTTGCCCTAAGACGGCCCCAACGGCCACATCGCTTGCATCGCACATGATCTCGAATGGTAGACTCCAATCCGGAGGTTGCATGATAGGTGCGGAGATCAAGGCGTTCTTCAACCTACAAAAAGCCTCGAGACAATCTTTGGAGAAGACAAAATCAACATCCTTCATTAGTAGGTTAGTGAGAGGCTTAGAGATTTTAGAGAAATCTTGAATGAACCTCCGGTAAAAACCGGCATGTCCTAAGAAACTCCTTACCCCCTTCACCGAGGTGGGTGGTGGCAACTTCTCTATCGTTTCAATCTTAGCCCTATCAACCTCAATGCCACGGTTAGACACCAAGTGTCCTAACACAATCCCTTCACTTACCATGAAGTGGCATTTCTCCCAATTTAAGACAAGATTTGTCTCCTCACATCTTTGCAACACTAATGACAAATTAGCCAAGCAATCATCGAAAGAAGAACCATAAACAGAGAAATCCTCCATGAACACTTCCATGATATTTTCTATGTATTCCGAAAAGATAGCCATCATACACCTTTGGAAGGTGGCGGGTGCATTACACAACCCAAATGGCATTCTCCTATATGCAAAGGTACCCCATGGACATGTAAAAGTCGTTTTCTCTTGATCATCGGGGTGGATAGGGATTTGGAAAAATCCACTATACCCATCTAAATAGCAAAAATGAGAGTGTTGAGCTAACCTTTCTAGCATTTGGTCAATGAAGGGGAGAGGGAAGTGATCTTTCCTAGAGGCCATGTTTAACTTCCTATAATCTATACACATCCTCCATCCCGTGACCGTCCTAGTTGGTATTAGTTCATTATTCTCATTAGTTACTATCGTCATCCCACCCTTCTTAGGCACTACATGAACGGGACTAACCCATTTACTATCCGAGATAGGGTAGATAATTCCCGCATCTAGCAACTTAATGATTTCCTTTTTGACCACCTCTTTCATTATAGGGTTCAATCTCCTTTGATGTTCTATAGAGGGTTTGTGGTTATCTTCCATCATTATCTTATGCATGCACAAAGATGGCTTAATGCCAACCAAATCATCAATAGAATAACCAATGGCTTTCCTATGCAATCTCAATTCATGTAGCAATTTAGCAAGTTCATCATCACTCAAGCATGCATTAACAATAACAGGATATGTAGAGTTTTCACCAAGAAATGCATACTTTAAATGAGAGGGGAGGGGTTTAAGTTCAAGTGAGGGAGGACCTTTATTGGTTGAAGACGATCCAAATAAGGTTGGATGAGATGAATCCCAAGCAAATGAAGACTCCCCTTGGCTCCTAGAGGCTTGATCATCATTAAGAGCTGATTCAGGGGAAACCACGGTTGGAATCACGGGTTGCTCAACTTCCACGGCCGTGGTTCTTGCCAGGCTTGCTTCTCGGAGTTGTCCAGAGAGTTTGACGGCCGTGGTTCTTGAATCTCGACCGTGGAACTTGCAGCTGTTCACCACCTCTTCGTGGTTCTCAAATCCAACTCTTGGCTCCTCTTCCAATGCCCTTAAGGCCTTGATCTCTTCATTGCAATCCTCCTCAATGTCTTCCTCCATCATACTCAAGGTAAGAACCTTCTCCAAGGGGTCCTTGATCAAGATCGAGCTTACAACTTCTCTAGATTCTTCTTGCTCGACTATGTTGAAGATATCTTCATCAAGGGTTGGCCCCTTCATCATTGTGGACAGCTTAAATTTGATGTTCTCCTCTCCAATGTTGAAGGAGAGAGTCCCATTCTTGCAATCCACTAAACATCCGGATGTGGCTAGGAAAGGTCTTCCTAGGATGATGGGAACCGGGTAATCCGCCGGAATGTCCAATACTACAAAGTCGATAGGCACATAGAATCCTCCCAATTGCACCGGGATGTCCTCTAGAATCCCAACCGGGTGAGTAATAGAGCGGTCCGCCATATAGAGGGTCATCTTGACCGGTTTTGGCTCTCCTAGCCCGACCTTGTTGCTAAGTGCAAGCGGTATGATGCTTACACTTGCCCCAAGATCACAAAGGGCCTCGTACTTCACGTCTCCTACTCCAATTGGAACGCAAAAGGATCCCGGATCTCTTAGCTTGGGAGGCATTTCCTCCTTCATCGTTTGGATCAACTCCGAGGATCTCTTAGTCATCCTAATCTCCCCATACTCCTCCAACTTTCTTTTGTTGGAGAGTATTTCCTTCAAGAACTTTCCGTATGCCGGCATTCCTAAGATGGCATCCATGAACGGAATGTTAATATGTAACTTGGACATTAGTTCAAGGAACTTACCAAAGTGATTGTCCAAACGAGCTCTTGCTCTTGATTGCGGGAACGGTAGTGGTGGCTTGTATGGAGGCGGTGCCACATAGGTTGGCTCTACATCCTTGCTTTTGCCTCCATCTTCTTGCTTTCTTCCCTCTTCTACCACTACTTGCTTTCCTTTAGCTTGGTCCTTGGGCAAAGGATCCTTCATACTCAACCCACTCCTCGTTGTGATAGCCAAAACTTGGCCTCTTGGGTTGTCTTCGGTTCTTCCGGGAGGCTTTCCGGGATCTCTATGTGCTTCACCCGCCTTTTGAAAGACTTGTGCCTCTAAGACCTTTTGAGCCTTAGAAATTGAGGTCACGGTGCTCTCAAGTCCACTCAACCTTCCTAGCAATTGCTCAAACATGACTTCGGTCCTATCCCTTGAAGGTTGAGGAAAACCGGGTGGAGGTTCTTGTGAAGCTCTTTGTGGTGGAGTTATGCTTGTGGAGGTGGAAGGGTTCAAGGCTCCATCCGAGTTAGAGTAAGAAAATCCGGGATGGTTGTGGTTTGGCCGGTAATTATTGAATTGCCGGTTGTTGTTGAAATTTCTTGGGCCTTGGTAATTGTTGAAGTTGCCCCTTCCCATGTAATTGACATCTTCCTCCTTGGAAGACAAATTTGCTTGTGGAAGTACTTGAGGAGTTGTTTGGCTTTTCAAGGTTGTGGTGCACAACTCTCTCAAGGATTTCAACTCGTTGTTGATGGCGTCAAGCTTGAAATTGCTCATGGTGACTTCACTCACCTCATATGCTCCCGCCTTTCTTCCTTCACTCTTCCTATGAGAGTACTTCTCGATTACTAGAGCTTGCTTCTCCACAAACTCCCAAGCATCATCTACATGCTTCTCCATAAATGTCCCACCGGAAAGTGATTGAAGCTTGAATTGACTATCTTCATCAAGTCCTTTGAAGTAGATTTCCAATAGCTCAATCTTCGGTATGCCATGGTGTGGACAATCTAGGAGAAGGTCCTTGAATCTCTCCCAAGACTTGAACAAACTTTCTCTATCCCTCATCACGAAGGCATTGATCTTTCCTCTTAACTCGGTGGTCTTGGAAGGTGGGAAGAACTTGGTCAAGAACTCGGTTGTCATCTCCTCCCAAGTACCAACTCGCCCTTGTGGAATAGATTGATACCAAGTCAAGGCTTTGTCCTTAAGAGAGAAGGAAAAAGCCCTAAGCTTATGGTTGTTGCTCTCCAATCTTGGTGGTCTAAGAGTCTCCATCAAGATCTCATAATTCATCAAGTGTTGATGAGGAGACTCTCCTTCCATCCCTCCAAATTGATTGTGCCGGATCATTTGCAGAACTTGAGGGCGGAGCTCATAGTTGTGGGTTGCGGGATCTCCTAGATTCACACCCGGTCCGTGTGCTCTTTGTGCCGGATCCATGCGCCTCCCTAGGGTTTGTGGTTCCTCAATAGCAATGGGAACGACCCTAACATTAGCCGCCGGTTGCGGTTATGGTGGAGGTGGTGGAGGTTGTCGGCGATTAAGCTCTCCTTGAACAAGGGCTTGCCTAATCTCTTCAATCTCCCTCCTAGTTTCCTCTTGCCTCTCATTGGAAAGTCTCCTTTCTTCCTCCAAGAGTTCATCTCTTAGCCTTATTTGCTCTAAGGCTTCATCCAATTCAGCTTGAAGATTTCTACCGGCCATCTCTCTCTCTTTTCGGATGTTCTTAGATCTAGATCGAAGGGTTTTCTCCGGTTCGGGATCGAATGGAGCTAAATCCTTGCCACGAGATCTTCGCATACACCTAAAGAGAAATGGATGTCCTGAAAAACAAAGACACAAACCAAAAAGCGATCAAAAGAAACAAGAAAGATCTACACTAGAAACAATCACAAAATAGACTCAATCTAGACCTAGTCCCCGGCAACGGCGCCAAAAACTTGTTACGCTAAAAAGTGTGCACGCAATAAGCCTTAAATTTATACTCGTTATAATTATCCTAACTTCTAGCGCACCCGCAGTGTACGGGACGTGTGTAGAAAGATAAGTACTCCGAGGTCGAACACAAAGACTAAGGTGAAATTGATTCAAGTTGTGATCGAGTTTAGCAAAGATCTAAGTCTAAAGAAAAAGAGGAGATAAAGGAAGGGAAAATCTCAATTGTTTTTGTCGGTTTTTGGTGATCAATCAAAGATCACAATTCATGCAAGTAAACAATCAAACTAAACCAAAGGTCCACACAAATAAGCAAATCAAACAAGATATTGATCAAAGAAAAGAAAGACGGATTCTAGGGGTCGGAAGTTCCGGTTATGGCATAGAACTCAAGTTATCTATTCATGCTTTGGATTAATTATGATATGTTGGGATTAAGTGTTTCTAAAATTGGGATCAATCACCGGGTAGGTCTCATGGTCCAACTAGTCCACACCTAAGGTCTCATTACCGGTTAGGTCTCTAAGAACCTAAGGTTAGGAATTCTACACAAACCGGAATTGTTAATTAGGGATCTAGCCTATCCTTACCGGGTAAGTCTTGGATTGGGAAGTCCTAATCAACATTCCTAGCACATCTAATCCAATGGCGGCTTGTTAGGCTCACCATTACCTAAGGTTTTGCTATTTTAGATTCTAAGGGCAAGGATTACCGGGTAAGTCTCTCCTAACACTTAGTCACTACACTAGGACATCCTAGGGTAGGTTAAACTCAGCAAAAACTTAGGGTTTCAACAATTTTATGAATCTAAGGTAAGATCCTTCGAACCAGGAAGAATCACGGTTTGTTCTACCGAAACCACGGCCGTGGTTCTACAAGAACTACCCGTGATTTCTAACAGTAGCTACGTTCATAAACAAAAATCATCCAAAGGTAAGTCTAAGTCCGTCCTATCATAGATCTAGCCATAACCATCCTTTCCTTACCCTAGAATCACATTAATTTAGCCTACAACATTCATCATGGAAATCAAAGCAATCAAACATAGAATCATAACCTCCATTGCAAGAATATGAAAGAAAAGAGATGAACAATGAACTTCAAGAACAAACGAATCCGAAAATGGAATTAGAACAACTTACAACCCTTCCAAAAGAAGGTTTCAAGGGATTACAAGCTCTAGAAATAGAATCCGAAATACAAGAAAGCTATGGTGTGTTCTTCTCTCCTCTTCAATGGAACCTTTCTTCTTCTCTTTTGCACTTTCCTTCCTAGAAAAATCCTTCTTCTTTGAGAATATATTTGTTGGAGAAAATGGATAATGGATGAGCTGCTCCCAAACTACCCCAGCTGCCTCAAACAACCCATCAAGGACCACTTTTATAACAAATTGTGCATGAGCTGGCCATGAGAGTCGTGGCACAGCTGTCACGAGAATCTGGCAAAAACCACGGTCATTTCCACGGCCGTGGTTCTTCAGAGAACCGTGATTCTGTGCAGAAACTTCGCTTTGGATCATTAGGCTGTGGTTTGGTGCATGGCTTGTGTTGGCAAAGTTCCATGAGTCCTCCTCAGCCCTTGGCTTGCATTCCAATGAGTCCGGAAGTGTGTCATCTAAATGAACGACCCTCAAACGCATCGTTTTAGCTCTAAACTTCCCGAAATACCTACAAAACGCACACAAGTCCGTGTAGACGTCTATCTCGACAAAATACGTGAATTGGGTGCAAAGCGTCTTGAACTAATGCTAGATTATGCATGAATGAGCGAGAATTCTATCTAAATGTGCACCTGAAACTATGCTATAAATCGTGTTATCACTGACCCTAGCCTGACAACAAGTTCAGTGAACCTTACAACATGGCACTGAAAAATATAAAACAAATACATAAAACTGTATAAACTGTACAACCAAAAAAGTAAGTCAACATAGCCGAGAATAAAACACAACACCCTCACACAGGAGGTAACAAAAGATCATCCTCACGCAAGAGGGAAAGGTAAACAAACCCAACAGGCCACAACAACCTATGTACGAGACGTCCTCGGCATGCCACTCTGCTAGATCACCCAGCAGCATGCCTATCCTGTGGGGCATCTACAACATGGTAATAAATCATTAGCTATCCATACACATATATAGAGTAATGCTTAAGCACAATCACAATTAAGGAAAGATAAACACATCAACATGCTTTCACACATTTACCCATTTTATCATCTCAATATAATGGTCATTCACTCAAATCATATATATATAAATATATATAAAAGTATGTGACACGGGGACCGATACATCCTCGCCTTTGAGCCTCCTAGCCAGCTGCACAAGTATCAGTCACGCAATCCGTGTACCCTATGGGAGTGGATTGCGCCCTTCCTGTAAAGTCAGTCTGGCTTGACATCAGAGAACCCCCCAGACTCCACGGCGGGATGAAAGGGAAAGCTTATCACATACATGCATACGGGGCAATCAATAAAACATAGGTCGGTATAATGACATCTCATGCTATCATAGCAAATACACAAAGCACACACCACTCATGCAAACACCCAGTATAAGGATGGTTGCTAAGTAAGTCCTACGGATTTACCTCAACCTCGATCAAACTCAACCACGATCACCTCTACACTAGAGGGACAACACAACCTATAAACAAGGCATAAAGAGATATATCAATCCCCTAACAACACAAGGGTCACACCTAGACCCAAAGGGATCCATAGGATCAAACTCAACCTCAAAACCTTAACCAACATCAACCTAAGTCCTTAAAACCGTACAAGGCATAAACCGATCATAACCTCAACCAAACACATCCTCACACCTCTAGCATGATCCTATACAAGCACACTAGGAAAGGAGGAAACAAAGGCATCCTAAGGAAAGCCTAGAACCAACGCACACATGCAGGAACAAGTGCAAGACCTTCCTGATGCAGGTGGGCGCAGGGGCGGCTCACAAGTGGTGCAGGGGCGGCTCAGGCCGGCGCTGGGGCGGTCCAGAAGGGGAACACGGGGCGGCTGGTGTGCAGAAGATACCACCTTAGCCCTTTCTTCACTTCTTCCTTCGATTTTTTACTCCTTCACTCCAACACCATCATACATACAGAACATACATATATATACATCAACACAAGCCAAACATGGCTGAGACAAGATCCAATCCTAAGGAAACTAAGCTAAGCTAAAGAAAGAGAGGAAAAGATGAAGAAAAGAGGAAAGAAAGAAGAAAGGCCATGGAAGCTTACCAACTAAGCTTTCCAGAAGATCAGCACAACACCAACATCATCTCAAGCTGGCTCAACAAGGCACAACAACATCATCAATACCAAAGCTAAGCAAAGTTATGCAAGGTCTCTCACAACTCAATAAAACTCAAAGAAGAATCAAGGATGATCCAAGGGAGAAGAGAGGAGAAGATGTACGTGAGGAGAGAGAGATGAAGCTGAGAATGACAACCCTCATCAAAGGGGGAAGAAGTATATAAAGGAGGCAAAAAGAGTAAAACACGGGTCAAAGGGTCAAACAAGACGGCTGCAGCACACAGAGCCGTGGGGGCGGACTTTGTGAGCCGCAAGGGCGGCCTAGGCAAACCGTAGGGGCGCCCTCAGGGTCACGCAGGGGCGGTCCAGGCACAATTCTGACCCTCTGCACACTCTCTCAACAACTCATCAACTAGGCTCTTACATCTCACCCCCCTAAAAACAAGTTTTGTCCCGAAACTTGCAAGATCCCAAATCCTCTCGGTCCCATAAGCCGAGGTATAACTCGCTCTTTCTATCGGAGGTATCATGTCTCCGCTCAAAAGGTCATAACCTATACAAATCCTTAACCTCAAGCATAGACACAGAATAATCATCAACTCCAGAAAACAAGGCCATAACGCTACCCAAAGGCGTAGAGGAATCACATCTCTTGCCATACCACATCTCAAGGCATAGAGGAAGCACATCTCTAGCCAAAATATAATCATATACATCACATGAAGGAATAACATCTCCACTGAAACTATGTCCATCAAAGTAGCATGAAGAAAAGAACCATCTTCAGCTGAATCCTAATCAACTCAAATAGCATGGAGGAAAGAACCATCTCCAGCTATAAACATATATCACACTCAAATAGCATGGAGGGAATAATAATATCCAGCTATAACATACATCATGGTAGCATCACAAGATCTAATAAGATCATAAAACATATCATAGCTAGCATGGAGTAAACACATCAAGGCATGTAAGCACATAAGCATATAATCACATAATCACCAAGATAGCACTAAGATCTACTCATCGACCCTAGGTGCATCTATCTCGGCATAAAACTCTAGATAGTTCCTCTGGATACTATCCTCAATCTCCCATGTAGCCTCCTCAGGTCCACGTCTAGACCACTGTATCTTCATCATAGGAATGTCCTTCGAATGTAGGTGTCTCACACCTCGCTCTAGGACTGCAATAGGATGCTCAACAAAGGTGTGGTCAGGCTCCACCACCAAATCATCATAACTCACAATGTGCCTCGGGTTTGGTATGTGCTCTCTCAACTGAGACACATGGAACACAGGGTGAACACCCTCTAAACGCGGAGGCAAAGCTAATCTGTAGGTTGCCCTCCCAACTCTATCCAATATCTCAAAATGTCCGACATATCGGGGACTCAGCTTCCCCTTTATGCCAAAACGTCTGACGCCACACGTCGGAGATACTCTTAACCAAACATGAGCTTCTACCCTGAACTCTAGAGGTCGACGCCTTATGTCTACATACAACTTCTGGCGACTCTGTGCAGCCATCATCCTCTCTCTAATCAGCGCTACTCGAGCCATATCATCCTAAATCTGCTCTGGCGCTATTCCACTGATACTGCTAGGCTCATCCTAGCATAAAGGTGTACGACACCTACGTCCACACAGTGCCTCATAAGGAGCCATCCCAATAGATGCATGCCAGCTGTTGTTGTATGAGAACTCAGCAAGTGAGAGGTAATCAGACCAACCCTATCCCCAATCCAACACACAAGCTCGCAGCATATCCTCTAGGGTTTGGATGGTCCTCTCAGACTGACCATCGATTTGGGGGTGAAACGCAGTCGTGAAGTGTAGACTCGCCGCCAAATCAGTCTGAATCTACTGCCAAAACCACTAGGTAAACTGTCCATCTCGATCAGAGACGGTCTTCCTCGATACACCATGGAGTCTCACTATCTGTCTAATGTACTCCTCAGCCAATCTACTCACTGGCCACGTCTCTCTGATAGGAATGAAACGTGCCGTCTTCGTCAGTCTATTAACAACAACTCAAACAACATCAAAACTCCTACTAGGCCTCAAACTGGTCACAAAATCCATGGAGACGTCCTCCCACTTCCACTGCGGTACTAGCAGTGGATGAAGCTCCCCTCTAGGTATAAAATGCTCTATCTTGAACTGTTGACATGTCGCACACTGAGCCACAAATCTCGCTACATCGGGCTTCAGCCCTCCCCACTAGTATGAACGTCTCACATCATGGTGCATCTTACTCGTACCTGGATGTACAGAGTAACGTGTATAATGAGCCTCCTGTAAGATCCTCTGCCTCAACTCTGCTCCAATGGAGAACTCTGGTGCCTCTCCTCGAGACATCCTATCTCTGATCCTCATCAAAGTCGGGTAGGTCCTTTGCTTTTGCTGGATCTCATCCAACAGACCAGGTAAAACCTCTAATGCATACAATTGGGCATCCTCATCAGGAAACCGGATGTCCACCTCTAGCCAAGCTAGATCCCTCTGAAGTTGAGGCTGTAATGTCAATCTGACAATCACCTTCTCTCAAGGCGTCTTCTTGCTCAAGGCGTCTGCTACAACAATCGCATTTCCAAGGTGATACAAAATCTCAAGGTCAAAATCCTTGATCAACTCTAGTCATCGACGTTGACAATTATTCAACTCCCGCTGCGTGAAAATATACTTCAGACTCTTATGATCTGTGAAGATCTGACATGTATCACTATACAGGTAATGTCTCTAGATCTTCAAAGCATGAACTATCGTTGCTAACTCTAGATCATGAGTCGGGTAGTTCTCCTCATATGTCTTCAGCTGTCTAGACGCATAAGCAATCACTTTGCCTCTTTGCATCAACACACATCCCAAGCCTAGCTTGGATGCATCAATATAAACCACAAAATCATCAGATCCCTCTAGTTGTGCCAAGACAGGAGCAGAAGTCAAACGCCTCTTCAACTCCTCAAAACTCTGGGCACACTGGTCGGTCCACACAAACCTAGTAGTCTTCCTCAGAAGACTCGTTAGTGGACGGGCAATCTGAGAAAAACCCTCCACAAAGCGTTTGTAATAACCGGCTAGGCCAAGAAAGCTACGCACTTCCTTGACGTTCGTCGGTGTCGTCCATGCAGCAACAGACTCGATCTTCGCCGGATCAACCATAATCCCATCGGCGGAGACGATATGTCCAAGGAAAGAAACCTTAGAAATCCAGAATTCGCACTTAGAGAGCTTGGTATACAACTCTCTATCCCTCAAAATCTGTAAAACCGTCCTCAGATGACCAGCATGATCCTTTCTGCTATAAGAGTATACCTGTATGTTGTCAATGAAGACCACCACAAACTAATCCAAGAAGTCGATGAATATACTGTTCATCAACTCCATAAAGACTGCTGAGGTATTCGTCAACCCGAATGGCATCACTACAAACTCGTAGTGTCCATAACGGGTACGAAATGCCGTCCTGGGTACATCTTGCTCTCTCACCCTCAGTTGGTGATATCATGAGCGTAAGTCAATCAGGGAGAAAACTGTCGCTCCCTGAAGCTGATCAAGTAGATCATCAATAGGAGGCAATGGATACTTGTTCTTGATGGTCACCTTGTTCAGCTCTCTGTAATCTATGCACAGTTGCAAAGATCCGTCCTTCTTCCGCACGAAGAGAACAGGTGCTCCCCATGGTGAAACACTAGGGCGTATGAAGCCCTTCTCAGCCAACTCCTCCAGTTGCTTCTTCAGCTCCAACATCTCGACATATGTCATACGATAGGGGGCCTTTGAGATGGGTCTCGTTCTAGGCTCTAACTCTATGCTGAAGTCCACACTCCTCTAAGGCGGCAAACTCGACGGCTCAACAAATACGTCTACAAACTCGCAGACCACTGGAATGTCCTCCAAAGCTGGACTCTCTCCATCCTTCATGGCGTAACACCAAAAGGCATCACATCCCTGTGCAATCAGTCTAGCTACTCATACGACACTGATGACATAACCTGTCTTCCCAAGGTCCCAACCCCAGAAGACCTCAATCTGACCAACCTCGGTAGAGACTGTAACGGTCCGTCTACCAACATCCAAAACTACACGATGTCTACGCATCTAATCCATACCTAATATGACTTCATCATGCATCAATGGCATGACTAAGAAGTCAACAAGTAAAACACGATTCCCTAAACGAAGGGGACAACTACGTATCTCACGGGTACCTCTGACCCGACTACCATCGGGTAATCCTATAGTAAAAGGTATCCCCTCTATAGTAGCTAAACTCAGACGCTCAATACATGCATGTATCAGAAATAAATGAATGCGTAGCACCAATATCAAACAAGACTCTAACAAGTAAACCATGAAGCAGAATGGTACCTGTAACAGCCGGTGCAGGTGGATCCTCTACACTCCTCAACTCAAAAGCTCGCCCTCGGGCTCCTTTGACATCACTAATGCCAACATCTCTACCTCTGCCTCTACCCGGTCCTGGAGAAGAACCTTGAGTAGATGGACGCTCTAGGACTCTCTATTGTCCCTGTGTCTACTGCTGAGGTGTCCTCTGACCACCTTCTGCTACACTTGCAGGGGAAGAACCCTGCTGAGATGCAACTCCACCCTGCCTACAGATGCAACTCGATGTCCTAGTCTACCACAGGTAAAGCAAGTCACAACTAGTGTGGGACAATCTAGCCTCAAATGATTGGGGTCACCACAGTTATAACACTATCATCTCTTATCTACAGTCAGTGCAGACGAGGGGTAACTCTGATGCCTCTAGTCTCGTCTAGAACCAGATGCTCCTCCAGCTCCACTGGCCTGCCTAGTGCGCTGCCTCTTCTCAGACCGTCCTGTTTGAGAAGCTCTCCTTTGACTAGCTCGCTCCCTCTCAAAAGCATAAGCCCGGTCCTAGTAATCAGCTAGGGACTTGTAATGGAATCCCGCCATGTATGAACGCATGCTCTCCCTCAGACGACGAGAGAACGGATACACATGTTGGTCCTCAGATGGTGCAGCTAGACCCAGCAAAGCTAACTCGGTCTGGAAGCGGCGGATAACATCTGGAATGGGTACATCCTCAAAACCAGCCTTCATAAAATCCTGCAGCTTCTCCCTCCTCACTGAGGCAGGGAAGAACTGCTCTCTAATCATATTATTCATATGATCATAGTTGGTGGCTCTGGTCCGTACAGTCCTCCACCATTGGTGTGCAAGGTCACGGAATAGAGACTGCACTAGCTCTATCCGTCTGTCCTCATGACATCTAGACTCTAAAGCTGAGTTTACATGCCCTATCCACACCTTAGTTTGTAGTCCTATCTCTCCTGAAAAGTGTGGTACTCCCTGCTGGTGAAACGCCTTCAACCAGGCATCTAGTCGAGGCCCTCGAATCTCCTCCACAACTCGAACTGGCTCAGCAACACGTGTAGGTACAGTTGACACCTATGTCGCTCCCTGAGATCTCTTAGAAGATCCCTCATGAATTGGTAAATCTAGGGCCTGTCTGCCAGCCCTAATGTCCTCCTCAAAACATCTTAGGTACTCCCTAAACTCTTGTCCTCCCATGGAGACACGGCCAACGTCATCAGACTAAGCTCGGTGTGAATGGTGTCTCCTAGATCCACCGCTCATCGTCTTTGGAACAACGCTCTCTACAACCTCCTCATGTATCTCCTCCACCACTGATGGATCAGCAGCGGAAATTGGTCCCTCACCTACGACACCCGAAGGACGGGGTGGTCTACCTCTACCTCTGCCTACAGAGGCAGTAGCTCTAGTCCGAGCCATTTGCGGAGTATGCACACCTAACTTATAAGGCTCTATATAGGCCATAGGTATATATATACTTAACACATACACATACATAATCCAGAATACATATATATACATATTTATACTGTAGAAATCCATAGCACAAGTGGCGACTTCTCGTACATCTAACCTAAAACCATACTTAAAACCAAAACCTTTGAAAACGAGATCCCATGTGGGCTCTGTCCATGCACCATTCACATATTCGGGTGTTTATTTTACCTATCAAACCTCATTGTAGGTAGCAAGTCTATCAACCTAAGGCTCTGATCTCCTAGGCTTCCGAAGATGGGTGATCCGGAGATTCCGCGTTGGCTGAATTGTAGAAAATCAACCCATATATATAGGAGAATTATCTTCCAAAGATAAAATATCTTAATAAGATAATTTCCTATAAAATATATCCATATCTACTAAAATAAATGTCCCAAAAATAATATCTTTCTTCCAGAAATCCAGCCAAAAATTTCTCAGCCAAAAATAAGATCTCGCCGGCGACAGGGTGTCCGCCTCGGTCGCGACGCTCCTCAAGATCACCTCGGTCGAGGTGGTACTATAGCTGACCGAGGTGAATCTCAACTGAATGTGAAATCTCTCGAATCTGGTCCAAAGTCAAATCTCTAATCCATTTCCATGCTCCCTGAGCTCTCCTAAGTATCCTTGAATGTAGCTCCAATAACTCCTTAGCTCCCTTAGCTCCATTTTAGTCCAAAACGTGCCATTTTACCTACATTTACAACGAAACTAGGTGTAGACCTTGATTCCCGCAAAGGTAGACAAAACAACAATATAATCAAAGAATATACATCCATACATGCAGATTTATGAAGATAAAACGTCTAAACCAGCCCCAAAATATAGACTATAATACATGCTATCAAAATACCCCATACTTGTCCCTTGCTTGTCCCCAAGCAATTTCCAAACCTAAGATACAAGATAGAATAGATTATAAGTCAGAAAAGATCAATGAAAAGTCATTTCAAAACCTTTTGGTGGTGTGCTCCACTCATAGATCACCCAAAGAAAATGCTTCATGGCAAATAAAATCAAGACATGGTCAAAACATTTCATGAATATAAGAAAGTTGTTCATCTTTGCATAAAATCATAGAATGCATAATAAATTATATTTATCGAAATCAATCATGTATAATCCAGTTTAAATCACTAAGTCAATCAACAAGTTCGGGGTCTCAAGGGCTTTCCAAAAGAGGTCAAGAAACGTGTCAGGGTGGGATGTATATAAGGTAGTGTGGTGCTAGAATCCAGGAATAGGATCTTACTTTACTTTCTTTTGAATCTCAACATCATCCACCAATAAGCTTTGCTTATTTTCACTTTTTTACTTTACTTTTTGGGGTGCATGGACAGAGGTGCACAATAACCGAAGCCTAGGAGATCAGCAATCATTAATTTCTCGAGATACCTCAAACCCTTGATGCACATACCATGACCCGTTAGGAATATCGCTCAATCCGACTTTGGCAAGACACAAACACCTGGATATGTGAATGGTGCCGAGTTACTCATCATCATGATTGACTTTCCTAAACCTATTTGTTTCTTTCTAAACTTTTAGCCAACATCTCAACTTCACTTTCACTTGCTTTTCTTTGCTTGCTTCCAAATTTCCGGATAGGTAAAGGGAAACAAATATGTATATGAGGGGCTAAGCATGATCAAGAAGAAGAAGAGGAGAGAATGAATTGTCTGGTCTTTCCAAGAAGAATGTGAGAAAACACATCATGTGGTGTCAACCTTCAAATTCAACATAATTTTGATAAAAACAAAGTATTAAACATACCAAAACTTCAAACAAAGCATCATAAAACCTTTCGAGCATATAAAGATTTCAAAGCCAATCTGCAAACAAAATCATCACTGAGGTCATATCCAGAGAAGACGCACAAAAATTGTTTCGAAAACTTCTCAGTTAAACCACCTCGGTCGAGGTGTTCTAGGTCATCCGAGGTGTTCATCCTCGTTTGGCCAGAATCATCCCGGTCGAGGTCAAAAAAATTTTTTTTCAAACCAGTTTTCGACGTTTTTCTCAAACAAAAACCTGTATGTATGCATGTAATGGCAAATAAACACATAAAGCCAAGTAAAGCAGAAATAGATCATAAATATCCGATAGAGTCATATAAACATACACACATAGTCAAATAATACATCCACATACCCCATACTTGGGACACATTGTCCCAATGGGTCAAAATAAGTCTAAGGACAGAATACTCACCGGACCTAGCTGAGCTGCATAAAGAAATAAGAAACAACTCCCAGGTAAGACCATCTCGATTAGCGAAGAACATCTCGTCGAGGCGTTTTGACAACATCCGAGATGTATCTCAGTCAAGCTCCGTCTTCTCAATTTCTCGAACTTCTGTCTTTCCAATGTAGCTCCTGAGCTGTAATCCTTCCTTAGAAAGTACCTGGTTTCTCTCTAGAGGACGCCAACAACAAAGCAAAGCAAACTATCTAAAACTAAGCTAGAAAAGAGAAAAGAAAGCAATACCTCGGGTTGCCTCCCAAGAAGCGCTTGATTTAAGGTTGCTAGCTGGACCGTACATCATCTCTAAACACGCTGGAAGGTATCCTCACCACATACTTCACCTTCATCATGGGTTGAGATAAAGAAGTCTATCCACCGCTCCAACAAATGCAAGTGCTCATCGGGGAATGAATCATCTATAGGTAGGTCATCCTTCTCGAGCGAGGAGGGAGGTAGCAGGTTGAGGTGATCCACAACAGAAATCTCGGATCCCTTCTTATCGTGAATCTCTAGGTCAAACTCTTGAAGCAAGAGAATCCAACGGATAAGGCGCGGTTTCACATCTTTCTTTGCGAGCAAGTAACGGATGGTTGCATGGTCGGTGTAGACAATAACTTTCGCTCCCACCAAGTAAGAGCGAAACTTCTCAAAAGCATATACAACCGCCAAGAGCTCCTTCTCGGTGGTGGCGTAGTTTAGATGAGCTTCATCTAACGTCTTTCTAGCATAGTAAATGGTGTTGGTCCGGTCATCCTTCTTCTGTCCAAGAACCGCTCCTACGGCCACATCACTAGCATCACACATGATCTCAAAAGGAAAGGTCCAATCGGGGGGGTTGAATGATGGGAGCGGTAACAACGCTTCCTTTATCTTGTGAAAAGCATCAAGGCATTCCTGCGAAAACTCAAAAACAACATCCTTATTCAAAAGGTTAGTGAGAGGTTTAGAGATTTTTGAGAAATCCTTGATTTGTTGGCCGAGATCCGACAGAAGCAGAAGAGTTGTCCAACTTTGACACTGATCCGAGACCGGATGTCTCGCGGAGAGGCGCCGCAGTGCAGTTGGTGTTGATGGAGTTTTGAGGCGCCAAGAGCGTGTTTGTGTCCCTTCCAATCAAGAGTTGAGACAAAAGATCCTTCAAGAGGCTCATTCTTCACCTTACTCACTGCACCCTGGTGCGAGTAAGATGCATCAGGACATTAGACGCTCTTTCTGGTGGGGAGGTCTAAAGCTAGACGTGACGAGATATGTAGCTCAGTGTGCGACCTGTCAGCAGGTCAAGATCGAGAATCAACGACCAGGAGGCGAGCTACACCCACTTTCCGTCCCTCAATGGAAGTGGAGGACATCTTTATGGATTTTGTTACCGGTTTGAGACCGAGTTGAGGCTTTGATGTTATTTGGGTGATAGTAGATCGATAGATGAAGACCGCACATTTCATTTCGATCAAGGAAACGTGGCCGGTGAGACGGTTGGCAGAGGAGTTCACGAGACAAATAGTGAGACTTCATGGAGTACCTAGGACCATGGTCTCCAATAGAGACGGACGGTTCACATCCAGGTTCTGGCAGCAGGTTCATACCGCCCTAGGTACGAGTCTGTAGTTTACGATCTCTTATCATCCTCATACCGATGGTGAGTCTGAGTGGACCATCCAAACTCTAGAGGACATGTTGAGAGCCTGCGTGTTAGACTAGGGACGAGCCTAGTAGTGCTAGTGGAGTAGCACCGGAGCAGATTCCGGATGACATGGCTCGAGTAGCGGTGATCTGTGAGCAGATGTTAGCAGCGTAGAGCCGACAGAAGTCTTATGTAGGTAAGAGGTGAAAACCTTTGGAGTTCAGAGTTGGAACTCAGGTTTGGTTGAGAGTGTCCCCGACACGAGGTGTCACACGTTTCGGTGTCAAGGGGAAGCTGAGTCCTAGATACGTCGGGCCTTTTGATATTCTTGAGCGAGTTGGGAAGGCAGCATACAAACTTGCTTTGCCATCGAGACTCGAGGGTGTTCACCCCATTTTCCATGTGTCTCAGTTATGGGAGTACATACCGGACCCGAAACACATCGTCAGTCACGAGGATCTAGTGATCGAGTCAGACCACACGTTCGTAGAGCACCTAGTGGCTGTCTTAGAGCGTAGTACGAGACGCTTGTGTTCGAAGGACATATCGATGATGAAGATTCATTGGTCGATGCGAGGAGCTGATGAGGTGACTTGGGAGACGGAGGATAGTATCCAGAGGAACTATCCAGAGTTTTATGCTGAGCTGGATACACCGTTAGCATAGTCAGTTGTTTGGTTTTCCTTTGTTGCGTTGCGTACGCTTTTGTGTGACATTTGATTTACGTGCCCCGAGTGGGAATATATAAGTTCAGTTATGTTTATGTGCGTTGTTCTGATCGTTGGCTTTTGCAAGTTTTGGGATGAAACTTCTTTTTAGGGGATCTGATGTAAGACCCCAGTTTCTTCCTTCACAGCCCCTGCGGTGAAGAAGCCGCTCCTGCGGCTGAGGTGATCCGCCCCTGCAGATTTACGACAGATCGCGCCGATCTGTTTTCGTTCGTTTTATCTTCCTTCCATAGATAGAATTTCCGATCTTCTATCTTATGGGCCGGTTTCCTTATCTTCTTTCTAACCATAGACGTCCTTCCTTTTATCTTTCCAGCCCATCTCTATATATTCCCACCTTTTCCTCCTTTTTCCCGTTTCTTGCATTCGTCTTCAACCCTGAGAGTTGCAGCCGTTTCCTTGCTTCCTTGTGAACTTGTTGAATGTCTAAGTTCATCATTCTCTGTTCTTCCTTACGTTCTTATACTGCAGCATGCTTCCTTCTTTCTTTTTGTTTTCTTCTTCTTCTCTCCTTTTCTTCTTCTCCAAGAATCAAGTTTGAACCTTGATTCTTGTCGGCTTCTCATTGTTGATGTATCATTGTTCTCAGGCTCTTTGGAGTTGAGTCTTGACGTGTTGGAGTCAAATGTTCGAGCTTTGGTTGCCCTTGATGTGAGTTTTATCGAAGAGAAGCCTGACAACGCTTTTTGTCACGCAGCCGATCCCGCGCCTGCACATCCCTGCCCTTGTGTGTTGATGCCCCTGCGCCTTGTCCAACCGCCCCTGCGGTTTCCTTTAACTCCCATCTATGGTGAGTTGCTTCATTACTTGCTTTCCTCGTTACTTTCCTTGATCCTTGGATGTTCCTTGTCCCCTGAGTATACTGTAAGACTAGGGTTGAGTGTTCGCTCCAAACGGTGTGTGCAAGCTTTAAATTTATAACCCAAGACGTAAGCTTAAAACAAGGATGCGAACCCGCAGTGTACGGGTCAATCGTAGTAAAAAGCAAGAAATTCTAGGGTGTCGATCTCAGGGACTTGGTGAAACAAAGCAAGTATAGGTTGTCTATGTAATTACTAACCACAAAAGCGATTAAAGCAATCAAAGATGATAAAAAGTCAATTAAGGAAAATATGCAATTCTAGGAATTAAAGAATCTAGTTGTGGTTCCAACTCAAGATCTAAAAATAAGCGGACAAAGCTGAGATTTTTGCATAGGGAAGGTGTTACTAAAGTGGAATCGATCACCGGGTAAGTCTCACTACTCACTAATCCCAAACCGTAACTCCTATTACCGGGTAAGTCTCAAGGAATTAAGGAAAAGAACTATAACCTCAAACTAACACTCCAACTAAGGGAATAGAATCAAACTTTACCGGGTAAGTCTCAGGCTAACTCACAAAGTTGGAATGAAAGCATACTCAAACCCCAATAAAGGATAAACCTTTATTACCTACACTTATGACCATGGGTAAACAAACAAAGGAATTACCGGGTAAGTCTCATCCTAGGCTTGCATTGAACCAGGAAAGGTGTAATAAGAATAGGATTTGGCAAACTCTAACACTTAACTCTCAGTTTCGGATCAGAAAAGGTCACCTCGGTCAGACGAATTCCACCCCGGTCAAGATGTTCATCGACTGAACGAGATGTTCTAGGGTTAAGGATAAAAGACTCGAGCTTTCAGGGTCCTACTGGAATTTAAAATTATTCTATCATTGTTTTTCCCACAACCTTCAGCCAATCACCCTAGAATCACACAAAGAAATTAGCCAATCATCATCATGAAAGCAATAATCAAATATATGGGAAGAAAGTGAATAATTGAACACAAAAACCTTAAGAAAAAGGTTTCAATAACTGAATCAATTATCAAACAAACAAGCGTTCCTTGGATCAAAATCCAATAAGACAATCAACAAGAAGGGAATCTAAGAGAATCTTACAAAACCCTTCACAAAAGCTATCAAAGCTATCAACTTCCTTCCTTCAACCTTCCTTCAACCTTCCTTCAATCCTTCCTAACTGTTGTATGCGGCCTCTTTGCCGTTAGTGGGTTTCAGCGGGGTGTAGCGGCTGTTCAAAGCACGGTCAGATTTGTAGAAAATCCAACCCTTTATATAGGAAAACTACCCTCCTAAGATAAAATATCTTAAAAAGATATTTTCCTAATAAAATATATCTATCTCTCATAAATAAATCCCCAAAATATATGATTTTCCTTCCAGAAATCCAACCTAAAAATATAAGATCTCTCCTTCCAAAAATAAAAGATCTCAGCCAAGAATAAAATATATCCCGCCGCGTCCAAGGTGTTCGCTCGGTCGGGACGCTCCTTTGGATGACCTCGGTCGAGATGGTACTGTAGCTGACCGATGTGACTCTAAACTGAATGTGAAATCTCTCAAATCTGGTCCAAAGTAAATCTTTAATCTAATTCCATGCTTCCTGGATTCTTCCTTAAGCTCCTGAATGTAGCTCCAATGACTCCTTAGCTCCATTTTGATGCAAAACGTGTCATTTTACCTACGATTACAACGAAACTGGGTGTAGACCTCGATTCCCGCAAAGGTAGATAAACGACAATATAATCACATAATATACATTCAAATATGCATATTATTGAAGATAAAACGTCTAAACATGTCCCAAAATATAAACTATAATTCATGCTATCAAAATACCCCATACTTAGCCCTTGCTTGTCCCCAAGCAAGTTCCAAATCTTAGATACAAGATAGAATGGATTATAAGTCATAAAGATCAATGAAAAGTATTTCAAAACATTTTAATGGTGTACTACAATCATAGATCACTCTAAGAGAATGCTTCATGGAATTTAAAATCAAAATATGCTCAAAACATTTTATAAATATAAGAAAGTTGTTCATCTTTGCATAAAATCATAGAATGCATAATAAATCATAATTATCGAAATTAATCATGTATAATCCAGTTTAAACCACTAAGTCAATCAACAAGCTCGAGGTCTCAAGGGCTTCCAAAAGAGGTCAAGAAACGTGTGAGGGTGGGATGTATATAGGGAATGTGGTGCTAGAATCCGGGAAAAGGATCTTTACTTCACTTCCTTTTGAACTTCAACATCTTCCACCAATAAGCTTTGCTTATTTACTTTTTTACTTTACTTTTTGGAATGCATGGACAGAGGTGCACATTAACCGAAGCCTAGGAAATCAGTAATCATCAATTTCTCGAGATGCCTCAAACCCTTGATGCACATACCATGACCCGTTAGGAATATCGCTCAATCCGACTTTGGCAAGACACAAATACCCGGCTATGTGAATGGTGCCGAGTTACTCATCATCATGATTGACTTTCCCAAACCTATTTGTTTCTTTCTAACTTTCAGCCAACATCTCAACTTTTCTTTCACTTGCTTTTCACTTTTGCTTGCTTCCAAATTCCCGGATAGGTAAAGGAAGGCAAATATGTATATGAGGGGCTAAGCATGATCAAGAAGAAGAAGAGAAGAGAATGAATTGCCTTGATCTTCCCAGGAAGAGAGTGAAAGAACTCATCATGTGGTGTCAACCTTCAAATTCAACATAATTTGGATAAAAACAAAGTATTAAACATGCCGAAATTTCAAACAAAGCATTTAGCAACTTAAACATATCATAAAACCTTTCAAACATATAAAGATTTCAAAGCCAGTCAGTAAACAAAAATCATCACTGAGGTCATATCCAGATAAGAAGCACAAAATCGTTTCGAAAACTATTCAGTTAAACCACCTCGGTCGAGATGTTCTAAGTCAACCGAGGTATTGTACCTCAGTTGGTCAGAGTCACATCGGTCGAGGTCATAAAAAAAATTCCAAACCAGTTTTTGACGTTTTTCTCAATCAAATAACTTGTATGCATGCATGTAATCTCAGATAAGCACATAGAGCAAAATAAAACAGTAGATATCCAAGAGTCAAGTCATACATCCACATAAGTCATATAAGTACATCAAAATACCCCATACTTGGGACACATTGTCCCAATGGGTCAAAATAAGTCTAAGAAAACAGAATACTCACCGAATAAAGCTGAGCTGCATAATAAATAAATAAAGAAAATCTTGCAAGCTCTCAATAATCCCGATCTGGTGGTGGTGGTGGTGGTGGCACGTACGGGTACTGAGATGGGTCGAATGGGTAGCCCATGACATGCTGAAACTGAATCTCAGCCATCGTGTGCTGGTAGTGTAGTCTCTCCTGCATCTCTCAAATGTCCAAGGACAAGGCACCGTAGGTATCTATCACCTGATCCGTCAGATCATCGATCCGGCGGTGAGCAACTAGATCCCTCTGCCTGCGTACCCTACGTCTAGCAGGACGTGCCGGTGCTGCAGCTGGCTCCTCCTCAGTCTCGTCGTCATCCAGATTGACGATTGGCACGCTAGTCCCAGCTGTGTTTGTGCCTGTGTCCATGGCATCACCGCCATCCTCATCATCATCCTCCTGCTCCTCAGCCTCATCATCCTCCTCATCTTGTCTCAGAGTTATTGCGTCTCTGGCATCCTCCATAAGCGGAATCCATGCGGTCTGCTAGTAGCGCGGGTCATAAACAGAGAACTGAGGTGACCACCTAATACCCTGGGGTGCAGTCTGCTCCCAGGGCATCGCCACATATGGCGTAGTAAGACCGCGAGGAACCAATATCCTCCGAGTGATCATCTCCTGAAGCCCGAGCGGCTTGACAGCCGCCACCATAGTACACGCACTCAAGTCAAGATCCATGTAACTCGCTATGTGAGTCACTATACCTCCACAGTAGATGTCTCCCTTCGCCTTGGCCTTGATCTTGTGCAAATCATCCGCCAGCATAACTCCAAAGTTCGGAACTCCTCCGGTCACCATGCAGTACAGACTCAGCAACTCACCATGTCTGATCTTCTAGGGCATCTCAGTACGCGCCAGAAGAGTCTCGCTAAAAATCCTGTGAGCAAGTCTAAAAGCCAGGTGAAATATAATCTGCTCCCTGAAATCTCCAGGTCGCCACCTGTCAGTGTGCTCAACCACATGAGCAATCTGTCCCCAGAATTCTCAAGCTACGGCTCGAGAAGGAAAATCAGCAACAGTGGGCGCCGGGAAGCCAAAGATGTCCCGCTAGTGGTCCATTGGAACTAGATAGTTCCGGTTCATCAACTGGTACTTGATGGCGCGCTCGGTGGGCAAGTAAGTGACGGAGCTAGCAAACTCCAGTGTCGGCTCAAGGTAGGTTGGAGCTCTAATCTCAGTAAACTGCTCTGGCCCCACAACAAATATCATCCGCCTCAGATCCTCATCCACATAGAGGCAATCAAAAGCGAAAATGTCTAGAAACCACGGTGCAACTACTGGACGTGCAGAAATACGGTCATAATCGACCTGGTGACGCTCATGGATCACCGGTCTAGAGCGGCGTGAAGAAGAAGAAGGGGAAGGAGAAGATCTGTCTCTCAGAACTAACTGCCTGTCAGAACTCATCTTTTCTGTACTCTGTCAGACCACCTCGGTCTCTCTAACAATTCTTTGGAACACCTCGGCCGAGGCACAGGCCGACTGGACCGAGGCGAAGTGCTGTGCGATTGATTCTCTCAAAAATCCAGTTCTTTTCCCCCAATATCACTACCAATGGTTCCTATGGGATACTTAATCCTTTTTCAGCAAAATGCAGGGGCAACCAAAGCCCAAATCAAATGAAATCAGTGGAAGAAGAGGGAGTTAGGGTTTTTTCGATTTTACCCCAGATTTGGTCGATTCGGAGCGTTTTTGCTGCAGATTGATGGTTGCAAATCGATCCTCTACCCTTTCCTTGCAGTTTGGAAGCGAGAATCGTCGAAAACGGGCAAAAATCAGAGAAGCGAGGCGAAAATTGCATTTCGGTCGAGAGGGAGGTAGAGGGAGGAGAGAGAAATCTCAACCCCCTTTTATACCCTTTTCTGGAACTGCTGTCATCTCGGTCGAGATGGTCTCGACTGGAACGAGGTGTACAGACCGAGGTGGATCTTTAGTAACCCTAGTCGCATCGGTTGCTCAAGAATCATCTCGGTCGAGGTGTTGTGACAACAATCGAGACGTGTCTCAGTCAAACTCCGTCTTCTCAAATACTCAAACTTCTGTCCATCCAGTGTTGCTCCTGGGTTGTATTCCTTCCTTAGATGTCACCTGTTGTTTGTCTAGGACGCCAAAAACAAAGTAAAGCAAAGAAAAAGCAAACTATCTAAAGCTAGACTAGAAAAAGGGAAAAGAAAGCAATACCTTGGGTTGCCTCCCAAGAAGCGCTTGATTTTAAGGTCGCTAGCTGGACCGTACGGTATCCCTAAACGTGATAGGAGGTATCCTCACCCCATACTTCACCTTCATCAAGGGGTGAGATAAGGAAGTCTATCAAACGCTCCAATAAATGTAAGTGCTCATCGGGGAATGAATCGTCTATGGGTGGTTCGTCCTTGTTGCGTGAAGAGGGAGGTAGCCGGCTGAGGTGATCCGCAACGGAATTTTCGGATCCCTTCTTATCGCGGATCTCTAGGTCAAACTCTTGAAGCAAGAGAATCCATCGAATAAGATGTGGCTTGACATCCTTCTTAGCAAGTAAGTAACAAATAGTTGCATGGTCGGTGTAGACAACAACTTTCGCCCCTACTAAGTAAGAACGAAACTTCTCGAAAGCATATACAACCGCCAATAGCTCCTTTTTGGTGGTGGCGTAGTTACGCTAGGCTTCATCTAGCGTCTTGCTAGCGTAGTAAATGGCGGTGGTCTGCCCATCCTTCTTTTGTCCAAGCACCGCTCCTACTGCCACATCACTCGCATCGCACATGATCTCAAAGGGCAAGGTCCAATCCGGAGGCTGGATAATGGGAGCGGAGATCAACGCTTCCTTAATCGTGTAAAATGCATCAAGACACTCCTGCGAAAACTCAAAAACAACATCTTTATTCAAGAGCTTAGTTAGTGGCTTAGAAATCTTCGAGAAGTCCTTGATGAATCTCCTATAGAAACCTGCATGTCCGAGAAAACTCCGCACACCCTTAACAGAACAAGGGGGAGGAAGTTTCTCCATAGTCTCGATCTTAGCGCGATCGACCTCAATACCTCGATTAGAAACGAGGTGTCCTAGCACGATGCTTCATTAACCATAAAGTAACACTTCTCCTAATTCAAGACGAGATTAGTGTCTTCATATCTTTGTAGCACTAGAGAGAGGTTAGATAGGCAATCATCAAAAGAGGAACCATATACTGAAAAATCATCCATAAATACCTCCATGATCTCCTCTATATACTCGGAAAAGATAGCCATTATGCATCGCTGGAAGGTAGTGGGTGCATTGCATAATCCAAATGGCATCCTCCTATAAGCGAATGTCCCCCATGGACAAGTGAAAGTGGTCTTCTCTTGATCATCCGGATGGATAGGAATCTGGAAGAAGCCATTATAGCCTTCTATATAGCAGAAGTGTGAATGCTGGGCCAACCGTTCGAGCATTTGATCAATGAAGGGAAGTGGGAAATGGTCCTTCCGAGTGGCCACGTTCAGCTTCCTATAATCGATGCAAACCCTCCAGCCCATGACGGTCCTAGTTGGGATTAACTCGTTGTTCTTATTCGTCACAACGGTCATCCCTCCTTTCTTCGGAACTACATGTACTAGGCTAACCCACTTGCTGTCCGAGATAGGAAATATGATACCTGCATCCAACAACTTAAGAATTTCTTTCTTCACAACCTCTTTCATGATCGGATTTAACCGTCTTTGAGGTTCCCGTGAAGTCTGATGATCGTCCTCCATTAGTATTCTATGCATGCAGAAAGAATGCTTAATACCAATAAGATCATCAATAGTATAACCCAAAGCCTTTTGATACTTCCTCAAGACATGCATTAGTTTAGATAATTCAGATTAAGAGAGGGAAACACTAACAATGACGGGATAAGTAGAATCCGGTCCAAGAAAGACATACCTCAAGTGACTTGGGAGTTGTTTAAACTCCACAACTAGGGGTGCTTTCTGAGGGGGATCTTTGCTTCCTCCTTCCAATGGAGTAGATCGAAGAACTAGACTTTTAGAAGTCTCAGTTGACATCATCTCGCTTTCGACCTCGGTCGATGTACAAAGAGGTTGACTGAGATGTTCTTCAGTCACCTCGCTTGGTCCAGAAAGTGCCTCGGTCGAGGTACTGCAACTGGAACCGAAATTGGAGATCTTCTTCTCCTGGATTAGCTTTTCAGTTTTAGCTCCTGGATCTTCTTCCAGCGCCTTTAAGCTCCGTATATCTGCATCACAAGAAGCATCTATACCTTCCTCCATTAAGCCAAAACTAATAACCTTTTCAAGTGGATTTTTAGTAAGGATAGAGCTCACCAATTCTCTTGATTCTTCTTCATCATAGATGTTGAAGATATCATCTCCTAGCTGCTCTCCCTTCATTGCCGTAAGTAATGCAAATTCCACTTCATCTCCGCCAATGTTGAATTTTAACTTGGCGTTCTTACAATCCACATTGCAACCCAAAGTTGCTAGAAATGGCCTCCCGAGAATGATAGGCACGGGACAATCTGCGGGAATGTCAAGTACAAAAAAGTCTATAGGTAAATAGAAGTTACCTAACTTAACCGGAACGTCTTCCAAAATGCCCACGGGATGGGTAATGGAGCGGTCCGCCATGTATAACCGTATCTTCACCGGCTTGGGCTCTCCAAGTCCGATCTTAACACATAGGTCCAGCGGGATGATGCTCACGCTGGCTCCTAGATCACACAAGGCTTCACAAGTGACATCCCTAACTTGAATGGTAATGCAAAATGAGCTGGGATCTCTCAACTTGGGTGGCATCTTCTCCTTCATGATTTGAATTAGCTCCGAGGATTTAGATGTCATCGTCACTTCACCAAAGTCTTCTAACTTCCTCTTCCTTGATAGAATCTCTTTTAAGAACTTCCCATAGGCGGGCATCCCTAGAATAGCATCAAGGACAGGGATATTAATGTGTAGTTTATTCATCAAGTCAAGGAACTTACCAAAATGCTTGTCTAGATGTGCTCTGGCCCTTAACTGGGGGAATGGAAGTGGTGGTTTATATCCAGGAGGTGGAACATAAACTTCAGTTTTCTCCTCCGCTTTCAGTGGCTCCACCTCGGTTGGCATCTCGGCCGAAGTGTTCTTCGACTGTACCTGGACCGAGGTGGTATTCGTCTATACTAGCATCGACCGAGGCACTGGATCTGCAGTCTTCAGTCCACTTCTCGTCGTTATTGCCATGATCTGTCCCTTGGGGTTGCTTTCCGTCCTTGCTGGAAGCTTCCCTGGATCTCTTGGCGCTTCATTCGCCTTGTTAAAGAATTGTTGTTCTAAGGCTTTTTGTGCCTTCGAAAATGAAGTCATGGATGTCTCCATAGAGTTGAGCTTGATCAACATGGCCTCCAACACCGTATCTTTCTTTTCCGGTTGGGACAAACTCGATCCTTGCTCCTAGCTCTTCAATGGAGTAGAAGAAGAAGAAGAAGAAGTGAGGAAATGATTAGAGGAGTCATTCGAATTGGAGTTAGAGTAAGGGTTATCCGAATTTTGGTTGTTTGCCCTCCAATTATTGTTGTTGGATCCTCTATTGTTGTTGTAGTTGTTGTTCTGAAAACCGTTGTTGTTACGGTATCCATTGTTGTTCCTCGAGCCTTGATATCCTTCATCTTCTTTCTTGGTTTGAGCAACCAAAAGATCTTTCAATTGCTTCACATCATTCTTCAAAGAAGTGAGTTGGTCATTGTTTGGTGGGGCTTCTTGAAAGTTGACTCTTTTAACTCCACCTTCAGCTCCTTGGTGGGAATATTTCTCCATGTGCAAAGCTTGCTTCTCTATGAACTCCAAAGCTTCGTCAATTGGCATGTCCATGAACGTGCCAGCGGATAGTAGTTGAAGGTTGAACTGGGTGTTTCCGTCCAGTCCCTTGAAGTATATCTCCAACAACTCTATCTTTGGAATCCCATGATCTGGGCAATCCAAAAGAATGTCTTTAAATCTCTCCCATGACTTGGACAAGCTCTCCTTGTCCTTGATGATGAATGCATTAATCTTCCCTCCCATTTCAGCGGTTTTAGAGGGGGGAAAGAATTTAGTTAAGAACTCCGTTGTCATCTCCTCCCAAGTATTGATTTTTCCTGGAGGAAGAGATTGATACCAAGTAAGCGCTCTATCTTTCAAAGAGAAGTAGAATGGTCTTAGCTTGTAATTGTTGTTTTCCAGCCTTGAAGGTCTCAAGGTCTCCATCAAGATCTCATAGTTTTGTAGATGTTGATGCGGAGATTCCCTTTCTAGCCCTCCAAACTGGCATTGGCGAATCATGGAAAGAACTTGCGGTCGAAGCTCATAATCATGGTCCGCTAGATCACCTAGGTTGACTCCTGGACGCCTCAGTTGCTGGTTGGGGTCCATCCTCTACCCTAGGGTCTGTGGAATACTTGCAAAAAGAGCGTCTCGGACTGGAATCCGAGGTGGAAGTATCTCGACCGGGGCGGCAGGTACTGGATTCTGCCTCGGTCGAGGGTCTGGAACAGGGTCTTGCCTCGGTCGAGGGTCTGGGTTCGGTCGAGGTAGATACTAGTCTCGTAAAGCTGCCATATCTGCTTCGATTGCCTCAGTCTTTGTGCGAGTTTATTCCCTTTACAGTCGCAATTCTTCTTTACTGAGGCGTAGTTGTTCCAACGCCTCCTTCAATTCGGCCTCAAGATTGCGATTATCCTGATTGTCCATCTTCGCTTCTTTCAAGCGTCTTTTGTATGTCTTTTCTGGTTCGGGATCGTAAGGAACGATTTCCTTCCCAACGCGGGTTCTTCGCATAAACCTAAGAAAAAGAACCTGCGAAAGTCACTCAAGTAGAGTGGTTAGTAGAAACAGGGGCAAGCGCCCCGAAAGCCAACCGCAACCGGCTCGGTCTAGACCAAGTCCCCGACAACGGCACCAAAAACTTGTTCGCTCCAAACGGTGAGTGCAAAATTTAAATTATAACCCAAGACGTAAGCTTAAAACAAGGATGCGAACCCGCCGTGTACGGGTCAATCATAGTAAAAAGCAAGAAATTCCAGGGTGTCGATCTCAAGGACTTGGTGAAACAAAGCAAGTATAGGTTGTCTATGTAATTACTAACCACAAAGCGATTAAAGCAATCAAAGATGATAAAAAGTCAATTAAGGAAAATATGCAATTCTAGGGATTAAAGCATCTAGTTGTGGTTCCAACTCAAGATCTAAAAATAAGCGGACAAAGCTGAGATTTTTGCATAGGGAAGGTGTTACTAAAGTGGAATAGATCACCGGATAAGTCTCACTACTCACTAATCCCAAACCGTAACTCCTATTACCGGGTAAGTCTCAAGGAATTAAGGAAAAGAACTATAACCTCAAACTAACACTCCAACTAAGGGAATAAAATCAACCTTTACCGGGTAAGTCTCAGGCTAACTCACAAAGATGGAATGAAAGCACACTCAAACCCCAATAAAGGATAAACCTTTATTACCTACACTTATAATCATGGGTAAACAAACAAAGGAATTACCGGATAAGTCTCATCCTAGGCTTGCATTGAACCAGAAAAGGTGTAATAAGAATAGGATTTGGCAAACTCTAACACTTAACTCTCAGTTTCGGATCAAGAAAGGTCACCTCGGTCAGACGAATTCCACCCCGGCCAAGATGTTCATCGACTGAACGAGATGTTCTAGGGTTAAGGATAAAAGACTCAAGCTTTCAGGGTCTTACTGGAATTTAAGATTATTCTATCATTGTTTTTCCCACAACCTTCAGCCAATCACCCTAGAATCACACAAAGAAATTAGCCAATCATCATCATGAAAGCAATAATCAAATATATGGGAAGAAAGTGAAAAATTGAACATAAAAACCTTAAGAAAAAGGTTTCAATAACTGAATCAATTATCAAACAAACAAGCGTTCCTTGGATCAAAATCCAATAAGACAATCAACAAGAAGGAAATCTAAGAGAATCTTACAAAACCCTTCACAAAAGCTATCAAAGCTATCAACTTCCTTCCTACAACCTTCCTTCAATCCTTCCTAACTGCTGTATGCGGCCTCTTGCCGTTAGTGGGTTTCAGCGGGGTGTAGCAGTTGTTCTAAGCACGGTCAAATTTGTGGAAAATCCAACCCTTTATATAGGAAAACTACCCTCCTAAGATAAATATCTTAAAAAGATATTTTCCTAATAAAATATATCTATCTCTCATAAATAAATCCCCAAAATATATGATCTTCCTTCCAGAAATCCAGCCTAAAAATATAAGATCTCTCCTTCCAAAAATAAAAGATCTCAGCCAAGAATAAAATATATCCCGCCGCGTCCAAGGTGTTTGTCTCGGTCGGGACGCTCCTCTGGATCACCTCGGTCGAGATGGTACTGTAGCTGACCGAGGTGACTCTAAACTGAATGTGAAATCTCTCAAATCTAGTCCAAAGTAAATCTTTAATCCAATTCCATGCTTCCTGGATTCTTCCTTAAGCTCCTGAATGTAGCTTCAATGACTCCTTAGCTCCTTTAGCTCCATTTTGATGCAAAACGTGCCATTTTACCTACGATTACAACAAAACTTGGTGTAGACCTCGATTCCGGCAAAGGTAGATGAAACGACAATATAATCACATAATATACATTCAAACATGCAGATTATTGAAGATAAAATGTCTGAACAGGTCCCAAAATATAGACTATAATTCATGCTATCATTGAGCCCTTAGCTTGTGGAGATCTCTTAGAGATCATTGAGACTAGAATTTATAGACTTCTAGCAACCGTTTCATTCCTGATTCGTGATGCTTGTGCAAACAGGCTTTCCTTGCTCCTTTATTGAGGGAAACTGAGCCGTTCCTGAGTTGTTCCTGAGCTTTTAGGTTACCTTCGAGTGAGGTAAGTCCCTTGGACTTACTTAGCTTCATTCCGCGTATTAGTGGGATTGTATTGACTTGTTTGTGTTATTTATTCTTGTTATAACGGATAACCGGACTAGGGTTCACCCTTATAACCTTAATTGGCCCAAGTGTATGATAATCGGGCGGTGACCACTTGTCTAGTTCTACAGGAGACTAGAATGTGATCTTGCAACCCAGACCCGTAGGTAACGGATAATATTGATCTATTCCTATTGGCAGACGAAAGCGAAGGCGAGTTTCGGGAGATTCTCGTGTGACAAAAGAAGTTGAATTAGTAACGGATAACTTAATGAAAGATGATAACCGGTTGAGTGCGAGCATGCTATATGTTTTTTTTACCTTATGTGTTTGTGCCTTTACGCTCTTGCTAGTATCCAGAATGTTATCTAACGGTTTATACCATCGTTATAGATGTTCCGCAGGTTCAGGATGTTGTTGAGTGATCCGGATGACGTGGTCAGCCGGGGTTCCCGTACATTATAGGACGGGATCGGGTTTATGTTGTTGCTTTTCCCTTTTTGTTTTGAACTCGGCTGCAAGTCTTTTATGTTTTCTTTTGTTTAAACCTTGGTTTTATATTGAGTTTTGGTTTTCATTCGTTTGTGCCTTGTAGTAAGATTTGTTGTGCTGTTGCTACTCTGAGGGTCGGGACCCATTCTGCGGTCCTAGCTCGTAGCACTTTGAGTTCCTTGAACTTGGGGTGTTACATCTTGGCGGCAATTGCTTTGGAAATGTGGACCATAATGATCACTTTCGGAAACATAAGGAATGATACTATTGGGTCGATGGGGTCGGGGCCCTTCCCTTATGTTACGTTCAGAACGATGTGTGTCACGAGGGGTTGGGGAGCCCTTGTAACGATGCCAATCTGACTCTCGACGCTTGTGTCTATCCTTCGGAGGAGGCCCAAGGTCCTCTTCATCTTCATCAAATGAATCATCATCATCATCATCATCATCATGTAAGTGTTGACTTTGACTTTCAATAACGGAAGCAAGTCGTGGGGCATTAGATGGTCCAACACCCATGATACCTTTGTTTTTGCAACGCTATTCCAATGAGGTTCATTATGAACGGTTTCAATGGGTTGTGCTTGGCGTTGGAGGGATGCCGTCAAAACCTATAATTGTTCCTCTATCTCATCCATTTCACGCCGTATAACGGTGTTTTCCTCAATTATTAAGCGGATAGTTTCTTGATCTTTCCGTTCCCTAGAATCCTGTGAGTTTTCCAAGTGAACGTTAGTCATATTACAATTTCAGTGCACAATAATGCAAGCAATCAAATGAGCAAGATGACGAATTAAGTCAACGTTACCCAACTTTTGGTGTTTCTACTTTGGGATAGCCGTGTGGCGGTTAAGCAAGGAAGGCTTAATGCAACAAGTTTGAACCAATTGCACACAAAAACACAAGAGATAGTTGCAAACGTGTAAGAAAATGGAGAGACATAAGATGGATGGAATGATTAAACGACAAGTACTACTTGCTTTTGGTCTTTTGACTTTTTTGATAAAAATCCAATTTTTCGGATGGTCCGGTTTGCCGGACGTCTTTTAAACTTTTTTTTGTTTCTTTTTGAAAGCAAATTCTTGATGCTAAAAATGCAAGAGTGGAATCCACTTGTGGAAACAAATTTGTTTTCTTAAGAGTGTTATTTTGAGTTTTTTGTTTTTGAAATATCAAAGATGCGATATCCGATATTTTTGTTAACAAAATACCCCAAGAGATTTGGTGCAATCAATTAACAATTATGTCGGATTGATTTGATAAACGACTTGATGGTAAACCAAAATGTTTCCTAAATTTTTGGGAAAAAATGAATCAAGAAAAAAGAACTCAATAAAATGGATATGAAGGATGAAGAACACGGTGAAAAACAAGATGAACATAATGCAAAAAGGCAAAATATGTAATGCACAAAAACTTGGAGTAAAGAAAACTTAGCTTCGATCCCTTTGCTCTGATGCCAATTTGATGCGTCCTTGCATGCATTCAAGGACAAACTACGGATCTAGATCGAGCTTGAATTTCAACTACTCCGTTTTGTTATATGCGGATGGATTCGATGATGGAAATGAGTTTGCGGAAGCTTGAGAGATGGTTGTGGAAGCATATGGTTGGTTCAAGCTAGATAGATCGAATAATCAGTGAAATGGAGTGAACTAGTGATTCTTGAAGAATTCTCGATTTGGAGACTTGGATCAAAGATCCAAAAGAACTTTGTAAGAGAGGAAGAGGTGATGCCCAATAACCAAGGATGAGGAAATGCTTCTGAAATATACTTGATTAATATTGAACATGGTTTTACAATGGGGTCAACCATCGTTTATATAGAGGAGGATGATGACAAAAAGGAAAATCCTTAAGACACAATGGATAAGATGCTAGCCTTAAATAAGAGATTTGCTTTAAATATTCTATGAATTATTCCAAATCAATTATTCTTCTTAAAAGGAAATATCCACAAGAATTTCTCTTTAATTATTTAAATATCTAATATATATATATATATAAACTAGATAAAAGATGACGGAAATAAATATGTGGAACTTGTCAACCATCGGTAGTCTCAATCATACGTCGGTAACCCATGGTGTCGGAAAGTGTTGGGATGAGCGGACACATGGTTGACAGTGGATGCCAAGGGCGCATCACACCGGAATGAAAATTCCGGCTGTTTCAGTCCAACAATCTCCATCCCACAATCTAAAAAAAGAAACCCCAACTAATACCAAACATGTCATTAATTTGCTCACCCATTTTGGATTTATCTTCTATTGTAATCCCTTTGCCTTTTCTTCTGGCATTGACTTTATTCACACCATCTGGACGACTTATACCTGCAAATACGAAGTTACCGCTACCATCGTCCCTACTTCTCTTGCCACTACCGCTGCTATTTTCGAGATTATTTTCCTAATCGTGTTCAAGATCAACTTTCCTCTTTTCTTCCGTATTCAAAACCCACCTCATAAACTTTCTCCAATACTTGTTCACCATTTCCCAAGCACTCAGATATTTGAAATTCCTTGGTGCGCCTTGGCAAGAACTTCAAAATATTTGATATCCACTTTTTTTTTGTAAAATCAACTTCATTGTACCCACTTCCCGTTATTTGATCAGCTTCTTCTAAAGCACCGGCCCAAATGAGTAAATCAGCACTCATCCTTTTCCAATGAGTTTCCAATATGTTCTTGTTCCGCTCCGAAATCTCATGTGGTCGATGTTGACGAGCTGTTTTATTTGAGTGATGTATATCTCTCCAAAGATATATATCACTCATGTGGGGCCCGCGGGCGCGCTGATAGCATGAATTATAGTCTATATTTTGGGGTTTGTTTGAACGTTTTATCTTTCATAACCTGCAAGTTTGTATGTACATTATGTGATTTTACTACCATTTCATCTACCTTTGCGGGAATCGAGGTCTACACCTAGTTTCGTTGTAATTGCAGGTAATATGGTACGTTTTGCATCATTGAGGAGCAAAAAGGAATCATCCAGGGAGCATAGCCATGGATTAAAGAATTACTTTGGACCAGTTTTGAGAGATTCTACATTCAGTTGTGAGTCACCTCGGTTGACCAGAGATTCATCTCGACCGAGGCGATCCAGAGACGCCGACTCGACCGAGGCGAACACCTAGGACGCGGCGAGAATATTTTATTCTTGGAAGAGATCTTTTAAACTTGGAAGGTGATTTTATATTTTTGGGCTGGGCTCCTGGATAGAAAGAGATATGCAGAATATATATTTTACCTATTTTTATGGGAGAATATCTTTCTAAGATTTATTATCTTTGGAGGGTTATTTTCCTATAAAAAGGGTCGGATTTTCCACAATTTCGACACCCGCTATCAGCGCAAGAAGGACGCTATACCATCGATAAGAGTTTACACAGCAGCGGCATACTCCAATTTAGGAGTTTTTGAAGAACCTTTTTGAAGGTTGAAGATCATAGCTTTTATAGCTTTTTGGAGGGTTTTGTAAGATTGTCTTCAATTCCTTTCCTTGTTGTCTTGTCTTGTTGGATTATTATCCAAGGAACGCTTTTGTTTGTGATATTTGATTCAGTTATTGAAGTCTTTTCATTAAATTCTTCTTTGTTCAAATATTCACCTTCTTCCCATATATTTTAATACTTTCATTATGATGATGAGTGGCTAATTTCCTTGTGTGATTCTAGGGTGATTGGCTGAAGGTTGTGGGAAAAACAATGATAGAATAATCTTAGATTCCAGTAGGATCCTAAAAGCTCGAGTCTTTAACCTTAACCCTAAGCATCTCGTTCGGTTGATGAACATCTCGGCCGGGGTGGAATTCTTCTGACCGAGGTGACTTACCCTATCCGAAACTGAGAGTTAAGTGTTAGAGTTTGCCAAATCCTACTCTTATTACACCTTTCTGGTTCAATGCAAGCTTAGGATGAGACTTACCCGGTAATTCCTTAGTTTGTGTACCAACGATCATAAGTGTAGGTAATAAAGGTCTATCCTTTATTGGGGCTAGAGTGTGCTTCCATCCCATCTTTGTGAGTTAGCCTGAGACTTACCCGGTAAAGGTTGATTCTATTCTCTTAGATGGTGTGTTAGTTTGAGGTTATAGTTCTTTATCTTGATTCCTTGAGACTTACCCGGTAATAGGAGTTACGGTTTAGGATTAGTGTGTAGTGAGACTTACCCGGTGATCTACTCCACTTTAGTAACACCTTCCCCACGCAAAAAAATCTCAGCTTTGTCCGCTTATCTATAGATCTTGAGTTGGAACCACAACTTGATGCTTTAATCCCTAGAATTGCATGTTTGCTTTATTGACTTCTTATTCATCTTTGATTGTGTTAAATTGCTCTTGTGGTTAGCATTGACATTAGCATACCGTGTTGACTTTGTTTCACCAAGTCCCTGTGATCGACCCCTAGAATTTTCTTGCTTTTACTACGATTGACCCGTACACTGCGGGTTCGCATCCTTGTTTTAAGCTTAAGTCTAGGGTTATAAATTTAAAGCTTGCACACACCATTTGGAGCGAACAAGTTTTTGGCGCCGTTGCCGGGGACTTGGTCTAGACCAAGCCGGTACGGTTTGCTCTTGGGGCATTTGCCCCGTTTTGTCTAACCACTCTACTTGAGTGACTTTTGCAGGTTCTTTCTTAGGTATATGCGAAGAACCCGCGCTGGGAAGGAAATCGTTCCTTACGATCCCGAACCAAAAAAGACATACAAGCGACGCTTAAGAGAAGAGAAGATGGCCCAACAAGACGATCGCGATCTTGCGGCCCAATTGAGAGAGACGCAGGAATTGCTACGTCTCAGCGAGGATGAACTCAGGCAAGAGAAAGAAGAGAATCGCGCCAAGACTGCAGCAATCGAAGCTGAGATTGCTGTCATTCGGAACCAGATTCTACTTCGACCGATGCAGGATCCAGTAGCTGATCCTCGACCGAGGCAGATTCCAGTACCTGACGCCCCGGTCGATGTACTTCCACCTCGGATGCCAGTCCGAGATGTTCTTCTTGCAAGAATCCCGCAAACCCTAGGTCAAAGGATGGACCCTAATCAACAGCTGAGGCGTCCAGGGGTGAACCTAGGAGATCCAGCGGATCATGACTACGAACTTCGACCGCAAGTTCTGTCCATGATTCGCCAATGCCAATTCGGAGGGCTAGAAAAGGAGTCGCCGCATCAACATCTTCAGAACTACGAGATCTTGATGGAGACCTTGCGACCCTCCAGAATTGAAAACAACAACTACAAGCTAAGACCTTTCTACTTTTCTCTTAAAGATAGAGCTCTTACTTGGTATCAATCTCTTCCTCCAGGAAAAATCAACACATGGGAGGAGATGACTACGGAATTCTTAACCAAATTCTTTCCACCCTCAAAGACCGCTGAAATGAGGGGAAAGATCAATGCTTTCATCATGAAGGATAAGGAGAGCTTGTCCAAATCTTGGGAGCGGTTCAAGGATATCCTTTTGGATTGCCCACATCACGGGATTCCAAAGATCGAGTTGTTGGAGATCTACTTCAAAGGGCTGGACGGAAACACCCAGTTCAATCTCCAACTACTCTCCGCCGGTACCTTCATGGATATGGCGATTGATGAGGCTTGGGACTTCATCGAGAAGCAAGCCTTACATATGGAGAAATATACCCACCAAGGAGCTGAAGGTGGAGTTAAAAGAGTCAACTTTCAAGAGACTCAACCCAACAACAATCAACTCACGTCATTGAAGAATGACGTGAAGGAATTAAAAGAGCTCTTGATGGCTCAAACTAAGAAGGAAGAGCAAGGGCAAAGGAGCTACAACAACAACAACGGGTACCGTAACAACAATAACGGTTCCCGAAACAATAACTACAACAACAATAGAGGATCCAACAGCAACAACTGGAGGGCGAATAACCAAAATCACGGTAACAATCATTCAAACTCCAACTCTAATGATTCCTCTAACCCTTTTCTCTCTTCCCCTTCTTCTTCTTCTACTCCATTGAAGAGCCAAGGGCAAGGATCAAGTTCGTCTCAGCCGGAAAAGAAGGACGCAGTTTTGGAGGCAATCTTGATCAAGCTTGGCGCTATGGAGAATTCTATGACTTCATTTTCGAGGGCCCAAAAGTCCTTCGAACAACAACTTGCTAATAGGGCGAATGAAGCGCCAAGAGATCCAGGGAAGCTTCCAGCAAAGACGGAAACTAACCCTAAGGGCCAGTGCATGGCCATAACGACGAGGAGTGGACTCAAAACGGCAGATCCAGTGCCTCGCTCGATGCAGACCACCTCGGTCCATATCCAGTCGAAGAACACCTCGACCGAGATGCCAACCGAGGCGGAGCAACAGAAAGCAGGAGGAACGACAGAAACTTATGTTCCACCTCCTGCATATAAACCACCACTTCTATTCCCTCAGTCCAGAGCCAGAGCGCATCTAGACAAGCACTTTGGTAAGTTTCTTGACTTGATGAATAAGCTACATATTAACATTCCCTTCCTTGATGCCATTCTAGGTATGCCCGCCTATGGGAAGTTCTTAAAAGAAATCTTATCAAGGAAGAGGAAGCTGGAGGATGTTGGTGAAGTTAGGATGACATCTAAGTCCTCGGAGCTAATCAAAATCATGAAGGAAAAGATGCCACCTAAATTGAGAGATCCCGGCTCATTTTGCATTCCCATTCAAGTTGGGGATGTCACTTGTGAAGCCCTTTGCGATCTAGGAGCCAGCGTGAGCATCATCCCGCTGGAGCTATGCACTAAGATCGGTCTTGGAGAGCCCAAGCCGGTCAAGATTCGACTTTACATGGCGGATCGTTCCATTACCCATCCCGTGGGCATTTTGGAAGACGTTCCGGTCAAGTTAGGTAACTTCTATCTACCTATAGATTTTGTCGTACTTGACATTCCCGCAGATATCCGGTACCTATTATTCTTGGGAGGCCATTTCTGGCAACTTCGGGTTGCAACGTGGATTGCAAGAACGCCAAGTTGAAATTCAACATTGGTGGCGATGAGGTGGAGTTCGCACTACTTGCAGCCATGAAAGGGGAGCAGCTAACGGATGATATCTTCAACATCTACGATGAAGAAGAATCAAGAGAATTGGTGAGCTCCATCCTTATTAACGATCCACTCGAAAGAGTTATAAGCTTCAGTTTAATGGAGGAAGGTATAGACGCTTCTTGTGATGCAGATATACGAAGCTTGAAGGCACTGGGAGAGGATCCAGGAGCTATAACTGAGAAGCTGATCCAGGAGACGAAGATTTCCAGCCTCGGATCCAGTAGCAGTACCTCGACCGAGGCACTCTCTGGACAGAGCGAGGCGACTGAAGAACACCTCGGTCAACGCCTTTGCGCCTCGACCGAGGTCGATAGCGAGACGATTCTAACTGAGACTGCATCAATTCCAGTTTCTGACACAACTCCACTGGAAAGAGGAAGCAATGATCCCTCCCAGAAAGCACCCCCAGTTGTGGAGCTTAAACAACTCCCTAGTCACTTGAGGTATGTCTTTCTTGGACCGGATTCTACTTATCCCGTTATTGTTAGTGCTTCCCTTTCCGAATCTGAATTGTATAAGTTAATGCATGTCCTGAGAAAGCATCGAAAAGCCATAGGTTACACCACGGATGATCTTATTGGCATTAAACCTTCTTTCTGCATGCATAGAATTCTAATGGAAGATAATCATAAGACTTCACGGGAACCTCAAAGACGGTTAAATCCGATCATGAAAGAGGTTGTGAAGAAGGAAGTTCTTAAGTTGTTGGATGCAGGTATTATTTATCCTATCTCGGACAGCAAGTGGGTTAGCCCGGTGCATGTCGTTCCGAAGAAAGGAGGGATGACCGTTGTGACAAATAAGAACAACGAGTTGATCCCAACAAGGACCGTTACGGGCTGGAGAGTTTGCATCGACTATAGGAAGCTGAACACGGCGACTCGGAAGGATCATTTTCCGCTCCCCTTCATCGATCAAATGCTCGAACGGTTGGCCCAGCATTCACACTTTTGCTACTTGGACGGCTATAGTGGATTCTTCCAGATTCCTATCCATCCGGATGATCAAGAGAAGACCACTTTCACTTGTCCTTGGGGGACGTTTGCCTATCGGAGGATGCCATTCGGATTGTGCAATGCACCCGCTACCTTCCAGCGATGCATGATGGCTATCTTTTCCGAGTACATAGAGGAGATCATGGAGGTATTCATGGATGACTTTTCTGTATATGGTTCCTCTTTTGATGATTGCCCATCTAACCTTTCTTTAGTGCTTAAACGATGTGAAGACACTAACCTCGTTTTGAATTGGGAGAAGTGTCATTTTATGGTTAACGAAGGCATTGTGCTAGGACACCTCGTTTCTAATCGAGGTATTGAGGTCGATCGAGCTAAGATCGAGACTATTGAGAAACTCCCTCCTCCTTGTTCTGTTAAAGGAGTGAGGAGTTTTCTCGGGCATGCAGGTTTCTACAGGAGATTCATCAAAGACTTCTCCAAGATTTCTAAACCTCTAACTAACCTCTTGAATAAAGATGTTGCTTTTGAGTTTTCGCAGGAATGTCTTGATGCTTTTTACAGGATTAAGGAAGCGTTGATCTCCGCTCCCATTATCCAGCCTCCTGATTGGACCTTGCCCTTTGAGGTCATGTGTGACGCTAGCGATGTAGCCGTAGGAGCGGTGCTTGGACAGAAGAAAGATGGACGGACCACCGCCATTTATTATGCTAGCAAGACGCTAGATGAAGCACAACGCCACTACGCTACCACCGAAAAGGAGTTATTGGCGGTTGTATATGCTTTCGAGAAGTTTCGTTCCTATCTAGTAGGGGCGAAAGTCATTGTCTACACCGACCATGCAGCCATTCGTTACTTGATGGCTAAGAAAGATGCCAAGCCGCGTCTTATTCGGTGGATTCTCTTGCTTCAAGAGTTTGACCTAGAGATCCGCGATAAGAAGGGATCCGAGAATTCAGTTGCGGATCACCTCAGCCGGCTACCGGAATCTTCCCGCGAGACGGATAACCCACCCATAGACGATTCATTCCCCGATGAGCACTTGCACATCTTGGAGCGTTTGATGGATCTACTTACTTCACCCCGCGATGGAGGTGAAGTATGGGGTGAGGGCACCTCCCACCTCGTTTGAGACGCATTATGGTCCAGCTAGCGACCTTAAATCAAGCGCTTCTTGGGAGGCAACCCAAGGTATTGCTTTCTTTTCCCGTTTTCTAGTCTAGATTAGATAGTCTTTGTTTTTGCTTTGCTTTGCTTTGTTTTTGGCGTTCTGGACAGACAACAGGAAGGAGCACATCTGGAAGGACAGAAGTTCGAGATTCTGAGAAGAAAGAAGCACCTCGGTTATTGTCAGAGCACCTCGACCGAGTTGATTCTTGAGCAACCGAGGCAACTAGGGTTTCTGCAGAACCGCTTCGGTCCAAACCACCTCGGTCCGGTCGAGACCATCTCGACCGAGGTGACAGCAGATCCAGTAAAAGTATAAAAGGGGGAAAAATTACATTTTCAGATTTTTTTTACCCTCCTCGACCGCGGCGACAGATCCACCTCGCTTCCTTCGTTTCTCGCTCGTTTTCGAAGATTTCTGCTTCCAAACCGAGATTAAAGAGTGGAGGATCCTATTGCAACTACAGATCTGCGAGAAATTCGAGTGAATCAGCCGGAACGAGGTAAAAAACGATCGAAACCCTAACTCGTTCGTTTACTTCAATTTGGGCTTTGGTTGCCCTTGAATCTGTTGAGAAAAGGCATAAGTACCCCTTAGGAAGCATTTGTAGTGATTTTTGGGGGAAAAGAACTGAAAATCAAAGAGTGGAATCGCGACTGTCTTCGCCTCGGTCTAGTCGACCTGCACCTCGGTCGAGGTGATTCTTGGTGTTTGTCAGTCGACCGAGGTAGTCTGACAGTGTGTTTTAAAGATGAGTTCAGATCGCCGTTTAGCTCTTAGAGATAGATCCTCCCCTTCCCCTTCTCCTTCCTCATCCCGTCCCTACCGCCCGGTTATCCACGAGAGATGCCGGGTAGACTATGAGAGGATAGCTGGCCGTCCAGTCATCGCACCACGATTTCTGGATGTGTCAGCTTTTGACTGCCTAGGGTTAGATGCTGACCTTAGGAAGATGATTGCTACCGTCGGGCTAGATCAGTTCACTGAGATCCGAGCCCCAGCCTACTTAGAGCCGACACTCGAGTTTGTTAGCTCCTTCTCCTACCTTCCCACAGAGCGGTCTGTGAAGTACCGGTTGATGAGCCAGAACTTCATAGTTCCTTTAGAGATTTGGAGAGAGATATTTGGCTTTCCTGACCCCACTGCTGTAGACTTCCCTTCCCGATCCGTAGCTAGGGAGTTCTGGGGACAGATAGCCCACATTATTGAGCACGCAGACAGATGGCGCCCTGGAGATTCCAGGGAGAAGGTCATCTTTCACCCAGCCTTCAGACTTGCCCACAGGATCTTCAGTGAGACACTTCTGGCGCGTACTGAGACGCCCCAGAAGATCAGACAGGGTGAGCTCTTCAGCCTCTACTGCATGGTTACTGGAGGCTTCCCAGACTTTGGCTTGCTCCTAGCAGAGGATCTGCATAGGATCAAGGCCAAGGCGAAGGGAGACATCTGCTGCGGAGGTCTAGTCACCCACATCGCTACTTACCACGGGATGGACCTCAGCCTTTGCACGTTGGCGGCGGCTCCGAAGCCGCTGGGATTGCAGGAGATGATCACACGGAGGATTCTAGTTCCCCGTGGTTTGACCACTCCATACGTCGCCATGCCTTAAGAGCGGACTGCACCTCAGGGCATCCGCTGGTCTGCGCAGTTCACAGTCTTCGATCCGCACTACTGGCAGACAACATGGGCTCCACTGATGGAGGATCACAGAGAGGGAGCAGCTGCCCCTGCTGAGGCTGAGGAGGAGGATGATGACGATACAGTGGACGAGAGAGGAGGTGACGTCCCGATGGACACAGGGACAGATACTGTTGGGACGAGCGCGCCACCTATTATTGATCTAGATGATGACGAGGAGGACACTGAGCCAGCGCCAGCTGAGACTTCTCCGGTCCGGCCTGCTAGGCGCAGGAGGCGGGGAGTTACGGACAAGGCTGCACACCGACAGATCGATGACCTGACAGATCAGGTTATCGACTCATATGCTGCACTTTCGCTGGATATCCGCGAGATGCAGGAGCGGCAGCATCATCAGCACATGATGGCTCAGCTACAGTTTGAGCATATCATGGGCCATCCCTATGACCCGACTCAGTACCCCTACATACCACCACCACCGCCGGATCAGGATTACTGAGGAGCTGCAGGGTTTTCCTTATTATTATATTTTTATGCAGTTCGGCTTTTATCCGGTGAGTTCTCCTGTTTTAGACTTTTATTATACCCACTGGGACAGTGTGTCTCAATTATGGGGTATTTGTCTGTATTATTTGACTACGTGACTACTTGATGTATTCGACACTTTTGATGTACTTTATTTATCGGATATTTTCATATTTATGCTTCATTTGCCTTTATATGATTATCTGAGATTGCATGCATACTTACAGGTTGTTTGATTGAGAAAAACGTCGAAACCGAAAAGCCATAGGTTATTAAAAAAAAAAAAATTTTTGACCTCGACCGGGGAGATTCTGGCGAAACGAGGTGTTTCACCTCGGTTGAACCAAGAACACCTCGACCGAGGTAGGTTAACTGAGAGTTTTCGAAAACGAATTTTTTTTGCTACTTATCTGGATATGATCTCAGTGAAGATCTTGTTTACCTACTGGTTTTAAATTCTTTATGTGTTTGAAAAGTTTTATGATATGTTTAAGTTGCTAAATGCTTTGTTTGAAATTTTTGGCATGTTTAATACTTTGTTCTATCCAAATTATGTTGAATTTGAAGGTTGACACCACATTATGAATTCTCTCACTTTCTTCTTGGAAAGACCAAGGCAATTCATTCTCTTCTCTATTCTTCTTCTTGATCATGCTTAGCCCCTCATATACATTTTGCCTCCCTTTACCTATCCGGGAATTTGGAAGCAAGCGAAGTGGTGAAAGCAAGTTAAAGTTGAGAAGTGGGCTGGAAGTGAAAGTGTTAGAAAGAAAGAAATAGGTTTGGGGAAGTCAATCATGAAGATGAGTAACTCGGCACCATTCACATAGCCGGGTGTTTGTGTCTTGCCAAAGTCGGATTGAGAGATATTCCTAACGGGTCATGGTATGTGCATCAAGGGTTTGATGCATCTCGAGAAATTGATGATTGCAGATTTCCTAGGCTTCGGTTATTGTGCACCTCTGTCCATGCATCCCAAAAAGTAAAGTAAAAGAAAAAGTGTGAAATAAGCGAAGCTTATTGATGGAAGATGTTGCAAGTCAAAGTGAAAGTGAAGTTCATCCTTTTCCCGGATTCTAGCACCACATTACCTTACATACATCCCTACCCTACACGTTTCTTGACCTTTTCTTTTGGGAAGCCCTTGAGACCTTGAGCTTGTTGATTGACTTAGTGGTTTAAACTGGATTATACATGATTAATTTTGATAATTGTGATTTATTATGCATTCTATGATTTTATGCAAAGATGAACAACTTTCCCATATTTATAAAATGTTTTGAGCATATTGAGTTTTTAAAATTCCAGGAAGTATTCTCTTAGAGTGATCTATGATGGTTGCACACCATAAGATGTTTTTGAAAGACTTTTCATTGATTTTTAATGACTTATAATCCATTCTATCTTGCCTTCTATATGCGGAACTTGCTTGGGGACAAGCAAGGGCTAAGTATGGGGTATTTTGATAGCATGAATTATAGTCTATATTTTGGGGTTTGTTTGAACGTTTTATCTTTCATAACCTGCATGTTTGTATGTACATTATGTGATTTTACTACCATTTCATCTACCTTTGCGGGAATCGAGGTCTACACCTAGTTTCGTTGTAATTGCAGGTAATATGGTACGTTTTGCATCATTGAGGAGCAAAAAGGAATCATCCAGGGAGCATAGCCATGGATTAAAGAATTACTTTGGACCAGTTTTGAGAGATTCTACATTCAGTTGTGAGTCACCTCGGTTGACCAGAGATTCATCTCGACCGAGGCGATCCAGAGACGCCGACTCGACCGAGGCGAACACCTAGGACGCGGCGAGAATATTTTATTCTTGGAAGAGATCTTTTAAACTTGGAAGGTGATTTTATATTTTTGGGCTGGGCTCCTGGATAGAAAGAGATATGCAGAATATATATTTTACCTATTTTTATGGGAGAATATCTTTCTAAGATTTATTATCTTTGGAGGGTTATTTTCCTATTAAAAGGGTCGGATTTTCCACAATTTCGACACCCGCTATCAGCGCAAGAAGGACGTTATACCATCGATAAGAGTTTACGCAGCAGCGGCATACTCCAATTTAGGAGTTTTTGAAGAACCTTTTTGAAGGTTGAAGATCATAGCTTTTATAGCTTTTTGGAGGGTTTTGTAAGATTGTCTTCAATTCCTTTCCTTGTTGTCTTGTCTTGTTGGATTATTATCCAAGGAACGCTTTTGTTTGTGATATTTGATTCAGTTATTGAAGTCTTTTCATTAAATTCTTCTTTGTTCAAATATTCACCTTCTTCCCATATATTTTAATACTTTCATTATGATGATGAGTGGCTAATTTCCTTGTGTGATTCTAGGGTGATTGGCTGAAGGTTGTGGGAAAAACAATGATAGAATAATCTTAGATTCCAGTAGGATCCTGAAAGCTCGAGTCTTTAACCTTAACCCTAAGCATCTCGTTCGGTTGATGAACATCTCGGCCGGGGTGGAATTCTTCTGACCGAGGTGACTTACCCTATCCGAAACTGAGAGTTAAGTGTTAGAGTTTGCCAAATCCTACTCTTATTACACCTTTCTGGTTCAATGCAAGCTTAGGATGAGACTTACCCGGTAATTCCTTAGTTTGTGTACCAACGATCATAAGTGTAGGTAATAAAGGTCTATCCTTTATTGGGGCTAGAGTGTGCTTCCATCCCATCTTTGTGAGTTAGCCTGAGACTTACCCGGTAAAGGTTGATTCTATTCTCTTAGATGATGTGTTAGTTTGAGGTTATAGTTCTTTATCTTGATTCCTTGAGACTTACCCGGTAATAGGAGTTACGGTTTAGGATTAGTGTGTAGTGAGACTTACCCGGTGATCTACTCCACTTTAGTAACACCTTCCCCACGCAAAAAAATCTCAGCTTTGTCCGCTTATCTATAGATCTTGAGTTGGAACCACAACTTGATGCTTTAATCCCTAGAATTGCATGTTTGCTTTATTGACTTCTTATTCATCTTTGATTGTGTTAAATTGCTCTTGTGGTTAGCATTGACATTAGCATACTGTGTTGACTTTGTTTCACCAAGTCCCTGTGATCGACCCCTGGAATTTTCTTGCTTTTACTACGATTGACCCGTACACTGCGGGTTCGCATCCTTGTTTTAAGCTTAAGTCTAGGGTTATAAATTTAAAGCTTGCACACACCGTTTGGAGCGAACACGCGCCATCCTTGGCGCATGAGGAGTCCGCCTATGTGAGGCATTTGTCTATCCCAATAGTAAGATGTGAACTAATAAAACACTCTATTAGTTTGATTTTTTTTATATGTTAATTATAAATTTTTAAGTTTATTTTTCTGACGGAGATTTTTTTCGTTCAAAATTTATGTACATTTCATTCCGATTATATTATACTATGTAACACCTCAATCTCTTAGATATCGGGGAGCTACTAGTTAGGACCTCACAATGGGTCCCGACCTTAGTTTGACAACAACTTTACTAGGATCTTACAACAAGGCACAAATAAGGAAACCGAAATTCATAACGGTGTTTTAATGTCATAAATATAACAACATGCGTCTAACAGTCAACAACGTACTTAAGATGATAAAAGTCTAAATAACATCATACTAAGAATGAAACATCAACAAAAATCCAACCGCATCCTAGGAAGTATGGAGACCCGGTTGACCACTACTTCCAGATCACTCAACTGCTGCTCTAACATGTGATAAATCTAAACAACCAAAACAAATCAACCGTTAGCTAGCTATCTAAACGTTAGACAAATGAAAATAGCACACACACACGCAATAGCAAAACTAAACACACATCATGCTTTCAGAGAATCCATTTTTATTATCTTCATTTAGTTAATTCACTCTTACTAATGATACTTATTTTGTGACACGACAGATTCCCAAACCTCGCCTCCGCCCCGTGTAACCATCGGGAATGGATCCGAAGAATCTCACCTTGTACTTGCATGGTCTGGGTATAGAGAACCTCTCAATCTCAAGTCAGAGCTGGGCAGTGATGCCAACTGCCCGTTATACATACACTTGGGCCATAAAAATAATAAGGTCATCCTATGCATGTTATAATTATCAAACAATCAACACACACCACTATCATCATTCAGCTAACATCTAGAAACCAGCTAAGTCCCAAGGACTTACCTGAATCAAATCTCCACTCTCGTAATATCAACTCGGTCTGCAACCGTAGAAACTCAACCGCCTGTTATACAAGGAAAGTGGATCAAATATGTATCTCACTTCTTTAGAAGTCTCCAACTTCTAAGATATTCAACCGATCATAAAGAAATTACCAAAATACCCTCATAAGGGTAAAAAGACTATTTTACCCTTGAGTCTCAAAACCTTAGAAATATTTCTAGAATATTTCTAAAACTTCATATGGAGCCCAAAACCACAACCTAACACTCACAAGAAAGATCTAGCTAAGTTGGAAGATTTTCCAACTTCTTAACTTCCATGAAAAAATTCACTAAGGATCTCACTTTGACCTAACTTACGACGCTCATACAAAACTCTAAAAATCCCAAATAAAATATCTAACACTTCTATACAATGCATTCTACTCACCAGAAGAAACAAAACTCAGAAAGAGTCCATAACTAATCCTACACAAAAATCCAAAGTTGACTCCTCAACACAAATTCTTTCATACTTAGCCAAAAATCTACACTTTACCAAACTGCACAACTAACCTACTTTGGAACCTTCTAAGCCTAGATTCGATAGCTGAATCTACCACAACTTTTAATACATCATAGTATGCATCTCACTCTATGTTCCATCAAAATTTCATGTCCATCAGATATATCTAACTCATTCATATCTAGATCCAAAAATTGCTTCAGCACACGTTTTCTCCAATACTTAGAAAAACTTCAGCAACCATCCAAAAAATTACTTACAGTCTTGACTTTGAAAAATCATAACTACTAAACCTCTCGATGAAATCCTCTCAAATTTTGGTATGTTCTCCTTTGCAATCCCAACTATGACATATCCAAAATTCAGACACAACAAAAGAGTTTTGCATACCTAATTCTGGGCACAAAGTTGGATGCTCGATAGAGTCGGAAAGCTGAGAAATTGCAACAATTCCTTGAGTTGCTTCTTAGCTGTAGTATATGGGTTTCAAAATGGTTCAGAGGCAACTATTAGAACATAATATATAGAGGTAAGCAAGGAGAGAGTGTGGACATACTCAATTACGAGAGTTGACAGAAGATGGAGGCATGGCTACTACACATAGTAGCAAATGGGGAACAACAAAACCCAAGACTTCAGGATGCACGACAGATCCTGAGCATCAACCATGAGGGTGGCGAAGGACTTCCATTGGCGTTGTTGTTATTGCTTGAAGATGAAGGAGAAGGATGGCTTTGACTCCAAGCGGCTACTCGTGGTGGACAAGGGCTGCTTGCTGGGGTAACGTCGTCGTTCAGGGCAGAGAAGGAGGCGGATATGTTAGGTGTATGATTAGAGGAGGGAAGGCAACCAAGAATAACTTACCTCGACAACCAAGCTCGCGATGGTGACCGACGGCGGAGGGCTGTCCTTTGGAACGTCCGTGTGTAGGAGAAGGCGGCTAAGACCGGATTTGTTGCAGCACGAGGAGACAGGTAAGACTGAGATCTTGTTGTTACCACAAGTGGGTGATGAAGGATGGCGACCACAGTGTGGAGGAAGGAGGCACGCTATTGCTCTCAAGTGAAAACAAGAGGCCGGAGTAGGGCGGCTAAGTCGCACGACTGTAGAAGGCAGCTGCGTGAAGGAGGGAGTTGGGGGATAGGATTAGGGTTTTGGATGATTCACGTAAGAAGTTGTTGAGAAGAGAAGGAAGAGAGATGGGCTTGGGGTGATCTTGTCAAGACTTGTCATGGGTTTGTCATGACCTTGTCTAATGGCTCCACGGTTTTGTAAAAAGGTCATCCAATTCTAGTTCTTGTAAGAGTGTCTTAAGAAGGATTTTATATGTTCCCAAATTCACATAAAATCATTTAAGTTGGTAAGAAGCATTTTATGTGATTAGCTCTCCATATAAAATGATAGAATTTATCAATTTGAGGATATAGTGTGATATTTGTATCATTTTATATGAGAATTAATTTCACATAAAATGATAAGATTTATGTTGACTTGGAATTAACGGAATTTAAAATTCCGGTATTACATACTAATAGTTCATATATTTTTTGAACTTTTGATATACAAATTTTAGACCTTTTCTTTTCTAGTTTTGTCCTTTCTTCTTTTTTCTAGCCGGCATTTTTTTCTTTAATTTTTTATTAGTTCAAATTATATTGTACTAATAGTTCATACTTTTTAAAAGATATTTTCATAAGTTCAAAATAATGCATGTACTAATAATATAATATGTTTAGACTAATTGAACCCTTGCTTTAAACTAATGATATAAATATTCAATATTATAATAAAAGTATTCTAATAATCATAATTATAAAATATAAGTTTATAATTTTAGTTTAAAATTTGGATATCATAAGTTTTGATTAGCGTATAATGTTAGTTCAAAAAGATACAAGTAACAAAGTGCATACAAACATAACTACCAAATTAACAAAATGATACATGAACTAACTACAAAAAATATCTGATCCGATAGTGTATACTTTTAAACTAAAACTATGAACTGATAGAATAATTGTTACAATTTTTCATGAAAATTCCGCAAATGCCACCGCGATCTCCTTTAAAAAAAACATATTTTTAACAAGACAAAATTGTCTTCGTACATTGTAAAAATTGCAAAATTGTCTGTCGCACCCTCTTAAATCATTAATGACATGATGAGTGCAGACGATTGATGCATGAATCAACCACTAAGATTACACCATAACACCGTAACACAACTCCTCTCCGCACCGTAACCACCCCTTTAAATACTCATTAAACTTGTAAAAAACATGAATCTGTTTTAACCAACTTTAAAATTTATGGTATTTTCTGAAGCTATTCCCATAGTTGGTATTATTTGGCAGAATTTGTCCGAAAGATGAACAGAAGACGCACAGCAGTGGAAACGAGGGGAGAAACAGAGGAACGCTCCCGCATTCCTAAAATCCCATTTCTATCCTCCGAACGCAGAGGAGAAAACAAGAGAGAGAAAGAGAGTGAGAGAACAACGACGCGAGAGAGATTGGGGGAAAAGGAAAGCGAACCGTGAGTGAGAGCGAACGCAGCAAATCCAAATCTTACGTTCTAGCGTTGAATCAGAAGAAGCTGACATTTATGTATTCAAAGTATCCGAGCCTTAAATTGACTTGGACCATCTGATAATCGCAATTGGATCCTCTCCTCTTATGAGGTGACACCAATTTGCCGTTGCTTTTGACCGGAGGACTTGTCATTAAATCGATCGGTAACGAATCGAGGAAGATATAGTGAGTGTCAAGATGAGCGGTGGCGATAGTGGAGGAGATGCTGTGGCTCCACCATCACCGTTGGAATGGAAGTTCTCTCAGGTGTTCGGAGAACGGGCGGCTGGAGAAGAAGTTCAGGAAGGTTAGAGGAATTACTACGAGATCCATGGTGTTTTGTATTCTTTTCTTAATTTTTGCTTGACCGTTAGGGTTTTGGTTTCTCTTTAATTCCTATTGTCTGTTTAGAATCATTTACTAGCCGTTGATATTCGTTTTTTGATTCTGCAATGTTGTATTGACGCTCAAGGGATATCAATTCGGTACACGACTTGCTTGCATGCCTTGCTTATTCGAGTAATTACTTTAAATATAGAGGGAGCTAAGGCTATAGCTATTTATTTTAGTAAAATAAGTATTCTCATGGCATTTGCATCGCCTCATGCTAATGTCGTTGAAATACTTGTGAAATCACCAATATGGCTTTGTCATTGAATGGTTTAAAAATTTGAGTTTCTGGTAATCTAGTTCTATCACCTGTGACTGTGAGATTTAGTGAGGATCCGGTGCTTTTCTTGCCAGTATAATTACATAGTGTATACAGGGCAGGTTATGCGGAAAAAGTTTTGATGTCATACAGAATCATTGTTAAATCTGCATGTCAGGTTCTAAGATTTTTGCAATCGAATTGAAGGTCCTTTTTCTGTCTGAAATGCATGGAAAACTTCTCATTGATGTAGCGCAAAGTGCATATATGTGAATTTATGGATGGTAGCACAAAGTGCATCTATATGAATTCATGGAGTGGGGCGGTCTGCTTCCCTATAATTTTACAGCCTTCGTAAGTTCATCATTGATGTTCGATCTTGAAATAAATCTTGGGGGAGAATTGATGACTAGACCACCATTTTTTATTAAAATGTAGGTGAACTTATAGTGTTAAAACGTCTCGATGTTTGGATCCATTGTATACTCTTAACACCATTTTCATCTTTGCATTTACTGTTCTTGTCCCATTGTAACATCTCTTTGATCCCCAACTTATTAAACTTGGTCAATATCACGTTGTTTTCATTTGCCCTACTGTTTTCACCCGATCTTCTCAACTGTTCTCACAAGAGCGTTCGTTGAATGAAAACTTTTTTCCTAAGTTACCTTTCTATAAATAGATTTGATTTTGATTTGTGAAATGTCGTGCAATTGAACTAGAAAGCTGGATTAGATGTAACCTGCTTATTTATATTGATCCTTGTGCCACATCAGGAACACTGCTGGGGTGGAATAGTTTGAGAGCTTTAGTGAAAATAAATTTTTTGTAGACAAGTTGCATTGAGGATTTTTTTCTTCATCAGTTTTTTGAGACGAGGAACTTCCATTATTGTTTTTCTCTGCTTATGTTCATTGAATATTTGTGTTTATTTCTTTCCGCAGTGGATATTATTTCAGCTATTGAGTTCGATAAAACCGGAGACCATCTAGCTACCGGTGATCGTGGTGGAAGGGTTGTCTTATTTGAGAGGACAGACACAAAAGATGTAGGTCATTTGAACTTCTCCTGTTACTGATTACCATAGAAATTTAGTGCTAATGCAATTAAAATTTTTGTGATTTGTAGCATGGAAATAGTAGAAGGGAGCTTGAGAGGATGGACTCGTCAACTAATAGGCATCCAGAGTTCCGTTATAAAACTGAATTTCAGAGCCATGAACCTGAGGTATAATAAATTCTGATTGTTGGTGCTGCTATTCTTGTAGTGTTTATTAGTGCTTGTATGCTGGACTTCATTATTATATAGATATTGCTTATTGATTTTTCTTTTGAATCAGTTTGACTATCTCAAAAGTTTGGAAATAGAAGAGAAAATTAACAAGATCAGATGGTGCCAAACAGCCAACAGCGCATTGTTTCTTCTATCTGCTAATGATAAAACAATTAAATTCTGGAAGGTAACGATTTTTGTGAGATTATTGGGATGGATTATCTCAATCTATTAGTTATGTTTATTTTGTCTTCAACTTTTTTCTTTCCTTTCTCCCCTTCTTTTTTTATGCGAGGTGCCAAGGCTTGTGGGATTCACTCATAGCTATTGACTTTCACTCCTCTTTACTCGAACAATTTAACAGGTCCAAGAAAAGAAGTTGAAGAAGATTACTGAGATGAACATCGACCCAACAAAAACTGCAGGAAATGGCTGTGTTGCTAGTTCAAGCATCTCAAATAGTTCCGAACCAACTTTTGCAAATGGTGGATATCCAGACAAATCATGCAGTTCATTTCCAGCAGGAGGGATATCAGCATTACGTTTACCTGTGGTAGTTGTACCTCAACTATTTAATGATCTTGCTTTGGTACTCAATTAGGATGGTTTTCTACTGCCAACCTACAGAACGAAAAGAGTGCAAGGAAAAAATTGAGCGACTTATTGTTTTCACCTTTTTTTCTGCAGAATTTTTTATGCTTGAACTTCTTATGGACTCCTAAAGATTTTCTTATCCCTTGCTGTAGTAAAAACCTGTGAAGGAGTGCTCTATTTGATTTTTAATGCGAATGACCATCTCAATTGAATATATTCCTTCTTTGAAACTGTCTAATCTTGAATGCTGTGCTCTAATCCACAAACGTCTTTGTGATATCTTTTGCATGTTAAAACTTATTTTTTAAAGGGTTCTTTAAGTTCAACCTTTTCTTAATGCAAATTTTCAAATATGCTATGCAATGAAACAGCATGTGTTACTGTTCAGGGATTCGTAATCATATGTGGTTAGGTTATTGAGCTATAAGTTCTGTTTGATGTATTTTGATCATGGTTAATATTTGAAAATTCTGAGGTTTTTCAGTACTTATGCTTTTGTAGGTTGCTAGCCAGGAGACTAGCCTTGTTGCAAGATGCCGGAGAGTATATGCTCATGCTCATGATTATCATATTAATTCTATTTCAAATAACAGGTGATTTTATGCTCATATGCAGATACATAGACTTATCGCGATTTTATATCTCTTATCAATCATTGTATTTTCCATTTTGAGAACTTTTATTTTCTCTCTTTAGGGAAAAACAGTACTGTAGCCTTGTAGACGGTGCTAGTTGGTTGTAGTGCTCAAAATAGGACTAAATTCATGTGCTTCACACCATTATCAAATAGTATGTTGTTGTAAAACACTTTGTTTATTTCATTTTCCATGTTATGCAGTATTCTACTTGCAAGTTATTTTGCATGTTTGCTGCATTAACAAATAATCTGTGGCTTGCCTATGATAGTTTTATTTTCTGATCAGATATGAATACTGATGTTAAAATGTGTGAATTTTGTAAGTGTTCTCAGTTAGAGGTATAATAATGTATTGATGTGGATCGTGATTCTCATGCCCACACACTTTCCTTTGCGGTCTGTATTATCATAATACGCTTTTTCAAGCAAGGCTGTTCTCTTCTGGAACTTTGCTGGAACTTATTTGATTTTGTATTTATTTTTTTTTGCAGTGATGGAGAAACTTTCATTTCAGCTGATGATCTACGAATCAACCTTTGGAATTTGGAGATAAGCAATCAGAGTTTTAATATTGTTGATGTGAAGCCCCAAAACATGGAAGATCTAACTGGTATCGTTATCTTTGGACATTTTAATGCAAATTTTCACATCATTCATAAATTCTTTTAAGTTTATTTTGGAGTTAAAATCGTTTCTTTATAAAGAGGGTTTAAACAGGATCAATAGTCAGCAACAATTATCTTATAGAAAGTTAAATTGGTATTTAGTTGTCTTCTTTTGGCATTGCTTTGCTTACTCGTCCACTCCTTGTTTTGACTTGAACAGTTGAACATATATATGTGTAAATGATTAGAAAGGAAAGGCAACAAAAAGAAAATAGACATAAAGATAAAGTCATAATGTTGCTTGTTTGAATGGAATGGAGTGAAGCAGGTCATTTAAAAGACAGAAAATACTGATATTATTACGCCCAGTGTGTGAAAAGGTGGCTCACGTGACGGCATGCTGACTGCCTAGGCTTGCTTGATGGGCAAAAGGCGACCTCAATTTAGTGAAGAGGTTTAAAAAATGTTAAATAATCAATAGAACCATTTTTGTAGACTCAAATTGTAATAAAATCAATTTTGAAGTAGTAAACATGTAAGAAAACAAAGTTTCAAGCATCACAAAGCCAAAAACTCAACTCTAAAGTATAAAAAATCATGAAAAAAATCAACTTTGAATCATGAAAAAAGTCAAGAAAATAAACTCTAGCGCCTTCTTCACTCAAAAACATCAAGCTTAATCTTGGGTGAACTTGTAAGAAGCGAGGAGGAAGAGAAGGGAGAAGAAGAGAGGCCGATTGGAGAAGGGACAAGAATTAGACGGTAATATTAATTTTTTTTCTTAAAATTGAGAAAAGAAAGGAAAAATCCGTACTGAAATGTTATCCATTGAAAAGATCTCATATAATATATAAACGGAAAATCATTTCAAAATATATCATTTAGGTGTGACAAAAATCAGCGAAATGATGGAAAGGCAGGCTCCTGGCATTGGAGGAGCTGAGGCACCCAGGCGAGCGCCTAGGTGCGCCTGCACCTCATCTTTTCACACGCCGAATACGCCTCAATTTATAAATCTTAATTCACAGGAAACAAAATATAAGATCACCATTTCTGCCCACTTGTGGACGGCAGTGAAATCTTCCCATCTAAAGGAATATATTCTTTTGTAGATCAATCTTCTGGTATTATCAATCTAATATCTACTCACTTAAGATGAATGAAATTAAGTTTTGATTCTTTCCAATAAAACCAACCATTCGAACATTGAGTCGTAACAGAAAACTTCAAAGCACTATAAGTTAATCTTCTCTCACCCTCTCCGGCTCTCTGCCCTTCTTTTAATCAATGTAAACTACATTTTGCCTCAAAGGCTTCATTTATCATCATATTCTCAATTTGTCTGCTCATGCCACCATTGGCCCAAACTCGACCCTTCTTCCTTAAGCCTTGTTTCCAATGATGAGAATTGATGAAATTGGGAAAAAGAGGGACAAGAAAATATTCCTCAAATTTGCCAGCCTTAATTGCTTGTCAATATGGTTTAACCCGTCAAAAATTTTCATGGACTCAAAATTTTCATGGACTCAAAATATTCCTTTTTTGTTTTAGGCGTGAAAGCTTATGCCTACCTTCCCATTTTGCCATCTGTATTTCAGCCTTCCTCAAATATGATTTCAACAAAAACTCACCACACTTGATATTCAAAAGTTTTGGACTTCCATTGTTTTCCATTTGCATATCAAATGACTATTCTAGATAATATCAATCGGTTTTACACTTTTACCCCTTGAGCAAAAGATTCCTTGATTAAATGATTAGGGTTGCTTAAAATAATCAATTCATGGATACTTGAAGCTCCCCCTGATTATTTCGCTTAGGAGAAGTTCAATGTGTTCTATGGTTGCTTAAGGTTAGGAAGAACCTAACTTACAAATGGCTGCTGTTTGACAAAGCACAATTGGTTACTTTTGGGGTGGAGGTTTTAGTGGTGCTAGGGGTGAGACAGGTGGCATTTTTGGTGGCGGAGGTGCAGGCAAGGGAGGTTTTTTTTTTAATTTTTTTTTATAATAAGCTATTATCTTTTTCCTTTTTTTTTATTGAGATTTCTTAATGCGTATCTAAAAACATGGCTAAAGATAATGTTGCTTGAAACACATGAAAATGCTACGAAGGGACGATTTATTTTCTAGCTATGATTGATCTTTTGCATAATTATCAACTAGTATTCTTAGTCTTCATTTTTCTGTGGATAGTCAGAAGTTAAAACTTGTTAATTCTACTAAGTCAGATATGCCCTCTTCCTATTGATGTGTTTTTATCTCTTCCAATGATATGCACACATCAACTTGTGATCTCCTTATCCTTTGTTTAATTTTTGTTTGCAGAGGTGATAACTTCAGCAGAGTTTCACCCTAATCATTGTAATACATTAGCTTATAGTAGTTCAAAAGGATCGATCCGCCTCATTGATCTACGACAATCAGCATTATGTGATAAACATGCTAAATTGTAAGTTGATGCTATGTGTTCCATTTTATTTTCCAAATTCATTGTTATCTGTTCCTAATGAAAATACAAAGAATTGTGCTTGTGTGTGTGAGAGCTTTCTGATTGTAAAATTGTGATTTATGTAGCCTATTGAACCTGTCTTAAAAAATCTATTCATTTTATACTATGTATCAGTATCACCATGCAGTTCCAACTATCAAACTGAGTGCTACTGCATGTATGCAGGTTTGAAGAACAGGAGGCACCAGGTTCAAGATCATTTTTCACAGAGATCATTGCCTCAATTTCAGATATAAAATTTTCAAGGAATGGAAGATACATACTTAGTCGTGATTACATGACTCTTAAGGTATGTGTGTCATGTTATTATCCCTTTTGGACATTCGTATATCATCTTGGCTAGCTTCAGTGAGAGATGAGATTTAATCAGAAATATCTAGTGTCTGAATTATAGATTAATTGAACATGACAGTAATATCACCTTCTTACATTCATATCTTCCTGTTGTATTCTTCTAATGCATTGTTTGCATTCAGAATATATGTGACTGTTCAAGGTATTGCCATTTAGCTTTTATTCTGATATCAGAATGATACGACTTTACTAGGAGTGGAGAGACACTGAAAGGTGTTAATTTAAAGCTTAGTACTGTCCAATATATTACTCCTGGGCTATGAAATTTTCAGGACTCATTTGTCTTTTATGCCATTTTTGTTGTTTATGCATGTTTTTATGGAGAAGTGAAAATCATTTTCTTGCCTTCTGGTAAATTTCTATCTCATGGTCTACTGATGCTTGTACCATATCAGTTCTGGAACTTAGAAAGAAAACATCCTGATTGTCTGGTTTTTATTGGACATTTCACAAGGTTTTAGGTTTCCTGTAAAGTGTAAACATACATAAGGGAATTGCATCAGATGACAAATAGTGCTAAAGTCATCTTTATATTCATTAGCTAGAATGTTTTTGCTATGTGATCTTCGATCTCTGTCTCATCCTTGTTCGTTGTAGGCAACAGTTCATCGTGTAACAGAAGTAGTTATCCCTCATACGCTGTTCCTTTGACTTCTATATAAACAGAAATGCAAATATATGATATGAAATATCCACCACTCCACCCTTAAATTGCAATTTCAACTGCCAATGGCGACCCATTTCTTCCCTTCCTTCATTGTTTCATATGATGTTTTTTTTTTACCTTGTTAACATTTAAAAAAGAAGAAAACTTCTCATCTCTGCCAAAGACTGCCATTGAGAACTTCTGATGCAACTTGAGTTACAAGACCCAATACTATTTTGTTGGTTGCTGTCTTAGGCACATGGATGGTGATTGCTAGAAGAATCAAGACTTATTTGAAATTCTGAATAGTCTAGAATTAAATGGTTAGGGTGTGTTAGAGTCTTAACTGAATTTTCAGGTTGGTGACCTAAGCAAGTAGCAATAAAGGCATTATGCCATCTCTCTCATTATCCAATTTCCAGTTTGTGAATTAGACTGATGCCGTAGGTGCTTAGGAAGTGTTCTCCTTCTCTGATATTGGCCTTTGGAGTGTTGTTCTCGTTAGGAGCATTATTCTATCTTTTTTCAGCAGCTAATTTCATTGTGTATCAATATTGTTGACCGTGTGTATGTTCTACTTACTGAAGATTTATATGTTTGCAGTTATGGGATATCAACATGGATTCTGGTCCAGTTGCATCCTTCCAGGTTCATGAGTACTTGAGACCAAAGGTGAGCTCTCATAGTATAGCACTATCTGGTTGCTGCCGTTGCACATTACCGCGTTTTTTTAAACTGTGATTGAACTGTCCAGCTTTGCGATCTATATGAAAATGATTCAATCTTCGATAAATTCGAGTGTTGTTTAAGTGGTGATGGGATGCGAGTGGCAACAGGATCCTACAGGTAAGCAAATATCTATCGACATTCCCTTTTTTTTTTTTTTAACAGTTCTCCCTTCCCTCAGTTCTTAACCGAACTGGCTGTTATCTCACTTATTTGTTCCCAGCAATCTATTCCGTGTGTTTGGGTGTGCTCCTGGAAGCACAGAGGCCACCACATTAGAAGCCAGCAAAAACCCAATGAGGTATACTTTACTTTTAGTGAGTACAAGAATTTCCGGAACTTGAAGTCTAATTTGTCTCTTGGGATATGTAGGAGACAAGTGCAGACCCCATCAAGGTCTTCCCGGACACTGAGCAGTATCACTCGTGTTGTCAGACGAGGTCATTGCTTCTTTTCTTCTCTAGAGCTAGAACTTTCTAGTTCATTATTGCTCCCATTCCCAATAAGGGAACTTAAAAATCCCGAGTAAAAATATACGAATGTTTGCAGGATCCGAGAGCCCTGGAACAGATGCCAATGGAAATTCCTTCGACTTTGCAACAAAGTTACTCCACTTGGCATGGCATCCTACAGAGAACGCAATCGCTTGCGCCGCTGCAAACAGCTTATACATGTATTATGCATAGAGATGGTTCAGAAGGAGCTATACTCGTCACTTTCATTTTTTTGCGGGTCACTTATGGGAAGAGGTATCCCGTCTTTACTCCAATACAACTCTTCTGCTATTGCTGATTGTACCCAGTAAAAGTGTAGCTCAAAAAAGGCCTTCCGGAATATCATGACGGTTTTGAAGCTGCTATTGGGAACTCCATAGAAGAGGCTCCTACTGTCTTTTGAACTCAGGTGGTAGTTCTTACATTCGTCTCTCCATCTCCCTTTATCCCTGTCTCATAATGCCATAAAATTCATTTTGCTCTACTTCCATTTCCTTCTTTGGCTGTTCCTACAAAACAAAAGCCCTACTCATAACTGTATCAAAAAGAACGAATGTGCCTGAGGGTTCAAAATGTATCTGTAGTTCTCTTACGCAGTTGAAAGTCGAAACCGGAAGGGTCTTTCTCATATCTAAAACTAGGTTAAAGTAAGATGAATTCTTCGGTCCAAAGGAGCCAATTTAAAAATGTTTAGTGCATTGATTTATTCATTTCTATTAAGTATGGCTTGTACTTTCTTTTGCTAACTCTTTTATATGTTAGGCTTCTTGAGTTGTATTATAATCAGATTCATACTAATTGTATTCAGAGAGCAACGATATATGTTTCTTCTTATGCTGAATTTGAGCTTCATAGGTTTTCACTTTTCACGGATTATTGTAAAGTTATTCACGGCCGGTCCAAACCATTAGGATGAAATCCGCAGAAAATAATAGACCTGACCATAACTGTCTGCCTCGTAACCAGCTTTTCTTTTTATATTTTGATATAAATTGTGTTCGGTTTAAGCACGGACTGGACTGTAAATAGGGTTCACGGTTCATAATTAATACACAAACAAAAAAAGGTTTTCCGGACTGGGATGTAATACAACAGTCTCGGAACATTTCGGTCTAGATCTATGCTTATGATTTGTTTTGGATCTAAATTTTCTAGTTCGGTTCGGGTTTGCTGTCTAGATCGTTTTTGAACAGACCTAGGTTATTGATTATGATATAGAGTTTGCTTTGCTCTAAATGGCCTTGTACAGGTTTGTATCACCAAAGACAACATGCAAAATTATGAGCTCAGCATCCAAAGAAGATGACATAAATCCGACTTCCACGCAAGTCTCCGGCCTCTCCTAAATATTCTGCACATTAAATTATAGTCACGAGTAAAAAAAAAGTGTCAAATTTCATAACTATATAAACTATTGTAAAGTTGGTTTTTCGGACAATAATTTTGCAATTTAATGAAACAAAGGATATCAAATTTTAACTTCTGTCGGATCATAATGAAAAGATTCTTTAAATTTTAAGATATTAAAATGAATAGAAATTTCTATAATTGATTACCTGATGTGGACAGCAATGGCGATCTATTACTCTCTGAATCTTCTGCTTGAGATCTTCTTTAACAGTATGTTTCAACATATCTTTGCGATGCCTAATATAGACAGCAATGTCGATCCTCTCTCGGTCGATCCCAGCGAATAACACTTTGGAGCAATCCTTAGAGCTCCTACAACCTTGCAGGATTCTGCACTTAACCAAATCAATCAAAAACCAGTTGAGTATACTCTACAAGGGATTTTTATAAGTTACTTACTCCACTATGTTCTTCTTAATCAATTCAATCTCCTCTAGTTTCTTGATACAGTCCACCCTGAACTTCACTGCATTCTCAGCTTCGTACTCGTCTTTCTCTTTTTCTATGGCTTTCTCCCTCTCGTGAACCCTTTTCATTTCTTCGCGGAATCTCACAATCGTCTCTAGGATCTTGGATCTATGTCGATCTTTGATTTCAGGGGAATGATACGCAACCAAGTACTTGAAATGTACTATCAATGTGAAGTTTGTTTCGGTTATCTCCTTCTTTACAACCGTTGTATCACAGGTGAAGGCAAGCTCATCATCAAGTGATCTACATGGTAAAATAAAAAAGCTCTTGAATAGGCAGACAACAACTTCCAGGAGTAATGTAATATAGTGAAAATAAGGCAATGTATATATATACTTCTTTATTTTGACTCCTAAATCACAGATGAGTTCCTCCGGAGTGTCGACCGGCACGGTGAACTCGACTGAGTCTGGCATGTTCTTTGTGAGGTCTACTTTCGTGATGGACTTCGTAGATAGGACGGAATTCGGGTAGATGATTTCGTCTCCGGTTTCGTACCCGAAGAAAACGGTTGTCAAAAGCCTTACCTCAGTAACTCTCATCTGTCAAGAAGACAAAACATATTAGATCATAACTAGGGCCGTTATTCTAGCCGAATAAGATGAGTTGTAGTACGTTTATAATCGACTCGTTTATAATAGAGTCGAGCCTAAATTTCAATGAAGCTTAAAAATGTGTTCATCCTCGACTTATTTAGGTACCTTGACATTGTCAATGAGAACGCGTTGATCAACATCGAAAGGATGCATTCCAAAGACGAAGATGAGACCATCAAAGGTTCTCTTCAAGCTTTCGCCAAATATAAAACCTGCTGATACAAGAGGTGCAAACAAGACTGCAAGCTGCGCTGTTGTGATGATTTCTGAGATGAGAAGCCATATAACAATCACTAAAACCACCACACATGCACTCATCCACATGTTCAACTTCATGAAGATTCGTCTCGAGTTCACGATGATGCGTTCTAATCTCAAACATCCCTTCAAAGCTCTTACCTGCATTGCATTCAACGTATATATGATTAGTCTCGCGTGAGGGCTTTAGGGTTATATATATATATATATCAGCTTATTCATACCGCCCATCTCAGAAATTGATCTTCAGTAATGTGTTCCTGATCTCTGGAATTGAACATTTTGAACACGAAATCGAGCTCCTTCCTTTGTAGTCCAAAGTCCTTAATATCACTTTCAGTGATAAAGTCGCTGCATACAAATCCAAAATCAAACCTACAGTGCAAGTATATATATGCATTTTCTCACGAAAATGTAAATGTGAGAATGATAAAGAGAGAATGGTTCTTACGGTCTTTTATCGTTCTTAATGTTGATGAACGCTTTGTACAAGTCCTTAGCTTTCTCCGTAAACTTGTCATCATCGGTTGTCGGATCAAGATCGGACAGAATGTCGGGTTTCTTCCTCTTCATATGCACCATGTACAAACCACAAAGGTTCTTGAGGATCCAAACTGGAGCCCTTCCTTTCCTCAGATTCGAAACATTCATCCAAAAGATCTTAGTCTCTTTTTCATTACTTTCGTCTTCCCTAAGAAAACTCCAATGTTTGATCTCTCCATTGTTAGTGAGGAATTGGATTGCGTGGAATTCAAGTATAGTTTGTCGGATCATAACACAAAGCTCCTTGTAATGTAGGTTGGCATGAAGCCTCAAGTACAATGCCACCTTCAATGTCCATAACAAGGCTCCTAAGGTTAGTGCCATTAGTAGCCTTGTTACTTGCTTTACTCCCATCTTCACGGCTTCTTCGTATTGCGGGATCGGTATTCTTAGGGTTTTAGCACTGCATTTCAGGATTCATGATCAATATACATACGAGTAAGAAGAAGTAAAACTTCTATATACAATGTGCATTTTAGGATAAGAGCAACTAACACTACTTATGTTGGTTTATAAGCCGAGTTACTCCTTGGTTCAATTACAATTTAGACTCAAATCAATATAAACGAATTGAACATAGCATATCAAAGCTCGTCTCATTCAACTGAAATAGCTTATCCCGGAAGATGAATCGACGAGTCAATCTTTAGTAAAGTTGTTATATGAGGCAAGTTACTCGACTCAAACTTTCTAAATGATCCGAGTATGAACAAAATTTTAAACTCGATTATAATTTTAGACTCCACTCAAGCTTGACTCGATTATAATGGTTTAGGATCATCGGAGTAGAAGGCAACACCGGAAGGTTATAAGATATTTAGACTCATACATTATTCCTTTCTTGGATCTCTAATAGAATCTTGATCACTTTGTGAGTTTCTAGCTAAGTTTTGAGAGAATCTTGTGGTGATATTCCTTTCTTCTCGGGAGAGAAAGGAACATTGCAGCAAAAACATCTTAAATAAGACGAGTTTACATTAAAAGAAAATTGTCTAAACAATAACTCATCTTTTAGGCTGACTAAACTTTAGTACCCTATCTTTTAAACTATCAGAACGGTAGTCCATCAATTGAGTCCGACCAAAGATTAGTACCTAAATTACTGTTCACACGTTAAGTTAACAAAACGGTGTTAAATGTCTAAGGTAGGTGGACAATTTTGTCTAAGGTAGGTGAACAATTTTGCCCCTAATATTTAACACTGATTTGTTAACTTAACATGTGAATAGTAATTTAGATAGTAATCTTTGGTCGGACTCAATAGATGAGGTACCGTTCTAATAGTTTAAAAGATGGGTATTAAAGTTTAGTCAGCGTAAAAGATGAGATACTATTTTTGACAATTTTCTCTTATATTAATGCAAAATGGTTATAAACAATTAAGTAAAACCGCATCTGATGAGTTATAAACGTACCCTCGTGTATCCTTGACGATTTCGGGGCGAAACCAAGTGTACCAAACTCCAAGCACGAGCAAAAACCACAACATAACATCAACACTTTTCTTGATCTCCCAAGCAAAGTATAATGCATACCTAGACGTCTTTCGAAACCAAACCATCGGCTCTGACACCACTAACGTGATAAACTGAATACTCGGCAATCCCGAGACAATCACCATAATCAACGCCACCCATCGATGAATCCTTAGATGTAAAATCAACTTATCATTAACTTCGTGGATGCTCCTAGTCGTGACTAGGAGCGCCACGAAGACCGCAAGCAATACAACATTGATTGAGATTTTGACCACATTCCAAGAAAGCGGCCCGCGCTCTTTTGAGACACTTTCGAGGCTCACTAGGAGGTTCTTGTAAGCCGATACTTCTTCTTTCTTGAGCTGCGTTTCGGTTTGGTCCGCACCTTTTGGGGCGAGTTTGTTGCGGAGGAAGTTGATGAACTTCGACGGGCAATCGGGATGTTGCCCTTTGGTTGCGTTGTTGTCGTTGACCTGCTTTGTTTGGTCATGGATTTCGACTCCGATTTCATCAATTGGTCGTGAACCGGGCTCCGATACGAAGTCTTTGCTCATTGTTTGGGCTATATCGTATAAATGCAGTTTTGGAAGGATAAGAGATCGATGTTAAGGTTGTGTATTAGAGAATGGGATCTTGCATTGCATATGGACTATTGTTAAGATGTCTCACATGAAAATGAAACGCCTTTAAGCATGTGAAATATTATACTATTTACAGTTTGTACGCAAGCAAGCCACACTTTATTGGACTTTATAATTGCTTCATGAATATTTATTCTCACGTCTTATTGACGACCCAAGAAAATAAAATAAAAAACTCACTTCTTTTTTGCCAATTTTTCTTTTTTAAAAAAAGTCAATGTCTCCTCTACATCTAATCACGCTTATATATATATATATATAGAGGTAAATGTTCAGGTACGACCCTTTTATTGCGGTACGGTCGTACGGCCGTACCACAGGGCGACACGTGTCCCGAAATTTTTTTATTTTTTTCTCTTCTGAAACGATTTTTTTTTTTTTTCCGGAAACTAATGAAAATTTATTTGAACTACCATGTTATAATTTATGCACTATTACCCTATAAACTTTGAACTATTCCCATATAATCCATGAACTATTACTTTTTAATATAATCCATGAACTATTCTATTATAATTAATGAACTATCCCATAATAAGTTTTGAACTATTACTTTCACTCCTTTATAAATTTTTTAAACTATTCTATTATAATTCATGAACTATTCTATTATAATTCATGAACTATCCCATAATAAGTTTTGAACTATTACTTTCACTCCTTTATAAATTTTGCACTATGAACTATTCTATTATAATTCATGAACTATCCTTTTAGAAGTTATGAACTATTACTTAATAAGTTTTGAACTATTACTTTCAATCCTTTATAAATTTTACACTATGAACTATTCTATTATAATTCATGAACTATCCTTTTATAAGTTATGAACTATTCCATAATAAGTTTTGAACTATTACTTTTACTCGTTTTTTTTAAAAAAAAAAACTCGTTCAGAAAAAAAAAAAAAAATTTTCCGGGACACGTGTCGGCCGTACAGACGGCCGCACGGCCTTACCGGAATAATGGGCCTTACTTGAACACTTCCCTATATATATATATATATATATATATATATATATATATATATATATATATATATATATATATATATATATATATATATATATATATATATATATATATATATGAAGAAAAAGAGCTAGATAGTCATCAAGTGTGGATAACTCAGCCCCTTATATCATGGTTAATTCAATTTATAACACCATCAGGAGGGTCAATAAATACATGATAACCAGTAGTATAATTAAAAGCATGAGCAGTAAGAAAATCCGAGACATTATTCGCCTTGCGGTAGACATGACGAAGCTGAATATTTCAATCTCTTTTGATCAAGTCTTGACATCTAAGCACAAGACTGACAAGCGGATGTCTCTGGCTGATATCATTGGAAGAAGTCCGACTACTAATTGAGAATTTTTTTCTAGCTCCACAACCCGGTAGCCACACTCCCAAGCCAACATTATGCTATACAAGACACCCCACAACTCTACCATGGGTACCGTACATATCCCAATGTTATGGATCAAACCCCGTAGTCATTCAATAGCGTGTTCGTCTTCTAACAACTCCATCCGTATTGATCTTCGTGATTCCTTCTCGAGGCTTAATCCACTTGATAAAAGACAACTTCTGTTCGTATTCTTTGTCTTTGTAGTATAAGTTTTCCAAGATTTTGCATAGTCAGATGCTTCTTTGCAAACGAACGCGAATATGTCCCCTTTGAATTTTTCATTGTTAAAAACATCCGCATTCCTCCATTTTTTGATCCATCATAAACTATCCGCAAAAACAAACTTTTAAGGGAGCAAAGGTTACTTCTTAGCTAGGTGGGGAAACTATGTATAATCAAGTCCGCAATAGTAGCTGAGCCGAGGAAATCCTTCCACAATTTTCTAAAGTTAGCACAATCCCAAAGAGATGAAGTTCATTGTCAACTTCTTGTTTACAAGACCAGCAGAGATCGGAGCTTGCAATGCAGAAGTTTCCATAAGAAAACTCGAATTCTATCAAGAGTATTGAGGCTCCAAATAATCTTGTAAACTTCCCTATCCACCAAAGGAGATTGTCTACTCATAAGCAGATGAAGAGGTGAAGTGGCCGTCAAGCGTCAAATTTGAACTCAACTCATCCTCGATCTGTAACAAACTGTCCACATCCATATATCTCAGAGATTGGCGAATTGGTTTTAAACGGCTAGTCTCATGCACGCCAACTGATCAAGTTTCGAAAAAATTAGATCCCACTTCCTACCAAAAACATCATCCCAATAATCATTTTTCATTCTTTGGGCTTTGTCTACGGTGTTGGTAACAACATGGAGTAAATGAGAATCAAGAAGCCATTTTTCCTCCCGAAATCAAATTTCCCGAGGACCCATCTGCATCCCTCGCTAATAGCTTACTTCATGACAAGGATAGCTGATGCATGCTAGATGGCACTCTTAGAACCATTCATTTCTGTAACAGACTCGTGTATAAAGATGAAAAGAATGATACAACAAAATCACTTTTGCTGCGTTTGAATCATCTCTCTTTCATATTCTCTTTTCTCTCATTCCTTCAAATCATCCTTTAGATCATCATTCATGGTTTAACATGGTATCAGACTCTAATTTCATGGATGAATCTTCTTTTGATTCTCTCCTATCACCACAAAATGCCAATTCTAATCCCAATGCTCTTGTACAATCGCTCATCACTAATTCCATTCTCATGGAACAGTTGCAAATTCATCACTCAAATCCACCATCTCTTTGACTTTCAACTACATTGCTCAATAATACTAACTACAATCGCTGGAAGCGATCGATCTATAGAAGTATCTCTTCTGGCTAAAAAAAGCTTGGCTTCGTCACTAGAGAATGCAAACGTCCTGCTACAGATCTTAAACTCATACATAAGTGGGAGCAGTGTAATAACATGATCATCTCATGGTTAACTCATTCTGTTGACAAAGAAATAGCTAAATTCATTCTGCATTACAAGACCGCTGCACAAATTTGGAAGGAGCTTGCTGCTTGATGACAGGAATTATATACCACTATAATCGTGCACATTGTAGAGGTTTACCTCGATTTTCCTTGCATTTAAGGAGAACTTGTGTACCTTTTGCGTTTTATTCAATAATATTTCAGAAATAGAGGTCTACACGAGTTTTGGTTGAATTATAGGTAAATGGAGTGGATTTGAAAGCAAAAGTGGAGCAAGGAGCATCTAAGGTCATTAAGGAAGCTAAAGGAGTCTTAGAGGAGTCACAAAGGGCAAAGGAATAACGTAAAAGAAGCACAAGGAAGAGGAAGAAAACAAGCCAAAAGACGAGCACTTTCTGTTGAAGAAAATTGTGCCATTATACATATAAATCGGACGATTTTCTTCACTAGAAATCGAACGGTTTTATGTATAAATCGGCCAGCCCGATTTACTTTGTTTTTCGGCCAAATAAAAAGACGACATAAAGCCCATCAACTTTGGGCTCGAGAAGGGTTTTGCCAAACGGCCCACTAGCAAGAAACTATAGTTGGGAACCCTGGGAACGAAATCGAGGAGGCCGCAGCGGGAAATCTTTACATGTTAGTGAGAGATTGAAGATCCAAGGAGAAGGATTGAAGCACTTTTGCCGGAAAGTCAATCTTGATCATATTTGTGAGATTTTTGTATTCCATTGAAGTTTTTGTGGTTTTTGAACACAATATTGAGTTGATTGAGAGATACATTGATTACATTTGAGATTGGTTTACAGATTTGAAGGTTATTGAGTTTTTATTCAAGATTCGGGTTTATTTGAATTATTTCACTCAATCTTTAATTTGATTTGATTTTGAAAATGGTTGGCTAAAACCACTGTGATTCTGAAGAGAATAGTTGATGATTAAGGCTTAGATGATGATAGACTGAACTCATTCAAACATTTGGACCCTGAGAGTTTAAATTTTAACTTTGCAACAAACAGGAAAATCGCCCTGTTCTTGAGATAAATCGGACGATTTATTTATGGTAGGTCGATTTAATACCCTGTCGAACTTTAATTGATTCATTCCTTAACCAAAGTTAACCCTGACCTAAATCCCAACCTTGATTAACCTTTTTAACCTCTAATTGAATGTATGAAGAGACTTCAAACTTGATTCTACATTTAATAGATTAAGATTTCAAGTTTTGGGTAATAGAGAGAATCAACATCCTTTATTAAGATTTTAAATGTGCTTTCTATTCTTTATCTTGGAGAGTCATATCCTGAGGTTTTAGATAGTTAGTTTGAACATAATTCTTGTCTTTAGATCTTTCTATATCGCAGCCTCAACAACCCTTATAGAGATAACCTTTGGACTAGACAATAGGTTTCGGAACTTCACCGTACGACACCTACCTTTGAACACATAATCTTGGCAATATGAACTCTGTTCTTATATCACTTAGAAGTGTCTTGAATCGAAAGCCGAAATCGGATACTTGAATCCTTGGAATCATTTCTTCCTTTATTAATCACAAAAGCTTTTGCATTCTCGCTAGATAATTGAATTCGAATTTATTCTCACCAAATCCCTGAGTTCGACTCTGGAATTTACCTTACTACAGCTGATCCGTACACTGCGGGTTCGCTTTGCTTTGAGTTCTAGATATAAATTTAAGACTTTGACGCACACACCTTTCGAGCGAACACTGCTCAATTTGGCAAGACAAATCGCACCAACATCTATCAGTTCTAGAGAGAATTGAGTTCCATGACTCAAGGTAATTCTTTTGTCATTGTGTATTTTACAAGACTAAAGAAACTCTGGGATGAATATGTCTTAGCTTTAGAAGATTAAGTATGTAGCTATGGCTCTAATGAATTAGCACTTTCTCTTATAAAAGATCAACAAATCATTCAATTTCTCATTGGTTTGAATGAGAATTTTGCTACTGTGAGGTCCAATGTACCCATGATGACCACTTCACTGGATCTTGGAGAGGTATATATAATGGTGCTCATGGATGAAGCATAACGAGGCCTGAACTCACTCCATTCTTCAACTAATAATGTTGTGGCTCTTTATTCACACCATAGACATAATTCCTCTCATCAACGAGGTAATCTTGATCACAAATCTTCTTGTGAAAATAATCTTTTTTGTGATCATTGTAAGGCTAAAAACCACACTGTGGATCAATGTTGGCGCTTGTATGGCTATCCCACCTCACGTGCTCCTGATATTCCTTTCTATGACCATTGCAAAATGGTTGATCATGTTCTTGCTAAATATTGGAAGGTGCATGGTTATTCTCCTGCCTATAAACTAGCAGCAACAACAATCACTTCTTTATCCTCAAACTAGATGACTCGTCTTTTGTCTCTTCTTGACAAATTAAATACTTCAAAACATAACCAAGATTCTCATGGAGCCTTCCTTGCTGGTGTGCCTTTATGCTTCATGTCAACTGATATTACTTCTCACTTGATCATTGATAGTGAGGCTACAGATCATATCACTCCACATCTTGATCTTTTCTCTTCTTATAAACAAGTTGATCATTCCATTTTCATCACTATGCCTAATGGCAAGAATGCTTTTGTTGCTCATATTGGCACAATTATTCTTACATCTGAGATAACCTTACAACAAGTGCGTCATGTTCTTGATTTTCATTATAATTTATTATCTGTCTAGAAACTTGCCACTTCTTTGTCCACAAATATCATTTTCTCATCTAATTTTTGCTCTCTTCAGGCCCCTTCAATGAATCAACCCTTGGTGATTGGTAAAGCTTTCAAAGGCCTCTATGTTGTGGACAAGTAATCACCATCATCTAGCTTTACTCCGATTTGTAATAAACATATGAACATGTTGTCCCTTCTTCATACTCTAATATGTCATGTAAACTCAATTCTGAAATATGAGATTGTAGGTGTTCGCCACTTAGCGTGCGTGCAAATAAGCTTTAAATTTATAAAACTAGAATCAAGCAAGCGAACCCGCAGTGTACGGATCGATATAGTTGAGCAAGAATTCTAGAGTATCGAACACAGGGATTTGGGGGGGAACAAATTCAGTTAAGATTATCAAGCAAGTAAATGTATTAGCTTTGCAACTATTGGGAAAACAGCAACCCTAAAGATCCAGGTATCTAATTGTGGCAATCGATTCAAGATATACTAAAGAACTAAGGACAGAGTTAAGAGTTGCAAAGGTATGCTAATGTAAGGTAATCGTACGGTGAAGTTCCAAAAACCTTATATGACCTACCTAAAAGACACTCTCTATAAAGGTTGTTGAGGCTTCAATATAGAAAGGTTCTAAAGGTAAGAATTAACGTCAAATACCCAAACTTGTAATCCAAGGATCAAGACTAACTAAACCGATTAAGGTTGTGACACACACAATCGAGGTAGAGGTTGTTGAGGCTTCACTACCACCTAGAAAAGGCAAGCCAAGACTAAGTTAAAGCAAATCTTTAACTTTGGATTAAAGTAAAAGCAAGTTCGTAAACTTAAGGGAAATCACGGTTAGTTCTTGAGGTTCCACGGTCGTGAAACTCAAGAACAGACCGTGGTTTAGGGTTCGTCGGCGATTCTCTCTAACTCTCAGGGTCCAATCTAATTACGATCGATCTATCATCATCTAAGCCACAACTATCAACCCTTCACCTTAGAATTGCTAAAGGGTTTTAGCCAACAATAGTCATATTGATATCAAATTCAAGGATTAAAAGAATGAAAGATGAAAACTTCCGAAAACCTTCAATAACTTTCAAGTCAATATCAAATCCACAAATCAAGAACAATAATGTCAATAGATTTGGAATAATGCAAACAATCACAATCTTAGATAAGAAGGAAGAACGGGATGTCAATCCGTCTTCGAATCAAACCTAAATGAGAAGCGAAATCTTCTCACGAACAATCTTCCGAATCTTCAACTCTTCCGTCAATCCGGAAATCTCGATAGCAATCTTCGCCAAAATGCGAAATTAGGGCAAATCCAAGTGTAAGCGTAAGCGAAAAATGCGTCTAAGCGGAGGTGACGGAATCTCTCTTTCTCCGTCTTTTTATAGTGTAAGATAGAATATCGGCCCGGCCCAAATCTTGTAGAAGATCGTGGCTTAAAGTGTGGCGAAAAAGTTCGCCAAGATCACGGTCGTGGAAGTGTTCCACGACCGTAATTTAGAGCGTGGAAACTATCACGGTTTGACATAAACTTTCCACGACCGTAGAAGTTACTGGAATGAACCACGCTTCCCTTGCTAAGGTTCCACGACCGTGGTTTAGAGCGTGGAAAGTAGTACGGCCGTAATTTAGAGCGTGGTTTAGGGCAAAACCGTGATTCTTCCTTCCTTTGTGCATAATCTTCAAGTTAGCACGTCTTAGCTCCTAGAGATGTCCTCAATCCTTGGACATGCTCAATCAAACTCCATTCTCACTCAATCCTTTCGGAAATAGCTCTTAATTGCCTACATTAAACATAAAGCTTGTGTAGATCTCTATATCGATAATATAGACAAACTAGCTCACAAATACATCAATGCTTAATCAAGGACTATCAATATGGATGAAATACACTTAGAAAACGTGCCTAAAATATCACAATATTTCATGCTAACAGTAGGCTGGGACATTTACCTTTCAATCAATTACATTTCATTGACTCTCTTTCTAGTACTAAATCTCATGATATTTGTCAAATTTGTCCCCAAGCTAAGCAAACTCATCAATCCTTTCCCACATCTACTACTACAACTAGCCAACCCTTTGACCTCTTGCATATTGACATACGGGACCATATAAACAAAACACATACAATGGCTTTGCTTACTTCCTAACCTTGGTTGATGATTCACTAGGTGTACCTAGACTTACCTCATGGAACACAAAATTATTGCCCTATCCATACTCCAATCATTTAACTCCCTTGTTCACACTCATTTCCCCACTGCGATCAAGATAATACGTTCTGACATGCTCTTGCGTTTTCTAGTTCTCATGCCAATCTATTGTACACACAAAATGGCATCTGTTCGTTCAAAAGTGTGTGCGTCAAAGTCTTAAATTTATATCTAGAACTTAAAGCAAAGCGAACCCGCAGTGTACGGATCAGTTGTAGTAAGGCAAGAAATTCCAGAGTCGAACTCAGGGATTTGGTGAGAATAAAATCGATTTCAAATATCTAGCAAGGTGTAAAAGCTTTTGTGATTAATAAAGGAGTAAAATGATTCCAAGGATTCAAGTATCCGACTGCGGCTTTCGATTCAAGACACTTCTAAAGATCAAAAGACAGAGTTTATATTGCCAAGGTTATGTGTTTCAAAGGTAGATATCGTACGGTGAAGTTCCAAAACCTATTTATCAAATCCAAAGGCTCTCTCTATAAGGGTTGTTGAGGCTGCAATATAGAAAGATCTAAGAATAATAATTACACTCAAACTAACTACCCAAAACCCCAGGATGTGACTCTCCTAGGTAAAGATAGAAAGCACACTTAAAACTTTAAATAAAGGATGTTGAGTCTCTCTATTACCCAAATCTTGTAATCTTAATCTATTAAATGTAGAATCAATGATGAAGTCTCTTCACACACTTAAATAGAGGTTAAAAAGGTTAAGCAAGGTTGGGATTTAGGCAAGGATTAACTTTGGTTAAAGAATAAATCAATTAAAGATCATTAGGGAAATAAATCGACTGACCATAAGAAAATTGGACGATTTTCATGAAGAACAGGGCGATTTTCTTGTTTGTCGCAAAGTTAAAATCTAAACTCTCAGGGTCCAAATGGTTAAATGAGTTCAGTATATCATCATCTAAGCTTCATTCATCAACTATTCTCCCTAGAATTACAAAGGTTTTAGCCAACCATTTTCAAAATCAAATCAAAATTGAGATTGAATGAATAAAATCAAATAAAACCCGAACTTCGAATAAAAACTCAATAATCCTCAAATCTATAAACAAATAATCCTCAAATCTGTAAACAATTCTCAAATCTGTAAACAATTCTCAAATCAAATCAAAATATCTCTCAAAACACTCAGCTATGTGTTCACAAATCACAAGAATCGCAAGCAAACAAAGAATCTCACACCAATGAAAAAGATTGACTTCCCGGCACTTTCCCTTCAATCCTTCTCCCAAAATCTTCAATCTCTCTCAAATGTGTAAATATTTTCCGCTGCAGAACCCCCCGTTTTCGCTCCTAGGGTTCCAATGTATAGTTCCTTGCTAATGGGCTGCTTGGCAAAACGCTTCTCAAGTCCATAAGTGATGGGCTTTGAGTCGTATTAATCCTTGGGCCGAAAGTTAAGAAAATCATGCTCCCCGATTTACAAAGGAAACCGTTCGATTTTTCATGATGAAAATCGTCCGATTTAGTTCCATATTGGCACGATTTTCTTCAACAGACAATGCTCGTCTCTTGACTCGTTTCCTTCCTCTCTTTTGTGACTCTTTTGCACCACTCCTTTGCTCTTTGTGATTCCTCCAAGACTCCTTAAGCTTCCCCAATAGCCTTAGATGCTCCTCTATCCACTTTTGCTTCCAAATCTACCGAATCTACCTACAATTCAACCAAAACGTGTGCAGACCTCTATTTCCGGAATATGAATGAATAAAGTCTAAAAGGCACACAATTTCTCTCTAAATGCAAAGTAAATCAAGGTAAACCTCTACAATATGCATGATTATAATGGTATATAATTCATGTCATCAAAATACCCCATACTTGCCTCTTGCTTGTCCCTAAGCAAGATTCAAACTTAGAATACAAGATGTCATGGATTATATATGAAAACTCAAGAAGGGGGGGGGGACTTTTGATTTAGAAGTGCTTCTAGTCAATAGATCATCCTCAAACCTTGCTTCCTTCATCCTTGAAAACGCTCATATTCATAAACTAAAGTATGCAATGCAAAGAAACTTCATAAATTGCAAATACTCCAAGACAAACATCATAACCTTCAAGCATTGTCAAAATCAAGCATGTGAAACTTCAATTTCGATCACCAAGTCAAATAACACTCTTATGATCTCAAGGACTTTCAAATAAGGTCAAGAATGCGGAAAAAGGTGGGAAACTTGTAGAGGAATGTGGTGTATGAATCCGGGAAGAAGGGTAACACAAACTCCTCTTTTTTTTATTTTTTTAAACTTCCACCAACTTAGAGCTTTGCTCTAGACTTTTTGCACATGATTTTTCGACTTTACTTTTGGAGTTATGGACAACGGTGCACAAAAACCGAAGCCTAGGAGATCGGCGTTTCTCAATTTCGAGATGCCTCAAACCCTTGATGCACATACCATAATCCGTTAGGAATATCGCTGATGACATGAATTATGTACCATCATATTCATGCATATTGTAGAAGATTGTCTCAGTTTACCTTGCATTTAGAGAGATTTTGTATGCTTGTTATGTTCTATTCAATCAATTGTCGGAAATAGAGGTCTACACGAGATTTTGATGAATTGTAGGTAAATGGAGCGGAATTGGAAGTAAAAATAGAGCAAGACGCATCTAAGGATGTTAAGGAAGCTAAAGGAGTCTTAGAAGGATCACAAAGAGCTAAGGAATTGCAAAGGAGAAGCATAGAAGACGAACCAAAGGAAGAGCACTTTCTGTTGAAGAAAATCGTGCCAATATATATATAAATCGGACGATTTTCATACCTTGAAATCGAACGGTTTTGCACCTAAATCGACTGGGTCGATTTTCTTCACGATTCGGCCAAATGGAAAGACGACACAAAGCCCAATTATTTTGGGCTAGAGGAGAGTTTTGCCAAACGGCCCATCTGCAAGAAAGTATAGAGGAGAACCCTAGGAACGAAAACGAGGAGGTTGGACTGGAAGATCTTTACACGTTTTGGAGAAATCGACGATTCTTGGAGAGAGATTGAAGAGCTTTTGCCGGAAAGTTATTCTTGATCTTTGATTGTGAGATTTCTTTATCCATTGCATTATTTGTGGTTTGTGAACACGAAATTGATTTGTTTGAGAGATACATTGAGCAGATTTGACAATTGTTTACAAATTTGAAAGTTATTGAATTTTTCATTCAAGATTTGGTTTCTTTGCGATTTTTCACTCAAGAATTAATTTGATTCGATTTTGAAAATGGTTGGCTAAAACCATTGTGATTCTGGGGAGAATAGTTGATGATTAAGGCTTAGATGATGATAGACTGAACTCATTCAAACATTAGGACCCTGAGAGTTTAGATTTTAGTTTTGCGACAAACAGGAAAATCGGTGTGTTCTTGAGGAAAATCGGCCGATTTTCTTATGAACAGCCCGATTTATTTCCCTGATGAACTATAATTGAATTAATCTTTAATCAAAACTAATCTTTGCCTAAATCCCAATATTGATTAACTTTATTAACCTCTAATAGAGTGTATGAAGAGACTTCAAACTTGATTCTACATTTAATAGATTAAGGTTATAAGATTTGGGTAATAAAGAGATTCAACATCCTTTATTAAGATTTTAAGTGTGCTTTCTAATCTTTACTTTGGAGAGTCATATCCTGGAGTTTTAGATAGTTAGTTTGAATATAATTCTTGTCTTTAGATCTTTCTATATTGTAGCCTCAACAACCCTTATAGAGAGAACCTTTAGATTAGATATATAGATTTCGGAACTTCACTGTACGATATCTACCTTTGAACATTTAATCTTGGCAATATAAACTCTGTCCTATATCTATAGAAGTATCTTGAATCGAAAGCCGAAATCGGATACTTGAATCCTTAGAATCATTCCTCCCTTATTTGATCACAAAAGCTTTTTGCACTTTTGCTAGATAATAGAAACTGAATTTAACCTCACCAAATCCCTGAGTTCGACTCTGGAATTCTTACCTCACTACAGTTGATCCGTACACTGCGGGTTCGCTTTGCTTTGAGTTCTAGATATAAATATTAAGACTTTGACGCACACCCTTTTGAGCGAACAATCGCTCAATCCGACTTTGGCAAGACACAAACACCCGGCTATGTGAATGGTGCCGAGTTACTCATCGTCATGATTGACTTCCACAAACCTACAAAATTCTATACTTTTGAATGCAAGCAATTGCTTTCATCGCCCTCCCACATCAAACATGCCAAAACTCAACTCCTCCTACATCCCGTATAGGAAAGGAAGGCAATTATTTCATTGAGGGGCTAAATGATCAAAGATAGGAGTAAGAAAATCGAAGCGCCTTAATCATTTCATAAAGAAGCATAAGAACTTATATTGTGATTTCAACCTTAATTTCTCAAAATGATTAGATAAAACCTTCATATTATGAAACTTGCTAGAAAGGATAGACAACATACTCAATTTCTTCACAATTCATAATTCAATTTAAGCATATAATTGTCATAAAAAACTCATTCCACAAGTAGTTTTCATCATAGAAATCATCTCTAATCTTAGAAGCACAAATATTTTCAAATTTTTCAAATTTTTATGGGTTTTTCAAAGCCTTTGTCATGCAATGCAATAATGAAATGTGTGACAATGAAAGGAAACATGCAAGTGTTCATAGAATCATCAAAGCAAGGTAAGTAGAATCATTACAAACCAACTCGCCTAGAAGTGCAACACAAAGTATGTAGAGTGCGAAAAAGAGGTAAAAGAGATTGTAAGTACCCTCACCCCATACTTAACCTTCACATTGTCCCCAATGTGAAAAGTCAAGCATAAGATGGAGAAAAATACTTACAATGTAAAATGGAGTGAAGCTCAATCCTTTGTCGGTGGCGGTGGTGGATGTTGATACATCGGTGCGCTGGGGTCGTAGAAGTGGCCAAACTGATGATAGTACATGTCCCGCATCTGGCCGTCATAGGAGGAGTGTCTAGCATCCGTCTCCTGGCGGTACGCCGTGAACTGAGTGTTCAAGGTGTTGTAGTCGGTACGGAGACCCTGGTAATCCAAACGAAGATCCTGGTAGTCCGTGCGTAGACCCTGGAAACTAGAGACCAAGTCTCTAAAGTGTCGGGGAATTCCATGTCCGCGTCCACGTCCTCTACCGTGGCTAGGAGCGTGTGCAAAAGAGTGACGGGGTGGCTGCATCTCATCCTCCGTCTCATTGGTACCTCGACTAGTCCGGCTAGGTCCTGCACCATGAGTATCGGTGTCCATAGCATCCGTAGTGTGGCCACTATAAGTGTCACTCTCGAACTCTAGCATGGTCCCCTGGTATGCTCCATCCTCATGCTCCTCCTCGTCCTCTGTGTCACCTACATCATCATCATCATAATAACGAGAAGGATGAGCTACATCCTCAAGCATGAGTACAAACGTCTCCTTCCAATTTCTCTTGTTCCGAATGGTGTATTCGGACTTCCACACTATCTCGGACGGCTTCTTTGATGGATCCTTTGCCCATGGCATGGGCACATGAAGAGTTCCTCTACCTTGAGGAATCAAGACCCGTCTCGTTACCAATCTCTGCGAACCTAAGGGCTAGGCACTCTCAGCTAAAGTGCAATCAGAAAAATCTAACTCCAATGCCTTCGCCACATGAGTGACAAGGCCTCCAACACATAGGTCGCCCTTTGCTTTGTTGGCTATCTTTCCTAGATGGTCAGCAAGCATAGAGGTGATGTCGGGGATGGTGCTACAAGTCATACAGTATAGGATAAAGAGCTCATCAGCCTTGAGCTTCTGTGGAGTCTCCGTCCGTGCAAACAAGCTCTCACTAAGAATCATGCACTACCTTAAAGGAAAGGTTGTACATACTAGTCTCCTTTGAATTCCCGGGTCTCCACTTATCGCCTCCATACTCTCCCACTGAAATGGTTTCCCAAAAGGCACTAGCACTCACTCCTCTCGCGAATGTGCCTGCAGAGGAATAAGGGAAACCAAACAAATCCCCAAAGCCATCAATAGTCATAGTATGGTTGTGGTTCATGAGGCGGAAAGAGACCGTCCTCTCTCTAGGATCATGCTCGAATGTGCTTAGGAACTCTAGGGTGATCTCAGTGTATGCATCCTCCCTAATCAAAGCAAACTGGCTCAACCCCACTCTATCTAGCATCATGTCAACATCCTCTCGAACAAACGATGAATCTAAGTCATCTAGCACAATGTATCGAGGAGGGGTGAATGGGCGATCTATGAGACGTTCGTATCTCTTTTTGTGTTTGGAGAGGGGATGATGGAGTTTTGGTTTGGCTTGTGAGGGTGGTGGTGGTGGGGAAGGGGCTTTGGAAGAAGATCCCTTCTTCTTTCCCGCATTTCTAGTGATTCTTTTCAAAGTCTCCATTTCTACAAGGAAAAATCGGCCTGTTCTTGAACAAAATCGGACGATTTATCTAGGCTGGGTCGATTTTTCTATCGATTTCAACAAATCTCACAACTTTGTAAAGTTCTGAGCAAACTAACACCACACACAGTCTCCTATGGGTGTTTATAAGCAAACCCTCAATCAATCTCAACAAACAAACAACTTCTAGGCAAGAATCGAAATCGAGCAAAAAACTTAGGTTTTGAATTGAAAAACCTGAATTCCGGATGCATGAGCAGTTTTCCAAGCTTGTTGTTGCTAGATCCTTGTTCCTTGTCGAAAGTACTTCAGTTTAGGCTAAAGAATCGTTCAAAACGATTAAGAAACGAGGAGATGAGAGGGTAGGCGATTTTCGGATCTTTGGGAGGAATGGAAATCGGAAATGAAGAAGTGTGGAATGAGAAAATCGAGTGGTGAAGGCTTTATATAGGCCGGAGGTTTTGCAAAGAAAATTGGACGATTTATTGGTTCGATTCATTTGTCGGCCCGATTTTTCTACACTTTCTCAACTTAAGGAAGAAAATCGGACGATTTTTTATGGGTAGGTCGATTTTTTGTCCGATTTTTCCCCCTGTTGCCAAAAATCGTCTTGCTCTGTTCCTGAATCGACCGATCTACTTTGTGTAACTCGATTTCTTTCCTTCTTTTCTTTGAAAATTGCAAAATGAACTAATTTGTGTCCCTTTTCTTCATTGAATTCCCAATTTGGACCTAGTTCCAGCGATTTTTGACACAAGCAAACCAAGAGTGCATCGAGGTGCAAACAAAAACAAAACAAGACAAAACAAAACAAACTAAGCTATTCTAAGTGAAAAGGAAAGAAAAGAGCTATACTACCATGGGTTGCCTCCCAAGAAGCGCTTGATTTATCGTCATTAACTGGACGGTGCTTGTTTTGATGTTCAATGGAGGAGGATAGGAGCTATCTCCTCAACCGGAACTTCCGGTGTGTACTTCTTCAACCGTTGGCCGTTTACTTTGAAACTTCCGTTTTGTTCACTGTTCGCCACTAAGCGTGCGTGCAAATAAGCTTTATATTTATAAAACTAGAACAAAAGCAAGCGAACCCGCAATGTACGGATCGGCGTAATAAAGCAAGAATTCTAGAGTGTCGAACTCAGGGATTTGGGGGAACAAATTCAGTTTGTAAATTGTCAAGCAAGTAAATGTGTAAAGCTTTGCAAGTATTGGGAAAACAGCAACCCTAAAGATCTGGATATCAAATTGTGGCAATCGATTCAAGATATACTAAAGATATAAGGACAGAGTTGAGAATTTCAAAGGTATACGAATGTAAGGTAATGTACGATGAAATTCCAAAACCCTATATGTCTAACCCAAAGACGCTCTCTATAAAGGTTGTTGAGGCTTCAGTATAGAAAGGATCTAAGGGTAAGAATTGATCTCTCCAAAAGTCCTTAGCGTATACACCTCTAGGAAAACGACCATTAAAAATCTCATGGAACCCAAAGAAAACTCCAAACTGTAGGATCGAGAGCTCGTAGTTAGTCTCCATCAACCTAAAAGAAACCGTCCTATCGACGGCACTGTGCTCGAAGGAAGTGACAAACTCCCTCGTAATCTCCTCATAGGCATCCACTCGAATAGCAGAAAAGACAATCAGCCCGGCTCTATCTAGAAGCCATGTCAAGTCATTCACCACATTAAGTGGCTCTAACTCCTCAAGTAAAAGGTACCTTGGTCCTATGATCGGTCTCTTCTCGATCTTTTCCAAAGCATCGAGATAGTTCTCATGAATGGTTGGGATTCTAGGAGATGGTGGTGACGGTGGTTCACTAGGGGGGGCTTGGGAAGAAGAGGAACTATCATCCTTTCTCTTCTTGTTCCTTCCAAATCTCCTCGTAAACATTTTCTCAAGATCAGTGAAAACCACGGTCTGTTCTACAGATTCCACGGCCGTGGAACGCCCAAAGACCGTGATTCTTCTCTGTTTCGCTCAAATCTCAACAAATCAATCACCAAACTCAGCAGAACTTGTCCAAGACTAATTCCAATCTCAATCCTATGCAATTCGTCTAAGTTCTTGCGAGAATTAAACCCGAATTGACAAAGTAGAGAAATAAAAGAAAAACTTAGGTTTTTGGATCTTTAAATCCAAATTCCGTCTTCTACAGGGATTGTTCACTTGGTTTGTTGATTGGATCTTGTAAATGATCGAAAATGCTCCACTTTAGCACCAAGAATAGTTCGATTTGGACTCCAAACGAAGATTTGAGAGGGTGGGAGGATTTTCGGTGTTTAGGTCGTGGAAGAGGGGCGTGGAATTGGGCTTTGGGTGTTTTTGTGAAGGATAGTGGTTTATATAGTGGTCGTAAAAATTTTGGAAAATCACGGTCACTCGGGGTGTTCCACGACTATGGAAATATACGGACCCGTGGTTTTTGGTGATTTTTCTCAAAATTTGAAGAATTACGGTCACTGTAGCTTCCACGACCGTGGTTTTGGCCGTGGAACTCTCTGCATTGTGCTAAAGCTCAAGTTTCGTCAATTCTTCCGACTTTTCCTTCTTCCAATTCCTATTCCTTGCTTCTACATCCAAAAACAAAACATACCGGAAGGTATCGAGGGCAAAATAAAACAAAAACGTCTAAACTAATCTAATCTAAGAATGAAAAACAAAAGTGCATTAGCTTAGGTTGCCTCCCAAGTAGCGCTTGTTTAAGGTCCGTAGCTAGACCGTACCCGCGTCTATTCGAGTGCGGTAGGCGCGAACTCCCCATCTTGGAGCTCCGGTGAATAATTCTTGAGTCGTTGACCGTTCACCTTAAAACTTCCGCCCTTTTCACCCCATACTTCAACTGAACCTTGGGGAAAAATATGTTTGATTTGATAAGGTCCGGTCCAACGAGATTTAAGCTTACCTGGAAAAATCCGAAGTCTCGAATTGAAGAGGAGAACTTGATCTCCTTCCTTGAGGTCCTTTGGAATGATATGCTTATCATGCCAACGCTTCGCTCTCTCCTTGTATATCTTGGCGTTCTCATAGGCGTTTAAGCGAAGTTCTTCAAGCTCGTTAAGGTCCAAGAGGCGCTTGTCGCCCGCTTCCTTCATGCTGAAGTTAACCACTTTACCGCCCAATACGCCTTGTGTTCCAGCTCTACCGGCAAGTGACAAGACTTCCCATACACAAGGTTGTATGGTTTCGTTCCTATGGGAGTCTTATACCTAGTCCAGTATGCCCACAATGCATCATCTAGCTTCAAAGACCAATCCTTCCTTGTCTTCGAAACTGTTTTCTCTAGGATGCCCTTGATTTCTCTATTTGAAATCTCCACTTGTCCACTCGTTTGTGGATGATAAGGAGTGGCGATCTTTTGAGTAACCCCATACTTAGCTAGGAGAGGTTCAAATCGTCGGGCTATGAAGTGTGAACCTCCATCACTAATAATGGTCCACGGTGTCCCAAACCTTGGGAAAATGGTTCTATTAAAGAACTTAATGACAACCGCGGCATCATTAGTTGGAGAAGCTATAGCTTCAACCCATCTCGAAACATAATCCACAGCTAGGAGTATATATTGGTTCCCGCAAGATGATGGGAAAGGTCCCATAAAGTCAACTCCCCAAACGTCGAAGATCTCTACCTCTTGAATGTTGTTAAGAGGCATCTCGTTCCTCCTATATATATTTCCTGTTCTTTGACAAGCATCGCAGCAGGAAACAAAGGTTTGCACATCCTTAAACAAAGTAGGCCAAAAGAAACCGGATGGCAATACCTTAGCGCTAGTTTTGTTAGAATTAGCGTGTCCTCCACAAGGTAGTGAATGACGATGACGGATGACGCTTTGCATCTCGTCTTCCGGCACACATCTTCGAATGATGCCATCTGGACCTCTCTTGAAGAGTAGAGGTTCGTTCCAAAAGTATTGCCGGATATCCTTAAAGAACTTCTTCCTTTGTGCATAGGATAGTCCAGGAGGTATTTCCTGACAAACCAAATAGTTAACAAAATCAGCAAACTATGGTTCGTTACCTCTAGTTATCTTGTCGATGCACTCCTCTATGATGTGTAAGTGTTCGTCCGGGAATGAGTCATCTATAGGTAGGTCGTCATCGTCTAGGTGTGGTAGACGACTCAAATGATCCGCAACAGAATTTTCCGAACCTTTCTTGTCGCGGATCTCAAGATCGAATTCTTGTAGGAGAAGAAATCCATCTAATCAGTCTCGGTTTTGCATCCTTCTTAGCAAGCAAATACCGAATCGCCGAGTGGTCCGTGCATACAATTACCTTCGATCCTACAAGATAAGAACGAAAATTTTCAAATGCATATACAACGGCCAAAAATTCCTTTTCCGTCGTGGCGTAGTTGAGCTGCACTTCATCTAGCGTCTTACTAGCGTAATAGATGGCGTGTGTGCGGCCTTCCTTCTTTTGTCCCAGCACAGCTCCAATGACTACGTCAATTGCATCACACATGACCTCGAACGGAAGACTCCAGTCCGGAGGTTGTATGATTGAGGCTGAGATTAGAGCTTCCCGGATCCTGTTAAATGCATCTAAACAATCATGTGAAAAATCAAAAACTACATCCTTCATCAATATATTAGTAAGCGGTTTTGATATCTTAGAAAAGTCTTTGATAAAGCGTCTATAGAATCCAGCATGTCCTAGAAAGCTTTTTATCCCCTTCAGCAAAGATGGAGGAGGGAGCTTCTCTATGGTCTCTATCTTAGCCTTGTCTACCTCAATCCCTCTACTAGAGATCAAGTCTCCTAAGACAATGCCTTCTTTCACCATGAATTGACACTTCTCCCAATTGAGAACTAGGTTAGTGTCTTCACACCTTTGTAGCACAAGAGAAAGTTTAGAAAGACAATTATCAAAAGAGGAGCCATAAACAGAAAAATCGTCCATGAAAACCTCCATAATCTCCTCTATGTACTCCGAGAAGATAGCCATCATGCACCTTTGGAAGGTGGCTGTGGCGTTGCAAAGCCCGAACAGCATTCTCCTATAAGCAAACGTACCCCACGGGCACGTAAATGTGGTCTTCTCTTGATCGTCCGGATGTATCGGAATCTGAAAGAAACCACTATAACCGTCAAGATAACAGAAGTACGAGTGTTGTGCTAACCTCTCAAGCATTTGGTCGATGAATGGCAATGGGAAGTGATCCTTCCTCGTCACGTTGTTCAGCTTGCGGTAGTTTATGCACATCCTCCATCCCGTCACGGTTCTTGTAGGAATGAGCTCGTTGTTTTTGTTTGTGATGACCGTCATTCCTCCTTTCTTCGGAACAACTTGTACCGGACTTACCCACTTACTATCGGAGATAGGGTAGATAATACCTGCATCAAGTAGCTTAAGAATCTCCTTCTTGACAACCTCTTTCATTGTCGGATTTAACCGCCTTTGAGGTTGTCGTGAAGGCTTAAAATCTTCCTCCATTAGAATCTTGTGCATGCATAGTGATGGTTTAATTCCTACAAGATCCTCTATTGTGTAGCCTAAAGCCTTTTTATGTTTCTTTAAAATGGCTATTAGCTTATCATGTTCATCTTCGCTTAAATCGGAACTAACAATTACCGGGAAAGTAGAATTAGTTCCTAAGAATGCATACCGAAGATGTGTGGGGAGTGGCTTCAATTCCATTACCATTGGAGTCTCAAATGGCTCTTGAGGAGTGTCCAATGCCTCCTTAGAAGTCTCTAAGGGTAAGGGAGTTGTTGAAGAAGGCTAAAGAGAATTGGTGGAAAGAACGTAATTGTTCTCAGAATTTCCTGAAATTACGGCACCTCTGTTACTTCCACGGCCGTGGAAATCAATTACGGCACCTTTGGGAGTTCCACGACCGTGGTTTTGGCCGTCTAACTTACTAGAGTGCTCTGAATAGGTAATTACGGTCATCATAGGAGAAACCACGGCCGTGGAATAGCACGATTGACCGTGATTCCTCACGTTTTCTGACCCATCGAATAGTTTTTCAAACTCTTCTTCATGCACTTCTTGTAGCTCCTTCAAGGCTTCAATCTCCTTATTGCAATCCTCTTCTTCTCCTTTCTCCATGATGCTCATGGTGATGACCTTTTGTAATGGGTCTTTTAAAAAAATCGAACTTACTTCCTCTCTAGATGCCTCCTCGTCATAGATGTCAAACATGTCCTCTCCAAGAGCTGGCTCTTTCACCAATGTATAGAGAACGAATTCAACCTTCTCTTCTCCTATGTCGAAGGCGAGTCTAGCATTCTTGCAATCCACCATGCAACCGGATGTTGCAAGAAACGGTCTTCCGAGTATGATCGGGACCGGACAATCTGCAGGAATGTCAAGCACAACAAAATCTATGGGAACATAGAACTTACCAAGCTTGACTGGGATGTCTTCGATAATACCGACGGGACGAGTTATGGATCGATCCGCCATGTACAACGTCATCTTCACCGATTTAGGTTCACCTAAACCGATCTTCCTGCGGAATGATGCTAACACTTGCTCCCAAGTCACATAAAGCGTCATATGTGACATCTCCCATTCCGATTGGAATGCAAAAAGACCCCGGATCCTTCAGCTTTGGAAGCATCTTCTCCTTCATCGTTTTGATGAGATGCGATGATTCCGAACTCATCTTGACTTCTCCAAAGTCTTCTAGCTTCCTCTTGTTAGAGAGGATTTACTTTAAGAACTTCCCGTAAGCGGGCATACCTACAATTACATCAATGAAAGGTATGTTAATGTGCAGTTTACTCATGAGTTCAATGAACTTACCGAACTACTTGTCTAGACACGCTCTCGCTCTAGATTGAGGGAATGGTAGGGGTGGTTTGTAAGCTGGAGGAGGAATGTAAATTTCTTCCTTCTCCTTCCCCTTTTCCTTCTCTTTCTTGGCTAGAACCTCTACAAATTTAGGCTGCGGATCGGTTGTAGTTACTCCGCTCCTAGTAGTAATAGCCATTACCCTTCCTTTTGGATTGTCTTTTGTCTTTCCGGGAAGTTTTCCTTGGTCTCTATGAACTTCCTCGGCCTTGCTGAATAGTTGGGTTTCTAAAGTCTTTTGAGCTTTATCAACCCTGGTGATGTGATCATCAACTTTTGTGATGTGATTCTCCAATCCTTGAAGCTTTCCCAAGATTGTTTCCAACATGGGATTGGGCTTCTCCTTTCCCGAAATACTTGTGCTATTAGTTCCTTGCCCCTAGCTTTTTAAAGGAATGGAAGAAGAAGAAGGTGGTGTTAGTGAGTTTCCTGAATTGGAATAAAAATTACCGGAGTTTTGTTGTTGGTTGGAACGCCAATTGCCGTTTGAATTCCTGTTGTTGTTGTTGTTGTTCCAATTATTATTCTGGTTATTGTTGTTTCAATTATTCCGGTTGGTTCCTTCATTCCCTTGATAGTTGTTGTTTCCTAGGTAACCAACGCCTTGTTATGCCTTGGGAGCGGACTGCACCACAGGAGATGATCACACGGAGGATTTTGGTTCCCCGTGGTTTGACCACTCCATATGTTGATATGCCTTGGGAGCGGACTGCACCACAGGGGATCCGCTGGTCTGCTCAGTTCACAGTTTTCGATCCGCATTACTGGCAGACAGCTTGGGCTCCACTGATGGAGGATCATAGAGAGGCAACAGCTGCCCCGGCTGAGGAGGAGGAGGATGACGACGACGAGGAGACGGTAGACGAGAGAGATGGTGGAGTCCCGATGGATACAAGGACGGATACTGCAGGGATGAGCGCGCCACCGATCATTGATCTCGATGATGACGACGAGACGGAGCCGACACCAGCTGAGACTTCTCCAGTCAGACCTGCTAGACGCAGGAGGCGCGGAGTGAGAGATCGAGCTGCCCACCGACGGATCGATGACCTGACAGATCAGGTTATTGACTCGTATGCTGCATTATCGCTGGATATCCGCGAGATGCAGGAGCGGCAGCACTATCAGCACGTCATGGCCCAGCTTCAGTTCGAGCGTGTCATGGGTTATCCGTTCGACCCGACACAGTATCCGTATGTGCCACCACCACCACCGCCGGATCAGGATTATTGAGGAGCTGCAGGATTTTCTTTATTTTCTTTTATGCAGTTCAGCTATTTATCCAGTGAGTATCATTTTCAGACTTTTATTTGACCCACTGGGACAGTGTGTCCCAAGTATGGGGTGTTTGTACTTATTTGACTACTTGATGTTATTTGACTACTTTTGATGTATGACATTCTATTTCATCGGATATTTTATTTATGCTTCACTTCTGCATTTATATGATTATCTGATATTACATGCATACCCACAGGTTATTTGATTGAGAAAAACGTCGAAACTAAAAAGAAATTGTTTTTTTTAAAAAAAAAAAAAAAATATTTTGACCTCGACCGGATAGATTCTGGCCAAACGAGGCATTTCACCTCGGTTGAACCAAGAACACCTCGACCGAGGTGCGTAACAGAAAGTTTTCGAAAACGATTTTGTGCTACTTATCTGGATATGATCTCAGTGAAGATTTTGTTTACGTACTGGTTTTAAATTCTTTATGTGTTTGAAAGGTTTTATAATATGTTTAAGTTGCTAAATGCTTTGTTTGAAATTATTGGCATGTTTAATACTTTGTTTTTATCCAAATTATGTTGAATTTGAAGGTTGACACCGCAGGTTAAGTTCTCTCACTTTCTTCTTGGAAAGACCAAGGCAATTCATTCTCTTCTTCTTCTTCTTCTTCTTGATCATGCTTAGCCCCTCATATACATTTTGCCTCCCTTTACCTATCCGGGAATTTGGAAGCAAGCGAAGTGGTGAAAGCAAGTTAAAGTTGAGAAGTGGGCTGGAAGTGAAAGTGTTAGAAAGCAATAATAGGTTTGGGGAAGTCAATCATGAAGATGAGTAACTCGGCACCATTCACATAGCCGGGTGTTTGTGTCTTGCCAAAGTCGGATTGAGCGATATTCCTAACGGGTCATGGTATGTGCATCAAGGGTTTGATGCATCTCGAGAAATTGATGATTGCAGATTTCCTAGGCTTCGGTTATTGTGCACCTCTATCCGTGCATCCCAAAAAGTAAAGAAAAAGAAAAATGTGAAATAAGCAAAGCTCATTGGTGGAAGATGTTGCAAGTCAAAGTGAAAGTGAAGTTCATCCTTTTCCCGGATTCTAGCACCACATTACCTTACATACATCCCTGCCCTACACGTTTCTTGACCTTTCTTTTGGGAAGCCTTGAGACCTTGAGCTTGTTGATTGACTTAGTGGTTTAAACTGGATTATGCATGATTAATTTCGATAATTATGGTTTATTATGCATTCTATGATTTTATGCAAAGATGAACAACTTTCCTATATTTATAAAGTGTTTGATCATATTGAGTTCTTAAGTTCTATGAGGTATTCTCTTAGAGTGATCTATGATAGTTGCACACCATAAAATGTTTTTGAAAAACTTTTCATTGATTTTCTTGACTTATAATCCATTCTATCTTGTCTTTTATATGAGGAACTTGCTTGGGGACAAGCAAGGGCTAAGTATGGGGTATTTTGATAGCATGAATTATAATCTATATTTTGGGGTTTGTTTGGACGTTTTATCTTTCATAATCTGCATGTTTGTATGTGCATTATGTGATTTTACTACCATTTCATCTACCTTTGCGAGAATCGAGGTCTACACCTAGTTTTGTTGTAATTGCAGGTAATATGGTACGTTTCGCATCAAAAAGGAGCAAAAGGAGTCATGAGTCATTTGGAGCTACATCCAGGGAGCATAGCCATGGATTAAAGATTTACTTTGGAACAGATTCAAGAGATTTCACATTCTGTTGTGACTCACCTCGGTTGACCAGAAATTCACATCGACCGAGGCGATCCAGAGACGTCGACTCGACCGAGGCGAACACCTAGGACGCGGCGAGAATATTTTATTCTTGGAGGAGATCTTTTAAATTTGGAAGTTGATCTTATATTTTTGGGCTTGGCTCCTGGAAGGAAGGAGATATGCAGAATCATATATTTTACCTATATTTATGGGAAAATATCTTTCTAAAGATTATTATCTTTGGAGGGTTATTTTCTTATAAAAGGGGTTGGATTTCCACAATTCAGAGATCGACGCTATACCGTCGATCAGGGTTTATAGCAAGCAGCAGCAGCATACTCCAGTGGGAGAGTTTTGAAGAACCTTTTTGAAGGTTGAAGGAAGATTGAAGACCATAGCTTTTATAGCTTTTTGGAGGGTTTTGTAAGATTGTCTTAAATTCCCCTTCCTTGTTGTCTTGTTTTGTTGGATTGTTATCCAAGGAACGCTTTGTTGTGATATTTGATTCAGTTATTGAAGTCTTTCCATTAAATTCTTCTTTGTTCAAATATTCACCTCCTTCCCATATATTTAATACTTTCATAATTATGATGAGTGGCTAATTTCCTTGTGTGATTCTAGGGTGATTGGCTGAAGGTTGTGAGAAAAACAATGATAGAATAATCTTAGATTTCAGTAGGATCCTGAAAGTTCGAGTCTTTAACCTTAACCCTAAGCATCTCGTTCGGTTGATGAACATCTCGGCCGGGGTGGAATTCTTCTGACCGAGGTGACTTATCCGAACCTAAACAGAAAGTTAAGTGTTAGAGTTTGCTAAATCCTGTTCTTATTACACCTCTCTGGTTCAATGCAAGCTTAGGATGAGACTTACCCGGTAATTCCTTAGTTTGTGTATTAACGATCATAAGTGTAGGTAATAAAGGTTTATCCTTTATTGGGGTTTGAGTGTGCTTCTATCCCATCTTTGTGAGTTAGCCTGAGACTTACCCGGTAAAGGTTGATTCTATTCCCTTAGATGGTATGTTAGTTTGAGATTATAGTTCTTCATCTTAATTCCTTGAGACTTACCCGGTAATAGGAGTTACGGTTTAGGATTAGTGAGTAGTGAGACTTACCCGGTGATCTACTCCACTTTAGTAACACCTTCCCCACGCAAAAATCTCAGCTTTGTCCGCTTATCTTTAGATCTTGAGTTGGAACCACAACTAGATGCTTTAATCCCTAGAATTGCATGTTTGCTTTATTGACTTTTTATTCATCTTTGATTGTGTTAATTGCTCTTGTGGTTAGTATTCACGAAGCTTACCGTATTGACTTTGTTTCACCGAGTCCCTGTGATCGACCCCTGGAATTCCTTGCTTTTTACTACGATTGACCCGTACACTGCGGGTTCGCATCCTTGTTTTAAGCTTAAGTCTAGGGTTATAAATTTAAAGCTTGCACACACCGTTTGGAGCGAACACTAAGCCACAACTATCAACCCTTCACCTTAGAATTGCTAAAGGGTTTTAGCCAATAACCTTCATTATGATATCAAAATTCAAGTAATAAAGAGAGAAATATGAAAACCCTCGAATATTCGAATAAATCTCAAACCCAATATCCAAATCTGAAACACAACGAGTAATGTATAATAGATTCAGAAATCAACACAAAAGCCTCACAACAATCTTAGATAAGAACGAAGAACGGGATGTCAATCCGTCTTTAATGTAAGCATGTCCACGGGTCACGGGTTACCCGTGACCCGGCGGGTCGACCCGTAACGGCTACTTTTTTTTTTTTAAAAAAAATTTAATTTGATAAATCTAAGCTAAAAACAATTCTATAAATACCCCAAACTCAATTCATATCATCTCACACCAATTCTCATCATTCAATCATCTATTCACTCTCTCAATCTCTCCATAATTTCCAACTCTTACATTCAATTACTCTCCTAATCTCATATTCTCATTCTCTTATTTTTCATTTTACCAACTACATTCTATTATTAAAAAAAATGTCTAGCCGAGGAAGACGTTCCGTTAGCGGTGCCGGTCCTTCATCCGGCGAAGGTTTTATTCGAGGACGGCATTCCGTTAGCGGTCCTCCAACCGGTTCGGATTTAAGGCGAGACTTATTAAGTGGAGATCACGAGATCTTCAAGGAGGAGGAGGATTTCACGGAATCACCTACTTTCCCCAACACCCAAGGATCCGAGACCATATTCACGGAGGAGCCGGAGCCGGAGGAGGCGCCGTTGAACAACACTCAACTAACGGTGGCGGTCTTCCGATTTTGGTTTACAAAGGGTGCTCCCGATGCCAACGGAGTTTTCTATGCCAAATGCAATTTTTGTGCGGCACAATACAAGCACAAAAAGGGAGAAGGCTACGGGAACTACAAGAGGCATATCCGGAACAAGCATCCCGAGAAAATGGGATTAGCACGAGGGCAAACACAACTTACCGGGTACGCTTCTACTTCTAACCAACCTCCTTCTCTATTTACATATGATCATTCTTCTTCTATGGATGCATTTTCGGAAATGTTGGCCGTAGATTCTTTAGCATTTAGTTTTGCACAAAATGTTGGTTTTAATGATTGGATGCAACATCATGCTCAACCCGCATATAAACCGATTTCTTGCCAAACCGCTAAAAGAAAAATGATGCATAAATATAAAATTCATAAAGAAGAATTGATTAAATATTTTATGGACAACGGTGATATTCAAGTTTCTATTTGTAGTGATATTTGGACCGACGGTTTTCAAAAAAATTCATATACGAGTATTACTTATCATTTTGTTGATAAATTTTGGATTTTAAACAAAAGAGTTTTAGCATTACGAGTTTTCAACGAACAACACACCGCCCAAAACATTGCCCGTTTGATTGCAAATGTTTTGGAAGAATATAGATTAGTTTCACGAGTTTTTTCAATCGGTTTTGATAACATCTCCGCTAACACGGCTTCCATTAGAGATTTAACCAACTATTGTAAGTCGACGATTGGAGGTAAATTTTTCACATTAGGTGTGCCGCTCATATTTTAAACTTGTGTGTTCAAGACGGTTTAGCATATGTTGGAGATTTAGTACAACCTATTCGAAATATTCTTAATGAACTTTGGTCTAAAAAAAGTGTACGTACTAAATGGTATGCATATTGTAAACAAAATAACGTTTATCCTAAAAAATTTCCAAAAGATGTTTGTACAAGATGGAACTCTACTTACAAAATGATTTACGAATCATATGAATATCGAGAACTTTTAAGTAGTTTTGCCGCACAACATATTGACGGTGATTTTGTTTTTGGTGAATCTTGGGTTTTAGCAAGAGATGTAATGGAGGTTTTCAAACATTTTTATGATGCTACTAACACTTTTAGTTATGTTTATACACCAACTTCAAACATATTTTGTTATGTAGCAATTAATATTGCATTTGCAATTCAACAAGGTCTTTTAATTGAAAATATTTCACAAGCTATTTATTCAATGCGAAGTAAATGGTTAGCTTATTATACAACCATTCCCGATGTTTTTCTTGTTGCATTTGTGTTAGACCCTAGACGTAAAATGGATGGTTTAAAACAATTTTTAGAAAGTTATTATGAATTTTTAAGTTTAGAACAACATCCCGATTGTCATGTTTCTACCATAATTGGTAATGTTAGAAAATTATTTGATGAATTATTGGTTCAATATCGTGTTTCTGATCGAGGTCAATCTTCTCAACCCCCTCCTCGCTCTTCATCTTCAAGTTCATCTAAATTTAAATCAATGGCTAGAGATTTGTTTGGCCCGAAAAGGGCAAAAACCACGTCGAGTTCCAACTCGGAACTCGACGAATATCTAACCATTTCTTTTGAGTTTGCCAATGATGAAGAAGAGGAGGATTTCAACATATTAGAATGGTGGAGCCGACCGGAGAGAATGAGGTTCCCTACCCTCTCAAGGATCGCGGCACAAATTCTCGCCGTTCCCGCCTCAACGGTAGCGGTTGAGCAAACCTTTAGCCGGAGTGGAAAGGTGCTCGATCCAACGAGATCTAACATGTTGCCCGAGATGTTGGAGGCACAAGTCCTCCTAGCCGATTGGAGGAAAGCGGAAATGCGAACACAAAAGAACAACCTCTCGGCGGAGGAAGGCGACGAAGATGACGAAGAGCGACAACAAACGCCATCGGATTTATCGGCGGGAGAGTCCGACTAAGGTAAGGGCCAATCGGGGATATAAACAAAGGTAAGAGAACTACGTGGGCTTTGATTCATCCTCCCCGAGAGGATACGTAGGCAACCGGCATTCCGGTTCAAGCCCAATTCTTCCCTTTTTTTTTTTTTAAGTTTAAGACTTAATTACTTAAACTTAAGTAACTTAAGTTTAAAAAAGAATTTTATAAACTACTAAATAGAGGACTTAAACTTAGAAAAATTGGACTTAAACTTAAGTTAAGTTTAAGTCCAATTTTTCTAAGTTTAAGTCCTCTATTTATTAGTTTATAAAATTCTTTTTTAAGTTTAAGTCCTATTTTAGTATTTTTTATTAGTTTATTTTCTTCTCCTTTTTTAAGTTTAAGTTCAATTTTTATGTTATATTTATTTTCTAATTTTTTAAAGTTTATTTACATTTTTTTTAATCTTACGTGCCACGTGGCCGACCCGTCGACCCGGCGTGTCCGACCCGTGGACATGCTTACTTCAATGTCAAATCTAAGAAAAAGGGCGTAACTTCCGCCACAAGCAACTCCGAGAATCCAAATCCGTGATGCTTCCGCAAACCCTAGGCAAAGCTTTCAACAATCAAGCGATGGTCCAAGAAGCCGTCCCGAAAACTCTCTTTTCCAGCCTTTTTATAAGGTGAGAAAAAGATATCTTCGAGGCCCATTATGTAGATGACGTGGAATTAATGATTCGCCAAAAGATCGCCCAAATCACGGTCTCATGAGGTTCCACGACCGTGGAAATAGGGCGTAGAAATGATTACGGTGTCTCATGTCTTCCACGACCGTAATTTATACCGTGTAACTGTTCGCCCCTAGAGGTGTGTGCAAATAAGTTTTAAATTTATAAAACTAGAATCAAGCAGCGAACCCGCAGTGTACGGATCGAGGTAGCTAAGCAAGAATTCCAGAGTATCGAACACAGGGATTTGGGTGGGAACAAATTCGATTGCAGGTTATCAAGCAAGTAAATATGGGAGTTTTGCAAATATTGGGAAACAACAATCCTAAAGATCCAAGTATCCAGTTGCGGCAATAGATTCAAGATATACTAATAATGTAAAGACAGAGTAGAGATATGCAAAGGTATACTAATGTAAGGTAATCGTACGGTTGAGGTTCCAAAAACCTTATGTAACTCACCTAAAAGATACTCCCTATACAGGTTGTTGAGGCTCAATATAGAAAGATTCTAAAGGCGAGAATTAGCGTCAAATACCCAAACTTATAACCTAAAGATCAAGACTAACTTAACCGATTGAGGTTGTTGAGGCTCACAATCGAGGTAGAGGTTGTTGAGGCTCACTACCACCTAGAAAGGACAAGTCTAAACTAAGTTAAAGAAAATCTTTAACTTTGGATTAAAGTAAAAGCAGGCTCGTAAACTGGGGTGAAATTACGGTTGGATCTTGAGATTCCACGGTCGTGGAACTCAAGAACTGCCCGTAATTTTAGGTTGTCGACGATTCTCTCTAACTCTCAGGGTCTAATCTGTTTGCGATCGATCTATCATCACCTATGCCACAACTATCAACCCTTCACCTTAGAATTGTTAAGGGTTTTTAGCCAATAACAGTCATTTTGATATCAATTCAAGAATCAAAGAGTAAAAGATGAAAACTTTCAAGAACTATCAATAATCTTCAAATGAATCCCAAGATCACAACAAATGTTTATCAAAAGATTCAAAACAAGGTAAATAATCACAACTTTTGGGAAGAAGAGAAACGGGGTGTCAATCCGTTTTCAAATCAAACCTAAACAAGAAGAGAGATCTTCTTGCAAAATCTTCCAAGAACTTCGATCTTCCACAAATCCGAAGATCACAACAACAATCTCCACTAAAAGTGCGAGATTTGAGCAACTCTCCGATGCGAACTTTGATCTCCAATGAGATCTCCCAAATACCTCTAAACGAGGGTTTGTATGTTGCTAGGCGTTGATCCCTCACGTCAATTGCTAAGCAGACCTAAGCGATGATAAGCGTAAGCGTCGATGATTGTAAGCGGGGATGACGGAATCTCCTATTTTCCGTCTTTTTATAATGCAGGGCAAGGTGTCGGCCCGGCCCGATCTTCAAAAGATCATGGCTTCGAAGTGTGGCGAAAATATTCGCCAAGATCACGGTCGTGGAAGATTCCACGACCGTAATTCTAGGGCGTGGAAACAATTACGGTTAGTTCCACGACCGTAGAATCCCCTGGAATGAACATCGAATTTTGACTCTGAATCCACGGCCGTAATTCTGAACGTGGTTTTGGATTCCGGCCGTATTTTAGGGCGTAATTTAGGGCAAGAACGTGATTCTTCCCTAAACTCGTGCATTCCTCAATCTAATACTCCAAATTGCTTCCAAAAAGTGTCCTCAATCTATGGACATATCAACTCAACTCTCCTTTGCTCGATTTCGTTCGGAAATAGCTCCAAATCACCTATAATCAACATAGAACTTGTGTAGACATCCATATCGACAATATAGGCAATACTAGCTCACATATGCATAAAGATCAATCAAAGACTATCAATATGAATCAAATACGTTTAGAAAACGTGCCTAAAATATCACAATATTTCATGCTAACAAATAACCCCATACTTAACACTTGCTTGTCCCTAAGCAAGGTCTTTCAAAAAGCTTTAAAACAAGAGTTAGGATGAAATATGTGTACCTTCTTTTGGTGAATGTGACTTCTAAAGAATAGATCATTCTCAAACCTTGCTTCAATCGTTCATCAAACTTTCACACACTTAATCAAAGAGTAAAAAGCAAAGAGAGTTCATGAATCAATTTAACCTCTAAACAAGTATCATAACCTTCAAACTTTATCAAAATCAATCATAAGAAGCTTTAATTTAGATCACCAAGTCATATAACATTCTTTTGATCTTAAGGACTTTCAAAGTAAAGGTCTAGAGTATGGAAGGGAAGGAAAAACTTTAAGGGAAAGTGGTGCATAAATCCGGGAAAGTGGACAACTACCTTCTTCTTCTTATGCGGTTCCCGCAACACTTCAACTTAGAGCTTCGCTCTTGCTTTTCATTTTTCGACTTTACTTTTGGAGTTATGGATAGAGGTGCACAAAAACCGAAGCCTAGGAGATCGGCGTTTCTCAAATTTGCAAGAGATGCCTCAAACCCTTAGCGCACATACCATAATCCGCTAGGAATATCGCTCAATCCGACTTTGGCAAGACACAAACACCCGGCTATGTGAATGGTGCCGAGTTACTCATCGTCATGATTGACTTCCCCAAACCTATAATTTCTTTCTATTCAATTGATTGCAAATAATTGCTCTCATGGCCCTCCCACATCAAACATGCCTTTTTCATTCACTTTTCCAAGTTCCCGGATAGGTAAAGGAGGCTAATATTTCAATGAGGAGCTAGATGATCAAAGAAAGAAGAAAGAAAGTATCGAATTGCCTTAATCATTTCAACAAGAAGTATAGGAACTTATAATGTGATTTCAACTTCAATTTCTCAACATGATTTAGGTAACGTTTTCACATTATAAAACTTGCAAAAGAGGTAGAATTCATTCATTCACGTTCTTTTCGATTTACAATCCTTTTAAGCATGCAATTGTCATCAAACTCAATTCACAAGTAGTGTTTATCATGGAAATCATCTCAATTCATTAGAAGCACAAAATTTTCAAAATTTTTCAATTTTTATGGGTTTTTAAAGTTCTTTTTCATGTAATGCAAAAATAAAACGTGTAACACATAATGAACATGCAATGATAGTCTCGGATTGAAAGCAACATAGAGAGTAGAGTTATTACAAACTTTTAGTACATCCCACCCTATACTTAGGACGAACATTGTCCCTAATGTTCAAAAGAAAGAACAAAAGAAAGAAAAGAAAAAGAAACTCACAAGGTGGTGGCGGGAATGTCTAAAACAAATGATCATGCGTCCAATCACTGCGGCGGCGGTGGAGGCGGGAATGGAGAGAAACTCGGATCATAGAACCGCCCAAACTGCTGGCGGTAGACGTCCCTCATCATGTGGTCAAGGTCGTCTAGGCGTCCGTCTCTAGCATCCGCCCGGATCTCTAGTGCTCCAACTCTCTCTGAAAGTCCGGTAGCCCAATCCGGCATCCTCTCATACCATCCCGGGGCGTGATCGTACCATGCGGGGGCATCGGCTGGTGCTGGCGGTGGTGGTGGTGGTGCTGCTGCTGGCTGCGTCGTGGACCAAGGAGGGGGGTGTGTCGTACCAAGTGGGAGGTGTAGTCATCCACGTGGGCCTCTCACTCACGCTAGCGCGGCGAGATGACGAGCCTGAAGCTCTAGCTGGGCGTGGAGAGCGCCTAGGTACATCCGGGGCCGCCTCCGGCTGATCCGGAAACGTGCCGAACTCCTGCTCCGCTCCTCCACCACTCTCGTACTGCTCTCCCATGTCCTCCTCATCCACAACCGGTGGTGGAACGTAAGGGGGAGCTACAAGCCTGTTCGCATGCATCGCAGCGAACGTCTCCTTCCAATTGTGGCGTCCCGCCACAATGGAATACTCTGGCAGCCACTCAATGCCCCTACCCGTCCTACTCTCCCAAGGCATGCCCGCATAAGGCGGACCTCTATGTGTGGGGAAGATGAGTCCCCTAACCATAAAAGCATGTAGCCCTAATGGAACCGCCGGTATACGGGTGCAAGCTGAAAAATCTACACCAAACGACCTAGCAATGTGGGTCACTATCCCACCATATCCAATGTTATCCTTCGATTTATTCTTGAGTTTACTGATCGTCGCCGCCAAAAGAGTAGCACAATCTGCGCGGCATCCATAAAGCATACTGTAAAGAAGGAATAGCTCATCCGTCTTGATCTTTTGGGGCGTCTCCGTCCTAGGAAAGAGACACTCCGAAAGAACACGGTGAGCTATCTTCAAGGCTAGATGGTACATCAATCTAGCCTTGGTATCGGCGGGTTGCCAACGGTCCTCGTCGGCGTAAATCATGGCCACTTCCGCCCAAAAATCCTTGGCGGAAACGCCTCTAGGAAGTCGACCATTGTAGGTCTCATGGAACCCGAAAATGGTCCCGAACTCAACAATGCTCAAGTGATAGTCTCGATTCATGAGACGGAAGGAGACGGTCCTATCAACTGGGCTGTGCTCAAAGGACGTCACAACCTCCCGGGTAATCTCCTCATAAGCGTCTTCACGAATGTTCGTGAAGACAAGCAATCCGGCTCTATCCAAGAGCCATGTAAGATCCTCAACGATGTTGAGAGGATGTAGATCCTCTAACAATAAGTACCTAGGGCCAATCACTGCCCTCTTCTCTATCTTCTCTAATGCAGCTAGGTAGTTCTCATGTATGGTGGGGATGCTAGGGTGAGGCGGTGAGGATGGAGGTGAAGATGGAGGTGAAGGTGAGGATGGTAGTGAGGGAGATGATTGTGGTGGTGCCCTAGAGGTGGAGGGGTTGCCTTTCCTTTTCTTATTCTGCTCCCCTTTCTTCTCCTTTATCCTTCCCGACATTCTCCTCACGAAGTCCATTTTTCAGCAAAAATTACAGTCTGTTCTACAGGTTCCACGGCCGTGGTTTACTCAACGACCGTGATTCGTCACAGAATCTCGCGAACCTCAGCAATTTCACCAAAAATCACCACAACAAGCAGTCCTAATCTAATTCCTTCCAATCTTTGTCAGTTCTTCCTAAAGATCTATAGCAAAAACGAATTAAATCCGCGAAATTCGAGAAGAAAGATGTAACCTCTTTTTCGGATTGAAAAATCCAAAATGCGCGTTTGTTGATCGATTTCCACTCGATTCGTTGCTTGGATCTTGTTCGTGGTTGGATTTGCTGCAGTTTAGGACGAAGAATCGTTGAAAACGATTAGGAAACGAGGAATTGGGAGAGGATGAGTGTTTTCGGTTTCTAGGTCGTGGAATTGGGGAAATTTTAGTTAAGTGTTGTGAAGAATGTGGCTTATATAGTGGCCGGCAAAATTTCCAAAAATCACGGTCTGTCGGGGCATTCCACGGCCGTGGAAGTGCTTTGAACCGTGATTTTGGTGATTTTCCAAAGGCATTTGAAAATTACGGTCACTGTAGCTATGACGACCGTAATTTGGACCGTGGAACTCTCTGTAAAGCTTCAAAATCCAAATTTCGTCACACTTCTTCGACATTATCCTCCCTTTCTCCTTTTCCATTGATCCTACAACCAAAAACACGAACATACCGGAAGAAATCGAGGAAAATAAAGCGAAAAAAATCTATTCTAAACTAAACTATGAATCGAAAACAAAAACGAAAATGCAATACCTTGGGTTGCCTCCCAAGAAGCGCTTTGTTTAAGGTCCGTAGCTAGACCAATGTCGTACCTATTCGAGCGCGGTAGGTGCAAACTCCTCAGCTTGGAGTTCCGGCGTATACTTCTTGAGTCGTTGGCCGTTCACCTTAAAACTTCCGCTAGCTTCACCCCATACTTCAACTGCACCATGGGGGAAAATGCGCTTAATTAGAAAAGGTCCAGTCCAATGAGATTTTAACTTACGTGGAAAGAGGCGAAGTCTTGAATTGAAGAGGAGAACTTGATCTCCTTCTTTGAAGTCCTTTGGAATGATATGCTTATCATGCCAACGCTTTGCTCTTTCCTTGTAGATCTTAGCGTTTTCGTAGGCGTTCAAACGGAGTTCATCCAGCTTGTTGATGTCTAGGAGACGCTTCTCTCCCGCTTCCTTCATGCCGAAATTCAGCCACTTGATAGCCCAAAACGCTTTGTGCTCCAGCTCTACCGGCAAGTGACAAGACTTCCCATACACAAGGTTGTATGGTGTGGTTCCTATGGGAGTCTTGTACGCAGTCCGGTATGCCCATAATGCATCATCTAGTTTCAAGGACCAATCCTTCCTAGTCCTTGAAACCGTCTTCTCTAGAATCCCCTTGATCTCCCTATTTGAGATCTCAACTTGTCCACTCGTTTGTGGATTGTAAGGGGTAGCGATCTTGTGAGTAACCCCATACTTGGCTAGAAGAGCTTCAAAGCGACGGGCTATGAAGTGAGAACCTCCATCACTAATGATCGTCCTTGGTGTCCCAAATCGTGGGAAAATGGTCTTGTTGAAGAACTTAACCACCACCATGGCATCATTTGTGGGAGAGGCAATTGCTTCCACCCATCTAGAAACGTAGTCCACCGCCAATAATATGTATTGGTTTCCACAAGAAGATGGGAATGGTCCCATGAAATCGACTCCCCAAACGTCGAAAATCTCCACCTCTTGGACGTTGTTGAGGGGCATCTCGTTCCTTCTAGAAATATTGCCTGTTCTTTGACAAGCATCGCAACAAGAAACAAAGGATTGCACATCTTTAAATAAAGTAGGCCAATAGAATCCAGATTGCAATACCTTTGCGCTAGTTTTGTTCGAACTAGCGTGTCCTCCACAAGGTAGTGAATGACAATGGCGGATGACACTTTGCATCTCATCTTCCGGCACACATCGCCGAATGATGCCATCCGGACCTCTCTTAAAGAGGAGAGGCTCGTTCCAATAGTATTCCCGGACGTCCTTGAAGAACTTCTTCCTTTGTGCGTACGACAGTCCGGGTGGTATCTCCTGGCAAACCAAATAGTTAACGAAATCAGCAAACCATGGTTCGTTACCCTTGGAGATTACCTTGATGCACTCCTCTATGATATGTAGGTGTTCGTCCGGAAAGGAGTCATCAATGGGCAATTGGTCATCTTCTAGATGTGTTAGACGACTCAAATGATCCGCAACAGAATTTTCCGATCCTTTCTTGTCGCGGATCTCAAGATCGAATTCTTGTAGGAGAAGAATCCATCTAATCAGCCTTGGCTTCGCATCTTTCTTCGCAAGGAGGTATCGGATCGCAGCATGATCCGTGTAGACAATCACCTTTGCACCTACAAGATAAGAGCGAAACTTGTCAATAGCGTAGACAATAGCTAAAAATTCCTTCTCCGTAGTGGCGTAGTTGAGCTGAGCTTCGTCTAGCGTCTTGCTAGCGTAGTATATGGCGTGGGTTCGTCCTTCCTTTCGTTGCCCAAGAACAGCTCCAATGGCTACGTCACTAGCATCGCACATAATCTCGAAGGGGAGAGTCCAATCCGGAGGTTGGATAATAGGTGCTGAGATTAGAGCTTGCCGAATGGTGTTAAACGCATCCAAACATTCCTGCGAAAACTCAAAAACCGCGTCCTTCATCAATAGATTAGTGAGAGGTTTTGATATCTTAGAAAAGTCCTTAATGAAACGTCTATAGAATCCAGCATGTCCTAGGAAACTTCTTATCCCTTTCACCGAAATTGGGGGAGGAAGTTTCTCTATGGTCTCTATCTTAGCCTTGTCTACCTCTATCCCTCTACTAGAGACTAAGTGACCTAACACGATTCCTTCCTTAACCATAAACTGACACTTCTCCCAATTAAGAACTAGGTTAGTGTCTTCACATCTTTGCAAAACAAGAGAAAGGTTAGAAAGACAATCGTTAAAAGAGGAACCGTAAACGGAGAAGTCGTCCATGAAGACTTCCATGATTTCCTCTACGTATTCGGAGAAGATGGCCATCATGCACCGTTGAAATGTGGCTGGGGCGTTGCAAAGCCCGAACGGCATTCTCCTATAGGCGAACGTACCCCAAGGGCACGTGAATGTGGTCTTCTCTTGATCATCCGGATGTATCGGAATCTGAAAGAAGCCACTATAACCGTCAAGGTAGCAAAAGTATGAATGTTGTGCTAACCTTTCAAGCATCTGATCGATGAATGGCAATGGAAAGTGATCCTTCCGCGTTGCGTTGTTGAGCTTGCGGTAGTCTATACACATTCGCCATCCAGTTACGGTTCGGGTAGGGATGAGTTCGTTGTTTTTATTGGTGATGACCGTCATTCCTCCCTTCTTTGGAACTACTTGAACCGGGCTCACCCACTTGCTATCGGAGATAGGATAGATGATACCTGCATCAAGAAGTTTAAAAATTTCTTTCTTGACAACCTCCTTCATGGTAGGATTCAACCGCCTTTGAGGTTATCTTGAAGTTCTAAAGTCCTCCTCCATTAGTATCTTATGCATGCATAGGGAGGGTTTAATTCCTACTAAGTCCTCAATAGTATAGCCTATGGCTTTTCTATGTTTCCTAAGGACAATCATGAGCTGTTCATGTTCATCTATGCTTAATTCGGAACTAACGATAACCGGAAAGGTAGAATTAGATCCAAGAAAAGCGTACCTTAGATGAGTAGGAAGTGGTTTGAGTTCCATTGCTTTCGGAGCTTCCAATGATCCTTGAGGAGCTTCCGATGTTTCCTTAGAAGTTTCTAAGGATGTTGAATGGGTTGGAGAAGAATTAGAAGAAGTTGGAGAAGTATGCCGATCACCCTCTTCCACGGTCAAAATTACGGTCTCCTCTGGTGTTCCACGGCCGTAATATCCTCTGGAATGGAGGTCGATTTTGGTCGTGGAATCCACGGTCGTGGAATACAGGGTATGACCGTGGATTCTGATATTCTCAGCCTCGTCGTGGAGTTTCTCAAACTCCACTTCATGCATCTCTTCTTGTGCTTCCAAGGCTTCAATTTCCTCTTTGCACTCTTCTTCTTCTCCTTCATTGGTTAGACTCATAGTGATAACCTTTTGTAGAGGATCGTTAAAGAGAATCGCACTTACCTCCTCTCTAGATAAACCTTCTTCATCTTGGACATCGTAGATGTCTTCGTCAAATATTGGCTCCTTCACTAGAGTGGAAAGAACGAACTCCACTTTTTCTTCTCCAATGTCAAAAGCGAGTCTACCATTCTTGCAATCGACCATGCAGCCGGAAGTTGCAAGAAACGGTCTTCCGAGTATAATCGGGACCGGACTATCTGCAGGAATGTCAAGCACGACAAAATCAATGGGAACAAAGAATTTACCTAGCTTGACCGGGACGTCTTCTACAATGCCGACGGGACGAGTTATGGATCGATCCGCCATGTATAACGTCATCTTTACCGGTTTAGGGTCGCCTAAACCGATCTTCCTGCACAACGCAAGTGGTATGATGCTCACACTTGCTCCTAAGTCACACAAAGCGTCATATGTGACCTCTCCCACTCCAATGGGAATGCAAAATGACCCTGGATCTTTCAACTTTGGGGGCATTTTCTCCTTCATCGTCTTGATGAGATCCGAAGAATCCGAACTCATCTTGACCTCTCCAAAATCTTCTAGCTTCCTCTTGTTAGAGAGGAGCTCCTTCAAGAACTTGCCATAAGCCGGCATACCTACAATAGCATCAATGAAAGGTATATTAATATGCAGCTTGCTCATGAGTTCTATAAACTTACCGAATTGCTTGTCTAGGCGCGCTCGCGCTCTAGATTGAGGGAACGGTAGGGGAGGTTTGTAAGCTGCAGGAGGGACATAGACGTCTTCCTTCTCCTTCCCCTTTTCTTTGTCCTTCTCTACGGGGACTTCAACGAACGTAGGCTGCGGATCGGTGGTAGTCACTCCGCTCCTAGTTGTGATCGCCATTACCCTTCCCTTAGGGTTGTCCTCCGTCTTTCCTGGAAGTTTCCCTTGATTCTTAGGAACTTCTTCCGCATGGTTGAACATTTGGTTTTCCAAAACCTTTTGAGGTTTGTCAACCTTAGAAACTTGATCATCAATCTTGATGACGTGGTTCTCCAACCCTTGAAGCTTTCCCAAGATAGTTTCCAACATGGGATCTGGCTTCTCCTTTCCCGTATTGTTCCCTCCATTAGATGATTGCCCCTGGCTTTTCAAAGGAGTAGAGGAAGAGGAAGGTGGAGTTAGTGAATTAGAATTGGAAGGATAAGAGTTACCGGAATTCTGTTGATTGGAGCGCCAATTGTTGTTGCTTGAACCTCGATTGTTGTTCCAATTGTTGTTGTTCCGGTTGTTGTTGTTTCCATTCCAATTGTTATTCCGGTTATTGTTCCGGCTATTGTTGTTGCGGTTGGTGTTGTCACCGCCATTGTTGTTGCCCAAGTAACCAACATCCTTCCCTTGTTGCTTTGGGAAGTTGGTCTTGATAGTCTCCTTCAACTCTTTGATTTCATTGTTGAGGGAGAAAATCTGATTTTGAGCTTCATGTGTGAGCTTCGCTCCTTGCTCCACACGATTTCCCTCCACTTTCCGGTGGGAATACTTCTCTATGACTCTTGCTTGCTTCTCAATGAAGTCCCAAGCGTCATCTTCTCTCATGTCCATGAACGTTCCACATGAGAGGGATTGGAGGCTGAATTGCGTTCCCGCATCCAGCCCTTTGTAGTAAATCTCCAGCAAGGCAAGCTTGGATATGCCATGATGAGGGCAATCCAAGAGCAAATCCTGAAACCTTTCCCAAGATTGAAACAAACTTTCGTTAGGTCTCATAGAAAAAGCATTAATCTTACCTCTAAGTTCCGCCGTTTTGGAAGGCGGAAAGAATTTAGTGAGAAACTCCGCAGAAAGGTCTTCCCACGTGTCTAGTTTCCCATTAGGAAGAGCTTGATACCAAGACAACGCCTTCCCCTTCAAAGAGAAGAAGAAAGGTTTAAGCTTGTAGCTGTTGGTAGTGGCACTCTTCGGTCTCATTGTCTCCATCATGCACTCAAAGTTCTGCAAGTGTTGGTGTGGAGATTCGGTACTTGTACTGCCAAACTGATTTTGGCGAACAAGGGTAATAACTTGAGGGTTGAAGCTAAACCCTTGTACATCTTCAGCATCAAAGTTCACGCCCAAGCGGCGTGGTTGTTGTGTTGGATCCATTCGTTGGCCAAGAGTTCTTGGCTCATTATCCACACGTTCGACTCTCGCATTCCTGGGTGGAGCACGACGATTTGCAGCTTCTTGTGGATTGAAAGGATTCACATTGACCGTAGGATCAATCTCTTCTAACGGTGGCATGGAAGAGTCACTATCATCGGCGGATGAATGACTTCTTCTTCTTCTAGACCTTGATGTCCTTTTTGAGGATTTCTTGATCATTTTATTCTTAAGCTCGCTCATTTGTAGCCCCATCTGGAACATCTGATCCTGTAGAGCGTTAACTTGGGATTGATGTCGATTCATCTCATCCACGCGAAGGTTCTCATTCCAGCGGAGTTGAGCTTCCTTCTCTGCTAGCTCCGCCTGAAAATCACGCTCGTTTCCTTCGGCCATCTTCTTTTCTTTGCGCTTTTGCCTCAAGGTTTTCTCTAGCTCTTGATCAAGAGGTAAGAGATCTTCGGTGTTCCTAGACCTGCGCATACACTCAAAACAATATCAAATAACGAGAGCAAGCTCCCAAGCTTGACAACCGGTTACCGAATTCGGCCGAAACCAAATCCCCGGCAACGGCGCCAAAAACTTGTTCGCCCCTAGAGGTGTGTGCAAATAAGTTTTAAATTTATAAAACTAGAATCAAGCAGCGAACCCGCAGTGTACGGATCGAGGTAGCTAAGCAAGAATTCCAGAGTATCGAACACAGGGATTTGGGTGGGAACAAATTCGATTGCAAGTTATCAAGCAAGTAAATATGGGAGTTTTGCAAATATTGGGAAACAACAATCCTAAAGATCCAAGTATCCAGTTGCGGCAATAGATTCAAGATATACTAATAATGTAAAGACAGAGTAGAGATATGCAAAGGTATACTAATGTAAGGTAATCGTACGGTTGAGGTTCCAAAAACCTTATGTAACTCACCTAAAAGATACTCCCTATACAGGTTGTTGAGGCTCAATATAGAAAGATTCTAAAGGCGAGAATTAGCGTCAAATATCCAAACTTATAACCTAAAGATCAAGACTAACTTAACCGATTGAGGTTGTTGAGGCTCACAATCGAGGTAGAGGTTGTTGAGGCTCACTACCACCTAGAAAGGACAAGTCTAAACTAAGTTAAAGCAAATCTTTAACTTTGGATTAAAGTAAAAGCAGGCTCGTAAACTGGGGTGAAATTACGGTTGGATCTTGAGATTCCACGGTCGTGGAACTCAAGAACTGCCCGTAATTTTAGGTTGTCGACGATTCTCTCTAACTCTCAGGGTCTAATCTGTTTGCGATCGATCTATCATCACCTATGCCACAACTATCAACCCTTCACCTTAGAATTGTTAAGGGTTTTTAGCCAATAACAGTCATTTTGATATCAATTCAAGAATCAAAGAGTAAAAGATGAAAACTTTCAAGAACTATCAATAATCTTCAAATGAATCCCAAAATCACAACAAATGTTTATCAAAAGATTCAAAACAAGGTAAACAATCACAACTTTAGGGAAGAAGAGAAACGGGGTGTCAATCCGTTTTCAAATCAAACCTAAACAAGAAGAGAGATCTTCTTGCAAAATCTTCCAAGAACTTCGATCTTCCACAAATCCGAAGATCACAACAACAATCTCCACTAAAAGTGCGAGATTTGAGCAACTCTCCGATGCGAACTTTGATCTCCAATGAGATCTCCCAAATACCTCTAAACGAGGGTTTGTATGTTGCTAGGCGTTGATCCCTCACGTCAATTGCTAAGCAGACCTAAGCGATGATAAGCGTAAGCGTCGATGATTGTAAGCGGGGATGACGGAATCTCCTATTTTCCGTCTTTTTATAATGCAGGGCAAGGTGTCGGCCCGGCCCGATCTTCAAAAGATCATGGCTTCGAAGTGTGGCGAAAAGATTCGCCAAGATCACGGTCGTGGAAGATTCCACGACTGTAATTCTAGGGCGTGGAAACAATTACGGTTAGTTCCACGACCGTAGAATCCCCTGGAATGAACATCGAATTTTGACTCTGAATCCACGGCCGTAATTCTGAACGTGGTTTTGGATTCCGGCCGTATTTTAGGGCGTAATTTAGGGCAAGAACGTGATTCTTCCCTAAACTCGTGCATTCCTCAATCTAATACTCCAAATTGCTTCCAAAAAGTGTCCTCAATCTATGGACATATCAACTCAACTCTCCTTTGCTCGATTTCGTTCGGAAATAGCTCCAAATCACCTATAATCAACATAGAACTTGTGTAGACATCCATATCGACAATATAGGCAATACTAGCTCACATATGCATAAAGATCAATCAAAGACTATCAATATGAATCAAATACGTTTAGAACACGTGCCTAAAATATCACAATATTTCATGCTAACAGTAACTCACTGGACTGCTCAAAGCTCAAGTCCACGTTCATAATGCCAAGTCCACGGCTGTGGAATAGGGCGTGGAAGTGTATAATTCCTCTTTGTTGCTTTTGTTTCGGGCCATTCTTCATCCTAGCTCCTTCCTTAGCTTCTCAATGTATCTCCTCATCTTCGAACATGATCAATTTCTCCTTGTTTGCAATCAAATGATCCAATTCCAGCTCTTATTCACCTATAATCAACACAAAGCTAATGTAGATCTCCACATCGAAAATATAGATGAACAAGCTAGCAATTGCTTCTATACCTTATCCATGAACACAATAATGAGTGAAAAACAATCAAATTACGTGCCTATAATATCGTAATATTTCATGCTAACATTCACCCCATACTTCAACTGCACCATGGGAAAAACACGTCTAATTATATAAGGTCTTGTCCAACGGGATTTTAGCTTACCTGGGAATAGTCGAAGCCTTGAGTTGAATAGAAGAACTTGGTCTCCTTCTTTCAAATCCTTTGGGATGATGTGCTTACCATGCCAACGCTTCGTTCTTTCCTTGTAGATCCTTGCGTTCTCATACGCATTCAGCCGGATCTCTTCTAGCTCGTTGATGTCTAATAGCCGCTTCTCTCCGGCGTCTTTCATGTCAAAGTTGAGCCACTTGACAGCCCAATATGCTTTATGCTCTAGCTCTACAAGAAGATGACAAGATTTTCCATAGACAAGGTTATATGGAGTTGTACCTATAGGTGTCTTAAAGGTTGTCCTGTACGCCCATAACGCATCGTCGAGCTTCATTGACCAATCTTTCTGTGTCTTAGAGACAATTTTCTCTAAAATTCCTTTAATCTCTCTATTGGATATCTCGACGGTCCGCTGGTTTGCGGATGGTATGGCGTAGCTATCTTATGGGTCACCCCATACTTAGCCAATAGAGTCTCAAACCGACGGGCCATGAAGTGTGTTCCTCCATCACTAATGATGGTTCGGGGGGTCCCGAACCTTGGAAAGATCGTTCTATTGAAGAACTTCACCACGACCATTGCGTCATTAGTAGGAGAGGCGATTGCTTCTACCCATCTTGAGACATAGTCTACGGCTAGGAGTATGTATTGATTTCCACAAGAGGATGGGAATTGTCCCATAAAGCCTACTCCCCATACGTCAAAGATTTCCACTTCTTGTATATTGTTGAGGGGCATCTCATTTCTCCTTGAAATATTACCTGTCCTTTGACAAGCATCACAAGCAACAACAAAGTTTTGCACATCTTTGAATAAGGTAGGCCAAAAGAAACCGGAACGAAGTGCCTTAGTACATGTCTTGTGAGAACTAGCATGTCCTCCACAAGGTAGAGAATGGCAATGGCGGATGACGCTTTCCACTTCATCCTCCAGAATACATCTCCTGTAGATACCATCGGGGCCTCTCTTGAAGAGAAGAGGTTCATCCCAATAGAAATGCCGGACGTCTTTAAAGAACTTCTTTCTTTGAGCATATGAAAGTCCAGGAGGAATTTTTTGACAAACAAGGTAATTCACAATGTCAGCAAACCATGGATCATTACCTTTCGAGATATGTTGAAGACATTCTTCTATCTCGTGGAGTTGTTCATCAGGGAATGATTTGTTTATAGGGAGCTCATCCGCCTCATTGGTAAGGTGTGGAAGGCGACTAAGGTGGTCGGCAACTGAGTTTTCCGAACCTTTCTTGTCACGGATCTCTAGATCAAACTCTTGCAAGAGTAAGATCCATCTTAGAAGCCTTGACTTCACATCCTTCTTTGTGAACAAGTAACGGATCGCTGAATGATCCGTGTAGACTATCACCTTCGCACCTACAAGATAGGAACAAAATTTTTCAAAAGCATAAACTACGGCTAGAAGTTCCTATTCTGTAGTAGCGTAATTCAATTGAGCTTCATCTAGCGTCTTGCTAGCATAGTAGATGGCGTGAGTGCGGCCATCTTTCTTCTGTCCAAGTACGGCTCCTATGGCAACGTCACTTGCATCGCACATAATCTCGAAAGGGAGTGTCCATCGGGTGGTTGGATGATGGGTGTTGAAATAAAAGCTTCTTTGATCCTGCAAAAAGCATCTAAACATTCTTTCGAAAACTCGAAAGTTATGTCCTTCATTAAAAGATTAGTTAAGGGTTTTGAAATCTTAGAAAAATCTTTTTATGAATCTCCTATAGAAGCCTGCATGTCCTAGGAAGCTTCGGATTCCTTTCACCGAGGATGGAGGAGGTAGTTTCTCTATAGTTTCTATCTTGACTTTATTAACCTCTATTCCTCTTTTTGATATTAGATGACCTAACACAATTCCTTCGGTTACCATAAAATGACACTTTTTCCAGTTTAAAACTAAGTTAGTGTCTTCACATCTCTTAAGGACTAGTGAAAGATTAGAGAGACAGTTATCAAAGGAAGAACCGTATACCGAAAAGTCGTCCATGAATACTTCCATGATGTTCTCTACATACTCCGAAAAGATTGCCATCATACACCTTTGAAAGGTGGCTGGAGCGTTGCATAAACCGAATGGCATCCTTCTATAAGCGAATGTACCCCATGGGCACGTGAAGGTCGTCTTCTCTTGATCATCCGGGTGAATGGGAATCTGAAAGAACCCGCTATATCCATCTAGATAACAAAAGTAAGAATGTTGAGCTAACATTTCCAACATTTGATCAATAAAAGGAAGGGGAAATGATCCTTTCTGGTGGCCATATTCAGTTTATGGTAGTCGATGCACATTCTCCATCCCGTAACTGTCCTAGTGGGAATAAGCTCGTTGTTCTTATTTGCAACAACGGTAATGCCTCCTTTCTTTGGTACCACCTGCACGGGACTCACGCACTTGCTATCGGAGATAGGGAAGATGATACCTGCATCAAGTAATTTAAGGATTTCTTTCTTCACAACCTCTTTCATGATCGGGTTTAACCGTCTTTGAGGTTGGCGTGAAGGTTTGTAATCCTCTTCCATTAAGATTTTATGCATACATAGAGAAGGTTTTATGCCTATCAAGTCATCAATAGTATAGCCTAATGCTCTCCTATGTTGTCTTAGAACATTCATAAGCTTCTCAAGTTCATCATCATTCAGATTTGCACTAACTATAACGGGATATATAGAGTTAGGCCCAAGGAATGCATACCTTAAGTATGTAGGGAGTGGCTTCAATTACAATGAAGGGGGGGTGCTTTGATTGATAATTCATGACCTTCAAATGTCATGAGGGAAGCCTCTGGAGGTGGGGGGAAGTGCACTATTAGAGTGGAGAACAATTACAGTCAAGTTCGTAGAATCCTGAGAAATTCCAGAAAAATCGCCCCCTGAAGAAAATCGGCCGATTTTTGCTCCGATTTTTCTTCTTGTTGTCAAAAATCGACTTGCCTCTTCAGGAATCGTGTGATTTATTTTATGTTCTGGGTTTATTTCCAACTCCTCAAATCTTGCCCCTGGCTTTTCCCCTGTATCTTTCAATGCTTTTACTTCATCGTCACAATCGTATTCCACTCCTTCCTTCATGATACTCATACTATGAACCTTTTGAAGTGGATCTTTCATTAAGATCGAACTCACTACTTCTATAGACTCTTCTTCGTCAAGGATGTTGAAAACATCTTCTTTCAAAGCTGGCTCTTTGATTAAAGAGGAGAGTATGAATTCCACTTTCTCTTCACCTATATTGACGGATAGTTGCCCATTCTTGCAATCCACCATGCATCCGGAAGTTGCAAGGAATGGCCTCCCAAGAATGATGGGAACTGGATAATCTGCAGGAATGTCAAGAACGAAAAAGTCTATAGGAATGTAAAACCTACCGAGTTTTACGGGAATGTCTTCTATTATTCCAACAGGCCTGGTGATGGATCGATCGGCCATGTAAAGTGTCATCTTTACCGGTCTAGGTTCTCCTAGACCAACCGTCTTGCACAAAGCAAGTGGTATGATGCTCACGTTTGCTCCAAGATCGCAAAGCGCGTCATAAGTGACCTCTCATAAGGTGATGGGTATGCAAAATGATCCTGGATCATGTAACTTAGGTGGCATGTTCTCCGTCATAGTCTTGATAAGTTCGGATGATTCCGTGCTCATCTTGACTTCGCCAATATCCTCTAACTTTCTCTTGTTAGAGAGGATCTCCTTTAGAAACTTCCCATAAGCTGGCATACCTAAAATTGCATCCATAAAAGGTATATTAATATGCAGCTTACTCATAAGATCGATGAACTTACCGAAATGTTTATCTAGACGCGCCCGCGCTCTAGATTGAGGAAAAGGTAGAGGTGGTTTGTAAGCGGGAGGAGGAACATAGACATCTTCCTTCTACTTTTCTTTCCCTTTCCGGTGGTGGTTTCGACTATTTTGGGTTGAGGATCGGTGGTTGTTACACCACTTCTAGTAGTAATCGCCATGACCCTTCCTTTTGGGTTATCTTCCGTCTTTCCGGGAAGTTTTCCTTGATCTCTCGGGACTTCTCCGGCCTTGTTGAATACTTGGTTTTCTAAAGCTTTGTGAGTTTTGTCAACCGAAGTTATGTAACTTTCCAACCCTCGGAGCTTCCCTAGGATTGTCTCCAACATGGGATCGGGTTTCCCTTCTCCGTCTTGTTCGATCCATTTGATGATTGCTCCTGACTTTTCAAAGGAGTAAATGAAGATGGAGGTGTTAGTGAATTTCCAGAATTTGAATTGGGATTACCGGAAATGTTTTGTTTTTGGTTGGAACGTCAATTGTTGTTGGAATTTCGGTTATTGTTGTTGCCATTCCTGCTGTTGTTGTTGTTGTTGTTGTTCCAATTGTTGTTGTTCCGGTTATTGTTCCTATTGTTCCCTTGGTAGTTGTTGTTGCCTAAGTAGCCAACATCTTGCTCCTTTGGATTTTGAAGGCTGTTACGCTAGAAAGGTAGCACAAAAAGCTTTACATTTATAAACTCGGTATAAAATCCTAAACTACCTAGAGAAACCCGCAGTGTACGGATCGTTATGTAGAAAGGAAAGTATTCCGAGGTCGAACACTAGGACTGAGATGAAATCAAGTCATTCAATGATCAAAGATAGTGTAAATCTAAACTAAGATGAGATGAGTAATAAAGAAAGTGCAAAACACAATATTTTTGGATGGTTTTTGGTGATCAAACAAGGATCACAAATATATCAACACAAACAAGAAAACGAACACACAAACACAAAGATAAGAGATAAGAGGTAAGAAAGCGGATTCTAGAGATTCGGAAATTCGTTTATGACAATGGACTCATGCTTCTAAAGATCAAAGGAAGGTTGTGGTTGTTCGGAGTTGGGTGTTTCTCAAATGGGAGCGATTACGGGGTAGGTCTCATGCTCCACTAGTCTCACGCCTAAGGTCCTATTACCGGGTAAGTCTTAAGGAACCTAAGGACGGGAATTCTACACAAACCGGCCACTACCTAAGGGTCAAACCCCTCCTCACCGGGTAAGTCTCGGAAAAGGCAAGTCTTAGGCAACGATCCTAGCACACTCAATCCAATAGCGGCTTTTTTGGCTCACTACTACCTAGAGTTCATCATCTTAGATATCTAAGAGGGGAAATTACCGGGTAAGTCTCATTCCTCAATTAGGTTGCTAACAATAGGTCACCCTAAGCTAGATTAGGCTCAACAAACACTAGGACTTCAACACATCTACATCCAAACATCCAGATTCATCAACATAAGCACAACATAACAAAACACGGGTGGATCATGCAAAACCACGGCCGTGGAAGCATGAAGAACAGGCCGTGGTTTGGGTCTGAGTTGGGATTTTGAACACAAATTGATCCTAAGCTAACATGGAAGTCCATACAATCATAGTCTAAAGCATAAACATCATTCCTTCACCCTAGAATCGCAACTATTCAGCCAACAACACACATTTCAAGATCAAACTTCACAAATAGAGCATGCTTGTAAGTCATGGCTAGATAATGAAGAATAATCCAAAGAAAAGACATTAAAGGCTAGAATAGAAGTTACCAAATCTTACAAAGGCTCCAAGAGCTTTTCCAAGTTGTCAACAATAGAAACCTCACTCAAAACCACTCTAACCTCACTTTAAAACGAAAATCTACACTAATCTCTTCCAAGAATACCCACAATGGGTGCTTGGAAGAGAGGCTACAATGGAGAAGTGTTTTGGGGAAGAAGTTAGGTCAAAAGAAGGAAGAAAATCTCCTTCCCCCTAATACAGCCTGCAAAGATCACTTAAATACCCCACCAAGAGCAAGAGTCGGCCAAAGAGATCGTGGGACACGTGTTAAGGTGGTCCAGACAGAAACCACGGCCCAATTCCACGGGCGTGGAAGTGCCAGTGACCGTGGTTCTTGTGGTTCAGCCTCCTTTGGATCATCAAGCCACGAGTTGGTGCAAGGCATGCACCAACAAGGTCCCATGTGTCCCCCTTTGCTCCTAGCTTGCTCCTTAACGAGTCCGGAAGTGTGCCATCACGAGGGATGATCCTCGAATGTGTCGATTAAGTCCAAAAGCTCCCCAAAATACCTACAAAACCGACAAAAGTCCGTGTAGACGTCTATCTCGACAACATGCATGAATTAAGCGCAAACGTCATGAACTAATGCCAAACCATGCATGAAAACCGGGAAAAACTATCTAAATGAATTCCTAGATTAACGTCATAAATCGTGTCATCAAAATACCCCATACTTAGCACTTGCTCGTCCCCGAGCAAGGTCCAACTATAGGCTACGAGATGGCATGATTTATGAATGCAGAAAAACAGAAAAATATTTTTAGAATTGTGCTTCTAAAGATGGATCACCTTCATAGTGATCTTTCATGGCAATGGACAAGCAATCATGTACTAAATGAATGAAGGCACGGAAAGACAATCATACTTAACTCGAAAGCATGCATGAAAGGTAAAAATGATGAAGTCAAGATGATCATGAGAATATCCAATCTAGATCACTAAGTCATACACATAAGCAAATAGGTCTTAAGGACTTAGGAAAGAAGAGGCCAAAAAACGTGATGATAAGGTGGGAATTTTCTAAGGTCATGTGATGCAAATCCGGGAAAGGAATTAAACAACCACAACTTTTACATTTATACTTCATCCACCAAAGTGTATTTTTCTCTTTCTTTTCTTTTCTTTTTCTTTCACTTATTTTTGAGACAATGGCATTGGTGTACAAAAGCCGAAACCTTGGTGATTAGCGGGCCTCGGGCTTTTTTATTTTTCGAGGTGCTCCACACCGGGCACACATACCAAAGCTCGTTAGGACTATCGGTTTATCCGACTTTGGCAAGGCACAAACACCCGATTATGTGAATGGTGCCGAGTTACTCGTCATCAAAACCAACGTCCCCAAACCTATATTTTTTCTACACTTTTCACAACACATTTTCAACAACTTCATTCACAACATTCATACACCAACTTCACCACCCCATACTTGCTTTTCACACACATCAACACACTAGCATGCTCCTATTCCCGGATGGGTCAAAAGAGGTCAAATTTTTAATCAAGTGAGGTGCTCAAGCAACATGATCAAGATAAGAAGAAGAGAGATGAATTGCCTTAATCATTCCTAGATGATGTGCAAGAACTAGCATGTAATTTCGACTTTCAATCCTCAATCCAATCAAGACAAGCATCATAATCACAATCCATACATAGGATTCAAGAGAAGTACATCAAGTCTACATATGCATAAATCCATTCAACACACAAGGCCATCGAGAGCCAATTCACAAAACATTCTCATCATAAGGGTCATTCCCAAGCTTAGAAGCACTAGAATTTTTAAAAATTTTAAAATTTTCTGGTTTTTTTGGAATTTTTGAAATATATATGTACAACGCAAAACATGAAAAGAAACGTGTGACAATAAAACAAAACTATCCTAGATGCTATCATGCCATGCTAAGAATCATGAAAACCCCACCCCATACTTAAAGACACATTGTCCCAATGTGCAAATCAAGTAAAGAAAATTGAAAGAAGTCTTCACAATGTAAAAATGTAGTGTCTTCGGTATTTGGGTTAACTCGTGTGGAGTGGTGGTGTGGATGATCGATCAAGTATGGTAGAGAGCTCTTCATAGTCATTCTGGCGCCGAGACCCGCGCCAAGGTGTATGCGAGATGGGAGCTCTTCCATCCAACAAAGACACCTCAAGCCGTCCAAGTCTCACGTCCGCTCCACCCATGGTTGAAAACGGGATCATCATCATCAACTCGCCTTGCAAGGCTTCCTTATTACCTAGAATCTACCACACAAACACAAAACACAAAAACACACAAAACAAAAACAAAAGCAAAAATGAAAACGAGAGAGAAAAGGGAAAGAGTTGTACCAATGGGTTGCCTCCCATTAAGCGCTTCTTTTAGGTCATTAGCTTGACCAAACTCCGTGGATATATCAATCCACCTCGAATACCATGGTTTGATTGAGGAGTCCAAGCAACCATCTTTTACCGGCATCCATGATGACAAGCAAGGGCCACTTGATGCCCAAATAAGCCTTAAGTTCTCTCTTCACCGGTGAGTAGTAGACTCCTTCATCACCGCTCCTTTGATGATAGTATGGAGTTGCAACCATAGGTGCCACCCCATATTTAGGCAATTTGTACTCCGCGGTCACACCGGTGAAATGCTTGTCATCCTCATCCTCTATGATCCGAAGAAAGCCGATTCTTGGAAAGAATCCTTCATTGAAGTGCTTCATAACCATCATAGATCCATCATGCTTGCCCTCTTCATTCAACATGGGAGACTCCTTAGGAAAGGGACTCCAATCTTTGTGTGTACTCCGGGCAAGCAAGAAAGGATCGAAAGGAGTTAAAATTAGCTTAGGATTTTCTATGACAAGACCTTCCACGGGCGAAGTTTGGCCCCCACGGTCGTGATTCTCTTTGTTCTCTTCATTCCACGCGAGCTCTTCAAGTGTGGTTCGGGGGTTGATGGCAAGCATGTCCGGGGGTGAGAATACTTCATTGCACTCCTCCAAAGGTGAAGGAGGTGGAGGTGAGCCTTGAAGGATGGTAGGACCTCCTAGCATAAGAGCATTCCTAATCTCTTCAATCTCCCTCCTCATTTGTTCTTCCCTCTCGAAATTCAATCTTCTTTCATCCTTCAGGGCCAAATCCCTTAGCCTCACTTGCTCCCAAGCTTCATCCAACTCTTCTTGAAGTTCCTTGATGATCATGGTTGATTCGGGCAATTCTTGGATCTCCTCATGGTGAAACTCTTCCTGTTGAAATACTTCCGCTTCAAGCCCCGTGTGGGAACTTGAAATGGAAGCAAGGTTGCTTTCTAGATCATCCATTTTCCTCAACATTTCTTCTAGCATTGATTCCACTCGGTCATTGTGAGGTTGATGATGAGGTTCCTCATGAGGCAAGGTAGTCATGTGAGCTTGATCATGGGACTCATGATAGGCATTAAACTCCTTCCGATACTCAAACTCATCATGGAGAGGTCCTAGATCTTGGCCTTCCATCCATCCCTCATACTCCATGTTGTCAAGGTCGTCTTGGAAGTACAATCCGTCCATGGCAAACATGAAAAGGCAAAGACAAAAACAACACAAGATCAAAAGTAACAAGAAAGATAAACACTAAAAACAATCAAAAGCAAATGACTCAATCTTAACCTAGTCCCCGACAACGGCGCCAAAAACTTGTTACCCTAGAAAGGTAGACAAAAAGCTTTACATTTATAAACTCGATATAAAATCCTAAACTACCTAGCGAAACACGCAGTGTACGGATCGTTATGTAGAAAGGAAAGTATTTCGAGTTCGAACACAAAGACTGAGGTGAAATCAAGTCATTCAATGATCAAAGATAGTGTAAATCTAAACTAAGATGAGATGAGGAATAAAGAAAGTGCAAAACACAATATTTTTGGATGGTTTTTGGTGAACAAACAAGGATCACAAATATATCAACACAAACAAGCAAACGAACACACAAACACAAAGATAAGAGATAAGAGGTAAGAAAGCGGATTCTAGAGATTCGGAAATTCGTTTATGACAATGGACTCATGCTTCTAAAGGTCAAAGGAAGGTTGTGGTTGTTCGGAGTTGGGTGTTTCTCAAATGGGAGCAATTACGGGGTAGGTCTCATGCTCCACTAGTCTCGCGCCTAAGGTCCTATTACCGGGTAAGTCTCAAGGAACCTAAGGACGGGAATTCTACACAAACCGGCCACTACCTAAGGGTCAAACCCCTCCTCACCGGGTAAGTCTCGGAAAAGGCAAGTCTTAGGCAACGATCCTAGCACACTCAATCCAATAGCGGCTTTTTTGGCTCACTTCTACCTAGAGTTCATCATCTTAGGTATCTAAGAGGGGAAATTACCGGGTAAGTCTCATTCCTCAATTAGGTTGCTAACAATAGGTCACCCTAAGCTAGATTAGGCTCAACAAACACTAGGATTTCAACACATCTACATCCAAACATCCAGATTCATCAACATAAGCACAATAGAACAAAACACGGGTGGATCATGCAAAACCACGGCCGTGGAAGCATGAAGAACAGGCCGTGGTTTGGGTCTGAGTTGGGATTTCGAACACAAATCGATCCTAAGCTAACATGGAAGTCCATACCATCATAGTCTAAAGCATAAACATCATTCCTTCACCCTAGAATCACAACTATTCAGCCAACAACACATATTTCAAGATCAAACTTCACAAATAGAGCATGCTTGCAAGTCATGGCTAGATAATGAAGAATAATCCAAAGAAAAGACATTAAAGGCTAGCATAGAAGTTACCAAATCTTACAAAGGCTCCAAGAGCTTTTCCAAGTTGTCAACAATGGAAACTTCACTCAAAACCACTCTAACCTCACCTTAAAACGAAAATTTACACTAATCTCTTCCAAGAACACCCACAATGGGTGCTTGGAAGAGAGGCTACAATGGAGAAGTGTTTTGGGGAAGAAGCTAGGTCAAAAGAAGGAAGAGAATCTCCCTCCTCCTAATACAGCCTGCAAAGATCACTTAAATACCCCACCAAGAGCAAGAGTTGGCCAAAGAGATCGTGGGACATGTGTTAAGGTGGTCCAGACAGAAACCACGGCCCAATTCCACGGGCGTGGAAGTGCCAGTGACCGTGGTTCTTGTGGTTCAGCCTCCTTTGGATCATCAAGCCACGAGTTGGTGCAAGGCATGCACCAACAAGGTCACATGTGTCCCCCTTTGCTCCTAGCTTGCTCCTTAACGAGTCCGGAAGTGTGCCATCACGAGGGATGATCCTCGAATGTGTCGATTAAGTCCAAAAGCTTCCCAAAATACCTACAAAACCGACAAAAGTCCGTGTAGACGTCTATCTCGATAACATGCATGAATTAAGCACAAACGTCATGAACTAATGCCAAACCATGCATGAAAACCGGGAAAAACTATCTAAATGAATGCCTTGATTAACGTCATAAATCGTGTCATCAAAGGCCAGCTCTAATGATTTCCTTCAACTCGTTGTCGGTTTTGTAGGTATTTTAGAACCATTCCTTCACTCCCGGCTCTACCTTCCGATGGGAATACTTCTCAATCACTTGGGCATGCTTCTCAATGAAGTCCCAAGCGTCATCCTCTCTCATGTCCATGAATGTACCACAAGAGAGAGATTGGAGGTTGAATTGCGTATCCACATCCAATCCTTTGTAGTAGATTTCCAATAGCTCCAGTTTTGAAATGCCATGGTGTGGGCAATCCAATAAGAGGTCCTGAAATCTTTCTCATGATTGAAACAAACTTTCGTTAGTTTTCATAGAAAATGCATTAATCTTACCTCTCAATTCCGCTGTATTGGATGGCGGAAATAATTTGGTGAGGAATTCCGAAGATAGATCCTCCCATGTGGCAAGCTTTACGGCTGGAAGAGCTTGATACCAAGATAGAACTTTGTCCTTCAAGGAGAAGAAGAACGGCTTGATCTTGTAGTTGTTGGTGGTGGCCTTTTTCGGCTTCAATGTCTCTATGAGAATTTCAAAATTCTGCAAGTTTTGGTGTGGAGATTCAGCACTAGTTCCACCAAATTGACTTTGGCGAACCATGGTAATGACTTGTGGGCTAAAGCTAAATTCTTGAATGTCTTCAGCTCCAAAGTTCACACCTAGACGGCGTGATTGCTGAATTGGGTCCATTCTTTGCCCAAGAGTGTGTGGTTCATCCCCTACATTAGCAACTCTCACATTTCCTACGGGAATGCGAGGAACAACCGGTGGTCTTGGGTTGTTATGAACCGGATGAATCACCGGATGAATTACCGGATCAATATCTTCAAGTGCTGGCATATTATCATCCTCATCGTCGGATGATTCATCTCTAACGGACTTAGTTGGTTTCTTGACCTTCTTCTTCTTAGCTTCATTTAATTCCAACTTCATGTCCATCAGCATGGCCTTAAGTTCATCAATTTGGAATTGATGACTTGTTGATTCTTCTAGACGAGCCTTTTCACTCAACTTAAATTTAATTTGAGTTTCTTCCAACTCCGCTTGGATGTTTCTTTCGTTATTTTCAGCCATCTTTTTCTCCTTCAACTTTCTTCTTAAGTTTTTATCCAATTCGGGATCCAAAGGAACTAGTTCTTTGGCAGATCTAGTTTTTCGCATATACCTAAAGAATCTGCAAGGATCACTCAAGTAGACAAATTAAATCACAAGAGCAAAAGCTCCCAAGCTAGACAACCGAAAACCGAACTTGGTCTTGACCAAATCCCCGGCAACGGCGCCAAAAACTTGTTCGCTCAAAAGTGTGTGCGTCAAAGTCTTAAATTTATATCTAGAACTTAAAGCAAAGCAAACCCGCAGTGTACGGATCAGCTGTAGTAAGGCAAGAAATTCCAGAGTCGAACTCAGGGATTTGGTGAGAATAAAATCGATTTCAAATATCTAGCAAGGTGTAAAAGCTTTTGTGATTAATAAAGGAGTAAAATGATTCCAAGGATTCAAGTATCCAACTGCGGCTTTCGATTCAAGACACTTGTAAAGATCAAAGGACAGAGTTTATATTGCCAAGGTTATGTGTTTCAAAGGTAGATATTGTACGGTGAAGTTCCGAAACCTATTTATCAAATCCAAAGGTTCTCTCTATAAGGGTTGTTGAGGCTGCAATATAGAAAGATCTAAGAATAAGAATTACGCTCAAACTAACTACCCAAAACCCCAGGATGTGACTTTCCAAGGTAAAGATAGAAAGCACACTTAAAACCTTAAATAAAGGATGTTGAGTCTCTCTATTACCCAAATCTTGTAATCTTAATCTATTAAATGTGGAATCAATGATGAAGTCTCTTCACATACTTAAATAGAGGTTAAAAAGGTTAAGCAAGGTTGGGATTTAGGCAAGGATTAACTTTGGTTAAAGAATAAATAAATTAAAGATCATTAGGGAAATAAATCGACTGACCATAAGAAAATCGGACAATTTTCATGAAGAACAGGGCGATTTTCCTGTTTGTCGCAAAGTTAAAATCTAAACTCTCAGGGTCCAAATGGTTAAATGAGTTCAGTCTATCATCATCTAAGCATCAATCATCAACTATTCTCCCTAGAATCACAAAGTTTTAAGCCAACCATTTTCAAAATCAAATCAAAATTGAGATTGAATGAATAAAATCAAATAAAACCCGAACTTTGAATAAAAACTCAATAATCCTCAAATCTGTAAACAATTCTCAAATCAAATCAAAATATCTCTCAAAACACTTAGCTATGTGTTCACAAATCACAAGAATCGTAAGGAAACAAAGAATCTCACACCAATGACAAAGATTGACTTCCCGGCACTTTCCCTTCAATCCTTCTCCCAGAATCTTCAATCTCTCTCAAATGTGTAAATATTTCCTGTTCTCTCCAAATGGTGTGTGCAAGCTTTAAATTTATAACCGAGGAAATATGCTTAAAACAAGGATGTGAACCCGCAGTGTACGGGTCAATCGTAGTAAAAGAAAGAAATTCCGGGGTGTCGATCTCAGGGACTTAGTGAAACAAAACAGGTATAAGTTGTCAATGTAATTACTAACCACGAAAGCGATTAAAGCAATCAAAGATGATAATAAGTCAATTAAAGGAATATGTAATTCTAGGGATTAAAGCATCTAGTTGTAGTTCCAACTCAAGATCTAAAGATAAGTGGACAAAGCTGAGATTTTGCAAAGGGAAGGTGTTTCTAAAGCGGAGTAGATCACCGGGTAAGTCTCACTACTCACAATTCCAAACCATAACTCCTATTACCGGGTAAGTCTCAAGGAATCAAGGTAAAGAACTATATCCTCAAACCAACACACCACCTAAGGGAATATAATCAACCCTTACCGGGTAAGTCTCAGGCTAACTCACAAATATGGGATGAAGGCACACTCAAACCCCAATAAAGGATAAACCTTTATTACCTATCGCTTATGATCTTAGGTAAACAAACAAAGGAATTACCGGATAAGTCTCATCCTAGGCTTGCATTGAACCTAGAAAGGGTAATAAGAATAGGATTTGGCAAACTCTAACACTTAACTCTCAGTTTTGGATCAAAAAAGGTCACCTCGGTCAGACAAATTCCACCCCGGCCGAGGTGTTCATCGACTGAGCGAGATGTTCTAGGGTTAAGGTTAAAGACTCGAGCTTTCAGGGTCCTACTGGGATTTAGGATCGTTCTATCATCGTCTTTCTCACAACTTTCAACCAATCACCCTAGAATCACACAAAGAAATTAGCCATTCATCATCATGAAAGCAATAGTCAAATATATGGGAAGAGAATGAATATTTGAACACAAAAACCTCAAGAACAAGGCTTCAATAACTGAATAAAATATCAAACAAAACAGCGTTCCTTGGATCACAAATCCAACAAGACAATCAAACAAAAGGGAATCTAAGAAAATCTTACAAATTCCTTCAAAAGCTAACTCCAAACTAGAATCCTTCAATCCTTAATCGTCAATCCTTCCTTCAAACTCTTCAAAAAATCCTCCAAAAAATCCTTGATCCGAAGATCTGATATTTTGTGATCCGAAGATTTCTGGATCGTTTCCTGGATCACAAATGCAACAAGACAATCAAACAAAGGGAATCTAAGAAAATCTTACAAATCCCTTCAAAAGCTAACTCCAAACTAGAATCCTTCCTTCCTCGATCTTCAATCCTTCCTTCAAACTCTTCAGAAAATCCTCCAAAAAATCCTTGATCTGAAGATCGGAAATCTCTTGATCCGAAGATCTGATATTTTGTGATCCGAAGATTTCTGGATCCGAAGATTTCTGGATCGTTTCCTGGATGGATTGAATTGTGGAAAATCCAACCCTTTATATAGGAAAATTTCCTCCCAAAGATAAAATATCTTAGAAAGATATTTTCCCATAAATTAGGTAAAAATATATCAGCTGAATATCCTCTTCCTTCCAGAAATCCAGCCCCCAAAATATAAGATCTTCTTTCCACAAATAAAAGATCTCAGCCATAAAATATATCCCCTCGCCGCGTCAGGGTATTCACCTCGGTCAGGGCGCTCCTCAAAATCACCTCGGTCGAGGTGGTATGTAGCTGACCGAGGTGAATCACAACTGAGGGTGAAATCTCTTAAATCTGGTCCAAAGTAAATCTTAAATCCATTTCCATGCTTCTTGGGTCTTTCCTTAAGCTCCGGAATGTAGCTCCTATGACTCTTTATCTCCTTTAGCTCCATTTTAGTCCAAAACGTGCCGTTTTACCTACGATTACAACGAAACTTGGTGTAGACCTCGATTCCCGCAAAAGTAGATGAAATGGTCATATAATCATATAATATACATCCAAACATGCAGATTATTGAAGATAAAACGTCTAAACAAGTCCCAAAATATAGACTATAATTCATGCTATCATTTCCCGCTGCAAAACCCCCCGTTTTCACTCCTAGGGTTCCAATGTATAGTTCCTTGCTAATGGGCTGCTTGGAAAAACGCTTCTCAAGTCCATAAGTGATGGGCTTTGAGTCGTGTTAATCCTTGGGCCGAAAGTTAAGAAAATCGTGCTCCCCAATTTACAAAGGAAACCGTTCGATTTTTCATGATGAAAATCGTCCGATTTAGTTCCATTGGCACGATTTTCTTCAACAGACAATGCTCGTCTCTTGAATCGTTTCCTTCCTCTCTTTTGTGACTCTTTTGCACCACTCCTTTGCTCTTTGTGATTCCTCCAAGACTCCTTAAGCTTCCCCAATAGCCTTAGATGCTCCTCGATCCACTTTTGCTTCCAAATCTACCGAATCTACCTACAATTCAACCAAAACGTGTGTAGACCTCTATTTCCGGAATATGAATGAATAAAATCTAAAAGGCACACAATTTCTCTCTAAATGCAATGTAAATCAAGGTAAACCTCTACAATATGCATGATTATAATGGTATATAATTCATGGCATCAGCATCATTCACCAATCATCTTGTTTATATACACCTCGGCATAATAGAGTTATTGAACGTAAACATTGACATGTTTTAGAAGTTGCTCGTGCTCTATTTCATCAATCCAAAATCCCTCTAATGTACTGGGGTGAATGTATACTCATTGCCACACACATCATAAACCGATGTCCTTTACCTGTCCTCCACAACAAGTCCCCATTTGAAATCTTGTTCCACACTTCTCCAGACTATTCTACCCTTCGTGTCTTTGGTTGTTTGTGCTTTGTAAGCACCACACCTGCTCATCGAGTTAAATTCCATCCACGAGCTATCCCTTGTATTTTTCTTGGGTATCATTTGGTAAGAAAGACTATAAAGTTCTTACTATATCCTCTCAAGAAATTATAATTTCTAGGGATATATATTATCTTCCATGAGATAATTTTTTCCTTCCATCACATTGATTCCTACTACCCCACTCTACCTATTATGCCATCATCTTCTTCTTTTGACACTTCCATCTTTATGCCATCTTCTACCACTTCTTCTTCTCCAACCCCTCCTACACGTGATACTACTAGTCCTCTTACATGTGATCATACCAATATTATTTCCACTTCTCCCTCATCATCTCCTACTTTACCTTGTACCACATCTTTACCCACCTCATTATCATCACCATCTACTCCTTCTCTACCAAAATCTCCATCCCTTGTACCACCTAGATGGTCTACTCGACCTCAACAAACTCCACCCTACCATCGTGACTTTGTCTGCAACTATGGGTCGAGCAACTTATCTTCACCAGGTATGTTTCATTCTTCCCTTTACCCTTCTTCACACTTTGCCTTTATCACCTCCTTATCTTCTTATGTTGAATCCACTACATATCATGAAGCCTCCAGAAACCCTCACCTGATACATGTCATGCAACAAGATTACCATGCCCTTCAAACAAATCACACTTGGGATCTTATGCCCTTACTTCTCATAAAATAGCTATTGGTTCTAAATGGATCTTTAAGGTTAAATTAAAAGGTGATGGTTCATTGGAACGATATAAGGCAAGGCTAGTGACACACGGTTTTACACAACAAGCAGGCATAGACTATCATGAGACCTTTTCTCCTGTTGTTAATATGACAACCATCTGTAGCATCATTGCTATTACTACTTCTAAACGTTGGATTTTACACCAACTTGATGTAAATAATGCCTTCTTTCATGTGGATCTTCATGAGGATGTTTATATGAAGCTTTTTCTGGGCGTACCTAACCCCTTATCTTTAGTTTGCAAACTAAAGAAGTCCCTTTATGACCTTAAGCAAGCCTCTAGACAATGGTTTCATAGGCTTACCACATCCCTTATCACACAAGGTTTTACTTCATCTAAGAACGATTACTTTTTGTTCGTCAAACGTAGATAGTCCCTCACCACCATAGTAGACATCTATGTTGATGATCTACTCATCACAGGATCCGACAGTGATGAAATTGCTCGCATTAAATTGCATCTTGACAAAACTTTCAGCATTAAGGACCTGGGTATACTGCATTATTCTCTGGGCTTAGAAGTCACTTATGTACCTACTGGAATCATCTTATCATAGTGCAAATTTACTTTAGATTTTCTGCATGATGCTCAGTTACCAGAAGGCAAACCTGCTTGCACTCATCTTCCTCTCAATTTGAAGCTTCATCTTGATGATGGTGATCTAATTCCCGATGCTTCAGTTTATCGCTGTCTAGTAGGGAAACTCAATTTCCTTACCAACACTCGTCCATATTTGTGTTATGATGTTCAATACCTTAGTCAGTTCATGCAAGCACCAAGAAGCTCTCATCTTCATGCTCTTCATCATACTCTCCGTTATGTGCAGGGTACAATTGGAGATGGAATTTTACTTAATGGCAGTGACACTCCTACACTTCTAGCATATACAAACTCCGACTGGGCTGCTTGCCCTTCTTCTCGACACTCTGTGGGAGGTTTTGTCATACTCATTGGTCAGTCTCCTATTAGTTGGAAATTAAAGAAGCAAGGTACTGTCTCTCGCAACTCTTTTGAGGCTGAATATAGAGCCATGGCATGTGCTGCTGCTGAAGTCACATGGCTTGTTCGTTTACTCGATGATCTGGGCATCTCCACTATCACTCTAGTTCATCTATATTGTGACAACAAGTCAGCTATTCAAATAGCAAATAATCCTATGTTCCACGAACAAACAAAAACATAGAAATTGACTACCATTTTACATGTGATAAGGTGATGGAAGGCTTGCTTGAACTTCATTTTACACAAACAGATACCCAGCTGGCTGATGTCTTCACTAAGATTGTACCATCTCAGCATCAAGATGTTCTTCTTTCCAAGCTTGGCATGACTCGATTCTCTCCATCCCTAAGCTTTGGGGGGGGGGTATGACAGGGATAGTTGATGCATGTCATATGGCACTCTTAGAACCATTCATTTATGTAACAAAAATGTAACTGACTCGTGTATAAAGCTGAAAAGAATAATACAACAAAATCACTTTTATTGCATTCGAATCATCTCTCTTTCATATTCTCTCTTCTCTCCTTCCTTTGAATCATCCTTCAAATCATCATTCAAGGTTTAACACGTCATCCCTTTGAAAATGCTCTTCCAAACATAAGAAGGAGAAGAGCAGGAAAGATTATTACCTCTAAAAACTTGGCTTGAAAAACTATGATCCAAAGTCCGTCATCGTCCGTTAGGTATCTCCAACCAAGCTTTGCAACCAAATCCGTATTGAGAGCTTCCATATTTTTCATTCTCTAGCCCTCAATCACTCTTAGATCGACATATCTTATTCCAAGCCATCGTATGAATTTTACGACTATGTTCCGTCAATCTCCAAAGAAATGACTTAGCTACATATCTTTTCGATATCCTTACAGATTGCTTTTGGTAGAATCAATGAGAACATAGAGTACACATGAATAGTAGAGTGAACTAATTTAGCTGGGATAAGTCTACCCGTAAAAATGAGATTATTACATTTACATCCACTTAACTTCCCTTTAATATTATCTAGTAGATATGCAAATGTATCCTTTGAAACTTTATTACGAAGAAGAGGCATGCCGAGGTAGTTCCCTAGTTTGGAGGTAACATCAATCCCACTTAGTTGTTTAAGTCTAATTTTCATATCACCCGGTGAGACAAAAATCTTGGACTTATCAAAATTAATACGTTGACTGAAGCGCAACAGAAGGAGTTCCGGCATTCAAGAATCTTTTAAGTTGGCATAAGGATGCTTCAACAAAGAGTGTCATGTCGTCCGCAAAAATAGGTGTGATAACGGAGGACTGTCCGGAGAAAGGAATATAGGTTTCCAACCCCAAACGAAACCAAATCATGAATAAGGTGGCAGAACCTTTCCATACACAAGAAAAATAAATAAGGAGATAATGGATCACCTTGCTTGACGCCTCTTTCCGGAGTAAATTTTTTGGTCATCTCCCAATTCCATAGAAATTGCATTGTAGTGGAAATGCATTCAGAGATCATATCCACCCGGAACCCAACACATAATAAAGTATCCACAACGAAATCCCACCTGAACCTCTGTTACGCTTTTTTCAAATTGAGCTTTAGGACCATCATTTCTTCCCCAATTTCTTTTTTTTGAACTAATTTAGCTGGGATAAGTCTACCCGTAAAAATGAGATTATTACATTTACATCCACTTAACTTCCCTTTAATATTATCTAGTAGATATGCAAATGTATCCTTTGAAACTTTATTACGAAGAAGAGGCATGCCGAGGTAGTTCCCTAGTTTGGAGGTAACATCAATCCCACTTAGTTGTTTAAGTCTAATTTTCATATCACCCGGTGAGACAAAAATCTTGGACTTATCAAAATTAATATGTTGACTGAAGCGCAACAGAATGAGTTCCGGCATTCAAGAATCTTTTAAGTTGGCATAAGGATGCTTCAACAAAGAGTGTCATGTCGTCCGCAAAAATAGGTGTGATAACGGAGGATTGTCCGGAGAAAGGAATATAGGTTTCCAACCCCAAACGAAACCAAATCATGAATAAGGTGGCAGAACCTTTCCATACACAAGAAAAATAAATAAGGAGATAATGGATCACCTTGCTTGACGCCTCTTTCCGGAGTAAATTTTTTGGTCATCTCCCAATTCCATAGAAATTGCATTGTAGTGGAAATGCATTCAGAGATCATATCCACCCGGAACCCAACACATAATAAAGTATCCACAACGAAATCCCACCTGAACCTCTGTTACGCTTTTTTCAAATTGAGCTTTAGGACCATCATTTCTTCCCCAATTTCTTTTTTTTAACATGGAGTGAATGATCTCTAGCATGGGTAAGATGTTATCCTAAATTTAATGACCGAGGATAAAACTACCTTGAGTCGGGCCTATGAGCTCCTTCAGCACGCAATGCATATGTTTTACTAAAATCATTGTCATGATTTTATACACAAATGTTGCACAAAGTAATAGGGGAAAAACTAGCTTATATGTTCATGCTTCCCTACTTTAGCTATCGGACTAACGAGAGTATTGTTCAAGCTAGTAGGGAGTTTATGAGAATCGAAGAAATCTCTAACCGCTTGATCCACAAAGCCGCCGACCTCAGACCAATATTTTTGAAAGAATATCGGTTGGAAACCGTCGACACTAGAAGTTTTGTATGCACCCATTCCTTTGATATCATTTCAGATCTCCTTCGATGAAATAGGGATCAACATCAACTCCCAATGATTATAATTGATCACCGGGAAACCGTGAGTATCAAGGCAATGAAAACTGTCTGGATCGATATCCTCAAGGTTGTCTAGTTTGCAGAAATAATCAACAACAAAACTTTTCAAGTTTCTCAGGGTCTTCTTCCCAACCGTCTTTCTCCATAATAATACCTTCGACCTTGTTGTGCCTGCGCTTGATAATGGTAGATAGGTGGAAGAATTTAGTGTTTCGATCTCCCAAAGTTTTCCATTGATCTCTCAATTTTTGGAACCTTAATGTTTCTTCTTGAATAAGAGTATCTTCTAATTCTGTTCTGATTTTTCTTTCGTGATCAATAAGAACATCGGATGAACCCAAATCAGGATTGTTTTTCACAACCAAGAGACTATCCATAAGAAGTGATAGTTTGTAGAAGGTATTGATCGTTAGTTAATGGTTATAAGGACCAGGTTCTGCTACCGTAGTATTTAACTATGATAACTAGGATCGCTAGTTAAAGGTTATTAGGACCAGGTTCTGCTACCGTAGTATTTAGCTATGAAAACTAGGATCGTTAGTTAAAGGTTATTAGGACCAGGTTCTGCTACCGTAGTATTTAGCTATGAAAACTAGGATCGTTAGTTAAAGGTTATTAGGACCAGGTTCTGCTACCGTAGTATTTAGCTATGAAAACTAGGATCGTTAGTTAACGATTATTACCGCTTTTATTGATAGTTTTTGTAGAAGGTATGGCTTGATCCGGAGTGGGTAGTCAGCCGTATCAATAAACTTATTAGGATCAGATTGCTTGTGATTATGATGTTGCTTTCATTTCCGACTAGTGGTATACTATGCTAGGTGTTATTATAAATCGAGGTTGACAATTTTTATTGCATGATTGTGACTTCTGTCTAATAAGTATTTCCAGTTTTATAAATTAAGTCATATTGTAAGATTTACTTTTGTCGTTATTAAGTTAAAGTTAGGATTTATCGTGAGGCTCTTTTTGTAGTATTTTGAGTTTTAAAATCCGGAGTTTTATATCTTATTTCTCTCTCCAAACACTATTATTTAAAAACTATTTTATTAGAACTTCGTCAAATCGAAATAAGTGATACATATACTATTTGTTACAAGATATCTTGATTGTTCTAATAATGCAGCAAACAATAAACTAAAATGAGACCACGTCTCAAACACTTTTCACCACAATATGTCGCATTTTTTCCTAGCAGAATAAAAACAAAACATAGTTGTAAGAAAACAATTGTAAATCATATATGAACTATGTAAACAAAGGGTATGTTCAATCAAGGATTGTGTGTCCTCCTTTGGCTCGAATTGCACTTTGAATGTTTAATTTGAGTCTCTCTTTATCCCCAGGTTTCACATGATCTTTCCGATACCCAATGTGTACAGTAAGGGTAGTGTTTGCTTGGTCAATCCCTGAAAATAGCACTTTTGAACATTCCTTGGAGCTCTCACAATCTTGCAGTACACTACATGCATTCAAACTAATGTCATGTATAATCCTTTTAAGAGAATTTAGCCCTTGTTTAGTTGTAACTTCGGAAATGAAAACGGAATGAACATGAATCTACTTTATATGTATACATTAGCTTTCCCCATTTTTGTTTCAATTAGAGTATCAAAGAATCAAATGTGTTGCTGACCGATTGACCCATTTGAAAATTTCGAACTCCAACACACTCTTTTCTGACGATCCGAACTTCGTGTTCTCATCCACAATGATGCTTTAGGATAGACTACCTCTACAAGCTAGTCTTTCATAATCGCTTTCCTCTTTCGAAAAAAAGGGAGTATATGTGTAGATCGACTAGATACGATTCTTTTCCGTTTCCAAGTTAAAAACCAAATGGAGCCTTAGTAATTTAATAGCTAGGTATACAGGTTTAGTTTAAGTAGAAGGTCACTTACTTGTTTATGTTCTTCATAAGCTCTTCAATCTCCACTAGTTTCTTGCTACTTTCCACTTGAAACATGACAATATCATCAACCTCAGACAAGTCTTTCCTGCTCTCCATCTCTTTTTTCATTCTCTTCATCTTTTCGCGAAGGCTCGCTACCGTATCTAAGATCTCGGATTTATGGCGAGCTTTGATTTCAGACGAATGGTAGGGAACCAAGTACTTGAAATGTACAATCAATGTGATATCATTTTCAGTAATACTCTTTTTGGCGACCATAGTTTCCGAGGTGAGAACAAGTTTATCATCTAGTGACCTGTTCATGCATAAAAAATAAGGTACATAAAGTTTAAAATATAATCAAAAGTACATAGACGTTAACATACTTCTTTATTTTCACTTCAAGATCGGTAATGAGTTCCTTTGGAGTATCGACTGGGATCGTGAGCTCCAAGGAATCTGTCATGTTCTTTGTGAGGTCGAGTTTTGTTATGGACATTGTCGAGAGATTAGAGTTTGGATAGATTGCTTCTTCTCCGGATTCGTATACGAAGAAGGTCGTTGTCAGTATCTTCATCTCGGTAACTTTCATCTGTTGATCAAATTTTGAGCGATGAATAAAAACACTGATAACTATTTTTGTATGTATCAAAGTATGAACACTATCAACACCAATGAATAGAATTTCAAACCACGAGAAATAAAAAAAACTATGAACACCAATGAATAAAAATACTGAGAGTGTTAGAGCCCTTGATTTCATACAATGACTCACAGTTCTCCTAATTTCTATCTACAAGTTCTCTCAAATTAATACGATAAAAGTAGGGAAAATAGATTGTGTGCATACGTACCATGGTATTTTCGATAATAACGCGCTGATCAACATCAAAGGGATGCATTCCAAAGACGAAGATGAGACCATCAAACAATCTCTTGAGGCTTTCACCAAATATAAAGCTTGCTGATATAAAGGGCGTAAAGAGGAGGGCAAGCTGGGCAGTGGTGACCAAATCTGAGATGAGAAGCCAAATTACAAGCACCAATACAACCACACATGAATTCAGCAACAACTTCAGCTTCACAAAGATGTGCTTCGAGGTTGTAATCACGCGTTCCAATCTCAAACATCCCTTAAGAGCTTGCACCTACCACGTTACACCAATCAATCAATTTCTAAATTTAAGACGCAACCCGAAAATGCCAACAAGACAAAGCATGCGTCCCATACCCTAATATAATGTCGCATGCAGAATCCGGATGTGTCCCAACTATGCACCTCATGAGGTGCAATGGAACGCAGGCGGACTCCGCATTGATGACCCTATGTCCGCGTAAATAGTACGCTTTTGATTTAAGATTTATTCTTCTGATCAGTCGATTTATAATGCATACATACCGCCCATTTCAGAAATTGGTCTTTGGTAAATCTTTGGGTATGGCCTTGTGTTCCATCTTCATTCAATTGGAACAATTTGTACACAAAATCAACTTCTTTTCCTCTTATTCCACACCTTTTCATATCATCGACACTTAGAAACTCACTGCATTTACAACAAATAGGTTTCTAATTATACTAAGATATATACTATAATATAATAATATTGAATTCTTTACTTTTAGATATGATATAGATACTTACAATTTTGTGCCTCCTTTGGAGAACGTCTCGTACATAGTCTTGGCCTTCTCCATGAACTTGTCGTCATCATTTGCATCTTCAAGATCGGATAATATGAGAGGCTTCATCCTCTTCATGTGATCTATGTACATAAAACACAATTCTTTGAGGATCCAAATTGGGGTAGTTTTTTTGCTTAGATGATTAATGTTCATCCAAAAGTTCTTATTAGCCGAAGAGGACGATGTTTCGGCACTTGCATGATCGCCATGCAAGCTTTCTCCGTCTCTCTTATCGCTCTTGCTCCCTCGCTCGAGGAAGCTCCACTCGATTCCTTTTTCGTGGGTGATGAACTGAATCGCGTGGAGGTTGAGGATCGTTTGACGAATCATAGGACATAGTTGGATGTAATGGAGGTTGGAGATGAGCCTCAAGTACAATGCCTTGTTTAGGGTCCATAAGAAGGCTCCTAGGGTTAAGGCCATGAGTAACCTTGTTACTTGTTTAACCGCTTTTGCTACATCTTCTTTGTATTGTGAATCGGGTATCCCAAGGATTTTGGCACTGCAAGTTAATTTAAATTGAAAGTTATTGACCCTTGAGTACGTTCGTTGCCTTCTTTATAGGCTTTTTCCCTTACTTGTCTGTTAAGCTATAGACTCATTCTTTTTGTTGTATAATAAGACAACATTAACTAACCATTAGTAAGAGACTAACCAATGAAGCTAGAGACTCATGTTCAACTCGTTAAGAATCGACCCGACTTCGAGTAGTTCATCTCATAACGAGCTGAATGAGGCAATTAAGCTTTATGCTACGATGATCGATTTGCTTAAAAACGAGTGAAGCTCAATAGAAGGCTAAGTTTTAATCTAGCTCGAGCATACTCGACTTGTTTAGTTTTAATCTAGCTCGAGCATACTCGACTTGGTCGGCGGTTTAGCCGGTTTATAAAAAATAAAAAATAAAAAAATTGAAAAACTGGACCAAACCGGCGGTTTGGTCCATTTTTTTAAAAAAAACATAAAAAAATAACCAAACCGGCGGTTAAATCGCCGGTTTGGGGTAAACCGCCGGTTTAGGTTTGGCCAAACCGGCAAACCTAAACCGCCAGTTTGGGCCGGTTCACAAACCGTCGGTTTGGCGGTTTGGTTCAAACCGGACCCAACTCTAGACTCAAGTAACTAGGCTTTTTTTTTCTGGTGTGATCAAGTAACTAGGCTCATATATGTTTGGATCTCGTATTTTTACCTACATACACTTTTGTTCAACTAAACATTTCAACTTTCTAGTGAAATTAAATATATATATATAATATATATATATATATATATATATATATATATAATATATATTTATATATATATATATATATGTATATATATATATATATATGTAGCTAGGTAGGAATAGGATTAGGAAGCATACCCGCTAGTGTCCTTGATGATATTGGAGCGAAACCATGTGTACCAAACCCAAAGAACCAGCAGAGACCAAAGAGTGACATCTACCTTTCTCTTAAGTTTTCGAACAAGTAACATTGCATACCTATGAGTCTTCCATAACCAAACCAAGGGTTCGGAAACAAGCAACGTGAGGAACCGGATACACGGCAGACCCGATATAACCACCATAAGCAATGCGACCCATCTATGGACCCGAAGGTGTAAGACGAGCCACTTGGCGTGGACCACGTGGAGGTTAGCGGTAACCACAATGGCCAAGACGAAGATAGCCAAGAGAAAGAAGCGAAGAGTTAACAAGATTGCAGCGGATAACCGTATCCGTTCCTCACTCACCAACGCCTCTACTAGCTCCTTGTAGGCTCGTGCCTCTTCCTTCTTCAGCCCTAGTAACATGGCTTCTTCTTCGTCGTCATTTTTGTCTTTTGGTTGGTTCGGACAACGTAGGATGCTCCGAAACTGCCCTGGGTAGTCGGCGCACCGGCTCATCATGGTTGAGCCGCTACCCGATATCTCGAGTTGTTTCGAGTCACCGGAGATATTGGCTTCGACATCTCCTTGAGAATTTGGTTCCATGCTCATGAATTTTTACTTTGCTTGATCAACAAGCTAGCTAGCTAGTTACAAGTAAAGAAGTGGTGCATGAGAGTTAAGGAGGAATCAGCATTGAAGGCAATTTATACATTGATAATGAAGTTGCATAAACCATACTTATTAACACACAATTTATAAAAAATTACCAAAAGAAATATTTAATTACAAAACCGTAATTATTAATAATTTTTGGAGTGCATCCAAGCGAATGAATACTTGGAGTGATCACTTTCTGCTCTGGAATGTTTTGTCGGTGCAATATACGCACAAAACATTACAATTAAATATAGGGCAATTTTGGTAACTAGGCCTTTTTGAAAAACTATAATAGTAAATAGGCTTTTTAATGTTTGAATTAAGTAAATATACCACAATCTTTTGTATTTATTCTCAAATTTTACACACTCTTATCTCAAGGGTACATTTACTAAACACAAAACTAGAAAAAGCCTAATAAACTAAATTATTTCATAAAATATATTACAATTATATAATCAAGTATTTATGTCAATAAAATGAGTATTTATTTAAGTGATAAAAAAACGAACCCTAGTCCTTACAATCAATATGAGTAAAATTATAATAATAATAATAATATGAATTGTTTAATTTTTGTAGATGAATGAGATAAAAAAGTTGAAAAAGAGATTTTAGATTCCTTAATTCTCATAACCTTTACACTAGTGTATTACGTGCAGGTTGGTCTTATTAAAAACTTTATTCTTAACAATTTATATGTATACTTTTTATTATTATTTTTAATTCGTTTTTACTCTTTTAATTAATTATATATTTAATATAATTAGATCACGTTCTTTTACTTTATAATATAATTTTTTTAAATAGTTTTATATTAGGTTTGAATAAAAATAAATATGTTTAGAATTTGATTAAAATATTTATTAATTATATGTTCAGAGATTTGTTTTTTTATTTCTTATCAAAAATAAAAAAAAAACGAGAATTTTAGACGTACCGGCGAAAATCGCTAATTGTAACCACAACTACGCACGCGAAGTGCGTAGTTGTATTTGGATTCAAACTACGCGTTTGACAAGCATAGTTGGAGCTGACTTGAGCCGGTTGGAGTCGATGAAGAATTGTTTTTCAAAAAAAATTTACTCCAACTACGCTTACCATTAGCATAGTTGGAGCTTCTTTTTTTTTTAAATCTAACTTTAGTAATGTGAACCAAAGTTGAAGTTTTTGTTTTTTTTTTCAAATTCACTCCAACTACGCCTCCCATTAGCGTAGTTGACTTCTTTTTTTTTTTAAATACAACTTCAACTACGCTTACCATAAGCGTAGTTAATCGGCTCTTATCGACTTTACATCGGCTCCAACTACGTACGCCACAAGCGTAGTTAGATTCCGGAGCTGAAAAATTAAACTACGCACTTCACGTGTGTAGTTTAATAGACTTAAGATTTGGAGTGAATAGAAATTATAATTTGTCCATATTCTATTTCCTTTTATCCTCACTTTCTCAATATCAAAAATGTAACGGAAAGAAATATGATTCCTGCGTAAAGTACAAGTAAGCAGCACTTTATGGTACACATACTGTAATATTATTATTATTATTATTATTATTATTATTATTATTATTATTATTAATTAGTCAGTCCACGTTTTTCATTATTATCGTCTTTATTCGACTTGTTTTTGCTCTTTTCCCTGTTCGGAGGCCAGGGATGCCTTATGTAATGGATAAGGCAGTGGACAGCCCTATCTATGAAATCGATCCTTTGAACTCGAATTTCACCTGATTCCAAAATTTTGATAAAAGAGAATATTCGTAACCTACCCGTTTGAAATTGATTTAACCCGAAATAATAAATGACCCGAAATAAGCCAATCCGAATGACTGATAACACGGCCGAAAGTAACCCGATAAGTCTATAATGACATAATCCATACTATAAGTTTATATTGTAAGTCTATAATAACATATTAGATACATATTATATATTCCATTTTATAAGTCGGATATCTAGATCTGGTTAAAAATCATTTCGATCAACAAAATCATCCAAATATTGTCTATATTGTCTATATATACATAAATACATGTTACATAATTCATATTATAACTATAAGTCTATAATAACATTTTCCGACTGCAATACGAGAAATGTAAGGTAATGATAATTTTAACTCGTTAAAATAACTTTAGATTTTAACTTATGATTTACTAATTACTTATTAAAAACATTTTTCAACTTTATTTTCCGATTTCCTATACAAGAATTGAACTATACATATTGCATAATAATAGTATAACTATATAAGTATATATATGAGTACGTTTTTTAAGTATTAACTTTTTTACCTTGTTAGAGAAAATATAGAAAAAATTTGGTAACTTGCTCTCTTTGAAATTACTATCTACTAACTAGGTCCATTACGTTTTCTAATTAGGTAAATGTATCCCTCTATATTTTTTACTCCTCAAACCATAAAATTTTTCCCTCAATCGTCCCTCACTGCTTCTCTCAAACTCGCCTCACCGACTCCCGTCTTCTCTTCCTCCCCGTTTTTTTGCAACACCGTCGTAAAGCACACCACCGCCGAGGACCACCTTGCTCCTCCTGCAGCCTCACCTTCTCATGCACCTGCGTGCTCTGACGTTCTCTTCACCACCGGACTTGGTGTTTTTTTTCTTCCTATTTTGCTGGTTTTGACGGCGGCCTTGGGGTCATTCGACGAAGAAGAAGTTATCGGATGCACAACTTGGCGGTGTGGTTTTCTAGCCTAGTGGTGCTTAGTATATGATCTCTTCGATCCCGTCAATTTTTACATCCATCTTCGGAGACCTCTCACCATTGCTTTTACATCCATCCACGTTGTTGGATTTTACTGCTAGTTCAGGTAGCAACTACACATACCAAAATTTTAAATTATAGTTCAGGTATCTTCTCCTCTTCATTTTAGTTTACATATTCTTCATCGTCAATGAAAAAATATATTTTATAGTAGAAATTTTGTGGACTACCTATGTACTTATTTAAAAATTTTGTGGACTACATATGTTAATTTTCCTATAAACATGATAATTGACATTGATTAAACATGAAACATAATACACCTATCATTTTTTGCAGCTTGTCATGGGGTTTGATGTTCCCATGACACAATTAACAACAATTAAGCTATCTCCTCCTTCACTTAGATGATGATACATATTCACAATATTGTTGAAACGCTCTCTTCCTAACCACGCTTACCCTGCCAGAGGTTGGCCTCCCCGCCTCCTCGACCTCCAGTGTGGCCGCCCAGCCACACCCCTTTTCCATTTAGCCTGCTATGGGTGGCTCCAAACAATCCAAAAAAAATACTCGATTAAGATGTCGGACCTAAACCGCAACCCTAATCAACCATCTAAACCTCGCCCACCCTCCCAGCCCCATTGAAGTTGTACCAAAAGAACTCATTCGCTCTGATGTGAGACCATCTTCGACACTTTCCATACAAGGACCCATCACTAGGTCAAGGGCTAGAAGGATCCAAGACGAGACATCATCAAGGAAGATCAAGGGGAGTTGGAAATGAAGAAATCGATCCACAACATAAAGGAAATCGGTCGATTAATGTTACAAAAAAATCGAGTCACGTGGGAAGCAAATCGGTCGATTTTCTTCAGATTATCTTCAGTCGATTTTCTCCATTCCAACGTATCTAGAATATTTGGCCATGATCTTTATCTTTTAGAAATTATATCTTGTAATAATTCCTTAAAACTCTCAAACTATCTTAAGGGATTACTTAGATTCTATCTTTTTTGATTTTATATTTTATATCTTTTAAAATAAATCTTTTCTAGATTATCATTTCAAAGGATATATTTTATTGATCATATCTTTTTAGTTTTTCCTAGTTTTAGTAGGTTTAATCTCCCTTATAAATAGCCTTAGAGGGGGAGATTGTTAAATAGTTGAGTTGTGATTATTTTTTCCACATTATTGTGAGATACTTGTGACTTCGCTCACGGGATTTGCATTTTATCATTCCTATTCAATCAAAAGGAGAGTTTTTGGTTGAAAAGTTATGAATCTTTGCTAGGTTGTTCTTGTGTGTGTTAATCTTGTTGAAGGTTAGTGCTACAAATCAAACTAGTCCCTCCTTGTGCTTGTCTTATCAGAAGGCTTGTGTAAGGTTAAAGAAGGAAGGGTGAAAGGTATTTCTTTGTTAAGGGTTTTGATCCATCGAGTTCAAGGTTCTTTGCAAGTCTTATAATAGTCCTATCTTCCTATATTGTCCATTTATCATTCCATATTCATCTTCTTTTCTTTCCATATCGATCACTAATCCGTGTTCTGAGTTTCCAAGAAAATCGACCTGTTCTTAAGATAAATTGACCGATTTTTTTATAGAACAGCTCGATTTTTATTCCAGTTAAGGAATTTCAATCTAGATCGGGAACTGCGGCTTATCCCCGCATCACGCTCGAACAACTTCTGTCTCTCTAGGTCAATGTCGAGCCACACCCCAGAAATCACGTCGGAAGCTCTTTTCCCTCCCCTTCCACCCTCGTCTGCTAACCCCATTGAAGTTGCTAAAGTGATCCTTATTGATAACCCATGAACCTCTCCCTCACATCTCCCTCCTTGGGCACCCTTACCTGACAAAGAGATCTAGGCTTCTAACCTAGGAGTCACACTCACTCATCTCCATCCCACTTCTTGCCCCCTTCCTAGCCATGCTACATTACAAACCGCTTCATCTTCCCCACCGGCTCAGGTACCCTCCCCTAACACGCAATCGTTTAGTATTCCACCTATCTTGGTTGTACCCCCACTCAAAGCACGCAGTCAATTGATCTCTCCCCATTAAATTCCCACTGCAAGTAGATCCCCCCTATCCAATGCCCGACGTCAGTTGACATTCCAATAACCTCCTTCAAAGACATCCTCGTAAACGCTCTTGTATGAAACCATGTGCCACTTTCATACTCCCTTGGTCTAGATATCGGCATTATCCACTTTACTAATGATGACATCTCCGACACCCTATCCAAGTGGAACCTCTCCCTCGTAGGGTTCCTTTTGGGTAGCCCGCTCGCCTTCCAGTGGATGAATACCTTTGCTAACCTTTCTTGGAACCTTGTCTCTAAGCCTATTATCCTCAGGAACGAGAAAGGCATTTTCATCTTGCAGTTTGCTAATGAGGAAGACCTAAACACCATTCTTTTCGATAGTCCATGGAAGTTAGTGGATCTACATCTCTGCTTCTAAAAGGGTGGTCTCACGGCATGACACTCGACTATTCCGGTCTCTCCTCTGTCCTAGTTTGGGCAACCTTGCATGACCTCGATTTCTGATTTTACCACATATGCTTTCCAAGATAGGATCTTCAATCGATTTCCCCCTCCTCATTGACTCATGATTTGCAAATCATGAACGCATTGGGTATGCAAAGGTCCTTGTGGAGATTCTTGCCTCCAAACCTTTACATCGGGAGATTATCATCGCTGGCCCTAGTGGAGAGTCAATCTCGCAAAAGATAATGTATGACTGGATTCCGGAGCACTGCCCCAAGTGCCTCATCTTCGGGCATAGCAACACGGCTCGTAAACCACCAGGAGATCAACTCTTTTCAAAGGCTCCTAGAACTCGGCTTATCCCTCTTTCAAATAAGCCTCCTTTACTCCTTACACCAGATAACATCATTCACATCTTGGTTACCCCGTCCTTGCCAACAATATCTTCCTCTTTTGAACCTTTTATCCCCACCCTATCCGTCCAAACCCACCCTGTAACCCTAAACCCTCCCCCAAGTAACCTACCTCTTGCTTCTAACCCTTCTTCGGAAACCACAAACAGTGACGCTTAACCGCTCATCCTTAACCCGAATCTGAAACCACAAGTGAGGACCTTCAACCCCTCAACCTTAACCCACCCTTTGAAACCACAAACGAGGATATTCAACTCATCAACCTCAACCCGCCTCCCTCATATGCCTATACCCTCTAACACCTCGATACCCACCCCTCAATCCCATCCAATGCAAGCATCAAGGATACTTGCTCTCCTCCGAATGTTAAGTCATGAATCTTAACATATGTGCGTGGAACATTACGGACTTAAATCACCCTAATAAGAAAAAAGCAATCCGTGACATGGTTGACATTCATAAACTTGACGGCATCGCTATCCTCAAGACTAAGCTAAGTGACACCAAGATGAACAAGCTTTCTCTTCTCATTCCAAGCTGGAACCACACCTCTAATCACTCAATTGTCCACAAATGCCGAATATGGGCATGGTGGAACCCTCTCACAGTTGATCTCAACACCGTCTTTACCAACGACCAACTAATCCATTGCAATCTAACCTCTCCTAACCCCCCAACTCTCAAAACATCCTTATGCGTACCTTTGTTTATGCCCATAACATCCCGGAAAACCGGACGCCTCTCTGGACCAACATTGCTACAATAAAGCTTCTCAACCACAATGAGCCATGAGTCCTTCTTTGAGATTTTAACACCATCCTAAATCAGGATGAGAAGATTTTGAATGGCTCATTCAACACCTCAACTTTGTCGTCGGAATTATATGATTGCCTCTCTTCCAACACTCTCACTGATCACGTGTTATCCGGATGTAAGCTAATGTGGAACAACAAACAAATCACTTTCAGGATTCGGTGCAAGCTTGACCGGATCCTCATCAACCTCTCCTGGACCAATTCCTTCCCATCTCCACTGCCCTATTTGATAACGCTTTTCTATCCGATTACTCACCCGGTATACTTTCCCTCAACCCGGAGCACACCCTTCGTAAGCGCCAATTTCGGTTCAATAATAATTGGGCGACCCATGAGAACTTTGAAACTATTGTGTCTCTCTCTTGGTCCCTCCCTACCCAAAATGATAGAGGAAGCCACATGAACAAACAGAGCCAAAAGCTTAAAACGGCTTAAGCATTCAATTCCCTAAAGAAGTTCCCCAGTGTTAAGTTAGAGGATCTCTACTCCTCTATCGAGAACATCAAAACCTCCCTCTCCTTAACGCAAACCAACCTCCAAAATATCCCTTTGGACAATGATCTCATTGCTTCTGAGAGAAGCATGACCCTGGCCCTTAAATCGAAGCTGGTTACGCTCACTTGCCCTTAACTCGAAGCTGAATACGCTCATAGTGACTCTTGTCCAACTTTACAAAAAAGGGTTCTTGGACTAAGCATGGTGATCAATGCCGTGCATTCTTTTTTAGAATATAACCGCCATGAGAGATGCTAATAAGATAAAGATTATCCATGATCCCCATGATCTCGTTGGGGGACCCACTCACAATCTTGCGAAAACCGCTTCTATCCCTTTGAAGCATTTCACTGAGATCCTTAACCCTACCACAAGCCATAATCTACGCAACCTCTTTATTGACTATATCATACCCTCCATCTCACCCGATAACTCTGCCTCCCTCTACAGCGAGGTCTCAAAAGAGGATATAAAAAATGCTCTCTTCCAGATGGGCGATCTAAAAGCCCAAGGACCCGATGGCTACAATGCCTTCTTCTTCAAATCTACTTGGAAAACCACCAAAGAAGACTTCACTAAATCCATTCTGGATTTTTTTAGCTTGGGAAGATTCACTAGCTAGATTAACCACACCTCGATCTCTTTGATCGCCAAGAAAGAAAACCCCACGTTGGCTTCGGACTTTAGACCCATCTCCTACTACAACACCTCATACAAGGCTATTGCCAAGATTGTGGCATCTATATTGAACGCTATTATCCCATCCATCATTGGAAGATACCCAGGAGTGTTCATTTAAGGCCGATCTATTAAGCACAATGTTCTTATTTGTCAAGAGCTCTTCAAGAAGTACAACCAGCGTTGCATCTCCCCTAGATGTGCCCTTAAAGTGGATATTTCTAAAGCATTCGATACAATTGACCACAAGTTCATTCTAAATTGCCTAAGAAGAATGGGATTTCCTGAGAAATTCAACAGCTTGATTGAAAGCTGCATCACAACCCCTGCCGTTGGGCTCTCTTCCATTCACATATATGGGCATTCTAGTAGGCAACAAACGTCTCAATGTTAGAGAGTATTCTCCTCTCATTACCAAGATCACCAGCAAAATAAATTATTGGAGCACCAGGAACCTCTCTTACACTGGCAAAAAGCATATTATTGCCTCCCAAAGATAAAATATCTTAGAAAGATATTTTCCCACAAATTAGGTAAAAATATATCAGCTGAATATCCTCTTCCTTCCAGAAATCCAGCCCCCAAAATATAAGATCTTCTTTCCACAAATAAAAGATCTCAGCCATAAAATATATCCCCTCGCCGCGTCAGGGTATTCACCTCGGTCAGGGCGCTCCTCAAAATCACCTCGGTCGAGGTGGTATGTAGCTGACCGAGGTGAATCACAACTGAGGGTGAAATCTCTTAAATCTGGTCCAAAGTAAATCTTAAATCCATTTCCATGCTTCTTGGGTCTTTCCTTAAGCTCCGGAATGTAGCTCCTATGACTCTTTATCTCCTTTAGCTCCATTTTAGTCCAAAACGTGCCGTTTTACCTACGATTACAACGAAACTTGGTGTAGACCTCGATTCCCGCAAAAGTAGATGAAATGGTCATATAATCATATAATATACATCCAAACATGCAGATTATTGAAGATAAAACGTCTAAACAAGTCCCAAAATATAGACTATAATTCATGCTATCATTTCCCGCTGCAAAACCCCCCGTTTTCACTCCTAGGGTTCCAATGTATAGTTCCTTGCTAATGGGCTGCTTGGAAAAACGCTTCTCAAGTCCATAAGTGATGGGCTTTGAGTCGTGTTAATCCTTGGGCCGAAAGTTAAGAAAATCGTGCTCCCCAATTTACAAAGGAAACCGTTCGATTTTTCATGATGAAAATCGTCCGATTTAGTTCCATTGGCACGATTTTCTTCAACAGACAATGCTCGTCTCTTGAATCGTTTCCTTCCTCTCTTTTGTGACTCTTTTGCACCACTCCTTTGCTCTTTGTGATTCCTCCAAGACTCCTTAAGCTTCCCCAATAGCCTTAGATGCTCCTCGATCCACTTTTGCTTCCAAATCTACCGAATCTACCTACAATTCAACCAAAACGTGTGTAGACCTCTATTTCCGGAATATGAATGAATAAAATCTAAAAGGCACACAATTTCTCTCTAAATGCAATGTAAATCAAGGTAAACCTCTACAATATGCATGATTATAATGGTATATAATTCATGGCATCAGCATCATTCACCAATCATCTTGTTTATATACACCTCGGCATAATAGAGTTATTGAACGTAAACATTGACATGTTTTAGAAGTTGCTCGTGCTCTATTTCATCAATCCAAAATCCCTCTAATGTACTGGGGTGAATGTATACTCATTGCCACACACATCATAAACCGATGTCCTTTACCTGTCCTCCACAACAAGTCCCCATTTGAAATCTTGTTCCACACTTCTCCAGACTATTCTACCCTTCGTGTCTTTGGTTGTTTGTGCTTTGTAAGCACCACACCTGCTCATCGAGTTAAATTCCATCCACGAGCTATCCCTTGTATTTTTCTTGGGTATCATTTGGTAAGAAAGACTATAAAGTTCTTACTATATCCTCTCAAGAAATTATAATTTCTAGGGATATATATTATCTTCCATGAGATAATTTTTTCCTTCCATCACATTGATTCCTACTACCCCACTCTACCTATTATGCCATCATCTTCTTCTTTTGACACTTCCATCTTTATGCCATCTTCTACCACTTCTTCTTCTCCAACCCCTCCTACACGTGATACTACTAGTCCTCTTACATGTGATCATACCAATATTATTTCCACTTCTCCCTCATCATCTCCTACTTTACCTTGTACCACATCTTTACCCACCTCATTATCATCACCATCTACTCCTTCTCTACCAAAATCTCCATCCCTTGTACCACCTAGATGGTCTACTCGACCTCAACAAACTCCACCCTACCATCGTGACTTTGTCTGCAACTATGGGTCGAGCAACTTATCTTCACCAGGTATGTTTCATTCTTCCCTTTACCCTTCTTCACACTTTGCCTTTATCACCTCCTTATCTTCTTATGTTGAATCCACTACATATCATGAAGCCTCCAGAAACCCTCACCTGATACATGTCATGCAACAAGATTACCATGCCCTTCAAACAAATCACACTTGGGATCTTATGCCCTTACTTCTCATAAAATAGCTATTGGTTCTAAATGGATCTTTAAGGTTAAATTAAAAGGTGATGGTTCATTGGAACGATATAAGGCAAGGCTAGTGACACACGGTTTTACACAACAAGCAGGCATAGACTATCATGAGACCTTTTCTCCTGTTGTTAATATGACAACCATCTGTAGCATCATTGCTATTACTACTTCTAAACGTTGGATTTTACACCAACTTGATGTAAATAATGCCTTCTTTCATGTGGATCTTCATGAGGATGTTTATATGAAGCTTTTTCTGGGCGTACCTAACCCCTTATCTTTAGTTTGCAAACTAAAGAAGTCCCTTTATGACCTTAAGCAAGCCTCTAGACAATGGTTTCATAGGCTTACCACATCCCTTATCACACAAGGTTTTACTTCATCTAAGAACGATTACTTTTTGTTCGTCAAACGTAGATAGTCCCTCACCACCATAGTAGACATCTATGTTGATGATCTACTCATCACAGGATCCGACAGTGATGAAATTGCTCGCATTAAATTGCATCTTGACAAAACTTTCAGCATTAAGGACCTGGGTATACTGCATTATTCTCTGGGCTTAGAAGTCACTTATGTACCTACTGGAATCATCTTATCATAGTGCAAATTTACTTTAGATTTTCTGCATGATGCTCAGTTACCAGAAGGCAAACCTGCTTGCACTCATCTTCCTCTCAATTTGAAGCTTCATCTTGATGATGGTGATCTAATTCCCGATGCTTCAGTTTATCGCTGTCTAGTAGGGAAACTCAATTTCCTTACCAACACTCGTCCATATTTGTGTTATGATGTTCAATACCTTAGTCAGTTCATGCAAGCACCAAGAAGCTCTCATCTTCATGCTCTTCATCATACTCTCCGTTATGTGCAGGGTACAATTGGAGATGGAATTTTACTTAATGGCAGTGACACTCCTACACTTCTAGCATATACAAACTCCGACTGGGCTGCTTGCCCTTCTTCTCGACACTCTGTGGGAGGTTTTGTCATACTCATTGGTCAGTCTCCTATTAGTTGGAAATTAAAGAAGCAAGGTACTGTCTCTCGCAACTCTTTTGAGGCTGAATATAGAGCCATGGCATGTGCTGCTGTTGAAGTCACATGGCTTGTTCGTTTACTCGATGATCTGGGCATCTCCACTATCACTCTAGTTCATCTATATTGTGACAACAAGTCAGCTATTCAAATAGCAAATAATCCTATGTTCCACGAACAAACAAAAACATAGAAATTGACTACCATTTTACATGTGATAAGGTGATGGAAGGCTTGCTTGAACTTCATTTTACACAAACAGATACCCAGCTGGCTGATGTCTTCACTAAGATTGTACCATCTCAGCATCAAGATGTTCTTCTTTCCAAGCTTGGCATGACTCGATTCTCTCCATCCCTAAGCTTTGGGGGGGGGGGGTATGACAGGGATAGTTGATGCATGTCATATGGCACTCTTAGAACCATTCATTTATGTAACAAAAATGTAACTGACTCGTGTATAAAGCTGAAAAGAATAATACAACAAAATCACTTTTATTGCATTCGAATCATCTCTCTTTCATATTCTCTCTTCTCTCCTTCCTTTGAATCATCCTTCAAATCATCATTCAAGGTTTAACACGTCATCCCTTTGAAAATGCTCTTCCAAACATAAGAAGGAGAAGAGCAGGAAAGATTATTACCTCTAAAAACTTGGCTTGAAAAACTATGATCCAAAGTCCGTCATCGTCCGTTAGGTATCTCCAACCAAGCTTTGCAACCAAATCCGTATTGAGAGCTTCCATATTTTTCATTCTCTAGCCCTCAATCACTCTTAGATCGACATATCTTATTCCAAGCCATCGTATGAATTTTACGACTATGTTCCGTCAATCTCCAAAGAAATGACTTAGCTACATATCTTTTCGATATCATTACAGATTGCTTTTGGTAGAATCAATGAGAACATAGAGTACACATGAATAGTAGAGTGAACTAATTTAGCTGGGATAAGTCTACCCGTAAAAATGAGATTATTACATTTACATCCACTTAACTTCCCTTTAATATTATCTAGTAGATATGCAAATGTATCCTTTGAAACTTTATTACGAAGAAGAGGCATGCCGAGGTAGTTCCCTAGTTTGGAGGTAACATCAATCCCACTTAGTTGTTTAAGTCTAATTTTCATATCACCCGGTGAGACAAAAATCTTGGACTTATCAAAATTAATACGTTGACTGAAGCGCAACAGAAGGAGTTCCGGCATTCAAGAATCTTTTAAGTTGGCATAAGGATGCTTCAACAAAGAGTGTCATGTCGTCCGCAAAAATAGGTGTGATAACGGAGGACTGTCCGGAGAAAGGAATATAGGTTTCCAACCCCAAACGAAACCAAATCATGAATAAGGTGGCAGAACCTTTCCATACACAAGAAAAATAAATAAGGAGATAATGGATCACCTTGCTTGACGCCTCTTTCCGGAGTAAATTTTTTGGTCATCTCCCAATTCCATAGAAATTGCATTGTAGTGGAAATGCATTCAGAGATCATATCCACCCGGAACCCAACACATAATAAAGTATCCACAACGAAATCCCACCTGAACCTCTGTTACGCTTTTTTCAAATTGAGCTTTAGGACCATCATTTCTTCCCCAATTTCTTTTTTTTGAACTAATTTAGCTGGGATAAGTCTACCCGTAAAAATGAGATTATTACATTTACATCCACTTAACTTCCCTTTAATATTATCTAGTAGATATGCAAATGTATCCTTTGAAACTTTATTACGAAGAAGAGGCATGCCGAGGTAGTTCCCTAGTTTGGAGGTAACATCAATCCCACTTAGTTGTTTAAGTCTAATTTTCATATCACCCGGTGAGACAAAAATCTTGGACTTATCAAAATTAATATGTTGACTGAAGCGCAACAGAATGAGTTCCGGCATTCAAGAATCTTTTAAGTTGGCATAAGGATGCTTCAACAAAGAGTGTCATGTCGTCCGCAAAAATAGGTGTGATAACGGAGGACTGTCCGGAGAAAGGAATATAGGTTTCCAACCCCAAACGAAACCAAATCATGAATAAGGTGGCAGAACCTTTCCATACACAAGAAAAATAAATAAGGAGATAATGGATCACCTTGCTTGACGCCTCTTTCCGGAGTAAATTTTTTGGTCATCTCCCAATTCCATAGAAATTGCATTGTAGTGGAAATGCATTCAGAGATCATATCCACCCGGAACCCAACACATAATAAAGTATCCACAACGAAATTCCACCTGAACCTCTGTTACGCTTTTTTCAAATTGAGCTTTAGGACCATCATTTCTTCCCCAATTTCTTTTTTTTAACATGGAGTGAATGACCTCTAGCATGGGTAAGATGTTATCCTAAATTTAATGACCGAGGATAAAACTACCTTGAGTCGGGCCTATGAGCTCCTTCAGCACGCAATGCATATGTTTTACTAAAATCATTGTCATGATTTTATACACAAATGTTGCACAAAGTAATAGGGGAAAAACTAGCTTATATGTTCATGCTTCCCTACTTTAGCTATCGGACTAACGAGAGTATTGTTCAAGCTAGTAGGGAGTTTATGAGAATCGAAGAAATCTCTAACCGCTTGATCCACAAAGCCGCCGACCTCAGACCAACATTTTTGAAAGAATATCGGTTGGAAACCGTCGACACTAGAAGTTTTGTATGCACCCATTCCTTTGATATCATTTCAGATCTCCTTCGATGAAATAGGGATCAACATCAACTCCCAATGATTATAATTGATCACCGGGAAACCGTGAGTATCAAGGCAATGAAAACTGTCTGGATCGATATCCTGAAGGTTGTCTAGTTTGCAGAAATAATCAACAACAAAACTTTTCAAGTTTCTCAGGGTCTTCTTCCCAACTGTCTTTCTCCATAATAATACCTTCGACCTTGTTGTGCCTGCGCTTGATAATGGTAGATAGGTGGAAGAATTTAGTGTTTCGATCTCCCAAAGTTTTCCATTGATCTCTCAATTTTTGGAACCTTAATGTTTCTTGAATAAGAGTATCTTCTAATTCTGTTCTGATTTTTCTTTCGTGATCAATAAGAACATCGGATGAACCCAAATCAGGATTGTTTTTCACAACCAAGAGACTATCCATAAGAAGTGATAGTTTGTAGAAGGTATTGATCGTTAGTTAATGGTTATAAGGACCAGGTTCTGCTACCGTAGTATTTAGCTATGATAACTAGGATCGCTAGTTAAAGGTTATTAGGACCAGGTTCTGCTACCGTAGTATTTAGCTATGAAAACTAGGATCGTTAGTTAAAGGTTATTAGGACCAGGTTCTGCTACCGTAGTATTTAGCTATGAAAACTAGGATCGTTAGTTAAAGGTTATTAGGACCAGGTTCTGCTACCGTAGTATTTAGCTATGAAAACTAGGATCGTTAGTTAACGATTATTACCGCTTTTATTGATAGTTTTTGTAGAAGGTATGGCTTGATCCGGAGTGGGTAGTCAGCCGTATCAATAAACTTATTAGGATCAGATTGCTTGTGATTATGATGTTGCTTTCATTTCCGACTAGTGGTATACTATGCTAGGTGTTATTATAAATCGAGGTTGACAATTTTTATTGCATGATTGTGACTTCTGTCTAATAAGTATTTCCAGTTTTATAAATTAAGTCATATTGTAAGATTTACTTTTGTCGTTATTAAGTTAAAGTTAGGATTTATCGTGAGGCTCTTTTTGTAGTATTTTGAGTTTTAAAATCCGGAGTTTTATATCTTATTTCTCTCTCCAAACACTATTATTTAAAAACTATTTTATTAGAACTTCGTCAAATCGAAATAAGTGATACATATACTATTTGTTACAAGATATCTTGATTGTTCTAATAATGCAGCAAACAATAAACTAAAATGAGACCACGTCTCAAACACTTTTCACCACAATATGTCGCATTTTTTCCTAGCAGAATAAAAACAAAACATAGTTGTAAGAAAACAATTGTAAATCATATATGAACTATGTAAACAAAGGGTATGTTCAATCAAGGATTGTGTGTCCTCCTTTGGCTCGAATTGCACTTTGAATGTTTAATTTGAGTCTCTCTTTATCCCCAGGTTTCACATGATCTTTCCGATACCCAATGTGTACAGTAAGGGTAGTGTTTGCTTGGTCAATCCCTGAAAATAGCACTTTTGAACATTCCTTGGAGCTCTCACAATCTTGCAGTACACTACATGCATTCAAACTAATGTCATGTATAATCCTTTTAAGAGAATTTAGCCCTTGTTTAGTTGTAACTTCGGAAATGAAAACGGAATGAACATGAATCTACTTTATATGTATACATTAGCTTTCCCCATTTTTGTTTCAATTAGAGTATCAAAGAATCAAATGTGTTGCTGACCGATTGACCCATTTGAAAATTTCGAACTCCAACACACTCTTTTCTGACGATCCGAACTTCGTGTTCTCATCCACAATGATGCTTTAGGATAGACTACCTCTACAAGCTAGTCTTTCATAATCGCTTTCCTCTTTCGAAAAAAAGGGAGTATATGTGTAGATCGACTAGATACGATTCTTTTCCGTTTCCAAGTTAAAAACCAAATGGAGCCTTAGTAATTTAATAGCTAGGTATACAGGTTTAGTTTAAGTAGAAGGTCACTTACTTGTTTATGTTCTTCATAAGCTCTTCAATCTCCACTAGTTTCTTGCTACTTTCCACTTGAAACATGACAATATCATCAACCTCAGACAAGTCTTTCCTGCTCTCCATCTCTTTTTTCATTCTCTTCATCTTTTCGCGAAGGCTCGCTACCGTATCTAAGATCTCGGATTTATGGCGAGCTTTGATTTCAGACGAATGGTAGGGAACCAAGTACTTGAAATGTACAATCAATGTGATATCATTTTCAGTAATACTCTTTTTGGCGACCATAGTTTCCGAGGTGAGAACAAGTTTATCATCTAGTGACCTGTTCATGCATAAAAAATAAGGTACATAAAGTTTAAAATATAATCAAAAGTACATAGACGTTAACATACTTCTTTATTTTCACTTCAAGATCGGTAATGAGTTCCTTTGGAGTATCGACTGGGATCGTGAGCTCCAAGGAATCTGTCATGTTCTTTGTGAGGTCGAGTTTTGTTATGGACATTGTCGAGAGATTAGAGTTTGGATAGATTGCTTCTTCTCCGGATTCGTATACGAAGAAGGTCGTTGTCAGTATCTTCATCTCGGTAACTTTCATCTGTTGATCAAATTTTGAGCGATGAATAAAAACACTGATAACTATTTTTGTATGTATCAAAGTATGAACACTATCAACACCAATGAATAGAATTTCAAACCACGAGAAATAAAAAAAACTATGAACACCAATGAATAAAAATACTGAGAGTGTTAGAGCCCTTGATTTCATACAATGACTCACAGTTCTCCTAATTTCTATCTACAAGTTCTCTCAAATTAATACGATAAAAGTAGGGAAAATAGATTGTGTGCATACGTACCATGGTATTTTCGATAATAACGCGCTGATCAACATCAAAGGGATGCATTCCAAAGACGAAGATGAGACCATCAAACAATCTCTTGAGGCTTTCACCAAATATAAAGCTTGCTGATATAAAGGGCGTAAAGAGGAGGGCAAGCTGGGCAGTGGTGACCAAATCTGAGATGAGAAGCCAAATTACAAGCACCAATACAACCACACATGAATTCAGCAACAACTTCAGCTTCACAAAGATGTGCTTCGAGGTTGTAATCACGCGTTCCAATCTCAAACATCCCTTAAGAGCTTGCACCTACCACGTTACACCAATCAATCAATTTCTAAATTTAAGACGCAACCCGAAAATGCCAACAAGACAAAGCATGCGTCCCATACCCTAATATAATGTCGCATGCAGAATCCGGATGTGTCCCAACTATGCACCTCATGAGGTGCAATGGAACGCAGGCGGACTCCGCATTGATGACCCTATGTCCGCGTAAATAGTACGCTTTTGATTTAAGATTTATTCTTCTGATCAGTCGATTTATAATGCATACATACCGCCCATTTCAGAAATTGGTCTTTGGTAAATCTTTGGGTATGGCCTTGTGTTCCATCTTCATTCAATTGGAACAATTTGTACACAAAATCAACTTCTTTTCCTCTTATTCCACACCTTTTCATATCATCGACACTTAGAAACTCACTGCATTTACAACAAATAGGTTTCTAATTATACTAAGATATATACTATAATATAATAATATTGAATTCTTTACTTTTAGATATGATATAGATACTTACAATTTTGTGCCTCCTTTGGAGAACGTCTCGTACATAGTCTTGGCCTTCTCCATGAACTTGTCGTCATCATTTGCATCTTCAAGATCGGATAATATGAGAGGCTTCATCCTCTTCATGTGATCTATGTACATAAAACACAATTCTTTGAGGATCCAAATTGGGGTAGTTTTTTTGCTTAGATGATTAATGTTCATCCAAAAGTTCTTATTAGCCGAAGAGGACGATGTTTCGGCACTTGCATGATCGCCATGCAAGCTTTCTCCGTCTCTCTTATCGCTCTTGCTCCCTCGCTCGAGGAAGCTCCACTCGATTCCTTTTTCGTGGGTGATGAACTGAATCGCGTGGAGGTTGAGGATCGTTTGACGAATCATAGGACATAGTTGGATGTAATGGAGGTTGGAGATGAGCCTCAAGTACAATGCCTTGTTTAGGGTCCATAAGAAGGCTCCTAGGGTTAAGGCCATGAGTAACCTTGTTACTTGTTTAACCGCTTTTGCTACATCTTCTTTGTATTGTGAATCGGGTATCCCAAGGATTTTGGCACTGCAAGTTAATTTAAATTGAAAGTTATTGACCCTTGAGTACGTTCGTTGCCTTCTTTATAGGCTTTTTCCCTTACTTGTCTGTTAAGCTATAGACTCATTCTTTTTGTTGTATAATAAGACAACATTAACTAACCATTAGTAAGAGACTAACCAATGAAGCTAGAGACTCATGTTCAACTCGTTAAGAATCGACCCGACTTCGAGTAGTTCATCTCATAACGAGCTGAATGAGGCAATTAAGCTTTATGCTACGATGATCGATTTGCTTAAAAACGAGTGAAGCTCAATAGAAGGCTAAGTTTTAATCTAGCTCGAGCATACTCGACTTGTTTAGTTTTAATCTAGCTCGAGCATACTCGACTTGGTCGGCGGTTTAGCCGGTTTATAAAAAATAAAAAATAAAAAAATTGAAAAACTGGACCAAACCGGCGGTTTGGTCCATTTTTTTAAAAAAAACATAAAAAAATAACCAAACCGGCGGTTAAATCGCCGGTTTGGGGTAAACCGCCGGTTTAGGTTTGGCCAAACCGGCAAACCTAAACCGCCAGTTTGGGCCGGTTCACAAACCGTCGGTTTGGCGGTTTGGTTCAAACCGGACCCAACTCTAGACTCAAGTAACTAGGCTTTTTTTTTTTCTGGTGTGATCAAGTAACTAGGCTCATATATGTTTGGATCTCGTATTTTTACCTACATACACTTTTGTTCAACTAAACATCTCAACTTTCTAGTGAAATTAAATATATATATAATATATATATATATATATATATATATATATATATATGTATATATATATATATATATGTAGCTAGGTAGGAATAGGATTAGGAAGCATACCCGCTAGTGTCCTTGATGATATTGGAGCGAAACCATGTGTACCAAACCCAAAGAACCAGCAGAGACCAAAGAGTGACATCTACCTTTCTCTTAAGTTTTCGAACAAGTAACATTGCATACCTATGAGTCTTCCATAACCAAACCAAGGGTTCGGAAACAAGCAACGTGAGGAACCGGATACACGGCAGACCCGATATAACCACCATAAGCAATGCGACCCATCTATGGACCCGAAGGTGTAAGACGAGCCACTTGGCGTGGACCACGTGGAGGTTAGCGGTAACCACAATGGCCAAGACGAAGATAGCCAAGAGAAAGAAGCGAAGAGTTAACAAGATTGCAGCGGATAACCGTATCCGTTCCTCACTCACCAACGCCTCTACTAGCTCCTTGTAGGCTCGTGCCTCTTCCTTCTTCAGCCCTAGTAACATGGCTTCTTCTTCGTCGTCATTTTTGTCTTTTGGTTGGTTCGGACAACGTAGGATGCTCCGAAACTGCCCTGGGTAGTCGGCGCACCGGCTCATCATGGTTGAGCCGCTACCCGATATCTCGAGTTGTTTCGAGTCACCGGAGATATTGGCTTCGACATCTCCTTGAGAATTTGGTTCCATGCTCATGAATTTTTACTTTGCTTGATCAACAAGCTAGCTAGCTAGTTACAAGTAAAGAAGTGGTGCATGAGAGTTAAGGAGGAATCAGCATTGAAGGCAATTTATACATTGATAATGAAGTTGCATAAACCATACTTATTAACACACAATTTATAAAAAATTACCAAAAGAAATATTTAATTACAAAACCGTAATTATTAATAATTTTTGGAGTGCATCCAAGCGAATGAATACTTGGAGTGATCACTTTCTGCTCTGGAATGTTTTGTCGGTGCAATATACGCACAAAACATTACAATTAAATATAGGGCAATTTTGGTAACTAGGCCTTTTTGAAAAACTATAATAGTAAATAGGCTTTTTAATGTTTGAATTAAGTAAATATACCACAATCTTTTGTATTTATTCTCAAATTTTACACACTCTTATCTCAAGGGTACATTTACTAAACACAAAACTAGAAAAAGCCTAATAAACTAAATTATTTCATAAAATATATTACAATTATATAATCAAGTATTTATGTCAATAAAATGAGTATTTATTTAAGTGATAAAAAAACGAACCCTAGTCCTTACAATCAATATGAGTAAAATTATAATAATAATAATAATATGAATTGTTTAATTTTTGTAGATGAATGAGATAAAAAAGTTGAAAAAGAGATTTTAGATTCCTTAATTCTCATAACCTTTACACTAGTGTATTACGTGCAGGTTGGTCTTATTAAAAACTTTATTCTTAACAATTTATATGTATACTTTTTATTATTATTTTTAATTCGTTTTTACTCTTTTAATTAATTATATATTTAATATAATTAGATCACGTTCTTTTACTTTATAATATAATTTTTTTAAATAGTTTTATATTAGGTTTGAATAAAAATAAATATGTTTAGAATTTGATTAAAATATTTATTAATTATATGTTCAGAGATTTGTTTTTTTATTTCTTATCAAAAATAAAAAAAAAACGAGAATTTTAGACGTACCGGCGAAAATCGCTAATTGTAACCACAACTACGCACGCGAAGTGCGTAGTTGTATTTGGATTCAAACTACGCGTTTGACAAGCATAGTTGGAGCTGACTTGAGCCGGTTGGAGTCGATGAAGAATTGTTTTTCAAAAAAAATTCACTCCAACTACGCTTACCATTAGCATAGTTGGAGCTTCTTTTTTTTTTAAATCTAACTTTAGTAATGTGAACCAAAGTTGAAGTTTTTGTTTTTTTTTTCAAATTCACTCCAACTACGCCTCCCATTAGCGTAGTTGACTTCTTTTTTTTTTTAAATACAACTTCAACTACGCTTACCATAAGCGTAGTTAATCGGCTCTTATCGACTTTACATCGGCTCCAACTACGTACGCCACAAGCGTAGTTAGATTCCGGAGCTGAAAAATTAAACTACGCACTTCACGTGTGTAGTTTAATAGACTTAAGATTTGGAGTGAATAGAAATTATAATTTGTCCATATTCTATTTCCTTTTATCCTCACTTTCTCAATATCAAAAATGTAACGGAAAGAAATATGATTCCTGCGTAAAGTACAAGTAAGCAGCACTTTATGGTACACATACTGTAATATTATTATTATTATTATTATTATTATTATTATTATTATTATTATTAATTAGTCAGTCCACGTTTTTCATTATTATCGTCTTTATTCGACTTGTTTTTGCTCTTTTCCCTGTTCGGAGGCCAGGGATGCCTTATGTAATGGATAAGGCAGTGGACAGCCCTATCTATGAAATCGATCCTTTGAACTCGAATTTCACCTGATTCCAAAATTTTGATAAAAGAGAATATTCGTAACCTACCCGTTTGAAATTGATTTAACCCGAAATAATAAATGACCCGAAATAAGCCAATCCGAATGACTGATAACACGGCCGAAAGTAACCCGATAAGTCTATAATGACATAATCCATACTATAAGTTTATATTGTAAGTCTATAATAACATATTAGATACATATTATATATTCCATTTTATAAGTCGGATATCTAGATCTGGTTAAAAATCATTTCGATCAACAAAATCATCCAAATATTGTCTATATTGTCTATATATACATAAATACATGTTACATAATTCATATTATAACTATAAGTCTATAATAACATTTTCCGACTGCAATACGAGAAATGTAAGGTAATGATAATTTTAACTCGTTAAAATAACTTTAGATTTTAACTTATGATTTACTAATTACTTATTAAAAACATTTTTCAACTTTATTTTCCGATTTCCTATACAAGAATTGAACTATACATATTGCATAATAATAGTATAACTATATAAGTATATATATGAGTACGTTTTTTAAGTATTAACTTTTTTACCTTGTTAGAGAAAATATAGAAAAAATTTGGTAACTTGCTCTCTTTGAAATTACTATCTACTAACTAGGTCCATTACGTTTTCTAATTAGGTAAATGTATCCCTCTATATTTTTTACTCCTCAAACCATAAAATTTTTCCCTCAATCGTCCCTCACTGCTTCTCTCAAACTCGCCTCACCGACTCCCGTCTTCTCTTCCTCCCCGTTTTTTTGCAACACCGTCGTAAAGCACACCACCGCCGAGGACCACCTTGCTCCTCCTGCAGCCTCACCTTCTCATGCACCTGCGTGCTCTGACGTTCTCTTCACCACCGGACTTGGTGTTTTTTTTCTTCCTATTTTGCTGGTTTTGACGGCGGCCTTGGGGTCATTCGACGAAGAAGAAGTTATCGGATGCACAACTTGGCGGTGTGGTTTTCTAGCCTAGTGGTGCTTAGTATATGATCTCTTCGATCCCGTCAATTTTTACATCCATCTTCGGAGACCTCTCACCATTGCTTTTACATCCATCCACGTTGTTGGATTTTACTGCTAGTTCAGGTAGCAACTACACATACCAAAATTTTAAATTATAGTTCAGGTATCTTCTCCTCTTCATTTTAGTTTACATATTCTTCATCGTCAATGAAAAAATATATTTTATAGTAGAAATTTTGTGGACTACCTATGTACTTATTTAAAAATTTTGTGGACTACATATGTTAATTTTCCTATAAACATGATAATTGACATTGATTAAACATGAAACATAATACACCTATCATTTTTTGCAGCTTGTCATGGGGTTTGATGTTCCCATGACACAATTAACAACAATTAAGCTATCTCCTCCTTCACTTAGATGATGATACATATTCACAATATTGTTGAAACGCTCTCTTCCTAACCACGCTTACCCTGCCAGAGGTTGGCCTCCCCGCCTCCTCGACCTCCAGTGTGGCCGCCCAGCCACACCCCTTTTCCATTTAGCCTGCTATGGGTGGCTCCAAACAATCCAAAAAAAATACTCGATTAAGATGTCGGACCTAAACCGCAACCCTAATCAACCATCTAAACCTCGCCCACCCTCCCAGCCCCATTGAAGTTGTACCAAAAGAACTCATTCGCTCTGATGTGAGACCATCTTCGACACTTTCCATACAAGGACCCATCACTAGGTCAAGGGCTAGAAGGATCCAAGACGAGACATCATCAAGGAAGATCAAGGGGAGTTGGAAATGAAGAAATCGATCCACAACATAAAGGAAATCGGTCGATTAATGTTACAAAAAAATCGAGTCACGTGGGAAGCAAATCGGTCGATTTTCTTCAGATTATCTTCAGTCGATTTTCTCCATTCCAACGTATCTAGAATATTTGGCCATGATCTTTATCTTTTAGAAATTATATCTTGTAATAATTCCTTAAAACTCTCAAACTATCTTAAGGGATTACTTAGATTCTATCTTTTTTGATTTTATATTTTATATCTTTTAAAATAAATCTTTTCTAGATTATCATTTCAAAGGATATATTTTATTGATCATATCTTTTTAGTTTTTCCTAGTTTTAGTAGGTTTAATCTCCCTTATAAATAGCCTTAGAGGGGGAGATTGTTAAATAGTTGAGTTGTGATTATTTTTTCCACATTATTGTGAGATACTTGTGACTTCGCTCACGGGATTTGCATTTTATCATTCCTATTCAATCAAAAGGAGAGTTTTTGGTTGAAAAGTTATGAATCTTTGCTAGGTTGTTCTTGTGTGTGTTAATCTTGTTGAAGGTTAGTGCTACAAATCAAACTAGTCCCTCCTTGTGCTTGTCTTATCAGAAGGCTTGTGTAAGGTTAAAGAAGGAAGGGTGAAAGGTATTTCTTTGTTAAGGGTTTTGATCCATCGAGTTCAAGGTTCTTTGCAAGTCTTATAATAGTCCTATCTTCCTATATTGTCCATTTATCATTCCATATTCATCTTCTTTTCTTTCCATATCGATCACTAATCCGTGTTCTGAGTTTCCAAGAAAATCGACCTGTTCTTAAGATAAATTGACCGATTTTTTTATAGAACAGCTCGATTTTTATTCCAGTTAAGGAATTTCAATCTAGATCGGGAACTGCGGCTTATCCCCGCATCACGCTCGAACAACTTCTGTCTCTCTAGGTCAATGTCGAGCCACACCCCAGAAATCACGTCGGAAGCTCTTTTCCCTCCCCTTCCACCCTCGTCTGCTAACCCCATTGAAGTTGCTAAAGTGATCCTTATTGATAACCCATGAACCTCTCCCTCACATCTCCCTCCTTGGGCACCCTTACCTGACAAAGAGATCTAGGCTTCTAACCTAGGAGTCACACTCACTCATCTCCATCTCACTTCTTGCCCCCTTCCTAGCCATGCTACATTACAAACCGCTTCATCTTCCCCACCGGCTCAGGTACCCTCCCCTAACACGCAATCGTTTAGTATTCCACCTATCTTGGTTGTACCCCCACTCAAAGCACGCAGTCAATTGATCTCTCCCCATTAAATTCCCACTGCAAGTAGATCCCCCCTATCCAATGCCCGACGTCAGTTGACATTCCAATAACCTCCTTCAAAGACATCCTCGTAAACGCTCTTGTATGAAACCATGTGCCACTTTCATACTCCCTTGGTCTAGATATCGGCATTATCCACTTTACTAATGATGACATCTCCGACACCCTATCCAAGTGGAACCTCTCCCTCGTAGGGTTCCCTTTGGGTAGCCCGCTCGCCTTCCAGTGGATGAATACCTTTGCTAACTTTTCTTGGAACCTTGTCTCTAAGCCTATTATCCTCAGGAACGAGAAAGGCATTTTCATCTTGCAGTTTGCTAATGAGGAAGACCTAAACACCATTCTTTTCGATAGTCCATGGAAGTTAGTGGATCTACATCTCTGCTTCTAAAAGGGTGGTCTCACGGCATGACACTCGACTATTCCGGTCTCTCCTCTGTCCTAGTTTGGGCAACCTTGCATGACCTCGATTTCTGATTTTACCACATATGCTTTCCAAGATAGGATCTTCAATCGATTTCCCCCTCCTCATTGACTCATGATTTGCAAATCATGAACGCATTGGGTATGCAAAGGTCCTTGTGGAGATTCTTGCCTCCAAACCTTTACATCGGGAGATTATCATCGCTGGCCCTAGTGGAGAGTCAATCTCGCAAAAGATAATGTATGACTGGATTCCGGAGCACTGCCCCAAGTGCCTCATCTTCGGGCATAGCAACACGGCTCGTAAACCACCAGGAGATCAACTCTTTTCAAAGGCTCCTAGAACTCGGCTTATCCCTCTTTCAAATAAGCCTCCTTTACTCCTTACACCAGATAACATCATTCACATCTTGGTTACCCCGTCCTTGCCAACAATATCTTCCTCTTTTGAACCTTTTATCCCCACCCTATCCGTCCAAACCCACCCTGTAACCCTAAACCCTCCCCCAAGTAACCTACCTCTTGCTTCTAACCCTTCTTCGGAAACCACAAACAGTGACGCTTAACCGCTCATCCTTAACCCGAATCTGAAACCACAAGTGAGGACCTTCAACCCCTCAACCTTAACCCACCCTTTGAAACCACAAACGGGGATATTCAACTCATCAACCTCAACCCGCCTCCCTCATATGCCTATACCCTCTAACACCTCGATACCCACCCCTCAATCCCATCCAATGCAAGCATCAAGGATACTTGCTCTCCTCCGAATGTTAAGTCATGAATCTTAACATATGTGCGTGGAACATTACGGACTTAAATCACCCTAATAAGAAAAAAGCAATCCGTGACATGGTTGACATTCATAAACTTGACGGCATCGCTATCCTCAAGACTAAGCTAAGTGACACCAAGATGAACAAGCTTTCTCTTCTCATTCCAAGCTGGAACCACACCTCTAATCACTCAATTGTCCACAAATGCCGAATATGGGCATGGTGGAACCCTCTCACAGTTGATCTCAACACCGTCTTTACCAACGACCAACTAATCCATTGCAATCTAACCTCTCCTAACCCCCCAACTCTCAAAACATCCTTATGCGTACCTTTGTTTATGCCCATAACATCCCGGAAAACCGGACGCCTCTCTGGACCAACATTGCTACAATAAAGCTTCTCAACCACAATGAGCCATGAGTCCTTCTTTGAGATTTTAACACCATCCTAAATCAGGATGAGAAGATTTTGAATGGCTCATTCAACACCTCAACTTTGTCGTCGGAATTATATGATTGCCTCTCTTCCAACACTCTCACTGATCACGTGTTATCCGGATGTAAGCTAATGTGGAACAACAAACAAATCACTTTCAGGATTCGGTGCAAGCTTGACCGGATCCTCATCAACCTCTCCTGGACCAATTCCTTCCCATCTCCACTGCCCTATTTGATAACGCTTTTCTATCCGATTACTCACCCGGTATACTTTCCCTCAACCCGGAGCACACCCTTCGTAAGCGCCAATTTCGGTTCAATAATAATTGGGCGACCCATGAGAACTTTGAAACTATTGTGTCTCTCTCTTGGTCCCTCCCTACCCAAAATGATAGAGGAAGCCACATGAACAAACAGAGCCAAAAGCTTAAAACGGCTTAAGCATTCAATTCCCTAAAGAAGTTCCCCAGTGTTAAGTTAGAGGATCTCTACTCCTCTATCGAGAACATCAAAACCTCCCTCTCCTTAACGCAAACCAACCTCCAAAATATCCCTTTGGACAATGATCTCATTGCTTCTGAGAGAAGCATGACCCTGGCCCTTAAATCGAAGCTGGTTACGCTCACTTGCCCTTAACTCGAAGCTGAATACGCTCATAGTGACTCTTGTCCAACTTTACAAAAAAGGGTTCTTGGACTAAGCATGGTGATCAATGCCGTGCATTCTTTTTTAGAATATAACCGCCATGAGAGATGCTAATAAGATAAAGATTATCCATGATCCCCATGATCTCGTTGGGGGACCCACTCACAATCTTGCGAAAACCGCTTCTATCCCTTTGAAGCATTTCACTGAGATCCTTAACCCTACCACAAGCCATAATCTACGCAACCTCTTTATTGACTATATCATACCCTCCATCTCACCCGATAACTCTGCCTCCCTCTACAGCGAGGTCTCAAAAGAGGATATAAAAAATGCTCTCTTCCAGATGGGCGATCTAAAAGCCCAAGGACCCGATGGCTACAATGCCTTCTTCTTCAAATCTACTTGGAAAACCACCAAAGAAGACTTCACTAAATCCATTCTGGATTTTTTTAGCTTGGGAAGATTCACTAGCTAGATTAACCACACCTCGATCTCTTTGATCGCCAAGAAAGAAAACCCCACGTTGGCTTCGGACTTTAGACCCATCTCCTACTACAACACCTCATACAAGGCTATTGCCAAGATTGTGGCATCTATATTGAACGCTATTATCCCATCCATCATTGGAAGATACCCAGGAGTGTTCATTTAAGGCCGATCTATTAAGCACAATGTTCTTATTTGTCAAGAGCTCTTCAAGAAGTACAACCAGCGTTGCATCTCCCCTAGATGTGCCCTTAAAGTGGATATTTCTAAAGCATTCGATACAATTGACCACAAGTTCATTCTAAATTGCCTAAGAAGAATGGGATTTCCTGAGAAATTCAACAGCTTGATTGAAAGCTGCATCACAACCCCTGCCGTTGGGCTCTCTTCCATTCACATATATGGGCATTCTAGTAGGCAACAAACGTCTCAATGTTAGAGAGTATTCTCCTCTCATTACCAAGATCACCAGCAAAATAAATTATTGGAGCACCAGGAACCTCTCTTACACTGGCAAAAAGCATATTATTGCCTCCCAAAGATAAAATATCTTAGAAAGATATTTTCCCACAAATTAGGTAAAAATATATCAGCTGAATATCCTCTTCCTTCCAGAAATCCAGCCCCCAAAATATAAGATCTTCTTTCCACAAATAAAAGATCTCAGCCATAAAATATATCCCCTCGCCGCGTCAGGGTATTCACCTCGGTCAGGGCGCTCCTCAAAATCACCTCGGTCGAGGTGGTATGTAGCTGACCGAGGTGAATCACAACTGAGGGTGAAATCTCTTAAATCTGGTCCAAAGTAAATCTTAAATCCATTTCCATGCTTCTTGGGTCTTTCCTTAAGCTCCGGAATGTAGCTCCTATGACTCTTTATCTCCTTTAGCTCCATTTTAGTCCAAAACGTGCCGTTTTACCTACGATTACAACGAAACTTGGTGTAGACCTCGATTCCCGCAAAAGTAGATGAAATGGTCATATAATCATATAATATACATCCAAACATGCAGATTATTGAAGATAAAACGTCTAAACAAGTCCCAAAATATAGACTATAATTCATGCTATCATTTCCCGCTGCAAAACCCCCCGTTTTCACTCCTAGGGTTCCAATGTATAGTTCCTTGCTAATGGGCTGCTTGGAAAAACGCTTCTCAAGTCCATAAGTGATGGGCTTTGAGTCGTGTTAATCCTTGGGCCGAAAGTTAAGAAAATCGTGCTCCCCAATTTACAAAGGAAACCGTTCGATTTTTCATGATGAAAATCGTCCGATTTAGTTCCATTGGCACGATTTTCTTCAACAGACAATGCTCGTCTCTTGAATCGTTTCCTTCCTCTCTTTTGTGACTCTTTTGCACCACTCCTTTGCTCTTTGTGATTCCTCCAAGACTCCTTAAGCTTCCCCAATAGCCTTAGATGCTCCTCGATCCACTTTTGCTTCCAAATCTACCGAATCTACCTACAATTCAACCAAAACGTGTGTAGACCTCTATTTCCGGAATATGAATGAATAAAATCTAAAAGGCACACAATTTCTCTCTAAATGCAATGTAAATCAAGGTAAACCTCTACAATATGCATGATTATAATGGTATATAATTCATGGCATCAGCATCATTCACCAATCATCTTGTTTATATACACCTCGGCATAATAGAGTTATTGAACGTAAACATTGACATGTTTTAGAAGTTGCTCGTGCTCTATTTCATCAATCCAAAATCCCTCTAATGTACTGGGGTGAATGTATACTCATTGCCACACACATCATAAACCGATGTCCTTTACCTGTCCTCCACAACAAGTCCCCATTTGAAATCTTGTTCCACACTTCTCCAGACTATTCTACCCTTCGTGTCTTTGGTTGTTTGTGCTTTGTAAGCACCACACCTGCTCATCGAGTTAAATTCCATCCACGAGCTATCCCTTGTATTTTTCTTGGGTATCATTTGGTAAGAAAGACTATAAAGTTCTTACTATATCCTCTCAAGAAATTATAATTTCTAGGGATATATATTATCTTCCATGAGATAATTTTTTCCTTCCATCACATTGATTCCTACTACCCCACTCTACCTATTATGCCATCATCTTCTTCTTTTGACACTTCCATCTTTATGCCATCTTCTACCACTTCTTCTTCTCCAACCCCTCCTACACGTGATACTACTAGTCCTCTTACATGTGATCATACCAATATTATTTCCACTTCTCCCTCATCATCTCCTACTTTACCTTGTACCACATCTTTACCCACCTCATTATCATCACCATCTACTCCTTCTCTACCAAAATCTCCATCCCTTGTACCACCTAGATGGTCTACTCGACCTCAACAAACTCCACCCTACCATCGTGACTTTGTCTGCAACTATGGGTCGAGCAACTTATCTTCACCAGGTATGTTTCATTCTTCCCTTTACCCTTCTTCACACTTTGCCTTTATCACCTCCTTATCTTCTTATGTTGAATCCACTACATATCATGAAGCCTCCAGAAACCCTCACCTGATACATGTCATGCAACAAGATTACCATGCCCTTCAAACAAATCACACTTGGGATCTTATGCCCTTACTTCTCATAAAATAGCTATTGGTTCTAAATGGATCTTTAAGGTTAAATTAAAAGGTGATGGTTCATTGGAACGATATAAGGCAAGGCTAGTGACACACGGTTTTACACAACAAGCAGGCATAGACTATCATGAGACCTTTTCTCCTGTTGTTAATATGACAACCATCTGTAGCATCATTGCTATTACTACTTCTAAACGTTGGATTTTACACCAACTTGATGTAAATAATGCCTTCTTTCATGTGGATCTTCATGAGGATGTTTATATGAAGCTTTTTCTGGGCGTACCTAACCCCTTATCTTTAGTTTGCAAACTAAAGAAGTCCCTTTATGACCTTAAGCAAGCCTCTAGACAATGGTTTCATAGGCTTACCACATCCCTTATCACACAAGGTTTTACTTCATCTAAGAACGATTACTTTTTGTTCGTCAAACGTAGATAGTCCCTCACCACCATAGTAGACATCTATGTTGATGATCTACTCATCACAGGATCCGACAGTGATGAAATTGCTCGCATTAAATTGCATCTTGACAAAACTTTCAGCATTAAGGACCTGGGTATACTGCATTATTCTCTGGGCTTAGAAGTCACTTATGTACCTACTGGAATCATCTTATCATAGTGCAAATTTACTTTAGATTTTCTGCATGATGCTCAGTTACCAGAAGGCAAACCTGCTTGCACTCATCTTCCTCTCAATTTGAAGCTTCATCTTGATGATGGTGATCTAATTCCCGATGCTTCAGTTTATCGCTGTCTAGTAGGGAAACTCAATTTCCTTACCAACACTCGTCCATATTTGTGTTATGATGTTCAATACCTTAGTCAGTTCATGCAAGCACCAAGAAGCTCTCATCTTCATGCTCTTCATCATACTCTCCGTTATGTGCAGGGTACAATTGGAGATGGAATTTTACTTAATGGCAGTGACACTCCTACACTTCTAGCATATACAAACTCCGACTGGGCTGCTTGCCCTTCTTCTCGACACTCTGTGGGAGGTTTTGTCATACTCATTGGTCAGTCTCCTATTAGTTGGAAATTAAAGAAGCAAGGTACTGTCTCTCGCAACTCTTTTGAGGCTGAATATAGAGCCATGGCATGTGCTGCTGCTGAAGTCACATGGCTTGTTCGTTTACTCGATGATCTGGGCATCTCCACTATCACTCTAGTTCATCTATATTGTGACAACAAGTCAGCTATTCAAATAGCAAATAATCCTATGTTCCACGAACAAACAAAAACATAGAAATTGACTACCATTTTACATGTGATAAGGTGATGGAAGGCTTGCTTGAACTTCATTTTACACAAACAGATACCCAGCTGGCTGATGTCTTCACTAAGATTGTACCATCTCAGCATCAAGATGTTCTTCTTTCCAAGCTTGGCATGACTCGATTCTCTCCATCCCTAAGCTTTGGGGGGGGGGTATGACAGGGATAGTTGATGCATGTCATATGGCACTCTTAGAACCATTCATTTATGTAACAAAAATGTAACTGACTCGTGTATAAAGCTGAAAAGAATAATACAACAAAATCACTTTTATTGCATTCGAATCATCTCTCTTTCATATTCTCTCTTCTCTCCTTCCTTTGAATCATCCTTCAAATCATCATTCAAGGTTTAACACGTCATCCCTTTGAAAATGCTCTTCCAAACATAAGAAGGAGAAGAGCAGGAAAGATTATTACCTCTAAAAACTTGGCTTGAAAAACTATGATCCAAAGTCCGTCATCGTCCGTTAGGTATCTCCAACCAAGCTTTGCAACCAAATCCGTATTGAGAGCTTCCATATTTTTCATTCTCTAGCCCTCAATCACTCTTAGATCGACATATCTTATTCCAAGCCATCGTATGAATTTTACGACTATGTTCCGTCAATCTCCAAAGAAATGACTTAGCTACATATCTTTTCGATATCATTACAGATTGCTTTTGGTAGAATCAATGAGAACATAGAGTACACATGAATAGTAGAGTGAACTAATTTAGCTGGGATAAGTCTACCCGTAAAAATGAGATTATTACATTTACATCCACTTAACTTCCCTTTAATATTATCTAGTAGATATGCAAATGTATCCTTTGAAACTTTATTACGAAGAAGAGGCATGCCGAGGTAGTTCCCTAGTTTGGAGGTAACATCAATCCCACTTAGTTGTTTAAGTCTAATTTTCATATCACCCGGTGAGACAAAAATCTTGGACTTATCAAAATTAATACGTTGACTGAAGCGCAACAGAAGGAGTTCCGGCATTCAAGAATCTTTTAAGTTGGCATAAGGATGCTTCAACAAAGAGTGTCATGTCGTCCGCAAAAATAGGTGTGATAACGGAGGACTGTCCGGAGAAAGGAATATAGGTTTCCAACCCCAAACGAAACCAATTCATGAATAAGGTGGCAGAACCTTTCCATACACAAGAAAAATAAATAAGGAGATAATGGATCACCTTGCTTGACGCCTCTTTCCGGAGTAAATTTTTTGGTCATCTCCCAATTCCATAGAAATTGCATTGTAGTGGAAATGCATTCAGAGATCATATCCACCCGGAACCCAACACATAATAAAGTATCCACAACGAAATCCCACCTGAACCTCTGTTACGCTTTTTTCAAATTGAGCTTTAGGACCATCATTTCTTCCCCAATTTCTTTTTTTTGAACTAATTTAGCTGGGATAAGTCTACCCGTAAAAATGAGATTATTACATTTACATCCACTTAACTTCCCTTTAATATTATCTAGTAGATATGCAAATGTATCCTTTGAAACTTTATTACGAAGAAGAGGCATGCCGAGGTAGTTCCCTAGTTTGGAGGTAACATCAATCCCACTTAGTTGTTTAAGTCTAATTTTCATATCACCCGGTGAGACAAAAATCTTGGACTTATCAAAATTAATATGTTGACTGAAGCGCAACAGAATGAGTTCCGGCATTCAAGAATCTTTTAAGTTGGCATAAGGATGCTTCAACAAAGAGTGTCATGTCGTCCGCAAAAATAGGTGTGATAACGGAGGACTGTCCGGAGAAAGGAATATAGGTTTCCAACCCCAAACGAAACCAAATCATGAATAAGGTGGCAGAACCTTTCCATACACAAGAAAAATAAATAAGGAGATAATGGATCACCTTGCTTGACGCCTCTTTCCGGAGTAAATTTTTTGGTCATCTCCCAATTCCATAGAAATTGCATTGTAGTGGAAATGCATTCAGAGATCATATCCACCCGGAACCCAACACATAATAAAGTATCCACAACGAAATTCCACCTGAACCTCTGTTACGCTTTTTTCAAATTGAGCTTTAGGACCATCATTTCTTCCCCAATTTCTTTTTTTTAACATGGAGTGAATGACCTCTAGCATGGGTAAGATGTTATCCTAAATTTAATGACCGAGGATAAAACTACCTTGAGTCGGGCCTATGAGCTCCTTCAGCACGCAATGCATATGTTTTACTAAAATCATTGTCATGATTTTATACACAAATGTTGCACAAAGTAATAGGGGAAAAACTAGCTTATATGTTCATGCTTCCCTACTTTAGCTATCGGACTAACGAGAGTATTGTTCAAGCTAGTAGGGAGTTTATGAGAATCGAAGAAATCTCTAACCGCTTGATCCACAAAGCCGCCGACCTCAGACCAACATTTTTGAAAGAATATCGGTTGGAAACCGTCGACACTAGAAGTTTTGTATGCACCCATTCCTTTGATATCATTTCAGATCTCCTTCGATGAAATAGGGATCAACATCAACTCCCAATGATTATAATTGATCACCGGGAAACCGTGAGTATCAAGGCAATGAAAACTGTCTGGATCGATATCCTGAAGGTTGTCTAGTTTGCAGAAATAATCAACAACAAAACTTTTCAAGTTTCTCAGGGTCTTCTTCCCAACTGTCTTTCTCCATAATAATACCTTCGACCTTGTTGTGCCTGCGCTTGATAATGGTAGATAGGTGGAAGAATTTAGTGTTTCGATCTCCCAAAGTTTTCCATTGATCTCTCAATTTTTGGAACCTTAATGTTTCTTGAATAAGAGTATCTTCTAATTCTGTTCTGATTTTTCTTTCGTGATCAATAAGAACATCGGATGAACCCAAATCAGGATTGTTTTTCACAACCAAGAGACTATCCATAAGAAGTGATAGTTTGTAGAAGGTATTGATCGTTAGTTAATGGTTATAAGGACCAGGTTCTGCTACCGTAGTATTTAGCTATGATAACTAGGATCGCTAGTTAAAGGTTATTAGGACCAGGTTCTGCTACCGTAGTATTTAGCTATGAAAACTAGGATCGTTAGTTAAAGGTTATTAGGACCAGGTTCTGCTACCGTAGTATTTAGCTATGAAAACTAGGATCGTTAGTTAAAGGTTATTAGGACCAGGTTCTGCTACCGTAGTATTTAGCTATGAAAACTAGGATCGTTAGTTAACGATTATTACCGCTTTTATTGATAGTTTTTGTAGAAGGTATGGCTTGATCCGGAGTGGGTAGTCAGCCGTATCAATAAACTTATTAGGATCAGATTGCTTGTGATTATGATGTTGCTTTCATTTCCGACTAGTGGTATACTATGCTAGGTGTTATTATAAATCGAGGTTGACAATTTTTATTGCATGATTGTGACTTCTGTCTAATAAGTATTTCCAGTTTTATAAATTAAGTCATATTGTAAGATTTACTTTTGTCGTTATTAAGTTAAAGTTAGGATTTATCGTGAGGCTCTTTTTGTAGTATTTTGAGTTTTAAAATCCGGAGTTTTATATCTTATTTCTCTCTCCAAACACTATTATTTAAAAACTATTTTATTAGAACTTCGTCAAATCGAAATAAGTGATACATATACTATTTGTTACAAGATATCTTGATTGTTCTAATAATGCAGCAAACAATAAACTAAAATGAGACCACGTCTCAAACACTTTTCACCACAATATGTCGCATTTTTTCCTAGCAGAATAAAAACAAAACATAGTTGTAAGAAAACAATTGTAAATCATATATGAACTATGTAAACAAAGGGTATGTTCAATCAAGGATTGTGTGTCCTCCTTTGGCTCGAATTGCACTTTGAATGTTTAATTTGAGTCTCTCTTTATCCCCAGGTTTCACATGATCTTTCCGATACCCAATGTGTACAGTAAGGGTAGTGTTTGCTTGGTCAATCCCTGAAAATAGCACTTTTGAACATTCCTTGGAGCTCTCACAATCTTGCAGTACACTACATGCATTCAAACTAATGTCATGTATAATCCTTTTAAGAGAATTTAGCCCTTGTTTAGTTGTAACTTCGGAAATGAAAACGGAATGAACATGAATCTACTTTATATGTATACATTAGCTTTCCCCATTTTTGTTTCAATTAGAGTATCAAAGAATCAAATGTGTTGCTGACCGATTGACCCATTTGAAAATTTCGAACTCCAACACACTCTTTTCTGACGATCCGAACTTCGTGTTCTCATCCACAATGATGCTTTAGGATAGACTACCTCTACAAGCTAGTCTTTCATAATCGCTTTCCTCTTTCGAAAAAAAGGGAGTATATGTGTAGATCGACTAGATACGATTCTTTTCCGTTTCCAAGTTAAAAACCAAATGGAGCCTTAGTAATTTAATAGCTAGGTATACAGGTTTAGTTTAAGTAGAAGGTCACTTACTTGTTTATGTTCTTCATAAGCTCTTCAATCTCCACTAGTTTCTTGCTACTTTCCACTTGAAACATGACAATATCATCAACCTCAGACAAGTCTTTCCTGCTCTCCATCTCTTTTTTCATTCTCTTCATCTTTTCGCGAAGGCTCGCTACCGTATCTAAGATCTCGGATTTATGGCGAGCTTTGATTTCAGACGAATGGTAGGGAACCAAGTACTTGAAATGTACAATCAATGTGATATCATTTTCAGTAATACTCTTTTTGGCGACCATAGTTTCCGAGGTGAGAACAAGTTTATCATCTAGTGACCTGTTCATGCATAAAAAATAAGGTACATAAAGTTTAAAATATAATCAAAAGTACATAGACGTTAACATACTTCTTTATTTTCACTTCAAGATCGGTAATGAGTTCCTTTGGAGTATCGACTGGGATCGTGAGCTCCAAGGAATCTGTCATGTTCTTTGTGAGGTCGAGTTTTGTTATGGACATTGTCGAGAGATTAGAGTTTGGATAGATTGCTTCTTCTCCGGATTCGTATACGAAGAAGGTCGTTGTCAGTATCTTCATCTCGGTAACTTTCATCTGTTGATCAAATTTTGAGCGATGAATAAAAACACTGATAACTATTTTTGTATGTATCAAAGTATGAACACTATCAACACCAATGAATAGAATTTCAAACCACGAGAAATAAAAAAAACTATGAACACCAATGAATAAAAATACTGAGAGTGTTAGAGCCCTTGATTTCATACAATGACTCACAGTTCTCCTAATTTCTATCTACAAGTTCTCTCAAATTAATACGATAAAAGTAGGGAAAATAGATTGTGTGCATACGTACCATGGTATTTTCGATAATAACGCGCTGATCAACATCAAAGGGATGCATTCCAAAGACGAAGATGAGACCATCAAACAATCTCTTGAGGCTTTCACCAAATATAAAGCTTGCTGATATAAAGGGCGTAAAGAGGAGGGCAAGCTGGGCAGTGGTGACCAAATCTGAGATGAGAAGCCAAATTACAAGCACCAATACAACCACACATGAATTCAGCAACAACTTCAGCTTCACAAAGATGTGCTTCGAGGTTGTAATCACGCGTTCCAATCTCAAACATCCCTTAAGAGCTTGCACCTACCACGTTACACCAATCAATCAATTTCTAAATTTAAGACGCAACCCGAAAATGCCAACAAGACAAAGCATGCGTCCCATACCCTAATATAATGTCGCATGCAGAATCCGGATGTGTCCCAACTATGCACCTCATGAGGTGCAATGGAACGCAGGCGGACTCCGCATTGATGACCCTATGTCCGCGTAAATAGTACGCTTTTGATTTAAGATTTATTCTTCTGATCAGTCGATTTATAATGCATACATACCGCCCATTTCAGAAATTGGTCTTTGGTAAATCTTTGGGTATGGCCTTGTGTTCCATCTTCATTCAATTGGAACAATTTGTACACAAAATCAACTTCTTTTCCTCTTATTCCACACCTTTTCATATCATCGACACTTAGAAACTCACTGCATTTACAACAAATAGGTTTCTAATTATACTAAGATATATACTATAATATAATAATATTGAATTCTTTACTTTTAGATATGATATAGATACTTACAATTTTGTGCCTCCTTTGGAGAACGTCTCGTACATAGTCTTGGCCTTCTCCATGAACTTGTCGTCATCATTTGCATCTTCAAGATCGGATAATATGAGAGGCTTCATCCTCTTCATGTGATCTATGTACATAAAACACAATTCTTTGAGGATCCAAATTGGGGTAGTTTTTTTGCTTAGATGATTAATGTTCATCCAAAAGTTCTTATTAGCCGAAGAGGACGATGTTTCGGCACTTGCATGATCGCCATGCAAGCTTTCTCCGTCTCTCTTATCGCTCTTGCTCCCTCGCTCGAGGAAGCTCCACTCGATTCCTTTTTCGTGGGTGATGAACTGAATCGCGTGGAGGTTGAGGATCGTTTGACGAATCATAGGACATAGTTGGATGTAATGGAGGTTGGAGATGAGCCTCAAGTACAATGCCTTGTTTAGGGTCCATAAGAAGGCTCCTAGGGTTAAGGCCATGAGTAACCTTGTTACTTGTTTAACCGCTTTTGCTACATCTTCTTTGTATTGTGAATCGGGTATCCCAAGGATTTTGGCACTGCAAGTTAATTTAAATTGAAAGTTATTGACCCTTGAGTACGTTCGTTGCCTTCTTTATAGGCTTTTTCCCTTACTTGTCTGTTAAGCTATAGACTCATTCTTTTTGTTGTATAATAAGACAACATTAACTAACCATTAGTAAGAGACTAACCAATGAAGCTAGAGACTCATGTTCAACTCGTTAAGAATCGACCCGACTTCGAGTAGTTCATCTCATAACGAGCTGAATGAGGCAATTAAGCTTTATGCTACGATGATCGATTTGCTTAAAAACGAGTGAAGCTCAATAGAAGGCTAAGTTTTAATCTAGCTCGAGCATACTCGACTTGTTTAGTTTTAATCTAGCTCGAGCATACTCGACTTGGTCGGCGGTTTAGCCGGTTTATAAAAAATAAAAAATAAAAAAATTGAAAAACTGGACCAAACCGGCGGTTTGGTCCATTTTTTTAAAAAAAACATAAAAAAATAACCAAACCGGCGGTTAAATCGCCGGTTTGGGGTAAACCGCCGGTTTAGGTTTGGCCAAACCGGCAAACCTAAACCGCCAGTTTGGGCCGGTTCACAAACCGTCGGTTTGGCGGTTTGGTTCAAACCGGACCCAACTCTAGACTCAAGTAACTAGGCTTTTTTTTTTTCTGGTGTGATCAAGTAACTAGGCTCATATATGTTTGGATCTCGTATTTTTACCTACATACACTTTTGTTCAACTAAACATCTCAACTTTCTAGTGAAATTAAATATATATATAATATATATATATATATATATATATATATATATATATATATATATATATGTATATATATATATATATATGTAGCTAGGTAGGAATAGGATTAGGAAGCATACCCGCTAGTGTCCTTGATGATATTGGAGCGAAACCATGTGTACCAAACCCAAAGAACCAGCAGAGACCAAAGAGTGACATCTACCTTTCTCTTAAGTTTTCGAACAAGTAACATTGCATACCTATGAGTCTTCCATAACCAAACCAAGGGTTCGGAAACAAGCAACGTGAGGAACCGGATACACGGCAGACCCGATATAACCACCATAAGCAATGCGACCCATCTATGGACCCGAAGGTGTAAGACGAGCCACTTGGCGTGGACCACGTGGAGGTTAGCGGTAACCACAATGGCCAAGACGAAGATAGCCAAGAGAAAGAAGCGAAGAGTTAACAAGATTGCAGCGGATAACCGTATCCGTTCCTCACTCACCAACGCCTCTACTAGCTCCTTGTAGGCTCGTGCCTCTTCCTTCTTCAGCCCTAGTAACATGGCTTCTTCTTCGTCGTCATTTTTGTCTTTTGGTTGGTTCGGACAACGTAGGATGCTCCGAAACTGCCCTGGGTAGTCGGCGCACCGGCTCATCATGGTTGAGCCGCTACCCGATATCTCGAGTTGTTTCGAGTCACCGGAGATATTGGCTTCGACATCTCCTTGAGAATTTGGTTCCATGCTCATGAATTTTTACTTTGCTTGATCAACAAGCTAGCTAGCTAGTTACAAGTAAAGAAGTGGTGCATGAGAGTTAAGGAGGAATCAGCATTGAAGGCAATTTATACATTGATAATGAAGTTGCATAAACCATACTTATTAACACACAATTTATAAAAAATTACCAAAAGAAATATTTAATTACAAAACCGTAATTATTAATAATTTTTGGAGTGCATCCAAGCGAATGAATACTTGGAGTGATCACTTTCTGCTCTGGAATGTTTTGTCGGTGCAATATACGCACAAAACATTACAATTAAATATAGGGCAATTTTGGTAACTAGGCCTTTTTGAAAAACTATAATAGTAAATAGGCTTTTTAATGTTTGAATTAAGTAAATATACCACAATCTTTTGTATTTATTCTCAAATTTTACACACTCTTATCTCAAGGGTACATTTACTAAACACAAAACTAGAAAAAGCCTAATAAACTAAATTATTTCATAAAATATATTACAATTATATAATCAAGTATTTATGTCAATAAAATGAGTATTTATTTAAGTGATAAAAAAACGAACCCTAGTCCTTACAATCAATATGAGTAAAATTATAATAATAATAATAATATGAATTGTTTAATTTTTGTAGATGAATGAGATAAAAAAGTTGAAAAAGAGATTTTAGATTCCTTAATTCTCATAACCTTTACACTAGTGTATTACGTGCAGGTTGGTCTTATTAAAAACTTTATTCTTAACAATTTATATGTATACTTTTTATTATTATTTTTAATTCGTTTTTACTCTTTTAATTAATTATATATTTAATATAATTAGATCACGTTCTTTTACTTTATAATATAATTTTTTTAAATAGTTTTATATTAGGTTTGAATAAAAATAAATATGTTTAGAATTTGATTAAAATATTTATTAATTATATGTTCAGAGATTTGTTTTTTTATTTCTTATCAAAAATAAAAAAAAAACGAGAATTTTAGACGTACCGGCGAAAATCGCTAATTGTAACCACAACTACGCACGCGAAGTGCGTAGTTGTATTTGGATTCAAACTACGCGTTTGACAAGCATAGTTGGAGCTGACTTGAGCCGGTTGGAGTCGATGAAGAATTGTTTTTCAAAAAAAATTCACTCCAACTACGCTTACCATTAGCATAGTTGGAGCTTCTTTTTTTTTTAAATCTAACTTTAGTAATGTGAACCAAAGTTGAAGTTTTTGTTTTTTTTTTCAAATTCACTCCAACTACGCCTCCCATTAGCGTAGTTGACTTCTTTTTTTTTTTAAATACAACTTCAACTACGCTTACCATAAGCGTAGTTAATCGGCTCTTATCGACTTTACATCGGCTCCAACTACGTACGCCACAAGCGTAGTTAGATTCCGGAGCTGAAAAATTAAACTACGCACTTCACGTGTGTAGTTTAATAGACTTAAGATTTGGAGTGAATAGAAATTATAATTTGTCCATATTCTATTTCCTTTTATCCTCACTTTCTCAATATCAAAAATGTAACGGAAAGAAATATGATTCCTGCGTAAAGTACAAGTAAGCAGCACTTTATGGTACACATACTGTAATATTATTATTATTATTATTATTATTATTATTATTATTATTATTATTAATTAGTCAGTCCACGTTTTTCATTATTATCGTCTTTATTCGACTTGTTTTTGCTCTTTTCCCTGTTCGGAGGCCAGGGATGCCTTATGTAATGGATAAGGCAGTGGACAGCCCTATCTATGAAATCGATCCTTTGAACTCGAATTTCACCTGATTCCAAAATTTTGATAAAAGAGAATATTCGTAACCTACCCGTTTGAAATTGATTTAACCCGAAATAATAAATGACCCGAAATAAGCCAATCCGAATGACTGATAACACGGCCGAAAGTAACCCGATAAGTCTATAATGACATAATCCATACTATAAGTTTATATTGTAAGTCTATAATAACATATTAGATACATATTATATATTCCATTTTATAAGTCGGATATCTAGATCTGGTTAAAAATCATTTCGATCAACAAAATCATCCAAATATTGTCTATATTGTCTATATATACATAAATACATGTTACATAATTCATATTATAACTATAAGTCTATAATAACATTTTCCGACTGCAATACGAGAAATGTAAGGTAATGATAATTTTAACTCGTTAAAATAACTTTAGATTTTAACTTATGATTTACTAATTACTTATTAAAAACATTTTTCAACTTTATTTTCCGATTTCCTATACAAGAATTGAACTATACATATTGCATAATAATAGTATAACTATATAAGTATATATATGAGTACGTTTTTTAAGTATTAACTTTTTTACCTTGTTAGAGAAAATATAGAAAAAATTTGGTAACTTGCTCTCTTTGAAATTACTATCTACTAACTAGGTCCATTACGTTTTCTAATTAGGTAAATGTATCCCTCTATATTTTTTACTCCTCAAACCATAAAATTTTTCCCTCAATCGTCCCTCACTGCTTCTCTCAAACTCGCCTCACCGACTCCCGTCTTCTCTTCCTCCCCGTTTTTTTGCAACACCGTCGTAAAGCACACCACCGCCGAGGACCACCTTGCTCCTCCTGCAGCCTCACCTTCTCATGCACCTGCGTGCTCTGACGTTCTCTTCACCACCGGACTTGGTGTTTTTTTTCTTCCTATTTTGCTGGTTTTGACGGCGGCCTTGGGGTCATTCGACGAAGAAGAAGTTATCGGATGCACAACTTGGCGGTGTGGTTTTCTAGCCTAGTGGTGCTTAGTATATGATCTCTTCGATCCCGTCAATTTTTACATCCATCTTCGGAGACCTCTCACCGTTGCTTTTACATCCATCCACGTTGTTGGATTTTACTGCTAGTTCAGGTAGCAACTACACATACCAAAATTTTAAATTATAGTTCAGGTATCTTCTCCTCTTCATTTTAGTTTACATATTCTTCATCGTCAATGAAAAAATATATTTTATAGTAGAAATTTTGTGGACTACCTATGTACTTATTTAAAAATTTTGTGGACTACATATGTTAATTTTCCTATAAACATGATAATTGACATTGATTAAACATGAAACATAATACACCTATCATTTTTTGCAGCTTGTCATGGGGTTTGATGTTCCCATGACACAATTAACAACAATTAAGCTATCTCCTCCTTCACTTAGATGATGATACATATTCACAATATTGTTGAAACGCTCTCTTCCTAACCACGCTTACCCTGCCAGAGGTTGGCCTCCCCGCCTCCTCGACCTCCAGTGTGGCCGCCCAGCCACACCCCTTTTCCATTTAGCCTGCTATGGGTGGCTCCAAACAATCCAAAAAAAATACTCGATTAAGATGTCGGACCTAAACCGCAACCCTAATCAACCATCTAAACCTCGCCCACCCTCCCAGCCCCATTGAAGTTGTACCAAAAGAACTCATTCGCTCTGATGTGAGACCATCTTCGACACTTTCCATACAAGGACCCATCACTAGGTCAAGGGCTAGAAGGATCCAAGACGAGACATCATCAAGGAAGATCAAGGGGAGTTGGAAATGAAGAAATCGATCCACAACATAAAGGAAATCGGTCGATTAATGTTACAAAAAAATCGAGTCACGTGGGAAGCAAATCGGTCGATTTTCTTCAGATTATCTTCAGTCGATTTTCTCCATTCCAACGTATCTAGAATATTTGGCCATGATCTTTATCTTTTAGAAATTATATCTTGTAATAATTCCTTAAAACTCTCAAACTATCTTAAGGGATTACTTAGATTCTATCTTTTTTGATTTTATATTTTATATCTTTTAAAATAAATCTTTTCTAGATTATCATTTCAAAGGATATATTTTATTGATCATATCTTTTTAGTTTTTCCTAGTTTTAGTAGGTTTAATCTCCCTTATAAATAGCCTTAGAGGGGGAGATTGTTAAATAGTTGAGTTGTGATTATTTTTTCCACATTATTGTGAGATACTTGTGACTTCGCTCACGGGATTTGCATTTTATCATTCCTATTCAATCAAAAGGAGAGTTTTTGGTTGAAAAGTTATGAATCTTTGCTAGGTTGTTCTTGTGTGTGTTAATCTTGTTGAAGGTTAGTGCTACAAATCAAACTAGTCCCTCCTTGTGCTTGTCTTATCAGAAGGCTTGTGTAAGGTTAAAGAAGGAAGGGTGAAAGGTATTTCTTTGTTAAGGGTTTTGATCCATCGAGTTCAAGGTTCTTTGCAAGTCTTATAATAGTCCTATCTTCCTATATTGTCCATTTATCATTCCATATTCATCTTCTTTTCTTTCCATATCGATCACTAATCCGTGTTCTGAGTTTCCAAGAAAATCGACCTGTTCTTAAGATAAATTGACCGATTTTTTTATAGAACAGCTCGATTTTTATTCCAGTTAAGGAATTTCAATCTAGATCGGGAACTGCGGCTTATCCCCGCATCACGCTCGAACAACTTCTGTCTCTCTAGGTCAATGTCGAGCCACACCCCAGAAATCACGTCGGAAGCTCTTTTCCCTCCCCTTCCACCCTCGTCTGCTAACCCCATTGAAGTTGCTAAAGTGATCCTTATTGATAACCCATGAACCTCTCCCTCACATCTCCCTCCTTGGGCACCCTTACCTGACAAAGAGATCTAGGCTTCTAACCTAGGAGTCACACTCACTCATCTCCATCTCACTTCTTGCCCCCTTCCTAGCCATGCTACATTACAAACCGCTTCATCTTCCCCACCGGCTCAGGTACCCTCCCCTAACACGCAATCGTTTAGTATTCCACCTATCTTGGTTGTACCCCCACTCAAAGCACGCAGTCAATTGATCTCTCCCCATTAAATTCCCACTGCAAGTAGATCCCCCCTATCCAATGCCCGACGTCAGTTGACATTCCAATAACCTCCTTCAAAGACATCCTCGTAAACGCTCTTGTATGAAACCATGTGCCACTTTCATACTCCCTTGGTCTAGATATCGGCATTATCCACTTTACTAATGATGACATCTCCGACACCCTATCCAAGTGGAACCTCTCCCTCGTAGGGTTCCCTTTGGGTAGCCCGCTCGCCTTCCAGTGGATGAATACCTTTGCTAACTTTTCTTGGAACCTTGTCTCTAAGCCTATTATCCTCAGGAACGAGAAAGGCATTTTCATCTTGCAGTTTGCTAATGAGGAAGACCTAAACACCATTCTTTTCGATAGTCCATGGAAGTTAGTGGATCTACATCTCTGCTTCTAAAAGGGTGGTCTCACGGCATGACACTCGACTATTCCGGTCTCTCCTCTGTCCTAGTTTGGGCAACCTTGCATGACCTCGATTTCTGATTTTACCACATATGCTTTCCAAGATAGGATCTTCAATCGATTTCCCCCTCCTCATTGACTCATGATTTGCAAATCATGAACGCATTGGGTATGCAAAGGTCCTTGTGGAGATTCTTGCCTCCAAACCTTTACATCGGGAGATTATCATCGCTGGCCCTAGTGGAGAGTCAATCTCGCAAAAGATAATGTATGACTGGATTCCGGAGCACTGCCCCAAGTGCCTCATCTTCGGGCATAGCAACACGGCTCGTAAACCACCAGGAGATCAACTCTTTTCAAAGGCTCCTAGAACTCGGCTTATCCCTCTTTCAAATAAGCCTCCTTTACTCCTTACACTAGATAACATCATTCACATCTTGGTTACCCCGTCCTTGCCAACAATATCTTCCTCTTTTGAACCTTTTATCCCCACCCTATCCGTCCAAACCCACCCTGTAACCCTAAACCCTCCCCCAAGTAACCTACCTCTTGCTTCTAACCCTTCTTCGGAAACCACAAACAGTGACGCTTAACCGCTCATCCTTAACCCGAATCTGAAACCACAAGTGAGGACCTTCAACCCCTCAACCTTAACCCACCCTTTGAAACCACAAACGGGGATATTCAACTCATCAACCTCAACCCGCCTCCCTCATATGCCTATACCCTCTAACACCTCGATACCCACCCCTCAATCCCATCCAATGCAAGCATCAAGGATACTTGCTCTCCTCCGAATGTTAAGTCATGAATCTTAACATATGTGCGTGGAACATTACGGACTTAAATCACCCTAATAAGAAAAAAGCAATCCGTGACATGGTTGACATTCATAAACTTGACGGCATCGCTATCCTCAAGACTAAGCTAAGTGACACCAAGATGAACAAGCTTTCTCTTCTCATTCCAAGCTGGAACCACACCTCTAATCACTCAATTGTCCACAAATGCCGAATATGGGCATGGTGGAACCCTCTCACAGTTGATCTCAACACCGTCTTTACCAACGACCAACTAATCCATTGCAATCTAACCTCTCCTAACCCCCCAACTCTCAAAACATCCTTATGCGTACCTTTGTTTATGCCCATAACATCCCGGAAAACCGGACGCCTCTCTGGACCAACATTGCTACAATAAAGCTTCTCAACCACAATGAGCCATGAGTCCTTCTTTGAGATTTTAACACCATCCTAAATCAGGATGAGAAGATTTTGAATGGCTCATTCAACACCTCAACTTTGTCGTCGGAATTATATGATTGCCTCTCTTCCAACACTCTCACTGATCACGTGTTATCCGGATGTAAGCTAATGTGGAACAACAAACAAATCACTTTCAGGATTCGGTGCAAGCTTGACCGGATCCTCATCAACCTCTCCTGGACCAATTCCTTCCCATCTCCACTGCCCTATTTGATAACGCTTTTCTATCCGATTACTCTCCCGGTATACTTTCCCTCAACCCGGAGCACACCCTTCGTAAGCGCCAATTTCGGTTCAATAATAATTGGGCGACCCATGAGAACTTTGAAACTATTGTGTCTCTCTCTTGGTCCCTCCCTACCCAAAATGATAGAGGAAGCCACATGAACAAACAGAGCCAAAAGCTTAAAACGGCTTAAGCATTCAATTCCCTAAAGAAGTTCCCCAGTGTTAAGTTAGAGGATCTCTACTCCTCTATCGAGAACATCAAAACCTCCCTCTCCTTAACGCAAACCAACCTCCAAAATATCCCTTTGGACAATGATCTCATTGCTTCTGAGAGAAGCATGACCCTGGCCCTTAAATCGAAGCTGGTTACGCTCACTTGCCCTTAACTCGAAGCTGAATACGCTCATAGTGACTCTTGTCCAACTTTACAAAAAAGGGTTCTTGGACTAAGCATGGTGATCAATGCCGTGCATTCTTTTTTAGAATATAACCGCCATGAGAGATGCTAATAAGATAAAGATTATCCATGATCCCCATGATCTCGTTGGGGGACCCACTCACAATCTTGCGAAAACCGCTTCTATCCCTTTGAAGCATTTCACTGAGATCCTTAACCCTACCACAAGCCATAATCTACGCAACCTCTTTATTGACTATATCATACCCTCCATCTCACCCGATAACTCTGCCTCCCTCTACAGCGAGGTCTCAAAAGAGGATATAAAAAATGCTCTCTTCTAGATGGGCGATCTAAAAGCCCAAGGACCCGATGGCTACAATGCCTTCTTCTTCAAATCTACTTGGAAAACCACCAAAGAAGACTTCACTAAATCCATTCTGGATTTTTTTAGCTTGGGAAGATTCACTAGCTAGATTAACCACACCTCGATCTCTTTGATCGCCAAGAAAGAAAACCCCACGTTGGCTTCGGACTTTAGACCCATCTCCTACTACAACACCTCATACAAGGCTATTGCCAAGATTGTGGCATCTATATTGAACGCTATTATCCCATCCATCATTGGAAGATACCCAGGAGTGTTCATTTAAGGCCGATCTATTAAGCACAATGTTCTTATTTGTCAAGAGCTCTTCAAGAAGTACAACCAGCGTTGCATCTCCCCTAGATGTGCCCTTAAAGTGGATATTTCTAAAGCGTTCGATACAATTGACCACAAGTTCATTCTAAATTGCCTAAGAAGAATGGGATTTCCTGAGAAATTCAACAGCTTGATTGAAAGCTGCATCACAACCCCTGCCGTTGGGCTCTCTTCCATTCACATACATGGGCATTCTAGTAGGCAACAAACGTCTCAATATTAGAGAGTATTCTCCTCTCATTACCAAGATCACCAGCAAAATAAATTATTGGAGCACCAGGAACCTCTCTTACACTGGTAGAAAGCATATTATTGCCTCGATCCTCATGTCTTTACATCTCTATTGGTGCTCAGTCCTGCCTATTCCTCCCACGATCATTCACAATATTTAAATCCTTCTTCGATCTTTCTTGTGGTCTGGCAAAGCCTCAAGCGCTCGTTCTCTCGTGGCCTGGAAAGTGATCTGCACTTCCTACGCTGATGGTGGTCTAGGATTTAAAGAAATCCTCTCCCGGAACAAGGCCCGCATCTCAAAGCTCATCGTTGAACTTGTTCAGTGCAGTCCCAATGACAATCTTTCATTTGATTGGTTAAACAAAAGTATCCTCAAAGGCTAGTCTATTTGGAACTACCCTGCTTCATACAAGCATAACTTCGTTTGGTGTATGATTATCAAGGTTAGGAATGAGATCATCGAGACCACAAACGCACCTAACTTCATCATGCTCTCCTTTAAACACAATGGCCGATTCTCCACATCTGCAGCCTACAACCTCGTTTGGTAGCCTACTTCTCTCTCCCCTCCTTATAAGCTCAACATCATTTAGAAAGGTATTAACGTACCTAAGTGCAGTTTTATTACCTGGATCGCAAACCATCACCGTCTTCCCACTCTCTCCAAACTCTTGAAGTAGAACCTCATTAATATTGAAGAAAGACAGACATCCATTAGAAGGATCAAGTTTCGACAAGATCTTGAAGAACTCCTTTTACAAACGTAAGACAAGGTATATTTCTATACTTTAGTCTTTGTGACTTGTTGGTCTTATCCCACAAAGGTATTTGGATCCCGGTGTAGGGAAATACACTTAAAAGAAGAACTCTATATTTGAGTGATTTCAACATTATCCAATTCAAGTACATACAACATCCTAATAACTGGTTTTTGCATGCAATACAATCTAACTATATAAGGATGTTCGTCTACTCCTTTTGGAGACTACAACTCCTTGGCTTTAATTTTGGACATTGAACTTAAGAATATATATATATATACATATATATATATATAGTTCTTTTTTGTTATTTTAAGACTACTTGTCTACTCACTTGGGAGATTACAACACTAAGTTGTTAGTCTACTCCTTAATAGAGATTACAACAACTTGTAAGTAACTTGTCTACTCACTTGTGAGATTACGGTGCCTTTACCGAATTAAGTTGTTTGTCTACTCTTATTGGAGATTACAACAACTTGTGAGTTGTTAGTCTATGAAAACTCCACCTTGATTAAAATGTTTTACAGGTGTTGATGATGGAAGACTTAACACAAATGTAGTAGTTGGATATAATAACAATGTATTAATTATATTCTCTAAATATTTGGTTGGTTTGAATTCAGTGCAGGTTTTATCAAAATGTTAAGGGCCTTGATATGGATTTCAAGGGCCTTGAAGTATAATTCAAGGACAAAGGAAGATAGTGTTTACTAAGGGACGAATTCAAGGACCTTGGAGTTATAGATGCACGAAACAAGGATTCAAATGAGCTAAAGATTTTCCAGGAAGATTTTTTAACAAAAAGATCTCAACCGAAGATTAGATCTCAGCCGAAGATTAGAGAATCTTTTCAAAAGATTTTCTAAAAACAAAGAGCGGCAAAAATATATTTTCTCTCTCTCGATTAAACAAAAGAAGAGAAGATCAAGAAGCTAAGGACTCGACGCGTTCTTAGGAGCTGGAGATTTGCAACGTCTACCTTATCTCGAAACAAGAAACGATCTTCATGGAGAAGAAGATTCATCTTCAAATGGTCATCTCTACAACCGCTAGAAAACCTCTCCATAGAAGAGTTTAAATAAAGATTATGGTCGAAGAAGACATGGACACAAGCTTACACAGGAAAACATCTTTACATCTTCAAGCAACCTGATCATCTTCATTCGTTGTTTTTCTTTCTCTCATTCACACAAAAGCTTTATCCCCTTAGAGAGAGAAAACACTAGAGCTCCATTGGAAGATCGAAATAGTGTTATATTAGAGTGTGTTACTCTGCGAAGTAACTAGGCTATTATAGCTAGATAAAGAGTTGGAGGTAGATCGTAGCGTTGGCTATAGTGAGAGAAGAAGGAGATTTCTTCTAGTTTGTATCTAGGACTCTTTGAAGCTGATAATAGATAGTTTGATCCTAAGGCTATACCCTGGGACGGAGAGTAGGCTATTTAGAGCCGAACTTCGTAAACATATCCTCGTGTCGATCTTTTCAATTCCGCACCATATATACTTTACTGTGACTAATTTTGTTTTGCAGAAGCAAGAAGTCAAGGCCCTTGAAAGTAGTTTCAAAGCCCTTGAAATCAAAGTTTCACAAAGAGCACATATCAACATCAAGGCCCTTGAAGGGAGTTTCAAGGCCTTGAGATTTGGTTTGCGAAAAGTTCTGATACTCTATTCAACCCCCTTCTAGAGTATTTTTTTAACCTTTTATTTCACCTACTGGTTCTTCAATTGGTATCAGAGCTAGACTCACGTTTATTGATTTAACCATCAGTGAGACTAATCATGAATCCTATAGGTAATGGTGGATTTGCTCAAGGAAGATCCTCATCCCAACCACCACTCTTATGTGGCAACAACTTTGCTCATTGGAGAGCACTCATGCGTATGTTCATTATTGACCAGGACATGGAGCTTTGGAGCATTACTCAAAATGGACCTAAAGTTCCAATGACAACGGTTGAAGGCGTTCAAGTCCCAAAGAAGGAATCAGACTTCACACCGGTTGACCTGGATAGTGTGTCAAAGAATTACAAAGCAATGAATCTACTTTATTGTGGATTAGATGCAAATGAATTCAACCGCATTTCATCATGCAAGAGTGCTAAAGAAATATGGAACAAGCTCGTTGTCACTTACGAAGGAACAAGTCAAGTCAATGAAACAAAGATTAGCATCTTCCTCAGACAATACGAGCTATTAAAGATGAATCCAAATGAAACAGTCAAAGAAATGTTCACCAGATTCACTGAGATCGTGAACAATCTGGACTCACTAGGAAAGATCCTTACAAATGAAGAGAAAGTAAGGAAGGTTCTAAGGAGCCTACCTAAAGCCAAGTGGGGACCAAAGATGACTGCTATTGAAGAAGCTCAAAATCTCACAACTCTTCCTCTTGATGATCTACTTGGAAAACTCATCATACATGAAATGGTTCTTGGTGAAGAAGATGGAGAACTCCCATCCAACTCCTAGAATTTGGCATTAAAATCAAGAAGAGATGAACTACCATCTGATGAAGAGGATAGTGATGATGATGAAGAAGATGCAATAGCCATGATCTCCAAGGGTCTCGCAAGAATTCTTAAGTTAAAGAAACAATCTACAAATAGAGAATTTCCACGAGCATCAAAATCCCGAGGTAAGTTTTCTAAATCTAATAAGAAAATGAGAGTACTGATTTGTTTTGAATGTGGTGAAACAGATCATCTTGTGAAGGATTTACCACAAAAGAAGAGGACCAACTTCAAGAAGAATGATTGAAAGAAGAAAGCTATGGTTGCTTCATCGAGTGATTCAGAATCAATAAATGAATTAGAAGATGAAAAAGAACAAGCAAACTTGTGTCTCATGGCCGATCATGAAGATGACACAAATCTGCACATTGAAAATGTGGTAAGTACAATCACGTCTCAACCTGAGATTGACCTTAAACAATTCCTTAAAGATATTATCTTAAGTGATAAGGAACATAGAATAAGGATAAATTTTTTAAAAGAAAAGCTTCATGAACAAGATAGACAATTGAGTGAAAAGTCTATGGAGATTGAAAATCTTAACACAAAAAAGGAAGATCTTGATGACAATATCAAGGCCTTGGAATCAGAAAAGCTGATTCTCAAGGACAACCTCTCCTCTCTTCATCAAAACTATATCGATCTAGAGAAAGAGAAAGTTGATATGATTTTGACGTGTCAAGACCAGAAGGCAACACTTATTAAGTTTACTCGTTCAAAAGCTAATCTGGAAAGAATGATGGGTGAACAACAGTCTTCCCTTAACAAAAATGGTATAGGTTATCATAGGAGCTTTCCTAAAAAACCTACCACCACTTTTGTCAAGGCCAAAGGAAGCATTCATATGTCTATATGCTTCTACTGTTGTAAAAAAGGTCATGTTAAATCTACATGTCCTTGTAAAATAAATGATCCTTATATCATCATAAACACCTACCATTTATGTCTAAGGAAACATGTCAAACAGGTTCCTAAAGGTACTAGACCACCAAATATGATCGAACCTGAGTATGAACCAAAATATGTCATTTGGTCGACCCAGAAAGGTTGATGTTTGTTGTTTTGCAGGATATCACCAAGGTAAAGGAGCACAAATGGATATTAGATAGTGGTTGCTCAAGACACATGAGTGGAAAAAGCTCTTTATTCTCAGATTTAAATAAGCAATCATCTGAAACCATTACTCTTGGTGATAAAGAAAAGTGTGACATAATTGGCATTGGTAAAATTTACTATAATTCATCCAACTTTATTGATGATGTTTATTTGGTTGATGGTTTGAAATATAATCTGCTAAGTATATCTCAAATTTGTGATAAAGGCAATAAAGTCATGTTTGATTCAGAAAAATGTGAGGTTCAAGACAAAAAGACGGGTGAATTGTTGCTTACTGCTCCTAGATGTAATAATGTTTGCTCTTTGAGTACTAACCAAGTTGCAGGAACTAAGCTAAAATGTCTAAAGGCCTTGACTGATGATCCAAGGCTTTGGCATAGAAGACTTGGTCACGTAAGCATGCATACCATGCATAAGCTACTTACAAAAGATTTGGTACGTGGTTTGCCAAGTCTAAATTTCAAGGTTAATGACCTATGTAAGGCATGTACACAAGGTAAACAAACAAGAGGTTCATTCAAACCTAAGAAAGCTGTAAGTTCTTCTCGACCCATTGAACTTTTACACATGGATCTTTGTGGACCTATGCGTGTCAAATCTTCCAGAGGAAAACAATACATCCTTGTTATAGTGGATGATTTCTCTCGTTTTACATGGATATCTTTTCTACGAGAAAAATATGAAGCTTTATTTGAGTTTTTAAAATTGTGTGAGTTACAAAATTTGAAAAACCTACCAATCATTTCTATAAGAAGTGATCATGGTAGATAATTTGATCAACTGAAGTTTGATTTGTTTTGTGCAAAAGATGGTATTTCACATAATTTTTCAGCTCCTAGAACTCCTCAACAAAATGGAGTTGTGGAACGAAAGAACCGCACTCTAGAGGATATGTCTAGGACAATGCTTTTAGAAAACAATTTGCCTAAATGTTTTTGGGTTGAAGCAGTAAACACTACAAACTATATTTTGAATAGATGTTTAATTCACCCTATTTTGAAAAAGACTCCTTATGAACTCTTTAAAGGAAGAAAGCCAAATATTTCATATTTCAAACCTTTTGGGTGTACTTGTTTTGTTGATAACAATGGCAAAGATAATCTTGGAAAATTTGATGCACGTAGTGATGAAGCTATATTAATTGAATATGCTTTAAATAGCAAACTTTATCGTGTTTATAACAAACGTACTAAAATTGTTGAGGAAAACATTCATATTACTTTTGATGAAAGCAATGATGGTACTTTGAGTGAGAGTTTTGCAGATCTAAATCTTAATCAAAGAAAAGATCATAATTCAGATGAAGAGGAAGATCCTAACGATCAAGACAAGAATATACAGGAAAAGATTCAAGATACCGAAGAAAACCCTCAAGACCTTGAAACACACCTTCAAGACCTTAAAACTGGAAATTGTGATAACAGAACTCCACTTCAAGGGCTGGAAACCCAACTTCAAGGCCTTGAGATTGGATCAACAGAAAATGTATCAATGGTACCTGAATCTAGCCAAACATATGACGCTCAACCTTCTGGATCTACTCCATCTGTCAAAAGAAGAAAAGTTCAACACTCCTTATATCATCCACAAGAAAATGTGATCTCAGATCCAAATGCTGGAGTTCAAACTAGATCTAAAGTGAACAATCTATGTGCCTTCTCTGCTTTTGTATCACTTGTTGAGCCAAAGAACTACATTCAAGCTCTTCAAGAACCAGATTGGATCATCGCCATGCAAAATGAATTAAATGAATTTGAGAGGAACAAGGTATGGACTCTTACTTCAAGACCAAAACGTCAATCAGTTATTGGCACAAAATGGGTCTTTCGAAATAAGTTGGATGAAAGTGGCAAAGTCATACGAAATAAAGGTCGACTTGTAGCACAAGGCTATAACCAAGAAGAAGGTATTGATTATGAGGAGACATTTGCTCCAGTTGCCAGGTTAGAAGCCATATGTATGCTACTTGCATTTGCATCTTTTATGAGCATAAAACATTTTCAAATGGATGTAAAATGTGCTTTTCTAAATGGCTTTTTAGAAGAAGAAGTATACCTTGCTCAACCTTCTTGTTTTGAAAATGATGAATTTTCAGATCATGTTTTTAAATTAGATAAAGCTCTTTACGGTCCTCGAGCTTGGTATGAAAAATTTGTCTAATATCTTCTTGAAAACAATTTTAAAAGAGGCTTGATTGATAAAACATTGTTTATCAAAACTAGAGGCAATGACATTCTAGTAGTACAAATCTATGTTGATGATATATTATTCGGTGCTACTAATGATTCCCTTTGCAAGGAATTTTCAGATATTATGTGCATGGAATTTGAGATGAGCTTAATGGGAGAGCTAAATTTCTTTCTTGGACTTCAAGTTACACAAGCAAAGAAAGGAAATTTTCTCAATCAAAGCAAGTATACTAAAGACTTTCTTAAGAAGTACAAAATGAATCAATCTAAGGTTGCAAAGACTCCTATGAGTTCAACACTTTCGCTAGATCGTGACAAGAATGGCAAAAGTGTAGTACAAAAGGAGTATCGAGGTATGATCGGTTCATTGTTGTATCTAATTGCTAGTCGTCCTGACATTATGTTTAGCGTGTGCATGTGTGCAAGATTTGAAGCTGATCCTAAAGAGTCACACTTGATAGCTGTGAAAAGAATTTTTCGGTATCTCAATGGCACTAAGGATCTAGGGTTATGGTACCCACATCAAAGCTCGTTTCATCTTGTTGGCTATTCGGATGTAGACTTTGCAAGTTATAAGGTCGATAGAAAAAGTACTTCTGGATGTTGCCAATTCTTAGGGTCATCCCTAATCAGTTGGCACTCCAAGAAGCAAAATTTTGTTGCCCTATCCACAGTTGAAGCTGAATATATAGTTGTAGGAGCCTGTTGTGCTCAAATTCTTTGGATTGCTCAACAACTTCGTGACCTTGGCTTTGACTTGAGAGGTATTCCTATAAAATGTCATAATACTAGTGCTATTTCTATAACAAAAAAAATCATGTGCAACACTCAAGGACTAAGCATATTGATGTAAGGCATCACTTCATACGTGATCATGTTGAGAAAGGTGATGTTTCGAATTCTTTTATCTCAACTAACTTGCAGCTTGCAGATATCTTTATCAAGCCTCTTCCTGAGGAACAATTTTATTTTATTAGATTGGAGTTTGGTATGTTGAGAAAGGAAGCATTAACGTAGGGGGAGTGAACGAGTTTTAATTGTTCCTACGCATGCAGCCCAATTGATGTTTTCAAGGGCCTTGAAATGAAATTCAAGGGGTCTTGAAACATATTTCACAGGGTATATTAAATTTACGGATCTTTTAAGAATTAATATCTTTTAGATATTTCAATTCTTAAATTTTTTTTTAAAGATTTGATGTTATGGATTTTTATAGATCTTTTAAAAGCTTGATCTTCTCAAAAGATTTTGTTACCTCCCTGTGAAAAAGGACCTACTTTCTATATTTTTTTATTCTTTCACAAGAAACCCTATTTCAAAATCCTTTGATTTCTCTCTCAAAACTTCCCTCATGGCACCCAAAAGCAAGCGATCTGCTCCTCCGGCTCTTAAAAAGAAAGTTGTTCAGAATTCCTCAATTGATAAAGAAGAAATTTTTTTTGAGAATCTGGATACATCTCAAATGACCGTTCTTCCCTCATCATGGTTCATTAATTTTCAAGCTTCTGGATCTTGGCTTGATGGTTTTCACAATAGACCGCTCTGTATGTGTGATTTGGTGGATACTGGTTTTTTCGATACCCTCAAGATATCCTGTATAGACAAGTTGAAGAGTTCGATTATCTGGAAGGTTCTAAACCTTGAAGATTTTGCTTTTTCAAGACTCACGAGACTATTCTATGTTAATCTCACCACAAAAAGGGACAAATGATGTATCACTATTGAATCTTCATTCAAAGGTACTCCGATTTCACTCACTCCTTCTATTTTAAGTGAGATTTTTGGAATCCCTATAGATGTGGTATTCAACTATCCTTCAAGATCAGAGAGTGTTCGTATTGCTAAGGAGAATTTTTTAGGTTCCAAATTCAACCTCACGTCAACTTACTCATACATCTCTAACCTTAGAGGCTAAAATAGTATTTACCATATTGGTTCGATGTGTCGTTCTCCGAGAAAACTCAAGAGAGATACTGACAGATCAATCTCAGGATTTAATTCATTTGCTTATGTCTGATTTGGACATAGATGTGCCTAATCTGATTCTAACCATATGATGCATTCTGTCAATTCTAAGAGACCTATTCCTGTGCCTTATGGAAATTTGTTGCCTAAAGTCTTTGATTATTATAGAATTGACACATCTTCTGAGGAAAGATAGTCTATTACTAGCAAAATTGATGAGAATTGCTTAGAACGTTTGGGGATTGAGAAAACTCTTGTAGAAACATGGACTTTAAAAGGAAAAGAAACTACTAAAAATCCAAATGAAGAAGTCAAACCTTTTCCTACCCCAGAAATCAGGTTAGAAGATTGTGAAAAAGAAATAGTTTGTCTCAATTGTGAATTATCTGATTTTCAATTTGATACCAAGAGAAGAATGGATGCAAATTTTGAGTTGCTAGCTACCATAAATGCCAAAGTCAATGAAATGTATTTGATGAATGCTCTTACACTGACTACAATGGGAAGCATTTTGCCCATACCTGAAGATGTAGCTCAACATACTCAAGAGAAGGTTGAGAATGTGCTGATGAATTGTAAAAGGCGTGTACAAAATAAATTAATTCTGTATCCAACTCATGTTGAGCCAATGTGCTTTCATCCCATCTTTGTGAGTTAGCCTAAGACTTACCCGGTATGGGCTTAAAACAAGGAGCCAATTTGCTTTCATCCCATCTATGCCAATGTGCTTTCATCCCATCTATGAGGAGAATTAAGCTGACTGGTTTTTCAGAAAATGTGGTTTGTGAAAATACTCTTTTGGGTCTGTAATCGTATTTTAAACTCCCTTGCTTTGACTGTTTTTTTCTCCCTTGTTGAAAGACCAAGGGGGAGAAATATGATCCGACATTTCAATATACTGCATTCAACATTTTTATTTTTGAGATTTTCATATGCATTGCTAAACTAACAAATGCAGGTACGATAAAATATTTGTGTTGTCTTCCATCAAGGGGGAGATTGAAAACTCCACCTTGATTAAAATGTTTTACAGGTGTTGATGATGGAAGACTTAACACAAATGTAGTAGTTGGATATACTAACAATGTATTGATTATATTCTCTAGATATTTAGTTGGTTTGAATTCAGTGCAGGTTTTATCAAAATGTTAAGGGCCTTGATATGGATTTCAAAGGCCTTGAAGTATAACTCAAGGACAAAGAAAGATAGCGTTTACAAAGGGACGAATTCAAGGTCCTTGGAGTTATAGATGCACGAATTAAGGATTCAAATGAGCAGAAGATTTTCCAAGAAGATTTTTTAACAGAAAGATCTCAACTGAAGATTAGATCTCAGCCAAAGATTAGAGAATCTTTTCAGAAGATTTTCTAAAAACAAAGCGGCAAAAATATCTTTTCTCTCTCTCGATTCAACAGAAGAAGAAAAGATAAAGGAGCTAAGGACTCGACGTGTTCTCAGGAGCTGAAGATTTGCAACGTCTACCTTATCTCGAAACAAGAAACGATCTTCATGGAGAAGAAGATTCATCTTCAAACTGTCATCTCTACAATGGCTAGAAAACCTCTCCAAAGAAGAGTATAAATGAAGATGATGGTCGAAGAAGACATGGACACAAGCTTACATAGGAAAACATCTTTACATCTTCAAGCAACCCGATCATCTTCATTCGTTGTTTTTCTTTCTCTCATTCACACAAAAGCTTTATCCCCTTAGAGAGAGAAAACACTAGAGCTCCATTGGAAGATCTAAATAGTGTTATATTAGAGTGTGTGTTACTCTGTGAAGTAACTAGACTATTATAGTTAGGTTAAGAGTTGTAGCTAGATCGTAGCGTTGGATACAGTGAGAGAAGTAGGGGATTTCTTCTAGTTTGTATCTAGGTTAAGAGTAGGCTATTTAGAGCCGAACTTCGTAAATATATCCTCGTGTCGATCTTTTCAATTCCGCACCATATATACTTTACTGTGACTAATTTTGTTTTGCAGAAGCAAGAAGTCAAGGCCCTTGAAAGTAGTTTCAAAGCCCTTGAAATCAAAGTTTCACAAAGAGCACAGATCGACATCAAGGCCCTTGAAGGGAGTTTCAAGGCCTTGAGATTTGGTTTGCGAAATGTTATCATACTCTATTCAACCCCCCTTCTAGAGTATTTTTTAACATTTTATTTCACCTACTGGTTCTTCAGTCTACTCCTTGGGGATTACAACAAATTTGACACAAAACTGGCCACCGAAAACCAACAAATTCGAGTCCGAAAAGTTCATTTTGAGCTTCCAATTGAAGAACCCAACTCAAACTGAACGCTTTGTAACATTTTCTAGTTCCTGGGGATTTGGAGGTTCTTTGATGGATGAACCTCACAACTTGGAGCAGAAATGGGGGAGGAAAATGAAGCAACTGAAAATCGATGAAAGAATTACGGGATTCAAGAACCCTAAAAAGCTTTGTACGATCTGCAAAAAGAAGTTCGCTAGCGGAAAAGCATTAAGAGGCCCCACGGGAGTTCCTACCCTAAAAATCTTTGTTTCTAATGTACTTTCTGGGTTTGATTTAGTTTCTTACCTAAGAAATCAGATTATCTCATTGTATATATGTGTCATTCAAGATGAGGTTTTATGAATTCCCTTAATGAGAAACGAAATTGGCTTTGTGTTCAGCTAAATGAATTCAGGAATGTTTGATGCTCCATTGTGAAACATCTAAATTTTGCATTCTTCTTGTTGAACTGCAGCTATCCATTCAAATTCAATATGGCATTGAATTTGGATTTGGTTGCAAATCACACTCTTAAGAAAATTACTGACCCATGACTTCATGAGTCATTACAACTTTTCTGTGTATCAATTTTAAAGAAGTATTCGGTTTTCGGGGTCGTTCATGCTATTAGGACTTTTATTCTTTCGAGAATATTCAGAGGACGAACAATTGAACGATTCAGAGCTTTTCTGTGTATCGATTTTAGTGGTAAATGGCGATCGGTTTTTCAATTGGGGTTTAAGAAATTTGGGCTTAGGGTTTATGTGGAGACAAATCTGAAGGTGGACAATTTTGCCCCTGATATTTAACATCGTTCAGATAGTTTAACGTGTGAACAGTGATCGATGTACTAAGATATGGCCGGGTTCAATAGTTGAGATACCTTTTTTATAGTTTAAACGATCAGGTACTAAAGTTTAGACACCCTAAAATATGGGGTATTGTTTAAGACAATATACTCTTTTATTAAACAATACATTATTACAAAAATAAAATTCTGTCGTTAAATCTCAACAAACACTCGTACATCAAATCCAAAAATCAACAGACAAAAATACAAATTCAAAACTCAAACTCAACACAAATACAATCAAACAAAAGGAACACGGCGAGGTTCGTATCTCAACAAACAAAGTGGTCACGATGACGACGATATATGTTTATGCATAAACGTTTCTAGCAATTATCATCCCAATCTGCTTTCGAGAGCCAATATGCTTCAAACGATATTTTTCCTTTCCTGTAATTTACAACGAACAACACGGTTATCAATTTTTTTCTTCGTGAACAACACGGTCGTGCACCAACACTATGTAATTTTAAGGTTTTGAACCCTGATTGAAAGGTCATCTCTCCGCCCTATTTTTAGTTGGACTAGTTGAATCTCTTTACTTTTAGTCTTGAGAATGTTGCTACATTGTTCATAAATAATTTGTATTGCTTTAATGTGATCTAGACAACATATTGATGCAAATGAATAACCAGGGATGCATGATTATAGTGCAAAATGATTGTGCACCTAAAATCTATGCATGAACATGTGATAAAATCAAGACCGTTAATAAATTAAAGGTCTTTTAAAGGTTGTTGCACCTTAGCGTAAGAGATTCACATGTGATCATATGTATATGTATAGTGATATCTAAGGAAGCGTATGTTGGTTAGTCTTATTCAATTTGAGATGGCTTACCTTTGGTTGAAGTTCACATCCTTGATTGCATTCTCAATTTGATATTTGAGTTTGTTTTTGTCATCGATGGTTTTAAACAAACCTTTAACGTAGCTTACTCGAACGTCCATGGTGATTTTATCTCTGTTAATTCCCGTAAAGAGCACTTGAGATGAGTTTCTCAAGCTTTGGTCATAATCTTCAATGACACTGCATATAGCAAATATAAAAAAAAAACACATTTGGCACGGGTTAGATCTATGCAATATGGTATTCAAGTTTGTGGGGGTAATGTGTTGAGATGTAGGAAAAAGTACGTCACATTGACAATACGATATTATGTGAATCTAACATATAAGTTTTCGGACTTCTTGTCAATTGGTTTTAGGATGGAAATCCTAAAAAACAAGACTTGTATGTATGGTTCACCGGACGTGTGCCCTCCATGTCATTTGGTCCCGGGACGAATATAAGAAAAAGTTAACATGGTATGGGAGTCCGGTCCGTTTCCATCTCTAAAAGAGAAGACGTGGTTCACCGAACGTGTGCCCTCCACGTCATTTGGTTCAGGACGTATATTAGAAAAAGTTAGCATAATGCATCATAGAATGCTTACCCAATTATTTTGTTTTTAAGCTCGTCAATCTTGCGCAATTTAACCCTAACATCGATCCTGAATCTCAGGATGTCAGCCTCGTCTTTTTCGGTCGTGAATGTATTTTCCAACTCATTGTATAGCCTCATGATCTTACAGAAGATCTTGGAACGGTGTTCAGCCTTGGTCTCCGCCGAGAGATACGAAACCAAATACTTGAAGTATACCACCAACTTCACTTCATTATCGTTTATTTCCTTCTTGGCTACGGCCGTGTTGGATGTGTAGGTTAGATCATCGTCCAAGGTCCTAAACATACATTTACCAAATACAATGTAAGTCAATAATCAAACATATACACTTAGCCTTATATACTAGACTTGTACCTACTTTTTTATTTTGATTTGCATATCGCACATAAGCTCTCGTCTTGTTTTCCTCGGCACAGTGAACTCGATAGAATCCGGTTGGTCGGGTGTGATGTCGAGATTGACAATGGCCTTTGTAGCTAGTTCAGAATTTGGATAGATTACCTCTACCCCCGTGTCATACCTAATGAACACCGTCGATACAATATTCAACTCATCTACCTTCATCTATCCAAACAAAACACAATCAATAAGACTTCATATATATCATTATATTGTTATGTTCTAAAACTCTGCGTTTTTATCGTAAGGACACTTTAGGATAGACTATCTTTAGAAGATAGTGCAACATAATCACTTTCGTTATCAAAATAAGAACCAATCAATAAGAATATATATATATATATATATATATATATATATATATATATATATATATATATATATATATATTTATTTATTTATTGTTGTGATGATCATATGCTCAATTTAGAAAATATATATACCTCAATATTGTCGATAATGACACGATCACTGACATCGAACGGGTGCATTCCGAAGACGAACATGATACCGTCAAATGATCTTGTCAAGCTCTGGCCGGTTACGAAGCTCAAGGAAAGAAAGGGTGTGAACAAGATTGCGAGTTGGCCGGTCGTAACGATCTCCGTAAGTAATAGCCAGATGACGAGTGTAATGACGACAACGCCAGAACTCATCATAATGTTGAGTTTCAAAAATATGCGTTTGGAGCTCTCTATGGTGCGTTCAAGCCCCAAACAATTCTTCACGGCCAGTACCTATTTCACATCACAATCATTTCTTAACTTAATGTTCTTCACGTTAAGCTTTACCGAATCAAAACCAAAACTATACGTACGTACCGCCCATCTCAAGAATTGATCTTGAGTGATTCTTTCGGTTATTTTTCCATCTTCTTCGGGTGTAAACAAATGGAAGACATGGTTGATCTCATTGTCATTCATATTATACAATTTGCGAAGATCATCACGGGTGATGTCACTGCACCAATTCATCAATGCTCTTATGCAATGCATGTCTCACTAAATTAATAAATAAACACATGCACATTTAGATTAACGAGTTCATCTTGGTTGGTGTTCCATCCTAAAGCCAGACATCTCCACACATCTTAACGCTCTTCCCTTCCAGTGCTAACTATTTTGGACCCGTTGACAACTTTAACTATGATACGATGTTATATTATCTTTTTATATGTGGAGGGTCTAATACGCTATGATATCATGCTAAATTATTATTTTTTATATCCGACGAGTCTAATATGTGGAGGTGCATGTAAAGTGAACCTTACACAGAAGCCGGGTTCTATCCTAAAACCATTTGACAATATAAGAAGTACTCCTAGAACTTATAGGTTCAGGTATTATTATTGTCGATTTTCACACATCTTAACACATCCAAAGTTGGCTAAATCCACGGACATAGTCGAAATATATTTCATACTATATATTAAAGCACTCAAATATTATATAATTCATACCAGAAAAGGTTTGTTCATATTAAGAATATGGACCGGACCTAGCTAGTTAAACCAAAAGGTTCTTCTTGAACCGATCCATCAAATATTATATAATTTATACCAGAAAAACTCGATTCAGTCTAACCGGACCTATATAATAAAAAATTTCTGGTTTAGATTTGGTCTTGAACCGATGAACAACCCTAACGGTTATAATAGATCTACGCTAGTGTGATAATGTGAAATATGTCATATATTATTCAAGTCATACCAGGAAAAAAATAAAAAATTAAAAGCAAAGATATTATATATGTACGTACTCATCCTCTTCTGCACGTTGGCTTCCGATGATCTTATGAAGCATTCTCTTTGCTTCTTCCATAAGCTTCTCGTCATCGTCGACATTTTCAAGACGATTAAGAATCTCAGGCTTGTTATTCCTCATATGATACGAGTAAGTGTAAGTCAATCGTTTGAGAATCCAAATCGGAACAGTATCTTTATTCAACCTTAAAACACACATCCAAAAGGTTAGATCTTCTTCCTCATCATTAGATGAGGGTGCACCGTTAGCCTTCCGTGCACCAGCTTTACCGTTCTTGGCCTTTTTCTGATGGGTTAGAAACTCCCATTTTTTGCCCTTCTCGATGAACTGAATTCCATAGAAATCGAGAATCGTTTGACGAATTCGAGCACAAAGCTCCTTGTAATGGAGGCTGGCCAAGAGCTTCAAGAACACTGCACTTTTGACTGTCCATATGAATGCCCCTATGGTGAGCGCCATCAGCAAACGGGTTATTTGTTTCACTACGGTCCTTACGACGTCGTTGTATTCCTTCTCCGGTACATGTAGTTTATGAGCCCTATTAACATCAAATCCATAATGTTTGTGTGTTATAGTGGGTTTGTGAAAATTAAAGTTTATCAAAGTATACATACCTCACAATCTTAAATCCCTCTCGGGTTTTATACGAGTCGAGTTATTCAGATTGAGTTGATAAAAAAAACTCGAGTTTCTCACTTTAAAAATAAGTCGAATATATTATATTAATTAGTCAAACTATTCTACAAAAACTCACTTAGGGCTTGTTCCTTTACCATATCCTGATATGAGTATATCGGATATCGGTATCAATATCGATATCAGGATATGGGTATGATATTGTCATATTGATATCTGATATTTGATACTTAGTGTTTGGCAAGGTGGTGAGGCATATTAGAAGAGCGAGACTTGGGAGGGAGAGATGAGAGGGAGACGTGAAAGAAAAAGAACGTGATACTTGTAAATTTTTAAAGATATCAAAATCCATAAAAAAAAAAAAGTAAAGTATTGACATCTGTTATATCACTTTGATACTCATATACTCAATTACGAAACATGGATATCGGATATGTGATATATATACCGATATCTCATATCAGAATATGGAAAAGGAACATACATTAGAAATCGTTTATTTTCTAAATAAGCTCACTATATATATATTTTAAATTTTTGGTAGAATTTAGATTTAGTTTAGGCTTGTACAAATCAAATAGCAACCCTACATGCATGATACTTGCTATATTAATAAACTATAAGAATAATGATCAAGCAATTATGGTTCATAAAATAACTTTTAATTATTAGTGTCACCTATTATAACTAATTAGGATTCATGTATATAATTTTACTCAATATATGTAACAATTATTAGTGTCACCTATTATAACTAATTAGGATTCATGTATATAATTTTAAATTTTTTCCATTTCAATAACTTATCAAGTACATCTCAATTTATGTTTTTATATATCAATAATAACCTAGTATTTTCATTATAATATATTACTATTTTTATTTTTATTTTTATTTACACAATATGTACCTATTTTCACCTATTACTTTTTTGTGCATAATTTTAACTTTTTTTTTTTTATATAAACTATGTACTTTTTAATTGCTTACAATTTTACATGATTAATAAAAAAAAAAATCAGATTCACCTATAAATATACTAAGTTGAATATTATCTTATTATTAAAATATTTTTGTACATATTAATAACTCTTTTAAACTATGAATATAAAAAAAAATGGTCGTAATACAGTCCATGTGACTTGATATTTTAGAAGATTGTTTTTATAAATTCCGATTTTTCATTTAATGCTATCAAAATGTGACGGGGAAAAAACTTTGTTGAGCATGAGTAGTTAATTGACTCTAAGTATACAATTCGTTTCTTGTTGGTAGCTAGCCGAGTATATATATATATAAACAAATATAAAAGTATACGTACGTACCCTTGAGTATCCTTGACGATTTGAGGTGCATACCAAGTGTACCAAACCCAAAGCACAAGAGTAAACCACAACGTCACATTGACACTTGTCTTGAGACTTCGTCCGAAGAACAATGTATACTTTTGCTTGTTGAAGACATACACGAACGGTTCGGATATAATGTAAGTGACAAAGTAGATGCACGGGTAACCGGACACAAGAACCATGAAGGCAGCTAACCAACGATGGATTCGAACATTGAACACCTTGTGATCGTGTATGTAGTTGACTGCTCGTGCCGTGGAGATAACAATGATGAATGCGAGGAGGATAAGTGCGTGGATTATCCACACTTTGACCGAATTCGGGTGTTCTTTGGGTTCACCCTCAAGATCCTCCATTAGGTGTTTGTAGGCTTGACCTTCCTTTGTCTTTTCGATGACTTCTTGTTGTGGGTCTTTGATAGATTTCTTTCCCGTATAGTGTAAGCATTCCTTTAGCTTGGTGAAGCAAGTTGTGAGTTGTTCTGTTAAGAAATCGGGTTTTTGATCATGATCTGGATTTGTCGCACTCGAGTTCGCTTTGATCTTTGTTCCTTCTTCTTGAATTTGATCATCTCCGATTGGGAGATTGAGGTGATCCGGTCTTGACGTGCTCATCTGTGAACATAGTAGAGACATACGCACTCAAGTTAAAATTAGCTTAGTGCTGATGATAAGCAATTGCGATTAGGGTTCTACTCATCTTTAGGGTTGAGATTAAACATGTGCTCGGCTAATATAACAACCCTACTAAAGATTGATGCATCTACTCGTCTTTGATTAGGGTTGCTATTGAAGCTAAACAAGTCAAGATTGAGACGAACATATATTTAACCAAGTGAAAAAATATGCTCATACTCGACTTGTTCACAAATTAAACATGCTCAAATCAAGCTTTTTCGAACCGGACCGAGTATAACGAGCCTAGGTTGTCGTGGATCTTTGATGTAGATTTTATGTAAGCTTTGGCTATTGTGGTTTCCTTGAAAGCTAATGTAACTTATGTAAGGATAGAAAACTCACCTTGTAGCAAATGGGCTGAGATTTAGGGTTAAGAGGACAAACGAAGGAGGGTGTATATATAGGGGTCATACGTAGCCATAAGGTGCAGCAATATTGTGTTTCATGTGAATCATACGAATGAAGTGTTAGTGATATAATGTAAATGTCAAGATTAGCATAACTAAAATGGCAAGTAATTTAATATTCTTATACAAAAGAGAATATGAGAGAAAGTGATATCTTTGGTAGGGTAGAATCATGCTAACTAAATTAATGAATGAAAAATATGAAAATGCCTTACTTCTTATAAGCCCCAATAAATAACTATACTTTGCTTTGATACCCACAACCAAAAAATAAGACAAAAACTTAAAAGAAAATGCCAACTTTGGCATCCCTACTTTCTTCCTTTGTATTACAACTCAAATGTCTCATTCTCACGTGGTACATGATGTTCTATTAAGAAAACAAAAGATAATAATAAGCAATTAGAAATATAATCGCAAGGTGAAATTATTAAATTGGTGGAATTCACCTTACAATGTATTAATGTATTAAACCATATAATAAAAATTACACTTACGTATCTACAAAAGAAATTACACCATGTCCCTCTCCCTTTTTTTCTCGGGCTTGAATCTGGGCTCATCCCATTCACTTATGAAGGCATTGAAGATACCATGCAGAAGTGGAAGTTATCCCTTGTGGGATTCTCTCTAGGAAGTCCGATATCTTACCAACGAATGTTCAAATTCGTCTCTGAAAACTGGAACACAATCTCCTTGCCTAAGATGATTCGAAATGAGAAGGGAATCTTCGTGTTTCACTTTTCTAGCGAAGATGATCTTAATACCATAATGCTTGGCAGTCCCTAGGTTGCGAATGGATCCACCACCATCCTCTTGAAACAATGGTCCATTGACTTCCCCCTGGACTACTCTAGCCTCAACTCTGTGCCGACTTGGGTCACTCTTGGACTATAGATTTTGGTCCAAGCTAATGCTTGCTAAGATTGGCTCCGCCCTGGGGACCCCTATTCTCACTCATGCCTGCTCGGCAAACCAAGAATGCCTGGGGTTCGCTAGGATACTCGTAGACATACATGCCTCTCGGCCCCTCTTACGTGAGATCACCCTTAATGGCTCTGATGATGCTTACTTTGTGCAAAAGGTCACGTACGATTGGCTACCCGCATGTTGTGACTCCTGTTTGATCTTTGTACATTGTTGCAAGGCCCCAAAGCTGAACCACAATATAGGAAAGACGCCCTCTTCCAAGACTACAAATACCACCAGGAATTTTATCCCTATCCCTAACCCTAATACTGTCCCCCTCCTCCCCACCCCAGATCCTTCTTTGAGAACCACCCCTACCTTGGACAGGCCTGGCGTGTCCAGCCCTTCTAGTGCTCACCTTGATGACACCATCAGCACTCCGAACTTAGCCACTTCACAAGTTGTGACCTCCCCTTCTTCGCCCCTTATTGTTGCAAGTGCTACTACCACCCCATCAGATGCTCCCCCTCACCATCTCACTGCTAACCCTTCAAAGCCCAACGCTCTCACACCTCCCCCACCTCATCCAAAACATGATCCAGTTCCTTCCCCTTGCCATGATATATCCCAAACCTCATTCCCATCCCTCCCCAGTCTGTACTACCACTTCCGCCCCTCCCACTCCAGCTTCAACATTGATCGCAAGTGCTATCAATGAACAAAATAAGGTTGATCAATGATTGTACGAATGTGTGCCTGGAACATTCGGGGTCTGAAGGATCCCACCAAACAAAGAGCAATCCAATCTCTTGCTAAAAAGCATAGCCTTGACCTTATTGCCATCCTTGAGACTCGTTTTCATCATGCAAACGAGAAAAGGATCTCAAATTTCCTAATTCCCTCCTGGAACCATATATCCAATTCCCCCCATGCGCACAATTGTTGTATTTGGATATGGTGGAACCCGGCTAAGTTAAACCTCTCTACTTCTATGATCAATGATCAACTCATCCATTGCTACATAACCAATCCACTTCCTAACCCTGACCAGACCACAATTGTTGAAGTCTCGTTCATTTACGCCCATAATGATCCAGAGGATCGATCAGACCTATGGAACGCAAATTCCACTTTGTGCCTTCTCAACACTAATTGTCCCTTGACCTTAATGGGGGACTTTAATGTTACATTGTCCCCAGACGAGAAGCTCTCAAATAATCAGCATAATTTTATCCAGTCTTCCAATGAGACCGAGTCATGTTTTGAGCGAAATGTGCTTTCGGATCCCCCTTATTCAGGTTGTAAGTACACTTGGAACAACAAGCAAGTTGGAACCCGTATCTGGAGCAAGCTTGACCGTATTGTGTCCAACAATGCCTGGACCGCTGCTTTTCCTAATTCTAAAGCTCACTTTGGCAATGCTAATATATCGGATCATTCCTCAACACTACTCTTCACTGAGTGTTTGGACACCAGGAGACACTTCCCGTTCAGATTCAACAATACCTGGACTAAACATGAGGCATTTATGGAGACTATGAAGACCGCCTGGGATATGGAGATTGATGGGAACCCAATCACTAGGAAGCTGAAGATCCTTAAGCCTTTGCTCAAAAAGTTTCCTAGTGCTAAATTGGAGGATCTATAGGCAAATATCTCTAAGCAACAACAACTACTCAATGCTACACAGACACGGCTGCATACTAATCTCTTTGACATAGAGATACAAGATGAGGAGAGGAGGCTTTCCCTTGCTCTTTAAGATAATTATAATAAGCTCCACTTCACTCTAGCCCATCTTTCCAAGGCGAAATGGATCACTCATGATCAATGCTCGTCTTTTTTCTTTAGGAGTGTCAAATCTCGCAGATGTGCAAATCTCATCACTGCTATTAAGTCCAATGATGGGGCAATGGTATATGAACCTAATTCCATTGGCAACACGCTGATGAATCATTTTAGCCATGCTTTAAACCCCCAGACCAGATACCCTACTAGTCCCTTCCCTAATGTCAGCCTCCCCACCCTTAACCTGGATGATATTGCAACTTTAAACAAGGTGGTTTATCCCGATGAGATCAAGAATGTCATATTCAATATTGGAGACAACAAGGCGTCTGGTCCAGATGGCTACAACTCCTTATTCTTCAAAGAGGCCTGAAGTATCATCCAAAATGATTTCACAGAGGCAATTCAGGACTTCTTTATAAGTGGTCGAATGCTTAGACAGGTAAACCATGCCTCTATTTCCTTAATTTCTAAGCATGAATGGCCCCTTGCTCCTTCAGAATACATGCCAATTTCCTGTTGCAACACTATATACAAGACCATCTCAAAGATCCTTGCAAGGCGGCTCAACTCAGTCCTCCCGAGCCTCATTAGTTTCAACCAAAGTGCCTTTGTCTCCAAGAGATCTATTTAACACAATGTACTTCTATGCCAAGAGATGCTCCATAAATATGGTAGAAAACACATTTCACCAAGAGCTACGATGAAGGTGGATATATCCAAAGCATTCGACATAGTGAGCCATGTTTTCATACTGTACTGCCTCCTTAAGATGGGCTTCCCGGATCTCTTCATTCGATTGATTAGGGAATGTATCACAACTGCTTCCTATTCAGTCAACATCAATGGATCTCTTCAAGGGCACTTCGCAGACGGTCGTGGGTTGAGAGAGGGATGCTCACTCTCTCCACCTCTCTTCGTTATTGCAATGGAATTTCTGTCCAGAATGATCGAGGAGAGTACTTTTAACCCGGATTTCAATTATCATCCTAGATGCTCTTCACCCACCATCACTCATTTGGCCTTCGTTGATGACCTCCTTCTCCTTTGTCATGGGGATATTAAATCCATCAAGATCCTAAAAGACACTTTGGATGGGTTCGATCTATCTCTGGACTAGTTATCAACCCTGCAAAATCCCAAATATATATTGGAGGAATGTGCCAAACTGTGATTGATGACGCTGTAAGGCTCATGGGCATGAATGTGGGATCCCTCCCTTTCCTCTACCTTCCCTTGATCCACAAAATCACTCGTCGCATATAGTCTTAGAGCGCTAAAACCTTGTCCTATGCTGGTAGAGCTCAACTCATAAAATCTATACTCTTTCCTGCCGGCCATTATTGGTGCTCCATGTTTGTGCTCCCTGCCAATGTCATCAACAATATCAATGGACTCATGCGTTCCTATTTCTGGTCCGGTGTCGCTAGCAGCAACGTGCATTGGTGGCCTGTACCTCTATTTGTGCACCTAAAGCGTTTGGTGGGCTTGACTTCCCCGACCTTGAAACCAGGAACAAGGTTGCTCTCTCTAATCACATATATGGGTTGGATAGGGGAAATCCCAACATCTGGGCGTCTTGGGTCAATCACCATCATATTACGAGGGGTGATACCATTTGGAGCCGCACCATTAAGGCTCATCATAGTGCCTTTTGGAAGACACTTCTCTCTGTCAGGGATGAGATCCCGATCCCTCCTCCTGGCTTCTCGAGGGGTGATGACATTGCTAAACCTGATGATTCATTCTCACGTAAGAAAGCTTATGATATCTTCATGTCTGTCCCCCCTCAACTCACTCCACTCCCTACAAGGCCATCTGGCTTTACTCTAACATCCCTAAGACCTCCTACATTGCATGGTTAGTTGCTCTTAACCGTCTTCCAACATTTGCGAAGATCTAGACTTGGAACCTAATTAATGACTAAAAACTCCACCTTGATTAAAATGGTTAACTGGTGTTGATGATGGAAGACTTCACACAAATGTAGTAGTTGGATATACTAACAATGTATTAATTATATTCTCTAGATATTTGGTTTGTTTGAATTCAGTGCAGGTTTTATTCATATGTCAAGGACCTTGAAATGCATTTCAAGGGCCTTGGAGTATAATTCAAGGACAAAGGAAGACGCCGAATACAAAGGGATGAAATCAAGAGCCTTGGATTTATAAGTGCACGAAACAAGAATTCAAAATGAGCGTAAAGACTTTCTTGGAAGATTCTGTAAAGGAAGATTTCGTCAACCAAAGATCCAACCGAAGATCCTATTAACCGAAGGAAGATCTCAAGCGGAAAAAATAGAGAATCTTTTCTAAAAAGATCTTCTAAAACGGCAAGAATATCTTTTCTCTTGACTCAACAAAAGACGAGAAGATCAATGAGTTAAGGACTCGACGTGTTCTCAGGAGCTGAAGAATTGCAATGTCTAACGTCTAACTTATCTCGGAACAAAAATCGATCTTCATGGAAAAGAAGATTTATCTTTAAAACGGTCATCTCTACAACGGCTAGAAGACCTTTCCATCGAAGAGTATAAATGAAGATGATGGTCGAAGAAGACAAACACAGAAGCTTACATCGGAAAATATCTTTACATCTTCAAGCAACCTAATCATCTTCATTCGTTGTTTTTCTTTCTCTCATTCACGCAAAAGCTTTATCCCCCTTAGAGAGAGAAAACACTAGAGCTCCATTGGAAGATTTAAATAGTATTATACTAGGGTGTGTGTTACTCTGCGAAGTAACTAGGCTATTATAGCTAGGTTAAGAGTTGGAGCTAGATCGTAGCGTTGGCTACAGTGAGAGAAGAAGGGGATTTCTTCTAGTTTGTATCTAGGACCCTTTGAAACTGATAATAAATAGTTAGATCCTACGGATATACCTTGGGGCGGAGAGTAGGCTATTTAGAGCCGAACTTCGTAAACATATCCTCGTGTCAATCTTTTCAATTCCGCACCATATATACTTTTCTGTGACTAACTTTGTTTTGCAGGAGCAAGAAGTCAAGGCCTTTGAAACGCGTTTCAAAGCCCTTGAAATCAAAGTTTCTCAAAGAGCACAGATTGACATCAAGACCCTTGAAAGAGATTTCAAGGCCTTGAGATTTGAGTTTGCGAAAAGTTCCCATACTCTATTCAACCCCCCTTCTAGAGTATCTTTTAACTTATTTATTTCACCTACCGGTTCTTCAATGACGACACCTGCAAGCTGTGTAATAATGCCCTTGAGGATGGTGCTCACTTATGGCACCACTGTAGCTATGGTACGCTGGTGTTGGACATTGTTTCTCGTTGGACAAAGACCCCCTACCCATCTCCTTACACCAATAATATTTGGGATTGGTTGGCTTCCTGGACTAGACTGAAGCCTCGTCCGATGGAATGTGCCAGGATTGCCTCTGTTGTTGCTTTCATCTACCAAGTTTGGGCTGCCACAAACACCATGGTTTATAACCATACCTTCACCAACCCTATTGAATGCGCCGGAATGATCATTCGGTCCGTGAAGCTTCACTTCGCTCATAATTGGAAGGATAGTTCACAACTCACTCTTCACATGGCTCATAATCTGAACATTATACTCACTTGACCCCCCTAGTCCTTTACCCCTTTCCCTTGTTTGGATCCTTGTGTTTTTGCTCGTAGCCTTTGCCCTTTGATATGCTCTTGATTTGTAATCTATATATCCTTGCCTTTCTCAATACAATTACCATTTCAAAAAAAAAAAGAAAATAAATTACACTTGGATACCTGTGGATCGGCGGATATCCAGTGATCCGCTGGTATCTAGGTATACACCGATCCGCGGGTATCCGGATATCCGTGGATATTCATTTTTAATCCAGATTTTCGGAGGTCTAAAATTCCGATCCGTTTTTTAGAGAAGAAACCTTAACTCATCTCTTCGTCATGTTCATTGATATTCGGTACAACGATGGCGGCCCATGTCTTGCTCTTGTTCCTCTCATCTCCCATATATTGTCTCTTCCTTTTCTTGTGAATTGTGCAACCTGAACATGATATGGCCCGACTTCCAATCCGATTGACCCATCTCAGCTGACCCCTCTACCTGAAACAATTAAAAATCCGGAGTGTCCTGAGCCGAAGTTACCCAAGAACCGAACTAAATCGATCTATTATGACCAAAAAACCGAGACTACCTAAAACCCGTTCCAATCCGAAAAATTGGTACCCAACCCAAACCGATCCAACCCGAAACAAACTGCTTAAAACCAAACACATTTTTACCCGACCCGATTCCAACCCGAGCTTGTTACTGCCTGACCCAAACTTGAACTGTCGACCCCGTTTGACACCACTTTTAAAAGCTGAAGATACCCGATAACCCGTTTCAACCTGAACAACTGGTACCCGACTCAAACTAACCCGACCAGAAACAAACCGCTTAAAAACCAAGCTTGTTTTCAACCTTAGCCGATTCCAACTCGGGTCTGTTATGACCCAACCCGAACCCAACTCATTGGCCCCGTTTGACAACCCAAGGTATATCAAGGGTGGGTTGTGGATTGACATTGTTGGGTTCGTGATCTCTAGATCAAAGGTCTTCCTAGTGATCTTTGATGAGAGCTTAAATGTTAACCCCAGGTCTCGCATATACTTACAAGACTCATTATAGTATAGAGAATCAGGATCGAACACAAGGACGATGTCTCACTTTGACTAATTAATTAAGAAACCAAAATCAAGCAATAAAGTAAACTATATATATATATACATATATATATACATATATATATATATATATACATATATATATATATACATATACATATATATACATATACATATACATATATACATATATATATACATATACATATATATATATATATACATATATATATATACATATATATATATATATATATATATATATATATATATATATATATATATATATATATATATATATATATATATAGAGTGTAGATCATATGAGAACACCCCTAACATGTTATACATGAGAACAAATTCGTAATTATTATTAGTTTTGTTACAAATGTGTCATATTGTTTAATGTATTATTCGTAGTTATTGTTGGTTGAGTGGATTATTCGTAGTTATTGTGGTTATTCCTAATTATTATTATTCCTAATTATTATTAATTATGATATCTACACTAAATCTCGACCCTTAATACTCACCATCCGATGGTCTAAGATTGTTCTCATGTATATACGTTAGGGGTGTTCTCATGGGAACCACACCCTATATATATATATATATATATGAAGGACCACTAGAAGAAGTCTGAAACCGAAGTTGATGGAGGAGGTCGTCCGACAAGGAGAGGTTGACCGGGTTCGAACTTGGTCAAGACACTAGAGAACAATAAGGGAACAACCACAGAAAATTGGAGTAAAGCCCTAGACTTAGGTAGGTAGATCGTCTGACTACTCTTTGAGAAATTATCCGACTGTCTCATAAAACAATTTATAAATAGGGGCATATAGGAAAGAAATGTTTAAGGTTTAGAAAATTCGAAAATACGTTTTGAAGGGAGAATTCAAAATAGTATATCAATATAGATTAAGCATTCCATAACTAGCTCAAATCACCACAACATGCATATAATATATCTCAATTGGCAATTCCACAATATCACATGTATGCTAGAGTTATGTAAAGATAACTTCATTGATTGTAACTTGTGGTTAGGTCGTTGGTTAGGTACATCGATGTTGTCACCGTGATTTTCATGTGTTACCCAAGACAATTGTTGATTAATAACATAAAAAACGAAGTATAAGGTGCAAGGACTTCGTTGTCACTTTGAGTCAAGGTCACCATTTATAAAACATAAAATATAAATAATATTACCGTAAATCATATAGACATACAAGCAATACATAGAACAAATCCAATAGCATAGATCAATGCAACTCGGGCTCACCAATTATGAAAGGAATTTTTTGTGAAACTTATCAAAGGAGGAGTCATCAGCAATTATGAAAGAAAAAGACGCCACCTGTGCTCTGACGATGTTTGTACTGCATGCAATCAAGGACCAGAAACCCTTGTTCACTTGTTCAAAGACTGTGTGAAGATTAAGTGTTGTTGGCAAGGCATGCAGGCGGACAACTACACTAGCAGTTTTTTTGATAGCCATTTCTCTTCCTGGCTAAGAGGTAACTTACTCTCTAAAACTAACTTTCAAAATTTTTTTTGTGGAATGAGTGTTTTGCAGTAGGACTGTGGTGGATCTGGAAGTGGAGAAATGACAAGATTTTTAATAACAAGAACCACATAGAAGACATGAGCAACTTTATTCACTTGAGAACAAAGGAGTATATGGATGTTTGGAAGAGACGAGTGATTGCAAGCAACTCTAGAACAAGAAGCATTGTACAAGTCAATTGGGAGCCCCCTCCGAGTGGTTTCATCAAAGTCAATACGGACGGCTCAAGGAAGAAAAGTGGGCATGCATCGGCTGCAGGAGTGGTAAGAAATAGCAAGGGTGATTAGTTGAGTTGGTTTGGTGTTAACCTTGGAATGTGCTCCATACACATGGCGGAATTATGGGGCATGGTCCACAGCTTTAGTATTGCTTGGGAATTGGTCTTTTGATCGGTAATCATTGAAACTGATTCCCATTTGAGTGTCCAACTCCTCAAGCAACACATAGCCCCTCAACACCCTCTTGCTAGTCTGGTATGCACGTGCCAAAATTTTTTGAAAAGAGACTGAAATATCCAGTTTCGTCATGCCTTCCGAGAGGCGAATAGAGTCTCGAACTTTATTGCTAACTTAGCTTTGAACTTTCCTATTGGATTGAGTGTATTGAGTGACCCGCCTGAGGGTATAGTTGATCTTTTACTTGACGATGTAAGGGGTCGAGCTATCCCCGAGTGATGACTACTTAGCTCTCTTTTCAATGAAATAAAAGCGCGACTAGATGCGCCGGAGATCACCGAATCTCCTTCCCACCAAAAAGAGAGGAATTTCTCACACATACCTCATAAAAGAAAAACAAAGATTATTATTGATCGAAAACAAGAGGCCATCATCCGATGGGGTAGGGGCCATACGACCTATAGAGACAAGTCTTCCCAAAAGTTTCGTAAATGTGTGGAAAAGGAGATATTTAACATAATGGTTGAAGATCCTTATTTATAGAGTCCGAAAAGGATCGGAAAACCTTAGATATCATGTAATCGTATCTTCTATTAAGATATGATCGAGTCTACTCGATCTTATCTTCTATTAAGCTAAGACCGGACTAAAGATAGAAATAAGATAAACATCGAAGCAAGCAGGTCGAGCACAAGGCCGTCGTCCGACCACATGGGCCAAAAGTGTGGGACAAGTCCAAAATTGCTCCAAGATCTTCCTTTCAACAATGGGTGATCATTTCGAGGTCCAAAGTAGAAGTTAGGAGGAGGCCGTCGTCCAACTTGAGCATAGTCGAGCACTGCTGAATCTTCTCCGATGTTCTTTTCTTCATTATCGGGCTTCAGTCAATTCCATCATGATCTTGACTTCATTGACCATAAGGAAGACCATAGTGTGTATTAGGACATTTATTCATAGTTGTATCATGTGTGCGCCACAAATGCTTAGAATGCCTACAATTACATGCCCCAACTAGTCGATCTCCAAAAAAAGGACTACAAGAAAAATATACTAAAGAGATGTGCTAAATAAGCTCAAAGGGATAAATGATGGAATATAATGATTACGCTAAAGAACGATATTTGGAGTGCTATCAATCTTCTCGGTTCTATCTTCCTTCCATCGTCCATCTTGTTTTATCTTCATTTTCGTCATTTTGATTCATTACCATTGCTGATCTTCGTGTGACTTTGTGTTAGATCCTTCAAACATAAGTTTATCAAAGATTATTTTATCTAGATCGATCAATTGTGACTCAATCTCACATTACTTCGTCAATACCGGACCATTCTTTGCAAATCATCAACTTGGACTTCATTGCCGGACTACCAAAAGTTGACGGGTTCAGAAGCATAATGGTGGTTATATACATATTCTTGAAGTATGCAACCTTTGTACCACCAACCAAGGAATGCCTTGTAGAAGAGGCATCCAAGTTATTCATGAAGAATGTGGAAAAGTACTAGGGCTTTCCACAATCCATCATCAACAACCAAATATATAGAAGGTTCACCGGGAGGTTTTGGATGGAATTGTTCAAAAAAAATGCTTGGACTAAATTTGAAATTTACCCCCAGCAACCATCTTTAGACGGACGGTCGGACCGATAGGGACAACTACTTACTCAAGGTCAACCTTCGACATTATGTTAATGTATCACAAAAAAAGATTGGCCAAAGTTATTGGACATCGTTCCGTTCTCATACGACTTTTAAATAAGTGAGTCTACATGGAAGAGTCCGTTTGGGATTATCATGGGTTTTTAACCAAGTACATCCAACAACATCGATATAGGTTACATTGGACCGATACTAGTGGTGTATAAGTTTTTCAAGGGTTGCCAATAAGAGTTGGATTTGACACGGACTTACCTTGTCAAAGTCAACACACGGATAAATAAGTGGATGGACTAACACCGAAGGAATATAGAGTATCAAATCAGATAATTAGTCATAGTTAAGACTCACTTCATCATGCGGTATACAAGACAACACAAGTTGTTGATACGGTGGTATGAGAGGTCATTTAGAGTTTTTAAGAGGATTGGATGCACTACCTACAGGCTCGATTTGTCATCAAAATTCAAGATACAACATATCACTGCTAAAAAAACATGTCATTTTTACACGCTTCTCTGCACAATTCTTGACACTTCACAAAAGCGTTAGTTATTTACCGAAGAATATTGCATACGCATAAAACTGTCGAGATTATTTGACATATTTGACCCTTTTGAGTGTTGAAACGTGAAAATGAAAAAAAGACTACATTGTATAGATCGTTGGCTAAGCTTGGCGCTTTAAAGCGTCAATAAATTCAGTTCATGTAAGAAACAAATTTATTTGATGATTTTTTCAGAGAAAAATGACTAAATAGTACCCCATCTTTTAGGATGACTAAACTTTAGTACCCCGTCGTTTAAACTATCAGAACGGTACCTCACCTATTGAGTCCGACCAAAGATTAGTATGTGGATTAGTGTTCACAAGTTAAGTTAATAGATCGGTGTTAAATATTAGGGGGCGAAATTGTCCACCTACCTTAGACATAAATTTTCAACGTTCACAATTAAAAAACCGTCTTCACATGATTAAAGACATAATCTCAAGCATATGATTAAACATGTTTTTTCTTGAGATTATATCTTTAATTATATGCTTTTTCTTGAGATTATGTATGGTTTTTTTTTGTGTTATGAGATTATGTCTTTAACCACATGCAAATGGACTTTCAAACATGCTTTTTCTTGAGAGTATGTCTTTTATCATATGCTTGAGATTATGTTTTTTAATCATGTGAAGGTTGTTTTTCAATTGTGAACATTGCAAATTTATCTCTAAGGTAGGTGAACCATTTTGTCCTTGATATTTAACACCGATCTCTTAACTTAAATTGTGAACAGTAATCCAGGTATTAATCTTTGGTCGAGCTCAATATATAGGTAAGGTACCTTTCAAATAATTTAAAGAACGTGGTACTAAAGCTTAGTCAGTTTAAAAAACGGGTATTGATTAAGTAATTTTTTATTTATTATTATCTCATTACATAGTAGGCATAACTAAAGACATATTTGTCAATCAAATATCCATACTTCACATGAATTGTGAATCAGTGACTCAACTTTTTCTACATTGAACTTTCATTTGCTATTGTTGTTTTTAATTTGATATGCTAAAAGCCTAATGCAAGACCATAATACATCCCACAACTTTCTCGTGAATCCAGTAACTACGAAATTTCCTCTCTTATCTATTCTTGATCCACAAAGTAACATATCATCTTTTATTTTGTTTTAGAGCTTCAAAAATTTTGAGGTTGGACTGAAATTTTTACGCTGCCTTAGAGCCTTTTTCACTCTTGGCATTTTGAGGGATAAAAATTGAAGGGCAAACACATGAACGATAAGTAACGAGATTGACAAAATAAAAGATGATATGTGATTAAAGGTAGATGGAAATGAACTGAAATCTCATATATTCAAATAAGAGAGGATACATGAGTATATATAGGCTATAGGGTTGTTAGGAGTTTGCTACCATTTAAGGCTTTATTAAAAAAGTAAACCCTTTATTCTAACAATAGCATCATATAGCCTATACCCCCCCCTCTCCCCCCGTCAAGCTGGGCAAGACAAAACAAACTAAGCTTGGGAGTAGGGAAAGTGTGATGAAGCTCTTCTCAAGCTTTGGTGAATATGTCAGCCAGCTAAAGATTAGAGGGGACATGCTCCATTTTGATGCATCCTCATTGAACCTCATCTCTAACAAAATGACAATCAATACGGAGGTGCTTGGTACGTTCATGAAAAACGGGGTTGGCAGCCAAATGTTGAGCAACTTGTCATAATGCAACTCAAATGGATGTGGCAAAGAGACATGAAGATCCAGAAGGAGACCATCGAGCCATATGACCTCACTTGTAGTCATGGATATTGCTGTATATTCACTCTCAGCGGAAGACTTACTAACAGTCTTTTTTTTTCTTAGTTTTCCATGAGATGAGGGACTTGCCAAGAAGAAGGCATAACCAGTAATAGAGCGGCAAGAGAATGGACAAGAGCCTCAATCACCATCACTATAAACCACAACAGAGAAGTGAGATTGGATGGGATAAGCAAGAGCATAATCCAAGGTACCCCTGAGATATCTCAATATATATGGCAGCATGCAATGAGGAACACGAGGGAAAGCAAGGGGTCACTTAAGTCAGGAGACAAATGAGTGTTGTGTTGCATGGGAAAAGTGGTGACTTTACAGGTAAGTATTTGAATGTCATGCAGAATGTCATGTATGTATATTCTCTAATTAATGAGGGTAGCACAATGATCACGAGTGATCTCCATCCCAAGAAAGAAACGAGCAGCACCAAGGTCACCTGAGTTAGGAGACAAATGAGTGTTGCATTGCATGGGAAAAGTGGTAACTTTACAGGTAAGTATTTGAATGTCATGTATGTATTTGCTCTAATTAATGAGGTTACCAGAATGATCATGAGTGATCTCCATCCCAAGGAAGAAATGAGCAGCACCAAGGTCTTTAACTGTGAAAGCAGTGTCAAAAGATTGCTTTAAGGAGGTATTTCAGATGGTATACTCCCAATGAGAAGGACATCATCGACATAGATCAAGGCACTAGTGATTCAAAGAGAAGAGTTCTTGACAAACAATGAGTAATCATGGCGAGATTGGACAAAGTTGAGGTGAAGAAGATGTTTGGTGATCTCAATATTTCATTGACGGTTGGCTTGCTTAAGGCCATAAAGAGACTTTTTAAGTCGACATACATGACCAGGAGGCACTTTGGTGTAACCTTGGGGAGGTAATATAAAAACTTCAACAAGAAAGCCATGGAGGAAAGCATTATTGATATCAAGTTGATGAAGAGGCCAATCTTTACCAGCAGCCAAGGCAAGAATCACACGAATGGTAGCAAATTTTGTAACTAGAGAGAAAGTTTTTTTTTAATCTTTATCTTGGATTTGATTGTAGCCTTTAGCAACCAAAGGGCCCTTATATCTTTCTATGGTACCATATGCTTTGTACTTCAGCTTATAAACCCATTTAGATCCTATTGTAGTTTTACCAGGAGAAAGAGGTAAAATGTCCCAAATATCATTAAGCTCAAGGGCTTCAAGCTCAGATGTCATAGCAGCAACCCAAGAAGGAGAGTCTTTAGCATCAGAGTAAGTAGATGGTTCAAAAGAATTAATGACATTGCAAAAAACATGAACAAAGTCAGGAGTATGAGGAGATAGATCAAAGTGAGCAACAGAAGCAATGCCATTACAAGCATAATCCTGAAGGTAGGAAGGTCGTGTGATAGTATGTGTAAGGCGAGTAGAAGGTAAAGGAGAAGGTGAAGAAATAGTTATTGGTGGTAAGGAAATAATTAAAGGAGATGAGGAGGTAGAACTGGGAGAAGTGAAAGAAACATGTATAGGTTGGAAAATGAGTATGAGGAGGGAGAGTTTGGAGATGGAGGTAAAGGAGAAGAAGGAGAGAGTGATGGTCGAGATAGAGAAGTGTGATCCTCATTTGGAGCTGGAGAAACTAAAAGAAGGGAAGGGAAAAAGGAAGAAATAATATTACAGGTGGGAGGAAGTTAGAAAGGAAATATGTGTTCATGAAAAATAACATGGTAACTAACATTGATTTTATGTGTTTGTAAGTTGAAGAGCTTGTAGGAATTTTGTCCAGGTGGATAACCGAGCAAAATACATGGAGTAGACATTGGGCCAAACTTGTCTCTTTTTGGTAGAAGGCTGAAGCAAAGGCAACCAATGACACGTAAATGACTATAGGATGGTTTGGTATTATGCAAGAGCTCAAATGGAGACCTCTATTCTATCACTAGAGAGGGCATCAAGTTGAAGAGATAAGTAGCAGTCAAAATACACTCTCCCCAGAAACGAAGAGGTAAATTGGCATGAAGCCTGAGAGCTCGAGCAGTTTCAAGTAAGTATCGATGTTTCCTTTCCACTCTACCATTATGCTGAGGTTCATAGGGAGTTGATCTGTGATAAACATTGCCTCAAAAAACATGAAAAAGCTCTTGAAGTGGAGACTACAAAAACTCAACTACATTATCTAATCGAATGATCTACACTTTGGTATGAAATTGTGTTTACACATAAGTCAAAAAATGAGCAAGAAGTTTGAACACCTATTGCTTATTAGCCATTAAAAATGTTCAAGTGCAACGTGTATAGTCATCTACTATAGTGAGAAAATAACGAGCACCACAAATAGAAAATGTATGGTATGGCCCCATATATCAACATGGATCAAATGAAAAGCATATTAAGAATGTGATTTGCTAATTGGAAAAGACAATCGATCCTGTTTGGCCAAAACACAAGTGTGACAGTGTAAGCATGCAATTTAGAAGTTAGACAAGTATCAACATGATGAATCTTTGACAAAGACAAATGACCAAGTCTGTCATGAAATAAATCCATGTCACAGGATTTTATCAAGTGCAGAAGCACCACATGTCAATTTTTGGAGATGAGGAAATCCAAGCTTGTAAAGACCTCCTTCCTTGTAACCAATAGCAATGAGGGAATCATTGATATGATCCTGAAACAAACATGAATTGTGAGTAAAAGAGAACCTTCAGAGCTAGGTCAGTCATGAATGAGCTTAGTGATAGAAAGCAAATTATGCTTGAAGTGAGGTAAATAAAGCATATCATGAAGTGTGATGGCTGGAGATAAAATCACAACTCCTTGATGGTTAACTTCCTTAACAGAACCATCAGGAAGGCCAATAAGAATAGGCTTATCCAGCTTTTGTATCATGGAGAAATAATTCTTAGAAAATATAATGTGGTATGTTGCACCAGAATCCATAATCCATGTACAAACATTGATTGTAGTGCTCACAAGGGGAGTAATATTACCTGAATAATTAATTGATGTTGTGGATTGCTTATCAATCATGAGCTTGAGAACTTCTTGACAAACTGCATTCACCATTGCAGGATCCATAGATGAACTAGTTGTGTGTGAATTTAGAAGATCTAAAGGACTATCACTGACAAAAACTTCCAAATTATTAGCAGATCGAAAAGAATGAGAGTTAGCACCAGCAGAATTGTCATCTTTAACCTTAAACTCCTTATACCATTATGGAATTCATGTCAACTTGAAACAAGCTTCTCTTAAATGACCTTTTTCATTGCAATAGGTACATACTCTGTCCATTTTTTCTTTCTTAAAATCTCTCATACTTCCTCCAACTTGTCTATAGGGAATAGATCTTGAAACATCAAGTGCATCATGAGTAGGTAAAGTATGACATGCTATCTCCTTCTGCTTTTATACTTGAATAATCATGTGAAAAACACGATTTATTGTAGGTAATGTATCTAAGGACAGAATATTGCTACGAATGTGCTCAAATTGTTCATTCAACCCCATAAGAAACTGCATAACGTCCAATTTTGCCTCTCTCTTAATTATTTTCTTAAGCAAATCACAACTACAATGAGGTATGCCTCGACAAATGCAAGAAGGAATAACATCTATTGACAACAATTCATCCCATAGTCTCTTCAATTTTCCAAAATAAACTGCTACTGTATTGTTATCTTGTTTCAGAGAAGCTAATTATTTGTGAATTTGATAAATGAGAGGAGCATTTGATACCTCAAATCTCTCAACAATATCCTGTCAGAGTTCCTTTGAAGACACTACATAAGTAAACATCTCAGCAATGTCTGATTTCATAGAGTGTAGAATCCAGCACATGATGATATAGTCTACTCGAATCCATCTAGTAAGCTTCTATTCATCTGTAACTGCTGGTTTCGGACATGATCCATCAACAAAACCTATCTTTTGTTTAGCTCCACGTGCCATTCGGATGCTTTTTCTGCACGAAATAAAATTGGAGCCATTGAAGAGGACTTAAACAAGTTGCATTCCTGGATTGTCTGAGTTAGACAAAGGATCATTCATGTTGTTGATTGTGATTCGATCTTCATTTGGATCTGGTGTAAGACTTCCATTTCCAAGATCTTTTCTAGTTGTCATGGAACTCGACAAACTATAAGAAAGTAAAATATGTGTTTGTATGAAAACTTAATGAAGATTATGTGTATGTGTGAGAGGAAGATAAATCTGAAAGCTGAAGCTTTGATACCATGATAAAAGGTAGATGGAAATGAACTGAAATCTCATGTATTCGAATAAGAGAGGATACATGTGTATATATAGGCTATAGGGTTGTTAGGATTTTGTTACCATTTAAGGCTTTATTAAAAAAGTAAATCCTTTAGTCTAATAATAGCATCATATAACCTATAATATGTTACTTTGTAATGTTACAAAAATGACAAAAAATTCATCAATTAACACAGTCATAACACAAGGAGAACAAGTTTGAGGTAACCCATTAATTAGCAGAATTTATCCTACACATATAAATTGTACAACAAAAAAAATATCACACCATTAACAAAGAAAATCAAAAAACAAGGTAATAAGGAAAAAGCATGAAAAGATATAGAGACCTTATGGAGTGGGAAAGGAGAAGCAAGACCATAAGCAAATGGAGTACTTAACTTCTTATCATCACTATATCTGAAAAGTTTTCAAGAGCTTCAAAAGGTATTAAAGGCTAAAGAATATATGACACCATTGACAAGTATATCGACAATTGAACGATTTTGCAAATTAGAACGATTCAAGAGGACGACTTAATGGATAAGGAGTTAGGGTTTGAGGGAATAAGAGACGTAGAAGAAGATATTAGGCCCCTTCTCATTTTCTATATATTTTTATTTTTATTCTTTTAAGAAAGCATCCAAGACAAAGTGTTGTAGTGTATCTTCCATGTGAGCATGTTTAAGCCTTATCACCAAGACATGAAGTACCCATCTCGAAAAGACGCATAAAGGGATGTTAATGGGAGTTCGAACTTCCTGATATCATGGCCGATCAAGTCGTGCACGAGAAGTATCGAAGCTCGAGGCTTGAATACTTAGTATGACGGAAGGACTTCCCGAGGCAAATATGTCATGGGAATCGGCCGAGTCCTTGTGGCAATTCAAGGAAAAAGTTCAAACATGTTAGAGTATGGGCATAATATATTGGGTCTAGTAAAGTGGGTTATATGTTGAACTTATCATTTATTTGTTAGTTTATCTTTTTATCTTATTCTATGTTAGTTTCCATTTTTCTCTCTTTTTATTTGACTATATAAATAATATTTGATCAATAAAATAAACAAGCTTTTAGTTCGCAATTCTCTACATGGTATTAGAACATTTTTCTTAATATACGTTTCCTCACAAAACAAAACTGTAGTTGCGCCGTCATCACCGCCGCCATCGTGGAGGTGATGGCGGATGCAGTATCAGAAATGACTTTGGCCACCGGTATCAAAAACCCAAAACTACCATGGGACGCTAATCAACCTGCAACCTAGGGCCCACAACTTACCATATGATGCTAATCGACCTACGTCATAGGGCCCAAAAATTACATATGACGCTAATCAACTTGCGTCCTAGGATCCAAAAACTTACCCTAGGACACTAATCAACCTATGTCCGAGGGTCCGAAACTTACCCTTGGACGCTAATCAACTTGCATCCTAGGGCTCAAAACTTACCTTAGGACACGAATCAACATGCGTCCTAGGGCCCGGAACTTACTTTAGAACGCTAATCAACTTGCGTCATAGGGCCCAAAACTTACCCTATCACGCTAATCAACCCACGTTTTAAGACCCGAAAGTTATCCTAGGACACTAATCAACCTGCGTCCTATTGCCCAAAACTTACCCTAGGATGCTAGTAAACTTGTGTCTTTGGGCCCAACCTATAGACGTCATATCGACACCAACAAAACAAAGACCGATGAAGGAAGGGAGGTACATCAAGTCCTTCTTCAAGTTTCTACTATTTAAACTTGGAGTTGTTGAATCACATCTCCAACTTGAGGGGGAGTGTTAGAGTATGAGCCTAACATATTGGGCCTAGTATATTGGGTGATATGTTGGTTTATCTTTTATTTGTTAGTTTATCTTTTTCTCTCTTTATATTTGTTTATATAAACAAGAGAAAATTGTCTATACAGTACCCCATCTTTTGGGCTGACTAAACTTTAGTACCCCGTCCTATTAACTATCAGAACGGTATCTCATCTACTTACCCCGACCGAAGATTAGTATACATTGTACTGTTCATCTGTTAAACTCAAAGAACGGCGTTAATTCTCAAGGGCATAATTGTCCACTCCAAAATAAACCCTAATTTCTCTCTCCTTTTCTCCTATCTCCCCTTTCTTTCTCAAATCTTTGTGTTCTTCCACCATGAAATTAAATTCAGAACATCTTACTGCCAAGGTGAATAAGCATCACGACAACCATTGAGGTTCTAGCATAACTTCACTGCTAATTGGGCAAAATAATCGACCTCTGTAGTACACGCCGATCTCTCTGCTTTTTTTTGCTTGTTTTATCTTCTGCTATTCAGAGAGTAAGAAACAAACTTACGATTTTTGTCTTTGTTTCTGTTTGTACTTCAATTTCGCAGATGCTATGGATCGAGAAGGAGGTGGTTTCCCTTAAAAACCCTAGCGTCCCCTTGAAATCGAGGGACAATCAATTTGCCGACATGAAATTGGACTCGCCGAAAGTTGAATTGGGCATTCCTCAAATAGAGGAGAAAGAGGTTGAATTTGATGGTTGTAATGAGAAATTGGAAGACGCTGATGAGAAAGAGAGCGGATTAAACATATGGAAGAAGGGAATGATTGGAATTGGAGCTCTTTGCACTTTTGGGTTTGCTATTGCTACAATTTGTATAATCGCTCTTGGTAGCCGCCATGGTAGGGAGAAACAATAGTATCGGGAGCTTCATTTCCATATCTATACTCGTGACATGGTTTCTTTCCTCTCTTTTTTTTTTTGGAAAATCGCTGAGTATTATTGATTTGTTATCCATTAAGACCGAATGGAATTTCATACCACCACACTGCTGCTGCTTAGAGATTTGAGAGAGAATGGGGAGAAATGATGTTCTAGATGTGAATTTCATGGTGAAAGAACACAAATTTGAGAGAGAATGGGGAGAAAGGAGAAAGGATTAAGGAGAGAGAAATTAGGGTTTACTTTGGAGTGGACAAATTTTCCCTTGAGAATTAACATTGTTCTTTGAGTTTAACGGATGAACAGTTGCGTGTATACTAATCTTCGGTCGGGGTAAGTAGATGAGGTACCGTTCTGATAGTTAAAAGGATGGGGTACTAAAGTTTAGTCAGCCCAAAAGATGGGGTACTGTTTAGACAATTTTCTCTATAAACAATATTTAATTAATGAAATAAACAAGCTTTCAGTTTAGAATTCTCTACAAAGCATATACAACCAAGGTGACGAGGACATTGTGAGATTTATTGGGGAGGGTGACACGGGCCACACTTCTCAATCGTTCCAGAAGCTTCCCAAATGCTCCGTAGGCTTGTAGAAGAACCCATATTAGGTTAGATTATTTGGAATAAGTCTGGGAGGCACTAGAATTATACGTAGTTGTCTCCAACCCACCATAAATCTCTAAAGTCATGTAGACTCATCTAAGCTTGGATAGGCATAACCTTGTGGATTATTATAGAGAAGTGTAGATAATAGTATTAACATTCGAGCCAAGAAGGCTCCAAATGGTCCAAATCCGGATCTTTCCTAGGAAGGGGCCTTGGGCTATAAATATGGGCGGCACCCCCTCATTTTCTTGATCCAAGCTCTAAAGCTCTCATCCAAGCATTGCAAAGCTTTCTTGTAATACAACGCTCTCTTTTTCCACTAAGCCTAGCTTCTAAGTTTGTTTAGCCATCAAGCTTAAGCTTTTTTGTTGCTAACATCGGGGATAGATGAATCTTATAACGAGAAGGGGTCGAGAAAAGTTAAGAGCCGCACGTCATGGAGTAAGGAAAACTCAAACCGTGACATTAGTTACTTCATGGGTAATCCGGGAAAATAGTATATAGAAGGAATGTAGTGGAGCCTTAGATTCTTAAAAGCTACTATTAGGGAAGTTTTATGTTTTGAAGGCAAAAATATTGAGCTAGTATGTTGATGCAACCTTGTTGTCACGTGATCTTGACAAGAGAAGAAGTATATCTGGTATATCTTTATAACTGATAATATTGTGATATACGGGCTTCTAAATTGTAGTAAGATCACGGCTTTGAAAATTACAGATACCTACTAGCCACGTGATAGTGATTGAGGCTAGAGTATTATTGACTATTGAGAAAGCAAAAAATTTTGTTATTAATTTGTGAATAAATGTTGGTAAACTGAACCCGATAAAAAAAAGTTTATAAATACGCAATACCGAATCAATATCTCATTTAATATATGTGTCTTTTTAACAAAGTCATTTTCTTTTGTACATTTGTTATTTATGTCAATTAGATCCAATTAGGATGATCAGGCTTTAACTTACATATGGCGCTAATCAACTTGCGTCTTAGGACCCAAAACTTACACTAGGACACTAATCAACCTACGTCCTAGGGTCCGACACTTACCCTAGGTCGCTAATCAACTTGCATCCTAGGGCCCAAAACTTACCCTATGACGGTAATCAACATGCGTCCTAGGGCCTGAAACTTACCCTAGGACGGTAATCAACTTGCGTCATAGGGCCCAAAACTTACCATAGGATGTTAATCAACATGCGTCCTATTGCCAAAAACTTACCCTAGGACGCTAATAAACTTGCGTCTTAGGGCCCAATCTACCGGCGTCATATTGACACCAACAAAACTAAGACCGATGAAGGAAGGGAGGTACATCAAGTCCTTCTTCAAGTTTCTACTATTCAAGCTTGGAGTTGTTGAATCACACCTCCAGCTTGAGGAGGAGTGTTAGAGTATGAGCCTAATATATTGGGTGTTATGTTGGGCTTATCTTTTATTTATTAGTTTATCTTTTTCTCTTTTTATATTTGTCTATATAAACAGTATTTGATCAATAAAAAAACAAGCTTTCAGTTCACAATTCTCTACAAAGCATATGCAGCCAAGGTGACGAGGACATTGTGAGATTTATTGGGGAGGATGACATGGGCCACACTTCTATAAGTCGTTCTAGAAGCTTCCCGAATGCTCCGTAGGCTTATAGAAGAACCCAGATTAGGTCTGATTATTTGGAATAAGTCTGGGAGGCACTAGAATTATACGTAGTTGTCTCCAACCCACCATAAATCTCTAAAGTCATGTAGACTCATCTAAGCTTGGATAGGCACAACCTTGTGGATTATTATAGAGAAGTGTAGATAATAGTATAACATTATAGCCAAGAAGGCTCCAGATTGTCCGAATCTGGATCTTTCCTAGGAAGGGGCCTTAGGCTATAAATATGGGAGGCACCCCCTTATTTTCTTAATTCAAGCTCTAAAGCTTTCATCCAGGCGTTACAAAACTTTCTTGTAATACAACACTCTCTTTCCCCACTAAGCCTAGCTTCTAAGTTTGTTTAGACATCAACCTTAAGCTCCTCTGTTGCTAACATCGAGGATAGATGAATCTTATGAAGAGAAGGGGTTGAGAAAAGTTAAGAGCCGCGCGTCATGGAGTAAGAAAAAATCCAGCCCGTGACATTAGACACTTCAATGGGTAATCCGGGAAAATAGTATATAGAAGGAATGAAGTGGATCCTTAGATTCTTAAAGGGTACTATTGGGAAAGTTTATATTTTGAAGGCAAGAATATTGAGCTAGTATGATGATGCAACCCTGTTGTCAAGTGATCTTGACAAGAGGAGAAGTATATCTGGTATATCTTTATAATTGATAATATTGTGATATACCGGGCTTCTAAATTGTAGTAAGATCATGGCTTTGAAAATTACAGATACCTACTAGTCACCTTATAGTGATTGAGGCTAACAAGAGTATTATTGACTATTGAGAAAGCCAAAAATTTTGTTATTAAATTGTAAATAAATGTTGGTAAACTGAACCCGATAAAAAAAGTTTATAAATACGCAATACCGAATCAATATCTCATTTAATATATGTGTCTTTTTAACAAAGTCATTTTCTTTTGTACATTTGTTATTTATGTCAATTAGATCCAATTAGAATGAGTTTTTGTTAATTTTTGTAAGGAAACTTGTTATGCATATTAAACATCCACCTCCACTAAGATGAGTAAACTCTAGAGAAAGTACAATCATAATACATTGTGCATTCGGATCCGGTGAAACCCAAGCCATATAGTGAGCAATGATGTTTCCCGCACGATAAACATGATCACATATTTCTCTCTCATCCGATCCTGGTGTAAGCGTCGCTTACACCACCCTAGTGCGGCTGCCCGGCTGCGCCCCCCCCCCCCCCAACTCTCGTTCCCATGGCCGGTTCTAGGAGGTCCCGTCAGCTCATCATCAAGCTCTTTGAGTTGCATCATCCAACCCCACACCATAACCCCCCACCAAAAAAAGCACCAAGCCCCCCTCCCCCATCCCAAACTCACCGGAAAGCCCAGTTGAACCCATTCCTGATGACTTGATTCGAACCAATAACAGGAGGCTTAATCCAAAACCCATTGATCCGCTTGCTCTCTCTTCTGACATTCTCTTCCCATCCCTAAGCCAAAAAACACAAAAATCCACCCCTACGTCTCCAGCTTACACTAAGTCCTGTGTAAGTTCCTTGGATCCTCCTCCTCCTTCAGCGTCTAGCCATGATGCTTTGACTGATCTCATGCGTTGTGGACATGCCATTCCAAGCATTCGAACTCCCCTAGAGAAGGGCCCCGACCATTTGGATCCCAATGTTGTCATTAAGTTTATCCCTCCTAATCCCGAGGCCGTCAGCACGCATGTCTCTTCACATCCCGTATCCTTGTTATCTGACACTCATCCTCCTTTACTTGCACGCTCAGGACAAAAAGATACAATTGATGGCACATGCATTAACTACAAAGAAATCATGATGAGGAATATTGGATGGAATCACGTCCCGATTTCATTCACCCCAGGGCTCGAGTCTGAACTCATTCCATTCACTAATGGTGATGTGGATGAAAATACCAAGAAATGGCAGGTATCCCTTGTCGGCTTCCCGCTGGGTAGTCCTATCTCCTACCAACGAATGAACAAGTTTGTATTGGAAAATTGGCTCTCTATCCCGAAGCCAAAATTCCTACGCGATGAGAAGGTAATCTTTGTGTTCCACTTTGCCAATGAAGAAGATCTCAACACTATTCTGGCGGGTAGTCCTTGGGTCACAAATGGCTCTACTACTATGCTACTGAAGAGATGGACTACTGATTTACCTCTTGACTACTCTAGTCTCTGCTCCCTACCAATTTGAATCACCTTCCACGACTTGGACTATAGGTTCTGGTCCCAACACATGCTTGCCAAGATCGGATCAGCCATTGGCACCCCTATACTAACGGACACCTGCTCAGCGAATCAGGATAGACTGGGCTATGCGCGGATACTGGTAGAGATCCAGGCATCACGTCCACTGCTGAGAGAGGTTACTTTGACTGGTTCGAATGGTATTTCCTATGTCCAGAAAATTACCTATGATTGGCTGCCTCCTCGTTGCTCGTCCTGCCTGATGTTTGGACATAACTAGAATGGTCTGAAGGAGCAATCGGGTTACTTACCGGCTACGAAACCCAAAACCAACAACCCTTCCAAGACAAGAATTCCTAACCCTAACCCCATCCTGCCAACCCCACATATATCTATGAAAATCCACCAGGAACCTGTGGTTCCTCAACTTAACCACCAACCTCCTATGACTGCATCTAGGGGAGTGAAGACCGTCTGCCTTGACCCGCCAACCAACCAAACTTCTTCAAGTCAGCCCAGGACACTGGACCCTAACTTGACGACTCAATGTGTTACCTCTTTCCCTACATGCCAGGAAGGCTCTCTTCATTTGCAGAATAGCCATACTGAATCCCATCCATCCACAGAATTTCCTTCAATTCCTGATAGGACACCTTCCCTAAACTCTCCTCCCCATCCTTCAAGTTCAAAAACCTCCCCCTCTGACCTTCCCTTGAAAGCAAGTGCTTCCAAGGACATTACCGAATCTCTCCATGATTATTAGAACTTGTTCGTGGAACATCAGGGGCTTGAATGACCCTATAAAACAAAGAGCAATCCAATCTCTCGCTAAAAAGCAAAATCTTGACCTCATGGCTATCCTTAAGACCAGGCTTCGTTGTAACAATGAGAAGCGTAGTTCAAAATCCCTCTTCCCCTCCTGAAACCATATCTCTAATGGTTCTATCTCACATAATTGCCGGATTTGGGTCTGGTGGAACCCGGATAAGCTTCATCTTTCTGTCCTCATTAAAACCGACCAGCTTATCCACTGCCAGATCTCTAACCCCTTGTCTAACCCGAATCAATCCATTCTGGCTGAGCTATCCTTTATTTACGCACATAACTCACCAGAAGATAGAACTGATCTCTGGTCCACCATCTCTACCATAAGGTTACTCAACCATAATACCCCTTGAGCAGTGCTTGGAGACTTTAATGTCACCTTGTCCCCGGATGAGAAGACTACAAACAGCCTACCAACAATTTCACAGACCTCAGATGAGATTGCAAGTTGCTTTGAGCATAACCGTCTCTCGGATCATCCCTATTCTGGGTGTAATTTTACGTGGAATAACAAACAGATTGGTTCAAGAATATGGTGTAAGCTGGATCGTATAATCACCAACAGAACTTGACACTCTTCTTTCCCTCATTCCAAGGCCTATTTTGATCTTGTGGAAGTGTCAGACCACTCACCGGCATTCATCTTTACTGAGACGACTGAAGTTAAAAGGATTGCCCCTTTCAGATTCAATAATGCTTGGATCAACCATGAATCCTTCTAGGATACTGTGAAGAGGGCTTGGGATATCGAGATTGATGGCAAACCCATGTTCAAGCTTCCAAGGAAGCTAAAGCTTCTTAAACCAATCCTCAAAAGGTATCCCAACGCCAAGTTTGAAGATCTCCACTCCAGAATACATGACTAACAAAGGATGCTTCATGACACCCAGATGAGACTACAAACGAATCTGCATAATGTCACATTCCAAGAGGAAGAAAGGTGTCATTTAGCTTCCCTAAAGGATAGTTACAATGACCTGCACACTAGGATGGCCCAGCTTTCAAAAGCAAATTGGATCGCCCATGGAGATCAATGTTCCTCGTTCTTCTTCAGGGGCATTAAAACACGTAGATGCTCCAATAACATCAAGTATGCACGTACCATAAATGGGACCATAACAAACGATCCGGGCATCATTGACACTACCTTTGTAAACCACTTTAGGCAAGCTCTCAACCTACCAAACCAATCTGATCAAGCTCCCATTCCTGACATAAACCTACCCACCCTTACCCCTGTGGATGTTGCTTGTCTGGATTTGATGGTGACCCCCGATGAGATCAAGAAGGCTCTCTTTAGCATTGGGGATAATAAGGCGCCTGGACCGGATGGCTATAGCTCAAAATTTTTCAAATTGGCCTGGGATACAATCAATAAAGACATCACCAACGCAATCCATGATTTCTTTACACATGGAAGGCTACTGAAACAGGTTAATCATGCCACCATTTCTCTAATTTCTAAACATGATTGTCCTCTTGTTCCATCCGATTACAAGCCTATTTCATGCTGCAATACCATCTACAAGACAATATCCAAAATTCTCTCGGCTAGAATCAACACCATCCTTCCAAATATCATCAGTTTCAACCAAAGTGCGTTTGTATCCAAGAGATCAATCAAGCACAATGTACTAGTTTGCCAAGAGCTGCTTAACAAATATGGGAGGAAACACATTTCTCCTAGGGCTGCTATAAAGGTGGATATATCTAAAGCTTTTGACTCTGTCAATCATGCGTTCATCATCCATTGTCTCCACAAAATGGGCTTTCCGGACCACTTTATCGGGCTGATTAAAGAGTGCATCAGAACTGCCACATACTCAGTTAATATTAACGGTTCTCTCTGCGGGCACTTTGCTGGAAGTCGTGGGCTGCGTCAGGGTTGTCCTTTCTCTCCACCACTCTCTGTTATCGCAATGGAGTACTTAACCAATATGATCCAGTTGAACACTTCAAACCCAAAGTTTAATCACCATCCCAAGTGCTCCACTCCAATTATCACCCATCTCACCTTTGCTGATGACCTCCTGATGCTGTGCAGAGGTGATATTCCATCCATCAAGATATTGAAAGACACGCTTGATGGTTTTGGAGCTGCCTCCGGCCTCAAGATTAACCATGCTAAGTCCCTCCTTTTCACTAGTGGAATGAAGGAAGTTGAGGCTAACCGGGCTGCCAATATTACCGGCATGGCCATTGGGACTCTTCCCTTCCTCTACCTGGGAGTTCCTATTGGAAGTAGTAGGCTCTTGATCCAAGACTATCTTCCCTTGATTCACAAGGTTACAAGTGCATTCAGTCATGGAGTGCCAAAGCCCTTTCTTATGCTGGTAGGGATCAGCTTGTGAAGTCTGTTCTTTTCTCCATCAATCAGTACTGGTGCTCCATGTTCATGCTCCCGGTTAAGGTCATTAGCATGATTAATGATCTCATTCGCTCCTACTTTTGGTCGGGTGTCGATAGTAGTAGGCGAGCTCTGGTTGCTTGGCCTGTCTTTTGCTCCCCTAAAGCTAATGGTGGGCTTGGCTTTGCGGATCTTCATACAAGGAACAAAGTTGCCCTTACCCGTCTAATATTTGAAATTGATAAGGGTGATAAAAGCATCTGGTCTCAGTGGCTTACAAACCATATTCTCAAGAGAAATCGTTGCATCTAGACTTGTAGTCCTAAGCCTCACCATAGCGCCTTCTGGAAGAATTTGCTCAAGATTTGCGATGACATTCCTGTCTCTCCCTTGGGTAGGCGTGGGAAGGTGTTGTCTAGCCCGAATGGCTCTTTCTCTCACAAAAATGTCTACGTCATCTTCAAACCCAATATACCTTCTGGCCTTCCTAATCCCTTCAAGGCTATATGGCTCAACTCAAACATTCCTAAGTGCAGCTATATCTCCTGGCTAGCCACGTTCAAAAGATTACCCACCCTGGCTAGGATCAAAGCTTGGAATCTGAATGGTAACGATATATGCAAGCTTTGCAACAGCTTGACTGAGAATGATGACCATCTGTGGACCCATTGCAGCTATGACTCCCTTGTTCTTGATATTGTATCTCGATGGACCAAAACACCCTACCCTGCCCCCTATCTTGGTAACCTTTGGAGCTGGCTAAGTACTTGCACCATTCATAAGCCCAAGTTGATTGATAGTATCCGGATTGCCTCCATCACCTCCTTTATATACCAGGTTTGGATTGTTAGAAACAATATGCTCTACAACAACATCATCACTAGAACTGTTGATTGTGCTGGTGCGATCATCAGATCAATTAAGCTTCACTTTGAAGCCAACTGGAAGGACAGATCCCCCTCAACTCTTCTAATGGCTGGAACGCTGAACCTTCATCTCGTCTGAGTTAGCCGGACCTTTATTTCGTCTTAATCTGCCGGACCCTTGACTATTGTCTTTACTGCTATTACCCCTTTGTGACCTGAACTTGATCTTCTTCTGTAACTTATCTTGTATATCCCTTCTTAATACAATTAACATTTCAGGAAAAAAAACATGATCACATACAAAGGAGATTACATACCCGGTGTATATTTCTATTAAACGATATATACAATATTACATATAAATAAAAACTCGTCAAGTCTCAACAAACACCACACCAACATCCACAATCAATAAAAAAAACAAATTTAAAACTCAACAAACAAAGGGGACATGACGATGGCGATACATGTTTATGCATAAACATTTCTAGCAATTATCATCCCAATCTGCTTTCGAAAGCCATTGCGCTTCAAACAATATGTTTCCTTTCCTGTAATTTACAATACAACATGTAACCAAAATAATTCATTTGTATTTTCACATTATATTTATGCTTATATTATCTATTTATGTTAGACAAAATTTCATTTATTATTATATATTATCTTTGTGTTAGTTTATCATTTCTTTTCTATCTTCTGGTTGAACTAGGATCATGTTTATTTATATTCTTATAATTTAACTCAATGAAATAAGATGAGCTTTAAGCCTAGCTCCTATTTTCTACTATATCAACAAGTGTTATCCTAGCTAAATATAATTTGAGATTTTATGATGCACCAATGGGTAAGGATATGAACATGAAAATGATAAGAATAAAAATATGTCATAGGATGTGTGTCCGCTAGTTTTTCTAAGAAGCGGCAATGAAAATAGTTTCTTTAAAACTTCTCCGTACATACACACTTTTTATCTAAAAAAATATGATTGCGTGACAACGAACACACTTTTCTTCATGAACAACATGATCATACACTATCGTTATGCAACTCTAGAGTTTTGAACTCTTATTAAAAGTTAAATTTATTTATTTTTATTCCTTAACAAGTATAGTTGTCTAAAAATATTTGCTACATTGTTCATCACTAGTTTTTATTGTATTGCTTTAATGTGATCTAAAACATTATATTGATGCAAATGAGCGACTAGGGATTCATGTTTATAACCATACACTTGTGACTCCACATGGACATGTGGTAAAATCAGGTCAATATTAAGGAATCAAATTTCGCTAAAAAGTTTTCACTTATTAACGTCACTTATTAACGTAAGGGATTCACGCGCGCGCACACACACACATATATATATATATATATATATATATATATATATATATATATATATATATATATATATATATATATATATATATTCACTTATTAACGTAAGAGAGTAGATCATATGAGAACACCGCTAACGTGTATACATGAGAACAGATTCGTAATTATTATTAGTTTTGTTACGAATGTGTCATATCGTTTAATGTATTATTCGTAGTTATTGTTGGTTGAGTGGATTATTCGTAGTTATTGTGGTTATTCCTAATTATTATTATTCGTAATTATTAAAATTATGATATCTACACTAAATCTCGACCCTTAATACTCATCATCCGACGGTCTAAGATTGTTTTCATGTATACACGTTAAGGGTGTCTCATGGGAACCACACCCTCTATATATATATATATATATATATATATATATATATATATATATATATATATATATATATATATATATATATATATATATATATATATATATATATAATGTATATGTAAAAAGAAGGGTATGTTGGTTAGTTTTATTCCATTTGAGATGGCTTACCTTTGGTTGAAGTTGACATCCTCCTTGATTGCATTCTCAATTTGATCTTTGAGTTTGTTTTTGTCATCAATGGCTTTAAACAAACCTTGAGGGTAGCTTACTCGAACGTCCATGGTGATTATATCTTTGGTAATACCAGTAAACAACACTTGAGATGAGTTTTTCAGGCTTTGATCATAATCTTCGATGACACTGCAATCATTTGACAAACATAAATAAGATACATTTTTCTGGACTAATAAATGAGATTGGGTACATACGAGCGTTAGAAACTAAAAAGATTAATTCATCTTAGAATGATATGCTTACCAAATAATTTTGTTTTTAAGGCTGTGAATTTTGCGAAATTTAACCTTAGCATCGATCTTGAACCTCAAAATGTCGGCCTCTTTAGACGACATATCCTTTTCTTGTTCACTTTTCATGTCATTACATAGCCTCATGATCTTACAGAAGATCTTGGAACGGTTTTCAGCCTTGGTTTCTGCCGACAAATACGAAACCAAATACTTGAAGTATACCACCATCTTCACTTCCTTATCGTTTATTTCCTTCTTGGCTACGGTGGTGTTGGATGTGTAGGTCAGATCGTCGTCCAAAGTCCTACACATATACCATGCAACAATACATTGTAAGACAATACTCAAATTTTTACACCTAGACGTACTTGATATCTTTTTGTGTACGCACTTCTTGATTTTGATTTGCATATCGCAGATTAGCTCTGGTCTTGTGTTGCTCGGCACAGTAAACTCGATAGAATCCGGTTGATCGGGTGTGATGTCGAGGTTGACAATGGGCTTTGTAGCTAGTTCGGAATTTGGATAGATTACCTCTACCCCGGTGTCATACCTAATGAACACCGTCGATACAATATTCAACTCATTCACCTTCATATATCCACATAAAACACAATCAATAAGACTTCATATATATATTGTTGCAGAACTCTGCGTTTTTATCCACAAGGATGCTTTAGATAGTCCAATATAACAGCTTTCCATTATCAAAACAAAACACATTATATATATATATATATATATATATATATATATAGATTGTTGCGATGATCAGTATGCTCAATATAGAAAATATATATACCTCAACACCGTCAATAATGACACGATCGCTGACATCAAACGGGTGCATTCCGAAGACGAACATGATACCGTCAAATGATCTCGTTAAGCTCTTGCCGGTTACGAAGCTCAAGGAAAGAAAGGGTGTGAACAAGATGGCGAGTTGGCCGGTCGTAACGATCTCCGTAAGTAAAAGCCAAATGACGAGTGTAATGACGACAACACACAAACTCATCATAGTGCTGAGTTTCCAAAATATGCGTTTGGAGGTCTCTATGGTACGTCCAAGCCCCAAACAGTTCTTCACAGCCAATACCTATTTCATATCACAATCATGTCTTAACGTCATGCTCATGCATGCTCTCTCTGTAAGGCGCATACGTGCGTCTTATGAGGCATACATGCTTAGCACGCATTATCAATTTTGGTCACGAATCTGATTAATTTAACAGTTCTATAACCGTTTTCATTTCTCCTGAAATACATCCCTACTATTGACATTAAGGGTTTTAACTCCGAAATCGGAAATGGAATGGAAACGAATCTAGTTCATATGTATACCCTTATTCATGAAAGTTTTTGGAATCATTCCTTGTGGTTTGAAGTAATTGGAGTAGAGTTTGATTATTTTGATAACAAAATGTGGGAAATCAAGTGCATTTTGTCTTAAACCATAAGGAATGATTCCATGAATAAGGATATAGATATGGACTAAATTCGTTTTCATTTTGTTTTCATTTCTGGAGTTGGAAACAAACGCACCCTAAATTTGAACCAAAACTGTACGTACCGCCCATCTCAAAAACTGATCTTGAGTGATTATTTCCGTTGTTTTTCCATCTTCTTCGGGTGTGAACAAATTGAAGACTTGGCTGATCTCATTGTCATCCATCTTGTACATTTTGCGAAGATCTTCACGGGTAATGTCCCTACACCAATTGATTAACTTACATATGCAATGTATATGTCACTAAACTAATGCGTAAAATGTCGTATCGGATATGAAAATTGTACTCCGTGCAAACAATAAAACCTATATTATACATAATATATACGTACTCATCGTCTTCTGCACGTTGGACTCCGATGATCTTATGAAGCATTCTCTTTGCTTCCTCCATGAGCTTCTCATCATCGTCGACATTTTCAAAACGACTAAGAATCTCAGGCTTGTTATTCCTCATATGATACGAGTAAATGTAAGTCAATCGTTTGAGAATCCAAATCGGAACAGTATCTTTATTCAACCTTAAAACACACATCCAAAAGGTTAGATCTTCTTCCTCATCATTATCTGAGGGTGCACCGTTAGCCTTCCGTGCACCTGCATTGCCGTTCTTGATCTTTTTCTTATGGGTTAGAAACTCCCATTTATGGCCCATCTCAATGGACTGAATCCCACAGAAATCGAGAATAGTTTGACGAATTCGAACACAAAGCTCTTTATAATGGAGGCTGGCCAAGAGCTTCAATAACACAACACTATTGAATGTCCATATCAATGCCCCTATGGTGAGCGCCATTAGCAAACGAGTTATTTGTTTCACTATGCTCCTTAGGACGTCGTTGTATTCCTTCTCCGGTATATGTAGAGTATAAGCCCTATTAACATGTTACAGTTGCTTTGTGAGAAAATTAAAGTTTATCAAAGTACACATACCTCAAAATCTTAGATCTTTACCCGGTTGTAGATGCATGATACTTAATTCCTATTATAATAATAATGGAATAAGGGTTCATAAGTTAATGTTCAATCATATAAGTAGCAACTAGATAGTATTCATGGCATGATGTCGAATCTTATATTTTTAATAGGTTTTTACTCCCTACTATAATATATCTCTACTATAATATATATTTTTGTATGATCCTAACTCTTTGTATGTATATATTTGTACTATAAACAAATATAAAAGTATGTGTACGTACCCATGAGTGTCCTTGACGATTTGAGGTGCATACCAAGTATACCAAACCGAAAGCACGAGAGTAAACCACAACGTAACATTCACACTTCTCTTGAGAATTCGTGCGAAGAACATAGTATACTTTTGATTATTGAAGACCCACACGAACGGTTCAGATATAACGTAAGTGAAAAAGTAGATGCACGGGTAACCGGACACAAGAACCATGAAGAAAGCTAACCAACGATGGATTTGAACGTTGAACACCTTGTGATCGTATACGTAGGCGACTCCTCGTGCAGTGGAGATGGCGATGATGAATGCGAGGAGGATAAGTGCATGGATTATCCACATTTTAACAGAATTCGGGTCTTCTTTAGGTTCATACTCAAGATCCTCAATTAGTTTTTTGTAGGCTCGGCCTTCCTTTGTCTTTTCGATGACTTCTTTTTGTGGGTCTTTGATGGATTTATTTCCCGCGTGGTGTAAGCATTCCTTTAGCTTGGTGTACCAATTTGTAAGTTGTTCTGTCATGAAATCGGGTTTTTGATCATGATCCGGATTTGTCGTGCTCGAGTTCACTTTGTTATTTGTTCCTTCTTCTTCATCTTCAATCGGGAGATTGATGTGATCTGGTCTTGACGTGCTCATCTGTGAACATAGAAGAAATATGCTCAAAATAATACTAGTTTAGTAGAAAGTCGAATGACACATGCTATTGGATGGATTTAATAACAACCGTAATAAAGATTGATCCATCAACTCATCTTTCGGGTTGTTAATCAAGTTAAAGTAACATGTGCACATACATAGCTTTTCTTAGTAAATGAATGATCTCGAGCCAAACTCGACTAGCCCGACTAATATAACAACCCTACTGAAATTTTCATGCATCTATACACTTTTAGGGTTATTATTCAAGTCAAACAAGTCAAGATCGAGCCAAACATATATTTAACCGAGCGTAAAAATATGCTCATACTCAACTTGTCACAAAGTAAAGATGCTCAAATCAAGCTTTTTCGAGCCGGACCGAATATATCGAGCCTAGCTTGTTGAGGATCTTTGACGTATATTTAAGCTATGGCTAATCTGGTTTTCTTGAAAGGTAATGTAAGGATGGAATGAAAACTCAGCTTGTAGCAAATGGGATGAGACTTAGGGTTCAGATAAGTAAGATGAGAAACGAAGGGGGTGTATATATAGGGCTCCAATGTTGTGTATCGTGTCAATTGTGAATATGAACTTTCAAATGCATATACCAAAGGATTTATACCGTCATTTTATGCGAATCATACCGAATGAGTTGTTGGAATCATAATGAATGTAAATGTCAAGATTAGCATAATTAAATAAGAAGTAATTTAAATATTCTTGTACAAAGAGAAAGTTATATCTTTGGTAGGGTTGAATCGTGTCAAGTAAAATAATGAATGAAAATTATAAAAATGCCTTACTTCTTATAAGGCTCAATAAATAACTATTCTTTGCTTTGATACCTACGATTAAAAATAGACAAAAACTTAAGACAATGCCAAATTTGGCATCCCTACTTTCTTCCTTTGTGTTACAACTCAAAAGTCTCCTTCTCACGAATTACTATTCACTTCTTTTTTGAAAAGGTAAAATAAATTAAATAGAGATAAGGAGAATGTACACCAACTGGTTCGCAATGTTGCGGGATTGTGCAATCATCAGAGAAGAGCTGTCGTAGATTGTGGAATTGAGCTCGACCATGGTGAGAAAGCAGTTGTAGGTGGAAGTAGGAGCACAAAAGGATCAGAGAAGAGCTTCCTGGATAAGAGATGCGCCTGTGGGAGAGTTACGAAGGAATTGTGTCATTTATCCTAAGGTTATAGGACGATACATTCAGCTACGTAATTCGATGATATTAGGTGGTCGTAACATTTTGGAGAAGTTAACTATGGTTTATGTATTTTATATGATAAAATATATTGTTAATATTAGGGTGAGTTGGTTAAGGAGGCCTTTTTTTTTTCCTAATGTAACGTCAAATAGGGTCATAAGATTGATTCAATGGGTTATTCTCCTTTTAATCTTTCTCAGTAGACCTCCTTTAGGCTTTCTCATTAGACCTAATATAGCATCAAATATTCATGTGGAATATTCTCTTTTAAGTTTTCTCATTAGACTTTCTTTAGGCTTACCATATTGGACCTCTCTTTTAGACCTTTGTTTTTGACATTAATTTTTTTGAAAAGTTTAAGGGTTTTACAAGCATCTCTTAGACGTAGAAGTGAGGATCAATAAAGAGGAGTTACGTACAACAAGTGAATGCCAAGAGTAGTAGCCCACATCTTTGAAAGGGAAGAGCGGTCTTTCCAAGAGTGAGCCATGAAGTTCTTTATTGCTTGGATCGTTTCATGAGCACATTCCGAGATTGAGGTAAAGTGGTTGTTGTAGACAAGATTGTTCCTAACCTTCCAGGTGAAGTAGACATAAGCAATGATGGTTGAGATGCGAGTACAAGTGGTGAGGTCCTTTTATGTGGGGTTTGCGGATCTGAGCCAAGACCAAAGGTCATTTGAGTAGGGGTAAGACTGGGGAATGCGAATCCAGTGAGAGATAAAGTCGAGGACGGTGGAGGTGTAACTGCAGGCGTTCCAAAGATGGAGCTCATCTTCAGAGGAGGAGTTAAAGAGAAGGCAAGTGTCATCAAGGACGAGGTTCCAGAGGTGGAGCTTGTGGAGGGTGGGGAGTTTATGATGGCAAGCAATCCAAGAGATGAACCGGCACTTGGGGATGTTTGTATTGAGCCAGATGTGTTTGAAAGTGTTTGAGGGTGGGTTGGGGGGTGGTGTCTAAGAGTGGTATAGGCATTGAGAGTGGAGAAAGAACCCTGGGGGAGGTAAGGGCTCTAGAGTCATTGATGTTTGAGAAGGTCAGTTCGTCACTGATGTTCAGCAGCATAGTCCATGTGAAGTTGTGAGAGGAGCTTTTGTGAACGGACCAGATGGAATTATTGAAAATGTGTAAGGCCAAAGAATTAGAAGAAATTTGCATAAAGGTGAGGTGGATCTTTGAGTTGGGAATGGAGCAAAGGATTGCGCGCTTTCCATTGGAGATTATAGTCTTAGCTTCTGGCTTAGTTTTAGAACTTAATAATTGTTATTTTATTTCTTCCATTACTAAAAACTTAATTTTAATTTCGGCTTTGAATTTAGAGGGTTATAAATTTATCATTGATAGTTGTTTTCAATCCATAAGAATTATGTCATTTAGTACAAGCTATCATGAATAGTAGTGGACTATACATGAAAGATCTCAAAACTGAAATATACAACATAAACATGAAAAGGTTAAAATCGAATGAATCAAAGAAGTTATTTTGTCAATTAGGTCACATTAGCAGAAACCGCCCGGAGGAACTCCAAAAAGTTAGAATCCTAAAATCATTTGATTTAGAATCTTTTGATACATGAGAATTATGTCTAATGAGAAAAGTGATAAGGTAACCCTTCATTGACTCGAGTGAAAGGTTGACTATTCATTTAGCCCTCATACATATTGCTGTGTGTGGTCCTATGAGTACAAAATATAGAAATGGCTATCGATACTTTATTACATTCACTAACGATTTTAGTAGATATAGGTACATCTACTGAATGAAACATAAATTGGAAAAATTTGAAAAGTTCAAAGAATTCCAAGAAGTTGAGACACAAACTAGAAAGAAGATAAAGGCACATCGATCAGGTCGAGGAGGTGAGTATTTCAGTCATAAATTTCATCGTCACTTGAGAGGTTGTATAATTGTTACACAACTCACTCTACTAGGTTTGCCACAAATGAATGGTGTATTTGAAAGGAGAAACAAGACTTCGTTAAACTATACATATAAATCCTCTCACTGATGAGTTTTGTTGATCTTCCTATATCCTTTGGGTATAGGCCCTCACTACTTCCGCATTCACACTATACACAGAAATCCGTTCTACTCGGTTGACAAGACACCATGTGAGCTATGGTGTGGAAAGGTTTCAATCTTGTCTCTTCAGAGAGTTTAGGATTGTGAAGTGATGCATCCTTGGACACGTCAAGGACGATTTCTAGATCTAGATCAAGCTAAATCGTCAACTACTCCTTAGTTGAAGTGCGGATGCGTTTGAACGTTGAATGTGGATTGCGGAAGCTTTAAGATGGAGGTGGAAGTTGAGGGGCTGATTTGATCTAGATTGATCGATCAAGCCTTGAAGTGAATCGGTTGAGTTGATTCTTGAAGAATCCTCGAATGTGGATGAGTTTGGATTGAAGATCCAAAAGAAGATTTTGAGAGGAGGAAGATTCTCAATACTTAATCAAATGGAACATACTTTACAAATGAGCCAAGCATCCCTTATATAGTGGATTTGGCAAAACCAAGAGTCGGAAAAGTACATGACGAAATTAAAGCCGAAATTAAAGTTCTAAAAATGAAAAGCCTAAAAATATGAAAGGTTGGAATTTAAGTTCGGAATAAGTTTCCAAATTAAATTCTTAAGCCAAAAGTCTAATCTTAAATTCAAAAATTAAGATTTGGAAATAAAGTCCCAGAATTAATATTCCGAAAAGAAAAAGACTTATTATTACAAAAATGTTAAATACGGAAAATGTGCCAAGACGTTGTCGACTTGGCATGTCTCATGCCATGGTGGAGTAGAGAAACGATATGCTACTAACGGACTCGTGACAAGAAACGGTGCGAGCAATGATGGAGCCGGTAGCTTTGGCAATGGCCTTAGCACGGGAACGGGTGAGCGGTCCATTGGAGCGAACCCGTAAAGCCTCGTCTTCCTCATCTTGGGACATTGTGGTGAAAGGCGCATCAGCCTCCCCATCTTGGATGTGAAACGTCCCTGTTTTACCTTCGCCAAATAGGGGCTCAACATACGGTGCAAGGTCCTCCAAATTGAACATCGGGTGCACGCCATAGGTGTCCTGAAGCTCCAACTTGTATGCATTCGGGCCATGACGGGATAAGATGCAACATGGTTCATCACCGCGGTCCAAGAGCTTGCCTTTGTGGCAAGATGGAAAACGCTCCTTCCTTAAGTGGAGCCAAACAAGATCACCAGGCTCGAATGAGATGTCGTGGAGGCCTTTGTTGGGTTGTGAGACAAGTTGATCGGCGCGCTTTTAGAGTTGTGTCCTAGTCCGCTCATGAAGCTCAATGACGTGAGCGGCACAATTTGCGGCGGTGATGTGTTCTCCGTCTTTGGGAAAGTGCGGAGTGAATGAGGCCGTAAACACCTTCAAAAGGTGATATCTTCTTTGCGGAATGCCTAGACCTGTTATAAAAAAACTCCAATATAAAGTAAATCCTCCCACCTACGTGGGTTAATCCTAAGGATCGATTAAAGTAGAGCGCCAAGAGTCCGATTGGTAACCTCCATTTGACCAACGGTTTAGGGATGATGGCTAATTGAAAACAACAAGTTGGTTCCAAGTTTTCCCCATAATGTTCTCCATAAATAACTCACAAACTTCACGTCCCGATCACTATGGATGGAGCGTGGTATCCCATGCAAGCGCACAACATTGTCAAAGAAAAGTATGGCGACTTTGCTAGCATTTTGTGTGCCCTTACATGCAATAAATGTACCACTTCCGAAAAACGGTCGACTACTTAAAGTCTTTTCCTCATTTAGACATTGGTAGGCCAGCAACAAAGTCCATAAAAAGATCCTCCCAAGGACCCATTGATATAGGCAGAGGAGAATACAATTCATCCGGACCTTGGCACAATCTTGCATGGGGACATGTGATGCAAATTGTGCAAAACCGTAGCACATGCTTGCGTATTCGAGGCCAAAAAAAGTTCTCTTGTAGAGCGGAGAGAGTCTTGGTAGCACCAAAGTGACCACGACCATCATGGGCCTCCTTAATTAACAAATGGCGTATAGACGAGCGTGGGATGCAAAGCTTGCCAGCACGGAATAAGTAGCAATCGTTAATGACCAAAGACTCATATGCTCTCGGAGGTCAAGGTTTTGAGCGAATATATCCTTGAAGTCAAGATTCGTGGCATATAACTCTTTGATAAGAGCAAAGCTATGGATCTTGGCATCCATATGCACAAGAAGGATATACCGTCGAGAAAGGGCATCGGCTACCACATTCTTTTTGCCTTTCTTATGCCAAATAACATAAGGAAAGGTCTCAAGAAACTCTACCCAACTTTTGTGGCACCGACTTAGCGTTGTTTGACCCTTGAGATACGAAAGAGCCGCATGATCCGAATGAATCACGAAGTACTCATTCGGCCACAAGTAACGTTGCCACGTTTTTAGACAACTAACTAAAGCATATAGCTCCTTGTCATAAGTTGGATAGTTGAGTGAAGGACCGGACAATTTTTTGCTAAAGTAAGCAATGGGCCGATTCTCATGCAGGAGAACACCCCCCCCCCAATGGCCACATTAGATGCGTCACACTCTACCTTGAAGGTTTTAGAAAAATTTGAGAGTTGGAGTAGTGGCGCATTACAAAGACGGTCTTTGAGCGAATCAAACGCTCGAGTATGAGTGTCACACAACTAAGATGTGACACCTTTATTAGTAAGCTCATGCAACGGTGCTACTGCCGAGCTAAAGTCCTTGAAAAAGCGTCGATAGAAGCCCGTTAAGCCGATAAATACTCGAACCATGGTAGTCGTAGTAGGAGTAGGTCACTCCCAAATGGCGTGAACTTTTGATACGTCCACTCGTAGTACGTCCTTAGACACGACATAGCCAAGGAAAATTGTGATGTCCGCGCAAAAGACACATTTATCAAAACTAGCATACAATTGCTCTTGTCTAAGGCACTCGAGCACTTGAAGAAAGTGTCCGATGTGTTCATCCAAAGACCTACTAAAAACTAAGATATCGACAAAATAAACTACTACAAAAATACCCTAAAACCGGCGCAAAACATTGTTCATGAGACACATGAACGTGGACGGGCGTTGGAGAGACCAAATGGCATCGCAAGCCACTCATAAAGGTCATGCTTTATCTTGAATGCCGTTTTCTACTCGTCACCTTCGGCCATGTGGATTTGGTGGTACCCGTTTGGAGATCGATCTTTGAAAAGATGGTGGCGCCACGGATCTCGTCCAACGTGTAATCAAGGTGCGGGATCGGATGACGGTGTATGACGGTTATTTGGTTGATGGAATGGCAATCGACACACGTCCGTCCTTCTTGGGTATTAGTTTGACCGGTACGGCATATGGTGACAAGGACTCACGGACATGTCCCGGTCTAGGAGCTCTTGGACTTGGCGTTGTATCTCCTTGGTCTCTTCCGGACTTTCACGGTTGGGCAAAGACGCACTAGGTACCAAGTCGATTTGGTGCTCAATTCCTCGGATAGGTGGCAAGTCGGGTGGTAGTTCATCAATTAAGATATCTTGAAATTTTGACAACAATAAGGACACCTCGTGTGGCACGTTATTCGTGTCATGAGAAATAGATAAGCAAAAAGAAACAAGCAAAAAACAAGGGAACTTTCCTTCCATGACCGTTGTCAAGTCGTGTCGTCAAGCTAAAAGGATCCGTGCCTCACACCGTCCTTGAATGATAGGATCCGCGCCTCACACTGTCCTTGAATGATAGGATCCGGAGGTGGCAAAGTTTCATTTGTAGGAACGATGAAAATTTTACAACCTCTCGACTTGGTATCATAGACATTTAGGACGGAGTTACGGGATCCGAAAGTACGAGAACCCACAACATCGAGAGAGCTTCGAGGAGGGTCTGATGTTGCTGGCGCTTTAGTGATCTCATCTATGACTTTTTGTCTCTTTCGTTCCCCATAGTCAACTAAAATCCATCATGAAACGATTTACGATCGAATTTCCATGGTCGTCCTAACAATACATGTGTGGCGTTCATTTTGATAACATCACAAAGGACCTTATTAACATAGGCGCCTATAGAAAACGTCGCCCACGCTTGTTGTGTGATGGTGTCACACGCCTTATCGGAAATACATTAGAGTCTATAAGGTTGTGGGTGGGGGTTGTGGAAAGTGTTTTACCACTTTTCCGTTGACATTATTACAACAAGAACCCCATCGATAATTAGATAGACACTAGTATTATTGACCAAGAAACGAGAGTGGAAGAGATACTCTCATTGGTCAATAGGGATATATGCTCTTTTATAGCCAAAATACAACGAGAAACAAGGGCAAACTTACTTGGTTGTGCAAGCAAGTTGGTCATCGCAAGGCTTCATGCCATAGTAGGGATCGGCGTCTTGGTCATCTTCCATGATGATATTGCCGTTATCTTCATCTTCGTCATCGTCATATGACGGATTAGCAAACATCACCTACTTGGTGTTCGGGAAATCACGTTGAACGTGACCAAACCCACTACATTTGTAACACACGGGTTTGCTTGGGCGTGCCACCGTTTGAGATCCTTATTGGGCTCGACCCGGAGGCGTTTATGTCGGGGCAACGAGGCCACGATACGATGTCTTCTCGGTAGCCGTTTTCCGGGTGGGTTGACCCATCCATGGGGATCCTTTGGCAGCAACGGAATCTTGAGAACTATAAACATCTCGAGCATAGGAGTAAGTCGGATAAGCATATTGACTAGGAAGAGCTATACCTTGAATGCCGAGACATTTCTAGTTATTTCTTGTGAAGCCCGTATGGCATAATGCTCGCAAGTCTTTGTATGAGATTGTGAAACCTATTTCATTTCTAGTTGATTACTAGTTAAATAACCCTGTTTAAAGCAATAAGCAGAAAACGTAAAATTTTAAAACGTTATCTTACAACCATATTTACAACATATATACATATTGTAACACCCAAAGTTTTGGGAACTCGAACGTTACAGGCTAGGACCTCACAATGGGTCCCGACCCTCAGAGTAGCAACGACACAACGGATCTTACAACAAGGCACAGACAAATGAAAACCAAAATTCAATATAAAACCAAAGGTTTAAACAAAGCAAACCGTAAAAGACTCGCAGCCGAGTTCAAAACAAAAGGGAAACCAACAACATAAACATAAACTGGATCCCGTCCTACGGGAACCCCGGCTGACCACACCATCCAGATCACTTAGCATCATTCTGAACCTATGGAATATCTACAACATCGGTATAAACCGTTAGCTAACTTTCTAGATATCAGAAAGAACGTAAAGGCACAAACACACATAAGGTAAAGTAACATATAGCATGCTCGCACTCAACCGGTTATTATCTTTCATTAAGTTATCCATTACTAATTCAACTTCTTTTGTCACAAGAGAATCTCCCGAAACTCGCCTCCGCTTCCGTCTACCAACAGGAATGATCAGTACTATCCGTTACCTGTGGGCCTGGGTTGCAAGAGCATATTCTAGTCTCCTGTAGAACTAGACAAGTGGTCACCGTCCGGTTATCATACACTTGGGCAAGTTAAGGTTATAAAGGTGAATCCTAGCCCGATTATCCGTTATAACATGATAAACAACACAAACAAGCCAAAACACTCAAACCAATATATGGAATGAAGTTAAGTAAGTCCGAGGGACCACATGTACCATTCATATTAATGGTTTTCCTGCCAGATTTCTTTTCGATACCGGTGCTACACATTCCTTTATATCTGATGCATGTGTACATAAATTGGCCTTAGTTACCGTAGAAGGTAGACTCTTCTTAATAGGATTACCCGATGGGTGTAAGATTAGAGGTATAGGAGAGGTTCACGACTGCCCTATTAGATTGGGAGGTCGCGATTGGTCAGCCTACTTCTTCGTCATGTACTTAGTACACGAAGAAGTTATCCTTGACATGGATTGGATCAGGGGCGGAGCTAGGAAATTATTAGGGGTGGGCGAATTTAAATCAAAAAAATAAATATATAAACTTTATAAACCATCATTGTAAAAAATATAAATAAATATTGCCAAATATTCAAACAATTAATTTATAATAATTTAAACTAGAAAGTAAAACAATCGCGACGATTTTTTTGCCTTAGCAAAATCATCGATAACCGAATCGATGTCAACTTTACTAAAAAAACTCTCTTTCAATATAGATCGTCAAAGCATCACCAAGAAACTAATATGTCATTTTGTTACGGATATCGGTCTTCACATGTATCATTGCTGAAAACGCTCTCTTTGTAGTGGCGGTAGAAACCGGTAAAGTTAATACAAGACGAATCATTTTGCTTATCATTCTGAACTGCTCATCTTTTTTTGCTTCCACCAACTTCTCCATTAATGTTGCAAGTGTGGATACTTGGAACTCTGAATTGAAGACAATTAAAGCACGATAATAGGGCAACTCACTCTTTAAAAGATTCCTTTCATGTTCTTCAAAATCTCTAGGATAGAACTCTACTGCAAGTTTGTAGACATCATCTGCATTGAACGAATGAAAATAATCTATTGGATTGAGGGCTAAACTCAACAGAAGTAGTCTGATAGTGTTCTCATTAAACTCCGAGTTCAACTCGGACAACTGAAAGTCAATAGATTGATTAAAATGCTCAACATGATAACGATACTCAAGAGTTACATGTGTCGCTCCAAGACCAACTTTACTACTCATGTCAGGTACTTGTACTTTGTGTTTTAAGCAAAACTATTTCACTTTTTGAAGTAATTTCTCCCATCCTTCATTATGTAGATCCTGAAGAAGTGTTTTTGCTGTGGAAAGATGTTGAAGAGCACTCAATATGTCAACAGATTCTTGTTGAAATACTTGATAGAGGAAGTTGGTAATTTCCATAACTTCCATCATTAAGTGCAAACTAAATGTAAACTCAAAAGTCATCAACTGATCTAGAGCACCACTAGCTTCTACTCGAGCCTTGGAGTTTGAACCATTCTCACTTATATTCTCAAGCACTTTACAAGTTGAAAAAACATTTTAAGTACACTTGCAACAGACCGGAAATGAGAACTCCATTGGGTAGAGCCTGAACATTTTAAAGATATCAAATGTTTAGTTAAATCTTGATAGAAACATATTAATAATTTTATATATAAGATAAGAGTTTTTACAAGTAAAACCTGCACGTTGTAAGGATGTTGCTTGATTAGCTCCTTGTCCAGATACTAAATCTCCACTTTCTATCATATCATCAATTTCTCTTCTTTGAAATGCTTGTAACTCTGTGTTACGTTTAGAAGACGACTTGACAATATTAATTACATTATCCAAGAAAGAAAAGAACCTCCAAATTGGATCACACTTTTTTGCTGCAGCCATTAATGTCAATTGCAATTTGTGAGCGAAACAATGGACAAATTATGCATATTCACAATCATTGAGAAATAGTGCCTTCAATCCATTAAACTTTCCTGACATGTTACTAACACCATCATACCCTTGACCTCTCAATCTATCAACTTGAAGATTGTATGTAGAGAGGACATTACATATCTCTTTATAAAGTATTTCTGAAGAAGTCTCTGGAACCTGTCTGATAGCAAAAAAGTGTTATGTTAAACGGGATTGCTATTCGATCAGACAAAGGAGACAACACGGGCGAATTCTGCATTTGGGGCGCCTCCATATTGCGCCTCTGGGGCGCAGCCAGAGTATGCATCTGGGGCGCATCCAGAATGCGCCTCTGGGGCGGATTCAGGATGTGCCCCAGAAGCACACTCTGACTGCGCCCAGTTGACAGATTTTCTTTGCACCCGATAAAAGGGCCGAGTGTCGAGTTACCTAACCCGTTGCGACTCTATATATTTTACGTGAAATCCAAATCAAAGTTCACGTCTCAATTAAAAATGGACATTAATATCTTAACATCATCTCAAATTGAGACCGTTAAAAGTTGGACATTAATTCAACAAGAGTTTAGCAAAATAATTGAGACCGTGCAAAATAATTGAGACCGTTAAAAGTTGGACATTAATTCAACAAGAGTTTAGCAAAATAATTGAGACCGTGCAAAATAATTGAGACCGTTAAAAGTTTAGCAAAATAATTCAGCAAGAAAACAGAAGAAGAAAAAAAGGTAAAGTAATTACAAACTCTTTTATCACCTTCAAACTATACAAGTATAATCCTTAATGCTCAAAATCACAAAACCGGCAGCAATGGAACATGCTATATATGTTATAATCTATTGTCATCTGGTACGTACTCCTCCATCAACTATTTGCTTCACAAACTAAATAGGCTACATAGTTATGAAGAACTAAAGATTCAAGTCATCACCAACATGAAATTCATAGAGTTGATTCTCAATTTTATCCAACTACAACCCGGCATCTTAGATATCCCTTTTGCTTTATTAACATTCTCAATCTTAAAACATCATCTCAACCTTCATTTTGACAAACCTTTGATCAAACAATGTAAGTTTTGTAATTGAGAGTCTAAATGTGCAATCTCCAACAACAACTATTACCTGCTCATCAATATCTACATTATGAACTTTATGGCATGCACCAAGCAACATACCGAGAACTAATTCATCTAAATTCCCGGGCATTCAGTTAATGAAGTCCCCAAGCTTCACTCACAACTTCATCTGCTATTATTTCTTGGATGAACTATGAATTAACACAACACAACCAAAAAAAAATAATGAATCAACTTGGCATTTTATCAAACAATTGGTGTACACACCAAGTTACAACAATCTCTACAATAAAAAAAAATCAAGGGAGGAGTATAATCACATAAGATAGACGATTAAGAAGAAGAGACTCACGGGGTGAAGGATAACTGGGTTCCAAATTCAAAAGTACAACTTCAAAGAAGAAAAGAGGGGAGATGAATGTATGAAAAAACAAATTACTCAAATTACTCAAACAAGCTTCGTTAGAGATGTCACGGGTGAGGATTCCTCGGAAGGTGCATATACCGATGTTTGACTTGCTTCAAGACTATGTCACCAATGAGTGTTTCACGCTCTTGTGGGATAACTTTACCAAATCTAGGAGGAAAAGAGATGATACTGTATGTCGGGATAGTTATTGGAGGAAGCTCATGGAGTGTCATGTGTGCATGACTTTACCATAGCGATCCGTGCAAGGAGAGCTATAACATTGAATCAGATCCACCTATTTTGGAAGCAAGTTCATTAGATTCCAATTATATTTTCCAATGGTGACATGGATGATGATGATGGTGGTGGTGGTGGTGGTGGTGGTGGTGGTGGTGGTGGTGGTGGTGGTGATCCCATCAATCCGAGCCTAGTGTCGTTGAGCAGATTCAAAGAAAGAATGGACTCTAACACGCTCACCCCCGATGAGATGGAGAAGATGACATTTTGCCTCGAGGACATCGAGTGTAAAAGCTAAAATTTTCGAATCCTAATCAAGGATGATTAAGGGTGATTAAGTTAATCATCAATGTTAATTGACCCATAAATCGCGAATAGTGTGTAGATGACGAGTATAAATTCCACCATTATGATTTTGGTGTAAATTTGGACTTATGGGGAAATTTTCACTTTTTCCTCCGGGGAATAATTTTTACCCTCTGGTATTATTTGGAGCATTTGGGAGCTTCAATTAATAAAATTGCAGTTGAGAGAAATGATCAGGACATCGGATATATTCTAGATATGAAATAACATGGAAAGGCAAAATGACCAAAAGAGTCGCTATTTCGTTTCTTAGCGGCTAAGAAAGACGACTTAGGAATACGCGTTTTCCGAGAAAGTTGCGGAATAATTATCCAAACAATATGTCGGATTTATTATTCCAATTTCGAGAAGTTGGGAGAAGGGGCTCAAACCGCCTTCGGATCGATATAAGGATAATTATCGACTTTGCTAAAGGATAATTATCGTCTTCGCTATAAATAGCGAAAATTCATTTATTAATTCATTTCCTTTCACGTTTCCTCGTAAAAGCTCTGATTTCTCTCAACCTTCAAATTCAGATCTACTCTTCGTTTGTAATCCGATTTCAATTCCGTTTGAGTTTTCGGATTCCTCTCTTCGTCCTCTTCATTTTGTTACCGAGTTTCTGCGTTTCCGTTGAAGTTATGGCCAGGTCGAGCATCCCCTTATATGGCCGGTTCCGTCGCTCAGATTCCGGTGAATCTGATGGTGTCCGAGCGTAGTCTGCGTCGTTGTGATTCCGAATCTTCTTTCGGATCGTCAATCGGGTTAGTAACGAATAAGTTATGAATTTATTCGTTTTCAGTATTGCGATTTGGCCTAAATTGACCTTAGGCTTGTCAAAATGGATAATTGGAAATTCCATTATGCTCGTTACATTATTCTGGTGATTATGGGATATTTGTTTGATGAGATATGATGACAGTTGGGTTCAGAAACCGCCTGCGGGCAAAACGTTATTCTGGTGAAATTTAATTAATTAATTAAAGATTAATTAATTAAATTAGGAATCTAGAAAACGCTATAAGCTAATTAAATTCAAAGGAATGAATTTAATTAATGTTTGAAGCAAGAAGTTTAATACGAGGAATATGATATTCTCGACAGGTGGTGTTGAAGACGGTAAACTAACTATAGCTTAGTAGCTCAGTGAGCGTATCCAGGTAAGTCTTCGGACTTACTTAGTTTCGATCTGCAGAAATCCGTGCCTGAGAGATTTATATCTCACTGTGTTGATATGTGTTGTTGTTTTGAAATGTCTTGTTGTGCTGAAATGTGAATGTTGATATGCATTGAGATGTGTTATGTGTGAAGCATGCTTGATGTGTTTATGATGAAAATGACGTTATGAGGTGTAAAGCATGCTTAATGTTGTTGTGATTATTATCATGTCATAATTATGAGAAATGGTTAAATGAACATATGTTAGCCTATTGAGGCGTGCTAGAATGACATGATAAGTTTGCTGAAACATGATAATGTATGAGATGATAAGCCTTTTGAGGCATGTGATATGATGATGACTTGTAAAGGTCAAGAGTATGTACAGTGAGTATTTTGCAGTGAATACCGGAGCTCGGCCAAGCCCGGATCACTTGCGTTTGTATAAGAATGACACCGAGTCTGATGGACTTCAGGCTCGGGTCGCACACCTAATGAAAATGGTAAATATTTGCATTAACATGAATGGCAAAATGTTGCATGTGGTCAGGGGTTAAGACCATAACCCACCACGAGAAAGCTTGGCCCGTAGACTTGATCAGTCTGGCTACGACCTAAGAGCAAATGTCTGAATTAACCTAATGTGTGCAATGGTGAGCTCACACCAAAGCCAGAACCGTATAAGCAATGGTTCCGGATTAATGGGTCCGGGATCGAAAATTGTAAATTTCATACTGCATTCACGTGCATCATTCATAAAAGCATGATATCATCTCATGAGCACGGTATATGGTATTTGAATATATTTGTTGTGTTGTGATGTGTTGATATAATCTCTCGTGGATAGATTATGATCGGTAGCTAACGGTTTTAAACCGAATCTTTTTAGGTAATGTTGATCATAGGAACGCTTCAGGGATGTCAGCTGTAGGAAGTGGGCAGCCGAGGCAGTGTTAACCCAAGAGTTGGTTGAACTACTTTTGAAACTAATCGCTTGCAAGCGAGTCTTTTGTTGGTTGTGTGCAACTGTGTACACATGTTGATTTCAGGCTGAAGTTTTAAGACACCTATTCAGGTGTCATGTTTTAAAGTGTCGTTTTGGGATATACATACTAACTGCATGCACGGTTGTTATGTAAATGTTTTTCTAAATGACAGGTTGAATGTTTTCATTATTTTTTCGTGCTTCTTGTTGCAAGGTCCTATTTGTGAAGTTGTTGTCAGGCTAACTGATGGGACCCACTGTGTGGTCCTTAGCCTAGTGACGTCTTGGGTTACTTAAAACTCGGGTCGTTACATCGAGAATCCGGGAAGTACCACGATGAAAAAGCCAACACAAAAGGTTTGGGCCAAGGGAAGACCACCAACCGTAAGATCAACAAGAAGAGAGTAAAGTTCGTTTGAGCATTCGACAAGGCGTGGTCTTGGACGTCCCCGTTCCGAGAGAGTGGTGGATCTGGATGACGGAGAGGCTACACCTAGACGTATCCCTGGCCGTCCCCGAGGTTCAAAGGGGAAAAAAAGCAAAGAATGCAGAGGCTACACCTGGAGAGTTAGTTTTCTCTACTCTTGTTTTTATGCATTACATATTTATCCCTATTAGTTCATTGTTCATTCTATTTTTTTACCGTGTTCTTAATCTTTTATCTCGATTTTCTTGAATTTTTTTCTCCACTCCATCTGGTTAGCTACGTCGTAAAGGAAAGGAACCAATTGATGTAGATGCTACACCTGAGGTTACACATGATGATGGAAAATATCCTTGGAAAGAAGGGGAATTCCGAAAATTCATGGAACTATATGTGAATTGAGCCATGAATGTGTTAGGTGACGGTAATTGCAGATACAAATCTATTGTTTTGGTTTTGGGCTTTCCAAATGAAGATTTCTTAGCAATAAAGAAAAAGATACTTGTGGAGTTGAACTTGAGAAGAACAATATATTCAAAGGTGAGTATTTAATTTTATAAAATTTAATAAAATTATGATCTCACACACACACATATATATATATATATAACATGATTATACATGTGAATCTATGCAGTGCACCTATGCAGTGCACCGTATTCACCACATTTAAAAATGTGCTTAAGAATGTTAACTGGACTAAAAATGCTCAATGCCCACTTAGATATTGGATGGAGTTGCCTATGATTGGGTGTTATAAGATAGCCCTAGTTATCCTTGATAATAGCGCGTCAACATTCCTTCCTATGATAGTCAGCACACCTAATCAAGGCCCGCCTACGGTGATCCGTACGATAACGTGTGTCTTAGACAACACACACTTTGTAGAGGTTAGTCGAAGTTTTACATTATCTCATTTTAATATAACTTATAATGGGGTTGTTATTCGATTAGACACGAGAGGCAACACGGGCGTATTCTAGATGTGCCTCTGGGGCGCATCCAGAGTACGCCTGTGGGGCGCATCCAGAGTGTGCCTCTGGGGCGGATTCTGGATGTGCCCCAGAGGCGCACTCTGGATGTGCCCCAGAGGCATACTCTGGATGCGCCTCGTACTCGAAATTCGATTCCCTTGACTCGTTTGTATTTTTTTGACTGACCGAATAAAATCGCTCTATGTTAAAATACCAACAAGGTTTACAAACCTCAAGATGATAGCCATTTGATCCCGTCCTGATTCATCTTGTGCTTCATCAACAAGTATAGAAAAATATGCATCTCCAACTTCCTCATGAATCATATAACGCACTTTGTTTGCCATGATTGCCAATGCCTCCTTTTGAATTTCAGGAGAACTAACACATATTTTTTTTTCTCAAGAGGCCAATCACATATTTTTTTCTTATTCCCGGATCACGAACTAGCACAAAAGATATACTAGAAAGAGATTGATCGATTTCATTCGGAGTAGTAGAGGGTTGAGTCGGTTGACTTACTTGATTATCAACCGGAGAAGACTGTTGATTTTCGTGTACAAGAGTTGATTCTTTGGGTTTGAAGAAAGAATACGATGTGAACTTCACTTTTTTCTTTGGTGGTTGTGAAGACATAATTATCTGTAAAAATCAATTCAGTCATTCTCCAATAAATTAACATAAGAAGTTCATCGACATCAACTTAATAATTAAAATCTTTAATTGTTATTTAATAAAGTTACAAGTCGGTAAACAATTAGTAGACACTATAAAAGTATATATATTTCAAAGATAAAAAAATATAAGACACTCAACTTGAAGATCGAATACAATAAAAAATGTCAATTAAAATAATAAAATAAGATGATAAAATTATATATTTACATGTGTAGAAATTAATAAATACTAAACACTTATTAAATAAAGTAAAAATAAAAATAAAATCATTATATATATATATATATATATGATTAGTAGTAATATAAGAAATAATCAATTGAATAACAAGTATAAAATAAAAAAATACATACTAAAATCATAAATTAAATTTCTAACTTCCAATTTACTAAAGTACCAACTATCAAGGAAGTAAGTAACGTTTTGTACAAATTGAATTTCAAACTTGGAATAATTAATTGAATAAGAAAACAATTAAAAAAAACATACCAAAAAGCAGTACTCCAGTAGGTTGTTCTTGCCCAATTTGCAAGGTTGCACCATTGGTCCGTTTTAGACTTGCAGTGTAATGTGTACTACATTACTACAGTCCACTAGTGAATAATGACTAGTGCACTAGTAGATTAGGCTGAATATTAGTATATAGAATTATAGGGTGTATTGGTGTAGGTAGTAGGTTGCAGAGTGTAGAAGGGCAGAATGGCAGAATTCAAAAGCATTCGTTTCACGCAACGAGGGTTAGGTTTTATTGATTTGATTGGTGTAGAATAGGAAGTTTTTTAATAGGATAAATTAAAATTTTTTAAGATAAAAAAAATTGGGATTGGGTCGGGTGGGCGTAGCCCAGTCGAGCCCACCCCTGGATCCACCCCTAGATTTGATGGATCGACATCGAGCAGTTCTGGACATCGGCAAGAGGACAATGACGGTAACTACAGATGCATGCCATGTTGAGATCTTCAGAGGATGGGATCTAGGGAAGACCGGTACAATCATCAGTGCAATCCGAGCTGCGAGACTTATCGGACATGTTTGCGAGGCTTTTTGGTAATATGCCATGAAGGATAGTACGAGTCCATCTTTGGAGGAAATTCCAGTAGCTTGCGAGTTTTCTGACGTGGAGAGCCATCAAACTTTACCTCCACAAAGGAGTGTAGACTTGGCATTGACCTAGAGCCCGGTACGAAACCGATTTCTAAGGCTCCTTACCGTATGGCACCTACCGAGATGCTTGAGTTGAAGAAGCAGCTCAAGGAGTTAACAGAGAAGGGCTTCATCTGCCCTAGTGTATCATTGGGGCGCACCAATTCTATTCATCAGGAAGAAAGACGGGTCGATGAGGTTATGTATCGATTACCGAGATCTTAACAAGGTGACGATCAAGAATAAGTACCCATTGCCCCATATCGATGATCTTTTGGATCAGTTGCATGGAGCTTTAGTGTTTTCGAGGATCGATCTGAGATTTGGATATCACCAGCTGAGGGTGAGAGAGCAAGACATAGCCAAGACGGCATTTCGGACCAGATATGGACACTACGAGTTTGTAGTGATGCCATTCGGGCTCACAAATACGCCCGTAGTTTTCATGGAGTTGATGAACAACATCTTTATCGACTTCCTAGACCAGTTTGTATTTGTCTTCATAGACTACATTCTGGCTCACTCTCGCAGCAGAGAGAAGCATGCAAGACACTTGAGGATTGTTCTTCAGGTCCTACAGGGTAGAAAGCTTTACGCCAAGCTCTCTAAGTGTGAGTTTTGGATGTCTGAGGTAGCATTCCTTGGTCACATCGTTTCAGCTGAAAGGATCAAGGTAGATCCGGCGAAGGTCGAGTCAGTAGCATCTTGGTCACCTCCTAAGAACGTCAAGGAGGTACGCAGCTTCTTAGGATTGGCACGCTACTACCAGCGTTTTGTTGAGGGCTTTTCAGTTATCGCCCGACCGCTCACATCTTTGCTAAGGAAGTCTACGAGATTTATGTGATCCGAGCTGTGCCTGCAGAGTTTTGAGGAGCTGAAGAAGAGGTTGACCTCTGCTCCTATCTTAGCTTAGCCAGAGGGCATTGAGGACTTTGTGGTTTAGAGCGATGCATCCAAGCTGGGGTTGGGAGGTGTTCAGATGCAGAGGGGTAAGGTGATTGCTTACGCGTCGATACAGCTGAAGACGTATGAGGAGAATTACCCTACTCGTGATTTCGAGTTGGCTGTTGTGGTTCAAGATTTGAAGATTTGGATGCACTATCTATAAGGAGCTACGTGTCAGATATTCACATACCACAAGAGTTTGAAGTATATATTTACTCAACAGGAGTTGAATAACCGCCAGAGGAGATGGTTGGAGTTGATCAAGGATTTTGATCTTGAGATGTTATACTACCCATCCTAGGCGAATGTGGTAGTTGATGCCCTTAGTAGGAAGACTCCCCGGGAAATGGAGATCACTAGGCTGACAACTCTGCCACAGTTAACGAGATTTGGCATGGCTAAAGATGGATATCCACTTTCCGGATTCCGACAGCCATTTATCTACCTTGGAGATAGTACCTTATTTGTTGGCAGAGATCCGACAGAAGTAGGAAGGTTCTCCAACTTTGACTCAGATCCGAGACCGGATGTCTAGATTAGAGGCACCACAGTTTACAGTTGCTGCCGAGGGGATCTTGAGACGCCATGAGCGTGTATGTGTTCCTTCAGATCGAGAGTTGAGACAGCGGATACTTTAGGAGGCTCACTCTTCACCTTACTCAGTGCACCTTGGTGCGAATACGATGTATCAGGATATCAGATGCTCTTTTTGGTGGGGAGGTCTGAAGCCAGACGTCACGAGATATGTAGCTCAGTGTGCGAGCTGTCAGCAGGTCAAGATTGAGCATCATCGACCAGGAGACGAGCTACACCCACTTCCCATCCCTCAGTGAAAGTGGGAGGACATATCGATGGATTTTGTTACCGGTTTTAGACCAAGTCAAGGTTTTGATGCTATCTTGATCATAGTAGATTGATTGACAAAGACCGCAAGTCTTACTCCTATCAAGGAAATATGGCCGGTAAGTCAATAGCAGAGGAGTTCACTTGACAAATAGTAAGACTTCATGGAGTACGTAGGACTATAGTATCCGATAGAGACGGACGGTTCACCTCGAGGTTCTAGCAGCAAGTGCATGCCGCCCTAGGTACTAGTCTACAGTTCATGACTACTTATCATCCTCAGACCGATGGTCAGTCAAAGTGGACCATCTAGACTCTGGAGGACACGTTGAGAGCTTACGTGTTAGATTGGAGACAGGTGTGGCCAAATCATCTTCCCTTAGTGGAGTTTTCGTACAAAAGTTGGCACGCATCGATCAGGATGGATCCTTATGAGGCTTATACGGAAAGAGATGCCGTACACCGTTGTGCTGGGACGAGCTGAGTAGTACTAGCGGAGTAGCACCTGAGCAGATTCAGGATGGCAAGGCTCGAGTAGCGGTGATCCATGAGTGGATGTTAGCAGCACAAAGTCAACAAAAGTCTTATGCAAATAAGAGGCGTAGACCTCTGGAGTTTAGAGTTGCTGCTCAGGTTTGGTTGAGAGTATCCCGACACGAGGTGTTAGACGTTTCGGCGTCAAGGGGAAGTTGAGTCCCAGATATGTCGGACCGTTCGAGATTCTTGAGCGCGTTGGAGAGGCGGCATAACTACTTGCTTTGCCACCGAGGCTTGAGGGTGTTCACCTCGTTTTTCATGTGTCTCAATTATGGGAGTACATACCGGACCCAAGATACATCATCGGTCATGAGGATCTAGTGGTCGAGTCAGACCATACGTTCGTAGAGCATCCAGAAGCTGTCTTAGAGCGCAGTACGAGACATTTGTGTTTGAAGGACATACTGATGATGAAGATTCAAGGGTCGATTCGAGGAGCTGATGAGGCAACTTGGGAGACAAAGGATAGTATCCAAAGGAACTATTTGGAGTTTTATGCTGAGCTAGATGTTCCTTTAGCTTGGAGTTTTATGTTGTAGTTTTTGTTGTAGTGTTGCGCATGCTTTTGTGACGTTTTGAGTTATGTGCCTCTAGTGGGAATATATGAGTTGTGTTCCGTATTTCCGTGTTGTTGTGTTTTGATCTTTCGGGTTGTTTCAAGTTTTGGGACGAAACTTCATTTTAGGGAAATTTGATGTAAGATCTCAGTTTCTACCTTCACTGCCCCTGTGGTAAAGAAGGCCGCCCCCAGCGGCAGAGGTGTCTGTCACCGCCCCTGCGGTGACAAGGGGCCGCCTCTACGGCTGGTCGCCCCTACGGTAGAGGCAACCCGCCCCTACAGATTTGCCTCAAATCACGAAGATCTTCTTTCCTTTTCGGTTCTATCTTGTTTCCTATCTTAGAAGATCCGATTTGTTATCTTTGGACGACTTTCCTAAATCTTCTAAACCTTAGAACATCCTTCCTTTTTTCTTTTCTCCCTTTTCTATAAATTCCCTTCTCTCGCCTCTTTTTCGCGTTTCCTACATACGTTTTGTTTCACCCTTGAGAGCTGCAGCCGTCGTCCTTGCTTCCTGTGATCCTTCTGAACGTGTAAGTTCATTGTTCCTTGCTTCTTCCTCACGTTCATGAGTTGTTACATGCCTTTCCCTCCCATTTCGTTTTCTTCTTTCGTTCTTCCTTTTCTTCTTCTCAAAGAATCAAGTTTGAGTCTTGATTCCTGTAGATCGCTCCGTTGTTGATGTGTTGCTGTTCTCAGGCTCTTTTGGTTGAGTCTTGACGTGGTTGGATCAAAGGTTCGAGCTTCGGATCCCTTGCTGAGAGTTTTTGTCGAGAAGAAACCCCGAAAACGTCTTCTGCCAGTGCACCGCCCCCGCGGCTGCACATACTCGCCCCCGCAGCCCGCCCTTACGCCTTGCTCCACCGCCCCTGCGGTTCCTTCTGTAGTAAATCTCGTTTTGTTCCTAATTTGTGATGCTTACGTGAATAGGCTTTCCTTGTAATATCCGGAATTTTCGTCCATTTAATTCCGTATCAAATCGGATTTTGATCCGTTGACTGTTTTCCATTCGACCTAGTATTTCATCCTCCACAAATTTTATCATTTTATGTAGAATTTAATTCACATAAAATGATAGAATTTTATATCAAACCCTAGTTTATATCATGACATGTCCTCGACAAAGTCATGACGTCTTTTTGACGAGATATGATGAGACCATGACGAGATCATGACAAGGCCATGCATGGGCTTGACAAAGCCATGGCACGTTTTGACAAGGCTGTGACAAAGCTTTGACAAATTCAGCCCACATTCTTCCCTTGATTCAGCCCACCTCTTTTGCCTTGCTCCAGCTCACACCGGACGTACTGTTGCCCAACCAGCCAAGCCTTCAGCAGCCCATGTCTTCAGCTGTATCTCGCAGCCCAGAACTCCATCAGATGCGGGCCTGCTGCTCCTCATCTCGCAGCCCAGGAAGCACAACAATTGTCCCTCCTACCTCCCACGTAATAGCAGCCCAACTCCTCTCCTTCCTAATCTCACGTAACGGCTGAGAGAGTGCCGTAACAGCCAGGTCTCACGCACTGAAGATCCTACCTCTTTCCTTCCGTCATTGATGCGTACAGAAGACCTCTTCAGCAGCCCCACCGCAGCCCTTGCAACCTCCTCTATCGACCCTCCTCTCAAGTCGCCTTCCAGCCCTGGAGTCGTGCACAAGCAGCACCTGGGCGTCCTTCTGCGCATAGGAGCCGGCAAGACCAACAGTCATGAGCAGCAGCAGGAGCGTTCACCTTCTGCACATCCCTTCACCTTGTGTCCGGCACACACTGGCTCCTTCATTCCGATTCGAGCAGAAAAGTTGATCGATAATGACGGACTGCACTGCTGCAAAACAACCGCCTCACAACCTTCCCAAATCTACCCAGAAGACACTTAACATCAAACATCTTCCTTTCCCAATCTGCACAGGTGACGCTCAGCAGCAGCATGACTTCCTCTCCAGGCTGCGCATGACTACCCTCCTCTACTCTTGGTTGCAACCTCGTGAGCCTCTTGGGCGAGTTTTAAAGTTGAGTGTAACCATACTCTTTCAACCTTGCTTTCCTTCAATCATATGTGTACTTATAGCTGATTCTAAACCATCTTGGGACCATGTATTTCAGTCAAGAAAACAACCGCAGAGAGCTGTTACGTTTTTCTCAGTTTTTGGAAGTGACGAGCAGTCAACTTCGGGTCCAGATTTGGGTAAGTTAGACTTCTTATTTTTGGCTTAGTTTTGGATATGTTGTAGTCAGTAGTACATAGTAGATCATACTAAAATTTGGGAAGAATCGGAGTTACGGTTTGAGAGTTATGATGTTGCAAAGTGACTCCTCATGCAGTTTTTTTTATAAATGTGTTGAGTTGAGAAAAACAGCATGGGATGCTGTTTTGGGAGATAGTTTTGAATAGGCTTTTGATCTCTTTTGGACTTGAATTTTGGATATGATATAGTTGAAATATTATAGTAGAACATATCAAAATTTGGGATGAATCTAGCGAGCGGTTTAGGAGTTATGATTTTTCAAAGTGTACTCAGATTTTGGCTAAGTATAGGAAACTTCAAGTGTTGTAACCAACTTTGAAAATTTTTGTAGAAGTGAAGGGTGAACAGTTTTAATAATTCTTGCTCCTAGGAATAGATGAGATATCATAGATGATCTAGAGAATTATTTCGGAATTTTTATAAGTTTATTCAAATTTCTTATTTGATGCCGAAGTTGGACCTTAACGATCTTTCGGAAAATAGGAAAATGGATAAATTGCCAGTTTGTAACCAAAATCATCTTTAGGAGTTAGAATATGATTTTTTAGTCTCAAATAAGAGTTTAGGCTTGAATTATGGAATTTTTGGAAGTTTCGGGACCAAGGGTAAAATAGTCATTATACCATAAATTGGTACTGTATTAAATTTTGTTCTAATAGGATCTACTACCTTAAAAGTCTTAGACTTCTAATTACCAAGAAAGTGTGCTAACACACTTGCCTCCTTTGACAGGCAACCGAGTTATACAGTTACAGATTGAGTTGTGAGTAAGAGAGTCGAGATCTGATTCAGGTAAGTCCACGGACTTACTTAGCTGGCTTCTTGTATGAGTGTAATGTGTATGAGTGGTGTTTGTTAGTTATAATAAATAACAAAACCGGATTAGGCCGACTTTATTATTTAGGTAATTGACCCAAGTGTATGATAACGGGTCATGACATCATCTGCCTAGCTCTTGCGAGAGTCTAGGAGGTTCCCTGCGACTAACCCAGTCAGGTAGACGGTCAAATGCATTAGTACCATTCCGCGTTGTTAACGGGGACAGGGGCGAGGTTTGGGAATCCCTCGTGTCACAAAATAAGTATCATTAGTTGTAACGCCCCAATTTTTGGCGCGTTTGCGATATTTTCTTTTTCGTCTTTTATCGACATTTTATAAGCTTAAATATTTTCATTTTATTGTAAAAGGTATTTTTATGACGTAAAATATCTTTCGGTGAGTAATATGTATTTTTGATATCTTATTACCATTATTTTACGGAAGAGTTCAGAATTTTTTTTCCGATCCGAAAATCCCGTTCGAATTTAAGTTTGATCGAGTTTATTTAGTAATCCTTGTTCTTTTCCTATTTTACTTTTTCTTTTTTTTTTCTTACGTGCTTCTTTCTCTCTTCCCAACTGTGTGATGAAACCATTCAGCCCCTACACTGAACACACGCAACCTTGCTCTGATTCATTCCCTAGCCTCTGACTGCTACTCCATAGCCCGACCCCTCAACCCTCACTGGATCTACTTCCCTTACACTCAACCTTGTTGTTTTTCCCTCTTTCTTTTTGAAAGTTAGAGTGCAGCTCTCTCCCTCGTCTATTTCCTCTGTTCTACCCCGACAGAAACCACCGGAAACCAGGAGGGCCGCCTCGCCATGCTGCCTGGGACCTGTGGGATCCCCTTCGCCGAGAGGAACCACCACTAGTAGCCCGGGAGCCATCAGTCTCGCCGCCAAGAGGAGTTCTCCCTCTCCCTTCCCTGTCTCATCTCTTCTCTGGAGCCTTTGTCGAGTTCCACCCCTGAAACGCTCACAACCACCGCACCTGGGAGAGTGTTGTCGTCGATTCCGGACAAAGCTTGCAGCAGCCGCCAACGCCCTCGCCGTTGGCTATCGGAGGGAATGAGCCTTCCCTCGCCCTTTTCTATCCTCGATGTGCTGCTTCACTCACCCAGACCTGGACTGGAGCACCACCGCCGCTACCGGCAAGCTCTTGCCTCCTTCTCCGTCGAACCTCGCTGGAAACCAGGAAGCAACTCCTTCTCCTCTCCTCCGCCTGGGCAACCGCCGGAGCCCTGCTTGCCCTGCCTTCCATTGCGCCGCTTTCACTGTAGGGTTTTAATAACCCTTTTGGATATTTACAGCGACCCCTTGTTTTGATGATTATTTACAATTTGTGCCCACTGCTTTGAATTTGCAATAATGACCCTAATTTTGACCCTAATTTTTAAAAGTTGTATTTTATACCTTGCAGAAAATTAATTATGGGAAATGACCCAAGTTTCATAAATATGATATTATGCCCTGCTGATATATATATTTGCAAGTTTAGCCCTATATTTTGGAAATGTTGATTTACCCTTGTGAATAAACTACAGATTCGGCGCAAAGTTATTTTCGGGAATCGGCCTAAGTTTCTTGAGTTCCTTATTTATGGCCCGGATATTTAAATTGCGGATTTTTGACCAATGTTTATATAATTGTATAAATTCCCGGAAATGTTTTTACGAGTTTTAACCTTGGTTTTGAAAACGAGTTTTCCTTAGATTCATATACGTTAAATCCTCCGTTCAAATTTAGCATATGAGCTAAATTTCCTTAGCTTTGGTTTTAGGTTCGGAAGCGCCCCGATAAAGGCCATCGAATCCATTCTCCCCATCCGTAGATCGCCCTCCGCCATCGACCTCATGTGAGTACCTTCTTCCTCGATCTAGTTATATTTAGTAGTATCATGCTAGGTTGGATCTAGCATAACTTAGAGTGAATGCCAAGTAGTGGCTTGGAACCTTAGGTGAGCGTTGAGGATGGATTGATGTTCTAAGGCTTGTGTGTTGATCTTATGAAGTTTGGAGGTTGTCTTTACATATCGGTTGAGGTTGTGGAGTTTAGGTCGAGATCGAGTATCCTAGCTTGTGTAGTTGGTTTATGATCTTGCGAGATTGTCGGGACTAGAAGTCTAATGACTTCTAGGTTGCTTGAGTGGTTGTTGATTATCGTGCCTTGTCTTGAACAGGCTTTGGTTATATTCCTTTTGAGATTGTTATCGGTTTTGTTTTGCTTTGAGACGAGGTAAGTCCTCGGACTTACTTAGCTACTTTTATGCCTTATTTGGATATATATGGTGGTGTGTGTTTACCGCTTTTAAGCATGAAAATGGATTAGAATTTACTTGACCTTATTTATTGGCCCATTGTTACTACTATTATTATTATCGGGCGGTGACATCACCGCTCAGTTTCCCGAGGGAGACTGGGGGAATCTCTGCGACCAGGCCATACACGGTATACAGGCGGACTTCTTCATCACTCCCTCAAGGTATACGGGTTGGGCGCCTCCACACTCCTGTTGGTTACACGGGGACAATGGCAAGAGTTATAAGACTCTTGTGTCACACTTGAAACAAATGGATTAGATATGGAATAACCTAAAAAGATAATAAGTAACGGATGTGTATGTTTATGAGCATGTTGTGTGTTTGTGTTCCTATGTGTGTTTGTGCCATATTATTCTTATAATGCCTAGAATGTGAGCTAACGGTTTTATACCGATTGTTGTAGTTGATGTGCAGGATAGGATGTGGCCGAGTGATCCGGAGGAGTGGGCAGCCGGGATTCTGTACATCTTAGGTTGAGTTGGGTTTTGGAGTACTTGTGTTGTTGTTGTTATATATTATGTTGATGTTGTTGTAAGTACGGCTGAAGTCTTTCCTTTCTTTTATTGTCGGGTTTCATAACATTGCATAAAAATGTATTTCGGTTTTGGCCTTTATTTGTGCCTTGTTGCAAGATCCGGTGAAATTGTTGTCAGGCTAAGGGTCAGGACCCATTGTGAGGTCTCGCCCGTAGCATCCCAATATCCCGCAGATTTGGGGTGTTACATTAGTAATGACATATCACCTAATTAAAAGATAATAAAAAGGATTGAGTGTTGCATGTTGATCGTGTATGTTGTGTGTTTGTGCTTTTACCTTTATACTTATGCATAGAATGTTAGCTAACGGTTTTATCCGTGTTGTAGATTTGTAGAGATAGACAGTTGCAGAGAGATCCGGAACGGATGGTCAGCCGGGTCTACGTATTCATTAGATGGGGACAGGGGAGTCTCCCATACGACATGCATGTTATGTATCTATATATATGTTTTGTAAGGCTGAGACAGGTGTACATTCATACATTAAAAGTAATATGTTTTGAAATTGATTTTAATACATTTGTGCCTTGTTGTAAGATCCAAGTAAAATTGTTGTCAAACTAAGGTCGGGACCCATTGTGAGGTCCTAACCAGTAGCTCCCCGAGTTCTCAGAATTTGGGGTGTTACAATATGGTATCAGAGCTCTGGGTTGGCAACAATGGCACTTGAAATCTTTTGAAAGACCGATTGTATAAAATAACTAGAACCCGAAAGGGGTCTAAAATTTTCAAAACGGATTTTGTTTTTACACACACGCATAGTCGGGTTGTTGGGTTAGTAGTACGTCGGACCATCATCGCTTTCCGTGGATCTCTGCAGCTTGGATCGATAGGAGTTAGCTTATAGACTTTTTATGATGTTTATTATAATATGTTATATACATGTGTATGCTTAGCTTGTTAGTATCCTAAAGGATATTTTATACCCTTAGTTGTGATATCACGAAGCGATTATCGCCTCATGATAAATCAACTGCGGACTTGAAGAATCTCCAACACGAGGCAATGGAATCGGACCTTGAATTAAGTATCATACTCGGGTAGGCTGCTTGGTGATCCTTACAAATCATCCAAAGAACAAGTGATCAAGGAAGTAAAGTTATGAATATAAATTTTTACCACAAGCACAATCAGATGAGGAAGAAATCCCTGAGTTAGTTCAGTTAGAAGGAATAGAAGGTCGTAGAAGGAACTCGGGCATACGAGGCCGAGAGACGGAATTAGAAGAACCATGCAAGAGACTACAAGAGTGCGGAGTAGAGATAACAATATTGGAACGGGGCAAGTAGAATTGAGTACAGCAAACATTGCGGAATCAAGGACATCACAATCGAGGCGGATGCCCATAGACCCTTATGGGCATGAGAAACTAGAAGAGGCAGAGTGTCAATCCGGGTGTGAGAATCTAAAGAGCACGGAATGAAGACCTACAATTGTGTGTAAAAGCGAAAAGGAAGACCCCACAAGCGTGGGGAGGTTTTGACCTCCTCAGAGATATAAGAAGTTGAAAGAAACCGCAACGCGAATATCCAAAGAATGGAAGTCTGTAGCAGGGTCAACGGAGCTTCATGAAGGTGATATTACCACCAACTCCAGTGAAGAAATGTGTATGGGAGAACGGCCTTGCTAGACTCGAGAGTCTAGGGTATCCCCAATTATCACGGGTCTTAAGCCATCCACACCGACGATCCATGCAAGAGGAACTGCAAGTGGATGATCATTACGGCCATAAGAATTGCAAAGACGCTTGCAAGCTATCGTGGAAAACTTGAAACAACTATTTATGTTAGATGGATGACCCAATCGGACTAGAGGAATGGAGTTAGCCCAAAGGAAGCGGGAGGGTTGAAAGATAGAACAAACTAAAGAAGTATAAAAGCATTAATGGAGTAGGTGATGCTTACCAAAGAATTTTGATACCAGACGGGGTATGAGAAGAGTAAGTTCGGGATACAAAGATGAGTCAAATATAGACTGAACGACGTCAACTGAGGATGTGCAAGTGTTGTTTGGTATTGACGAGTTATGTACCGCTAAGAAAAGATAATTGCGACTGTGGATTTATGGGGTAGTCCTACCGACGCCTGGAAGGATTTCCTCAAGTATGCAACAACAATCTTCTTAGACAACTAAAGGTATAGAAAATCTTGTTAGAGGTTACTTCTTGGTTGGTTAAGATCAAACACCGGTCAAGTCTAGTAGTTGGATCCAGGGTAGCAGAATTAAGAAAATAAGCGGAAGAAGTTGTTTTTCAATCATTGTTTTATTTTCTTATACTTACAGGAAAGGTCCTTAGGATTAATGAGTGACAACAGGATAAGCAGAGAAGCACAACGGAAGCGTGGTAGGTCCTAACCCATAGAGCAGAAAGCTCAATGGTACAGAGAAATAACGTGTCAAGTTTCAAAGAATGATAGGCTGTGAGATGCATTCCGTTTGGAAGGAACACGAGCTAGGCTATGCTGAGTGACTAAAAATTTTGTGGAAGAACAGTATCACCACAAGGTAGACGTGGAAGTATGTGCATATAGAGGTTATAGAAAAAGAGGGGTACCCTTTATGGATCCAAGTGAAACATGACGACTTCGTCACATGTCGACAGATAAGTAATGCGGGTATCGAATGAAGGACTATAGAGTCGTCTTCCCGATGGATTGAGAAAAGAATTGACGACAGAATAAAAGTATTATGCATGGTCTTCACTAGGAAGCTCAAAGTGAGTAACTACCATCCTGAGTCGAAGATACATAAGAAAGAGAAGCGATAGGAGCATACTTGCAACCTAGTAACCGTGCTTAAAGACAACATAATCTCGGAGTAGATTTTTTATGTGTAATGTTATGTCGGAACAAAGCCTAGTTGCATTTTGAGTTAGAGGGCTATTATCAGTCCGATAAAAGGGGAGGATATATGAGTGCAATGTTGATGGTGTGCTAGCATTAATCGAGTAGTTATGATCAAATAACGGTGATATGAGATCACTTTGTGTCTAATACCGTCATTCCGGACATATTCTATGTCACTTAAGATCTTGAAAAATGCGTGAGAAGCCCAGGTTCGAGTTAACGATATATTAGAGATCTATAAATAATATAATAATGCAAAGTGAACAGAGAAGATGTAATAGCTAGGATTTCGAATTCTAATTAATGTTGATTAACTTAATCGTTGATAGTAATTAATATATAACTCGCGAAGACTTCGCAAGTGATGAGTAAGAGTCCCACCGTTATGTTCCTGGCATAATTTTGGACGTTTGGGGAAATTTTTACTTTTTCCCCCGGGTAATTATTTTTACCCTCCGGTGTTATTTGAAGCATTTGGTAGCTCCATTTAATAAAAATGCAGTTGAGAGAAATGATCAGGACATCGGATATGTCCTAGATATGAAATAAAATGGAGAGGCAAAACGGCCAAAAGAGTAGTTATTTCGTTTCTTAACGGCTAAGAAAGACGGCTTAGGAATACACGATTTCCGAGGCACTTGTGGAATAATTATCCCTACAATATTCTAGATTTAATGTTCCAATCTCGAAAAGTTTGGAGAAAGAGGTTCAACCCGCCTTTGGATCGGTTAAAGGATAATTATCGACTTTATCAAAGGATAATTATCGTCTTCACTATAAATAGCGGAAAATCCTTTATTAATTCATTTCCTTTCACGTTTCCTCGTAAAAGCTCTGATTTCTCTCAACCTTCAAATTCAGATCTACTCTCCGTTTCTAATCCGATTTCAATTCCGTTTGAGTTTCTGGATTCCTCTCTTCATTCTCTTCATAACGGTACCGAGTTTCTGCATTTCCGAGTATATGGAGGGCTGGTCGAGCATATATGTCACCAGGACGGTTCCGTCGCTCAAATTCCGATGAATTTGATGTTGTCCATGCGTAGCCTGCGTCGTTGTGATTCCGAATCTTCCTTCGGATCGTCAATCGGGTTATTAACGAATAAGTTATGAATTTTTTCGTTTTCCGTACTACGATTTGACCTAAATTGAGTTTAGGCTTGACAAATAGGACAATTAGAAATTCTGTTGTGGTCGTTATATTATTCTGGTGATTATGGGTTGTTTGTTTGATGAAATCTGATAACAGGGGGTTTAGAAATTGCCTGCGGGCAAAACGTTATTCTGGCGAAATCTAATTAATTAATTAAAGGTTAATTAATTAAATTATGATTAAAATTGACATTGAGGAATGTTGATTAGATACTACCTTGAGATTTGAGGAATTGTGAGGTAGGTTGAGATATTGAGGTTTAGTTGGTTGTGAGACTTATAGATTGATTATGATCCTTATGGATCCCTTGGGTCTAGATGTGACCTTTTTGATTGATAGGAGTATTGATATCTCTTTATGCCTTGTTATTAGGCAGTGTCCCTCTCAGGATTGGAGGCTGATCGTGGTTGTGATTGTACGAGGTTGAGGTAAGTCCGTAGGACTTACTTAGCTGTGTGCTTTATATGTTTGCTATGATAGCATGAGTTGTCGTTTTTATCGACCTATGTTTTATTGACTGCCCCACTGCGTGGCTGTGATAACATTTCTCTTTCATCCCGCCATGGAGTCTGGGAGGTTCTCTGATGTCGGGCCAGAGTGCTTTACAGGAAGGGCGCAATCCACTTCTATAGGGTACACGGATTGTGTGACCGATACTCGTACAGCTGGACATTGCACTCAAAGTTGGGGATGTATCGGTCCTCGTGTCACATACTTTCATCTATCTATATATATATACGGTTTTTGAGTGAATGGTTATTATATAAAGATAATAAATAGGTAAATGTGTGATAGCATACTGAGGTGTTTATCTTTCATGATTGTGCTTGTGCTTATGCATTACCTCATATATGTATGGTTAGCTAACGGTTTCATACCGTGTTGTAGATGTTTACAGGTTAGCAATACTGGGTGATCTGGCAGGGTGACAGGCCGAGGACTCTCGTACATTAGGTGGTTGGTTTGGGGTTGTTGTGTTTCCCCTCCTGCGTGAGGATGATCTTTTGTACCTCCTGTGTGAGGATGTCGTTTTATATACTCGGCTATGTTGTTGTTTACTTTGGGTCGTACATTTAATACTGTTTTATGTATTTGTTTTATATCTGTCAGTGCCATGTTGTAAGGTCCAGTGAACTTGTTGTCAAGCTAGGGTCAGAATCCATTGTGAGATCTTAACCCAATGTGACATCCCGAGTCCCGCGGATTCGGGGTGTTACAGAGTTGGTATCAGAGCCCAGGTTGACAACAATGGCACTTGCTACCTACAATATGGTTTGATAGGTAAAATAAACAGAGCCCACATGGGATCTGACGTTTTCAAAGGTTTGGGTTTTAAGTGTGGTTTTGGGATAGAATGTACGAGAAGTCGTCACCTCTACCATGGATCTCTGCAACGTAGATATGCATATATATCTGTGTGTACTATGGATTATGTGGATGTATTATATACATATCGATACATATGGCATATAAATAGCCTTATAAGATTAGGTGCTTATATCCTACAAATGGCTCAAACTAGAGTAGTACCTGTAGTGGGACGAGGTAGGGGTACACCCCCTCTTCCTCTAGTGGTGATAAGTCAGGGACCAGTTGCCGCTGTTGTTTCGCCTATGGCAGAGAACAAGTTTGAAGAGGCTGATCGTGTCTCCATGAGTAGATCCGAGTTTCAAGAGTATATGCAGCAAGTATATGAGGCGGTGATAGCGGGTAGACCTATACCGGATTTACCAACATCTGTGAGATCAACTGAAGCTTCTGGATCAGAGAAGAAGCAACGGATTGAATCAGTTAGTGGAGAAGCAAAGATGATGAATGGTGAACCAAGCCAGATACCAGGACAACCAAGTGGTCCTTTGGCCATGAAGACGTCTGGCACGGAACTACAGTGTTTTAATTGCGGGAAGTTTGGACACCGGCGAGCTATGTGCCCAAAGGTTCCCATAATATGCTTTACGTGTGGTAAAGCAGGGCATAGAGCGAAGTTTTGTCGACAGGGCAACGCGTTGCCTTTACAAGTTCCCTCTCGGAATAAGATCATTCAAGGTGGACGACGAAGATCGAGTTACCCTTCAGTTGAATAGGTTGCAAGAATGGGACAATTATGTTACAATTGTGGCTATCCAGATCATTTGCGTTCTGAGTGCCCTTTGGCACCGATAGCTTGTTTCATCTGTGGTGAACTAGGCCATCTGGCCCCTTTTTGTCAGCAAGGTAGTGTATCTTCCCAGCAAGACCTTCCTCTTTCCGGTGCTGAAAGAGTGGAAGTGGAGGCTATAGTGAGGACCTCAGTGATACTTGAGGAGCATAGATCCGAGATCGAGTGATGATATGTAGTGGAGCTACGGGAGTTAGCTGTTACAGAAGGTGGACTTTCCTTTACAGGATTATCAGTTAGGGGTCTGAGGTACCCGCGAGATATGTGTTTGTTCCCTTATTCCGGGACTTGTGTATGGCTTGTAGACTTCTTTGTCATGCCGTAGGTGCATGAGGAAGTCATTATGTGTATGGATTGGATGAATAGATATCATGCGGTGTTAGATATTAATAGTATGGCTATTATAGTCTTTACTGAGATGGTAAATAGAGGTCTTCTAAGGTTAAGACCTTTGAAGAGACGGGTTTGTCATCAGGACTGTACGAGCAGCGAGCTGATGGCACAGGGATGTGACGCTTTCTGGTGTTATACCATGAAGGAGCGAGATAGTCTAACAATGGAAGGTATTCTAGTTGTTTATGAGTTTATAGACGTGTTAATGAACCGTCTAGTTGCCACCTCAGCGGAGTGTGGACATTGTTATCGAGTTGAAGTATGATACAAGATTGAATGGGAAAGCCACAGTATATGGTGGTTATTGAGATATTGTACTGATAACTTGAAAAGTTGATCGAAACGGGTTTACCCTAGTGGGTTCCATGTTCCGTATTGACGACCTGATGAGTTAGCTTCAAGAAGAAATTGTGTTTTCAGGATTCCTTTGTGCTCAAGATATCCCTAGTCATGGATGAGAGAGCAGCATGTGTATGAGATAGCATCCCATACCCGTTATGAACACTACGAGTTTGTAGTGATGTCATTTGGGTTGACAAATATTTTAGTAGTTTTTATGGAGTTGATGAATAGTATCTTCATCGACTTCCTTGAATAGTTGGTGGTGGACTTCATGGATGACATGTTGGTATACTCTCATAGCAGAGAATAGTAGACCGATCGTCTGAGGACCGTTCTGCAGATTTTGAGAGATTGAGGGTTGTATGCTACGCTCTCTAAGTGTAAGTTGAGATGCCAGTGGTAGCCTTTTTAGGCCATGTTGTCTCCGCCAGTGGGATCATGGTTGACCTAGCGAGAATTAAATATGTTGTAACATGGGAGATACTGATGAACATTAAGGAATACGTAGTTTTCTCGGCTCAGCTGATTGCTACCAATGCTTTGACGAAGGATTTTATATGATTACATATTCATTTGCGAGTCTTTTGAGAAGACCACCACAACTACGTGATGAAAGTAGTGTGTCTATGTTCTGAAGAGTTGAGGAGGCATTTGACATCTGCTTCCTTTCTGTTGTAGTTAGAAGATTTTTGGGATCCCGTAATTTACGGTGATACATCCCAGCTAAGTCTGAGATGTGTATTATTACAGAGGAGTAGGGTTATTGATATGTGTGTTTACAGCTGAGAACGTATGATGAGAACTACCCGACTCATGATTTAAAGTTAGTAGTGGTAGTTCAAGCCTTTAAGTTTTGAAGACCGTACCGGTGTGATCTTCATGTCAGAATTCAATAGATCATAGAAATGAAGTATATTTTATGCAACAGGAGTTGAATAACCTCCAGTGTTAAGAGCTTAAGTTGATCAAAACTTTGACTTGAAGATTCCATATCATTCAAAGAAGTTGAATGTTGTCGCCGATAACTTGAATGGAAAGACGCTCCAAGAGAAGATGATTGTGAGACTAATAGTTCAACCTCAGCTTCAAAGAGATCTAGCTTGGCTAGAGTTGGACAATCAGTTCCTTGATGAGGATACCCAGTTATACCTCAGAGGTTCTACCTGGTCTATTCGATGAGGTCCAACAGAAGTAGGAGACCTGCCCGGCCTTGACAAGGTTTAGAGAAAGGATGTCTCGTACTGAGTCACCATAGTTCTCCATGGTAGTAGATGGACTGATGAAGAGTCATGACCACTTTGTGTACCTGCTGATGCAGATGGAGACAGAGAATATTATGGTATACCCACTGTACGCCTTATTCAATACATTCAGGTATGAGTAAGATGTACCACGAGATGAGACAATATATTGTATGAAGCCGATATAACTAGATTTGTGATACAGTGTGTGACCTGTTAGCAGGTCCACATAAAGTATTTCCGATCTAGAGATAAGCCCCACCCACTACCAGTGCAGTAGTAGAATTTGGGAGGACATTTCTATGGACTTTTTTATGGGATTGTGACCCAGTAGAAAATTTGTGTTATCTAGATTGTTGGTAACAAAGTAATGAAACCGGCACGTTTCATTTTTATCAGAAGGACGTGGCTAGTGAATGAATTGGATGAGGAGTAGTGAGACTCCATGGTATACCGAGAACGATCATTTATGATCGAGATGGATGTTTTTACTTTGAGATTTTAGGCAGCAGATTCAGACTACTTTGGGGACGAGTCTGTACCTCATGACTACACTTCACCCCCTGACAGATGGTCAGTTAGAGAGGATCATCTAGATCTTAAAGATCTATTATAAGTTGTAAGTTGAATGGGAAACACGGATGGTTATATTACCTTCCATTAATGAGTTTATTATATAACAATGAAGGACGTGCATCTTTCTGGGATGGCCCTATGAGGCAATATATATAGACATAGATGTCGTATATCTTTATGCTAGAAGTGATCTAGCAGTAGTAGTGGAATAACACTTGACCAGATTCAGGATTTTATAGTTCAAGTAACGTTGATTGAAGGAAGAATGCTGGTTGTACAGAGTCGCCAGATATTATATGTAGACAAGAGGCGTTAACCTCTAAAGTTCAAGCGAGAGTTCATGTCCAGCTGTAAGTATTTCAGCTGCGAGACGTTAGACGTGTTAATATGGAAAGGGAACTGAGTTTCTAATATGATGGTTTATTTGAGATCGACCAGTACGGAGAAGGTAGCATGATGTTTAGCTTTGCCTCTAAGATTAGAGAATATACACCCAGTGTTTCATATGTCTCAACTGAGGAAGTATATACCATACTCGAGACACCTTGTGAGTTACGATGATTTGATGGTTGAGTCCAACCACACTTTTGTTGAGCATTCGATTACATTCTTGGAATGAGATATGAAACCCCTTGCATTCGAAAGACATTCCCATATTGAGGATATGATGGTCAAGATGAAGACCTGAAGAGGCTATGTGAAAGACTGAGGATAGTGTCCTAAAGAACTATCTAGAGTATATGTTGGGACAGACCCATTTGTGGGAGCACGAATAGATCTTAGTGTTATCTTGATGAATGTTGTGCTTATGTGCTTATATGCCTTGATGTGTTATTCCATGCTAGTTGTGATGTGATTTATGATCTTAGTAGATCTTGATGTGCTAGCGTGATGTATGCTATAGCTGGAGATGATTACTTCCTTCACGCTACCCGAGTATGATTATATTTATAGCTGGAGATGGTTCTTTCCTTCATGCTATTTGAGTGGGATTAGGATTCAGCTGGAGATGGTTCTTTCCTCCATGCTACCTTGATGGACATAGTTCAGTGGAGATGTGATTTCTCCATGCGATATATATGTTTATGGGTTGGCTAGAGATGTATTTCCTCTATGCCTGTGATATGTTTTGACTAGAGATGTGCTTCCTCTATGCCTTGTGATGTGGTATGGCGAGAGACGTGGTTCCTCTATGCCTTTGGGTAGCGTTATGGCCCTATATCCTGGAGATGATGATTCCTCCATGTTTATACTTGAGGTTATAGATTGTTATAGGTTGTGATCTTTTGAACGGAGATGTGATACCTCCGATAGAAAGAGTGAGAGTTATACCTCGGCGTATGGGTCCGAGAGGATTTGAGAATTGTTCAAGTTTCGGGACGAAACTTTTTTTAAGGGTGTGTGATGTAATAGCTAGGATTTCGAATTCTAATTAATGTTGATTAACTTAATCGTTGATAGTAATTAACATATAACTCGCGAAGACTTCGCAAGTCATGAGTAAGAGTCCCACCGTTATGTTCCTAGCGTGATTTTGGACGTTTGGGGAAATTTTAACTTTTTCCCCCGGGTAATTATTTTTACTCTCCGGTGTTATTTGAAGCATTTGGTAGCTCCATTTAATAAAAATGCAGTTGAGAGAAATGATCAGGACATCGGATATGCCTAGATATGAAATAACATGGAGAGGCAAAACGGCCAAAAAGTCGCTATTTCGTTTCTTAACGGCTAAGAAAGACGGCTTAGGAATACACGATTTCCGAGGCAGTTGTGGAATAATTATCCCTACAATATTCCAGATTTAATGTTCCAATCTCGAGAAGTTTAGAGAGAGAGGTTCAACCCGCCTTTGGATTGGTTAAAGGATAATTATCGACTTTACTAAAGGATAATTATCGTCTTCACTATAAATAGCGGAAAATCCTTTATTAATTCATTTCCTTTCACGTTTCCTCGTAAAAGCTCTAATTTCTCTCCACCTTCAAACTCAGATCTACTCTCCGTTTCTAATCCGATTTCAATTCCGTTTGAGTTTCTGGATTCCTCTCTTCATTCTCTTCATAACGGTACCGAGTTTCTGCATTTCCGAGTATATGGAGGGCTGGTCGAGCATATATGTCACCAGGACGGTTCCGTCGCTCAAATTCCGATGAATTTGATGTTGTCCATGCGTAGCCTGCGTCGTTGTGATTCCGAATCTTCCTTCGGATCGTCAATCGGGTTATTAACGAATAAGTTATGAATTTATTCGTTTTCCGTACTGCGATTTGGCCTAAATTGAGTTTAGGCTTGTCAAATAGGACAATTAGAAATTCTACTATGGTCGTTATATTATTCTGGTGATTATGGGTTGTTCGTTTGATGAAATCTGATGACAGGGGGTTTAGAAATTGTCTGCGGGCAAAACGTTATTCTGGCGAAATCTAATTAATTAATTAAAGGTTAATTAATTAAATTATGATTAGAATTGACATTGAGGAATGTTGATTAGATATTACCTTGAGATTTGAGGAATTGTGAGGTAGGTTGAGATATTGAGGTTTAGTTGGTTGTGAGGCTTATAGATTGATTATGATCCTTATAGATCCCTTGATTCTAGATGTGACCTTTTTGATTGATAGGAGTATTGATATCTCTTTATGCCTTGTTATTAGGCAGTGTCCCTCTCAGGATTGGAGGTTGATCGTGGTTGTGATTGTACGAGGTTGAGGTAAGTTCGTAGGACTTACTTAGCTACCATCCCTATATTGTGTGTTTGCATGAGTGGTGTGTGCTTTATATGTTTGCTATGATAGCATGAGTTGTCGTTTTTATCGACCTATGTTTTATTGACTGCCCCACTGCGTGGCTGTGATAACCTTTCCCTTTCATCCCGCCGTGGAGTCTGGGAGGTTCTCTGATGTCGGGCCAGAGTGGTTTACAGGAAGGGCGCAATCCACTCCCATAGGGCACACAGATTATGTGACCGATACTCGTACAGTTGGACATTGCACTCAAAGGCGGGGATGTATCGGTCCTCGTGTCACATACTTTCATCTATCTATATATACGGTTTTTGAGTGAATGGTTATTATATAAAGATAATAAATGGGTAAATGTGTGATAGCATGCTGAGGTGTTTATCTTTCATGATTGCACTTGTGCTTATGTGATAGCATGAATTATAGTCTATATTTTGGGGTTTGTTTGGACGTTTTATCTTTCGTAATCTGCATGTTTGTATGTACATTATGTGATTTTACTACCATTTCATCTACCTTTGCGAGAATCGAGGTCTACACCTAGTTTCGTTGTAATTGCAGGTAATATGGTACGTTTTGCATCAAAAAGGAGCAAAAGAAGTCAAGAGTCATTTGGAGCTACATTGAAGAGCAAAAAGGAACCATCCAGGAAGCACAGCCATGGATTAAAGATTTACTTTGGACCAGTTTTGAGAGATTTCACATTCAGTTGTGACTCACCTCGGTTGACCAGAGATTCATCTCGACCGAGGTGATCCAGAGACGCCGACTCGACCGAGGCGAATACCTAGGACGCGGCGAGAATATTTTATTCTTGGCTGAAATCTTTTAAATTTGGAAAGTGATCTTATATTTTTGGGCTGAGCTTCTGGAAGGAAGGAGATATGCAGAATCATATATTTTACCTATATTTATGGGATAATATCTTCTTAAGATTTATTATCTTTGGAGGTTTATTTTTCCTATAAAAAGGGTTGATTTTCTACAATTTGAGGGGGCGGCATACATCGATTAAACCCCGCTTACAGCTGAAGAAGTCGCATACGACGCAGCGGCCGCATCCTACTCCAAATTGGGAGAGAGTTGAAGAACGTTTTTGAAGGTTGAAGGAAGATTGAAGACTATAGCTTTTATAGCTTTTTGAAGGGTTTTGTAAGATTGTCTTCAATTCCTTTCCTTGTTGTCTTGTCTTGTTGGATTATTATCCAAGGAACGATTTTGTGTGATATTTGATTCAGTTATTGAAGTCTTTTCATTAAATTCTTCTTTGTTCAAATATTCACCTTCTTCCCTTACATTTAATACTTTCATAATGATGATGAGTGGCTAATTTCCTTGTGTGATTCTAGGGTGATTGGCTGAAGGTTGTGGGAAAAACAATGATAGAATAATCTTAGATTCCAGTAGGATCCTGAAAGTTCGAGTCTTTAACCTTAACCCTAAGCACCTCGTTCAGTCGATGAACATCTCGGCCGGGGTGGAAACTGGCTGACCGAGGTGACTTATCCGACCTTAAACTGATAGTTAAGAGTTAGAGTTTGCCAAATCCTATTCTTATTACACCTTACTGGTTCAATGCAAGCTTAGGATGAGACTTACCCGGTAATTCCTTAGTTTGTATACCAACGATCATAAGTGTAGGTAATAAAGGTTTATCTTTTATTGGGGTTTGAGTGTGCTTTCATCCCATCTTTGTGAGTTAGCCTGAGACTTACCCGGTAAAGGTTGATTCTATTCCCTTAGATGGTGTGTTAGTTTGAGGTTATAGTTCTTTATCTTGATTCCTTGAGACTTACCCGGTAATAGGAGTTACGGTTTAGGATTAGTGTGTAGTGAGACTTACCCGGTGATCTACTCCACTTTAGTAACACCTTCCCCTAGCAAAAATCTCAGCTTTGTCCGCTTATCTATAGATCTTGAGTTGGAACCACAACTAGATGCTTTAATCCCTAGAATTGCATGTTTGCTTTATTTGACATCTTATTCATCTTTGATTGTGTTAATTTGCTCTTGTGGTTAGCATTAACGTTAGCATACCGTGTTGACTTTGTTTCACTAAGTCCCTGTGATCGACCCCTGGAATTTTCTTGCTTTTACTACGATTGACCCGTACACTGCGGGTTCGCATCCTTGTTTTAAGCTTAAGTCTAGGGTTATAAATTTAAAGCTTGCACACACCGTTTGGAGCGAACAAGTTTTTGGCGCCGTTGCCGGGGACTTGGTCTAGACCGAGTCGGTACGGTTGCTCTTGGGGCATTTGCCCCGTTTTGTCTTACCACTCTACTTGAGTGACTTTTGCAGGTTCTTTCTTAGGTATATGCGAAGAACCCGCACTGGAAAGGAAATCGTTCCTTACGATCCCGAACCAGAAAAGACATACAAGCGACGCTTAAGAGAAGCGAAGATGGCCCAACAAGACGATCGCGATCTTGCGGCCCAGTTGAGAGAGACGCAGGAGCAGCTACGTCTCAGTAAAGAAGAACTAAGGCAAGAGAAAGAAGAGAATCAGGCCAGAACTGCAGCAATCGAAGCTGAGATCGCAGCAATTCGGAACCAGATTCTACTTCGACCGAGGGAGGATCCAGTAGTTGATCCTCGACCGATGCAGGATCCAGTAATTGATCCTCGACCGAGGCAGATCCCAGTACCTGACGCCCCGGCCGATGTACATCCACTTCGGATGCCAGTCCGAGGAGTTCTTCTTGCAGAAATTCCACAAACCCTAGGTCAAAGGATGGACCCTAATCAACAGCTGAGGCGTCCAGGAGTGAACCTAGGAGATCCGGCAGATCATGACTACGAACTTCGACCTCAAGTTCTAGCCATGATTCGCCAATGTCAATTCGGAGGGCTAGAGAAGGAGTCACCGCATCAACATCTTCAAAACTACGAGATCTTGATGGAGACCTTGCGACCTCCCAGAATTGAAAATAACAACTACAAGCTAAGACCTTTCTACTTTTCTCTTAAAGATAGAGCTCTTACTTGGTATCAATCTCTTCCTGCAGGAAAAATCAGCACATGGGAAGAGATGACTACGGAATTCTTGACCAAATTCTTTCCCCCCTCAAAGACTGCTGAAATGAGAGGGAAGATCAATGCTTTCATCATGAAGGACAAGGAGAGCTTGTCCAAATCTTGGGAGCGGTTCAAGGATATCCTTTTGGATTGCCCACATCATGGGATTCCAAAGATCGAGTTGTTGGAGATCTACTTCAAAGGGCTGGACGGAAGCACCCAGTTCAATCTCCAACTACTCTCCGCCGGTACATTCATGGACATGGCGGTTGACGAGGCTTGGGACTTCATTGAGAAGCAAGCCTTGCACATGGAGAAGTACACCCACCAAGGAGCTGAAGGTGGAGTTAAAAGAGTCAACTTTCAAGAGACTCAAACCAACAACAACCAACTCACGTCCTTGAAGAACGACGTGAAGCAATTAAAGGAGCTCTTGATGGCTCAAACTAAGCCGGAGGAGCAAGGGCAAAGGAACAACAACAACAACAAAAACGGGTACCGTAACAACAACAACGGACCCCGAAACAACAACTACAACAACAACAATAGAGGATCCAATAGCAACAACTGGAGAGCGAATAATAACCAAAACAACGGTAACAACTATTCAAACTCCAACTCTAATGATTCCTCTAATCCTTTCCTCTCTTCTCCCTCTTCTTCTTCTACTCCATTGAAGAGCCAAGGGCAAGGATCAAGTTCGTCTCAGCCGGAAAAGAAGGACGCAGTCCTGGAGGCAATCTTGATCAAGCTTAGTGCTATGGAGAATTCTATGACTTCATTTTCGAGGGCCCAAAAGTCCTTCGAACAACAACTTGCTAATAGGGCGAATGAAGCGCCAAGAGATCCAGGGAAGCTTCCAGCAAAGACGGAAACTAACCCTAAGGGCCAGTGCATGGCCATCACGACGAGGAGTGGACTCAAAACTGCAGATCCAGTACCTCGCTCGACGCAGACCACCTCGGTCCAGATCCAGTCGAAGAACACCTCGACCGAGATGCCAACCGAGGCGGCGCGACAGAAAGCTGGAGGAACGACAGAAACTTATGTTCCACCTCCAGCATATAAACCACCACTTCAATTCCCCCAGTCCAGAGCCAGAGCACATCTTGACAAGCACTTTGGTAAGTTTCTTGACTTGATGAATAAGCTACATATTAATATTCCTTTCCTTGATGCTATTTTAGGTATGCCCGCCTATGGGAAGTTCTTAAAAGAGATCCTATCAAGGAAGAGGAAGCTGGAGGATGTTGGTGAAGTTAGGATGACATCTAAATCTTCAGAGCTTATCAAGATCATGAAGGAGAAGATGCCACCTAAGTTGAGAGATCCCGGCTCGTTTTGCGTTCCCATTCAAGTTGGGGATGTCACTTGCGAAGCCCTTTGTGATCTAGGAGCCAGCGTGAGCATCATCCCGCTGGAGCTATGCACTAAGATCGGCCTTGGAGAGCCCAAGCCGGTCAAGATTCGACTTTACATGGCGGATCGCTCCATCACCCATCCCGTGGGTATTTTGGAGGATGTTCCGGTCAAGTTAGGTAACTTCTATCTTCCTATAGATTTTGTCGTACTTGACATTCCCGCAGATTATCCCGTTCCTATCATTCTCGGGAGGCCATTTCTAGCAACTTCGGGTTGCAATGTGGATTGCAAGAACGCCAAGTTGAAATTCAACGTTGGTGGCGATGAGGTGGAGTTCGCACTACTTGCAGCCATGAAAGGAGAGCAACTAACTGATGATATCTTCAACATCTACGATGAAGAAGAATCAAGGGAATTGGTGAGCTCCATCCTTATTGATGATCCACTCGAAAGAGTTATTAGCTTCAGTTTAATGGAGGAAGGTATAGATGCTTCTTGTGATGCAGATATACGGAGCTTAAAAGCACTGGAAGAAGATCCAAGAGCTATAACTGAGAAGCTGATCCAGGAAACGAAGATTTCCAGCCTCGGATCCAGTAGCAGTACCTCGACCGAGGCACTTTCTGGACTGAGCGAGGCGTCTGAAGAACACCTCGGTCAACGCCTTTGCGCCTCGACCGAGGTCGACAGCGAGACGATTCAAACTGAGATTTCGATTGATCCAGTTTCTGACACCACTCTACTGGAAAGAGGAAGTACAGAGCCCTCTCAGAAAGCACCCCCAGTTGTGGAGCTTAAGCAACTCCCTAGTCACTTGAGGTATATCTTTCTTGGGCCGGATTCTACTTATCCCGTCATTGCTAGTGCTTCCCTCTCCGATTCTGAATTATCTAAGCTAATGCATGTCCTGAGAAAGCATCGAAAAGCCATAGGCTACACTACGGATGATCTTATTGGCATTAACCCTTCTTTCTGCATGCATAGAATTCTAATGGAAGATAATCATAAGACTTCACGGGAACCTCAAAGACGGTTAAATCCGATCATGAAAGAGGTTGTGAAGAAAGAAGTTCTTAAGTTGTTGGATGCAGGTATTATTTATCCTATCTCGGACAGCAAGTGGGTTAGCCCGGTGCATGTCCTTCCGAAGAAAGGAGGGATGACCGTTGTGACGAATAAGAACAACGAGTTGATCCCAACGAGGACCGTTACGGGCTGGAGAGTTTGCATCGATTATAGGAAGCTGAACACGGCAACTCGGAAGGATCATTTTCCGCTTCCATTCATTGATCAAATGCTCGAACGGTTAGCCCAGCATTCACACTTTTGCTACTTAGACGGCTATAGTGGATTCTTCCAGATTCCTATCCATCCGGATGATCAGGAGAAGACCACTTTCACATGTCCTTGGGGGACGTTTGCCTACCGGAGGATGCCATTCGGATTGTGCAATGCACCCGCTACCTTCCAGCGATGCATGATGGCTATCTTTTCCGAGTACGTTGAAGAGATCATGGAGGTATTTATGGATGATTTTTCTGTATATGGTTCCTCTTTTGATGATTGCCTATCTAACCTTTCTCTAGTGCTTAAAAGATGTGAAGACACTAACCTTGTTTTGAATTGGGAGAAGTGTCATTTTATGGTTAACGAAGGCATTGTGCTGGGACACCTCGTTTCTAATCGAGGTATTGAGGTCGATCGAGCTAAGATCGAGACTATTGAGAAACTCCCTCCTCCTTGTTCTGTTAAAGGTGTGAGGAGTTTTCTCGGGCATGCAGGTTTCTACAGGAGATTCATCAAGGACTTCTCCAAGATTTCTAAACCTCTAACTAACCTCTTGAATAAAGATGTTATTTTTGAGTTTTCGCAGGAGTGTCTTGATGCTTTTTACAGGATTAAGGAAGCATTGATCTCCGCTCCCATTATCCAACCTCCTGATTGGACCTTGCCCTTTGAGGTCATGTGTGACGCTAGCGATGTAGCCGTAGGAGCGGTGCTTGGGCAAAAGAAGGATGGACGGACCACCGCCATTTACTATGCTAGCAAGACGCTAGATGAAGCACAACGCAACTACGCTACCACCGAGAAAGAATTACTGGCGGTTGTATATGCTTTCGAGAAGTTCCGCTCCTATCTAGTAGGGGCGAAAGTCATTGTCTACACCGACCATGCAGCCATTCGTTACTTGTTGGCTAAGAAAGATGCAAAGCCGCGCCTTATTCGATGGATTCTCTTGCTCCAAGAGTTTGACCTAGAGATCCGCGATAAGAAGGGATCCGAGAATTCAGTTGCGGATCACCTCAGCCGGCTACCGGAATCCTCCCGCGAGACGGATAGCCCACCCATAGACGATTCATTCCCCGATGAGCACTTGCATGTCTTGGAGCGTTTGATGGATCTACTTACTTCACCCCACGATGGAGGTGAAGTATGGGGTGAGGGAACCTCCTACCTCCTTTGAGACGCATCATGGTCCAGCTAGCGACCTTAAATCAAGCGCTTCTTGGGAGGCAACCCAAGGTATTGCATTCTTTCCCGTTTTCTAGTCTAGCTTAGATAGTTTTTGTTTTTGCCTTGCTTTGCTTTGTTTTTGGCGTTCTGGACAGACAACAGGAAGGAGCACTCCTGGGAAGAGAGAAGTTCGAGATTCTGAGAAGAAGGAGGCACCTCGGTCACTGTCAGAACACCTCGACCGAGTTGATTCTTGAAGCAACCGAGGCGACTAGGGTTTCTGCAGAACCACCTCGGTCCGTACCACCTCGGACCAGTCGAGACCATCTCGACCGAGGTGACAGCATGGGCCCCGCTGATGGAGGACTATAGAGAGGGAGCAGCTGCCGCTGCTGCAGCTGCAGAGGAGGCAGAGGAGGCTGATGAGGATGACGATGACGAGACTGTTGATGAGAGAGGAGGCGGCGTCCCGATGGACACAGGGACAGATACTGCTGGGACGAGCGCGCCTCCCATTATTGATCTTGATGAGGATGAGGAGGACACTGAGCCGGCGCCAGCTGAGACTTCTCCAGTCAGGCCCGCTAGGCGCAGGAGGCAGAGAGTTAGGGACAGAGCAGCACACCGACGGATTGATGACCTGACGGATCAGGTTATTGACTCTTATGCTGCACTTTCATTGGATATCCGGGAGATGCAGGAGCGACAGCATCATCAGCACATGATGGCTCAGCTACAGTTCCAGCATGTCATGGGCTATCCCTATGACCCTACTCAGTTCCCCTACATTCCACCACCACCACCGGATCGAGACTACTGAGGAGCTGCAGGATTTTATTTATTATATTTTTATGCAGTTCGGCTCTTTATCCGGTGAGTCCTCTTTCATTTAGACTTTTATTATACCCACTGGGACAGTGTGTCTCAAGTATGGGGTATTTGATGTACTATTTGACTACGTGATGACTACTTGATGTATTCGACATTTATGATGTATTTTATTGACCGGATATTTTCATATTTATGCTTCATTCTGCATTTATATGTTTATCTGAGATTTCATGCATACTTACAGGTTATTTGATTGAGAAAAATGTCGAAACTGAAAAAAAAAAATTTGGTTTTAAAAAATTTTTTTACCTCGACCGGGACAGTTCTGGCAAAACGAGGTGTTTCACCTCGGTTGAACCAAGAACATCTCGACCGAGGTGTGTTAACTGAGAGTTTTCGAAAACGATTTTGTGTTACTTATCTGGATATGATCTCAGTGAAGATCTTGTTTACTGACTGGTTTTAAATTCTTTATGTGTTTGAAAGGTTTTATAATATGTTTAAGTTGCTAAATGCTTTGTTTGAAATTATTGGCATGTTTAATACTTTGTTTTTATCCAAATTATGTTGAATTTGAAGGTTGACACCGCAGGATAAGTTCTCTCACATTCATCTTGGAAAGACCAAGGCATTTCATTCTTCTTCTTCTTCTTCTTGATCATGCTTAGCCCCTCATATACATTTTGCCTCCCTTCACCTATCCGGGAATTTGGAAGCAAGCGAAGTGGTAAAAGCAAGTTAAAGTTGAAGATGGCTGAAAGTGAAAGTGTTAGAAAGCAATAATAGGTTTGGGGAAGTCAATCATGAAGATGAGTAACTCGGCACCATTCACATAGCCGGGTGTTTGTGTCTTGCCAAAGTCGGATTGAACGATATTCCTAACGGGTCATGGTATGCGCATCAAGGGTTTGATGCATCTCAAGAAATTGATGATTGCGGATCTCCTAGGCTTCGGTTATTGTGCACCTCTGTCCATGCATCCCAAAAAGTAAAGTAAAAAGAAAAAGTGTGAGATAAGCAAAGCTTATTGGTGGAAGATGTTGCAAGTCAAAGTGAAAGTGAAGTTCATCTTTTTCCCGGATTCTAGCACCACATTACCTTACATACATCCCTACCCTACACGTTTCTTGACCTTTTCTTTTGGGAAGCCCTTGAGACCTTGAGCTTGTTGATTGACTTAGCGGTTTAAACTGGATTATACATGATTAATTTTGATAATTATGATTTATTATGCATTCTATGATTTTATGCAAAGATGAACAACTTTCCTATATTTATAAAATGTTTTGAGCATATTGAGTTTTTAAACTCCAAGAAGTACTCTCTAAGAGTGATCTATGATAGTTGCACACCGTAAAATGTTTTTGAAAGACTTTTTCATTGATTTTCTTGGCTTATAATCCATTCTATCTTGTCTTCTATATGAGGAACTTGCTTGGGGACAAGCAAGGGCTAAGTATGGGGTATTTTGATAGCATGAATTATAGTCTATATTTTGGGGTTTGTTTGGACGTTTTATCTTTCGTAATCTGCATGTTTGTATGTACATTATGTGATTTTACTACCATTTCATCTACCTTTGCGAGAATCGAGGTCTACACCTAGTTTCGTTGTAATTGCAGGTAATATGGTACGTTTTGCATCAAAAAGGAGCAAAAGAAGTCAAGAGTCATTTGGAGCTACATTGAAGAGCAAAAAGGAACCATCCAGGAAGCACAGCCATGGATTAAAGATTTACTTTGGACCAGTTTTGAGAGATTTCACATTCAGTTGTGACTCACCTCGGTTGACCAGAGATTCATCTCGACCGAGGTGATCCAGAGACGCCGACTCGACCGAGGCGAATACCTAGGACGCGGCGAGAATATTTTATTCTTGGCTGAAATCTTTTAAATTTGGAAAGTGATCTTATATTTTTGGGCTGAGCTTCTGGAAGGAAGGAGATATGCAGAATCATATATTTTACCTATATTTATGGGATAATATCTTCTTAAGATTTATTATCTTTGGAGGTTTATTTTTCCTATAAAAAGGGTTGATTTTCTACAATTTGAGGGGGCGGCATACATCGATTAAACCCCGCTTACAGCTGAAGAAGTCGCATACGACGCAGCGGCCGCATCCTACTCCAAATTGGGAGAGAGTTGAAGAACCTTTTTGAAGGTTGAAGGAAGATTGAAGACTATAGCTTTTATAGCTTTTTGAAGGGTTTTGTAAGATTGTCTTCAATTCCTTTCCTTGTTGTCTTGTCTTGTTGGATTATTATCCAAGGAACGATTTTGTGTGATATTTGATTCAGTTATTGAAGTCTTTTCATTAAATTCTTCTTTGTTCAAATATTCACCTTCTTCCCTTACATTTAATACTTTCATAATGATGATGAGTGGCTAATTTCCTTGTGTGATTCTAGGGTGATTGGCTGAAGGTTGTGGGAAAAACAATGATAGAATAATCTTAGATTCCAGTAGGATCCTGAAAGTTCGAGTCTTTAACCTTAACCCTAAGCACCTCGTTCAGTCGATGAACATCTCGGCCGGGGTGGAAACTGGCTGACCGAGGTGACTTATCCGACCTTAAACTGATAGTTAAGAGTTAGAGTTTGCCAAATCCTATTCTTATTACACCTTACTGGTTCAATGCAAGCTTAGGATGAGACTTACCCGGTAATTCCTTAGTTTGTATACCAACGATCATAAGTGTAGGTAATAAAGGTTTATCTTTTATTGGGGTTTGAGTGTGCTTTCATCCCATCTTTGTGAGTTAGCCTGAGACTTACCCGGTAAAGGTTGATTCTATTCCCTTAGATGGTGTGTTAGTTTGAGGTTATAGTTCTTTATCTTGATTCCTTGAGACTTACCCGGTAATAGGAGTTACGGTTTAGGATTAGTGTGTAGTGAGACTTACCCGGTGATCTACTCCACTTTAGTAACACCTTCCCCTAGCAAAAATCTCAGCTTTGTCCGCTTATCTATAGATCTTGAGTTGGAACCACAACTAGATGCTTTAATCCCTAGAATTGCATGTTTGCTTTATTTGACATCTTATTCATCTTTGATTGTGTTAATTTGCTCTTGTGGTTAGCATTAACGTTAGCATACCGTGTTGACTTTGTTTCACTAAGTCCCTGTGATCGACCCCTGGAATTTTCTTGCTTTTACTACGATTGACCCGTACACTGCGGGTTCGCATCCTTGTTTTAAGCTTAAGTCTAGGGTTATAAATTTAAAGCTTGCACACACCGTTTGGAGCGAACATTATGCATTACCTCATATATGTATGGTTAGCTAACGGTTTCATACCGTGTTGTAGATGTTTACAGGTTAGGCGCTAGTGGGTGATCTGTCAGGGTGACAGGCCAAGGACTCTCGTACGTTAGGTGGTTGGTTTGGGGTTGTTGTGTTTCCCCTCTTGCGTGAGGATGATCTTTTGTACCTCTTGTGTGAGGATGTTGTTTTATATACTCGGCTATGTTGTTGTTTACTTTGGGTCGTACAGTTTATACTGTTTTATGTATTTGTTTTATATCTGTCAGTACCAAGTTGTAAGGTCCAGTGAACTTGTTGTCAAGATAGGGTCGGGATCCATTGTGAGATCCTAGCCCAATGTGACATCCCGAGTCCCGCGGATTCGGGGTGTTACAGAAGATGACCACTAGATTTGATTTTTTTTGTTGTCTCGAGTGTTAGACCTGAAAAGGGTAAAGGTGACAATTCCTTACCTGAGGAATAAGATGACGGAGTAATATTAAAAGACAAGACCAAGGGGATCGTGATACGAAGAGCATTGAGCACTTGGTAAGTGTTGGTGGATGTCCAAGACCTTTGACCTGATTGTGTAGACATAACATTTTCATAAGGCCCGAAGCAAGTGCTTGTTTATTAAAAGACAAGACCAAGGGGATCGTGATACGAAGGGCATTGAGTACTTGTTTATGAAAATCCGATAAGGCTACCTAAGATTGGAGATAGTAAGAGACGTAACCTTTCAAAGACCCATGTAGCGATAGTTGTAACCTCAGGAGTGACAAGTTAGGGTTTGACCTTGTATGTGTGATATTGTTTGACTGCTTGTTTATTTCATGATTGGGTGTTAGTCAGTGATGTGTTCTTTTGGTAACCTTGATGTGCGGGATACTTAGATGTGGAAACGACGAGACTTTTGCATAGTGATCAAACACACCCAGTTGGTGCCTTAAAGGCCGATCAGGATTGTCTTACCCTAAGTTTCGGGATGAAACTTATTTTGAGGGGGATCTGATGTAACGGCCGGATTTTTCATTACGCTCGGTTTTTCATTACGCTTTAACAGGGTTAGAGGGGTTTAGAAAACGAAATTAAAATTTAGTGAAACTAGGATAAACAAGTTTACGTATGGAAGTCGTCTGATTAAATACCTTGTTCTAAGTTTCGGGACGAAACTTATTTTAAGGGGGTACTGATGTAATATCCGGAATTTTCGTTCCGTTTAATTCCGTATCAAATTGGATTTTGATCCGTTGACTGTTTTCCATTCGACCTAGTATTTCATCCTCCATAAATTTTATCATTTTATGTAGAATTTAATTTACATAAAATGATAGAATTTTATATCAAACCCTAATCTATCAAACCCTAGTTTATATCATGACATGTCCTCGACAAAGTCATGACGTCTTTTTGACGAGATATGACGAGACCATGACGAGATCATGACAAGGCCATGCATGGGCTTGACAAAGCCATGACACGTTTTGACAAGGCTGTGACAAAGCTTTGACAAATTCAGCCCACATTCTTCCCTTGATTCAGCCCACCTCTTTTGCCTTGCTCCAGCCCACACCGGACCTACTGTTGCCCAGCCAGCCAAGCCTTCAGCAGCCCATGTCTTCAGCTGCATCTCGCAAACCAAAACTCCATCAGATGCGGGCCTGCTACTCCTCATCTTGCAGCCCAGGAAGCACAGCAATTGTCCCTCCTACCTCCCACGTAATAGCAGCCCAACTCCTCTCCTTCCTAATCTCACATAACGGATGAGAGAGTGCCGTAACAGCTAGATCTCACGCACTGAAGATCCTCCCTCTTTCCTTCATCATTGATGCGTACAGAAGACCTCTTCAGCAGCCCCACCGCAGCCCTTGCAACCTCCTCTGTCGACCCTCCTCTCCAGTCGCCTTCCAGCCCTAGACTCGTGCACAAGCAGCACCTGGGCGTCCTTCTGCGCATAGGATCCAACAAGACCAACAGTCAGGAGCAGCAGCAGGAGCGTTCACCCTTCTGCACATCCCTTCACCTTGTGTCCGGCACACACTGGCTCCTTCATTCCGATTCGAGCAGAGAAATTGATCGACAATGACGGACTGCACTGCTGCAAAACAACCACTTCACAACCTTCCCAGATCTACCCAGAAGACACAACCTTCCCAGATCTACCCAGAAGATACTTAACTCGGTTGACAGGCAACCGAGTTATATAGTTACAGATTGAGTTGTGAGTAAGAGAGTCGAGATCTGATTCAGGTAAGTCCACGGACTTACTTAGCTGGCTTCTTGTATGAGTGTAATGTGTATGAGTGGTGTTTGTTAGTTATAATAAATAACAAAACCGGATTATGCCGACTTTATTATTTACGTACTTGACCCAAGTGTATGATAACGGGTCGTGACATCATCTGCCTAGCTCTTGCGAGAGTCTAGGAGGTTCCCTGCGACCAGACCAGTCAGGTAGACGGTCATATGCATTAGTACCATTCCGTGTTGGTAAACGGGGATAGGGGCGACGTTTGGGAATCCCTCGTGTCACAAAATAAGTATCATTAGTAATGACATATCACCTAATTAAAAGATAATAAAAAGGATTGAGTGTTGCATGTTGATCGTGTATGTTGTGTGTTTGTGTTTTTACCTTTATACTTATGCATAGAATGTTAGCTAACGGTTTTATCCGTGTTGTAGATTTGTAGAGATAGACAGTTGCAGAGAGATCCGGAACGGATGGTCAGCCGGGTCTACGTATTCATTAGACGGGGACAGGGGAGTCTCCCATACGACATGCATGTTATGTATCTATATATATGTTTTGTAAGGCTGAGACAAGTGTACATTCATACATTAAAAATAATATGTTTTGAAATTGATTTAAATACATTTGTGCCTTGTTGTAAGATCTAAGTAAAATTGTTGTCAAACTAAGGTCGGGACCCATTGTGAGGTCCTAACTAGTAGCTCCCCGAGTTCTCAGAATTTGGGGTGTTACATTCCTTGCTCCTTTCCTGAGGGAACTGAGTTGTTCTCTGAGTTGTTGCTGAGCTTTTAGATTACCTTCGAGTGAGGTAAGCCCCTTGGACTCACTTAGCTTCATTCCATATATTGGTTTGAGTATTTTAGCTTGTTTGTGTTGTTTATCGTTTATAACGGATAATTAGAATAGGATTCACCTTTTATACTTTAACTAGCCCAAGTGTATGATAACCGGGCGGTGACCACTTGTCTAGTTCTACAAGAGACTAGAATGTGCTCTTGCAACCCAGGCCCACAAGTAACAGATAGTACTGATATATTCCTGTTGGTAGACGGAAGCGGATGCGTGTTTCGGGAGATTCTCGTGTGATAAAAGAAGTTGAATTAGTAATGGATAACTTAATGAAAGATAATAACTGGTTGAGTGCGAGCATGCTATATGTTTGCATTACCTTATGTGTGTTTGTGTCTTTACGTTCTTTTTGATATCTAGAATGTTAGCTAACGGTTTATAACGATGTTGTAGATGTTCCATAGCTTTAGGATGTTGTTGAGTGATCCGGATGGAGTGGTCAGTCGGGGTTCCGTACATTATAGGACGGGATCGGGTTTATGTTTCAGTTGTTGTTTCCCTTTTGTTTTGAACTCGGCTGCGAGTCTTTTACGCTTCCCTTTGTTTAAACCTTTGATTTTATATTGAGTTTTGGCTTTCATTTGTTTGTGGCTTGTTGTAAGATCCGTTGTGTCGTTGCTACTCTGAGGGTCAAGACTCATTGTGTGGTCCTAGCCCGTAACGCTTCGAGTTCCCAAAACTTGGGGTGTTACACATACTAACATATGTCATAAAACCCGGTTTAACAAAACACAGTTGTTTAAACCCACACAAAACATCCTAGGCGGAAGCATCCCACAACAGCCCACCTCATATGTTTTCAAATTCAGGTGTTGGGTCCAACGTCCTTTCTTGATCAGGCTGAGTCTAAGTAGCTGAAAAAATATGGATATAACAACAATGAGCTACAAGCTCAGTAAGGGTATACAAATCGCACTCCCCCAATATATACAAGTATCTAATATCTTGTGACCAAATGACACTCTAATACCCTTTCTCACATTCCAAAGCACACACATACATATCCACATTCACATTGTAACACCCCAAATTTTACAACTTAGGGAGTTACTGGTTAGGACCGCACAGTGGGTCCCGACCTTAGTTTGACAACAACTTAACGAGATCTTACAACAAGGCACAGATAAGGAAAATCAGAAATCATAAAATAGTTCTTAATAATGCATGAATGTGACCAGATCGACTACAGCCGGAAAACGGAATATAACAAAGTACGAAAGGAAACAATGTTCAACTGTAAAACCCACAAATGCAGAAACTGTAAGACGTCCTAAAGTACGACACCCCGGCTGACCACTACCATCTGGATCACTCGGCATCTGCTCTAACCTGTGTCAAGTCTAAACAACATATCAACAGTTAGCTAACAATCCAAATATAAGCAAAATGATAACAGCACAAACACAAGGAGAAACAAAAATAAACAAACATCATGCTGGCACTCAACCAATTATTATCTATTATTTAAGTGATTCACATTATTCAGTTTAAGTTGTGGCACGAGAATTATTATTAGTTCTCGCCTCCGTTCCTTATCCAACTGGTGTAGGTCTAGCTGACTTCCATTGGTAGCATCACTACAAACCATGTATGGACTAGTCCCGGAAGAAACCCCCAGCGCCCCGCGAGCTACTGAGCAGCATGCCACCGCCCGTTACTCTTAGGCCAAAATATAGGTCGGTAATTATATATCACAACCTATCTCTCTAACATTTCAATCACACACCACCATCATCATTTATACTCATATTTAGAAGTCAGCTAAGTAAGCCCAAAGGACTTACCTGTTATAACGCTCGACTCTTTATAAACCACACGCTTTGTAAACTGTAACCACTCAGTTGCCTGTCAAAGGCGATAAGTGTATTAGCACACTTTCACGTAGATAGAAGTCTAAAACTTCTAAGATCAAATAAGGTATTAAGACGTACTAGTTACAGTATTAGTTTTAGGGTAAAATGACCATTTTACCCTTGGTTCCGATTTTCTCGAAAACCTTAAATTTCATGTCTAAACTCCTATTTGAGGTTCTAAAAATATATTCTCACTCCTAGAATTTTATTTGGTTCCAAACTGACATTTTTCCTATGTTTCTATTTTCCGGAAGAATCGAAAAGGTTTAACTTCGGCTCTAAATATAAAATTCTTAACAGCTTATAAAATTTCCGAATTAAATCTCTAGATCATCTATGAGGTTCTATCTAACCTTAGAAGAAAGAATTTCTCCAAACTGTTCAGCCAATATTTTTATAATAATTCACAAAGTCGGTTCCTTCACTCTAATTTCCTATACTTAGCCAAAATTTAAGTTTACCAAAACTGCTCAACTACCTAACTTCGGGAGCTCATAACTTTCAATCCGACCGTTCATTTCTTCTCAAATTTTAATAAGCTAAACTACATATATCCATCTACAACATATCCAAAATTCAACGGTGGATCTTTATCCAAACGTTTAATAATTGGTCGGCAAGATAGGCTGTTTATGAGTCCAAAGCTGAAGGAATAAATGAATTTACAGCAACCCCTATGTCTATCATTTTATGTATAACTTTCAGCAGCTACTTATCACTATTTTAACTATGCTCAAGGTCGAATTACAGCAGCTCCTCAATCTATCATTACGGAAATAATATACGCACAAAAGATTATATAATAACCTTCCACTTAAACTAATCAGAATACTATGCAGCTCTTTGTACCAATTTAATTCTTTATACCTAGAATACATGGGACCAAGCTGTGGGAGAGAGGGGATTTACCTTCTTCAGTTTGACGGTTCTGAGACGTCTACTCTCGTTTTCGAAGAAGGCTAGTATGTGCTTCCTAACCTAAGGATAGATGGAACGAAAATGAGACCAGCAGGAGAGGAGTCGGTAGAGAGAATAAGGTGAAGATGGGGAAATCAGATTGCTGCACTAACCTCTTGACGCGGCTGGCTACGTGCAGAAGGTCGGTAAGGACTCGTTGCAGATTCCAATGGCTCTTGACGCTGCTGGGTGCGTGTGCAGAAGAGAAGGAGCGTTGCTGTTGAACCGTAGACAGAAGAGACGGAATAAACGATTGTGGTTGTGGGCAAGGAATGAACGTGTTTTCTGTAGATGAATCTGGACACAAAGGAGAAGGAAGGTGAGCAGCTGTATCCCTTGATTTTAGGAAACGGTTAAGGTAAGAAGATCTGCTCTAATCAATTCTGTATAAGCTGAACGGTTTCCTTCTCCCAGTTGGTTGGGCTGCTCTCTGCACATCCGAATAGCTGGAGTAACGGGCTGGAGTTGGCGCTGCTGCTGGGCTGGAAGGCAACGCTGCTGCTGCTGGGCTGGAGCGGACAAGGAAGCGGGCTGGAGCAGCTGAAGGCTGGCGCTGGACAAGGCAGCAGTGGCTGCTTCTGGGCTGGACGCGTGAAGCAGCTGGGCGGCTGGGCTGAACGTGCTGCTGGCGCTGGGCTGTCAACAGCCTGTCTGGGCTTGTCACAGACTCGTCACAGCCTTGTCTGGCCTTGTCATAGACTCGTCACAGCCTTGTCTGGCCTTGTCACAGCTTCGTCACGGCCTTGTCTGGCCTTGTCACAGCTTCGTCACAGACTTGTCTGGACCTTGTCACAGCTTCGTCACAGACTTGTCCGGACCTTGTCATATTCTAAAATAGGGCTAAACTTATTATTTTATGTGAAGGTAAGCTACCTAAAATGATAAATTTTATAAAGATCCTACCATTTTATGTGAAGGGGAAGCTACATAAAATGATAAACTTTTAAAAGATTCTATCATTTTATGTGAAGGAAATCTACATAAAATGATAAATTTTATAATAATGTGTCTAACTAAGTAAACGGATATGGATCAACTGATCGAGATCTATTTTATAACGGAAATAGACGGAATAAAAATTCCGGATTTTACATCAGTACCCCCTTAAATTAAGTTTCGTCCCGAAACTTGGAATAAGATACCTACTCCATACATTTCCCCTCGAGAAATATATTCTAGCAAGCAACTACTCACGTCATCAAGCACATAGACATAAACAATTATGTAAACATATAATCACAGAAGTCATATAAGGTCTCGTCTTAGTACTAACCCGTCGGTACTGAGGTAGCGGCTAACTCCGCAAAGAACTCAGGGTAGTTACGTCTAATGCTCTCCTCTGTCTCCCAGGTAGCCTCATCAACTCCTCGTCTAGACCACTGAATCCTCAGCATCGGTATCTCCTTAGAACGCAGGCGCCTAATGCTACGCTCTAGGACGGCTACTGGATACTCCACAAAAGTGTGGTCTGGCTCAACTATCAAATCCTCATGACTGATGATGTGTCTAGGGTCCGGTATGTACTCTCGCAGCTGGGATACATGAAAAATTGGGTGTACTCCCTCTAATCTTGGTGGCAGTGCTAGTCGGTAGGCAACTTCTCCGACTCTCTCTACGATCTCAAATGGACCGACATACCGGGGACTCAGCTTCCCCTTAATGCCGAAATGTCTAACTCCTCTCGTAGGTGACACTCTCAACCACACCTGTGTACCTACTCTAAACTCCAAAGGTCGACGCCTTTTGTCGGCGTAGGACTTCTGACGACTCTGAGCTGCTAACATCCTCTCCCGGACTAAGGCAATCCGGGCGATGTCGTCCTGTATCTGATCTGGTACTACTCCATCAGCCTTGCTAGGCTCATCCCAACATAGCGGTGTACGACATCTCCGTCCGTACAAAGCCTCATAAGGTGCCATCCCAATAGACGCATGCCAGCTATTATTATATGAAAACTCCACTAGTGGTAGGTGATCTGGCCATACCTGTCCCCAATCTAGCACACATGCCCGCAACATGTCCTCTAGGGTCTGGATGGTCCTCTCTGACTGACCGTCTGTCTGTGGGTGGTAGGTAGTGGTAAAGTGAAGACTCGTACCCAGAGCAGTATGTACCTGCTGCCAGAACCTCGAGGTAAAACGTCCATCCCTGTCGGAGACGATAGTCCTCGGTACTCCATGGAGTCTGACAATATGCCTGGTGAACTCCTCTGCTAGACGACTTACTGGCCACGTTTCCTTAATCGGAATGAAACGTGCGGTCTTCGTCAGACGGTCTACTACTACCCAAATGGCATCAAAACCTCTGCTGAGCCTCAATCCGGTGACGAAATCCATAGAAATGTCTTCCCACTTCCAATGTGGTACTGGAAGTGGGTGTAGCTCTCCTCCGGATCTACGATGCTCAATCTTGACCTGCTGACAGGTCGCACACTGGGCTACATATCGGGCCACATCAGGCTTCAAACCACCCCACCAGAAGGAACGTCTCACATCCTTATACATCTTACTCGCTCCCGGATGTACGGAGTAAGGGGTAGCATGAGCCTCACCTAGTATCCTCTGTCTCAGCTCACTATCTGATGGCACACAGACACGGTCCTGTCGTCTCATCACTCCATCGGCACCAATAGTGAACTGAGGTGCCTCATCTCGTGACATCCGGTCTCGGATCCGGGTCAACATCGGACAGGTCTCCTGCTTCTGTCGGATCTCACCCAACAGGTCAGGAAGTAACTCTAAGGTGGCTAACTAATGAGCTGTATCGGGAAACTGGATCTCTATCTCCAACCAAGCTAAGTGTCTTTGTAACTGTGGCTGTACTGTCAACCGAGCTATCGCCTTCTCCTGAGGCGTCTTCCAACTCAAAGCGTCAGCAACCACATTCGCCTTTCCGGGGTGGTAAAGTATCTCAAGGTCGAAATCCTTGATCAACTCTAGCCACCGTCTCTGGCGGTTATTCAACTCCCGCTGAGTGAATATGTACTTCAGACTCTTATGGTCTGTGAAGATCTGGCAGGTCGCTCCATAGAGATAATGACGCCAGATCTTAAGAGCATGTACTACAGCAGCTAACTCTAGGTCGTGAGTGGGGTAGTTCTCCTCATACGTCTTCAGCTGTCGAGACGCATACGCTATGACCTTACCCCTCTGCATCAAGACACACCCCAAGCCCAGCTTGGATGCGTCACTGTACACTACAAGGTCCTCTGTACCCTCAGGTTGTGCTAAGATCGGAGCAGACGTCAATCTCCTCTTCAGCTCCTCAAAACTCTGCTGACACGGCTCAGACCAGACAAACCGAGTAGTCTTCCTTAGGAGAGAAGTAAGTGGTCGGGCGATCAGGGAAAACCCTTCCACAAACCGACGGTAATAACCTGCCAATCCGAGGAAGCTGCGAACCTCCTTAACATTCTTCGGAGGTTGCCAAGAGGACACTGACTCAATCTTCGCCGGGTCGACCTTAATCCCCTCAGCAATCACTACATGGCCTAGGAAAGCCACCTCTGACATCCAGAACTCACACTTGGATAGCTTAGCATATAGCTGGCTATCCTGTAGAATCTGTAGCACTGTCCTCAAGTGTTCGGCATGCTCCTCTCGACTTCTAGAGTAAACTAGAATGTGGTCAATGAAGACCACTACAAACTGATCTAAGAAGTCGATGAAAATCCCATTCATCAACTCCATAAATACTGCTGGCGCATTAGTGAGCCCGAATGGCATCACTACAAACTCATAATAACCATACCTAGTCCGGAATGCCGTCTTAGGTATGTCCTGATCTCTCACCCTCAGCTGGTGATAACCCGACCTCAAATCTATCCTCGAGAACACAGACGCTCCCTGCAACTGGTCCAACAGGGCATCTATGCTAGGCAGTGGATATTGTTCTTGATGGTGACCTTATACAAATCTCTGTAATCGATGTATAACCTCATCGATCCATCCTTCTTCCTCACAAACAATATCGGAGCCCCCCCATGGAGAAACACTAGGGTGTATGAAGCCCTTCTCTGCTAACTCCGATAACTACTTCTTCACTTCAAGCAGCTCTATCGGTGCCATGCGTCACGGGGCCTTCGAGATCAGTCTCGTGCCTGGCTTTAACTTAAAGCTAAAGTCAACTCTCCTTTGTAAATCTAGAAATTGACCACAATTTTTGCTCGAAAGAGCACCATCCATCTCATTTGTGGGGAATGCTAAGTAACCTCTATCTGGACTGACGTAGGATCTAATCCATTCTTCTTACTCCTCTAGTTCTTCTAATACGACTTCATTTGTACTTACTATGATTTGTACCTTTTTCTTAGCCCGTAAGTAAACAACTTCTCACAACCATTCTCTTTATATCATTAATTATATAAGGGGTCATTTCTGACCGTCAGCTCTTCCTTTAAAATTTTAATTAGATTTACTGACTTGAATTATTCGGTATTACTTGCACTCGTATTGATTTGACTTTACAATTGTCGTATTTGATCTCTTTAAGGACTTCTCCACATGTCGATAGAATTCATTTGTAACCGTGCGTTTATTCTTCTTATATGTCAACCAGTCACTACTAGTTAACCCTCACATGTAAAGGCTCCGATAGTTACCATTTAGTCTATTGTTGACCTTCTACAATATCATAGACTAACCTTTCTTCTATCTCTTTGAAGTTTGATTTACTTGGTGGAAATCTATCTCCTCCAGCTTCTCTGTTTATACTCCTTTCGCTTCTTCTATAATTCACACTTCTCTTTCTCACTATAAGCCCATGATACTCTTTCCTATTTTAGTTGCATCATTCATCTGCCGTCAATGGACTCATCAGATTTCCCACGATAGCTCGTAAATACATCTTCATGACTTCTTTTACCTCAGTCATCAACTGCTTGCGGTGCTCCTGTGTGAATCGTTGGTGTTGGTAACTTAAGTCCCATTGTGAGAGGGAAGTTATTACGGCCCTTGGGTATCCCACGATCATTTTCACACACTCTTGTTCCTGAGTTGGTGTTAGATTATAATGTTGCCTTTATAGTGATCCTTTGACTCCGCTTTCAAGATTCTATCATTTGGATATTGGTAACACCATCTTTCTTGTAACTCACTTGTCATATAGAAAGTCACTCTGCCTCCATACTTATGAATTCTACCCTCCACTTTCTGGCAATTCCATAAGCTTCAGTTGTGCGGCTCTTTAAGTCCTCATAGTTGGTTTGACGACATCTCTCTTCTTAACTCTTAGGTTATCAGTGTCTAGGTGGGACCCTCTGGATTAGGATGCCGACTTACCTTGCCAATAGTGGTCATATTCCGCCCTGCTTCTAACAACAACCTTCGTATTTTGATCTGTCGGTAAGCTTAAATTTAATATTTCTTGTTTGGATTGGTTCTAAACCTTACTTTGACTTTCATTACTATGATTGTTTTTGACGGTATCTACGTGGTTCGTATCGTCATTTTACACCGCACTTGAAAGAACCTCTGTGATGTCGCTCCAAATCTACATCATTGTCGACCATCCAATGCTTTTCCGGAACTACTCTCATGTATAATCTTCATTTGATCCTATTAAGTTAACTCGGGATCCCCTTCATGCCATGGTCGTTGGTGTTGTCCTTCAGCCTTCACTTTTCCATCTCGACGTTCCTCAACCAATCTGAGGAGTTGTCTGCCATTCGTCTACCCTAATGCACATAAGATGTGCATACTAATCCTCACGTTGACACCCTTCAAAATCTACTTAGATGTGTCAACGGAGTGAGAAACTCATTAATCTCTATTAAGGACATAATATATTATTATGCTACTAACCTTCGACATAAGTTATCTATTGTACATATCTTTATAAGCAGCTACTACATCAATATAACATTTCTAAATGTACTAAGCTGCCGAGATCCGCGGAGGTAGTGGTGGTCGTCCGTACTTTCTATCCCAACCCGACTATGTATGCATTTAAAAACCAAAATCTTCTTTGGAAAACTCAGACTCCTTTCGGGTTCTGTTTATTTACTTATATGACCTTTTTAGAAGATTTCAAGTGCCATTGTTGCCAACCTAGAGCTCTGATACCATGTTGTAACACCCCAAATTTTACAACTTAGGGAGTTATTGGTTAGGACCGCACAGTGGGTCCCGACCTTAGTTTGACAACAACTTAACGAGATCTTACAACAAGGCACAGATAAGGAAAATCAGAAATCATAAAATAGTTCTTAATAATGCATGAATGTGACCAGATCGACTACAGCCGGAAAACGGAATATAACAAAGTACGAAAGGAAACAATGTTCAACTGTAAAACCCACAAATACAGAAACTGTAAGACGTCCTAAAGTACGACACCCCGGCTGACCACTACCATCTGGATCACTCGGCATCTGCTCTAACCTGTGTCAAGTCTAAACAACATATCAACAGTTAGCTAACTATCCAAATATAAGCAAAATGATAACAGCACAAACACAAGCAGAAACAAAAATAAACAAACATCATGCTGGCACTCAACCAATTATTATCTATTATTTAAGTGATTCACATTATTCAGTTTAAGTTGTGGCACGAGAATTATTATTAGTTCTCGCCTCCGTTCCTTATCCAACTGGTGTAGGTCTAGCTGACTTCCATTGGTAGCATCACTACAAACCATGTATGGACTAGTCCCGGAAGAAACCCCCAGCGCCCCGCGAGCTACTGAGCAGCATGCCACCGCCCGTTACTCTTAGGCCAAAATATAGGTCGGTAATTATATATCACAACCTATCTCTCTAACATTTCAATCACACACCACCATCATCATTTATACTCATATTTAGAAGTCAGCTAAGTAAGCCCAAAGGACTTACCTGTTATAACGCTCGACTCTTTATAAACCACACGCTCTGTAAACTGTAACCACTTAGTTGCCTGTCAAAGGCGATAAGTGTATTAGCACACTTTCACGTAGATAGAAGTCTAAAACTTCTAAGATCAAATAAGGTATTAAGACGTACTAGTTACAGTATTAGTTTTAGGGTAAATGACCATTTTACCCTTGGTTCCGATTTTCTCGAAAACCTTAAATTTCATGTCTAAACTCCTATTTGAGGTTCTAAAAATATATTCTCACTCCTAGAATTTTATTTGGTTCCAAACTGACATTTTTCCTATGTTTCTATTTTCCGGAAGAATCGAAAAGGTTTAACTTCGGCTCTAAATATAAAATTCTTAACAGCTTATAAAATTTCCGAATTAAATCTCTAGATCATCTATGAGGTTCTATCTAACCTTAGAAGAAAGAATTTCTCCAAACTGTTCAGCCAATATTTTTATAATAATTCACAAAGTCGGTTCCTTCACTCTAATTTCCTATACTTAGCCAAAATTTAAGTTTACCAAAACTGCTCAACTACCTAACTTCGGGAGCTCATAACTTTCAATCCGACCGTTCCTGTCTTCTCAAATTTTAATAAGCTAAACTACATATATCCATCTACAACATATCCAAAATTCAACGGTGGATCTTTATCCAAACGTTTAATAATTGGTCGGCAAGATAGGCTGTTTATGAGTCCAAAGCTGAAGGAATAAATGAATTTACAGCAGCCCCTATGTCTATCATTTTATGTATAACTTTCAGCAGCTACTTATCACTATTTTAACTATGCTCAAGGTCGAATTACAGTAGCTCCTCAATCTATCATTACGGAAATAATATACGCACAAAAGATTATATAATAACCTTCCAGTTAAACTAATCAGAATACTATGCAGCTCTATGTACCAATTTAATTCTTTATACCTAGAATACATGGGACCAAGCTGTGGGAGAGAGGGAATTTACCTTCTTCAGTTTGACGGTTCTGAGACGTCTACTCTCGTTTTCGAAGAAGGCTCGTATGTGCTTCCTAACCTAAGGATAGATGGAACGAAAATGAGACCAGCAGGAGAGGAGTCGGTAGAGAGAATAAGGTGAAGATGGGGAAATCAGATTGCTGCACTAACCTCTTGACGCGGCTGGCTACGTGCAGAAGGTCGGTAAGGACTCGTTGCAGATTCCAATGGCTCTTGACGCTGCTGGGTGCGTGTGCAGAAGAGAAGGAGCGTTGCTGTTGAACCGTAGACAGAAGAGACGGAATAAACGATTGTGGTTGTGGGCAAGGAATGAACGTGTTTTCTGTAGATGAATCTGGACACAAAGGAGAAGGAAGGTGAGCAGCTGTATCCCTTGATTTTGTGAAACGGTTAAGGTAAGAAGATCTGCTCTAATTAATTCTGTATAAGCTGAACGGTTTCCTTCTCCCAGTTGGTTGGGCTGCTCTCTGCACATCCGAATAGCTGGAGTAACGGGCTGGAGTTGGCGCTGCTGCTGGGCTGGAAGGCAACGCTGCTGCTGCTGGGCTGGAGCGGACAAGGAAGCGGGCTGGAGCAGCTGAAGGCTGGCGCTGGACAAGGCAGCAGTGGCTGCTTCTGGGCTGGACGCGTGAAGCAGCTGGGCGGCTGGGCTGAACGTGCTGCTGGCGCTGGGCTGTCAACAGCCTGTCTGGGCTTGTCACAGACTCGTCACAGCCTTGTCTGGCCTTGTCACAGACTCGTCACAGCCTTGTCTGGCCTTGTCACAGCTTCGTCACGGCCTTGTCTGGCCTTGTCACAGCTTCGTCACAGACTTGTCTGGACCTTGTCACAGCTTCGTCACAGACTTGTCCGGACCTTGTCATATTCTAAAATAGGGCTAAACTTACTATTTTATGTGAAGGTAAGCTACCTAAAATGATAAATTTTATAAAGATCCTACCATTTTATGTGAAGGGGAAGCTACATAAAATGATAAACTTTTAAAAGATTCTATCATTTTATGTGAAGGAAATCTACATAAAATGATAAATTTTATAATAATGTGTCTAACTAAGTAAACGGATATGGATCAACTGATCGAGATCTATTTTATAACGGAAATAGACGGAATAAAAATTCCGGATTTTACACACATTACGTCCACAGTCATCCATAACACATAGCATATACACATTCAAGCATGTTATCACACCACATATAAACATATCATATCATATAAACATCTCATATCATACCATCACATATAAATAATCATAACATAACATATAGCATGCTAGACTCGATCGCATCGATGCATAGGTGATAATTAACTAAATAGCCCCAACTGATCGTACGATATATTTTCTCATGTGCTTTCGTATTTCTTTTGTTTCTTTCTTTCTTTCTCTTCTCTTTTGTTTGGCCAACCCGATAGCATCGTAGGCCCCATTTAGATTACGTAGCGACCTCGGGTATCTTGTCTTAAGACCCCGCGTAGATCAGGTTGTGATCTTGGACTATTTATCTCATCTCGAGGCCCCTTGTAGATCAGGTAGCGACCTCTGAGGCCCCCTGCAGATCATGTAGCGACCTCGTCCCCCGGAAACCAGTGTGAGACCCAGTTTGGCTAATTAATCAATTAACATCCTATATTATCACTTTTATATCACTTTTCCTTTTCATTCTTTCATCTCATCGAAGTCATACTTCTCATGCATACATTACATTTCATATAAATATCATCACATTCTCACATTTGCATGCTTCACATTCATACATAACATAATATCATTTTAAGCGTGCAATTCATTCACATAATCCACAAGACATGCAAGAAAGTATAATGGACAAATTTGGTAACTAGCCCATTTTAAGAAACCATTATAGTAAGTAGGCTTTTATATATTTTCCATTAAGAAACTATACCCCAAAATACATTTACTATTCAAAAAGGCAATTAATTAACATGTTCAATGAATGTGAATATATTAGGATTCATTTTTCTATTAGCCTATGATAAGTACATTTTTCCAATGTTACTACTTGATTTCATGTATCTGCTTGTAGTTGGTACTGTTCTTTTCTATTGCTTGCAGAGTGATTAATAAATAATCCTATTTTTCAATTTGATGTACTTATTTTGCAATGACGAGACTGCATGAGTCTATGCCTATCTGCTGTTTTTCCTCTTGGAATCTATCCAAAGTGTACTTGTTTCTATTTATTTGACGATAAGCCCATTCGATCAAAGAAATAAGAATATTCTTTTGAGTCTGTCATTTTCTCTCTGTGTTGTCAAACAGTGGGAATGTTGACTTCCTTGTTGCAACTGAGGTGGGAGCTGAGAGTAATGTTAAGTTGCTAACAAATTTTATGTCTAATGTTTACTTATCGTCATGTATGTTAAAGATTAGACTATTTTGAGTGATTGATTCATGGTTATTGCAAAATGTCATGTATATAAAATGTCAGGTATGTAAATGTCTGGTATGTAAAATTTTCAGTATGTAAAATGTCCGGTATGTAAATGTCCGGTATGTAAAATGTCCGGTATGTAAAATGTCCGGTATGTAAAAGTCTGTTATGTAAAAGTCCGGTATGTAAAATGTTCGGTATGTAAAATGTCCGGTATGTAAATGTCCGGTATGTAAATGTCCGGTATGTAAATGTCTGGTATGTAAATGTCCGGTATGAAAACAAAAAAGAAAAAAAGAAAAAAAGAAAAAAGAAAATAAAAAAGGAAAAAAAAACAAAAGCAAATAAAAAAATTAAGTTTAGTAACTTAATTATTTGAAAAGTCCTCCTATTCTTTTTTGGGCAAATTTGGTAAGTAGGCTTTATTAAGAAACAAAGATACTAAGTATGCTTTTTTGTATTTTCCACTAAGAAAATATACCCCAAATCCTATTTACCGTTCATATTTACCATAAAATTAGGTAAAATTCTCCTCTTCTCTCTCTTTTCAGTTACGCTAAGGAAAGCCATCTGAATTTCTTCTCCTCCTCTCGATCTCGATCTCGATCTCGATCTCACAATCTTCTCCTCTCGCAAGCTTCTCTGGTATCAATCGATCTACTTTCTCTCTTCTCTCTCACAACCGACATCGATCTTGCAATCTTCTCTGGTATCAGTCGATCAAACACCAGAAACGAATACAACGCAATCGAATTGTAGTTCAACACTTCAAATACCAGAAATCGCTTCGATCTAACCAGGTATCTCTCTCACAATATTCTACTCTCTCTCGCCATCTTTTTCATTATTATTTTGGTATTTTGTTCACCATTGTGAAATTTTGATCAGATTATTCTTGTATTTCTGGTATAAGGTATCGTCAGATTTGGTTTTGTTTTAAAATATGTTTCTGGTATGAATGAGTGTCTTATGATTTCAATTTTTGGTTATGTCCATTACATTTGGATTTTCTCTTTCTGGTATCAATTTGATAATCGATTCTCGTATGAACATTGTTGCTAGTTTGTTTTCTTAATTCGTGTATGAATTAATGAGTTCTGGTATAATCTCTTTTGTAGTATGATAATTGTCTTTCTAGTATAATTAATTCTTTGGTATAATGATTTGAATGACTTCTGGTATACTTGAACTTCTGGTATTTGTGGTATTGTGCATAATTTTGGTATACTTGAAAGTCTGGTATACTTGATCTTCTGGTATTTGTGTTGTTGTGCGTAATTCTGGTATACTTTAACTTCTGGTATACTAGAACTTTTGGTATTTGTGGTGTTGTGCACTATTATGGTATACTTGAATGTCTGGTATACTTGAACTTCCAGTATTTGTGGTGTTGTGCATAATTCTGGTATACTTTAACTTCTGGTATACTTGAACTTCTGATATTTGTGGTGTTGTTCATAATTCTGGTATACTTTAACTTTTGGTATTTGTGATGATGTGCATAATTCTGGTATACTTTAACTTCTGGTATACTTATAATAGTTTTTTTCCTGGTATATACAGAACTTGTCAGGCATGGCTCATTTATAAATTGTAGTTTATTTTGGAGGAAAATGGAAATCTATGGACAATGAATGGACATATAGAGGGGATAAAGTAGTGTGCAAACCCATCACTATGGGAGATCCAGTTAGCATACCAGAAATTACGATGTTGATTGCCAAACGTTTTCAAGTAGATGAGACAGTGAACAAATTGGAACTAACATACAAGAATACCTTAAATGAAGCGTTGCAACAATTTAATATTGAGACGGTAGAAGATTTCGAGGATTTTGTTGAAGTTAATCAATTGACTCAACCATGTTGGAGTGTACCATTGTGTGAGATTAAAGTCTAGAATTATTATACCAGAAATTGAAGAAATTAATGAATATCATCCATACACTGCCATTGTTCCTGCTCCCAGTGTGATTGAAATCGAAATAGAGAATAGCTATGCAATCACTGAAGTTTAACCTGAAGAAACTCAATGGGGTCTTAAGTTTGGTCAAAAGTTCAAGGATAAAAACACAGTGAAAAATGCATTGTGTTAGAATGTTATTGCTGAATGTACACAATACAAAATAACAAAGTCTATCAAGCTTGCTATTCTTGCGCGATGTCTAGATAAAGATTGTAAGTGGCACGTGCGGTTCTTAAAAATCAAGAAATCAAAAGTGTTTACACTAACAAAGTATACCAGAGAGCAAACTTGTTCATTCCATACAAGAAGAAATTATCACAGAAAGGTCTCATATCCTGTCATTGTTGAAATAGTTTGCAAAAATGTAAGTCCATTGCTTATTATCACATACAATATTCAATTCTATATTGTTTTCTTCCATTCTGATAAGAACTACATTAAAATCATATTGTTTAGGTTATTCAGGTATGCTAATACACACAAACTCCCCGAGCCTAAGACAATTATTGGAATTTTGAGAAACGAGCATTCTTTAGAAGCTAGCTACTGAAAATGTTGGATGGAACAAGAGGTTGTCAAGGACAATATAAGAGGAACAAATGAAGAGAACTACAAGGGTGTGCCGGTGTACTTACATCGATTGCAAGAGGCAAATCCGAAAACTATTGTAGCACTACAATTGGATGGTGAAAACAAATTAAAGTATGTCTTCTTTGCTTTGGGAAATCAATCGAAGGATATTCAGTAATGAGAAAGGTATTATCCTTGTTCTGGTATGTAATAAAGTTATGCCTCTGGTATTATCAATTATGCATGAATGATACATATTTTGGTAGTAAAGTTATGTTTCTGGTAAGCAGTATAATTATGTTTCTGGTATGCTCTTTTCTGGTTTGTATAATCAGTGTCTGGCATTGTTAGATAAATGTACTTCTGGTAATATCATTTCTGATTTGATTACAAGCTCACTTTCTGGTATAGTGATATATATATTTGAACAATTAAGTTTCTGGTATGAGTATTATCCTTTTCTGGTATACCAGAAAACTAATTGATTGGTGATTGTTGTTGTTTAAGGTTATATCAGTTGACGGAACATTTTTAAAAGGTCGATATAGTGGGGTGCTATTGCTTGCAACAACGCAAGATGTAAACCAACAAATATGCCCGCTAGCATTTGCGATTGTTGACCGTGAATGTGATGACTCGTATGATTTCTTCTTCTATCATATACACAAGTTTGTCCCTGATAGCGAGGAACAATTATTTATATCGGACATACACATGTCAATCAAGAATGGTATTGCTAAGCACTACACAAAAGCATCTCATGGAGTTTGCATCTACCACTTGAAAGGGAACATCAAGAAAAAGTCAACCAAGAATATAGTTCAACAAATGTTCTTGGATGCAGCTAGGTGCTACAGAAAGGATAAGTGTCTTGAACTGTTTGAAAATATAAAGATGGTATGTTTATTCTGGTTTATATTATTTTCTGGTATGCAATCATATTATGCTTCTGGTATTTCATTTCTGGTGGTTTATTTCATTTCTGGTATTATCTCTTATCTCTCATTAATAGTGAATCTGGTATGAATGTTTCTAGTATGAACGCATGTTAGGTTTGTTGTATGAACATTATCATTTCCGGTATTATATTTAATCTCTAGTATGAATTCTGGTATGCTTTTTGTGATCGTTTCTGGTATCATACATGATATGTTTCTGGTATTGAACATTATCATTGATGAGCAAAGATTATGGTATTACCTTTTTCTGGTATTGAAACATGTTAGGTGTTTGGTATGTTTATCTGGTATTGTATATAACTTCATGTGTACCTTCTAATGTTTGTAGGAGAAGTTAGTAGTTGTGCAGCTGTTGGAAGAAATTGGATTCGCTGCTTGGTCCCGAGCTTTTTGTAATGCCAAACGTTACAGCATTATGACAAGAAACAATGCAGAATGTATAAATAGTGTATTGTGTGATGCAAGGGATCATCCAGTGCTTGCCCTCATTGATGTTATCAGATAGACAGTGGGTAGATGGTTTGCAATACGAAGGCAAAGTGTTAAATCATGTACAGAAATGACAACACCAAACGTTGATGCCCTAATACAAGCTAAATATGGGGAGGCAACAAAGTATGGATGCTACGTGCTTGATGCGAAAAGGCTGTTGTTTGATGTACAATGGAACCAGGAAAGGGAAGTTGTATGTTTAGTAGATAGGAGTTGCACTTGCAAGGAATTTGATATTGAGGAAATACCGTGTGTTCATGCAATAGTTGCAACAAAGATGGCGAAAATGAATCCGGCATCTCTGGTAAGTAATTATTACAGCACCGAATATTGGAAGACGGCATATGAGGAGACAATATACCCCATCGTAGATCATGAGAATTTAGATATTCCAAGTTGCATTACTGTTCGCCACTTAGCGTGCGTGCAAATAAGTTTTAATTATAAAACTAGAAATCAAGCAAGCGAACCCGCAGTGTACGGATCGATATAGTTAAGCAAGAATTCCAGAGTATCGAACACAGGGATTTGGGGGGAACAAATTCAATTATAGATTATCAAGCGAGTAAATGTAAGAAGCTTTTCAAGTATTGGGAAAACAACAATCCTAAAGATCCAAGTATCCAGCTGTGGCAATCGATTCAAGATATACTAATGATATAAGGACAGAGTTGAGATATGCAAAGGTATGCTAATGTAAGGTAATCGTACGGTGAAGTTCCAAAAACCTTATATGACTTACCTAAAAGACACTCCCTATAAAGGTTGTTGAGGCTTCAATGTAGAAAGGTTCTAAAGGTAAGAATTAATATCAAATACCCAAACTTGTAATCCAAGGATCAAGACTAACTAAACCGATTAAGGTTGTGACACTCACAATCGAGGTAGAGGTTGTTGAGGCTTCACTACCACCTAGAAAAGGCAAGCCAAGACTAAGTTAAAGCAAATCTTTAACTTTGGATTAAAGTAAAAGCAAGTTCGTAACTTAACACAAAATTACGGCTAGTTCTTGAGTTCCACGGCCGTGGAATCTCAAGAACAGACCGTGGATTAGGGTTATCGGCGATTCTCTCTAACTCTCAGGGTCCAATCTGTTTACGATTGATCTATCATCATCTAGGCCACAACTATCAACCCTTCACCTTAGAATTGTTAAGGGTTTTTAGCCAACAATAGTCATATTGATATCAAATTCAAGGTTTAAAAGATTGAAAGATGAAAACTTCCGAAAACCTTCAATAACCTTCAAAACAATCTCAAAGTCACAATCAAGAATAACAATCGTCACTAGATTCGGAATAACACAAACAACCACAAATCTTAGATAAGAAGGAAGAACGGGATGTCAATCCGTCTTCTAAATCAAACCTAAGCAAGAAGCGAAATCTCCTTGCGAACAATCTTCCGAATCTTCGATCTTCCGTCAATCCGGAAATCACAATAGCAATGCGCCAAAATCTCTCAAACACAACTTCCGCAAAATGCGAAATTAGGGCAATTCCTAGCACAAGCGTAAGATGCGTCTATGCGTAAGCGAAGGTGACGGAATCTCTCTTCGTCCGTCCTTTTATAATGCAAGATAAAATATCGGCCCGGCCCAATTGCGTAGGAGGTCGTGGCTTAAAGTATGGCGAAAAAGATCGTCAAGATCACGGTCGTGGAAGGGTTCCACGGCCGTAATTTAGAGCGTGGAAATCAACACGGTTTGAACCATCTACTCCACGGCCGTAGAAGTTACTGAAATGAACCACGCCTCCCTTGCTAAGGTTCCACGGCCGTGGACTTGAACGTGGAAAGTAGTACGGCCGTATTTTAGAGCGTGGTTTAGGGCAAGAACGTGATTCTTCCTTAGCCTCGTGCATTCTTCAAGTTGGCACTCCCTTAGCTCCTAAGAATGTCCTCAATTCATGGACATGCTCAATCAAACTCATCCTTGCTCAATTCCGTTCGGAAATAGCTCTTAATTACCTATAATCAACATAAAGCTTGTGTAGATCTCTATATCGACATTATAGACAAACTAGCTCACAAATGCATCAATGCTTAATCAATGACTATCAATATGGATCAAATACACTTAGAAAACGTGCCTAAAATATCACAATATTTCATGCTAACAAATAACCCCATACTTGCCACTTGCTTGTCCCTAAGCAAGGTCTTTCAAAAGCTTAAAAAACAAGAGTTAGGATGAAATATGTGTACCTTCTCAAGGCAATACTTCTTTTTGATGAATGTGCCTTCTAATCAATAGATCATTCTCAAATCTTGCTTCATTCGTTTATAAGACTTTCATACACTTAATCAAAGAGTAAAGAGTAAAGAAAAATCATGAATCAATCAAACTTCCATACAAACATCATAACCTTTAAACATTATCAAAATCAATCATAAGAAACTTCGATTTAGATCACCAAGTCATATAACATTCTTTTGATCTTAAGGACTTCCAAAGAAAAAGGTCTAGAATGTGGAAAGGGAAGGAAACTTTAAAGAATGTGGTGCATGAATCCGGGAAAGTGGATAACTACTCTTTCTTCTTCTCTTGCGGTTCCCGCAACACCTTCAACTTAGAGCTTCGCTCTCTTCTTTTCATTTTTTCGACTTTACTTTTGGAGTTATGGATAGAGGTGCACAAAAACCGAAGCCTAGGAGATTGGCGTTTCTCAATTTTTATGAGATGCCTCAAACCCTTAGCGCACATACCATAATCCGCTAAGAATATCGCTCAATCCGACTTTGGCAAGACACAAACACCCGGCTATGTGAATGGTGTCGAGTTACTCATCGTCATGATTGACTTCCCCAAACCTACAATTTCTTTCTATTTCTTTGAATGCAAAGTATTGCTTTCATGGCCCTCCTACATCATATATGCCTTTTTCACTAAACTCCTCCAAATTCCCGGATAGGTAAAGGAGGTCACATGTCAAAGAGGAGCTAAATGATCAAAGAAAGAAGAAAGAAAAATCGAATTGCCTTAATCATCTCAACAAGAAGCATATGAACTTATAGTGTGATTTCAACTTCAATTCCTCAACATGATTTAGGTAACATTCATCACATTATGAAACTTGCAAAAGAGGTATAATCAACTCATTCAATTTCTTTTCAATTCACTATTCGTTTAAGCATGCAATTGTCATCAAACTCAATTCACAAGTAGCGATTATCATAAAAATCCTTTCTATCTTTAGAAGCACATAAATTTTCAAAATTTTTCAATTTTTATGGGTTTTTCAAACTCTTTTTCATGCAATGCAATAATGAAACGTGTAACAATATAGTGAACATGCAAGATAGTCTCAATAGAAGCAATTATAGTGAGTAAGAGTTATTACAAACTTTTAGTCACACCCCACCCCATACTTGGAACAAACATTGTCCCTAATGTTCAAATAAAAGAAAGAAAAGAAGAAAAGAAAGAAAGAAAAAGAAAGAAAAGAAAAAGGAACTCACAAAATGGCGGTGGAGCGGCTAAAGCTATCGGTCATCATCATCGTCACTGCGGCGCTGGTGGAGGCGGGAATGGATGGAAGCTAGGGTCATAGTGCCACCCGAACTGCTGGCGGTAGACGTCTCTCATCATATGATCGAGGTCGTCCATGCGTCCATCTCTAGCATCGGCTCGGATATCCAATGCTCCCACTCTGTCAGAAAGGCTAGTAGCCCACTCCAGCATCTGCTCATACCATCCCGGGGCCTGACTGTACCACCCTGGTGCATCTGACAGTGTTGGTGCTGGTGCTGGTGGCTGCTGTGCGGACCATGGAGGTGGAGCTCCGTACCATGCAGGAGGTGTATCCATCCAAGTGGGTCTCTCACTCACGCTGGCGCGGCAAGAAGACGAACCTGAAGCTCTGGCAGGACGTGGAGAACGTCTGGGCACATCAGAAGCAATGTCCGGCTGATCCGGAAACCCCATACTTGGAACAAACATTGTCCCTAATGTTCAAATAAAAGAAAGAAAAGAAGAAAAGAAAGAAAGAAAAAGAAAGAAAAGAAAAAGAAACTCACAAAATGGCGGTGGAGCGGCTAAAACTGTCGGTCATCATCATCGTCACTGCGGCGCTGGTGGAGGCGGGAATGGATGGAAGTTAGGGTGGTAGTGCCGCCCAAACTGTTGGCGGTAGACGTCTCTCATCATATGGTCGAGGTCGTCCATGCGTCCATCCCTAGCGTCGGCTCGGATCTTCAATGCTCCTACTCTATCAGAATGGCTAGTAGCCCAATCTGGCATCTGCTCCTACCATCCTGGGGCCTGGCTGTACCACCCTGGTGCATCTGACGGTGCTGGTGCTGGTGGATGTTGTGCGGACCATGGAGGTGGAGCTCCGTACCATGCAGGAGGTGTATCCATCCAAGTAGGTCTCTCACTCACGCTGGCACGGCGAGAAGACGAACCTGAAGCTCTGGCGGGACGTGGAGAACGTCTGGGCACATCAGAAGCAATGTCCGGCTGATCCGGAAACGTGCCAAACTCCTGCTCTGCTCCTCCTCCTCCCTCATACTGATCCCTCATCTCCTCCTCCTCAACTACGGGCGGTGGTGGGACATACGGGGGAGCTGCAATCCTGTTCGCATGCATATCTGCGAACGTAGCCTTCCAATTATGGCGTCCAGCCATAATGGAGTACTCCGAGAGCCACTCAATACCCCTCCCAGTCCTGCTCTCCCAAGGCATGGCTGTATACGGTGGACCTCTATGGGTAGGGAAGATAAGGCCTCTAGTCATGAAGGCCTGGAGTCCTAGGGGTACAGTTGGTATGCGTGTGCATGCAGAAAAATCAACCCCCAATATCCTAGCAAGGTGGGTGACTATCCCACCATATCCGATGTTGCCCGCCCTCTTGTTCTTAAGCTTGCTCATCGTAGCAGCTAAGAGGGTGGCGCAGTTAGCAGGACGCCCATACAGCATAGAGTACAGAAGGAAGAGCTCATCCGTCTTGGTCTTCTGAGGCGTCTCCGTCCTAGGGAAGAGACACTCAGAAAGAACACGGTGAGCAATCTTCAAGGCTAAGTGATACATCAACTTAGCCTTGGTATCAGTTGGTTGCCAGCGGTCCTCGTTGGCGTAAATCATAGCAACCTCCTCCCAAAAATCTTTGGCGTAAACGCCACTAGGAAAACGACCATTGAAGGTCTCTTGGAACCCAAAGAAAGCTCCAAACTCTCGGATGGTAAAATCATAGTTTCTTTCCATAAGGCGGAAAGAAACGGTCCTATCCACATGGCTGTGCTCAAACGACGTCACAACCTCTCTCGTGATCTCCTCATAAGCGTCCTCTCGGATAGCCGAGAAGACGATAAGACCGGCTCTATCCAAGAGCCAAGTAAGGTCATCTACTATGTTTAGAGGAGCTAGATCCTCCAACAATAGGTACCTAGGTCCTATCACAGCCCTCTTATGGATCCTCTCGAGTGCATCGAGATGATCCTCGTGAATGGTAGGTACTCTAGGGCTAGGAGGTGCGGGTGATGAAGGTGATGATGGAGGTGAAGGTGAGGAAGGTGGTGGTGCTCTAGAGGATGAAGAGGAAGAGGGGTTACCCTTCCTCTTTTTGTTCTTCTCATTCTTCTTCTCCTTAATCCTCCCAGAAACTCTCCTCACAAAATCCATCTCTGTTCAAAACCACGGTCTGTTCTTGGTGTTCCACGGCCGTGGAATTGACAAAGACCGTGGTTCGTCTCGTTCTTTCGCAAATCTCAGCAAACAACAGTCAAACTCAGCAATCAGGCAGCCTTAGTCTAATTCCTTCCAATTTCAATCACTTCTCCTATAATTTCTAGCAAAAACGAACCCAAATTGAAGAAGATAGAGAAGAGCGAAAAAAACCTAGGTTTCGGATTTTTAAATCCGAATTCTGCGTTCCTTGGTGATTTGCCGCTCGATTCGTTGCTTGGATCTTGTTGGTGGTCGAATTTGCTTCAGTTTGGAACGAAGAATCGTTAAAAACGATTAACGAACGGAGATTTGAGGTGAAGGGCGTGGAATCGGCTAAGAGGGTCGTGGAATTGGGTTTTGGGAAGTGTTTTTGTGAAGAACGTGGTTTATATAGTGGCCGGCAAAATTTTTGAAAATGACGGTCTGTCGGGGGGTTCCACGGCCGTGGAAATGTACGGAACCGTGGTTTTGGTGATTTTTCAAAGGTTTTTGGAATACGGTCACTGTAGCTATCACGACCGTGGTTTAGGCCGTGGAACTCTTTGTAATGCTCCAAAGTTCAAGTTTCGTCACTTTTCTTCAAAATTATTCCTCCCTTTTCCTTTTCCATTGTCCCTACATCCAAAAACACGAACATACCGGAAGAAATCGAAGGCAAAACAAAGCAAAAATGTCTAAACTAAGCTAAACTATGAATCGAAAACAAAAACGTAAATGCAATACCTTGGGTTGCCTCCCAAGAAGTGCTTTGTTTATGGTCCGTAGCTAGACCAAACTCGCACTTATTCAAGTGCGGTGGGCGCGAACTCTTCAGCTTGGAGTTCCGGCGTATACTTCTTGAGTCGTTGACCGTTCACCTTAAAGTTTCCGCCCGTTTCACCCCATACTTCAACTGCACCATGGGGGAAAATACGCTTAATTAGAAAGGGTCCGGTCCAACGAGATTTAAGCTTACCTGGAAAGAGACGAAGCCTTGAGTTGAAGAGGAGAACTTGATCTCCTTCTTTGAAGTCCTTTGGAATGATATGCTTATCATGTCAACGCTTTGCTCTCTCCTTATAAATCTTGGCGTTTTCATAGGCGTTCAAGCAGAGTTCTTCCAGCTCATTAAGGTCTAAGAGACGCTTCTCTCCCGCTTCCTTCATGCCAAAATTCAACCACTTGATGGCCCAAAACGCTTTGTGCTCCAACTCTACCGGCAAGTGACAAGACTTCCCATATACAAGGTTGTATGGTGTGGTTCCTATGGGAGTCTTGTACGCAGTCCGGTACGCCCACAATGCATCATCAAGCTTCAAAGACCAATCCTTCCTAGTCCTTGAAACTGTCTTCTCTAGAACTCCCTTGATCTCCCGATTTGAGATCTCAACTTGTCCACTAGTTTGTGGATGATAAGGGGTGGCGATCTTGTGAGTAACCCCATACTTAGCTAGAAGAGCTTCAAAGCGCCGGGCAATGAAGTGAGAACCTCTATCACTAATGATAGTCTTTGGTGTCCCAAATCGTGGGAAAATGGTCTTGTTGAAGAACTTAACCACCACCATGGCGTCATTGGTGGGAGAGGCAATTGCTTCCACTCATCTAGAAACATAATCCACCGCCAAGAGTATGTATTGGTTTCCACAAGATGATGGGAACGGTCCCATGAAGTCAACTCCCCAAACATCGAAAATCTCCACCTCTTGGATGTTATTGAGGGGCATCTCATTCCTCCTAGAGATATTTCCTGTTCTTTGACAAGCATCGCAGCAGGAAACAAAGGATTGCACATCTCTAAATATAGTAGGCCAAAAGAATCCGGATTGCAATACCTTAGCGCTAGTCTTGTTCGAACTAGCGTGTCCTCCACAAGGTAGAGAATGACAATGGCGGATGATACTTTGCATCTCATCTTCCGGAACACATCGCCGAATGATGCCATCCGGACCTCTCTTAAAGAGGAGAGGTTCATTCCAAAAGTATTCCCGAATATCCTTAAAGAACTTCTTCCTTTGTGCGTAGGATAATCCCGCGGTATCTCCTGGCAAACCAAATAGTTAACAAAATCAGCAAACCATGGTTCGTTACCTTTGGAGATCACATCGATGCACTCCTCAATGATATGTAGGTATTCGTCCGGGAAGGAGTCATCTATAGGTAAGTGGTCGTCCTCTAGATGTGTTAGGCGACTCAAATGATCCGCAACAGAGTTTTCTGAACCCTTCTTGTCGCGGATCTCTAGATCGAACTCTTGTAGGAGAAGAATCCATCTAATTAGCCTTGGCTTCGCATCCTTCTTTGCAAGGAGGTACCGGATCGCAGCATGATCCGTGTAGACAATCACCTTTGCACCTACAAGATAAGAGCGAAACTTGTCAATAGCATAAACAATGGCTAGAAATTCCTTTTCCGTGGTGGCGTAGTTGAGTTGCGGTTCATCTAGCGTCTTGCTAGCGTAGTATATGGCATGGGTTCGCCCTTCCTTTCGTTGTCCAAGAACAGCTCCTATAGCTACGTCACTAGCATCGCACATAACCTCAAAGGGAAGAGTCCAATCCGGAGGTTGGATAATAGGTGCTGAAATTAGAGCTTGCCGAATTGTGTTAAACGCATCCAAACATTCCTGTGAAAACTCAAAAACTGCATCCTTCATCAATAGATTAGTGAGCGGTTTTGATATTTTAGAGAAGTCTTTAATGAAACGTCTATAAAATCCAGCATGTCCTAGGAAACTTCTTATCCCTTTCACCGAAGTTGGGGGAGGGAGCTTCTCTATAGTCTCTATTTTCGCCTTATCCACCTCTATCCCTCTACTAGAGATTAGGTGTCCTAAAACAATTCCTTCCTTTACCATAAATTGACACTTCTCCCAATTAAGAACTAGATTAGTGTCTTCACACCTTTGTAAAACAAGAGCAAGGTTAGAAAGGCAATTGTCAAAAGAGGAACCGTATACGGAGAAGTCATCCATGAAGACCTCCATGATTTCCTCAATGTATTCGGAGAAGATGGCCATCATGCACCTTTGAAAGGTGGCTGGGGCGTTGCAAAGCCCGAACGGCATTCTCCTATAAGCGAACGTACCCCATGGGCACGTGAATGTAGTCTTCTCCTGATCGTCCGGGTGTATTGGAATCTGAAAGAAACCACTATAACCGTCAAGATAGCAAAAGTGTGAATGTTGCGCTAACCTTTCAAGCATTTGATCGATGAATGGCAATGGGAAGTGATCCTTCCTCATCGCGTTGTTAAGCTTGCGGTAGTCAATGCACATCCGTCATCCCGTTACGGTTCGGGTAGGAATGAGTTCGTTATTCTTGTTGGTGATGACCATCATTCCTCCCTTCTTTGGAACTACTTGAACCGGACTCACCCACTTACTATCGGAGATAGGATAGATGATACCTGCATCAAGAAGTTTAAGAATTTCCTTCTTGACAACCTCCTTCATGGTCGGATTCAACCGCCTTTGAGGTTGTCTTGAAGTCCTAAAGTCTTCCTCCATTAATATTTTATGCATGCATAGGGAGGGTTTGATTCCTACTAAGTCTTCTATAGTATAGCCTAAAGCTTTCCTATGTTTCCTAAGGACAACCATAAGCTTACTATGTTCATCTATGGTTAGATCGGAACTAACAATAACCAGATATCTAGAGTTAGGTCCTAGAAAAGCGTACCTTAGATGTGTAGGAAGTTGTTTCAATTCCATTGCTTTCGGAACTTCCAATGGCTCTTGAGGAGTATCCGATGCCTCCTTAGAAGTGTCTAAGGGTGTAGAAGGTGTGGGAGAAGAATCAAAAGAAGTTGAAGAAGTGGCACGATCACCTTCTTCCACGGCCTGAATCACGGTTTCCATACATCTTCCACGGCCGTGGTTTAGGGCGTGGAAGGTGGTTACGGTTGCTCTGCCTCCTCCACGACCGTGTAACCCTCTGGAGTGAGACACGGTTTGGTTGGTGAAATCCACGGCCGTGGAATATAGTGTATGGTCGTGGATTCTCACGTTTTCTGCCTCGTCGTGGAGCATCTCAAATTCCACTTCACTCACTTCTTCTTGTGCTTCTAAGGCTTCAATTGCCTCATTGCACTCCTCTTCTTCCCCTACATTCGTTAGACTCATAGTAATAACCTTTTGCAAAGGATCTTTGAAGAGAATAGCACTTACCTCCTCTCTAGACAACCCTTCTTCATCTTGGATATTGAATATATCCTCATCAAAGAGTGGCTCCTTCACTAGAGTGGAAAGAACGAACTCTACCTTCTCCTCTCCTATGTCAAAGGCGAGCCTAGCATTCTTGCAATCGACTATGCAGCCGGAAGTTGCAAGAAACAGTCTTCCGAGTATGATCGGGACCGGACTATCTGCAGGAATGTCAAGCACAACAAAATCAATGGGAACAAAGAATTTACCTAGCTTGACCGGGACGTCTTCTACAATACCGACGGGGCGAGTGATGGATCAATCCGCCATGTACAACGTCATCTTCACCGGTCTAGGGTCGCCTAAACCGATCTTCCTACATAATGCAAGTGGTATGATGCTCACACTTGCTCCCAAGTCACATAAAGCATCATATGTGACATCTCCCACTCCTATGGGAATGCAAAATGACCCCGGATCCTTTAGCTTTGGGGGCATTTTCGCCTTCATGGTCTTGATGAGATCCGAAGAATCCGAACTCATCTTAACCTCACCAAAATCTTCTAGCTTCCTCTTGTTGGAGAGGAGCTCCTTTAAGAACTTGCCATAAGCCGGCATACCTACAATAACATCAATAAAGGGTATATTAATGTGCAGCTTGCTCATGAGTTCTATAAACTTACCAAATTGTTTATCTAGACGCGCTCTCGCTCTAGATTGAGGGAATGGTAGAGGAGGTTTGTAAGCCGGAGGAGGAACGTAGACATCTTCCTTCTCCTTCCCCTTCTCTTTGTCTTTCTCAACGGAGACTTCAACAAACTTAGGTTGCGGATCGGTGGTAGTCACTCCGCTCCTAGTTGTGATTGCCATCACCCTTCCCTTAGGGTTGTCCTCTGTTTTTCCTGGAAGTTTCCCTTGATTCCTAGGAACTTCCTCCGCATGGCTGAACATTTGGTTTTCCAAAACCTTTTGGGCTTTATCAACCTTAGAAATTTGATCATCAACCTTAATGATGCGGTTCTCCAAACCTTGAAGCTTTTTCAAGATCGTTTCCAACATGGGATCGGGCTTCTCCTTTCCCGAAGTGTTTCCTCCATTAGATGTTTGCCCCTGGCTTTTCAAAGGAGTAGAGGAAGAGGAAGGTGGAGTTAGTGAATTCGAATTGGAAGGATAAGAGTTTCCGGAATTTTGTTGATTGGAGCGCCAATTGTTGTTGTTTGAACCCCTATTGTTGTTCCAATTGTTGTTCCGGTTGTTGTTGTTGCCATTCCAATTGTTCCGGTTGATGTTCCGGTTATTGTTGTTGTTCCGGTTTGTATTCTCACCACCATTGTTGTTGTTGCCCAAGTAGCCGACATCCTTTCCTTGTTGCTTTGGAAAGTTGGTCTTGATAGCCTCCTTCAACTCTTTGATTTCATTGTTGAGGGAGAAAATTTGATTTTGAGCTTCATGTGTGAGCTTTGCTCCTTGCTCCACACGATTTCCCTCTACCTTCCGGTGAGAATACTTCTCTATGACCCTTGTTTGCTTCTCAATGAAGTCACAAGCGTCATCTTCTCTCATGTCCATGAATGTACCACATGAGAGGGATTGGAGCTTGAATTGTGTCTCCACATCCAACCCCTTATAGTAAATCTCCAGCAATGCAAGCTTGGATATGCCATGATGAGGGCAATCCAATAACAAGTCCTGAAACCTTTCCCAAGATTGAAACAAACTTTCGTTAGATCTCATGGAAAATGCATTAATCTTACCTCTAAGTTCCGCCGTTTTGGATGGCGGAAAGAACTTAGTGAGGAACTCCGCGGAAAGGTCTTCCCATGTGTCTAGTTTCCCATTAGGAAGAGCTTGGTACCAAGACAATGCTTTCCCCTTCAAGGAGAAGAAGAAAGGCTTGAACTTATAGTTGTTGGTAGTCGCGTTCTTCGGCCTCATTGTCTCCATCATACACTCAAAGTTTTGCAAGTGTTGGTGTGGAGATTCAGCGCTTGTTCCGCCGAATTGGTTTTGGCGAACAAGAGTAATAACTTGAGGGTTGAAGCTAAAACCTTGTACATCTTCAGCATCAAAGTTTACACCTAAACGGCGTGGTTGCTGCGTTGGATCCATTCTTTGGCCAAGAGTTCTTGGCTCCTCATCCACACGTTCGATCCTTGCATTCCTAGGTGGAACACGGCGATTAGCAGCTGCCCGTGGATGGAATGGATTCACATTGATCGTGGGATCAATTTCCTCTAGCGGTGGCATGGAGGAATCGCTATCATCAGCGGATGAATGACCCCTATTTGACCTTAAGGATCTCCTTGAGGATTTCTTGCTCCCCTTATTCTTAAGGTTGCTTAGTTCTATCCTCATCTGGAACATCATATCTTTTAGATCGTCAACTTGAGATTGATGACGATCCATTTCATCCCGGCGAATCTTCTCATTCCATTGGAGTTGAGCTTCTTTCTCCGCTAACTCCGATTGAAGATCACGTTCGTGTTCTTCAGCCATTTTCTTTTCCTTACGCTTTTGCCTTAAAGTCCTCTCAAGCTCTTGATCAAGAGGTAAGAGATCCTCGGTGTTCCTAGACCTGCGCATGCACTCAAAGAGATATCAAATAACGAGAGCAAGCTCCCAAGCTTGACAACCGGCAACCGAATTCGGCCTAAACCAAATCCCCGGCAACGGCGCCAAAAACTTGTTCGCCACTTAGCGTGCGTGCAAATAAGTTTTAATTATAAAACTAGAAATCAAGCAAGCGAACCCGCAGTGTACGGATCGATATAGTTAAGCAAGAATTCCAGAGTATCGAACACAGGGATTTGGGGGGAACAAATTCAATTATAGATTATCAAGCGAGTAAATGTAAGAAGCTTTTCAAGTATTGGGAAAACAACAATCCTAAAGATCCAAGTATCCAGCTGTGGCAATCGATTCAAGATATACTAATGATAAAAGGACAGAGTTGAGATATGCAAAGGTATACTAATGTAAGGTAATCGTACGGTGAAGTTCCAAAAACCTTATATAACCCACCTACAAGACACTCTCTATAAAGGTTGTTGAGGCTTCAATATAGAAAGGTTCTAAAGGTAAGAATTAATATCAAATACCCAAACTTGTAATCCAAGGATCAAGACTAACTAAACCGATTAAGGTTGTGATACTCACAATCGAGGTAGAGGTTGTTGAGGCTTCACTACCACCTAGAAAAGGCAAGCCAAGACTAAGTTAAAGCAAATCTTTAACTTTGGATTAAAGTAAAAGCAAGTTCGTAACTTAACACAAAATTACGGATAGTTCTTGAGTTCCACGGCCGTGGAAGTTCAAGAACAGACCGTGGGTTAGGGTTATCGGCGATTCTCTCTAACTCTCAGGGTCCAATCAGTTTACGATCGGTCTATCATCATCTAGGCCACAACTATCAACCCTTCACCTTAGAATTGTTAAGGGTTTTTAGCCAACAATAGTCATATTGATATCAAATTCAAGGTTTAAAAGATTGAAAGATGAAAACTTCCGAAAACCTTCAATAACCTTCAAATCAATCTCAAAGTCACAATCAAGAATAACAATCGTCACTAGATTCGGAATAACACAAACAACCACAAATCTTAGATAAGAAGGAAGAACGGGATGTCAATCCGTCTTCTAAATCAAACCTAAGCAAGAAGCGAAATCTCCTTGCGAACAATCTTCCGAATCTTCGATCTTCCGTCAATCCGGAAATCACAATAGCAATGCGCCAAAATCTCTCAAACACAACTTCCGCCAAATGCGAAATTAGGGCAATTCCTAGCACAAGCGTAAGATGCGTCTATGCGTAAGCGAAGGTGACGGAATCTCTCTTCGTCCGTCCTTTTATAATGTATGATAAAATATCGGCCCGGCCCAATTGCGTAGGAGGTCGTGGCTTAAAGTATGGCGAAAAAGATCGCCAAGATCACGGTCGTGGAAGGGTTCCACGGCCGTAATTTAGAGCGTGGAAATCAACACGGTTTGAATCATCTTCTCCACGGTCGTAGAAGTTACTGGAATGAACCACGCCTCCCTTGGTAAGGTTCCACGGCCGTGGACTTGAACGTGGAAAGTAGTACGGCCGTATTTTAGAGCGTGGTTTAGGGCAAGAACGTGATTCTTCCTTAGCCTCGTGCATTCTTCAAGTTGGCACTCCCTTAACTCCTAAGAATGTCCTCAATTCATGGACATGCTCAATCAAACTCATCCTTGCTCAATTCCGTTCGGAAATAGCTCTTAATTACCTATAATCAACATAAAGCTTGTGTAGATCTCTATATCGATATTATAGACAAACTAGCTCACAAATGCATCAATGCTTAATCAAAGACTATCAATATGGATCAAATACACTTAGAAAACGTGCCTAAAATATCACAATATTTCATGCTAACAATTACATCTATTGAATGCAACCCTCCTATAAAGAGGAAGAGAACCGGAAGATTGCCAATAGCTAGGATACGGGGATCAATTGAAGGAAGCAAGAAGAAGAAATGCAGTTGTTGCGGCAGGGTAGGCCATAACAAAAAAACTTGCCGAAATCAACCAATGGAGAAAGAATGAAGACACATACCAAAAATACAAATTTTGATTATTTGTCATTATCAGATATGTAGAAAACAGTTACTATATAAATATATGTTTCTTTTATGTGTAAATGTCCTCATACCAGAAGCAAAACTACAGGTAATAACAAAAACTAAATAAAAAACTCATACCAAAATCCAATAAAATAATACCATCAGGCTATATATATGAATACCAGAAAGCTCAGGCAATAAAACATACATCAAAATCACTAATTGAACTTTTCTGGTAAACAAATAATCATACCAGAATCCAATAAAATAATACTTTCAGACTATATACATGAATACCAGAAAGATCAGGCAATAAAACATACAACAAAATCACAAATTGAACGTTTCTGGTAAACAAATAATCATACCAGAATCAAATAGATGAAAACAAACTACCAGAAACACATACCAGAAATACTAATGCAATAAATCATACCATAAATCACAAAATAAACATTTCTGGTAAGTAATTACTCATACTAGAGGCACATATATGAAAACCAATCATACCAGAAACATAACAAATAACAAAGAAATACCAGATATAGTCATACTAGAGGCACTTAAATTAAATACCAAAATCATAAATCGCAACATAAACACTTCTGGTAAAGAAACTATATTAACAGAATACTTGTTATTGATTCAAAAACAAGATTATATTACAAAAGAGTTAATATATTACAACAGAGTGAGTCAATACCAAAATACAAATTTAGCAAGAGTCAAGTACATCATATAGGACAGATTCAGTTTCAAAGGGACTCGTGGGGTTTTACCCACTCCCTATGGTACAAAATAGAACAAAATTGTTCTCTGAAAGTTGGGACCCATTCTTGACATATGTTTGACAAATGTTTGACAAATCAGTGCGTCCAGATGACAAATACTAAATGTGCTTGATTGTGAATACACCACAACTTCCACTGCAATTGTAGACAACAGATTATATAAGTGTTTTTCCAAAACATCATACTAATGAACATACCAGAAACATATGAGTAGTATTGTAGAAATTACCTTGGGTTGTTCTGTGGAACTTCTTTGGCAGTCTTTCGAACATAATCCATTGGCTTATCAAGATTTTCCCCAAACCTCTCAAATTGTCCATGAAGTTTAAGAATGTGAGGAAACATAACAAGGAATGGGGTGAGCAAAGCTTTCAAGTTCCCATCAGACATACAGTCCACAATTGAGTCATAAACAACAACACACCATTTAATTAAATCAATCTGTAGTGTTATCCAGTGTTTACCACATGTGTTGATGGCAGTGTATATTGTATCGACTTCATATAAGCTCTTGGTAAAAAGGGGGATCAAGTCCAAATATAAAACCTGCAATTACTTCACCGTAATTAAAAGTCCTTGTAGTTTTCGACGCTAAGAATTGTTTATAGCGCACATCGTAGAAGTAGTCGGCGAATGGTACGGGAATAATGGTAATACGGCCATAAACCTCGGGAAATTCAAGTACAACTTTTCGGAGGTATGTAATCAGTTCATCTAGTTGCTGTAAAGTAGGGAAAAAAACTAATAATTCAATATCAAAAGCTCATATGAGAATCATACCAGAAACACATAAAAATTTCATACCATAATTCAAGACATGAAAACAATCAGGCAAGATACACATACATGAAAACACATCATACCTGAATCACAAAACGTAAACAAATACCAGAAAGCTCAAGCAAGAAAATCATCTAAGGAAGTCAAATGATAATTTATGGCAAAATGAAAGAATTACATACAATAAAACTAATAAAATACATGATACCAGAAAACCAAATAAAAAAAAAGATCAAATAAAGTCATACCAGACTCTTATACAACTAGCTCATACCAGAGAGCAGTACAACACAACATACCATAAATTTTTTAAAAAAATTGTACACCCAACATCTTACTAGAAACACATCAACTAGTATTAGAAAGTCATACTAGAAAACATCATACCAGAAAATATTAACTTGAATAAAAGTAAGGTAAGTGTTAACTTACATAATCCCACAACCAGCCAGTTTTTTGGAGTAAGAGCTTGAAGTTTTCTTTATTTGCTGAATGTTGAAATCCAGTAATAAATTCTTTTTTAGTCTTCGGATTAAGGTACCAAGCATAAAAAGCATCTCTATCCTTCTTGCCCAAGAAACCATGCTTGGGTGGCTTGGGAATTTTTACTGGGACAACATAAGGTGATACGACAAGGTCGCTGGGTTTCTTTTCACGTAAACCCATTCTCCTCGGTCCTCTGGTTTTAACTTTCCCTTTCCCTTTCACATCTACCTTTGGTAGTGGTTTTCGTACCAGAATGAAAACATAACACAAACATTAACAAATATGCACGGAAACAAAACCCATGAAGAATAGTAGTGTGCTATACCTCTTCCAGTGGTTATTCCTTTGGCTGATCAACTTCAGCTTCCTTCTTGGGCTGGGGCTGGGACTGGGGCTGGGTGCATTGGCTTTTCTAGAGATGGCGTCTCTTCAGAACTTGAAGAAACCCCAAGAACTTCTAACTTAGGAGCATCAGTTTGAGGTTAGGAGTCCGGATTTTTAGAGGGTTTGGTGCCTTTAGAAGAAGAACCGGCCATCCTTTGAACATTGGTGAGGATCCTGAAACATTGACTTTCTATTCTGTGTTGCATCATAGTTTGTGTCTTCTGCCTCATAACAACTTGGTTGATAGTCGAATCTTGTTGCTCAACCTTCTTGACCAATTCAGAAATAACTTGATTTTGGGTTTGTAATTGTTTCATTAAATCCTCAACCCAATCAGGTACCCTATACATTAACATAGTACAAGATTACAAATGCGATATCAAATAAGCATTTGAAACTAATAAATTATGGTATGTAAAATATCAATTACCTGTTTGCGGTAGAAATAGTGCAGGTGGTGGGATCAAGGACAGGTGGTGCAACCACAGCTTCTGTGTTGGAGGTGGTGGGATCAGGGAGAGGTGGTGCAACCACAGCTTATACATTTGAGGTGGTGGGATCAGGGAGAGGTGGTGCAACCAAAGCATCTGTAGGGACAATTGTATCCATTTCTGGAGTAACAACAATCCCAACAGAGCTAGAAGGTGCAACACCAACAATTGGGGGTGTAATCAATGCCAGCATTTCTTCTTCGGGGCTAAAACAATAGAACAATATTTTTAAAAATTAAGAATTTTAGTATGATAATATAAATGCATATTCAACTTCATCTTACCATTCAACTTCCTCAACAATCTGTTCTGTCTTACGCTTCTTAGATGGAGCCCTACATTAGGAAAAAAAACATTATTAAGTAAATTATAAACATACCAGAAACAGAAACCAAACAAAACATAACAATATACACAGGAAACAAGATTCAAAAGATCAATCCAGAAAACATATTAATACTAATACAAGAATGTAAGACAAAACTTATATCAGAACTAAGATAAAACACAAACCAGAAACAAACAGACACGTACCAGAAAGTAATAAAGCATTCATACCAGAAAACTAAAACAGAAACTCATACCAGAAGTTATATTAGAAGCATACCAGAAACTAACAAACACATACCAAAAAGCAAAAAAGCAGTCATACATTAAAACTAAAGAGACTAGTATAACAGAAACTAATGCCACATAATTAAAATATAGTTTGAGTATGAAATGTATTGAAATACCTTTTCCTTCCCTCTTCAATTTTCCTCTTCTTTGGGTCATCTTCTTTCTTGACAACCTTTTGTGGTCTTGGCAACCTCAAAATATGACGAGGAGGAGGAGGAGTAGCAAAGTCATCACTTTCGGATTCCTCCTTTGGGGTAGCCTTGATAACCTTGACATCATGCTCTCCAGGCCTGGATACACGTACATTGTGGAACCCAACTTTGAAAAGATGACAAAGATAGCCAGCTGGGTCCAAAACTTCATCCCCCCATCATTTGTAGTCATCCTCGGTTTCTGGGTCTTCTAGGTTGAAGGGGTTAGTTTTGATGTCATCTTGGGCCACCGATGACGTTGTATCTTTTATTATTTAGAAGATGCATTTCATCTTCCCCTTGGTTGATGAAACCCACTTAAGACAAAGTGGGATTGTTTCTTCATCAACACATGTGGCAAACAAAGACGCCAGTTTGGGGATAGAGTCAAGGATGAAAACCTGCAAAATATAGACAGGAAACAAATGAATAGACCATACCAGAAACTCAAACCAATAAATAATATGAAACTAATAAAATAATATCATACCAGAAAATGAAACCACAAATGCATATCAGAAAACCAGAAAGCAAGTAAACTCATACAAAAAAGTATAAACTTAAGAACATACCAAAAATAACACAATACATAACATAACTCAATTATAAAACATAAACAATCATACCAGAATCAAATACATGAAAACAAAATACAAGAAACACAAACCAGAAAAAAATACCAAAAATGTTATTGCAATAAAGCATACCATAAATCACAAAATTAATATTTCTAGTAACTAATTACTCGTACTAGAAAGCAAGTAAACTCATACCAGATAGTATAAAATTCAGAACATACCAGAAACAAAACAATACATCACAAAACTCAATTATACAACATACACAATCATACCAGAATCTAATATATTAAAACAAAATACAAGAATCAAAATACCAGAAACAAAAACCAGAAATGCTAATGCAATAAAGCATACCATAAAATCACAAAATTCACATTTTTGGTAACTAATTACTCATACCAGAGGAACATAAATGAAAAATAAGCATACCAGAAACGTAAATCATAACAAAAATATCAAATATAACCATACCAGAGGCACATAAATGGAAAACCAGAAGCATACCTGGAATGCCAAAGGGAAACCAAAAAGGTAGTAATTTCCGGATGCCCTAAACTTTGTTAGCTCGCAATCCCTGAGGTTGTCAAGTGTCTTATTGAAGATAAGGCGCCCCCATGGAAAAAAAATTAAAGGCATCCATGTCCTTCAGAAGCGATAGCGGGAGATTGGAGACAAACTTTTCTTGTCATTGCCAAGCAAAACAAATGCAATAAACAGCAGCAGAGCCATCTTGAATTTCCTTTCATCATTCTTTTTCAGCTTTGAATATTTTTCCTCCACATTCTCCAATTTACACATGGGGATGCCGAACAACTCCTTCATGTTGACATTTTCTTCTTCATTGTACACATGGAACCGACACTCCAGGCCGGTAATTTTAGAAAACTCGCTTAAGCCAAACCTTATAAACAAAAATATACAACAAAAAAAGAAAGAAACACATTAACAATAGAAAGTGGAATGGAGGTAACAAGCTGAACTGAAAAGGTTGGGTGTTAATTAATAAATACCTAAGCAGGGATTTGTTGATTGCAAACCACATTGAGTGTTTGCGGTCAGTTTGAACCTCATGCAGAAGCATGAAGTGTATTAATTGGTTGGAAGGTTTAAGATTGGTACAGAGGGAGATGACGTATGAAAAAATAGAGTTCTTGAACAATTCTTGCCCATTGACATCCAACCCTTCAAGTAAAAATTTGACCATATTTACACAAGATAAAGCAGTTATTCGTGTTGCCTCATATTTTGGGTTGTCATCAAATCTGTACATTAACTAGTAAAGGAAACAAGATTGTTAATACAAGAAAAATATTCAACAACAAACCAGAAACTCATATCAGGCATTCAACTTACAAAGAACTCTTCATGTCCATGACTAACATTTTCCTCAACAGCCTGTGTAAACATACCAGAAAATAATATCAATATATACATCAACATGAAATACCAGAAAGGAATATAAAAACCTCATATGAACAAATACAAGAAAACATTAATAAATAAAACAAATACCAGAAACCCTAAGCAGAACATCTAATACCGAAAACATATAACATACCAGAATATATACATCAACATGATCAGATACAACATAAAACAAATAACATACCAGAACTTCTAATACCAGAAAACATTAAACCTCATATGAACAAATACCAAAAAGTAATACATCAACATGCAATACCAGAACCCTAACCAGAAACACATACCGGAAGTTTAAACTACAGCAATTACCAGAAAACTTGAAACGAAAAACCTCATATGAACAAATACCATAAAACATACCACAAAGTAATACATGAACCTGCAATACCAAAACACTAACAATAAACACATACCAGAAACTTAAACTAAAGCAAATACCAGAAAACTTGAAACCAATAACATACCAGAAAATCTAATAACATACAAACATACCAGAAAACTCATGTAAATATAAAGACGAAACAAACATAGAACAAACCATATCAAACAAATACCAGAAACGATGATTAAACTTACAAACCCTAATATGAACAAATACCAGAAACTATAATACCATAAAACATGAAAGAGTATCAAAGCAATACTAACCACAGGTATATCAACTGTTCGAGGACCACCAGATAACACAATTTGAAGGCTTGATTCATCATGAGACACAACAGAAGTGTAACACCCCGAATTCTCAAAACTCGGGACATTACTGGTTAGAACCTCACAGTGGATTCCGACCTCAGTTTGACAACAATATTACTAGGATCTTGCAACAAGACACAAATAAAGAAACCGAAATTCATAAAAATAGTATTTTTAAGGTAATGAATGCAACACTGTCTAGCAGCCTAAAGTACTTAAACAAAAAAAACGAACAACTGTCTTAACCAAAAGAAAGGAAAGACAAACACAACCCCCAACCCTCACTCTAAGGAGTACGGAGACCCGGCTGACCACTACTTCCGGATCACTCAGCTGCTGGTCTAACCTGCGGTAAAACTAAAAACACAACAAGAGGAACCGTTAGCTAGTTATCTAAACATTAGGAGAATAATAATAGCACACACACATAAAATAATAAACACTCATCATGCTTTCAAACAATCCATTTATTATCTTCATTTAAGTCATTCACTCTAATGATACTTATTTTGTGACACGAGGGATTCCCAAACCTCGCCTCCGCCCCCGTGTACCCATCAGGAGTGGATCCGATGCATCTCACCGTGTACCTGGATGGTCTGGGTATAGAGAACCTCCCAGTCTCCTGGCAGAGCTGGGCAGTGATGTCACGGCCCGTTATACATACACTTGAGCCTTACACATAATAACCACGGTCGTCCTAACAAGTTATTATTTATTATAACACACATTGTACACACACAACCATTATCATCCAACTAATATCCAAAAACCGGCTAAGTAAGTCGCAAGGACTTACCTGAGTCAAAACACACTTTAACACGTCTCAAAACAGTCCGTACTCGTGGTAACTCAAACGCCTGTCAAATAAGGCATGTGGATCAAAATCACATCCAGATGTCCAACCTCATATGAAGGAATTACGGAAAAAGTTCTCTTACGGTAAAAGACCATTTTACCCTTAGTGTCGAAATACTCAGAGTTTATTCTTAAACTCTACTAATTTCTTTTAGCATTTGTTTTCCATAAAAGGTTCTCCCTGACAATTCTTATAATTTATAAGTTAACTCGGAACCACTCCTCAAAGAATAACACTCCTCCTCTTTCCAGGTTACTATCTATTCGAATACATATATTATCCGTAATATATACTTTAACCTTACCCTTCAACTCGCTTTCATATACATAAACCTATACATACCCGTCTTATACATCTATATCTCTACAGCTACGTGCATTATTGCGTTGGTATTTATTTATAAGTTTCAAACCCATTATGTATTGGTATGTATTTATACCTCCATATATGTATTGCACTGTACTCCTTCCGCAACATACTTACTTCTATTACTCAACATGTATATTCTTATAGATATTCAGTATCCTTGTACATATATATACTTATAGGTATGCTCATCACACTTATACTCATACAATTCCATATATAACCCTACAGTAGTGTACCGAAACTGTACTCACCGATAACAGGCTACAGATGGTCCGAAAAAGTGGTTGTTGGGGTGTAGCAGGTTGTAACAGGGCGTCCTGGACCGAGGCTCGTATGTCGGCTCGAGTGTGTTCCCTACAGCGCACCACACGCCTTGGTTTAACACTGCAGAAACCGAGAGCGCGAGCAGCTTCAGTCGTTACTCACTCGGACCCAAAAGGCTGTAAAACGGAGAAGGGACTCACCGGCACTAGAGCTTGGCTACAGTTCCGATCGGAATCACGTTAAGAGGAGGTACGGCTCGACTACTGCAGCAGAGGTTCGTCCCTGTTGTGCAGCGAGAAGGGATGGCTAGGTATGTGTAGTAACGATAGAGGAGGAGGAGAGGAACTGTGCAGCGTTACATCACCGGTTACCACCTCTACAGCGGCGGCGGCAAAGGTCCGGGATGTCCGGCTCCAGCGGCGACAGAGGCGACCTACTGTGATGGTCTTGCGAGGCCGGTTCCCATCACTGACCGATGAAGATGTGCACGGTCCGACGCAGAGCAGTGGAGGGTCGTCGGTGACTCGAGTCGCGGCTGCCTGGTTGTGCCGGCGTCGAGGTGAATCGTTGTCCAGTGGTGCGTTTGGTGAGCAACGGAGACGGGAACAGCAATGGCTGAAGGTAGGTTAAGCTAAACGTAATTAGGGATGGGTTAGGGCAAAGATTAGAGAGGTGGGCCGGGCTGAGGAGTGGATCTGGCCAGCTCACTCTCTTCTCACGTAATGGGCCGGCCAACACTGGGCCCATGAATTGGGCTGCTAAGATTTAACAATTGAGTTGAAAAATAACACTAGTTATTCGCCCGGAACCGCTAAAGGTACGTAATTATTTACGGGATTATTTAAGTTATCATTTTATGTGAATTTATTTAAGTTATCATTTTATTTTTAAAGGTACGGAAATATTTCTGATTACATAGTTTATCATTTTATGTGAATCCGGTCACATAAAATGATAGAAACTAATCTCATTTTATTTTATTTAAAAAGGCTAACAATTTTGGCGGATCGGAATCCGGTTGAATTCCGTATTAAACGGAGTTAAAATTTTCGGTTATTACAAGAAGCATCGCCTTCGTTTGGTGTGGCATCTTCAACAGGTAAAGGAGGCATAGGAGTTAGAAGGTTGAAGGTAGGAGCATCACAAGAAGATTGGTTATCAACATCCTTTGATTGAGTCGACATTTTCAATTTGTTAGGGTTTACAAAAATTGAAACGATTGTGGTGTGTTTGGGGTAAAAACGAAGACGAAAAACAGAGAACAAGTGAAGGAGATGGCCGGAAAGTGACGAAGAATGAATCAAAGCTGAAGAAAATGGAGATTATGAGAGAGATTGATAAAGATGAGAGTTGAACGTGAGGAGTCGGACGACAGTTTCTTCTCTCGTATAACGAAAACGAAACGAAACTGGTAGTTTGTGAATGAGCGGGATGTTTGGTAAGTGAAATTAATTTACCCCATTAATAACAATTAACGGTAAAAAAATATTGGGGTACACTTTCTTTACTAAAAATTGAAAATAGCCTAGTATATCAAATTTTGCCTTCTTTTTTCTTCTTTTTTAAAATAAAGGAGTTTCTTTTTTTAAAGTAAAGGGGTTAATTATTTTTACCTATCATTAAATGAAAGTGGTAAAAAATTACGGGGTACATTTACTAAACACAAAACTAAAAAAAGCCTAGTAGGCCAAATTCTTTCAAGTATAATATCACACCATATCATAACACATTTATTTATTTCCGCTTGCATGCATAAAACTAAACTCATATTGAATACATAATATATATTAAGCAAGTGTCATTCATATACACTTACCTCACAATTAAGAACCGTAAAACCTCACAAACCAACTATTGAGTCTGTTTTCCACTCGGACTATCTCCTTTTTCGTATTAGGATATGCTTACAAAGCAATTAAGCAATAGTTAGACCGAAACCTTCAACAACACCTATTGAGAATATCAAATTCTTCGTATTAAACTTCTTGCTTCAAACACTAGCTAAATCCATTCCTTTGAATTTAATTAACTTACAACCTTCTCTAGAAGCCCAATTTAATTAATTAAGAATGATGTTTTGCCCGCAGGAAATTTCTGAACCCACCTGTCATCAAATCTCATCAAACAAAAGCCCATAATCACCAGAATAATGTAACGAGCATGATTGAATTTCCAATTATCCATTTTGACAAGCCTAAGGTCCATTTAGGCCAAATCGCAATACGAAAAATGATTAAATTCATAACTTCTTCGTTACTAACCCAATTGACAATCCGAAAGAAGATTTGGAATCACAACGACGCAGGATACGCTTGGACATTATCAAATTCACCGCAATCTGAGCGACGGAACCGTCCTAGTATCATATATGATCGACTAGGCCTTCACTTGCTCGGAAAAGCGGAAACTCGGTACCAACATGAAGAGGACGAACAAAGGAATCCGAAAACTCAAACGGATTCGAAATCGGATTATAAACGAAGAGTAGATCTAAATTTAAGGTTTGAGAGAAATCAAAGCTTTTACGGGGAAATGTTAAAGAAAATGAATGAATTTCCGCTATTTATAGAGAAGTCGATAATTATTCTTTAGCACTATCCTTTAACAAAATCGATAATTATCCTTTAACATTATCCTTTAGCAAAGTCGATAATCATCCTTTAGCAAGGTCGATAATTATCCTCTAGCATTATCCTTTAGCAAAGTTGATAATTATCCTCTAGCATTATCCTTTAGCAAAGTCGATGATTATTCTTTTACCGATCCGAAGGCGGTTTGAGCCCTTTCTCCAAACTTCTTGATATTGGAATAATACATCAGGAATATTGTGTGGATAGTTATTCCGTAATTTCCTCATAAAACGTGTATTCCTAAGCCATATTTCTTAGCTGCTAAGAAACGAAATAGCAACTATTTTGGCCGTTTTGCCTTTCCATGTTATTTCATATCTAGGAATGTCCGATGTCCTGATCATTTCTCTCAACTGCATTTTTATTAATTGAAGCTCACAATTGCTCCAAATAACACCGGGGAATAATATCATCTATGAGCGGGTTACCTTGAGAGTTATCTCTTGTTAAAACGGTTTAGTTCCATTAAACCCGTTTAATTCCTAAAAATTCCCGATTAGGCCATCTTTGATTTTTGACTGTTACAAAGACTATCTCAAGATGGCGATGGTTTGATAGGTGATGAAATCACTATCGTATATAGCTTGGCTGAGTAAGCCACCAGAGTGAGATTTCCTTGTTGGAGCTCGGCAATTTGCAACCTCATGTCGTTTTTGAAGTTGTCGGGCACATACTTCTTTATCATGATATAAATCAATTGATCAAATGTCATCACCAGTGCCCATCCTTGGTTCTCGCGGTTGGTATCGTACCGATTCCACCAAGAATTGGCATCACCTTCAAAGAAAAGTGTTATCCCTTCTATTTTCTCGTACTACTTATGATGGCAATGCTTAAGAGCTCGCTTCATGTTATGTGCTTAAATCAAGAAACGCACATTGGTCATAACCACCATATAATATAGGGAATTTAACCTTACCTTCCCTACGAGCTTTGTAGGGATCCGGACGGGGTGGTTCCATGTAGGCATCATCGGGATGAGCTCTCCGTTGTCCATTGTTATGTTGTTGGCGCCCATGGGTTGGTTGTGTATGCCTTGGCGGGTCAGGAGGCGGCAACCATTTGTTTTCTTTGTCTTGGTTCTCAAATGGATCTCAGATAGGTTGATGAAATGGGCGGACATGTGTCACCCGGTCCAAATCCGAATCATTGTCGGAAAACTCATCAAAAACATTCCTCTCATCATACTCGTCATAATTGTGGTATATCGGTTGCTGGATATGCCGTTTGTGGTGTTGGCCGGACCGATCATTCTCGGGACGTTGAAGGAGATTGTTTGGTTGATTACCATATTGGGGCTCTTGCCGGGTGGGATGGTTGGTACATGGGACACTATATGGAGGGGGAAGTTTCTTGCCTACTTCGGTGGTACTCATAACGCTTGTGCCGATTCTCCGTTTCAACATAGAGCAAATCATCCGGAGAAGGAAAAAGGTTCTTGTCGACCTCATTATGGGACTCATAGCCGTCATCTTGTCACGGACGTTGATGTTCAATGATAGAATAAGTCGTCGACTGTTCGACGCTTCATCTCCCAAAATACCTTTGTCTTTGCGACGTCCATCGGGCTTGGAAGCACTGAAAAAGGTTTCATTTGGATTTGTTGGGGTGGGACGTGGGGCGGTCGTAAGGGCAAGCATTTGTGTTTTTGATAGGTGATGAAATCACTATCGTGTCTTGGTAGTTTTAGCATGGTTTTTGGAGTCTATTGGTTGCTTTGTTGTTGCTACTATGTAAATCCATACGAAGAAGTCAATCACGAAGATATTCAAGGATTTGTTAGCAAATGGAAGAGCAAGAAGATCAAAGAAGACAACCAAGATGACCTTTTGTAGGTCATCCGCCCCCGCGGCAGAGGAGCACCGCCCCCGCAGCGACATGCTGCACCCAACGATCCTCCCTGTGCCTCACCAGTTCCCGGAAGGCCCTTGTCACCGCCCCATTCCGGCCTTGCCCCGCACCCGCGGTGACACCTCCTAGAAACCCATGTCAATGCCCCTACGCCCCTTGCCTACGGGTTTGAGAAGCTCAAGAGACAGTGTCACCGCCCCACGGTGACACCGGGCCACACCTGCGCATTGACGACAGAAATGTCAGAAGTTGAAAAGTCAAGCGTTTCTAGAGCATTGAAGACGCCGCCATTGCGGCACTCTCTTGCCGCCCCCGCAGCTCCCAAACCCGCGTCGCGGTTGTGCAACAGACGTAATAACTTTGCCTGTTTAAACTCTCCCTTTATGGCCATTAAGGTGACGGTTTAGACAACCCATTTACTGCAATTTAGTGTCCTTAGTAGTATAAATAGAGATGTTAGGCTGATGTTAGAATCATCTCTTTTCCTATCAAAAATCTCTTTTTTGTCATTTGTCTTGTTTAGTCATTGTATGGAGTGTTAAGTCTCCTTGCTACATTGGGTTGATTGAAGCTTCATACAAGCTGGTTGTAAGTTTTTGTAAATAGAAGTTTATATTCAGTCACAATTGTGCTATATTCCTAGTTTTTAACTTTGTTTGCATGTTGTTTTCTACCTAGTTTGATCACCTAAGTAGTCTAATGCTCATGCAAAATGCTAAGGTTAACTGGTTCCGGGATCGGGTCATTAATCCAGTAGCAAACACAATAGGTATTATCTATTTGTGAATATCTTTGTGAAAAGGAATATAACTACATAATCAAGATTAATGGGTTGTTTATCTTTTATGTATCCCTTTATCTTTGTTTGAATGCTAACTTGTTATTTGATCTTGTAGGTTTAAAGATTAGAGAAATTGCTAAGTTATATAAATGTCGGTTGGCTTAATATATATATATATATATATATATATATATATATATATATATATATATATATATATATAAGAATCAAGATGAGAACAAATATTTGAAGACTTCTAGAAGAACCAACCATATTGTTTGAAAGTGGATGTCTAACCTAGTGTAGTGCTTGTCTCTTGATATTATCACCATATTTGCTTCTTTTAATTGCTTTTGTTTAGTTTTGTTAACAATTCCAGTCCCCCCCCCCCTTTGTTACTTATAATTGATAATCCAATCTCAATTGCACTTTAATCACATTCTCACTCTCTTGGGTTCGACCCTTCCTTAATCACTATACTTGTGTTAGTATTAAGTTTGGAATTTATTTTGATAAGATAAATAAACGACAATTGCAATTTACGCTTGTCAGCCTTCAAAGCTTCTATTGCTTGCCTAAGAGCGGCATTTTCTTTGGATAAGGATGCATTGAGCTCTTGCCGTTCACGAGAATCCTGAGAATTTTCCATTTCGACGTTAGTCGTAGCTCCAAATTAACACTCAAAATTGAAAGCAATCATATGAGCAAGGTGACAAGTTAAGTCAACATTGCCCAAGTTCAAGTGCGATAGGGTTCTATCTTTGGGAAGGCCGTGTGGCGATTAATCAAGGATGGCAAATCCAACAATTTTGAACCAAATTGTGCACAAAATCAAGAGATAATTTGGAAACGTGTAAGAAAATGGAGAGATAGGAAATTGACAGATTGCTTAAACGACAAGTACTACTTGGTTTGGTCTTATGACCTTTTTGAAAAATCCTATTTTTTGGATGGACCGGGTTGCCGGACGTCTTTTAAAGTTTGTTTTTATGGTTTTGTTTCTTTTTGAAACTTTTAAATGTAACTTTTGATTGCAAGAGAGGAATCCACTTTTATTGAAACAAATCCATTTTTGAAGAGTTTTTTATTGGTTTTTTTTTTTGGAATATCAAAGATGTGATATCCCATTTTGTCAACAAAATACCCAAAAAAATTGGTGAAATTGATTAACAAAGTTGTCGGATTGGGTGAGTAAAAACGTGTTCGATTAACGGTTTGATGGCAAAGCGAAAATCTCCTAAGTTTTTTTGGCAAAATAGATCAATGAAAAAAGACTCAAGAAACTTGGATGAAGATATGAAGAACGATGAAGAACATGATGAAGATGATGATGATGATGAACAAAAGAAAAAAAATGAATATGATAACACACAAAAACAAGAGTAGTGACTAGTGAGAACTTAACTTTGATCCCTTTGCTTTGATGTCAATTTGATGCGTCTTTGGATACATCAAAGAAGATTCCGGATCTAGATCAAGTCAAAGTGTCAACTACTCCTTAGTTGAAGTGCGGATGCGTTCGAACGTTGAATGTGGGTAGCAGAAGCTTAGAGATGGAGGTGGAAGTTGAGGGGTTGATTCGATCTAGATTGATCAATCAAGCCTTGAAGTGAATCAGTTGAGTTGATTCTTGAAGAATCCTTGAATGTGGATGGGTTTGGATTGAAGATCCAAAAGAAGAATTTGAGAGGAGGAAGAATTGATGCCCAAATAAGTAGGAGAAAATACTTTTCAATACTTAATCAAATTGAACATGCTTTAAAAATGAGTCAAGCATCCTTTATATAGTGGATGCGGTCAAACCAATAGTCGGAAAAGTAAATGACGGAATTAAAGCCGAAATTAAAGTTCCGAAAATAAAAAGCCTAAAAATATGAAAGGTTGGAATTTAAGTTCATAATTAAGTTTCCGAATTAAATTTCGAAACCAAAAGTCTAATCTTAAATTCGAAAATTTAGTTCCGGAAATAAAGTCCCGAAATTAATATTCTGAAAATAAAAAGACTTATTATTACAAAAACGCTAAATACGAAAAATGTGCCGAGACGTTGTCGACTTGGCAGGCCTCATGCCATGGTGGAGTAGAGACACGATATGCTACTAACGGGTCCATGACAAGCAATGGTGCAGGCAATGATGGAGCCGGTACCTTTGGCGATGGCCTTAGTACGGGAACGGGTGAGTGGTCCATCGAAGCGTACCCGTAAAGTCTCGTCTTCCTCATCTTGGGACATGGTGGTCAAGGGCGCATCACGAAGCTTATGTAAAACGTTTACTATCAGATTTGTTAGCACTCAAATCAGAAAATTCTATTTTGTAGTTTGTCTCAAAGAAACAAGTGGATACTATTTTCATAATCTCATTGAGAACAAGGTGTTTGTTGCTCGGGATAGTGTCTTTTTATAAAAATATTTTTTTCAAGAAAACAAGGGGATAAATGTTCAACTTAATGAGATTCAAGCGGAGCAACAAACTCAACAAGAAAAGGACATACAAGATGTGATTTATGTCATTGAAAGGGTAGAACCTCAAAATCAAGACATTCTTCAAGTAGATGACAAGCTAGTGGGACCACATGCATGAAGATGTCAAAAATTCCACAACCAAAATATCTTCTATTGTTGGACCACAATGGAGATCTAGTAGGGTAAGACAAAAACATGTTCATTTGAATGACTATGTGTTGACTACTACTATCGGCGTTCTAATTTTAGAGAACGGCAAGCATGAATCCTACAAACAAGTTATAGTGAATACCGACTCTGAAAACTAACTAACAACCATGAAATCCGAAATTTAATCCATGTATGAAAATCAAGTATGAGGCTTGATAGATTTTCTTGATAGGGTAAAATTCATTGGTTGTAAATGGATCTTTAAGATAAAGACAGACAAGGATGGAAATGTTTCAGTCTATAAAGCAAGACTTGTTTCCAAAAGATATAGACAAATTCATGGTATTGACTATGAAGAACATTTTCGCCGGTTGTAATGATTAGGTCAATTAGGAATATCCTAGTATTTCCGCATATTATGACAATGAATTATGGCAAATGGATATCAAGACTGCTTTTCTAAATGGATATTTCAAAGAGGATGTATATATGATACAACCTAAGGCTTTTGAAGATCGATAAAATCCTAGGAAGGTGTGCAAGCTTAGGAAATCCATTTATGGACTTAAGCAAGCATCCAAGCGTTGGAACCTTCGTTTTGATGAAGTGATCAAACAGTTTGACTTTCTTAGATGTTAAGAAAAGCCTTGTGTTTATAAGAACTTTTGTTGGAGCAAAGTAGCCTTTTTGGTCCTATAAGTGGCTGACATACTACTTATTATGAATGACATTCTGATGTTAGAAACAACTAAAGAAGGGCTTAATAAGTATTTCTCAATGAAGGACCTAGGAGAAGATGAGTACATATTAGACATCAAGATCTGCAAAAATATATCTAAGAAGTTGATTGTCTTAGTCAAGGAACTTATATAGATAAAGTCCTTGGTAGATTCAACGTGATGAACTTGAAAAAAGGGTATTTACCGATGCAACATGGCTCACTTCTCAGCAAGACACATTGTTCTAAGACACTTGGTGAGATTGAGATGATGAGTATGGTTTCATATGCTTCGGCAATTGGATCTATCATGTATCATATGACTTGTATCCTTCCAGAAGTTGTATATGCTTTAAGCATGTGTAGCATATACCAATATAACCCTAGTGAGGCGCATTGGTCTGCGGCAAAGAACATCCTTAAGTATTAAAGAAGAACTACGAATGATCTATTGGTTTATGAAGGAGATAACACCTAGTTGTCAAAGGTTATACGATGAGAGTTTTTAGACAGACAAAGATGTTTTCGAATAGTCTGGATACGTCTTCATTCTAAATGGAGGATCAGTCACCGGCAAGAGAAAAAAGCAAGGTCCAATAATTGATTCTACAATGAAGATAGAGTATATAGATGCTAGAGAAGCAGCTAAAGAAGCTGTTTGGATTAGACATTTCAATACTGAGATCGGTGTCATTTCTAGCACTTCTAGAGAAACTGATGTCTATTGCGACAATAATGGCGCAATTCCACAAGCCAAGGAACCTAACTCTAGCTCCAAGTCCAGACATGTTCTGCGGAAATACCACATTATCCCACACTATGTTGATAGAGGTGACATGAGGATGTGCAAAGTGCACATTGATGATAGCATTGCAGGCGTGTTAATGAAACCTATGAGTAGGGCAAGCATAGTAGTCATACTAGAGTCAATGGGCTCAAGCAAATTAGAGACTTATTTTGAGAATTTTGTGTTTGATTGATAAACTTGTTTAACGGTTTTGTGACATCATGTTTTGATTTATATATTAGTCATTCATACAGTTATTCGATTATTGCTTCAATTTTAAATAAAGTACCCCATCAATTTTATAGTTAATAAATGGGCTCATTGAAACTTTTTTTTATGAATGAAACCCTATTAAGTGAACTAAAATTATAAAATTGTTTATAATCCATAGTTCGAGTCATTAACCTAGATACAAATGATTTTATAAAAGACTATACTGTGAGATTGATAGATAAAGACGGGTCTCGTATGTTATAGGGACATAAAGATGTCAAATAGATTACATAGATATGTATGACAATACATATCGGACAGATCGATCCAATAACTTCACATGATCCGATTGCGGATTCATAAAGATATTCGTGATTATTTAATTCCTTAGACTTGAGTGGGATATAATTATCGTTAAAGTGATGGTATATTTTTTACGTTGTCAAACGCTGACCGTAACAGGCAAATAGTGACTGATATTGTCAAAATTTGAGTGGAGTTATAGTCTTGCAAGACCGGATATGTCCATTTGTACCATGCATGACATGATGTATTAGGAAAGGATTGGCTTCTCGACCACTTGAAGAGTGAGAATTATGAAAATGCGTGTGCGCACTCAGATGGATTAATCATTCAGATTAATAGTTCGATCTCAAGAGTTCAAGAAAAATACTTATGGAAAAAATGGTTACCATCATATAGTCAAGTGAAGAAATTAAGTGACAAAGGACTTTAACATTACACACCGGAGTTGTGTCATGTTCCATAAGGTATGACTACTAATTATGTTATAGGATGATGCATATAGATATATAATTCGTTGGCATTAGGTAGTCATAGTTTTTTGGCTGAATTTGCAATGTGGGCCTTTTACAATATAGAGTTTAGATTTAGGGTCTCTCATCATTTCATTTAGAAAATGGGCTCCTATTGTAGAAAAAATCAGAAAAGTAAGGGACATACGTTTCATTTGATTTGATGGGTGACATGTAGAAAAAATCAGAAAATAGTCCAATCAATTCAGTCAGCCCATCTTTTTCCCTCCTTTGTCCCTTCTTCTTCCCTCCTTTCAAACCTAAATTTATTTCTGGGTATCCATATGCAGCTCTTTTCTTCTTCCCATTGAAACGCAGAAATCTGGACTGCTTGTTGAGCTTCTTCTTCACCGGAATGTATTTGTGGGTAAGCAGTGTTTGTTCCTATTTTTGGGTAAGCAGTGTTTGTTCCTATTTCTGGGTAATCTCAAACTTCTTGGGTAATGTATTTGTGGGTAATCTGAAACTTCTCATCTCTTCTTTTTGTGAATCTAAAACACTGAAACTTCCTGTTCTATTTGTGGGTAAGCAATGTTTGTTTACATTTTCTATTTGTGGGTAAGCAGTGTTTGTTTGTATCCATGGATAATCTCCAACTTCTCATCTTCCTGGTTAATGTATTTCGGGGTAAGCTGAAACTTCTCATCTTCTTGGGTAATGTATTTCGGGGTAATCTAAAACAGTCAAACTTCCTGGGTAATGTCAAACTTCTTGGGTAATCTATTTCTGGGTAATCTCAAAATTCCTGGGTAATGTATTCCTGGGTAATCTATTTGTGGGTAAGCAGTGTTTTTTTTTCCCAAAAAAATTAACATCAAATCATTTCAAAAAAAAGCCTGCACCCCTCTCTTTTCAATTCAATGTCTACAGTAGTCTAGTTTATACTTTTCAAACCTATTTTATATTGTAAATTTATTAGAGGCCCATTTCACAAAATGAAAAATTTTTGGGTCCACTTTCTCTCATTATTTCTAGTTTTTTTGCTAGAAGCCAACTATGTTTTATGTATTTTATATGATAAAATATGTTACTGCTGTTATTGAGTCCTACGAGGTCACACACATTGGGTTAATAGACTAGACCGTTTAATAAAGGAGATATAATATATATTGTAAACGTTATATTTGACACAATATGAGAGTATATATTTATTAGATAATAAAGCATTATATGTTAATAAATGTTAATCGAAAAAAACATTATTTATGAAATAGTTATATTCGCAAGCAATATAAAAGACGGACTTTTTTTAGAGAATCCGAACCAAAGTTAACAACACTAATTAGAGAACTTCCCTGTTGTCTTTGAGCTAATTCATTCGACGTTCCACTTGCCAAATTAGGGTATTATGGCTTAGCTTCCGGCCATGAATGAAAGCATTTTGAGCATCCAATTCCTCACAATTCTATTAGTCCACAACAGTGTACGCAACCTTAATTAATCCACTTAGGGTCGTTTGGCTTAAACTCCGGAAACATAAACGGAATGAAAATGAATCTAGTGTATATGTATATTTATATTCATGAAATTTTTTGGAATCATTCCTTGTGGTTTGAACTAATTGGAGTACAATTTGATTACTTTTGATACCCTATGTTGAGGTGTAGAGGAAAAAATCTCACATCGATAACCCACAATCAAGTGAGCCTACCATATAAGCATTCGAGTTACTCCTCCTCTTGCCAACTGGTTTTAGGATGGAACCCCGTGTGCTTGCATGTGTGGTTCACCGGACGTGAGCCATCTGCGTCATTTGGTTCTGGGACGGTTATAAGAAAAAGTAACAACCTATAGGGAAACAAAATAGGAGTGTGTTTTGCACGAGACGATACGGGATGATTCCAAAAATAATTCATAAACTAGGTATACATATGAACTAGAGTCATTTCCATTTCATTTCCGTTTTCGAAGTTACATACTTTGATGAAATACCACCCTCTGTAAATCCAAAATTTGAACTCGCTGAACTAGTCAACCATTGTTTGACCGGTTTGTATAGAAACGTGTCTGGATTGCGGTTGTGGTAGTGTGCTTTCATGACGGTTTCTTTTGATGGGAGGTTCTTCCCCGAATTCTCGTTTGTCACTTTCCAAGGAGTTCGTGTCCTGTTGTACATGGATCTGGCGGTGCTATTCTGATAGTGCTTGGCTCACCCATTACCCGCTTCATCTTTGAAAGATGCTCTACATTTTTGTGCTTTTGTCCTCCTCCGGCTTCACCCGTCTTCTCTTTGTCACGATTATGATCTTCTCGGACGTCTACTCCTTGATCTCCGGTTGGATCAGCTCTATGCTTACCACTTTTCTGCGATTTCAACACCATAGCATATTGATCTGCGTTGTAGGGTTTCGCGTCAGAGACTAGTGACGAGATGCTACCGGAAGTTGTTGAAGACCTCATCTGTTTGGATGCTTTGGGACCGGTCTTTACAGACTGCTCCCCTTTTCCTTACCCTTGTATCAAAAAAAAAAATTGTTTGACCGGTTTGGTTCGGGTGGTTCATCTAGAAACGGTTCATTACAGTTATTACATGTGAATTCTTATAAATTACACCAAATCACTCATATTCAACTCTTGGACAAAATAATGCATCTTCAAAAATAAATACTTCTTTATCACTCATGGATGCTATGAATTAATTCATTTTTACTATCACACCTTCCAAAAAACACGATCAAACATAAAAATGCAATCAATAATTTAATTTACAAAAAAAAATCAAATAATTAAAAAATAAATGTATGACAAATATAAAACAAAAAAAATCTTAACAACTTAATCTCAATAATTGATAGGTGTATATATCAAATTAATAATACAAATAGCTTAAATTTGTTATAGTGTCATATTTTACTAACCCCATAAAGCAAGCTCGTGATTATTTGGTAGTCAAATAAAAATGAAGCATCCAGTTTATATTATTCCATTTTATTTTACCCAATATAATTTAATCAAGTATATAGTTTACATTATGCATTATGGACCCTACATATCCCATGCTCATCCGAATTTCAGGGATGCCCATAATATGTACATCACCAACTCCACATTATTTTTTCACCAAAATAATTATTCTAATTCTATATATTTATTTATTGGGAAATTTCGTATAAGACCCGGTAATTTAAACTTATTTGGATTATGCCCCAAAAAATAAGTTTTTGGATGATACCCATGAGCTTTATAATTTTTCGGAATATACCTTTTGTCGTCTATAAGTTTAATATTTTAGAAAATTGATGTAATAAAAGTCTTTCTTGTAGCGCTGTTACAAGCTAGGCCCCTCAATTTATTTGATAAAATTTTAATTCTTAAATAAATTAATGAGGGGTATAAGGGTAAATTGAAAATTAAAAAAAAAACCTATAAAATCATTCTACCGTTAGTTAGGGTTTGCTCGTCTCTTGCAATTGTCCATGGAGTTAGGGTTTTTCAGATCCCGACGAAGCCGTTGGAGGAGACCGCCAGTACTATTATCATCATCGTTGGAGGCTCCCCGCCGGGAACAAAAGACCGTCATTGTTGTTGTACTCGTGTAGGCGCTTCCGTCATCGTTAGCCGCCGAAGGAGCATCACCGCTCGTTGCCAGAGATGTTGACTTGTTGTTGCCTTGCCGCTTCCAACCGTTTGCGCCTTGCTATCGAGAATGGGAGAGTCGTCGTTTCCACTAGAAGCCTCGCACCCGGACAGTGGCGGCCGTAGGATTTCGAAGGGGGGGATTTTATTTTCGATAAATATATCTATGAAAATAAAATAGCGATAAAAACAAAGTCAATATGTCATCTACTTACAATAAACACAAAAAAAATAAAAAGAAATTACACTTAAAGGCGCGGTCCACGACCGCGCCTGTAAATTTTTTTTTTTAAAATAGCTGCCCTATAGGCGCGTCTATAACCGCACCTCTTTAGTTTTTTTTCTTTCAAAAACGTTACACTATAGCCGCGGTCTAGGACCGCACCTCTATTTGTGTTGTGCTCGACAACGCGTTTTACAAATAATAGTGCAGTCTAAGACCGCGCTTCTACTTCAAACAACAAATCTCGTGCATTTTGGTGAATTATTTCACTCCGAGCCTAAAACAGGAAATTCTTTTGAAGTTTCGTTTACTTCGGCGAAAGATTCAAAATAACATTTAAATATAACACAAGAACAGTAATATAAAAAAAATTTAATAAATCGTAGAAAATTTTTTTATAAACGATAAGCCACGACCCATTTTAAAAAGATTTTTTTCAAAAAAAAAATTTTTGGAGGGTGGTGCGGCTGCCCCACCCTGCCCCCCCCCCCCCCCCCCCCGGGCCACCCATGCACCCGGAGTTCCTTCTTTGTTTCCATGGAATGTGAGCCACCGGAAGCCACGCACCCGAAGTTCCTTTGCAACCATCGCAGCCGGAAGCCCCTTCGGAACCAGCGGAAGCCTCGCACCCGGAGTTCTTTCGTCGCCACCGGAAGCCTCACACCAGGAGCCCCTTCGCAACCACCGGAAGCCTCGTACCCAAAGTTCCTTTATCGCCGCCGTCAGTTGTTGTCCTTGCCGTGCCACCACTTGCATGCGCCTCTAATGCTCCGACAGGGAAGCCATCAACGATGTCGTCGCCCAAAAAACCTTAATCGGGCTTCTTCGATTTTAGGGTAAATTACAATAAACAACTCAAATTTGTATTACACTATTGGCCCAAATTTTTGGAATTTATAAATTTGCCCCTAACTGTATAATTGTAGGAAATGACCCAGGTTTTCTAATTGTAGGAAAGGCCTAGAATTTTAAAGTTCACCAATTGCCCGATTTGTCAAATTATAGAATTTGGTCCAACTATATAAATATGGGATATGGCCTATATATTTTATATAGTTATAATTGGGCTTGTGTAACTCGATGGGCTTTAACTTGTGTAACTCGACCTTGTGTAAATGACGGATTGTGCAACTCGTTTGAGTTTGTGTAGCTCAACCTTGTGTAAAGCACAGGTCGGACTTGTGTAATTGGAAAATGACCAATTTTGTTAATTACATAATTAAACATTTTAATTGAAAATATATAATTGTGGTTGTGTATTAATATTGTGTAATTTAAATTGTGTATTAATAGTGTGTCACAACAATAGAATACATAATTTTAATTATTCCAATTGTTAAATTAAAATTATCAACTTAACTAAATTGTAATTACCAACTAACCCTTTTAATTACGTTTTAAATCAATTAAATTTTAATAAATTAACTAGTACATTCCCCGTGCCCTGCACGGGTTTGTTTAATTTATCTGAAATGATAAATATAAACAATATTGAAAAATACAATTATTATTATATAGTTATTGTTAATAGTAGTTTTAAAGTTGTAAATAATTTTTTTGAATAAATAATTTGTATTTTCGTCGCCTTGAAATGTTATCAGATATTAATTTATAAATTTTAGAAGAGCATATTTTCGAAAATTATAAAGCTCAAGGTCAACATCCAAAAACTAAAAACTTTTTGGCATAATTTAAAGTAAAAAAATATAGGGCACTATCTAGAATTTTCAAAATGTTATAAGTTCCTAAATTTAAAGGAAAAAACTAAAATTAGGAGTACAATCCATTAATTTTTATGACAAATTAATCACATCACCTGGAAAAAAAAGCATAAACTTATAACGGTATAAATAACTTGATAAAAAGGATGAAAGAGAATAGTGTGAAAAAAAGTATTTTTTAAATACATAAACAAATTTGTTATTAAAATCGATATGAATAACATAAGATTTATACTATTTGTTACTAAAAAGATGTAAATTGTTTGGAAGAGGTAGTAGAGATTTGATTTTAATTATGTGAATGGTTTAAAGAAGGTTATATAAATTATATTTAATCGTAAATAATTATTTAAAAAAAATTGAATTTTTTTCAGTATATCTACTTTTGTTAATATCAAACTAATTAATTTCATCGGTTGAAATAATTGTTATATTTTAATTGAAAAATAAAAATATGAAATATAAAGTTTGATAGATAGATCAATATAAATATATATATATTTTATTAACTATAGGATTTTGTGAACTTAAGAGAAATACGTAGATCAATATAAATATATATTAATAAGGATTAAATTTGATATTAGTTTTGAAGATATTGAAAATAATCACAAATAAGAAAACAAAATATGAAATATAAAATTTGAATTTAAAATTTTAAAAATTATTTAATAAAATTCAAAAATTAAAATTGGGCCTACAGTATATTTTGAAAACTATAAAAACGCTATATAGTGTAGATATGTTTTGATTTTTCTGATATAAATTTATTTTTTTTAATTAATGTTTGCGTAAAGATGATGTGGTCTGGATGTATTTAATGAAGGCGACGTGGCATGTTGTCTATTAATTCTAACTTTAAAAAAATTAAAAATAAAATGACTAATCCGTAAATATTATTGCCTAACTGCCAAGATTTGTTAAACCCGACAATTGTTTATTTCTAAGATTTGCTTACGGAAAATAATTATAAAATATAGTTTGTTATCAATATCTTATATTTTTTTTATTTATAAGATTTGTTTTGTAATAGTGTGGTAAATTTGTAACTTGATAAAAAAAAAAATATTATTATGTGGCATTTTTTGGATGTGACGTGGCATTAATGACCGTTTATTAATGCTTATAGAAATTATTTTGTAAAAAAAAAATGGCAAATCTGTAAATATCTTGTGACATATCTGTAAATATATTGAAAAAAGTCCTAGGTGGCATGCCTTAGACGTTGACATGTGGACTAAGTGGGTTCTGTTTTAGTAGTATATATAGATAAGAAGGACTTAGTTTATAAATTAATAAGAATGACTTAAATAAATTAATCTTTATAAATTATAAGAAATTAAGAATACACATGTACGTTATTGGACGTGTTGTTAAGACAAAGATTTATAAATTAATAAGAATACACATGGACTTAGTTTATAAATTAATAAGAAGGTCCGTGTGTTTTAAACTTCGAAAACGGAAACGGAATGTGTAACAGTCAAAAGTCAAAAATCGAAGATTGCCTAATCGGAATTTTTAAGGAATTAAACGAGTTTAACGGAATTAAACTCGTTTTAACAAGAGATACCTCTCGAGGTAACCCGCTCCTAGATGATATTACCCCCGATTTTATTTGGAGCATTTGAAAGCTTCAATTAATAAAAATATAGCTGAGAGAAATGATCATGACATCGGACATGTCCTAGATATGAAATAACATGGAAAGACAAATCCGCCAAAAGAGTCGCTATTTCGTTTCTTAGCGGCTAACATTAATTCATTTTTCTTTCACGTTTCCTCGTAAAAGCTCTGATTTCTCTCAACCTTCAAATTCAGATCTACCCTCCGTTTCTAATCTGATTTCAATTCCGTTTGAGTTTTTGCATTCCTCTCTTCATTCTCTTCATATCGGTACTGAGTTTTTGTATTTCCGGGCAAGTGAAGGCCTGGTCGAGCATATATGTTACTAGGACGGTTCCGTCGCTCAGATTCCGGTGAATTTGATGGTGTCCGAGCGTAGCCTACGTCGTTGTGATTCCGAATCTTCTTTCGGATCATCAATCAAGTTAGTTATGAATTTATTCATTTTCCATATTGCGATTTGGCCTAAATTGACCTTAAACATGTCAAAATGGATAATTGGAAATTCTATTATACTTGTTACATTATTCTGGTGATTATGGGCTATTTGTTTAATGAGATTTGATGACAGGTGGGTTTAGAAATTGTGTGCGGGCAAAATATTATTCTGCTGAAATTTAATTAATTAATTGAAGGTTAATTAGTTAAATTGGGATTCTAGAGAAGGCTATAAGTTAATTAAATTCGAGAAAATTGGTGTAGGGAAGACCTTTTTGTATCCATGATATAATCTAGGCCCCTCTAATTTTCTCCCTAAAAATAAAACTAAATTAAATTATAAAGAGGCTATTAATTGGGGGACCACTCTAATTAAAAAGATTCTCTCCCTTAATTAAAGAGGATAAATAACTATTAAAAATTAAAAAGATAAGTGAATATTAATTGTGGGAAGCACTCTCATAAAAAAGATTCTGTACATAATTTTATGTACATAATTTCACACGCAGATTATGTACATAATTTTGCACGCAGATTATGTACATAATTTTGCACGCAGATTATGTACATAATTTCGCTCGCAGATTATGTACATAATTTCGCTCACAGATTGTGTACATAATTTCGCTCGCAGATTATGTACATAATTTCGCTCGCAGATTATGTACATAAATTCGCACGCAGATTATGTACATAAATTCGCACGCAGATTATGTACATAATTTTGCACGCAGATTATGTGCATAATTTCGCACGCGGATTATGTGCATAATTTCGCACGCATATTATGTACATAATTTCGCACGCAGATTATGTACATAAAATTATGTAATTAATTTTAATGCCAACAAATAAACGACTCATTGAAAAAAAATAAGCAATATTAATTAAGGGAGAGAATATTTTTAATGTTAAAACTAATTCCTTAATTGTAGAGGACCACTCTCATTTTCCTTTTTTATTTTAAAAAATTAAGGGAGAGAATCTTTTTAATTTTGAATAATTGTAGGGGACCACTCTCATTTTCCTTTTTAATTTTAAAAGTTTCTTAAATTTTTTTAGATTTTATCTTTTTCTCAAAATTACAAGGGCAAAAATGCTCTAAATAACACAACATTTGCTATTGTTGTGGAAGGTGACACGAACTTTTAAAATTGCGGAAAAAAACACGAACTATAGGGGAGTGTTGTACTTTTTAGCACCGGTAGTTAATCCATTAGAAGAATATTAGACATTTTATTGGTAAGATTGTGATATCCAGAAAATTTTAATTCCGATGAGTCCGAATCAAATCGGATTTTCGATCGGTCAACCTTTCTAATCCTACGTAAAGTTTACTAAAACAAATTCTATCATTTTATGTACTATTTTAGTCACATAAAATGATAGAATTTCAAATCTTAAATTAAGTTATGACATGGTTATGAACAAGTTTCCGACAACCTTTGACGAGTTTGCAACGGGGGCATGACAACGGTTGACAAGACCATGACAAGGTCTTGACAACCTCCAGCCCAACCTTCTTCCTTGTTTCCGGGCCAATTTTTATGCTCAGCTTACCTCAGCCCAGACTGCTGGTGTCTCCAACCGGCCCAGATGGCAGCAATCTCCTCGGGTGACCCAGCAGCTCGCAGCCCAGGAAGGAGAAGGGCTGTTGCTTCCTACTCCTCGCAGCCCAACGGAAAAGCAACATTGGCCCATGTACCTGGCCAGCAGTTACGGCTTTACCATCTATCTCTCTTATCTCCACACTCTCTCTCATATCGTGAAGATCCCACACAATCAGCCCCGTATCTCGCCTTCCTATCTCGTGTACCTCCTGCTGTGCTCCGGATCTTCCTTACGCGCCCACCACAAACAGCTATCAACGCTCAGCACCCCAGCCTTTCTGCAAACACAAACTACCCGGAATCGTATAGCAACCTTCTGCACTAGACGCTGATCCTTAGCCTCCGCGCTCCCAATCGTTGCACGCCACAGCAGCCAGCAATCGGTCTCTCCTACTCTAGTCACGTGTTGAAACGAAGCACCCCGTACCAGCCTTCAATCTCCAGAAGACCTTCACGCATGTACCATCTCTTCCTGCCTAGACACATGATTGTCACTGCACGCACCTAACCATACAGCCCGCTGCACAATAGGGACGGACCTCTGCTGCAGTAGTCGAGCCAACCTCTACACACCCGACTTCCTCTAGCCCGTCTGTAAGGAGTTGTCACCGATCTGGATCGAAGAAGATCGGTTGGGGTGAGCCTCTGTACTACCATCTCCTGACCTCCTCCTTCCCTTCTGTTTTCACGTATGAACCAATACCCATTCTTCCCCTTAATATGTTGCAGTCAGTTTTTAAAACCCTGTAGCTTCTGAGAGTTCATGCTGGACTCGTTGTTGTGAGATCAACATCAACCGGCCCTTCGTTGTTGTGGTAAGTAGACATAACATTCAATCATAGTACCATAATGTTGTATAGGTTGCATTGCTTTAGTTTGATGAGTATGGATGAGAGTAATATAGATGTATGGTTAAACTAACCATAGAATAGGCTGGTTTATGCACTAAATATCTCTAAGTAGAAATAACAGAACATATGCAGGCAAGGAGAGTCGAAATTAGGATCTTTTACACACTTTATGTTCCAGCATTGACATGCTGAGTTTGGGATCAATTTTCGATACATTATATTAAGAATCCGCCGTTGAATTTTTGATATGTAGTAGATGGGAATATATAGTTTACAGTGTTAAAATTTGAGAGGAAGTTAACGGTCGGATTAAGTTTTATAGAGTCCCAAAGTGGAGCACTTGAGCTGTTTTTAAACAGGAAAAATATTTGACTAAGTATAGATTTTGGCTTCTAGTTCAACCTTAGAGGTTATATGGAAATTATGGTTGTTCTTCTTGAGAAACTCTTGCCCCTATGATCGATAGGTATATTAGAGGAACTAGAGAGTGTTTCCGGAATCCTTAAACTTTTAATCTAAATCTTAGATCTTAACTCGAATCGAACTTAAAAATGATTGCTTTATGAAAATCTAGGATTTGTGTAACTCCTGTATTGTGGTACTAAATTCTTCCGTAGAGCCGGAATATGAATTTAGGCTCTAAAAGTAGAGTTGGAAATTAATCATGGAAAAATAAGTTCTAAAAGAAATTAGTGGATTTCAAGAATAAACTTTGAGAATGTTGACGCTAAGGGTAAAATGGCCTTTTACCGTAAGAGAGATTTTTCCGTAATTCCTTCATATGAGGTTGGACATCTAGATGTGATTTTCATCCACATGCCTTATTTGACAGGCGTTTGAGTTACCACGAGTACGGACTGTTTGAGACGTGTTAGAGTGTGTTTTGACTCAGGTAAGTCCTTGCGACTTACTTAGCCAGTTTCTGAGTGTTAGTTGAGTGATAGTAGTGGTGTGTGCTATTGCGTGATTTAATAATAATAACTTGCTAGGACGACTGTTATTATTACGTTTAAGGCCCAAGTGTATGTATAACGGGCCGTGACATCACTGCCCAGCTCTGACAAGAGACTGGGAGGTTCTCTATACCCAGACCATGCAGGTACAAGGTGAGATGCATCGGATCCATTCCTGATGGTTACACGGGGGCGGAGGCGAGGTTTGGGAATTCCTCGTGTCACAAAATAAGTATCACTAGAGTGAACGAGTAAATTAAAGCAAGATAATAAAACGGACTTGTTTGAAAGCATGCTGAGTGTTTATGTTTATCTGAGTGTGTTTGTGCTGCTATTATTCTGCTAATATTTAGATAACTAGCTAACGGTTCTCCTTATTGTTGTTTTAGATTTACCGCAGGTTAGATCAGCAGCTGAGTGATCCGGAAGTAGTGGTCAGCCGGGTCTCCGTACTCCTTAGAGCGGGGTTGGGATTGTTTTGTCTTTCTGTGCTTTTAGTTAAGACAGTTGTTCTTTTCTTTTGTTTAAGTACTTTAGGCTGCTAGACAATGTTGCATTCATTACTCTAAAAACTTGGTTTTTATGAATTTCGGTTTCTTTATTTGTGTCTTGTTGCAAGATCCTAGTAATGTTGTTGTCAAACTGAGGTCGGGACCCATTGTGAGGTCCTAACCAGTAATACTCCGAGTTTTGAGAATTCGGGGTGTTACAACATGTTATCTGAGCTCTAGGTTGGCAACAATGACACTTGAAATCTTCTGAAATACCGAATAAGTATGTAAGCAGAACCCGAAAAGGGATCTGAATTTTAGAAAAGACTTTTGGTTTTCAAATGCATGCATAGTCTTGTTGGGGATAGAAAAGTACGGCTGACCACCACTACTACCGCGGATCTCAGTATGCTTAGTATGGACTTTAGGTTTTACTTTTGTTGGACGTGATATTTTGATTATAAAGTTATGTAGTATAAATAAATATATGTAGAAGATTAGTAGAAATTTATAGTTATATTATGCCCTTAATGGAGATAACCGAATGAGATCCTCATTCAGTTGACACACCTAAGTATGCCAAGCTTATGAGCATTAAGTTAGGCGAACACCCGATCAATCTAGTGAACTCGTTGAGGAACATGGAGATGGAAGAGTGAAGACTACAAGATAATACCCACGAAAATGGCAAGCGGAACCTGAGTCAACTCAACGGGATCAAAGGAAGGATATACAAGAGAGTAGTTCCGGAGAAGCAAGGAATGATCGCTAACTAGGGAATTTTGAGAACGACAACTTATAGGCTCTCCAAATTGTGTAAAGTGACTTCACAAATAAAGAGGATAACGTCGGAAATTGCCATAGACATGAAAGTCAAAAGGGAGATATAGTAGCGATCAAGAAAAGAGACATAAAATTTAAGCTCACTGACAGGCTAGGAAGTGAAAGTTGATATCAAAAGCAAGGCGGAATATGATCACTCTCAACATTTTACTTGAGACCACAATCCAGATTGATAAACGAGACTGTCAAAAGTATGGAAGTCAACACGAGATACATTATCCATCCAAATAGAAAGAATTAAAGAGCTGCAACTTGAAAGCTTACGCGTTGCCAGAAAGGGAAAGGTGGATTCCACCAACGTGAAAGTGGAGTGATCTCGTAGAACATAGGAGAATTTTGACATAGACCGTGACACAACAATAACCAGCTTCTGTAAAGGCAGCATTACAAGCAACACCCAAGGAAGAAGAGTGTGTGAGAAGAGTATTGGTGAACTCGAGGGACCCCAATAACTTCTCCTTCAAAAGGAATTTAAGCTAACAGCACTACAAGTTCATAATAGAGAACCACAAATGGACGATAACTCAGGTAAAAGAAATACGGAGATGTACCTACAAGCTACCCTAGAAGGATTGAAAAGTTTGTGGATGGAAGAAGAATGATACAACTGGACTCGTAAGAGTATAACGATCTTACAAAAGTGTAGATTGTAGGAGGAGCTAAAGAAGAATAAATAAAGAGACTGGAGAAGATATATTTCACCAAGTATATCAAGCCTCAAAAGAGATGGAAGAAAAGTAAGTCTATAATGTTGTAGAAGGTCAACTACATCCTACTTGGACAACTTAAAAGTTACATGTGCGGGTTAGCTACTGATGGTTAGTTAACCGACAAGAAGAATACCACAGGGTTATAAAAGAATTTTATCGACATCTAGTGAATTTCTTTCGGAAATCCATGACGAAAATGGTGAAGTTACATCAATACAAGTACTAGTAGCCTTGATGGTAACATTGAACGAGTCCAATATGATAACTTTAATAAAGAAATTAAAGAGAAGCTCTTGACGATCGGTAATGACCATTGACGATAGTAATGGTGTAAAGGAAATTGTGTGAGTAGCTACTTAATACTGACTAAGGAAATATACATATCAAGGTTAGTATGAAGGAATCCAAGTAAGAAGAATTAGAAGAGTAAGAAGAGACAAATGATTGTGAACATGTTCTATGTCTTAGCCTTTCACACAAGTAGGGCGGATGATGCTCCTCCGAGAAAATGTGGGGGGTTAAACTGTCTAGATTGACATGAGGAAACCCTTATGATTAAAGAAGTGACATAGAATAATTGGAATTACAGAAGAGGCACAAACATAGAGAGTATGATTTAAGCCTTGGTGAAATGTGTGGTCGATTTGTGAGGTGATTACAGATGGAATCTACATGCTGGCTAGAACAGACATATGAAGAAGTAAAGTTGAATGACTAAAGGCTGTATATGGATCCGGTATTACCCAATAAGATGATTACCGAAAAGTGTTTATATAAAAGCTTAACGAGAATTGGAAGTACTTCAATGAAAATTCAGGCTGGACCGATGACATAAGAGTTGATGAAAGTAATAAGACCAACCAACGTGGTCCGTAAAGCGTGTACGAGAAAACTCAAAGGGATTTAACTATCTTACGGGGTGTAAAGATCTAAAGAAGGTAAAGCGACATGAGTATAAGAAAGACATAATAAATGCGATGCGATAAATTTGATTGGTGGGAAAATCATATGCACCTAATGTGTTGTATACAAATGGTATCAATAGATGTTTAATAAAAATCATACTAACGGACTAATGACACTATGATGGATTTAGTGTAAACCAAACGTATAACTTAACCAGTAAGAAGGAAAGTTATGTATCAAAATTGCGGGTCGTGCTGAATTTTAAATAAAGTCTTGAGATGAGGATGTCCTTAGGAAATCTATGCAAGAGTACAAAATAACTGAAGTTCCAACACAGAATGGGTAGTAATGATCGACAAACAGTTAGAGACAGATGCAGAGGAGAAAAATGTATAAGATGAGTCACTTAGTAGAGGAGTTCACAAGACAAGCTTGAGAGATCAAAAGAAATAAAATGTCGAACCGGATATGAGGTTCTAAGGTGCATGGAAGGGATACCTACAATGGAGTGTAGAAGCAAAAATGTAGACTCACAAGTGTAGAGAGGTTTTGACCTCCTCAAAGATATAAGAATTTGAAAGAAATCGCAATGCCGGTATCAAAGAATTGAAGCCCTATAGCGGAAACAACGGAGTTTCATGAGGGCAATAGTGCCGGTAACACCAGCGAAGGAGTGTATATATGAGAACGGCCTTGGTGGACTCGAAAGTTCAAGGTAACCTCAATTATCACGGGACCCAATCATCAACACCGACGGTCCAATCAAGGGGAACTGCAAGGAGATGATAACTAAAGTCATCAGAACTACCAAGACACTCACCAGCTATTGTTGAAGACTTGGAATGACTATTTATGTCAAGATGAATGATCCAGTTAGGCTCGAGAAGTAGAGAGCCTAAGGAAATAGAAGTGTGGAAGATAAAACAAATTAGCGAAGCATGAAAGGATTAAGCGAGCAGATGATGCTCACCAAGAATTTAACGCCAGTATAGGTATGAGAAGAGTAAGTCCGGGATATTGAGATAAGTCAATTATAGACTGACCGACGTCAACTAAGGATGTGTAAATGTTGGTTCGCATTGACGAGTAGGTATCGTTAAGAAGAGATATTAGTGACTGTGCATTTAAGAGAAACCTTTACCGATACCTTGGAGAATTCCCCAAGTAGGCAACGACAACCTTTTGGGGTGATCTAAGGAAATGGAGTGAATCGGTTTAGAAGTTGCTTGATGGTTGGTTAAGAACAGACTACGATTGAGTAAGAGAGTAAGAGTCTGTTTGAAGAATATCTGGCTAGTATTAGAAGGGAAGTATAGGCGGGAGTTGGGTAAATCATGTTGACCTTCAGATAGACGCCATTGTGACTAATGGGTGTTACACTAGAAGCGTGGCAGACACATAACCCACAGATGAAGAAAATCAATGTTAGGTTGACTATGATCTCAAGTTAAGGAATTAGAGATCTTTATGAAAAGGTCCACTTGGGTTTATGATTTGTTTTGAGGTATATAAATTTTAGAGTTGGAAGTAAGTAGAAAACCAAACCATTGAGAGAGTACCTACCGGATCCGAGACACGTCATCAGCTATGAAAAATCAGAAAATTTAGCCGGTTCATGTTTTTGTAGAGTTCTAGTGGTCTAGACGAGGAATCAATGAGGCTACTTAGGAGACAGAGGAGAGTATTATGCGTAATTATCCCGAGTTCTTTGCAGGGTTAGCTGCTACTTTTGAACGGACGAGTTAGTACTTGAATGTTGTTTTGTTTGACGTGGATGATTTTTACCTTGGATTGAGTGATTGTGTTTTCTGTTATGTGTTGCATGTTATAATGATGGAGTAATTGCATGTTATGAAAACCATTCGAAAGAAATCAAATGATACAAATCTATTAATAAAATTTTTTTTAAAAAAAAATCGTTATTTAGATACGTTATTCTAAGTTTTGGGACGAAACTTATTTTAAGGGGGCACTGTTGTGATATCCAGAAAATTTTAATTCCGATGAGTCCGAATCAAATCGGATTTTCGATCGGTCAACCTTTCTAATCCTACGTAAAGTTTACTAAAACAAATTCTATCATTTTATGTACTATTTTAGTCACATAAAATGATAGAATTTCAAATCTTAAATTAAGTTATGACATGGTTATGAACAAGTTTCCGACAACCTTTGACGAGTTTGCAACGGGGGCATGACAACGGTTGACAAGACCATGACAAGGTCTTGACAACCTCCAGCCCAACCTTCTTCCTTGTTTCCGGGCCAATTTTTATGCTCAGCTTACCTCAGCCCAGACTGCTGGTGTCTCCAACCGGCCCAGATGGTAGCAATCTCCTCGGGTGACCCAGCAGCTCGCAGCCCAGGAAGGAGAAGGGTTGTTGCTTCCTACTCCTCGCAGCCCAGGAAAGCCCAGCGGAAAAGCAACATTGGCCCATGTACCTGGCCAGTAGTTACGGCTTTACCATCTATCTCTCTTATCTCCACACTCTCTCTCATATCGTGAAGATCCCACACAATCAGCCCCGTATCTCGCCTTCCTATCTCGTGTACCTCCTGCTGTGCTCCGGATCTTCCTTACGCGCCCACCACAAACAGCTATCAACGCTCAGCACCCCAGCCTTTCTGCAAACACAAACTACCCGGAATCGTATAGCAACCTTCTGCACTAGACGCTGATCCTTAGCCTCCGCGCTCCCAATCGTTGCACGCCACAGCAGCCAGCAATCGGTCTCTCCTACTCCAGTCACGTGTTGAAACGAAGCACCCCGTACCAGCCTTCAATCTCTAGAAGACCTTCACGCAGGTACCATCTCTTCCTGCCTAGACACATGATTGTCACTGCACGTACCTAACCATACAGCCCGCTGCACAATAGGGACGGACCTCTGCTACAGTAGTCGAGCCAACCTCTACACACCCGACTTCCTCTAGCCCGTCTGTAAGGAGCTGTCACCGATCTGGATCGAAGAAGATCGGTTGGGGTGAGCCTCTGTACTACCATCTCCTGACCTCCTCCTTCCCTTCTGTTTTCACGTATGAACCAATACCCATTCTTCCCCTTAATCTGTTGCAGTCAGTTTTTAAAACCCTGTAGCTTCTGAGAGTTCATGCTGGACTCGTTGTTGTGAGATCAACATCAACCGGCCCTTCGTTGTTGTGGTAAGTAGACATAACATTCAATCATAGTACCATAATGTTGTATAGGTTGCATTGCTTTAGTTTGATGAGTAAGGATGAGAGTAATATAGATGTATGGTTAAACTAACCATAGAATAGGCTGGTTTCTGCACTAAATATCTCTAAGTAGAAATAACAGAACATATGCAGGCAAGGAGAGTCGAAATTAGGATCTTTTACACACTTTATGTTCCAGCATTGACATGCTGAGTTTGGGATCAATTTTCGATACATTATATTAATAATCCGCCGTTGAATTTTTGATATGTAGTAGATGGGAATATATAGTTTACAGTGTTAAAATTTGAGAGGAAGTTAACGGTCGGATTAAGTTTTATAGAGTCCCAAAGTGGAGCACTTGAGCTGTTTTTAAACAGGACAAATATTTGACTAAGTATAGATTTTGGCTTCTAGTTCAACCTTAGAGGTTATATGAAAATTATGGTTGTTCTTCTTGAGAAACTCTTGCCCCTATGATCGATAGGTATATTAGAGGAACTAGAGAGTGTTTCCGGAATCCTTAAACTTTTAATCTAAATCTTAGATCTTAACTCGAATCGAACTTAAAAATGATTGCTTTATGAAAATTTAGGATTTGTGTAACTCCTGTATTGTGGTACTAAATTCTTCCGTAGAGCCGGAATATGAATTTAGGCTCTAAAAGTAGAGTTGGAAATTAATCATGGAAAAATAAGTTCTAAAAGAAATTAGTGGATTTCAAGAATAAGCTTTGAGAATGTTGACGCTAAGGGTAAAATGGCCTTTTACCGTAAGAGAGATTTTTCCGTAATTCCTTCATATGAGGTTGGACATCTAGATGTGATTTTCATCCACATGCCTTATTTGACAGGCGTTTGAGTTACCACGAGTACGGACTGTTTGAGACGTGTTAGAGTGTGTTTTGACTCAGGTAAGTCCTTGCGACTTACTTAGCCAGTTTCTGAGTGTTAGTTGAGTGATAGTAGTGGTGTGTGCTATTGCGTGATTTAATAATAATAACTTGCTAGGACGACTGTTATTATTACGTTTAAGGCCCAATTGTATGTATAACGGGCCGTGACATCACTGCCCAGCTCTGACAGGAGACTGGGAGGTTCTCTATACCCAGACCATGGAGGTACAAGGTGAGATGCATCGGATCCATTCCTGATGGTTACACGGGGGCGGAGGCGAGGTTTGGGGATTCCTCGTGTCACAAAATAAGTATCACTAGAGTGAACGAGTAAATTAAAGCAAGATAATAAAACGGATTTGTTTGAAAGCATGCTGAGTGTTTATGTTTATCTGAGTGTGTTTGTGCTGCTATTATTCTGCTAATATTTAGATAACTAGCTAACGGTTCTCCTTGTTGTTGTTTTAGATTTACCGCAGGTTAGATCAGCAGCTGAGTGATCCGGAAGTAGTGGTCAGCCGGGTCTCCGTACTCCTTAGAGTGGGATTGGGATTGTTTTGTCTTTCTGTGCTTTTAGTTAAGACAGTTGTTCTTTTCTTTTGTTTAAGTACTTTAGGCTGCTAGACAATGTTGCATTCATTACTCTAAAAACTTGGTTTTTATGAATTTCGGTTTCTTTATTTGTGTCTTGTTGCAAAATCCTAGTAATGTTGTTGTCAAACTGAGGTCGGACCCACTGTGAGGTCCTAACCAGTAATACTCCGAGTTCTGAGAATTCGGGGTGTTACAAAGATATAAATTTAAAAAAGAAAACCAAGTAATAAAAAAAAAATTATATACATTTTATTTTTATAGGATACCATTTTTAAAAAGAAAAACAAATAATAAAAATTTAAATTTATTTGCAGTAAGTTACTTAAATTACATAAACTATCAATTATAAAAATGAAAAAATATTTTTTGTGCTTTGCTTTTTTCTTTCTTTTATATGAAATATAAATATCAAACATAAACAAATATTTATGACCTATAAAAAAAGATTAAATTTTTTTTTTTCATTTTATAATTTTTAGCTTATGTAAAATGAGTAATTTGTTGTAAAGAAGTATATATTTTTATTATATGTTTTCCTATTTTAAATTCTTATCCTACCAACTTATAAAATTTAAAATTTTTTTTTTACTTATTATACTTTTTCTTTTTTTTTTCCTTATGTAAAACATAAATATCAAATATAACGCTAACTTCTTTTTTTTTTACAAATTTTCACTATTTTTTTTTAATTTATATCTTACCAAACTATAACAAATTATAAAATGTCCAACATTTTTTTAATGGATTAATTACTGGTGTTAAAGAGTGCAACACCCCCTATAGTTCGTGTTTTTTTCCGCAATTTTAAAAGTTCGTGTCACCTTCCGCAACAATAACAAAGGTTGTGTTATTTAGAGCATTTTTACCAATTACAAGGGGCCTAGTTAATACACATTAAAACATAAAAGCCTACTTAATCTACATTTATACAATAAAAGCCTACTTACCCTTTTTACTCATTAAATTCAAAGGAATGAATTTAAGTGGTGTTTGAATCGAGAAGTTTAGTACAAGGAACATGATATTCTTAACATGTGTTGTTGAAGGTTTCGGTCTAACTATAGCTCAATTGTTTTGTAAGCGTATCCAAATACGAGAAAGGAGGATAATCCGAGTGAGAAACGGACTCAATAGTTGGTTTGCGAGGTTTCATTGTTCTTACTTGTGAGGTAAGTGTATATGAATTACACTTGCTTAATATATGTTATGTATTTAATATGACCTGAAAATGAATGTTATGTGATGGAAGTGATAATATAGGTAGATGATTAATTAACTAAGCCCAACTAGGTCCCGCACGGGTTACTAGTGGACGAGGTCGCTACCTAATCTACAAGGGGCATCAAAGGTCACTACCTGATCTACAAGGGGCCTCAAGATGAGATAGAGAGTCCAAGATCACGATCTGATCTATTGGGGGTCTTAGGACAAGATAGCCGAGGTCGCTACCTGATCTACAAGGGCCTACGACGCTATGGGTTGGTCAACCTAAAGAGAATAGAAAGAAAGAAAGCAAGAAAGAAAAGAAATACAAAAGCACATGAGGAAGTATATCGTACGATCTGTTGGGGCTAGTTAGTTAGTTATCATCGATGCATCGATGCGATCGAGTCTAGCATGTTATATGTTATGTTATGATTATTCATATGTGATGTGTGATAGCATGCTTGAATGTCTATGTGAAATGTGATATGAATGGTTGTGGAATTAAATGTGAATGTGGATATGTATGTATGGACTTTGTAATGTGAGAAAGGGTATAGAGTCTTCTTTGGGGACGTGATATTAGATACTTATATATATTGGAAAGTGTGATTTCTATATCCTTATTGAGATTGTAGCTCATTGTTGTTATATCCACATATTCAACTACTCAAACTCGGCCTAATCAAGGCAAGGACGTCGGACCCAACGCCTGGATTTGAGATCATACCAAGTGGGTTGTTATGGGATGTTGCCGCCTAGGATATTTTGTGTGGTTTTAAAAAGTTGTGTGTTGTTAAACAAGTTCTCATGAGATGTGTCAGTATGTATATATGTTGTAAGATAAAGTTTTAAACTTTACGTTTTCCGCTTTTCTGCTTTTTGTTTTAAACAAGGTTAATTAACTGGTAATAAACTAGAAATGAAAAAGGTGTCACATAATGGAAACGAACCTAGTGCATACGTATACCCTTGTTCATGAAAGTTTTTGGAATCATTTCTTGTGATTTGAAGTAATTGGAGTATAATTTGATTACTTTTGATACCATATAGAGTTTCAAAATTAGGGGAATCAAGTGCATTTTGGATGAAATGACAAGGAATCATTCCAAAAAAAATTCATGAATAAATTACACATATGAACTAGATTCATTTTCATTCCGTTTCCATTTTCAGATTTACTACTAAACGGAAGCTTAAGGTTCACATCAATTCCATAATTAAAGACATAAAAAAAAATTATTGATTTAAATTAATTTAAATGTTTTTAGGTTACATCATTCTTTTCGGTAAGGGGATTGCTTCTTAATATGCACCCATAAGTTGTTAGGATTGAAACTATTAATAACTATTTTTCTAGAACTATACAAATCTGGGCCGCCCCCGGAGAAAACATGGTCATGATCAACTAGTTTGGCCCGTTCGGGTCTGCCCCAACCCGTATTTTGGTGAGACGTGTATGTGCAAACAGTTTGGCACACGGGTCAACCAAGCTCGGCTCGTATATAGTTTTATACATATAATTTATAGAGAAAATTGTCTCAACAGTACCCCATCTTTTAGGCTAACTAAACTTTAGTACCCCGTCGTTTAAACTATCAGAACGGTACCTCACCTATTGAGCCCGACCAAAAGATTAGTACCTGAATTACTGTTCACCCGTTAAGTTAACAGACCGGTGTTAAATATCATGGAAAAATTGTCCACCAACCTTAGATGATTACTATTCCATTTTTAATTTCCCCTTTTTCGACTAGCGTTGTGAACAAACTTCAACCTTGATTCATCAGGTAAAGCAAATGATTTTGATCCATCCAAATGTTTCATTTCCTGGTAAATTGGGCGTGGAGCCATGGTAGTTGGTGTAGATGCGTAAAATGGCATAGGAACAAGCCTTGAAGTAGTTGGCAACCCGATATCATAAGACGCTTCGTATCTCAATCTAGTGTTGTATTTTGCCTCGATTTCCACCCATACTTGCTCGAACATGTCCAACAACTCAGCAGCCATGACATGAACATCTTTCCCCGTAGGATTATATGTCATTTGCTAAAGGTAAGTCTAACATCCTCTACAAACTCCAAAGGAGACTTATACCAATTCTTGCTCAATCTATTCTTCGTTGTACCCAAATCTGTTAGATGCTTTATGATATCATAGTAATCATGCAGACCCAATCCTTTGAGATCCACATGTGTATTAAAATCTTAGGAAATTTTGTGATTCATTACCTGCTGAAGAAGAGTACCACACTTCTTGAATATATGTTTTTCGAATTCAGACCCTCCAATATTTTGTTTCTTTTTTGCACAAGACTTTTGCTTCTTATTGCTCTCAAGTGGGAGTTTCTCCTTCCCACATATAAAATCTGAATTCTGATAGCACTGATTCACCTTCGGAGTTCTCTTCTCCTTCTCAACAATCTCACTACCGCCACAGCGGTTGATATCCATGATAGAAACTAAAAGTTGTCGAAAAGGCCTATCATTCAAAACCATTGAATGTTAGAGGAGAAGCTAAGGAAATCGAAGAAGGAGAAACATCTTTATCTTGAGCAGCTTCGTTCTCCTGGGAAACATTGTTTTCTTTCCCCGAAGAACAAAAACCTCTAGATTTGACAAACAAAACTCCGAATTTTGAAGCATCCGACAAAACCTAATCGGGAAGGAGAAGCAAAGGAGATTTGCGAGGAGAAGCTAAGGAAATCGAAGAAGAGGGGATACAGAGATCTGATAGGCGGTGGGAGAAGGCGGTAGAGGAGTCCAAGAGAGAGAAAATTAGGGTTTGGAGAGAATTTGAGAATTTTGCAAAGAAGGCCCTCAAAAAAAGGAAAAATTAAAAATGGAATAGTAATTATCTAAGGTTGGTGGATAATTTTGCCCCTGATATTTAACACCAGTTTGTTAATTTAACGGGTGAACAGTAATGCATATACTAATCTTTGGTTGGGCTCAATAGGTGAGGTATTATTCTGATAGTTTAAACGACGGATACTAAAGTTTAATCGACCTAAAAGATGAGGTATTGTTTAGGCAATTTTCTCTAACATTTATATATATATATACATACATACATATATATAAAATTTTGTTTTGAGTGTCACCTACTCTAATTTTTCAGTTAGTACGTTTTGAGTATTTTGTCGATTTATACTTATTTATAATACAATATTTTAGGGATAACTGACTACAATGGTACTTGTTGTTTTTCAGGCATTTGGATTATTCATTTTTGTGTGTTGATTGTTATTGAACTCATTGGTAGTGCAATATGGAGGTATGATTGGATTAAAAATTTGTGTTAAATACATTATATTACTTGTTTTGAATGATAAATCAATGGAAAAAAGACGCACAATCAAGTACATACGGACATCCAGGCTATCCATGTCAATGTCTGTGACCTGGACAAGGTGTGACGGATCAGCCCAGCCCGCACCTTTCATGTAGAGCTTTTAGTTATGGTCCGAACGGAATCCACTTTTATACGGGTTGAAAAGGACCAACTAAAATTTTATTATTCAAAAAAAATGTCTAATAACTCCAAAAATCCATATTATTTTAAAACAATTGAGATAGCATATATAGATTTATGTAAGAAGCAGGCACCGAAACAAATATGATACTATATTTTAAGTGATGGTGAGCTGTGGTGTTGGGACTTGAACATAACCATAACCCACCCTAATTTTAATCTATTCAAGACAAGAAACAGACAAAAACCAAACCTTATTTTTAACTTTTTCAAAACAATGTTTTTTTAATAAAACCAAACCTTATTTTTAACTTTTTCAAAACAATTTATTTTTAATAAAAGGAAAAGTGTTAGGTCTGATTGAATCTCTTACGAGAAGTTAATCGACCTAAAACATCCTCACGAATTAGAGATAATAACTTTATAGGTGTTTACGGGAGTAGTCAACGTGTCCAAGCTCAATTAGCTTGATCTTAACAAATTAATTTTTCTAAAAATATGAATTATCTGTCAAAAAAAATAAAATTATGAAAAAAAATTTAAATTGTTAATGACATTGATCACAGATAAATTATCACCTTTAATTTATTGCTCAAAACAATGTTCTAAATCTTCTGTTAATTATTGCTTTATTTATGTTGGTTTATTTGATTTTGGTGTCATTTGAAAATAGGCAAACAATGGAGGGGTAAAGAGGAAGATATAAATATTAATTCAAATGTTAGCATAATAAATACAAATATCTATATATTTATATATTATATAAAAGCAGAAGCCCTCAAATTCACGTCTCATTCACTTATACATGACACATGTCATTTTCTCATAATTTATTTTTTATTATTTATTATTTATTTATTTAATTATCTTTTATTAACTAACATGAAGCTATTTTACAATATAAATTAAAATAAAATATAATAATTCAAATCTAAAAAACATTATCTACCTAATTGATATTTTTATCTTCTAAATTCATTTTAATTTTGATAAAAAAATTATATTTTATCTATTTATTTTCTAATATACTCGATTGAATAAAAATAATTTTTCAATCTTATTTTTTATATTATTGAAAAATAAATAAACCAAAAAATATACCTTTAATCTAACTGTTAGATAATATAAAATGTATTACACTAGTTTGATTATAAAACATAAACATTAGAATATAAAAGATAAATTTAAGATCTTTATGCACTTATATTTTATCGTGTATTTTGTCACTATCTCAAATATTCCAATTATGCCTACAAAAATTCACTTATACAATAATACAACTATAAATTCGTTTGGTTATCTTATCCACAAAATTGCGAACAATTCACATAAGAGTGCGACTCTTTACTTTTTCTTTTTTTTTTTTATGGGTTGTTAACAACTTTTATTTTAAATACTTATTAAAAAAATGATTTATGAAAATATTATATTTATACTCATCAATAAAGTTAGAATGGACTTAAGTGGAGTTGTATCTAAGGGCGTGTTTACCTTGCGGGTTTATAAACTAAATGATAGTTTATAAACCTTTGCTGATTTTTGTGTAACCGTTTACCTTGCGGGTTTATAAACTAAATGATAGTTTATAAACCTTTGCTGATTTTGTGTAACCGTTTACATTGCGGGTTTATAAACTAAATGATAGTTTATTTGGGTTTTTAAACCCGTAAAAAATAACCTTCTCAAGATAAGGTTATTTTTATTTGGGTTTATAAACTCGTTAGTTTATAAACCCGAATAAACTCAAACCCATAGTAAACAGGCCCTAACTCCAAAGTGAAGTTTAAGTCATTAAACAATTCCACAAGATATAAATTGAGTGTTTTTTTTACAAATGAAAAGGAGTTGATTAATTTGACACGTAAGTTACAAAGACCAATAACTTGAGATTATAGAACAAAGACATAAATAAACAATCAAAATAAGAAAGATAAGTGAAAAATAGATTTAAAAAAATAAACTATTATACTTACTAAAACAGAGCACGGTTGATGACGTGGCGCGCTGTGGACGCAGGATTTTTGAAATTGAGCTCCCACAATTAAAGCCAATAAATCTTTATTTTTTACACTATTTTTTAAATCATAAAATCTTTTATTATTAAAATAATAATTTTATAGAAACCAAATCTATTATACTTACTAAAACAGAGCACGGGTTGATGACGTGACGCGTTGTGGACGCAGATTAGATTAGAGAAGTATACAAAACAAAAGCACGTAAAAAAAAACCTATTTACACAATATTCTTTCTCATTTTTTTCAAAATCCGCACAAGGTGCGGGTTTTGAGAAAAGAAAAGGACAATGGCAAAATTGGAGTGATGAGCTGAAAGGAAGCAGAAAGGAAACTTCTTCTTGTTGAATGCCTCTCAAAATGTTACTTTCAATATTGACAATTACCATAAAACAAACTTGAGGAAACTACATTCATATCTATAAAACTCCAAAGCTTCGATCCTCCATAGCTCATAAATTACAAAAGAGAAAGAACATCAAAGGATAGACCGAAAAAACATGTATAATTCAATAAGTTATGATAATGTTTACGTGCTTCTTTTACGTAACTAATGACATACGAAAACTTTAAACTTTCTAAACTATCATAAGCTTTGACTCTCAAAACCCTCATTTCGTAACATACGTATTATTCCGTAAGTTTTATAAACTTCTAAAATCACTAAGTTTATGTGATGAACTCTTACCTAACACACGTGTATTCGAACGTGCAAAACTCGACGTTCTGTCGACCCATCGAAATTTCACATATATCTGTCACGAAAATTTGAACTCGAGTATAAGAAATAATAGAGTATTATCAAGTGTTATATATGTGATGAGTGTTCATTTTCTTTAAAATTTGACTAGTATATTTAAAAAAAAAAAACAGTAGCTAAACTCGTGTTTGTGAACTTATATATAAGAGGTAACACTCTTGACTTTTGAGGTTGTTCTCCAAACTAATTTTATTATTTTCTTTTTAAAGATCACAAAATTATTTTCAAATATGAAAATAATTTGCATTTTGATTTCTTCGGTTACATGATTAACTACTTGAATATATATATAAAAAATAGAAAATTTTATTGCTTAATAGTAAATATTGGTCATATTTTTTTTTGGGTTGTGTAATCTCTATGTTATCACGCTCTTGCTATAATATTATAAAGTAGGGCTAATATTGCTCCGCCAGTTTACGTGAACCGAACCAAAACTGACCTATTTCAGTTCGACAACTCTCAAGCCCTCATGTGTCAAAAACTCGTCAAAATTCAAACATTTGAAAACGGTCATAAATCCACAGTACGAGGCGTAATCCCTCTCCGTCCGGATGACTTACCAGCACATGGATTCCAAACCGGTAGGCTTGTTCCTAACCAAAAATCAACCTCCTATAGACATACCTTGTTTCACAATGATAATGGAAGCTAAGCCTACTAAAGTCAATGGATTTAGAAGGAAAAAAAAGTTATTTCAATAAAAACATTTTCAATAGGAAAAAAAAACATAAACACACTAAAAAATCAACGTTTCTTTTATTTTTAAGTTTTATTTTCTGCAATCTGAAGGCTTTACAGAGATGAACAGGAAAGAAGAAGAAAGAAGACAAAATGTGCAACGTCAGTGTTTAGCCATAGCCCCTAGGGTTGCACACTTGCACTTACCATACGGTTTTTCTTTCCTTTTATTATTATTTATTTTTTAAATTATTTTCTTTACTATTTATTTAATTTTAATCTTCATTTTTTTTAGTGATATGTATGGGTGGAGGAGAAAGAAAGGATTCCTCTACATATCCATATCTCTTCTACTTCTCTCTCTCTCTTTCCTCCTTGCATTCTTCCTCTTCAAATATCTTCTTTCTTGATGAATTATTACTCCATTTTATAATATTTTATTTTTTCCTTTCTTCAGATTAGGGCCTTGTTTGGATTCTCATCTCATCTCATCAGTATAAATCTTTCTTTTCTGCTAAAAAAATGGATGTATAATTGTCTGTTTGGTTGCAGCCAAAGGTTGAAGAAGAAGCCATAACCAAAACAAGCTTCCCTTCTCTAGCTCATATATATATATTTATTAAACTTTCAAAAAAAATACAATAGAAAAATACCATTTTTCTTTCTCCTCTTCACAAACCCACATCACTGAAAAGCACTTTTGTTGAGAGAGGAAGAAGAAGATGTTAGAAGGGCTGATGAGCATGAATCAACATCATCAGCAACAACTAATGGAAGAAAGCTTGTCAAATTTGACATCTGAAGCTTCAAATTCAAGCATAAATCCATCATCTCTTCATCAACAACAAAACCCATCTTCAAACAAGAAGAAAAGAAGCCTTCCAGGTAACCCAGGTAACTAAATCCCAAATCTTTATAGTTTTTACAATCTGGGTTTTCCCTAAAATGATGTGGGTATGATGAATTTTGATTTGTACTACAGACCCAGATGCAGAAGTGATAGCACTATCACCAAAATCATTATTAGCAAAAAACAGGTTTTTGTGTGAGATCTGCAACAAAGGGTTTCAGAGAGATCAGAATTTGCAGCTTCATAGAAGAGGTCATAATCTGCCATGGAAACTTAAACAAAGGTCAAAAACTGAAGTTGTGAGGAAGAAAGTGTATGTTTGCCCAGAAACAAGCTGTGTACACCATGATCCATCAAGAGCTCTTGGTGATTTGACTGGTATCAAGAAACATTTTTGCAGGAAACATGGTGAAAAGAAGTGGAAATGTGACAAGTGCTCTAAGAAATATGCTGTTCAATCTGACTGGAAAGCTCATTCTAAGATCTGTGGGACTAGAGAGTACAAATGTGACTGTGGCACTCTCTTCTCTAGGTATACCATAGCTCTTCATCTTAAACCACTGTTTTTCTTAATCTTAGCAGCAATCCCCAAAATTAAAAAAAAAAAAAAAAAAGTCCCAGTTCATTAAATTTGATTCTCAATCCAATCATTTAAGTTCATTGATTGATCCAGCAATTCAATTCAATTCAATTCTCTCCAAGTTGTGTGATTGAAAATATTTTCTTTGTAGTACACATACACAAATCTATTGTTTTCACACAACAAAATGATTGGTATACTTTAATGATCTTTATATGCCTTTTTCACTTACTTTCCCGTGACGAGTAAATTTTTGTTTTTGTTTGTGCAGAAGAGATAGTTTCATAACCCACAGAGCCTTTTGTGATGTGTTAGCTGAGGAGGCGGCGAGAACAACAGCGTCCAACCCGCTTCTCCTCCCGCCGCCACCTCAGCTGCAACAACTGCATCCTCATCATCAACCTGGGTCACAAATCTACAGTCTTGATCAAAACCCGGAAATATTCTCAATCAAGCAAGAAATTCAAAACAGTAGCTTCAATTTGATCCCACCATGGATGATGCATCAAAGCTCACAGCAGATTCAAAACCCTAGTAATGTACTGGGTGGTGTTGATGGTGGTGGAGGTGGGCCCACTGGATACTTTCCTACAGTAAGTGGGTCCCATTTCTCTTCCTCCTTGTTATCACCTCAGGCTCCACAGATGTCTGCAACTGCATTGTTACAGAAAGCAGCACAAATTGGGGCAACTATAAGCACCAAAATTGCAGAAGCAGCTGAACAAGACGATGACCCATTGCAATTTCCTTCTGCCACGTCATCTTCCCATCGGGCCCCACCTGATCACGTGCATTCTACTACAGCTGGCTTTGGACTCAACTTGTCTTCACATGATCATCAACAGCAAGAACAAGAAGATATGAATAGTAATATCAATGGTTTCTTCAACAATGGCGGATTTAGAATTGGATTCTCATCTTCTTCTTCTTCTTCGTCTCTTCTGAATGACGTCATGATGAACTCACTCTCCAATGCCTTCAGTGTAGACAACAACAATCCTTTCGGAAATACTAATAATAACGATGGGTTGACCAAAGACTTCTTGGGCCTTAGACCTCTTTCCACAAGTGATATACTCAGCTTTGCTGGATTCAGTAACTCCATTAATAACGCTGCTCCTTCTTCTTCTTCTGCAACTCATCATCAACAAGATCTCCAAAACAAGACCTGGCAAGGTTAGCTTGATCGATCTCAAAGTTTACATATATATATATATATATATATATATATATATATATATATATATGCTATTCTGTTCTTGTTTATTATTTTGCAATCTTTTTTGTAAGTTTCTCCAGCGTACATTTGAGTAGTAGAGTAGGAGGTTAATTTTGTTTTTAATTAAAATTTCTTCTTTCTCTCTATATATAAAATCTAAGATTATTGTTCATGTTTTTGTACGTACGTAGTTTCTTGAATTGTGTTTAATACAAATTCAGAATAAATATATAGTTCAGCGCTTGGATTATATAATGGAAAATTGGTCTATTTTTCTAAATTTGCCCTAAATATTACTCTTGCATTAGTCTTTGAATGCCAAACTTAGGCTCTTTTCCTCGAATGCTTATAATTAATGGTCAACATTTGTGCAGACTAAAATCAAAATCATATATTCATATTATATACTATGACTATGAGAGAAGGTTTTGATGATGAAATCTCTCACCGTCAAAATGAGCTCTTTTTAAAATAGTTAAATATAGACTTTACTAAAGTGTATATTATATATATAATGTGTATATTATATATAATGTGTATTATCAATGTAAAATTATGCATTTTTCACTCATCCTTTTTTTTGATAAAACATGTCCTTAAACGTTTTAAATAGTTAAATATATACAAAATGTATATTTTATTTTCGTAAAATATACACTTTTAATTATGTATTTTCCCCCAATTTTTAAAGTAAGGGACTTTGATTTGACTCTTCTAATTACTCTCTGATTTTTATTTTATTGATAGAAAAGTCATTTTAAAAATCAAACGGTAACACACACATATATAAAAAATTAAAAAATGACATGTGTTTCCCTTATTGGTAGATTATCAAGTAAAAAAAACATATTTTACAAAAAGTATAAAACATTGCTTAAAACGAGAAATGAAATGAGGACATAGAAGAAAAGAGGTCACATATGGTAGGCTCCAAAATAGAATATTAGAGTCACATGTCAACTTTAAGATAGTAGAAAACAAAATTTACGACCACATGTAATAAATAATAACGTTTTTTTCTGTATGTACGTAAATATAGTATTTACATTTTAACTTTACTTTGTACGTGCGTCAGTGCGTGGTCATCATACTATAGAGAAGAAATAATATATATATATATATATATATATATATATATATATATATATATATATATATATATATATATATATATATATATATATATATATATAGGATCAATTTGTTGTGAATTTGCCATGCAAGTCATCCTAGTTGGATTCCTTTCTCATGCAAAACTTATAGCTAGGTTATTACTTTATAAAAATAATAAATAAGTGGAGATATTTAGAGTTGTAGTTGCTACTAGCTAGCTAGAACGCACCGTTTCGGTAAAGTAATGAATATACGTACGAATTCAAATGGAAATACTTGACTTTTGAGACATACTTTCATCGAGGTAGATCTCTCTCCGTTTTCTTTTCTTTAAAAAATAAAAAGAGTAATTTCACCTCATAGTATTAGTCAAGTTTTAATAAGTTTATGTTCCGCGAGTATCGAGTTTAAAAATACATTCATATTCATCTTGTTTAGTAAATGAACGAGTAAGAGCGGAGTGTTCGGTAAGTCGAGCCCGAACCGATTCGGAATTTTGTCTCTCCATGTAATCAAAGTATATATGTTCTCATGATTAATTGAATTTGTGTAATCGAAATTTGTTGATTCTTTTCTTCGTGTAACTAAATAAAATTTACTAATTCGTGTGGTTTTATAACTCATGTAGATTCTGTAATTATAGTTTTGGATATATTATATGTTGTCTGTAGTTTTGTAAAATATATCAATATCCATTTATTTTGGAAATGTTTTATACAATTAATATTAAGTAGACCAAATTAGCTAAGTCTTTTTGAGATTTCTCTCTACTAACTAGGTCATGATATAAATATGTATAGTAAATGTACCTCTAATTAAACCTCTTAATAAAAATTAAAGCGTACATAAACCTAATGCAATAAAAAATGACTTATTTGACAAAAAAAATCATTCTATTAAATTTGTGTGAATTATATAAATTAATGTAAATAATTCGGGTACAATAACAGTGCATCTATATATCTTAAAATAGTTGGTGTAGTTAAGAGATTTTTGTTAAAAAAAATTGTGCATTCAAATTACATTATCTATATCTATTATACATACTAAAACAGAGTACATGATTTGATGACGTGGCGCGCTATAGAAGCAGCAATCAAATGGAGCTCCCACAATTTTTTGGTCAATAAATCTTTATTTTTTAAGCCATAAAATCTTTTTTTCCTAAACAATTTTTTGACCAATAAATCTTTATTTTTTAAGCCATAAAATATTTTTTTTCCTAAACTAACACACTACTATTCAAAATTATACGTAATTTTTTTTTGTTGGAGATTCTCCAAGATTTTGTAGGCCAATAAATCTTTATTTTTTGTGAGAGGAAAGCTTTTTTTACTAACCTAACAAACTTCTATTCAAAATTGTACGTAACTTTTTTTTTTTTTTTTTTGAGATTTTCCAAGATTTTATAGGTTATAGTCAAATAACCTTTTTATTTTTATTATTTATAAGCCAATAACTTTTTTTTACTAAACCTTAATTATTTTGTAAAATATGAATTTTGTTATCCCACATCGATTATCAGAGAAGGATGACACTTTGACAACATGTATAAATAGACCTCAAATGTTTGAAGATTATACAAATCATACATTTTCGGACCTTTTGGTCAGAATCAAGTATAATACTTATTATATCGGATTAGCATTTGTATGTGGAGTGGATTGTTGTGACCTACTAACTCGTAGGTCCTTTTGATCTAATGATTTTTGGGTCGTTTTGATCTAATGATTTTTGGGTCGTTTTGACCTACAGATTTTTGGATCGTTTTGACCTATAGATTTTTTGGTCGATTTGACCTAATAATTTGTGGGTCGTTGTGACCTAATATGTTGTGGGTCATTATGACCCACTGATTTGTGTGTCATTGTGATCCACTGATTTGTGTGTCATTGTCACCTATTGATTCGTGGGTCGTTGTGAGCTACTGATTCATGGGTTGTTGTGACCTACTGATTCATGGGTTGTTGTGACCTACTAATTCGTGGGTCGTTGTAACCTACTAATTCGTGGGTCGTTGTGACCTAATAATTTATGGGTCCTTGTGACCTACTAATTTGTGGGTCCTTAAAATCTACTGATTTGTGGGTTGTTTGTGACCTACTAATTTGTTGACCGTTGAACTATTAAATTCGTAATTCTTATTTTATCAATATAATAAATATACATCTATATAATTTACTAAAACAAAAAACACTAATTCTTTACGTGCCACCCCACGTTTTTTCTCTAATTAAACTTTTTATTAAATCACGAATTAAGCTAATAAATCCTTTTTTTACTAAATCATAATCAAAATCTTTGATTATTTTGTAAAATAAAAATTAAGACTCCATATTTTTATCGGATTAAATTTTTTTACTAAATCTCGAATTAAGCCAATAACTTTTTTTTACTAAACCTTAATTATTTTGTAAAATATAAATTTTGTTATCCCACATCGGTTATCAGAGAAGGATGACACTTTGACAACATGTATAAATAGACCTCAAATGTTTGAAGATTATACAAATCATACATTTTTGGACCATTTGGTCAGAATCAAGTATAATACTTATTATACCGGATTAGCATTTGTATGTGGAGTGGATTGTTGTGACCTACTAATTTGTAGGTCCTTTTAATCTAATGATTTTTTGGGCGTTTTGATCTAATGATTTTTTGGTCGTTTTGATCTAATAATTTTTGGATCGTTTTGACCTACAGATTTTTGGATCGTTTTAGATTTTTGGGTCGATTTGACCTAATAAGTTGTGGGTCGTTGTGACCCACTGATTTGTGGGTCATTGTGACCCAATAATTTGTGGGTCGTTGTGACCCAATATGTTGTGGGTCGTTATGACCCACTGATTTGTGTGTCATTGTGACCCACTGATTTGTGTGTCATTGCGACCTATTGATTCATGGGTCGTTGTGAGCTACTAATTTGTGGGTTGTTGTGACCTACTGATTCATGGGTCGTTGTAACCTACTGATTCGTGAGTCGTTGTGACCTAATAATTTATGGGTCCTTGTGACCTACTAATTTGTGGGTCCTAAAAATCTACTGATTTGTGGGTTGTTTGTGACCTACTAATTTGTGGACCGTTGAACTATTAAATTCGTAATTCTTATTTTATCAATATAATAAACATACATCTATATACTTTACTAAAACAAAAAACACTAATTCTTGACGTGCCACCCCACGTTTTTTCTCTAATTAAACTTTTTATTAAATCACGAATTAAGCTAATAAATCCTTTTTTTACTAATCATAATCAAAATCTTTGATTATTTTGTAAAATAAAAATTAAGACTCCATATTTTTATCAGATTAAATTTTTTACTAAATCTCGAATTAAGCCAATAACTTTTTTTTATTAAACCTTAATTATTTTGTAAAATATGAATTTTGTTATCCCAAATCGGTTATCAGAGAAGGATGACACTTTGACAACATGTATAAATAGACCTCAAATGTTTGAAGATTATACAAATCATACATTTTCGGACCTTTTGGTTAGAATCAAGGATAATACTTATTATACCGGATTAACATTTGTATGTGGAGTGGATTGTTGTGACCTACTAATTCGTAGGTCGTTTTGATCTAATGATTTTTGGGTCGTTTTGATCTAATGATTTTTGGGTCATTTTGACCTACAGATTTTTGCATCGTTTTGACCTACATATTTTTGGGTCGTTGTGACCCATTGATTTGTGGGTCGTTGTGACCCACTGATTTGTGGGTCGTTGTGACCCAATAATTTGTGGGTCGTTGTGACCCAATATGTTGTGGGTCGTTGTGACCCACTGATTTGTGGGTCGTTGTGACCCAATAATTTGTGGGTCGTTGTGACCCAATATGTTGTGGGTCGTTGTGACCCAATATGTTGTGGGTCGTTGTGACCCAATATGTTGTGGGTCGTTATGACTCACTGATTTGTGTGTCATTGTGACCCACTGATTTGTGTGTCACTGTGACCTATTGATTCGTGGGTCGTTGTGACCTACTAATTTGTGGGTTGTTGTGACCTACTGATTCATGGATCGTTGTAACCTAATAATTTATGGGTCCTTGTGACCTACTAATTTGTGGGTTGTTTGTGACCTACTAATTTGTGGACCATTGAACTATTAAATTCGTAATTCTTATTTTATCAATATAATAAATATACATCTATATACTTTACTAAAACAAAAAACACTAATTCTTGACGTGCCACTCCACGTTTTTTCTCTAATTAACTTTTTATTAAATCACGAATTAAGCTAATAAAATTTTTTTTACTAAATTATAATCAGAATCTTTGATTATTTTGTAAAATAAAAATAAAGACTCCATATTTTTATCGGATTAAATTTTTTTACTAAATCTCGAATTAAGCCAATAACTTTTTTTACTAAACCTTAATTATTTTGTAAAATATAAATTTTGTTATCCCACATCGGTTATCAGAGAAGGATGACACTTTGACAACATGTATAAATAGACCTCAAATGTTTGAAGATTATACAAATCATACATTTTCGGACCTTTGGGTCAGAATCAAGTATAATACTTATTATACCGGATTAGCATTTGTATGTGGAGTGGATTGTTGTAACCTACTAATTCGTAGGTCCTTTTGATCTAATGATTTTTGGGTCGTTTTGATCTAATAATTTTTGGGTCGTTTTGGTCTAATGATTTTTGGATCGTTTTGACCTACAGATTTTTGGATCGTTGTGACCTACAGATTTTTGGGTCATTGTGACCCACTGATTTGTGGGTCGTTGTGACCCAATAATTTGTGGGTCGTTGTGACCCAATATGTTGTGGGTCGTTATGACCCACTGATTTGTGTTTCATTGTGACCCACTGATTTGTGTTTCATTGTGACCCACTGATTTGTGGGTCGTTGTGACCTATTGATTTGTGGGTCGTTGTGACCTACTAATTTGTGGGTTGTTGTGACCTACTGATTCATGGGTCGTTGTAACCTACTGATTCATGGGTCGTTGTAACCTACTGATTCGTGGGTCGTTGTAACCTACTGATTCGTGGGTCGTTGTGACCTAATAATTTATCGTGGGTCGTTGTGACCTAATAATTTATGGGTCCTTGTGACCTACTAATTTGTGGGTCCTTAAAATCTATTGATTTGTGGGTTGTTTGTGACCTACTAATTTGTGGACCGTTGAACTATTAAATTCGTAATTCTTATTTTATCAATATAATAAATATACATCTATATACTTTACTAAAACAAAAAACACTAATTCTTGGCGTGTCACCCCACGTTTTTTCTCTAATTAAACTTTTTATTAAATCACGAATTATGCTAATAAATCCTTTTTTACTAATGCTGATGTGGCGCTCCACATTTTTATCGGATTAAATCTTTTACTAAATCACGAATTAAGCCAATAATTTTTTTTTACTAAACCTTAATTATTTTGTATAATATGAATTTTGTTATCCCACATCGGTTATCAAAGAAGAATGACACTTTGACAACATGTATAAATAGACCTACAGGGTTTGAAGATTATACAAATCATACATTTCTAGACCTTTTGAGTCGTTGTAACCTACTGATTTTTGGATCGTTGTAACCTACTGATTTATAGTTCGTCTTGACCTAATGATTTTTGGGTCGATTTGATCTAATAATTTGTGGGTCGTTGTGACGCACTGATTTGTGGGTCGTTGTGACCTATGAATTTGTGGGTCGTTGTGATGTATGAATTTGAGGGTAGTTGTGACCTATGAATTTGTGGGTCGTTGTGACCTATTGATTCGTGGGTTGTTGCAGACCTACTGATTCGTGGGTAGTTGTGACCTACTGATTCGTGGGTCGTTGTGACCTACTGATTCGTGGGTCAGTGTAACCTACTGATTTGTGGTCGTTTGTGACTTACGGATTTGTGGATCGTTGAACTATTAAATTCGTAATTTTTATTTTATCAATATAATTTATTAAAACAAAAGACAATAATTCTGACGTGGCGCCCCACGTTTTTTCTTGGATTAAATTTTTACTAAATCACGAATTAAGCTAATAAATTCTTTTTTTACTAAACCATAATTATTTTGTAAAATATAAATTTTGTTATCCCACATCGGTTATTAGAAAAATATGATAGTTTGACAACATTTATAAATAGATCTAGAAGGTTTGAAGATTATACAAAGCATACATTTCTGGATCTTTTGGTCAGAATCAAGTATAATACTTATTCATACCGGATTAGTATTTGAATGTGGGTCGTTTGTGACCTACTGAGCTACTGATTTTTGAATCGTTGTGACCTACTTATTTGTGGGTCGTTGTGACCTACTGATTTGTGAGTCGTTATGAGTTGTGATCTACTAATTTGTGGGGGTCATTGTGATCTACTAATTTTCGTTGTGACCTACTGATTTGTGGTTCGTTTGTGACCTACTGATTTGTGGGTCGTTTGTGACCTACTGATTTGTGGGTCGTTTGTGACCTACTAATTTGTGGACCGTTGAACTATTAAATTCGTAATTTTTATTTTATCAATATACTAATTATACATATATATATTCTATATACTTTACTAAAACAAAAGACATTAATTCTGACGTGGCACCCCCACGTTTTTTCTCGGATTAAAATTTTTACTAAATCACGAATTAAGCTAATAAATATTTTTTTAATTAAATCATAGTTATTTTGTAAAATATGATTTTTGTTCTTCCACATCGATTATGAGGAAAGGATGACACTTCGAAAACATGTATAAATAGATGTGGAGTGTTTGAGGCTTATAAAATTCATACATTTCTGAACCTTTTGGTCAGAATCAAATATAATACTTAATCATATCGGATTAGTATTTGTATGTAATCATTGTGACCTACTAATTTTTTGGTCGTTTTGACCTAATGATTTTTGGGTCGTTGTGACCTAATGATTTGTGGGTCGTTGTGCTCTTGTGGGTCCTTGTGATCTACTAATTTGTGGGTCCTTGTAACCTACTGATTCCTGGACCGTTGAACTATTAAATTCGTAATTCTTATTTTATCAATATACTAAATATACATCTATGTTTTGCATATTTTACTAAAACATACGAAACTAATGCTGACGTGGCGCTCCTATGTTTTTTCTCGGATTAAATTTTTTTACTTAATCACAAATTAAGCCAATTAATCTTTTTTTACTAATTGGATGACGACCGGGAATATATTGACGGTATAAAAGAAGCAAGTTTTTGGGGAACTGCTGGTTATCTTCGGAATTTATTCGTCATGTTGTATCTCTCAGGTAGCATGTCGTCGCCTCATCTGGTTTGGGCCGAAGTATGGAAGTACTTATCTGATGATATTCTTGCACGACAGAGAAGGGTGTTGCGTAATAATCGTATGTTTTCTTTCATGTATATAAATTTAATTGGAGTTTTGCATTATTTTTTCAATTTGTTTAGTATATTTTGTACTAGGTAAGTAAACATGTTTAACTTGGTTTATTTGTACGTAGATTTGCAATTAGATGATGCCGTGCTGCAAAATTACGCCTTGGTTGAGATAGAAAAACTTTTACAGAGGAACAACGGCAGTTTGAAGACGAATAAGTCTATGCCTTATCGTGACGAATCCTTGATTATGGAGCAGCATAATAGACTAATTCAAGATGAACTAAACTATGATCGATCCCAGTTATCTTTGGACCATGACAGATTGGTTTCCAGTTTCACCGACGAGCAGAGGGGAGTGTATGATCAGATTATGTGTGTTGTGTCCGCTGATAAGGGGGGGTGTTTTTTCTTTATGGATACGGTGGAACAGGAAAGACTTTTATATGGAGATCCCTTTCGGCTGGTTTGAGGAGTAAAGGTGAGATCGTTCTAATAGTTGCTTCGAGTGGTAATGCAGCTCTCTTGCTTCCAGGCGGTAGAACCGCTCATTCGAGGTTTGGCATCCCAATAAATGTTGACGAAAGTTCAACATGCAACATTCGTGCAGGTATAAACCTTATTATTCAATTATTAAAACTTCTTTTTTAATATATTGTTCATATTACACTGAACAATATATTAATGTTTTAATCTTATATGTTTAGGTACGGATATGGCTGAGTTAGTGTCAAAGACAAAGCTGATAATATGGGATGAAGCACCCATGGTTAACAAATGTTGTTTTGAAGCGCTCGATAGAAGTTTAAAGGACGTCATGCGATCTTATAATCCAAACTGCTCACTTCTCCCGTTTGGTGGTAAGATTGTCGTTTTTTGTGGTGATTTTAGACAAATATTACCTGTTGTAAGTCATAGAAGTAGACATGATATTGTCTTTGCTGCAATCAATGCGTCATATTTGTGGGATCACTGCACGGTGCTTAAATTAACTCAAAACATGAGGGTTATACGTGGAGTTACTAAATTAGAAGCTCGAAAGGCTAAGGAGTTTTCAGATTGGATATTGGGCATTGGAGATGGCACGGAAGGTGAAAGTGTTAATGGAGAAGCTCAGATTACCATCCCCGAAGATCTCCTACTTGCATCTACAGGTGACCCGATTGCAACTATTGTTGACCATGTATATCCTTTGAGTTACAATATTCAGGATCCACCGACCTACTTTCAAGAAAGAGTTATTCTCGCCCCTACCAATGAGATTGTTGAGAAGGTTAATGACTATATTCTATCACTGATACTTGGAGACGTGACAGAGTACTTGAGTTCGGATAGTATATGTCCAAGCGAAGGTTCTCTTGATGATGGTTTCTACTCGAGCGAGTTCTTGAACTGCATCAAGTGTTCTGGGTTTCCGAACCATGTCTTGAGACTGAAAGTTGGAATTCCAATTATGTTGATGAGAAACATTGATCAGTTTGCAGGGTCGTGTAACGGAACCAGACTGATAGTTAGGAGACTTGGAAAACAAATCATCGAGGCAGAAATAATATCTGGGAACAATATAGGTCATAAGGTCTTCATTCCGCGAACAGTTCTTACACCCACAGACTTGAAAATTCCTGTAAAATTTCGAAGGAGACAGTTCCCAGTTATGGTATGTTTTGCTATGACTATAAATAAAAGTCAAGGTCAGTCCCTTGCACAGGTTGAAATATATTTGCCTAGACCGGTCTTCAGTCACGACCAATTATATGTCGCTATCTCAAGAGTGACGAGCAGGGATGAACTAAGGATTATGATATGTGACCCTAAGGGCAAGGTTCAAGATACTACAACTAATGTTGTATTCGACGAAGTTTTTCGCAACATAATTTAAGGTACGTTAGAATTTCTTCTTCATTTTATTTCGTTTTCAATCAATAATATCAAGCGATCATAACCCGTCCTTGAGCTTACACTTATATAAAGTTTATCTTCTTCTCTTTTTCAGGATCGGACTGTCGCGCATGTGCTCGAGGTTTCACGTCAAAGGTTATCATCGTGATTTCTATTATATTAAATGTACACAATTTTAACTGTTTTTTGACATTATTAATATTGTGATTTTTATAATACAGAGATAGTGGACACTCCTGGCTTGGTATGCCCCGAACTGGGTCAACAACTATGTTGTTATTATTTTTCTTATATGCGTATACTATTTAACATAAACATTCGTAATCAAATCAACAAAATATAATAAGAAAAATAAATCTATAAAAAATTACTCATACAAAAAAAAGTGTAAGAAATATATTTTCAAATACCCGTGCACGGCACGGGCGCTAAACTAGTATCTTACTAAAACAGAACCCACTTCGTCCACATGTCGCGTGTTAAGGCCAGCCAGCTTTTTTTTTCAATTTAGTTACAATATTGCCATAAGATATTTACGGATTTGCCATAATATCTTTCATAATAAAAAAATCATTAAAATTAATAAACAGTCAGCATGCCAAATCATCTTTAATCTAATAAATTATTATGCAGCATTAGTTTTACTCAAAGATTAATTAAAACAAAAACAAATTTATATAAAAAAACATAATAAAAACATATCCAGATTTTATTTTTATAATTTTCAAAAAAATAATGTAGGAACATTTTAATTTACAAAAAAAATTAATTTTTGTTTTATTTTATTTAGACAAAACCCGCACAAGGTGCGGGCATTGAACTAGTTTGGGTAGAAAAAACAATCTTGAAATATTTGTGAAACGATGACGCACAATGCGTAGGGGTGGGCACAAATCTCGGTTAATCCCGTCCCAGTTCCAATTCCGGCGGGATTTGGAGAAAAAAATGTGTATCCCGTCCCGTCTTGTGAAAAATTTGCTGGACGGGATGCGGGACGGAAACTTTCCATCCCGGTTAATCTCGTCCTGTATATATATAAATAATATTTTTATTTTTAAAAATAATATATACATATGAATAATATCTACAAATTATAATTTTATATTGATAAAAATTATAAAACACTAAAACAATAGTAAACTATATCAATATATCTATTATATAGATTAAAAAGAGAGAAAGAATAACGTAAGTATATGTCTAATTGTCTTGTAAAATACTAACACAATAGTATATTATATCGGTAATTTGATATCAAGATTTTTTTTTTATCATTTATGTCTTTAAACGTGAGAAAATGCAAGTACAAATATTGAATAAAATGAGCGAATAATTCTTCTGGGATTAGGCTCGTCATGTTCCACATTGGACAAGAGCAACGCGGAATGAAGAAAAAATATTATAAATCTCATCCCGCTTAAAATATGCGGGACGGGACGCGGGACGACTTCAATCCCGTCTCGTCCCATGCCCAACCCTAATAGTACGTGTACTTAATCATTTCCGTTTTTATCTAAAATTACGTTAACTTAGGTAATAAAATAAAGCGATAAATATTGCAAATATATAAAATTATAAATTAAAAAAGAGAATATAATTTTAAATATTATAGAAAAATATGAATATTTTCTTACAGATTGGTTCAGGTACAAAAAGGAGTTGTGGTGCGACATTACGGAGTAATTTGAACCATTAATTCACTTGATTCGGTGACCTACAACCATCCACGTTATTTAATAATTTAGGAGATGTGTGGTGGCAATTTTGGAGTTTTTAGAAGATAAGGGGTCAATTTTGTCCTTTTAAAAATCTATTTTAAAAAGAGGAACGCGGTGGTATGTTTGTAAATTTCATGACAAAACTCTAATTATTATTATCTCATTTAATAATATTTGTTCACGTATTATTTTGTTCATTTCGTTTAAAATTATAGATTATCAGTTCTGATATATTAAGTAGTTATTTCACGTATTATTTTGTTCATTTAGTAGCTATGTTTGTATGCATTTTGTTACTTGACATGTCTGAACTAATAAAACACAATGTTTGTACTAACATTAAACAATATTCAAACTAATAATACCCAAAATTTGAACTAATATTATAAAAGTTCATATTTTTATAGTTATGGTTATTAGAATACTTCTATTATAATTTGTTAGTTCAAAGTATGTATATCATATTTTAAATTGAGTGTTTTATTAGTTTAAATATAACTATTTAAAAAAAATCATTAGTATAAGATGAAGAAGGGGAAACGAAACTAGAAGAAAAAATTTCAAAAATTAGAAGAAAAAAGATGAAGAATGGGGAAAGAAGGGAAAAAGAAGAAGGGGAAAAGAAACTAGAAGAAAAGATGAAGAAAAAAGATAAAAAAAATCATATATATATATATTATATTATATTTTTATAATTATGGTTATTATTAATATTAAGTATTAATATAAAAATCTAGTATAATTATAATAAATTTAATATATTTTATATAAAATGTCTTAAATATAATCTATTTTTTTAAAAAAATCAAATTAAAAACATTATTTTTAAAATGAATTTGAAAAACAGGTACCCACGATCAGGGGCGGCCCTTGGGTGGGGCTGGGTGGGCAGCCGCCCGGCTGCCCCTCCTTCCAAAAAAAATCGTTTTAAAATGGGTTGTGGCTTCTTGTTTATAAAATTTTTTTTTACGATTTATTAATTTTTTAAACATTTTGTGTTATATTTAAATGTTGTTTTGGATCTTTCTCTGAAGTAAACGAAACTTCAAAAGAATTTTCCGTTTTAGGCTCGAAGTGAAATAGTTCACCAAAATGCACGAGATTTTTTGTTTGAAGTAGAAGCGTGGTCTTAGACCGCACTATTATTTGTAAAACGCGTTGTCGAGGACATCGTTTTAATATTCGAAATAAAGATAATAAAAACACAAATAGAGGTGCGGTTCTAGACCGCGGCTATAGTGTAACGTTTTTGAAAGAAAAAAAACTAAAGAGACGCGGTTATAGACGCGCCTATAGGGCAGCTATTTTTTTAAAAAAAAAGTTTATATGCACGGTCCACGATCGCGCCTTAGTGTAATGTTTTTTTTTTTTTTTGTATTTTTGTTTATTGTAAGTAGATGACATATTGATTTTGTTTTTTATCGCTATTTTATTTTCATAAATATATTTATCGAAAATAAAATTTCGCTCCCCCCTTTCAAATCCTGCGGCGGCCACTGCCCACGAGCCTGGCCCGCCCACCCGGACGGGTAGGTACGACCCCCACCCCAGACCGGTAGTCGGGTTGAGCCCGACCCAAGTCCGATTAAACGAACTCAATATTTTATGAAGTCCGGCCCAAACTCGGTTCGAGCCCGGATATATATGGATCTACTTTCAAGTGGTATATAAAATACAATTTGTAAAAATAAAAGTGCTCGAGTGTTTAAATTATTTTAAAAATGTCATTTGAGACGATTTTCAAAAAGAATGACTTTGTTATTGTGATATTGTTAGTTGATAGATTTGGATATGAATACATGTTTAACATCATCATATGCATTTTTTTTAAGCATGTTTAATTTTGGAATATGTGATATCGCAGAGAGAATGAAATGGTAGAATGGATTAATGGTTATTTTTGATAAAGGGATTAATCATTAATTAGACTAATGAAAACGTGAAAAGTGCAATTATTGGAGTTTTTCTAAATTCATTGGATTTGGGTCAACCCAGCCGCCCACAAGTCACCTCGTTTTTCATTTTTGTCTTTTCTATATATTTTTATTTTTTATTAGGGAGAATTAAATTTATTTTAATTTTTTAGGAAAATAATAGGCCATCATCGTAGGTCCTACTAGTACGACTGTGGTCGGCATCTAAATTTATTACTAGATTATTAATATATCAAACTATTTTAATAAGGGGCATGTTAGATGCCGACCACAGTCGTACTAGTAGGACCTACGATGATGGCCTATTATTTTCCTAAAAAATTAAAAGGGGCATGTTATATACACGATTTTAAATTTACTTGATACCGAATATAAACGCTTTGCGGTGGCGCTCAAATAGATTTGAGCGCTTTGCGATGACGCTCAAATTTTAAAAAAAAATAAAAAGAGCAAAAATAAGAAAAAACAGGGTTTTGAGCGCCGGCGCATGGCGCTGGCGCCCAAAACCCTATTTTTTTTTTTTTAATTTTTGCTCCTTTTTTTATTAAAGATTTGAGCGCCTTCCTACTTTTGCATTTTTTTATTGAAGATCTGAGCGCCTTCGGAAGGCGCTGGCGCTCAAATTCTTTTTTTTTTTTTTTTACTTATTGAGCGCCATCGGAATGCGTTTGTTTTTTACGCTAGTAAAACAAACCTCGTGCATTTAGCTTTTTCGTTTTAATAATAAATACTCGGACCAATATTTTTTTTTTCAAAAAAAAGAAAAGATAATTATTGTTTATTAGTTAATGTTAATAGTAATAACAAATGTAACCATACATATGCAGATCGAGTGTGATAGTTTTTAAGGAAGTCGGTCCTTGACACGACACTATGTCAAGGACCGAACGTTGTAAAAGATGTGGTGTTTACAAAATTTCTAGGTCGTTGTAGCGGAACCACATATACAATAAACAATGGCGTGATTGGCGTTAATTGTAGGGTGAGAATCAGACTAGACACCACGCCCATTGTTCCATCAATTAGGATATCTAACCAGACACAACTTTATGATCATACTTTGAGCAACGAGTACAAGTTTGTTTTTTTGTCAAGCTTAGTAAGTGTCGACGGTACTTGCCAATGGTTGAACAACCAAGATCAATGCATCGTGTTGAATGTCACGACCCTTGACAATAGTCTTTGCTCATTCTTCATGGACCGCCGTGACACAAACCTTGTTGAGGTTAGACAATGAATCTTGTGTCATGCTTGCCGAGCAGAGTGAAAACTAACGCATTATCAATCCATTCCCACGAGAGACCGTAAACTTGTTACTTCTCCCTTTTCTTGGTTCATGACCACATGCACATTGACATCCGACCTCTTGGTTCTAGTTTCATCCTTGAGTTTTTTTTCTACCTACAAACATTTAGACAAATCCGACTATAATTGTATCAACCTTGGACCATCGCCAACGTCAAACCATTGTTTTAGGTCTTTGACCGGGACAAAGTATGGAACACAAGGATATAAAACCAAATCAATGATGAGAAAAAATTTGTTACCCATGTTGGCCATCAAACCTATATAAACATATCATATTCGACTTAACATAACTCTAATCGATCACGTGTCTACGACTCCTCCTATTATAATAAAACATCGGACATAACTTGACTATATTCTAAGATGTTTATCACGTTTATCTAAATTTGTGATAAAGGTAATTCTCAATGTGTTTACCGTCGTTAGCTCATTTGAGTCCAATACAATATAATACATATGGTAACATGCCTACTCATGTGATAAGAAATTATTTTATTTTTTTGTATGTATAAGTGGGGTATGATTAGCATATGATTAACCAAAAGCTAAGGATTACTTTTGAATTTATTATGTGTTTGCAATCTGCATGGTAGGTCAAAGCAGAGACATACACGTTTTCAAAGGATTCAACGTATAATAGCTTTTACTATTATAAAATACGAATTAATAAACTATTTTTTTCTAACTATTTTACATATAGTGCTATAAAAATGAATTATATATTAATAAAGAATGATAATTTTGATTATGGACTATTTTACAATTTATTAATTACTAAAATATTATTTTAATAAATATTTTAAGTCATAAATTATATTAGTTAATTATAAACATATATGTTAATTTTATTTACTATTATATAGGGTAAATTTGGGGGAGAGAGGGGGTCGGTTTTTGGGCGGTCTTGCTCGTTATGACTCGTTTCCTAACTTTTGATTTATTTCTTTTGGGATCGATTTGATTTTATAACTCCGGTTTATGTTGGCCATTTTGGTTGTTTGGTATCGGGGTTGAATCTCTTTTTGGTTGACGTGACGGCACGTCTTTTGGATTTATTATAGTTTTGTATGTTAAGGTTGCTTGTATCGCTGTAATTTATTAATTACTAGAGGATATATTCATATGATGAGTCATATATATATTAGAGCATTCTAGAATGGACAGTTGTTAGCCTAACATTGACTAGAATATGCATATATACCCTATATACTTATGAGATCAATTCAACCGTGAAAATACATTTCTACGAAAATCTCTGAATGGTATCAGAGCTGCAAGACAAACGTCCCCATCATGGCTAAAAATGCCTCACCTATCCATCTTCCTTCCTTTTCTTCTTTCCTCACTGTAAAACTCACAAATGAAAATTTTTTCATTTGGAAAGCACATATTACCCCATTTCTTAAAGCACATGGTCTCTATGGCTATGCCGATGGATCCCTTCCCTGTACACAAAAGACAAATGTTGAAGCTTACAAAGAATGGGTTCAAAATGACCAACTGGTCATAGCTTTACTTACCTCCTCTCTCACTAAATTTGTTATGGTTCAAGTCATTGACTACCTTCAACCTCAGGAAATATGGAATCGACTGACAGAGCTTTACTCTGCCAAGTCGAGTGCCCATATTGTACAAGCTCATCTACAACTTGCATCCCTTCGAAGAGGAAACAACTCCATCAATGAGTTCTTCAACAAGGCAAAGAACCTTGCTCGCTCTATAACGTTGGCTGGTGAGACACTCTCCAACTCTGAGGTCTCTGTCTTCCTCTTGGATGGTTTGGGTCCAGAATATGACTCTATAGTTACCTCCCTGACCACACAAACTGTCCTCCCTACACCTATGCAAATCCTTTCTCACCTTCTTGTCCATGAATCTCGCCTTGCTCTCCAAAGCTCCACTGCCTAGCAACACATCTCGACCAATCATACATCCACATAAACACCAAAAGCCAACTACACAAGTACAAGGGGAAGAGGTAGAGGAAGGGACCGTGAAAATCAAGGTCGACAATCAGAATCGTCTGGTAGAGGACGTGGTCAGACCTTCACTCAAAACCCATATGGTCGTCCTATTTTCCAGGTTTGTGCCAAACCAGGGCACACGTCACTCACTTGCTGGCATCGATTCAACCAATCCTACCAGGCTCCTCCAACATCGAATTTTTAGGCTCACATGACAACCAATTGGTTTCATGATAAAACAGTAACTCACCATTACACACCCGATATCAGTAATTTGAGGATAGACAACTATCACTACAATGGCACAAATCAAGTCTCACTTGGCGACGGATCCACCATCCCAATCCAGAATCATGGCTCCACCTCTTTTCACACAACAATCGTACCTTCTTATTCTCTTATCTTCTTCATACTCCCTCAATTACCAAAAATCTTCTCTCAGTTCATCGCTTATGTGCTGACAATAACGTTTTCTTTGAATTTCACTCGTCTTACTTTATTGTCTCCGAGGTCCCGTTGATGGTGGTCTGTATGTTCTACCGACTGTCTCTCCATCATCGCATTGTCATCCTCAACCTAGTGTTAATGCCACCTCAACAAAGCCATCAACCTCAGCCTGGCACTTTCCGCTTAGGGCATCTTGCTTTCCCAATTGTGAAACAGATCTTAGGCTACATACTGTTCGCTCCAAACGGTGTGTGCAAGCTTTAAATTTATAACCCTAGACTTAAGCTTAAAACAAGGATGCGAACCCGCAGTGTACGGGTCAATCGTAGTAAAAAGCAAGAAATTCCAGGGGTCGATCACAGGGACTCGGTGAAACAAAGTCAATAACGGTAAGCTTCGTGAATACTAACCACAAAGAGCAATTAACACAATCAAAGATGAATAAGAAGTCAATAAAGCAAACATGCAATTCTAGGGATTAAAGCGTCTAGTTGTGGTTCCAACTCAAGATCTAAAGATAAGCGGACAAAGCTGAGATTTTTGCAAGGGGAAGGTGCTACTAAAGTGGAGTAGATCACCGGGTAAGTCTCACTACTCACTAATCCAAAACCGTAACTCCTATTACCGGGTAAGTCTCAAGGAATTAAGATAAAGAACTATAACCTCAAACTAACACACCATCTAAGGGAATAGAATCAACCTTTACCGGGTAAGTCTCAGGCTAACTCACAAAGATGGGATGGAAGCACACTCAAACCCCAATAAAGGATAAACCTTTATTACCTACGCTTATGATCGTTGGTACACAAACTAAGAAATTACCGGGTAAGTCTCATCCTAAGCTTGCATTGAACCAGGAAGGGTGTAATAAGAATATGATTTGGCAATTCTAACACTTAACTCTCAGTTTAGGATCAGATAAGTCACCTCGGTCAGACAGATTCCACCCCGGCCGAGATGTTCATCGACTGAACGAGATGCTTAGGGTTAAGGATAAAGACTCGAACTTTCAGGGTCCTACCGGAATCTAAGATTATTCTATCATTGTTTTTCCCACAACCTTCAGCCAATCACCCTAGAATCACACAAAGAAATTAGCCACTCATCATCATTATGAAAGTATTAAATATATGGGAAGAAGGTGAATATTTGAACAAGAAGAATTTAATGGAAAAGACTTCAGTAACTGAATCAAATATCACAGCAAAAGCGTTCCTTGGATAGCAATCCAACAAGACAAGACAACAAGTGAGGGAATTAAAGACAATCTTACAAAACCCTTCAAAAGGTATAAAAGCTATGATCTTCAATCTTCCTTCAACCTTCAAAAAGGTTCTTCGAAACTCCCCAACTGGAGTATGGCTGCTGCGTGCTATAAACCCTGATCGACGGTATAGCATGATCTTGGATTTGTGGAAATCCAACCCTTTTTATAGGAAAATAACCCTCCAAAAATAATATATCTTAGAAAGATATTTTCCCATAAATATAGGTAAAATATAAGATCTTCTTCCTTCCAGGAGCCAAGCCCAAAAATATAAGATCACCTTCCAAAGATAAAAGATCTCAGCCAAGAATAAAATATTCTCGCCGCGTCCTAGGTGTTCGCCTCGGTCGAGTCGGCGTCTCTGGATCACCTCGGTCGAGATGAATCTCTCGTCAACCGAGGTGAGTCATAACTGAATGTGAAATCTCTCAAAACTGGTCCAAAGTAAATCTTTAATCCATGGCTATGCTCCCTGGATGGTTCCTTATGCTCCTCAATGTAGCTCCAAATGACTCATGACTCCTTTTGCTTCTTTTTGATGCAAAACATACCATTTTACCTGCAATTACAGCAAAACTAGGTGTAGACCTCGATTCCCGCAAAGGTAGATGAAATGGTAATATAATCACATATTATACATGCTAACATGCAGATTATTGAAGATAAAACGTCCAAACAAACCCCAAAATATAGACTATAATTCATGCTATCAAAATACCCCATACTTAGCCCTTGCTTGTCCCCAAGCAAGTTCCGCATATAGAAGACAAGATAGAATGGATTATAAGTCAAGAAAATCAATGAAAAGTCTTTCAAAAACATTTTTATGGTGTGTTATAATCATAGATCACTCTAAGAGAATACTTCATGGAATTAAAAACTCAATATGCTCAAAACATTTTATAAATATAGGAAAGTTGTTCATCTTTGCATAAAACCATAGAATGCATAATAAATCATAATTATCAAAATTAATCATGTATAATCCAGTTTAAACCACTAAGTCAATCAACAAGCTCAAGGTCTCAAGGGCTTCCCAAAAGAAAAGGTCAAGAAACGTGTAGGGTAGGGATGTATGTAAGGTAATGTGGTGCTAGAATCCGGGAAAAGGATGAACTTCACTTTCACTTTGACTTGCAACATCTTCCACCAATAAGCTTTGCTTATTTCACACTTTTTTTCTTTTTACTTTACTTTTTGGGATGCATGGACAGAGGTGCACAATAACCGAAGCCTAGGAAATCAGCAGTCATCAATTTCTTGAGATGCATCAAACCCTTGATGCACATACCATGACCCGTTAGGAATATCGCTCAATCCGACTTTGGCAAGACACAAACACCCGGCTATGTGAATGGTGTCGAGTTACTTATCTTCATGATTGACTTCCCCAAACCTATTATTACTTTCTAACACTTTCACTTCCATCCACTTCTCAACTTTAACTTCACTTGCTTTCACCACTTCGCTTGCTTCCTAATTTCCGGATAGGTAAAGGGAGGCAAAATGTATATGAGGGGCTAAGCATGATCAAGAAGAAGAGAGAAGAATGAATTGCCTTGGTCTTTCCAGGAAGAAAGTGAGAGAACTTATCTTGTGGTGTCAACCTTCAAATTCAACATAATTTGGATAAAAGCAAAGTATTAAACATGCCAATAGTTTCAAACAAAGCATTTAGCAACTTAAACATATTATAAAACCTTTCAAACACATAAAGAACTTAAAACCAGTCAGTAAACAAGATCTTCACTGAGATCATATCCAAATAAGTAACACAAAAATAATTTTCGAAAACTCTCAGTTAATCCACCTCGGTCGAGGTGTTCTTGGTCAACCGAGGTGAAACACCTCGTTCGGCCAGAACTGTCTCGGTCGAGGTCAAAATTTTTTTTTAAAACCAATTTTTTCCAGTTTCGACGTTTTTCTCAATCAAATAACCTGTATGCATGTAATATCAGATAAACATATAAGGGCAAATGAAGCATCAATATGAAATATCCGATCAAATGTGCGTACATCGAAATCATCAAATAAGTACATCAAAGTCATCACATAAATACAAATACCCCATACTTGGGACACACTGTCCCAGTGGGTCAATATAGGTCTAGAGACAAGAGTACTCACCAGATAAATAGCTGAACTGCATAAGAATATAATAAAGAAAATCCTGCAGCTCATCAATAGTCCTGATCCGGTGGTGGTGGTGGTGGTACGTACGGATACTGAGTCGGGTCGAACTGATAGCCCATAGTCTGCTGGAACTGTAGCTCCATCATCTTGCGCTGATAGTGCTGCCCCTCTAACATCTGATGAGTCCAGCTGTCAATGTGTCGGTGCTGGGCAGCAAATCTCTCATGCATGTCCACAGTAAGGGCAGCATAAGAATCTATCATCTGATCTGTCAGGTCGTCGATCCGACGATGAGCCTCAGAATCTCTATGACGGCGTGTCCGACGCCTAGCAGATCTAGCGGGAGGTGCAGCAGGTGCAGGCTCAGTATCCTCCTCATCATCCAAGTCTATGATCGGTGGTGCGCTCGTCCCTGCAATATCTGTCCCTGTATCCATCGGGACTCCACCATCTCTCTCGTCTACAGTGTCCTCATCATCGTCAGCCTCCTCCTCCTCATCCTCAGCTGGGGCGGCTGCTGCCTCCCTATGAATCTCTATCAGTGGAGCCCAAGCTGTCTGCCAATAATGTGGATCGAAGACTGTGAACTGAGCAGACCAGCGGATCCCTGTGGCGCAGTCCGCTCCCACGGCATAGCAACATATGGAGTGGTCAGACCTCGGGGAACTAGAATCCTCCGAGTGATCATCTCCTGCAATCCAAGCGGCTTCGGAGCCGCCACCATCGTACACGCACTAAGGTCCATCCCATGAAAAGCAGCTATGTGGGTGACTAGACCGCCGCAACAGATATCTCCCTTCGCTTTGGCCTTGATCTTGTGCAGGTTCTCTGCCAAGATCAAGCCAAAGTCTGGGAAACCCCCTGTAACCATACAGTAAAGACTAAAAAGCTCGCCCTATCGGATCTTCTGGGACGTCTCAGTACGCGCCAGAAGTGTCTCGCTGAATATCCTATGGGCTAATCTGAAGGCAAGGTGGAAGATGACCTTCTCCCTGGAATCTCCAGGGCGCCATCTATCTGCATGCTCAGTAATATGGGCAATCTGCCCCCAGAACTCCCTAGCTACAGATCGGGAGGGGAAGTCAGTGGCGGTGGGCTCAGGAAAGCCGAAAATCTCTCTCCAAACCTCTAAGGGAACTATGAAGTTCCGGTTCATCAACCGGTACTTCACAGACCGCTTTGTGGAAAGGTAGGAAAAGGAGCTAACGAACTCTAGGGTCGGCTCCAAGTAAGCTGGGGCTCGGATCTCAGTAAACTGATCCAGCCCGACTGTGGTGATCATCCGCCTAAGGTCTCCATCTACCCCTAGGCAATCAAAAGCCGACACGTCCAGAAAACGTGGTGCAATCACTGGACGGCTAGCTATACGCTCATAATCTACCCGGCATCTCTCGTGGATCACCGGGCGGTAAGGTCGGGAAGAAGAGGAAGGAGGGGAGGGTGAGGATCTATCTCTGAGGGCAAGGCGACGATCGGAACTCATTTTTTTTCAGCTACTGTCAAAGCACCTCGGTCGCTGACAATCCTCAAGAATCACCTCGGTCGAGATGCAGTTCGACTGGACCGAGGCGTAACAGCTTTCGATTCAAATCTCAGAAATCCAGTTCTTTTCCCCCAAAATTCACTACAATTGCTTCCTATGGGGTACTTAAGCCTTTTCTCAACAGATTCAGGGGCAACCAAAGCCCAAATCGAAACGAATGAACGAGTTAGGGTTTCGACTGTTTTTACCTCGTTTCGGTCGATTCGTTCGATTTCTTCGCAGATCTGCACTTGCAATAGGATCCTCTACCCTTCAATCGCAGTTTGGAAGCGGAAATCTTCGAAAACGAGCAAGATTTGGAGGAAGCGAGGTGGAAGAGCGCCGCGGTCGAGTCGAAATAGGTAAAAAGTGAAAACAGAAATTTTTTTTTCCTTTTTATACTGTTCCTGGAACTGCTGTCACCTCGGTCGAGATGGTCTCGACTGGACCGAGGTGGTACGGACCGAGGTGGTTCTGCAGAAACCCTAGTCGCCTCGGTTGCTCAAGAATCAACTCGGTCGAGATGGCCTCGACTGGACCGAGGTGTCTCAGTCAAACTTCGTCTTCTCGAATTCTCGAACTTCTGAACTTCCAGTTATGCTCCTTCCTTAGATGTCTCCTGTTATCTGTCTAGGACGCCAAAAACAAACAAGACAAAGCAAAAGCAAACTATCTAAGCTAGACTAGAAAACGGGAAAAGAAAGCAATACCTTGGGTTGCCTCCCAAGAAGCGCTTGATTTAAGGTCGCTAGCTGGACCATAATGCGTCTCAAATGAGGTATATTGGTGCAACCTCCTCAACCGGCGTTTCCGGCTGGTACTTCTTAAGTCTATGACCGTTGACCTTGAAGCTTCCGCTAGTTTCGCCCCATATCTCAACTGCACCATGAGGAAAAACATGTTTCACAACATAAGGTCCGGTCCATCTGGATTTTAACTTACCTGGAAAAAGGCGGAGGCGGGAGTTGAAGAGTAGAACTAAGTCTCCTTCGTTAAGCTCCTTTGGGACGATACGCTTGTCATGCCATTTCTTCGTCCTTTCCTTGTAGATTTTGGCATTCTCATAAGCGTTCAAACGCAGCTCCTCCAGCTCGTTGAGTTCCAATAGTCGCTTCTCGCCGGCCTCCTTAATGTCGAAATTCAACCATTTGATCGCCCAATACGCTTTGTGTTCCAATTCGACGGGCAAATGGCAAGACTTCCCATATACCAAATTGTAAGGGGTGGTACCTATGGGGGTCTTAAATGCGGTCCTGTACGCCCAAAGAGCATCGTCCAATTTCATGGACCAATCTTTCCTTGTTCTAGAGACGGTCTTCTCCAAAATTGCTTTGATTTCTCTATTCGAGATCTCGACCTGTCCACTAGTTTGAGGGTGATAAGCGGTTGATACCTTATGGGTTACCCCATACTTCGATAGAAGTGCCTTGAACTTCCGGTTGATGAAATGCGTTCCTCCATCGTTAATGATGATGCGCGGAGTTCCAAACCGTGGAAAGATAGTCCTGTTTAGGAATTTTACCACCACCTTGGCGTCATTAGTGGGGGAAGCAATGGCTTCAACCCATCTAGAGACGTAGTCAACCGCAAGAAGGATATAGAGGTTTCCTCCGGAGGATGGGAAAGGTCCCATAAAGTCAATCCCCCATACATCGAAGATTTCCACCTCTTGGATATTATTAAGTGGCATCTCGTTCCTCCTTGATAAGTTCCCTGTTCTTTGGCATGCATCACAAGAGACAACAAAAGCTTGTACATTTTTAAATAATGTAGGCCAAAAGAAACCGGAACGCAATACCTTAGCGCATGTTTTATCGGTGCTAGCATGTCCTCCACAAGGAAGCGAATGACAATGCCGTATAACGCTATTAACCTCATCTTCCGGAATGCATCTACGAAGCATCCCATCCGGTCCGCGCTTGAATAGCAGCGGCTCATCCCAGTAATAATGTCGTACTTCCTTGAAGAATCTCTTCTTTTGAGAGTACAATCCGGGCGGTGTTTCCTGGCAAACAAGATAATTTACAATGTCAGCATACCAAGGTCCGTTCTTATCAGAAAGTTGGCGGATGGAATGTTCCACCAACTGAGGATGAATGTCAGAGAAGTGAGTAAGAAGATTATTATTCTCAGTAATCTCAGTTGACATCATCTCGCCATCGACCTCGGTCGAGGCGCAGAGGCGTTGACCGAGATGTTCTTCAGTCGCCTCGCTCAGTCCAGGAAGTGCCTCGGTCGAGGTACTGCAACTGGAACCGAAACTGGAGATCTTCGTCTCCTGGATTAGCTTCTCAGTTTTAGCTCTTGGATCTTCTTCCAGTGCCTTCAAGCTTCGTATATCTGCATCACAAGAAGCATCTATACCTTCCTCTATTAAACTAAAACTCAGAACTCTTTCGAGTGGATCGTTAATAAGGATAGAGCTCACCAATTCTCTTGATTCTTCTTCATCGTAGATGTTGAAGATATCATCAGTTAGCTGCTCCCCTTTCATGGCTGCAAGTAGTGCGAACTCCACCTCATCGCCACCAATGTTGAATTTCAACTTTGCGTTCTTGCAATCCACATTGCAACCCGAAGTTGCTAGAAATGGCCTCCCGAGAATAATAGGAACAGGATAATCTGCGGGAATGTCAAGCACGACAAAATCTATAGGTAGATAGATGTTACCTAACTTGACCGGAACGTCCTCCAAGATTCCCACGGGATGGGAATGCTAAATGTCGAATCTTGACCGGCTTGGGCTCTCCAAGTCCGATCTTCGTACATAGCTCCAGCGGAATGATGCTCACGCTGGCTCCTAGATCACAAAGGGCTTCACAAGTGACATCCCCAACTTGAATGGGAATGCTAAATGAGCCGGGATCTCTCAACTTAGGTGGCATCTTCTCCTTCATGATCTTAATAAGCTCCGAGGATTTAGATGTCATCCTAACTTCACCAAAGTCTTCCAATTTCCTTTTCCTTGATAGGATCTCCTTTAAGAATTTCCCATAGGCGGGCATTCCTAGAATAGCATCAAGAAAAGGAATGTTAATATGCAGCTTGTTCATCAAGTCAAGGAACTTACCAAAGTGCTTGTCTAGATGTGCTCTAGCTCTGGACTGAGGGAATGGAAGTGGTGGTTTGTATGCAGGAGGTGGAACATAAACTTCAGTTTTCCCCTCCGCTTTTTGTTGCCCCGCCTCGGTTGGCATCTCGGTCGAGGTGTTCTTCGACTGGATCTGGACCGAGGTGGTCTGCGTCGAACGAGGTACTGGATCTGCAGTTTTAAGTCCACTCCTCGTTGTTATGGCCATGCACTGGCCCTTAGGGTTGCTTTCCGTCTCTGCTGGAAGCTTCCCTGGATCTCTTGGCGCTTCATTCGCTCTACTCGCAAGTTGTTGTTCGAAGGACTTTTGGGCCCTCAAAAATGAAGTCATAGAATTCTCCATAGCGCTAAGCTTGATCAAGATGGCTTCCAGAACTGCGTCTTTCTTTTCTGGCTGAGACGAACTTGATCCTTGCCCTTGGCTCTTTAATGGAGTAGAAGAAGAAGAAGAAGGGGAAGAGAGGAAAGGGTTAGAGGAATTATTAGAGTTGGAGTTAGAATAATTGTTACCAGGATTCTGGTTGTTTTGATTGTTCGTCCTCCAATTGTTGCTATTGGATCCTCTATTGTTGTTGTTGTAGTTGTTGTTATTGTTCTGGGAACCGTTGTTGTTGTTACGGTATCCATTGTTGTTGTTCCTTTGTCCTTGCTCTTCCTTCTTGGTTTGAGCAACCAAGAGTTCCTTCAATTGCTTCACGTTATTCTTTAAAGACGTGAGTTGATTGTTGTTGGATTGAGTCTCTTGAAAGTTGACTCTTTTAACTCCACCTTCAGCTCCTTGGTGGGTGTACTTCTCCATATGCAAGGCTTGCTTCTCAATGAAGTCCCAAGCCTCATCAATCGCCATGTCCATGAAGGTACCGGCGGAGAGTAGTTGGAGATTGAACTGGGTGCTTCCATCCAGTCCTTTGAAGTAGATCTCCAACAACTCGATCTTTGGAATCCCATGATGTGGGCAATCCAAAAGGATGTCCTTGAACCGCTCCCATGACTTGGACAAGCTCTCCTTGTCCTTCATAATGAAAGCATTGATCTTCCCTCTTATTTCAACGGTCTTTGAGGGGGGAAAGAATTTGGTCAAGAATTCCGTAGTCATCTCCTCCCATGTGCTAATTTTACCTGGAGGAAGAGATTGATACCAAGTAAGAGCTCTATCTTTTAAGGAAAAGTAAAAAGGTCTTAGCTTGTAGTTGTTATTTTCAATTCTGGAAGGTCGCAAGGTTTCCATCAAGATCTCGTAGTTTTGAAGATGTTGATGCGGTGATTCCTTCTCTAGCCCTCCGAATTGGCATTGGCGAATCATGGATAGAACTTGCGGTCGAAGTTCGTAGTCATGGTCCGCTGGATCTCCTAGGTTGACTCCTGGACGCCTCAGTTGTTAATTAGGGTCCATCCTTTGACCTAGGGTTTGCGGGATTCCTTCAAGAAGAACATCTCGGACTGGTCTCCGAGGTAGAAGTACATCGGCCGGGGCGTCAGGTACTGGAACCTGCCTCGGTCGAGGGTCAACTACTGGATCCTGCATCGGTCGAGGATCAACAGGAGGATATTCCCTCGGTCGAAGTAGAATCTGATTTCGTATGACTGCTATCTCCGCTTCGATTGCTGCAGTCTTGGTGCGATTCTCTTCTTTCTCTTGCCTTAGTTCTTCCTTGCTGAGGCGTAACAGCTCTAGCGCCTCTTTCAATTCGGCCGCAAGATTGCGGTCGTCTTGTTGGGCCATCTTCGCTTCTCTTAAGCGTCGCTTGTATGTCTTTTCTGGTTCGGGATCGTAAGGAACGATTTCCTTCCCAGTGCGGGTTCTTCGCATATACCTAAGAAAGAACCTGCAAAAGTCACTCAAGTAGAGTGGTCAGATGACACGGGGGCAAGCGCCCCAAGAGCAAACCGTACCGGCTCGGTCTAGACCAAGTCCCCGGCAAAGGCGCCAAAAACTTGTTCGCTCCAAACGGTGTGTGCAGGCTTTAAATTTATAACCCTAGACTTAAGCTTAAAACAAGGATGCGAACCCGCAGTGTACGGGTCAATCGTAGTAAAAAGCAAGAAATTCCAGGGGTCGATCACAAGGACTCGGTGAAACAAAGTCAATAACGGTAAGCTTCGTGAATACTAACCACAAAGAGCAATTAACACAATCAAAGATGAATAAGAAGTCAATAAAGCAAACATGCAATTCTAGGGATTAAAGCGTCTAGTTGTGGTTCCAACTCAAGATCTAAAGATAAGCGGACAAAGCTGAGATTTTTGCAAGGGGAAGGTGTTACTAAAGTGGAGTAGATCACCGGGTAAGTCTCACTACTCACTAATCCAAAACCGTAACTTCTATTACCGGGTAAGTCTCAAGGAATTAAGATAAAGAACTATAACCTCAAACTAACACACCATCTAAGGGAATAGAATCAACCTTTACCGGGTAAGTCTCAGGCTAACTCACAAAGATGGGATGGAAGCACACTCAAACCCCAATAAAGGATAAACCTTTATTACCTACGCTTATGATCGTTGGTACACAAACTAAGGAATTACCGGGTAAGTCTCATCCTAAGCTTGCATTGAACCAGGAAGGGTGTAATAAGAGTAGGATTTGGCAAACTCTAACACTTAACTTTCAGTTTAGGATCAGATAAGTCCCCTCGGTCAGACAGATTCCACCCCGGCCGAGATGTTCATCGACTGAACGAGATGCTTAGGGTTAAGGATAAAGACTCGAACTTTTAGGGTCCTATTGGAATCTAAGATTATTCTATCATTGTTTTTCCCACAACCTTCAGCCAATCACCCTAGAATCACACAAAGAAATTAGCCACTCATCATCATTATGAAAGTATTAAATATATGGGAAGAAGGTGAATATTTGAACAAGAAGAATTTAATGGAAAAGACTTCAATAACTGAATCAAATATCACAGCAAAAGCGTTCCTTGGATAGCAATCCAACAAGACAAGACAACAAGTGAGGGAATTAAAGACAATCTTACAAAACCCTTCAAAAGCTATAAAAACTATGATCTTCAATCTTCCTTCAACCTTCAAAAAGGTTCTTCGAAACTCCCCAACTGGAGTATGGCTGCTGCGTGCTATAAACCCTGATCGACGGTATAGCATGATCCTGGATTTGTGGAAATCCAACCCTTTTTATAGGAAAATAACCCTCCAAAAATAATATATCTTAGAAAGATATTTTCCCATAAATATAGGTAAAATATAAGATCTTCTTCCTTCCAGGAGCCAAGCCCAAAAATATAAGATCTCCTTCCAAAGATAAAAGATCTCAGCCAAGAATAAAATATTCTCGCCGCGTCCTAGGTGTTCGCCTCGGTCGAGTCGGCGTCTCTGGATCACCTCGGTCGAGATGAATCTCTGGTCAACCGAGGTGAGTCATAACTGAATGTGAAATCTCTCAAAACTGGTCCAAAGTAAATCTTTAATCCATGGCTATGCTCCCTGGATGGTTCCTTATGCTCCTCAATGTAGCTCCAAATGACTCATGACTCATTTTGCTTCTTTTTGATGCAAAACATACCATTTTACCTGCAATTACAGCAAAACTAGGTGTAGACCTCGATTCCCGCAAAGGTAGATGAAATGGTAATATAATCACATATTATACATGCTAACATGCAGATTATTGAAGATAAAACGTCCAAACAAACCCCAAAATATAGACTATAATTCATGCTATCACATACCTAATCCAATTACTCAAAGCCCAATATCCAAGTGTACCTCCTCTCTTGGACTAAAACACACGCCTTACCCCACCCCTCAAGCCCATCCCGCTATATGAAACCCCTGGCCCTCATTTTCATGGATCTCTGGGGCCCAGCCCACGATGTAAGAGCCTTAGTCTTAGGAGCCTTGGAGCCTAGCTGAGTTGTGTTGAGCCGCCCCTGCGGGCTCTATGAGCCGCCCTGTGCCTCAGGAGGGCCGCCCCTGCGCCTTGCCCGATCCGCCCCTGCGGTTTTGTGTGGCTGCAACCACCTTTGTTGACCTCTTGACCTTGCTTTTGGTAAGCTTCCTTTATAAGCTTCCCCATACTTCTGATGAAGGGTTTTATTCATCTCTCTAGCTTCTCTCTTCCTCTTCACGTTCATCTTCTTCTCTCTTCTTCCTTTATCTTCTTTGTTCCCTCTTTGATCTTATGTGTGAGTTTTTGAGAGTTTGTTTGTGGCTTTGGCTTTGGATGATCATGAGGATGCTGCTGAGAGTTGTTGCTGCTGTGTTGAGGTTGTGAGGTGTGTTAGATGCTCCTAGTTGCTGCTTAGGGTTTGTTGTGGTAAGCTCTCCACTTCCTTCTTCTTTCCTTCTTCTTTCTTGCTTCTTTCTTGCTTCTTTCTTTCTTCTTAGCTTAGGATCACAAGTTAGACTTGTGTTGTATCCTTTCTTGAGGTTTTGATGTTCATACATGTATATATATGTATGCGTGTTGCTGTGGTATGATGAAGAAATGAAAAGAGTCGAGAAAGGGATCGAAGAGAAATCGGGGCCAACACTCTACACAGACAGCCACCCCTGCGCCTGCATTAGGCCGCCCCTACGCTTGTTGTGGACCGCCCCTGTGCCTCACTGGCTCAGCTCTTGAGTCCTTTGTTTCTGGTGGTGCATTCAAGGCATACCTTGTTGGTATATTTCCTTCTTTCCTTTCCTTTGCCTTGGCTTTAGTTGTGGAGCTAGGCTAGTTTGGTTAGGATGAGGTGATGAGTTGTATGTTAGAGATGTGCCTTAGGAACTTGTGGTTATGTTGAGGTTATGCCTTATTCATTTGTGAGTATGTTATGATCTCAAGGTTTAGCTAAGATTATAGGATGGTTGTGGTTATGGAGACAAGTTTCCTAACCGTTGCAATATGTGATGTTGTGTTCCTTGCTATTGTAAGCGTTGATTACTTCCCCAAGGGGAAGCTGTGATGTGGTACAAGTTACGAGTATTACAGGTAAGTCCATAGGACTTACTTAGCGTGTAGTTGTGGATTGTGATGGTTGTTTGTGTTCATATGATTGTCCATTTATAACCTAAACCGGACTAGGATGACCATGTGTGACATTAAATGGCCCAAGTGTATTATAACGGGTCGTGGCCACTTGCCTCCGCTCGAGGGTAGGAGGAGATGCCCTGAAGATGATCTCACAGGGGGGCGAGTGATGATCACCCCCATGCAAAACCCCTGTGTTACGTTGGATGAGACGGGGTTCTTGAGGCTCCTCGTGTTACAAAATAAGTTGAATTAGTAATGGAATAACGTAATTGAAGATAATAAATGAATGTGTGTGGCATTGCATGTATGAGATGTTGGTGTGTGGTTGTGCTATTACCTTCGTGCTTTTCATTGTTGTAGCTAACGGTGTATACCGTGTTGTAGATGATCTACAGGTTAGGAAGAATGCAGAGTGAGCCAAATGGGGTGACCAGCCGAGGACTTTCGTACATTAGGATTGCGTGGGATATGGGATAACTTTTGTGGTTGTTGTTTATGGATGTTGTTTTGTACTCGGCTTGTATGTTGTAAACCCTTTTGATGTATCTTATACATCTTTATGTATTTGGTTTTAATCTCCCTGTGCCTTGTTGTATGATCCAGTGAACTTGTTGTCAGGCTAGGGTCAGGATTCATTGTGAGATCCTAGCCCAATGTGGCACTCTGAGTCTCGCGAATTTGGGGTGTTATACACGACACATCCACAAGAGGACATCGGTTCTATCTATCCATAGTAGATGATTTTAGCAAGTTTTTATGGTTGTTTTCACTTTCATCAAAATCCCATGTGTCTATTATTGTGTCTAAGTTTATATCTCTTGTCACAAATTTATTTTCCACTACAACTCTCGAAATCCAAACGGATAATGGAACCGAATTTAAACCCCTAACCCCTCAATTTGAAAAACTTGGCATTCACCATCACCTTACATGTCCATACTACCATCAATAAAATGGCTCTATTGAATCCCATCATCGTCGCATTGTCGACATGGGTTTAACCCTTTTAAAACATTCGTCACTACCCTTTACCTATTGGGATTACGCCTTCGAAACCGCCACTTATCTCACAAATAGACTTCCCTCACCCATCACACATCACAAATCTCCTTTTGAACTTCTCTTTCATAAACAACCGACTACCAAGTTCTTCGCGTTTTTGGTTGTCTAGCTTTTCCCAATCTTCGCCCTTACAACCACCATAAACTCTCTTTTCGTTCTACACCAACAATTTTCCTTGGATATAGCCCCCAAAAGAAGGGTTTCATTTGTCTTGATTGGATCACAAACCGTACTTATGTTTCAAGGGATGTCGTTTTTCATGAGGATCAATTCCTCTTTTCCAAGCCAGCACCACCTCCTCCAAGTGAATCCACACATACCTTGCTACCACCTCTTTTACCTTTACAACCCAACCCAAACTCACTTTCCCCTCAAAGCCCACCAAGCCCACTATCTCCTATCACCTCTGAGTCCCATCTGCCACCATCAATCCCGGGCATAAGTTCTCCTACCAGCCTAGTACCATCTGACCCATCTAACACTGAATCTTCACTTCTTAGGCCACCTCCACCACAAGCCCAATTACCCAATCCACATCCTATGCGTACACGGGCTCGAAACAACATTGTCTGTCCCAAATTACGCTTTGATAGCACAATACCTTGGCCGGCTTCATGTCATGCTCCTCCTCCGAGCTTGTTCAGATGAACATGCCTCTTTCATAGAAGCATCCAAATTTCAAGATTGGCGAGTTGCCATGAACCTTGAATTTCAAGCCCTCCTTCAAACCGGAACTTGGACTCTTGTCCCTCCATTATCATCTTCCAATGTTCTAGGCGTAAAAGGGGTTTACAAAATCAAACGACACTCCAATGGCAAAATTGAAAGAAGGAAGCCAAACTAGTTGCAAAAGGTTTTTACTAGACCCAGGGTATCGATTCTAACGAAACCTTCAGCCTTGCTGCTAAACCATCAACCATTCGACATCTCCTATCCCTAGCCGCAATGTGACGGTGGGTGGTCTGTCAATTAGACATCCAAAATGCCTTTCTACATGGAGATCTTTTGGAGGAGGTATACATACATTAACCACCAGGTTTCGTTCATCTCTCTCTTCCAAACCATATTTCCAAACTCAAAAAATCCTTATACGGCTTAAAATAGGCGCTTAGAGCCTGGTTTTCCAAACTCAGTGACTCCCTCGTCACTATGGGTTTCACCCCATCTCTAGCAAACATATGCTTATTCACATATTGCCATGAGACTCAATTTGTGTTCATTCTAGTATATGTTCATGATCTAATGGTGGTTGCTTCCTCTGATAAGCTTGTTGTGCAGTTTATATCTTCTTTGTCAGCAGCATTTCCAGTGAAGGACTTGGGCACCTATGAAACTCTTTGGATCCAAACATTGCTAGTTGAACTTTTTGTCTACCTAGAGCAGGCTCCCACACTTTGGTGTGACAATCCGAGAGCCACATACCTCGTAGTTAATCCTGTTCTCCATCGCCGAATCAAACATTTATCCTTTGACTACAATTTTGTTCGTGAAAGAGTCCAAAGCAAAACACTGCAGGTCGCCTTCTTATCATCAAAGGATCAAATTGCAGATGCCCTTACTAAGGCTCTTCCGACTCATCAGTTCTTACAGTTGCGAGCTCAACTTTGCCTAGCCTAGTTGCACTCGAGGGGGGATACTAGAGGATATATTCATATGATGAGTTATAGATATTAGAGCATTTTAGAATGGACAGCTGTTAGCCTAACATTGGCTAGAATATGCATATATACCCTATATACTTATGAGATCAATACAACAATGAAATGCATTTCTAACAAACTCTCTGAATTTATTTACGTCTTTGTCTTTCATTTTATCTCTCTTCAAAAGCCTTTGGGGATCCCCGGTCCGGGTTCCCTGACGCTGTGAAGCCAGACCCACTTTTGGGGCGTTACACGTAACACGGGCTCAAACAGTAATTCTACATTTTAATTTGGGTTTTCATCATTGAATGCTTTTTTTTAAATGTCTATTTTTATTAATCATATTTTGGTGTATTATATTTTTATACGTCTATAAGCCATCAATTTAATTTTTTTTATGAAAAATAGTTAGTATTTTTTTTCCTCACAATAATAAAAAATTATTTGCGTTAAATATAACACTCTTGAAAATTATGAGAAAATATTCTTTATATTAAAACAATTAACTATATGTTTTTCTTTAAAATTACTGGAAGAATTCCGCCCTACGTACATGCTTGAACACTAGTTTCAATAATATATATTATGAGTTCATAAAACTATTTATGATATTATAAATTATATTCTCTATATCTGTATCAAGTCTTATTGATTTTGAAAATTTTCATTGAAAAACTATGTTGTAGATAAAGATAATATCATATGAGAACCTTTTTTACGGTAAAGAGTAAAAACCTTTAATAACCGCATTACTTAAATAATCAATATTTCATATTAAATGTTGCTAATGAGTCCCTATAGTTATTTAGGGATGCAAGATTTACACTTACATTGTGCATGATTGAACAAAATATCAAATTTATTGCAATATGTCAAACATAATTTTATTTTATCAAATTTTAAAAGGGATTTTGTGAAGTGCACAATCGTGCGCGTGATCATGTTTCTTTGTGAGTGTGGTCACGTTCCTTTATCTATAAATCACGGTTGTGTTCCTCCTATACATAATGAACACAATCAAGCTCAATATAGAGCACAAGTGTTGTCAGTCACGTTCCTTTGTAAGCTTGATCATATCCCTTCATTCGTAGAGTACGATCTCTCATTATATTTTACAAGCACGATTGCTAACTTGACATTTCTAGAGCATGATTCAATGATTCATGCATGAGCTTGGTTTTGCTAGCGAAATCGTGCGCTAGCTTGGCTTTGCTAGCGCTCGTGTGCTAGGTTGGCTTTGCATGAGCTTGGTTTTGCTAGCGAAATAGTGTGCTAACTTGGCTTTGCTAGCGCTCGTGGCTAGGTTGGCTTTGCAAGCGCGATCGTGTGCTAGCTTGACTTTACTAGCGCGCGATCGTGCTAGTCAACTTGAAAGATTAGAGAACGAAGAAGATGAATGCACTAGTAGACATGAACAATTGCATATCGATGGAATGAAAACGTTTGACAATAAAAATAATATGTCCAATTTTGTTTATACATTAATAATTCATCCATAATTATATTATTGTGTTTCTTAAATTATGACTCGATTTAATGTAGCGAATATACTCATTTGATCCATGTTTGTCTCTTATGAACGCTTATGATGATCGTTAATCTGGATCATTTCTTTAATTTAAGGGACGCTAGAGATTTTTACTCCTTATCGCAAGAATCTAACTCACTCTATATTTTTTTTTTGAGAAAATATATATTTGTTTGATTTGAAGTGTTTTGGTTTAAGATAGTAATGGGTTTTGGTGAGGACTTGCAAACATTTTTTTTGGTTGAAGAGATGGGGTAGACGGAAGTCTTACCTGTATGTGTTATTAAAATATACATGAATCAAGCTTAACTGTGGATATACCGTTGGTTTGCTACACCTCAGGCACCCAAGTTCAACAAACTAACAACACCAATCGGTGGTTCCAAAAAACACGTGATAACCTAAAGGAAATTGAAAGCTAAAGAAGCAAGCAAAAATGTAGAAGCATTTGCTTCACGGTAGATATGCTGAAATTGGATACCCACCCAATCTATACGTAAGAACCTTAGCACCGTGACATCATATTGGAACACGGGTGAGTGCTCGATATGTTATGATTCAAGAAAATAGTAAGTAAGCAGAGTTTATAGAAACTCGGTGTCGAGCCAGGGAGCCGCAAGGATGATTCGGCGGGTCTGCTCGATGTGGGAGGCCATTGTGGCGATGAACATTAAAATTGAGGAGGCAACATGAATAGTATTTCCGGCAAAAATAGAGAGACAGAGAATGACTAGGGTTTGGGAGGAAGAAGATGAACGTGCCTCGGAAAAGTATCTCATAATTGTCGGGTATCCTTAACGACATTTTCTTAATCCTCAGAATTAATGTCAAATTAAAGCCGTACTCCATACCTCAAAATCTCCAATTAATACGCTTTTAACATCACATCTTAAAAACCTCAAATTAATCCAAATTAAAATCGACTATGAATATTCAAAAACCCGGTTAGTACACAAATCCAAAGGGAAGATGATCAAAAACGGGAATCTCACAGAGATCGTCAAAAAATGGTATCCAATATTAACGATCTTCACAAGGCTCATCAATTCTTCTTTCTCCAACATAAATCTTCAACGGAACTTCGATCTTCAATCAATATAGATGTCTTTCATGATGTCCTTGACCTCAAGGAGGATTGAAATCCGTACCAGACATTCTTTCATCGTTCTTGCACATTTTTGGCCTCAAATGTATGTAATACGAAATAAACCAAAGTAGACACCACAATATGCAATAGGAAAGATTTATGCTCTATATGAACACAAGCTAAACAAACTGAGATATAAAATGCATGAATATGATGACAAAAAAACATATGTTTTGGACTCATTAACCACCAACAAGTGAGATAAATCCAACATGAACATATATCTCCTAGAATTCAAAATTACCCATGTGTTAAAATATGTTTCAAGTTCCCTTTAAATCATGAATCAACACTCAAAATAGCAAGACAAACATGAATTGAGGCATTCACCTCAAACTTAGATGGGAGGTTAGCTACTCAAGACTAAATCAAAACAACATTGAACAATCAACATAACCACCCCCAAACCTAAATGGATATTTAATTACATGCCCTAATGACATCCATACAACGCCAAACAACAACCAAAAGAACGCCAAGTCGTGGTCATGCTGCCCCAACTCAAACCTCTTCCGCTAAAGGACGGTGTCATTATGTTATCGGACTACAAGTTTGAGCCTCCCGATCCAGGTATTGTCCTTGTTATGCCCAATAACTTATCTCTTGGCTTGCCCGCGAAGTTCACTGTCAAGGACCTTGACAACATGATCGACCAACTCCACGAAACCACCATTTTGAAGGACTACTAGTTCGAGCCTCCCGGTCCATATTTTGTCCATGTTATGCATGATCATCTACCACCCAACTTGCTACCCCTCCGAGGCATTGAGCATCACATCGGGTTGGTTCCCGGTGCAACTTTTCCTAACGGTGCCACATTATTACAAATTCGGAAGAGATAAAGGAGCTTCATTGCCTAATACAAAAGTTTTGGCACCATCAATTACCGGAACCGCTCAAGTACCTGCATCCGATCAATGCGTCTTACCGACATAGTAGACAAATTCGATGACGCCATCACCATAATGGACTACAAGTCCGAGCCTCCCGAATCTTACGACATGCACTTAATGTTTAACGTCAAGGGCCTCACTTCCAATGTTGATCCTTTTTTGTTTATGACGGTGAACCGGGGACGTTTTTACAACCAAGAGAAGCATAATGATACAACCATAGATACCAATGTCATCTGTTCTTTTACCTAAGATGACCCAGCAAGCGGCATGCCTTGTTTTGGCATGAAGCTTGCCCATTTGACAACATTTCCCTTGATTTTCATATATTTTGTTTATGTAATAATAAAAAGGATAATCATATGGAATATTCTCTTTTAAGCTTTCCCATGTACCTCCTTTGGGCTTATCCTATTGGACCTTCCTTTTAGACTATTCATTTTGGACCTTTTATTTCTGACTTTTTGTTCTAGCCTTATCCTCTATATAAGGGATGCTTGCCCTCACTTGTAATTCAAGTTCAAACTAAATCAAGCTTAATTGAAGGTAAATCATACTCCTTGATTTTGGGCATCACTTTCCTCTCAAAGTTCTTCCTTGGATATTCGATTCAAGCCTTCACATTCGAGGATTTTTCAAGAACCAACTTATCCACTCCACTTCACGGCTTTCTCGATCAACCTTGATCGGATCAACTAATCGCTTCCTCATCCATCTGAAAGCTTCCGCCAACCATATTCTATCGCTCGATCCATCTGCACATCAACAAACGGAGTAGTTGAAGCTCTAGCTTGATCTAGATCTGGAGTTTCTCGTTAAACACATCCAAGAACTCATTAAATTGGTATCAAAGAAAGGGATTGAAACTAAGCTTTATTTACTTTATTTCATCATTGTTCGACATCGTTTTTCATCGTTCATCATCTCTCTTCATTTTTCATCATGATCTATGATGGCAATGATTCTTTTGATGAGGACGAGAAATAGTTGCCTCTCATACCCACCAAACTAAAGTCCAAACAAACCACCCATGGACACCAACGGTATTCACATAGCCAATGGCGATCCTATCTTAAGGACAAATAGTGGTTACCTCCTCCATACCCACCAAGGTTGATGGGCACCGATGGTATCCCCACGACCGACGGTGTACCTCCCTTGAAGAGTATTACATTGCACCACGTTGTCCGGACCCTTGCCATTATCGCCGGGATGGTACGACAACAAATCCCTACAAGAAACAACAAGAAGAGCCGAAGTCTTTAAGGGAAGAGCTAGAAACATTGAAGACACAAGTTCTTGCCCTCATGAAGGCCTCCCAATACGAAGGACCCCTATCGGTGACACAACAAAAGTATAAGTTGGTTGTCAACCCATTGTGTGACGAGGGAAAATTCAAAGACTTGGTTGATGTCGTCAAAGATGATTAAGCCCCGACCCTTCCAATTACATTTATCAACCCATTACATGACGATGGAAAAGAAGAAGAAGAAGACGATATCATCATTGAAGATTGCTCCCCATAACTTCCAATTCAATTTATCAACCCGTTGTATGATGAGTCCTTTGAAGGGAACAAATAAGAAGCCATCATCGAGAAAGAATAAGATGTCAACCCCGACAACGACACCATTATGTTGATGGGCTACAAATTTGAGCCTCCCGATCCGAGGTTTGCCCTTGTTATGTCCAATAGCTTACCTCCCGACTTGCCCTTCCATCTTTTCAACATGGCCCCAACATTCACCATCGGATCTTGACAACATGATAGACAAACTTCAAGGAGCCAACATTTTGATAGATTGCAAATTTAAGTCTCCCAATTTGAGGCTTGTCTTCCTTATGTCCGATAGTTTACCACCTGGCTTGCCCTCCATCTTTTCATCATGCCTCAACGACTTGTTCATATTCGGGCTCGGGCCGGGTTCAGACCGGGCTTTGTAAAATGTTGAGCCCATTTAGACAGACCCGAGCCTAGAATGGGTGCCGTACCCGCCCAACTAGGCGGGTGGGCTGGGCTCGCGGGCACCCGTTTTTCAACTTTTTAAAAAATGTTTTTAATTTTATTTTTTTAAAAATAAATTATCTTTAAGATATTTATGTAAAATATATTAAATTTATTATAATTACACTAGATAATTTATATTAATACTTAATACTTATAATAATTATAATATAATTTTTTTATTTTTTACCTGGGCTGACGGGCCGGGCTCTTTGACCCGGTTGGGCCTATAGTCTTGTCTGGATCCGGCCTGATGATATGATTTGTGACGTTAGTTTAGACATTCATTTAGATAGTTTTTCCCGTTATTCATGCATGATTTGGCATTAGTTCATGACGTTTACGCTTAATTCATCCATATTGTCGAAATAGACGTCTACACGAACTTTTGTCGGTTTTGTAGGTATTTTGGGGAGCTCTTGGACTTAATCGTTACATTCGAGGATCATTCCTCGTGATGACACACTTTCGGACTCATTAAGGACCAAGCTAGGAGCAAAGGAGAACACATAAGACCTTGTTGGTGCATGCCTTGCACCAACTCATGACTTGATGATCCAAGGAGAAGTTTGTATGAGAAACCACGGCCCAGAGGAAAATCTAGACCGTGGTTTTGGCCGTGGTTATCTTTGGACAGCCTTGACACGTGTCCCACGATCTCTTTGCCTGACCCTTGCTCTTGGTGAGGAAAATAAGTGGTCCTGCAGGCTGTTGCTACGGGATTCCCACATTCTCTCACACCTTATCATTATCCACATTGGGAATTTCTTGGAGAAGAAGGACACTCTCATTTTGGAGGAAGAACAAAACATCAAAACTTAGATTTAGAGTGAACCTTTGAGTGATTTTTAGTGGTTTTTGTTGAAGAACTTTTGAAAGCATTGTAAGGAACATTTTGGAGCTGTGTTTGAAGGGTTGTAAGTCTTGTTTAATCTCATATTCAGCTAAGATTACTTGTTTCTTTTCACCCTTATTTCATTTTTTTGCTATGGAAGCCATGAATGCTTACATGTTGAGTTTGGATCTTAAAATGCATGTTGTTGGCTAAGTCGTTGTGATTCTAGGGTGATGGAATGATGGTTATTGCTTGGACTATGATAGAATAGACTTGAATGTACCTTTGGATGATTTTCTTGCTCGAAACCTAACCCTTGATAGAACCACGACCTGTTCATCTAAAATCTATACCGTGGTTTTGGCCATGGTTTTCTCTGATTGTGCTTGTATTGATGAATCTGAATGTAAGGATGTTAGATTGTTGAAATCCTAGTATTTTTTAAGCATAATATAGCCTAGCGTGACCTAATGCTAGCAAGCTAAGTGAGGGAAGAGACTTACCTGGTAATTCCCGACCTTAGATACCAATGATGATGAACCCTAGGTAGTAGTGAGCCTCACAAGCCGCTATTAGACTGAGTGTGCTAGGATTGTTGCTTAGGACTTGCCTTCCGAGACTTACCCGGTAAGGAGAGGTTTGACCCCTAGATAGTAATCCGGTTTGTGTAGAATTCCCAACTTTAGGCTCCTAGAGACATACCCGGTAATAGGACCTTAGGTGCGGGATTAGTGGACCATGAGACCTACCCGGTGATTGATCCCATTTGAGAAACACCCTTTTCCCAACATACCGCAACTTGTCCAAGGTTGATTAGAAGCTTGGGTCTAATGCCATAACCGGAAGTTCCAATCCCTAGAATCCGCTTTTCTCTCTTTGATCACATATCTTGTGTTTGTATTGCTTGCTTGAGTTGTTTGTTTGATTTATAATCTTGTATGATTTGTGATCTTTGCTTGATCACCACAAAAAACCCAACAAAAAATATCATGATTTTCATTTATTTATTTCTTTCTCTTTTCTTAGACTAGATTTGCACTATCCATGATCACTTGTTTGATTTGATTTCACCTTAGTCTTCGTGTTCGACCTCGGAATACTATCCTTGCTACAAAACGACCCATACACTGTGGGTTCGCTAGGAGTTAAAAAAATATATCGAGTTATAAATCGTAAGACTTTTGTGCTACACATTTCTAGCGTAACACGGCCCAACGGGCTTGGTGGGCCAAACTTTTTGGCCCGGCCGTGCTTGTCACCATGTTCATACCCACCTGTTTTTTCCCGGTGGGCTTCCTGGATTTGAACATGCCTATTCACCATCAAGGGTCTTGCCGGTATCTTAAACAAACTCCACGTTGAGACCATTGTTCGCCTCTAAGCGTGCGTGCAATCAAGTCTTAAATTTATAAAACTAGAATAAAAGTAAGCGAACCCGCAGTGTACGGATTGACGTAGTAAAGAAAGAATTCCAGAGTGTCGAACTCAGGGATTTGGGGGGAAAAATTCAGTTCACCAATCGTCAAGCAAGTAAATGTAAAAAGCTTTGCAAATATTGGGAAAACAGCAACCCTAAAGATCCAAGTATCAAATTGTGGCAATTGATTCAAGATATACTTAAAGATATAGGGACAAAGTTGAGGATTGCAAAGGTATACTAAGGTAAGGCAATGTACGGTGAAGTTCCAAAACCTTATATGTCTAACCCAAAGACGCTCTCTATAAAGGTTGTTGAGGCTGCAGTATAGAAAGGATCTAAGGACAAGAATTTATCTCAAATATCCAAACTTGTAACCCAAGGATCAAGATAAACTCAAACGGTTAAGGTTGTGACACTCGAAACCGAAATAGAGGATGTTGAGTCTCACTACTACCTAAAAAAGGCAAGCCAAGGCTAGGTTAAAGCTAATCTTTAACTTTGGATTAAAGTAAAAGCAAAGTTCGTAAACTGGGATAAATCACGGTTGGTTCTTGAGAATCACGGCCTTGGAAGCCCTAGAACAGGCCGTGATTTAGGGTGTCGACGAAGTTTCTCGCACTCTCAGGGTCCAATCTGTTTACGATCGATCTATCATCATCTAAGCCACAAGATCAACCCTTCACTTTAGAATTGCTAAAGGGTTTTAGCCAACAATCATTGTCATTGATTCAATATTCAAGTAATAAAGAGAGAAATATGAAAACCTCCGAAAACTCAATAAACCCTTGAAATAAATCTCAAATCCGAATAACAAACCAATATGTTCAATGGATTCAGAATATGGAATAAGAATCCTCACAAAAATCTCAGGAAAATAACGGAAGATGGTTGTCAATCGTTTCCGAAATCGAAGCCTAAAAAATCACCAACTTCCTCCGCAAGTAATCTCCAAATCTGCAATCCGGCGGCGCTTCCGCAACTCTCGCGGTTCTTGATCAACCCTAAGCGACCGTCCTGAAAAATTTCTTTACCAGCCTTTTTATAAGGTGAGAGAAAGATACCGTCAAGGCCCAATACGTAAGTGACGTGGCAAATAATGACTCGTCAAAAGATTGCCTAAATCACGGTCCCACAAGGTTCCACGACCGTGGTTTAGAGCGTGGAAATGGATTACGGTGTCTCATGCTTTCCACGACCGTAATTTATACCGTGTAACTTACTGGAGTGCTCCAAACTCAAGTCCACGTTCATGATGCTAAGTCCACGGCCGTGGTTTTGGGCGTGGTCTTCAAATCAACTTCTCCACTTAATTCAGGGCGTGGAAGCATATAATGCTCGTTGTTGCCTTTGTCTCGTGTCATTCTTCATCATAGCTTCTTTCTTATCTTTCTCGATGTATCTCCTCATCCTCGAACATGATCGATCACTCCCTTTTTTCCATCAAACGATCCGATTCCATCTCTTATTCACCTATAATCAACATAAAGCTAGTGTAGACTTTCATATTGACAAAATAGATGAACAAGCTAACAATTGCTTTGATACCTTATCCATGAACACAATAATGAGTGAAAATTAACCAAAATAAGTGCCTAGAATGTCACAATATTTCATGCTAACAACCATCTTGACAGACTGTAAGTTTCAACTGTCCGATCCGGAGTTTCTTTTCATTAGGTACAATGATCTACCACCCGGCTTGCAACCCATCCGAAGAATTGAGCACCATTTCAAAGAGTTCCGGTGCCAACAAAGACCGACAAAAATCCAATACTGTTATTCGATTTCGCATCTTGCCGGCATATTTGACAACCTCCATGGTGCCACCTTCTTCAAAGATTACAAGTTGAAGCCTCCCGACTCCTATGGTGTGCACTCGATGTTCAACGTCAAGAGTCTTGATTCCAATGTTGATCCCTTCTTTGACACGGTGAAATGAGGACATTTCACAATCAAGAGAAGGAGAATGATACGCCCCAAGATACTGATGTCATCCGTACCGCCGTCTAAGATGGTCCGGCAAGTGTCATGACTTGTCTTGGCATGAAGCTTGCCCATTTTGACAACATTTCTCTTGCTTTTGCTTACGTAATAATAAAAGATATAATCATGTGGAATATTAACTTTTTAAACTTTCCCATTAGACCTCATTTAGGCTGATCCTATTGAACCTCTCTTTTAGACCTTTCATTCCATCCACATTTTCTATATAAAGGATGGTTAGCCTCACTTGTAATCCATGTCTAAATTGAATCAAGTGAATTGAAGTAAATCCTCTTCCTTTGTTTTGGGGCATCACATCTTCCCTCTCAAAGTACTTCCTTGGATCTTCGATCCAAGCCTTCACATTTGAGGATTCTTACAAAATCACCTATCCACTCCAATCTACTTCACGGATTGCTCGATCAACCTTGATTGGATAAAAAATTTGCTTCCGCATCCATCTCCTAGCTTCCACCAACCATATTCTATCATTGATCCATCCGCACATCAACAAACGAAGTAGTTGAAGTTTAAGCTACATCTAGATCCGGATTTACTCCTTGAACGTATACAAAGATGCAACATGCAAGACCCTTAAAGCATTTGGAAATTTTCAACACTCGAGAGTACTTTTGTTCCGACATCCTTGGTGAGTAAAGTAGAGAAAACATCCACACAAAGTATAAAGAAAATGGGACACGATGGATATTGATGACATGATTTATGGCATTAGATTAAGCACTCATTTAGGTATTTTTTCTCCTTATTCATGCATGAAATACGTTAATTGATGACGCTTATGGTTAATTGAGTCATATTGCTAGAAAAGACGTCTACACTAGAATTTGTCGGTTTTGTAGGTATTTCGGGGATCTTTTGGACATTATTGATACACTTGAGGATCAAGCCTTGTGGAGGTTCGAATCCAAAGTTCCGAATGAGCAAGCTTAGAGAGTTGGAGCAAAGAAGAACACAAGAGACCTAGTTCGTGCATGCCTTGCACAAACTCATGACTTGATTATCCAAGGCGAACTGAAGTGATGGAAAAATCGACCCATGATCAGGAAAATCGGACGATTGTCCTCAATGTAGTAGAGTTATTAGACATAAAGTCACACCCCACCCCATACTTAAAAACATACATTGTCCTCAATGTTGAAAAAGAAATAAAGAAAAGAAGAAAAACAAAAATGAACTCACTAGACGGTGGTGGGGCGGCTGAAATTGGCAATCGTCAAGCTCGTCACTGTGGAGGCGGCGGTGGTGGAAACGGACGGAAGTTATGGCTATAGTACCACCCGAACTGCTGGCGGTATATGTAACTCATCATCTCATCATGCTCCCGACTCCGTGTCTCCTGAGTCTCCCGGTGGATCTCCAAGTCTCCAACTCTCCTAGAAAGGTCGGTGGCCCACGCCGGTAGCTGCTCATACCAAGCCGGTGGCTGGCCGTACCATGCAGGTGCGTTCTGGGGAGTCGGTGCTGCGGGTGCCGCTGGTGCCTGATCATACCAAGGAGGTGGAGCTCCCATCCATGAAGACTGCTCCCCATACCAAGCGGGAGGAGCGTCCATCCAAGTCGGTCTCTCACTCTTGCTAGCACGACGATATGAAGAGGCACCGGAAGGTCCAGAAGGTCTAGGAGAACATCTAGGAGGGTCGGGAAAGTGTGCCGGCTGATCCGGAAAAGTGCCAAAGTCCTGCTCATCACCTCCTCCCTCTACATCATCACCTCCTCTCATCTCCTCCTCAACATCTATAGCTGGAACCTCATCCGGGACATAAGGAGGTGGTGTTAACCTATTCGCATGCATAGCAGCGAAAGTCTCCTTCCAATTATGGCGTCTGGCCATAATGGAATACTCGGGGAGCCACAAAATGCCTCTACCTCCTCTATCCTCCCATGGCATACCGGCGGTAGGTGGGCCTCGGTGTCAGGAAAGATGATACCCCTAGTCATAAGGCTATTGAGACCCAAAGGTCTCGCCGCTATCCTAGTGCAGGCGGAGTAATCTATCCCAAGGTGCGAGCAATGTGTGTAACCATCCCACCATACCCAATGTTACCGGCTCTCTTATTCTTCAATTTACTCATGGTGGAGGCTAAGAGGGTAGCACAATCAACAGGTCTACCGTGGAGCATACAGTAGAGGAGGAAAAGCTCATCGGTCTTGATCTTTTGGGGGGTCTCGGTCCTAGGGAACAGGCACTCGGAAAGGACCCTATGAGCTATCTTCAAGGCTAAGTGGTAGATGAGCTTAGCCTTGGTGTCGTCCAGTTGCCAACGATCCTCACTAGCGTATATCATCACTATCTCGCTCCAAAAGTCCTTAGCGTATACCCCGCTAGGAAAGCGACCATTGAAGGTCTCATGGAACCCAAAGAAGGCTCCAAACTGCAAGATTCAGAACTCATAATTCTCCTCCATCAACTGAAAAGAAACCGTCCTATCGACGACACTATGCTCAAAGGAAGTGACGAACTCCCTAGTGATCTCCTCATAAGCATCCGCTCTAATAGCGGAAAAAATAATCAAGCCGGCTCTGTCCAAGAGCCATGTCAAATCACCCACTACATTCAACGACTCTAACTCCTCTAGCACTAAGTATCTTGGTCCTATGACCGGTCTCTTCTTGATCCTTTCTAAGGCATCGAGGTAATCCTCATGGATCGTTGGAATTCTAGGATGTGGGGGTGATGGTGGTTCATTAGGAGGGTTTTGGGAGGAAGAGGAATTGTCACCTTTCCTCATCTTGGTCCTGCTCGACTTTCTCCTAAACAAATTGTCCATTCCAGTGAAAATCACGGCTTGTTCTATAACTTTCACGGCCGTGGAACTGTCAGTGACCGTGGTTCGGCTCTGTTTTTCACAAATCTCAACCAAATCACACCAAATTCAGCAGATATAGTCCTGGACTAATTCCAATTCTAATTCCAATCAGTTATCCTAAATTCCGTCTTGTGCAGGGATTGTTCACTCCGATTGTTGATTGGATCTTGTAGATGGTTGAAAATGCTTCACTTTAGGATAAAAAATCGTTCGAATCGGACTCTGAACGAAGATTTGAGAGAGGGGGAGTGGTTTCGGCGTTTAGGGTGTGAAGAATGGTCGTGGAATTGAGGAGTGTTGTGTTTTTGTGAAGCAAAGTGGTTTATATAGTGACAGTAAAAATTTTGGAAAATCACGGTCACTCGGGGTGTTCCACGGCCGTAGAATTGTACGGACCCGTGGTTTTGGTGATTTTTCTCAGAATTTAAAGAATTATGGTCACTGTAGCCTCCACGACCGTGGTTTAGGGCGTGGAACTCTCTACATTGTGCCAACATTCAAGTTTCGTCAAATTCTTCCAACTTTTCCTCCTTTCAATTCCTATTCCTTGCTCCTACATCTAAAAACACAACATACCGGAATGTATCGAGGGCAAAACAAAGCAAAAACAACTATACTAACTATTCTAAGAATGAAAAAATGAAAACATAAGTGCAATAACTTGGGTTGCCTCCCAAGAAGCGCTTGTTTAAGGTCCGTAGCTAGACCGTAGCTGCGTCTATTCGAGTGCGGTAGGCGCGAACTCCTCAGTCGTTGACCGTTAACCTTTAAACTTCCGCTCTTTTCACCTCATACTTCAACTGCGCCATGGGGAAAATCATGTTTGATTAAATAAGGTCCGCTCCAACGAGATTTAAGCTTATCTGGAAAGAGCCGAAGTCTTGAATTGAAGAGAACTTGATCTCCTTCCTTGAGGTCCTTTGGAATGATATGTTTATCATGCCAACGCTTCGCTCTCTCCTTGTAGATCTTAGCGTTCTCATAGGCGTTCAAGCGAAGTTCTTCAAGCTCGTTAAGGTCCAAGAGGCGCTTTTCGCCCGCTTCCTTCATGCTGAAGTTCTACCACTTTACCGCCCAATACGCCTTGTGTTCCAACTCCACCGGCAAGTGACAAGACTTCCTATACACAAGGTTGTATAGTGTCGTTCCTATGGGAGTCTTGTACGCAGTCCGATATGCCCACACTGCATCATCTAGCTTCAAAGACCAATACTTCCTTGTCTTCGAAACTGTTTTCTCGAGGATGCCCTTGATTTCTCTATTTGAAATCTCCACTTGTCCACTCGTTTGTGGATAATAAGGAGTGGCGATCTTGTGAGTTACCCCATACTTAGCTAGTAGAGCTTCGAATCATCGGGCTATAAAGTGTGAACCTCCGTCACTAATAATGGTCTGCGGTGTCCCAAACCTTGGGAAAATGGTTCTATTAAAGAACTTTATGACAACTGCGGTATCATTAGTTGGAGAGGCTATAGCTTCAGACCATCTCGAAACATAATCCACAGCTATGAGTATGTATTGATTCCCGCAAGATGATGGGAAAGGTCCCATGAAGTCGACCCCCCAAACGTCGAAGATCTCTACCTCTTGAATGTTGTTAAGAGGCATCTCGTTCCTCCTGGATATATTTCCTGTTCTTTGACAAGCATCGCAGCAGGAAACAAAGGTTTGCACATCCTTAAATAAAGTAGGCCAAAAGAAACCGGACTGCAATACCTTAGGGCTAGTTTTGTTGGAACTAGCGTGTCCTCCACAAGGTAGTGAATGACAATGACGGATGACGCTTTGCATCTCGTCTTCCGGCACACATCTTCGAATGACGCCGTCTAGACCTCTCTTGAAGAGTAGAGGTTCGTTCCAAAAGTATTGCCGAACATCCTTGAAGAACTTCTTCCTTTGTGCGTAGGATAGTCCGGGAGGTATTTCCTGACAAACCAAATAGTTAACAAAATCAGCAAACCATGGTTCGTTACCTCTAGTTATCTTGTCGATGCACTCCTCTATGATGTGTAAGTGTTCGTCTAGAAAGGAGTCATCTATATGTAGGTCGTCGTCTTCTAAGTGTGGTAGATGAGTCAAATGATCCGCAACAGAATTTTCCGAGCCTTTCTTGTCGCGGATCTCAAGATCGAATTCTTGTAGGAGAAGAATCCATCTAATCAGTCTCAGTTTTGCATCCTTCTTGGCAAGCAAATACCGAATCGCCGAGTGGTCCGTGTATACAATTTCCTTCGATCCTACAAGATAAGAACGAAATTTATCAAATGCATATACAACGGCAAAAAATTCCTTTCCCGTAGTGGCATAGTTGAGCTGCGCTTCATCTAGCGTCTTGCTAGCATAATAGATAGCATGGGTTCAGCCTTCTTTCTTTTTCCCAAGCACAACTCCAACGGCTACGTCACTCGCATCACACATGACTTCCAACGGGAGATTCCAGTCCGGAGGTTGTATGATTGGAGCTGAGATTAGAGCTTCCCGGATCCTATGAAATGCATCTAAACAGTCCTGCGAAAAATCAAAAACTGCATCCTTTATCAATAGATTAGTAAGCGGTTTTGATATCTTAGAAAAGTCTTTGATAAAGCGTCTATAGAATCCATCATGTCCTAGAAAGCTTCTTACCCCTTTCACCGAAGATGGAGGAGGGAGCTTCTATATGGTCTCTATCTTAGCCTTGTCTACCTCAATCCCTCAACTAGAGATCAAGTGTCCTAAGACAATGCCTTCCTTCACCATGAATTGACACTTCTCCCAATTAAGAACTAGGTTAGTGTCTTCACACCTTTGTAGCACAAGAGAAAGGTTAGAAAGACAATTATCAAAAGAGGAACCATAAACAGAAAAGTCATCCATGAAAACCTCCATGATTTCCTCTACATATTCCGAGAAGATGGCCATCATACACCTTTAGAAGGTGGTTAGGGCGTTGCAAAGCCCGAACGACATTCTCCTATAAGCAAAAGTACCCCACGGGCACGTGAATGTGGTCTTCTCTTGATCGTCCGGATGGATCGGAATCTTGAAGAAACCACTATAGCTGTCAAGATAACAGAAGTATGAGTGTTGTACTAACCTCTCAAGCATTTGGTCGATGAATGGTAGTGGGAAGTGATCCTTCCTCCTCGCGTTGTTCAGCTTGCGATAATCTATGCACATCCTCCATCCCGTCACGGTTATTGTAGGAATGAGCTCGTTTTTTTGTTGGTGATGACCGTCATTCCTCCTTTCTCCGGGACAACTTGTACGGGGCTCACCCACTTACTATCGGAGATAGGGTAGATAATACCTGCATCAAGTAGCTTGAGAATCTCCTTCTTGACAACCTCCTTCATGATCGGATTTAACCGTCGTTGAGGTTGTTGTGAAGGCTTAAAATCTTCCTCCATTAGAATCATGTGCATGCATAGTGATGGTTTAATTCCTACAAGATCCTCTATAGTGTAACCTAAAGCCTTTTTATGTTTCTTTAAAATGGCTATCAGCTTATCATGTTCATCTTCGCTTAAATCGGAACTAACAATTACCGGAAAAGTAGAATTAGTTCCTAAGAATGCATACCGAAGATGTGTGGGAAGTGGTTTCAATTCCATCACCATTGGAGTCTCTAATGGCTCTTGAGGCGTGTCCAATGCCTCCTTAGAAGTCTCTAAGGGTGTGGGAGTTGTTGAAGAAGGCTTAAGAGAATTAGTGGAAAGAATGTAACTGTTCTCATAATTTCCTGGAATTATGGCACCTCTGTTACTTCCACGGCCGTGGTTTAGGGCGTGGAAGTCAATTACGGCACCTCTGGTAGTTCCACGGCCGTGGTTTTGGCCGTGTAACTTACTGGAGCTCTCTGAATAGCTGATTACGCTCATCATGGGTGAAACCACGGCCGTGGAATAGCACGACTGGCCGTGATTCCTCATGTTTTCTGACCCATCGTAGAGTTCTTCAAACTCTTCTTCTTGCACTTCTTTTAGCTCTTCCAAAGCTTCAATCTCCTTATTGCAATCCTCTTCTTCTCCTTTCTCCATGATGCTCATGGTGATAACCTTTTGCAATTGGTCCTTGAATAGAATCGAGCTTACTTCCTCTCTAGATGCATCCTCGTCATAGATGTTGAACATGTCTTATCCAAGAGCTGGCTCTTTCACCAAAGTTGAGAGAACAAATTCAACCTTCTCTTCCCCTATGTTGAAGGCAAGTGTAGCATTCTTGCAATCCACTATGCAGCCGGATGTTGCAAGAAACGGTCTTCCGAGTATGATCGGGACCGGACAATCTGCAGGAATGTCAAGCACAACAAAGTCTATAGGAACATAGAACTTACCAAGCTTGACCGGGACGTCTTCAATGATACCGACAAGACGAGTTATGGATCGATCCGCCATGTATAACGTCAACTTCACCGGTTTAGGTTCACCTAAACCGATCTTCCTACATAAAGCAAGCGGAATGATGCTAACGCTTGCTCCCAAGTCACATAAAGCGTCATATGTGACATCTTCCATTCCGATTGGAATGCAAAACGACCCCGGATCCTTCAGCTTTGGGGGAATCTTCTCCTTCATTGTTTTGATGAGATCCGATGATTCCGAGCTCATCTTGACTTCTCCAAAGTCTTCTAGCTTCCTCTTGTTAGAGAGTATTTCCTTTAAGAACTTCCCTTAAGCGGGCATACCTACAATTGCATCAATGAAAGGTATGTTAATGTGCAGTTTACTCATGAGTTCAATGAACTTACCGAACTGCTTGTCTAGACGCGCTCTCGCTCTAGATTGTGGGAATGGTATGGGTGGTTTGTAAGATGGAGGAGGAATGTAGATGTCTTCCTTCTCCTTCCCCTTTTCCTTCTCTTTTTCGACGGGGACTTCCACAAATTTAGGCTGCGGGTCGGTAGTGGTTACTCCGCTCCTAGTTGTGATAGCCATCACCCTTCCTTTCGGGTTATCTTCCGTCTTTCCGGGAAGTTTTCCTTGATCTCTATGAACTTCCTTGGCCTTGTTGAATAGTTGGTTTTCTAAAGCCTTTTGAGCTTTATCAACCTTAGTGATGTGATTCTCCAATCCTTGAAGCTTTCCCAAGATTGTTTCCAACATGGGATCGGGCTTTTCCTTTCCCGAATTACTTGAGCTATTAGATCCTTGCCCCTGGCTTTTCAAAGGAATGGAAGAAAAAGAAGGCGGTGTTAGTGAATTTCCTGAATTGGAATAAGAATTACCGTAGTTTTATTGTTGGTTGGAACGCCAATTGTCATTCGAATTCCGGTTGTTGTTGTTGTTGTTGTTGTTCCAATTGTTATTCCGGTTATTGTTGTTCCAATTATTTCGGTTGTTGTTGTTGTTGTTCCGGTTGGTTCCTTCATTCCCTTGATGATTGTTGTTTCCTAAGTAACCAACACCTTGCTCCTTCGGCTTTTGAAGGCCAGCTCTAATCACCTCCTTCAATTCCTTGATTTCGGTGTTGAGGGAGAAGATTTGAGTTTGTGCAGCTTGTGTTAGCTTCGATCCCGAATCTCCTCAGTTAGATTTCACTTTCCGGTGGGAGTATTTCTCAATGACTTGGGCTTGTTTCTCAATGAAGTCACAAGCGTCATCTTTCCTCATGTCCATGAATGTGCCACATGAAAGGGATTGGAGCTTGAATTGTGTTTTCACATCCAGCCCCTTATAGTATATCTCCAATAATTCAAGTCTTGAAATTCCATGGTGTGGGCAATCCAATAGCAAATCCTAAAACCTTTCCCAATATTGAAATAAACTTTCGTTAGGCTTCCTAAGAAATGCATTAATCTTACCTCTCAATTCCGCAGTCTTGGATGGCAGAAAGAACTTAGTTAGAAATTCCGAAGATAGATCCTCCCACGTATTAAGTCTTCCATTTGAAAGAGCTTGATACCATGCTAGAGCCTTGTCCTTCAAAGAGAAGAAGATTAATCTTGTAATTGTTGGTGGTGGTCTTCTTCGGCTTCATCATCTCCATGAGAATCTCAAAATTTTGCAAGTGTTGATGTGGAGATTCAGCACTTGTTCCGCCAAATTGATTTTGGCGAACCATGGTGATTACTTGAGGACTAAACCTGAATTCCTGGATATCTTCAGCTTCAAAGTTCACGCCTAGGCGGCGTGGTTGTTGCATCAGATCCATCCTTTGACCAAGCGTTCGCGGCTCTTCATCTACACGAGGGGCTCTTGCACCCCCAACTGGGATACGAGGATTGGTGGCTGGTCTTGGATCATTCCGAACTGGATTGATCGTTTGATCAATGTCCTCTAGCGGTGGAATAGAATCATCACTCTCATCATCGGATGATTCAGCTCTAACCGATTTGGCCGGTTTGTCTTTCTTACCCTTCTTGGTACTCATCTCCAACCTCATTTCCAACATCATGGTCTTGAGCTCATCAATTTGCAATTGATGACGCTCCGATTCTTCCCTACGAGTCTTCTCACTCCACCTAAGTTGAGCTTGAGAATCATCCAACTCCGCTTGGAGATCCCTCTCTTTAATTTTAGCCATCTTTCTTTCTTTGAGCTTCTTTCTCAAAGTCTTCTGAAGTTCTTGATCAAGAGGTATGAGGTCTTTGTTGGATCTAGACCTACGCATATACCTAAGATATCCTGCAAATATCACTCAAAAGAGATATCAAATAACAAGAGCAAAGCTCCCAAGCTTGACAACCGATAACCGAATTCGGCCTAAACCAAATCCCCGGCAACGGCGCCAAAAACATGTTCTTTGGCGAAACTCTGTTCCGTTGCTGGAACGAGAACTTCAAGTGTACCTAAGAACACAAACCTACAAGAACACTCAAGCAGAAAGATTAATAGCAAAAGCAAGAACAGTCCCCGACAACGGCGCCAAAAACTTGTTCGCCTCTAAGCGTGCGTGCAATCAAGTCTTAAATTTATAAAACTAGAATAAAAGCAAGCGAACCCACAGTGTATGGATCGGCGTAGTAAAGCAAGGATTCCAGAGTGTCGAATTCAGGGATTTTGGGGGAACAAATTCAGTTCACCAATCGTCAAGCAAGTAAATGTAAAAAGCTTTGCAAATATTGAGAAAACAGCAACCCTAAAGATCCAAGTATCAAATTGTGGCAATCGATTCAAGATATACTTAAAGATATAAGAACAGAGTTGAGGATTGCAAAGGTATACTAAGGTAAGGCAATGTACGGTGAAGTTCCAAAACTTATATGTCTAACCCAAAGACGCTCTCTATAAAGGTTGTTGAGGCTGCAATATAGAAAGGATCTAAGGACAAGAATTTATCTCAAATACCCAAACTTGTAACCCAAGGATTAAGATAAACTCAAACGGTTAATGTTGTGACACTTGAAACCGAAATAGAGGATGTTGAGTCTCACTACTACCTAAAAAAGGCAAGCCAAGGCTAGGTTAAAGCTAATCTTTAACTTTGGATTAAAGTAAAAGCAAAGTTCGTAAACTGGGATAAATCACGGTTGGTTCTTGAGAATCACGGCCTTGGAAGCCCTAGAACAGGCCGTGATTTAGGGTGTCGACGAAGTTTCTCGCACTCTCAGGGTCCAATGTTTACGATCGATCTATCATCATCTAAGCCACAACTATCAACACTTCACGTTAGAATTGCTAAAGGGTTTTAGCCAACAATCATTGTCATTGATTCAATATTCAAGTAATAAAGAGAGAAATATGAAAACCTCCGAAAACTCAATAAACCCTTGAAATAAATCTCAAATCCGAATGACAAACCAATATGTTCAATGGATTCAGAATATGGAATAAGAATCCTAACAAAAATCTCAGCAAAATAACGGAAAACTGTTGTCAATCGTTTCTGAAATCGAAACCTAAGAAATCACCAACTTCCTCCGCAAGTAATCTCCAAATCTGCAATCCGGCGGCGCTTCCGCAACTCTCGCGGTTCTTGATCAACCCTAAGTGACTGTCCTGAAAAATCTCTTTTCCAGCCTTTTTATAAGGTGAGAGAAAGATACCGTCAAGGCCCAATACGTAAGTGACGTGACAAATAATGACTCGTTAAAAGATTGCCTAAATCACGGTCTCACAAGGTTCCACGACCGTGGTTTAGAGCGTGGAAATGGATTACGGTGTCTCATGCTTTCCACGACCGTAATTTATACCGTGTAACTTACTGGAGTGCTCCAAACTCAAGTCCACGTTCATGATGCTAAGTCCACGGCCGTGGTTTTGGGCGTGGTCTTCAAATCAACTTCTCCACGTAATTCAGGGCGTGGAAGCATATAATGCTCGTTGTTGCCTTTGTCTCGTGTCATTCTTCATCCTATCTCCTTTCTTATCTTCCTCGAGGTATCTCCTCATCCTCGAACATGATCGATCACTCCCTTTTTTCCATCAAACGATCCGATTCCATCTCTTATTCATCTATAATCAACATAAAGCTAGTGTAGACTTCCATATTGACAAAATAGATGAACAAGCTAACAATTGCTTCGATACCTTATCCATGAACACAATAATGAGTGAAAATTAACCAAAATAAGTGTCTAGAATGTCACAATATTTCATGCTAACAACCATCTTGACGGACTGTAAGTTTCAACTGTCTGATCCGGAATTTCTTTTCATCAGGTACAATGATCTACCACCCGGCTTGCAACCCATCGGAAGAATTGAGCACCATTTCAAAGAGTTCCGGTGCCAACAAAGACCGACAAAAATCCAATACTGTTATTCGATTTCGCATCTTGCCGGCATATTTGACAACCTCCATGGTTCCACCTTCTTCAAAGATTACAAGTTGAAGCCTCCCGAGTCCTATGGTGTGCACTCGATGTTCAACATCAAGAGTCTTGATTCCAATATTGATCCCTTCTTTGACACGGTGAAATGTGAATATTTCACAACCAAGAGAAGGAGAACGATACACCCCAAGATACTAATGTCATCCGTACCGCCGTCTAAGATGGTCCGGCAAGCGTCATGACTTGTCTTGGCATGAAGCTTGCCCATTTTGATAAAATTACTCTTGCTTTTGCTTACGTAATAATAAAAGATATAATCATGTGGAATATTACCTTTTAAACTTTCCCATTAGACCAAATTTGCTTCCGCATCCATCTCCTAGCTTCCGCCAACCATATTCTATCATTCGATTCATCCGCACATCAACAAACGAAGTAGTTGAACTTTAAGCTACATCTAGATCCGGATTTACTCCTTGAACGTATACAAAGATGCAACATGCAAGGCCCTTAAAGCATTTGGAAATTTTCAACACTCGAGAGTACTTTTGTTCCGACACCCTTGGTGAGTAAAGTAGAGAAAACATCCACACAAAGTATAAAGAAAATGGGACACGATGGATATTGATGACATGATTTATGGCGTTAGATTAAGCACTCATTTAGGTTTTTTTCTCCTTGTTCATGGATGAAATACGTTAATTCATGACACTTATGCTTAATTAAGTCATATTGCTAGAAAAGACGTCTACACTAGCTTTTGTCGGTTTTGTAGGTATTTCGGGGATCTTTTGGACATTATTGATACACTTGAGGATCAAGCCTTGTGGAGGTTCGAATCCGAAGTTCAGAATGAGGAAGCTTAGAGAGTTGGAGCAAAGAAGAACACAAGAGCCCTAGTTGGTGCATGTCTTGCACAAACTCATGACTTGATTATCCAAGGCGAACTGAAGTGATGGAAAAATCGACCCATGATCAGGAAAATCGGACGATTTTTGGGTCCAGTGAGACCGAGATTCCTGTTCTGGCATGCTCAACACTTGTCAAATGATTCCTTTGCTTGACCCTTCACTTACCTTCGGTGGAGTATAAGCGTGACATTGTAGACTGACTTTAAAAGGTCCCCCCAACTCCCTTTCCATCCCCCTTGTGGGTGTTCTTGGGAGACGTTAAATTAGATTAAACTTAGAGTAAGATTAAGAGATTTGAAGTAAGGTTTAGGAGATTTTGAAGAGACGGTTGTGAAAGTATTGCAAAATCCGAGTTGGAGCTACATTTGGTGTGTTGCATGTAATACCCGGAAATTTTATTTCCTTTTAGTTCCAAGTCGAGCCGGATTTTTGATAAGTTAAGTCTTCCTACATGATACTTATCATCATAAATCAAAGTATTTTTTTTATTATTTTATGTGGAATTATACACACATAAGATATATCTATCATCCTTAGATTTAAATCTTACAAGACTAAAGGCCATGCGCCAATCTTTGTTTAACAAGGTTTTGAAAACCCTTGACAAGGCTTGCCGGGGCCGTTAAACAAGGCCATCCAGCCCAATTGACATGACCAATATGCAGCCCTCCTCCCAAGCCTTGCTGCTACTTTGGGCCGGCACCAAGGGTTTTCACATCTCCTTCCCACGTCAGCCTCCTGTCCATGCTTCACACGTACAGCAACCTTCGGATTCCCTTCCTTCTTTGGTCCACCATTAGAGCAAGCCGATCTTTTCTTCACATATGTTTGGCTAGTGTATACTGCGAGTACTCACAATCCTTGACAACCGTACCTGTAGCGTGCACATCTCCCTTCTACACGTCCACATTCAACGCTTCCCTTCATTTGTGGCTATCTCTCCCAATCCTCCACTCCCTTCTTTCACGCAGCCCCCTTCTGCTGCCCTTCCATAGCCGCCTTTATTGCTATCGTCTTCCTTCTGTCACGTGAGCAGCAACGCTGATAGATACCAAGGCGCCCTCAAACCAGCCGGACAACAACCAAAGGCCTTGTGTTGATAGCTTGTGTCGGATCCAATCGTCATTGTCTCCTCCTTCACGAAGACCCCAACCCAGCGATCACAACCCCTTCATCGGACTCCATCGTTGACGCTAGTATCGGGGTGGGTCTGTCTTGATATTTCCTCCTTCGTTTAGATATGTGTATAAGCATATATGCGGCCTCCATCCATAGGATCTGTCGCGCCTGTGGAGATTGGGCACTCTCGTTCAAAGTGGTTTCATCCTCTAAAGACTCAAGGATAGCAACGACACCCGTATGGATCCTCGTCGAGCCGTAACAGAGGGGAACGTTCTTTGCCACAACGCACGTCAGATCACCATCATTCACGGTCCTGAGTTCTTCCTCCTCCCGCATGAACAACAACCACCGTCTTCAACAATCGTCGAACCTTGTGGCTGAAAGGGCCAGCAGAAATTGATTCTTCAAACAACTAAATTCTTGAGTTGTAAAAATTGTCGAGCATCCAACTTCAGGACCAGATTTAGGCGGTTGAGTTTCTACGGTTGCAGACCGAGTTAATATTACGAGAGTTGAGATTTGATTCAGGTAAGTCCTTGCGACTTACTTAGCTAGTTTCTAGATGTTAGTTGAATGATGATAGTGGTGCGTGTTGTTTGTTTAACGGACGGTGACATCACTGCCCAACTTTGACATGAGACTGGGAGGTTCTCTATACCCTGACGATGCAGGTACAAGGTGAGGTACATCGGATCCATTCCTGATGGTTACACGGGGACGGAGGCGAGGTTTGAGAATCCTCATGTCACAAAATAAGTATCATTAGTAAGAGTGAATGCCCTAAATAAAGATAATAAAAATGGATTCTTTGAAGCATGATGTGTGTTTAGTTGTGATATTTTGTGTGTGTGTGCTATTTTCATTTGTCTAACGTTTAAATAGCTAGTTAACGGTTGATTTATTTTGTTGTTTAGACTTACCACAAGTTAGAGCAGTAGTTGCGTGATCCGGAAGTAGTGGTCAACCAGGTCTCCGTACTCCCTAGAATGGGTTTGGGTTTTTATATTGATGTTTCCTTTATAGTATGATGACAGTTGGACTTCTAATATCTTAAGTACTTGTTGGTTGTTAGACGTATGTTGTTTCATTCATAACATTTAAAGCATCGCTTTATAAATTTCGGTTTACTTTATTTGTGTCTTGTTGTAAGATGCTAGTAAAGTTGTTGTCAAACTGATATCAGAACCCATTGTGAGGTTCTAACTAGTAGCTCCCTGAGTTCTGAGAATTCGGGGTGTTACAACATGGTATCAGAGTGTTTGCCTCGTAGCGTGCGTGCAATCAAGTTTTAAATTTATAAAACTGAAATTAAGCAAGCAAACCCCCAGTGTACGGATCGGCGTAGTAAAGCAAGAATTCCAGAGTATCGAACTCAGGGATATGGGGGGAACAAATTCAGTTGTAAAATTGTCAAGCAAGTAAAAGGTAAATCTTTGCAAATATTGGGGAAAACAACAACCCTAAAGATTCAGGTATCTAATTGTGGCAATCAATTCAAGATATACTAAAGATTTAAGGACAGAGTTGAGAATTGCAAAGGTATACGAATGTAAGGTAATGTACGGTGAAGTTCCAAAACCCTATATGACTCACCCAAAGACGCTCTCTATAAAGGTTGTTGAGGCTTCATTATAGAAAGGATCTAAAGGTAAGAATTGATCTCAAATACCCAAACTTGTAACCCAAGGATCAAGATAGGCTCAAACGGTTAAGGTTGTGACACTCGGAACCGAAATAGAGGATGTTGAGTCTCACTACTACCTAGAAAAGGCAAGTCAAGGCTAGGTTAAAGCAAATCTTTAACTTTGGATTAAAGTAAAAGCAAGGTTCATAAACTAAAGTCCAAGAACAGACTGTGGTTTAGGTTGTCGACGAAGTTTCTCTAACTCTCAGGGTCCAATTTGTTTACGATCGATCTATCATAATCTAAGCCACAGCTATCAACCCTTCACCTTAGAATTGCTAAAGGGTTTTAGCCAACAATCATCATTTTAATATTAATATTTAAGTTTAAGAAGAATGAAAGATGAAAACCTTCGAAAACTCCAATAAAACTCAAATTAATCCTCAAATCCAAACACACAAAGCGTAATGTATAACGGATTCGGAAATAAACACAATATAACTCACAACAATCTTAGATAAGAACAAAGAACGGAATGTCAATCCGTCTTCAATGTCAATTCTAAGAAAAAGAGCGTAACTTCCGCCACAAGCAACTCCAAATCTTCAAAACCCTAAACGACCTTAATGCCGATCTCTTCGCTGATGCGCGATGCAAGCGCCGGTCTACCAACCTCCAAGCCTCGGGGCTATCACCGTCCCAAGTCTTTTGGAGATTTTGCCTCCCTCTAATCTCCCTTTGGAGAACTTGGCTCTCCCTAATCTCCCTTTGGAGAATTTTTGGCTCTCTCTAGTCTCCCTTTGGAGAACTTGGCTCTCCTTCAATGTTGAAGGCTCTCCGATTTATATAGGGATAAACCTAGAGTTTAAAGATAAAACCCTAAATATTTGGGCTAAAAAGAAGTCGAATCCGCTGGTATAAGAAAATACTATGGGCCGCATCATAAGGTATCAAAAAATACTTTGTCGCGTCAGACGGTATCAAAGAATACTTTGGGCCGCGTCCGAAGGTATCAGAAAATACTTTGGCGCTTCAGACGGTATCAGAAGATACTTTGGAGCGTCCTAACTTCCTTTTATGCTCCTTTTTGTCCCACTTCAAGGCTTAATCCTTAAATGTGCCATTTTTGCTCCATAATTCGCCAAATTACCTACAAATGCAATAAAACTCTGTGTAGACCTCTATTCTTGCAAAGTAGGTAAATATAACCATAAATGTCATGAATGTATGTCTATGCATGTAAAATTAAAGGAAAATCTATATAAATACATGCCTAAAAATAAGTCATAATTCATGTCATCATAGAGCTCTAAGTTGACAACAATGACACTTGAAATCTTCTAAAGGACCGAATAAGTAAATAAACAGAACCCGAGAGGGGTCTGAACTTTTCAAAGAAACTTTTGGTTTTCAAAATACATGCATAGTCGGGATGGGAAAGAAAGTACGGATCACCACCACTACCTCCGTGGATCTCTACAACTGGGTATGATAGAAAATAGTATATGAACTTACAGTATTGTTAATTTATATATATATATATATATATATATATATATATATATATATATATATATATATGTAGCATGTTATTACCCTAAAGGATATTTCATATTCTTTAGTTGAGTTATCATGATGCGATCATCGCTTTAGGATAAAACATTTGTAGATCTTAAATAGTACCTATGAGAAGATAGTGGATTCAAACCTTGGATTAGAACATTACGTTATGACGGACGCCCTAGTGGTTCCTACAATTTTACGAAGAACGGGTGGCCAAGGAGCTGAGGACTAGGACATGATGTTCACAACAAGAAAAATTGGGCGAGAAAGGAGTATTAGATGAACTCAGATAGAAGTAATAAAAAACCGTACAACGAACTTAGTGGTATGACGACGAGAGATGAAACTCAAGGATGCATGTAAGGACTATAAGATCACAAATTGAAAAGGACAACATAGGAACACAAACCAAACAGGGTAGATCACAACTACACTTGGCGAGTTAAAGGACACTACAACCGAGGTGGAGGCCGTCATAGGCAAGTATGGATAAGATAGTACAGAGAAGACATGGTGTTGACCTAGAAGTGAAGGATTAAAGGAGTACAAAGACAATCATTTACAATTGAATTTAAAGAGAAAAAAAATATTCATAAACAAAGAGACAAGTTGAATTCTTCGGAGATACGAGAATTTAAAAAAGAAATCACGACGCACGTATCAAAGAGAGTAGAAGTGTGAAATTGAGACAACAAATTTCTACAAAGGCGGCATTACAAAACAACACCAACCAAGGAGGAAGAATGTGTGAGAATGATTTGAGGGGAATTGAGGGTCCACATTAACTTCTCATTCACATAGGGATTTAAGTTACCAACATTAATGGATTAGAAGCACATTCGCAAAAAGATTTTTGTTTTTCCGCATTCACAACTCATGCCATCTTGTAGCTTAGTTATGAACCTTGTTTGGGGACAAGCAAGTGGCAAGCATGGGGTATTTTGATGACATGATTTATGGCATTACATTAGACACTCATTTAGGTAGTCTTCCCCCTTATTCATGCATGAATTGACGTTAGTTCGTGACGTTTATGCTTAATCGAGTTATATTGCTAGAAAAGACGTCTACACGAGCTTTTTTCGGTTTTGTAGGGGCTCTTTTGGACATTATTGATACACTCGATCGAGGATCAAGCCACGTGGTGGTTCGAATCCGAACTTCCGAAGGAGCAAGCTTGGAGCAAAAAGAACACAAGAGCTCTAGTTGGTGCATGCCTTGCACCAACTCATGACTTGATGATCCAAGGCAAGCTGAACTGATGGAAAAATCGACCCATGATAAGGAAAATCGGCCGATTTTTGGGTTCAGTGAGGCCAAGATTCCTGTTTAAGCATGCTCGATACTTGTCACATGATTCATTTGCTTGACCCTTCTCTTACCTTCGGTGGAGTATAAGTGTGGCTTTGCAGGCTGACTTTAGGAGGTCCCCCCAACTCTCTTTCCATCCCCCGTGTGGGTGTTCTTGGGAGACATTAAATTAGATTTAACTTAGAGTAAGATTGAGAGATTTGAAGTAAGGTTTGGGATCGAGGTTTTGAAGAGAAAGTTGTGGAAGTATTGTAAGATCCGAGTTGGAGCTATATTTGGTGTGTTGCAAGACTTGTTTTAAACTCATATTCAGCTAATTTTCTTTGCTTTCACTTGCTTTTACTTCATCCTCTTGCTATGGATTGCATGTGTGCTTGTATGATGATTTTAGATCTTAAAATGCATGTTGTTGGCTAAGTAGTTGTGATTCTAGGGTAAAGGATTGATGGTTATGGCTTGGATGATGATAGAATGGACTTGCATGTTAGTTTAGGATGATTTGTGTGCCCGAAACCTAACTTAGAGGAGAAAAATTGACATGTTCTTCACATTATTTCGGCCGAGATTTGTAAGATCCACCTGATTTTTGCTTCGTTGCTCCTTAATTGATGAATTTGTATGTTAGGATGTTAGATTGGTTAAATCCTAGTGTTTGTTGAGTTGAATCTAGCTTAGGGTGACCTAATATTAGAAAACTAAGTGAGGAATGAGACTTACCCGGTAATTTCCGCTCTTAGGTATAAAAGATGATGAACTCTAGGTAGTAGAGGTCTCAAAAGCCTCTATTGGGTTGATTGTGCTAGGAATGCTGCATAAGACTTAACTTTTCCGAAACTTACCCGATAAGGATGGGTTTGACCTTTAGGTAGTGGTCCGGTTTGTGTAGAATTCCAAACCTTAGTTCCTTGAGACTTACGCGGTAATAGGACTTTGGTGTGGGACTAGTGGAACATGAGACTTACCCGGTATTTGTTCCTATAGGAGAAACATCCTTTCCCAAACAACCGCAACTTTTTCCTTATATGTTTAGAAGCTTGAGTCCAACGCCATAACCGGAAATCTTGATCTCTAGAACCCGTTTTTCTTACATTGATCGCATATCTCGTATTTGTGTGTTGTTTTCTTGATAGTTTTGCATATCTTTGATTGATCACCACAAAAACCCAACAAAAAATATTGTGATTTTCATTTCTTTATTTCTTTCTCTCTTCTTAGTCTAGATTTGCACTATCAATTATCACTTGAATGATTTAGTTTCACCTTAGTGTTTGTGTTCGACCTCGGAATACTTTCCTTGCTACGAAACGACCCATACACTGTGGGTTCGCTAGGTAGGTTATGAGAATCAATCAAGTTATAAATTTAAGACTTTTGTGTGTACGTTTTGAGCGGACAAGTTTTTGGCATTCTTGCCTTGGATTAGTCTCGCACTCCAATCCTTTAGCGTAACTGATACCTTGACGACAACCTTTCCTATAGTTTTCCATCAACTTTAAAAGAGTAAGATGTTATAGTAACACAATTCATGATTAAAGCAGTTAAACTGGAGAAAAACCCAATCTAAAACGAACGACTTCTAGGAAATATCATTCAATTATGTCAAAAGCTTTCGAGATATTTAGTTTAAGCGTCATTTCCCCATAGCATGCTTTCTTATGTTTCATGAGATGGAAGTATTCAAGTGCCAGAAGGGCATTTTCGTTGTGAAACGGCCATTATGAAAAGCACTCTAGTCCACAAAGACAATATTAGGCATAAAAGTTTTGAGACATCGAGTTAATACCTTTGTGTTAAGGTTGTAGTGGACATTGCATAAGTTGATTGGTCGAAAGTCCTAGATGTATTAAGGAGATGATATTTTTGATACAAGTGTGACAACGGTCTTGTTAAGATACCCTAGACTTGATTCACCTCTCCACCATTGTTGGATGAAAATTAAGTTTTTTTTTATTATATTGTATTTTTGTATAATAAATTTTTTTTATTATATAGAATTATAATGTTTTAATACTTGTAAATTTAAATTTTATTAAGATTAAAATGTTAACTTTTACTTTAAAATTCCCAACTTTTTTTATTTTATAAATTAGTTATAAAGTGTAATGATAGAGTTATATAATTTTAAATCCTATTTTATTTTCTTATTATATTGTACTTTTATATTTTTAATTTATTAGCATCTATATGTTTATCACTTTTATTTGTATTAAATCATGTGGCGTTGAATTATTTTTTTACATTTTATGAAAGAAAGAAATATCCAAATCAAACGGACCAATCAAGTGTTCGAAACAAATAGATCAGTTGGATATCCGGATTCGGTAAGTCATTTTTGGATCAAAAATATCAAGCCATAGTCATTCAGATTTGTCAGATATCCACATATAATTATTTGATGTTATTAAAGTCGCTTTCGGTTACCAATTTTTAGAATCCGGATCAAACGGATAAGCTGGATATCCTGAAATAATTATATAATCCGACAAAAAGTGTTATACTTCCGACCAGTTTCAGATCGTGATTGTTTTAGAGTAAAATTGGTTTGTGACCTGTTAGTGCACAAATGAGCATAACGTGTGCTCTTTTGTTTTTAATAGGATAAAATATGCCCCTATTTATATCAGCAATACATAAAAGACTTTAGTGACCCGTTTTTTGCATTGTTTTATGCATTTGTATTCAAATATCAGAATATTAGAAATGGATCGGTTATCCACCCCTCGGATTTATAATGTCCTTTAAAAATATTAATATGTAACAATAGAAATAAAAGTGGCGAATTGCGCGCAAATGACATGATCGAATACGACCCATATGCGGTTTTATGGGATTGCATGTGAGAGGTTCAAATAAAGGATAGCAAAATTGAGTCCAACCTGTAAAGGTATTGAGAGATAAGCCTATATGTTTATATTTTGTGGGAATACAACAAAGCTATGTTAAGTCAATCAAACTATCTTAATCATACGACTATTCGATATTTAAATATATTATATGTATTACTATATGCATGCCAATATAACATGGAATTTCTTGCACGTTCAAACCGATATGTTATGTTCAGACTCAACTCATAAGTTGAGTAAAATTAGACCTGTTTATATTCGGGCTTGAATCTGACTCGGGTTGGGCTTTATAATTTTTTTTTCTCGTTTATTCAGACCTGGGTTGGGCGAAGTCCGGCTTGCGGCCCTATAGTGGTTGTCGTACCCGCCCGACCGAATGGGCCTACGGGTATTCGTTTTTATTTTCTATTTTTTTATTATATAAAAATATAAAAATATTGTTCTATTATAGATTTTGTTTAATAATATATATTTTAAATTAGTTACGGTTATATAAAATATTGTATATTTTTACTTAACATTTATAGTATATACAATATAATATATATTTTTATATTTATTTATTTTATCCGGGCTGGTGGGCCAGACATTTCCATCCGATGGTATAGAGTGCTACCCGGATCCAGCCTGACGGGTCGGACTTTTTGGCTCAGGCAGGCATCCTCCTCTGTTCATAGCCACCCGTTATTCCGGGAGGGCTACATGGAGATGATTAGGTCTGGTAAAATAATCGATAATAGAAGGACCTTGTATCTGCTTATAGTTAGAGATTATATATAATCGTCACTATCGTCGACCAATCTGATTCTCTATCTGGCTATTTAAGTAATTAGTATGTTGTAACGGAGATTTACTACAAGGGATTGGATGTGGAAACTACATTCAAACTTAAATCTCTTTCTTGAGGAACTTTTATGGATATGAGAGATGATTATGCTTGGGACTTTATTGAGAAGCAAACTCTAGTGATTGAGAAGTATTCCCATAGGAAGATTGAAGATGGGAATCGAGATTCCGGAGATCTGGGACCAAATTTAAATCAAGCGAGTAAAGCTCAAATTTTCTCTCTCAACAATGAGATTAAGGAGTTGAAAGAACTCTTGAAGCCCAACATTCAATCGAGAATGGAGCAAGACGCTAGCTATCTAGGAGGAGAGAACAATCAAGGGAGTAGGAATAACAACCTGAACAACCGTTGGAACAACAACAACAACAGGAATTTCAACAATGATTGGAGATCCAATCAGCAAAACCGCGGTAATTCTTATTCTCATGCTGAAAATTCACTAACACCTCCTTTTTCTTCTTATACCCCTTTGAAAAGTCAGGGACAAACTTCATCGAGTTCGAACCAACCGGAGAAAGACAAGTTCGATGCGATGATGGAAACAATCTTAGGGAATATACATGGAATGGAGAATCACTTCACTTCGATTTCTAAGGCACAACAAGCTTTGGAAAGTCAAGTGTTTAGCAAAGCCGGAGAAGTTCCTAGAGATCAAGGGAAACTTCCCGGAAAAACGGAGGACAATCCGAAAGGAAGTGGTGTAACAACCACCGATCAGTAGCCCACGTTCGTTGAGCTTCCCGTTGAAAAGGAGAATGGGAAAGAGAAGGACGATGTCTACGTTCCTCCTCCAGCTTATAAACCTCCCTTGTCATTCCCGCAATCTAGAGCAAGAGCGCGTCTAGACAAGCATTTTGGTAAGTTTGTTGATCTCATGAGCAAGCTGCATATTAACATACCTTTTCTTGATGCAATTTTAGGTATGCCGGCTTATGTGAAGTTCTTGAAAGAGATCCACTCTAACAAGAGGAAACTTGAAGATTTCGGTGAAGTTAAGATGAGTTCGGAGTCATCAGAACTCATCAAGACAATGATGGAAAAGCTGCCCCCAAAGCTGCGAGATCCGGGGTCCTTTTGCATACCAATAGGAGTGGGAGATGTCACATATGATGCACTTTGTGACTTGAGAGCAAGTGTGAGGATCATTACACTTGCTTTTTGTGAGAAAGTTGGTCCAGGTGAACCTAAACCGGTGAAGATGACGTTGTATATGGCGGATCGATCCATTACTCGACCCGTTGGCATCATTGAAGACGTCGTGCTTAAGCTTGACAATTTCTATATTCCTATAGACTTTGTTGTGCTTGACATTTCTGTAGATTGTCCGGTCACAATCATACTTGGGAGACCTTTTCTTGCAACTTCCGGCTGTATGGTTGATTGCAAGAACGCTAAATTGGCCTTTGTTGGGATGAGAAAGTTGGATTTGTACTCTCAGCTTTGGCAAAAGAACCAACACTTGGAGAGGATATGCTCAACATATATGATGAAGAGGATTCTAGAGAGGAAGTGAGTTCGATCTTGTTCAAAGATCCGTTACAAAAGGTTATAACCATGAGCATCATGGAAAAAGGAGAGGAAGAGGAGTGTAACGTTGAAGTTGAAGCTTTAGAAGAGTTAGAAGAAGTGCAAATTGAAAATTTCAAAGAATTGCACGATAGTTCGGAAAACACAAGAAACCACGGGTCGTCGGTGTTTTTCACGGGCGTGGTTCCATTAATTCCACCCGTGGAAATATATGTCGAGAGCAACCATTCAAAATACGAAAGGAACCACTGCCAAATTACAACTTTCCACGGCCGTGGAAGTAACAGTGGTGCCGTGGATTTTTAAAATTCTGAGAAAGGTTCCGTTCTTTCTACAAACGTTCTACCTCCTTCTTCCACCACTTCCACACCCTTGGAAACATCCAAGGAGACTTCGGACAACCATCACAACACACCGAAGGTATCTACAACTTTGGAATTGAAGCCTCTTTCCGCACATCTAAGGTACGCTTTTCTTGGATCTAACTCTACGTTTCCCGTTATAGTTAGATCTAGTTTAAGTGAAGATGAACATGATAGGCTTATGATTGTTTTGAAGAAATATAGGAAAGCCTTGGGTTACACTATTGAAGATCCTGTAGGGATTAAATCATCATTATGTATGCACAAGATACTAATGGAAGAGGATTATAAGCCTTCACGTCTACCTCAACGACGGTTAAATCAGATCATGAAAGAGGTCGTGAAGAAGGAAATCCTTAAAATTGCTTGATGCAGGTATCATATTTCCAATATCCGATAGCAAGTGGGTGAGTCCATTCCAAGTTGTCCCAAAGAAGGGAGGAATGACCGTTGTGGCTAACAAGAACAACGAACTCATTCCAACAAGAACGGTGACGGGATGGAGAATGTAAATAGACTATTGCAAGATGAATAATGCGACGAGGAAGGATCACTTCCTGCTGCCTTTCATTGATCAAATGCTTGAGAGATTAGCACAACATTCTTATTTTTGCTATCTTGATGGTTATAGTGATTTCTTTCAGATTTCGATCCATCCGGACGATCAAGAGAAAACCACATTCATGTGCCCGTGGGGTACGTTCGCTTATAGGAGGATGCCATTCGGATTGTGCAGCGCTCCAACCACCTTTTAAAGGTGTATGATGGCCATCTTCTCGGAGTACATTGAGGAAATCATGGAGATTTTTATGGATGATTTTTCTGTTTATGGTTCCTCATTTGATAATTGTCTTGCTTACCTATCTCTAGTTCTACAAAGATGTGAAGACACTAACCTAGTTCTAAATTGGGAGAATTGTCATTTTATGGTTAGTGAAGGCATTGTGTTAGGACACTTAATTTCTAATAGAGGAATTGAGGTTGATAAGGCTAAGATTGAAACAATAAAAAAACTTCCTCCTCCATCTTGGGTGAAGGGGATTAGATGTTTTCTAGGACATGCTGGATTCTGTAAGAGATTCATCAAGGACTTTTCGAAAATATCTAAACCGTTAACTAATCTATTGATAAAGGATGCAATTTTTGAATTTTCAAAAGAATGTTTAGATGCTTTCTACCGGATCAAAGAAGCCTTAATCTCAGCTCCAATAATTCAACCTCCGGATTAGAGTCTTTCATTTGAAGTCATGTGCGATGCAAGTGATGTAGCGGTGTGAGCGGTGCTTGGATAAAAGAAAGATGGACGCACTCATGCCATCTATTATGCTAGCAAAACGCTAGATGAAGCTCAGCTCAACTACGCCACAACGGAGAAAGAATTTCTTGTTGTTGTATATGCTTTTGAAAGTTTCGTTCTTATCTTGTAAGAGCGAAGGTGATTGTATGCACGGACCATTCAGCAATTCGGTATTTGCACCAAGAAAGATGCAAAACTAAGGCTTATCAAATGGATTCTTTTTCTTCAAGAGTTCGATCTTGAAATTCGTGACAAGAAAGGATCCGAAAATTCTGTTGCGGATCATTTGAGTCGTCTACCACATATCTGTAATAGCTAGGATTTCCGAATTCTAATTAATGTTGATTAACTTAATCAGTGATAGTAATTGACATATAACTCGCGAAGATTGCGTAACTGTTGAGTATAAGTCCCACCGTTATGTTCTAGGCGTAATTTTGGGCTTATGGTGAAATTTTCACTTTTTCTCCCGGGTAATTATTTTTACCCTCCGGTATTATTTGGAGCATTTGGGAGCACTCCAATTAATAAAAATGCAGTTGAGAGAAATGATCAGGACATCGGACATGTCCTAGATATGAAATAACATGGAAAGGCAAAACGGCCAAAAGAGTCGCTATTATCCCTACAATATTCAAGATTTATTGTTTCAATTTCGAGAAGTTTGGAAAAGGGGGTTCAACCCGCCATTGGATTGGTTAAAGGATAATTATCGACTTCACTATAAATAGTGGAAAATCGTTTATTAATTCATTTCCTTTCACGTTTCCTCGTAAAAGCTCTGATTTCTCTCAAACTTCAAACTCAGATCTACTCTCCGTTTCTAATCCGATTTCAATTCCGTTTGAGTTTCTGGATTCCTCTCTTCATTCTCTTCATATCGTTACCAAGTTTCTGCATTTCCGAGTAGATGAAGACCTGGTCGAGCATATATGTCACCAGGACAGTTCCGTCGCTCAGATTCCGGTGAATTTGATGTTGTACATGCGTAGCCTGTGTCGTTGTGATTCCGAATCTTCTTTCAGATCGTCAATCGGGTTAGTAATGAATAAGTTATGAATTTATTCGTTTTCCGTACTGTGATTTGGCCTAAATTGACCTTAGGCTTTTCAAAATGAATAATTAGAAATTCCATTATGATCACTATATTATTCTGGTGTTTATGGGTTGTTTGTTTGATGAAATCTGATGACAGGTGGGTTTAGAAATGGCCTGCGGGCAAAACGTTATTCTGGTAAAATTTAATTAATTAATTAAAGGTTAATTAATTAAATTAGGATTAAATTTGAGATTGAAGAATACTGATTAGATGCATGCTAGGTGTCAGAATGAGTTGAGGATCATGATGATGTTATGGATATCGGTTATGGCTTTAAGGTTTAGTATGTGTACGAGTATGATGAGATGTTATGTTGAGGATATGCCTTAGGCATTTATGAATCTGTTGAGTATGTGAGGTTTAGGTTTGAGATATAGGTTGGTTGTGGTTAGTGAGACGAGTCTCCTAACCTTTGCAGTATGTGATTGTGTGTGCCTTGCTATTGCAGGCGTTGATTACTTCCCCAAGGGGAAGCTGTGATGTGGTACAGGTTACGAGTATATCAGGTAAGGATGACCATTTATAGCCTAATCCGGACTAGGATGACCATTTATTAAATTTATTTGGCCCAACTGTATTATAACGGGCGGTAACCACCGGTCTCCGCCTACTGGTTAGGAGGAGGTGCCTGGAAGCCAATAACACAGGGGGGGATGAGTGACGATCACCCCCAATGCAAACCCCTGTGTGAACGGGGAAAGGGACGAGGTTCTTTAGGTTCCTCGTGTTACAAAAGAAGTTGAATTAGTAATGAAATAACGTAATGAAAGATAATAAATGAATGTGTGTGGCATTGCATGTATGAGATGTTGATGTGTGGTTGTGCTATTACCTTCATGCTTTTCATTGCTGTAGCTAACGGTTTCATACCGTGTTGTAGATGATCTGCAGGTTATGAAGACTGCAGGGTGAGACAAATGGTGTGGCCAGCCGAGAACTTCTATACATTAGGATGCGCGGGATATGGGATCTTTTGTATCAAATGTTGTGGTTTGATGTTTTGTACTCGGCTCCTGAGTTTGTAAACTCTTTTGATGTATCATATACATCTTTTATGTATTTGGTTTTAATCTACATGTGCCTTGTTGTAAGATTCAGTGAACTTGTTGTCAAGCTAGGGTTAGGATCCATTGTGAGATCCTAACCCAATGTGACACTCCAAGTCCCGTGGATTTGGGGCGTTACAATATCACCCATGACGACCTACCTATTGATGACTCTTTCCCGGACGAACAATTGCATCTAATGGAGGAGTGCATTGATCATATTTCTAGAGGTTACGAACCTTGGTTTGCTGATTTTGTAAATTATTTGGTTTGTCAGGAAATACCTCCCGGACTATCCTACGCTCAAAGGAAGAAGTTCTTTAAGGATGTCCACCAATACTATTGGAATGAACATTTACTCTTCAAGAGAGGTCCAGATGGCATCATTAGAAGATGTATACCTGAAGACGAAATGCAAAGTGTCATTCGTCAGTGTCATTCGTCATTGTCATTCTCTTTCTTGTGGAGGACATGCTAGTTCTCACAAGACTTGTGCTAAGGTATTGCAATCCGGATTTTTTTGGCCTACATAATTTAAAGATGTGCAAACCTTTATTGCGATGCTTGCCAAAGAACGAGGAACATATCTTGGAGGAATGAAATGCCTCTAAACAACACCCAAGAAGTGGAGATCTTTGACATTTGGGGAGTAGACTTCATGGGACCATTCCCATCTTCTTGTGGTAATCAATACATACTTCTAGCTGTAGATTACGTTTCAAGATGGGTTGAAGCTATTTCTTCTCCAACGAATGATGTGATGGTGGTTGTCAAGTTCTTTAGTCGAACTATTTTCCCAAGGTTTGGGACACCCCGAACCATCATTAGAGACGGAGGATCACACTTCATTGCCCGTCGATTTGAAGCTCTACTAGCTAAGTATGGGGTAACTCACAAGATCGCCACCCCTTACCATCCGCAAACAAGTGGGAAAGTGGAGATTTCCAATAGAGAAATTAAGGGAATTCTAGAGAAAACGGTCTCTAGAACAAGGAATGATTGGTCGTTAAAGCTAGATGACGCACTATGGACGTTTAGAACGGCATACAAGACTCTCATTGGCACAACACCATACAATATTGTGTATGAAAAGTCTTGTCATCATCCGGTTGAGTTGGAACACAAGGCGTATTGGGCTATCAAGTGGTTGAACTTTGGCATGAAGGAAGCGGGAGAGAAACGTCTCTTAGACCTCAATGAGTTAGAAGAGCTCTACTTGAACGCCTATGAAAACGCAAAAATTCACAAAGAGAGAGCGAAGCGTTGGCAAGATAAGCACATCATTCCGAAGGACTTCAAAGAAGGAGACCTTGTTCTTCTCTTTAATTCGAGACTTCAACTCTTTTCGGGTAAGCTTAAATCTCGTTGGATAGGACCTTATGTTATTAAACACGTTTTTCCCCATAGTGCAGTTGAAGTACAGGGTGAGAAGTGCGGAAAATTCAAGGTGAATGGCCAACGACACAAGAAATACTCTCCGGAACTTCAAATTGAGGAGATAGCTCTGATTCTCCTCACTTAAACGCAAATGAATAGTCTAGATACGGACCTAAAAAAAGCGCTATTTGGGAGGCTACCTAAGATAATGTGTTTCTTTCTTTTTCGTTTTCTTAGAATAGATTAGCGTAGTTTGTTTTTGTTTGTTTTTCGTTGGTTTCTTTCCGGTATGTCTTGTGTCTTTGGATGTAAGGCTTGAAGAACAACCAAGAAAAGTGAAGAAAGCAAAGGAATCGACGAATTTGGATTTTGGCAAAAATCCACAATTCCACGGGTTAAAACGCAAAACCACGGGCGTGGTTTTCTTATTTCAGGCCGTGGAGAAACATGTCGAGAGCAACCAAGAAAAAAAGTGCAAAACCACGGCCGTGGAAATAACAGAGGGGCCGTGATTTTCAAAATTTGACGGGGGCTACATAAACCATTCTTCACAAACCCACACCATCTCAACCATTCTTCCCCGCCTCTCTTCAACGCTTAACCCCTCAAACCTCAAATCTTCATCCAACAACAATTTCGCACGATTCTTCGTTTCAAATTGAAGAAAATTCATTCTATTGCGGAATGTGACAACAAACAACACAAACATTCAACAGTCGGGCGAGATTTTGGATTTCTTCAAATCCAAAAACTAGGTTTTCTCTCAACTCAATCTTTGGTTGATTTCCTTTGTTTTCTTCAAGGATTTTTAGGAGAACTGAACGGAATTGAACTTAGAAATAGTCTAGGACTGTTGCTGCTAAGTTTGTTGTGTGATTTTAGGAGATTTGAGAAAGATCGTGTGTTTCGACGGCCTGCCGTACAGTTCCACATGCATGGTTTCTCAAGAACAAGCCGTGGTTTTTGGAAAAATGTTTGGAACTCGTAAATCCAGCCGAAAGAAAACCACCAAAGGGCTTAGCTCCTCTTCCCAACCCCTCCCGCTCCTCAATCAGTCCCTAGGATCCCTACAATCCATGAGAACCACAAGAAAGATAATGATAGGATCCAACAACGCAAGGTTATTGCCCCTAGATACATTGTGCTTGAAGAATTTGAGGATCTTCACGTTGTTAATGATCTTAGGATTATGATAGGTAGGGCTGGTCTTATCGAATTTGTTGACATTAGGGAGGACGCTTATGAGGAGACTACTATGGAGTTCTTGAGCTCATTTAATCATAGTGTTGTGAACCGAACGATCTCTTTTTGTTTGATGAACCGCATCCATCACTTTACCATAGTGCAGTTTGGATCTTTCTTCGGTTTTGGTGAGACCTTTAATGGGACATTTCCTAGGAGCTCTCGCGCTAGAGAGTTTTGGGAAGAGATTGCTATGGTAGTAGGTTCCGAAGACCGTTGGAAACCCGCTGATTCTAAGGTCAAGCTGATTTATAACCTCTCCTTCAAGATTGCCCATAGGATCCTTTTCGAGTGCCTATTCCTTAGATCCGAGACTCCAAAAAGTTGAAGGCTGATGAGCTTTATATCCTTTACTGTATGGCGGCCGGTATCACTCCGGATTACGCCACTATGCTTGCCGCCACCCTTAGTAAGATCAAGAACAAAGCCAAGGGGAACATTGGTTATGGAGGGATGGTCACACACATTGCAAAGAAGTTGGGGATTGATTGTTCTGCTTGTGAGTTATGGGCATCTGCGAGGCCTCTAGGGCTTCAAAGTTTTATGAATAGAGGGCTCTTGATTCCCCGTCATCGAGGTCCTCCACATGTCTCCATGCCTTGGGAGGACAGGGAGGACGAGGCATCCCTTGGAGTGTTGATTACACCATCCGGGACTGGTAGAATTGGAAAGCGACCTTTGTCCCGATGCATGCCAACAACCTCCTTGGAGCTCCTGCCTACTATCCCGAGGATGTGCCTGCAACAACAAATAAGGAGGGTGATGAGGAGATGGGTGGAGATGACTACGCGGATGTTGCAGCAGCTGAGTAGTCGTTTGGAGATTTCCCGTAGCAGCCGGCGGACTTCTAGGAGCCACCTAGGAGGTTTACCTACCAACAACAACCTTCTGCTTCTTCTTCTTCCCGGTGTGCCAGTGTTATTTAGAGGCTGACGTGGATGGACGCATCGCTGGCATGGATGGATGCTCCACCAGCTTGGATGGGAGCACCACCGGAGTGGATGGCTCAAAGGCCGGCATGGATGGACCAGTAGCCGGGATGGGTCGCCGGACTTATGGAGCGGATGACTGCACTTGATACCCGTTTCGATGCATACGAGGATGAGCGCCGCGACAATGCGAGGATCATTCGAGATGTCTACCGGCAACAGTTTGGGCGTCCATACGACCCGAACTTCTTCCCATATCCACCACCGTCGCCGCCACCTATGTGATGAGTCGGATTGTATGAGTTGCTTCATGACTTTGTGAGTTTCTTTCTTCTTTACCTTTTTCTTCTTTCACACATTAGGGACAATGTGTTACTCAAGTATGGGGTGGAGTATGATTCTCATTGTGATGTAATAATTTGACATTATGCTTTGCTTCTTATCCATGAACATTTGTATCTTTCATTTTCTTGTCACACGTTTCAATTTTGTCTTGCATTTTTAAGCTTTGAAAAACCCATAAAAATTTGAAAAATTTCCGAAAAATATTGTGCTTCTAAGATTGGAAAAGACCTCAATGATGAATTTTCTTGTGGATTGAATTTTTTATGACATTTATGTGCTTGATTTGAGCTGTGAATTGTGGAGCTAAATTGAGTATATTGTTTGACCTTTGCTTAAAAGTCGATAATTATTCTTTAATCTTGAATATTGTAGGGATATCAATTCAACCAAACCCCCCCCCTTTGTGTCACTTGTCATTATAATCGATAATTGCATCTAAAACACCTTAACTCTCTTGGGTTCGACCCTTACTTAATCACTATACTTGTTCTTAGTGCTAAGTCGGGATTTACTTTTGATTGGGTATAGACGACCATAGAAATACCTTCGGTCAAAATTTTGGCTCCGTTGCCGGGGAGTTTTAGTGTTTTATTGTTATTATTGATTATTGGTTTGAACCATTTTTATGGTTCAAACCCGTGCTACTAATTCCGGCTTTGTTTCTTTTGATCCGGAAATTGAGAGGATGCACATCCGGCAACGAAGACAGCAACAACTTCAACAAGAGATGGCTGACCGTACCCTTCGTCAACTTACGCAGCTCACCTTGGCTCAAAACCCTCTTGCGGTCGCTATACCGGCACTAGGGGAAGGAGTCAACTTTGAGCTCAAGCCGGGCCTCATTCACTTGCTTCCATCCTTCCATGGGCTAAGTGGTGAAGACCCCATCAAGCACCTTGGGAAGTTCCACACCGTTTGTATGAGCATGAAGCCGGCCAACATTACTGAAGAACAGATCAAGATGAGGGCATTCCGTTTCACACTCAAAGATTCGGCGGATGATTGGTATTACCACCTTCCATCCGGGAGTATTGACACTTGGGAGAACCTTCACAAAGCGTTCTTGGAGAAATACTTTCTAGCTAAAAAGGCCAATAGCTTAAAGAAAGCTATAAGCAACATCGAGCAAGAGGCAACCGAAACTCTCTACGAGTACTTCGAAAGGTTTGCACGCCTCCGATCCAGCTGTCCTTTCCACGGATATTCAACTCAAGATCTAGTCTTGTACTTGTACAATGGCTTGCTAGACAATGAAAGGAGGATCGTCGATGCGGCTTGCGGAGGTAATATTCTTAATTCTACTCCTGACCTTGCTTTGAAAAAGATACAGGAACTAGCGGAAGGAACTCGGAACTTTGGAAGGACCCCGGCTAAGAAAGGAGTTCATGCCGTGAGTTCCGGGAAGAGCGAGATTTCCACCGAGCTAGCGGAATTGAAGGAAATGGTGAAGAGGCTAACACTTATGGGAACATCACAACAGCTCAAAGCTTGTGGAGTGTGTGCTGACCCGTATCATCCAACGGACATGTGTCCACAAGTTCAAGATGATGATGCTGAAGTAAACGCAATGGGTTATGGACAACCACAGCAGCAAAGACCTAGGAACGATCCCTATGCACAGAATTTCATGCCAAATTGGCGTGACCAACAGAATTTTCGTTGGAGGGATCAACAAAACCAACATCAACATTCCCGCCAAGGTAAGTATCACTCAAGTGAAGATATGTTGTAGGTTTTGACTAAACACTTTGCTACTCATGTCCAAACAACAGAATCTAGCATAAAAAACCTTGAGAAACAAGTTGGTCAAATGGCGGAAGCCATTACAAAAATTGAAACCAGGACCTCCGGCGGATTACCCTCTCAAACGGTTATAAACCCAAAGGTGATGTTGGAAGAGGCTTAATCATAGAGGAAGAGTCCCTACGTCGAGCCAACGACGTAAAACAAAGGCGCTGCTCGGGAGGCAACCCGAAGAAATAAAAAGAGGAGGTTCTGTCAAGAAGACCGCCCCTGCGGCTCTGAACCCCGCCCCTGCGGCGACACCCCTGGCCAGCGCCACCCCCGGCGCTAGGCATGCGTCTGCTCACGTAGGTCACCGCCCCTGCGGTGCCAACCCTACGCCCCTGCGGCGGCCACCCTTAACACGCACCCTCAGCTCCGCCCCCGGCGCTGAAGCTGCGTACCCCCTCTCTCTTGTCACCGCCCCCGCGGCGACACACCGCCCCTGCGGTACAGTTAAGGAAAGAAAAAAAATACACTTCCCAAAAATAACCTACATCTACCGCCCTCTCCATTCACTCTTCGAAACCTAGCCGCCTCACCTCCCACGCCCTTACGCCCTCCAGAAACTCATCGCCACCACCTCGTCGCGCCCCTGCGCCACCTCCGGCAACCCTAGTGTCGCCACCCCCTTACCAACACGAACCATCTCCACCACACACAACCCTTTCATCCTCGCTCGACTACTCCACCTCCGGTGACAACTGTAGCAACAGAAGAAAACACCAGAAAAGCCCCATCGCCACCACCTTCGTCGAACGACCAAATCGCTTTCTGCTCTTCGCCCGCACCTGCGCCTGCAAGCTCCCGCCCCTGCGTTAAGCCGCACCTGCGCCTGTTGCAGCCGCCCCTACGGATATTACGACAGAAGGTTCGTCTCTTGATCAGATTGCTGAACTTTCTAACTCTTTTACTTGATCAATTGCAAGAAATGGAATCACAAAGGAAATACAAGTTGACGGAAGGTGAGAAGGATCGGTATAGGATTACTCAAAGCCGGGAGGTGCATGCAACCCGGTTCCTTGATGTTTCCACTTTGGAAAATCTGGGGATGTTGGAAAGTATGTAGGAAATTCTAAACAATGCCGGATTGGGTGATTTTCTGATAAAGAACGCTCCAACACACTCTGACCTCAACAAACAGTTTATAGCCACATTCAAAATGGAGACGGAAGACCAATTGTGTGTTGGGCTTTCATTCAAGTACAACAAGAGGAAATACACATTGTATTACACCCAAAAACAGGAGGCATTAGGGGTGACCATAGCAGCTTCTGATGACTGGATGGAACCTATTCCGACGCCTGATTTGTTGGAATTTTGGCAAGCCGCCACTAGGTCAGAGTTTCATGCAGGAGGTGAGTACTCCAACAAATTCACTCACCCCTGTTTGAGGCTCATCTCAAAGGTCTTCATGAATGTCTTATGTGGACACAAGGAGAAGAATAAGGTCGCTCTCAAGGACCTTCCATTGAAATATGCTTGCCTCTCCACGAATGATTGGGTTCCGGATTGGGCATATCTCTTCCTTACCGCTCTTAAGCGGATTAGGAAAAATGTGCCTCGGGACATCGTTGGAGGTGGGATCATATCATTATTAGCTGCACAGGTGATGGATCTTTCTCCATTGGAAGAGGGTTTGGAGGCACCCTTATACACTGAAAGATTATTGAGGAGGTGCAGGCTCCTCAGGAGAGACGGGGAGCATCGTTTTTGGCTCTCTTTAGCAGATGAGAGTCACAACACGTACCTCCCTCGACGACTTCCATTGGGAGATGAGCTCGCGAATCTGTATGTACCGGCTAACCCAGTCCCTCTGAGACGGCCTTAGGTTGATATTGTTGGGAGGTACGCAGCCGGCTCTAGCAGGGCCCACACCACTAATGAGGAGATGCCGACGGCAGGACACGACAGTCACACCATGGAGAGTCTGCAGGCTCAGATGACAACTTTGACCACACAACACCAGGCATGATAGACCGAGTACCAGCGATCCATGCTTGAGCAGCAGCAGGCGTGGCAGTCCAGCTTCGCCTCCTCCATGACCACTCACTTTGACCGCCGTCAAGATGCTTGACAGGCGGCTCATCAGCAGCAGTTGGAGACTCAACAGCTAGCTTGGCAAGCTAGCTATGAGACTTCATTTAGAGAGAGGATGGAGGCTCAGGAGGGCCGTATCGACACCCTTCACCGCCGGCAGGAGCACTTCTTCCGCCACTTCCCCTACCCACCGGAGGAGGGTCCAGGTGGTCCATCCGGACCACCCTAGTGAGGGGTACATTTCTTTCCCTTGTCCCACATTTATCTTTGACTCATTTTCACTTTGAGGACAAAGTGTACTTCAAGTATGGGGGAGGGATATATCATTGCTTGTACAGTTTATTGAGTAGTTTTTGGCATTTGTTTTTGCATTGTTGAATTCAGTTTCATTCAAAAAAAAAAAAAAGCCAAAGAAGTGAAAAAAAAGGCATGAAAATCCTTGGATAAACCGAAAACCCGAAAGGACGGTTTAGGTAAAAAGAAGGTAGTCCGACCAACCTTAAGTTGGTGCAAAATTGGACTTGAGGGATGTGAGTTTAAGTGAGAAAAGAAGAAGAGTGGCAAGGTGAAAACCCGAAAGGGCGCCTTGGCAAGATGAGCGACACCGAGCGTAGGTTTCCCTTCCGGCGTTTTGGCGACATAAAAAGGGGAGTCATAAGGAGGTTGTCCGGGTAGGCCACTCTTGGAGCGATAAGGATGGTAGTATCTCTTTTTCTCACATTTCCTCTCTTTTCCTTCTTTCTTGGCTTTTCTCTTATTTTCCATTATCTTTCTGCTTACTCATGCTTCATGAGGCCTTTGAGTCTAGTTGATGTCATTTGTTTTTACTCGGGACGAGTAAAAGGTCTAAGTATGGGGGAGTTTGATAGGTGATGGAATCACTATCAATTAGAGTAGTTTTTAGAGTCTTTTTATTGCATTAGTGTCGGTTTATGCTACTAACTCATTGGTCCAGAAGAAGAAGATCAAAAGAAGCTAAAGAAGGAGTTACAAGCACTTAGGAGTGAAGATCGATCATGAAGCAAAGCTTCCGTTGCCTCACCGCCCCTGCGGGTCCTTGCAGCCGCCCCTGCGGATGACGTTTCCACTGGAACGCTCCCTGCGCCTTCACCAGCGCCGGCCATGAAGTGTGTCACCACCCCTACGCCACTCCTTGGCGCCCCTGCGGTGACCTGCCCTGAAGATATGAAGACCAGCTCCCTTGCGTCTCACACCGCGCCCCTGCCTGCGCCCCAACCTGGAAGCTGGAAGACGAAGAGGTTGTGTCGACGCCCCTGCGTCGACATAGGGACGCTCCGGCGGCTTGACATCAGAAACGTCAGGAAGGCGAAAGGTCAGACGTTGAAGTGCATTAAAGATCCGCCCCAGCAGAGTTGTGTAGCCGCCCCAACGGCCCTGAAGAATATCAACCGATTCTGCCTAAACCTCCCCTGCGGTTCCTGTAGGCCGCCCCTGCGGTTTAACGCAAAAGCTTTACTCCGGCTGTTTACACCACGTTTATGGCATTTAAGGTGGTTGTTTTAGGCCGGCTATTTACTCCTAATTAGGTGTCTTTTGTAGTATAAATAGTCCATGGCTGATTGCTAGAATCATCCATGCTTTTCCTCACAAAATCCATTTTAGACTTGAGTTTTCCATTGTAAGGGGTTGCTAACTCCCTTGCTACATTGGGTTGGTTTGAAGCTGCTTTGTTGCTTTGGTTGTAAGTTCTTTTTAATCTAAGTTTTCATTCAGTAATACTTCGTGTTTCCTTGATCTCCATTGTCTAATTGCATGTTTACTATTGCTTGAGATTGATCACCTTAGGTTCTAAAGTGCATGCAAACAACTAGGATTAATAGGTTCCGGGTTCGGGTCTTTAATCTAGTAGCAACTTTAAGTAATAACGGGTTGTGATTACTTAAAGAAAAGGAACACAAATATAAAGATAAGTTTAGCGGTTTTAATCTTCTCTTTATATCCCTTAGTCTTTGTTTGAAAGCTAACCTGTTATTTGTTCTTGTAGGTTTACGGAACTTTAATAGGTTAAGTTGTGTTGATGCCGGTTGGCTCAACACATATATACGATCGAGACGGGAGATTACTTGGAAACTTGTAAAAGGAACTCACCAAAGTAGCAATTGCATGCTTAGAATCAACCTAGTGTAGATTCACCCATTATTGTCTTACTTGTCGCATTAATCGTTTTCATAAGTTTTTGTGTATCAATTCAACCAACCCCCCCCCTTTGTGTCACTTGTCATTATAATCGATAATTGCATCTAAAACACCTTAACTCTCTTGGGTTCGACCCTTACTTAATCACTATACTTGTTCTTAGTGCTAAGTCGGGATTCACTTTTGATTGGGTATAGACGATCATAGAAATACCTTCGGTCAAATATGTAGTTGTAGTACGCGCCATCTACTATAAGGATAGATATATAAGACTATATATAAGGCCACACTATACAAAGCAGAAATCCAGGAAAACATATAAAGGCCAACATATAAGAAAACTAACTACTAAGATCCAGAGAGGTAGTGGTGGTCACCCGTCTATCTATCCCAGACCGACAAGTTTAAAAACAAAACCCCCTTTTGAAAATGTAGACCCCTTGCAGGTTCTGTTTATTTATCTATCCGACCTTTAGAAGATTTTGAGTGTCATTGTTGCCAACCTAGATCTCTGATACCATATTGTAACAACCCAAGTTCTTACGGGTCAGGACCTCACAATGGTTCCCGACCCTCAAATTAGCAACGACACAACAAATCTTACAAAAAGGAACAAACAAATGAAAAACCGAAACTCAATACAAACCAAAGGTTTAAATAAAGGTAAACGTAAAAGACTCGCAACCGAGTTCAAAACAAAAGGGAAACAACAACTGAAACATAAACCCGATCCCGTCCTATAATGTATGGGAACCCCGACTGACCACACCATCCGGATCACTCACCAGCACCTATATCCTGCAAGGCATCTACAACATCGGTATAAACCGTTAGCTAACATTCTAGATATCAGGAAGATTGTAAAGGCACAAGCACACATAAGGTAATATAAACACATAACAAGCTCGCACTCAACCGGTTATTATTTTTCATTAAGTTATCCATTACTAATTCAACTTCTTTTGTCACACGAGAATCTCCCAAAACTCGTCTCCGCTTCCATCTACCAACAGAAATAGATCACTACTATCCATTACCTACAGGCCTGGCTTCCAAGAGCACATTCTAGTCTCGTGTAGAACTAGACAAGTGGTCACCGTCCGGTTATCATACACTCGGGTCAATTACAGTTATAAAGGTCAATCCTAGCCCGGTTATCCGTTATAACAATAATAACAACGCAAACAAGCCAATACACTCAAACCAATATACGGAATGAAGCTAAGTAAGTCTAGGGGACTTACCTCACTTGAAGGTAACTTAAAGGGTCAGCGAACACTCAGTTTCCCCCAGGAAAGGAGCAAAGGAAAGCCTATTCACACAAGGCATCACCAATCAGAACAAAACGGTTGCTAGAAGTCTATAACTTCTAATCTCAATGATCTCTAAGAGATATCCACATGTTAAGGGCTCGACCTTAGTCTTACAGCGCTCTCAAGGGGTAACAACATCAACAACAACCAAGGAAAGGAACGAGTAAAGCAAGGAAGGAAGCAACTCACCAAAGACCGGAGCTACTGCAGAGGAAACCGCTGGGTTGGTTGTACGAGGCGCAGGGGCGGCACAACAAGGCGCGGGGGTGGCGGCGTGATAGAAAGCGTTGTCGGGGTTTCTCTCGACAAAAACTCATAGCAAGGGATCCAAATATCAATCCTTTGATCAAAACTCGTCAAGACTCAACCAAGGGAGCTTGTGAACATCAACATATCAACAACGGGAAGGCCAAAAAAAATCAAGGTTCAAACTTGATTCTTGGAGAAGAAGAAAAGGAAGAACGAAAGGAGAAAACGGAACAGAATGTAAATGACATGCAGCAATACATGAACATGAGGAAGAAACAAAGGAAGATGAACTTACACGTTTAGCAAGATCACATGAAGCAAAGTTGCAGCTCTTGAGGGTGAAGACAATGTATGCAAGAAATGAGAAAAGGAGGGGAAAAGAGGAAATTTATAGAAAAGGATGAAAAGATAGAAGTAAGGACGTTCTACGGTTTAGAAGATCTAGAAAAGTCGGCCAAAGATAAGAAAATCGGATCTTCTAAGATAGGAAACAAGATAGAAACGAAAAAGGAAAGAAGATCTTCGCGATCTGAGGCAAACCCGCAGGGGTGATTTGCCTTGCCGCGACCGCGGTTAGCCGCAGGGGCGGCTTACTGTCACCGCGGGAGCGGTGACAGACACGGTTGCCGCTGGGGCGGCCAATGTCGCCGTAGGGGCGGTGACAACCAAAAACCGGTTGTTACCCAAAATAAAAAAAATTCTAATATATAATGTTTGTTAATTACTCATTTTATTATCAATTAAGTTTTAGGAAAAACCTCACTAAATCTATATTTGTATAATCTATTAAAGCAATGGGTTGATGCTGACGTGACGCGTTGTGCAAGCATTATTTGGTAAACGGAGTTACACAATTCACGCCATAAATATTTTTTTATATTACCTATTGATTTTGTAACAGTTTTTATTTAAACAAATTCTTAGTTTAATTTATTTTTTTAACAAAATTAAATAATTATTTTATCGTAAAATATATTTATCTTTTACGTAATTGCTCACCTGAGGTTTTATTTTTTTTTAATAAGTTTCCTTAATTATTTTGTTAAACCACATCGTTTATCAAGTAAGATTAAATGTTTGAAAACATATATAAATAAAGAGTTTGAAGATTAAACAAATCATATATTTATTGGTCTTTTGGCTAAGCTCGAATATATTTATTATTCATATCAAATTAATCGATCGTTGACCGAACAATTATGTGGTTCGTTGACCTACTGATATTTGGGGCGTTGTCTATATAAAAACCGTTCTACGGATAGGTATTTGACTTTTAGTTTAACAAAGTCTAATACATGGATATTTTATATATTTTTTTTTCTTTTTTTCTTCTCATAGTTATTTTTAAAATCATTTATTATTCACGACTTTTTTACTTCGGCCATATTTTCATGTATTTTGCTATGTATAAATAGAGAATTTCTTTAATTTTTTATATCCCACACCGGTTATCAAGTAAAGTTGATAGTTTGAGAACTTGAATAAATAGGGAGTTTGAAGATAAAACAAATCATACATTTCTGAACATTTTGGTTAAATTCAAGTATAATTATTATTCATATCGAATTAAGATTTTTTACTTGAGTCGTTGACTAATGCTATTTGGATTGTTGACCTACCATTTTGGGTCGTTGATCTACTAAGACGTTATAAAACCGTTGATTTATAAATATGTATTTGACTTTTTTTTGTTTCCTTGTGCTATTACCAACATTAACAATATCAGTTCCTAAACGCGTATAAGTTGTTGAGTTCGTAACATTTAGATCATCCATGATATAAGACACATGACAAGGACATCACAATGAATACTATCATTTTTCAATCCAACATGCGCGCCAAGGACCCCATTGGTGGTGTCATAAAATCTTTTTAACTTTGTCGTCGTCGGATGGTCTATTCACCCTTATTGTTGCACATAATTCGAAAATTCTTCAACCTCATAATTTGAAAACAAGTACTTCATGTTACTCGATTTTGTTTTTGTTTCATTTGATGAAAGAATGCACGTTTTGTGAATTGAGCTTTTTTATGTGCACCCGACATTGGTGAATTGAGTGGTTTTTGTGAAGTTAGTTGATCATATTCTAGCTACTTTCCTTTGTCTTGATTATTCGATATTTTATCGATTATTTCTAAATATATTGTATTAAATATTGAAGAATATTCTACATGGCATACTGAAGCATATTCATATTATACTTTTTAAACATGTTCCGGAGTATCAACTTAACAAATGTTTAGATGATTTTCAAATAACAGAACAAATGTTGAATTAGACTAGGATGATAAAATACCCTACCCGAACATAAAATAACTTTAGCCAAAAGAATGAAAAAACTATTAAAAAAATCTACTTTATTTAGAAATGCAAAATCCACGTATACTAAATATAAAGAAGACACCACACCACAACTGTGTAACAAGATGTAGTTGAATTGTTTTACCCATAACCCAAATTTGGAATGGTCAAAGTCAGTGCAAAACTGAATTACTTTTTTTTTTTTTTTACCAACCTCTTTTTTACCTAACTCCCTCATGTAACAAAACTCATACCACATCCCTCATTTACCTCAAACCCAAAATAATAATTTAAAAAAAAAAAAAAAACTCATTTACCCTATAAAGCCGTTTGCTAGAAGAAGCATTTGCTTAAAATAGGTCCTTGTAAGCCCATATTTCTCTCCATCTCCAATTGCTAATCCATCTCCTCCATCACCATCATCCTTTGAGAAATTAAAGGCAACATCACAAAACAAAGGAAAAACACACCGAAAAACAACTGCAAATCCGCTGGCAACGCAGTCGAATTCTCACCCCCATCCAAACCAAACCCATAAGGTAGCTATGTCAATGAGTAGCACCATTACCGACATTAACAACACACACAAACCCAACATTACCCATACTCACAGGATCAGCAGCGGCTCTCAGGCCTGCGCCGCCTGCAAGTATCAACGTAGGAAATGTGCACCCGATTGCATTCTTTCCCCTTACTTTCCTCATGATAAGCAACGTCAGTTCCTTAACGCGCATAAGTTGTTTGGAGTTCGTAACATTACCAAGATCATCCAGGATATGAGCCCGCATGACAAGGATATTGCAATGGACACTATCATTTTCCAGTCCGACATGCGCGCCAAGGACCCAGTTGGTGGTGTTTATAGGATTATAAAGAACCTCGAACGACAGGTTAAATACTATAACGCTGAGCTGGAATTTGTTTGCCAACAGATCGCCATGTGTAGAGCCCATCAAGCCGCCTATCATCATCAACAACAACAACAACTGCAGATTTCGTTAGAACATGAGCAGGATGATAATAATAACAACAACAATAACAATAACGATGATCCTACCACATCGAGTTATGAGATCCTGCAGGAATTCAACGATCATCAGAGCTATCAAGCAATACCCATTCAGGATAGCCAAGAGTACGTGAATGCACATCAAGAACAACAACATATAAACCTGCATGAGAACGATGATGATGTCGGCGGCGGCGAGGTTCTTAACCATCACCCTCCTCAACACCATGTTCAGGATTTCCAATACTCTTGGAATCTGCAGGATTCTGTATGGATTCCATCCAAGGAATCATGTAGGGAAGGTTCACCTGTAGATGTAAAACCGGACAATCTCGGGCATGAATATATGGAGATAACATCTTTTGAGAGAAGAGAATCGTTCAAGTTTGATCAACATGAGATTGACAAGAGGTAAAATATTGATCATCGCTCCTTAATCTGAATACATCAAAATCATATGATTATAATTCATAGGATGAGTTCTTACCATAGTTTCATTTGGACGATTTTTGTTTGTTATGGTTGTAGTGAGATGATATTGAAGGCAGAGAATCTGGGACTGGAAGACGAAACAGATTCCTTCCAACAGCATCAAATTCCAGAGCACGATCTGAGAAGTGCGGCTACTCTCTTTACCCTAACAAGTTAAAAAGCTCACCTCACAGTTATAAGATTGCGTTCACCATTTCTCTGTAGTTAGCTAGGTAGCATAGATTAGATTCATAAACAGGGCACCAATAATTTTTCTTCATCATCCTCACAAGAAAAAGAAACAAAAAAAAGATATATAGAGACAATCAAAGAGTTTACTTGTACTTGTTCATGGCATTTTTGAAGAATTAAACCGTGCTCATCGTTATTCTTCTTCTCAAACATCTGGATAGCTCCTGAATAGCTTATCATACAATTTACTTTTAATCATCGGCTCACTCATAAGCCATACCTATCAAAAGAACTTTGCCTAGTTCAAAAATGGTAGACTTCATTCGGAAAATTCTCTTAACATAGCATATCCTGCAACATGAAACAAAAAAGCAGGTGTTCCTAGCAGTGTTTAAAAAAGGCAAAATGCATAATACCAAAAAAAAAAAAAAAAAAAAGGCAAAATGCAGCTTAAAACGATGGCACCTGCCTGCCTAGGCACACCTGAGAGGTAGAAGGCGACCACCTTTTAATCATATAGGTTTAAAACATGTTAAATAACCAATTAAACCATGTTTGTAGACTCATATCATATAAATTAATTGTACGTAGGAGAACAAAGTTTCAAGCATCACAAAGCAATAAACTCAAGTCTACAGCATTGAAGTGGTGAAAATATTCAGTTTTAATCATTAAAAAGTCAAGAAAACTTTCAGTATCTTCTTCACTCAAAACCATCATGCTCTTCCACATCAACCTTGAGACAAATATCAGCATTCTCATCATCTTGATCACCAGACCTGAAAGGTTGAATAGTTCATCATTCCTGTAGCATTATCAACATGCCTCCATATTGAATCTTGGATGAACTTAGAAGTATGATAGAGGGGCAAAGAGAAGAGGAGAAGCCGGCTGTCAAGAAGGGAGAAGTAGAAGGGTCTCTCTATTTTAAGTATAAAAAGAGAAGGGAATACAACCAATTTTGTTTGTTTTATATCAAAAAAGGGACGGAAAATAGTTTTTGAAATCCTTACTGTTGAAAAAAAGATTAAAGTTTACATGTTATTTTGGGAAATCAGATGATTTAGCCGACTTAAATCAAAAAATGAGCAAAGTATGGAGGTAGGGCGCCTTTGGCACCTGACTGCCTAACTGCGTCTGGTTCACCTACCATGCGCCTTTTCCATACCAACATTGACTAGGGTCTTCCAGGTGTGTGCCTGTGCCTTGCCTTTTTGCACACTAGTTCTTAGTTACAGTTGCAGTCCCATTAAAGAAAACTCTTGTCAGTAGCCATACCATTAAAAATTATACTAGTGCCATGATAATGAAAGAGTTAACATTTGGTGCACTTATATGGAATGGATTAGTAGGCATCACAGACCTTAGTGCTCTTGGTTTTGTAAATAATATTCAGATTTATCTTCTTAATCAAGTGTTGCAAGCAAGATGATTCAGCTTGGGTCTAGTTTACATTTTCAGACTATGATGATGTACTAAATAGCTGGTAGAAACTGAAGACTGAAAAAAGAAGCAATATAAAGGATGAAAGTAACATGTCTCGGTTATCAACCTCTACGAAGGTAAGTAATCCATCGAAGCCACAAATTCATAATGCAGGCATGTCATATCTTCAAAGATAAAGAAGCCCAAATTGAAAGAGAATTACACTGAATTGCAAGTTCAGAAATAGTTGAGTGCATTAAGATTATTCTCCTCTGAACATATAATGCTCTACTTGAAACAGAAAGCACTTGTTCATAGCATTAATTTGTAGAAATACAGGAGCTGTATCTAATCTGTTGGCTTATACAGTTTCATAAGCTGAAAAATGCATTGGACCTTGTTCTAGTGGTATGAGTAAGCATTTGGTGTAATTAGATGGGTAGCAAACAGACCTTTTAAAACTCTTCATAATACCTAATGTTTTGCAATTAATATTCAGACTCAGCTTCTTAATCAGGTTTTGCAATCCAGCTGAGTCAGCTTGTTGCTAGTTTTACATTTGCAGAGCAAAAGAACTGTTGAAAGTTGAAACTAAGACTGAAAAGAAAGCATTAGAAAGGATCAAAATAACATACTTTGATTAACAACTTCAACAAAAGTAAGCAATATCCATCGAAGCCAACTATAATTCACACTGCGGCATGACATCTGACAACAACTGAGCCTGAATCTAAAGAGAATTACGCCGATTCGATTATAAAAACCTAACAGAAATACAATAGAGCGAGAAATTTTGCCCCCTCGAACTCACAAAGAACCAATTCTACTTATCTTTAGTGGAGACACCATACTTCTCCTGCAACTTAGTGATCTCCTCCTCCTTCTTCTTGAGATCGACCTTCTTGTTCATCTTGTTAGGCTGGTAATATAGGACAATCAGGTACCTATTAGCGACGTTGAAGCCGGAGAGGTGATCGACGGCGGTCTTAGCGTCGTAGATATCCTCGTAGACGACGAAGGCGGTTCCTCTAGTGTCCTTGTTGGTGCCGATCCTAATCTGCCTGATTGCGCCATACTTGCCGAAGATATCGTACATCTCTTCGCTGGTGATGTTGAACGGCAGGTTACGAACGTAGAGAACTCTGTTCACCTCCGGTGGGAGCCTGGTGTTCCCCTTACGCAGAGTTATCGACATCTTTGATTGCTTCGCTGGTGGCGAAGGCAGTTTCTGGGGAGAGGAGGGGAGGAAGAGATTCGGGCAATTGAAGAATTAGGGATTTGATTGTAATTGGGGCTCAAGCAAAGGAGACGGATTTTTGCGACTTTAAGGATGCTATCGTCTTTCCATCTTTTTTTAGCGGGACGAATATTGAATTATTTATTTTATACATTTTTTCTTTTGACACAAGTTAAGCTGAAAGGGAAGGTTGCATTCTAGAGATCAATCCTTCTCAAAATATCTGAACGGACGAGGTCTTTAGTGTCTTCCGGTAGCATCTCGTCTTCAGTCGTCAGATCGAAATCATTCAAAGCAAGGTTATCTGTTATGGTGTTGATTTTCCTATAAAAATGTTGAGCGTTGAAATGCTTAAATCCAGATATCAAAGTGGAGATGTTCGAGATGATCATATTTGTCTCTCCTGCTGGCTTCCATATTTGGTTAATTCCATTGATGAGTATAAGGTCATCACATTAAGTCTTTATCGATAATACACCGATAATGGCACAACATTTATTTATATATCGAATAAACGTAACATATCAAGTACATCGAGATACCAAAAAAATAAAAACAAATTATAACAAAAAAAACTCTGAAATTTCGTCTTGAACCTTGAAGGCCCGGTAGTGAACAGACTAGGGTTGGGCTTGGGTGACATGTGACTCAGGATGAGCGTTAATGTGGATCAAGCCTAAGTGGCCTTCTGTACTAAAAAGGATTGAATGGATGATAGTGACACAAATGCAATGATGATGGATGTATTTGATGTTGCAAGCGAGAAAAAGAAAGAGACTAAGGGGTATAATGATTAATAATCGATAGAATTTGCTGATTTTGTTGGATATTTTAATTCTATATAGAGTTGATACAGATTCTGTCGAAGAAACGAGAAAGACAGTCATTGCCAGACGGGTTTCTCAAAACAGAGAGATGCCGTCATTGCCTCGATTTCATGCTCGTTCAATTTCTAAGGGTATCAACTTTGAATTTATTTGAAATCTCTTTCTTTTATGTGTTGACAACCTTGGATTATATTCGAGATTGATGAGATCGAAGGTTGGATGGAGAAAATGGTGGGAAGTGGTAAAATTTGGGGAGGGAAGGTAAATCACTAAACAAGCAATTCTAGACATAATATATGATGAAAAACAATCAACATGGCACACACGAGCAAGAAAACAATCAACATGCCGGAAAACACAAGAAAGAACTAACCTCCGACGATGCACTGAACTCAAGCACTTGAAAACGCTCGAAGACGTTGATTTGGCCGTTAGGGGTTTCCAGCGTTGTAGTTTGACGTGGAAATCTTATGTGTTGGAAGAAGATTTCTTTAGGGTTTAGGTATTTATAAAAGTAATAAAAAAAAAAAGTCCTATAAAATCAATGAAATAATGATTTTGTTGAAATCAACAAATTTAAATACCATATGAATTTTATGGAAAATTTAAAATCCTAATTGAATACCAAAAACTTTATATGGACTTTTAAAAATCTATATTAAATACCCATAGATTTTTAAATTCCATAAAACTACTGTAAAATCTTAATTGAATACACCCCCTTAAGTTTACGTCATCTTGTGGGAATGTGGTGGAGGCCAATGGAACGGTGCTAGGCTACCCAATAACTTTCCTTATTATGGAGAAAAGAATTTGCGAGTTATGGAAGTTGGGTGAAAACACTAGTGTCATTGATTTGGAACACGTGTATTTCATGTCTCGATTTGTAAAATTAAACTAAAGTAAAGATGATCCTATCTAGACGGTCTTGAACAACATTGAGAGATTCTTGGTTATGAAGCAATGGCATCCAGACTTTATGACCACCAATCAATTACCACGGCACCGGTGTGAATTAGAATATGGAATGTGCCAATGTATTGGTACGAGGAAGTGGGTTTATGGAGCATGGAGGAATGTTTGCGAAAACCCGTTTGTCGTTGAATTGAAACAATGCACTCCAACAGACGAAGGTTTGTAAGGGTATGTGTCAAATTATGCTTGATTAACGTTTCAAATAAGGCTATCATTATCATTACCCCTGAGAGGTGCCTTGTCAAATACGAAGGTCTTCAATTAATTTGCTTCAAGTTTGGACGATATGTTCAATATGCCTCACGATTCGAAACAAATTGAAACACACAAGGTGTAGGCAATCCACAAGGAGAGTGATGTGCCCTTGACTACCATGTTTGTTGAGGAGGAAGACGAGGCTTTGTGGATTTGCTCTGATTGACCGCTCACCCGTTACCATGCCAAAGTCATCGTTCAAGATACCGACTCTCTCCTTGCTTGTACCATCGCCACTCTTAGCCCGGCTAACGACATGTTTTATCTTCACTCCATCATAACATAGACTACCGGGAGCCGTCTCACTCGTAACACCGTCGCTCTCGGCCCGGCTAGCAGCATGTCTTCTCTTCACTATGCCATGGTATATAGCTGACCCGTTTTGACAACATTTCTCATCATTTGCCTATGTAATAATATATTAGATATTTCTGATGGAATATTTGTTTTTTAAGCTTTCTCATTGGACCCCCTTTAGACAATTTCTATTGGTTCTCTTTTAGGTCTTTTCATATTGGTTTACTTTTAGGCTTTTTCTATTGGACCCCTCTTTAATGTTTTTCTAATGAACCTCCTTTAGACCACATCCTCTATATAAGGGATGTTTGACTTCACATGTATATCATGACTAAATTTAATCAAGTTAAATTGAAGGTAAAACCTCCTCCTTGACTTTGGGCATCACGTCTTCCCTCTCAAAGTTCTTCCTTGGATCTTCGATTCAAGTCTTCACATTCAAGGATTCTTCAAGAATCAACCTCTCCACTCCGATTCACGGCTTGCTCGATCAACCTTGATCGGAGCAACCAATCATTTTCGCATCCATCTCAAAGCTTCTTTCAACCGTATTTTATCATTTGATCCACCGGCACATCAACAACAAAGTAGTTGGAGCTCTAGCTTGATCTAAATACGAAGTTTTCCTTGAACGCATCCAAGGATGCATCAAAGAGAAGTCTTAAAAGAAATATAGAAGAGCAAGAGGAGTAAGAAACTAGAAAATTGGTATATTGGTAGCAACAACGGTGATTTATGACTGGAGCGAGTATGACCATGAGTGATATTAGAAAGAAAAGAGAATATTCGTTTCCTTCCCATTCGAATTGTATCCAAATAAGGAAGGTTGTGGGAGTGAATTATGTTCAAATCTTTTTCGAAAAGAAAATGAGCTATAGTTGGAGGAGGAGATTGAGAATGTGAGCTTATGGTTATGAATCATTGCGTATGTGTTGAGTTTGAGAACGTGAGTTTTGAGACATCTTAGTTCCTGAATTTCTTGCACCACAAAGCCAAATATACTCTTCACCTTTTTACTCATCACCCCTGACCAAGTTAAAACCCTATAAAGACTTCTTAGTTCATACTGTAATTGCAAGAAAGTGGGTGATGGAGATTGATAACATTTTGGTAAGTGTATGGTTATGAATCATTACATATGTATTAAGTTTGAGTGATTATTGCATATGCCTAAATACATGTGAGATAGTTATACACATGTCCTTGGGAGGTCTTGAAACTTTTTATACTTTGACTTTTAATAGTGACTATGATACGTATGATGAAGACAATGGTCTTGAGAGCTATATCTTCCTACTTAAAATTGGTATTTTGTCCTTCATATAGAGGCGCCTTTAGATCTTACTTGAGAACAAGTAAGGTTCAGTATGGGGTATTTGATAACATTTATTTTAGTGTATTTTATGTCCTCATTTGTCTCCATCTCTTGAGCATACAGTATAGTACGTTTTGCAGCATATTATGGTAGATTTTCTTCCCTTTTATGTTTTTAAAATCTTCTCGTGCATTCATGATATTGTAGGCATTATAGTCCTTCTAGAAGATAAAATGGATTTATTATCGGGAGAATGTCTACAACACACTAAGGTTCTCCCACGATCAAGGAAGTTTAGGTCAAGACTGATTGATTGAGATCCGAGAGTGAAGAAATGAAGATATTATGTGAAATCCATCACCCTAGGTCGGGCCCATCGATCCCCTTTGGATGAGCCGACTTGTCCATTATACAAGATTGTGACCACATCTTCCAGACGATGCACTTTGCACTAAATCGGGTCGAAACACTACATTGATTCGGGCTGATTTTCGACAATGTCCAGTTTAGATTTAGAAGACTTATCTTTCTTTATATTTCCCTAATCTTCTCTTAGAGATAAGGTTAGTTGGAAGATAAGGATAGACTTCTATTTCATTTCCTTAGAGATTTAGGAGGATTAGTCTCAAACCTTAGGAGAATTAGGTTTAGCCTCCTCCCTATAAATAAGGTTTAGCAACCATTAGTTTTTTTTATCAAGTTTTATTTCAATTCAAGTTCTGCATCCTTTAAAGGCGGTAAATTGTTGGACCAGTCGACTCGATCTCCTGGGTGTGTTGGCTCGACCGGTCCCAATCAATCGGTCCGACCTTGGTCCATATCGGCTCAATTGGAGTTGTTTTCCATTGATTAATAAATCTTCAAGTTTTATAAGCATGCTTTGCTAATTTCTCATTATTTTAGGGTTTGGAGAGCCGGATTTGCATGATGAATCTATGTTGTTTATGGTTATCTTTATCATTTTGATTATATATCTAAATTCATATGTTATGGTAGTGTGACGATCATCCAATGCAAGATACGAGAGCTGCGTAGGAATGTTTCTGCACGGCATGATTAGATAACTTTGGATATGTTTGATCATAAATTGAGTTTCTATCATGTATTGTGGTTGTAATTAAGGTCTTGAAATTTCTTTATTTATCACCTATGTTGTTGTTACGTTTCCTAACTATATATGATTAGATCAACCTATCAAAATATAAATCCCTCTATCTTATCCTCGTTCGATCGGCTCGATCGACCTTATGTGTGTATATCTTCTGTCTTGTGTTCTCATCTATGTTTTTTGTATTTATATTATATTTTTGGTTTTGCACCTAATGATTCAAATAATTACATCAATCTCTTCGTGTTCAATCCTGACCATATAATATGATTGAGTCTTGTAATTATTTGTGAGATTTGAGGATCATGTTTCAACCCTCATCAATAAATGACATACTAATTCCAACACAAGGGAACTTTCTCTCGGGATGGGTTATCCAAGACAACATTGTGTTGGTATAAAAAGTTGTGCAATCTATGCAAAATAAAATTAGTGGTAAATAATGGATGATTTTAAAGCTTGACCTAAGAAGGCATATTGGTTTAATAGGATTTATGGAAGACATTATGTTGGAAACCGAATGTAACATGTTACGCTCAAGATGTGATACGCAATGGGTTTTGAATTTATAATCTCGTTATATTTATCCTAACTCCTAGCGAACCCGCAGTGTACGGGACGTTTATAGTAGGGATAGTATTCCGAGGTCGAACACAAAGACTAAGGTGAGATTGATTCAATTAGTGATTAAGTCTTAGTGAAGATCCAAGTTAAGAAGAGAGAAAGAAATAAAGAAATGAAAATCTCAATTGTTTTTGGTTGGTTTTTCGGTGATCAATCAAAGATCACAAATCATGCGAAATACATTAATCAACTAAGCTAACAAATCAACGCAAACAAACAAGCAAAAATACTAGATATAGATCAAAGATAGAAAAGCGGATTCTAGGGGTTGGAAGTTCCGGTTATGACATAGGACTCAAGCTATCTATTCTTTCCTTGGATTAACTATGACATGTTGGGGTTAAGTGTTTCTAGATTGGGATCAATCACCGGGTAGGTCTCTTGGTCCACTAGACCATCCCTAAAGTCTCATCACCGGGTAAGTCTCTAAGAACCTAAGGGAAGGAATTCTACACAAACCGGATTGTTACCTAGAGATCTAACCTATCCTTACCGGGTAAGTCTCGGAAGGGTTAGTCCTAAACAACCATCCTAGCACACTTAATCCAATGGCGGCTTATGAAGCTCACCACTACCTAGGGTTTATCATCTTTAAGATCTAAGAGCGAGGATCACCGGATAAGTCTCTCCTAACACTTAGTTGCTAACACTAGGTCACCCTAGGATAGATTTAGCTCGACAAACACTTATGATTTCAACATTCTAACAATCTAAGACTAGATCCATCGAACCAGGTAAGATCACGGTTTGTTCTACCTTTCCACGGCCGTGGTTTGGCAAGAACTGGCCATGATTCCTAACAGAAACTACGTTCATGCTCACAAGTCATCCAAAGGTAAATCTAAGTCCATCCTATCATAGCCCTAGCCATAACCATCCTTTCCTTACCCTAGAACCACACCTATTTAGCCTAAAACATTCATAATAGAAATCGAAACAATCAAACATAAAATCATGACATCCATTTGCAAGGTAATGAAGAGAAAGAGATGAACAAGTGAACTAAAACAAAACTAAGTTAAAAATGGAATTAGAATAACTCACAATCCTTCTTAAAGAAGGTTTAAATGGTTCATACAACTTCTAGAAAGCGATTCCGAAATTCTTCTCTACAAAGCTAGCAAAACCTATCAATGGTGTGTTCTTCTTCTTCTCCAATGAAGCTCTTCTCCAATGGTGGCTTCCTTCTTCCCCCAGAATCTTCTTGTTGAGAGAATATTTTTGTTAGAGAATAGTCGATAATGGAGAGCTGCTCCAAGATGCTCCTCACAGCCAATGCAGGACCACTTTTATACTATAACTTTGCAAGAGCTGGCCAAGAGATCGTGGCACAGCTGTCACGAAAACCTGGCAAAAACCACGGCCAGAATCACGGCCGTGGAGTGTCAGTGAACCGTGATTCTGTGTTTCAGCTTTGCCTTTGATCATTAAGCTTCGATTTGGTGCATGGCTTGTGTTGGTAAGGTTCCATGAGTCCTCCCTAGCCTTTAGCTTGCATCCTAATGAGTCCGAGGGTGTGTCATCTAGATGAACGATCCTCAAACGTATCGTTTTAGCTCCTAAATCTCCTGAAATACCTACAAAGCAATGCACGAATCCGTGTAGACGTCTATCTCGACAAAATACGTGAGTTGAGTGCAAACGTCATGAACTAGTGCTAAACCATGCGTGAATGAGCGAGAATTCTATCTAAATGATTACCTAAATCTAAGTCATAAATCGTGTTATCAAAATACCCCATACTTAAGGTTTGCTCGTCCCCGAGAAAATTCTCAACTATAGACTACGAGATAACATGATTTATGCATGCAGAAAAATGGCAAAATCTTTTTGGGTTTGTGATTCTACTATTGGATCACCTTCATAGTCATGTTTCATGGCAAAGGATAAGCGATCATGCATTAAACAAACGAAAGCATGGAAAGACAATTATACTTAACTCAAAAGCATGCATGATATGTAAAAATGAAGAAGCCAAGAGGATCAAGAGCATTTCCAATCTAGATTACTAAGTCTTACAAACATGCAAATAGGTCATAAGGTCTTATAAATCAAAAGGCCAAGAAGCGTTGTGATTAGGTGGGGATTTTTCTAGGCTATGTGGTGCTAATCCGGGAATGGAACTAACTCCACAATTCTTGTCCTCGATCAACTTCCCTCAAGTGTATACTTTTCTCTATCTTTTCTTTTTCTTTTCTTTTTCTTTTCTTTTTCTTTTCGCTTATTTTTGAGACAATGGCATTGGTGTACAAAAGCCGAAACCTTGGTGATTATCCATCCTCGGGCTTTTTCTATTTTTCGAGGTGCATCCACACCGGGCACACATACCAAAACTCGTTAGGGCTATCGGTTTATTTGACTTTGGCAAGGCACCAACACCCGATTATGTGAAGTGTACCGAGTTACTTGTCATTTAAACCAACGCCCCCAAACCTATATTTTTGGCTACACTTTCACAACAAATTCAGCATTTTATTCATGACATTCTTTTATCAACACCTTCACCCCACACCTTGCTTTTCATACACATCAACACACTAACATGCTCCTATTCCCGGATGGGACAAAAGAGGTCAAATTTATCTCAATTGAGGTGCTCAAACAATCATGATCAAGATGAGAAGTAGGGAAGATGAATTGCCTCATTCATTCCTAGATGGTATGCAAGAACTATCATGTAATTTCGATCTTCAATACTCAATCCATTCTAGGCAAACATCATGATCACAAATCATTCATAGAATTCAAGAGAAGTACTTCAAGTCCACATATGCATTCATTAATTCAACACATAAGGCCATCCATAGCTAATCCACAAGACAAGATTCATCATTAGGGTCATATCCAAGCCTAGAAAGCACAAAAATTTTTAAATTTTCTGAATTTTAGGGGGTTTTCGAATTGAATATATACAATGCAAGACATGTGAAAATGTTAAACTATCCTAGATGCTCATCATGCAAAAGATCATGCAAACCCCACCCCATACTTAGAAACACATTGTCCCCAATGTGTAAATGAAGTAAAGAAGAGTGAAAGAAGGTTCTCACAATGTAAAAATGGTTTGCTATGGTATTTGGGATTCTCAAGTAGAATTGATGTTGGATGATCCTATCAACCATGGTAGAGAGCTCTAAGTATTCATCAAGGCGTCGGGACCCGCGCTAGGCACCGCTAGCCGTCCAAGTTCCGCGTCCGCTCCACCCATAATTGATGAGGGGTTCATCATCATCATTCCTATGTCAAGCAAGGCTTCCAATGCCACTAGTGTTCTAGCACACACACGAAGCACACGAAACACACACAAAGATAGAAAAATCTAAAAAAAACAAAACGAGAAAGGGAAAAACGTTACCAATGGGTTGCCTCCCACCAAGCGCTCTTTTAAGGTCATTAGCTTGACCACACTCGGGGGCGTCTACTCAAGGTAAAGTGGGGCAATCATATCCACCGGAGCTCCCGGGATATACCTCTTCAACCGGTGCCCATTCACCTTAAAGTTTTCACAATGATCCCCTCCAATCTCAATAGCTCCATGGGGAAAGATCTTCTTCACCACATATGGCCCGGTCCATCTTGATTTGAGCTTCCGGGGAAAGAGCCGCAGCCTTGAGTTGAAGAGAAGGACAAGGTCTCCTTCACTCAACTCCTTGGGGATAATCCTCTTGTCATGCCACCGCTTGGTCCTCTCCTTGTAGATCCGGGCATTCTCGTATGCATCCAACCGGATCTTCTCAAGTGCGTTCATATCAAGCAACCTCTTCTCTCCAGCCTCCTTGAGGTCAAAATTTAGCCACTTGATGGCCCAATGCGCTCTATGCTCTATTTCTACCGGAAGGTGGCAAGACTTGTCATAGACCAACTTGTAAGGAGTGGTGCCAATTGGTGTCTTGAAAGCGGTTCTATATGCCCATAATGCGTCATTGAGCTTCATAGCCCAATCCTTTCTAGTTCTAGATACCGTCTTCTCAAGAATGGCCTTTATCTCCCGGTTGGAGATCTCCACTTGGCCACTAGTTTGGGGATGGTAAGATGTTGCCACCTTGTGAGTCACCCCATACTTAGCCAAAAGTGCCCCAAAGTTCCTATTGGTGAAGTGTTTCCCTCCATCACTTATGATCACCCTTGGTGTTCCAAACCTATGAAAGATCACTCGGTTGAAGAACCGCACCACTACCTTGGCGTCATTTGTAGGAGAAGCGATTGCCTCCACCCATCTTGATACATAATCAACCGCCAATAGGATGTAGAGGTTGCCACATGAAGAAGGGAATGGTCCCATGAAGTCCACACCCCATACATCAAATATTTCCACTTCTTGAATGTTGTTCAAAGGCATCTCATTCCGCCTTGAGATGTTGCCAGTCCTTTGGCAAGCATCACAAGCTACCACAAAGCCTTGCACATCCTTGAACAAACTCGGCCAAAAGAAACCCGATTGCAACACCTTCGCACATGTCTTGTGGGAGCTAGCATGCCCTCCACATGGCAAGGAATGACAATGGCGGATCACGCTCTCCACCTCATCCTCCGGTATGCATCTTCTAAACATTCCATCCGGCCCTCTTTTGAACAAAAGTGGCTCGCTCCAATAGTAATGCCTCACATCCTTGAAGAACTTCTTCCTTTGGGCATATGTCAAACCGGGAGGCACTTCCTCACACACTAAGTAGTTCACAATGTTGGCAAACCATGGCTCGCTTCCTCTAGACACTTGGAATAAGCATTCCTCCACCATTTGCAATTGCTCATCCCGGAATGAATCATCAATCGGGATGTCATCTCTTTCAAGTTCCAATGGTGGGAGTCTACTAAGGTGATCCTCCACGGAGTTCTCGGATCCCTTCTTGTCCCGGATTTCCAAATCAAACTCTTGTAGAAGAAGGATCCACCGAATCAACCTAGGTTTGGCATCCTTCTTGGTAAGGAGATAACGGATCGCAGCATGATCCGTATAAACTATGACCTTCGCTCCAACAAGATATGAGCGGAACTTCTCAAAAGCATACACCACTGCTAGCAACTCTTTCTCGGTGGTAGCATAATTGAGTTGGGCATCATCTAGCGTCTTGCTAGCATAATAAATGGCATGAGTTCGCCCATCTTTCCTTTGCCCCAAAACAGCCCCAACGGCTACATCGCTTGCATCACACATGATCTCAAATGGTAAACTCCAATCCGGAGGTTGCATGATAGGTGCGGAGATCAAGGCGTTCTTCAACCTACAAAAAGCCTCAAGACAATCTTTGGAAAAGACAAAATCAACATCCTTCATTAGTAGGTTAGTAAGAGGCTTAGAAATTTTAGAGAAGTCTTGAATAAACCTCCGGTAAAAACCGGCGTGCCCTAAGAAACTCCTTACCCCTTTCACCGAGGTAGGTGGTGGTAACTTCTCTATCGTTTCAATCTTGGCCCTATCAACCTCAATGCCACGGTTAGACACCAAGTGTCCTAACACAATACCTTCACTTACCATGAAGTGGCATTTTTCCCAATTTAAGACAAGATTTGTCTCCTCACATCTTTGCAATACTAATGACAAGTTAGCCAAGCAATTATCAAAGGAAGAAACATAAACAAAGAAATCATCCATAAACACTTCCATGATATTTTCAATGTATTCCGAAAAGATAGCCATCATACACCTTTGGAAGGTGGCGGGTGCATTACACAACCCAAATGGCATTCTCCTATATGTAAAAGTACCCCATGGACATGTAAAGGTTGTTTTCTCTTGGTCATCGGGGTGGATAGGGATTTGGAAGAATCCACTATAGCCATCTAGATAGCAAAAATGAGAATGTTGAGCTAACCTCTCTAGCATTTGGTCAATGAAGGGGAGAGGGAAATGATCCTTCCTAGAGGCCATGTTAAGCTTCCTATAATCAATGCACATTCTCCACCCCGTAACTGTCCTAGTTGGGATTAGTTCATTGTTCTCATTGGTCACTACGGTCATCCCACCCTTCTTAGGAACTACATGAACGGGACTAACCCACTTACTATCCGAGATAGGGTAGATTATCCCCGCATCTAGCAACTTAATGATTTCCTTCTTGACTACCTCTTTCATTATAGGATTCAATCTTCTTTGATGTTCAATAGAGGGTTTGTGGTTATCTTCCATCATTATCTTATGCATGCACAAAGAAGGTTTTATGCCAACCAAATCATCAATAGTATAGCCAATGGCTTTCCTATGCAATCTTAGCTCATGCAACAACTTATCAAGTTCATCATCACTCAAGCATGCATTCACAATCACTGGATATGTAGAATCAACACCAAGGAAAGCATACTTTAAATGAGAGGGGAAGGGTTTGAGTTCAAGTTTAGCAGGACCTTTATCGATTGGAGACGATCCAAACAATGTTGGATGAGATGAATCCAAAGCAAATGAAGACCCTTCAAGGCTCCTTGAAGCTTGATCATCATCAAGGGCTAATTCAGGGGAAACCACGGCTGGAACCACGGTCTGCTCCAAGTCCACGGTTGTGGACCTTGCCTGGCTCCATTTTTGTGGCCTTACAGAGAGTTTGACGGCCGTGGAACTCATTCCACGACCGTGGTTCCTACAGCTGTTCAACACCCCTTCGTTTTCTTCAATTTGAGCTCTTGTCTCCTCTTCTAATGCTTCTAAGGCCTTGATCTCTTCATTACAAGCCTCCTCAACACCTTCCTCCATCATACTTAAGGTAAGAACTTTCTCCAAGGGATCCTTGATCAAGATCGAGCTCACAACTTCTCTAGATTCCTCTTGTTCGACTATGTTGAAGACATCCTCATCAAGGGTTGGCCCTTTCTTCATTGTGGACAACTTGAACTTGATGTTCTCCTCTCCAATGTTGAAGGAGAGAGTCCCATTCTTGCAATCCACTAGGCATCCGGAAGTGGCTAGGAAAGGCCTTCCTAAGATGATGGGAACCGGATAATCCGCTGGAATATCCAAGACAACGAAATCAATTGGCACATAGAATCCTCCTAGTTGCACCGGGATGTCTTCTAAGATCCCAACTGGATGTGTGATAGAATGGTCCACCATATAGAGAGTCATCTTGACCAGTTTTGGCTCTCCTAGCCCAACCTTGTTGCAAAGTGCAAGCGGTATGATGCTTACACTCGCCCCAAGATCACAAAGGGCCTCATACTTCACATCTCCCACTCCAATTGGGACACAAAAGGAACCCGGATCTCTTAGCTTGGGAGGCATTTCCTCCTTCATTGTTTGGATCAATTCCGAGGATCTCTTGGTCATTCTTATCTCCCCATACTCCTCCAACTTCCTTTTGTTGGAGAGTATCTCTTTCAAGAACTTGCCATATGCCGGCATCCCTAAAATAGCATCCATGAACGGAATGTTAATATGCAACTTAGACATTAGTTCAAGGAACTTACCAAAGTGATTGTCCAAACGAGCTCTTGCTCGTGATTGAGGGAATGGTAGTGGTGGCTTGTATGGAGGCGGTGCCGCATAGGTTGGCTCTACATCTTTGCTCTTGCCTCCATTTCCTTGCAAAGGCTCTTCTTCATTCACCACTTGTTTCCCTTTAGCATTCTCCTTGGGCAAAGGATCCTTCATGCTTAACCCACTCCTCGTTGTGATAGCCAACACTTGGCCTCTTGGGTTGTCTTCGGTCCTTCCGGGAAGCTTTCCCGGATCTCTATGGGCTTCACCCGCCTTTTGGAACACTTGTGCTTCCAATACCTTTTGAGCCTTAGAAATTGAAGTCACCGTGCTCTCAAGACCACTCAACCTTCCAAGCAATTGCTCAAACATCATTTCGGTCCTATCCTTTGGAGGTTGAGTAAATCCGGGTGGAGGTTCTTGTGAAGCTTTTGGTGGTGGAGTTGTGCTTGAGGAAGCGGGAGGGTTCAAGGCTCCATCTGGGTTAGAGTAAGAAAATCCGGGATGGTTGTGGTTGGGGCGGTAATTGTTGAATTGCCGGTTGTTGTTGAAGTTCCTCGGGCCTTGATAATTGTTGTTGTAGTTGCCCCTTCCCATGTAATTCACATCCTCCTCCTTGGAAGACAAATTGGCTTGTGGAAGCACTTGAGGAGTTGCTTGATTCTTCAAGGTTGTAGCACACAACTCCCTCAAAGACTTCAATTCATTGTTGATGGCGTCAAGCTTGAAATTGCTCATGGTGACTTCACTCACCTCATATGCTCCCGCCTTTCTCCCTTCACTCTTCCTATGGGAGTATTTCTCAATCACTAGAGCTTGCTTCTCCACAAACTCCCAAGCTTCATCTACATGCTTCTCCATAAATGTCCCACCGGAAAGAGATTGGAGCTTGAATTGGCTATCTTCATCAAGTCCTTTGAAGTAGATCTCCAATAGCTCAATTTTCGGTATGCCATGGTGTGGACAATCCAAGAGAAGATCTTTGAACCTCTCCCAAGACTTGAATAAACTCTCTCTATCCTTCATTACGAAGGCATTGATCTTCCCTCTTAACTCGGTAGTCTTGGAAGGTGGGAAGAACTTAGTCAAAAACTCGGTTGTCATCTCCTCCCAAGTACCAACTCGCCCTTGTGGAATAGATTGATATCAAGCCAAGGCTTTATCCTTAAGAGAGAAGGAAAAAGCCCTAAGCTTATGGTTGTTGCTCTCCAATCTTGGCGGTCTAAGAGTCTCCATCAAGATCTCATAATTCATCAAGTGTTGATGAGGAGACTCTCCTTCCATCCCTCCAAATTGATTATGCCGGATCATTTGTAGAACTTGAGGGCGGAGCTCGTTATCATGGGCTGCGGGATCTCCTAAGTTCACACCCGGGCGGTGTGCTCTTTGTGCCGGATCCATACGTTGCCCCAACGTTTGTGGTTCTTCCATAGCAATGGGCACAACCCTAATATTAACCGCCGCTGGCTGCGGTTGTGGTGGAGGTGGAGGAGGTTGTTGACGGTTGAGCTCCCTTTGCACAAGAGCTTGCCTAATCTCCTCAATCTCCCTCCTAGTTGCCTCTTGCCTCTCATTGGCAAGTCTCCTTTCATTCTCCAAAGCTTCGTCTCTTATCCTAATTTGCTCTAAAGCCTCATCCAACTCAGCTTGGAGATCTCTTCCGGCCATCTCTTTTCCCTTTTTAATGCTCTTGGATCTGGATCTAAGGGTTTTCTTCGGTTCGGGATCGAATGTAGCTAAATCCTTGCCACGAGATCTTCGCATACACCTAAAGAGTAAGAGATGTCCTGAAAAGCAAAGACACAAACCAAAAAGAGATCAAAAGCAACAAGAAAGATCTACACTAATAAACAATCACAAAATAGACTCAATCTAGACCTAGTCCCCGGCAACGGCGCCAAAAACTTGTTACGCTCAGGATGTGATACGCAATGGGTTTTGAATTTATAATCTCGTTATATTTATCCTAACTCCTAGCGAACCCGCAGTGTACGGGACGTTTATAGTAGGGATAGTATTCCGAGGTCGAACACAAAGACTAAGGTGAGATTGATTCAATTAGTGATTAAGTCTTAGTGAAGATCCAAGTTAAGAAGAGAGAAAGAAATAAAGAAATGAAAATCTCAATTGTTTTTGGTTGGTTTTTCGGTGATCAATCAAAGATCACAAATCATGCAAAATACATTAATCAACTAAGCTAACAAATCAACGCAAACAAACAAGCAAAAATACTAGATATAGATCAAAGATAGAAAAGCGGATTCTAGGGGTTGGAAGTTCCGGTTATGACATAGGCTCAAGCTATATATTCTTTCCTTGGATTAACTATGACATGTTGGGGTTAAGTGTTTCTAGATTGGGATCAATCACCGGGTAGGTCTCTTGGTCCACTAGACCATCCCTAAAGTCTCATCACCGGGTAAGTCTCTAAGAACCTAAGGGAAGGAATTCTACACAACCCGGATTGTTACCTAGAGATCTAACCTATCCTTACCGGGTAAGTCTCGGAAGGGTTAGTCCTAAACAACCATCCTAGCACACTTAATCCAATGGTGGCTTATGAAGCTCACCACTACCTAGAGTTTATCATCTTTAAGATCTAAGAGCGAGGATCACCGGATAAGTCTCTCCTAACACTTAGTTGCTAACACTAGGTCACCCTAGGATAGATTTAGCTCGACAAACACTTAGGATTTCAACATTCTAACAATCTAAGACTAGATCCATCGAACCAGGTAAGATCACGGTTTGTTCTACCTTTCCACGGCCGTGGTTTGGCAAGAACTGGCCGTGATTCCTAACAGAAACTACGTTCATGCTCACAAGTCATCCAAAGGTAAATCTAAGTCCATCCTATCATAGCCCTAGCCATAACCATCCTTTCCTTACCCTAGAACCACACCTATTTAGCCTAAAACATTCATAATAGAAATCGAAACAATCAAACATAAAATCATGACATCCATTTGCAAGGTAATGAAGAGAAAGAGATGAACAAGTGAACTAAAACAAAACTAAGTTAAAAATGGAATTAGAATAACTCACAATCCTTCTTAAAGAAGGTTTAAATGGTTCATACAACTTCTAGAAAGCGATTCCGAAATTCTTCTCTACAAAGCTAGCAAAACCTATCAATGGTGTGTTCTTCTTCTTCTCCAATGAAGCTCTTCTCCAATGGTGGCTTCCTTCTTCCCCCAGAATCTTCTTGTTGAGAGAATATTTTTGTTAGAGAATAGTCGATAGTGGAGAGCTGCTCCAAAATGCTCATCACAGCCAATGCAGGACCACTTTTATACTACAACTTTGCAAGAGCTGGCCAAGAGATCGTGGCACAGCTATCACGAAAACCTGGCAAAAACCACGGCCAGAATCACGGCCGTGGAGTGTCAGTGAACCGTGATTCTGTGTTTCAGCTTTGCCTTTGATCATTAAGCTTCGATTTGGTGCATGGCTTGTGTTGGTAAGGTTCCATGAGTCCTCCCTAGCCTTTAGCTTGCGTCCTAATGAGTCCGAGGGTGTGTCATCTAGATGAACGATCCTCAAACGTATCGTTTTAGCTCCTAAATCTCCCGAAATACCTACAAAGCAATGCACGAATCCGTGTAGACGTCTATCTCGACAAAATATGTGAGTTGAGTGCAAACGTCATGAACTAGTGCTAAACCATGCGTGAATGAGCGAGAATTCTATCTAAATGATTACCTAAATCTAAGTCATAAATCGTGTTATCATAACACTCCAAATCCGCAGGACTCGGGTGCTACTGGGTTAGGATATCACAGTGGATCATGACTCTAGCCTGACAACAAGTTCACTGGATCTTACAACAAGGCACAAATAGATATAAAACCAAATACATAAAACTGTATAAATATATGCATCCAAAAGGTTTACAAAACACAACCGAGTATAAAACGTCAATCACGTATCCATACATGTACAAAACATCCCAAAACCCTCGCACAACCTAGTGTACGGAAGCCCTCGGCTGATCACCTATCTGGCTCACTCTGCATGTATGGATGTATATTATGTGATTATATTGTTATTTCATCTACCTTTACGGGAATCGAGGTCTACACTAAGTTTCGTTGTAACCGTAGGTAAAATGGCACGTTTTGGATCGAAATGGAGCTAAGGAGCTAAGGAGTCATTGGAGCTACATTATGGAAGTAAAAGAGAACTCAGGAAGCATGGAATTAATAAATAAGATTTACTTTGGACCAGATTTGAGTGATTTCACATTCAGCTGAGATTCACCTCGGTCAGCTACAGTGTCACCTCGACCGAGGTGATCTTGAGAAGCGTCCCGACCGAGGCGAACACCCTGGCGCCGGCGAGATCATATCTTTTGCCTGAGATCTTTTATTTTTGGAAAGAAGATATCTTATATTTTTTGCTGGATTTCTGGAAGGAAGATCTTATATTTGGGAGATCTATTTTAGAGATATAATATATTTTGGGGGATATTAAGGGCACGGCGCTCGATATCGTATACGCACCACGTAGACAGGATGCGTGACCGTCATGGTCACGCATCCTGTCTACGTGGATTTTTGACTGTTGAGATTCGAACGTTGTAATCCGAACGTTGTAATTCGAACGTTATATAAGTGACAGTTGCAATTTAAACGTTATTGATTTCCTTTGGTTATATATAGATAGTAATAGAATAGGTGAAAAACGCTCACAACATCTTCGATAAAACAACACAACATCTTCTAGAGAACAGCTGCGAGAATGTCAACACACGAGGATGATGAGGTGATGATTCCGTTCGACGATACAAAATTTAGTGATCCAGACGAGTTTCTTCGACATTTGGAGGTAAGTACTTTATAACCGAAAATATAGAAAAACTAGAAATGTTGTATATAATATATGTTTACGTTAGATATAATTGCAATTAATGTTAGAAACATTCGTTATAATTTGTGTTTCTATTATTTGAAATTATTGTTTTGCAAAATGTTGTATATAATGTATTGTCAAGATTATTATTTAAAAATTAGTAAACCGAAAACTAGAAATTTTTTTTTTTCTATGTGAACTAGGATCTTCCGAATTATTCTCGTGACGAAGGGAGTGATTATTCGCGAATGTTTGAAATTCACGGTTTTTTCCATGATCGCGAAACGATGGTGGATTAGGCTCGATTCATGGGAGGAACTATGAACATGGTGTTGGTTACTAGTAGGTCATGGAGAAATTCATGGGGGTTCGTTACGTTTCGTTTGACATGCGAACGTTTTGGAGCCCCACGTAAGAAGAAAGACGTGGATCCTGATACCGAGTCATCTTCTAGCCGAGCACAGAAATCGAAGAAGGACGGATGTTGTTTTGAGCTTGAGGGCGTACAAAGCGATGCTGAGAAGTGGACGTTGCATGTTATAAATGGAGTGCACAATCATACACTTCCCGAGCAGCTGAAGGGACACACATATGCTGGCGGAGAAACAATTTTGGAGGGTGGGACGTGAGCTTGGGTCGGGTTTCAAGCCGAGAAATATATTGAAGTCAATAAAGTTAGATGATCCATACAATGTCAGCACAATCGAACAAATATACAATGCTGGAATGAAGATTAGGAAGCTACAAGCCGAAGGACGGAGTCCTCTCCAACAAGCACTACATATGTTAGAGCAGCGTCGTTATTACGTGAATGTGAGAAGATACTTGGAATCGGAAGAAATTTCAGATTTTTTCATCATGCATCCGGATTCAAGACACCTCCTCAACCTATTTCCTTATGTCATCATAATGGACACGACGTACAAGACGAACGCGTAAGTTTTAATATACATGTTATTATGATTTTTTTATTTTTCATGCACTTTTAGTTTAATGTAAATGTAAACTCTTAATATATCCTATATAGGTACAAGATGCCGTTGTTAGAGATTGTCTGTATCACTAGTACGAGGTTGACGTTTGCAATAGCATTTGTTTTCATGGCCAAGGAAAACGCCAATCAATACGAGTGGGCATTACGGAGACTCCGACATATGTGCGGAAATGTTACACCGGGGGTGATTGTGACGGACAAAGAGCTAGGGCTCATAAGTGCACTCGGTGTTGTTTTTCCGGATGTGAAGCACATGATTTGCACCTTTCATATAAAGTGCAACATCCAACATAGATCTTGGACGGTGACACGGTCAAAGGAATTACAAGCTGTTTTTGCATCACACTACCATGCTCTTATTGAATCTAGATCTCCTGAGAGTTACGAGCGGTGTTTGGGTGAAATAAAAGTGCATGGGCAAGCGTATCCGAGGTTGATGGAGTATTTGGAAACTACATGGCTAATCCCCTACAAGGAAGCAATTGTTCGATATTGGTGCGATTTGCATCTACACTTTGGCACGAGGACAACGAATGCGTAAGAACTTATTTCTATATTATTTACACTTGATTTCTAATAATAATTGTAGATTAATTTATTGAACTGATATTGGTTGTTAGGTGTGAGTCCGCACACTCATTATTGAAGGGTACATTGCGTTCTACCGTTCAAGGATTTCAATTGGTGATGGAGAACATTGATTTGATGGTACATGATCAGATTGATAAGATTTAAGCATCAATAGAGATGTCACGTGAGAGGATGTTGTTGGTTGTGTGTGTGCCTATATTTGATTTGCTCCGAAATAAAGTAAGCAGCGAGTGCTTCCTAGAGTTGTTGGAGATCTACGAGAAGGCAAAGCAAATTAGGAGCTTGACAACATGTAAGGATTCCTATTGGAGGGAAGCTCATGGGTTGCCTTGTGCGCACGAGTTCTATATTGCAATTAGGCATCGAGAGCCAATACGTTTGGATCAGATTCACCCTTATTGGAAGCAAGTACGATGGGAAAAATTGAATCCGACGCATGAAGATGAGGTTGTCCATATTGATCCATACATGGAGTCACTCAATGACTTTAGGGAGTGATTGCACAAGAATTTGCTTCCGAGAGATGTGCTTGAGCGGATGGCTTCATCATATGAAGATATTACAAATCCGGGCAATTAAACATTGAGAGTACCAGAGCCGAAAGTCAGAACTAAAGGAAGACCACCAAAGTACGGCATTCTTTCAACAAGGAGAGAACCAAGTCGTTTTGAACATGGTTCTGGATCGGCACGTCCATGTCCTCAAGGTTGTCCACCTAAAGCAAGACAACATGTGGAAGTTAAGGTGGAGGAGCCCGAGCCTGAAGAGGCCCAAGTTGAAGTTAAAGTTGAAGAGGTTGAGCCACGTGGTAAGAAAATCACCACCAGACATTCCAAGAACTATCGGTTCAAGGGTGATCAAATGCAGAAGTTCATGAAACCTTTCATCCTTTCAGCCTATGATGTTAAAGGAGATGGGCATTGTGGATTTAGATCTCTTACCGTGGTTTCGGAATACTCGGAAGAAGATTACTTGATTGTTAGAAAGAAATGGGCTACAGAGTTGTTGATGAGAAAGGACTTGTACGCACTTGTGAGTATATTTTGTTGATAAACCCTTCATCCTTTTCTTTGCTTAACTATATTTTGTTGATAAAATGATAAATTTCACTAATAATTGTTTTTTTGTCAATAGTCGGCGGTACAATGGATGGTTGATGAAGTTATCAATGCCACTTGGTGGACTGATCCTATACCTTGTGGGCCGGAGAATTGGATGAAGTGTCCACTTATTGCAACGGTAGCAGCGACATATTACCGGTGTGCAGTTGTTATACTTGGCTCAACCCCCAAGATATGTTTACCAATTGTTGCAACGGTTGAGAACCAAGAACCCCCAACAGAGATTCGTGCAATAACGTGGGTCAATGGCAATCACTTTGTAGCCGTAAGTTTTCTTTCTGCACCTTTTATATCTCATACATTCCGTTACTTTTATTCAAGAATGACAAAAAAAGTTAATCACTTTTTCATTTGTCAATCATCTTTCGTTAGGTTTGGCTTAAACCAGACTCTCCATTACCACCTTTGACCCTTCCATGGAGGCGTGGACATGATTCTAGAGTTGATGGATGGGATGCACACTTCCGTGATAGATTCAAGTTGTTCGACGACCTCCGGCGCAAAGAGTGTCCTAGACAAGTGATAGTCAATCTCGTATCTTATTCAGAGTGATAGGTTATATGTGTTTCAAGGTTTCAGTTGGTTCATGGATGTTTGTTTTATATGTAATTCATGCGGAGTACTATAAAACTTGTGTTTCTTCTTAGGTTAAATGTGTTTCAAGGTTATATGTGATTCATGGATGTTTGTTTTATATGTGTTTCAAGGTTATATGTGGTTCATGGATGTTTGTTTAATAATAAGCGAGATTATTGATGAACTTTAAAAACAATGTAAAAGGTAAAGCACATAACATTGCAACATATAAAATGTAATATATACAACAAAAGGTAAAGTACATCGCATGTATGTCCTCCATACAACAAGAGGTAGCGTGAGTCAATAAAAAACAGAAATCAATCTCGTCTCGGCTGTGTCGCCCTGACCTGAGATGGTGCTATATGAACCTCCTAGTCAACGGACTCATCGTACATCGCATGTATGTCCTCCATAGTCATTGAGCCACGGCTAATAATATCCCGTAGGCGGGCCAGAACAATGTGTAGCCTTTGCATTGGAAAATAAAGTTGTGAGCGCTAAAGGTAAAGTATAAAACTTTAAAAAGAATCAAATAAATATATCAACACATACCCGAGTATCTGAAACAGGGACCGGAGGAGGACGATCTACCGGTGGAGACTGTATAGTCAAGCCACGAAGGAGAAATGGATGGCACCGCTTGCTAAACCAGGACATGTAGTCCTGAGATACTGTCAATGGTAAATGGGCCCTAGTCTGACCCTGAAGTGCAAATCTGCTCGCCTCCTCGTGTCTAGCAGCTCAACGATCATCTGCGCCATGGAATCTCACCCTGTACCCCCTACTGCCAAAAGCAGGGCGCTGCTCCAAATAGGGGGCAATCCTCTGAAGTGGGATCGTCCAAACGTACCCAAACTGACGGAGGACTCGATCCGGCATGTATGCCTCGATGATATCTCCTATCTGGATTGTCCCCCGGTACGTCAAAACAACAAACTCGCCCTCAAAATCTAACACTCTATCGCTATATGACATGAACTTGATGTCCTCCGCTCTCATCTGATCTAACTGTGAGCGCAACGATCTCAGCCTCTCATGAGTGGATGTTGGTGTCCTCGGGACAAAGAGTCTAGAAGCCCATATGGCCAATCCATGACGTCCTGGATCCTCTGCCGCAGAACAACCCAAGGACGGGAAGTGGGCGTAGATCCAGAACTGTAAATATTAAAATAAATACAACAACAATCTAACCTATTTTCCTCAATTTCATACTCAATTACGAACCCGGAACTAAAAAACAAAATCCGAACAAAATCGAAACAAAAACCGAACAAAAATCAAACGATACCTCTCTCGGATCGTGTTTCTGCTTTTGAAATGGCCTTCCTCCGTTACCGTCTTTATCCATTGCATAAGTTTGTGTGAAATGGGTTGTTTGGATCAATTTGGCCCTTCGACTTCTCTTGTCTTCGTCGGCTTGTTCGTCGTTCTTCTGCTTTTTGAATGTGGTCTATACGGGATGAGATCCCGTAAGCCCTTTTTAGGGCATGACACTGTCACGGTTACGCGATGCGTGACCGTGACGGTTACGCATTGCGTAACCGTGGTAGTGTCACGCATTTGCAATGCGTGACCGTGAGCCTACGGTCACGCATTGCGAATGCGTTGTGCCGATACGAAATCTTAAACCGTGCGAATACGACTTCCGTATATTTTATAAGAAATTATCTTTTTTAGATATTATTGTCTTTGGAAGATAATTCTCCTATATAAAGGGTTGAATTTTCCACAATTCAGCCATCTTTGGATCAGCAATATTCTCCACACAGCAGTTAGAAGATTTTCTAGAAGTTTGAAGGAAGTTTTGAAGATTCAAGGAAGGAAGATTCATAGTTTTGAGATAGCTTTTGAGGGAGTTTGTAAGATTTGTTTAGATTCTCTTTGGTTTATTGTCTTGTTTGATTTGTGATCTGAGGAACTCTGATTTGTGAATTATTTGATTCAGTTATTGAAGCCTTTTTCTTAAGGTTTTTGTGTTCAATTATTTATTCCTTTCTCATATATTCGATTATTGTTATCATGATGATGAGTGGCTAAATTTTTTGTGCGATTCTAGGGTGATTGGCTGAAAGTTGTGGGAAAGACAATGATAGAATAATCTTAATCCTAGTAGGACCCTGAAAGCTCGAGAGTTTACCCTTAACCCTAGAACACCTCGCTCAGTCGATGAACATCTCGGCTGGGGTGGAACTTGACTGACCGAGGTGAACTTTTCTAATCCGAAACTGAGAGTTAAGTGTTATAGTTTGCCAAATCCTATTCTTATTACACTTTTCCTGGTTCAATGCAAGCTTAGGATGAGATTTACCCGGTGATTCCTTAGTTTGTTTAACCAAGATCATAAGTGTAGGTAATAAAGGTTTATCTTTTATTGGGGTTTGAGTGTGCCTTCATCCCATCTTTGTGAGCTAGCCTGAGACTTACCCGGTAAAGGTTGATTCTATTCCCTCAGGTGGTGTGTTGGTTTGAGAGTATAGTTCCTTTCCTTAGTACCTTGAGACTTACCCGGTAATAGGAGCTTTGTTTTGGGATAGTGAGTAGTGGGACTTATCCGGTAATCTATTCCACTTTAGAAACACCTTACCTTTGCAAAATCTCAGCTTTGTCCGCGTTATCTTTAGATCTTGAGTTGGAACCACAACTAGATGTTTTAATTCCTAGAATCCGCATTTCCCCTTATTTGACCAATATTATCATCTTTTGATTGCTTTAATCGCTTTTGTGGTTATTAGTTGCAATGACAACCTATACTTGCTTAGTTTCACCTCAGTCCCTGAGATCGACACCCCGGAATTCTTGCTTTGTATTATAATTGATCCGTACATTGCGGGTTCGCATCCTTGTTTTAAGCATATTTCTTGGGATATAAATTTAAAGCTTGCACACACCGTTTGGCGCCGTTGCCGGGGACTTGGTCTAGACCAAGCCGGTTGCGGTTATCTTTCGGGGCAATTGCCCTTGTTGCTACTAACCACTCTACTTGAGTGCTTTCGCGGGATCTTTTTCTTAGGTTTATGCGAAGAACCCGTGATGGGAAGGAAATCGTTCGTTACGATCCTGAACAAGAAAAGACATACAAACGACGCTTGAAAGAAGCAAAAATGGCCAACCAAGACAATCGAGATCTTGAGGCCGAATTAAAGGAGGCGCTGGAACAGTTGCGCCTAAGTAAAGAAGAATTGTAGCGAGAAAGAGAGCAAACTCGCACCAGAATAGCAGAAATCGAAGTAGATATGGCCGATCTACGAGCCTATATTTTGCATCGACCAGACCCTCGACCGAGGCAGGACCCAGTCCCAGTTGTCGCGGCCGAGATACATCCACCTCGGATGCCTGTCCGAGATATCCTTTTTGCAGGAATTCCACAAACCCTAGGACAGAAGATGGACCCAAACTTGCAAGTGAGGTGTCCAGGAGTCAACCTAGGTGATCCAGCGGAGCATGATTACGAACTTCGACCGCAAGTTCTATCCATGATCCGCCAATGCTAGTTTGGAGGTTTAGAGAGGGAGTTTCCGCATCAGCATTTGCAAAACTATGAGATCCTGTTGGAGACCTTGAGACCTTCAAGGCTGGAAAACAGCAATTACAAGCTAAGGCCTTTTTACTTTTCTTTGAAGGACAGGGCACTTACTTGGTATCAATCTCTTCCCCCCGAAAAGATCAACACTTGGGAATAGATGATGACGAAATTTCTAACAAATTTTCCCCCCCTCCAAGACCGTTGAAATGAGAGGGAAGATTAATGCATTCATCATGAAGGACAAGGAGAGTTTGTCCAAGTCATGGGAAAGATTCAGATATGTTCTATTAGATTGCCCACATCATGGGATTCCAAAAATAGAGTTGTTTGAGATATATTTCAAGGGATTGATGGAGATACTCAATTCAATCTTCAACTACTCTCCGCCGGCACATTCATGGACATGTCGATAGACGAAGCTTGGGAGTTCATTGAGAAACAAGCTTTGCACATGGAGAAATATTCCCATCAAGGAGCCGAAAATGGAGTTAAGAGAGTTAATTTTCAGGAAGCTCCATCAAATGATAATCAACTCATCTCCCTCAAGAATGATGTGAAGCAATTGAAGGACCTTTTGGTTGCTCACACAAAGAAGGAAGAAGGAGGATATCAAGGGAGAAACAACAACCAAGGGTCAAGGAACAACAATTACAACAACAATAGAGGCTCCAACAACAACAATTGGAGATCTAATCAAAATTCGGGTAATCCTTATTCTAATTCCAATTCTAATAATTCTTTTAACCCCTCTTCTTCTTCTTCTTTTTCTTCTTCTTCTACTCCATTAAAGAGCCAGGAGCCTGGATCAAGTTTGTCCCAGCCAGAGAAGAAAGATGCAGTGTTGGAGGCCATCTTGATCAAGCTCAACGCTATGGAGACATCCATGACTTCATTTTCGATGGCACAAAAAACCTTAGAGCAACAATTCTTTGATAAGGCAAATGAAGCACCAAGAGATCCAGGGAAGCTCCCAGCAAGGACAGAGAGCAACCCCAAAGGACAGATCATGGCAATAACGATGAGAAGTGGACTGAAAACTACAGATCCAGTACCTCGGTCGGTGCCAGTGCAGACGAAGAACACCTCGGTCCAGGTACAGACGAGGAACACTTCGGTCGAGGTGCCACCCGAGGTGGAGTCCCAAAAAGCGACGGACAAATCTGAAATTTATGTCCCACCTCCTACATATAAACCACCACTTCCATTCCCTCAGTCAAGGGCCAGAGCACATCTAGACAAGCATTTTGGTAAGTTCCTTGACTTGATGAATAAACTACATATTAACATCCCTTTCCTTGATGCTATTCTAGGGATGCCCGCCTATGGAAAGTTCTTAAAAGAGATTCTATCAAGGAAGAGGAAACTTGAAGATTTTGGAGAATTAAGGATGACATCTAAATCCTCGGAGCTCATTCAAATCATGAAGGAGAAGATGCCACCCAAGTTGAGAGATCCCGGCTCATTTTGCATTCCCATTCAAGTTGGGGATGTAACTTGTGAGGCGTTGTGAGATCTAGGAGCCAGCGTGAGCATCATCCCGCTGGAGCTATGTGTGAAGATAAGGTTATACATGGCGGACCGCTCCATTACCCATCCCGTGGGCATTTTGGAAGACGTTCCGGTTAAGTTAGGTAACTTCTATTTACCTATAGACTTTGTTGTACTTGATATACCCGCAGATTATCCCGTTCCTATCATTCTCGGGAGACCATTTCTAGCAATTTCGGGTTGCAATGTGGATTGTAAGAACGCCAAGTTGAAATTTAACATTGGCGGTGATCAAGTGGAGTTTGCATTGCTTGCTGCAATGAAAGGAGAGCCACTGGAGGATGACATCATCAACATCTATGATGAAGAAGAATCAATAGAATTGGTGAGCTCTATCCTTATTAATGACCCTCTTGAAAAAGTTATTAGTTTTAGCTTAATGGAGGAAGGTAAAGATGCTTCTTGTGATGCAGATATACGGAGCTTAAAGGCACTGGAAAAAGATCCAGGAGCTAAGATTAAAAAACTGATCCAAGAGAGGAGAAATTCCAGTTTCGGTCCCAGTTCCAGTACCTCGACCGAGGCACTTTCTGGACCAAGCGAGGTGTTCTTATCTGAAGAACATCTCGGTCACCCACCTCGGACACCGACCGAGACAACAAGCGTGATGTTGTCAACTGAGGACAACAAACTTCCTACACCCTTTTCTGTGACTCATTTACAGTTGGTGGAGCACTGGCTCCACCAAGCTTCTGATAATAAAGAACCTTGGTATGCTGACATCTTTAATTATCTTGTTTGCCAGGAAATACCGCCCGGATTGACGTACGCTCAAAGAAAGAAATTCTTCAAGGATGTACGTCACTACTACTGGGATGAACCTCTACTGTTTAAGAGAGGTCCAGATGGGATGCTTCGACGATGCATTCCAGAAGATGAAGTTACAAGTGTTGTACGGCATTTCCACTCGCTTCCTTGTGGAGGACATGCTAGCGCTCACAAAACGTGCGCTAAGGTATTACGTTCTAGTTTCTTTTGGCCTACATTATTCAAGGATGTGCAAACGTTTGTTGTTTCTTGTGATGCATGTCAAAGAACAGGGAACTTGTCTAGAAGGAACGAGATGTCACTCAACAATATCTAGGAGGTTGAGATTTTTATGTATGGGAGTTAATTTCATGGGACCTTTCCCATCATCCGGAGGAAACCTCTACATCCTCCTAGCTGTTGATTACGTCTCTAGATGGGTAGAAGTCATCACTTCTCCCACTAATGACACCATGGTGGTTGTAAAGTTCTTCAATCGGACTATCTTCTCACGTTTTGGGACACAGCGCATCATCATCAGCGATGGAGGGACACATTTCATCAACCGGAAGTTTAAGGCACTTCTATCGAAGTATGGGGTAACCCACAAGGTAGAAACCCCTTATCACCCTCAAACTAGTGGACAGGTCGAGATCTCAATAGAGAAATCAAGGCAATTTTGGAGAAGACTGTCTCTAGGACGAGGAATGATTGGTCCATGAAGTTGTCCGACGCTCTTTGGGCTTACAGGACCGCATTCAAAACTCCCATTGGTACCACCCCTTACAATTTGATATATGGGAAGTCTTTCCATCTACCCGTTGAGTTAGAGCACAAAGCATATTGGGCAATCAAGTGGTTAAATTTTGATATCAAAGAAGCCGGAGAGAAGAAGCTATTGGACATCAATGAGCTGGAAGAGATGCGCTTGAATGCTTATGAGAATGCCAAGATCTACAAGGAAAGGACAAAGAATGGCATGACAAGCATATCATTCCTAAGGAATTCAAAGAAGTAGATTTTGTTCTACTCTTCAACTCCCACCTTTGCCTCTTTCTAGGTAAGTTGAAATCTAGATGGACAGGACCTTACGTTGTGAAACATGTTTTCCCTTATGGTGCGGTTGAGATTTGGGGAGAAACAAGCGGAAGCTTCAAGGTCAATGGTCATAGGCTTAAGAAGTACCAACCGGAAGTCCAGGTTGAGGAGATTGCACCACTATACCTTGTTTAGGGATGTTGTACGGTCCAGCTAGCGACCTTAAATCAAGCGTTTCTTGGGAGGCAACCCAAGGTATTGCTCTCTTTTCCCTTTTTCTAGTTTAGTTTTAGATAGTTTGCTTTTGTTTTTGACGTCCTAGATAGAAATCAGGTACTTTCTAAGGAAGGATTACAACTCAGGAGCAACACTGGAAGGACAGGAGTTTGAGAAATTGAGAAGACGGAGTTTGACTGAGACACATCTCGGTTGCTGTCACAGCACCTCGACCGAGATGATTCTTGAGCAACCGAGGCGACTAGGTCTGACAATCCAGTCTGCCACCTCAGTCCGGTCGGGACCACCTCGACCAAGGTGACAACAGAATCGGTGAGGGGTATAAAAGGAGAAACGATTTATCTCTCTTCCCTCCCAACTTCTTTCTCGACCGGGGCGCACTCTCCACCTCGTTTCTTTGATTTTCGATCGTTTTCCTTGATTTTTGCTCCGATCTCCCAAGGAAAAGCAAGAGGATCAGATTGCAAGCGAGAAACTGCAAGAAAAACGCCTCGAATCTGCGTAATTTGGGGTAAATTTTCGGAAACCCTAACTTTCCTTCCCTTTACTGATTTTAGAGATTAATGGCTTTGGTTGCCATAGATTTGTGCTGAAAAGAGTACAAGTACCCCATAGGAAGCAATTGGTAGTGATTTTGGGGGAAAAAGAACTGAAAATCAAAGAGGAGAAATCGAACAGCGCTTCGCCTCAGTCCAGTTAAGTTGTGTCTCGGCCGAGGTACCCTTCAGGCTGTCAAACCGACCGAGGTGATCTTGTCAGCATAAACTATGAGTTCTTGTTCTGACCTTCAGCTGGTTCTGAGAGATGCCCCCAATGGTTCTTCTCCTTCCCCTTCCTCTAGACCTTCTATCCCGGTGATCCATGAGCGTCACCAGGCAGATTTTGACCATATTTGCTCGCGCCCTGACATTGCCCCGCGCTTCTTAGATGTTCCAGCCTTCGAGTGTCTCCATGTGGTGGAGGACTTGAAGAAGATGATATCCATGGTAGGGCTGGAGCACTTTATGGAGATCCGAGCTCCATCCTACCTTGAGCCGACGATGGAGTTTGTGAGTTCTGTCACTCACATTCCAGAGAGGAACAACATAAAGTACCGGTTGATGAACCAGAACTACATTGTACCCATGGATCAGTTCCGAGAGATATTTGGCTTCCCGACTCCTACAGTTCCCGACTTTCCTTCTCGAGCCGTGGCTCGACAGTTTTGGGGGCAGATTGCCCATGTGGTGGAGCATGTAGATAGATGGAAACCTGGAGACTCCAGGGAGCGCATCATCTTCCATTTGGCTTTCTGTCTGGCCCACCGTATATTCAGTGAGACCCTTTTGGCACGTACTGAGACGCCCCAGAAGATTAGACAGGGGGAGCTGTTCAGTCTCTTCTGCATGGTGACTGGAGGAGTGCTTGACTTTGGAGGCATGCTAGCTGAGGATCTACACCGGATCAAGGGCAAGGCGAAGGGAGATATTTGTTGTGGAGGACTAGTGACTCATATCGCTACAGTTATGGGTCTAGACTTGACTGCATGTACACTGGTGGTGGCTGCAAAGCCGCTTGGACTTCAAGAGATGATCACGAGGAGGATACTGGTTCCTCGTGGCCTTACCACACCGTACGTAGCGATGCCTTAGGAGCAGACTGCCCCTAAGGGTATCCCATGGTCAGATCAGTTTACAGTTTTCGATCCACAATACTGGTCTTCCGCTTGGATGCCCTACATAGAGGATGTTAGAGATGCTGCACCAGCTCAGGTGGAGGAGGAGTATGATGATGGCGGTGCTGCCATGGAGACAGGTACAGATACAGCCGGCCCTAGTGTGCCAGTTATCGATTTAGACGACGAGGCTACATAGGAGGAGGCAGCTGGAACACCATCACGACCTGCCAAACGTAGAGTCCGCAAACAGAGAGATCCCGTAGCTCACCGTCGGATCGATGAGCTGACGGACCAGATGATCGACTCTTATGTCGTCTTGTCATTGGAGATGATGGAGCTTAGGGAGAGCCGGCACTACCAATAAAGGATGATGGAGATCCAATTCCAACATACTATGGGTTATCCGTTTGACCCATCTCAATATCCCTTCATCCCATATCCACCACCACCACCAATGGATCAGGACTAGAGCAGCATGGATTTTCTTTTCTTTATTTATTACGCAACTCAGCTATGTCCGGTGAGTTCTCTTGTTTTAGACTTATTTTGACCCATTGAGACAATGTGTCTCAAGTATGGGGTATTTATGTGTATTATTTGACATTATGTATGCTTGTATGACTTAGTTCGGATATTTATGATTTTCCTTATGCTCTATGTGTTTATCTGAGATTACATGCATGCATACAGGTTATTTGATTAAGAAAAACGTCAAAAACTGGTTAAAGAAAAAAATTTTATGACCTCGACCGGGATGATTCTAGCCAAACGAGGTACTTTACCTCGGTTGACTTTGAACACCTCGACCGAGGCGGTTTAACTGAGAGACTTTTCGAAACGTTTTGTGCTTCTTTTCTGGATGTGACCTCAGTGATGACTGATGACTTTGTTTGCAGATTGATTTTGAAATCTTTATATGTTTGAAAGGTTTTATGATATGTTTAAGTTGCAAAATGCTTTGTTTGAAATTTTAGCATGTTTAATACTTTGTTTCTATCAAAATTATGTTGAATTTGAAGGTTGACACCACATGATGAGTTCTCTCACTTTCTTCCCGGGATGATTAAGACAATTCATTCTCTTCTCTCCTTCTTCTTGATCATGCTTTAGCCCCTCATATACATATTTGTCTTCATTTACCTATCCGGGAACTTGGAAGCAAGCAAGAAAAGCAAGTGAAAGAAAAGTTGAGATGTTAGTTGGAAGTTTAGAAAGAAACAAATAGGTTTGGGGAAGTCAATCATAATGATGAGTAACTCGGCACCATTCACATAGCCGGGTGTTTGTGTTTTGCCAAAGTCGGATTGAGCAATATTCCTAATGGGTCATGGTATGTGCATCAAGGGTTTAAGGCATCTCGAGAAATTGATGATTGCTGATCTCCTAGACTTCGGTTATTGTGCACCTCTGTCCATGCATCCCAAAAAAAGTAAAAGTAAAATGAGCAAAGCTTATTGGTGGAAGAAGTTGAAGTTCAAAGGAAGTGAAGTAAGATCCTTTTTCCGGATTCTAGCACCAAATTTCCTATATACATCCCACCCTCACACGTTTCTTGACCTTCTTTTGGAAGCCCTTGAGACCTCGAGCTTGTTGATTGACTTGGTGGTTTAAACTGAATTATACATGATTAATTTCGATAATTATGATTTATTATGCATTCTATGATTTCATTCAAAGATGAACAACTTTCCTATATTTATAAAATGTTTTGATCATGTTTTGATTTTAATTGCCATGAAGCATTCTCTTAGAGTGATCTACGAGTGGAGCACACCACCAAAATGTTTTGAAATACTTTTCATTGATCTTTATGACCTATAATCATTTCTATCTTGTACTTAAGATTTGGAACTTGCTTGGGGACAAGCAAGGGACAAGTACGAGGTATTTTGATAGCATGTATTATAGTCTATATTTTGAGACTTGTTTAGACGTTTTATCTTCATAAATCTGCATGTATGGATGTATATTATGTGATTATATTGTTGTTTCATCTACCTTACGGGAACCGAGGTCTACACCAAATTTCGTTGTAATCGTAGGTAAAATGGCACGTTTTGGATTGAAATGGAGCTAAGGAGCTAAGGAGTCATAGGAGCTACATTATGGAACTAAAAGAGAACTCAAGAAGTATGGAATTAATAAAGAAGATTTACTTTGGACCAGATTTGAGAGATTTCACATTCAGTTGAGATTCACCTTGGTCAACTACAGTTTCACCTCGATCGAGGTGATCTTGAGGAGCGTCCCGACCGAGGCAAATACCCTGGCGCCGGCGAGATCATATCTTTTGGCTGAGATCTTTTATTTTTGAAAAGAAGATATCTTATATTTTTGGGTTGTATTTCTGGAAGGAAGATCTTATATTTGGGAGATCTATTTCAGAGACATAATATATTTTATAGGAAATTATCTTTTTTAGATATTATTATCTTTGGAAGATAATTCTCCTATATAAAGGGTTGGATTTTTAACAATTCAGCCATCTTTGGATCAACAGTATTCTCCACACAGCAATTAGAAGATTTCTTGGAAGTTTGAAGGAAGCTTTGAAGATTCAAGGAAGGAAGATTCATAGTTTTGAGATAGCTTTTGAGGGAGTTTGTAAGATTTTCTTAGATTCTCTTTGGTTTATTGTCTTGTTTAATTTGTGATCTGAGGAATGCTGATTTGTGAATTATTTGATTCAGTTATTGAAGCCTTTTTCTTAAGGTTTTTGTGTTCAATTATTCATTCCTTTCTCATATATTCGATTATTGTTATCATGATGATGAGTGGCTAAATTTCTTGTGCGGTTCTAGGGTGATTGGTTCAAAGTTGTGGGAAAGACAATGATAGAATTATCTTAATCTCAGTAGGACCCTGAAAGCTCGAGTCTTTACCCTTAACCCTAGAACACCTCGCTCAATCGATGAACATCTCGGCTAGGGTGAAACTTGACTGACCGAGGTGACCTTTTCTAATCCGAAACTGAGAGTTAAGTGTTATAGTTTGCCAAATCCTATTCTTATTACACCTTTCCTGGTTCAATGCAAGCTTAGGATGAGACTTACCCGGTGATTCCTTAGTTTGTTTACCCAAGATCATAAGTGTAGGTAATAAAGGTTTATCCTTTATTGGGGTTTGAGTGTGTCTTCATCCCATCTTTGTGAGTTAGCCTGAGACTTACCCGGTAAAGGTTGATTCTATTCCCTTAGGTGGTGTGTTGGTTTGAGAGTATAGTTCCTTTCCTTAGTACCTTGAGACTTACCCGGTAATAGGAGCTTTGGTTTGGGATAGTGAGTATTGAGACTTATCCGGTAATCTATTCCACTTTAGAAACACCTTACCTTTGCAAAATCTCAGCTTTGTCCGCGTTATCTTTAGATCTTGAGTTGGAACCACAACTAGATGCTTTAATTCCTAGAATCCGAATTTCCCCTTATTTGACCAATATTATCATCTTTTGATTGCTTTAATCGCTTTTGTGGTTATTAGTTGCATTGACAACCTATACTTGCTTTGTTTCACCTAAGTCCCTGAGATCGACACCCCGGAATTTTTGCTTTTTACTATAATTGATCCGTACACTGCGGGTTTGCATCCTTGTTTTAAGCATATTTCTTGGGATATAAATTTAAAGCTTGCACACACCGTTTGGAGCGAACAAGTTTTTGTCGCCGTTGCTGGGGACTTGGTCTAGACCAAGCCGGTTGCGATTATCTTTCGGGGCAATTGCCCTTGTTGCTACTAACCACTCTACTTGAGTGCTTTCGCAAGATCTTTTTCTTATATTTATGCGAAGAACCCGTGCTGGGAAGAAAATCGTTCGTTACGATCCCGAACCAGAAAAGACATACAAACGACGCTTGAAAGAAGCAAAAATGGCCAACCAAGACAATCGAGATCTTGAGGCCGAATTAAAGGAGGCGCTGGAACAGTTGCGCCTCAATAAAGAAGAATTGTAGCGAGAAAGAGAGCAAACTCGCACCAGAACAGCAGAAATCGAAGTAGATATGGCCGATCTACGAGCCCAGATTCTGCATCGAACAGACCCTCGACCGAGACAGGACCTAGTCCCAATTGCCGCGGCCGAGATACATCCACCTCGGATGCCTGTCCGAAATGTTCTTTTTGGAGGAATTCCACAAACCCTAGGACAGAGGATGGACCCAAACCAGCAAGTGAGGCGTCCAGGAGTCAACCTAGGTGATCCAGCGGAGCATGATTGCGAACTTCGACCGCAAGTTCAATCCATGATCCGCCAATGCCAATTTGGAGGTTTAGAGAGGGAGTCTCTGCATCAGCATTTGCAAAACTATGAGATCCTGTTGGAGACCTTGAGACCTTCAAGGCTGGAAAACAACAATTACAAGCTAAGGTCTTTTTACTTTTCTTCGAAGGACAGGGCGCTTACTTGGTATCAATCTCTTCCCCCTGAAAAGATCAACACTTGGGAAGAGATGACGACGGAATTTCTAACAAAGTTCTTTCCCCCTCCAAGACCGCTGAAATGAGAGGGAAGATTAATGCATTCATCATGAAGGACAAAGGAGAGTTTGTCCAAGTCATGGAAAAGATTCAAATATGTTCTATTGGATTGCCCACATCATGGGATTCCAAAGATAGAGTTGTTGGAAATATACTTCAAGGGATTGGATGGAGCTACTCAATTCAATCTTCAACTATTCTCCGCCGGCACATTCATGGACATGCCGATAGACGAAGCTTGGGAGTTCATTGAGAAATAGGCTTTGCACATGGAGAAATATTCCGATTAAGGAACCGAAAATGGAGTTAAGAGAGTTAATTTCCACGAGGCTCCATCAAATGATAATCAACTCATCTCCCTCAAGAATGATGTGAAGCAACTGAAGGACCTTTTGGTTGCTCACACAAAGAAGGAAGAAGGAGGATATCAAGGGAGAAGTAACAACCAGGGGTCCAGGAACAACAATTACAAAAACAATAGAGGCTCCAACAGCAACAATTGGAGATCTAATCAAAATTCGGGTAACCCTTATTCTAATTCCAATTCTAATAATTATTTTAACCCCTCTTCTTCTTCTTCTTCTTCTTCTTCTTCTTCTTCTTCTACTCCATCAAAGAGCCAGGAGCCTGGATCAAGTTCGTCCCAGCCAGAGAAGAAAGATGTAGTGCTGGAGGCCATCTTGACCAAGCTCAACACTATGGAGACATCCATGACTTCATTTTCGAAGGCACAAAAAGCCTTAGAGCAACAATTCTTTGATAAGGCGAATGAAGCGCCAAGAGATCCAGGGAAGCTCCCAACAAGGACAGAGAGTAACCCCAAAGGACAGATCTTGACAATAACGACGAGAAGTGAACTGAAAACTACAGATCCAGTACCTCGGTCAGTGCCAGTGCAGACGAAGAACACCTCGGTCCAGGTACAGACGAGGAACACTTCGGTCGAGGTGCCACCCGAGGTGGAGTCCCAAAAAGAGACGGACAAATCTGAAGTTTATGTCCCACCTCCTACATATAAACCACCACTTCCATTCCCTCAGTCAAGGGCCAGAGCACATCTAGACAAGCATTTTGGTAAGTTCCTTGACTTGATGAATAAACTACATATTAACATCCCTTTCCTTGATGCAATTCTAGGGATGCCCGCCTATGGGAAGTTCTTAAAAGAAATTCTATCAAGGAAGAGGAAATTGAAAGATTTTGGAGAAGTAAGGATGACATCTAAATCCTCGGAGCTCATTCAAATCATGAAGGAGAAGATGCCACCCAAATTGAGAGATCCCGGCTCATTTTGTATTCCCATTCAAGTTGGGGATATAACTTGTGAGGCGTTGTGAGATCTAGGAGCTAGTGTGAACATCACCCGCTGGAACTATGTGTGAAGATCGGACTTGGAGAGCCCAAGCCTGTGAAGATAAGGTTATACATGGCGGTCCTCTCCATTACCCATCCCGTGGGCATTTTGGAAGACGTTCCGGTTAAGTTAGGTAACTTCTATTTACCTATAGATTTTGTTGTACTTGATATACCCGCAAATTATCTTGTTCCTATCATTCTCGGGAGACCATTTCTAGCAACTTCGGGTTGCAATGTGGATTGTAAGAACGCCAAGTTGAAATTCAACATTGGCGGAGATCAAGTGGAGTTTGCATTGCTTGCTGCAATGAAAGGAGAGCCACTGGAGGATGACATCTTGAACATCTATGATGAAGAAAAATCAAGAGAATTGGTGAGCTCTATCCTTGTTAATGACCCTCTTGAAAAAGTTATTAGTTTTAGCTTAATGGAGGAAGGTATAGATGCTTCTTGTGATGCAGATATACGGAGCTTAAAGGCACTGGAAGAAGATCCAGGAGCTAAGATTGAAAAACTGATCCAAGAGAGGAGAAATTCCAGTTTCAGTCCCAGTTCCAGTACCTCGACCGAGGCACTTTCTGGACCAAGCGAGGTGTTCTTATCCAAAGAACATCTCGGTCACCCACCTTGGACACCGACCGAGACATCAAGCGAGATGTTGTCAACTGAGGACAACAAACTTCCTACACCCTTTTCTGATATTTATTTACAGTTGGTGGAGCATTGGCTCCACCAAGCTTCTGATAATAAAGAACCTTGGTATGCTGACATTGTTAATTATCTTGTTTGCCAGGAAATACCGCCCGGATTGACGTACGCTCAAAGGAAAAAATTCTTCAAGGATGTACGCCACTACTACTGGGATGAACCTCTATTGTTTAAGAGAGGTCCGAATGGGATGCTTCAACGATGCATTCCAGAAGATGAAGTTACAAGTGTTGTTCGGCATTGCCACTCGCTTCCTTGTGGAGGACATGCTAGCGCTCACAAAACGTACGCTAAGGTATTATGTTCTGGTTTCTTTTGGCCTACATTATTCAAGGATGTGCAAAAGTTTGTTGTTTCTTGTGATGCATGCCAAAGAACAGGGAACTTGTCTAGAAGGAACGAGATGCCACTCAACAATATCCAGGAGGTTGAGATTTTTTATGTATGAGGAGTTGATTTCATGGGTTGGATCATATCATTTGGCTGAGTGTTCGCTCCAAACGGTGTGTGCAAGCTTTAAATTTATAACCCTAGACGTAAGCTTAAAACAAGGATGCGAACCCGCAGTGTACGGGTCAATCGTAGTAAAAAGCAAGGAATTTCAGGGGTCGATCACAGGGACTTAGTGAAACAAAGTCCGATAACGGCAAGCTTCGTACTTACTAACCACAAGAGCAATTAAAACAATCAAAGATGAATAAGAAGTCAATAAAGCAAACATGCAATTCTAGGGATTAAAGCATCTAGTTGTGGTTCCAACTCAAGATCTAAAGATAAGCGGACAAAGCTGAGATTTTTGCAAAGGGAATGTGTTACTAAAGTGGAATAGATCACCGGGTAAGTCTCAATACTCACTAATCCCAAACCGTAACTCCTATTACCGGGTAAGTCTCAAGGAATTAAGATAAAGAACTATAACCTCGAACTAACACACCATCTAAGGGAATAGAATCAACCTTTACCGGGTAAGTCTCAGGCTAACTCACAAAGATGGGATGGAAGTACACTCAAACCCCAATAAAGGATAAACCTTTATTACCTACACTTATGATCTTAGGTACACAAACTAAGGAATTACCAGGTAAGTCTCATCCTAAGCTTGCTTTGAACCAAGAAAGGTATAATAAGAATAGGATTTGGCAAACTCTAACACTTAACTCTCAGTTTAGGATCAGATAAATCACTTCGGTCAGCCAAATTCCACCCCGGCCGAGATGTTCATCGACTGAGCAAGATGCTTAGGGTTAAGGTTAAAGACTCGAACTTTCAGGGTCCTACTGGAATCTAAGATTATTCTATCATTGTTTTTTCCACAACCTTCAGCCAATCACCCTAGAATCACACAAGGAAATTAGCCACTCATCATCATGAAAGCAATAATCAAATATATGGGTAGAAGGTGAATATTTGAACAAGAAGAATTTAATGAAAAGACTTCAATAACTGAATCAAATATCATAACAAAAGCGTTCCTTAGATAGCAATCTAACAAGAGAAGACAACAAGGAAGGGAATCTAAGACAATCTTACAAAACCCTCCAAAAGCTATAAAAGCTATGATCTTCAATCTTCCTTTAACCTTCAAAAAGGTTCTTCAAATCTCCCAACTGGAGTATGGCTGCTGCGTGATTCTTGGTGTAAGCGGGCTGTATGCGAGATCCCCTCGTAAGCAACATGTTGGATTTGTGGAAATCCAACCCTTTTTATAGGAAAATAACCCTCCAAAGATAATATATCTTAGAAAGATCTCTTCCCATAAAAATAGGTAAAATATAAGATCTATAATATCTTCTTCCTTCCAGGAGCCAAGCCCAAAAATATAAGATCACTTTCCAAATATAAAAGATCTCAGCCAAGAATAAAATATTCTCGCCGCGTCCTAGGTATTCGCCTCGGTCGAGTCGGCTTCTCTGGATCACCTCGGTCGAGATGGTCTGTGATCAACCGAGGTGAATCACAACTGAATGTGAAATCTCTCAAAACTGGTCCAAAGTGAATCTTTAATTCATGGCTATGCTTCCTGGACGGTTCCTTATGTTCCTCAATGTAGCTCCAATGACTCCATAGCTCCTTTTTCTTCTTTTTGATGCAAAACGTGCCATTTTACCTACGATTACAACAAAACTAGGTGTAGACCTCGATTCTCGCAAAGGTAGATGAAATGGTAATATAATTACATAATGTACATACAAACATGCAGATTATGAAAGATAAAACGTCAAAATAAACCTCAAAATATAGACTATAATTCATGCTATCAAAATACCCCATACTTAGCCCTTGCTTGTCCCCAAGCAAGTTCCGCATATAAGAGACAAGATAGAATGGATTATAAGTCAATAAAAATCAATGAAAAGTCCTTCAAAAACATTTTTATGGTGTGCAACTATCATAGATCACTCTAAGAGAATACTTCATGGAGTTTAAAAATCAAAATATGATCAAAACATTTTATAAATATAAGAAAGTTGTTCATCTTTGCATAAAATCATAGAATGCATAATTAGTCATAATTATCGAAATTAATCATGCATAATCCAGTTTAAACCACTAAGTCAATCAACAAGCTCAAGGTCTCAAGGGCTTCCCAAAAGAAAGGTCAAGAAACGTGTAGGGTAGGGATGTATGTAAGGTAATGTGGTGCTAGAATCCGGGAAAAGGATGAACTTCACTTTCACTTTGACTTGCAACATCTTCCACCATTAAGCTTTGTTTATTTCACACTTTTTCTTTTTACTTTACTTTTTCGGATGCATGGACAGAGGTGCACAATAATTGAAGCCTAGGAAATCAGCAATCATCAATTTCTTGAGATGCATCAAACCCTTGATGCACATACCATGACCCGTTAGGAATATCGCTCAATCCGACTTTGGCAAGACACAAACACCCGGCTATGTGAATGGTGCCGAGTTACTCATCTTCATGATTGACTTCCCCAAACCTATTATTGCTTTCTAACACTTTCACTTCCAACCACTTCTCAACCTTAACTTCACTTGCTTTCGCCACTTCGCTTGCTTCCAAATTCCCGGATAGGTAAAGGGAGGCAAAATGTATATGAGGAGCTAAGCATGATCAAGAAGAAGAAGAGAGAAGAATGAATTGTCTTGGTCTTTCCAGGAAGAAAGTGAGAGAACTCATAATGTGGTGTCAACCTTCAAATTCAACATAATTTAGACAAAAACGAAGTATTAAACATGCCAATAATTTCAAACAAAGCATTTAGCAACTTAAACATATTATAAAACCTTTCAAACACATAAAGATTTCAAAACCAGTCAGTAAGCAAGATCTTCACTGAGATCATATCCAGATAAGTAACACAAAAATCGTTTTCGAAAACTCTCAGTTAACCTACCTCGGTCGAGGTGTTCTTAGGTCAACCGAGGTGAAACACCTCGTTTGGCCAAGATTGCCCCGGTCGAGGTCCAAAAAAATTTTTTTTTTAAAAAACCTGTTTTTTTTCAGTTTCGACGTTTTTCTCAATCAAATAACCTGTAAGTATGCATGCAATCTCAGATAAACATATAAATGCAACTGAAGCATAAAATATCAATATCTGATCAAGTAGAGTCATACATAAGTGTCAAATATCACATAAACACCCCATACTTGGGACACACTGTCCCAGTGGGTCTAAATAAGTCTAAAGGATAAAAGTACTCACCAGATAAATAGCTGAACTGCATAAAAAATAATAAAGAAAATCCTGCAGCTCTCAATAGTCACGATCCGGTGGTGGTGGTGGTGGCACGTACGGATACTGGGTCGGATCGAATGGATAGCCCATGATGTGCTCGAACTGAATCTGGGCCATCATGTGCTGGTAGTGCTGCCGCTCCTGCATCTCGCGGATATCTAGTGACAAAGCAGCATATGAATCAATAACCTGATCCGTCAGGTCATTGATCCGTCTGTGAGCCTCTGGATCCCTGTGTCGGCGTGTCCTACGCCTAGCAGGTCAAGCTGGTGATGCAGCAGGTGCAGGCTCAGTATCCTCCCCATCCAGATCTATAATCGGTGGTGCGCTCGTCCCTGCAGTATCTGTCCCTGTATCCATCGGGACTCCACCCTCTCTCTCATCAATTGTCTCCTCGTCATCAGCCTCCTCCTCCTCCTCAGTTGGGGCAGTTGCTTCCACTCTGTAATCCTCCATCAGTGGAGCCCAAGCGGTCTGCCAATAGTGTGGGTCATAAACAGTGAACTGGGCAGACCACCTGATCCCCTGTGGCGCAGTCAGCTCCCACGGCATAGCCACATATGGAGTAGTCAAACCTCGGGGAACGAGAATCCGCCGAGTGATCATCTCCTGTAATCCAAGCGGCTTGGCAGCCGCCACCATCGTACAAGCACTGAGATCCATGTCCTGATAGCTAGCTATATGGGTGACAAGCCCTCCGCAGCAGATGTCTCCCTTCGCCTTCGCCTTGATCTTGTGCAGATCCTCTGCCAAAATCAAGCCAAAGTCCGGAAAACCCCTAGTAACCATGCAGTACAAACTGAAAAGCTCTCCTTGTCGGATCTTCTGGGGCATCTCAGTACGCGCCAGAAGTGTCTCGCTGAATATCCGGTGGGCTAACCTAAAGGCTAGGTGGAAGATGACCTTCTCCCTGGAATCTCCAGGGCGCCATCTATCTGCATGCTCAACAACATGGGCAATCTGCCCCCAAAACTCCCTAGCTACAGATCGGGAAGGGAAGTCAATGGCGGTGGGCTTCGGAAAGCCGAAAATATCTCTCCAATACTCGAGCGGCACTAAGAAGTTCCGGTTCATCAACCGGTACTTCACAGACTGCTCTGTGGGAAGGTAGGTGAAGGAGCTAACGAACTCTAGGGTCGGCTCCAAGTAGGTTGGGGCTCGGATCTCAGTAAACTGATCCAGCCCAACTGTAGAAATCATCCTCCTAAGGTCTCCGTCAACCTGGAGGCAATCAAAAGCAGACACGTCCAGGAAACGTGGTGCAATCACTGGACGGCCAGAAATACGCTCGTAATCCACCCGGTGTCGCTCATGGATCACCGGGTGGTAAGGTCGGGAAGAAGAGGAAGAAGGGGAAGGTGAGGATCTATCCCTAAGGGCAAGGCGGCGTTCAGAACTCATTTTCAATTCAGTTACTGTCAGGTCACCTCGGTCACTGACAACTCTCAAGAATCACCTCGGCCGAGGCACAGCTCGACTGGACCGAGGCGGCGAACTGGATCTAATTTCTTCAAAAAATTCAATTCTTTTCCCCCAAAAATCACTACAACTGCTTCCTATGGGGTACTTAAGCCTTTCCTCAACAAATGCAGGGGCAACCAAAGCCCAAATCGAAGCAAAACGGAGAAGTTAGGGTTTCGGTTCGTTTTACCTCATTTCGGCCGAATCGGTTCGATTTTTTGTAGATCTGTACTTGCAATGCGATCCTCTATCCTTCAATCGTAGTTTGGAGACAGAAATCGTCGAAAACGAGCAAGAAACGAAGGAGGCGAGGTGAATCTGTCGCCGCGGTCGAGGAGGGTTGAAAGTGAAGAGAGAGAAAATTAATCCCCCTTTTATACCCTTTCTGGAATCTGCTGTCACCTCGGTCGAGATGGTCGCGACTGGACCGAGGTGGTACGGACCGAGGTGGCTCTTCAGAAACCCTAGTCGCCTCGGTTGCTCAAGAATCATCTCGGTCGAGGTGCTCTGATAGCAACCGAGATGCCTCAGTCGAACTCCGTCTTCTCAAATTCTCGAACTTCTGTCCTTCCAGTTATGCTCCTTCCTTAGATGTCTCTTGTTATCTGTCTAGAACGCCAAAAACAAAACAAAGCAAAGCAAAAAAACTATCTAAGCTAGACTAGAGAACGGGAAAAGAAAGCAATACCTTGGGTTGCCTCCCAAGAAGCGCTTGGTTTAGGGTCGCTAGCTGGACCATGATGCGTCTCAAATGTGATGGGAGGTTCCCTCACCCCATACTTCACCTCCATCGTGGGGTGAAGTAAGTAAATCGATCAAACGCTCCAACAAGTGTAAGTGCTCATCGGGGAATGAATCGTCTATGGGCGGGTCGTCCTTCTCACGTGAAGATGCAGGTAGCCGGCTGAGGTGATCCGCAACAGAATTTTCGGATCCCTTCTTATCGCGGATCTCTAGGTCAAACTCTTGAAGCAAGAAAATCCATCGAATAAGGCGTGGCTTGGCCTCTTTCTTAGCCAACAAGTAACGAATGGCTGCATGGTCGGTGTAGACAATGACTTTTGACCCTACTAAATAGGAACGAAACTTCTCGAAAGCATATACAACCGCCAATAACTCCTTCTTGGTGGTAGCGTAGTTGCGTTGTGCTACATCTAGCGTATTGCTAGCATAGTAGATGGCGGTGGTCCGTCCATCCTTCTTCTGTCCAAGCACCGCTCCTATGGCTACATCACTAGCATCGCACATGATCTCAAAGGGCAAGGTCCAATCCGGAGGTTGGATAATAGGAGCGGAGATCAACGCTTCCTTAATCCTGTAAAAAGCATCAAGACATTCCTGCGAAAACTCAAAAACAACATCTTTGTTCAAGAGGTTAGTTAGTGGTTTAGAGATCTTGGAAAAATCCTTGATGAATCTCCTGTAGAAACCTGCATGCCCGAGAAAACTCCTCACACCTTTAATAGAACAAGAGGGAGGGAGTTTCTCAATAGTCTCGATCTTAGCACGATCTACCTCAATGCCTCGATTAGAAACGAGGTGTCCTAGCACAATGCCTTCATTAACCATAAAATGACACTTCTCCCAATTCAAAACGAGATTAGTGTCTTCACATCTTTTAAGCACTAAAGAAAGGTTAGATAGGCAATCATCAAAGGAGGATCCAAATACGGAAAAATCATCCATAAATACCTCCATGATATTCTCTATGTACTCGGAAAAGATGGCCATCATGCATCGCTGGAAGGTAGCGGGTGCATTGCACAATCCAAACGGCATCCTCCTGTAAGCAAACGTCCCCCATGGACAAGTGAAGGTGGTCTTCTCCTGATCATCCGGATGGATAGGAATCTGGAAGAATCCATTGTAACCGTCTAAGTAGCAAAAGTGTGAATGCTGGGCCAACCGCTCGAGCATTTGATCGATGAAGGGAAGTGGAAAATGGTCTTTCCGTGTGGCCGTGTTCAGCTTCCTATAGTCGATGCAAACCCTCCAGCCTGTGACCGTCCTAGTTGGGATCAACTCGTTGTTCTTATTCGTCACAACGGTCATCCCTCCTTTCTTCGGAACTACATGCACCGGGCTAACCCACTTGCTGTCCGAGATAGGATAAATGATACCTGCATCCAACAACTTAAGAATTTCCTTCTTCACAACCTCTTTCATGATCGGATTTAACCGTCTTTGAGGTTCCCGTGAAGTCTTATGATTGTCCTCCATTAGAATTCTATGCATGCAGAAAGAAGGTTTAATGCCAATAAGATCTTCCGTGGTATAACCTATAGCCTTTTGATGCTTTCTCAGGACATGCATTAATTTAGTCAATTCAGATTCGGAAAGGGAAGCACTAACAATAACGGGATAAGTAGAATCCGGTCCAAGAAAGACATACCTCAAGTGACTAGGGAGTTGTTTAAGCTCCACAACTGGGGGTGCTTTCTGAGGGGGATCCTTGCTTCCTCTTTCCAGTGGGATGGATTCAGAAACTGGACTTTCGGAAGTCTCAGTTGATATCATCTCGCCATCGACCTCGGTCGAGGCGCAGAGGCGTTGACCGAGATGTTCTTCGGTTGCCTCGCTCAGTCCAGAAAGTGCCTCGGTCGAGGTACTGCAACTGGAACCGAAACTGGAGATCCTCATCTCCTGGATTAGCTTCTCAGTTTTAGCTCCTGGATCCTCTTCCAGTGCCTTTAAGCTCCGTATATCTGCATCACAAGAAGCATCTATACCTTCCTCCATTAAACTGAAGCTAATAACTCTTTCGAGTGGATCGTTAATAAGGATAGAGCTCACCAATTCTCTTGATTCTTCTTCATCGTAGATGTTGAAGATATCGTCAGTTAACTGCTCCCCTTTCATGGCTGCAAGCAATGCGAACTCCACTTCATCGCCGCCAACGTTGAATTTCAACTTGGCGTTCTTGCAATCCACGTTGCAACCCGAAGTTGTTAGAAATGGCCTCCCGAGAATAATAGGAACAGGATAATCTGCGGGAATGTCAAGTACAACAAAATCTATAGGTAGATAGAAGTTACCTAACTTGACCGGAACGTCCTCCAAGATGCCCACGGGATGGGTGATGGAGCGATCCGCCATATAAAGTCGAATCTTGACCGGCTTGGGCTCTCCAAGTCCGATCTTCACACATAGCTCCAGCGGAATGATGCTCACGCTGGCTCCTAGATCACAAAGGGCTTCACAAGTGACATCCCCAACTCGAATGGGAATGCAAAATGAGCCGGGATCTCTTAACTTAGGTGGCATCTTCTCTTTCATGATTTGAATAAGCTCCGAGGATTTAGATGTCATCCTAACTTCACCAAAGTCTTCCAGTTTCCTTTTCCTTGATAGGATTTCCTTCAAGAACTTCCCATAGGCAGGCATTCCTAGAATAGCATCAAGGAAAGGAATGTTAATATGTAGTTTATTCATCAAGTCAAGGAACTTACCAAAGTGCTTGTCTAGATGTAATCTAGCTCTTGACTGGGGGAATGGAAGTGGTGGTTTGTATGCAGGAGGTGGAACATAAACTTCAGTTTTCTCCTCCGCTTTCTGTGGCTCCACCTCGGTTGGCATCTCGGTCGAAGTGTTCTTCGACTGCATCTGGACCGAGGTGGTCTTCGTCGGTACTGGCACCGACCGAGGCACTGGATCTGTGGTTTTCAGTCCACTCCTCGTAGTTATGGCCATGATCTGGCCCTTAGGGTTGCTTTCCGTCCTTGCTGGAAGCTTCCCTGGATCTCTTGGCACTTCATTCGCCCTACTTGCAAGTTGTTGTTCAAAGGCCTTTTGGGCCTTCGAAAATGAAGTCATAGAAGTCTCCATAGCGTTGAGCTTGATCAAGATAGCCTCCAGAACTGCGTCTTTCTTCTCCGGCTGAGACGAACTTGATCCTTGCCCTTGGCTTTTCAATGGAGTAGAAGAAGAAGAAAAAGGGGAAGAGAGGAAAGGGTTAGAGGAATCGTTAGAGTTGGAGTTTGAATGGTTGTTACCGTTATTTTGGTTGTTCGCCCTCCAATTATTGTTATTGGATCCTCTATTGTTGTTGTTGTTGTAATTGTTGTTACGGGGACCGTTGTTGTTGTTACGGTACCCGTTGTTGTTGTTGTTCCTTTGCCCTTGCTCTTCCTTCTTGGTTTGAGCAACCAAGAGTTCCTTCAATTGCTTCACGTCATTCTTCAAAGACGTGAGTTGATTGTTGTTGGGATGAGTTTCTTGGAAGTTAACTCTTTTAACTCCACCTTCAGCTCCTTGGTGGGTGTACTTCTCCATATGCAAAGCTTGCTTCTCGATGAAGTCCCAAGCTTCGTCAATCGCCATGTCCATAAAGGTACCGGCGGAGAGTAGTTGGAGATTGAATTGGGTGCTTCCGTCCAGTCCCTTGAAGTAAATCTCCAATAACTCTAACTTTGGAATCCCATGATGTGGGCAATCCAAAAGAATGTCCTTGAACCGCTCCCATGACTTGGACAAACTCTCCTTGTCCTTCATAATGAAAGCGTTGATCTTTCCTCTCATTTCAGCGGTTTTTGAGGGTGGAAAGAATTTCGTCAAGAATTCCGTAGTCATCTCCTCCCATGTGCTGATTTTTCCTGGAGGAAGAGATTGATACCAAGTAAGAGCTCTATCTTTTAAAGAAAAGTAAAAAGGTCTTAGCTTGTAGTTGTTGTTTTCAATTCTCGGCGGTCTCAAGGTTTCCATCAAGATCTCATAGTTTTGAAGATGTTGATGTGGTGATTCCTTCTCTAGCCCTCCGAACTGGCATTGGCGAATCATAGACAGAACTTGCGGTCGAAGTTCATAGTCATGGTCCGCCGGATCTCCTAGATTAACTCCTGGACGCCTCAGTTGTTGATTGGGGTCCATCCTTTGACCTAGGGTTTGTGGGACTCCTGCAAGAAGAACATCTCGGACTGGCCTCCGAAGTGGAAGTACATCGGTCGGGGCGTCAGGTACTGGAACTTGCCTCGGTCGAGGGTCAGCAACTGGGACCTGCATCGGTCGAGGATCAACTGTTGGATCTTCCCTCGGTCGAAGTAGAATCTGGTCTCGTATGATTGCCATCTCCGCTTCGATCGCTTCAGTCTTGGTGCGAGTTTCTTCCTTCTCTTGCCTTAGTTCTTCCCTGCTGAGGCGTAGCAGCTCTAACGCCTCTTTCAATTCGGCCTCAAGATCGCGGTCGTCTTGTTGGGCCATCTTCGCTTCTCTTAAGCGTCGCTTGTATGTCTTTTCTGGTTCGGGATCGTAAGGAACGATTTCCTTCCCAGTGCGGGTTCTTCGCATATACCTAAGAAAGAACCTGCAAAAGTCACTCAAGTAGAGTGGTTAGTAGACATGGGGGCAAGTGCCCCAAGATCAAACCGTATCGGCTCGGTCTAGACCAAGTCCCCGGCAACGGCGCCAAAAACTTGTTCGCTCCAAACGGTGTGTGCAAGCTTTAAATTTATAACCCTAGACGTAAGCTTAAAACAAGGATGCGAACCCGCAGTGTACGGGTCAATCGTAGTAAAAAGCAAGGAATTCCAGGGGTCGATCACAGGGACTTAGTGAAACAAAGTCCGATAACGGCAAGCTTCGTAATTACTAAACCACAAGAGCAATTAAAACTATCAAAGATGAATAAGAAGTCAATAAAGCAAACATGCAATTCTAGGGATTAAAGCATCTAGTTGTGGTTCCAACTTAAGATCTAAAGATAAGCGGACAAAGCTGAGATTTTTGCAAAGGGAATGTGTTACTAAAGTGGAATAGATCACCGGGTAAGTCTCAATACTCACTAATCCCAAACCGTAACTCCTATTACCGGGTAAGTCTCAAGGAATTAAGATAAAGAACTATAACCTCGAACTAACACACCATCTAAGGGAATAGAATCAACCTTTACCGGGTAAGTCTCAGGCTAACTCACAAAGATGGGATGGAAGCACACTCAAACCCCAATAAAGGATAAACCTTTATTACCTACACTTATGATCTTAGGTACACAAACTAAGGAATTACCGGGTAAGTCTCATCCTAAGCTTGCTTTGAACCAGGAAAGGTATAATAAGAATAGGATTTGGCAAACTCTAAAACTTAACTCTCAGTTTAGGATCAGATAAGTCACTTCGGTCAGCCAAATTCCACCCCGGCTGAGATGTTCATCGACTGAGCGAGATGCTTAGGGTTAAGGTTAAAACTCGAACTTTCAGGGTCCTACTGGAATCTAAGATTATTCTATCATTGTTTTCCCACAACCTTCAGCCAATCACCCTAGAATCACACAAGGAAATTAGCCACTCATCATCATGAAAGCAATAATCAAATATATGGGAAGAAGGTGAATATTTGAACAAGAAGAATTTAATGAAAAGACTTCAATAACTGAATCAAATATCACAACAAAAGCGTTCCTTAGATAGCAATCTAACAAGAGAAGACAACAAGGAAGGGAATCTAAGACAATCTTACAAAACCCTCCAAAAGCTATAAAAGCTATGATCTTCAATCTTCCTTTAACCTTCAAAAAGGTTCTTCAAATCTCCCAACTGGAGTATGGCTGCTGCGTGATTCTTGGTGTAAGCGGACTGTATGCGAGATCCCCTCGTAAGCAAGATGTTGGATTTGTGGAAATCCAACCCTTTTTATAGGAAAATAACCCTCCAAAGATAATATATCTTAGAAAGATCTCTTCCCATAAAAATAGGTTAAATATAAGATCTATAATATCTTCTTCCTTCCAGGAGCCAAGCCCAAAAATATAAGATCACTTTCCAAATATAAAAGATCTCAGCCAAGAATAAAATATTCTCGCCGTGTCCTAAGTATTCGCCTCGATCGAGTCGGCTTCTCTGGATCACCTCGGTCGAGATGGTCTGTGATCAACCGAGGTGAATCACAACTGAATGTGAAATCTCTCAAAACTGGTCCAAAATGAATCTTTAATTCATGGCTATGCTTCCTGGACGGTTCCTTATGTTCCTCAATGTAGCTCCAAAGACTCCATAGCTCCTTTTGCTCCTTTTTGATGCAAAACGTGCCATTTTACCTACGATTACAACAAAACTAGGTGTAGACCTCGATTCTCGCAAAGGTAGATGAAATGGTAATATAATTACATAATGTACATACAAACATGCAGATTATGAAAGATAAAACGTCAAAACAAACCCCAAAATATAGACTATAATTCATGCTATCACTGAGATCTTTTATTTTTGGAAAGAAGATATCTTATATTTTTGGGCTGGATTTCTGGAAGGAAGATCTTATATTTGGAAGATCTATTTTAGAGATATAATATATTTTATAGAAAATTATCTTCTTTAGATATTATTATTTTTGGAAGATAATTCTCCTATATGATGGGTTGGATTTTCCACAATTCAACCATCTTTGGATCTGCAATATTCTCCACACAGCAGTTAGAAGATTTTCTGGAAGTTTGAAGGAAGCTTTGAAGATTCATAGTTTTGAGATAGCTTTTGAGGGAGTTTGTAAGATTTTCTTAGATTCCCTTTGGTTTATTGTCTTGTTTGATTTGTGATCTGAGGAACGCTGATTTGTGAATTATTTGATTCAGTTATTGAAGCCTTTTTCTTAAGGTTTTTGTTTACAATTATTCATTCCTTTCTCATATATTCGATTATTGTTATCAAGATGATGAGTGGCTTAATTTCTTGTGCGATTCTAGGGTGATTGGCTCAAAGTTATGGGAAAGACAATGATAGAATAATCTTAATCCCAGTAGGACTCTGAAAGCTCGAGTCTTTACCCTTAACCCTAGATTACCTCGCTCAGTCGATGAACATCTCGGCTGGGGTGGAACTTGACTGACCAAGGTGACCATTTCTGATCCGAAACTGAGAGTTAAGTGTTATAGTTTGCCAAATCTTATTCTTATTACACCTTTGCTGGTTCAATGCAAGCTTAGGATGAGACTTACCCGGTGATTCCTTAGTTTGTTTACCCAAGATCATAAGTGTAGGTAATAAAGGTTTATCCTTTATTAGGGTTTGAGTGTGTCTTCATCCCATCTTTGTGAGTTAGCCTGAGACTTACCCGGTAAAGTAGATTCTATTCCCTTAGGTGGTGTGTTGGTTTGAGAGTATAGTTTCTTTCCTTAGTACCTTGAGACTTACCCGGTAATAGGAGCTTTGGTTTGGGATAGTGAGTAGTGAGACTTACCCGGTAATCTATTCCACTTTAGAAACACCTTACCTTTGTAAAATCTCAGCTTTGTCCGCGTTATCTTTAGATCTTGAGTTGGAACCACAACTAGATGCTTTAATCCGTAGAATCCGCATTTCCCCTTATTTGACCTATATTATCATCTTTTGATTGTTTTAATCGCTTTTATGGTTATTAGTTGCATTGACAACCTATGCTTGCTTAGTTTCACCTAAGTCCCTGAGATCGACACCCCGGAATTCTTGCTTTTTACTATAATTGATCCGTACACTGCGGGTTCGCATCCTTGTTTTAAGCATATTTCTTGGGATATAAATTTAAAGCTTGCACACACCGTTTGGAGCGAACAAATATGCAATGCACACATTATAACCGTTTATTATTTTTGATTACGTTATTCATTACTAATTCAACTTTTTTTGTGACACGAGGAACCTTAGAACCCCGCCTCTGTCCCCTTTCACGCAGGTTTTGTATGAGGATTTGCCTCCCCCCTAGAGTACCGGTTTCAGAGCACATTCTCCACTCTCGGCGAGCTTTGACAGGTGGACACGAGCCGTTATAATACACTTGGGCCTTTAATATACATATATGGGCATCTTAGTCCGACTTAGGTTACAAATGCAATATTCATATGCACAAGCACCACTATCACAATCATTCAAATCCATACCCGCTAACTAAGTAAGTCCAATGGACTTACCTGTCTCAAACGTAAACCTGTATCAAGTGGTAATAGTTTCCCCGCGAGGAAACGATTAGTGCCTGCATCAGCAAGGCACACACAATATCAAACACTACCATGGTTAGGAGATTCACCTCCTACACCCCATAATCATACCTCAAACCATAACTCGTATCTAATCCTCGATACCTCAATATACTCACAAATGCCTAAGGCATAATCTTAACCTATAACTCATCAAGTTCATCATACACCTTACTAGCCTAGCTACACTCTAAAGCCAAGGCCAAAGGAAAGGAAAGACACATACCATACTTGGCATGTCCTAGACAAATGCATCTGCGGAAGCAAGAAGGCGCAGGAGCGGCGACACTCAGGGCGGCGACACAGGCTCAACGCAAGGGCGGCGCTATCAAGGCGCGGGGGCGGCTAACTATACAGAGGGTGATTCTCTGCTTCTCTTCACTCATCTCGCTCGATCTCTTCACTTCTTCCATTGCCAAAGGCAGTCATCACATTCATACATACATAGCCAACATCAACAATTGTCCAGGAAGATCAAACACAAGCATAGCTTGTGGGATTTCCTAAACTAAAGAAGAAGGAAGAAAGAATGAAAAAAGAAAGAAAGGAGGAAGAAGATGGAAAGCTTATCACTGCAACTCTGGCAAGGGAGAACCTCACAACTGTCTATCCACAACACAACATCAAACCATCATCAACAACAACAACATCCTCAAAAATCATCATCAAAACACTTTCAAAGGCCAACTCTAGCAAGATGATCAAAGAAGAGTCGAGGAAGGAAGAAGAACGTGGAGAAGATGGAGTTGGAAAAAGAAGATGGAAACCCTCGTATGAAGGTGGAGGAAGAAACTTATAAGGGAAGCAAAGGAAAAGGCAAACGGTCAACAAAAGCGGCGCTCGACACCGAAACCGCGGGAGCGGGACACCAAAGCCGCGGGGCGGCACCGCACATGCAGCAAGCAAAACCGCAGGGGTGGAATCCTACAGAAACCAAGGCCCTTACACCGAATTCCCTAGGGATTGGATGGAATGGAACAAGGAGTGTGTTGCCACGACTAGAATGCAACTGAGTTGGAATAAGAGGTGCCCGAGAGGTTTAGACCGACAAGGGGATTGAGGCAAGGAGTCACCTTATTGTCATATTTGTTTGTGGTCTATGTTGAGAGACTCAATATATCATATAATCAACTAGGAGGTAGAGGGGGTGAATGAAAGCGTATTAGACTATCCATGTCTTTTGTGTATGTTTGTTGCTAATTTCGGAAGCGTTTGTTAGGCAGACGAGGGTGGTGTTGATGTGCTTAGACCACTTTGTAAGGCCTCGGGGCAAAGAGTGACCATTGTTAAATCTAAGATGTATGTCTCGCCAAATGTTGATGATAATGTATGAACCGGGTTGTAGGAAGTGACTGGATTTGAGGTTACCGAGGAGCTAGGTAAATACTTGGGCACGCAGATGTCGCATAAAAGGATTTCTAAGACTTATTTCAACCATTTACCCCAAAAGATTTAGACGAGAATGGACGGATGGAGAGGTCGTATGTCAAGTTTTGTGGTGAGAGTCAATGTATCACTCTGAGCATATAGACAGGATAAGCATGCTATTACTACTCTTAACTTGCCCAGCCAAATTGGCATACGGACCAAATGGCAGACAAAACGTAGAGAAGATAGGATCTGAGTTGCATCTCAGTAAAGATTTGCAGTCAGTTTATCACTGAGCATTCAGCAAAACACATCAGCAATCAAATATCATTTCCAATCATTGTTAAATATGAAAACCAAAATCTCCCGGTTCAAAATCAACAATTCCCAAAGGGAAGAGCTTCAATCCAAAGAATAGTTACAACCTTCAGGGAAAGATGAACAACATTCTGAATTTGACCGAAGCCAGAAACAAAACCGAAACTAAACCTCAGCAACAAACAATAGATACGTAACCAAATGGGGAATTCTACTCGTATCACAACCCCGAGGACCTGAGTAACACTGGCATGGTAAAATCATATGCCTTTGATCTATATTTCTATTAGTAACACTATTGTATCTCACATTCTGCAAACCGCTACAATGACACCAGGAAACTTTGATGGATATATAGAGAGATAAAGAATTATATGAGCATTGTTGTTCATCTGCCCTAATCCTCCATCATAGAACCTGACTATTCAGCTCCGTTTCTTGGGGAATTTACGCGTGATGAAGCTGTGGAAGCCAAAGAACCATCTGTTTCTACTACATCTTCATAGGCTTTTTGGTTGATACTTGGGTTACTCCCAGCATTGGTAGCTACTGGTCTTTCACTACCCTCTTCTGCTAATTTTCTGAGAATGTTCATCACTGTAGGGAGGAACTTTGTTGAAAGTGACATAAGCCCCGGAAGCTGAAACAATGCATCACATCAGTAACAAGAATTCCAGCATAATTTTCTTGGTTTTTCTGTTCCCAATTCGGAAAGACACTGCTGGATCTTAGTCATGTAGATTTTCATTGATAAATATGGGGTTATCTTTCATAATTTAGGGAAATAGTTTCCAGATCAAGACTGTTTGCCTATCAGCGTAAGGGGAAAATGACAGAACAAAGAGCTGTAAAACGGGTGAGCGAAAACTTACAGCACCGTGTTGGAATTCTCTTGATATGTCTAATTGGACCCACAGAGCTTTGCTGACTAGGTACCCAACAAAGATAACCGCGATATAGAATGGATTCCTGCATCAAAGTTGAAATTAGAAATTGACATAAGAAACTTCTGGCTACAGAAGTTGAAAAAAGAGGCAAGAAAAAGACACATACCTTAGAAGAGTCATAAATTCATTGAATCCTAATATAAGAAGAGCGGCAATAGCCCATGGAGGCGGCATCCAATTGTTGTTGCGTTTACTGGCTTCCTGCAAAATTGGGAAAAATAAGGATAAGTGAATTTTAAACTTCAACCATAGCTGATTCTAAAATAAGCCTACTATGATGTACACAAAAGGTCTTCAGAAGAGGAATCATGTTCTAACAAAATTACTTAGCCACCTAATACTTCTTTCAATCCAAAATCTCACTACAATTTCCTTTCTAAACACCTTGTGTATAAGATAAGGAATGAATCTTCGGACACGTCACAAAAAAATCTAAACAAAACCTTGTGTATAGAAAACAACTTCATGATTATATTGAACAATATACATCACCAAAACAACTTAAGAAGTAGTATAAACTTTTTCGAAATGCAGGACTACTAAATATCAAACACAAAAGGAATAAAATGAAAACAAGACACATCTTGACAAGTGAAGTAAATTTTACCTGGGCAGAGATAGCCTGGCTAACAGTATATTCAGTCTCTGTCTTGAATTGTCTCCAGAGTGATTTGCACTGAACAGGGCTAAGTAATGTCTTGGAGGATGGAACCTATAAAAGGAATTTATCATTTTCAGATAGTTACCAGGGAGGTTAAAGTCAGCAGGGCTAAGTAATGTCTTGGAGGATGGAACCTATAAAAGGAATTTATCATTTTCAGATAGTTACCAGGGAGGTTAAAGTCAGCATTTATCGAGATAGCACTGATTTAGAATCCTTAATCAACCACCTCACCAAAAAAATATTAAAAATAGATTGCACCAAAGATAGATAAAGAAAGGAACTAATTCACAAAACCATCTCCTCTTAGTTTTTTTTTACTTAAAAAACTAAATCTGACAGCCCATCCTAACCCAAACCAAACCATCCACACTAACTCCACAGTCACACAGTCAATGCCCAAAATAATCAAAAGGAGTATTATACAAAGCGGACATAACCCAACTCAACCTTAAAACACCGATCAACTTTGAACTGCTTGAAAACATAATCTTTTTAGCTCAATCAGAAATCCAACTGTATTTAGTCATTTTCCAAAAGAAAGCATCTGCACTGTGTGTGCAGCAACATGAATACTAGGAGGTCATGGAAACAGGGGAGCCTCACCTTCTCCCAGGTGCTTGATGCAAGCGGATCTGCAATTGTGATACTCCTGTCTGTACTTGTAGTAGAACCATCAATCAATGCAACTTTAAGAGTATTCTCTATATGACCATGATCCTCATCTAACCGTATTGCAGCCATGACAGAAAGAAGTTTCAAGGACTGACATAGCATCAAAAGACAGAATTAGGAACCTTTATAGTAAACCTAAAACATCCATAAATGACTTCTAATTATACCGCAGAACGGGCAACTTTTGTAATTTCTTTGATGTCCTCCTTCCCGGTCCAAAGACGTGGCATTGAATCAGAATCATGGCTGAACAATGTCGTGAATCTGCAAGAAAAATTATACTGTGGACTCAGTACGCATACTATAATAGTCACACAGCACAATAAAAAGATGGCTTGTAGTTCCAACCTGTCTTTCATACGGCTCAAGACTCTGCCAGCTTCTTCCTTTGACTTGGTTTCAACCACATTTCTAGCATACTGCTCAAGCTTCGCAAGCATCTTCTCCTTCTCTTGCACATCCATATCAAAACTAGATAGATCACTGGAAAGCCCGGAAACAGCTGTCTGAGTCTCACGTTGAAGAAGTTTTCTGATGGATGGCCAGGTATCATTACTAGCACTATCAAGCAGTGCTTCCACAGGTGCTGCTAGAGCTTCATTTAGTTTTCCCTGAAAAAAAGAATAAAAAAAAACAGATAACAAAGAGAAAAGGGAAAACTGGATAAGCATACAACATAGTTGCTCCCAATTCTGTTCCAAGTCGATTTTATAGTCAGTCCAAATTTTTCATGTGAATATACAAGCATCCTAATATACAAAAAGGCATCTCATCTTTTAATTTACAGAACTTGTTATCATGGAAGGAAGTAAGTTGTTAGAAACCACTGTTTGCAATTTAGGGTGTAAATTTTGGTCAAGATAACCAAATGAATGAAATCCTAGTTTTCCGTTGACAAGATAAGACCACGTTACTTTTTGTAATTCTATTTAGTTGGTGGTTTAGAGAAAATAACAAAGGTAGATGAACTAACCGAGAATATGACATTCTTTCCTTAGGACAAGATTATGAGAACCAAGCTCGTTGATACTACAAAGTCCCTATCAATATGATATGATAGGAGAAAGATGAATGAGACCACCTACCTCATAACCAGAAGTAAGCTCTGATAATTTGGCAGACCGAACAGAAGCCACGTGTGCATCAATATCACGAACAAGCTTATCCCTTACTTTAGATGTATCCCAGTCTGCTTGTTCGATCACAGCATCTGTTAAAAGTAAAGAACAAAATCAATTTTTTGCCAAATTTTCAATACCATAAAGTCCACTTCATAGCACAAGAAATCCATTAGAAATCACACAGATAGAACTGGTCATTTAACAAGCACATAACTCCATTAAACTGATGTAAATTCTACAAGGCAAAAAGCACTAATAAGAAGCGCCTAAGTGATACTAGCCAAACAGATACTGTGGATAACTTCACTTATTATCATACTTTGTAAAACTACATTGATCAGAAATGAATTTAGATGAAAACAATATGAAGGTAATAGCAACCAGCATACCTGCACATCCTGCTTCAAATTGACTCACAAAAGATTTGGTGCATCTATGAGCTGCAGCAGAAAATCCCTCCCCTCCACTCAGGGCTTTGTCAAATGCTTCTTTGAATTTTTCTAAGGTTCCAGACCTCAAATGTCCCAAAATTGTTTGAAAGGAAGGTTGGACAAGCTGAAGTACCAGAAATTAATATAATTAATTAACATAAACACTTAGCATCGATGCCTCTAGTATCGAACGGGCAACTCAAGATGATACGCATTAAAAAAGATGAGGTTAGGCAGAGTGCTTACATCAGGAAAAAGTTAAGTAAGACCAAACCCCTAATTACAAATTATTTTAGGAAGAACCTTCAAATTTGATATATCTTATGGCCAAGTTAATCCACTTGAAAATGGACTAGAAATCCCAAGCCCGTTTTTCCAAGTGGCTCACTGCACCTGTATTAATAAACTTTTTTTATACATGGAACCCATATCTGATGGCTGAGAAAGAGAAGGATACAGCGGAACCATGGAAAAAATCAAAATTCCTACAAACAATTCTCTCTGTCTCCTCCCCCCACACAGTGGGAAAATCATAAAATTCATATCTCTAGTGGAGCAGGCGATGTCAAAACAACACAACTTTCACAGGGTTAGCAGTTAGCTGAAAGTGGTTTCTAACATCTTAGTGCCCAAGATATATCAAATAATGATTGCATCATGTTTTAGTAGAGAAGGGTAGAAAGGGAACAGTACTTGCAGCAATCTGTCTTCAAGAAGCTTCCTCTTAGCAGTTCTGACACCTTCATCAAAAAATGTAGCCTCTGCATCATACCTAACAAACAGGAAAAATAGAGTTCAACTACAGTTACACAAGGACCAAGGTTCACTTTCCCTGGATATTCTAAAAGTTCTAATGAAATTTGTCACTTTTGACAGGGGTAGAGTTGTAACAACTAACTCTGATAAGCAACTCCCAAGAATTAAACTGAGCTTCTTCCCAAATCCCTTGATTGTTTCAGATTGTGAAGCCTCTTCCAGTTCACACCAATCCTGTAAAAAAAAAAAAGGTAAATAGGCTAGAAAATTAGTCTACGGACCATTCAGATGTAATTATAGATCAATTTGGACCAATTCTGAAGCAGGAAGAGTGAAGAAGGCACCTGGTTCTCCTTAAAACTGTTGAACCTTTCATTGACCATCTCTTCGCAGCGAACAGTTGCTACCATCACCTAAGAAAGATTAGCAAAGTTAACTTCATAAGTTTTTTTCTTCTAAAAATGTCAGTCCTTTCAAGCATTCATATGTAATTACCTTGTGGGCAGGAAGGTCAAGATCCTTGTTCTCCTTGATAACTTTCCAGATTTGCTGAGCACTAAAAGAAAAGCCTGAAGCAGGTACGACGCCCCGGCGATCTCCAGCAAGTCCCCCTGGTGCTATAGAGTGGTGGAATCTCTGCCTTAAGCTGGCAACCTACACTCACGAAACAATCATTAAATGATATTGACCTCCATGCACCACAGAATTCCCAATGCATAGCTTTTGGGTTTGTTCGGTATAGACTATTGTCAACATTTTTGTGGTATCTTGAAAAAGGTAAAAGCTATTTAGTGTTTGGTAGAACTAGTTTATTTGAGAGATTAGATTATTAGTAGACTACTGTAGAGCTTTTCGAGTGAGATTTTGAAAGCTAGTTGATATAACTTTGTGTAGGTTTTTCATTAGCTTTCCATTATTTTGGTCCAATATGCCCCTCCAACCCATTTCATTTGTTTCCAATATTTGTCATTTTGGTAAATTCACCATAAAAATCCACTCACAAATCTCCTACCAAACACTTATGGCCAATATCACTAACTAGGCCTTTTAGCAATATTGTTCTATTAAGTAGGCTCATAGCATAATCTCATTTAGTAAATATACCCTAATAGAGTAATAGTGATAAAAAATTAGAGTGTTAAAAATTAGAGGGGTATACAAAACAAAAGCCCACAAAAAAGAGCCTACTTCACCAAATTCTTTCAACATTGATTAGAATTTTACATCGATTTTCACATTTTACAAAATCTATCAAAACTCTACCCAAAAAAAAGTAAACAAAAAGCTAAAGCTTCCCAGAAAGCTTAAACTACCCAAAAATCTTGTTTTATCGAGCACGCCCTTAATCTTTGATCAGTGGGTACATGTAAAATAATATATGATTCAGAATTATAAAGCAAAAGATAGTCTTCCAACCAAGGTCAGCCCTTTCGTAGATCATCGCCAATATTAATTACTGGGCATAAATGGAGATAATATGATACAGGTTTTCCATTTATGGCAAGAATCCGGTTCTTCTTTACAAAAAAAAAAAACAGACCAAATGAAGAGTATGATTGAACTCCGTGGTAATGAGAACTGCAAATGAATGATCCCAGTGACTTATAAGGAAATTAAAGTAAAAAGTTCTACCTGTTCTCTAAATTGTTCCTCCTTCTCCTCATAGCTTGATAAAGCCACAACCTCAACCTAATCAGCAAGATAGAGCATTAAATACAGACAGGCGTAATGAAACCGGGCTTGAACTGGAAGTTGGTTTAATGAAGCAGTAAATCCATAACATGCATATTGGGCAGTAAACAATAAATATATTATAAGAGTATCAAATCTCACATTGAAAAATTCACTCAACGGAGTTTCCTTATGAGCTTGTGGCTTAGGCACAGAATCCCATATCTGTAAACCAGAAAAAAACAAAAATGAAGTTTAGGTAACAAGTAACAACTAAATGTTGATAACCTGAATAAAATGCACCAATAGATTACCTTCTGTATATCTTCTCTGAGGACAGGTTCTAGATTTTCCAAAGGAGTCTGTCAAATGAAAACATAAAGCAGGGACAATGAAAGAAATTAAGAAAGGATTGCAGTTCCAGAATTTCAAAACATTTAAAACGGGCTTTGTCACAGATCGCCAGAACTGAACTAAGCTAAATGAGTGAACTTACCCTTGTTTTATCACGTATTACAAACAACAGAGTTGTTTTACGTGGGCTGAATAATCGCATCATGACCTACAAAGAAAGATCATATAATTAGAACATTTGTTACTCAAATCCTAATCTATAGGCTACACAATATAAAGAAGATGCCAATCACCTGAAACACAGTCTTCAACAGAGGCTTATTGGCAGCTTGTTCACGTCCAATATCATGGCACCACCTGCATGAATTTGTGAACAAACAGTCAAGGAAGAGAAAGATCAACAATAATCTTACGAAAGAAAAATTCAGTAACTAGGTCTCACATGTTTATAAGCACTATGTCGGAAACAGCAAGGGCAAAAAGGGCACTTTGCTTTTCAAAAGCTGTATCATCCTGGAAGAAATGAAAATACAACGAGGTGCGTTAAAATAAAATTATACAATTTTGAAGGGTGAGGTGACTGATATTTAAAAATCAATGGTTAAACTTAGACAATAATATCATAAGGACTAGAATAATGATAAATAAAAAATTCATAAGAATGTACCTCTTATCCAGAAAACACATACAAACAATCATATATGAATTTCTTGTAGACGCCATTTTAAGTTATCAGAAAAGGTAGAAATGTTCTTAGCAAAGTACTTAATAAGTGATGGAGTAGTACAAATGATACACATTAAAGTGATCAATCGTCAATTTAAAGTGATTGAAGGAGGCACAATTCTCACCTCTCCCCTTTCTCTTCCATCAGTTCCTTCCAAATCCATTACAAGAGTACAAGGCTCAATACCAGCACATTTTGCCAACCAGATACCTTTTGTTGTCTGAGATCTGGAACAACATCAGCTCATTAAATTAATAGATCCTATTAAATAAGTCAAGACCAAATCATAATCCAGTTAGGATAAAACTGCAAAACGTACCTTCCTCTAAATGCATCCATCTCCCTGAAGTTGGTCTTAAACAAATTATTTAATAATGTGCTCTTTCCTGCCAATTTCAAAGCAAATGTTTAACGATTGCCAAGATAACTTATATGATAAATCCTTGGGTGCTTGCAATTATAAAATCACAAAAGAATGTGACTCAATGACTGAACCATCACGTTTTCTATTTAAGAGAAGAGTTACACTGTAACAAGAATGCCTGGAAAAACCCTATAAACAAACAAAATCACAATTGCAGACCATGGCATTATTAAGATTGAAGATCATAGTAAGTACCACTACTTTGCGGGCCCATGATGGAGACTACAGCATATGATAGTCCACATTCACCCAACTTTACTTCTTTCATAAAAGAATCAATCCCGTCAACATTGAATCCACCATCCCCATCAATAAGTTGAGTAGAGCTGCACCCGTCGTCGTTACCTGGGAAGGAATAAGAAAGCAGTCTTGAGATAACAAAGAAACTTATCCAATCTTCCCGAGTAAAAAAATTAACATCCAATATGTTTACTTCCAAAAGCAAAATTAAACCCTTGAAAAGCTTTTAGTTAGGTAAGATATCCAGGACACCTAGACGTAAATCTTTCAGCAAAACACTGAACTATAGATACAATAAAGCTCAGTTAGCATCATAGATTAAGAGTGTCAATGCATGTTTAATTTATCTATGATGATACACCCCAATTTGGGTTTTTAAAGACACCATAAAAAATGACATCAAAACGAACTTTAGTTTTTGAAAATGATCAAATTACAGAACCTAAATTCTATTTCATTTCTAAAATACGCTACAACCAACGGAGAGCAATGTTTGTCACGGCAACCCCCAATTTCTTCACATACGAAACAAAATCAACATTTTTTGTGATCTAAATTACGAAATCTATCCCTATTCCAACTCCAAGCCCTGAGCTTCTAGAATTCGAACCGCGGATCAATCAATGAAATCACCTCTAAGCATTAACTTGAAATGAAAAGGCCAAACCATTAACTAAAAAATGGAAACAGTCAACCCCTAAATGTGAGAAATAACGGAACAAGATGATTCATAGCAATTTAATCCCAATTTGATCGTCATTATAACTATGATGACAACGACATTAAAGAGAAGCACGGTTAGATGGCAAGAGCGTACCCATGGATTGATGATCAGTTGGGTATTATCGTAGATTTGCTGCGTAGATTCAGAGGGATGGAGTTTTCATACAAGGATCGATTTTGCGACGCAGAGAGAGGGAAAGAGTCGATCGATCTCAAAGGGAGAAAGAGGTAGATAGAGAGAGAAAAGGAGGGAGGAGGGGAGGATCTTTGGTTGTGTTAAATTTGATGCTTTGTATAAGCTAAAAGCGTGAAGTTCACTCGCTTAAAATACATTAAAATATGATTAGCTAAAACAATTTTTTTTTAATTAACTATTGAATTAGGGATTATTGCAGACGATATTATGCAAAATAAAAAGATTAGTCAAGTAAATTCGGTAATCATTTCAAGAGTAAATTGTGCATGGCTTATTTTTATTGTAATATTTATGGAAAAAATTGAACCTAGATGATAAATGATGCGATTTATTTATCGTCTCGTATTTTAGAGTGACAGCGTGCTTCTTGTAATTACGTCGAATTTTATTTTAATTTTTTATTAAAAATATATCATCAATTTTAGTTGTTTGAATTATTTATTTATGGGTTGTGAATGGACGGTCAAAATATATTGGATGAACATGGAGGTGTGCTTATAATTATGTATTATTTTGATGAATGTTATACATAATAAGTTAAATAAAGTAAAATTATTATTTTTGGAAATGGATATAGTCTAATTTTGAATGTTATTTATAATATGTTAATTGAATTAAAATTATTATATTTTGGAAATGAATGTAGTCTAATCTTGAACATACATGATACATGCCTTCTCCTTAAGGTTTGGAATGGAGCCTTCGTTCATATGTGAATAAAAAATTAATTCAAAATTCAAATATAAGACTTTATGCAATGTAGAGGGCTATTATAGTTGTTACTATAAAAGAATAAAGATAAAAAAAATGGAAATAATTCAATATAAATACAGAGTAATACATATTTGATTGACCTCTTTTTCAAGCATAGAAACTTATATTTTTGACCAACTTTATTGACGGATATTATTACATTTTAACCTTATTTTATAGAAGAAAAGAAAAAAAGAGAATAACGATGTATGTTTATGCTTTAAAATAGTCGTATGAAAATAGTTTTAAACCTAAATTGTGGTTGGTACAGGAGGTAATGAAGAGTAAAAAAGATATTAAATTTTACATTTTTATTCTTACAACTTAATTATGAGATAATGTAAGGACGATTTTTTTTTATCATATTCATAAAATTTTAAATATAGACAAAAACTATTATTTACCTCGGTCAAATGAGCCTATATAAATTGTTTATAAATTATCTAATTCCGCGTTTTTGGTACAGAATCAATTAGCTCATTATAAAAAAATGGTTTCAAACCACTTATCTAATTAATTAAACTCAATTTCAATTAGTACATAATTAATTAACTCAATTATATTTCTGCAATTCGGTGCGTAATCAATTGACCACTGATTCCGAACTTCAAATACGGAATTAAGGAGATGGTTAAAAAAATTTATTCGTCAAGAAATAAACTTTTAGAATCGTAGAATTTGTAAGATTATTATTTGAAGATGTACTCTATAAAGAAAGAATTTGGTGAAGTTGACTTTTTTTTATAACCCTTTATTTTGTAAATTCTCTAATTTTTAGACCCTAATTGACTTACCACTATTATTCTATTAGAACTATTAAAAATACATTTATTAAATATGTCTACTTAATAAATTAATATTTATAAAAGTCATATTTAGCCTAAGGAAATTAGAAAAAGTAAAAAACTTTAGGACCTTTTATTTTGCTTTGTGCACCGACCAGCCACCCATTGTTGGCCCCGCTCGGCAGTCCCCTGAATCCTTTCCAATGCTTCCTTTTGGGCGAAGCCAAAAAAGACGGTGGAATATTATTATGACCAAATTGACAGCTGGCCAGTCACCTTTTGTAGCGCGTCAAGGCACGCACCAATCAGCTTCACCACTGCTTCATTCCATTTATTAATTTATCTTTATAAATAAATAAATAATTGTGCTGCATGATTCATTCCTCTGTGGCGTCACTAATTGCAAACCGAAAGCAGAATTAATGAAATAATAGCGCCTAAGAAGCAAGTAATTATACAAACAAACAAAGATCACGAACACACTCGAATATGAATTACCAACTGTGTTACAGAAAAGCCAAGGTCTCAAGTTCATCAGTGATAGCTTGCATAGCAGACCATCTTGATTCTACCAACTAACGAAATGCACATGCACCACCAAGCACATGGCCTCAAGGTTCAGCACCAAATGCTCCTCAATTTCAGCCAAGTTTTCCAGTCTGCATTTCAAGGTCTAATTGAGATTCGGGTTTTCCCTACTACGATAGGCGAATATTATAGATCGTTAGGCCGGGAGTTCAGATGACACTAAACTAGACCTGAACTGATCTAGCTCTGCTAAAACATCTTCTTCCGGCCTGTAAAGTAGGTCGATTATACGCCAGATCTGCAACGCCAAAAGGGATCAAAGTTCAAAATTAGCACAACTATTATGTGACCTTCAAAATTTGCTTTTGATTAATTATAGTCAATTAACTTTGAAACAGTTTAGGGACCTCAATGGAGGGGTAAAAAGATTTTGGGATCTATTTGTAACATTTTTCTAAAGTTAAGGGACTATAATGAAGAAAAAGAAAGTTGGCCCGTGGATGATATTTTTTCCAAAATACTGTAACTTTCAAGCTCAGTTTAGAATATTGTGCTATTTTGTTGTTTTTTTTATGCATAATAGTTTGAGTTGGCTGGAGACAACAGGATGGGTTTTCCTATGGTTTCTATGACAACTCATCTATGTTGTTAAATGTTAATAGTTTTATCACATAAAGGATCATAAGGAAACTAACTGATGGGTTAAATTTGAGGACCATACATGCCAGCCATTCAAATAGAGATCTACCTAGCTGTCAAATATAGATGAGAGGATTTGTCTTTACCTGCAATGTCCCGCCACCAGCAGAATCATCAGACACGCTCACAACAGTCCATGGATCAATGGCATTCCAGTGGAAATCGACAACTTTGTCCCTAGTAAACAACAGCAAGGTAAAGTGATTTTAAGAGCCCGCGTGACTAAAATGAGGTTTAGTCACAAATACGATTCTAGTATTCTACATTCTATTATAGCTTCCATTGTGTCCCTTTCCATCAGATAGTAGCTTGCTCGTCTAATATACTAGTTAGATGTAAGAGGAGGGCATCAACAGAAGGGACCAACTACAAGTATTCCGTGACTTCGACAAACAAAAATGGAACATATGTATATTCAAGAGGGCAGGGGGAGGATCTTCTCACCGGTGCCCAGCATGCTTGAAGAATAAGCCTGGAGGATGTTCTCCCGTCTTTTCATCATTAATTTTACCTACCTGGGATATACATAACTCCATTAAAACCAAAGAGACTAAAGTGTGAACTAATCATTGACTCTCAGATGGTTGGAACTAATCACAATAAAAAGAAAGTGACTCAAAATACTTGAAGATTGAAAAAGGAATTTGATAAGTGAAAAGAACCCTTAAAATGGATAGGTGACCTTAAAATTTAAATAATCAATGCTAACCAATATGAATTACACGCCACAATATAAGTTGAGAACAAAGTAGTCGGGTACAAGAGACACTTTAGAACCCTTGACTCCTCAATCATTGTCTGAAAGTCCATCTCATTCAACAAAGTGGATGTGTAAGTCTTACACCCATGATTGTTTTGCAGAAAATTATAACGTTAAAAATGCAGTCATACAGTAGCTCAATTTCACCCTTTTTAGAGAGTGCCAATTATTCTAGGAAGAAATTTCAGTGAAAATGCAACCGAGGGAAATCACAAAGTGGAATTGTTAGGAAGAAACTAAGGATGATGAAAGATGATCCTTTATTGGCAGAACATCTTGCTTTTCATTTATCAGAGACGAACCCTATATCAGTCTTTTAATCCGTTATCATAAATTCCAATCACACACTTTATGATAATAGTGCATCATAAAGGTAAAGAGGAAGGCACTTTAACTTTTTACTTTTCACCATAACACAAAAATTCAGGACAGTATTATTGTAGTTTGAAAGAAAGAAAATTAGATAAGCTCCAGAAAATTTATGCTCCATACCTTGTCGCAATCCCATATGTTTAAGATACCATCTTCGGCAGAACTTCCAAAAAAAGATTTATTATGAGGAGACCACTGCATACAAGAAGTTTATTGCAAATCAGAAGATGCTTATCCAGCTCTAGAAACCTAGCAATTGAGATTTAATCAAATGCTTCAGCCACCTGTACACAAAGCACTGGAGCCTCATGACCTCCAAATTTATGCACAGGTAAGCCAACTCCATTGCTAGTGAGATTTCGCCGGTCAAACATGTGAACAGAATTGTCAGCAGACCTGTACAGACAGCAAAGTGAGGTCCCTAAGCATATCATGTGGTAGAAAACACACCACTTGTGAAAGCCAAGGAGCATAATTTATGGCATACCCAGTCAGTATTAAGTGTTCATCATGAGGATTCCAATCAACACAGTGAAGATCAGTTTCATGAGCCTTCTCAACCTAGCAAAATCAAAAAAGTTCCACAACAATGAATGGTTGATTTAGGCAGTCATAAAAGATATGTATGCTTGGTCTTTTCTAATGGGGTTTGAAGCAGATTCCTTTATTGAGAAAATCCATCTGAAGTTTACTTATTCTCAGTCTTCACTCAATAAATTAGTGAATTGCCCTCTTCATTATACTATGTTTGAGGAACATTGATAAAAATTCAAGCTCCATCTTCATATGGAACTGTTCAAAAACAAGAGCATGCACATAAACGCGATGAGGTTCCATCCTAAAACCAATTGGCAATAGGAGGAGTAGCCTACCGACCTTAGGCTCGGAATGTCCCCAACTTTAGATGTGGGAACTTATTATCTCCAACCCTTATAAAAAAAACATTTGACAAAGAACATCCAGCTAGCAAAATTTTTCTGTTGTATTGTGGCTTGTTTCTAGTTTACGGTTTATAATTTAATAAGCCAACGAGACTATCGTTCTGGTTCCAAACCAGGAAGAAGGAAAAGAGAAAAAACTAGAATACTGATGGGTGTTGGAGAAAATCGGGCTGAAATTTGGCAAAAAATTGGAAGGAACAGAAAAAGTTTCATCAAAGATGCGGCATTACTCAAGGAATTGGGTATTCTCAACTGACAAGTGACAAAAAGTTAAAAAAATATATACAAAATTACACGTTTAAGACTATTGAACTAGGAATTGGGTATCCAGAATGTGCCCGAGCCCAGAGGTATCTTTGGCATAGGGGCTTTAATTTATGTCTCCAGAGCATAAGCATTTATTTTGTTCGACACAGCAATTATAAATTGCATAGCAAATTACCTTAACTGCAGGAGTGGTACCAATTCTTGCATCCCAAAGAATTAGACAAGAATCATCACCTACACTGCAAAACTGATGTCCACTACCAGACAAAAACCAGAAACCAGTGGTCACAAATTAATAATACCAGAAGAATATATCCCTAGAAGGAATATAAGTTTTATTCAATACATAACAACTTAGAAATTCAAGTAAGGAAGCACATCGAATTTACCATACACATTCTGACATTACATATGTATATATAGGGCAAGGTTCAGACGGAACAGGTTCCCGTGAGAATGGAGAACCGCACACATTACACGGTGCACCAGTTTTTAAGTCGGTGCACCAGTTTTTTTTCCAAGAAAAGAAAATGTTGGTGCACCTGTTGTAGTATCTACATTATTTTGTATTTAAATTTTGCGACAGATTAAGCACAATTTCACTTCTCATGGAGAACCCGCTCTCATGTGATCCATTGCCTATACATACACGTAAAATACACAACTACCTGCAGGAACAGGAAACATGACTTAGCAATGACCGAGTGATTCACCTAGTTGGGCAAAACTGCACATCCTCAACTGTATCACCATGCCCTCTGTATATACCTCTTGATGCAACGGTTTCACCAGGTCCATTTTCACCCTCACTAGTCTTAGATGTTGTCTTGATGTTGTCACCATTGGATCCTGAAGGTTTTGTGGATCCTGGCTCTGTTGCCAATGTTGATACATGATCATGGATACTCCACAAAACCACAGTCTTATCCTTCCCTGAAACATTAACTCTTTAGAAGGCACCAGTAACTTTGACAAAGAAAAAAGCTACCATAGAAACATAGCATGACATAGAAGTTCTATATATACTAATAATCCTGGAAAACTTCTACTTCAGACCCTTTTGTAAAGTAAATTTACTATAAGCTGCTTAGCTTGTCAACATTTCCTTTCTCCTAGCTAGTTATAATTTCTCCTAGCTAGTTACTATATTGAAACTTTTCCAAATATTATTCATCCTGCAATTCATAAGGAGTACTACGGATATAACCAGAACTTGTAATGCGCCATGTGAAAGTTATAATATGATCAGCTTTTATTCCGTCTTTCCTGAATATCATCCAGCAATAGATTCTACGTTGATTATCAATTACCTGTCCTGACCAATATACATTACCATTCATAGTTCATCTACAAAGGACAAAATCATACTATTCATGCATGACCAATTCTGGAAAGATCCAAAGAATAAGTTCACAGAAATGAGAAGATACACAGAAAAAGCCGAAGACTAAAAGTTCAACCTCCAGAAAGCACAAATGGCTCAGTGGAGCACATTGCAAGAGCGAATTCCGCATTATCTTCATGCCCAGTTAAAATCTGCAAAAGAAGATGATGTTTCAGGATAACGAATCCCTATCAATCTGAAACTGTTGTATATGATAAAACTAAAACTTTAATACTGAACAAATAGTACCATTAATAAATAGATTAAAAAAAGAATTATGCTATGATCAAAACAAACACTACACAAGTAGCAAAATCACCTTAGCTCCAAAATGCACAAGTTAGCACACACAAAATATTTACAGGAAATAAGATTATTTGTCATTAAATGAGTTGTCACGTTCCTCTAGATTAAAAGCTCAAGTATGAGATCTACTTAAATTCTTAAAACAATCATCAAGTTGACAGCATCCTCACTGAATCTTTAACAATTGACAAAGGTTACAGAATGCAAGAAAATGAATAGCCCTTTTAATCAGCTTTACCAGATCTGGACGAGATTCAACAGCCCCAAGAACAGCCTGCCGGTTGGGCTGACTATCAACGTCCCAGATTAGTACCTAGTAAAGAGTTCCATAGATAAAAAAAACATTTGAGACATTCACATTCAACATCTCAGAAAAAATGTCTATCTAGACACTTCATGGACTAAAAACTGCTTGTGCTATTCCATTATATTATAAAAAAATACTTACATCAGGGCTATCAGTGTGGGTGGCAATGATATTGCTGTTCTGGGGAAGTTCCCTGATCCTATTGACCTGTCAATGATATACAGCAAGGACAAGTAGATAACCACCTATTTTAGTAAGTATGTTTGCCTGGTGGCAGGTAAAAGAACAGCATAAATAACATGATGAATACATATTCTGTTTTTTCTCCATCCATATGTTTAGTCACTTCTTTTTATAAAATAAAAAAAAGCAATTTCAGTAACATATCCAGGTAAAGACTAGTATCACCTCCCCAGGATGAATAATAGTCTTGAACTTCCTCACAAAGGGAGATCGTGCCTCTTCATTGAACTGGAAATTGAAGTGCCAGAGTAGACATATAAATACATTTTTAAAATCAATAAATAAACATACTCTCTAATGTTTAACCAAAAATGATCAGGATTCAGGAGCAGTGGGAATGTCAAAAACCTTAGATATGTGTTCTGCAGCAGCAATCCTACGCTTGACAACTTCCACATTTGCTATGACAAGTGTATTTGGAACACTACCATCAGTCTGACAGCAAAGGCCACAAAAGAAAAGAAAAAGAAAAACGATTGGTACCTTGTTGTCTTACAACATAGATGTGTTTACAAAAATATAAGATCAATCAACAAAAATATGTGTATATTAATCTGATATGTGTAAGAATAAGGTCATCATGTAATAACCTGCTCTGAAAGATAAAGGCGTTGCCGATGCTTGTATGTTGCTTGGTCTATAAGGGGACCCCACCTAGGAAAAACAAGCATATGGGTTTAGTCAGTTCACCAATAATCGAGAACCGCGCACGGTGTCCGGGTTTATGATAAGGACAGCCATGCCAAATTGCAGATACATAATGCAACAGATATTCAAGAACAGCAATCGAGATAAGTCTGCATCTTAAAGAAGAATAAAGCCAGTAACATATAGTTTCAGCAAATTCCAGCACATGCTCTCTACTAGCTGACAAACAATCTAATAAAAAAAAGTTGTGCAGTGTTTGCAGCAAGTTCACTAGGTCAAAGTCATCTTCCAAGGGTGATTAATAATCTAATGACTCTAAAGATTTGATATGACAGAAATGATATAAAATCTCACCCCAGGAAGTTAAAAAGAACTCAGTCTTACGAAAATGTGAAGCACGTTGCTTCAAAACATACTCCGTTGACTATTAAAATCCCCAATAATGTCCTAATCGCCCTACATTTGAGCAAAATCAACAGAATTTTCTCTAAGACCTAGCCTAAAAGGTCCAATTAGTTCCGACTTGCATTTTCATGAAAAGTAACCCTCGAGAATTTTGAAAGCAAAATCACCGCCATTAGCCATTCAAAAGAAGCTACAATTTTCGACAGCCAAAAGTTTATAAAATCTATTCGTTCTCCGTGCTCCAACATGATCAATTGCTTTTTTTGCGGGAACAATCAAGAAGCACACTAAAAGCAGTTCCCTCGTTATCGCCATTTCCAGAAAACTTCAACAGAACGAAAAAATCGACAGATAAACAAGAGTAAAAGATAAGCTTAGAGAAATGTGTTACCGGCAGGAGAGAGAAGGCCAAACGAGGTTGTGATTTGCTAGCCAGTCGTACAGGATCGGTACCAGAGACTTCCACTGAGTATACCTCTCATCCACCGACAGAACCTGTTTTTTCCCTCCGCTACGACCACGTCCGCCACTTCCGCCACCACCTTCCGCCATTTCAGCTACTTCCTTCCTCTCTCCGGTGGTTTTTGGCGCTTACAGCTCCGACAGGTTCCCCAGTTCCCCGTCTCACGTGAAATGCTCCTGCTGCTGCTCGAGTGCTTGGGGAGTTGTAAAAGTTGTACAATGTGTAAAAACCGGTTTCGGGTAACCGTTTTTCAGCTGACATATGTTTCAATTATATATATTATAGTCTTTTATGACCTTATGTATATTTTTTGAAATGATTTTATGGCTTATATAGATATTTGTCAATAATATTTATTTTATTTGCATTGAATATATATTAAATTTAAAACTTTAAAAAATTGTATCCATACCAACTTCTATGCATTAGTATTTTTTTTACTATATATATAATTGAATTTTAAATTCACCAATAACTGCATGTTTAATGCTATAAATATATGATTATAATTAAGTAACAATTCAAATCCTTTCATCAACGGCTAGTCATTTAAATTGCTCAAAGATTTTTAATATAAGCACATATACTATTAGTATAGTACCATATTCCCTTATTTCTTTCTTAATATTGTAAAGGGGATATAAATGTATATATATCATCACAGTTAGAATTTCAAATTCCTTGTATCAACTATCACACATCCAATTTTTTTTAAATGGAAAGTGGTTCGAAATTATTAGACGGCGCTCCGTCTAGTGAGTCGAAAGTCCAAAAAAATCGGCACACGTTCAAACCGTCATGAAGGACCACAAATATAGGAGAAAATAAATACATAAATACATCAAATTGAAACCGAAAGCAAAAAAAGTCTTCAAGCATAAGCGTGCATCTTCGAAGGAAGTACACAAGGAGAAAGTCTGGGGAACAATTGTGGACACCTCAGATTTGGACTACAACATAGCCGTCACGAGTCGATCTCAAATTCACGCCCCTTCTAAAAAACGCACGAAACCGCCAGCAAATGACTACATCAAGCCTCAGAAGACGAGATTGTAGAACACAATTATCTTGATGAATAAAGGTGTAGAACTTTGTAACACTTCAAGTTCTGGGAACTCGAAGCGTTACGGGCTAGGACCTCACAATATGTCCCGACCCTCAGAGTAACCAACATCACAACGGATCTTACAACAAGGCATAAACAAATGAAAATCAAAACTCAATATAAAACCAAATGTTTAAACAAAGGGAAGCGTAAAAGACTCGCAGCCGAGTTCAAAACAAAAGGGAAAGCAACAACATAAATATAAACCCGATCCCGTACTATAATATACGGGAACCCCGGATGACCACACCTTCCGGATCACTCAATAGTATCCTGAACCTGGGGAACATCTACAACATTGGTATAAACCGTTAGCTAACATTCTAGATATCAGAAAGAGCGTAAAGATACAAACACACATAAGGTAAAGTAAACATACAACATGCTCGCACTCGACCAATTATTATCTTTCATTAAGTTATCCATTACTAATTTAACTTCTTTTATCACACGAGAATCTCCCAAAACTCGCCTCCGCTTCTGTCTACCAATAGGAATAGATCAGTATTATCTGTTACCTACGGGTCTGGGTTGCAAGAACACATTCTAGTATCCCGTAGAACTAGACAAGTGGTCACCGCCCGGTTATCATACACTTGGGCCATTTAAAGATAATAATGGGTGAATCCTATTCCGGTTATCCGTTATAAATAATAATAAACAACACAAACAAGTGAATACAATCAAACCAATACACGAAATGAAGCTAAGTAAGTCCAAGGGACTTACCTCACTCAGATAACTTAGCAACCAACTCAGAAACCTCAAGAAAGAAGAACGGAAAGCCTGTTCACACAAGGCATCACGAATCAAGAACCGAAACGAATGCTAGAAGTCTATAACTTCTAGTCTCCATGATCTCTAAGAGATCTACCCAAGCTAGGGTCACAAACCCTAGTCTTATAGAACACTAAGGGTCGACAACATCATCAAAAGGTAAGGAAAGGAACGAGGGAAGCAATGAAGGAAGCAACTCACCAAAGGCGGGAGCTACTGTAGATAAACCGCAGGGGCGGTTGGACAAGGCGTAGGGACGGCAACCCGCGGGGGCGGCATGATAGAGGTGCGGAGACGGATCTTCGACAAAAGCGATTGTCAGCTTCTCGATGACAGCAGAACCATGACAAGGTCAAAGCTTGTTCTTTCAACACTCTCACACTTCATAACTCAACCAAGGGAGCCTGTGGACGACAACATATCAACAACGGAACACTCCACAAGAATCAAAGCTCAAGCTTGATCCTTGGAGAAGAAGAAAAGGGAAGAACGAAGAAGAAAACGAAACCAAAGGGAAAGGTATGCAACAACTACATGAACGTGATGAAGAACTCAGAGGAGAAGACTTACTCGTTCAACAAGATCACATGAAGCAAGGGAAATGGCTACAACTATCAGGGTTGGAGAAAAGCGTATGCAAGAAACGGGAAAAAGAAGACAAGACGGAAATATATAGAGAAATGTTGGAAAGATGGATGGAAAGGACGTTCTAGGGTTAGAAAAAGATAAGGAAGCCGGCCTATAAGATAGAAGATCGGATATTCTATCTATGGAAGGAAGATAAAACGAACGAAAACAGATCGGGCACAATCTGCAACTTATCAGCAGGGGCAGATCACCTCAGCCGCAGGAGCGGCCCCTTGTCACCGCGGGGGCGGTGACAGATACCAAGATCGTTGGGGCGGCCTCCTTCACCGCGGGGGCGGTGAAGGTGAAAACTAAGATCTTACATCAGATCCCCCTAAAAAACGTTTCATCCCGAAACTTGCAACAACCCAAAAGATCACATAAAAACAACACAAAACGCTGAACACAACTCATATATTCCCACACGGGGCACATTACTCAAAACGTCACAAAAGCATACACAACTCAACAAAAGGAAAAACCGAAACACACCACTCTTCTAAATGTGCATTGAGCTTAGCGTAGAACTCCGGATAGTTCTTCTGGATACTATCCTCTGTCTTCCAAGTCGCCTCATCAGCTCCTCACATCGACCACTGAATCTTCATCATTGGTATGTCCTTCGAACGCAAGCGTCTCGTGCTCCGCTCTAGGACAACTATCGGATGCTCAACGAACGTGTGGTCTAGCTCGACCACTAAATCCTCATGACTGACGATGTGTTTCAGGTCCGGTATGTACTTTCGTAATTGAGACACATGGAAGATTGGGTGGAACCCTCCAGCCTCGGTGGCAAAGCAAGCCTGTATGCTGCCTCTCCAACTCGCTCCAGAATCTTGAAAGGTCCGACGTATCTGGGACTCAAATTCCCCTTGACGCCGAAACGTCTTACGTCTCGTGTCGGGGATACTCTCAACCAATTATGAGCTCCAACTCTGAACTCTAGGGATCTACGCCTCTTATCAGCATAAGACTTTTGTCGACTCTGCGGTGCTAACATCCGTTCTCGGATCACAGCTACTCGAGCCATGTCATCGTGAATTTATGTAACACCCCAAATTTTGAGAACTCGGGGAGCTACTGGTTTGGACCTCACAATGGGTCCTGACCTTAGTTTGACAACAATTTCACTAGGATCTTACAACAAGGCACAAAAGTATTTAAAACATTTGAAAACTTTAAACAATATATATATGAAGAATATGCATCAGCCTTACAAAGCAAAGGTACCAAAACAACACATAAGAAGAACAAAAGACATCCCCGTCCCCAACTAAATAAGTACGTGGACCCGGCTGATCATTCCCTCCGGATCTCTCTACAACTGTCTTAACCTGCAAGACATCTACAAGCGGTATAAAACCGTTAGCTAACATTCTATGCATAAGTATAAAGGTAAAAGCACAAACACACAACATACACAATCAACATGCAACACTCAATCCTTTTATTATCTTTAATTAGGTGATAGGTTATTACTAAAGATACTTATTTTGTGACACGAGGGATTCCCAAACCTCGCCCCTGTCCCCGTTTACCAACGCGGAATGGTACTAATGCATTTGACCGTCTACGTGACTGGGCTGGTCGCAGGGAACCTCCTAGACTCTCGCAAGAGCTAGGCAGATGATGTCACGACCCGTTATCATACACTTGGGTCAATTACATTATATAATAAAGTCGGCCTAATCCGGTTTCGATGTTTATCATAACTAACAAACACCACTCATACACATTACACTCATACAAGAAGCCAACTAAGTAAGTCCGTGGACTTACCTGAATCAAATCTCGATTCTCTTAATCACAACTCAATCTGTAACTGTATAACTCGGTTGTCTGTCAAAGGAGGCAAGTGTGTCAGCACACTTTTTAAGTAATTAGAAGTCTAAGACTTCTAAGGTAGTAGATCCTATTAGAACAGAATTTAATACAGTATCAATTTATGGTAAAATGACTATTTTACCCTTGGTCCCGAAACTTCCAAAAATTTCATAATTCATGCCTAAACTCTTATTTGAGACTAAAGAGTCATATTCTAACTCCTAAAGATGAGTTTGGTTACAAAATGACAATTTACCCATTTTTCTATTTTCGGAAAGATCGTTAAGGTCCAACTTCGGCTTCAAATATGAAATTCGAATAGTCTTATAAAAATTCCGAAATAATTCCCTACATCATCTATGATATTTCATCTACTCCTAGGAGCAAGAATTTCTTAAAAATATTCAACCATCACTTCTACAAAAATTTCCAAAGTTGGTTACAACACTTAAAATATTCTATACTTAGCCGGAATGTGAGTATGTTTTCTAACTGTACAACAAGTCCACTTTGAGCCTCTAACATTCTAAATCCCACCGTTGGATTCATCCCAACTTTTGACATAGTAACCTATGCATGGCACTACACAACATCTCAAGAACTTAACGGTGGATCTTATCTCTAAGGCATCAAACAGTATGCTCAAACTTGACTGATCAACACAGTGTCTGGAAATTCAGCAACCACTTAACAAAATAGCACGCTGTCTTAACTTTGAAAAATCATAACTCCTAAACCTCTTGATTAAATCCTCTCAAATTTTAATCTACTATACTATGTAAGCCTAACTAAGACATATCCAAAATTCAAGTCCAATTGAGGTCAATAACCTATTCAATCCTACATCACAAAACTGTATCACAAGCAGTTTTTCTCAACACTTAAAAATTTCAACACAACAAAAAAACTGCTTACGACCCAATCTTTGAAAAATCGTAAATCCTAAACCACTCGCTGGATTCCTCCCAAATTTTAATATGATCTACAAAAATATGCCAACTATATCATATCAAAAATTCAAGCCCAACAGAGATCAAAAGCCTATTAAAAACTATCTCACAAAACAGCATCCCATGCTGTTTTTCTCAACTCAGCACATTTATAAAAACTGTATGAGGAGTCAACTTTGAAACCCCATATCTCTCAAACCATAACATGGATTCCTCTGAAATATTAGTATGATTTACTATGCAATACCATCTATAACATATCCGAAAACTAGCCAAAAAGGAAGAGCCTAGCTTACCTAAAATTGGACTCGCAGATGACTGCTCGTCACTTTATAAAAACTCAGAAAACGCGTGCCTCCTTACTGTTCAGCTACGAAGATCTGCATAGGTTTATAAGGCATTACAGACACTCGTTAGGCATGGAATACGTGGATAGAACTGAAAGGGAGAGAGAGGTACAAGCCTTACTCGATTCCACGACTCGAATGCACTAGGCTGCTGCTGAGCGGATCTAGGCGTGCAGGAGAAGGACTGGATGCGTCGGATGCGTTCCTGGAGAGATCAGCTAGGGTTAAGGAGGGAGTATGAGGCTGCTGCGTTGAAGGGAGATGTGCACAGATCACGTACAGGCTGAAGGCCCGTTGCTGCTGCTGCGTGCTGGCTTGACAGAAGCGAGGAGAGGGCTGCGTGCTTGCTCGACGACAGAGGGGGTGCGAGGTTGTTCGGTCGAAGGTGCCTGCGGCTCGCTGGCATGGAGGCGAAGACGAAGGGGAGATGTTGCTGGCGCGTTTTTGTCATGCGTGATGGGGAGAGACGTGAAGAGACAGACGCTGCTAGGGCAAAGACGCAAGAAGGGGAGATGGAGGCTGGTGAGGATGGGCTTCTTCACAGCTGGCCCAGAAGCAAGCAACACGTACCATAGTCTGCACAGGAGAAATGGCTGGCCAACAACAGGCTCGGGCCTTGTCTGGGCCTCGTCAAGCCTTGTCTGGGCCTCGTCAAGACCTTGTTTGGGGCTCGTCAAGACCTTGTCTGGGCCTCGTCAAGACCTTGTCTGGGCCTCTTCAAGCCTTGTCTGGGCCTCTTCAAGCCTTGTCTAGGCCTCGTCAAGACCTTGTCTGGGCCTCGTCAAGACCTTGTCTGGGCCTCGTCAAGACCTTGTTTGGGCCTTGTCCAAAAGGAATATAGATATATTTTATGTGTGTAAAAATTCCACATGAAATGATAAAATGTTTTAATTTATAAAACTAAGGATTATGTAAGAAGATTGAAGCCTCACATAAAATTATAGAAGTTGATAAAAACATTTTATGTGCTTAATTTTTCACATTATATGACAAGGTTTATGATGATTCGGGATTTATCGGAAATAAAATTTCCGGGTATTACAAGTTACAATATTTATCACTTTATGCGAATTAAGGTCACATAAAATGATAGAATTTAGTGTTGTTTTATTTTGTTTAAAATTAAGAAAGGTTAGCGGATCGGAATCCGGTTCGTTCGGGTTTTAAAAGGAAATAAATTTTTCCGGGTATTACATCAGTACCCCCTTAAAATAAGTTTTGTCCCGAAACTTAGAACAAGGTATTTAATCAAATGACTTCCAAAATTAAACTTGTATATCCTAGTCTCACTAAATTTTAATTTCGTTTTCTAAACTCCTCTAACCCTATCAAAGCGTAACGAAAAAAATCCGGTCGTTACATCAGATCCCCCTCAAAATATGTTTCGTCCCAAAACTTAGGGTAAGACAATCCTGATCAGCCTTTAAGGCACCAAATGGGTGTGTTTGATCACTACAAAAAGTCTCGTCGTTTCCACATCTAAGTATCCCGCACATCAAGGTTACCAAAAGAACACATCATTGACTAAACACTCAATCATGAGATGAACAAGCAATCAAACAATATCACACATACAAGGTCAAGCCCTAAATCGTCACTCCTGAGGTTACAACCATCGCTACATAGGTCTTTGAAATGTTACGTCTCTTACTATCCCCAATATCTTAGGTAGCCTTATCGGCTTTTTCATAAAACCACTAAATCATAAATCTTTTCAGGATATCTCACCGGTATCATCCGGCTCAACCGTTTCATCCTCTAATCTGATGACCTAACTTGTGTCTAGTAGGTATCTCTCCAACTGAAATTTTCAAACTCAGTTCCCAAACTTAGTCTCCGTGAAAAAATGAAGCTACACTCTCCAATAGGGTGAGGAATACTAGTCCATCAGTCACTTCTAACCCGCTTTAAAACTTCAAATGGTTGCCTTACACAACTCACTTCCAGATCCTTTGATGACCCTACGGAAACTAATCTATTCAACTTTCTTCCCTTCGTTATGACCACTTGCTTCCGGCCTTCTGAAAAGGTTCTGACTACCCACTCAGGCCAAAGGTCTTTGACATCCACCAACACTTACCAAGTGCCCAATGCTCTTCGTATCACGACCCACTTGGTCTTGTCTTTTAATATTACTCAGTCATCATGTTCCTCAGGTACGGAATCGTCACCGTTACCCTTTCCAGGTCTAACACTCGAGGCAACTAATAATCAAATCTAGTGTTTATCCTCTTTGTTCACCTGGCATTATTATATTATTTACAGATCTCTAATATATCGTTTGCTCAAACTTAGGTTTATCACGCATTTTCCAAGATCTTAAGTGACCTAGAATATGTCCGGAATGACGGTATTAGACACAAAGTGATCTCCTATCACCGTTATTTGATCATGACTACTCAATAATTGTTAACATACCATCAGCAGTGAACTCTTTTCTCCACCATGATTATCAGACCGATAATATCCCTCTGACTCAAAATGCAACTAGGCTCTGTTTCGATATAATATTACACATAAAATCTACTCCGAGATTATGCTTTCTTAAGCAGAGTTACTAGGTTGCAAGTATGCTCCTGTCGCTTCTCTTTCTTATGTATCTTCGACTCAGGATGGTAGTTACTCACTTTGAGCTTTCTAGTGTAGGCCATGCACAATACTTTTATTACATCGTTAATTCTTTCCTCAATCCATCAAGAAAACTCACTATAGAATACTCCGTTACGTATTGGATTCCGAACTAGTTATCTGACCACATCTGACAAGCCGTCCTTATTCACTTGAATCCATATTAGGGTACTAATCTCCTTCTATAACCTCTTACATGCACATACTTTCCCGTCTATCTTGATGGTGATAAAATTCTTCCACAAAATTATAGTCGCTCCGCATAGCCCATCTCATGTTTGTTCTCATCAAAACGCATTTCCCCAACTACCATCATCTTGACCTCGACAAGTCGTTTTTTTTTTTGTGTCTATACCATTGCTTCCAACTCTGTGGGTTAGGTCCCATCACGCTTCCGCTGCGCTATTCTGATAATTCTGTTGTCACTCATTAATCATAAGGACATTTTATGTGAGTCCCAAGTGATTAACTTCAAACTCTTTCTTCCAATTATACCATAAGTCCTAACCGTATGAAGTACCAAGTACCTTCCCTAATTGCTTTAATGAAACGAAATAACGATTAGAGAACAACTTCTTCAGTTTACTTTCTTAATTCTCTTAGCACGGATCCGAACCCCCTGACTCGACCGGAGTTTGATTTTAATCAACCAAGCAGTAACCTCTAACACGATTCTCTCTATACCTTTAGTTGTCTACGAAGATTTACGTTGCCTACTTGAGGAAATCCTCTAAAACATCGGTATAGTTACTTCAATAATCCTCAATCATAGATATCTCCTCTTAATTGTACATAGCTCGTCAATACCAAATAACCCTTTTATACTTCTTTAGTTTGTTCTATCTTCCATTCTTCCTCTTCCTTTGGGCTAGCTTCACTTCTCGAGTCCACCAAGGTCGTTCTCACGTACCCATTTCTTCACTGGTATTGGTAGTAATACCGCCTTCATGAAACTCCGTTGGCCCTACTACAGGCCTCCATTCTTTGGATATTAGCGTCGCGACTTCTTTCAACTTCTTATATCTTCGAGGAGGTCAAAACCTCTCCACACTTGTGGGGTCTACCTTTTTGCTTTTACACTTAATTGTAGGTCTTCATTCTGCTCACCTCAGATCCTCATATCCGGTTCGACACCCAATCTCTTCAGATCTCTCATGCCCATAATTGTCTATGGGGCATTTGCCACGATTTTAACGTCCTTTATCTCGCCATCTTGGTTGTACTCCGTTCTACTTGGTTCTTGTTCTAACGTTGTTATCTCTACTCGGAGATCTTCTCGTCTCCTGTATGGTTCTTCTAATTCCATCTCTCGGCCTTGTATGCCCGACTTTCTTGTACGACCTTCTAACTGAACTGACTCAGGAATTCCTTCATCATCTAATTGTGCTTATGGTAAAAATTATCTTCACAACTTTACTTCCTTGCTCACTTGTCCTTTGGGTGATTTGTAAGGATCACCAAGAAGCCTACCCGAGTATAATACTCAATTCAAGGTCCGATTTCATTGCCTCGTGTTGGAGATTCTTCAAGTCCGCAGTTGATTTATCATAAGGCGATAATCGCTTCGTGATATCATGACTAAAGGATATAAAATATCCTTTAGGATAATAACAAGCTAAGCAACCACATGTGTATAACATATAATAATAAACATCATAAAAAGTCTATATACTAACTCCTATCGATCCAAGTTACAGAGATCCACGGAGAGCGATGGTGGTCCGACGTACTACTAACCCAACAACCCGACTATGCGTGCGTGTAAAAACATAAATCCGTTTTGAAAATTTAGACCCCTTTCGGGTTCTAGTTATTTTATACATTCAGTCTTTCAGAAGATTTTAAGTGCCATTGTTGCCAACCTGGCTCTGATACCATATTGTAACACCCTAAATTCTGAGAACTCGGGGAGCTACTGGTTAGGACCTCACATTGGATCCCAACCTTAGTTTGACAACAACTTCACTAGGATCTTACAACAAGGCACAAAAGTATTTAAAACATTTGAAAACTTTAAACAATATATACATGAAGAATATGTATCAGCCTCAGAAAGTAAAGGTACCAAAACGACACATAAGAAGAACATAAAATATCCCCGTCCTCAGCTAAATAAGTACGTGGACCCGGCTGACCATTCCCTCCGGAACTCTCTACAACTGTCTTAACTTGCAAGACATCTACAAGCGGTATAAAACCGTTAGCTAACATTCTATGCATAAGTATAAAGGTAAAAGCACAAACACACAACATACACAATCAACATGCAACACTCAATCCTTTTATTATCTTTAATTAGGTGATAGGTTATTACTAATGATACTTATTCTATGACACGAGGGATTCCCAAACCTCGCCCCGGTCCCCGTTTACCAATGCGGAATGGTACTAATGCATTTGACCGTCTACCTGACTGGGCTGGTCGCAGGGAACCTCCTAGACTCTCGCAAGAGCTAGGCAGATGATGTCACGACCCGTTATCATACACTTGGGCAATTACATAATATAATAAAGTCGGCATAATCCGGTTTCGATGTTTATCATAACTAACAAACACCACTCATACACATTACACTCATACAAGAAGCCAGCTAAGTAAGTCCTTGGACTTACCTGAATCAAATCTCGATTCTCTTAATCACAACTCAATCTGTAACTGTATAACTCGGTTGCCTGTCAAAGGAGGCAAGTGTGTCAGCACACTTTTTGGGTAATTAGAAGTCTAAGACTTCTAAGGTAGTAGATCCTATTAGAACATAATTTAATACAGTACCAATTTATGGTAAAATGACTATTTTACCCTTGGTCCCGAAACTTCCAAAAATTTCATAATTCATGCCTAAACTCTTATTTGAGAATAAAGAGTCATATTCTAACTCTTAAAGATGAGTTTGGTTACAAAATGACAATTTACCCATTTTTCTATTTTCGGAAAGATCGTTAAGGTCCAACTTTGGCTTCAAATATGAAATTCGAATAGTCTTATAAAAATTCCGAAATAATTCCCTAGATCATCTATGATATCTCATCTACTCCTAGGAGCAAGAATTTCTTAAAACTGTTCAACCATCACTTCTACAAAAATTTCCAAAGTTGGTTACAACACTTAAAATATTCTATACTTAGCGAGAATGTGAGTATGTTTTCTAACTGTACAACAAGTCCACTTTGAGCCTCTTAAATTCTAAATCTCACCGTTGGATTCATCCTAACTTTTGACATAGTAACCTATGCATGACACTATACAACATCTCTTGAACTGAACGGTGAACAGTATGCTCAAACTTGACTGATCAACACAGTTTCTGAAAATTCAGCAACCACTTAACAAAACAGCACGTTGTCTTAACTTTAAAAAATCATAACTCCTAAACCTCTTGATTAAATCCTCTCAAATTTTGATCTACTATACTATGTAAGCCTAACTAAGACATATCCAAAATTTAAGTCCAATAGAGGTCAATAACCTATTCAATCCAACATCACAAAACTGCATCACAAGCAGTTTTTCTTAACACTTAAAAATTTCAGCACAACAGAAAAACTGCTTACGACCCAATCTTTGAAAAATCGTAAATCCTAAACCACTCGTTGGATTCATCCCAAATTTTTATATGATCTACAAAATATGCCAACTATATCATATCAAAAATTCAAGCCCAACAGAGATCAAAAGCCTATTAAAAACTATCTCACAAAACAGCATCCCATGTTGTTTTTCTCAACTCAGCACATTTATAAAAACTGTATGAGGAGTCAACTTTGAAACCCCATATCTCTCAAACCATAACATGGATTCCTCTGAAATATTAGTATGATTTACTATGCAATACCATCTATAACATATCCGAAAACTAGCCAAAAAGGAAGAGCTTAGCTTACCTTAAATCGGACTCGCAGATGACTACTCGTCACTTTATAAAAACTCAGAAAACGCGTGCCTCCTTACTGTTCAGCTACGAATGATATGTATAGGTTTATAAGGCATTACAGACACTCGTTAGGCATGGAATACGTGGACAGAACTGAAAGGGAGAGAGAGGTATAAGCCTTACTCGATTGCACGACTCGAATGCACTAGGCTGCTGCTGAGCGGATCTAGGCGTGCAGGAGAAGGACTGGATGCGTTGGCTGCGTTCCTGGAGAGATCAGCTAGGGTTAAGGAGGGAGTATGAGGCTGCTGCGTTGAAGGGAGATGTGCACAGATCACGTATAGGCTGAAGGCCCGTTGCTGCTGCTGCGTGCTGGCTCGACAAAAGCGAGGAGAGGGATGCGTGCTTGCTCGACGATAGAGGGGGTGCGAGGCTGTTCGGTCGAAGGCGCCTGCGGCTCGCTGGCATGGAGGCGAAGACGAAGGGGAGCTGCTGCTTCGTGTTTTTGTCATGCGTGATGGGGAGAGACGTGAAGAGACAGACGCTGCTAGGGCAAAGACGCAGGAAGGGGAGATGGAGGCTGGTGAGGGTGGGCTTCTTCACAGCTGGCTCAGAAGCAAGCAACACGTACCACAGTCTGCACAGGAGAAATGGCTGGCCAACAACAGGCTCGGGCCTTGTCTGGGCCTCGTCAAGCCTTGTCTGGGCCTCGTCAAGACCTTGTCGGGGCCTCGTCAAGCCTTGTCTGGGCCTCGTCAAGACCTTGTCTGGGCCTCATCAAGGCCTTGTCTGGGCCTCGTCAAGCCTTGTCTAGGCCTCGTCAAGCCCTTGTCTGGGCCTCGTCAAGACCTTGTTTGGGCCTTGTCCAAAAGGAAGATAGATATATTTTATGTGTGTAAAAATTCCACATGAAATGATAAAATGTTTTAATTTATAAAACTAAGTATTATGTAAGAAGATTGAAGCCTCACATAAAATTATAGAAGTTGATAAAAAATATTTTTTGTGCTTAACTTTTCACATTATATGACAAGGTTTATGATGATTCGGGATTTACTGGAATTAAAATTTACGGGTATTACAAGTTACAATATTTATCACTTTATGTGAATTAAGGTCACATAAAATGATAGAATTTAGTGTTGTTTTATTTTGTTTAAAATTTAAAAAGGTTAGCGGATCGGAATCCGGTTCACTCGGGTTTTAAACGGAATTAAATTTTTCCAGGTATTACATCAGTACCCCCTTAAAATAAGTTTTGTCCCGAAACTTAGAACAATGTATTTAATCATACGACTTTCAAAATTGAACTTGTATATCTTAGTCTCACTAAATTTTAATTTCGTTTTCTAAACTCCTCTAACCCTATCAAAGCGTAACGAAAAAAAATCCGGTAGTTACAATCTGCTCAGGTGCTACTCCGCTAGCACTGCTCGGCTCGTCCCAACACAGCGGGGTACGACATCTCTGTCCGTATAAAGCCTCATAAGGAGTCATCCTGATCTATGCATGCCCACTGTTGTTGTATGAAAACTCAATTAAGGGAAGGCGATCTGGCCACACCTGTCTCTAGTCTAACACGCAGGCTTTCAACATATCCTCCAGAGTCTGGATGGTCCGCTCGGACTGACCATCGGTCTGAGGATGATAAGTAGTCGTGAACTGTAGACTCGTACCTATGGCGACATGTACTTGCTGCCAGAACCTCGAAGTGAACCGTCCGTCTCTATTAGAGACTATAGTCTTAGGTACTCCATGAACTCTCACTAATTGTCTAGTGAACTCCTCTGCTAATCGACTCACCGACCACGTCTCCTTGATCGGAACGAAGCGTGCGGTCTTTGTCAGTTAATCTACTATGACCCAGATAACATCAAAACCTCGACTCGGTCTCAAACTGGTAACGAAATCCATAGAGATGTCCTCCCACTTCCATTGAGGAACGGGAAGTGGGTGTAGCTTGCATCCTTATCGATGATGCTCTATCTTGACCTGCTGACAGGTCACGCACTAAGCTACATATCTCGTCACATCTGGCTTCAAACCTCCCCACCAGAAAGAGCGTCTGATATCATGATACATCTTACTCGCACCAGGGTGCACTGAGTAAGGTGAAGAGTGAGACTCTTGAAGGATCCTCTGTCTCAACTCTCGATCTGACGGCACACATACACACTGCTAGCGTCTTAAGATCCCGCCGGCACCGACTGCAAACTGTGGCACCTCTCCTCGAGACATCCGGTCTCGGATATGCGTCAAAGCTGGGCAACTCTCCTGCTTTTGTCGGATTTCAGCCAACATATCAAGTACTATCTCCAAGGTGGATAGGAAGTTGTCGGAATCCGGAAAATGGATATCCATCTCTAACCACGCAAGGTCTCGCTGTAACTGTGGCTGAGCTGTCAGCCTAGCGATCGCCATCTCTCGGGGAGTCTTCCTACTGAGGGCATCAATTACTACATTTGCCTTCCTCAGGTGGTATAAGATCTCAAGATCAAAGTCCTTGATCAACTCTAGTCATCTCCTTTGGAGGTTATTCAACTCCCGCTCAGTGAATGTGTACTTCAAACTCTTATGATCCGTGAAAATCTGACATGTAGCTCCGTACAGATAATTCCTCCAAATCTTCAAAGCATGAACCACAACAACCAACTCAAGATCATGGATAGGGTAATTCTCCACGTACGTCTTCAACTGTCTAGATGCTTAAGCAATCACCTTACCCCTCTGCATCAAAGCACATCCCAAGTCCAGCTTGGATGCGTCACTGTAAACCACGAAGTCTCAATGCCCTCTGGTTGAGCTAAGATAGGAGCAGAGGTCAAACTCTTCTTCCCTCAAAGCTCTGCAGACACGGCTCAAACCATCCAAACCTCGTAGACTTCCGCAACAAGGAAGTGAGCGGTCGAGCGATAATTGAAAAGCCCTCAACAAAACGCCGGTAGTAGCCCGCCAATCCTAAGAAGTTGCGTACCTCCTTGACGTTCTTAGGAGATGGCCATGATGCTACTGACTCGATCTTCACCGGATCTACCTTGATTCTTTCAACTGAAACGATGTGACCAAGGAATGCTACATCGGAAATCCAAAGCTCTCACTTAGAGAGCTTGGCGTACAACTCTCTATCCCGTAAGACCTGAAGAACGATCCTCAAGTATTCTGCATGCTCCTCTATGCTGCGAGAGTACACCAAAATGTCATCTATGAAGACAACTACAAACTAGTATAGGAAATCGATGAAGATGTTGTTCATCAACTCCATGAAGACTACGGGTGCATTCGTGAGCCCGAATGACATCAGTACAAACTTGTAGTGTCCATATTTGGTCTGAAATGCCGTCTTGGCTATGTCCTGCTCTCTCACCCTTAACTGGTGTATCCAAATCTCATATCGATCCTCGAAAACACTAAAGCTCCATGCAGTTGATCCAAAAGATCGTCGATATGGGGAAATGTGTACTTATTCTTGATCGTCACCTTGTTAAGCTTTCAGTAGTCGATACATAACCTCCTTGAGCTGTCCTTCTTCCTGACGAAGAGTACTAGTGCGCTCCAAGGAGATACACTAGGGCGGATGAAACCCTTCTCTGCCAACTCCTCGAGCTGCTTCTTAAGCTCAAGCATCTTGATAGGCGGCATACGGTAAGGAGCCTTAGATATCGGTCTCGTACCGGGCTCTAGCTCAATGCCAAAGTCTACACTCATCTGTGGAGGTAAACCTGATGGCTCTCCGAAAAAGTCTAAAAACTCGCAAGCTACTAGAATTTACTCCAAAGCTGAACTCGTACTATCCTTCATAGAATAGAACCAAAAAGCCTCGCATCCCTGACTGATAAGTCTCGCAGCTTGCACTACACTGATGACTATACTAGTCTTCCCGAGATCCCATCCTCTAATACCATATTGTAACACCCCAAGTTCTGGGAACTCGAAGCGTTACGGGCTAGGACCTCACAATATGTCCCGACCCTCAGAGTACCAACATCACAACGGATCTTACAACAAGGCATAAACAAATGAAAATCAAAACTCAATATAAAACCAAATGTTTAAACAAAGGGAAGCATAAAAGACTCGCAGCCGAGTTCAAAACAAAAGGGAAAGCAACAACATAAATATAAACCCGATCCCGTACTATAATGTACGGGAACCCCGGATGACCACACCTTCCGGATCACTCAGTAACATCCTGTACCTGGGGAACATCCACAACACCGGTATAAACCGTTAGCTAACATTCTAGATATCAGAAAGAGCGTAAAGGTACAAACACACATAAGGTAAAGTAAACATATAGCATGCTCACACTCAACCAACTATTATCTTTCATTAAGTTATCCATTACTAATTCAACTTCTTTTGTCATACAAGAATCTCCCAAAACTCGCCTCCGCTTCTGTCTACTAATAGGAATAGATCAGTACTATCCGTTACCTACGGGCCTGGGTTACAAGAGCACATTCTAGTCTCCTGTAGAACTAAACAAGTGGTCACCGCCCGGTTATCATACACTTGGGCCAGTTAAGGTTATAAAGGGTGAATCCTATTCCGGTTATCCGTTATAACATGATACACAATACAAATAAGTCAATAAAATCAAACCAATACGTGGAATGAAGCTAAGTAAGTCCAAGGGACTTACCTCACTCAGATAACTCAACAACCAACTCAAAAACCTCAGGAAAGAAGAACGGAAAGCATGTTCACACAAGGCATCACGAACCAGGAACCGAAACGAATGCTAGAAGTCTATAACTTCTAGTCTCCATGATCTCTAAGAGATCTACCCAAGCTAGGGTCATAAACCCTAGTCTTATAGAACACTAAGGGTCGACAGCATCATCAAAAGGTAAGGAAAGAAACGTGGGAAGCAATGAAGGAAGCAGCTCACCAAAGACGGGAGCTACTGTAGATAAACCGCAGGGGCGGTGGGACAAGTAGGTGTGGCAAACCGTGGGGGCGGAACGAAAAAGGCGCGGGGTGGATCATCGACAAAAGCGATTGTCGGCTTCTCGATGACAGAAGAACCACGACAAGGCCAAATCTTGTTCTTTCGACACTCTCACACTTGATAACTCAACCAGGGAAGCCTGTGGACGACAACATATCAACTACGGAATGCTCCACAAGAATCAAGGCTCAAGCTTGATCCTTGGAGAAGAAGAAAAGGGAAGAACGAAGATGAAAACAAAACCGAAGGTAAAGGCATGCAACAACTACATGAACGTGATGAAGAACTCAAAGGAAAAGACTTACACATTCAGCAAGATCACAGAAAGAAAGGAAAATGGCTGCAACTCTCAGGGTTGGAGAAAAGCGTATGCAAGAAACGTGAAAAAGAAGTGAAGACGGGAATATATAGAGAAGGGCTGGAAAAATGGATGAAAAGGACGTTCTAGGGTTAGAAAATGATAAGGAAGCCGACCCATAAGATAAAAGATTGGATATTCTATCTATGGAAGGAAGATAAAACAAACGAAAACAGATCAGGCATGATTTGCAGCGTATCCGTAGGGGTGGATCACCTCCGTCGCAGGGGTGGTGACATACACCAAGGCCGTTGGGGCAGCCTCCATCACCGTGGGGGCGGTGATGGTGAAAACTGGGATCTTACAAACTTGATGGATAAGAAAATGATAAGGAAGCCGACCCATAAGATAGAAGATCGGATATTCTATCTATGGAAGGAAGATAAAACAAACGAAAACAGATCAGGCACGATTTGCAGCGTATTTGTAGGGGTGGATCACCTCCGCCGCAGGGGCTGTGATATACACCAAGGCCGTTGGGGCGGCCTCCTTCCCCACGGGGCGGTGATGGTGAAAACTGGGATCTTACAAACTTGATGGATAAGATAATGATGATTTGTAGGGAGAAGATTGTTTATAGAGGGTTGATTTATGTTGTCGGAAGTGATTGTTTTGGGGCTTTGTGTGCAATAGGGAGGACATTGTTAAGAGAAGGTTAGATAACAAATTGGTAACGGAAAAATATTTTCCAATGGTATATTAGTTAATGATCAATGGGGAACTTGGTGTATTTTATATTTTATATTTTATTTTTTTTAGGCTTAGTGAAAAGGGAAGATAGGGGGCAAAGAAAATCATTTGTGCTTCCATTGGTAATGTGGACACCTCTTAAACATTGTTTCCATAAACACTTGTGGTTAAAGAAACGGGATTCTTGATATAGTAAAATCTCTTTTGGTGTAGATCGGTTTGAAGGGGATTTTTATTCCCATGAATCAAGAGTTTATGCCCCATTTTATACATATTGTTAGCATAGATAGAGAAGTAATTTGGTATAATCTTACAGGATTTAAATGCAAGCCAAATTGCTCAATATGGTTGTTGATTTTCATCCATGTCGATAGTAGCACAATATGAAGAGAAGTGTTTCCAAATCATAGAAGTTTTAGTGAAAAGCGAGTTGATCAGCATATGAAAGTGTCTTTGTTTGCAAGGCAGTGGAGTCGACACTCCAATTTATAATTGTTTAGAGATTTATTCGGTTGTTAATTTAGTGAAAAACGAGTTGATCAGTATAGGTAAACATTTGAGTTTTAAAAATTGAGGGAAATATGACTTAAAAAAGAACATACTTTTACCGGTGAGATAGTAAATCATGGTAAGATTTTTTATTTTATTTTTTTGAATGATAATACCTCTTGAAAATGTAGTGTTGAGCTTCATAGGCACTTGTGGAGGATCAATATGAAAATTACCACATTAATTGTAAAATATGTTTTATATATTTTAAAATATATTGTATAAAAATAATTGATTATGGGTATTTTGATGATAATTGTCGGAAGATTAAATTTTGAATTTATTTTCACCATTTTTTCATCTTCTTCCTCAACATGAATTATGGGACCGAACGAACCCAATATCTGTTTTAGAGGTGGTTTGTTTAAAGTGATATTCCAAAAGATAAAGAGTTATGAGAATTATGAGGTAAAACCATAGGAATATCTTCTTTTCAACCCAACAGTGTACAAGTGTCTCTATAAATCACAAGCGTTGATCACAATTCACTCTTCTAAGGCCTACTCTTTTTTCCTAGCAAGGTGCAGATAGTGAAACAGGCTGAAAAATAAAATTCAAGCTGCTCACTTCACAACAAAATCAGTGTTCTTGCAAGGAGCATCATACATGAACGCAAGGAGCTACTGTTGGGTTGAAAGACATGACTATTACGTTGGAGGCGATGTCCATCTCATCATTCCGTGTTTTTTCCTATTGTTCAACAAAAGAAAACATGCATGTGAGCATTGAAGCATATTGTGGAGTGTAACTAACACCTCACTTGAGATTAAAAGTGAGTCCTACCAAAAAGAATCCTTCTTCTCCTGTGCTAGCAACTCTTCGAATGAAATATCCGGGAAGTCGTCATCATCATCTTCTAGCACTTCATCCGGTTTGGCCTTTGTTTCTTCCATGGAAGCACCACTTTCAATCATCTAACACAATGAACAAAAAATTAGAGGCCACTCTTTGTACTACATTCTCAAATTTCACTTATGGAATAACCATTATAATACAAACTATCAGATGCTTTGATACTCATGCTTATGACTTGTTATGTTGCATGGAAATAGACGTTACCATAATTATATATATGGATTCATGTTTCTGTGTTTCCAAAGAAATTGGAACTGATGCTCCTTTGGGACATCCGTGTTACATAGACGATTGAGGAAGTTTATATTAAATATAATATGCAGGTTTGGTAAGGTATGACATTAGATATAAAATGATCCTACATTTACGAAATCAATTCCTACTAAATTCTCATTCTACAATTGCCTCTGGAAACAATGACTATACCAACTCCAAGTCCAACATTAAGACATGTATGAAAGGGCTGAGTTACACAAGGCAATGGAAGAGAAGCACGAACAAAGAAGGCATTGTATTTTCACTTCTCCCAATTCGTTAATCGTATGAGAAAATGGTTAAACTAGAATAAATTTTGGATGAGAGAATGAAATATCACCTTTTTGTATTCAGGAGAGAGCTTAAGCTGATGTTCAAGCCAATTATAAACAAAAGCATCTTCATCGAGTCTTTTCTGATCTAAATCAAGCTTTTCTAACTGTATATCAATTTATCAATCAGTATTTCAAATAAGCCAACACATTAGCAAATTATAGTAGTAGTACCACCGAAATTTCGATTAAGTTTTGTCTACCAAACCTGCTTTCGGATACGATCAACAGATGACCTGTCAGCTCTTATCAGTAAGCCTTTTGTTATTGTTAATTTGCGTTGTATCATCTCTGACCTGCAGAAGTAAATGACAAATTGAAGATCACAAGCCAATTAACTAAGAAGAAAATCCAATGTCAAGGATTAAATGTGCGTACAAACTTCAACAAATTAAATAATTCAAGATAAAGAAGAAAATATGTTGAAAGGTTGCACTAGAAGAGTATCTTATTCATTTCTCTATTGAAATTTCCCAAATTAACAAAGAAATAACTTCTACACTATGAAAGACATAATAATAATAATTACATATATACTTTTGCTGAAGCAGTTTAAAAAAAGAAGAATTAGAAAAACATACTTTTGCTGAAGTTCTGTTCGAGCTTCGGCCAGACAATTAACAAAGTGGCCAACCTACATTCAATAGAAGTACAATGGTGTTTAGGAATAATTCTAGCTTCTGAACATGCAATGCTCAAAGTGAAAAAAGTGGCTCATACCTTTTGGTTAACAGTCAAACAAGCATATGTGTAGACATATAAATGAACCGGGTTTAGGAGTTAAGTGTTAGAGACAATTCATTATTATGTTAAGAATAAATGTGTACAAATAACCCAAAGTGATTTGGTGGCATGGTTAGAACATTAATGACACTCTCATTTGTTTCCTCTTGTTTCCATAATCAATTTTGTTCATCCATGAAGTTCTTTCATTTCCATTGAGTTAATTTTCTCTAAGCTCAAATAATATGTCACTTGTTTGTGTAGATATCAAAGGGCATGGATTTTAGTTACGATCATAGCATTTTCATTCAGTATAAGTAAATATTATTAGCTTGATGAAGGCGATAGGGGAAAGGAGACATCTAAAAATATAAAGCTTCCATCTAAAAAAATAGTAAACAGACAAGTTTGTACAAAAATATTCTATTAATTTGTAGAGTCTGGAGACCATAGTTAACAAATTATTCTAAAACACTGACTCATAGTTTATAATACATCCAATAACATCACACACGTTGCACATTTCCATTACAACTCAAAAGAACACAAACACAACAGGAAAGTTACTTTCAAAATGAACATGCAAAACATTCCAAAATTGTACATTTCCATTACAGCTTGAAAGAATACAACCACAAAAGGATTTTTTAGGTTTAGAATGACATACCAAACATAGTAGCAAAAATTATTGAATGAAACGCAAAAACAAATTGACACATACTATATAACACCCCATGATTCGAAGTATGCATATCCCCATCAACTGTGACTGTGAAAGTGTTTTAACATGGGCTTACAAGAGATTGATGGTGTACCCTATGCCAACAATAACTCTCCTATAAAGTTATGATAAAATAATTGGAAAGGGTTGAAATAATTTCCAAATACAACAATACCAACATACAAAACATATTAATTAACCAAATTACAAACATGAAAACCAAAATTAATGGTTCCTATATGGGTAAGGATGATGAGAAACTGAATTACAGAAGTAAATAGAATAAATACCAACAACTTATAAGAGGGAAGTCAATGCATACATGATCAAGCACATTCAAAACACAAACTTTAGCAATGGAAATTGCCAACTTCAAATATTAAAACTAAAAGAAATAACATTATGAAAATAAAAATGAAAATAGTAGTTGAATAAACCGATAAATAACCACAAAGTATGGAGAGAATAGATAACCTCAGCAAAGGTCAACTTGTTGGATTCATGGGACTGGACAAGCTGATCATAATGTTGCCTAATCTTCCTTTGAGTCGCACTTGATGAAGATGTAACCGGATAAAAACAAACCAAATCCTCCTTAGTCATCTTCTTAAAGCCTAATTCCTCCTCCCCGTGCACCTTCACAGAACCCGATTCTGCCAACTCTTCTTGATTCAAATCCTTACAATTCAACACAACCTGCTTACTCTTCCTCTTCTTCCCCTTCTTCTTCTTTCTCTTCCCATCCGAATCACCAGAGTCACCCGACCCGGGTCCTTCCAACCTCAGTACGTCAGAGGAATGCAAAACATCACGTTTAGGCGAATTTGAAGGTAAAAGATCCATAAGCAACGGCCTGGGCAATCGGGTTGGATTCCATTTATTTGAAATCCTTGATAAACAAAGCTCCAATAGTGATTTCACGTCATCGTCAGCACCACATATGCGCCATATGATATGTAGCATTCTTATAATGAGCCCGCAAATTAGAAAGAGCAAACACATAATAGAGACAAGGAGGTACAAAATTTGAATTGCATGAGTAGGTCGAGTCTCTCTTGACGGACAAGATGAAGAGCAAGACATCCTTGATTCTTTGGCGAAACATTTTAGAGACGGTGACGCCATTTGGAATGGGTTTGCCTCTTTGAGTGTGAAGCTTCTTCCTTCTATGGCTTCTTTTCTTCCTTTTATCCTTCCTCTTAGTTGTGTGATTTTTTTATTACATTGAGGTACAAACTATTCTAATTTTTTCAACAAAATATTTAATGAAAATTCCCCTAACCACCCTTTATTTATCATAATTTGCATAAAACTCCCGGATTAATTAATATTTGTAGAAGATCTCCGGTTAACATTTTCATTTGACTGTTTCAGACAACAAATACTACAAACTTGTGTACATGTGATTTTAGGAGTTGGACATTGCCTCAACCTTTCAAAAATTCTGTATTATTTATATAAATAGCCCTAATAGTTAAAATACAGTAACAAAATTTAGAAAATTATATCATGTTTCAATAAACACGTCATGTGAAACGGTTACGTATGAGGAGTTGAATACTATTAAGACCGGAGATGATATAAATGGTTGCCTTTAATAAACACGCTTTTATGAACCTAACAATTTTTACATTTAGTGTACAAAGAATCGTCATCAATTTTATTCGCATGCCTATTGACTTTGTAATCCCAAAACTTCACCTGTAAATCTAGATAAAAACAACAAGGACGCTATGTAAAAAAATAAAAATAATGGATCATCGGATGAATTTGACACAAATTCAGGGCCGGCATGGAAAAAATCTAAAGATATTTGTATTTCTAAAATTAAAACTTTATTCTAATACCAAACATACCCTTATAAATCAAGTGTATATTAAACTATTTGAAAGATGAATATAATGCAAGACAATGAATAATAACATGAAATCCAAGTACATCCCATATACATGTAATTTGTCCCTAAAATTCTTCATTTATTTAAAAATGTCAAATGGGGTATGAAATTGATACACTAGTGACATGAATTCAAATCACATGCATGATTCATCAATTTCATCTATTAATAGAATTCATTTTATTAGATCTTATCTAATAGAGAGTTAAAGTAAAAGATATGATTCATCTATTAGTAAAATTCATTTAATTAGATCTTATCTCAAAGAGAGTCAAAGCAAAAGATATAAAAATTATTTTTATAAATGTATTTATGTGGGTTTTATTTTATATTTACACTTATATTTATTTTAACTAAACATATAAATATTTACATGTTTGATAAAAGTTTAATTAATGTAGTTTCTGAATAAATTTAGTTTGAGATGTTATGATAATTATTATAACTAAATTATATTTTATTTGTATAAAATTTTTGTTATGAGTAGATGACGATTGAGTTAGTAACACATTATTGTCGTTGATCAAAATACCACATGTTAACTCCTTGTTATGCTAAAGTGTATATTAATCTAACAATATACAAAAAGAATTGGAAACAATAGTAACATGACCAATATTTTTGTAAAAGTAAAATATGGGTACGAGGACCCATTTTGAGCATAACGGGACGAACCCGGTTTATCTTATAAAACGAAATGAGTTTGGTTATCATATAAGTATTTTTTTATATTAAAATGAAAATGTTACCATACAAATAATAAAATTAACACTTCAGTCAAACCAACTATCGTACCTCAAATTTATCCATACAAATTCAATATGAAATCTAAGAATCCTATCACGTATCCTCCTCCTCTCATATCATAGTTTTGCTCTCCCTCGGTTTTGCACAAGTCACAAACTCATAAAGTCACAAATGAAAAATCCTCTTGAATTTCATTCTCACAATCCTTTCGTTTGTAATGTAAGGATAATTGTTGAGTGTGGAAATGTCCCATATCAACAATATGATACTACATGAATCTATCATATAGGTTCTAAGGCTACTCCTTCATTACCATTTGATTTTAGGATGGAACCCTGAAGACTTGTGTGTGTAGGTTCACTTACGTGCATCCCCTCCATGTATTAGACCCTACGGATATAAAATAACATTGTATCAGAGTAGGTCCGCCCGTTTGAACTGGGCTTAAGGCTTTGTATCAAATGTCAACTAGTCCAAAATAGTTGCACTTGAGGGGGAGTGTTGAGTGTGAAAATGTCTCACATCGACAATATGATATCACGTGAACCTAACATATAAGTACTAGGATTACTCCTCCTATTGTCAATTGGTTATAGGATGGAACCCTGAAGGCTTGTGTGCGTAGGCCCCTTACGTGCATCCTCTCCACGTATTAGACCTTTTGGATATAAAAAGATTAAATAACAATAATTGATTGCAAATTTACATTGTATTAGTGAATATTGTTTTTAATGTAAAATTGTAGGTGTAAAAATGAATCAGATAGGCCCGACTACCCATATGAATTTAGTAACGGACGGTATGAGCAATTATTGAGTTTCGATCAAGGTGAGCGGTCAACCCAATCCGGTTGCTTTGAACAACTTTTTTTAGCTCTAACTCAACTGAGTCCCGATTTGTACAAGTCTAATCACATTGTCATTGAAAAGATAAAAAGAAATTTGGTGATTTAAGACACTTTTTGTAACTTGTAAACTAAGGCCCCTCTATATTTGGCCTAAAATTTTAAATCTAAAATAAATTAATTAAAGGGGCATAAGGGAAAAACGTAAAATATAAATCCTATAAAATCATCCTCAGTTAGGATTTCTTGCGCCCGTTCCATATTTTAGATCTGAACTCACTTAAGATGAATCCTCTCAATCAATGGTTGCCTGCATTTTCTGGCGGTTTATTGCAACATCGATTTCGCACACGAGCCCATATCCGAAGAAATGGCGAGACCCACCGCAGTCTCTAGCGGTTTTCTAGCGGTTTATGCATTATCTGACTCCGCAAAAGAGCCTGGAGAAGCGCCTCGACTGTTTGGAGGAGCCACTCAATCGCCCTCCTGAAGGAGCCACCTAGTCACCCACCTGGAGGAGCCGCCCACCTGCCGCCTAAAGGAGCGTCTCGCCTGCCTGGAGAAGCCACCGCCTCGCTTGCTTGAAGGAACCGCCCAGTTGCACGCCTTGAGGATCCACCACCTCGCTTGTGTGATAAAAACCGCCGATGCCTATTGCTCCACTTAGACTGCCACTTCCACCACCACCCACGACAACAACTATAGTGGCAGATGAATTGGGTGGTGCCGATGAGACAGTCATTTTATGCACTTGTTGGGGTATAAAATGACTCGTGTAATTAACATTTAGTTAATACACAAGCCCGTGTATTAATGACCTGTTTGCTTGTCCTCTTCACGTCCCTAACATGTAAACTCTCCATAGCCCACAATATACAACTTTTGTAGAGCGGTATGATGCTTCAACTTTGGTAATGTTTTTAAAGATTGATAGTCCAAGAATTTTAAGGGATGTGAGGCCTCTAGATATTTTTTCAAGTTCTATCTCCATCAAGTTTGCTTCAGTATCCTCATTACGAATCACCACATATATTCTTTCAAGTTTTGTTAATGTTAATTTCTACCCCTCTCTCAACTGTTCGTGCTGTTTTTTTTTTTGTTGAATTTCAAAATTAAGGCTCTTGATCAGATCCATTGTTTGCGTGTGATTGATTGTGCAATGGTGGTGTGTACATGTAAGCAAATATAAAATTGAGTGTTGCTTTCCATTTTTTGCTGTTTTCTTGTAGGTTTTGGTTTGTATTTTCCAACAAACTGATTGCTCACTTTATCAAAAAAGCACAAGTGGGTCTCATAATCTCACTCCCACTTGAATATATTTTGCAATCTCTTCAATAAATTTTTTTTTTGTTTCATTTTCTTACTTCAATTTATGTGGACAAATCCCACATAAATTGAAAATTTTGATTTCTACCTTGTAGCTAAGGTGTGTTCAGAATCCGATCTGGTAGTGAGTCAGGGCCCATCTTTTTAGATTTGTAACTTGCGTAATTAGAAATTGGGTATTACTAAAACGGACTTGTGTAAATGACGGACTAATGTAAATGACGAAGTTGTGTAAATGAGGGAATTGTGTTTTTAACATTGTGAAACTGAAAATTGTGTATTAACGTTGTCTAATTGGAATCGTGTATTTAACATTGTGTAATTGAAATCATGTATTAACATTGTGAAATTGAAAATTTTTTATTAAAATTGTGTAAATGAAAATTATGTATTAATACTGTATATCAATAATATAATACACAAGTTTAATTAGCCCAGTTGGTATAAGGGGGGGGGGGGGGTGGAGGGCCTGTCATCCAGAGTTCGATACTCATTGGCTACAACATTTGTATTTTGGATTGGGTATGAGGTTATGTAACTCGTGTGAGTCTACTGGGTCTGAACTGAACTTGGACTTTATTAAATCGATTGAGCTTGGACTCGAGGGGCCTAGTTTGTCTACAAGATACAAAAAGTGCCTACTTAGCCAACTCATCCAAATAATAAATTTCGCAATTCACACATTACATTTCTAGACATAAATCCAAAAAAAATTGTCACAATAGTTCATTACATTCCACAATATGAAATCTAAAAAGGGTTTTTCTTCATAGAAACCATGTGTGGTCCACCGGTGTTAATTCCTACCTCCTCGACAATGTCAATATCAACACCCATACATCAACTCACTTGGTCAATCTTTAAAGACAAGTTTGTCTCAACCATTTCGGGCCGTGTTTGACTTCCTTTTTTTTGATACAAGGGTAAGAAAAAGGGGAGCAATCTCTAGAGACCGGTCACCCAAGGCATCCAAACGAATGAGGTCTTCAACATCTACCGGTAGCACCTCGTCACCAGCCGCTGACGTGAAACCATGCAACACAAGTCTATCTGCTACGGTGTTGAAATCCCAGAAAAAAGCGGAGAGCACAAAGCTGATCAAAACCGGAGATCAAGAAGGAGACGTCCGAGAAGATCATAACGGAGACATGGAGAAGAAGGGTGAAGCCGGAGGAGGACGAATAACACGAAAATGTAAAGCATCTCCAAAAAAGAAGCGAGTAATGGGCGAGCCAAGCACTATCAAAATAGCACCGCCAGCTGCATGTACAACAGAACACAAACTCATGGGGAAGTGAAGGCGAGAATCGGGGAAGATCTTCCCATCAAAGGAAAACCGTCAAGAAAGCACAACACCGCGACCGCAATCTAGACACGACTCTATACATACACCAAAAACATCAAGAGAGCTTGAAAGCAAGAACATGCCAAGATCCACCTCAACAAAACTCACAAACTTATTCATAAGGAGCTTTTCACTCAAACTTTTTCACAACTTCAAAAATTGTTTCACATAAGGAGAATCCTTTCTGATTTTCAAGTATCGGATAAAAAAAACTTTATTCCAATCAAATTCTATAGGTAAAAAATGGTCGGAATTTGTGACTATTGGTCGAGAAAACAGATTCTATAGGAAGCATGACCAATGTCGTTGTTTATAAACCATGAGATATTTGTCTAGAGTTTCATGCTTTTTTCAAAAGATCAAACACCTTTTCTCACAAAAGATTGAAAATTTTAATTTCGATTCCAAGAAAAAGACAAATTTTCAACACTATCAGTAGGGTCGATAGATCTCAAATCCAAAGATGAAGGTTTATTAAAAGAATATTGTTCACAAGTGGATCACGGCGAAGAGGGATATCAAAAAAGCATTTGCATTTTCTAAAATCCTTAAAAAACTAGAAATTAGTTGGGGATGTACTAGGAAGGTAAATATACCACACATACTTAGACATTAGAGCATTACACTCAAGATTGTTCATATGAGCATAAGCCGCTCAAGATTGTTCAAGGAAATAATTGGTTACTCGAAATTGTTAAAGGAGTATTTTCGATGTCGAGAATGGCTAAGAAAAAGAATATGAAATGAAAGATCCACATATCTTCCCTCTTAAAATTGTTCAAAGAGTATACCCAATTACTCCATATTGTTTAGATAGTATATACGACCCAAAAAAACCCAAGACTTTTCGCTCTTCTTCATCTTGTTCTTCCAATTATATTAAAGGTTTGGTGTAAATGGAGAATTTTTAGTTACAATTGGTTTGGTTACAAATCATAGATTTTGTCAAAATAATGATTCAAATTTTCAATTGTTCATATAAGTAAGTTTTGAGGGAAGTTTCTAACAAGACCGAATATTAGAGGTACAAGAGAAAAAGAAGAAAAAAAAGACATAATTAAATAAAACAGAAAGATAAGGAGATTGATTTTAGAAAAACGATTTGCGAAAACAACTTAAAAAAAAGGAAGGACCATTCGATTTAAGAAAGCCTTTCAACAAACTAAGTCAAAACCAAAGAACAATCTCAACTAGACACATAAAACACTTAAAAAAGCACAAAAATAACTATAAAAAAAACTCAAAGACCTCATCTTTTCCTTGTAAGAACAAAGAAATGAAAAAAGCGTGAGGTTAAAGAAGGCTACAACTATAGAACCAAAAATAAACCAAGAAAATAAAATAAAAAATAACAAACAAAAAATAGAAAAAAAATGAAATGCAAAGATATGTGCATGAAAAATAAAACAAAAGGAGAAGTTGATGAGATAAAAAAGAAAAGAGTTAAAAGGGTAAGTATGCCATTTATGTATTATTGTGTATTAAGTAGGCCATTTTGCAATAATGTAGATAAAGTAGGCCCCAATTAATTTTCTAATAAAGATTAATTCCTAACTAAATGCATACCCTTCATGGAAATTTAAAAATATGATGTGGCAGTTTTAATTAAATAAATAAGGTAATTTATTGTGGTCCCCTACAAATCAGAAAGTTGTTAGGAAAGGAAATATACATTCCTTGTAAACGTGATACAAGAATCACGAATTTCCCCCATTTCTGCATCCATAACCACCAATTTTACAGAGCTTTCGTCTACTGTCATATACATTTTCACTCTTTTTTTTTCAATTACTGCCGATTTATTTCGATTTGATGTTCTGTTTGTTCAATTGTTACGGCTATGAGATCGTCAACATTCGGATTGTCAATCTGTAGATTCAATCGTTTGTTTTGTGCGATTTTTGAGACAAAAAACTAGATCTGTAGATCCAATCGTTCTGAGACATTTTTTCCAGATCTGTGAGGTATGTACGTTCAATCGTTTAATTGGTGGATAATTCTCACATTTCGTTTGCGTAATTTATGTATATGGTTCATACTTTGTATTTCGTATATATACATGGCGCTGATATTTTATGTGCTGAGGTTTGATATTGATGAAGGAGACGAACATAATTTTATGTCTGTATATGTACATAATTATGTTGGAAAGAAATATATACTCAATTTATGTATCTGCTTAGATTTATGTAGTTGTAAAATGTATGTGTATTTCAGTTTAATGTGGTGAGGGTCTGTAATGATGAAAGTGACGAACATAATCTAATGTGTTTATGTGTACATAAGTTCGGTTTATGTATCTGTTAATATATTATGTAGGGTTAAATTTATGTAACAGTGAATAACATAATTTTATGTGCGTATGTTTACGTAATTTCGGTGTATGTTTATGTATAAGTGCAGAAATTAGGGTGCATGTATGTTTACATAATTTCGGTGATGAACATAACTTTATGCAGAATGTGATGAACATAATTTTATGTGCGTATGTTTACATAATTTCGGTGTATGTTTATGTATAAGTGCAGAAATTATGTTTCATTTAGTTGATTGTACATAAGTGTGGTTTATGTAATTACTGAAATATTATGTACAAAGCGTGAGGAAGCTATTGACATATTTCTTATATTTTGTACCTTTCTTGTAGGAATCATGGGGGTGGTGTTTGTGACAATTTATTTTGACGGACATTGGAAATTTGATGAAGGTGTGTGGAGCTACATTGAAGTACAGTCAAGTAAGCCGTTATTGATATCAATTGAATGCACATTTGATGTGTTAAAGGAGAAGATTGCGTTGCTATTTGGAATATCTTTAACACTGTTTGATTTATGCTTGTCATACAAGAATCCTTTCAATGAGGGTCTAAAACCATTTGATGTTAACACAAATGATGATTTGGATACTTTTGTACACATAAATGGTCTCACACAGTTTAGTTGGAGTCTCCCTTTATGTGTGAACAAAGTTGATCTACATAAGAGTGTGAGAGGAATTTCAACCGAACTACATGGTCAGGAAGCTGATGTAGCAGATATAGAACCTGATTTATGTACAACAGGTTCAAGTGTGATTGGGAGCGAGTCGGTAGGAGATGCAAACAATAACACACTTGCAATAGTTCCACATATCAATAGTTATGTATCATCAGGAGACGATTTGCAACTACAAGTTGGGAAGATATATCATTCGAAGACTGAAGTTAAAAACGCATTGTGTCTACATTCAATTTCCGAATGCTCACAATACAAGATAGTAAAGTCGAAAATGAAGGCAGTGACTGCGAGATGTGTAGATGAAAATTGTAAGTGGAGGGTCCGCTTTTCAATGCTCGGTAAAACAACATACTTCACCACCACAAAGTATGTTTCGACACACACTTGCTCGTTCCATTTGCGGCGGGAGGCAAATAGGGGAGCTTCATATCACGTAATAGCTGATAAGGTTAAGACAATGTAAGTTGCATGTATTTGTTGGACTGAATTTATGTATCTGCTAATGCATGTGAATTATATGTTATGTATCCTGCTTTTACTGAAAATCAAAGTTTATGTAGGTACGGTAATTCAAAGAAATTACCTTCGGTGCATCAGATAATCACCGTAATGAAGAGTTTGCATCGAATTGACGCTAGCTATTGGAAGTGTTGGAAAGCTCAAGAGATAGTGAAGGACATGATTAGAGGTACATCGGTGGACAATTATAACACAATACCTGCATACTTATTTATGTTGGTGGAGGTGAATGAAGGAACAGTTGTGGACTTCATACACGACGAAGAGAGTATGTTCAAATATGTTTTTCTGTCGTTCGGACCGTCCATTCGGGGTTTGAGTGTGATGAGAAAGGTACATAATAATAAAAACCCTGATTTTGTTTTTGTATTGCAGTTATCTGTTACATAATGTTGGATACAATTGTTTCTGTGCATATATTCATGTTCAGTTTTTTGTGCATAATTAGGTTTGTGAACACGTCTACGGTTTTATGTAGGTAATCACCGTTGATGGGACACATCTTAGTGGAAAATATGGTGGGGTATTGCTAGTCGCCACTACACAAGATGCAAACCAACAAATATACCCCGTTGCTTTTGATATTGTTGATAGTGAAAATGATGCATCTTGGAATTTCTTTTTCAAAAATATGAGACGTGTCGTAATGGACAACAAGGAGCTTGTGTTTGTGTCCGATCGCCATGCATCGATTAAGAAGGGTATAGCATCGAATTACCAACTAGCCTTCCATGGGTACTGTATTTGGCATCTAAAAGGTAATCTAAGGAAGAGGACAAGATCAAACAGGATCCTACAAATGTTCATTGATGCGGCAACGAGCTACAAAGACAGCATTTGCGTTGAAATATTACATAAAATATCGGAGGTACATAAGCATATAAATTATGTACTGTATATCTTATATTATGATGATTACCTTACACATGATTTATGTATGTATAGGAGAAACCGAAGGTGGGAGAGTTGCTGAATGAAATAGGGATTTCTACATGGGCACGCTCCTTCTCACCTGCGAAAAGATACAACATAATGACTAGTAACAATGCAGAGTGTGTAAATGCATTGATGAAAGAAGGTAGAGAGTATCCTGTCATGGCAATGCTGGATGAAATACGGCAATTTATGACCCGATGGTTTGCAGAACGCCGTCAAAAGTCCAAAGCTTGTGTAGAGGTATCGACTCCTAAGATTGAGGCAATTATTCAGAAGCGGTTTGATGCGTGTGCGATGTACTTTGTGTGCGTCCTTGATGCAGAGAAGCTGGAGTTTGAAGTAAAGATGTGTGAAGAGCACGTGATTGTTTGTTTGCAGAAGAAAACTTGTACATGTAAGGAGTTTGATATTGAAGAAATACCATGCATACATGCCATTGCAGCTGCAAAACATGTGGGTATGAGCCCATCCTTTCTAGTTGGCAAGTATTCATCAAACAGTTGGAGGGCTGGTTATGTGGATATCATCTATCCATTACCTAATAAGTCAGAGTGGTGTATTCCTACTTCAATAGCAGAAATGAAATGTGAGCCTCCATTGAAGCATAAAAGGTGTGGTAGAATGCCAAAAGCCAGGTTCTGGTCAACTTGGAAACAAAGCAACAATAGGAAATGCAGTTGTTGCGGCTGTAGTAGGCACACGAAAAGGACTTGTCAGAATCAACCAAAATAGAGTTTATGTTTATGTAGATGAACCAGTTTTGACTAATATTGCTTGACACTGAACTACATAAGTACATCATTGAAATTACTATAGTTACGTTTATTTGACTATATTGTGAACTATAACCTCAATTATCATACTTAAAGATACATCATTGAAATTGATACGTACATAAATCCATCACATATGTTGGAGAACAAACTGTATACTGATGATGTTACATATGCTAGTGCATAAACATACACTTATGTATATGTAAAGGTATTATGTTTGTATTAAACTAAAAAAAACAGTGCATAATGGATCAACACATAATTATGTTGCAACTAAATATATACATAACATGAAAATTTGTGCATATCAAAACATTACATAAGGTCAAAAGACATAATTATGTTCATAATAGATGTCTACATAATAGATCGAAAACCGTACATAAACTAACAAAACATACAACGCTGGATACATAAGTATTTCATAACTTCTTCCTACATAACTATGTTCATGATCAACAGTACATATTGTTTGAACACAATCACATTTCTTCGGCCCAATTCTTCCACTGTCTTGTAAACACAGCATTTGCAATCTGCTTCCTAACAGCTTGAACGACTTCATCATCTATGTCGCTGAAATCCTTCCTACCAGATGCAAGATATTGAATGTATTTCAACGTGTATATTCCACAGCTACCCCTACAATGCAAAGGGATAAAATGAAATCAGTTTATGTTTCATAATGGTTAACACATAAAATATGTAACACAATATTAATTAACAAAATACTGTAAATACCCATTAGCATTTGTGTTTAAATCATTCTTCCTGATCACTTTCAATGGGATCTTGAGCTTGTCTTCCAATCTAGAATGCTTACCATGGACCCTCAGAACCTGTGGGAACATAACAGCAAGGGGCTCGATAAGGTGCTGTAATTTGTCCTCCTTTATGTACGTGACTTGTGCGTCGTACACATAAATACACCAGTCAAGCAGGTTTATTTCCAATGCGACCCAATGAGTGTCCAGAAGGTTGAATGGAGAGTAAATGATGTCAACATCATACAGTGATTTGGGGAACATTTGTGGAATATCGCCAGTGATGACTTGAAACATACTTTCTTTGAAGTTTGGTTTGTCATTCTTAATGTCCAAGAAATTTGAAAATGTTGTACGGTTGTAAGCTCGGGTCCATCCGGTTGGTAGTACAGCGATGCGTCCATATTTTTCTAGATTTTCACAGATGCTCATACGGATATGCATAATCAGCTCATCAATGACCTAATTTACATTATAAACACATCACAATATTATGTAAATGACATAAATATATATCTACATAAAATCAGTTTAGTATACAAACCTCATCTTTAATCCAACCGCCAGGCTTGATAATGGATTCAATTGTGTCCCTGGATATGGTCTTTATGAAACCTCTTACTGACCCATTCCCGTCTTTGTTTTTGACCCAATTGTATAGGGTTTGTCGCTCCTTTAATGTCAACATACCCATGCGTGGTTCTTTAGGTAGCTTGACATTTTTGCGGAAGGGTGTGCGTTTATATTTACTTTCTTTGGGCATTCTTAAACCCACCTTCCTTTCTGGCACATCTTTTTCAGAATTCTGTACATAAATATACATGTTTTGTTAATACATAAACAATTATACATATAATTTGCACATACATAATTTGCTACTCAAACAACTGCATACATTTCATATGCATGGACATTATATACTACATAATATAACAGATTCATAGTCCTAAGTTTATGTATCAATCACTGGCAGTGTACATAAAGTTGATAGTTTGTCATAAATATATCATACCTCACTGGATTCAGCACCAATTTCCTCTACCATTACATCATCCTTGGCATCTTTGGTAGGAATGTGATCGACATCAGCTGTTTGATGATCGCTTTCTGTTGCGTGAGTTTGATGAACTTTAGCTGACGCATATTGTTTCATAGCATCATTTACACAACTCTTTATGTTCTTTTCAATTTTCTTGCTAGACACGAACACAGTTGTGTCTAACTGCTCATAGAGAGAACCTAAGTCTGTTGCATAAGTCGTCAGATCATCAATCAGAATCCCTTGTTCCTCCACTTTTTCACACAGAATGCTCTGCACCTTCTGCATTGCATCAACTTTTTCAGCAAGAATGTCCTGTCCCTTCTGTAGTGCATCCATCTTTGACATCAACACTTCAACCCATAATGGTTGTGCTTGTTCAGGTTGAGTGCTGTTTATTATGGACATACATAAGGTACACCATATTTTTGAATATACATAATGTAATATTATTGTACATAAAGTGCATTTATTTTGCTTACTTAGTTGTGTCATGTGGCACAGGGGTGGACTTCTTTCCCGCAGAAGTATTGACATTATGTTGGTCCTTTGTATGGGGTTCTGAAGGAGTCTGCTCGGTATTGAGTGGTGGTGGTGAATCCTTGGCCTTGTTAATGCGCTTTGATGATCTACATATTTGTCAAATGATACATAATATATTCTGTACGTATGAATACATATAATTCATTGTACATAACCATGTTACATATACATAAGTACATATACATAAGTTTAACCTTGTTGGTTCTGGAGATGGCTTGGGTGTTTGCTTTTTCCTCTTTCATGTGCTTTTGGTCGCAGAACTATATGTGTATATATGAAGTGTTATATTTCTTATACTACATAAATCTTTGGATGTACTATATGTAAATATAAATAAATTTAACCTTTTGGCTTCTGGATTGGGTATGGCTTCTTCCAGTTTCCTCTTACCTACACCTTTGGATGCACTGCTAGATGGTTTATTAGGCTGAACCTCTCCTGTTTAATATAATCAACAACACATGAGTATAATGTTTGATGTAGTACATAATTGGCTACTACATACAAGTCAATCTACATAAAATGAAAACCAATGGTTACTACATACCAATGTCTTCTGGTGGGTTCACAAAGTCATCTTTATCATCCTTGTCATCGTTGATTTCTCGGATCACAACTTTCTCAGTACTAGGCCTACATAATAACACATACAGGGTGTACGTTACATATCACGTAATGTATGAAATAAAAAAATTTACTAATTTTGATTAAAACACACCTAAACTCTTCCTCCTTTGCATGATAAATTAAAGGCCTAGTCACTATGGGGACAACATTATGAAACCCAATACCAAATAGTGCATCAATCCTGTCATCATCACCCTCCATATACCAGCTTTCATAATCATCCTCTTCCTTCTCAACATCAACTGTCTTAATGTCTTCTGTTTGAAGAGTTTCAGCAATACCCTGCAGCTCAGTATATCCAGGGTATAGCTTGCCACCCTTCCCAGATTTGGATACATACCTGAGGCATGATGAGGTTGCCTCTGCATTGATTATAGTTGCAAAATGCTTTGCAAACTTTGGTATGGAATTGAAGACAAGTATCTACAAATATTACAAAAATGAAGACTATAATTAATCAACACAAATGCTTATTTACACATATGTATACATAACAGTGAGTACATAGATGTTGCAACTCAATCTAATAAATACATAATTCATTTACTATAATGATGTAACACATTTACCATAATGGAATGAGTACATAAGCATAGAATAAATAAAACAATATCAAGTAAATAATAATATGCACATAAGCATGACATAGCTCGGTACTATGTGTAAAACCTGTACATATACATAACAATGTTATACATAAGCATGTTACACAGATAGTACATAACAATAAATAAATATTCTTTAACCATTGACAAATTTAGAACCTATACATTACCTGTAATGCCAAAGGGAATCCACCAATCTGGTATCCACCGCTGTTTCTCTCCTTTCCAGCATGACACGATTGAAATGATCTCCTAGTTATGGTGTAAGCAAAACGACCCCATGGAAAGTTGTTGAACAACTCCATGTCACTTAGGAGATTTATAGTGTGCTGCGATATCAAAGTCTTTCCATTCTTTGATGCTAAAACACCTTCAATGAACAAAATGAGTGCCATTTTGTACTTGTTGGGAGACTCCTTCGGCTCATCCTTGAAGATTTGCTCCAATTCATCGTTTGTGCATCTGTCAATCCCAATTACATCTCTCATGTTGACATCCTCCATTTCTTCTATACCTGAGCCAGATTCCGGAGAATTTGGGAGTCCGGTAATCTCACAAAACTCAATGACACTAAACCTCAAAATAACACTGTTAATTGCAAACCACATTGAGTAATGTCTCATCGTCTTTAACTCCCTCATTAACATAAAGTGAATGAGCTGGTTGGACATTTTGATTTTAGTGCTCATCTCCAACAGAGGCCCAAAAATTGACCCCTTAAGTCTGTTTTTGTCAGCTGTAGATAGCTCATCCAAAATCATAGGTATCAGAGGAAGCTTCATATAGCTATTGATTCTGCCATTTATTGATTTCTTAGTTTCTGTCCATCTGTACGTAAACTGCATAAACATAAAATGGAAAATGCATTTATCTTTATGATCAACAAATGTAAACTATGTGGTGCAAATTTCAATTTACTAACCTTTATCTGTGGGTTATCAGAATTTATTAGTCTATTGACATCTTGCGTACAGGAACCACCCATCTCTCTCCGCTGAAATGTACATAAGGTAAAATACTTCATTATCAACTAGCCTTAACTAGTACTATATACAGTATTGTACATAAATAAGAAAATAACTGATATGACTATGCAAATGTAATCAGAAACTATTAAAAGTAGAAATAATATAACATAATAGTAATTAAAGATTAATTTATGTTTTTATGTGCTTGACTATACTGTTACATAATTCTTGTGACTAATATAGCAATTTGATTTCAAATATTCACCTTTTTTATGCGACGAGCCTGTGCTTCATCTCTTTGTTCCTTTGTTTGGTTTTTGACAGCCATTTGTTTCGTAGTTACCATTTTGTTCTTCAAACAAATAGTAAAAAGAAAAAATTCTCAGTCAATTTCTGGCTAAATACTACATTACATAATTTATCTGTATATGCTAAATGTCCTACATAATATTATGCACATAATAGCTACATAAACATTGCAATAACATAAAAAAAGCATTGTACATGACCTACAATGCATACATAATACAAACTCAAACATAATTCCGTCAACCATAACTTGAGACAGTCAAAAACTTGGAACATCGACTAATACACTCAGTTCACAAGAAATTAAAGTACATATTGATCAAACATAAACTGAGTCATGCTATAAGTATGTACATATTCCTCATACATAAACTTATAACTTATGTGATAAAATAAGATACATAAATGTCTAAATCATACTGTAATTATATACATAAACTACGATACAGAATTTATATGATACAAAAAACAAACATATCAAAGTAAGTACATAATCGTTAAGGATAAACTAACACACTCTGTAATTATGTACAAAAATGATATACCGGGGATACATAATGTCATATATAACATTTGCCATCATCTGTTATGTACATAAATATGATCCATACTATAATTACATACATAAAATCGTATACATACATAATTCATCCAATATTTGAAGTTACAAACCATACATTTACATAATATAAGACCATCGACCACAAAAATAACACAGTGTTTTGGGAAAGTATCAGTACATAAAAAACATGAAAACATAATTTATGTACATAATCTTCCATCACTGTTAATTGAAATACATAAATTCCACAGAAATGGCTAATTTCAAAATTAAGTTCCATAACAGCCAAAAACAGATCTGTTCTTCTTTGTGTCGTCGGAATCAAAAACCTAATCGAATATAAATCACAAAATCATGCTTCATAACACATGCAAGGCCGAGAGAATGAAAGTCCATGTAGTTACAGTTCAACAATGGCGGTTTTGAGTATGGATTTTAGGGAAAACGTTCATCAACTGTTTTCGATTTGAACGAAAATCGAAGCCATTAAAATGGTATAATTTTGAGATAATTTGGAATACTTACAAGGATTGATTGTCGTTGGTGTAGAATAGCTCAGCGAAGATGTTGAAGACGGTCGAAGTTGAAGATTTAAAGATGGAGGTTAAGAATGGAGAATCGAACGATACAATGGAGGTGTAGAATGACGCTTCCTTTTTGGATGAAATGATTAGGAAAGAAGACGAACCGCCAGATATCGTATCAAACAATTGCCGTTTTTTGAAATTTGATTATCTTTAACTTTTAGGCAGTTAATATGCTACTTTACTGATTTGCCCTTAACTAGCTACCTTATTAACCATAATTTATAATTTCTTTTAACTTTATTTTTTGGAAGAAAAATAGAGGGGCCTATTTTGTATCATGGATACAAAAAGGGCCCTTCTACACCAATTTTCTCAAAAGAAAATGAAAGCCAAAAATCAAAACAAAGAAAAAGAGAGAAGATAAAAAAAGTTATCCCCCTATATTTTCTTCTAGCCTTAGGGATTAAAGATAAATTTCCCTCAAAAACACATATTTTTTCCTTGTTAATTTCTACGGTTGTAAGAAGATTTTTCTTAATTTACCTTGATTCATAGTAAAAAACTACTTTCATGGCTAGAGGTGATTTGAAAGTCCCGGATTGAGATTTGTTTAATTTTGATCGACAATATAGAGATGATGATATTGTTTGAGGCCTTTTGAAAAACCTTAAAATTTGGGTTCAATTTGTTTAAAAGCTCATTGCTAGAAATGAATTTTTTGGTTTCTAATCGGATTAAGATAAAATCAAGCAATTTATTTAAAAGGTCTTTACTGGTAATGAAATTTTTAGTTTGTGATGGAATTCAGATAGAAGCAAAGTGTTAGGAGTGGAGCCCTGCTTTCGGTATCATTTTAGAAGCCAGTTTGAGTTCGTTAAAAGAGTTTCAAAGGTAACTCTTGCTTTTGGTAACAATTTCAAAAGCGAGTCTCAAGTTTATTCAAAGAGTTTCAAAAAAATGTAAGACCCTCGTATTTCGCCTTCACCACCCCCGTGGTGAAGTGTGCCGCCCCTGCGGCAGAGTCAGCCACCCCTGCGACTGACTACAGATCGCGCCCGATCTTTCTTTTGTTCATTTTATCTTCTTTCCATTGATAGAAGATCCAATCTTCTATCTTATGGCCGACTTCCTTATCTTCTCCCTAACTCTAGACGTCCTTTCCATATATCTTTTCAGCCCTTCTCTATATATTCCCATATTTTCTTCTTTTACCCATTTCTTGCATCCGTTCTTCAACCCTGAGAGCTGCAACTGTTCCCCTTGCTTCCCCTGTGATCTTGTTGAATGTGTAAGTTCCTTCTTATTTGACTCTTCCTCACGTTCATGTTGTGGACGCATGCCCATCCTTCTGTTTTGTTTTCTCCTTTCGTTCTTCCTTTTCTTCTTCTCCAAGAATCAAGTTGGAACCTTGATTCTTGTTAGCATCTCTGATGTTGATGTATTAATGTTCTCAGGCTCTTTTGGTAGAGTCTTGATGTGGTTGTATCAAAGGTTCGAGCTTTGGATTCCTTGCTGAGAGTTTCTGTCGAGAAGGGACCCCAACAACACCTTCTGCCAGTGCACCACCCCCGCGGCTACACACTCCCGCCCCCGCGGCAAGCCGCCCCTGCGCCTTGCTCTGTCTCCCCTGCGGTTCCTTCTACAATGACTCTCGTTCTTGTGAGTTGCTTCCTTCCTTGCTTTCCTTGTTCCTTTCCTCATTCCTTCTGAATGTTCCTTGCCCCCTAAATATGCTGTAAGACTAGGGTTGAGCCCTTAGCTTGTGGAGATCTCTTAGAGATCATTGAGACTAGAAGTTATAGATTTCTAGCAACCATTTCGTTCTTGATTCGTGATACTTGTGTGAACAGGCTTTCCTTGCTCTTTTTCTTGAGGGAAACTAAGTTGTTCTCTGGGTTGTTGCTGAGCTTTTAGATTACCTTTGAGTGAGGTAAGTCCCTTGGACTTACTTAGCTTCATTCCGTATATTGGTTTGAGTGTTTTGGCTTGTTTGTGTTATTTATCATGTTATAACGAATTACCGGAATAGGATTCACCCTTTACAACCTTAACTGGCCCAAGTGTATGATAATCGGGCGGTGAACACTTGTCTAGTTCTACAGGAGACTAGAATGTGCTCTTGCAACCCAAGCCCGTAGGTAACGGATAATACTGATCTATTCCTATTGGTAGACGGAAGCAAAAACGAGTTTCGGGAGATTCTCGTGTGACAAAAGAAGTTGAATTAGTAATTGCTAACTTAATGAAAGATAATAACCGTTTGAGTGCGAGCATGCTATATGATTACTTTACCTTATGTGTGTTTGTGCCTTTACGTTCTTTCTGATATCTAGAATGTTAGCTAACGGTTTATACCGATTTTGTAGATGTTCCACATGTTCAGGATGCTTTTGAGTGATCCGGATGGTGTGGTCAGCCGGGGTTCCCGTACATTATAGGACGGGATCGGATTTATGTTTATGTTGTTGCTTTCCCTTTTGTTTTGAACTCGGTAGTGAGTCTTTTACGTTTCCTTTTGTTTAAACCTTTGTTTTTATATTAAGGTTTGATTGTCATTCGTTTGTGCCTTATTGTAAGATCCATTGTGTTGTTGCTACTCTGAGGGTCGGGACCCATTGTGAGGTCCTATCCCGTAACGCTTCGAGTTCCCAAAACATGGGGTGTTACAATATGGTATCAGAGCTCTAGTTGGTAACAATGACACTCGAAATCTTCTAAAGGTCGGATGGATAAATAAATAGAACCCGCAAGGGGTCTAACGTTTTCAAAAAGGGGGTTTTGTTTTAAACTTGTCGGTTTGGGAATGATGTACGGGCGACCACCACTACCTCCGCGGATCTCAACAGTGCAGTTTTGTATATGCTGGCGTTTATGAGTTTTTCCTGAATTTCTTCTTTAGCTGTAGCGTGGTCTTATATCTATATATATTCTTATATATCTACCCTTATAGCAGATGGTGTGTACTAGAGCTACATCTACTATGGGGCCAGGAAGGGGTCGACCACCACTTCCACCTACCATCCGTGGACGAGGACGTGCAGGAGGACCTCCACTAGCTAGAGGTTTGGGCCAAGCCCGAGTTGTTGATCCGCCTATCGCTAAGGCATTCGCTGAAGAAGTTGTTGAGAGTGTTATTTCTAAGGTTGGGAATGGGACAACTGTTGAAGGATCAGGCTCATTCTCGGTGGAGGACCGCTCGTAGTAAGGTCACCAATTATGAGGAGATGAAAACGGTGATCAGAGATCGCTACTGCCCCGTAGCTATGAAGAAAGATCGTCTTCACGATTTCCTTGAGGATGGATTCGAGGATTTGCCTGAGATCAATAACAAGTTTTAGGATGAACTATCTTTTCTAGGTCTGTCTACACCACCTATGGATCAACATGTTTATCTTTTCTCTCGGAGATTGAGAGAGTCTACCCGCTCTTATCTTGTTGGTTTCCGTTGTGATTCTTTGACGAACTATCAGGATAGAGCTTCTGCTTATGAGAGAGACCGACCGGGTCAGCGGAGAGCTTCTCAGACAAGAGGTCCTGAGAAGTGGCAACAGACTGGAGCAGCCAGTGTTGGAGCTGGAGCAGCTGGATTTAGGCGTAGTCAAACGCCGGGACGTTATGGTTTTCAACAGAGTTCTGATAGAGGACGGTAGTGTCATAACTGCGGAGGTGCATGACACCTTCGAGCTGATTGTAAGAAGCCCGCAATGACTTGTTTTTCTTGTGGTAAGACAGGAGACAGAGCTGCTTTTTCCCGTCAGGGAAAGGCGCTGTCACAACAAGGTTCTTCACCCGTTAGTGTTGTAGGAGGAGGACATAGACCTCAATATCAACAACAGTAGAGAGTTCCTCGTTCTACCGCTCCTCAATATTCCACTCCAAGACAGGGAAGAGGCGGAGGATGAGTTGGTGGTTCAACAGACACCAGGGATGCATTAGCCAAAGTGTTTGAGCTGAGGAGTGCTGTAGAGTCGACAGTTCCAGCGACCACAGGTACCATTCATATTAATGGTTTTCCTGTCAGAGTTCTTTTTGATACCGGTGCTACACATTCTATAATATTTGATGCATGTGTAGATAGATTGACCTTAGTTACTGTAGAAGGTAGACCCTTCTTTATATGATTACTGGATGGGGGTAAGATTCAAGGTACTCGAAAGGTTTGCGATTGCCCTATTAGATTGGGAGGTCTCAATTGGCCAGCTGATATCTTCGTCATGTACTTAGTACATGAAGAAGTTATTCTGGGTATGGATTGGATGGATCGACATCCAGTAATTTTGGACATCGGTAAGAGGACAATGACAGTAACTACAAATGCAGGCCATGTGGAGATCTTCAAAGGATGGGATCTCGGGAAGACTGGTACAATCATCAGTGTAGTGCGAGCTGCAAGACTTATCAGTTAGGGATGCGAGGCTTTTTGATGCTATGCCATGAAGGATAGTACGAGTCCAGCTTTGGAGGAGATTTCAATAGCTTGAAAGTTTCCCAACGTTTTCGGAGAGCAATCAAGTTTACCTCCATAGAGGAATGTAGACTTTGGCATTGAGCTAGAGCCTGGTACGAGGCCGATCTCTAAGGCTCCTTACCGTATGGCGCCTATCGAGATGCTTGAGTTGAAGAAGCAACTCGATGAGTTAGCAGAGAAGGGCTTCATCCGCCCTAGTGTATCTCCTTGGGGCGCACCAGTTCTCTTCGTCAGAAAGAAAGACGGGTCAATGAGGTTATGTATTTATTACCGTGAGCTGAACAAGGTGACGATCAAGCATAAGTAGCCATTGCCCCGTATCAACGATCTTTTGGATCAACTACATGGAGCTTCAGTATTTTTACGGTTAGATATGAGCTTAGGATATCACCAGCTGAGGGTGAGAGAGTAGGACATCGCCAAGACGGCATTTTAGACCAGATATGAAAATTACGAGTTTGTAGTGATACCATTCGGGCTCACAAACACGCCCGTAGTTTTCATGGAGTTGATGAACAACATCTTCATCGACTTCCTAGACCAGTTTGTAGTTGTCTTCATAGATGACATTCTGGTTTACTCTCGAAGCAGAGAGGAGCATGCAGGACACTTGAGGATCGTTCTTCAGGTCTTAAAGGATAGAGAGTTGTACGCTAAGCTCTCTAAGTAGGAGTTTTGGATATCCGAGGTAACATTCCTTGGTCACATCGTTTCAGCGGAAGGGATCAAGGTAGATCCGGCAAAGATCGAGTCAGTAGCATCATGGCTGATAACACGATTTATGACTTAGTTTTAGGTGATCATTTAGGTAGAATTTCCACTCATTCATGCATGGTTTAGCATTAGTTCAAGACATTTTGCACTCAATTCATATATTCTGTCGAGATAGATGTCTACACGGACTTGTGCGTGTTTTATAGGTAATTCGGGAAATTTAGGAGCTAAAACGATGCGTTTGAGGATCGTTCATCTAGACGACACGCCCTCGGACTTATTAGGACACAAGCTATAGGCTAAGGAGAACTCATGGAACCTTGCCAACACTAGCCATGCACCAAATCACAGCTTAATGATCCAAGGCAAAGTTTCTGCACAGAATCACGGTTCTCTGACAGATCACGGCCGTGGAATCAACCGTGGTTTTTGCCAGATTCTTGTGACAGCTGTGCCACGACTCTCATGGCCAGCTCATGCAATTTTGTTATAAAGGTGGTCCTTCATGGGTTGTGAGAGGCAGCTGGGAGTAGTTTGGAGCAGCTCATCCATTATCCATTTCTCTCTAACAAATATATTCTCTCAACAAAGAAGTTTTTCTAGGAAGGAAAGTGTCAAAGAGAAGAAGAGGAGTTCCATTGAAGAGGAGAAGAAGAAGAACACACACACCATTGCTATTCTTGCTAGTTTTTGTAGTGAAGATTTCCGGATTCTATTTCTAGAGTTTTGTGAACCTTTGAACCTTCTTTGGAAGGGTTGTAAGTTGTTCTAATTCTATTTTCAGCTTGGTTTGTTTTAAAGTTCACTTGTGCATCTCTTTTCCCTCATTATCTTGCAATGAATGTTATGATTTTATATTTGTTTGGTTTGATTTCTATTATGAACGTTGTAGGCTAAATTGATGTGGTTCTAGGGTAAGGAAAGGATGGTTATGGCTAGGGCTATGATAGGATGGACTTAGATTTATCTTTGGATGACTTGTTTGTATGAACGTATCCTCTGTTAGGAATCACGGCCAGTTCTTACCAAACCACGGCCGTGGTCTAGGTAGAACAACCCGTGATTTTCCTAGTTCGTTGGATCTAATCTTAGACTGTTAGAATGTTGAAATCCTAAGTGTTTGTTGAGTTAAAACTATCCTAGGGTGACCTAGTGTTAGCAACTAAGTGTTAGGAGAGACTTACCCGGTAATCCTTACTCTTAGATTCCAAAGATAACAAACCTTAGGTAGTGGTGAGCCTAATAAACCGCCATTGGATTTAGTGTGCTGGATAGTAGCTTAAAACTAGCCCTTCCGAGACTTACCCGGTGAGGATAGGTTTGATCTTAAGTTAGAAATCCGGTTCGAGTAGAATTCCATCCCTTAGGTTCTTAGAGACTTACCCGGTAATGAGACTTAAGGAATGGACTAGTGGATCATGAGACCTACCTGGTAATTAATCCCAACCTAGAAACACTTAACCCCAACATAGTTAATCCAAGAACGAATAGATAGCTTGAGTCCTATGCCATAACTGGAACTTCCAATCCCTAGAACTCGTCTTTTCTTTCTTTGATCTATATCTTGTTTAGTTGTTTATTTGTGTTGATTTATAGTTTAGTTGATCGATTACTTGCATGTATTGTGATCTTTGATTGATCACCAAAAACCAACCAAAAACATTTGAGACTTTCATTTCTTTATTTCTTTCTTTTCTTTCAACCTAGGTCTTTACTAAACTCAATCACAAATCGAGTCGATTTCACCTTAGTCTTTGTGTTCGACCTCGGAATACTATCCCTACTACGAACGTCCCGTACACTGCGGGTTCGCTAGGAGCTAGGAGAAATATAACGAGTATAAATTTAAAACCCAATTGCGCATCACACGATCTTAGCGTAACAAGTTTTTGGCGCCGTTGCCGGGGACTAGGTCTAGATTGAGTCTATTTTGTGATTGTTTCTAGTGTAGATCTTTCTTGTTGCTTTTGATCTCTTTTTGGTTTGTGTCTTTGCTTTTCAGGACATCTATTACTCTTTAGGTGTATGCGAAGATCTCGTGGCAAGGATTTAGCTCCATTCGATCCCGAACCGGAGAAAACCCTTCGATCTAGATCCAAGAACATCCGAAAAGAGAAAGAGATGGCCGGGAGAAACCTCCAAGCTGAGTTGGATGAAGCCTTAGAGCAAATAAGGCTAAGAGATGAGCTCTTGGAGGAAGAAAGGAGACTTGCCAATGAGAGGCAAGAGGAAACTAGGAGGGAGATTGAGGAGATTAGGCAAGCCCTTGTTCAAGGAGAGCTTAATCGCCGACAACCTCCACCTCCTCCACCACAACCGCAGCCGGCGGCTAATGTTAGGGTTGTTCCCATTGCTATTGAGGAGCCACAAACCCTAGGGAGACGTATGGATCCGGCACAAAGAGCACACCGACCGGGTGTGAACTTAGGAGATCCCGCGACCCACAACTATGAGCTCCGCCCTCAAGTTCTACAAATGATCCGGCATAATCAATTTGGAGGGATGGAAGGAGAGTCTCCTCACCAACATTTGATGAAATACGAGATTTTGATGGAGACTCTTAGACCGCCAAGATTGGAGAGCAACAACCATAAGCTAAGGGCTTTCTCCTTCTCTCTTAAGGACAAAGCCTTGGCTTGGTATTAATCTATTTCACAAGGGCGAGTTGGTACTTGGGAGGAGATGACAACCGAGTTTTTGACTAAGTTCTTCCCACCTTCCAAGACTACCGAATTAAGAGGGAAGATCAATGCCTTCGTGATGAAGGATAGAGAGAGTTTATTCAAGTCTTGGGAGAGGTTCAAAGATCTTCTCCTCGATTGTCCACACCATGGCATACCAAAAATTGAGCTATTGGAGATCTACTTCAAGGGACTTGATGAAGATAGCCAATTCAAGCTCCAATCTCTTTCCGGTGGGACGTTTATGGAGAAGCGTGTAGATGAAGCTTGGGAGTTTGTGGAGAAGCAAGCTCTAGTAATTGAGAAATACTCCCATAGGAAGAGTGAAGGGAGAAAGGCGGGAGCATATGAGGTGAGTGAAGTCACCATGAGCAATTTCAAGCTTGACGCCATCAACAATGAGTTGAAGTCCTTGAGGGAGTTGTGTGCTACAACTTTGAAGAACCAAGCAACTCCTCAAGTGCTTCCACAAGCCAACTTGTCTTCCAAGGAGGAGGATGTGAATTATATGGGAAGGGGCAACTTCAACAATTACCGTCAGAGGAGATGGTTGGAGTTGATCAAGGACTTCGACCTTGAGATCTTATACCACCCGGGGAAGTCTATTGTGGTAGCTGATGCCCTCAGTAGGAAGACTCTCCGGGAGATGGCGATTGCTAGGCTGACAATTCAACCTCAATTATAGCGAGATCTTGCATGGCTAGAGATGGACATCCACTTCCCGGATTCCGATAGCTACCTATCCACCTTGGAGATAGTACCTGATCTGTTGGCTGAAATCCGACGGAAGCAGAAGAGTTGCCCAACTATGACACAGATCCGAGACAGGATGTCTCAAGGAGAGGCACATAGTTTGCAGTCGGTGCCGATGGGATCTTGAGACGCCGAGAGCGGGTTTGTATGCCTTCAAACCAAGAGTTGAGTCAGAGGATCCTTCAGAAGGCTCACTCTTCATCTTACTCAGTGCACCCCGGTGCGAGTAAGATGTACCAAGATATCAGACGCTCTTTTTGGTGGTGAGGTCTGAAGCTAGATGTCACAAGATATGTAGCTTAGTGTGCGACCTGTCAGTAGGTCAAGATCGAGCACGATAGACTAGGAGGAGAACTACACCCACTTCCCGCCCCTTAGTGGAAGTGGGAAGACATCTCGATGGATTTCGTTACCGGTCTGACACCGAGTCGAGGTTTTGATGCTATCTGGGTCGTGGTAGATTAACTGACGAAGACCGCACGTTTCATTCCGATCAAGGAAACTTGGCCGATAAGTCAATTAACAAAGGAGTTCACCAGACATATAGTGAGACTTCATGGGGTACCTAGGACTATAGTATCTGACAGAGACAGACGGTTCACCTCGAGATTCTGGCAGCAAGTGCATGCCGTCCTAGGTACGAGTCTACAGTTCACGATTGCTTATCATCCTCAGACCGATGGTCAGTCCGAGCGGACCATCTAGAGTCTGGAGGACATGCTGAGAGCCTGCATGTTAGACATGGAACAAGTGTGGCCAGATCACCTTCCCTTAGTAAATTTTTTGTACAATAACAATTGACACACATCGATCAGGATGGCTCCTTATGAGGCTTTATACGGATAGAGATGCCGTACACCGCTGTGTTGGGACGAGCCGAGTAGTGCTAGCGGAGTAGCACTTGAGCAGATTCAGGATGACATGGCTCGAGTAGCGGTGATCCGTGAGTGGATAGTAGCAACACAGAGTTGACAAAAGTCTTATGCAGATAAGAGGCGCAAACCTCTAGAGTTCAGTGTTGGAGCTCAGGTTTGGTTGAGAGTATCTCCGATACGAGGCATCCAAAGTTTCGGTGTTAAGGGAAAGTTGAGTCCCAGATACATCGGACCGTTCGAGATTCTTGAGCGAGTTGGAGAGGCAGCATATAGACTTGCTTTGCCACCGAGGCTGGAGGGTGTCCACCCAGTCTTCCATGTGTCTTAGTTACGGGAGTAAATACCGGACCCGAGACACATGGTCAGCCATGAGGATCTAGTGATCGAGCCAAACCACACGTTCGTTGAGCACCCGGTAGTTGTCCTAGATTGTTGTACGAGACGCTTGCGTTTGAAGGACATACCGATGATGAAGATTCAATGGTCGATGCGAGGAGCTGACGAGGCAACTTGGGAGGTAGAGGATAGTATCTAGATGAACTATCCGGAGTTTTACGCGGAGCTTAATGCACCTTTAGCATAGTTATTATGTTTGGGTTTTTCCTTTGTTGCGTTGCGTATGCTTTTGGTGACGTTTTGTGTTACTTGTCCCATGTGGGAATATATGAGTTGTGTTCAGCGTTTCCGTGTTGTGGTTGTGTGATTGTTCGAGCTGTTACAAGTTTTGGGACAAAACTTCTTTATAGGGGGATCTGATGTAAGACCCGAGTCTTTCGCCTTCACCGCCCCCGCGGTGAAGTGTGCCGCCCCCACGGTGAAATGTGCCGCCCCGGCGGCAAGCCGCACCTGCGGAAGGGTCAACCGCACAGATCGCGCCCGATCTTTCTTTTGTTCGTTTTATCTTCTTTCCATAGATAGAGGATTCGATCTTCTATCTTATGGGTCGGGTTCCTTATCTTCTTCCTAACCCTAGACGTCCTTTCCATCTATCTTTCCAGCCCTTCTCTATATATTCCCGTCTTTTCTTCTTTTTCCCGTTTCTTGCATACGTTCTTCAACCTTGAGAGTTGCATCCGTTCCTCTTGCTTCCCTTGTGATCTTGCTGAACGTGTAAGTTCCTTCTTATTTGATTCTTCCTCACGTTCATGTTGTGGCTGCATGCACATCCTTCTGTTTTGTTTTCTCCTTTCGTTCTTCCTTTTCTTCTTCTCCAAGAATCAAGTTTGAACCTTGATTCTTGTTAGCATCTCCGTTGTTGATGTGTTGATGTTCTCAAGCTCTTTTGGTTGAGTCTTGACATGGTTGGATTAAAGGTTCGAGCTTTGGATCCCTTGGTGAGAGTTTCTGTCGAGAAGGGACCCCGACAGCGCCTTTTGCCAGTGCACCGCCTCCGCGGCTGCACACTCCAGCCCCCACGGCAAGCCGCCCCTGCGTCTTGCTCCGTCGCCCCTGCGGTTCCTTTTGTAGTGACTCTCGTTCTTGTGAGTTGCTTCCTTCCTTGCTTTCCTTGTTCCTTCTGAATGTTCCTTGCCCCTTGAGTATGCTGTAAGACTTGAGTTGAGCCCTTAGGTTGTGCAGATCTCTTAGAGATCATTGAGACTAAAATTTATAGACTTCTAGCAACCATTTCGTTCCTTATTCGTGATGCTTGTGTGAACAGGCTTTCCTTACTCCTTTCCTGAGGGAAATTGAGTTGTTCTCTAGGTTGTTGCTGAGCTTTTAGATTACTTTCGAGTGAGGTAAGTCCCTTGGACTTACTTAGCTTCATTCCGTATATTGGTTTGAGTGTTTTGACATGTTTGTGTTGTTTATCATGTTATAACGGATAAATGGAATAGGATTCACCCTTTACAACCTTAACTGACCTAAGTGTATGATAATCGGGCGGTGACCACTTGTCTAGTTCTATAGGAGACTAGAATGTTGAATGTGTAAGTTCCTTCTTATTTGATTCTTCCTAACGTTCATGTTGTGGATGCATGCCCATCCTTCTGTTTTGTTTTCTCCTTTCGTTCTTCCTTTTCTTCTTCTCCAAGAATCAAGTTGGAACCTTGATTCTTCTTAGCATCTCTGATGTTGACGTGTTAATGTTCTCAGGCTCTTTTGGTTGAGTCTTGATGTGGTTGGATCAAAGGTTTGAGATTTGGATTCCTTGTTGAGAGTTTCTGTCGAGAAGGACCCCGACAACACCTTCTGCCAGTGCACCACCCCCGCGGCAAGCCGCCCCTGCGCCTTGCTCTGCCACCCCTGCGCCTTGCTCCACCGCCCCTGCGCCTTGCTCCGCCGCCCCTGCGGTTCCTTCTGCAGTGACTCTCATTCTTGTGATTTGCTTCCTCCTTGCTTTCCTCGTTCCTTTCCTTGTTCATTCTGAATGTTCCTTGCCCCCTGAGTATGTTGTAAGAGTAGGGTTGAGCCCTTAGCTTGTGGAGATCTCTTAGAGATCACTGAGACTAGAAGTTATAGACTTCTAGCAACCATTTCATTCCTAATTCATGATGCTTGTGTGAACAGGCTTTCCTTGCTCCTTTCTTGAGGGAAACTGAGTTGTTCTCTAGGTTGTTGCTAAGCTTTTAGATTACCTTCGAGTGAGGTAAGTCCCTTGGACTTACTTAGCTTCATTCCGTACATTGGTTTGAGTGTTTTGGCTTGTTTGTGTTGTTTATCATGTTATAACGGATAACCGGAATAGGATTCACCCTTTACAACCTTAACTGGCCCAAGTGTATGATAATCGGGCGGTGACCACTTGTCTAGTTCTATAGGATACTAGAATGTGCTCTTGCAACCCAAGCCCGTTGGTAACAGATAGTACTGATCTACTTCTATTGGTAGACGAAAGCGGAGGTGAGTTTCGGGAGATTCTTGTGGGACAAAAGAATTTAAATTAGTAATGACTAACTTAATGAAAGATAATAACCTGTTGAGTGAGAGCATGCTATATGATTACTTTACTGATGACATGAATTATATACCATTATAATCATGCATATTGTGGAGGTTTTAGCTCAATTTCCCTTGTATTTGGAGAGATTCGTGTACCTTTAAGGTTTTATTTCATTTATATTCCAGAAATAGAGGTCTACACGAGTTTCGGTTGAATTATAGGTAAATCCGATGGAATTTGAAGCAAAAGTGGTGCAAATAGTATCTAAGATCTATAAGGAAGCTTAAGGAACCTTGGAGGAGTCATGAAGAGCAAAGAAAGTGTGTAAAAGGGTCATAAAAGGAAAGAAGGAAACAAGTCAAGAGACGAGCACTTTCTGTTGACAAAAATCGGGTCATTTATACTGAAAACTGGACGGTTTCTATTGTATTTAATCGAACGATTTTCTTCAAGAATCGTCTAAACAAATATTACGATCAAAAGCTCATCACTTGTGGGCTTGAGAAGTGATATGCCAAGCAGCCCATTAGTGAGAAAGTATACATTGGAACCCTAGCAACAAAAATCGGGGTTTCGCAGCGTAGAAGATTTACATGATTTTACGGAATTGAAGGTTCTTGGAGAGAGGATTGAAGGAAAGAAACAAGAAGTCAAGATTCAAGGAAGTTTGTGAGATCTTTTGTTTTCTTTCTGATTTTTGTAATTTGTGAACACATTGTTGAGTTCTTTGAGTGATTCTTTCAAAGATTTTAAGGTTTGATTACAGATTTGGAGATTCTTTGGTTTTATGGAAAGTTTGAGTTTTAATTGGTTTTCTTTAGACAATCTTAATTTTGATTTGAATATGAAAATGGATGGCTAGGGCGAATAGTTAATGATTGAGGCTTAGATGATGATAGACTGAACTCATTTAACCATTTGGACCTTGAGAGTTGAGATTTAACTTTGCGACACCGGAAAATCGACCTGTTCTTGCGTAAATCGACCGATTTTATCAAGATCATCCCGATTTATCTTTCTGACGTCCTTTAATTGCTTTATCCTTTAACCAAAGTTGAACCTTGCCTAAAACCTACCTTTTCCTAACCTTTATAACCCCTAGTAAGAAGAGACTTCATCATTGATTCTACACTTGGTAGCCAAAGTCTGCAAGATTCGGGTAATAGAGAGACTCAACATCCTCTACTAAGGTTTGAGTGTGCTTCCCATCTTTACCTTCGAGAGTCATATCCTTGGGTTTGGGTGGTTAGTTTGAGTGTTAATCCTTCCTTTGAGTACTCTTCTTGATGAGACTCAACATCCTTTAGGTTGAGAGCTTTTAAGTTGGGATAAGTGAGTGTTGGAACTTCACCGTACAATTTCTCCTTCTTTCAAAACATATAACCTTGGCAAAGCCAACTCTGTCCTTTGATCTTTAGAAGTGTCTTGAATCGAAAGCCACAGTCGGATACTTGAATCCTTGGAATCATTTGTCTCCTTTATATTTACAAAAGCTTTTGCATCTTGGCAGATATTTTGAAATCGATTTTACTCACCAAATCCCTGGGTTTGACTCTGGAATTTCTTGCCTGATCTGTACACTGCGGGTTCACTTTGCATAAGTTCTAGATATAAATTTAAGACTTTGATGCACACACTTTTGAGCGAACAAGTTTTTGGCGCCGTTGCCGGGGATTTGGTCTACACCAAATTCGGTTTTCGGTTGTCTGGCTTGGGAGATTTTACTCTTGTGATTTGATCTATCTACTTGAGTGATTTTTGCAGTTTCTTTAGGTATATGCGAAGGTCTAGATCCACCAAAGACCTCATTCCTTTTGATCCTGAATTAGAGAAAACTTTGAGTAGAAAGCTAAGAGAGAAAAAGATGGCTGAAAATAATGAGAGGAACATCCAAGAAGAGTTGGATGAAACTCGAGCTGAACTCAAATTGAGTGAGAAGACTTGTTTGGAAGAACAAGAGCGTAATCAATTTCAGATAGACGAGCTTAAGGCGATGATTCTAGACATGAAATTGGAGAGAAATGACGCTATGAAAAAGAAGGCTAAAGTATCTAGAGCTGAATCATCCGATGATGATGACATGCTGGACTTGGAGGAGATGCCACCGGTAAATCCTCGAGCCTATGTTGATCCTCGCCCTCGTGCTAGAGAGGAGAGAGCTGCTAATGTCGTGGCTGAACCACGAACCTTTGGGTAACGAATGGACCCAATTCAACAATCACGCAGTCTAGGTATGAATCTTGGAGAGCAAGATGATCATGACTTTGGGATGCGTCTACAAGTCATCACTATGATCCGCCAAAATCAGTTTGGTGGAACGGAAGCTGAATCTATGCATCAACACTTGCAAAATATTGAGATTCTCATGGAAACTTTGAAACCTAAAAGGGTTAACAACAACAAATACAAGTTGAGAACGTTCTTCTTCTCTTTGAAGGACAAAGCCTTAGCTTGGAATGAAGCTCTTCCAGCTGCAAAACTCAATACATGGGAGGACTTGACTCGGAATTCCTCACTATGTTCTTTCCGCCATCCAAAACGGCGGAATTGAGAGGTAAGATAAATGCTTTTTCTATGATACCTAACGGAAGTTTGTTTAAATCTTGGGAAATGTTTCAAGATCTTCTGTTGGATTGCCCACACCATGACATTTCAAAGCTTGAATTGTTGGAGATCTACTACAAGGGATTGGATGTGGAGACACAATTCAAACTTCAATCTCTTTCTTGTGGTACATTCATGGATATGAGAGAAGATGTTGCTTGGGATTTCATTGAGAAGCAAGCCCAAGTAATTGAGAAGTATTACCATAGGAAAATTGATGGTGGGAATCGGAATTCGGGAGATCCAGGAGCAAAGTTAACTCAAGCTGCTCAAACTCAAATCTTTTCCCTCAACAATGAGATTAAAGAGCTGAAGGAAGTCATAAAATCTAGCCTTCAAAGGACGAAGGAGCAAGATGCTAGCTACCTAGGAAGGGAAAACAACCAAGGCAATAGGAACAACTACCGGAACAATAACTGAAATAACAACAACAACAACAGGAACTCCAACAACAATTGGAGATCCAACCAACAAAATTCTGGTAATCCCTATTCACATGCTGAAAATTCACTAACACCTCCATCTTCTTCTACTCCTTTGAAAATCCAGGGTCAAACATCGAATGGCTCGAGCAAACCGGAGAAGGACAGGCTCGATGTCATGATGGAGAACATCGTGGGGAAGCTCCAAGGAATGGAGAGTCACATTACTTGGATTGATAAAGCACAAAAAGCTTTAGAGAATCAAGTATTAAGAAAGGCCGGAGAAGTTCCTAGAGATCAAGGGAAGCTTCTTGAAAAGACGGAGGACAACCCAAAGGGGCGAGTAATGGCGATTACTACTAGAAGTGGTGTAACAACGGGGCGAGTAATGGCGATTACTACTAGAAGTGGTGTAACAACCACCGATCGACAACCCAAACTAGTTGAAGCCCCCGTTGAAAAAGAAAAGGAAAAGGAAAAAGAGAAGGAAGATGTCTATGTTCCTCTTCCCGCTTACAAACCACCTTTACCTTTTCCCCAATCTAGAGCAGGAGCACGTCTAGATAAACACTTCGGTAAGTTTATTGATCTAATGAGAAAGCTGCATATTAATATACCTTTTATGGATGCAATTGTAGGTATGCGAGCTTATGGGAAGTTCCTAAAGGAGATCCTCTCTAACAAGAGGAAACTAGAAGATATTGGTGAAGTTAAGATGAGTACGGAGTCATCCGAACTTATCAAGATTATGACGGAGAACATGCCACCCAAGCTGCGTGATCCAGGATCATTTTGCATACCTATCACCTTAGGAGAAGTCACATATGATGCACTTTGTGACCTTGGAGCAAGCGTAAGCATCATACCACTTGCTTTGTACAAAGCAGTTGGTCTAGGAGAGCCTAGACCGGTGAAGATGACACTCTATATGGATGATCGTTCAATAACTAGACCTGTTAGGATCATAGAAGACATTCCCGTGAAACTTGGTAAGTTTTACATTCCTATAGATTTTTTCGTTCTTGACATTCCTGCAGATTATCCAATTCCCATCATACTTGGGAGACCATTCCTTGCAACCTCCGGTTGTATGGTTGATTGCAAGAATGGGCAGCTATCATTCAATATATGGGAAGAGAAAGTGGAATTTGTACTCTCCTCCTTGATCAAAGAGCCATCTTTGAGAGAAGATGTTTTTAACATCTTTGATGAGAAGAGTCTAGAGAAGTTGTGAGTTCAATCTTGATCAAAGATCCACTTCAAAAGGTTCTTAGCATGAGTACCATTGAAGAAGGAGTGGAACATGACTGTAATGATGAGATTCGAGCATTGGCAAATGAAGAGGAAGAGCTAGAAGCAAGATTTGAGGAGCTGAGAAAAGCTCCGGAAACTGCTGAAAAAATCGATCTACACAAAGGAAATCGCCCGATTTCTGATAATGCAAGTCGATTTTTGAAAACAAAAAGAAATATCGGGTCAGAGATCGACCGATTTAAGTCAGGGGAGGTCGATTTTTTTGGCAATTTCTCCGACTTCTACAAACTCAGTTACAATTGTTCTTAACTGTAGTAGCACACTTACTACACCTTCAAAGGCTTCTCCAATGACATTCCATGATCAAGAATCATCAACCAAGGCACCACCCTTATTGGAGTTGAAACCACTCCATACAAATCTAAGGTATGCATTCCTTGGGCCTAACTCAACATATCATGTTATAGTTAGTGCAAATTTGAGTGATGATGAGCTTGAGAAGCTTATGAATGTTCTGAAACAACATAGGAAGGCCTTAGGCTATACCATTGATGATTTAGTAGGCATTAAACCTTCTCTTTTTATGCATAAAATCTTAATGGAAGAGGATTACAAACCTTCACGTCAACCTCAACGACGGTTAAATCCGATCATGAAAGAGGTCGTGAAGAAAGAAATCCTTAAGTTACTTGATGCAGGTATCATCTTCCCTATTTCTGATAGCAAGTGGGTGAGCCCCGTCCAAGTAGTTCCAAAGAAAGGAGGCATAACCGTTGTTGCTAACAAGAACAACAAACTCATTCCTACAAAGACAGTTACGGGATGGAGAATGTGCATCAACTACCGTAAACTGAATGTTGCCACAAGGAAGGACCAATTTCCCCTCCCTTTTATTGACCAAATGGTGAAAAGGTTAGCCCAACACTCTTACTTTTGTTATCTAGATGGATACAATGGTTTCTTTCAGATTCCCATTCATCCGGACGATCAAGAGAAGACAACTTTCACGTGCCCTTGGGGTACGTTTGCCTACAGAAGGATGCCATTCGGTTTATGCAATGGTCCAGCCACCTTCCATAGGTGTATGATGGCAATCTTTTCAGAATATGTAAAGAATATCATGGAAGTATTCATGGATGACTTTTCGGTATATGGTTCTTCCTTTGATAACTGCCTCTCTAACCTTTCCCTTGATTGTAAGAGATGCAAAGACACTAACCTAGTCTTGAATTGGGAGAAGTGTCACTTTATGGTCACCGAAGGAATTCTGTAAGGCCATTTCATTTTGAATAGATGAATTGAAGTTGATAGAGCTAAGATTGAAACTATAGAGAAGCTACCTCCTCCATCTTCGGTGAAAGGAGTTAGAAGCTTTTTGGGACATGCAAGTTTCTATAGGAGGTTTATAAAGGATTTTTCTAAGATTTCAATACCTTTGACTAATCTTTTGATGAAGGACATAACTTTCGAGTTTTCGAAAGAATGTTTAGGTGCCTTTGGCAGGATCAAGTTTACTTTGATTTCAGCCTCTATCATCCAACCACCCGACTGGACACTTCCTTTCGAGATCATGTGTGACGCAAGTGATGTAGCTACAGAAGCTATACTTGGACAGAAGAAAGATAGTCGTACTCACGCCATCTACTATGCTAGCAAGACGCTAGACGAAGCTCAACTGAATTACGCTACCACAGAGAAGGAGCTTCTTGCTGTTGTTTATGCATTTGAAAATTTTCGTTCCTATCTTGTAGGTGCGAAAGTGATAGTCTACACGGATCATTCAGCAATCCGCTACCTATTTGCAAAGAAGGATGTAAATCCTAGGCTCCTTAGATGGATCTTGCTCTTGCAAGAATTCGATCTAGAAATCCGTGACAAGAAAGGCTCGGAGAATTCAGTCGCCGATCACCTTATCCGTCTCCCATTCCTCATTGACGAGACGGATGAGCTCCCTATTGACGACTCATTCCCCGATGAGCAGCTACACGAGATTGAAGAATGTCTTCAACAAATCTCGAAAGGTAATGACCCATGGTTTGCTGATATTGTCAATTACCTTGTTTGTCAGGAACTCTCACGTGGACTTTCATATGCTCAAAGGAAGAAATTCTTTAGAGACGTCCGACACTTCTATTAAAATGAACCTCTAATCTTCAAGAGAGGTCCCGATGGCATGTTCTGAAGATGTGTTCCAGAAGATGAAGTGGAAAGCATTATCCGCCATTGCCACTCTTTACCTTGTGGAGGACATGCTAGTTCCCACAAGACATGTGCTAAGGTACACCAATCTGGCTTCTTCTTGCCTACCCTATTTAAAGATGTGCGGAACTATGTTGTTTCTTGTGATGCTTGTCAAAGGACAGGTAATATTCAAGGAGGAATGAGATGCCCCTCAACAACATACAAGAAGTAGAGATATTCGACGTATGGGGAGTGGACTTCATGGGACCATTCCCATCATCTTGTGAGGACCAATATATACTTCTAGCCGTAGACTATGTCTCAAGATGGGTAGAAGCAATCACTTCTCCAACTAATGATGCAATGGTAGTGGTGAAGTTCTTCAATAGAACGATCTTTCCAAGGTTCGGGACTCCCCGAACCATCATTAGTGATGGAGGAACGCACTTCACAGCCCGTCAATTTGAGGCTCTATTAGCTAAGTATGGGGTAACCCATAAGATTGCCATATCATACCATCCGCAAACAAGCAGACAAGTTGAGATATCCAACAGGAAGATCAAAGGAATTCTAGAGAAGACTGTCTCTAGAACAAGAAAGGATTGGACAATGAAACTTGATGATGCATTATGGGCGTACATGACCGCTTTTAAGACACCCATAGGTACAACACCATACAACCTTGTGTATGAGAAGTCTTGTCACCTTCCTATAGAGCTAGAGCATAAAGCATATTGGGCCATCAAGTGGCTCAACTTCAGCATGAAAGAAGCTGGAGAAAAGCGGTTGTTGGACATCAACGAACTAGAGGAGATCCGCCTGAATGCGTACAAGAACGCAAGGATCTACAAGGAAAGAACGAAGCGATGGCATGATAAGCATATCATCCCAAAGGACTTGAAAGAAGGAGATCTCGTTCTTCTATTCAACTCAAGACTTCGACTCTTTCTAGGTAAGCTTAAATCCCGATGGACAAGACCTTTTGTCATTAAACGTGTTTTCCCTCATGGTGCAGTTGAAGTATGGGGTGAAAAGTGCGGTAATTTCAAAGTGAATGGCCAACGATTGAAGAAGTACACACCGGAAGTCCCGGTTGAGGAGATAGCTCCTGTTCTCCTCCATTGATCACCAAAAGAATACGTCCAGCTAGCGACGTTAAATCAAGCGCTTCTTTGAGGCAACCCATGGTAGTTCTAGTTCTTTTCTTTTCTTTTCACCTTAGAATAGCTTAGGATAGTTGCTTGTTTGCTTTTGTTTTTGTTTTGTTTGTTCCTCGATGCGCTCTCGGTTTGTTTGTGTCATAAATTGCAGGAACTAGGTGCAATCTTGAGGAATTGATGGAGAAGGTTGACATGAATTAGATCAAACACACTTTTCAAGGAAAAGAAGGGAATAAATCGACTTACCATAAGTAAATCGATCGATTCAGGCTACAGAGCAAGTCAATTTTTGGCAACAGAAAGAAAAATCGAGAGAAAAATCGACCCATCCAGGAAAAATCGGTCGATTTCCCTTATTGAGGTGTGAAAGAGATGAAAAATCTGCCCGATGAAAAAATTGCCCTAAAAAATCGGTCGATTTTCTTCAAATTTTGGCCGGCCTATATAAAGCCTTCGCCACTCCATTCTTCATTCAACACTTAGCAAAATTCTCGTCCCCCTTCACTCCAAAGAGCCGAAAATCGCCTACCCTTTCATCTCCTCAAATTGTAACCATTTTGAGTGATTCTTGAGTCTAAACTGAATGTTTTTCAACAAGGAAGAAAAATCTAACATCAGCAAGCTTGACAAACTGCTCATTCATCCGGAATTCAGGTTTTTCGATCCAAAACCTAAGCATTTCGTTCGATTTTGAATCTTGCTTAGAAATTGTTTGATTGTTGAGTTTGATATAGGGTTTTGCTTAGAAATAACCCTAGGAAGCTGTGTGTGGTGTTGAATTGATCAAAACTTTACAAATTTGTGATTTGTGTTGAAATCGTGAGATAAATCTGTAACGACCAGTTTTTTTTTTTCCGTTACGCTTTGATAGGGTTAGAGAAGTTTAGGAAACGAATAAAAATTTAGTGAGACTAGGACATACTAGTTTATTTATGGAAGTCGTTTAATTAAGTACCTTGTTCTAAGTTTCGGGACGAAACTTATTTTAAGGGGGTACTAATGTAATATCCGAATTTTTTATTCCGGTTAATTCCGAATCAATTCGGACTTCGAGCCATTGACGGGTTCCCATTCTATCTAGTATTTCTTTCTTCACAAATTTTATCATTTTATATAGAATTTAATTCACATAAAAGGATAGAATTATATCAAACCCTAATTCTTATAATTATTTATCATTTTATGTAGAATTTAATTCACATAAAATGATAGAATTATATCAAACCCTTATTCTTATAATTAATTCTTAACAACGACTTTAGACGAGACTGTGACAAAGTTGTGACGAGACCATGACAAAGTTGTGACAAAGCCCAGACAAGCAGTTGACAAAGCCCACACAAGCCTTGACGAAGCCTAGACAAGTAGTTGACAAGGCCCAGACAAGCAGTTAACAAGGCCCAAACAAGCCTTGTGCAGGCCCAGCCTCCGCTTCCTCCCTTCCAGCCTTGTTGCGTTTCCCTCCAGCCCATGAACATATGTCCCTCTCAGCCCAACTGGAAGAACTCTCCCGTCTGGACCTTACAATATCGTAACCCCTGTAATTTACGCCTCTTCTTGCTCCCTCTTCTGATTCATGCCTTTCGCAGCAGATCTTCCCTTCCGGCACCAGGTTTCCGTCCCTGGCATCAATCGAACGACAGAAGTAGGTACGCCGATGAGGACTCGCTCCCGCCTTCCTTCGTCCATCTTCGATCCTAGCCAACAGCCCTGATGTTGATCCCTCCTACACGGATCTGTTTCCCTCCTGAGGCTGAGGTGGTCCCATCTGCATAAGTCGGACGACAACAACAACGAGAGGCAAGGCTGCAATCCCTTCGGCGCTCACGATAGGGGCGAGTCAAGCAAGACAGGCTGCTGGAGAGCCTTCACCTCGGATCAGAAACGCACTTCAGCAACGACAACAACATGTTGCTGGTGCGCCCGGCCCTATCCACGGGGGCGGCCGTGAACCCAGACCACGGGGACGCCTTGCCCTGAAGAAGGTGCGTGTCCTCCTCGCTGCAGATGCGCCCTAGTGACAGCAAGCAGCAGCAGCCTTCGTGATGTCTTTCCCGTGCCTTCGAGTCTTGGAATCGGGTAAGACTTGTACCCTTGCTACACTACACTTCAGTCTACTTCTTTCCTTGCCTAACATGGACCAGTTTTCGTCTTTAAACCTACTCAGAACAACTATAGGAGAGCTGTACAGATTCATGCGTTTTTCTGAATTTTCGGAAGTGGAAAATAGTCAACTTCGGGTCAAGATTTGAGTAAGTTATATTCCTCATTTGTTGCTGAATTTTGGATATGTTATAGTCAGTAGTACATAGTAGAACATACTAAAATTTGGGAAGAGTCAGGGTTATGGTTTGAGAGTTATGATGTTGCAAAGTTGACTCCTCATGCAGTTTTTATATGTGTGCTGAATGTTGAGAAAAACAGCATGTGATGCAGTTTTGTGAGATGGTTTTGAATAGGATTTTGATCTCCTTTGCTGCTGAATTTTGGATATATTATAGATAAGATTTTATAGTAGAACATATCAAAATTTGGGATAAATCCAGAGAGCGGTCTAGGAGTTATGATTTTTCAAAGTTAAGATAGTGTGTTGTTTGTTAAGTGTTTGCTGAATTTCCCAAGTGTGGAAAACTGCATGTCGATACAGTTTTGTGACCCAGATTCGGGTAAGTTAGACTCCTCCTTTAGTGCAGATTTTTGGATATGTGGTAGTTGGTATTATATAGTACAACATTCCGAAATTTGAGAGTATTCCGAGTTATAGGTTAGGAGATATGATTCTCCAAAGTTGGTTCCTCGTGCAGTTTTTAGGTTATGCTGATATATTCTAAGTATGAGGAAACTGCTTGTGATGCAGTTTTGTGAAATAGATTTGGAGGGGTTATTGACCTCTGTTGACATGATTTTGGGATATGTTGTTGATGTATATATATATAGGAGCATGTGGTAAAAGTTGAAAACGATCTGTTGGGTTAATCTAGATTTATTATGTTCTTGTGAGGATGTTAAGCCTAGAAGTCTAAGGACTTCTAGTTGACTAGGGTGATGTTGTTCTTGTGAGGATGTTGAGCCTAGAAGTCTAAGGACTTCTAGTTGACTAGAATGTTGTTTGATTTGTATGCCTTGTATTGAACAGGCGTTGCACGTTTTCCCGAGGGAACTTGAGAGTGTGGTGATCGGTTGCGCTTGGAGAATGGTAAGTCCACGGACTTACTTATCTGGCTTCTTGTATGAGTGTAAGGTGTATCAGTGGTGTTTGTTAGTTATAATAAATAACGAAACCGGATTAGGCCGACTTTATTATTTACGCAATTGACCCAAGTGTATGATAACGGGTCGTGACATCATCTGCCTAGCTCTTGCGAGAGTCTAGGAGGTTCCCTGCGACCAGCCCAGTCAGGTAGACGATCAGATGCATTAGTACCATTCCGCGTTGGTAAACGGGGACAGGGGCGAGGTTTGAGAATCCCTCGTGTCACAAAATAAATATCATTAGTAATAACCTATCACCTAATTAAAGATAATAAAAGGATTGAGTGTTGCATGTTGATTGTGTATGTTGTGTGTTTGTGCTTTTACCTTTGTACTTATGCATATAATGTTAGCTAACGGTTTTATACCGCTTGTAGATGCCTTGCACGTTAAGACAGTTGTAGAGAGATCCGGAGGGAATGGTCAGCCGGGTCCACGTACTCATTTAGTTAGGGACGGGAATGTCTTCTGTTCTTCATATGCGTCGTTTTAGTATCTTTTCTTGTAAGGTTGATACATATTCTCCATGTATATATTGTTTAAAGTTTTCAAATGTTTTAAATACTTTTGTGCCTTGTTGTAAGATCCAAGTAAGATTGTTGTCAAACTAAGGTCGGGACCCATTGTGAGATCCTAACCAGTAGCTCCCTGAGTTCTCAGAATTTGGGTGTTACAAAATCGACTCAACCTAGAAAAATCGGTCGATTTTCACCAAGAATAGGTCGATTTTTTTAAAGCAGAATGAAGACCTTAAAGAAAATCACCAGAAATACAAACCAGAAGAAAGGTTCTTGTTCTAAGGCACCTCCCACACCACCATCACCTTCCCTAGCTAAACCAAACCTTCCTCCTCCCCTTTCCAAACACAAGAAGAGATATGAACGTCTCTTAGATCGGCCTTTTACCCCTCCTCGCTACATTGTATTAGATGACTTGGATGCGTTGTTTGTGAGAGAGGACATTAACATGATGTTGGATAGGAATAGGGTTGAGTCAATTTGCGCTCATTCGGGAGGATGCTTACACCGAGATCACTCTTGAGTTCCTTAGTACCTTTGAGCACGACCCTAGAGATAGGAGAGTTTCTTTCCGGCTCATGAATGAGGATCATGCTATGTCTATTCCTGCCTTTGGAGATTTGTTTGGTTTCCTCTCATCTTCTGTAGACACATTTCCATGAGGTGTGAGCGCTAGTGCATTCTGAGAGAGTATGTCCGTTGGGGAAGCAGGAGGAGATAAGTGGAGACCGGGTAACTCAAAGGAGAAAAGCATCTACAATCTCTCTTTCAAGATAGCTCACCGGATCTTTAGTGAGTTTTTGTTTGCTAGAGCGGAGATACCACAGAAGCTAAAGGCGGATGAGCTCTACCTCCTTCATTGTATGACCACCGGCACTATTCCGGACACCACTACTATGCTTGCTAACTATCTTGGGAAGATAGCCAACAAGTCGAGAGGAGATATTTGTGCTGGAGGCCTTGTCACTCATGTGGCGAAGGCGTTGGAGCTTGACTTTTCAGATTGCAGCTTGGCTGTGGGAGCCCGTCCTCTTGGCTCACAGAGATTGGTCGCTAGGTAGGTATTGATTCTGAGAGGTATGGGAGCTTTGCAGGTGTCCATGCCATAGGAAAAAACGCCATCCAGGAAGCCGGCTGAGATTGAGTGGAAGTCCGAATACACTATTCGGAACATGAGGAACTAGAAGGAGACCTTTGAGCATTTATTTGATGAACACTTGCAAAGCTCCTCAATGAAATATTTGTCGCTAGGTAGGTATTGGTTTCCTCTCATCTTGTTCATGGTAGCTCCTCAATGAAATATTTGACCTCCTTTTGACCATCCAGGAATTAGGATAAGTGGTTATATAAGGCATGCTTGATGTGGGAGGGCCATTGTGAAAGTGTTAAGTGAAAGTTTAGCAAATATTAGGTTTGGGGACGTTGAACATGAGGATGAGTAACTCAACACCATTCACATAGCCGGATGTTTGTGTCTTGCCAAAGTCCGAATGAACGACAAGTCCTAACGGGATATGGTATGTGTATCAAGGGTTTTAAGGCATCTCGAAATTGAGAAACGCCAATCTCCTAGGCTTCGGTTTTTGTGCACCGCTGTCCATACTCTCAAAAAGTAAAGTAAAAGAAAGAAAAAATTTTACATGCAAAGCATGTGTGGTGAAGTTGTGTTCTTAAAATTCATGTTATGTTGTTCCTCTTTCCCGGATTAGCATCACATTACCTTACAAGATTTTCCACCTTTTACACGTTTCTTTGACCTTTTTCTTGATTGGAAGACCTTGAGACCTTTGTGCACATGTTTGAGGTTTCATGGCTTAGATTTGTTTGACTTTGATTATCTTTACATCTTTATCATGTCTTTTATTGTGTCTTTGAGCAAGAATTGAAGGTTTGTTCATGATATGGTTATTATTGATGCATACTTTGTCTTCCTATGTCTTGAAGCATTACTTTGAGGGTGATCCAATAAGAAGAAGCATTTTTCAAAAAGTTTTTGAGTTTTTCGCATCATATAATCCATGAAATCTTGTATTCTAGATTTGAACCTTGCTTGGGGACAAACAAGAGGCAAGTATGGGGTATTTTGATGACATTAATTATACGCCATTATAATCATGCATATTGTGGAGGTTTTACCTCAATTTCCCTTGTATTTGGAGAGATTCGTGTACCTTTAAGGTTTATTTCATAAATATTCCGAAAATAGAGGTCTACACGAGTTTTGGTTGAAGTATAGGTAAATCCGATGGAATTGGAAGCAAAAGTGGTGCAAAGAGTATCTAAGATTTATAAGGAAGCTTAAGGAACCTTGGAGGAGTCATGAAGAGCAAAGAAAGAGCGTAAAAGGGTCACAAAAGGAAGGAAACAAGTCAAGAGACGAACACTTTCTGTTGACAAAAATCGGGTCATTTATACTGAAAATCGAACGATTTTCATGTGCAAAAATCGGACGGTTTCTATTTTATTTAATCGAACGATTTTCTTCAAGAATCGTCTAAAAAATATTACGATCAAAAGGCCATCACTTGTGGGCTTGCTAAGTGATATGCCAAGCAGCCCATTAGTAAGAAAGTATACAATGAAACCCTAGAAACGAAAATCGGGGGTTCACAACGTAGAAGATTTACAGGATTTTACGGAATTGAAGGTTCTTGGAGAGAGGATTGTAGGAAAGAAACAAGAAGTCAAGATTCAAGGAAGTTTGTGAGATCTTTTGTTTTCTTTATGATTCTTGTAATTTGTGAACACATTGTTGAGTACTTTGAGAGATTCTTTGAAAGATTTTAAGGTTTGATTACAGATTTGGATATTCTTTGGTTTTTATGCAAAGTTTGAGTTTTAATTGGTAATCTTCATTCAATCTTGACTTTGATTTGAATATGAAAATGGTTGGCTAAAAACCTTGTAATTCTGGGAAGAATAGTTGATGATTGAGGCTTAGATGATGATAGACTGAACTCATTTAACCATTTGGACTCTGAGAGTTGAGATTTATCTTTGCGACACCGGAAAATAGACCTGTTCTTGAGTAAATCGACCGATTTTATCAAGAACAACCCGATTTATCCTTTTGACGTCCTTTAATTGCTTTATCCTTTAACCAAAGTTGAACCTTGCCTAAAACCTACCTTTGCCTAAGCTTTCTAACCCTTATTCAAGTGTAAGAAGAGACTTCATCATTGATTCTATACTTGGTAACCAAAGTTTGCAAGATTTGGGTAATAGAGAGACTCAACATCCTCTATTAAGAGTGTGCTTCCCATGTTTACCTTCGAGAGTCATATCCTTGGGCTTTGGTGGTTAGTTTGAGTGTTAATCCTTCCTTTGAGTACTCTTCTTGATGAGACTCAACATCCTTTAGGTTGAGAGCTTTTAAGTTGGGATAAGTGAGTGTTGGAACTTTACCGTACAATTTCTCCTTCCGTCGAAACACATAACCTTGGCAAAGCCAACTCTGTCCTTTGATCTTTAGAAGTGTCTTGAATCGAAAGCCGCAGTCAGATACTTGAATCCTTGGAATCATTTGTCTCCTTTATATTTACAAAAGTTTTTGCATCTTGCCAGATATTTTGAAATCGATTTTATTCTCACCAAATCCCTGAGTTCGACTCTGGAATTTCTTGCATTACTACAGCTGATCCATACACTGCGGGTTCACTTTGCATAAGTTCTAGATATACATTTAAGACTTTGACGCACACACTTTTGAGCGAACATTTACCTTATGTGTGTTTGTGCCTTTACGTTCTTTCTTATATCTAGAATGTTAGCTAACAGTTTATACCGATGTTGTAGATGTTCCACAGGTTCAGGATGTTGCTGAGTGATCCGGATGGTATGGTCAGCCGGGGTTCCCATACATTATAGGACGGGATCGGGTTTATGTTTATGTTGTTGCTTTCCCTTTTGTTTTGAACTCGGCCGCGAGTCTTTTACGTTTCCTTTTGTTTAAACCTTTGGTTTTATAATAAGTTTTGGTTTTCATTCGTTTGTGCCTTGTTGTAAGATCCGTTGTGTTGTTGTTACTCCGAGGGTCGGGACCCATTGTGAGGTCCTAGCCTGTAACGCTTCGAGTTTCCCAAATTTGGGGTGTTACAAAAAACTCGTGCTTGTGTATTTAATCTAGATTTTTAAAGATTTTGACTGTTTTTAATAATCCATAGAATTTGCTGATTTTGTGGGATATTTTGATTCTATATAGAGTTAATACAGATTATGTCAGATTCTGTCGGATTAATACATAGTCAAAATCTCGAAGAAACGGGAAAGACGGCCACTGTCAGACGGGTTTCTCAAAATAGAAAGACGCCGTTGTTGGCTCGACTTTTGCTCGTTCAATTTCTGAGAGTTTATTTAAAATCTCTTTCTTTTATGTTTTGACAACCTTGGATTATATTCGAGAGTGATGAGGTCGAAGGTTGGAGGGACAAAATGGTGGGAAATTTGGGGAGGGAAGGTAAATTTGTAAACAAGCAATTCTAAGGAACAAACAATTCTAGACATGACACATGATGGAAAACAATGAACATGGCACACACGAGCAAGAAAACAATCAACATGTCGGAAAACACGAGAAGGAACTAACCTCCAACGATGCACCAAGCCAAGCACTCGAAATCGCTCGAAGACGTTGATTTGGCTGTTAGGGTTCTTCAATGTTGTAGTTTGGCGTCGAAATCTTATGTGTTGGGAGAAGACTTCTTTAGGGTTTAGGTATTTAAAAAAGTAATAAGAAAGTCCTTCAAAATCAATGAAATAATAGATTCTTTTAAAATCAACAAACTTTTAAATACCATAGGAATTTTATGAAAAATTTAAAAATTATAATTGAATACCAAAAGATTTATATGGATTTTTAAAAATCTATATTGAATACCCATACACTTTTAAATTCCAAAAAGTTCTTGTATAATCTTAATTGGATACACCCATTTGGTTTAGATAGCAATTTCAGCATCAAGGTGAGTTTAGTCTGAGTTTGTTCAAAGAGTTTCAAAAGAAAGTCATTGTATCAGTATATTTTGCTCAGAGAAGAGTTTATTCAAATTCCGATCTGCTTCCATACAACGAGGAAGCCAGGCGGTAGGTAGGTGGTGGCCGGAGGTGGTTTGCAACACCGAGATATGCTCTTAAGAGATGACAACTTGTGGTGGAAAGTAGGAATAGAGCGTCTTTCGGACACTAGGTTTTTTTTTTCAAATCAGCCGTCCCTTTCTCTTTATTGCTCTTTGGGGCCAAGCGTTGTCCCTAATTTCAAGCAAAAAGAATATCAGAACCTCTGAAAATAGAAAAGAAAAGAAAGGACATGTTTGGAGCGCCAGAGGCGAAAAGTCCAAGCGTGATCAATGGGGAAGACATTGGAAGCCTTGGCTTCGAAATCAGCGGCCTTCTTCGAACGAAGAACGAACCAGATTGCGAAGTGATGGATCCTGGCAAGGCTGAAGCAGCAGGACTCGATCCAGATCCGGTTAGGAGAACGACGGACAGGGAAGGGTTAGGCAGGTTTTGGACGCCCAAATGATAAAGAGCGCACTTGATTTTCGAGGGTTCTATGACGGACGCTTGAAGGAGAACGAACTAGGGTTTCAGGCTAGTCCTCCTCTTCAAGACTCAAAAGGAACAAATCAGATTTGCTTGACAGCGGGAGAGGCGTGGAACTGCTTGGCGACGAGAAAGGCACTGCGTCGGTGTGGTTCTTCAGTCGGCGGTCACGGGCTTGGTGAGGTCGGCGGCCCCAAGCTTGGTAGGGAAAATCAGAGAAAAGAAAGGGAGGCCGACCTCACCAAGCTTGGGGCCGCCGGTGTGTTTGACTTCTAAAACTAGGCATTCCTTATAAAAATAAATTTAATAGTGGGCCTTATAAATTTTAAAAATTTTAAAAATTTTCGAGGGCTCTATTCCTAGTGTTTGTGTTTGACTTCTAAAACTAGGCCTTATAAATTTTTAAAATTTATTTTATTTATAAAAATAAATTTAATATTAATTTAGTTATAAGGAATGCTTAAACACTATTATTAATATTCATTTATGAAAATACAAAAGTACCACAAAAAGGAAAAACTTACACAATATCAATAAAAAATTTTTTGAAACCACGAAAGAGTACGACCAATCAACTATGCCAATAAAGAAAGTTAAACAATATGAAAAGGGAACACTCAAACTCTTAACCCATTAACGAAGAGTACGACCTACCAACTATGCCAATAATTTTAAGTGAGTACATTGTAGGAATGTTGTTCGGGGACCCTTCCGATTAAACTATTAAGACAACAAAAAAGAGAAAAAACGGTACCGTTAGTGTGTGAAGAGTCGAGATAGGAGAACTATGCCCTTAATTCTGAAAACGCCCCAATTTTTTTACCGTTCAAATGGCGTACCTAATTTCAAGATAAAACTGCACCAGATCCAAATCATGTAATGACTTTGAAAATCCGGCGAACTGCTTTTGTGTAGCACTTGTTTTTGTAGACTTAAAAAGAAGAGGAGACACTTTCTCTTTGTGTTTCTATTGGTGGTTTGAATGAGAGGACATGTCTCCCTTTTTATAGGGGAGCTCAGAAGACAAAGGAGATCATCGTATTTTACAACGCTTTTAATCCAAGATTTGTAACTCCAAATATTCCCATTAAATGAAGATTTTAGAATTTAAAATCCGAATTTGAATTAAGGTGACTAATATTTGGTTTGACTTCTGCAACCCATGACAAGATTGGGCCCACAGTGAAAGGTGGTCATCCCAACACAATCATTCCACTTCATTCTTGTCATGACTCAAAGCCTAAAGCCTAAAAATCCCGGTCCGATTCCAGGTTCGGAGCCGCGCGTGTTGGTCGGTTTAGCTACGCCCGTTCTCCAATGAAAATGGGTAGTGACCCAAAGACCACAAACTTGAAGCATATATACTCTTCATATACTATATGGGTTATTCTCCTTTTGTCGATGTGGGATACCCACATTTCCCCCCTTTTTCCAAGTTTGTATTCCATACACATAACTTCAGACATCATTATCTCATTGACTCGGAATCCAACTCTAGTAAATATGTATACCATGATTAAGTACTCGCGGAGATGAATCCAATGTTTCTGTTTTTTGGTGTTGACGATGGATGGAGCCCACCGGAAATTTACCCGGAAAACCCCGGCACAATCCTTATTAAATATTGGTTCCAATAAACCCCATATGAATAGAAATGATTCTGGACACATTCTTTTGAAAAACAAAAAGTTTTGTTGAGAGTATAATCGAAAAACCATTGCATTTGGGAAGATATAGTTTTTCAGCCTTGAACAACCCGTAGTGAGTAGCTATCGGATTTACTCGTTCAATAGGTGACCATGATGTCTTGGACCACCTGGGTTTTGAGGTAAACTAGGACAATAACTATCACACAACTTCATCTTTTCACAAAACCGAGTTCTCTATTTGTCTTCATTTTTGTCCTTGAACATGCATGGTTAATCATGATTGAACTTGGTGAACTTAGCCTCCTCATTCTCCTAGGCACGGCCCCATGTCACACTCATGAGTTGATTTGTCCTTATTGAGTATCTTTAATACCGTGATGAAATCATTAAAACCAAACACTTAACCTCAAGTCATACAACTTGCTATGTGTATCATATAGAAAATGGGTAGAGACGGGAGTCTCATGATTCTCCACTCGATTCAAATTGGTTAGGTTGTCCCTTTGAACCTACATCGTAGTATATCCAGTCACGTAGGTGGATTTGTCCTTCAAACATCCTCTTTCGTACAGGCTTTCAGTTCATTCCTCTTGACAATTTAACCATCTGACCTCTTGACAAGCCTTTAGTAAATCGATCCACAAGGTTGTCTACTAATTTGATGTATTTTTATAGAGCCTACTCTAGTTGAGATCAAATTTCTAATGGATTTATGTTGTCGTCTTATGTGACGTGATTCTCCATTATACAAGACGTTTAGTGCTCAGGCTATAGCTAATTGTGTAACACCCCAAGTTCTGGGAACTCGAAGCATTAAACTAGGACCTAACAATGGGTCCCGACCCTCAGAGTAACAACAATAACATCGGATCTTGCAACAAGACACAAATAAATGAAAACCAAAACTTATATAAAAACCAAAGGTTTAGCAAAAGGAAAAACAAAAGACTCGCAACTGAGTTCAAACAAAAGGGAAAGAACAACAACAGAAATATAAACCCGATCCCGCCCTATAATGTATGGGAACCCCGGCTAACCAAACCGTCCTGATCACTCAACAACATCTCTAACCTGTGTAACGCCTCGTTTATTGGGTGCGCTTTCGATATTTATTTTTCTACTTCTATCAATATTTTTTTGACTTAAAATATTTTTTTAAAAGTATTTTTCCGACGTACAATATATTTCTCGAGTATATTATCATTTTGGTTACGTTCGCGTATATCCGTATTATTATTTTCGGAAAAGTCAGAGAAGTTTTCCGATTCGGAAATCTCGTTCCGAACATTTTTGATCGAGTTCACTTCATTCCCATTTTCCCTATTTATTTATCATTTTATTTATTTTTTATTTCTTTTCTTCCTTTTTCCTTCTCTTTTCTCCTTTGCGTGATGAAGCCTTTGATTTTGCCCAGCCTTGCAGTCTTGCACTGCTGAACATAGGCCTTAGACGCCCAACCTATGTCTCTGCTCTCTCCTCCCTCACAAGCAGCAACCCCAACCCCTCGCTTCTTGCCCACAACCCTAGCCACCTATTTACTCTCTCTCGACCCACTCTTTACAACGAGCCTCACCTCCGAACTCCCTTTTCACGCATGTGACACCACAAAACTCATTGCTTTTCCTTCACTCCCTCACGCCTCTGTAACTCATCTCCCTCTCAAACTACAACCTTCACTCAACTCACCTTGTGCCTCTTGACAGTAAGCCGCCGGGGTACCAATTCCACCCTCTTCGAGCCCCTGTCGAGTCACCAGGGAAGAGCCGAGGAAGCCCAGCCCCGCCACCTCCCCTGCACCTCTAGTCCGACAGAGAAGCATGTGCCTCTCCTTTACTTCATCCCTTTCCGGTTGTGTTGCCCCCGACCGAATGCCAAAAGAAGCAAACCTCCGTCCTCGCCTAACCGCCAGAGAAAGGAGCCCTAAGCTGCCGCCCTCACAGCCCCTCTCCATCTGCGTTTGTTTAGAGGTTGAAGAAGGAGTTTTTCTATTATCCAAATCGGGCCCCTCATTTTTTGTGTTAATTACAAATGTGACCCACTGTTGTGTATATACAGTTTTTACCCACATTTTTGGAAATTGCATTTATACCCCTGCTGGACTTATTTACTGATTTGGCCCAGATTTTTATTTACAAAGAATGACTCATATTTATAAAATTGTATATATTTGTCCCGGAAAATCTGATAGCGATTTTTAATCTTGGTTTTAATTACGGGGATATTCTTATATTTATATTTACTATATATTATGTCTTTGTTGGATTAAATTCGGTTTATGGCTCAAAGATTAATTGCGGTTTATGACCAAATTTCCGTATTTGTATGATTGCCTCGGAAAAAGGTTTTAACGAGTTTTAACCTTGGTCTTGAAAGCGAGTTTTCTTTAAGACTTATATAAGTTAAATCTTCCATTAAAATTTAGCGTAAAAGCTAAATTTGTTTAGTTTTGGTGTTAGGTTCGGAAGCGTCCGGATAAAGGCCCAACGAATCCATAACCATAGATCGTCTTCCATCTTTTGACGTCACGTGAATACCCTCTCCACCGAGCTTATTGATAGCATCTATTATAGTCTATATTTTGGGGCTGGTTTAGACGTTTTATCTTCAATAATCTGCATGTATGAATGTATATTATGTGATTATATTGTTGTTTTGTCAACCTTTGCGGGAATCGAGGTCTACACCTAGTTTCATTGTAATTTTAGCTAAAATGGCACGTTTTGCATCGAAACGGAACTAAGGAAGCTAAGGAGTCATTGAAGCTACATTCTGGAGCTTAAGGAAAACCTCAGGAAGCATGGAAATGATTTAGAAGATCGACTTTGGACCAGATTCGAGAGATTTCACATTTAGTTGAGATTCACCTCGGTCAGCTACAGTGTCACCTCGGCCGAGGTGATCTTGAGGAGCATCCCGACCGAAGCGAATACCCTGCCGCCGGCGAGATCTTTATTTTTGGCTGAGATCTTTTATTTTTGGAAGGAAGATATCTTATATTTTTGGCTGGATTTCTGGAAGGAAGATATGATTTCTGACTGATTTATTTTAAGAGATATGAATATATTTTATAGGAAATTATCTTTTTAAGATATTCTTATCTTTGGAAGATAATTCTCCTGTATAAAGGGTTGAATTTTCCACAAGTTCAACCATGCCTGGAGCATCCAGCAATTGAGGGATTTTCTAGAGGTTTTGAAGGAAGAATTGAAGGAAGTATTGAAGGATTGAAGTTCAAGGAAGGAAGGAATCATAGTTGGAGTTTCTTTTGAAGGAGTTTGTAAGACTTTCTTAGATTGTCTTTTGGTTTTATTGTCTTTGCTGATTTGTGACTTGAGGAACCTAGTTTGTTTGTTATTTGATTCAGTTATTGAGACCTTTTTCTTAAGGTTTTCGTGTTTGAATATTGATTCCTTTTCCATAAATTTGATTATTGTTATCATGATGATTGTTGGCTAAGTTTTTTATGCGATTCTAGGGTGATTGGCTGAAAGTTGTGGGGAAGACGATGATAGAATGATCTTAATCCCAGCAGGACCCTGAAAACTCGAGTCTTTAACCTTAACCCTAGAACACCTCGCTTAGTCGTTGAACATCTCGGCCGGGGTGGAATCTGACTGAACGAGGTAACCTTTCCTGAACCTACTCTGAGTTAAGAGTTCTAGTTTGCCAAATCCTATCCTTATTACACCTTTCCTGGTTCAATGCAAGCCTAGGATGAGACTTACCCGGTGATTCCTTTGTTTGTTTACCTAAGATCATAAGTGTAGGTAATAAAGGTTTATCTTTTATTGGGGTTTGAGCGTGCCTTCATCCCATCTTTGTGAGTTAGCCTGAGACTTACCCGGTAAAGGTTGATTCTATTCCCTTGGGTGGTGTGTTTGTTTGAGATTATAGTTTCTTTCCTTAGTACCTTGAGACTTACCCGGTAATAGGAGCTTTGTTTTGGGATAGTGAGTAGTGAGACTTACCCGGTGATCTATTCCCACCTTAAAAACACCTTCCTTTTGCAAACCTCAGATTTGTCCTCGTTATCCTTTGAGATCTTGAGTCGGAACCAAAACTAGATGCTTTAATCCCTAGAATCCGCATGTTACGCTAGAAATGTATAGCACAAAAGTCTTACAATTTATAACTCGATATAATTTTCTAACTCCTAGCGAACCCACCGTGTATGGGTCGTTTTGTAGAAAGGATAGTATTCCGAGGTCGAATACGAAGATTAAGGTGAAATCAAATCAAACAAGTGATCATATATAGTGCGAATCTAGTCTAAGAAAAGAGCAAGAAACAAACAAATGAAAATCATGATATTTTTTGTTGGGTTTTTGTGGTGATCAATCAAAGATCACAAATCATGTAAGATTATAAATCAAACAAGCAACACAAACACAAGATATGAGATCAAGAGAGAAAAGCGGATTCTAGAGATCTAGATTTCCGGTTATGGCATTGGACTCAATCTTCTAAAGATTCTGAGGACAAAGTTGCGGTATTGGGAAAGGGTGTTTCTCTAAATGAAGCAATTACTAGGTAAGTCTCATGCTTCACTAATCCCGCACCAAACTCCTATTACCGGGTAGGTCTCAAGAGGTTAAAGTTGGGAATTCTACACAAACCGGACTCTACATAAGGGGCAAACTTCTCCTTACCGGGTAAGTCTCGGAAAAGGCAAGTCTCAAGCAACAATCCTAGCACACTCACTCCAATAGCGGCTTATGAGGCTCACTACTACCTAGAGTTCATCATCTTAGGTATCTAAGATCGGAAATCACCGGGTAGGTCTCTTTCCTCACTTAGTTTGCTAGGATTAGGTCACCCTAAGCTATTTACAAACACTAGGATTTCAACAACCTAACATACAGATTCATCAATTAAAGAACAACAGAGAGAAAAATCGGGTGTATCATAAGAAAATCGGATGATCTGACCTATGAACAGGTCGATTTTTCCTTCTAGGTTAGGTTTTGTGCATACGAATCATCCTAAACTAACATACAAGTCCATTATATCATCACCCAAGCCATAACCATCAATCCATCACTCCAGAATCACAATAAACTAGCCAATAACATGCATTTCAAGATCTAAAATCATCACACAAGCATACATAGTTTTCATAGCTAGATGATGAAAGAAAAGCAAGTAAAAACAAGAAATCTCAACTGAATATATGTTTAAGCAAGACTTATAACCCTTCAAAACAAGTTCCAAAACGTTTCTAACAATGCTTCCAAAAGTTCTTCAACCAAAATCTCTAAAAATCCCTCAAAAGCTCACTTTCACTATAAGTTTGATGTTCTTCTTCCCCAAAATGAGAGAGTTTTTCTTCTTCTCCAAGTCTATCCTCCAATGAAATGAGGAGTGTGTGAGAGAATGTGGGAGGTGTCCTTTTGCAACAGCCTGCAGGACCACTTATATTCTCCATCAAGAGCAAGGGCCGGGCAAAGAGATCGTGGGACACGTGGCACAAGCTGTCAAAAGCCTGAAAATCGACCCAGATAGAAAAATCGTCCGATTTTCCTGAGTGTTAGGTCGGTTTTCTTCAACAGGAGCTTGTTATGATCATCTAGCCATGAGTTGCTCCATTGCTTGCACCAATAAGGGTCCTTGCGTCTTTCATTGCTTAAATTATGTTCCTTCAAAGCCTTGGGTATGTACCACCATGAGGTTTGACCTTCGAATGTATCGATTAATGTCCAAAAGATCCCCGAAATACCTACAAAACCGACAATAGCTCGTGTAGACGTCTTTTCTAGAAATATGCATGAATTAAGCATAAACGTCATGAACTAATGCCAAACCATGCGTGGATAACGGGAAAAACTATCTAAATGAATGCCTAGAATAACGTCATAAATCATGTTATCAAAATACCCCATACTTTTCACTTGCTCGTCCCCGAGCAAGGTCCAACTATAGGCTACGAGATGACATGATTTATGAATGTAGAAAAACAGAAAATATTTTTGGAATTGTGCCTCTAGAATTGGATCACCGTCATAGTCATGTTTCATGGCAATGGACAAGCAATCATGTATTGAATGAATGAAAGCATGGAAAGACAATTATAATTAACTCGAAAGCATGCATGAAAGGTAAAGATGATGAAGTCAAGATGATCATGAGAATATCCAATCTAGATCGCTAAGTCATACACATAAGCAAATAGGTCATAAGGACTTAGGAAAGAAGAGGCCAAGCAACGTTGTTATAGATGAGAAGTTTTTAGGTCATGTGATGCTAATCCGGGAAAGGAACTAACTCCACAATTTCATTTTTAATCAACTTCCCCACAAGTGTATATTTTTCTCCATCTTTCCTTTCTTTTCTTTTCTTTTCTGTTGCATTTCCTTTTTCTTTCACTTGTTTTTGAGACAATGGCATTGGTGTACAAAAGCCAAAACCTTGGTGATTAGCGGACCTCGGGATTTTTCCGAGGTGCCTCACACCGGGCACACATACCAAGGCTTGTTAGGACATTCGGTTATCCGACTTTGACAAGGCACAAACACCCGATTATGTGAATGGTGCCGAGTTATTCGTCATCAAAACCAAAGTCCCCAAACCTATTTTTTCTACACTTTCACAACAAATTCAGAACTTTATTCACAACATTCATTCATCAACAACTTCACCCCACACTTGTTTTTCACACACTCAACACACTAGCATGCTCCTATTCCTAGATGGGTCAAAAGAGGTCAAATTTTTAATTAAGTGAGGTGCTCAAACAACATGATCAAGATGAGAAGAAGAGAGATGAATTGCCTTAATCATTCCTAGATGATGTGCAAGAACTAGCATGTAATTTTGACTATCAATTCTCAATCTCTTCAAGGCAAGTATCGTAATCAAAATTCATACATAGGATTCAAGAGAAGTATTTCAAGTCCACATATGCATAGATCCATTAAACACACAAGGCCATCCATAGCCAATTCACAAAACAATCTCATCATAAGGGTCACATCCAAACCAGGAAGTACAAATTTTTTTTTAAATTTTCTAATTTTTTGAATTTTTGAGATAAATATGTACAATGCAAAACATAATGAAACATCTGACAATAATATGAAACTATCCTAGATGCAATCATGCAAATAATTATGAAAACCCCACCCATACTTAAAACCACATTGTCCCCAATGTGCAAATTAAATAAGGAAGTGAAAGAGAGTCCTCACAATGTAAAAATGGTATTGCTTTGGTATTTCGGTTCACATCGAATGATGATGGTGAATGATCGATCAAGGATGGTAGAGAGCTCTTGATGTTTGTTATGGTGTCGGAACCCGCACTTGGCACCTCAAGCCGTCCAAGTTCCACGTCCGCTCCACCCATGATTGATTGGAGATCATCACTTTGCTCGACAGAAGGAAAAATAGGACCACAAGACCAGGAAAATTGGCCAATTTCTGTGCAAGAACAATCCAATTTTTCTGGGTGCTTTCTTCCTCGTCCATGTGCTCGAATCTTGTACCTTCTTCTCAACAGTTTCATGAGGTTTTCATATGACCTCCAACATCTTATCACTCATGACAACAACAAGATCTAGCACCCAAAAACACAAAATAAAAACAAAGCACACCAAGAACAAAATCAAACAAAAACAAGAAAAATGAAAGGGAAAGATATGTACCAATGGGTTGCCTCCCATTAAGCGCTTCTTTAAGGTCATTAGCTTGACCAAATTCAGGAGCGTTTCACTCAAGATGAAGTGGGGCAATCACTTCCACCGGAGCTTCCGGGATGTACTTCTTCAAACGGTGCCCATTCACCTTTAAGTTACCACAATGATCTCCTCCTATCTCCACCGCTCCATGAGGAAAGATCTTCCTCACTACATAAGGACCCGTCCATCTTGACTTGAGCTTTCCCGGGAAGAGCCGCAACCTTGAATTGAAGAGAAGGACTAAGTCACCTTCACTCAACTCCTTTGGGATGAGACGTTTGTCATGCCAACGCTTGGTCCTTTCCTTGTAAATCCGGGCATTTTCATAAGCATCCAACCGGATCTCCTCAAGAGCATTCATGTCTAGCAACCTCTTCTCACCGGCATCCTTGAGGTCAAAATTCAGCCACCTTATGGCCCATAATGCCCTATGCTCCATCTCCACTGGAAGGTGGCAAGACTTGCCATAAACTAGCTTGTAGGGAGTGAAGCCAATTGGTGTCTTGAAGGCGGTTCTATATGCCCACAAAGCATCATCAAGCTTCATAGCCCAATCTTTTCTTGTCCTAAAAACCGTCTTCTCAAGTATTCCTTTTATCTCCCAGTTGGAGATTGTAACACCCCGAATTCTCAGAACTCGGGACATTACTGGTTAGGACCTCACAATGGGTCCCGACCTCAGTTTGACAACAACATTACTAGGATCTTGCAACAAGACACAAATAAAGAAACCGAAATTCATAAAAATAATATTTTTAGGGTAATGAATGCAACACTGTCTAGCAGCCTAAAGTACTTAAACAAAAGAAAAGAACAACTGTCTTAACTAAAAGAAAGGAAAGACAAAAACAACCCCCAACCCCCGCTCTAAGGAGTACGGAGACCCGGCTGACCACTACTTCCGGATCACTCAGCTGCTGATCTAACCTGCGGTGAGTCTAAAAACAACAAGAAGAAGAACCGTTAGCTAGTTGTCTAAATATTAGCAGAATAATAGCAGCACAAACACACACATAAAAATATAAACACCCATCATGCTTTCAAACAAGTCCGTTTTATTATCTGGATTTAAGTTACTCTTTCACTCTAGTGATACTTATTTTGTGACACGAGGGATTCCCAAACCTCGCCTCCGCCCCCGTGTAACCATCAGGAATGGATCCGATGCATCTCACCTTGTACCTGCCTGGTCTGGGTATAGAGAACCTCCCAGTCTCCTGTCAGAGCTGGGCAGTGATGTCACGGCCCGTTATACATACACTTGGGCCTTTAACGTAATAATAACAGTCGTCCTAGCAAGTTATTATTATTAAACACGCAAATAGCACACACCACTACTATCACTCAACTAACACTCAGAAACTGGCTAAGTAAGTCGCAAGGACTTACTTGAGTCAAAATACTTTCTAACGCGTCTCAAACAGTCCGTACTCGTGGTTAGGGATGGCAATTTCATCCGAACCCGACGGACACCCGATAACCCGATCCATAATAAAAGGGTGAAAACCCGACATGAAGCGGGTGAAAACGGATGACGGATGAAGCGGGTGATGGATCGGGTCGGATACGGATGGACCTTTCATCCACCCATCATCCGATCCATCATCCATCCACCCATCCGACCCGTTTCACCCGCTTACACCCGTTATAAGTTTATTAATTGTTTACTTGTTTAGTGATCTTTAGTTCCTTTTTGATTTATAAAATGTTGATTTAGTGATTGTTTAGCAAAATTTGTACCTTTGTTCATTTCCTATTATGATCTTATTGTATGTTATGTATTGCTAAATTTCTCTATTTTTCAAGAACTTAAACTTATAACACTTCTTGTAATATTTTCACTTGGATGATTTGTGTTGAGTTTATATTTATCATGTTTTTTATGGATAAAACTTTTTCGGATTGAATTTATTTTTATTATTATTAATTTTCCGCATTCAAATCCGAGCTTAATATCAATTTAAAGGAAATACGTAGAACACCCGAATATCACCCGATCCACCCGCTTCATCCGTTGGATGCGGGTGGATCGGATGCGGGTGATGGGTTTGGCGGGTGGCGGGTCGGGTGGGGTGGATGATATTTTCTCGCGGGTCGGGTGGCGGATAGGGTCATCCACCCACCACCCGATCCATTGCCATCCCTACTCGTGGTAACTCAAACGCCTTTCAAATAAGGCATGTATATCAAGATCACATCTCAACGTCCAACCTCATGCGAAGGAATTACGGAAAAAGCTCTCTTATGGTAAAAGACCATTTTACCCTTGGTATCGTAATTTCTCGAAGTTTATTCTGGAAATTCTCCTCATTTCTTTCATTTCTTGTTTCCCATAATTTAAGTCTCTTGGATAGATACTTATAGGTTATAAGGTCAAGCTCGAGACACTCGAAGAAGGACAACATTCCTTCTCTCCGGTTACTATTTATGCTACTACATATATTATACCATCAAACTTGTTTTTACTATTTCTCCTCAACTCACTTATCTATATAATTTCATAACTCCCAACTCATACTTATATATTAACCCATATTCTAGTTCTTACGGAAGAATTTAGTACCGCAGTACAGAAGTTATACAAAATCCTAGATTTTCCTGAAACGAACATTAAAGTCCGATTTGAGTTAAGATCCAAGGTTTAGATTAAAAGTTAAGAATTCCGGGAACACTCTCTAATATATCTATATTAATCATAGGGCACAGGTCTCTCAAGAAAACAACCATAACTCCCATATAATCTCTAAGGTTGGCTAGAACCCACAATTCTATACTTAGTCAATTATTTTTTTCTTGTTTCACAAACAGCTCAAGTGCTCAACTTCGGGACTTTAAAAAACTAAATCCAACCGTTAACTTTCTCCCAAATTTTAACACATTAAACTATACAATTCCCTCTACAACATATCAAAAATTCAACGGTGGATTCTCGATTTAAGCTATAGAAATTAAGTCCTAAAGTCAGCAGGTCGAAGCTGAAATGTAGAGTGTGCAGAAGGTCCTAGGTTCGAGTCTTACTCCCAGCAGTCCCTCTCATTTAATATTCAGCAGGTCTCTAGTTCGAAACTCATGGGTTGCACTTATTCTAAAAATAAAACTCAACCTCCTAGATCTACTGTAACAAACGTAAGAAATCAAAGGGGTCGAGTAGTAGGTTATTACCGGCTGCAGCAAGGGAAAGGGTGGCGGTCCTGGGCTGTGTCAACGCCACTGATGGTGCCGATCTCTCCTGTTGTTGCCGGTGGTGACCAGTCTCGACGATTTCAGTCGGTGCTGGTTGTTGGGTGTCAACTGCTGTTTGTACAAGACAAGATCTCGGTGTCTGCACATGGGGCAAGGTCGACTTCCGAGTCTCATAGAGGACTACACTGGAGCAAGGTAAGGTTTACAGGTTCGATCGAGAAGAGAGGAGGATGGACAACAAGGAAAAATGCTTACCCAATTTCGGTCTGCAGCAGGCTGAACAAGGTCGGCTCCGTCTCGTCCCCGTTAGAAGCGTGCAGCCGCTTGGGTGCAGCAACGAGGATCTTCGGCGTGGACTGCAGCAGATCAGACAGAAGGCGAGGTGTAGCAGTGGGTGTTTGTTGGTTGCAGGAGGCTGCTCGGCTCTCCTGGGCTCCCGGCGAAGACGACATGGCGCTTGCAGCGGCGTCCCTGATGCGGTGGTATTGGCGGCGTACAAGTGTTCGGCAGAGAAGGCGCGGTGGCTCAGTGGTTGTCGTCGGCTCTCTGTTGGCCCTGGGGTTCGAGCGTCGGAAGCTGCAGATGGGGAGGGAGCGGCGGTATCGTAGAGAGACAATAGCAGCGTTTAGGTTTTAACTAGATTAGGGTAATCTAATTAATTAGAGTTAGGTTAGAGTTAGGTTAACTTAATGGGCTGGTCTTTTAATTGTTTTTGGGCCGGGTTTTGGACCAACTGGTTTACTCTTTTTATTAAACAAACGACTGAAGGAAAGCTCGTCCTTCGCCCGGAATCGCTAACATTACGGAATTATTTACGGGATTGTTTACTAGTTACTAGTTATTATTTTATGAGGAATAAAGTCAATTAAATTGATAGAATTTTATTTCGTTTTAATTTATGTATTTATTTATTTAAGGTTGACGTATCGAAAATCGATAAATTTCAGGTTTAACGGAGATTTAAAACTTTCGGTTATTACAGAGATCTCCACTTGGCCACTAGTTTGGGGAGGGTAAGGTGTGGCCACTTTATGAGTCACCCCATACTTAGCCAAAAGTGTCGCAAAGTTCCTATTGGTGAAATGCTTCCCTCCATCACTTATGATCACTCTTGGTGTTCTAAATCTAGGGAAGATGACTCGGTTGAAGAACCACACCACTACTTTGGCATCATTTGTGGGAGAGACGATTGCCTCCACCCATCTTGACACATAATCCACCGCCAATAGAATGTAGAGGTTGCCACATAAAGAGGGGAATGACCCCATGAAGTCCACCCCAAAAATCAAAGATCTCGACCTCTTGTATGCTGTTCAAGGGCATCTCATTCCTTCTTGAGATGTTGCCCGTCCTTTGGCAAGTGTTCGCTCCAAACGGTGTGTGCAAGCTTTAAATTTATATCCCAAGAAATATGCTTAAAACAAGGATGCGAACCCGCAGTGTACGGATCAATTGTAATAAAAAGCAAGAATTCCAGGGGTCGATCTCAGGGACTTGGTGAAACTAAGCAAGAATAGGTTGTCAAATATTGCAAATAACCACAAAAGCAATTAAAGTAATCAAAGATGCTAATAAGGTCAAATAAGGGGAAATGCGAATTCTAGGGATTAAAGCATCTAGATGTGGTTCCAACTCAAAATTTCAAAAGATAACGAGGACAAAGCTAAGATTTTGCAAAGGGAAGGTATTTCTAAGATGGGAATAGATTACCGGGTAAGTCTCACTACTCACTATCCCAAACCAAAATTTTTATTACCGGGTAAGTCTCAAGGTACTAAGGAAAGGAACTATAATCTCAAACCAACACTCCACCTAAGGGAATAGAATCAAACTTTACCGGGTAAGTCTTAGGCTAACTTACAAAGGTGGGATGAAGGCTCACTCAAACCCCAATAAAGGATAAACCTCTATTACCTACACTTATGATCATGGGTAAACAAACAAAGGAATTACTGGGTAAGTCTCATCCTAAGCTTGCATTGAACCAGGAAAGGTGTAATAAGAATAGGATTTGGCAAACTAGAACACTTAACTCTCAGTTTCGGATCAGAAAAGGTCACCTCGTTCAGTCAAGTTCCACCCCGGCCGAGATGTTTATCGACTGAGCGAGGTACTCTAGGGTTAAGGTTAAAGACTCAAGCTTTCAAGGTCCTACTGGATTAAGATTATTCTATCATCGTCTTTCCCACAACTTTCAGCCAATCACCCTAGAATTGCACAAGAAATTTAGCCACTCATCATCATGAAAACAATAATCGAATATAAAAGGGAAAGGAATGAATATTCGAACAAGTAAACCTTAAGAAAAAGGCTTCAATAACTGAATCGAATAATAACAAATCAGCGTTCCTCAAATCACAAATCGAACAAGAGAATACACCAAAAAGGGAATCTAAGAAAGTTTTATAAACTCCCTCTAAAGCTAATCTCCAAACTATCAATCCTTCCTTGATTGATCTTCAATCTTCCTTCAAGCTTCCAGAAAATCTCCTAACTGTTGTGTTGATCCAAAGATGTCGAGATCAAAAAGATGGTTGAATTGTGGAAAATCCAACCCTTTATATAGGAGAATTATCTTTTAAAGATAATAATATCTTAAAAAGATAATTTTCTATAAAATATATCATATCTCTAAAATAGATCTCCCAAAAAATAAGATCTTCCTTCTAGAAATCCAGCCCAAAAATACAAGATATCTTCTTTCCATAGTTAAAAGATCTCAGCAAAAAAATATGATCTCGCCATCGGCAGGGTGTTCGCCTCTGTCGGGATGCTCCTCAAGATCACCTCGGTCGAGGTGACACTGTAGCTGACCGAGGTGAATCTCAACTGAATGTGGAATCTCTCAAATCTGGTCTAAAGTAAATCTTCTTCATTAATTCCATGCTTCCTGAGTTCTTCTTTGAACTCCAGAATGTAGGTCCTATGACTCCTTAGCTCCTTAGCTCCATTTCGATCCAAAACGTGCCATTTTACCTACGATTACAACGAAACTTGGTGTTGACCTCGATTCCCGTAAATGTAGATGAAACAACAATATAATCACATAATATACATCCATACATGCAGATTATTGAAGATAAAACGTCCAAACAAGTCCCAAAATATAGATTATAATACATGCTATCAAAATACCCCATACTTGTCCCTTGCTTGTCCCCAAGCAAGTTCCAAATCTTAAGTACAAGATAGAATGGATTATAGGTCATAAAAATCAATGAAAAGTATTTCAAAACATTTTTTGGTGGTGTGCTCCACTCATAGATCACTCTAAGAGAATGCTTCATGGCAATTAAAATCAAGATATGATAAAAACATTTTATAAATATATGAAAGTTGTTCATCTTTTCATAAAATCATAGAATGCATAATAAATCATATTTATCGAAATTAATCATTTATAATCTAGTTTAAACCACCAAGTTAATCAACAAGCTCGAGCTCTCAAGGGATTTTCAAAAGAGGTCAAGAAAAGTGTGAGGGTGGGATGTATATAGGGAATGTGGTACCTAGAATCTGGGAAAAGGATCTTACTTCACTTCCTTTGAAACTCAACATCTTCCACCAATAAGCTTTGCTTATTTACTTTACTTTTTGGGATGCATGGACAGAGGTGCACAATAATCGAAGCTTAGGAGATCAACAATCATCAATTTCTCGAGATGCCTCAAACCCTTGATGCACATACCATGACCCGTTAGGAATATCGCTCAATCCGACTTTGGCAAGACACAAACACCCGGCTATGTGAATGGTGCTGAGTTACTCATCATCATGATTGACTTCCTCAAACCTATTTGTTTCTTTCTAAACTTCCAGCCAACATCTCAACTTTTCTTTCACTTGCTTTTCTTCGCTTGCTTTGAAATTCCTGGATAGGTAAAGGAAGACAAATATGTATATGAGGGGCTAAAGCATGATCAAGAAGAAGAAGAAGAGAGGAGAATGAATTGTCTTAATCATCTCAGGAAGAAAGTGAGAGAACTCAACATGTGGTGTCAACCTTCAAATTCAACATAATTTTGATAAAAACAAAGTATTAAACATGCCAAAACTTCAAACAAAGCATTTTGTAACTTAAACATATCATAAAACCTTTCAAACATATAAAGATTTCAATACCAATCTGCAAACAAAATCATCACTGAGGTCATATTCAGAAAAGAAGCACAAAACGTTTCGAAAAAATCTCTCAGTTAAAACGCCTCGGTCGAGGTGTTCTAAGTCATCCGAGGTGCTTGACCTCGTTTGGCCAGAATCATCCCGGTCGAGGTCATAAATTTATTTTTTCTTAAACACATTTTTGACGTTTTTCTCAATCAAATAACCTGTATGTATGCATGTAATCTCAGATAAACACATAGAGCATAAAGAAAATCATAAATATCCAACTCGAGTCGTACAAGCATACATAATGTCAAACCATACACATAAATACCCCATACTTGGGAAACATTGTCCCAATGGGTCAAAATAAGTCTAAAACAAGAGAACTCACCGGACATAGCTGAGTTGCGAAAATAAATAAATAAGAAAATCCATGCTGCTCTAGTCTTGATCCGCTGGTGGTGGTGGTGGATATGGGATGAAGGGATGCTGAGATGGGTCAAACGGACAACCCATAGTATGTTGGAACTGGATCTCCATCATTCTCTACTGGTAGTGTTGGCTCTCTCTAAGCTCCAACATCTCCAATGACAAGGCTACGTAAGAGTCGATCATCTGGTCCGTCAGCTCATCGATCCATCGGTGAGCTACTAGATCTCTCTATCTGTGGACTCTAAGCCGGGCAAGTCGTGATGGTGCAGCTGCTGCCTCCTCCTTTGTAGCCTCGTCGTCTAAATCGACAACTAGCACACTAGGGCCGGCTATATCTATACCAGTCTCCATGGCAGCTCCGCCATCATCATACTCATCCTTCTCGTGAGCTGGTTCAGCATCTCTCGCATCCTCTATATAGGGCAGCCAAGCGGAAGACCAGTATTGTGGATCAAAGACTGTCAACTGATTTGACCATAGAATACCCTGAGGGGCAGTCTGCTCCCAAGGCATAGCTACGTAGGGTGTAGTGAGGCCACGAGGATCTAGTATCCTCCTTGTTATCATATCCTGAAGTCCAAGCGGCTTTGCAGCCGCCACCAATGTAAAAGCAGTCAAGTCTAGACCCATAACTGTAGCGATATGGGTCACCAATCCTCCACAGCAAATATCTCCCTTTGCCTTGCCCTTGATCCGGTGCAGATCCTCAGCTAGCATGCCTCCAAAGTCAGGCACTCCTCCAGTAACCATGCAGAATAGACTCAGCAACTCCCCTTGTTTGATCTTCTAGGGCGTCTCAGTACATGCCAGAAGAGTCTCACTAAAAATACGGTGGGCTAGATGGAATACTAAATGGAAAATAATACGCTTCCTGGAGTCTCCAGGTCTCCATCTGTCTGCGTGCTCCACCACATGGGCAATCTGCCCCCAGAACTGCCGAGCTACTGCTCGGAAAGGAAAATCAGGCACTGTCAGGGTCGGGAAGCCAAAAATGTCTCTGAACTGATCCATCGGCACCATATAATTCCAGTTCAGCAACAGGTACTTGATGCTGTTCCTCTCTAGCATGTGAGTGACAGAACTCACAAACTTCATGGTCGGCTCAAGGTAGGTTGGAGCTCGTATCTCCATAAACCACTCCAGCCCCACCATGGAAATCATTTTCTTCAAGTCCTCCACCACGTGGAGGCACTCGAAGGCTGAAACATCCAAAAAACGCGGGGTAACTACGGGGCGCCCGCAAATGCGATCAAAATCTGCCTAGTGACGCTCATGGATCACCAGGATAGAAGATCTAGAAGAAGGGGAAGGTGAAGAACCTTTGGGAACATCTCTCAGAACCAGCTGACGATCAAATCGAGAACTCATGATTTCTGATGACAAGGTCATCTCGATCGGTCTGACAGACTGAAGAACACCTCGGCCGAGACACAGCTTGACTGGACCGAGGCGAAGTGCTTTTTGATTTCCTCTCTTTGATTTTTAGTTCTTTTCCCCCAAAATCACTACCAATTGCTTCCTATGGGGTACTTATACTCTTTTCAGTAATAAATTGTGGCAACCAAAGCCAAAAATTGCCCAAATCAGTAAAGAAAGAGGAAATTAAGGTTTTCGACAACTTACCCCAAATTAAGTCGATTCGAGGCGTTTATCCTACAGTTTGTTGTTTGCAATCTAATCCTCTTGCTTTTCCTTGCGAGATCAAAGTAGAAATCGTAGAAAACGATCGAAAAATGAAGAAGCGAGATGAGGAGTAGCCGCGGTCGAAAAGGGAGTTGGGAGGGAAGAGAGAGAAATCCGTTCGCCTTTTATACTGTTAGCATGAAATATTGTGATATTCTAGGTACTTTTTCTAGTTGTTTTTCATCTATTATAGTGTTCATTGATAAGGCATTGAAGCATTTGATAGCTAGTTTATGTTGATTATAGGTGAATAAGAGCTAAAACCGGACCATTTGAGAGAGATAGGGGAGATTTGAGCACATCCAAGGATTAGGAACACATCAAAGAAGCCAAAGGATATGCTAGGATGAGGAATGGCACGACACAAAGGAAACCACAAGCAATTTACACTTCCACACCCTAAAATACGGTCGTAGAGAAGTCCACGCTCTAAACCACGGCCGTGGATCTTGGCATCATGAACGTGGAGCACTCCAGAGAGTTACACGGTATAAAGTACGGTCGTGGAAATCATATGAAACCGTAATCCACTTCCACGCTCTAAACCACGGTCGTAGAACCCCTTGAGACCGTGATTTAGGCGATCTTTTGACGAATAAATTATTGCCACATCATTTACGCGATGGGCCGGACGGTTATTTTATCCTTTCTTATAAAAGGGTCAAAGAACAGAGTTTCGGACATCGACGCTTATCGCTTAGCCTTGTTTAGGGTTTCTGGAGAGAGTTTGAGAAGGACTTAGCGGAAGCGCCGGCAATTTGGATTTCGGAAGATCTTGTGTGGTGGAAGTTGCGCCCTTTTTCTTAGGTTTTGATATTGAAGACGGATTGACATCCTGTTCTTCATACTTGCCTTAGGTTTTGTGAGGTTTTGTGTTCTATTCCGAATCCATTAAATATTCCAATTTGTATTTCGGATTTGAGATTGATTTTGAGTTATATTTGAGTTTTCGAAGGTTTTCATCTTTCATTCTTCTTTAAACTTGATTATTGAATTGATGACAATGGTTATTGGCTAAAACCCTTTAGCAATTCTAAGATGAAGGGTTAATAATTGTGGCTTAGATGATGATAGATCGATCGTAAATTGATTGGACCTTGAGAGTTAGAGAAACTTTGTCGACAACCAAGATCACGGTCTGTTCTTGAGCTTCCACGGCCGTGGAACTCAAGAACTACCCGTGATTTACCCTAGTTTACGAACTTTGCTTTTACTTTGATCCAAGGTTAAAGATTAGCTTTAATCTAGTCTAGGTTTCCCCTTTTCTAGGTAGTAGTGAAGCCTCAACAACCTCTACTTCGATTTTGAGTGTCACAGCCTTAATCGGTTTAGTTAGTCTTGATCCTTGGGTTACAAGTCTGGGTATTTGAGATTAATTCTTATCCATAGATCCTTTATATATTGAAGCCTCAACAACCTTTATAGAGAGTGTCTTTAGATAAGTCATATAAAGTTCTGGAACTTCACCGTACATTGCTCTACTTTAGCATACCTTTGCAACTCTTAACTCTGTCCTTAGTTCTTTAGTATATCTTGAATCGATTGCCACAATTAGATACCTGGATCTTTAGGGTTGCTTACTCGCTTGACAATTTGTAAACTGAATTTGTTCCCCCCAAATCCCTGAGTTCGATACTTTGGAATTCTTGCTTTACTATGCCGATCCGTACACTGCAGGTTCGCTTGCTTGATTCTAGTTTTATAAATTTAAAGCTTATTTGCACGCACGCTAAGTGGCGAACAAGTTTTTGGCGCCGTTGCCGGGGATTTGGTTTAGGCTTAATTCGGTTATCGGTTGTCAAGCTTGGGAGCTTTGCTCTTGTTATTTGATATCTCCTTTGAGAAATTTGCAGGTTACCTTAGGTATATGCGTAGGTCTAGAAACAACAAAGACCTCTTACCTCTTGATCAAGAACTTGAGAAGACTTTGAGGAAGAAGCTCAAAGAAAGAAAGATGGTTGAAAACAAGGAGCGGGAACTTCAAGCAGAGTTGGAGGAATCCGAAGCTCAACTTAGATGGAGCGAGAAGGCTCGCAAGGAAGAATCGGACCGTCATCAATTGCAAATTGATGAGCTCAAGGACATGATGTTTCAAATGAGGCTGGAGATAAGCGATTCCAAGAAGAAGAAGAGGAGGAAACCGGCAAGATCGGTTAGAACCAACTCATCCGATGAGGATAGCGACTCTTCCATGCCACCGCTAGAGGACATTAATCCGACGATCAATATGAATCAATATAATCCAAGACCGGCTGCCAATTATCGTGTCCCGGCTGGGGGTGCGAAAGCCGCTCGTGTAGATGAAGAGCCAAGAACTCTTGGCCAAAGGATGGATCCAATTCAGCAACCACGCCGTCTAGGTGTGAACTTTGATGCTGATGATATGCAGGGGTTTAGCTTCAACACACAAGTTATTACTATCGTTCGCCAAAATCAGTTTGGAGGAACGAGTATTGAATCTCCACATCAACATTTACAAAATTTTGAGATCTTGATGGAGACAATGAAGCCAAAGAATGCAACCACCAACAATTACAAGATCAAGCCATTCTTTTTCTCTTTGAAAGGGAAAGCTTTATCTTGGTATCAAGCTCTTCCAAATGGAAGACTCAACACATGGGAGGATCTTTCTTCGGAGTTCCTCACCAAATTCTTTCCACCATCCAAGACGGCGGAGTTGAGAGGTAAGATTAATGCATTTTTTATGAGATCTAATGAAAGTTTGTTCTAGTCTTGGGAAAGATTTCAGGATTTACTATTGGATTGCCCACATCATGGCATTTCCAAATTGGAGCTATTGGAGTTATACTATAAGGGGTTGGATATGAAAACACAATTCAAGCTCCAATCCCTTTCATGTGGAACATTAATGGACATGAGGGAAGATGACGCTTGGGACTTCATTGAGAAGCAAGCCCGAGTCATTGAGAAGTATTCTCACTGGAAGGTAGAAGCAAATCGAGTGGAGCAAGGAGAAAATCTAACACAAGCTGCTCAAACTCAAATCTTTTCTCTCAACACCGAGATTAAAGAATTGAAGGAAGTCACCAAGGCTAACTTTCCAAAGCATAAGGAGCAAGATATTGGTTATTTAAGAAACAACAATAACCACAATGGGAATGAGAACACAAATCGCAACAGCCGGAACAATAACCGGAACAATTGGAACAACAACAACAACCGGAATAACAATAGGGGTTCAAACAACAACAATTGGCGTTCCAACCAACAACAAAACTCCGGTAATTCTTATCCCAATTCAGGAAATTCACTAACTCCACCATCTTCTTCTTCCATTCCTTTGAAAAGTCAGGGACAAATATCTAATAGTGGAAGCACTTCGGTGAAAGAGAAGCCCGATCCCATGTTGGAAACAATTTTGGGAAAGCTTCAAGGATTGGAGAGTCACATTACTAAGGTTGATAAAGCCCAAAAGGTTTTAGAAAACCAAATGTTTAGCAATGATGAGGAAGTTCCTAGGAATCAAGGAAAACTTCCAGGAAAGACGGAGGATAACCCGAAAGGAAGGGTGATAGCTATCACAACTAGAAGCGGAGCAACAACCACCGACCCGTAACCTAAGTTTGTGGAAGTTCCCGTCGAAAAAGAGAAGGAAAAGGGGAAGGAGAAGGAAGACATCTACATTCCTTCTCCAGCTTACAAACCTACCATACCATTCCCACAATCTAGAGCAAGAGAGCGTCTAGACAAGTAATTCGGTAAGTTTATTGAACTCATCAGCAAACTGCATATTAATATACCTTTCATTGATGCAATTGTAGGTATGCCAGCTTATGGAAAGTTCTTAAAGGAGATCCTCTCTAACAAGAGGAAATTATAAGATTTTGGAGAAGTCAAGATGAGTTCGGATTCGTCGGATCTCATTAAGACGATGAAAGAAAAGATGCCCCAAAGCTGAAGGATCCGGGGTCATTTTGTGTTCCCATAGGAGTGGGAGATGTCACATATGATGCATTATGTGATTTAGGAGCAAGCGTTAGCATCATTCCGCTTGCCTTATGCAGGAAGATCGGTTTAGACGAACCTAAACCGGTGAAGATGACGTTATACATGGCGGATCGATCCATAACTCGTCCCGTCGGCATAGTTGAAAACGTCCCGATCAAGCTTGGTAAATTCTATGTTCCAATAGATTTTGTTGTGCTTGACATTTCTGCAGATAGTCCGGTCCCGATCATACTCGGAAGACCGTTTCTTGCAACATCCGGTTGTATGGTTGATTGCAAGAATGCTAGACTCACCTTCGACATAGGAGAGGAAAAGGTAGAGTTCGTTCTTTCCACTTTGATGAAAGAACCAGCTCTTGAAGAGGACATATTCAACATCCATGACGAAGAGCTATCTAGAGAGGAAGTAAGTTTGATTCTCTTCAAAAATCCCTTGCAAAAGGTGATCGCTATGAGCATTATGGACATAGGGGAAGAAGAGGAATGCAATGAGGAAATTGAAGCTTTAGAGAAGCAAAATGAAGTGTATGAAGAAGAGTTTGAAAAACTCTACGATGGGTCAGAGAACGTGAGGAATCACGGTCAGTCATGCTATTCCACGGCCGTGGTTTCCACCAACATGACCGTAATTAGCTACTCAGAGGACTCCAGTAAGTTACACAACCAAAACCACGGCCGTGGAACAAGCAGAGGTGCCGTAATTGACTTCCACGACCAAAACCACGGCCGTGGAGAAAACAAGGGAGCCGTAATTTTGGGAAAATCTGAGGACAATTACGTTCTTTCTACCACTTCTCTTGATTCTTCTCCAACAACTTCTATACCCTTAGAGACTTCTAAGGAAGCATTGGACACTCCTCAAGGGTCATTAGAGAGTCCTATAGTGATAGAATTGAAGCCACTTCCCGCACATCTAAGGTACGCATTTCTAGGACCTAATTCTACCTTTCCGGTAATTGTTAGTTCCGAGCTAAGTATAGATGAACATAGTAAGCTTATGGTTATTCTTAAGAAACATATGAAAGCCTTAGGTTACACCATTGAGGATCTAGTAGGAATCAAGCCTTCACTATGCATGCATAAGATCCTAATGGAAGAAGATTTTAGAACTTCGCGACAACCTCAAAGGCGATTAAATCCGACCATGAAGGAGGTTGTCAAGAAGGAAATTCTTAAACTACTTGATGCAGGTATCATCTACCCTATCTCCGATAGCAAGTGGTTGAGCCCCGTATAGGTGGTTCCAAAGAAAGGAGGAATGACGGTCATTACCAACAAGAACAATGAGCTCATTCCTACACGAACCGTGACGGGATGGAGGATGTGCATAGACTACCGCAAGCTAAACAACGCAACGAGGAAGGATCACTTCCCACTACCATTCATAGACCAAATGCTTGAGAGATTAGCACAACACTCACATTTTTGTTATCTTGACGGTTATAGTGGTTTCTTTCAGATCCCGATACATCCGGACGATCAAGAGAAGACCACATTCACGTGTCCGTGAGGTACGTTTGCTTATAGGAGAATGCCGTTTGGGCTTTGCAACGCCCCAGCCACCTTTCAAAGGTGCATGATGGCTATCTTCTCGGAGTACATAGAGGAAATCATGGAGGTTTTCATCGATCACTTTTCTGTTTATGGTTTCTCTTTCGATAATTGTGTTTCTAACCTTTCTCTTGTGCTACAAAGGTGCGAAGACACTAACCTAGTTCTTAATTGGGAAAAGTGTCAATTTATGGTAAAAGAAGGCATTGTATTAGGACACTTGATCTCTAGTAGAGGGATTGAAGTGGATAAGGCTAAGATAGAGACTATAGAAAAGCTCCCTCCCCCATCTTCGGTGAAAGGGATAAGGAGCTTTCTAGGACATGCTGGATTTTATAGACGCTTTATAAAGGATTTTTCTAAGATATCAAAACCGCTTACTAATCTATTGATGAAGGATGCAGTTTTTGATTTCTCGCAGGAGTGTTTAGATGCGTTTAATAAGATTCGGGAAGCTCTAATCTCAGCCCCGATTATTCAACCTCCGGATTGGAATCTTCCATTCGAGGTTATGTGTGATTCAAGTGACGTAGCTATAGGAGCTGTGCTTGGACAAAAGAAGGAAGGGCGAATCCATGCTATCTACTATGCTAGCAAGACGCTAGATGAAGCGCAGCTTAACTACGCCACTACCGAAAAAGAATTTCTAGCAATTGTATATGCATTTGAAAAGTTTCGTTCTTATCTTGTAGGTGCAAAGGTGATTGTATACACGGATCATGCTGCGATCCGGTATCTACTTGCAAAGAAGGATGCGAAACCAAGACTAATTAGATGGATTATTCTCCTACAAGAACTCGATCTAGAGATCCGTGACAAGAAAGGTTCGGAAAATTCTGTTGCGGATCATTGGAGTCATCTACCACATCTAGAGGACGACAATCTACCCATAGATGACTCCTTTCTGTATGAGCATTTACACATCATAGAGGAGTGCATCGACAAGATTAGTAAAGGTAATGAACCATAGTTTGCTGATTTTGTTAACTATTTGGTTTGCCAGGAATTACCACCCGGATTATCCTATGCACAAAGAAAGAAGTTCTTTAATGATGTTCGGGAATACTTTTGGAATGAACCTCTCCTCTTTAAGAGAGGTCCTGACGGCATCATTCGACGATGTGTGCCGGAAGACAAGATGCAAAGCGTCATCCGTCATTGTCATTCACAACCTTGTGGAGGACACGCTAGCTCGAACAAGACTAGCGCTAAGGTATTGCAATCTGGATTCTTTTGGCCTACTTTATTTAAAGATGTGCAAACCTTTGTTTCCTGCTGCGATGCTTGTCAAAGAACAGGGAACATCTCTAGGAGAAACGAGATGCCTCTTAACAACATTCAGGAGGTAGAGATCTTTGAAGTTTGGGGAGTAGACTTCATGGGACCTTTCCCATCATCTTGTGGAAACCAATACATACTTCTAGCTGTAGATTATGTTTCGAGATGAGTTGAAGCAATTGTCTCTCCTACTAATGATGCCATGGTTGTGGTTAAGTTCTTTAACAAGACCATTTTCCCACGATTTGGGACACTACGGACTATCATTAGTGATGGAGGTTCTCACTTCATTGCCCGACGATTCCAAGCTCTACTAGCTAAGTATGGGGTGACTCACAAGATCTCCACCCCTTACCATCCAAGCTCTACTAGCTAAGTATGGGGTGACTCACGAGCAATTTACACTTCCACGCTCTAAACCACGTCCGTGGATCTTGTCATCATGAACGTGGAGCATTCTAGAGAGTTACACGGTATAAAGTACGGTCGTGGAAATCATATGAAACCGTAATCCACTTCCACGCTCTAAACCACGGTCGTGGAACCCCTTGAGACCGTGATTTAGGCGATCTTTTGACGAATAAATTATTGCCACATCATTTACGTGATGGGCCGGATGGTTATTTTATCCTTTCTTATAAAAGGGCCAGAGAAGAGAGTTTCGGACATCGACGCTTATCGCTTAGCCTTGTTTAGGGTTGCTGGAGAGAGTTCGAGAAGGACTTAGCGGAAGCGCCGGCAATTTGGATTTTTGAAGATCTTGTATGGCGGAAGTTGCGCCCTTTTTCTTAGGTTTTGATATTGAAGATGGATTGACATCCCGTTCTTCATACTTGCCTTAGATTTTGTAAGGTTTTGTGTTCTATTCCGAATCCATTGAATATTCCGATTTGTATTTCGGATTTGAGATTGATTTTGAGTTTTATTTGAGTTTTCGAAGGTTTTCATCTTTCATTCTTCTTTAAACTTGATTATTGAATTGATGACAATGGTTATTGGCTAAAACCCTTTAGCAATTCTAAGGTGAAGGGCTAATAATTGTGGCTTAGATGATGATAGATCGATCGTAAATTGATTGGACCTTGAGAGTTAGAGAAACTTTGTCGATAACCAAGATCACGGTCTGTTCTTGAGCTTCCACGGCCGTGGAACTCAAGAACTACCCGTGATTTACCCTAGTTTACGAACTTTGCTTTTACTTTGATCCAAGGTTAAAGATTAGCTTTAATCTAGTCTAGGTTTGCCCTTTTCTAGGTAGTAGTAAAGCCTCAACAACCTCTACTTCGATTTTGAGTGTCACAACCTTAATCGGTTTAGTTAGTCTTGATCCTTGGGTTACAAGTTTGGGTTTTTGAGATTAATTCTTATCCATAGATCCTTTCTATACTGAAGCCTCAACAACCTTTATAGAAAGTGTCTTTAAATAAGTCATATAAAGTTTTGAAACTTCACCGTACATTGCTTTCCTTTAGCATACCTTTGCAACTCTTAACTCTGTCCTTAGTTCTTTAGCATATCTTGAATCGATTGCCACAATTAGATACCTGGATCTTTAGGGTTGCTGTTTTCCCAATATTTGCAAAGCTTATTACATTTACTTGCTTGACAATTTGTGAACTGAATTTGTTTCCCCCAAATCCCTGAGTTCGATACTTTGGAATTCTTGCTTTACTACGCCAATCCGTACACTACGGCTTCGCTTGCTTGTTTCTAGTTTATAAATTTAAAGCTTATTTGCACGCACGCTAAGTGGCGAACATATATCCCTCGCCGATTCTGATATCACCTCGGTCGAGGTGGTCCCGACCGGACCGAGGTGGCTGAATGGATTGTCAGACCTAGTGGCCTCGGTTGCTCAAGAATCATCTCGGTCGAGGTGTTGTGATAGCAACCGAGATGCGTCTCAGTCAAAATCCGTCTTCTCAATTTCTCGAACTTCTGTCCTTCTAGTGTTGCTCCTGAGCTGTAATCCTACCTTTGAAAGTACCTGGTTTCTGTCTAGGATGCCAAAAACAAAACAAAGCAAAGCAAAAGCAAACTATCTCAAACTAAACTAGAAAAAGGGAAAAGACAACAATACATTGGGTTGCCTCCCAAGAAGCGCTTGATTTAAGGTCGCTAGCTGGACCGTACGGCATACCTAAACAAGGTATAGTGGTGTAATCTCCTCAACCTGGACTTCCGGTTGGTACTTCTTAAGCCTATGACCATTGACCTTGAAGCTTTCGCTTGTTTCTCCCCTAATCTCAACTGCACCATAAGGGAAAATATGTTTCACAACGTAAGGTCCTGTCCATCTAGATTTCAACTTACCTGGAAAGAGGCGAAGATGGGAGTTGAAGAGTAAAACTAAATCTCCTTCATTGAATTCCTTAGGAATGATATGCTTGTCATGCCATTTCTTTGTTCTTTCCTTTTAGATCTTGGCATTCTCATAAGCATTCAAGCGCAACTCTTACAACTCATTGATGTCCAATATCCTCTTCTCTCCGGCTTCCTTGATATCGAAATTCAACCACTTGATTGCACAATATGCCTTGTGCTCTAACTCAACGGGTAGGTGGCAAGACTTCCCATATACCAAATTATAAGGGGTGGTACCAATGGGAGTCTTGAATGCGGTCCTATAAGCCTAAAGAGTGTCGTCCAACTTCATGGACCAATCCTTTCTCGACCTAGAGACGGTCTTCTCCAAGATTGCCTTGATTTCTCTATTCGAGATCTCGACCTGTCCACTAGTTTGAGGGTGATAAGGGGTTGCTACCTTGTGGGTTACCCCATACTTCGATAGAAGTGCCTTAAACTTCCGGTTGATGAAATGTGTCCCTCCATGGCTAATGATGATGCGTGGTGTCCCAAAACGTGGGAAGATAGTCCGATTGAAGAACTTCACAACCACCATGGTGTCATTAGTGGGAGAGGCAATGGCTTCCACCCATCTAGAGACGTAATAGACAGCTAGGAGTATGTAGAGGTTCCCTGCGGATGATGGGAAATGTCCCATAAAATCAACTCCCCATGCATCAAAAATCTCAACCTCTTGAATATTGTTGAGTGACATCTCGTTCCTTCTAGATAAGTTCCCTGTTCTTTGGCATGCATCACAAGAAACAACAAACGTTTGCACATCCTTGAATAATGTAGGCCAAAAGAAACCATAACGCAATACCTTAGAGCACGTTTTATGAGCGCTAGCATGTCCTCCACAAGGAAGCAAGTGGCAATGCCATAAAACACTAGTAACTTCATCTTCTGGAATGCATCGTCGAAGCATCCCATCCGGACCTCTCTTAACTAGTAGAGGTTCAACCCAGTAGTAGTGGCGTATATCCTTGAAGAATTACTTCCTTTGAACGTACGTCAATCCGGGCGGTATTTCCTAGCAAACAAGATAATTAACAATGTCAGAATACCAAGGTTCTTTATTATCAGAAGCTTGGTGGAGCCTGTTACGCTCAGGATATGTGTGATACGCAATAGGTTTTAAATTTATACTCGTTATATTTATCCTAACTCCTATCGAACCCGCAGTGTACGGGATGTTTGTAGTAGGGATAGTATTCCGAGGTCGAACACAAAGACTAAGGTGAAATCGAGTCAAGCATGATCAAAGTTAGTGTAAATCTAGACTAAGATAAGGTGAGGAACAAAGAAAATGGAAAACACAATGTTTTTGGTTGGTTTTTGTGGTGATCAAACAAAGATCACAAATCAAGCAAGGTAATAAAACGACTAACAACTCAAGCTAGCAAAACGAACAAATAACACAAAGCACAAAGTATATGATCAAGAGAGAAAAGTGGATTCTAGAGGTTAAGATTTCCGGTTATGGCATTGGACTCAAGGTTCTAAGGATTCTAAGGACAAGCTGCGGTGTTGGGGAAAGAATGTTCACTAATGGAAGCGATTACCGGGTAGGTCTCTCACTTCACTAATCCCGCATCAAACTCCTATTACCGGGTAGGTCTCAAGGGGTGAGAATAAGGAATTCCACACAAACTAGACAATACTTAAGGGGTAACCCTCTCCTTACCGGGTAAGTCTCGGAATAGGGAAATCTCAAGCAATAATCCTAGCACACTCGATCCAATAGCGGCTTATGAGGCTCACTACTACCTAGAATTCATCTTCTAAAGTATCTAAGATCGGCAATCATCGGATAGATCTCTTCCCTCACTTAGGTTGATAGCATTAGGTGATCCTAAGCTAAATTAGGCTTAATAAACACTAGGATATAACAACCTAATACCCCAATCATACAGATTCATAATTAAAGAGCAACAGAGGAGGAAATCGGGTGGATCATGGGAGAAATCGGCCGATTTACCTGATGAACAGGCCGATTTTCCCTTCTGTTGTGAGTTTCGTGCATACAAATCATCCTAAACTAACATATAAGCCCATCCTATCATAACCCAAGCCATAACCATCAATCCATCACTCCAGAATCACAATAAACTAGCCAATAATATGCATATCAAGATCCAAAATCATCAAACAAGCATACATGGTGTTCATAGATGGATAATGAAAAATAAGCAAGCAAATCAATAAATCTCAGCCAATTCCAAGTTGTAGCAAGACTTACAAACTCTTAAATGAAGATTCAAAACGTTCCTAACAATCCTTGCAATAGCTCTTCAATCCGAGATTACAAAAATCACTCAAAACCTCACTATTATTCCTAAAATGGTGTTCTTCTTCTTCCTTCAATCCTTGAGAGTATTTCTTCTCCTCCAATCTTTTCCCCAAAATTGGTGAGCTGTGAATGAGAGTGTCGGAGAGGAGAGATCTCAGCAACAACATGCAGGACCACTTATATTCTCCACCAAGAGCAAGGCCGGACAAGAGAACGTGGGACACGTGGCTTAAGCTGTCAAAGCCCCAAAAATCGACCCAGTGAATAAAATCGGCTGATTTAGCTGCTAGTTGGTCCGATTTTCTTCAGCAGAAACATGTTATGATCGTCTAGCCATGAGTTGCTCCATTGCTTGCACCATTAGTGATCTTTGTGTTCTTTGTTGCTCCAATTATGCTCCTCCAAGGCTTTGGATGTGTACCATCATGAGGCTTGGCCCTCAAATGTATCGATTAACGTCCAATAGATCCCCGAATTACCTACAAAACCGATAAACGGTAGTGTAGACGTCTTTTCTAGAAATGTGCATGAATTGAGCGAAGACGTCATGAACCAATGCCAAAACTTGCACGAATGAATGAGAAATCTATCTAAATGATTACCTAATCCTAAGTCATAAATCTTGTTATCAAAAATACCCCATACTTAAGGTTTGCTCGTCCCCGAGCAAATTCCCAACTATAGACTAAGAGATGACATGACTTATGTATGCAAAAAAAATGGCAAAATCTTTTGGAGTTGTGCTTCTAATATTGGATCACCTTCATAGTCATGTTTCATGGCAATGGACAAGCAATCATGCATCAAATAAATGAAAACATGAAAAGACAATTACACTTAACTTGATAGCATGCAATGAAGTGTAAAGATGAAGAAGTCAAGATGATCATGAGCATATCCAATCTAAATCACTTAGTCTTACACACATGCAAGTAGGTCATAAGGACTTGTGAAATAGAAGGCCAAGAAACGTTGTGATTAGGCGGGAATTTTCTAGGCTATGTGATGCTAATCCGGGAAAGGAACTAAACAACCACAACTTCACATTTCTTTTCCACTTCCCTCAAGTGTATATTTTTCTTCATTTTCTTTTCTTTCTTTCTTTTATTTTTTTTTGAGACAATGGCATTGGTGTACAAAAGCGGAAACCTTGGTGATTAGCCGTCCTCGGGCTTTTTCTATTTTTTTTGAGGTGCATCCACACCAGGCACACATACCAAAGCTCGTTAGGACTATCGGTTTATTTGACTTTGGCAAGGCACCAACACCCGATTATGTGAAGTGTACCGAGTTACTTGTCATTTAAGCCAACGTCCCCAAACCTATATTTTTGGCTACACTTTCGCAACAATTTCAGCATTTTATGCATGATATTCTTTTCATCAACAACTTCACCCCACACTTGCTTTTCACACACTTCAACACTCAATTCAATCAAGGCAAAAGGGGTCAAATTTATCTCAATTGAGGTGCTCAAGCAACATGATCAAGATGAGAAGTAGAGGAAGATGAATTGCCTTAATCACTCCTAATTGATGTGCAAGAACTAGCATGCAATTTCGACTTTCAATACTCAATTCAATCAAGGCAAACATTCATGATCACAAATCATTCATGGGATTCAAGATAAGTACTTCAAGTCCACATATGCATCATCTATTCAACACATGAGGCTATCCATAGCCAATTCACAAGACAATTTCATCATAAGGGTCATTCCCAAGCTTTAGAAGCACTAAAATTTTTTTTAAATTTTCTGATTTTTTTTGGATTTTTCGAAATATGTATGTACAATGCAAGACATAATGAAACATGTGACAAAATTAAACTATCCTAGATGCTAATCATGCAAATGATCATAAAAACCCCACCCCATACTTAGAAACACATTGTCCCCAATGTGGAAACTAAATAAAGAAGTGAAAGAGAGTCCTCACAATGTAAAATTGGTGATGCTTTGGTATTTCGGGTCACATTGAATGATGATGGTGGATGATCGATCAAGGATGGTAGAGAGCTCTTTGATGTTTGTTATGATGTCGGAACCCGCGCTTGGCACCGCAAGCCGTCCAAGTTCCACGTCCGCTCCACCCATGCTTGATTGGAGATCATCACTTTCCTTTACAGAGGAAAAATCGGACCATCACCCAGGAAATCGGCCGATATCTGTGAAGATTAGTCCGATTTTCCTGGGTGCTTTCTTCCTCACCCACGTGCTCGGATCTTGTACCTTCAGCAGTTCCATGAGGTTTTCACATGACCTCCAACATCTCATCACACATGACAATCAACAAGATCTGGCACCCAAAAACACAAAAGAAAAACAAAGCACACCAAGAGTGAGATCAAACAAAAGCAAGAAAAAGAAAGGAAAAACCATGTACCAATGGGTTGCCTCCCATTAAGCGCTTCTTTAAGGTCATTAGCTTGACCAAATTCAGGAGCGTTTCAATCAAGGTGAAGTGGGGCAATCACTTCCATCGGGGCTTCCGGGATGTACTTCTTTAAACGATGCCCATTCACCTTGAAGTCACCACAATGATCTCCTCCTATCTCTACCGCTCCATGAGGAAAGATCTTCTTCACCACATATGGCCCGGTCCATCTTGATTTGAGCTTTCCGGGGAAGAGCCGCAGCCTCGAGTTGAAGAGAAGCACCAAGTCGCCTTCACTCAACTCCTTCGGGATGAGGTGCTTGTCATGCCACCTTTTGGTCCTCTCCTTGTAGATCCGGGCATTCTCATAAGCATCCAACCGGATCTCTTCAAGAGCGTTTATGTCAAGCAACCTCTTCTCTCCCGCTTCCTTGAGGTCAAAATTTAGCCACTTAATGGCCCAATAAGCTCTATGCTCCATCTCCACCGGGAGGTGGCAAGACTTGCTATAGACCAACTTGTAAGGAGTGGTGCCAATTGGTGTCTTGAAAGCGGTCCTATATGCCCACAAGGCATCATCGAGCTTCATAGCCCAATCCTTTCTTGTCCTTGAGACCGTCTTCTCGAGAATCCCCTTGATCTCCCGGTTAGAGATTTCCACTTGGCCACTAGTTTGGGGATGATAAGGTGTTGCCACCTTATGAGTCACCCCATACTTAGCCAAAAGTGCTCCAAAGTTCCTATTGGTGAAGTGCTTCCCTCCATCGCTTATGATCACCCTTGGTGTTCCAAACCTAGGAAAGATCACTCGGTTGAAGAACCGCACCACAACCTTGGCGTCATTTGTAGGAGAGGCGATTGCTTCCATCCATCTTGAAACATAGTCAACCGCCAATAGGATGTAGAGGTTGCCACACGAAGAAGGAAATGGTCCCATGAAGTCCACACCCCACACATCAAATATTTCCACCTCTTGTATGTTGTTCAAGGGCATCTCGTTCCTCCTTGAGATGTTGCCCGTCCTTTGGCAAGCATCACAAGCTACCACAAAGTTTTGCACATCCTTGAACAAACTTGGCCAAAAGAAGCCCGATTGCAACACTTTAACACATGTCTTGTGTGAGCTAGCATGCCCTCCGCATGGCAAGGAATGACAATGGCGGATTACACTCTCCACCTCATCCTCCGGTATGCATCTTCTAAACATTCCATCCGGCCCTCTCTTGAACAAAAGTGGTTCACTCCAATAGTAGTGCCTCACATCTTTGAAGAACTTCTTTCTTTGGGCATATGTTAATCCGGGAGGCACTTCCTCACACACTAGGTAGTTCACAATGTCGGCAAACCATGGCTCACTTCCTCTAGATACTTGGAATAAGCACTCCTCCACCATGTGCAATTGCTCATCCCGGAATGAATCATCAATCGGGATGTCGTCTCTTTCAAGCTCTATCGGTGGGAGTCTACTAAGGTGATCCGCCACGGAGTTCTCAGATCCCTTCTTGTCCCGGATTTCCAAATCAAACTCTTGAAGAAGAAGGATCCACCGAATCAACCTAGGCTTTGCATCCTTCTTGGTAAGGAGATAACGGATCGCAGCATGATCCGTATAAACAATGACCTTCGCTCCAACAAGATATGAGCGGAACTTCTCAAATGCATACACAACCGCTAGCAACTCCTTCTCGGTTGTGGCATAATTGAGTTGGGCATTATCTAGCGTCTTGCTAGCATAATAAATGGCATGAGTGCGCCCATCTTTCCTTTGCCCCAAAACAGCCCCAACGGCTACATCGCTTGCATCACACATGATCTCAAAGGGTAAACTCCAATCCGGAGGTTGCATGATAGGTGTGGAGATCAAGGCGTTCTTCAACCTACAAAAAGCCTCAAGGCAATCTTTGGAGAAAACAAATTCAACATCCTTCATTAGTAGGTTAGTAAGGGGCTTAGAAATTTTAGAGAAGTCTTGAATAAACCTCCGGTAAAAACCGGCATGCCCTAAGAAACTCCTTACCCCTTTCACCGAGGTAGGTGGTGGCAACTTCTCTATCGTCTCAATCTTGGCCCTATCAACCTCAATGCCACGGTTAGACACCAAGTGTCCTAACACGATACCTTCACTTACCATGAAGTGGCATTTTTCCCAATTTAAGACAAGATTTGTCTCCTCACATCTTTGCAATACTAATGACAAGTTAGCCAAGCAGTTATCAAAGGAAGAACCATAAACAGAGAAATCATCCATGAACACTTCCATGATATTTTCAATGTATTCCGAAAAGATAGCCATCATACACCTTTGGAAGGTAGCGGGTGCATTACACAACCCAAATGGCATTCTCCTATATGCAAAAGTACCCCATGGACATGTAAAGGTGGTTTTCTCTTGGTCATCGGGGTGGATAGGGATTTGGAAGAATCCACTATAGCCATCTAGGTAACAAAAATGGGAATGTTGAGCTAATCTCTCTAGCATTTGGTCAATAAAGGAAAGGGGGAAGTGATCTTTCCTAGAGGCCATGTTAAGCTTCCTATAATCAATGCACATTCTCCATCCCGTAACCGTCCTAGTTGGGATTAGTTCATTGTTCTCATTGGTCACTACGGTCATCCCACCCTTCTTAGGAACTACATGAACGAGACTAACCCACTTACTATCCGAGATAGGGTAGATAATTCCCGCATCTAGCAACTTAATGATTTCCTTTTTGACTACCTCTTTCATTATGGGATTCAATCTTCTTTGATGTTCAATAGAGGGTTTATGATTATCTTCCATCATTATCCTATGCATGCACAAAGATGGTTTGATGCCAACAAGATCATCAATGGTGTATCCTATTGCCTTTCTATGCAGTTTCAATTCATTCAACAATCAATTAAGCTCATCATCATTCAAAGATGCATTCACAATCACCGGATAAGTAGAATTTGAACCAAGGAAAGCATACTTTAAATGAGAGGGAAGGGGTTTAAGATCACGTTGAGGAGGACCTTTTTCGGTTGGAGATGATCCATACAATGTAGGTTGAAATGATTGCAAAGCCATGGAAGCCTCCTTGAAGTCCCTTGATGATTGCTCACATTCAAGTGGTTGGTGCTGAAAAGACTCAGGAAAATCGACCCAGGAGGAAAAATCGGCCGATTTTTCTGAGGATGGGTTGATCTGAGTTTCTGTTTTTGCTGAACTGGCTAAAATTTCAGCACAAGGCCAAAAATCGGCCGATCTGGACCCTCTAGTCCGATTTTCCTGCCAGTTTCTCCCTTCTTCTAGCACTTCAAATCCAACACTTGGTAGCTCGTCCAATGCATTTAAGGCCTTGATTACTTCATTGCTACTCTCCTCAACTCCTTCCTCCATCAAGCTTGAGCTAAGAACCTTCTCAAGTGGATCCTTGAGCAAGATTGAGCTCACAACCTCTCTAGACTCCTCTTCTTCAACTATGTTGAATACATCTTCATCAAGTGTTGGCCCCTTCATCATTGTGGATAGCTTGAACTTGATGTTTTCTTCTCCAATGTTGAAGGAGAGGGCTCCATTCTTGCAATCTACTAGACATCCGGAAGTAGCTAGGAAAGGTCTCCCCAAGATGATAGGAACCGGATAGTCCGCCGGGATGTCCAAAACAACGAAGTCTATGGGCACATAGAACTTCCCTAGTTGCACCGGAATGTCTTCCAAGATCCCAACCGGATGAGTGATTGAGCGGTCCGCCATGTAGAGGGTCATCTTGACCGGCTTTGGCTCCCCTAGCCCAACCTTGTTGCAAAGTGCAAGCGGGATGATGCTTACACTTGCCCCAAGATCACATAAGGCGTCATACTTCACTTCTCCTACTCCGATTGGCACACAAAAGGATCCCGGATCCCTTAGCTTAGGAGGCATCTCCTCCTTCATCGTTTGAATCAACTCCGAGGATCTCTTTGTCATTCTTATCTCCCCATACTCCTCCAACTTCCTTTTGTTGGAGAGTATTTCCTTCAAGAATTTGCCATATGCCGGCATACCTAAGATAGCATCCATGAACGGAATGTTAATGTGAAATTTAGACATTAGCTCAAGGAACTTACTAAAATGATTGTCCAAGCGAGCTCTTGCTCGTGATTGAGGGAACGGTAGTGGCGGTTTGTATGGAGGCGGTGGCACATAGGTTGGCTCTACATCGTTGCTCTTGCCTCCATCTCCTTACAAAGTTTCTTCTTCATTCACCACTTGCTTCCCTTTAGCATTCTCCTTGGGCAAAGGATCCTTCATGCTCAACCCACTTCTTGTTGTAATAGCCAACACTTGGCCTCTTGGGTTTTCTTCGGTTCTTCCGGGAAGCTTTCCCGGATCTCTATGTGCTTCACCCGCCTTTTGGAACACTTGTGCTTCCAACACCTTTTGAGCCTTAGAAATGGAAGTCACGGTGCTCTCAAGACCACTCAACCTTCCAAGCAATTGCTCAAACATCATCTCGGTTCTATCCTTTGGAGGTTGAGTAAATCCGGGTGGAGGTTCTTGTGAAGCTTTTGGTGGTGGAGTTGTGCTTGTGGAAGCGGGAGGGTTCAAGGCTCCATCCGGGTTAGAATAGGAAAACCCGGGATGGTTGTGGTTGGGCCGGTAATTGTTGAATTGCCGGTTGTTGTTGAAGTTCCTTGGGCCTTGATAGTTGTTGTAATTGCCCCTTCCCATGTAATTCACATCCTCCTCCTTGGAAGATAGATTAGCTTGTGGAAGCACTTGAGGAGTTGCTTGGTTCTTCAAAGTTGTAGCACACAACTCCCTCAAGGACTTCAACTCATTGTTGATGGCGTCAAGCTTGAAATTGCTCATGGTGACTTCACTCACCTCATATGCTCCCGCCTTTCTCCCTTCACTCTTCCTATGGGAGTACTTCTCAATCACTAGAGCTTGCTTCTCCACAAACTCCCAAGCATCATCCACATGCTTCTCCATGAAAGTCCCACCGGAAAGAGATTGGAGCTTAAATTGGCTATCTTCATCAAGTCCTTTGAAGTAGATCTCCAATAGCTCAATTTTTGGTATACCATTGTGTGGACAATCTAGGAGAAGATCTTTGAATCTCTCCCAAGACTTGAACAAACTCTCTCTATCCTTCATCACGAAGGCATTGATCTTCCCTCTTAACTCGGTAGTCTTGGAAGGTGGGAAGAACTTAGTCAAAAACTCGGTTGTCATCTCCTCCCAAGTACTAACTCGCCCTTGTAGAATGGATTGATACCAAGCCAAGGTTTTATCCTTAAGAGAGAAGGAAAAAGCCCTAAGCTTATGGTTGTTGCTCTCCAATCTTGGCGGTCTAAGAGTCTCCATCAAAATCTCGTAGTTCATCAAGTGTTGATGAGGAGACTCTCCTTCCATCCCTCCAAATTAATTATGCCGGATCATTTGTAGAACTTGAGGGCAGAGCTCATAGTTGTGGGTTGCGGGATCTCCTAAGTTCACACCCGGACGGTGTGCTCTTTGTGCCGGATCCATACGTCTCCCCAAAGTTTGTGGTTCTTCAATAGCAATGGGTACAACCCTAACATTCGCCGCCGGCTGTGGTTGTGGTGGTGGAGGAGGTGGAGGTTGTTGACGATTAAGCTCTCCTTGTACAAGGGCTTGCCTAATCTCATCAATCTCCCTCCTAGTTGCTTCTTGCCTCTCATTGGCAAGTCTCCTTTCTTCCTCCAAGAGCTCATCTCTTAGCCTTATTTGCTCTAAGGCTTCATCCAATTCAGCTTGGAGGTCTCTTCCGGCCATCTCCTTCCCCTTCTTAATGCTCTTGGATCTAGATCTAAGGGTTTTATCCGGTTCGGGATCGAATGGAGCTAAATCCTTGCCACGAGATCTTCGCATACACCTAAAGAGTAAGAGATGTCCTGAAAAGCAAAGACACAAACCAAAGAGAGATCAAAAGCAACAAGAAAGATCTACACTATAAACAATCACAAAATGACTCAATCTAGACCTAGTCCCCGGCAACGGCGCCAAAAACTTGTTACGCTCAGGATATGTGTGATACGCAATAGGTTTTAAATTTATACTCGTTATATTTATCCTAACTCCTAGCGAACCCGCAGTGTACGGGACGTTTGTAGTAGGGATAGTATTCCGAGGTCGAACACAAAAACTAAGGTGAAATCGAGTCAAGCATGATCAAAGTTATTGTAAATCTAGACTAAGATAAGGTGAGGAACAAAGAAAATGGAAAACACAATGTTTTTGGTTGGTTTTTGTGGTGATCAAACAAAGATCACAAATCAAGCAAGGTAATAAAACGACTAACAACTCAAGCTAGCAAAACGAACAAGTAACACAAAGCACAAAGTATATGATCAAGAGAGAAAAGTGGATTCTAGAGGTTAAGATTTCCGGTTATGGCATTGGACTCAAGGTTCTAAGGATTCTAAGGACAAGCTGCGGTGTTGGGGAAAGAATGTTCACTAATGGAAGCGATTACCAGGTAGGTCTCTCACTTCACTAATCCCGCATCAAACTCCTATTACCGGGTAGGTCTCAAGGGGTGAGAATAAGGAATTCCACACAAACTAGACACTACTTAAGGGGTAACCCTCTCCTTACCGGGTAAGTCTCGGAATAGGGAAATCTCAAGCAATAATCCTAGCACACTCGATCCAATAGCGGCTTATGAGGCTCACTACTACCTAGAATTCATCTTCTAAAGTATCTAAGATCGGAAATCATCGGGTAGATCTCTTCCCTCACTTAGGTTGATAGCATTAGGTGATCCTAAGCTAAATTAGGCTTAATAAACACTAGGATTTAACAACCTAATACCCCAATCATACAGATTCATCATTAAAGAGCAATAGAGGAGGAAATCGGGTGGATCATGGGAGAAATCGGCCGATTTACCTGATGAACAGGCCGATTTTCCCTTCTGTTGTGAGTTTTGTGCATACAAATCATCCTAAACTAACATATAAGCCCATCCTATCATCACCCAAGCCATAACCATCAATCCATCACTCCAGAATCACAATAAACTAGCCAATAATATGCATATCAAGATCCAAAATCATCAAACAAGCATACATGGTGTTCATAGATGGATAATGAAAAATAAGCAAGCAAATCGATAAATCTCAGCCAATTCCAAGTTGTAGCAAGACTTACAAACTCTTAAATGAAGATTCAAAACGTTCCTAACAATCCTTGCAATAGCTCTTCAATCCGAGATTACAAAAATCACTCAAAACCGCACTATTATTCCTAAAATGGTGTTCTTCTTCTTCCTTCAATCCTTGAGAGTATTTCTTCTCCTTCAATCTTTTCCCCAAAATTGGTGAGCTGTGAATGAGAGTGTCGGAGAGGAGAGATCTCAGCAACAACCTGCAGGACCACTTATATTCTCCACCAAGAGCAAGGCCGGACAAGAGATCGTGGGACACGTGGCTTAAGCTGTCAAAGCCCCAAAAATCGACCCAGTGAATAAAATCGGCCGATTTAGCTGCTAGTTGGTCCGATTTTCTTCAGCAGAAACATGCTATGATCGTCTAGCCATGAGTTGCTCCATTGCTTGCACCATTAGTGATCTTTGTGTCCTTTGTTGCTCCAATTATGCTCCTCCAAGGCTTTGGATGTGTACCATCATGAGGCTTGGCCCTCAAATGTATCGATTAACGTCCAATAGATCCCCGAATTACCTACAAAACCGATAAACGGTAGTGTAGACGTCTTTTCTAGAAATGTGCATGAATTGAGCGAAAGCGTCATGAACCAATGCCAAAACTTGCACGAATGAATGAGAAATCTATCTAAATGATTACCTAATCCTAAGTCATAAATCTTGTTATCAGAGCCAGTGCTCCACCAACTGTAAATGAGTCTCAGAAAAGGGTGTAAGAAGTTTGTTGTCCTCAGTTGACAACATCTCGCTTGCTGTCTCGGTCGGTGTCCGAGGTGGGTGACCGAGATGTTTGTTCGCTCCAAACGGTGTGTGCAAGCTTTAAATTTATAACCCTAGACTTAAGCTTAAAACAAGGATGCGAACCCGCAGTGTACGGGTCAATCGTAGTAAAAAGCAAGAAAATTCCAGGGGTCGATCACAGGGACTCGGTGAAACAAAGTCAGTAACGGTAAGCTTCGTGAATACTAACCACAAAGAGCAATTAACACAATCAAAGATGAATAAGAAGTCAATAAAGCAAACATGCAATTCTTGGGATTAAAGCATCTAGTTGTGGTTCCAACTCAAGATCTATAGATAAGCGGACAAAGCTGAGATTTTTTTGCGTGGGGAAGGTGTTACTAAAGTTGAATAGATCACCGGGTAAGTCTCACTACTCACTAATCCTGAACCGTAACTCCTATTACCGGGTAAGTCTCAAGGAATCAAGATAAAGAACTATAACCTCAAACTAACAAACCATCTAAGGGAATAGAATCAACCTTTACCGGGTAAGTCTTAGGCTAACTCACAAAGATGGGATGGAAGCACACTCAAACCCCAATAAAGGATAACCTTTATTACCTACACTTATGATCGTTGGTACACAAACTAAGGAATTACCGGGTAAGTCTCATCCTAAGCTTGCTTTGAACCAGGAAAGGTGTAATAAGAATAGGATTTGGCAAACTCTAACACTTAACTCTCAATTATGGATCAGATAAGTCACCTCGGTCAGCCAGTTTCCACCCCGGCCGAGATGTTCATCGACTGAGCGAGATGCTTAGGGTTAAGGATAAAGACTCGAACTTTCAGGATCCTACTGGAATCTAAGATTATTCTATCATTGTTTTTCCCACAACCTTCAGCCAATCACCCTAGAATCACACAAGGAAATTAGCCACTCATCATCATTATGAAAGTATTAAATATATGGGAAGAAGGTGAATATTTGAACAAGAAGAATTTAATGAAAAAGACTTCAATAACTGAATCAAATATCACAACAAAGCGTTCCTTGGATAGCAATCCAACAAGACAAGACAACAAGTGAGGGAATTGAAGACAATCTTACAAAAACCCTCCAAAAAGCTATAAAAGCTATAGACTTCAATCTTCCTTCAACCTTCAAAAAGGTTCTTCGAATCTCTCCAATGGGAGTATGTTGCGGCTGCTGTGTGCTATAAACCCTGATCGGTGTATGCGGCCTGTATGCGAGATGTCGGATTTGTGGAAATTCAACCCTTTTTATAGGAAAATAACCCTCCAAAGATAATAAATCTTAGAAAGATTTTTTCCCATAAATATAGGTAAAATATATGATTCTGCATATCTCCTTCCTTCCAGGAGCCAAGCCCAAAACGATAAGATCACTTTCCAATTTTAAAAGATCTCAGCCAAGAATAAAATATTCTCGCCGCGTCCTAGGTGTTCGCCTCGGTCGAGTTGGCGTCTCTGGATCACCTCGGTCGAGATGAATATCTGGTCAACCGAGGTGAGTCACAACTGAATGTGATATCTCTCAAAACTGGTCCAAAGTAAATCTTTAATCCATGGCTATGCTCCCTGGATGTTGCTCCAAATGATTCATGACTCCTTTTGCTCCTTTTTGATGCGAAACGTGCCATTTTACCTACGATTACAACAAAACTAGGTGTAGACCTCGATTCTCGCAAAGGTAGATGAAATGGTAGTAAAATTACATAATATACATACAAACATGCAGATTATGAAAGATAAAACGTCCAAACAAACCCCAAAATATAGACTATAATTCATGCTATCAAAATACCCCATACTTAGCCCTTGCTTGTCCCCAAGCAAGTTCCTCGTATAGAAGTCAAGATAGAATGGATTATAAGTCATGAAAATCAATGAAAAAATCTTTCAAAAACATTTTATGGTGTGCAACTATCATAGATCACTCTAAGAGAATACTTCATGGAATTAAAAACTCAATATGCTCAAAACATTTTATAAATATAGGAAAGTTGTTCATCTTTGCATAAAATCATAGAATGCATAATAAATCATAATTATCAAAATTAATCATGTATAATCCAGTTTAAACCGCTAAGTCAATCAACAAGCTCAAGGTCTCAAGGGCTTCTCAAAAGAAAAGTCAAGAAACGTGTAGGGTAGGGATGTGTGTAAGGCAATGTGGTGCTAGAATCCGGGAAAAGGATGAACTTCACTTTCACTTCGACTTGCAACATCTTCCACCAATAAGCTTTGCTTATTTCACACTTTTTCTTTTTTTACTTTACTTTTTGGGATGCATGGACAGAGGTGCACAATAACCGAAGCCTAGGAAATCTGCAATCATCAATTTCTCGAGATGCATCAAACCCTTGATGCACATACCATGACCCGTTAGGAATATTGCTCAATCCGACTTTGGCAAGACACAAACACCCGGCTATGTGAATGGTGCCGAGTTACTCATCTTCATGATTGACTTCCCCAAACCTATTATTGCTTTCTAACACTTTCACTTCCAACCAATTCTCAACTTTAACTCCACTTGCTTTCACCACTTCGCTTGCTTCCAAATTCCCGGATAGGTAAAGGGAGGCAAAATGTATATGAGGGGCTAAGCATGATCAAGAAGAAGAAGAAGAAGAAAATGAATTGCCTTGGTCTTTCCAAGAAGAAAGTGAGAGAACTTAACCTGCGGTATCAACCTTCAAATTCAACATAATTTGGATAAAAACAAAGTATTAAACATGCTAATGGTTTCAAACAAAGCATTTAGCAACTTAAACATATTATAAAACCTTTCAAACACATAAAGGATTCAAAACCAGTCAGTAAACAAGATCTTCACTGAGATCATATCCAAATAAGTAACACAAAATCATTTTCGAAAACTCTCAGTTAACCCACCTCGGTCGAGGTGTTCTTGGTTCAACCGAGGTGAAACGCCTCGTTTGGCCAAGACTGACTCGGTTGAGGTCAAAAAAATTTTATTTTTTTTAAAACCATTTTTTTTTCAGTTTCGACGTTTTTCTCAATCAAATAACTTGTAGGTATGCATGTAATATCAGATAATCATATAAATGCAGAAGTGAAGCATAAATAAAATATCCGATGAAATGTAATACATCAAAAGTAGTCAAATACATCAAGTAGTCATATAAGTACAAACACCCCATACTTGGGACACACTGTCCCAGTGGGTCAAATATAAGTCTGAAAATGAGAGAACTCACCGGATAAATAGCTGAACTGCATAAAAAAATATAATAAGAAAATCTTGCAGCTCCTCAGTAATCCTGGTCCGGCGGTGGTGGTGGTGGTACGTACGGATACTGAGTCGGATCGAAAGGATAGCCCATAGTCTGCTGGAACTGTAGCTCCATCATCCTACGCTGATAGTGTTGCCCCTCTAACATCTGCTGAGTCCAGCTGTCAAGGTGTCGGTGCTGGGCGGCAAATCTCTCATGCATGTCAACAGTAAGGGCAGCATAAGAATCTATCATCTGATCTGTCAGATCATCGATCCGACGATGAGCCTCAGTGTCTCTATGACGGCGTGTCCGACGCCTAGCAGATCTAGCAGGAGGTGCAGCAGGTGCAGGCTTAGTATCCTCCTCATCATCCAAATATATGATCGGTGGTGCGCTCGTCCCTGCGGTATCCGTCCCTGTATCCATCGGGACTCCACCATCTCTCTCATCTACCGTCTCCTCGTCGTCGTCATCCTCCTCCTCCTCAGCCGGGGCAGCTACTGCCTCTCTGTGATCCTCCATCAGTGGAGCCCAAGCTATCTGCCAGTAATGCGGATCGAAAACTGTAAACTGAGCAGACCAACGGATCCCCTGTGGTGCAGTCCGCTCCCAAGGCATAGCAACATATGGAGTGGTCAAACCACGGGGAACCAAAATCCTCCGTGTGATCATCTCCTGTAATCCAAGCGGCTTCGGAGCCGCCACCATCGTACATACACTGAGGTCCATCCCGTGATAAGTAGCAATATGGGTGACTAGACCTCCGCAGCAAATGTCTCCCTTCGCCTTGGCCTTGATCCTGTGCAGGTCCTCTGCCAAGATCAAGCCAAAGTCTGGGAAACCCCCGGTGACCATACAGTAGAGGCTGAAGAGCTCGCCCTGTCGGATCTTCTGGGGCGTCTCAGTACGCGCCAGAAGTGTCTCGCTGAATATCCTATGGGCTAATCTGAAGGCCGGGTGAAAGATGACCTTCTCCCTGCAATCTCCAGGGCGCCATCTGTTTGCATGCTCGGTAATATGGGCAATCTGCCCCCAGAACTCCCTAGCTACGGATCGGGAGGGGAAGTCGGTGGCGGTGGGCTCAGAAAAGCCGAAAATCTCTCTCCAAATCTCTAAAGGAACTATGAAGTTCCGGTTCATCACCCGGTACTTCACAGACCGGTCTGTGGGGAGGTAGGAGAAGGAGCTAACAAACTCTAAGGTCGGCTCCAAATAAGCTGGGGCTCGGATCTCAATAAACTGATCCAGCCCTACAGTGGCAATCATCCTCCTAAGGTCAGCATCTAACCCTAGGCAATCGAAAGCTAACACGTCCAGAAATCGTGGTGCGATAACTGGACGGCTAGCTATGCGCTCATAGTCTACCCGGCATCTCTCGTGGATAACCGGGCGGTAAGGACGGGAAGAAGAAGAAGAAGGGGAAGGTGAGGATCTGTCTCTGAGGGCTAGGCGACGATCGGAACTCATTTTCACTCAACACTGTCAGAACACCTCGGTCACTGACAAGACTCAGAAATCACCTCGGTCGAGATGCAGTTCGACCGGACCGAGGCGCAGCAGTTACGATTCCAATTCTCAGAAATTCAGTTCTTTTCCCCAGAAATCACTACAATTGTTTCCTAAGGGGTACTTAAGCCTTTTTTCAGCAGAATCAGGGACAACCAAAGCCCAAATCGAAGCGAATGAACGAGTTAGGGTTTCGACTGTTTTTACCTCGTTTTGGTCGATTCGTTCGATTTCTTTGCAGATCTGTTGTTGCAATAGGTTCCTCTACACTTCTATCGCAGTTTGGAAGCGGAAATCTTCGAAAATGAGCAAGATCTGAGAAGGCGAGGTGGGAAGGGCGCCGCGGTCGAGTTGGGTAAAGTAAAAAAGTGAAAAATAATTTTTTTCCCCTTTTTATACTGTTCCTGGATCTTCTATCACCTCGGTCGAGATGGTCTCGACTGGACCGAGGTGGTACGGACCGAGGTGGTTCTGCAGAAAACCCTAGTCGCCTCGGTTGCTCAAGAATCAACTCGGTCGAGGTGCTCTGACAGTGACCGAGATGCTTCTGTCTTCTCAAAATCTCGAACTTCTGTCCTTCCAGTTAAGCTCCTTCCTTAGATATTCCCTGTTGTCTGTCCAGAACGCCAAAAAGAAAGCAAAGCAAAGCAAAAAAAAACAAAAACTATCTAAGCTAGACTAGAAAACGGGAAAAAGAAAGCAATACCTTGGGTTGCCTCCCAAGAAGCGCTTGGTTTAAGGTCGCTAGCTGGACCATGATGCGTCTCAAACGAGGTATATTGGTGCAACCTCCTCAACCGGCGTTTCCGGCTGGTATTTCTTAAGTCTATGACCGTTGACCTTGAAGATTCCGCTAGTTTCGCCCCATATCTCAACTGCACCATGAGGGAAAACATGTTTCACAACGTAAGGTCCGGTCCATCTAGATTTCAACTTACTTGGAAAAAGGCGGAGGCGGGAGTTGAAGAGTAGAACTAAGTCTCCTTCGTTAAGCTCCTTTGGGACGATACGCTTGTCATGCCATCTCTTCGTCCTTTCCTTGTAGATTTTGGCATTTTCATAAGCGTTCAAACGCAGCTCCTCCAGCTCGTTGAGTTCCAATAGTCGCTTCTCACCAGCCTCCTTGATGTCGAAATTCAGCCATTTGATCGCCCAATACGCCTTGTGTTCCAATTCAACGGGCAAATGGCAAGACTTCCCATATACCAAATTATAAGGAGTGGTACCTATGGGAGTCTTGAATGCGGTCCTGTACGCCCAAAGAGCATCGTCCAACTTCATGGACCAATCCTTCCTCGTTCTAGAGACGGTCTTCTCCAAAATTGCCTTGATTTCTCTATTCGAGATCTCGACCTGTCCACTAGTTTGAGGGTGATAAGCAGTTGATACCTTGTGGGTTACCCCATACTTCGATAGAAGTGCTTTAAACTTCCGGTTGATGAAATGCGTTCCTCCATCGCTAATGATGATACGTGGAGTTCCAAATCGTGGAAAGATAGTTCTATTCAAGAACTTCACAACCACTTCGGCATCGTTAGTGGGAGAAGCAATGGCTTCAACCCATCTAGAGACATAGTCAACCGCAAGAAGGATATAGAGGTTTCCTCCGGAGGATGGGAAAGGTCCCATGAAGTCAATCCCCCATACATCGAAGATTTCCACTTCTTGGATGTTGTTAAGTGGCATCTCGTTCCTCCTTGACAAGTTCCCTGTTCTTTGGCATGCATCGCAAGAGACAACAAAAGCTTGTACATCTTTAAATAATGTAGGCCAAAAGAAATCAGAACGTAATACCTTAGCGCATGTTTTATCGGTGCTAGCATGTCATCCACAAGGGAGTGAATTGCAATGCCGTATAACGCTATTAACTTCGTCTTCCGGAATGCATCTTCGAAGCATCCCATCCGGTCCGCGCTTGAATAGCAGCGGCTCATCCCAGTAGTAATGTCGTACTTCCTTGAAGAATCTCTTCTTTTTAGAGTACGTCAATCCGGGCGGTATCTCCTGGCAAACAAGATAATTCACAATATCAGCATACCAAGGTCCGTTCTTATCAGAAAGTTGGTGGATAGAATGTTCCACCAACTGAGGATGAATGTCAGAGAAGTGAGTAAGAAGATTATTATTCTCAGTAATCTTAGTTGACATCATCTCGCCATCGATCTCGGTCGAGGCGCAGAGGCGTTGACCGAGATGTCTTCAGTCGCCTCGCTCAGTCCAGAAAATGCCTCGGTCGAGGTACTGCTGTTGGAACCGAGACTGGTGATCTTCGTCTCTTGGATTAGCTTCTCAGTTTTAGCTCCTGGATCCTCTTCCAGTGCCTTCAAGCTCCGTATATCTGCATCACAAGAAGCATCTATACCTTCCTCCATTAAACTGAAGCTAATAACTCTTTCGAGTGGATCGTTAATAAGGATAGAGCTCACCAATTCTCTTGATTCTTCTTCATCATAGATGTTGAAGATATCATCAGTTAGTTGCTCTCCTTTCATGGCTGCAAGTAGTGCGAACTCCACCTCATCGCCACCAACGTTGAATTTCAACTTGGCGTTCTTGCAATCCACGTTGCAACCCGAAGTTGCTAGAAATGGCCTCCCGAGAATAATAGGAACAGGATAATCTGCGGGAATGTCAAGTACAACAAAATCTATAGGTAGATAGAAGTTACCTAACTTGACTGGAACGTCCTCCAAGATGCCTACGGGATGGGTAATGGAGCGATCCACCATGTAAAGTCGAATCTTGACCGGCTTGGGCTCTCCAAGACCGATCTTCGTGCATAGCTCCAGCGGGATGATGCTCACGCTGGCTCCTAGATCACAAAGGGTTTCGCAAGTGACATCCCCAACTTGAATGGGAATGCAAAACGAGCCGGGATCTCTCAACTTAGGTGGCATCTTTTCCTTCATGATCTTGATAAGCTCCGAAGATTTAGATGTCATCCTAACTTCACCAACATCCTCCAGCTTCCTCTTCCTTGATAAGATTTCTTTTAAGAACTTCCCATAGGCGGGCATACCTAGAATAGCATCAAGGAAGGGAATATTAATATGTAGCTTATTCATCAAGTTAAGAAACTTACCAAAGTGCTTGTCTAGATGTGCTCTGGCTCTGGACTGAGGGAATGGAAGTGGTGGTTTGTATGCAGGAGGTGGAATATAAGTTTCAGTCGTCCCTCATGCTTTCTGTTGCTCCACCTCGGTTGGCATCTCGGTCGAGGTGTTCTTCGACTGGATCTGGACCGAGGTGGTCTGCGTCGAACGAGGTACTGGATCTGCAGTTTTAAGTCCACTCCTCATTGTTATGGCCATGCACTGGCCCTTAGGGTTAGTTTCCGTCTTTGCTGGAAGCTTCCCTGGATCTCTTGGCGCTTCATTTGCCCTACTAGCAAGTTGTTGTTCGAAGGACTTTTGGGCCCTCGAAAATGAAGTCATAGAATTCTCCATAGCGCTAAGCTTGATCAAGATAGCCTCCAGAACTGCGTCTTTCTTTTCTGGTTGAGACGAACTTGATCCTTGCCCTTGGCTCTTTAATGGAGTAGAAGAAGAAGAAGGGGAAGAGAGGAAAGGGTTAGAGGAATCGTTAGAGTTGGAGTTTGAATGATTGTTACCGTGATTTTGGTTATTCGCCCTCCAGTTGTTGCTATTGGATCCTCTATCGTTGTTGTTGTAGTTGTTGTTTCGGGGACCGTTGTTGTTGTTACGGTACCCGTTGTTGTTGTTGTTCCTTTGCCCTTGCTCTTCCTTCTTAGTTTGAGCCATCAAGAGTTCCTTCAATTGCTTCACGTCATTTTTCAAAGACGTGAGTTGATTGTTTTTGGATTGAGTCTCTTGAAAGTTGACTCTTTTAACTCCACCTTCAGCTCCTTGGTGGATATATTTCTCCATGTGCAAGGCTTGCTTCTCAATGAAGTCCCAAGCCTCATCAATCGCCATGTCCATGAAGGTACCGGCGGAGAGTAGTTGGAGATTGAACTGGGTGCTTCCGTCCAGTCCTTTGAAGTAGATCTCCAACAACTCGATCTTTGGAATCCCATGGTGTGGGCAATCCAAAAGGATATCCTTGAACCGCTCCCAAGATTTGGACAAGCTCTCCTTGTCCTTCATAATGAAAGCGTTGATCTTCCCTCTCATTTCAGCGGTCTTTGAGGGGGGAAAGAATTTGGTCAAGAATTCCGTAGTCATCTCCTCCCATGTGCTAATTTTTCCTGGAGGAAGAGATTGATACCAAGTAAGAGCTCTATCTTTTAAAGAAAAGTAAAAAGGTCTTAGCTTGTAGTTGTTATTTTCAATTCTGGAAGGTCGCAAGGTTTCCATCAAGATCTCGTAGTTTTGAAGATGTTGATGTGGCGACTCTTTCTTTAGCCCTCCGAATTGGCATTGGCGAATCATGGCTAGAACTTGCGGTCGAAGTTCGTAGTCATGATCCGCTGGATCTCCTAGGTTCACCCCTGGACGCCTCAGCTGTTGATTAGGGTCCATCCTTTGACCTAGGGTTTGTGGGATTCCTGCAAGAAGAACATCTCGGACTGGCATCCGAGGTGGAAGTACATCGGCCGGGGCGTCAGGTACTGGAGCCTGCCTCGGTCGAGGATCAGCTACTGGATCCTGCATCGGTCGAGGATCAACAGGAGGATCTTCCCTCGTCGAAGTAGAATCTGATCCCGTATGACTGCTATCTCCGCTTCGATTGTTGCAGTCCTGGTGCAATTCTCTTCTTTTTCTTGCCTTAGTTCTTCTTTGCTGAGACGTAGCAGCTCTAGCGTCTCCTTCAATTCGGCCGCAAGATCGCGGTCGTCTAGCTGGGCCATCTTCGCTTCTCTTAAGCGTCGTTTGTATGTCTTTTCGGGTTCGGGATCGTAGGGAACGATTTCCTTCCCAGTGCGGGTTCTTCGCATATACCTAAGAAAGAACCTGCAAAAGTCACTCAAGTAGGGTGGTTAGATGGCACGGGGCAAGCGCCTCAAGAGCAAACCGTACCGGCTCGGTCTAGACCAAGTCCCCGGCAACGGCGCCAAAAACTTGTTCGCTCCAAACGGTGTGTGCAAGCTTTAAATTTATAACCCTAGACTTAAGCTTAAAACAAGGATGCGAACCCGCAGTGTACGGGTCAATCGTAGTAAAAAGCAAGAAAATTTCAGGGGTCGATCACAGGGACTCGGTGAAACAAAGTCAGTAACGGTAAGCTTCGTGAATACTAACCACAAAGAGCAATTAACACAATCAAAGATGAATAAGAAGTCAATAAAGCAAACATGCAATTCTAGGGATTAAAGCATCTAGTTGTGGTTCCAACTCAAGATCTATAGATAAGCGGACAAAGCTGAGATTTTTTTGCGTGGGGAAGGTGTTACTAAAGTGGAATAGATCACCGGGTAAGTCTCACTACTCACTAATCCTGAACCGTAACTCCTATTACCGGGTAAGTCTCAAGGAATCAAGATAAAGAACTATAACCTCAAACTAACACACCGTCTAAGGGAATAGAATCAACCTTTACCGGGTAAGTCTCAGGCTAACTCACAAAGATGGGATGGAAGCACACTCAAACCCCAATAAAGGATAACCTTTATTACCTACACTTATGATCGTTGGTACACAAACTAAGGTATTATCGGGTAAGTCTCATCCTAAGCTTGCTTTGAACCAGGGAAGGTGTAATAAGAATAGGATTTGGCAAACTCTAACACTTAACTCTCAGTTATGGATCAGATAAGTCACCTCGGTCAGCCAGTTTCCACCCCGGCCGAGATGTTCATCGACTGAGCGAGATGCTTAGGGTTAAGGATAAAGACTTGAACTTTCAGGATCCTACTGGAATCTAAGATTATTCTATCATTGTTTTTCCCACAACCTTCAGCCAATCACCCTAGAATCACACAAGGAAATTAGCCACTCATCATCATTATGAAAGTATTAAATATATGGGAAGAAGGTGAATATTTGAACAAGAAGAATTTAATGAAAAAGACTTCAATAACTGAATCAAATATCACAACAAAGCGTTCCTTGGATAGCAATCCAACAAGACAAGACAACAAGTGAGGGAATTGAAGACAATCTTACAAAAACCCTCCAAAAAGCTATAAAAGCTATAGACTTCAATCTTCCTTCAACCTTCAAAAAGGTTCTTCGAATCTCTCCAATGGGAGTATGATGCGTGCTATAAACCCTGATCGGTGTATGCGGCCTGTATGCGAGATGTCGGATTTGTGGAAATCCAACCCTTTTTATAGGAAAATAACCCTCCAAAGATAATAAATCTTAGAAAGATATTTTCCCATAAATATAGGTAAAATATATGATTCTGCATATCTCCTTCCTTCCAGGAGCCAAGCCCAAAAATATAAGATCACTTTCCAATTTTAAAAGATCTCAGCCAAGAATAAAATATTCTCACCGCGTCCTAGGTGTTCGCCTCGGTCAAGTCGGCGTCTCTGGATCACCTCGGTCGAGATGAATATCTGGTCAACCGAGGTGAGTCACAACTGAATGTGATATCTCTCAAAACTGGTCCAAAGTAAATCTTTAATCCATGGCTATGCTTCCTGGATGTTGCTCCAAATGACTCATGACTCCTTTTGCTCCTTTTTGATGCGAAACGTGCCATTTTACCTACGATTACAACAAAACTAGGTGTAGACCTCGATTCTCGCAAAGGTAGATGAAATGGTAGTAAAATCACATAATATACATACAAACATGCAGATTATGAAAGATAAAACGTCCAAACAAACCCCAAAATATAGACTATAATTCATGCTATCAATGTTCTTCAGATAAGAACACCTCGCTTGGTCTAGAAAGTGCCTCGGTCGAGGTATTGGAACTAGGACCGAAACTGGAATTTCTCCTCTCCTGGATCAGTTTCTTAAGTTGAGGATGTAACTTCTGAGGCATTATGTGATCTAGGAGCCAGCGTGAGTATCATCCCGCTAGAGCTATGTGAGAAGATCGGACTTGGAGAGCCCAAGCCGGTGAAGATAAGGCTATACATGACGGATCGCTCCATTATCCATCCCGTGGGCATCTTGGAAGACGTTCTCGTCAAGTTAGGTAACTTGTCTTTACCTATAGATTTTGTTGTATTTGACATACCCGCAGATTATCCCGTTCCTATCATTCTCATGAGACCATTTCTAGCAACTTTGGGTTGCAATGTGGATTGTAAGAATGCCAAGTTGAAATTCAACATTGGTGGAGATCAAGTGGAATTTGCATTGCTTGCTGCAATGAAAGGAGAGTCGTTGGATGATGATATCTTCAACATCTATGATGAAGAAGAATCAAGAGAATTGGTGAGCTCTATCCTTATTAATGACCCTCTTGAAAGAGTTCTTAGTTTTAGTTTAATGGAGGAAGGTATAGATGTTTCTTGTGATGCAGATATACGGAGCTTAAAGGCATTGGAAGCAGATCCAGGAGCTAAGATTGAGAGACTAATTCAGGGGAAGAAGAGCAATTTAGGTTTCGGTCCCATTTCCAGTACCTCGACCGAGGCACTTTCTGGACCAAGCGATGTGTTCTTATCTCAAGAACATCTCGGTCACCCACCTCGGACACTGACCGAGACAGCAAGCGAGATGTTGTCAACTGAGGAAACCAAACTCCCTAAACCTTTTTCTGAGAATCATTTACAGTTGGTGGAGCACTGGCTCCACCAAGCTTCTGATAGTAAAGAACCTTGGTATGCTGTTATTGTTAATTATCTTGTTTGCCAGGAAATACCGCCTGGATTGACGTACGCTCAAAGAAAGAAGTTGTTCAAGCATGTACGTCATTACTACTGGAATGAACATCTACTGTTTAAGAGAGGTCCGGATGGGATGCTTCGACGATGCATTCTAGAGGATGAAGTTTCTAGTGTTATACAACATTGCCATTTGCTTCCTTGTGGAGGACATGCTATTGCACGCAAGACGTGCGCTAAGGTATTACGTTCTACTTTCTTTTGGCCTACATTATTTAAGGATGTGCAAACTTTTGTTGTTTCTTGTGATGCAAGCCAAAGAGTAGGGAACTTGTCTAGAAGGAACGAGATGCCACTCAACAATATTCAAGAAGTTGAGATCTTTGATGTGTGGGGAGTCTATTTTATGGGACCTTTCCCATCATCCGCATGGAACCTCTACATTCTCCTAGCTGTTGATTACGTCTCTAGATGGATGGAAGTCATCGCCTCTGTAAGAGCCTAGTTGCTGAGAGCTGAGAGAGGGAGAAGAGGGGACAGGTTTATGCCTGAGTCGCCCCTGCGTGACCCAGTGGGCGCCCCTGCGCCTTACCTGGTCCGCCCCTGCGCCTTACCTGGTCCGCCCCTACGACTCTATGTGATGCAACCGTCTTCTTTAACTGCTTTGACTCGTGCTTTACCCTTTTACCATCCTATTTATACTTCTTCTTCTCCTCTTTGATGAGGGTTTGGATTTCAGATCTCTCTCTCTCTCCTTACGTACTTTCTCTTCTCTTCTTCTCCCTTGAATCATCTTGCTTAATCTTCCTTGAAGTGGTGTGAGTTTTGGGAAGCTTTTGCTTGGGCTTTGATGAGGATGATGTGGATATGCCTTGCTGTGCCAGCTTGAGATGTTGTTGTTGTTGTGTTGATTCCTGGAGAGCTTTGGTAAGCTTCCATGGCTTCTTTACTTTCTTTCTTCTTTTCTTCTTCTTTTCTACCTTCCCTTGGCTTAGCTTAGCTTTCCTTAGGTTTTGATCCTAATCCAGCCAAGTTTGGCTTATGATGATGTATATATGTGTATGTTATGTTGATATGTTGTTGTTGGAGTGAAGAGAAGTAAGGGAACGAGAGTAGAAGTGAAGAAGGAGCTAAAGTGGTGTCCTCTACACACCAGCCGCCCCTGCGCCTGCCTTGTAGCCGCCCCTGTGCCGGCCTGTGCACCGCCCCTGCGCCACCAGAGAGCCGCTCTTGCGCCTAACTGCACCAGCTAGGTGTTTCCTTTGGTTTTGCAGGTGTGTGTTGCTTCTAGGTCTTCCTTAGGGTGCCTTTGTTCCCTCCTTTCCTAGTATAAGGGTTTAGGATCATACTAGATGTGTGAGGTTGAGTTTTGATGATGTTATGTTCGGTTTATGCCTAGTATGGCTTTTGAGGATCGTTAGATTATGAGTGAGGTTGAGGTTGATCCTTTGGATCCCTTTGGGTCTAGGTGTGACCCTTATATGGTTAGGAGTCTGATATATCTCCTTATGCCTTGTTTATAGGTTGTGTTGCCCCTCCAGTGTAGAGGTGATCTTGGTTGAGTTGTGATCGAGGTTGAGGTAAGTCCGTAAGACTTACTTAGCTGTCATCCTTATATTGGGTATTTGCATGAGTGGTGTGTGCTTTGTATGTGCGCTATGATAGCATGTGACGTTTTTTTTACAGACCTATGTTTTATTGATTGCCCCACTGCGTGGATGGGATAACCTTTCCCTTTCATCCGGTCGTGGAGTCTGGGAGGTTCTATGATGTCAGGCCAGACCGGTTTACACGAAGGGAGCATTCCACTCCCATAGGGTACACGGATTGTGTGACCGATACTTGTACGGCTGGCTAGCAGGCTCAGAGGCGAGGATGTATCAGTCCTCGTGTCACATAGTTTCATATATATTATATCTATATGATTTGAGTCAATGACCATTATATGGAGATGAATAAATGGTTAAATGAGTGAAAGCATGCTGATATGTTTATATTTCCTTATGTGTGGTTGTGCTTATGCATTACTCTATATATGTGTATGGTTAGCTAATGGTTTATTACCATGTTGTAGATGCCCTACAGGATAGGCATGCTGTTGGGTGATCTAGCAGAGTGGCAGGCCGAGGACGTCTCGTACATTAGGATGTGTGGGCTTCTGGGTCTGTTATCTTTCCCTCCTACATGAGGATGGTCTTTTGTTACCTCCTGTGTGAGGATGCTATGTTTCTTACTCGGCTACGATGTATTATCTTTTGGGTTGTACATTTTTATGTATTTGTTTTTATATCTGTCAGTGCCATGTTGTAAGGTCCAGTGAACTTGTTGTCAAGCTAGGGTCAGGATCCATTGTGTGATCCTAACCCAATGTGGCACTTCGAGTCCTGCGGATTCGGGGTGTTACAGAGTTGGTATCAGAGACTAGGTTGACAACAATGGCACTTGCTACCTGCAATGAGGTCTGATAGGTAAAATAAACAGAACCCACATGGGATTTGACATTTTAAAGGTTTTGGTTTTAAATCTAGTTTTGGGCTAGATGTACGAGAAGTCTCCACTCCTGCTATGGATCTCTACAGTATAGATACGATATGATATGATATGTATATATGTATGATGGATTATGTATGTGCTTGTGTTGAGTATATATCTATCTATACTTATGGCCTATATAGAGCCTTATAAGTTAGGTGTGCATACCCCGCAGATGGCTCGGACTAGAGCTACTGCCGTTGTAGCCAGATGTAGAGGTAGACCACCCCGTCCTCCGGGTGTGGTAGTTAAGGGACCAGTTCCCACTGCGGATCCACCAGTGATGGAGGAGATACATGAGGAAGTTGTAGAGAGCGTCGTCCCAGAGACGAGGAGCGGTGTATCTATGAGACATCATTCGCATCGAGCTCAGTCTGATGACGCTGACCGTGTCTCCATGGGAGGACCGGAGTTCAGAGAGTACCTCCGATGTTTTGAGGAGGATATTAGGGCTGGCAGGCGAGCCCCAGATTTACCAGTACCTGAGGGATCTTCTAAGAGATCTGAGGGAGTGACCCGGGTGCCAACTGCACCTGCACGTGTTGTTAATCTAGTTTGAGTCCCATTGGAGACTAGAGGGTCTCAACCAGATGCCTGGTTGAAGGCATTTCACCAGTAGGGAGTACCACAGTTCTCAGGGGAGATTGGTTTAGAGATTGAGGTGTGGATTGGACATGTAGACTAAGCCTTGGAGTCTATCAAATGTCTTGAGGACAGACGGATAGAGCTAGTTCAATCTCTATTCCGTGACCTCGCACACCAGTGGTGGAGGACTGTCCGGACCAGAGCTACCAGTTATGACCACATGAGGCGCATGATTAGAGAGCAATTCTGCCCTACCTCACTGAGGAGGGAGAAGCTTCAGGATTTTATGGAGGCGGGCTTTGAGGATGTGCCTATTACTGATGCCATCCGCTGTTTCCAGACCGAGTTGGCTTTGTTGGATCCAGCTGCACCATCTGAGGACCAGCATATGTATTTGTTCTCTTGCCGTTTGAGAGAGAGTACCCGTTCATATATAGCGGGATTCCACTGTGAGTCCCTAGCTGATTACTGATAGCATGAATTATTGTCTATATTTTAAGGCCTGTTTAGACGTTTTCTCTTCAATAATCTGCATGTTTGTATGTGTATTATGTGATTATATTGTCGTTTCATCTACCTTTGCGGGAATCGAGGTCTACACCTAGTTTTGTTGTAATCGTAGGTAAAATGGCATGTTTTGCATCAAAAAGGAGCAAAAGGAGCTATGGAGTCATTGGAGCTACATTCAGGAGCTTAAGGAATAATCCAAGAAGCATGGCCATGGATTAAAGATTCACTTTGGACCAGATTTGAGAGATTTCACATTCAGTTGTGATTCACCTCGGTTGACTACAGAGTCACCTCGACCGAGGTGATCCAGAGGAGCCGACTCGACCGAGGCGAACACCTGGGACGCGGCGAGAATATTTTATTCTTGGATGAGATCTTTTATCTTTGGAAAGAGGATCTTATATTTTTTGGGCTAGGTTCCTGGAAGGAAGAATATAAGTTAGACCATATATTTTACCTATTTTTATGGGAAGAGATCTTTCTAAGATATCTTATCTTTGGAGAGTAATTTTCCTATAAAAAGGGTTGGATTTTCCACAAATCCATATCATGCTATACCACCGATTGTGTTTTAGACACCGCTGCAGCCATACTCCAGTTGGGAGATTTGAAGAACCTTTTTGAAGGTTGAAGGAAGAAAGTCTATAGCTTTTATAGCTTTTGAAGGGTTTTAGTAAGATCATCTTAGATTCCCTTCTTTGTTGATTGTCTTGTTGGATTTCTATCCAAGGAACGCTTGTTGTTTTGATAATTGATTCAGTTATTGAAGCCTTTCCCTTAAGATTTTCTTGTTCAATTATTATCTTTCTTCCCATATATTTGATTATTACTTTCATGATGATGAGTGGCTAATCTCTTTGTGTGATTCTAGGGTGATTGGCTGAAGGTTGTGGGAAAAACAATGATAAAATAATCTTAATCACAGTAGGACCCTGAAAGTTCGAGTCTTTACCTTAACCCTAAGCATCTCGCTCAGTCGATGAGCATCTCGGCCGGGGTGGAATTTGGCTGACCGAGGTGACTTATCTGATCCGAAACTGAGAGTTAAGTGTTAGAGTTTGCCAAATCCTATTCTTATTACACCTTTCTTGGTTCAATGCAAGTCTAGGATGAGACTTACCCGGTAATTCCTTTGTTTGTTTACCTAAGATCATAAGTGTAGGTAATAAAGGTTTATCCTTTATTGGGGTTTGAGTGTGCTTTCATTCCATCTTTGTGAGTTAACCTGAGACTTACTCGGTAAAGGTTGATTCTATTCTCTTAGTTGGAATGTTAGTTTGAGGTTATAGTTCTTTATCTTAATTCCTTGAGTTTATAGTTCTTTATCTTATTAGGATTAGTAAGTAGTGAGACTTACCCGGTGATCTATTCCACTTTAGTAACACCTTCTCTATGCAAAAACCTCAGCTCTGTCCGCTTATCTTTAGATCTTGAGTTGGAACCACAATTAGATTCTTTAATTCCTAGAATTGCATATTTCTTTATTGACTTTTTATCATCTTTGATTGTTTTAATTGCTTTTGTGGTTAGCAATTGCTAAAGCTTACCTATTCCGACTTTGTTTCACTAAGTCCCTGTGATCGACCCCTGGAATTCCTTGCTTTTTTTACTACGATTGACCCGTACACTGCGGGTTCGCATCCTTGTTTTAAGCTTACATCTAGGGTTATAAATTTAAAGCTTGCACACACCGTTTGGAGCGAACAAGTTTTTGGCGCCGTTGCCGGGGACTTGGTCTAGACCGAGCCGGTTGCGGTACACTTTTGGGGCACTTGCCCCCGTGTCTACTAACCACTCTACTTGAGTGACTTTCGCAGGTTCTTTCTTAGGTTTATGCGAAGAACCCGCGCTGGGAAGGAAATCGTTCCTTAAGATCCCGAACCAGAAAAGACATACAAACAACGCTTGAGAGAAGTAAAGATGGCCAACCAAGACAATCGCGATCTTGAGGCCGAATTGAAGGATGCGTTAGAACAGCTACGCCTCAGCAGGGAAGAACTGAGGCAGGAGAAAGAAGAAACTAGTACCAAAACTGAAGCGATCGAAGCAAATATGGCAGCCTGACGAGACCAGTATCTACTTCGACCGAGGGAAGACCCTGTTCCCGATCCTCGACCGATGCAGGATCCAGTTCCAGACCCTCGACCGAGGCAGGTCCCAGTACCTGATGCCCCGGCCGAGGTACTTCCACCTCGGATACTAGTTCAAGACGCTCTTTTTGCAGGAATCCCGCAAACCCTAGGTCAAAGGATGGACCCCAATCAACAACTGACGCATCCAGGAGTTAACCTAGGAGATCCGGCGGACCATGACTATGAATTTCGACCGCAAGTTCTTTCCATGATTCGCCAATGCCACTTTGGAGGGCTAGAGAAGGAATCTCCGCATCAACATCTGCAAAACTATGAGATCTTGATGGAGACATTGAGACCCTCAAGAATAGAAAATAACAACTACAAGCTAAGACCTTTTTACTTTTCTGTAAAAGATAGAGCTCTTACTTGGTATCAATCTCTTCCTCCAGGAAAAATCAGCACTTGGGAGGAGATGACTACGGAATTCTTGACTAAATTCTTTCCCCCCTCTAAAACCGCTGAAATGAGAGGGAAGATCAATGCATTCATTATGAAGGACAAGGAAAGCTTGTCCAAGTCATGGGAGAGGTTTAAAGACATTCTCTTGGATTGCCCACATCATGGGATTCCAAAGATAGAGTTGTTGGAGATATACTTTAAGGGACTGGATGGAAGCACACAGTTCAACCTCAAACTATTATCCGCCGGTACCTTTATGGACATGGCGATTGACGAAGCTTGGGACTTTATGGAGAAGTAAGCTTTGCATATGGAGAAATATTACCACCAAGGAGCTGAAGGTGGAGTTAAAAGAGTTAACTTTCAAGATGCTCCACCAAACAACAATCAACTCACGTCTTTGAAGAATGACGAGAAGCAATTAAAGGAACTCTTGGTTGCTCAAACCAAGAAGGAAGATCAAGGATCAAGGAACAACAACAATAGATACCGTAATAATAACAACAACAACAACAATGGTTCCCGGAACAACAATTACAACAACAATAGAGGATCCAATAGCAATAATTGGAGGGCGAACAACCAAAATTCGGGTAACAATCATTTTAACTCCAATTCTAACGATTCCTCTAATCCTTTCCTCTCTTCCCCTTCTTCTTCTTCTTCTACTCCATTAAAGATCCAGGGGCAAGGATCAAGTTCGTCCCAGCCGGAAAAGAAAGACGCAGTGCTGGAGGCCATCTTGATCAAGCTTAGTGCTATGGAGACATCTATGACTTCATTTTCGAAGGCCCAAAAAGCATTTGAACAACAACTTGCTAGTAGGGCGAACGAAACGCCAAGAGATCCAGGGAAGCTTCCAGCAAGGACGGAAAGCAACCCTAAGGGCCAGATCATGGCCATAACGACGAGGAGTGGACTGAAGACTGCAGATCCAGTGCCTCGGTCGGTGCCAGTACCAACGAAGACCACCTCGGTCAAGGTGCAATCGAAGAACACTTCAGCCGAGATGCCAACCGAGGTGGAGCCACAGAAAGCGGAGGGGAAAACTAAAGTTTATATTCCACCTCCTGCATACAAACCACCACTTCCATTCCCCCAGTCAAGGGTCAGAGCACATCTAGACAAGCACTTTGGTAAGTTCCTTGACTTGATGAATAAACTACACATTAACATTCCTTTCCTTGATGCTATTCTAGGGATGCCCGCCTATGGGAAGTTCTTAAAAGAAATCCTATCAAGGAAGAGGAAGCTGGAGGACTTTGGTGAAGTAAGGATGACATCTAAATTCTCGGAGCTCATAAAAATCATGAAGGAGAAGATGCCGCCCAAATTGAGAGATCCCGGCTCATTTTGCATTCCCATTCAAGTTAGGGATGTCACTTGTGAAGCCTTATGTGATCTAGGAGCCAGCGTGAGCATTATTCCGCTGGAGCTATGTGTTAAGATCGGACTTGGAGAGTCCAAGCCGGTGAAGATTCGATTATACATGGCGGATCGCTCCATTACCCATCCCGTGGGCATTTTGGAAGACGTTCCGGTTAAGTTAGGTAACTTCTATTTACCTATAGACTTTGTTGTACTTGATATTCCCGCAGATTATCCTGTTCCTATCATTCTCGGGAGGCCATTTCTAGCAACTTCGGGTTGCAATGTGGATTGTAAGAACGCCAAGTTGAAATTCAACATTGGCGGAGATGAAGTGGAGTTCGCATTACTTGCGGCCAGCTAGGAGATGATATCTTCAACATCTATGATGAAGAAGAATCAAGAGAATTAGTGAGCTCTATCCTTACTAAAGATCCACTTGAGAAAATTATTAGTTTTAGTTTAATGGAGGAAGGTATAGATGCCTCTTGTGATGCAGATATACGGAGCTTAAAGGCGCTAGAAGAAGATCCAGGAGCTAAAACTAAGAAACTAATCCAGGAGACGAAGATCTCCAGTTTCGGTTCCAGTTATAGTACCTCGACCGAGGCACTTTCTGGACCAAGTGAGGCGACTGAAGAACATCTCGGTCAACGCCTCTGTACCTCGACCGAGGTCGAAGGCGAGATGATGTCAACTGAGATTACTGAGAATAACAAACTTCTTACTCCTTTCTCTAACATTCATCCTCAGTTGGTGGAATATTTTATCCACCAACTTTCTGATAATAAAGGACCTTGGTATGCTGATATTGTTAATTATCTTGTTTGCCAGAAAATACCACCCGGATTGACGTACGCTCAAAGGAAGAAATTCTTCAAGGACGTACGCCATTACTACTGGGATGAACCGCTGCTATTCAAGCGCGGGCCGGATGGGATGCTTCGAAGATGCATTCCGGAAGATGAAGTTAATAGCGTCATACGGCATTGTCATTCACTTCCTTGTGGAGGACATGCTAGCGCCAACAAGACATGCGCTAAGGTATTACATTCCGGTTTCTTTTGGCCTACATTATTTAAAGATGTGCAATCGTTTGTTGTCTCTTGTGATGCATGCCAAAGAACAGGGAACTTATCTAGGAGGAACGAAATGCCACTTAATAACATTCAAGAAGTGGAAATCTTTGATGTATGGGGGATAGACTTCATGGGACCTTTCCCATCCTCCGGAGGAAACCTCTATATTCTTCTAGCAGTTGATTACGTCTCTAGATGGGTTGAAGCCATTGCTTCTCCCACTAATGATGCCAAGGTGGTTGTGAAGTTCTTTAACAGGACTATCTTTCCACGTTTTGGAACCCCACGTATCATCATCAGCGATGGAGGGACGCATTTCATCAACCAGAAGTTTAAGGCACTTCTATCGAAGTATGGGGTAACCCACAAGGTAGCAACCCCTTATCACTCTCAAACTAGTGGACAGGTCGAGATCTCGAATAGAGAAATTAAAGCAATTTTGGAGAAGACCGTCTCTAGGACGTGGAAGGATTGGTCCATGAAATTGGACGACGCTCGTTGGGCCTACAGGACCGCATTTAAGACTCCCATTGGTACCACCCCTTATAATTTGGTATATGGGAAGTCTTGTCATTTGCCCGTTGAGTTAGAACACAAAGCATATTGGGCGATCAAATGGTTGAATTTCGACATCAAGGAAGCCGGCGAGAAGCGGCTATTGGATATCAACGAGCTGGAGGAGCTGCGTTTGAATGCTTATGAGAATGCCAAAATCTATAAAGAAAGGACGAAGAGATGGCATGACAAGCGTATCATCCCTAAGGAGCTTAAAGAAGGAGACTTAGTTCTACTCTTCAACTCCCGCCTCCGTCTCTTTCTAGGTAAGTTGAAATCTAGATGGACCGGACCTAATGTTGTAAAACATGTTTTTCCTCATGGTGCAGTTGAGATATGGGGCGAAACGAGTGGAAGCTTCAAGGTCAATGGTCATAGACTAGAAATACAAACCGGAAGTTCCGGTTGAGGATGTTGCACCACTATACCTCGTATGAGAGACGCAGTACGGTTCAGCTAGCGAACTTAAATCAAGCGCTTCTTGGGAGGAAACCCAAGGTATTGCTTTCTTTACCCTTTTTCTAGTCTAGCTTAGATAGTTTGCTTTGCTTTGTTTTGTTTTTGGCGTCCTAGACAGACAACAGGTGAAATCTAAGGAATCAATACAACCCAAGAGCACAACTGCAAGGACAGAAGTTCGAGAATTTGAAAAGACGGAGTTTGACTGAGACACATCTCGGTTGTTGTCACAGCACCTCGACCGAGATGATTCTTGAGCAACCGAGGCGACTAGGGTTTCTAAAGAACCACCTCGGTCCAGTCGAGACCACCTCGACCGAGGTGACAGCAGTTCCAGAAAAGGGTATAAAAGGGAGATGAGATTTCTCTCTCCTCCTTTACCTTCTCCTCGACCGCGGCACGCCCCTCGCCTCGCTTCGCCCATCTTCACACGTTTTCGACGATTCTTGCTTCCAAACCATTGAGAAAGGGTAGAGGATCGCAGTGCAAGTGCGAATTTGGGAGAAAAACAAATCGAATCGACCGAATCTAGGTAAAATCAGAAAAACCCTAACCTCGCTCTTCTCCGCTGTTTTCCTTCAATTTGGGCTTTGGTTGCCCCTGCATTTGCTAAGAAACAGATTAAGTACCCCATAGGAACCTGTTGTAGTGATTTTGGGGGAAAAGAACTGGATTTTTGAGGAAATCAATCGCGCAGTTATTCGCCTCGGTCCAGTCGGCTTGTGCCTCGGCCGAGGTATTCTTCAGGGTTGTCAGGCCGACCGAGGTGGTCTGACAGGTTTCAGAAAAGATGAGTTCAGATAGACAACTGGTCCTGAGGGACAGATCCTCTCCTTCCCCTTCTTCTTCTTCCTCTAGACCTATTAGACCGGTGATCCACGAGAGACACCAGGTCGACTATGACCACATCGCGGCCCGTCCAGTGATTGCACCTCGCTTCTTGGACATATCTGCATTTGATTGTCTCCATGTGGATGGAGATTTAAGACGGATGATTTCTATGGTGGGGCTAGATCAGTTCACTGAGATCCGAGCACCTGCCTACTTAGAGCCGACTATGGAGTTTGTTAGCTCCTTCACTTACCTTCCCACAAAGCGTGTTGTGAAGTACCGGTTGATGAACCGGAACTTCTTAGTTCCCTTAGAGTACTGGCGAGACATCTTTGGTTTCCCGGCTCCGACTGTTATTGATTTTCCCTCCCGAGCTGTAGCTAGGGAGTTCTGGGGACAGATTGCTCATGTAGTTGAGCACGCAGATAGATGGCGCCCTGGAGACTCCAGGGAGCGTATTATATTTCACCTAGCTTTTAGGTTGGATCACAGGATTTTTAGTGAGACTCTTCTGGCGCGTACTGAGATGCCCCAGAAGGTCAAACAGGGTGAGCTGTTCAGCCTTTACTGCATGGTGACTGGAAGGATTCCAGACTTTGGGTTGATGCTGGTAGAGGATCTGCATAGGATCAAGGCCAAGGCGAAGGGCGATATCTGCTGTGGAGGCATTGTGACTCATATAGCGAGTTACTAGGATATGTATTTCAGCGCATGTAACATGGTGGCGGCTGCCAAGCCGCTTGGACTTCAAGAGATGATTACTCGGAGGATACTAGTTCCCTGAGGACTCACTAAACTGTATGTAGCTATGCCATGGGAGCCGACCTCACCACAGGGGATCAGATGGTCACCCCAGTTCTCAATGTATGATCCACACTATTGGCAGACTACTTGGATCCCACTGATGGAGGATGCGAGAGAGGCAGCAGCTGCACCAGCTGATGAGGATGAGGTTGAGGAGGCAGCTGATGATGATGATAGGGATGGTGGAGTTCCTATGGATACAGGTACTGATACTGTTGGGACGAGTGCGCCGGTCATTGATTTGGAAGATGACGAGACTGAGACCGCGCCGGCTGCATCACCAGTACGACCTGCTAGGCGTAGGGTACGCCGACAAAGAGATCCAGAGGCTCACCGTCGGATTGATGATCTAACGGATCAGATGATAGACTCCTATGCTGCCCTTACTGTGGACAATGACATCCATGAGAGAATTGCTGACCAGCGCCGAGAGATCGACCGCTGGACTCATCAGATGCTAGAGGGCTAGCACTATCAGCACCGGATGATGGAGATCCAGTTTCAACAGACTATGGGTTATCCATTTAACCCATCCCAGTATCCGTATGCACCACCACCACCACCACCGGATCGTGATTATTGAGAGCTTGCAGGATTTTCGTTCTTATTTATTATGCAGCTCAGCCTTATCCGGTGAGTACTTTATTTTCTTTAGACTTATTTTGACCCACTGGGACAGTGTGTCCCAAGTATGTGGTGTTTATGTATTTTATGACTTATGTGTTGTATGACTCGACATTATCGGATATTTATGCTTTATTTTGCTTCTATGGTTTTATCTGAGATTACATGCATACATACACGTTATTTGATTGAGAAAAACATCAAAAATTGGACAGAGAGAAAAAAAATTGTTTGACCTCGACCGGGGCAGTTCTGGCCAAACGAGGTACTTCACCTCGGTTGACTTAGAACACCTCGACCGAGGTGGTTTAACTGAGAGTTTTCGAAACGTTTTGTGCTTCTTATCTGGATATGATCTCAGTGAAGATCTTGTTTGCTGACTGGTTTTGAAAGCTTTATATGCTTGAAAGGTTTTATGATATGTTTAAGTTGCTAAATGCTTTGTTTGAAATTTTTAGCATGTTTAAAACTTTGTTTTTATCCAAATTATGTTGAATTTGAAGGTTGACACCGCAAGATAAGTTCTCTCACTTTCTTCCTGGAGAGACCAAGGCAATTCATTCTTCTCTCTTCTTCTTCTTGATCATGTTTAGCCCCTCATATACATTTTTTGCCTCACTTTACCTATCCGGGAATTTGGAAGCAAGCAAAGTGGTGAAAGCAAGTGAAGTAATAGTTGAGAAGTTGGATGGAAGTGAAAGTGTTAGAAAGTAATAAATAGGTTTGGGGAAGTCAATCACGATGATGAGTAACTCGGCACCATTCACATAGCCGGGTGTTTGTGTCTTGCCAAAGTCAGATTGAGCGATATTCCTAACGGGTCATGGTATGTGCATCAAGGGTTTGATGCATTTCAAGAAATTGATGATTGCTGGTTTCCTAGGCTTCGGTTATTGTGCGCCTCTGTCCATGCATCCCAAAAAGTAAAGTAAAAAAAGGAAAAAGTGTGAAATAAGCAAAGCTTATTGGTGGATGATGTTGAAAGTGAAGTGAAAGTGAAGAAAGTCCTATTCCCGGATTCTAGGCTTCGGTTATTGTGCACCTCTGTCCATGCATCCACCAATAAGCAAAGCTTATTGGTGGATGATGTTGAAATGTGTCCCTCCATGGCTAATGATGACGCGTGGTGTCCCAAAACGTGGGAAGATAGTCCGATTGAAGAACTTCACAACCACCATGGTGTCATTAGTGGGAGAGGCAATGGCTTCCACCCATCTAGAGACGTAATAGACAGCTAGGAGTATGTAGAGGTTTCCTGCGGATGAGGGAAATGTCCCATGAAATCATCTCCCCATACATCAAAAATCTCAACCTCTTGAATATTGTTGAGTGACATCTCGTTCCTTCTAGATAAGTTCCCTGTTCTTTGGCATGCATCACAAGAAACAACAAACGTTTGCACATCCTTGAATAATGTAGGCAAAAAGAAACCAGAACGCAATACCTTAGCGCACGTTTTATGAGCGCTAGCATGTCCTCCACAAGGAAGCAAGTGGCAATGCCATAAAACACTAGTAACTTCATCTTCTGGAATGCATCGTCGAAGCATCCCATCCGGACCTCTCTTAACCAGTAGAGGTTCAACCCAGTAGTAGTGGCGTACATCCTTGAAGAATTACTTCCTTTGAACGTACGTCAATCCGGGCGGTATTTCCTGGCAAACAAGATAATTAACAATGTCAGCATACCAAGGTTCTTTATTATCAGAAGCTTGGTGGAGCCAGTGCTCCACCAATTGTAAATGAGTCTCAGAAAAGGGTGTAAGAAGTTTGTTGTCCTCAGTTGACAACATCTCGCTTGCTGTCTCGGTCAGTGTCCGAGGTGGGTGACCGATATGTTCTTCAGATAAGAACACCTCACTAGGTATAGAAAGTGCCTCGGTCGAGGTACTGGAACTGGGACCGAAACTGGAATTTCTCCTCTCCTGGATCAGTTTCTTAAGTTGAGGATGTAACTTATGAGGCATTACGTGATCTAGGAGCCAACGTGAGTATCATCCCGCTAGAGCTATGTGAGAAGATCGGACTTGGACAGCCAAACCGGTAAAGATAAGGCTATACATGACGGATCGCTCCATTACCCATCCCGTGGGCATCTTGGAAGACGTTCTCGTCAAGTTAGGTAACTTGTATTTACCTACAGATTATCCCGTTCCTATCATTCTTAGGAGACCATTTCTAGCAACTTCGGGTTGCAATGTGGATTGTAAGAACGCCAAGTTGAAATTCAACATTGGTGGAGATCAAGTGGAATTTGCATTGCTTGCTGCAATGAAAGGAGAGCCGTTGGATGATGATATCTTCAACATCTATGATGAAGAAGAATCAAGAGAATTGGTGAGCTCTATCCTTATTAATGACCCTCTTGAAAGAGTTCTTAGTTTTAGTTTAATGGAGGAAGGTATAGATGTTTCTTGTGATGCAGATATATGGAGCTTTAAGGCATTGGAAGCAGATCCAGGAGCTAAGATTAAGAGACTAATTCTGGGGAAGAAGAGCAATTTCGGTTTCGGTCCCATTTCCAGTACCTCGACCGCGGCACTTTCTGGACCAAGCGATGTGTTCTTATCTCAAGAATATCTCGGTCACCCACCTCGGACACTGACCGAGACAGCAAGCGAGATGTTGTCAACTGAGGAAACCAAACTCCCTAAACCTTTTTCTGAGAATCATTTACAGTTGGTGGAGCACTGGCTCCACCAAGCTTCTAATAGTAAAGAACCTTGGTATGCTGTTATTGTTAATTATCTTGTTTGCCAGGAAATACCGCCCGGATTGACGTACGCTCAAAGAAAGAATTTGTTCAAGCATGTACGTCATTACTACTGGAATGAACCTCTACTGTTTAAGAGAGGTCCGGATGGGATGCTTCGACGATGCATTCCAGAGGATGAAGTTTCTAGTGTTATACAGCATTGCCATTCGTTTCCTTGTGGAGGACATGCTAGCGCACACAAGACGTGCGCTAAGGTATTACGTTCTGCTTTCTTTTGGCCTACATTATTTAAGGATGTGCAAACTTTTGTTGTTTCTTGTGATGCAAGCCAAAGAGTAGGGAACTTGTCTAGAAGGAACGAGATGCCACTCAACAATATTCAAGAAGTTGAGATCTTTGATGTGTTGGGAGTCTATTTTATGGGACCTTTCCCATCATCCGCATGGAACCTCTACATTCTCCTAGCTGTTGATTACGTCTCTAGATGGATGGAAGTCATCGCCTCTGTAAGAGCCTAGTTGTTGAGAGCTAAGAGAGGGAGAAGAGGGGACAGGTTTATGCCTGAGTCGCCCCTGCGCGACCCAGTGGGCACCCCTGCGCCTTACCTGGTCCGCCCCTGCGGCTCTATGTGATGCAACCGTCTTCTTTAACTGCTTTGACTCGTGCTTTACCCTTTACCGTCCTATTTATACTTCTTCTTCTCCTCTTTGATGAGGGTTTGGATTTCAGATCTTTCTCTCTCTCCTAACGTACTTTCTCTTCTCTTCTTCTCCCTTGAATCATCTTGCTTAATCTTCCTTGAAGTGCTGTGAGTTTTGGGAAGCTTTTGCTTGGGCTTTGATGAGGATGATGTGGATATGCCTTGCTGTGCCAGCTTGAGATGTTGTTGTTGCTGTGTTGATTCCTGGAGAGCTTTGGTAAGCTTTCATGGCTTCCTTACTTCCTTTCTTCTTTTCTTCTTCTTTTCTACCTTCCCTTAGCTTAGCTTAGCTTTCCTTAGGTTTTGATCCTAATCCAGCCAAGTTTGGCTTATGATGATGTATATATGTGTATGTTATGTTGATATGTTGTTGTTGGAGTGAAGAGAAGTAAGGGAACGAGAGTAGAAGTGAAGAAGGAGCTGAAGTGGTGTCCTCTACACACCAGCCGCCCCTGCGCCTGCCTTGTAGCCGCCCCTGCGCCGGCCTGTGCACCGCCCCTGCGCCACCAGAGAGCCGCCCTTGCGCCTAACTGTATCAGCTTGGTGTTTCCTTCGGTTTTGCAGGTGTGTGTTGCTTCTAGGCCTTCCTTAGGGTGCCTTTATTCCCTCCTTTCCTAGTATGAGGGTTTAGGATCATGCTAGATGTGTGAGGTTGAGTTTTGATGATGTTATGTTCGGTTTATGCCTAGTATGGCTTTTGAGGATCGTTAGATTATGTGTGAGGTTGAGGTTGATCCTTTGGATCCCTTTGGGTCTAGGTGTGACCCTTATGTGGTTAGGAGTCTCATATATCTCCTTATGCCTTGTTTATAGGTTGTGTTGCCCCTCTAGTATAGAGGTGATCTTGGTTGAGTTGTGATCGAAGTTGAGGTAAGTCCGTAGGACTTACTTAGCTGCCATCCTTATATTGGGTGTTTGCATGAGTGGTGTGTGCTTTGTATGTGCGCTTTGATAGCATGTGACGTTTTTTTTACAGACCTATGTTTTATTGATTGCCCCACTGTGTGGATGGGATAACCTTTCCCTTTCATCCGGTCGTGGAGTTTGGGAGGTTCTCTGATGTCAGGCCAGACCGATTTACAGGAAGGGAGCATTCCACTCCCATAGGGTACACGAATTGTGTGACTGATACTAGTACGGCTGGCTAGCAGGCTTAGAGGCGAGGATGTATCGGTCCTCGTGTCACATAGTTTCATACATATTATATCTATATGATTTGAGTGAATGACCATTATATGGAGATGAATAAATGGTTAAATGAGTGAAAGCATGCTGATATGTTTATCTTTCCTTATGTGTGGTTGTGCTTATGCATTACTCTATATATGTGTATGGTTAGCTAATGGTTTATTACCATGTTGTAGATGCCCTATAGGATAGGCATGCTGCTGGGTGATCTAGCAGAGTGGCAGGCCGAGGACGTCTCGTACATTAGGATGTGTGGGCTTCTGGGTCTGTTATCTTTCCCTCCTGCGTGAGGATGGTCTTTTGTTACCTCTTGTGTGAGGATGTTATGTTTCTTACTCGGCTACGATGTCTTATCTTTTGGGTTGTACAGTTTTATTTATTTGTTTTTATATCTGTCAGTGCCATGTTGTAAGGTCGAGTGAACTTGTTGTCAAGCTAGGGTCAGGATCCATTGTGTGATCCTAACCCAATGTGGCACTCCGGGTCCCACGGATTCGGGGTGTGACAAAGTTGGTATCAAAGCCTAGGTTGACAACAATGGCACTTGCTACCTGCAATGAGGTCTGATAGGTAAAATAAACAGAACCCACATGGGATGTGACATTTTAAAGGTTTTGGTTTTAAATGTAGTTTTGGGCTAGATGTACGAGAAGTCGCCACTCCTGCTATGGAGGACTTTGGTGAAGTAAGGATGACATCTAAATCCTCGGAGCTCATACAAATCATGAAGGAGAAGATGCCACCCAAATTGAGAGATCCCGGCTCATTTTGCATTCCCATTCAAGTTGGGGATGTCACTTGTGAAGCCTTATGTGATCTAGGAGCCAGCGTGAGCATTATTCCGCTGGAGCTATGTGTTAAGATCGGACTTGGAGAGCCCAAGCTGGTGAAGATTCGATTATACATGGCGGATCGCTCCATTACCCATCCTGTGGGCATTTTGGAAGACGTTCCGGTTAAGTTAGGTAACTTCTATTTACCTATAGACTTTGTTGTAGTTGATATTCCCGCAGATTATCCTGTTCCTATCATTCTCGGGAGGCCATTTCTAGCAACTTCGGGTTGCAATGTGGATTGTAAGAACGCCAAGTTGAAATTCAACATTGGCGGAGATGAAGTGGAGTTCGCATTACTTGCGGCCATGAAGGGAGAGCAGCTAGGAGATGATATCTTCAACATCTATGATGAAGAAGAATCAAGAGAATTGGTGAGCTCTATCCTTACTAAAGATCCACTTGAGAAAATTATTAGTTTTAGTTCAATGGAGGAAAGTACAGATGCCTCTTGTGATGCAGATATACGGAGCTTAAAGGCGCTGGAAGAAGATCCAGGAGCTAAAACTGAGAAACTAATCTAGGAGACGAAGATCTCCAGTTTCGGTTCCAGTTACAGTACCTCGACCGAGGCACTTTCTGGACCAAGCGAGGCGACTGAAGAACATCTCGGTCAACGCCTCTGCGCCTCGACCGAGGTCGAAGGCGAGATGATGTCAACTGAGATTACTGAGAATAACAAACTTCTTACTCCTTTCTCTCACATTCATCCTCAGTTGGTGGAACATTCTATCCAACAACTTTCTGATAATAAAGGGCCTTGGTATGCTGATTTTGTTAATTATCTTGTTTGCCAGGAAATACCACCAGGATTGACGTACGCTCAAAGGAAGAAATTCTTCAAGGACGTACGCCATTACTACTGGGATGAACCGCTGCTATTCAAGCGCGGGCCGGATGGGATGCTTCAAAGATGCATTCCGGAAGATGAAGTTAATAGCGTCATACGGCATTGTCATTCACTTCCTTGTGGAGGACATGCTAGCGCCAACAAGACATGCGTTAAGGTATTACGTTCCGGTTTCTTTTGGCCTAAATTATTTAAAGATGTGCAATCGTTTGTTGTCTCTTGTGATGCATGCCAAAGAACAGGGAACTTATCTAGGAGGAACGATTTCTATGGTGGGGCTAGATCAGTTCACTGAGATCCGAGCACCTGCCTACTTAGAGCCGACTATGGAGTTTGTTAGCTCCTTCACCTACCTTCCCACAGAGCATGCTGTGAAGTACCGGTTGATGAACCGGAACTTCTTAGTTCCCTTAGAGTACTGGCGAGACATATTTGGTTTCCCGGCTCCGACTGCTGTTGATTTTCCCTCCCGAGCTGTAGCTAGGGAGTTCTAGGGACAGATTGCTAATGTAGTTGAGCACGCAGATAGATGGCGCCCTGGAGACTCCAAGGAGCGTATTATATTTCACCTAGCTTTTAGGTTGGCTCATAGGATTTTTAGTGAGACTCTTCTAGCGCGTACTGAGACGCCCCAGAAGGTCAGACAAGGTGAGCTGTTCAGCCTTTACTGCATGGTGACTGAAGGGATTCCAGAATTTGGGTTGATGTTGGCAGAGGATCTGCATAGGATCAAGGCCAAGGCCAAGGGCGATATCTGCTACGGCGGCATTGTGACTCACATAGCGAGTTACCAAGATATGGATCTTAGCGCATGTACCATGGTGGCGGCTGCCAAGCCGCTTGGACTTCAGGAGATGATTACTTGGAGGATACTGGTTCCCCGAGGACTCACTACACCGTATGTAACTATGCCATGGGAGCCGACCGCACCACAAGGGATCAGATGGTCACCCTAGTTCTCAGTGTATGATCCACACTATTGGCATACTGCTTGGATCCCACTGATGGAGGATGCGAGAGAGGCAGCAGCTGCACCAGCTGATGAGGATGAGGTTGAGGAGGCTGGTGATGATGATGATAGGGATGGTGAAGTTCCTATGGATACAGGTACTGATACTGCTGGGACGAGTGCGCCGGTCATTGATTTGGACGATGACGAGACTGAGACTGCACTGGCTGCATCACCAGTACGACCTGCTAGGCGTAGGGTACGCCGACAGAGAGATCCAGAGGCTCACCGTCGGATTGATGATCTGACGGATTAGATGATAGACTCCTATGTTGCCCTTACTGTGGACATCCATGAGAGATTTGCTGACCAGCGCCGAGAGATTGACCGCTGGACTCATCAGATGCTAGAGGGCCAGCACTATCAGCACCGGATGATGGAGATCCAGTTTCAACAGACTATGGGTTATCCATTTGACCCATCCCAGTATCCGTACGCACCACCACTAACACCACCGGATCGTGATTATTGAGAGCTTGCAGAATTTTCTTTCTTATTTATTATGCAGCTCAGCCTTGTCCGGTGAGTACTTTATTTTCTTTAGACTTATTCTGACCCACTAGGACAGTGTGTCCCAAGTATGGGGTGTTTATGTATTTTATGACTTATGTGTTGTATGACTCGACATTATCGGATATTTATGCTTTATTTTGCTTCTATGGTTTTATCTGAGATTACATGCATACATACACGTTATTTGATTGAGAAAAACGTCAAAAACTGGACAGAGAGAAAAAAAATTATTTGACCTCGACCGGGGCAGTTCTGGCCAAACGAGGTACTTCACCTCGGTTGACTTAGAACACCTCGACCGAGGTGGTTTAACTGAGAGTTTTCGAAACGTTTTGTGCTTCTTATCTGGATATGATCTCATTGAAGATTTGTTGCTGACTGGTTTTGAAAGCTTTATATGCTTGAAAGGTTTTATGATATGTTTAAGTTGCTAAATGCTTTGTTTCAAATTTTTAGCATGTTTAATACTTTGTTTTTATCCAAATTATGTTGAATTTGAAGGTTGACACCGCAAGATAAGTTCTCTCACTTTCTTCCTGGAAAGACCAAGGCAACTCATTCTTCTCTCTTCTTCTTCTTGATCATGCTTAGCCCCTCATATACATTTTTTGCCTCCCTTTACCTATCCGGGAATTTGGAAGCAAGCAAAGTGGTGAAAGCAAGTAAAGTAATTGTTGAGAAGTTGGCTGGAAGTGAAAGTGTTAGAAAGTAATAAATAGGTTTGGGGAAGTCAATCATGATGATGAGTAACTCGGCACCATTCACATAGCCGGGTGTTTGTGTCTTGCCAAAGTCAGATTGAGCGATATTCCTAACGGGTCATGGTATGTGCATCAAGGGTTTGATGCATTTCATGAAATTGATGATTGCTGGTTTCCTAGGCTTCGGTTATTGTGCACCTCTGTCCATGCATCCCAAAAAGTAAAGTAAAAAAAGGAAAAAATGTGAAATAAGTAAAGCTTATTGGTGGATGATGTTGAAAGTGAAGTAAAAGTGAAGAAATATCCTATTCCCGGATTCTAGGCTTCGGTTATTGTGCACCTCTGTCCATGCATCCACCAATAAGCAAAGCTTATTGGTGGATGATGTTGAAATGTGTCCCTCCATGGCTAATGATGATGTGTGGTGTCCCAAAACGTGGGAAGATAGTCCTATTGAAGAATTTCACAACCACCATGGTGTCATTAGTGGGAGAGGCAATGGCTTCCACCCATCTAGAGACGTAATAGACAGCTAGGAGTATGTAGAGGTTCCATGCGGATGATGGGAAATGTCCCATGAAATCAACTCCCTAAACATCAAAAATCTCAACCTCTTGAATATTGTTGAGTGACATCTCGTTCCTTCTAGATAAGTTCCCTGTTCTTTGGCATGCATCACAAGAAATAACAAACGTTTGCACATCCTTGAATAATGTAGGCCAAAAGAAAGCAGAACGCAATACCTTAGCGCACGTTTTATGAGCGCTAGCATGTCCTCCACAAGGAAGCGAGTGGTAATGCCATAAAACACTAGTAACTTCATCTTCTAGAATGCATCGTCGAAGCATCTAATCCGGACCTCTATTAACCAGTGGAGGTTCAACCCAGTAGTAGTGGCGTATATACTTGAAGAATTACTTTCTTTGAACGTACGTCAATCCGGGCGGTATTTCCTGGCAAACAAGATAATTAACAATGTCAGCATACCAAGGTTCTTTATTATCAGAAGCTTGGTGGAGCCAGTGCTCCACCAACTATAAATGAGTCTCAAAAAAGGGTGTAAGAAGTTTGTTGCCCTCAGTTGACAACATCTCGCTTGCTGTCTCGGTCGGTGTCCGAGGTGGGTGACCGAGATGTTCTTCAGATAAGAACACCTCGCTTGGTCTAGAAAGTGCCTCGGTCAAGGTATTGGAACTGGGACCAAAACTGGAATTTCTCCTCTCTTGGATCAGTTTCTTAAGTTGAGGATGTAACTTATGAGGCATTATGTGATCTAGGAGCCAGAGTGAGTATCATCCCGCTAGAGCTATGTGAGAAGATCGGACTTGGAGAGCCCAAGCCGGTGAAGATAAGGCTATACATGAAGGATCGCTCCATTACCCATCCCGTGGGCATCTTGGAAGACGTTCTCGTCAAGTTAGGTAACTTGTATTTACCTATAGATTTTGTTGTATTTGACATACCCGCAGATTATCCCGTTCCTATCATTCTCGGGAGACCATTTCTAGCAACTTTGGGTTGCAATGTGGATTGTAAGAACGCCAAGTTGAAATTCAACATTGGTGGAGATCAAGTGGAATTTGCATTGCTTGCTGCAATGAAAGGAGAGCCGTTGGATGATGATATCTTCAACATCTATGATGAAGAAGAATCAAGAGAATTGGTGAGCTCTATTCTTATTATTGACCCCCTTGAAAGAGTTCTTAGTTTTAGTTTAATGGAGGAAGGTATAGATGTTTCTTGTGATACAGATATACGGAGCTTAAAGGCATTGGAAGCAGATCCAGGAGCTAAGATTGAGAGACTAATTCAGGGGAAGAAGAGCAATTTAGGTTTCGGTCCCATTTCCAGTACCTCGACCGAGGCACTTTCTGGACCAAGCGATGTGTTCTTATCTGAAGAACATCTCAGTCACCCACCTCGGAGACTGACCGAGACAGCAAGCGAGATGTTGTCAACTGAGGAAACCAAACTCCCTAAACCTTTTTTCTGAGAATCATTTACAGTTGGTGGAGCACTGGCTCCACCAAGCTTCTGATAGTAAAGAACATTGGTATATTGTTATTGTTAATTATCTTGTTTGCCAGGAAATACCGCCCGGATTGACGTACGCTCAAAGAAAGAATTTGTTCAAGCATGTACGTCATTACTACTGGAATGAACCTCTACTGTTAAAGAGAGGTCCGGATGGGATGCTTCGACGATGCATTCCAGAGGATGAAGTTTCTAGTGTTATACAGCATTGCCATTCGCTTCCTTGTGGAGGACATGCTAGCGCACACAAGACGTGTGTTAAGGTATTACGTTCTGCTTTCTTTTGGCCTACATTATTTAAGGATGTGCAAACTTTTGTTGTTTCTTATGATGCAAGCCAAAGAGCAGAGAACTTGTCTAGAAGGAACGAGATGCCACTCAACAAAATTCAAGAAGTTGAGATCTTTGATGTGTGGGGAGTCTATTTTATGGGACCTTTCCCATCATTCGCAGGGAACCTCTACATTCTCTTAGCTGTTGATTACGTCTCTAGATGGGTGGAAGTCATCGCCTCTATAAGAGCCTAGTTTCTGAGAGCTGAGAGAGGGAGAATAGGGGCCAGGTTTATGCCTGAGTCGCCCCTGCGTGACCCAGGGGGCGCCCCTGCGCCTTACCTGGTCCGCCCCTGCGGCTCACAGAGCCCGCCCTTGCGGCTCTATGAAATGCAGCAGTCTTCTTTGACTGCTTTGACTCGTGCTTTACCCTTTTACCGTCCTATTTATACTTCTTCTTCTCCTCTTTGATGACGGTTTGGATTTCAGATCTCTGTCTCTCCTTGCGTACTTTCTCTTCTCTTCTTCTCCCTTGAATCATCTTGCTTAATCTTCCTTGAAGTGGTGTGTGTTTTGGGAAGCTTTTGCTTGGGCTTTGATGAGGATGATGTGGATGTGCCTTGTTGTGCCAGCTTGAGAAGTTGTTGTTGCTGTGTTGATTCCTAGAGAGCTTTGGTAAGCTTCCATGGCTTATTTACTTCCTTTCTTCTTTTCTTCTTCTTTTCTACCTTCCCTTAGCTTAGCTTAGCTTTCCTTAGGTTTTGATCCTAATCCAGCCAAGTTTGGCTTATGATGATGTATATATGTGTATGTTATGTTTATATGTTGTTGTTGGAGTGAAGAGAAGTAAGGGAACGAGAGTAGAAGTGAAGAAGGAGCTGAAGTGGTGTCCTCTACACACCAGCCGCCCCTGCGCCTGCCTTGTAGCCGCCCCTGCGCCGGCCTGTGCACCGCCCCTGCGCCACCAGAGAGCCGCCCTTGCGCCTAACTGCACCAGCTTGGTGTTTCCTTCGGTTTTGTAGGTGTGTGTTGCTTCTAGGCCTTCCTTAGAATGCCTTTGTTCCCTCCTTTCCTAGTATGAGGGTTTAGGATCATGCTAGATGTGTGAGGTTGAGTTTTGATGATGTTATGTTCGGTTTATGCCTAATATGGCTTTTGAGGATCGTTAGATTATGAGTGAGGTTGAGGTTGATCCTTTGGATCCATTTGGGTCTAGGTGTGACCCTTATGTGGTTAGGAGTCTGATATATCTCCTTATGCCTTGTTTATAGGTTGTGTTGCCCCTCCAGTGTAGAGGTGATCTTGGTTGAGTTGTGATCGAGGTTGAGGTAAGTCCGTAGGACTTACTTAGCTACCATCCTTATATTGGGTGTTTGTATGAGTGATGTGTGCCTTATATGTTTGTTATGATAGCATGTGATGTCGTATTTATCGACCTATGTTTTATTGATTTCCCCACTGCGTGGCTGTGATAACCTTTCCCTTTCATCCCGCCGTGGAGTCTGGGAGGTTCTCCGATGTTAGGCCAGACCGGTTTACAGGAAGGGAGCATTCCACTCCCATAGGGTACACGGATTGTGTGACCGATACTAGTACGGCTGGCTAACAGGCTCAGAGGCGAGGATGTATCGGTCCTTGTGTCACATAGTTTCATATATATTATATCTATATGATTTGAGTGAATGACCATTATATGGAGATGAATAAATGGTTAAATGAGTGAAAGCATGCTGATATGTTTATCTTTCCTTATGTGTGGATGTGCTTATGCATTACTCTATATATGTGTATGGTTAGCTAATGGTTTATTACCATGTTGTAGATGCCCTACAGGATAGGCATGCTGCTAGGTGATCTAGCAGAGTGGCAGGCCGAGGACGTCTCGTACATTAGGATGTGTGGCCTTCTGGGTCTATTATCTTTCCCTCCTGCGTGAGGATGGTCTTTTGTTACCTCCTGTGTGAGGATGCTATGTTTCTTACTCGGCTACGATGTCTTATCTTTTGGGTTGTACAGTTTTATGTATTTGTTTTTATATCTGTTAGTGCCATGTTGTAAGGTCCAGTGAACTTGTTGTCAAGCTAGGGTCAGGATCCATTGTGTGATCCTAACCCAATGTGGCACTTCGAGTCCTGCGGATTCGGGGTGTTATAGAGTTGGTATCAGAGCCTAGGTTGACAACAATGGCACTTGCTACCTGCAATGAGGTCTGATAGGTAAAATAAACAGAACCCACATGGGATATGACATTTTAAAGGTTTTGGTTTTAAATGTAGTTTTGGGCTAGATGTACGAGAAGTCGCCACTCCTGCTATGGATCTCTACAGTATAGATATGATATGATATGTATATATGTATGATGGATTATGTATGTGCTTGTGTTGAGTATATATCTATCTATACTTATGGCCTATATAGAGCCTTATAAGTTAGGTGTGCATACCCCGCAGATGGCTCGGACTAGAGCTACTGTCGTTGTAGGCAGAGGTAGAGGTAGACCACCCCGTCCTCCGGGTGTGGTAGGTGAGGGACCAGTTCCCGCTGCGGATCCACCAGTGATGGAGGAGATACATGAGGAAGTTGCATGGAGCATCGTCCCAGAGACGAGGAGCGGTGTATCTGTGAGACATCATTCGCATCGAGCTCAGTCTGATGACGCTGACCGTGTCTCCATGGGAGGACCGGAGTTCAGAGAGTACCTCCGACGTTTTGAGGAGGATATTAGGGCTGGCAGGAGAGCCCCAGATTTACCAATACTTGAGGGATCTTCTGAGAGATCTGAGGGAGTGACCCGGGTGCCAACTATACCTGCACGTGTTGTTGATCCAGTTTGAGTCCCATTGGAGACTAGAGGGTCTCAACCAGATGCCTAGTTGAAGGCATTTCACCAGTAGGGAGTACCACAGTTCTCAGGGGAGATTGGTTTAGAGATTGAGGTGTGGATTGGACATGTAGACTCAGCCTTGGAGTCTATCAAATGTCTTGAGGACATACGGATAGAGCTAGTTCAATCTCTATTCCGTGACCTCGCACACCAGTGGTGGAGGACTGTCCGGACCAGAGCTACCAGTTATGACCACATGAGGCGCATGATTAGAGAGCAGTTCTGTCCTGCCTCACTGAGGGAGAAGCTGCAGGATTTTATGGAGGCGGGCTTTGAGGATGTGCCTATTACTAATGCCATCCGCCGTTTCCAGACCGAGTTGGCTTTGCTAGATCCAGCTGCACCATCTGAGGACCAGCATATGTATCTGTTCTCTCGCCGTCTGACAGAGAGTACCCGTTCATATATAGCGGGATTCCACTGTGAGTCTCTAGCTGATTACTGATAGCAAGAATTATTGTCTATATTTTGGGGCTTGTTTAGACGTTTTATCTTCAATAATCTTCATGTTTGTATGTATATTATGTGATTATATTGTCGTTTCATCTACCTTTACGGGAATCGAGGTCTACACCAAGTTTTGTTGTAATCGTAGGTAAAATGGCACGTTTTGCATCAAAAAGGAGCAAAAGGAGCTATGGAGTCATTGGAGCTACATTCAGGAGCTTAAAGAATAATCCAAGAAGCATGGCCATGGATTAAAGATTCACTTTGGACCAAATTTAAGAGATTTCACATTCAGTTGTGATTCACCTCGGTTGACTACAGAGTCACCTCGACCGAGGTGATCCAGAGGAGCCGACTCGACCCAGGCGAACACTTGGGACGCGGCGAGAATATTTTATTCTTGGCTGAGATCTTTTATCTTTGGAAAGAGGATCTTATATTTTTGGGTTGGGTTCCTGGAAGGAAGAAGATAAGTTAGACCATATATTTTACCTATTTTTATGGGAAGAGATCTTTCTAAGATATCTTATCTTTGGAGAGTAATTTTCCTATAAAAAGGGTTGGATTTTCCACAAATCCATATCATGCTATACCACCGATTGTGTTTTAGACACCGCTACAGCCATACTCCAGTTGGGAGATTTGAAGAACCTTTTTGAAGGTTGAAGGAAGAAAGTCTATAGCTTTTATAGCTTTTGAAGGGTTTTTGTAAGATCATCTTAGATTCCCTTCTTTGTTGATTGTCTTGTTGGATTTCTATCCAAGCAACGCTTGTTGTCTCCAGATCTTCAAAGCATGCACTACCGCTGCTAACTCCAAATCATGAGTCGGGTAGTTCTCCTCATACGTCTTCAACTGTTGAGACGCATATGCAATCACTCTACCTCTCTGCATCAACACACATCTCAAGCCTAGCTTGGATGCATCACTGTAGACCACAAAATCATCAGATCCCTTTGGCTGTGCCAGGACAAGAGCAGAAGTCAACTGCCTCTTCAACTCCTCAAAGCTCTGAGCACACTGGTCGGTCCATGCAAACCGGGTAGTCTTCCTCAGAAGACTCGTTAGTGCACGGGCATTTACAGAAAAACCCTCCACAAAGTGTCTATAATAACCGGCTAAGCCAAGAAAGCTACGCACTTTCTTGACGTTCGTCGGTGTCGTCCATGCAGCAACAGACTCGATCTTCGCCGGGTCAACCATAACCCCATCGGCGGAGACGATGTGCCTAAGGAAAGCAACCTCAGACATCCAAAACTCACACTTAGAGAGCTTATCATACAGCTCTCTATCCCTCAAAATCTACAAAACCGTCCTCAGATGACCGGCATGCTCCTCTCTACTACGAGAGTACACTAAAATATCATCAATGAAGACCACCACAAACTGATCAAGGAAGTCGATGAATATGTTGTTCATCAACTCCATAAAGACTGCTGGGGCATTTGTCAGCCCGAATGGCATCACTAGAAACTCGTAGTGTCCATAACGGGTACGAAATGTCGTCTTGTGTACGTCCTGCTCTCTCACCCTCAACTGGTGATATCCTGAGCGCAAATCAATCCGGGAGAAAACTGTAGCTCCCTGAAGTTGATCAAGTAGATCGTCAATACGAGGCAATGTATACCTGTTCTTGACGGTCACCATGTTCAACTCTTTGTAATCTATGCATAACCTCAGAGATCCGTCTTTCTTCCGCACGAAGAGGACAGGTGCAACCCCATGGTGAAACACTAGGGCGTATGAAGCCCTTCTCAGCCAACTCCTCGAGTTGCTTCTTCAGCTCCAACATCTCGACAGGTGCCATACGGTATGGGGCCTTCGAGATGGGCCGCGTGCCAGGCTCTAACTCTATGCTGAAGTCCACACTCCGTTGAGGCGGCAAACTCGACGGCTCAACAAACACATATGTAAACTCGCAGACTACTGGAATATCCTCCAGAGCTGGATTCTCTCCATCCTTCATGGCGTAGCACCAAAAGGCATCACAACCTTGTGCAATCAACCTAGCTGCTCGGACGGCACTAATAACCGAACCTGTCTTCCCAAGGTCCCAACCCCGGAAGACCTCAATCTGTCCAACCTCAGTAGAGACTGTAACAGTCCGCCTACAAACATCCAAAACTGCATGGTGTCTACACATCCAGTCCATACCCAATATGACTTCTTCATGCATCAATGGCATGACTTAGAAGTCAACAAGTAAAACACGAGTCCCTAAACAAAGGGGACAACTACGTATCTCACGGGTACCTCTGACCCGACTACCATCACATAACCCTATAGTAAAGGGTATCCCCTCTATGGTAGCTAAACTCAGACGCTCAACACAAGTATCAGAAATAAAGGAATGCGTAGCATCAGTATCAAACAAAATTCTATCACGTAAATCATGAAGTAAAATGGTACCTGTAGCAGCCGGTGCAGGTGGATCCTCTGCACTCCTCAACTCAAAAGCTTGCCCTCGGGCTCCTCTAGTATCAATGGTGCCAACATCTCTACCTCTACCTCTACCTCTACTCGGTCCTGGAGCAGAACCCTGAGTAGATAGACACTTTAGGACCCTCTATTGTCCCTGTATTTGCTGCTGAGGTGTCCTCTAACCACCTCTTGCTACACTGGCAGGAGAAGAACCCTGCTGGGATGCTACTCCTCCCTGCCTATAAAAGGCAGCTCGATGTCCCTGTCGGCCACACGTAAAACAAGTCACAATTGGTCTGGGACAAGCTGGCTTCAAATGGCAAATGTCTCCACAGTTGTAACACTGACGTCCCTTATCTACAGTCTGTGCAGATGAGGGGTAACTATGACGCCTCTGATCTCGTCTAAATCCAGATGATCCTCCAACTCCACTAGTCTTCCCAGTGCGCTGCCTCTTCTCAGACCGTCCCGTTTGAGAAGCTCTTCTCTGACTTGCTCGCTCTCGCTCAAAAGCTGAAGACCGGTCCTGGTAATCAGCTAGGGACTCACAATGGAATCCCGCCATGTATGAACGGGTGCTCTCTCTCAGACGACGAGAGAACAGATACACAAGTTGGTCCTCAGAAGGTGCAGCTGGACCTAACAAAGCTAACTCGGTCTGGAAACGGCGGATGGCATCAATAATATGCACATCCTCATAGCCGGCCTCCACAAAATCCTTCAGCTTCTCCCTCGGTGAGGCAGGGTAGAACTGCTCTCTAATCATGCGTCTCATGTGGTCAGAACTGGTAGTGATAGCATGAATTATAGTCTATATTTTGGGGTTTGTTTGGACGTTTTATCTTCAATAATCCGCAGGTTTGTATGTATAATATGTGATTATATTACCATTTCATCTACCTTTGCGGGAATCGAGGTCTACACCTAGTTTTGTTGTAATCGTAGGTAAAATGGCACGTTTTGCATCAAAAGGGAGCAAAAGGAGCTATGGAGTCATTGGAGCTACATTCAGGAACATAAGGAAACATTCAGGAAGCATAGCCATGATTAAAGATTCACTTTGGACCAGATTTGAGAGATTTCACATTCAGTTGTGACTCACCTCGGTTGACCACAGATTCACCTCGACCGAGGTGATCCAGAGAAGTCGACTCGACCGAGGCGAACACTTGGGACGCGGTGAGAATATTTTATTCTTGGCTGAGATCTTTTATCTTTGGAAAGAGATCTTATATTTTTGGGCTTGGCTCCTGGAAGGAAGGAGATATGCTAGATCATATATTTTACCTATTTTTATGGGAAGAGATCTTTCTAAGATATCTTATCTTTGGAGAGTAATTTTCCTATAAAAAGGGTCGGATTTCCCACAAATCCAGGGCACGCTATACCACCGATCAGGGTTTATACACCGCTGCAGCCATACTCCAGTTGGGAGATTTGAAGAACCTTTTTGAAGGTTGAAGAAGGAAGATTGTAGCTTTTATAGCTTTTGAAGGGTTTTTGTAAGATCATCTTAGATTCCCTTCATTGTTGTCTTGTCTTGTTGGATTTATATCCAAGGAACGCTTTGTTGTGAGATTTGATTCAGTTATTGAAGTCTTTTCATTAAATTCTTCTTGTTCAAATATTCACTTTCTTCCCATATACTTGATTATTACTTTCATGATGATGAGTGGCTAATCTCTTTGTGTGATTCTAGGGAGATTGGTTGAAGGTTGTGGGAAAAACAATGATAGAATAATCTTAATCACAGTAGGATCCTGAAAGTTCGAGTCTTTAACCTTAACCCTAAGCATCTCGCTCAGTCGATGAACATCTCGGCCGGGGTGAAATTCCTCTGACCGAGGTGACTTATCTGATCCGAAACTGAGAGTTAAGTGTTAGAGTTTGCCAAATCCGATTCTTATTACACCTTTCCTGGTTCAACGCAAGCCTAGGATGAGACTTACCCGGTAATTCCTTAGTTAGTTTACCTAAGATCATAAGTATAGGTAATAAAGGTTTATCCTTTATTGGGGCTTGAGTGTGCTTTCATCCCATCTTTGTGAGTTAGCCTGAGACTTACCCGGTAAAGGTTGATTCTATTCCCTTAGATGGTGTGTTTGTTTGAGGCTATAGTTCTTTATCTTAATTCCTTGAGACTTACCCGGTAATAGGAGTTACGGTTTAGGATTAGTAAGTAGTGAGACTTACCCGGTGATCTATTTCACTTTAGTAACACCTTCCCTATGCAAAAACCTCAGCTTTGTCCGCTTATCTTTAGATCTTGAGTTGGAACCACAACTAGATGCTTTAATCCCTAGAATTGCATATTCCCTTTATTGACTTTTATCATCTTTGATTATTTTAATTGCTTGTGGTTAGTAATTACTAAAGCTTACCGTAATTGGACTTTGTTTCACTAAGTCCCTGTGATCGACCCCTGGAATTCCTTGCTTTTTACTACGATTGACCCGTACACTGCGGGTTCGCATCCTTGTTTTAAGCTTACGTCTAGGGTTATAAATTTAAAGCTTGCACACACCTTTTGGAGCGAACAAGTTTTTGGCGCCGTTGCCGGGGACTTGGTCTAGACCGAGCCGGTTACGGTTTGCTTTTGGGGCACTTGCCCCCGTGTCTACTAACCACTCTACTTGAGTGACTTTTGCAGGTTCTTTCTTAGGTTTATGCGAAGAACCCGCACTGAGAAGGAAATCGTTCCTTACGATCCCGAACCAGAAAAGACATACAAACGACGCTTACGAGAAGCGAAGATGGTCAACCAAGACAATCGCGATCTTGAGGCCGAGTTGAAAGAGGCGCTAGAGCAGCTACGCCTCAGCAGGGAAGAGCTAAGGCAAGAGAAAGAAGAAACTTGCACCAGGACTGAGGCGATCGAAGCAGATATGGCAGCCTTACGAGACCAATATCAACTTCGACCGAGGGAAGATCCAGTTCCCAATGCTGGACCGATGCAGGACCCAGTTGTTGACCCTCGACCGAGGCAGGTTCCAGTACCAAACGTCCCGGCCGAGGTGCTTCCACCTCGGATGCCAGTCCGAGGCGTTCTTCTTGCAGGAATCCCACAAACCTTAGGTCAAAGGATGGACCCCAATCAACAACTGAGGCATCCAGGAGTTAACCTAGGAGATCCAGCGGACCATGACTACGAACTTCGACCGCAAGTTCTATCCATGATTCGCCAATGCCAGTTCAGAGGGCTAGAGAAGGAATCGCCACATCAACATCTTCAAAACTACGAGATCTTGATGGAGACCTTGAGACCCTCAACGATTGAAAATGAGAGGGAAGATCAATGCTCTTCCTCCAGGAAAAATTAGCATGTGGGAGGAGATGACTACGGAATTCTTGACCAAATTCTTTCCCCCCTCAAAGACCGTTGAAATGAGAGGGAAGATCAATGCTTTCATTATGAAGGACAAGGAGAGCTTGTCCAAGTCATGGGAGAGGTTCAAGGACATTCTTTTGGATTGCCCACATCATAGGATTCCAAAGATAGAGTTATTGGAGATATACTTCAAGGGACTGGACGGAAGCACCCAGTTCAACCTCCAACTACTCTCCGCCGGTACCTTTATGGACATGGCGATTGACGAAGCTTGGGACTTCGTCGAGAAGCAAGCTTTGCATATGGAGAAGTAAACCCACCAAGGAGCTGAAGGTGGAGTTAAAAGAGTTAACTTCCAAGAAACTCAGCCCAACAACAATCAACTCACGTCTTTGAAGAATGACGTGAAGCAATTGAAGGAACTCTTGGTTGCTCAAACCAAGAAGGAAGATCAGGGACAAAGGAACAACAATAATGGATACCGTAACAACAACAACGGTTCCCGGAACAACAATTACAACAACAACAATAGAGGATCCAATAGCAACAATTGGAGGGCGAACAACCAAAATTCTAGTAACAATCATTCTAACTCCAATTCTAACGATTCCTCTAATCCTTTCCTCTCTTCCCCTTCTTCTTCTTCTACTCCATTAAAGAGACAGGGGCAAGGATCAAGTTCGTCTCAGCCGGAAAAGAAAGACGCAATGCTAGAGGTTATCTTGATCAAGCTTAGTGCTATGGAGACTTCTATGACTTCATTTTCGAAGGCCCAAAAAGCCTTTGAACAACAACTTGCAAGTAGGGCGAATGAAGCGCCTAGAGATCCAAGGAAGCTTCCAGCAAGGACGGAAAGCAACCCTAAGGGCCAGATCATGGCCATAACTACGAGGAGTGGATTGAAAGCTGCAGATCCAGTGCCTCGGTCGGTGCCAGTACCGACGAAGACCACCTCGGTCCAGGTGCAGTCGAAGAACACTTCGACCGAGATGCCAACCGAGGTGGAGCCACAGAAAGCGGAGGGGAAAACTGAATTTTATGTTCCACCTCCTGCATACAAACCACCACTCCCATTCCCTCAGTCAAGGGCCAGAGCACATCTAGACAAGCACTTTGGTAAGTTCCTTGACTTGATGAATAAAATGCACATTAACATTCCTTTCCTTGATGCTATTCTAGGGATGCCTGCCTATGGGAAGTTCTTGAAGGAGATCCTATCAAGGAAGAGGAAACTGGAAGATTTTGGTGAAGTTAGGATGACATCTAAATCCTCGGAGCTTATTCAAATCATGAAGGAGAAGATGCCACCTAAATTGAGAGATCCCGGCTCATTTTGCATTCCCATTCAAGTTGGGGATGTCACTTGTGAAGCCCTATGTGATCTAGGAGCCAGCGTGAGCATCATTCCGCTGGAGCTATGTGTGAAGATCGGACTTGGAGAGCCCAAGCCGGTCAAGATTCGACTATACATGGCGGATCGCTCCATCACCCATCCCGTGGGAATTTTAGAGGATGTTCCGGTCAAGTTAGGTAACTTCTATTTACCAATAGATTTTGTTGTACTTGACATTCCCGCAGATTATCCTGTTCCTATTACTCTCGGGAGGTCATTTCTAGCAACTTCGGGTTACAACGTGGATTGCAAGAACGCCAAGTTGAAATTCAACATTGGTGGAGACGAAGTGGAGTTCGCATTACTTGCAGCCATGAAAGGGGAGCAGCTAAGCGATGATATCTTCAACATATACGATGAAGAAGAATCAAGAGAATTGGTGAGCTCTATCCTTATTAACGATCCACTCGAAAGAGTTATTAGTTTCGGTTTAATGAAGAAAGGTATAGATGCTTTTTGTGATGCAGATATACGGAGCTTAAAAGCACTGGAAGAAGATCCAGGAGCTAAAACTGAGAAGCTAATCCGGGAGACGAAGATCTCCAGTTTCGGTTCCAGTTGCAGTACCTTGACCGAGGCACTTTCTGGACTGAGCGAGGTGACCGAAGAACATCTCGGTCAACGCCTTTGCGCCTCGACTGAGGTCGATGGCGAGACGATTTCAACTGAGACTTACGAAAGTCCAATTTCTGGATCTACTCCACTAGAAGAAGGAAGCAAGGATCCCCCTCAGAAAGCACCCCCAGTTGTGGAGCTTAAACAACTCCCAAATCACTTGAGGTATCTCTTTCTTGGACCGGATTCCACTTATCCCGTTATTGTTAGTGCTTCCCTCTCCGAAACTGAATTTTCTAAACTAATGCATGTCCTGAGAAAGCATCAAAAGGCTTTGGGTTATACTATAGATGATCTTATTGGCATTAAGCCCTCTTTCTGCATGCATAGAATCCTAATGGAGGATGATCATAAGACTTCACGGGAACCTCAATAACAGTTAAATCCGATCATGAAAGAGGTTGTGAAGAAGGAAATTCTTAAGTTGTTAGATGCAGGTATCATATATCCTATCTCGGACAGCAAATGGGTTAGCCCGGTGCATGTAGTTCCGAAGAAAGGAGGGATGACCGTTGTGACGAATAAGAACAACGAGTTGATCCCAACCAGGACCGTTACGGGTTGGAGGGTTTGCATTGATTATAGGAAGCTGAACACGGCCACACGGAAGGACCATTTTCCACTTCCCTTCATTGATCAAATGCTCGAGCGGTTGGCCCAGCATTCACACTTTTGCTACTTAGACGGGTATAGTGGATTCTTCCAGATTCCTATCCATCCGGATGATCAGGAGAAGACCACTTTCACTTGTCTTTGGGGGACATTTGCTTATAGGAGGATGCCATTTGGATTGTGCAATGCACCCGCTACTTTCCAGCGATGCATGATGGCCATCTTTTCCGAGTACATAGAGGAGATCATGGAGGTATTTATGGATGATTTTTTAGTATATGGTTCCTCTTTTGATGATTGCCTGTCTAACCTTTCTCTAGTGCTACAAAGATGTGAAGACACTAATCTCGTTTTGAATTGGCAGAAGTGTCATTTTATGGTTAACGAAGGCATTGTGCTAGGACACCTCGTTTCTAATCGAGGCATTGAGGTCGATCGCGCTAAGATCGAGACTATTGAGAAACTCTCTCCTCCTTGTTCTGTTAAAGGTGTGAGGAGTTTTTTCGGGCATGCAGGTTTCTACAGGAGATTCATCAAGGACTTCTCCAAGATTTCTAAACCTCTAACTAACCTCTTGAATAAAGATGTTGTTTTTGAGTTTTCGCAGGAGTGTCTTGATGCTTTTTACAGGATTAAGGAAGCGTTGATCTCCGCTCCCATTATCCAACCTCCGGATTGGACCTTGCCCTTTGATATCATGTGTGATGCTAGTGATGTAGCCGTAGGAGCGGTGCTTGGACAGAAGAAAGATGGACGGACCACCGCCATTTACTATGCTAGCAAGACGCTAGATGTAGCATAACGCAACTACGCTACCACCGAGAAGGAGTTATTGGCGGTTGTATATGTTTTCGAGAAGTTTCGTTCCTACCTAGTAGGGGCGAAAGTCATTGTCTACACCGACCATGCAGCCATCCGTTACTTGTTGGCTAAGAAAGATGTCAAGCCACGCCTTATTCGATGGATTCTCTTGCTTCAAGAGTTTGACTTAGAGATCCGCGATAAGAAGGGATCCGAAAACTCTGTTGCGGATCACCTCAGCCGGCTACCTGCATCTTCACGCGAGAAAGACGACCACCCATAGACGATTCATTCCCCGATGAGCACTTACACTTGTTGAAGCGTTTGATAGACTTACTTACTTCACCCCACGATGGAGGTGAAGTATGGGGTAAGGGCACCTCCCATCACGTTTGAGAGAAGCATCATGGTCCAGCTAGCGACCTTAAACCAAGCGCTTCTTGGGAGGCAACCCAAGGTATTGCTTTCTTTTTCCTTTTTCTAGTCTAGCTTAGATAGTTTTGCTTTTGCTTTGCTTTGTTTTGTTTTTGGCGTTCTAGACAGATAACAGGTGACATCTAAGGAAGGAGTACAAACCAGGAGCATAACTGGAAGGACAGAAGATCGAGAATTTGAGAAGACAAAGTTTGACTGAGACACATCTCGGTTGTTGTCAGAGCACCTCGACCGAGATGATTCTTGAGCAACCGAGGCGACTAGGGTTTCTGAAGATCCACCTCGTTCAGTAGCACCTCGGTCCAGTCAAGACCACCTCGACCGAGGTGACAGCAGTTCCAGAAAGGGTATAAAAAGGGGAAAATTTTCTTTTTCTTCTCTTTACCAACCCCCCTCGACCGCGGCGCTCTCTTTCACCTCGCCCTTCGATTCTTGCTCGTTTTCGAAGATTTTCGCTTCCAAACTAAAATTAAAGCGTAGAGGATCCCAGTGCAACGTCGATCTGCGAAGAAATCGAACTGAAACGGCCGAACGAGGTAAAAAGATAACGAAACCCTAACCTCGCTGATTTCGCTTCGATTTAGGCCTGGATTGCCCTGCATTTGCTGAGAAATAAACTAAGTACCCCATAGGAACCAGTTGTAGTGATTTTGGGGGAAAAGAACTGGATTTCTGAGAGATTAGATCGCATAGTTTTTCGCCTCGGTCCAGACGTGCTGTTCCTCGGTCGAGGTGTTCTTGAGTATTGTCAGACCGACCGAGGTGACCTGACAGAGAGAATTTTGAAAATGAGTTCTGACAGACGGCTTGCCATTAGGGATAGATCCTCCCCTTCCCCTTCTTCCTCTTCTTCCCGACCTTATCGACCGGTGATCCACGAGCGACACCGGATCGATTACGACCGTATAGCAGCCCGTCCAGTGATAGCACCTCGCTTCCTGGACGTGTCAGCCTTTGACTGTCTCCATGTGGATGGAGACCTTAGACGTATGATATCGACGGTAGGATTGGATCAGTTTACTGAGATCCGTGCACCTGCCTATTTGGAGCCCTCCCTAGAGTTTGTTAGCTCCTTTACCTACCTCCCCACAGAGCGTTCTGTGAAGTACCGGTTGATGAACCGGAACTTCTTAGTGCATTAGAGTATTGGAGGGACATTTTTGGTTTTCCTGCCCCGACCGCTGTTGATTTCCCTTCCCGGTCTATAGCTAGGGAGTTTTGGGGACAGATTGCTCACGTGGTTGAGCACGCATACAGGTGGCGCCCTGGAGACTTCAGGGAGAAGGTTATTTTTCACTTAGCTTTTAGGTTAGCCCACCGCATTTTCAGCGAGACACTTCTGGCGCGTACTGTGACGCCCCAGAAGGTCCGACAGGGGGAGCTTTTTAGCCTATATTGCATGGTGACTGGAGGGATCCCCGACTTTGGCTTGATGCTGGCAGAGGATCTGCACAGGATCAAGGCCAAGGCGAAGGGGGACATCTGCTGCGGAGGACTTGTGACCCACATCGCCAGCTATCAGGATATGGATCTCAGCGCTTGCACTATGGTGGCGGCTGCCAAGCCGCTTGGGCTACAGGAGATGATCACTCGGCGGATTCTGGTTCCCCGAGGACTGACTATACCATACGTGGCTATGCCATGGGAGTTGACTGCACCGTAGGGGATCAGATGGTCAGCCCAGTTTACAGTTTACGACCCTCATTATTGGCAGACCGCTTGGGCCCACTGATGGAGGATTATAGAGAGGCAGCAGCTGCACCAGCTTCTCCCTCCTCAGTGAGGCAGCGTAGAACTGCTCTCTAATCATGCGTCTCATGTGGTCAGAACTGGTAGCTCTAGTCCGGACAGCCCTCCACCACTGGTGTACGAGGTCACCTGCACGTGTGGTGGATCCAATTCGAGCCCCAGTGGAGACCAGAGGGCCTCAACCAGATGCCTGGTTGAAGATATTTCACCAGCAGGGAGTGCCACACTTCTCAGGAGAGATAGGGTTAGAGACTGAGGTGTGGATTGGGCATGTAGACTCAGCCTTGGAGTCTATTAGATGTTTTGAGGACAGACGGATAGAGCTAGTTCAGTCTCTATTCCGTGACCTCGCACACCAGTGGTGGAGGGCTGTCCAGACTAGAGCTACCAGTTCTGACCACATGAGACGCATGATTAGAGAGCAGTTCTACCCTGTCTCACTGAGGAGGGAGAAGGTGCAGGATTTTGTGAAGGCCGACTATGAGGATGTGCCTATTACTGACGCCATCCGCCGTTTCCAGACCGAGTTAGCTTTGTTAGGTCCAGTTGCACCTTCTGAGGACCAGCTCATGTATTTGTTCTCTCGTCGTCTGAGGACCAGCTGTAACACCCCAAATCCGCGGAACTCGGAGTGACACATTGTGTTAGGATCTCACAATGGATCCTGACCCTAGTCTGACAACAAGTTCACTGGACCTTACAACATGGCACTCACAAATATGAAAACAAATACATAAAACTGTATAAAATTGTACATCCCAAAAGGTAAGACAACATAGCTGAGTACAAACATCACACCTCACGCAGGAGGTAACAAAAGACCAACCTCACACATGAGGGAAAAGATAAAAAAACCTAAAAGCCCACAACAACCTATGTACGAGACGTCCTCGGCCTGCCACTCTGCTAGATCACCCAGCAGCATGCCTATCCTATAGGGCATCTACAACATGGTAATAACCATTAGCTATCCATACACATATATTGAGTAATGCATAAGCACAATCACACATAGAGACGGTCTTCTCCAGAATTGCTTTGATTTCTCTATTTGAGATCTCGACCTGTCCACTAGTTTGAGGGTGATAAGGGGTTGCTACCTTGTGGGTTACCCCATACTTCGATAGAAGTGCGTTAAACTTCCGGTTGATGAAATGTGTCCCTCCATCGCTGATAATGATGCGTGGTGTCCCGAACCGTGGAAAGATAGTCCGATTGAAGAACTTCACAACCACCATGGCGTCATTAGTGGGTGAGACTGTAACACCCCGAATCCGCGGGACTCGGAGTGCCACATTAGGTTAGGATCACACAATGGATCCCGACCCTAGCCTGACAATAAGTTAAGTGGACCTTACAACATGGCACTGACAAATATAAAAGCAAATACATAAAATTGTATAAAACTGTACAACCTAAAAGATAAGACATCGTAGTCGAGTAAGAAACATAACATCCTCACACAGGAGGTAACAAAAGATCATCCTCACGCAGGAGGGAAAGATAACAGATCGAGAAGCCCACACATCCTAATGTACGAGACGTCCTCGGCCTGCCACTCTGCTAGATCAACCAACAGCATGCCTATCCTGTAGGGCATCTACAACATGGTAATAAACCATTAGCTAACCATACACATATATAGAGTAATGCATAAGCACAACCACACATAAGGAAAGATAAACATATCAGCATGCTTTCACTCATTTACCCATTTATTCATCTCCATATAATGGTCATTCACTCAAATCATATAGATATAATATATATGAAACTATATGACACGAGGACCGATACATCCTCGCCTCTGAGCCTGCTAGCCAGCCGTACTAGTATCAGTCACACAATCCGTGTACCCTATGGGAGTGGATTGCGCCCTTCCTGTAAACCGGTCTGGCCTGACATCGGAGATCCTCCCAGACTCCACGGCGGGATGAAAGGGAAAGGTTATCACAGCCACGCAGTGGGGAAATCAATAAAACATAGGTCGGTAAATACGACATCACATGCTATCATAACAAACATATAAGGCACACATCACTCATACAAACACCCAATATAAGGATGGTAGCTAAGTAAGTCCTACGGACTTACCTCAACCTCGTATAAAGCTCAACCACAACAACCTCCAATCCTGAGAGAAGGGCACTGCCTAATAACAAGGCATAAAGATACATCATACTCTATTCATCAAAGGGGTCACACCTAGACCCAAAGGGATCCATGAGGATCATACTCAATCTATAAGCCTCACAACCAAGTAAACCTCAATATCTCAACATAACTCACAATTCCTCAAATCTCAAGGTAGTATCTAATCGACATTCCTCAATCTCAATTCTAATCCTAATTTAATTAATTAACCTTTAATTAATTAATTAAATTTTGCCAGAATAACGTTTTGCCCGCATGCAATTTCTAAACCCACTTGTCATCAGATTTCATCAAACAAACTACCCATAATCACCAGAATAATATAACGACCATGATGGAATTTCTAATTATCCATTTTGACAAGCCTAAAGTCAATTTAAGCCAAATCGCAGTACGGAAAACGAATAAATTCATAACTTATTCGTTACTAACCCGATTGACGATCTGAAAGAAGATTCGGAATCACAACAACGCAGGCTACGCATGGACAACATCAAATTCACCGGAATCTGAGCGACGGAACCGTCCTGGTGACATATATGCTCGACCAGCCCTCCATATACTCGGAAATGCAGAAACTCGGTACCGATATGAAGAGAATGAAGAGAGGAATCCAGAAACTCAAACGGAATTGAAATCGGATTTGAAACGGAGAGTAGATCTGAGTTTGAAGGTTGAGAGAAATCAGAGCTTTTACGAGGAAACGTGAAAGGAAATGAATTAAAAAAATTTTCCGTTATTTATAGTGAAGACGATAATTATCCTTTAACGAAGTCGATAATTATCCTTTAACGAAGTCGATAATTATCCTTTAACCGATCCAAAGGCGGGTCGAACCTCCTTCTCCAAACTTCTCGAGATTGGAATATTAAATATGGAATATTTTAGGGATAATTATTCCACAACTGTCTCGGAAAACGTGTATTCCTAAGCCATCTTTCTTAGCCATTAAGAAACGAAATAGCGACTCTTTTGTCCGTTTTGTCTCTCCATGTTATTTCATATCTAGGATATATCCGATGTCCTGATCATTTCTCTCAACTGAATTTTTATTAATTAGAGCTCCCAAATGCTCCAAATAACACCGGAGGGTAAAAATAATTACCTGGGGGAAAAAGTAAAAATTTCCCCAAATGTCCAAAATTACGCTAGGAACATAACGGTGGGACTCATACTCATCACTTGCGAAATCTTCGCGAGTTATATGTCAATTACTATAAACGATTAAGTTAATCAACATTAATTAGAATTCAGAAATCCTATCTATTACATCACACACCTCTTAAAAAAGGTTTCGTCCCGAAACTTGCAAAATCCCAAAGTCATCTCGGACCCATAATTCGAGGTATAGCTCTCACTCTCTCTATCGGAGGTATCACACCTCCGTTCAGAAGGTCATCACCTATAACAATCTATAACCTCAATGTCACCATGGAGGAATCATCAACTCTAGAAAACAGGGTCATAACGCTACCTAAAGGCGTAGAGGAATCACGTCTCTCGCCATACCACATCACAAGGCATAGAGGAAGCACATCTCTAGCCAAAACATAAGCATATATACCGCATGGAGGAATAACATCTCCACTGAAACTATGTCCATCAAGGTAGCATGGAGGAAAGAACCATCTCCAGCTGAATCCTAATCACACTCAAATAGCATGGAGGAAAGAACCATCTCCAGCTATAAATATAAATCATACTCACATAGCGTGGAGGAAATAATCATCTCCAGCTATGACATACATTACGCTAGCACAACAAGATCTACTAAGATCATAAATCACATCACAGCTAGCATGGAATAAACACATCAAGGCATATAAGCACATAAGCACAACATTCATCAAGATAGCACTAAGATCTACTCCTGCTCCCACAGATGGACCTGTCTCGACATAAACTCTGGATAGTTCCTCAGGATACTATCCTCAGTCTCTCATGTGGTCTCTTTAGGTCCTCACCTCGACCACTATGTCCTTTAAAATGGAAAAGTCTTTCGAATGCAAGCGTCTCATATCTCATTCCAGGAATGTAATCAAATGCTCAACAAGGATATGTTTCGGCTTAACCACTAGATCATCATAACTCACTAGGTGTCTCGAACCTGGTATATACTCCCTCAGTTGAGACATATGAACACTGGGTAAACACCCTCTAACCTCAAAGGCAAAGTTAAACATCATGTTGCCTTCACAATTCTAGTCAAGATCCCAAGTAAACCGACATATTGGAAACTCGGTTTCCCTTTTATGCCAACACATCTAACATTTCACAGCAGAGATACTCTCAGCCGGTCATGAACTCTCACTTAAACTTTAGAGGTCGACGCCTCTCGTCTACATATGTATAATGCCTCATAGGGGGCATCCCAAAATATGCGCGTCAATCATTATCACATAATAAATCCATTAATGGAGGTAATCTAACCATCCATGTTTCCAGTTCAATACATAAGCTCATAACATATCTCAAGGGTTTGGATGGTCCTCTTTGACTGACCATCTATTTGGGGGTGAAACGAGTCATAAAGTGTAAAATGTCCATCTCGATCAGAGATGATTGTTCTCGGTACACCATGGAGTCTCGATCACTATCTGTCTAGTGTACTCCTCAACCATTGCATTCGCTACTCACGTCTCTCTAATAGGAGCGAAACGTGCCGCTCCGTTAATCTGTCACCAACAATCCGGATACATCAAAATTCCCACTAGGCCTCAATCCCATCACAAAGTCCATAAAGATGTTCTACCACTTCCACTACTGCACTGGTGGTGGATGGAGCTCATCTCTAGGTCAGAAATGTTCTATCTTAACCTGCTGACAGGTCACACACTATGTCACAAATCTGATTACATCAGTTTCCATCTTCTCCATCAATATAATCGTCTCACCTCGTGGTACCTCTTACTCATACTTGAATGTACTGAGTAAGGTATGCAGTGAATGTACTGTAAAATTGTCTGTCTCACTCTACATCAGCAGGTACACAAAAGCGGTCATGACTCTTCATCATTTCATCTACTCTCATGGAGAACTGTGGTGCCTCATTACGAGACATCTTTTCTCCCATCTTCAACAAGGTCGGGTAGGTCTCCTGCTTCTGTTGGACTCATCCAACAGACCAGGTAGAACTTTTAAGGCATAACTGGATATCCTCATCAAGGAACTGATTGTCCAACTCTAGCCAAACTGGATCTCTCTAAAGCTGAGGCTGAACTGTCAGCCTCGCAATTTTCTTCTCTTGAGGTGTCTTTACGTTCAAGTTGTTGGCGACAACGTTCAACTTCTCTGAATAGTATGGAATCTCTGGGTTAAAGTCTTGATCAACTCGAGTCCTTAACGCTGGTGGTTATTCAACTCCGCTGCTAACTCCAAATCAGGCGTCAGGTAGTTCTCCTCACACGTCTTCAACTGTAGACCCACATATCCATAACTCCACTCCTTTGTATTAATACGCGTCGTAAACTTAGCTGGGATATATCACCGTATATTATGGAATCCCCGGAACCTTCGGACTATAACAAAATCGAAGCAGAGGTCAAATATCTCCTCCACTCTTCAACGTTCTGGCATATTGCTTTGACCACATAATTCTGAGGTCTTCCTCAGAAGACTCGTAAAGGGATACATATTCACAAAACCCTTCCACATGTGTGGGTAGTAATCGGCTAAGCCAAGAAAACTACGCATTCCCTTAATGTTCATCGGTATCGTCCATGTTGCAACATACTCAATCCTCGTCAAATCAACCAAGATCCCACTGGCGGAGACAACATGGCCTAAGAAGACTACCACTGGCACCCCACTCGTACTTAGAGAGCGTAGTATACAACCCTCTATCTCTCGACATCAGCAAAACTGTCCTCAGATGATCGGTCTGCTTCTCTCTACTACGAGAGTATATCGAAATGTCATCAATGAAGACCACCACAGACTGTTCAAAGAAGTCGACGAAAATACTATTCATCAACTCCATAAAGACTGCTAAGGCATTCGTCAACCCAACTAACATCACTACATACTTGTAGTGTCCATAACGGGTATGAACAGCTATCCTATGCACATCCTGCTCTCTCACCCTCAATTGGTGGTAATCTGAGCGCAAGGAAATCCTGAAAAACACGATTGCTCCTTGAAGCTGATTCATCAGGTCGTCAATACGAGACATTGGATACATCAGGGCGAATGAAGCTCGTCTCAGCCCACTCTTCAATCCTTCAGTTACAACATCTCAACAAGCACCATATGATATGGACCTTCCCAATCAGTGTCGTATCACACTTCAACTTAATAACAATGTCCACACTCGTTGAGGTGGCAACTAGACGGTTTAGTAACACGTCTATAAGCTCATAAACCACTGGAATATCCTCCAACGTGGAACTATCTTCTTCATATCATAACATCAGAAACATCATCTCCTTGTGTTATCAACTTCGTTGCTCATACGGCACTAATAACAAGACTCGTCTCTTCAAAGGTCGTAACCTCGGAAGACCTCTGTCTAATCGGTCTCAGTAGAGATTGTAACAACCTTCCAACTGATATCTAACATGACATGATATCAATTCATCCAAACCATACACATAGTGACTTCCTCATGCACCTAAGGCATGACAAAGAAGTCTATAAACCATACACAAGTCCCTTAATGAATGGGACAATCACAATCTCGCGGGTACCTCAGACCCCTAACTAGTAATTATTCAAAGGAAAGTCTATATTCTACTGTTTACACAATCAACTATTAACGCATGCATCAAAAGACATGAAGTGCATATCACTCACAACAAACAAAACTCCACTAGGTAAACCATAAACAAGAATGGTACATCTACAGCTAACACCAGAAGCTCCACTGCATATCATCACTAAATCTCGGGTCTATGCTCCTCAGGTATCACTAAGGTCATCGCCATAACCTCCACTTCCACTCTTTTTGCACCGGAAAGAGGAAGGTCTTGCTGAGAAGAAACACCACCTTGTTGACAAAAAGGGGCCAGATGGCCTAGTTCACCACAGGTGAAGCAAGCTATCGGTGTCAAGGGACACTCAGAGCGCAAATGATCTGGATAGCCACAGATGAGTCATAAACGTCCCATAACTGTAACTGGTACGGATGACTCCTCTACACTTCTTAGCTCCAAGGCTCTACCCTGAGCTCTTCTAGTGTCTATGGCACTCCCACCACGACCTCTATCTCTACTCGGTCTGGGAACGGATCCTTGAGTAGGCTGACGATCTGAGATTCTCTGTTGTCCCTCTGTCTGCTGCTGAGGGGTCTTCTGACCACCTCTCGTCATATTGGCAGAAGAAGAACCATGTCGTGATACAACTCCACCTTGCCTACAAAAGGCAGCTTTATGACCTGGTCTACCACATGTGAAGCAAATCACCGGCGGTTTTGGACAGTGTGGTCTTATGTGTTCAGGCTTCCCACAATTATCACAAGTTCTCTTCTCATCAGAAGTCCGTTTAGAACGGGGACTACTCAAACGTCCACAAGCCGGATTCTGCTTACCACTTGGAAGGCCTACCTCATCTTTCGCTAGTTCGACTCGTTGTTTCTTCTTTGATCCAGAAGCTTCAGTTGGTCCCACAGATGTTGGTAGATCCGGTGTAGGTCTACCCGCTATTACAACCTCATATACTTGGCGCATAAATTCTTGAAACTCGGATCTGCTCATGGAGACATGATCATTCTCTTCAAACTCGTTCTCTACCATAGGCGAAACAACAGCGGAAACTGGTCCCTGACTTGACGTTACCGGAGGAAGAGGGGGTGTACCCCTACCTCGACCCACTACAAATACTGCTCTAGTCTGAGCCATCTGTAGGATATACGCAACTAAGCTTACAAGGCTATATATATGCCATATGTATCAATATATATATAATACATCCACACAGTCCATAATACACACACACACACACACACACACACATATATATATATATATATATATATATGTATGTATATATATATATATACATATCTACGTTGCAGAGATCCATGGTAGAGGTGACGACTTCTCGTACATTCTAACCTAAAACCACACTTAAAACCAAAAACGTTTTAAAACGTCGGACCCCTTTCGGGTTCTGTTTATTTTACCTATCAAACCTTATTGTAGGTAGCAAGTGTCATTGTTGTCAATCTGGGCTCTGATACCAACTCTGTAACACCCCGAATCCGCGGGACTCGGAGTGCCACATTGGGCTAGGATCTCACAATGGATCCTGACCCTAGCTTGACAACAAGTTCAATGGACCTTACAACATGGCACTGACAGATATAAAACAAATACATAATACAGTGTAAACTATACGACCCAAAGTAAACAACAACATAGCCGAGTATATAAAACGACATCCTCACACAAGAGGGAAAACAAGACATCATCCTCACGTAAGAGGGGAAGGGTAATCATCCCAAACCAACCACCTAATGTACGAGAGTACTCGGCCTGTCACCTTGCCAGATCACTCAGCAACGCCTAACCTGTAAACATCTACAACACGGTATGAAACCGTTAGCTAACCAAACATATATGAGGTAATGCATAAGCACAAGCACAATCATGAAAGATAAACACATCAGCATGTTATCACACATTTACCCATTTATTATCTTTATATAATAACCATTCACTCAAAAACCGTATATATAGATAGATGAAAGTATGTGACACGCGGACCGATACATCCCCGCCTCTGAGTGCAATGTCCAGTTGTACGAGTATCGGTCACACAATCCGTGTACCCTATGGGAGTGGATTGCGCTCTTCCTGTAAACCAGTATGGCCCGATATCAAAGAACCTTCCAGACTCCACGGCAGGATGAAAGGGAAAGGTTATCACAACCACGCAGTGGGGCAGTCAATAGAACATAGGTCAATAAAAACGACAACTCGTGCTATCATAGCAAACATATAAAGCACACACCACTCATGCAAACACCCAATATAGGGATGGTAGCTAAGTAAGTCCTACGGACTTACCTCAACCTCGTACTCAGATCAACCACAACAACCTCCAATCCTGAGAGAAGGGCACTGCCTAATAACAAGGCATAAAGATACATCATACTCTATTCATCAAAGGGGTCACACCTACACCCAAAGGGATCCATGAGGATCATACTCAATCTATAAGCCTCACAACCAACTAAACCTCAATATCTCAACATAACTCACAATTCCTCAAATCTCAAGGTAGTATCTAATCGACATTCCTCAATCTCAATTCTAATCCTAATATAATTAATTAACCTTTAATTAATTAATTAAATTTCGCCAGAATAACGTTTTGCCCGCAGGCAATTTCTAAACCCACCTGTCATCAGATTTCATCAAACAAACTACCCATAATCACCAGAATAATATAACGACCATGATGGAATTTCTAATTATCCATTTTGACAAGCCTAAAGTCAATTTAGGTCAAATCGTAGTACGGAAAACAAATAAATTCATAACTTATTCGTTACTAACCCGATTGACGATCTGAAAGAAGATTCGGGATCAAAACGACGTAAGCTACGCATGGACAACATCAAATTCACCGGAATCTGAGCAACGGAACCGTCCTGGTGACATATATGCTCGACCAGCCCTCCATATACTCGGAAATGCAGAAACTCGGTACCGATATGAAGAGAATGAAGAGAGGAATCCAGATCTCAAACGGAATTGAAATTGAATTTGAAACGGAGAGTATATTTGAGTTTGAAGGTTGAGAGAAATCAGAGCTTTTATGAGGAAACGTGAAAGGAAATGAATTAAAAAAAGATTTTCCGCTATTTATAGTGAAGACGATAATTATCCTTTAGCGAAGTCGATAATTATCCTTTAACCAATCCAAAGGCGGGTCGAACCTCCTTCTCCAAACTTCTCGAGATTGGAATATTAAATCTGGAATATTGTAGGGATAATTATTTCACAACTGTCTCGGAAAACGTGTATTCCTAAGCCGTCTTTCTTAGCCGTTAAGAAACGAAATAGCGACTCTTTTGTCCGTTTTGCCTCTCCATGTTATTTCATATCTAGGATATATCCGATGTCCTGATCATTTCTCTCAACTGAATTTTTATTAATTAGAGCTCCCAAATGCTCCAAATAACACCGGAGGGTAAAAACAATTACCCGGGGGAAAAAGTAAAAATTTTCCCTAAACGTCCAAAATTACGCTAGTAACATAACGGTGGGACTCATACTCATCACTTGCGAAATCTTCGCGAGCTATATGTCAATTACTATAAACGATTAAGTTAATCAAAATTAATTAGAATTCGAAAATCCTAGCTATTACAAGCATGCTGATATGTTTATCTTTCCTTATTTGTGGTTGTGCTTATGCATTACTCTATATATGTGTATGGTTAGCTAATGGTTTATTACCATGGTGTAGATGCCCTACAAGATAGGCATGTTGCTGGGTGATCTAGCAGATAGGCAGGCCGAGGACGTCTCGTACATTAGGATGTGTGGCTTCTCGGTCTGTTATCTTTCCCTCCTGCGTGAGGATGGTCTTTTGTTACCTCCCGTGTAAGGATGTTGTGTTTCTTACTCGGCTACGATGTCTTATCTTTTGGGTTGTACAGTTTTATACAGTTTTATGTATTTGTTTTTATATTTGTTAGTGTCATGTTGTAAGGTCCAGTGAACTTGTTGTCAGGCTAGGGTCGGGATCCATTGTGTGATCCTAACCCAATGTGGCACTCCGAGTCCCACGGATTCGGGGTGTTACAGCCTCACCCACTAATGACGCCATGGTGGTTGTGAAGTTCTTCAATCGGACTATCTTTCCACGGTTCGGGACACCACGCATCATCAGCAGCGATGGAGGGACACATTTCATCAACCGGAAGTTTAAAGCACTTCTATCGAAGTATGGGGTAACCCACAAGGTAGCAACCCCTTATCACCCTCAAACTAGTGGACAGGTCGAGATCTCAAATAGAGAAATCAAAGCAATTCTGGAGAAGACCGTCTCTAGGACGAGGAAGGATTGGTCCATGAAGTTGGACGATGCTCTTTGGGCTTATAGGACTGCATTCAAGACTCCCATTGGTACCACCCCCTACAATTTGGTATATGGAAAGTCTTGTCATTTACCCGTTGAGGTAGAACACAAGGCATATTGGGCAATCAAGTGGTTGAATTTCGAAATCAAGGAAGCCGGAGAGAAGAGACTATTGGACATCAATGAGTTGGAAGAATTGCGCTTAAACGCTTATGAGAATGTCAAGATCTACAAGGAAAGAACGAAGAGATGGCATGACAAGCATATCATTCCTAAGGAATTCAAAGAAGGAGATCTAATTCTACTCTTCAACTCCCGCCTCCGCCTCTTTCCAAGTAAGTTGAAATCTAGATGGGCAGAACCTTACGTTGTGAAAAATGTTTTCCGCTATGGTGTAGTTGAGATTTGGGGAGAAACAAGCGGAAGCTTTAAGGTCAACGGTCATAGGCTGAAGAAGTACCGACCTGAAGTCCATGTTGAGGATATTGCACCGCTACACCTTATTTAGGGATGATGCACGGTCCAGCTAGCGACCTTAAATCAAGCGCTTCTTGGGAGGCAACCTAAGGTATTGCTTTCTTTTCCCTTTTTCTAGCTTAGTTTTAGATAGTTTTCTTTGCTTTGCTTTTGTGTCCTCTAGACAAAAACCAGGTACTTTCTAAGGAAGGATTCCAGCTCAGGAGCGACATTGGAAGGACATAAGTTCGAAAAATTGAGAAGACGAAGTTTGACTGAGACACATCTCGGTTGCTGTCACAGCACCTCGACTGAGATGTTCTTGGGGTAACCGAGGCGACTAGGTCTGACATCCATTCAGAAACCTCGGTCCGGTCGAGACCACCTCGACCGAGGTGAAAACAAATTTAGCGAGGGGTATAAAATGCGAAGCGGATTTCTCTATCCTCACTTTTCCCTCTCAACCGAGCCTCGACCGCAGCGGTGCCCAAACCTCGTTTCCTCGTTTCTTGCTCGTTTTCCACAATTTTTGGTTCAATTACGCCGGATGAAGCAGGAGGATCACTTTCCAAGCTACAATCAACAAGGAAAACACTCAAAGCCTGTGTAATCTGGGTATTTTGTTCGAAAACCTAACTTCTCTTCTTTCACTGATTTAGGACAGATTTGGCTCTGGTTGCCACTTATTATTGCTGAAAAATATATAAGTACCCCATAGGAAGCAATTGGTAGTGATTTGGGGGAAAATAACTGGAAAATCAGAGAGTGGAATCGAACAGCCCTTCGCCTCGGTCCAGTCGGCTGTTTCTTGGCCGAGGTGGTTATTAGAGCAACCGAGGTGTTCATCTGTCAGCAATCATGAGTAGCAGATCCGATCGCCAGCTTGTTTTGAGGGATAGACCCAATAGTTCTTCACCTTCTTCTGCATCTCATCCTACTATACCGGTGATCCATGAGCATCACCAGGCCAACATTAACCGTATTTGCGGGCGTCCTATTGTTGCCCCGCGATTTCTAGATGTTGCTGCCTTCGAGTGCCTCCACGTGGTGGAGGACTTGAGGAAGATGATATCGATGGTAGGGTTGGAGGAGTTTATGGTGATCCGAGCTCCGGCCTACCTAGAGCCGACCATGGAGTTCGTGATTTTTGTCATTCACGTGCCTGAGAGGAACATCATCAAGTACCGGTTGTTGAACCGGAACTACATAGTACCGATGGACCGGTTTAGAGAGGTCTTTGGCTTCCCTACCCCAACCGTGACCGACTTTCCTTCCCGAGCCGTGGCTCGAGACTTCTGGGGCGAGATAGCCCATGTAGTGGAGCATAGTGACAGGTGGTGACCTGGAGACTACAGAGAGCGTATCATCTTCCACCTAGCCTTCTGTCTAGCCCACTGGATATTTAGCGAGACACTTCTGGCGCGTACTGAGACGCCCCAAAAGATTAGACAGGCAGAGCTATGAGTATGTTCTGTATGGTTACAGGTGGAGTTCCTGACTTTGGAGGGATGCTAGCTGAGGACTTGCATACGATAAAGGGCAAGTCCAAGGGAGATATCTGTTGTGGAGGTTTAGTGACCCATATTGCTACTACCATGGGTCTGGATCTGAGTGCATGTACAGTGGTTGCGGCTGCGAAGCCACTTGGACTTCAGGAGATGATAACAAGGCGTATTCTCATCCCTCGTGGTCTTAGTACACCATATGTAGCTATGCCTTGGGAGACGACGGCTCCACATGGTATTCTTTGGTCATCTCAATTCTCCGTCTTCGACCGTCGGTATTGGTCTTCTGCATGGTTTCCTTACATGCAGGATGTCAGAGATGTTATTGATGATGACAATGATGATGAAGGAGGAGCTGCCATGGAGACCGGTACCTATACCGGCGGACCTAGTGTGCCAGTTGTCGACCTTGATGACGAGGCGACGGATGAGGAGGCAGCAGCACCACCACGACCAGCTCAGCGCAGATTCCGCAGACGCAGAGATCTAGAGGCTCACCGACGGATCGATGAGCTGACCGATCAGATGATTGACTCCTATACAACTATGACGGTAGACATGTCCCAGCGCTTTGAGGATGAGCGTGGATACACTCATGGTTGGATGCATCAGATTAGAGAGAGCCAGCATTACCAGCAGCGCATGATGGAGATTCAGTTCCAGCATATGATGGGGTATCCATTTGATCCATCCCAACACCCCTATGTTCCACATCCACCACCACCGCCACCAGCTGACGAGGATTAGAACTGTAGGGATTTTCTTTATTTATTTATTATGCAGTTTGGCTAGGTCCGGTGAGTGTCCTGTTTCCCTAGACTTTTATTTGACCCATTGGGACAATGTGTCCCAAGTATGGGGTATTTGGATGTATGATTTGACATTATGTGTGTATGTTTGTATGACTCTATAGGATACTTATGATACTATTCTGCTTTACTTGGCTTTATGTGTTTATCTGTCATTACATGCATACATACAGGTTTTTGTTTGAGAAAAACGTCGAAAACTGATTTCAAAAATTTTTTTTATTGACCTCGATCGGGATGTTCTTGACTGGACGAGGTAGACACCTCGGATGACACCGGAACACCTCGACCGAGGTGGTTTCTTAACTGAGAGTTTTTCAAAACGATTTTTATGCTTCTTTTGTGGATATGACCTCAGTGATGATTCTGTTTGCAGATTGGTTTTGAAATCTTTATATGATCGAAAGGTTTTATGATATGTTTAAGTTGCAAAATGCTTTGTTTAAAATTCTAGCATGTTTAATACTTTGTTTTTATCAAAATTATGTTGGATTTGAAGGTTGACACCACATGATGAGTTCTATCACATTCTTTTTGGAATGATTAAGGCAATTCATTATCTTCTCCTCTTCTTCTTGATCATGCTTAGCCCCTCATATACATATTTGCCTCCCTTTACCTATCCGGAAATTTGGAAGCAAGCAAGTGAAAAGCAAGTAAAAGTGAAGTTGAGATGTTGGCTGAAAGTGTTAGAAAGAAACAAATAGGTTTGGGGAAGTCAATCATGATGATGAGTAACTAGGCACCATTCACATAGCCGGATTTTGTGTCTTGCCAAAGTCGGATTGAGTGATATTCCTAACGGTTCATGGTATGTGCATCAAGGGTTTGAGGCATCTCGAAAAATTGATGATTGTTGATTTCCTAGGCTTTGGTTATTGTGAACCTCTGTCCATGCATCCCAAAAAGTAAAGTAAAATAAGCAAAGCTTATTGGTGGAAGATGTTGTGTTTCAAAGAAAGTGAAGTGATAACACGATTTATGACTTAGTTTTAGGTAATCATTTAGATAGAATTCTCGCTCATTCATGCATGGTTTAGCATTAGTTCTAGACGTTTTGCACTCAGTTCATGTATTTTGTCGAGATAGATGTCTACACGGACTTGTGCGTGTTTTATAGGTAATTCGGGAAATTTAGGAGCTAAAACGGTGCGTTTGAGGATCGTTCATCTAGATGACACACCCTCGGACTCATTAGGACACAAGCTAAAGGCTAAAGAGGACTCATGGAACCTTGCCAACACTAGTCATGCACCAAATCACAGCTTAATGATCCAAGGCGAAGTTTCTGCACAGAATCACGGTTATCTGACACTCCATGGCCGTGGAATCAACCGTGGATTTTGCCAGATTCTTGTGACAGCTGTGCCACGACTCTCATGGCCAGCTCATGCAAGTTTGTTATAAAAGTGGTCCTTCATGGGCTGTGAGAGGCAGCTGGGAGTAGTTTGGAGCAGCTCATCCATTATCCATTTCTCTCTAACAAAAATATTCTCTCAACAAGAAGTTTTTCTAGGAAGGAAAGTGTCAAAGAGAAGGAGAAGAGCTCCATTGAAGAGGAGGAGAAGAACACACACCATAGTTTTCTTGTATTTCGGATTCTGTTTCTAGAATTGTATGAACCATTTGAACCTTCCTTTGGAAGGATTGTGAGTCATTATAATCCTATTTTCAGCTTGGTTTTGTTTTAAGTTTACTTGTTCATCTATTTTCTCTTATTATCTTGCAATGAATGTTATGATTTTATGTTTGGTTGTTTCGATTTCCATTATGAACGTTGTAGGCTAAATTGATGTGGCTCTAGGGTAAGGAAAGGATGGTTATGGCTAGGGCTATGATAGGACGGACTTAGATTTACCTTTGGATGACTTTTGTTTATGAACGTAGCTGCTGTTAGAAATCACGGGTAGTTCTTGTCTGACCACGGCCGTGGTTTAGGTAGAACAAACCGTGATTTTCCCTGGTTCGAAGAATCTTGCCTTGATCTATAGAATGTTGAAATCCGAAGTGTTTGTTGAGTTTAATCTACCCTAGGGTAACCTAGTGTAGTAACTAAGCGTTAGGAGAAACTTACCCGGTAATCCTTGCTTTTAGATTCCAAGATAACAAACCTTAGGTAGTGGTGAGCCTAATAAGCCGCCATTAGATTAGGTGTGTTAGGATAGTTGTTTAGGACTTTCCCTTCCAAGACTTACCCGGTAAGGATAGGTTAAACCCCTAATTAACAATCCGGTATGTGTAGAATTCCTATCCTTAGGTTCTTAGAGACTTACCCGGTAATAAGACCTTAGGAGTGGACTAGTTGGATCATGAGACTTACCCGGTAATTGATCCCAATTTAGAAACACTTAATCCCAACATATCATAGTTAATCCAAGGAATGAATAGATAACTTGAGTCCTATGCCATAACCGGAACTTCCAATCCCTAGAATCCATCTTTTCTTTCTTTGATCATTATCTTGTTTAGCTTGTTTATTTGTGTTGATTCTTAGTTTAGTTTGATTGTTTACTTTGCATGAATTGTGATCTTTGATCGATCACCAAAAACCAACCAAAAACATTTGAGATTTTTATTTCTTTATTTCTTTCTTTTCTTTCAACCTAGATCTTTACTAAACTCAATCACAATTTGAATCAATTTCACCTTAGTCTTTGTGTTCGACCTCGGAATATTATCCCTTCTACAAATGACCCGTACACTGCGGGTTTCGCTAGGTAGTTAGGATTTAGTTCGAGTTATAAATTTAAAACCCATTTGCGCATCACGATCTTAGGGTAACATGAAGTAAGATCCTTTTCCTGGATTCTAGCACCACATTCCCTATATACATCTCACCCTCACACGTTTCTTGACCTCTTTTGGAAGCCCTCGAGACCTCGAGCTTGTTGATTGACTTGGTGGTTTAAACTGGATTATACATGATTGATTTCGATAAATATGATTTATTATGCATTCTATGATTTTATGCAAAGATGAACAGCTTTCCTATATTCATAAAATGTTTTGATCATGTCTTGATTTTATTTGCCATGAAGCATACTCTTAGAGTGATCTATGAGTGGAGCACACCACCAAAAATGTTTTGAAACGCTTTTCATTGATTTTTCTGACTTATAATTCATTCTATCTTGTATCTAAGATTTGGAACTTGCTTGGGGACAAGCAAGGGACAAGTATGGGGTATTTTGATAGCATGTATTATATATAGTCTATTTTTTGGGGCTGGTTTAGACGTTTTATCTTTAATAATCTGCATGTATGGATGTATATTATGTGATTATATTGTTGTTTTGTCTACTTTGCGGGAATCGAGATCTACACCTAGTTTCGTTGTAATAGTAGGTAAAACGGCACGTTATGCATCGAAATGGAGCTAAGGAAGCTAAGGAGTCATTGGAGCTACATTCTGGAGCTTAAGGAAAATCTCAGGAAGCTTGGAAATGATTTAGAAGATTGACTTTGGACCAGATTCGAGAGATTTCACATTCAGTGGAGATTACCTCGGTCAGCTACAGTGTCACCTCGACCGAGGTGATCTTGAGGTGCGTCCCGACCGAGGCGAATACCCTGCCGCCGGCGAGATCTTTATTTTTGGCTGAGATCTTCTATTTTTGAAAGAAGATATCTTATATTATTTGGCTGGATTTTTGGAAGGAAAATATGATTTATGGCTGATTTATTTTAAGAGATATGGATATATTTTATAGGAAATTATCTTTTTAAGATATTCTTATTTTTGGAAGATAATTCTTCTATATAAAGGGTTGGATTTTCCACAAGTTCAACCATGCTTGGAGCATCCAGCAATTGAGGGATTTTCTGGAGGTTTTAAAGGAAAAATTGAAGGAAGTAATGAAGGATTTAAGTTCAAGGAAGGAAGGAATCATAGTTGGAGTTTCTTTTGAAGGAGTTTGCAAGACTTTCTTAGATTGTCTTCTGGTTTTATTGTCTTTGCTGATTTGTAACTTGAGGAGCGCTGTTTGTTTGTTATTTGATTCACTTATTGAGACCTTTTTCTTAAGGTTTTCGTGTTCGAATATTGATTCCTTTTCCATAAATTTGATTATTGTTATCATGATGATTGTTGGCTAAGTTTCTTATGCGATTCTAGGGTGATTGGCTGAAAGTTGTGGGGAAGACGATGATAGAATGATCTTAATCTCAGCAGGACCCTGAAAGCTCGAGTTTTTAACCTTAACCCTAGAACACCTCGCTCAGTCGTTGAACATCTCGGACGGGTGGAATCTGACTGAACGAGGTGACCTTTCCTGAACCTATTTTGAGTTAAGAGTTCTAGTTTGCCAAATCCTATCTTTATTACACATTTCCTCGTTCAATGCAAGCCTAGGATGAGACTTACCCGGTGATTCCTTTGTTTGTTTACCTAAGATCATAAGTGTAGGTAATAAAGATTTATCATTTATTGGGGTTTGAGCGTGCCTTCATCCCATCTTTGTGAGTTAGCCTGAGACTTACCCGGTAAAGGTTGATTTCATTCCCTTGGGTGGTGTGTTGGTTTGAGTTTATAGTTCCTTTCCTTAGTACCTTGAGACTTACCCGGTAATAGGAGCTTTGGTTTGAGATAGTGAGTAGTGAGACTTACCCGGTGATCTATTCCCACCTTAGAAACACCTTTCCTTTGCAAACCTCAGCTTTGTCCGCGTTATCCTTTGAGATCTTGAGTCGGAACCACAACTAGATGCTTTAATCCCTAAAATCAGCATTTCCTCTTGCTTGACTTTATATCATCTTTGATTGCTTTAATTGCTTTTAGTTAATTGCAATATTTGACAACCTGATTTTGTGCTTTGTTTCACCTAAGTCCTTGTGATCGACCCCTGAAATTCTTGCTTTTATTACAATTGACCCGTACACTGCGGGTTCGCATATTTGTTCAAGCATACTTCTTGGGTTATAAATATTAAAGCTTGCACACACTGCTTGGAGCGAACACTTATGATGTTTCTCGATTTAATTATGTTCAGTATTAGTATCATGTTAGGTTGGATCTAGCATAACTTAGAGAGAATGTCAAGTAGTGGCTATGAAACTTAGGTGAGTTTTGAGGATTTATGATCATTCCAAAGCTTAAGGTGTTGCTATCTTGTGAAGATTGTAAGGCGTTGAGTGTTTGGTTGATCTTGTGAGAATTTGAGGCTTGAGATTATGGTTATATTATTGTTGAGATTGTGGAGACTAGAACAAGAATATCCTAGCTTGTGTTATGATGGTTATGACCTTGTGAGATTGTGAGGACTAGGAGTTTGTTATCCTAGCATGATTTTTGTTTATGATCTTGCAAGATCATTGGGACTAGAAGTCTAAGGACTTCTAGCATGTGAGAGATATGTTGATAGTGTGCCTTTTTTGACCAGGCGTTGAGTGCCTTCCTACGGGAAGCTGAGAGCGGGATATAGCAGGATTATCTTTGAGACAGGTAAGTATCCGGACTTACTTAGCTCGTATGCTTCGTATTAGTTTCGATGTGTGTTTGGCGGTGTGTGTTTATTGTTTATGTTATAACAACGAAACCGGAAATAGGATTACCGACCTTATATTATTTTGGCCCAAGTATATGATAATGGGCGGTGACAACTTATCTAGCTCTCACAAGAGGTAGGAGGTTCTTGGCGACTATCCCGTGTTGGTAGACGGTCGGATGCATTAGTACCATTGCATGCCGGTAAGTAGGGACCGAGGCGAGTTTCGGTGACTCTCGTGTCACAATCTAAGTTGAATTAGAGCTGGATATGACTTAATAATAATAAGATAATAATCCGGACTTGTGTGCTTTGGAGTATATTTGGTGTTTATGATGATTGACTTGTGTTTGTGCCTTTCACCTTGTTACTAATGCTTTGAATATTAGCTAACGGTGTTATGCCGATATTGTAGATTGCCTTGCAAGTTAGGAATGAGGCTGAAAGATCTGGAAAAGTAGGCAGCCGGGGTTGCGTATATTTTTGGAGGGGTTTTGGTTGGAGTCAAGTTGTATATTGTTCATGTATTTTGTATGTCGCGTGGTGACATTTGGCCTTTGGCGTTGTATATCGGCTGAAGTCTTTTTGTTGTATGCTTTCGGGTTTCATTACATTGCATGAAACTGTATTTTTGTTTTGGCTTTTATTTGTGTCTTCTTGCAAGATCCGGCCAAATTGTTGTCAAGTTAAGGGTAGGGACCCGTTGTGAGATCTCCCCCGTAGCATCCCGAGTCCCGCGGAATCGGGGTGTTACAAAGTGGTATCAAAGCCCTAGGTTGACAACAATGGCACTCGCAATTGTAACACCCCGAATATGCGGGACTTGGGATGCTACGGGCGGAAACCTCACAATGGGTCCTCAACCTAAGATGTACGGGAACCCCGGTTGCCCACTCCTCCGGATCACTCGGCCACATCCTAAGCTGCACATCACTACAACAATCGGTATAAAACCGTTAGCTCACATTCTAGGCATTATAAAGATAGCAAGGGCACAAACACTCACATAAGTACACAACACACATCATGCTCATACACATACAATCTGATTCTTATCTTCTCTTTTTAAGTCATTCCATTACTAGTTTCATTCGTTTTAAGTGTGACACGAGAGTCTTATAACTCTCGCCTCTGTCCCCGTGTAACCAACCGGAGTGATGCGGAGCTCAACCCTTATACCATGTGGAGTGGCGAAGAAGCCCGCCCGTATACCATGTATGGCTTGGTTGCAGAGAACCTCCCAATCTCCCTCGGGAGCTGGGCAATGATGTCACCGCCCGATAATAATAAACAATGGGCCAAATATATATTATCAAGTTGTCATAATCCGGTTTCATGATTATAAACAAAGATAAAGCACACACCACCATCACATATCCAAATAATGCGTAAAAGCGAGCTAAGTAAGTCCGTAGACTTACCTCGTCTCAAAGCTAGCTAAAAACCGATCTCACTTCCCGTAGGAATACAACCAAGGCCACTTCAAGACAAGGCACGATAATCAACAACCACCCATGCAAGCTATAAGTCCTTAGACTTCTAGTACTATATGATCTTATTAGGTCATACACTCTCATAATCTAGGATACACTCCTAGACCTCATATACTCATGAGATCTTAACTATAACCACATGCTATGATACTTCCATCCTAACTCCACCATCTCAACAGACACATACTCACAATCTCAACAAAGCTCACGTGATAACATACACACCTCAATCCTTAGAGCGTTCAAACCATCCTCAAAATCCTCACCTAAAGTTCAAAGCCACTACTTGGCATTAACTCTAAGTTATGCTAGATCCATCCTAACATGATATTACTACTAAACATAACTAGATCGAGAAAGGTACTCACACGAGGTCAAAGGTGGAAAACGATCAACGGATGTCGGGTATGGATTCGTTGGGCCTTCTATGGGCGCTACCGAACCTAAAACAAAACTAATCAAATTTAGCTCATACGCTAAATTTAAACGGAATATATAATATGTATAAGACTAAGGAAAACTAGGTTTTCAAAAGCCAATGTTAAAACTCGTTAAACCCTTTTCCGGGCAATTATCCAATAAGGAAATTTGGTCAAAAGCCGCAATTAAATATTTGGGGTCATAAACCAAAATTAAATCAACAAGGGAACAAAAGATAATTTGCACAAAGGTGGGTCATAATTTGCAATATAAAATATGGGTCATTCCATGTAAATGAAATATGCATGGGGTATAATTATTACATTCCAAAACTGGGTTCAAAACTGCAATTATAAAACAGGGGCACATATAGCAATTATACCAAAATTGGGGGGCCCGATTTGGTATTTAGAAATAGGGTTTCCCTTAATTTTGAAACTATAAGGTGGCGGAGAAGGGGGGACGCGCAAGGTGTTGGCCGACTTGGCCTGCGGTGGCTCCTGGTATGGCAAAGACGAGGCTGCAAGCTGGTGGTAGCAAGCAGGGCGCGGCGAGGCTGCGGTTGGATCTCCTCTCCGGCGAGTTGCACAGAGGCGAAGGAGATAGAGGGTGGTCGAAGGGGTGAGGCGAAGGCAGGCTTCCCTCGTGACAGTGGCGGCCTCTCACGCAATGAAGGCGTCTCTCCCTAGTGACAGAAGAAACAATGGATTGAGAGAGAGAGAGAGAGGGGATGAGCCTTAGAAGGTGGCGGTTGTTGTTCCTGGGAGTGCAGAGACGTCGATTGCAGGAGATGACGAGGAGATCAAGGTTGCCATTTCTCCTGGTTGTAGAAGATTTCGACAGAGGTGATGAAATAGAGAGAAGGTGAGCAAGGATGGAGATGGATGATGCATGGTGAGGGTGAAACAGAGGGGGAAGGAGGCTCCGGTGGTCGTCGTGGAGGCGGCTCCTCCCTTCCTGCGGTCGCACAGACGCGAAGAGAGACTAAGAGAAGTGAGGGGAGGGGGAGTTTTTGTGCTGCGAAACAAGACAAAGGGTGAGAGTAGGAGAGGCCTTGGTGAGGTATGAGGTGGGAGGGACGAGGGGTAGAGGCTAGGATGGGCGGCTAGGGTGCAGTAGGGGATAGGGCTGCAAGCGGCATCTGCAGCGAGGGGTCGGGCTCATCAACTGGTAAGAAAAGGGGAAAAGGAAGAACGAGAGAAAAAATAAAAAGAAATAAAAATAAATTAATAGAAAATGAAAACTAGTAATATCGTAGACTCATTCAAAGCATTCGGAACGGGATTATCGAATCGGAGAATTTTTCCGAACTTTCCTCGTAAAATAAAATAGGGGAAATATATGCAGATCTAATATATAAATAAACTCGCAAAAAATATACTTGAAACACAAAAATCTTTCTCGCTATATATATATATATATATATATATATATATATATATATATATATATATATATATATATATATATATATATATATATATATATATATACTCATAGAATTTAATTTACGACGTAAAAATATTTAAGCTATTAAAATATCGATAAAAGCCGGATAAAAATAAATATAGCAAACGCGCCAAAAATTGGGGCGTTACATCAATCTTCTAAAGGCCGAATAGAGGGAAATAGAACCCTCAAGGGTTCTAAGTTTAAAATGATTTTTCGTTTCAAAATCACGAGCATTGTCAGTCATGGTAGAATGTACGGACCACCACTCCTTCCGCGGATCTCGGCAGCTTAGTTTATTGGAATTTTATATGTATGTATATATGTACATATTGAATGTAGTTGCATGTTGGACTTGATATATATGTATACTTATATATGTGGACTATAGTACATGTTTGGACCTTGTATTGTTGTAATGGATTGCCGGATGTGTTATATGAGTAGTGATATGGACATAGGACTTATAGTCTTATATAAGGATTCTTATTATATATATAGAAGCATATGGAGTTATGGGACCTAATAGAAAAGATGATAGTATGATATCATCACCTTTATGACGACGTTGTTGGATTGGGATAGTGTGCATACAAGGATGGATATACTCAAGTATCGAGTTGAGAGCTACATTCGGGCGAACACCTTTGAGTTCTTGTACTCCTTTAAAAGAATGTCGAAGAGGAGGATTAGAGATGACATAAACGAAGGACGATCAAGTGGAAGGAAAACTCGAGACAACTTAAGAGAAATCAAGATGGAAGCAATACAAGAAAAGGGAGCAGCATTAAGTGTAGAAGCGGTTCTAAAGAGGCCATGATCGAACGACGACGAGACCAAGGGAGATAACGAACTTAAGTTCTTCAAGAAGACGCGTGGAAAACTAAAGATGTGAATCGGGAGGAGATGGGTACATTCTAGCAAGGTTAAAGGTGGTATCCCATTAAGATGTGAAGTTTTCTTTAGGCGCTCCTAAGCATTGGAGTCAAGAAGAGAAGAGTGATCGAACCATTTGCGAAAGACTTAAGATACCGTAAGTTAAGCTTACAAGGTACCAATATGTGGAGTGTCAACAATACTAAAGTTGTGAGAAGAAGGGCATGGTGGGGATTCACGTAGAGTTGACCGGCTTCCGTTATGATGATAAGGCTAAGAAACACTAAGAAGAAAGAAGTGTGAGTAGACGTGATCCCGAGAAGATAAGTAACACAATAAGGAGCTTTTAGTTATGAAAAGACGTAAGACAACAACCAAGATAAACGCGAGCGGATACTGAGTAACATTAGAGATTTGAGAAGACACACTTACAAGATTGCATGAGGCGCGGTTAAGCTTATGAAGGTGAGTTATACCGCGTGCGATGCCTAGAAGAGTATGGTTGCCTTATGGAAGAGGAAGAAAGCATGGAACGGGGAAAGAACTAACGGAGTTTAAGGTAAAGTACCCCGAGGAGGATAGCCTTCATGAGAATGGTAACATGAGAAGTGTAGTAGAATAATAAGTCGTTGACTTCGGAGAAAGTCATATACAAGTTAATCGGTGACAACCGAAAACGCACAGGTGTAGGTTGTCTATTGGTGAGTGTAGAGGGGATGAGTAAGCAAGATTATGGGCATACAAAGGATCGACAACAAGAGTTAAAGTATTTGCGGTGGATCAATGTCAATGGTAAGGAAGTATGTCAACGGAAGCGCATTTTGTCTTAAATCAAGTAATGTTGAATGAGTTCAAGCAAGTAGCTACTACAGACCTCCTAGGGGAGGATTGAGATGACCCTTTGTGACCTTCTTAGGTCATGAGAACGGCATATGATAGAACGACCCGGATTAGAAGTTTTAAGGTTTGATCATGGTAAAGGGAATTGGTAGATCAAGAGGAAGGTGAGGTTTTCATTGTTTGTGGTGCGTAGACGGGAGTATAATTAGAAGATGCATAGTATGTTCGTTCTAATGAAATGAATGGTACGTTTTTGCGAGCAAAAGCGGAGTCAGATGTTTCAAATTCACACAGAAGAACCCCGATGGTTATAGCGTGAAAGGAAGGACCTAGATTAAGGCAACGCTGCAAACTTAGAGTTATGATGTTAGTACTTGGTGAAGAATGAGTGGATCTTTCAGTGATTGTGGTTGGGGAATTTTGCCTAGCGTTCTTCACGGGTCATACTAGTACGGTTATGAAGTTGTTCATGGAATACCACGAGATGCATAAGATGACCAACAAGAGTAAGAGAAGACTTGAAAGTTTGGAACTTTGATGTCAACATGAGATGTACGAGAAGTATATGAATGATCGAGGATTTAAAACCTCCGTTGTCGGACGGATGTCGCAAAAAAGAAATGAAGTATGATTTCTACACCTACTTGAAGAGAGGATGTCTACCATGCAAGCTTATGTGTAATACGAAGAGTTCCTCCCATATTTTGGTGATATCATGGAACACCAAGAAGATAAGATCGATTTATTATAAGGCATGATTAAGTCCTGTAGTTAGGACCTTCATGATTGAGCATATGTGCGAGATCAGGAAAGAATATTTCACTATTTCTTCAAAGTAGAAAAAGGGGGATTAAACTGAAATATTACTTAACCAAGGCCTCAAGAGTTAGAAGACTCGAGCAAGTCTCTCGAGTTCAGGAGAAGAAGGATCTTTGAAAGAGGACGGTAAACATTGTAGCTAAAGATGGAGCAATACTCGTATTTGAAGGACGTCACCCCAACAGATCGAGGTAGATCATTAGTACCATGACCACTTGTCAAGTGTTAAGACAAGGTTGTGTCGGTTACTACGTTATGTGACGAAAGAGGAAAAGACGAAAACTGAGATATCACGGATTCCAATACGTCAGAATGTGGATTTTTCCACTAAGATTGAGCTTGATTCAATTCCGATATCTAAGGCGCCGTATGGAATGACACTTGTGCAGAGACATGAGTTGTGGAAGCAAGTGGAGGAGCAACTGCAAGAACTTATTGATAAGATTTCATTAGAATTAGTGAAATGCTATGGGAAACTCTGAATGTTATCTTGAGCTCGTGATTTGAATCTCATATTTAATTATATCTTGAACTCTTGATTTGAAGTTGTTATGAGAACACCAGAATTGTTGTGAAAAAGACAAACAATTCTCTCCATTTGAACATCGATTACCGTGAGTCGAACAAGATAATGGTGACGGACAAGTATTCCCTACAACGAATAGATGATCTACTCGATCGGTTACAAGCATCGGTAGTCTCTTATGAGAATGATTTAAGGTCTGATTGTCACCAGTTGAGAATTCGAGTCTGGGATATTGCAAATACGACATTCCGGACTAACCATAGTCACGACTAGTTGTAGTGATTCATAGGGCCTTACTAATGCCCGAATAAGATATTTTTGGTCTACTCTCGAGAAGAGAGAAGTTGTATGACCAGTTGTCTCGGGATGGTAACCCTAGAAGGATGTGAAAGAAGTTACAAGTTTCCTAGATATGATGGTCATTACCGGATTTATGGAGAGATTCTCCAGAGTAACACCACCTATGGCTAACCTACTCCAGATGAAAATGAAGTAATGAGAAACAATATAAAAGTAATAGCATACGTCTCTTGTTACTAGAAGCAATCTGAAGTAAAGTACTTCCTTCATTACTTGAAAATTGCAACAAGAAGTGGGGAAACGTAACATCAAAGTTTTGTTTGACAAGAACCAAAGCCAAAAGTGTAAATTAGATATTCGATCTTCTTTGTAGAGACAAGCAAAGGGAAACATAATGGAAATGCTGCATTGAGAAAGACCCGAGAAGGTAGTTGAATTTCCGATGTATCGGACCTTTTTGAGATCTTAGCGCGAGTTGGAAAAGTGGTTTACCGGTTGGTGTGGACGTCGAGAGTAGAGGGTGTTCACCCGATGTTTCATGTGTATTAGTCGAGGGAGTACATACATGACTCGAGACATGTGGTCCGTCGTGAGAATCTAGTGGCAAACGAGGAACCGATGGGGCTAGCAAGAAGACGGATGATAGTATCTTTGGTGGAGTTTTTTCGTTGCGCTAGTAGCATCGATAGAATCGACGGTTAGCCCTAGTTCTTCCCTTAGTTGAGTTATGTGCTTGTGTGTTGTTATGTGTAGTTGTGTCGTGTGCGGGGATGTGTTATATGACCTGATATATCTTGTATTGGTAGCTCGAGTAGTTTGTGTGTATAGATTAGAAGGTTTAACCCTCCTTAGTTTGAGAGTTCATACCTCGGCCTTAGGGATCGAGAAGTTTGACGTAAAGCAAGTTTCGGGACGAAACTTGTTTTTAGGGGATCTGATGTAACCCCCGTTTATTGGGTGCGTTTTCGATATTTATTTTTCTACTTCTATCCATATTTTTTTGGCTTAAAATATTTTATTAAAAGTATTTTTCCGACGTAAAATATATTTTCCGAGTATATCATCATTTTGGATACGTTCATGTATATCCGTATTATTATTTTTGGAAAAGTTGGAGAAGTTTTCCGATTCAGAAATCTCGTTCCGAACATTTTTTATCGAGTTCACTTCATTCCCATTTTCCCTAATTTTTTTTTTCTTTTCTTTTCTTCCTTTTTCCTTCTCTTTTCTCCTTTGCGTGATGAAGCCTTTGATTTTACCCAGCCTTGCAGTCTTGCACCCTAAACATAGGCCTTAGCCGCCCAACCTATGTCTCTGCTCTCTCCTCCCTCACAAGCAAAAGCCCCGACCCCTCGCTTCTTGCCCACAACCCTAGCCGCCTATTTGCTCTCTCTCTCGACCCACTCTTTGCAACAAGCCTCACCTCCGAACTTCCTTTTCACACCAGTGACACCACCACACTCATATATTATGTGATTATATTTTCATTTCATCTACTTTTGCGGGAATCGAGGTCTACACCAAGTTTCGTTGTAATCGTAGGTAAAATGGCACATTTTGTATCAAAATGGATCTAAAAGAGCTAAGGAGTCATTGGAGCTACATTCTGGAGCTTAAGGAAGAATTCAGGAAGCATGGAAATGGATTAAAGATTCACTTTGGACCAGATTTAAGAGATTTCACCTTTAGTTGAGGTTCACCTCGGTCAGCTACAATACCATCTCGACCGAGGTGATTTTGAGGAGCGTCGCGACCGAGGCGAATACTCTGACGCGGCGAGATATATTTTATTCTTGGTTGAGATTTTTTATTTTTGGAAGGAAAGATCTTATATTTTTGGGCTGGATTTCTAGAAGGAAGATCATATATTTTAGGGATCTATTTATGAGATATGGATATATTTTATTAGGAAAATATATTTTCAAGATATTTTATCTTTGGAGGGTAATTTTCCTATATAAAGGGTTGGATGTTTCACAAATTCAGCCATGCTTATGCATGCCTAGAGCATCCAGCAGTTAGGAAGGATTTTTGGAAGGTTGAAGGAAGATTGAAGGAAGTTAATAGCTTTTATAGCTTTTGTGAAGGTTTTTTTTGTAAGACTTTATTAGATTCCCTTCTTGTTGATTTGTCTTGTTGGATTTGTGATCCAAGGAATGCTTATATTTGTAATATTTGATTCAGTTATTGAAGCCTTGTTCTTAAGGTTTTTGTGTTCAAATATTCACTTTCTTCCCGTATATTTGATTATTGCTTTCATGATGATGAGTGGCTAATTTCTTTGTATGATTCTAGGGTGATTGGCTGAAGGTTGTGAGAAAAACAATGATAGAATAATCTTAAAATCCAGTAGGACCCTGAAAGCTCGAGTCTTTAATCTTAACCCTAGAACATCTCGTTCAGTCGATGAACATCTCGGCCGGGGTGGAACTTGTCTGACCGAGGTGACCTTTCTGATCTGAAAGTGAGAGTTAAGTGTTAGAGTTTGCCAAATCCTATTCTTATTACACCTTTCCTGGTTCAATGCAAGCCTAGGATGAGACTTACCCGGTAATTCCTTTGTTTGTTTACCTAAGATCATAAGTGTAGGTAATAAAGGTTTATCCTTTATTGGGGTTTGAGTGTGCCTTCATCCCATCTTTGTGAGTTAGCCTGAGACTTACCCGGTAAAGGTTGATTCTATTCCCTTAGTTGGTGTGTTGGTTTGAGATTATAATTCCTTTCCTTAGTACCTTGAGACTTACCCGGTAATAGGAACTATTGGTTTGGAGTTAGTGAGTAGTGAGACTTACCCGGTGATCTATTCCACTTTAGAAACACCTTCCCTTTGCAAAACCTCAGTTTTGTCCGCTTATCTTGAGATCTTGAGTTGGAACCACAACTAGATGCTTTAATCCCTAGAATTGAATATTTCCTTAATTGACTTTTTATCATCTTTGATTGCTTTAATTGCTTTTGTGGTTAGTTGCAACATTGACTACCTATATTGGTTTTGTTTCACCTAAGTCCCTGAGATCGACACCCCGGAATTCTTGCTTTTACTACGATTGACCCGTACACTGCGGGTTCGCATCCTTGTTTTAGGCATACATCTAGGGTTATAAATTTAAAGCTTGCACACACCGTTTGGAGCGAACACTTGCGTCCTCGGACTTGTGTTTTTTCCTCAAGGGTAGTTCGCAGTACCAACTTTTCCTTACACTTGGTACAAAGAGTCAACCAAACTGTTCATAATTCAGTTTTTGCAAAGGTAGTCTCATTGCACCCATGCCTCAAAGGTGGCTTTGGTCCATATCCCTATTGTAATCCCCAGCGGTGACATTGGGACGCGGTCGCGGCCAACCGCTTCCGCCGTGGTCACGGCTGGGTCAAGTCGCGGGTGTGGCTTACCCCAGATCGCGTACGATATGTTTTTAACCGCTTTATCTTCTTCCCTTTCTTAGAAGGTTCGATCTTCTATCTTCTAGGCCGTCTTTCCTCTATCTTCTAAACCTAATTCTGGACCTTCCTTGTTCTCCCCATCCGTACTCTTTATATTCCCGGCTTCTCTTTTGTTTTTCTCTTCTTGCTTACGTTCTTTTTCAACCTCGAGCCAAGCTGCAACCTTTCCGTGCGAACCTCTGCAGAAACCTTGTAAGTTCCTGAGTCTTTATAGCATGCTTCTTCTTCTCCTTCTTATTTTCTTCTTTCTTCTTCTTAACATGAATCAAGATCGAGTCTTGATCTTTGTTTGTCCTTTTTGTTGGTTATTGCGTATGTGTTTCTACGTTCCTTTGGTTGAGTATTGTCGTGTATTGATTGAAGGTTGAAGGTTTGGTTTTCATGGTGTGTTGTTGTTGTCGAAGAAGTCATGACGCCGCTTTTGTCACTTTTCCCGCCCCCGCGGTTGCAAGTTGCCGCCCCCGTGGCCTTACCGAGTAGCCGCCCCGCGCCTTCAGTTACCCACGCCTCCTCTGCAGTAACTCCCGTCTTTGGTGAGTTGCTTTCATCCTTGCTTCCTTTTCCCTTTCCTTGTGCTAGACCATGCTAGGCTGGACCTAGATGAACTAGGGTGAATGTCAGTTAGTGGCTTGTTGACCCTTATGAGTTGGTTATGCGTTGAGAGCCTTGAGATTGTGTTGTTGATGTTGTTCCTTGAAAACCTTGATACTAGGAATCGTTCTTCCTAGCATGTTGGAGATCTTTTAGAGATCATCGAGACTAGAAGTAGGAACCTTCTAGTACGCTGTTGTAGACCTTGTAGAGGTCAATGAGACTAGAAGTATGTAGACTTCTAGCATTCGGATAGTTTCTGATACGTGATGCCTTGTTTGAGCACACATAGATCTTTCCTACGGAAAGCTAAGCAGTTTAGATGGTTCTTGAGTTACCTTTGATTCAGGTAAGTCCCTTGGACTTACTAGGTTGCATTCCGTATATTATTTGACCGTATTGGTGATGTTTGTTGTCTTTATCGTTATAACGGAAAACCGGACTAGGACGACCTTATACCGTCATTGGCCCAAGTGTACTATAACCGGGCAGTGACCACTTGTCCCGTTCAAAATTGGGAAACTGGGAGGTGCTCTTGCGACTAGGCCCACGGGTAACGGATAGATGCATCTGATCTATTCCTATCGGTAACGGAAACGGAGGCGAGTTTCGAGAGATTCTCGTGCCACAAAAGAAGTTGAATTAGTAATGGATAACTATTATAAAGATAATAACCAGTTGTGTATGAGCATGCTATATATTTATGTTTTATATGTGTTTGTGTCTTTACTGTCTTTCTAATATCTAGAATGTTAGCTAACGGTTTATATCGTCGTTGTAGATGCCCTGTAGGTTAGAGATGCTGCTGAGTGATCCGGATGGAGTGGTCAGTCGGGGTTCCAGTATATTATAGGACGGGATCGGGGTTTATATTTCATTTATTGTCTTTTCTAGTTTGTTGTTGAACTCGGCTGAGAGTCTTTCGTTTTCCTTTGTTATACCTTTTGATATTTTATCCATTCTGGTTTTCATTTATTTGTGCATTGTTGCAAGATCCGATGTTATTGTTGTTACTGTGAGGGTCGGGACCCATTGTGAGGTCCTAACCCGTAACACTTTGAATTCTTAGAATTTAGGGTGTTACACCTATAGGGGAGAATATGTGTTTATCCTCCTTTAGGTCCTTGTCCAACTTCATTGTGGTTATGAAGAACAACATCTTTAGTTGCCACATTTTGAAGCCCGTTCCATTGAACTTCTAAGACTTAAGTCATGCGCTCAGTGAACCAAGCATCGTTATCGTCGGTGGGGAAGAACGGGATTTCTATTTCGTTGAGACCCGAGTTTTCCAAGTTAGTTTGTGGCATACCCCTCCCAAACTGAATTTGGGGTGTCGGCTCACGTCAGTTACCATCACTCATACCCGTGCCATTTTGAACTTCAAGTTCAGGACTTAAATTGGTTCTTTCAAGTGTCTTATATACAAGGACATTGTTGCTTTCACTCAATTCAATCATTCTATTGCACAAAAGTTATACGCAAGAGTTAGTGGATCGGTTTTGTAATTAATTTAATCGGATAAAATTACAAATAAAAACCGATTATTATGTTTGTTTAAAAACTCGTACAAGAACAAAATTTTTTTTAAAAAAAAATCGAATGCCAGGGAGAAAAACCACCGAAAAAACCGATTTTATTAATTAAATAATACCTCGGATTTTTTCCTTCAAAAAACAAATAGAAATAATTCCAGACGCGATGCAAAGGTTGTGCACTAAAATTGTTAGTAGTCCGAAAGTTATAGTATTTTCGGCAATAATTTTCTCTGAACTATGAATTTGCAAAACTCAAAGAAACGCTTGTGCTCAACAGTTTTACGAAAGAAAGTTTCGTTTTAATTAAGATTGTAGGAACGTTGTTCGGGGATTCTTCCAATTAAAATGTTAAGACAATAAAAAAGAGGAAAAATGATACCGTTAGTGTATGTAAAGTCGTGATAGGAGACCACTGTCCTTAACTCTGAAAACGCCCCGGATTACGTCAGTTGAAATGACGTTCTAAATCCCAAGATAAAGCTGCACTAGATTCGAGTCCCGTAATGACTTTGGAAATCTAGCGAACTACTTTTGTGTAGAACTTTGGTGTTTGTAAGACTTAGAAAGAGAAGGAGGCGTTTTATACTTTGTGTTTGTATTTAACAACGCTTTTAACCCGAGATTTGTAACTCCGGATATAATTCAAAATCCGAATTTGAATTCTCGATTTGTACATTAAGGTGACTGATATTTGGTTTTATTGTTGAAGCTCATGACAAGATTGAGCCCATAGTGAAAGGTGGTCAGCCCAATACCATAAGTTTAGTTCATTCTTGTCATGACCCAAAAAGCCCAAAGCTAAAAATCCAGGTCCGGGCCCAGGTCTAGAGCCGGAGTTGTGCATGTGGTCGGTTTAGTTACGCCGCTCCCATTGAAAATTGGTAGTGACTCAAAGGCCGTGACCTTTAAGAATATTTACTCTTTATATACTATGTGGGTTATTTACTCTTTATATATATCATACAGACATCATTATTTCATTCACTCAAAATCCTTTTAGTATATATGTGGAAGACGAAGTCAATGCTTCCGTTTTCCGGTGTTGACGATTCTCGGAATACACCGAAAATTTGACCAAAGACCCTGGCTCAATTCTTATTAAAATTTGGTTCCAATATACATATTATCATGTTACTGTATATTTGGTTTGTGAGTCATGCTCAAAAGAATCGTATAGAACGCCCTCCGAGCCGGGTCTGTTTAAAAAACCGCAGATCTTGTGCACGAACCAAAAGCAAGTGTAGACTCTTTCTTTGAGAAAGGTATGAGTCGATCAACATGTATCCAAAGTAGAAAATGTCATAAACCATCTTAAAAGTAAATATTTTACGGAGGTTTGCAAGAAGATGGACTATGTTAAATCTCTCATCTTTATGTGATTTTAAAACCGGTTAAACAGTTTAGATTATTATTAGAGTGAATTTGCTATGTAGCCTTAGTTCACTAATTTTGTTTAGTAATTGTGAAGCTCAATAATTTTGTTAGAATATGACCTCTTTTAAATAATTTAGACTAATTTATCCTTCTACAAGAATTTAAAAGATTTCTAACTAATCATTTCCTTTTAATTGACCTACAATTCCTAATTGAAGGTGTATTTTGAAAAAGTTAAAAATTTTAATCAGCGTAATCAATTAGTAAATCATAAAGAATACAAGAAAATTTTACGTGAATTGATAAAACTAGCATGTTACATGCTTGTACTCTTCATGTAAATCATGAAGAGTACAAGAAAATCCTTGATAAAATTTTACAAAGAATTTACAAGAATTGATCAGCGTAATCAATTAGTAATTAATCAAATTAGTAATTAATCATGTACAAGAAAATTTTACAAGAAGATAAATCGTGAAATCGTTTATAATAAAATTTTACAAGAAGATAAATCGTGAAATCCAACTTGTCCAGTTGATATTAGGGTGGGAGGGAGGGGCAACCAAGCAGAGATCAATTCTTGATAAACACATTTTAAAAGTCATTTGGTACATTTCATCCAATTTTCTCTTATTAAATAATTTCGATAGCTAACCTAAAAAAAATTACCATATTGTAGCCCATAATCAAACAGAATAAATATGGCACAGATGGTACAAACCCGTGACAAGCATTTAAAACAAGTCAAATTTAGCTACAGTTGTTGGCCCCACCCATTTCTCTTTAATAGCACTTCAGAAAATCACAAGAAAATTTGTGTCGTTCTGCAACATAACAGAAATTACAGTTTCCCATTTCAAATTTAAATTAAATCAATATTCACATTTTAAAATTCGGATAATACATTCGGATAATACATGTACTACAAGTACATAGCAATATCCAATTGCTTGTACTAAGAAAAATATATCAAATTATTACACATACAATTTAACAACCATGTTCTTGTGTGCTGCGTTTTCCGCTGCATAACTTCGAATGGCAAATGGTATATATATAAATATACAAGTAATTCTAGACTAAGGATCTACAAGGGAATTGTGTTGCATAATCTGTACAACTTCAATCCCTAGTGAAAATTACAGATGAGGTCTTTAGCTGCATATTGCCTCAACAGAGAGTTTCTTCATAATGCTTGGACATGGGTCACCTCCAAAGAGCTCAGGCTCTACAGTTACGACACAACCCGGCTGTCCGACACACTCCTGCACCACAATCAAAGATATCATCATATGACTTGCATTGCGATCACATTCAAACACACAGTAAAACTGCTTGCAATTTACCTTCTGGAAAATATCATATGACTTGTGGGCATGGCAGCTGCCTTCCCTGTAGTTTCCACAAGCTCCTTCTGGTGTTCCAAAGCTGGCAAACTTAATTGATGAGATCTTCTGACCAGGAGCACATGATAAGTGAGCTTTAGGTCTCAGTGGCTTCTTTACTCTCCCAGAAGCTTGCAGTTCCCAATTCAATAAGCTCGGTTGCCACTCGTATATATCAGCACATACACTGCTTATTTCTTTCTTAACCAAAGATATCCATTTCGGGTTTCCACCTGTTTCTTCGAAGACAACCATCAGATTTCCTTGGGGCTTCAGCCAGGACCGCGGAACATGGTACCTATAAATTTCACCTCACATTTAGCCCATGTTTCGCTGCATAATGCAAATTTGGAGGCCTTGCTACACTTACCATCTTTGTGAAGGGTCACCACAGTACTTTGAGCATTTCTTTTCTGTATAGTAACCTGCATAGTTACATTCACCACAAGAACCAGATGCTTTATATGCAGGCCAGTAACGTCCAACACTCTCTCCATTTATCCAAACTTGACCTTTGCCCATGCTAGCCATGTCTAAGGCCAGAGGTTCATTTCCAGCCGGAGCATTGAACATCGTCTGGAATCATCAGTAGATAATATTAGGTGGCTTGTTGCAAAACATGTGGGAAAAAGATTTCAAACGAAAAATATAGCCATTTGCAGACCTTGTACCAAGTTAATGGTTGATTTTGATGGATAAATGATCCTTCCATCCACTCAACAGATGAGGAACCAGTAAGAGAATGAAGATTTAATGACTCTCCTCTAAGACCAATCTAGAAAAAGAAACACAAATAAATAAAATATCAGATTGTTCAGCTGAAAGGAGCTAGGATAAGTACAGATGTATACACAAACCTTATAAGCCCATTTCTGCCATGTCAAGTCTCTTCTACCTTCATTCAAGCCTGTTAGGGTGACTGGACCAAGGACACCAGCATTCCATCTCTCAAAGTTTGGACCCATATTCTGAAGTTAAAGCCAAAGCAAGAATTTTCAGATTACTTGCATATAATTGTACCAATTGTGCATAAGAAGTAGGAGGTAGAAAGACACTGACTGGAAGGCCAACTGCAATGCTCAGAAGGGCTATCCTGTTAACACCAGCTCTCAGATTCACTCCTTGATTAAAAGTCAATTTCGGCCTCTCGAGACTGCCATACATCGTCCCTTTCAAAAACAAACAAACAATAAAGACCATGGATGTGAACAGACACTCTTTTCACAGTAAAATGACAGTACTCACAAGGAAATATGAATTCATGAAGGCATATGTCATTTACTTTTTAATTAGAAACTTATTGTATTTACATGATAAAACACTTTTAACTATTTTCAGTTAAAAGGGAAGGGTCACTGTTAAAATTGAAGCTAGCACAATAATCCTACAGACACTATCTTTCATTGAAATAAAACTTGTAATGCATCAAAGAGGGGATGGCATACCAGATAATTGACCGTTGATGAATACATGGATGGCATGCCCAGCTGACATCACTGTAAGAATCGGGTATTTTCCACTTCTCAAGAAACTTTCATGTGGGTCAATCCTGACACTGGAGAAAGGATTTGAAAGAACGGGTAGATCAGGGAGAGAACAGAAGGGTCATTACAGAAAGGAAGACAAAATAACTATAAGAGCAGACTTCATAGATGAATTACTTACTCGGTCGTGTACCACAAGTAGTCAGTGGTGTCTCTTGTGGCATTAATTTGTTCTAATAACCCCACCATAGAAAATGTACTGTCATCTGTGGAAGCAGTCTCTTCATTATACGATTGCCAAGAAAAGTCCTGATAAACAGGAGTCATCTTCATGTCTGCGCTTTGAGCACCAACCTGTGCAAAGCCATATGTTCATATCATTTTTTCAAGTACCAACTGTAATATTGTTGGAAATCATTTTATACAAAAGGAAATGGTTATTAGGAAATAAGTCATATTAAGTTAGTATTTGTTAATTGTTATATTAGAATATTTCAGATATATTCCTAGATTAAATAGAACTGTATCTGTTTTTCATACTTAATTATGGAATATTTTGCATTGCATATGTTTTTTAAAGGCTTAGCGGTATAAATGAACTTTTCTGTTGTAATTTCAATTAAATGCAAGATAAAAGATGAATCAGTTCTCACCCTCGCTGTGTTATAGACAGTGTTCTTGCAATCAGGAAGGATGCTAACTGACCATGGTGGAAGGTTGTAGTGCATATTTTGGAAATCCACCTTTGCATAAGAGCTTGGATTATAATTAGCCAGGAATGCAGCACAATGACCAGATTTTGACCTGAAAACATGAGCCTGCAAAAGTATAAAGCCTCATTGTGACAAAGAATTTGCCAGAAAGTAAATAGTGTTTTGGGAAATTTAACTCAAAATCAAACCTCTTGAATGCTTCCCAATTTAACAACTGCAGGGTCACCAGATATTAAAGCAGGCTCACAGAGCTTTATTGCTCGATGCAAATCCTTGAGATGGCCCCATTTCGGCTCCCTTAAGAGACCTGCAAGGAAATTGATAGGAGATATAACACCTTCTAATGCTTAGAAAATTATAAAACTGCTTGGGTGATTAATGATAGTTTAATAAAAATGCTATGGAGTACATGATTATTTGCATTTTTTAAAATGGTTGAAATTAAGATTGAAATGTCATAAACACATACCAAACTCATCAAGAGGAGCATCATAATCATAGCTAGTGGCAATGAAAGGGCCACCGGCTGTCCTTCCGAAATTTGTCCCACCATGATACTGAACATGTGCAAGCTCATACAACTTATAGGCTGTTTAAGGCTGAATGATCATTACATGTAAGCACAAACAAGAACATCAAACTGACCATATAATAATTGATAAATGATCCTCCTTTTTGGATGAATCTAGCCACTGCAAATGCTATGTCTTCTGCTGGTCGGGTAGGAACCGGACCTCCGAATTCAGTAAACCTTGAATTCAATCCCAAAATACAATTTTCATATACAAGTTATGTTGCATGTATTCCTCAAATCAAATCTACAATTCAATAGACATTCACCATCCAGTCCAAGCCTCAGTCCACATTTTTGGCTTGTATGCTTTGTTAGGTGAGAAATAATCGCAGTAGAAACCATTGCAAGTATTGATCTGAAAACAAGAAACCACATTTTCATTACAAATAAATGGCAAAGTGAGTCAAAATGGATAAATTTAATTTTATAATCCAAAAATCAGACAGGATTAAACAATAGACTGCAATGACTCCTTGAAACAAAAATAGATTATTTTTATACAGTATTTTAAGTGGCAGAAAGAAGAGGAACATAATGGATAAAGCCATCTGCAATATAGTAAAAAAGAAGACAACAATAGAAACAGTACAAGCCCCACCAAGGTCACAATCAGAGCAAATGGTAAGAACCTCAGAACATGGCAAGGACAACAAAAGAGGATTACTGTAAGCATGGATTAGAGTTTTGAGATTAATTACAATTGGGTCAGGAGCATCATCTTGCTTGCACATGACCCACGGGACACCCGTCTGGAGCCCAACCGCCATTTTCGCTGCCCATTGCGTGTAGGACCGAGCAGGGGCCCCAAGTTCATATTCCATTGGCCCATATTCATTTTCAATCTGTTGAAAAATGTCAACAAAGATGTCCATTTTGGGATCACCAACTCTGATAATTGGATCAGTTTTCATTTTTCAATGCTCTATCAAGCAAAACATTATATGAAATGGCAATAAAAGGTAACAAAATACCTGAGATAAAATAATTGGACCGCCTTGAGTTTCGAACAACCTCTCGGCTTTCATCATATTGACAATCTTTGTTGTGAATCTTTGCATTGCCGCCTTCATAATCATCAAATTTTAGGAAAATTGATTTGAAAATGAATTCAAACTTGAGGAAGAAGAAAGATTATAACCTTGAAAGGGCCATTGTCTGTTCTAAAACTGATGCCTGGAACATATTTCAGCCAGACAGGAAAACCACTGAAAATGACACACACAAAGAACAAACGCCATGTGCAGATGCACTTGTCAGAAAATGCTCAAATCTATTCAAACCATTCTTCAAGAATCAATTACAAGGATAAGAAACATAGAAGTTACCCAAAATTCCATTCGGCACAAACATAAGGTCCTATTCTCAGATGAACATATAGACCAGATTGTTGAGCCAATTTGATGAATTTCACTAGATCATACCTCCCCTCAAAATAGTACTACAGGCATTCAAATGAGAATACTAAATTAGCATTATACTTCAGACAATCTGCATGAATTTCACTAGAAATGCACAGTTAAGGATTATAAAACAAAACACAAAAGAAGTTCAGTTTCTCATTACTTTGCCAGGCGAGGGTTCATGTCCATTCCAAAATACATAAGTCTGAATCACATCTAGACCTCCTTCTTTGGCTTTCTGTATAAGACCTGGCCACATCTATACCACCAAAAAAAATTGCTTAGTATCAGCCCAAATTTGCAGAAAATGGCACAAAAAGGTTAAAGCAAGCTTTTTTTTTTTTTTTTTTTACTTTACCTCAGGAGTACTGCGAGGGTAGTGAATAGACCCAGAAATGAGAATTCTCCTTTGGCCATTAATGGTGATGGCCCTGCTATCATATCCAACACTGGAATTCACGCCACCAAAGTTTGAAAACAAAAACACCCAAAACATGGTAAACGAAAACATCACTGAAAACACATTTCTTCCAAAAGGGTTCCACATTTCAAAACCCTCTTTTTTGCTTCTCCTTTCCTAAGGTTAGAATGAAAGCTATAGGCTTTTGTTGCCCTTTGGCGCTCAGTACTGCTCCTCTATGGAGGGAAACAGCTATTGGTACTTTTGATGTCTTTTTATGCAACTCCAAGAATGGCAGAAAGCTGTCACAAGCAGATATTGAATTTGAATTGAATTGAATGTTGCAGTATTTGGTTTATTTTGTGGAATGGTTGTATACTTGTGTTGAATTGCATTACCATCTTAAGGAGGCCCTGCTTTTATAGACACTTGAATGGTGGTGAGTAAAGTGAAGAAGAGTGTGGACCCAATCAAATTTCTGCAGGAAATTCATGCATATAACTACATATACATATTGTTCCTTATCATAATCTTTTTGTATATTTGATCTTGGTTATGATTTGTACGTGTTGAGTTTTAAGATCAAAACTAGGGTTGTTATTCGAGACCAACATTAATATACTCGTGTTGAGCTTGTTTATAAACAAGCCGAATTTAAATTTTAGTTGAACTTAAAAATATAAGGGATTGGTTCAGGTACAATATATAGGTTTTGTTGTGGAATTACGGAGCGACGTTAAGACACGTGTCAAATTTATTATTTATTTTCAAATTTTTTTCCTTCTAATGAACACTTTTTTCGTTCAAAGTTTTGTACATTTCATTCAAATTTTTTGTTACGCTAGTTCAAATTATATTGTACTAATGGTCATACATTTTTTTATATTTTTAATATTTTTTTGTAAGCTCAACATAATGCATAAACTAATAATATAAAATATTTGAACTAATATAAAACTCTATTTGAACTAATACTATACAAATTTTGAATTTTTTTTTCTATCAGATTTTCTCTTATTTTCTTCTTTTTCGAACATGTACCTTTTTCTTAAAAAATTTTGTACATTTTGTTTAAATTTTTTGTTTAGTTAGTTCAAAATATATTGTACTAATGATTCATACATTTTTTTTTTTAAAAAAAAAAATTCATAATTCAAAATAATGCATGTACTAACTATAGAAAATATTAGAATTGTTAGTATATAAATTTTGGAAAAAATGCACTAAAATTATGAACTGAGATATTCGTTGTTACAATTTTTCAAATGAAAATTAGAAATCCACATTCAACTTTTCAAAAATAATTTTTCAAAAGGACAAAATTGTCCATCCGCGTCTAAAAATTGAAAAATTATCACTACACATCGCATTCATTAAATAACGTAGATTAATGTAGATCAATAAATCAAGTTCATCAACATATTGTCCAGATTATTCCGTAAACCTGCACCACAAGACTACTCTCTACTAATCAATTTCTAAAATACAATTGTATTTGTCTCGTTAAAAAGTAAATGATTTCAAACCGAGCTCAAGTAACTATGCTTGGAAATATAGATTAGATCAGGCAATTAGTTACAATGAAAAACCAATGAAGCAACCTGATTACGATATCCTACACACAAGATTGACTTGATTTGAGTTTTGGGTTCTTATTAAAGTTTATATTTTGGTTTGAAAATGCGTATACAAGACTACGATATCGTACACACCACACACAAAAGATGGAGGTGATTGGTTTGAAAGACCAATCAAGCAACAAGATTAATTAGTGACTTAATCAAGAAACAGAGGGTGAGACGTGTGAGTGAACTTGAATGTGAATCCGCAATGAGTAATTGAGTGATGGTGGTAGCTAGCTTGTAAATGATGGATACGTATATATATATATATCCAAGGGTTTAATTAGTTGATGCACAAATACGTGCTTTTTAACTTGCCGTGAGGGGAAAGACAATACACTATTAAAGACTATGGCCATATTCCCACCTGACTACAATGTGTAACGAGTTATTTGGTGATATCATACACCAATTGATTTTAGAATGAAATTTCACCGGATTTATGTGTTCGATTCGGACTCGCGTATTGTGTGAAATATTTTATCATATAGACGACGTGTCTTAAGGTTGGCTATATTGGGGCGTGACAATTTTTCGGCCAGACCCGCAATATATTAAATTTTTAAGGCCGACAATAAATCCGGTGAGTTTACATTCTAAAATCAATTGACAATACTAGGAAAAATCCGCCGACTTTATACACTAAGTTATTATTGTTGTCCGTGTTGAGTTGTGGAGTATCGTATACAATATCATAAACTCTTGATTTTGATTTCGACAGTCTATCTCACCATTGAGTTGATTGGGGTTAGAGACGAGTGCCCGATAAGAGAAGATCCAAATAGAATCACTTCGCCATGTATGAGTGGATAAGTACTACGAATATAACTGATATACCGATGCTTCCCAAAAAATTTGCCGCAATCAAATAATGGTAAAACACCTATGTATAAATATTCTTATTTATATTTGATCACTTGTTTACCCTTAACCTGACATATTGTTGTGTACATGATCGTGGAAATTTTAACCAAATAGTGAACAACAACCTCCTTCGCAGGGATACGGGATCGGATGTAATATATTTGGGTATGAAATTTACAGGAATCACAACTGATTTGATAAATACTAATAATTAATTATTCAAAGTAAAATGAAAGCAATAGTGTAACTATGATAGCCGACGAAAACAATAATAAATATATTGATTAAAGTGATCTAAGAAAACAAGAGTTCTCACTATAATGAATTAAAATATAATTACATATACATGAACATTGATATATGAGTATTGCAAGTAACCATCTAAAATAGCCTTTGACATCGACAAACAAAGACCGTGTTTTTCAACTCGCGTAACTCTCGATCCAACGGTTCGGTAAGTATAGAAAAATCCATTAAAAACTTAGAAATCCGGAAAAGACCAAGAAAAATATTCGCTTGTGGCCCTTCCGTTTCAAAAGATACAAAGACCTACGATAGTTAGAAATCCTCACACCTTTGATAAACTAATACTCTAAAAACCAAGTGATTTTCAATAAATCCAATAAAACTCCCTTTGCTTTTGGCCATTCGGTTGTTTTATCTAAACTAGTGTTAAACACCACTTTTTTCAAATGTAAATAAAAGGTAGGAATGAAGCGCTTTGAAAAGAAGTAATATCACAATCTCAATTCACAAACATATATGCGACTATAAATTTAACCATTATAGGAATCATTTAATCCTTAGATTAGGAGGATGGTTAGTCAAATTTGATCAAATATAAAGCAAAAACAATATATAAAACCAGAAGACATAAACTCACAAGGGTATGGTTTCAGTAAGGCAAACCTTATTCTAACAACTACTTGACGGCTATGAAATTAGGGTAAGGGAGACTCCATGGTGGATCCGGTATATCTAACCTTACGAATGATACATGCTTATATAGGGGAAAATCACGGAGTCTAGGGTTACACAAAATATCTTAATTCCAAAGATAAAATCGGAAGATTTGAATTTCCTTTACTGCATAGCTGAGACGGCCTTGAAACAACCATCAAAGGCATAGAGATGGTATGCAAGCCGTCTCCAGCCCGTTTGCCAAGTCGTTTTGTTGTATCTCGGCTGGACTCTGACATGAGCTTCAACATAGTCTTCTGCAGTGATGATGTGGTCCAAACAGTCACCTGGCTACTTCTTGACCGTTTTGCAAGCCGTTTGGCTTTGTTATTGCTCCAAATCGTGGATTTTGTCTTCATGATATCATCAAGGGACTTCATGTTACAATTCCTCAATCATATAAGATCTTCTCTTCAGCTCTGACTTTAGGAAGGATGCATTTCTAGCACAATTGTTGTCGTAAAAGACTGAAACAAAAAAATGTCAAGGTAGATGCCGAAATATAGAAAGTGAACTCTTTATATACAAATAGTGATGTGTGAGAGAACAATACAAGTATAAAATGCATGATTTTAAAGCCTAAAAGATATCACATTTGGCACTCATCAGTACACAATCCTACATATGTCATTTCGGGTATTTGAGGAGTTATATAGCTGGACTTAAATCATCATTCAATTACATGAAAATTTGTTATGTATTTTTTCTAAACATATATTCAATATCTGCAAGTCTATAATATGCTTAAATGTGTGATTTAAAACGTTCATAGATAACATAAATTATGTCCGTGAATATAACTACTTTTATAGGCCTCGACACGTGATGGGATGGACAAAATCGAGGACATCTCATTCCGACTATTATATGGGACGGGATCGGGACGAGCTTAGTAAATTTTTAGATTGAATCCCTCGGGATCCTATTTTAGTTGAGATTGAGACGGGACCAATCTCAGCTAGTGCGATTATTAAAAAATCTATGAAGCAAACTATAAAATCGCTACAATCTTGTTTAAGAGTCGAGCGGAGACTAAAAGTAATGAACAAGATGAATTCGTCGGTGAGAGTATAATTGAGAACACGGTGAAGAACAATACAACGAACATTGATGATTTGATTTAAAACATTATTGTTAGGGTTAAAATTAAAGGTTGAGATTAAATTGTATCGATAAATATGATTATTTAAATTTTAATTAAAAATTAATGATATATGAGATGGGACGGAACTAAGAATGAAAAGTTCGTGTCCCATCCCAATATTTTTGTGGAGATAAGATGGAGCGGGATTGTTGTTTGTTGGATGAAATCCCATCGGACTCAGTATGAGATTAGAATGAACCGGAACGGGGTCGAAATTTGTGAGATATGTTTTTGTCCCTAATTTTTTATGTTTCTAATTTAGTAAATCAATGTGTTCTTTCTTTCTCTTTTCCGTTTTGGTCTTTCCTTTTTTTTTTCCAGAATTGTTACAACATAAATAATGTAACAAAGTTACTTCACGAATGAACTTGTAAAGCGATATAAGTGTTCTTTTAGATTAAATATCTCAAGTATATGCAAATCGTAAGTGTTTGTCAAATTTGTGTTATTATGAGAAGAAAATATGGAAGATTGTATTATTAGTTGTATAACTTGTATGCGGGTGACTAGGGTAACTAGGGATGACAATGCGGGTGACTAGGGATGAACTACTTTCATCACTCACCTACTAATCTTATTGGGTTATCCGAGTTCATTAGCGAATAATTACATCTTATGAATATTCTTAAGTTATAATGCATTTTAAAAATATTTCACACGTATAGTACAAAATTCATATTTTTGAAACAAGGGAAATTTCGAACAATATCCTTATATTTTATCTTCTTTCGAATTATGATCAAGGAATTTTCAATTTTTGAATAATATCCCTGAACCTTATAACTTTTCGAAATATACCCTTTGATATGGATTAACGCTCATTAACATTTTAAAGAGAAAAAAGATAAGTCATCCCATCCAAGAGATTATTTAGACATTAAAAAGGACTATTAATAGCAAACTCAATGTAAACTTGTGAATGATTAAAGGGTATATTTTAAAATTTTATAAAGGTCATGACACCATTTAAACACTAACAAACCATGGATATAATCCGAAATAATCAAAAGTGTAAGAACATTATTTGGAGTTTCCTTTAAAACAAATAATATTAACTAATACATAAGATATTTTAAGTATTTATAATAGGGTATCATTCAAGTAAGGCCCATTATTGCGGTACGGCCGTGCGGCCGTACCGCAGGGCGACACGTGTCCCGAAAAAAAAAAAAAAAAAATTTTTTTTTTTTTTTTTTTTAAAAACGAGTAAAAGTAATAGTTCAAAACTTATTATGGAATAGTTCATAACTTATAAAAGGATAGTTCATGAATTATAATAGAATAGTTCATAGTGTAAAATTTATAAAGGATTGAAAGTAATAGTTCAAAACTTATTAAGTAATAGTTCATAACTTCTAAAAGGATAGTTCATGAATTATAATAGAATAGTTTAAAGTGCAAAAATTTATAAAGGAGTGAAAGTAATAGTTCAAAACTTATTATGGGATAGTTCATGAATTATAATAGAATAGTTCATGGATTATATTAAAAAGTAATAGTTCATGGATTATATAGGAATAGTTCAAAGTTTATAGGATAATATTGCATAAATTATAACATGGTAGTTCAAATAAATTTTCATTAGTTTCCGTAAAAAAAAAAAAAAAAAATCGTTTCAGAAAAAAAAAAAAAAAAAATTTTTTTTTTTTTTTTTTTCGGGACACGTGTTGCCCTGCGGTACAGCCGTACGGCCGTACCAGATAAATAGGGCCGTACCTGAAGGAAAACAGTAAGAACATTATTTGTGAAAATTTATTTGGATATAATCCGAAATAATCAAAAGTGTAAGAACATTATTTGGAGTTTCCTTTAAAACAAATAATATTAACTAATACATAAGATATTTTAAGTATTTATAATATGTATTTAACTTAAATAACAGTAAAACTTTCATAAATTTGTGATTTAAGATTAAATATATAAATAAAACTGGAGATGTTTTCAGGGTGTTGATGAAAGAAGGATTTTCTTGCATCATTCGTTGTTATCTATTATGGTGATTTAGGGCCCGTTTGGCATCCATACCAAAACTAAAGATATGGGTATAGGTATCACCCATACCTATATCCCCTGTTTGGTATATCAGGGTATCGAAATCAACATAATATCCTGATATCAATAATTCCTTGTTTTGATATACGTTCTTTCTAGGAGGTATGACTTCTCACTATCAATCGACATATCTCTCGTGTTCTCCATCCTTGGAGAGTTGCAAGTGATCAATGGTCGCCTTGCTTCTCTCGATCGATCGATATATCTCTCGTCCTGCTTCTCTCTCTCGCCCAACTTCTCTCTCTCAATGGTCACCCTATTTTCAATTTTTGATGTTTGATTGTTCAGCAACTCTCTCGCCCTGCTTCTCTCTCTTCCTGTTTTCTGCGGCTATTCTTCTACAATTACAAATCCTTGATGTTTGATTCTTCAGCATAACAAATATTTGAAGATTGTGCTTGCTTTGGAGGGAGTCTTCAAATTCCAACCCTAACCCTAACCTCTTTGCGAAACGCATTCACCTAAGTATAAGGAGTCTTCAAATCCCCCATTAATGGTGCTTCCTTCCTCTCCTGCTGCTATCCCTAACCTACTCTCGCCCTGCTTCTCTCTCTTCCTGCTTTTAATTTTGATATCAAATTTTTGATATCAAATGATGCTCATATCTTAATACTCATATCTCATACCCATATCTCATACCTTTTTTGGTATGGATACCAAACGGACCCTTAGATGTTTGTTAAATACGGGTAAAATTATCATCGTGAGAAAAAATAGGTGATTACGAAGTTGCATAGTTGTAGACTTTAAAGTGTAAATATTAATGCGATGTGTACTTGTTATGCTTTATTATCATTAAAGGGTAGTTGCAACTTCTAAGTGGTGTGAAGTTCTAACTAACTACAGATAGATTATGTACCACAATCACATGCATTTGCATTTTATGAGCTATACCTATAGACATTAACACACCTAATCATATTATAATTATCTTTTGTCTTTCAATTGTAAATCTTTATCCAATTTGAACCTTAACTAGTTTTAATTTATTCATAGAATTATGAGTTAATTAAAGGCACATGAAGAAGACTTGTTTTTATATAAAAGGACTTTTGTTTAAGGCTTCGTTTGGCATTGTCCTTGGTAAGGAAGGTTTAATTTATAAATATAACACTATAAAACCTAGGGTTTTCAGGAAAAATCATTTTCTATAACATGTGTACTTGGAAAATCATCTTTTATATTTATTTAAAATGAAATCACATTGCAAATTTATTGCATCGAATTGGATCACTTATTATACATATTACTATACTGGTCAGATATCTTTATTATAACTAATTGTTTTATTAATTCTAAAACAATGATCCGGAATAACCCTTCTATATACATAAGTTAACATTTTGAGGGGCGAAAAGAGAAGATAATTATTGGTTATTAGTTATTTTGAATGTATATTGAACTTCTCGAAAGAATAACTTGATTTTTTTCTTCTCTTGAAATTTTAATGTTATATTAAAAAAATTATAAAGTTCAGGGACAACATCTAAAAACTAAAAGAATCCTTAAGCATAATTTAAAAAATTCTAAAATATAAGGATACTATTCAAATTTTCTTTTTTTCTAATATAAATTTTTAATATTTAAGAACTATTTTTAAAAGTGCGCAATTAAGGGACACAAGGTCACCTACAATGCCGAAAAAATGCAAATGTAGTAAAAAGGAGAAAAATATCCCTAGATCAGGGTTAAAGTGCAAAGTTAAGAAACATAGCGCAAAGTAAGGAGTCAAAATTACACTAATAAGAGTTAAAGGTGCACAATCAATTTTAAAAAAAGTTGATAGTCAATCTTTTTACTTATGCACTTTAGGCCATATGTGTACATTTTAGCCCTTTTATAAGGACTTTCGTAGTTTTTAATTATGTGTGCACTTTTGAGTCACGGGATGTGTTTATTCAAATTAAAGTTAGGGTGTGTTTAGTAAAATATGTTGTTGTGGATTTAGTTGTTGTTGTTGTGGTTGTGGTTGCAGTTGTAAATGAGTGTTTTCGAGATTTGTGGTTTGTAGAAAAACTATGATATACGCGTTTTGTTAAATGGTTCGAAACTTGTTTCGATTTTGATTAAAGACCAAACTACCCCTAAAATAAGTATGAGCAAACAAAATATATGTCTTCTCGATGCTCATTTCTTTCTCTCCTCCATCTTTACGCAATAGCTATTGTCTTCTTCTTCTTGCACGCCTTTCCAGTTGTGCACTATTTGGTTCAAATTCATGTCACAACTACTGTCTTATTCTTCTCTACAACACCTTCCTTCATTTCTCTCCTCCCTCATTAACCTAAATTTAAGCAATCAAGATTACATAGTCATTCCTCCACATTTCCCCTCTCTCATCAAACTAAATTACAGCAATCAAGATTATAGATCCATTACTATAAACCTAAATAAAAACAGCAACAGGAAGAAGAACAAAGGCAAAGTCCTTCCTTCCTCCCTACTACCACAAACAAAGATGCTATCACGGCCCTTAGCCTTCTTCCGGCGGCGATTCTCACCATAATCTCCCTCCTATCAACTAAGGTTCGAGAGGTTTTAGCTTACTTGATTACTAGGTTTATCAAAGCATCAACAAACCCCTCCGTTCTCCTTCTCGAGGAGAATCGTCGTCGCCACAACAAACACAAGTCTCCAGCTCCCATTGCGGATGCTTCGACTATTACACCGCCTAATGTCTTCTTCTTCTTCTTCTTCTTCTTCTTCTTCAAGGCTGAAGAACCGATGGTGAATAAAAAGGATAAAAGATACTCTAGAAGTGGGGGTTGAATAGAGTATGAGAACTTTTCGCAAAACCAATCTCAAGGCCTTGAAACCATTTTCAAGGGCCTTGATGTTGATATGAATTCTTTGTGATACTTTGATTTCAAGGGCTTCGAAACAACTTTCAAGGGCCTTGACTTTGTATTCCTGCAAAACAAAGTTAGTCACAATAAAACAAGATATAGTGCGGAATGTAAAAGATCAACACAAGGATATGTTTACGAAGTTCGGCTCTAAATAGCCTACTCTCCGTCTCAGGGTATAGCCTTAGGATCTAACTATCTATTATCAGCTTCAAAGAGTCCTAGATACAAAATAGAAGAAATCCCCTTCTTCTCTCATTGTAGCCAATGCTACGATCTAGCTCCAACTCTTCACCTTACTATAATAGCCTAGTTACTTTGCAGAGTAACACACACTCGAGTATAAAAATCTTTAGATATACCAATGGAGCTCTCGAGTTTTATCTCTCTCTAGGGGATAAAGTTTTTTAGAGAAAGAGAGAAAGAAAAACTATTTGATCGAATGAAGATGTTATGGATCGCTTGAAGACTATTGATGTTTCCGTGTAAGCTTCTGTAATTGTTCTTCAATCGCCATCTTCATTTATAGCCTTCTATGGAGAGGTCTTCTAGCTGTTGGAAAGATGACCGTTTGAAGATCACTCTTCTTCTCCATGAAGATCGCTTCTTGGTTGAGATGAAATCGACGTTGTGGATCTTCATCTCCTGAGAACACGTTGATCTCTTGCTCCTTGACCTTCTCATATTTGTTGTAACAGTATTAAAATCCAGAGAAGAGAATCTTCGTGCTTTTCGGTTGAGGATCTTTGTAAGATCTTTAATTGCCGGTTGAGATCTTCACTTGATCATATCTTCTTGTTTGAGCAAATCTCTCGTAGAAGATCTTCTTAGTGATTTGAAATCTTTTAATCATGCGGCCTTGACTTTTTTGTTCCCTTGGAATTCATTTCAAGGCCTTAGTCGTTTGAACACTCTAAACTCCTTGTCTTTCAAGGTCTTCCAAGGTCCTTTGAAGTCTCTTGCAAAACCTGCACTTTATTAATCCAAACCACCAAACCAAACAACTCGATATATAATCAATAAATTGTTAGTGTATCAAACTACTTCATTTGTATTTAAGTCTTCCATTATCAACACCTGTATAACTTTATAATCAAGGTGGAGTTTTCAAAGACCTTCTAGTATTCCGCCTTCCACTACTCATCGGGAATGTGCACAGATGCAAAAATCTTATATTTGTAGGCATCTGGTTGGAGCGATGTTCAAGGCAACTAACAAGAGGATAGAGAAGAGAAGAAATAACCAGAGTTTAAGGATGAAATGAAAAAAAATCAAAACTCCCATGAAATCTCCTAAAACCTTCGATTACTAGATTCCAAAATAAACTCAAACAATCTGCTCTCAAACCACAACTTCAACCCTACAACTACAACTAAACACCACAATTTATAAACCCCTTACAACACTTAAAAAACCCACAAACCACGTAACTAAGGGTGTGTTTGGTAGGAGATGGAGGTTATTTTGAAGATTAATCTAGATGAAATTTAAAAGGGGTTAAATTTTATATAGGATTTATTATGGATTATTTGATGTAAAATAATCTACATCAAGTTGTTTGGTTGAAGATTTTTTAATGAGTTTAATTGATATAGATTTATAAATTTTAGTGAATCCTAATTGATGGTTGAAAATTAATCTCCTTTAACCTTGGTAATATGAGGTTATTTTTTGGTCATTTTTAATTTCAATTAACCCCTGATATAATCTTCTTCATAATATCCATCTTCATCCAAAAACTTACATAAATTAAGCTCCTAAATTTTAATCTAAATTAGCCTCCTTTAATCCCCAACCAAGCACACCCTAAATAAGGCCTTAGAGTTTAAATTTGTGGTTGAGGTTTAAACGATATTTTTTTAGATTCGGGTTTAGTAAAGTAAAAAAAAAACTTTATATGTGTTTAGTAAATTTAGATTTATTGGGATTTCGCTTATACAAAACGTGAAAATGTCCCTAAAAATACATTTGATTTTATTTCATATTCTATCTTAACATCGTTGATAGTCCCCATTTCATATGAAGAAACAAACCTTGAGATTCAACTTATCTTTCTTCAACCTAGTTGATAGACCCCAACTTCAACCTCACGGGATTAGGAGAAACATATCTTGATATTCAACTGATACATTGATGAGGACAATCCGGGATTAGGTCAATGACGGATTCGTTGACAAGGGGCTTAGACTTGGACGATTGGTCTTTCTTCAACCTCACCATGTCCAAATCGGTGAAGAGCAACACTAATTGTAGGATCCAAATCCGAATCCAAATCCAAATCAGTGTAGCCAAGTTAGCCAAACAATTGGTCCTTCTTCAATCTCAAATTAAGGTTCTGGCTACTCTTAGTTTTTCTTTCTTCTTTCGGATTGTGATCGAAACATAGACAAGAATCGGATTGGAAGAATAAATATTCAAGAGTTTGTCAGATCTAGAAGAAGAATAAAGGGTTGTTGTGACCATGGAATCAAATTTTTAACGGGATTTCAATTGTTTGTTGATGACATGAATTATATACCATTATAATCATGCATATTGTAGAGGTTTACCTCGATTTACTTTGCATTTAGAGAGAACTTGTGTACCTTTTATGTTTTATTCAGTGATATTTCGAAAATAGAGGTCTACACGAGTTTTGGTTGAATTATAGGTAAATTGAGTGGATTTGGAAGCAAAAGTGGAGCAAGGAGCATCTAAGGTCATTAGGGAAGCTAAAGGAGTCTTAAAGGAATCACAAAGAGCAAAGGAGTTGAGTAAAGAAGCATAAAGGGAGGAAGGAAACAAACCAAGAGACGAGCATTATCTGTTGAAGAAAATCGTGTTATTTACTACTAAATCGGACAATTTTTCCCTCTAAAAATCGGACGGTTTAGTGTGTAAATCGACTAGTTCGATTTTTTTTATTTTCGGCCCAATGGTAAAGACGACTCAAAGCCCATCACTTTTAGGCTAGAGAAGTGTTTTGCCAAATGGCCCATTAGCAAGAAACTATAGGTTGGAACCCTAGGAACGAAAACGAGGAGGCCGCAGCGGGAAATCTTTACACGTTAGTGAGAGATTGAAGATTCTTGGAGAAGGATTGAAGCAATATTGCCGGGAAGTCAATCTTGATCATATTTGTGAGATTTCTTTGTTCCATTGAAATCTTTGTGGTTTTTGAACTCGACATTGAGTTAATTGAGAGATACATTGATTAGTTTTGAGATTGGTTTACAGATTTGAAGATTATTAAGGTTTTTATTCAAGATTCGGGTTTATTTGAATTATTTCACTCAATCTTAATTTTGATTTGATTTTGAAAATGGTTGGCTAAAACCATTGTGAGTCTGGGGAGAATAGTTGAAGATTGAGGCTTAGATGATGATAGACTGAACTCATTCAAACATTTGGACCCTGAGAGTTTAGATTTTAGCTTTGCGATAACAGGAAAATCGACATGTTCTTGAATAAATCGTCCGATTTATTTATGAACAGCACGATTTAATCCCCTGACGATCTTTAATTGAATAAATCTTTAACCAAAATTAATCCTTGCCTAAATCCCAACCTTGTTTAACCTTTTCTAACCTCTAATTGAATGTATGAAGAGACTTCAACCTTGATTCTACATTTAATAGATTAAGATTACAAGATTTGGGTAATAGAGAGACTCAACATCCTTTATTAAGATTTTAAGTGTGCTTTCTATTCTTTACCTTGGAGAGTCATATCCTGGGGTTTTAGATAGTTAGTTTGAACATAATTCTTGTCTTTAGATCTTTCTATATTGCAGCCTCAACAACCCTTATATAGAGAACCTTTGGACTAGATAAATAGGTTTCGGAACTTCACCGTACGATACCTACTTTTGAACACATAATCTTGGCAATATAAACTCTGTCCTTATATCCTTTAGAAGTGTCTTGAATCGAAAGCCGCAATCGGATACTTGAATCCTTGGAATCATTTCCTTCTTTATTGATCACAAAAGCTTTTGCATTTCGTTAGATAATTGAATTCGAATTTATTCTCACCAAATCCCTGAGTTCGACTATGGAATTCTTACCTTACTACAGCCGATTCGTACACTGCGGGTTCGCTTTGCTTTGAGTTCTAGATATAAATTTAAGACTTTGACGCACACACTTTTGAGCGAACAAGTTTTTGGCGCCGTTGCCGGGGTTTTGGTTTAGACCAAATTCGGTTTTCGGTTGTCTAGCTTGACAGCTCATGCTCTTGTAACTCAACATCAACTAAGGTTGAGTGAGAAAGCTCGTATAGATGCTGAAACGAGTCATCAATTCCAAATTGATTAACTCAAAGCTATGATGATAGACATGCAGTTGGAATTGAACGAATCTAGGAAGAAAAAGAAAGTCAAAAAGCCAACTAAGTCCATTAGGAATGATTCATCCGATGATGAAGAGCGCGATCCGGACATGCCGGAACTTGAGAAAATCAATCAGGTGATCCATCCTGTTCGTAACAACCTAAGACCACCGTTTGTTCCTCACATTCTAGCTAGGGATGTGAGAGTTGCTAATGAAGGCGATGAACCCCGAACTTTGGGGAAACGGATGGAACCAATTCAGCAACCACGCCGTCTAGGTGTGAATTTCGGAGCTGAGGACATCCAGGAGTTTAGCTTCTCACCACAAGTTATCACCATGGTTCGCCAAAGTCAGTTTGGTGGAGCAAGTGTTGAATCTCCACATCATCACTTGCAGAATTTCGAGATTTTCATGGAAACCATGAAGCCAAAGAAGGCTACTACAAGCAATTATAAGATCAAACCGTTCTTCTTTTCTTTGAAGGACAAAGCTCTAGCTTGGTACCAAACACTTCCAGCTGCAAAGCTGGCCACATGGGAGGATCTATCTTTGGAATTCCTCACCCAAGTTCTCCCGCCATCCAAAACGGCGGAATTGAGAGGTAAGATAAATGCTTTTTCTATGAAGCCTAACGAAAGTTTGTTTCAATCATGGGAAAGATTTTAGGATCTCTTGTTAGATTGCCCACACCACGGCATTTCAAAATTGGAAGTGTTGGAGATCTACTATAAAGGATTGGATGTGGAAACACAATTCAATCTCCAATCTCTCTCTTGTGGCACATTCATGGACATGAGAGAGGATGACGCTTGGGACTTCATTGAGAAGCAAGCCCAAGTGATTGAGAAGTATTCCCACCGAAAGGTGGATCCAAATAGCCGGAATCAAGGTGATCCAGGAGCTAAATTGAACCATGCTTATCAAACACAAATATTTTCCCTCAACAATGAAATCAAAGAGTTGAAGGAAGTAATCAAAACGGGTCTTCAAAAGGCTAAGGAGCAGGAAGCCAACTATATGGGAAGGGATAACAATCAAAGGAATGACTACCGGAACAACAACCGAAACTCTAACTGGAATAACAACAATAGGAACTCCAACAACAGCAATTGGAGATCCAATCAACAAAATCCAGGTAATCCCTATTCTCATGCTGAAAAAGCTCTAACATCTCCATCTTCTTCTACTCCTTTGAAAAGCCAGGAACAGTCATCAAATGGATCAAACAAATCCGATCCAATGCTGGAGACGATCCTGGGGAAACTACAAGGATTGGAGAGCTATATAACTTCAGTTGATAAAGCTCACAAGGCTTTAGAAAATCAAGTATTTAGCAAAGCCGGAGAAGTTCCAAGAGATCAAGGGAAACTTCACGGGTAGACGGAAGATAACCCAAAGGGAAGGGTTATGACAGTCACTACTAGAAGTGGTGTAACTACTACCGATCCTCAACCTAAAGTAGTTGAAACCATTACCAAAGAAGGAAAGGGAAAAAAGAAGGAAGATGTCTATGTTCCTCCTCCCGCCTACAAACCGCCTCTACCTTTTCCTCAATCTAGAGCGCGAGCACGCTTAGATAAACACTTCGGTAAGTTTATTGAGCATATGAGTAAGCTGCATATTAATATACCTTTTATGGATGCAATTTTAGGTATGCCAACTTATGGGAAATTTTTTAAGGAAATCCTCTCTAACAAGAGGAAATTAGAAGACATTGGAGAAGTTAAGATGAGTATGGAGTCATCCGAACTCATCAAGACTATGACAGAGAATATGCCACCTAAGCTGCGTGATCCGGGATCATTTTCCATACCCATCACTTTGGGAAAGGTTACTTATGATGCACTTTGCGACCTTGGAGCAAGTGTGAGCATCATACCACTTTCTTTATGCAAGGCGGTTGGTCTAGGAGAGCCCAGACCGGTGAATATAACACTTTACATGGCCGATCGTTCCACCACTAAGCCAGTTGGGATAATAGAAGACATTCCTGTAAAACTCGGTAAGTTTTACATTCCTATAGATTTTGTCGTTCTTGACATCCCTGTAGATTATCCAGCTCCCATCATTCTTGGGAGACCGTTCCTTGCAACATCCGGATGCATGGTAGATTGCAAGAATGGACAGCTATCCTTCAATATAGGTGAAGAGAAAGTGGAGTTCGTACTCTCCTCTTTAATCAAGGAGCCAGCCTTGAGAGAAGATGTCTTTAACATCTTTGATGAAGAAGAGTCTAAAGAGGTAGTAAGCTCAATCCTAATGAAAGACTCACTTCAAAAGGTTCTTAGTATGAGCATCATGGAGGAAGGAGTAGAGCATGATTGTGACAATGATGTAAAAGCATTAAAAGATGTAAAGGAAGAACCAGGAGCAGGATTTGAAGAGCTAGAATTAACCCCGGAAACTGTGAAAAAAATCGACCTACACGAAATAAACCATTCGATTTCTGAAAAGGCAAGTCGATTTTTTACAACAGGAAGAAATATCGACCCAAAAATCGGACGATTTTCTTCAGGGGGGTCGATTTAGCGATGAATTCTCCGGTTTCTACAAACTTGACTGTAGTTGTTCTCAACTCTGATGATGCACCTTCCCCACCTACAGAGGCTTCTCCCATGACATTAGAAGGTCATGAATCATCGATCAAAGCACCTCCTTCATTGGAATTGAAGCCCTCCCTACACACTTAAGGTACGCATTTCTTGGCACTAACTCTACATATCCGGTTATAGTTAATGTGAAATTGGATGATGATGAATTAGAGAAGCTTATGAATGTTCTAAGGCAACATAGGAGAGCATTAGGCTATACTATTGATGATTTGATAGGCATTAAACCTTCTCTATGTATGCATAAAATCTTAATGGAAGAGGATTACAAGTCTTCACGTCAACCTCAAAGATGGTTAAATCCAGTCATGAAAGAGGTCGTGAAGAAAGAAATCCTTAAGTTACTTGATGCAGGTATCATCTTCCCTATTTCGATAGCAAGTGGGTGAGTCCAGTACAGATAGTACCAAAGAAAGGAGGCATTACCGTTGTTGCCAACAAAAACAACGAACTTATTCCCACAAGGACAGTTACGGGGTGGAGAATGTGCATCGACTACTGTAAGCTGAACGTAGCTACTAGGAAGGATCATTTTCCCCTTCCTTTTATTGATTAGATGTTGGAAAGGTTAGCCCAACACTCTTACTTTTGTTATCTAGATGGATATAGCGGTTTCTTTCAGATTCCCATTCACCCGGATGATCAAGAGAAGACGACCTTCACGTGCCCTTGGGGTACGTTCGCTTATAGAAGAATGCCATTCGGTCTATGCAACGCTCCAGCCACCTTTCAGAGATGCATGATGGCAATCTTCTCCGAATACGTAGAGAATATCATGGAAGTATCCATGGACGACTTTTCGGTATATGGTTCTTCCTTTTATAACTGTCTCTCTAACCTTTCATTAGTTCTTAAGAGATGTGAGGATACTAACTTAGTTTTAAACTGGGAAAAGTGTCATTTCTGTAAAAGCTAGGATTTTCGAATCCTAATAAAGGATGATTAAGAGTGATTAAGTTAATCATCGATAACAATTGACTCATAACTCGGGAATTGTGTGTAGATGATGAGTATGAATTTCACCATTATGATTTTGGGGTAAATTTGGACGTATGGGGGAAATTTTACTTTTTCCTCTAGGGAATAATTTTTACCCTCTGGTATTATTTGGAGCATTTGGGAGCTTCAATTAATAAAATTGTAGTTGAGAGAAATGATCAGGACATCGGATATGTTCTAGATATGAAATAACATGGAAAGGCAAAATGGCCAAAAGAGTCGCTATTTCGTTTCTTAGCGGCTAAGAAAGACGACTTAGGAATACGCGTTTTCCGAGAAAGTTGGGGAATAATTATCCAAACAATATGTCAGATTTATTATTCCAATTTCGAGAAGTTTGGAGAAGGGGCTCAAACCGCCTTTGGATCGGTAAAAGGATAACTATCGACTTTGTTAAAAGGATAATTATCGACTTCGCTATAAATAGCGGAAATTCTTTTATTAATTCATTTCCTTTCACGTTTCCTCGTAAAAGCTCTGATTTCTCTCCGTTTCTAATCCGATTTCAAATCTGTTTGAGTTTTCGGATTCCTCTCTTCATCCTCTTCATATCGGTACCGAGTTTGTGTTTTTCCGAGCACATAAAGGGCTGGTCGAGCATATTAGTGTTTTGGATGGTGGCGCCGTCCAAGTTCCGGTGGATTTGAAGGTGTCCGAGCGTAGTCAGCGTCATTGTGATTCCGAATCTTCTTTCGGATCGTCAATCGGGTTAGTAACGAATAAGTTATGAATTTATTCGTATTCAGTATTGCGATTTGGCCTAAATTGAGCTTAGGCTTGTCAAAATGGATAATTGGAAATTCCATTATGCTCGTTACTTTATTATGGTGATTGTGGGATATTTGTTTGATGAGATCTGATGACAGTTGGGTTCAGAAACTGCCTGCGGGCAAAACGTTATTCTGGTGAAATTTAATTAATTAATTAAAGATTAATTAATTAAATTAGGAATCTAGAAAACGCTATAAGCTATTTAAATTCAAAGGAATGAATTTAATTGATGTTTGAAGCAAGAATTTTAATAAGAGGAATATGATATTCTCGACAGGTGGTGTTGAAGACGGTAGACTACCTATAGCTTAGTTGCTCAGTGAGTGTATCCAGGTAAGTCTTCGGACTTACTTAGCTTCGATCCAGAAAGCCGTGCCTGAGAGATTTATATCTCATTGTGTTGATATGTGTTGTTGTTTTGAAATGCCTTGTTGTGTTGAAATGTGAATGTTGATAGGCATTGAGATGTGTTATGTGCAAAGCGTGCTTGATGTGTTTTATGATGAAAATGACGTTATGATGTGTAAAGCATGCTTATTGTTGTTGTGATTATTATCATGTCATAATTATGAGAAATGGTTAAATGAACATGTGTTAGCCTATTGAGGCGTGCTATTGAATGACATGATAAGCTTGTTGAAGAATGATAATGTATGAGATGATAAGCCTTTTGAAGCATGTGATATGATGATGACCTGTAAAGGTCAATAGTATGTAAATTGTTTAAGACTCTGAGCTAACCATTAGCCAGGTCGCTAGCTATTGCAGTGAATGCCGGAGCTCGGCCAAGCCCGGATCACTTGCATTTGTATAAGAATGACACCGAGTCTGATGGACTTCAGGCTCGGGTCGCACACCTAATGAAAATGGTAAATGTTTGCATTAATATGAATGGCAAAATGTTGCATGTGGTTAGGGGTTAAGACCATAACCCACCACGAGAAAGCCTGGCCCGTAGACTTGATCAGTCTGGCTACAACCTAAGAGCAAATGTATGAATTAACCTAATCTGTGCAATGGTGAGCTCACACCAAAGCCAGAACACTATAAGCAATGATTCCGGATTTGGTCCGGGATCGCAAATTGTAAATTTCATACTACATTCACGTGCATCATTCATAAAAGCATGATATCATCTCATGAGCACGGTATATGGTATTTGAATATATTTGTTGTGTTGTGATGTGTTGATATAATCTCTCGTGGATAGATTATGATCGGTAGCTAACGGTTTTAAACCGATCCTTTTTAGGTACTACCGAACATAGGAATGCTTCAAGGATGTGAGCTGCATGAAGTGGACAGCCGAGGCAGTGTTAACCCAAGGGTTGGTTGAACTACTTTTGAAACTAATCGCTTGCAAGCGAGTCTTTTGTTGGTTGTGTGCAACTGTGTACACATGTTGATTTCAGGCTGAAGTTTTAAGACACCTGTTCAGGTGTCATGTTTTGAAGTGTCGTTTTGGGATATACATACTAACTGCATGCATGGTTGTTATGTAAATGTTTTCTAAATGACAGGTTGAATGTTTTCATTATTTCTTCGTGCTTCTTGTTGCAAGGTCCTATTTGTGAAGTTGTTGTCAGGCTAACTATTGGGACCCATTGTGCGATCCTTAGCCTAGTGACGTCTTGGGTTACTTAAAACTCAGGTCGTTACAATTTCATGGTCACTGAAGGGATTGTGTTAGGTCATCTAGTATCACAAAGAGGAATAGAGGTTGATAGAGCTAATATAGAGACTATTGATAAGCTACCTCCTCCATCCTCTGTGAAAGGAATTTGAAGCTTTTTAGGACATGCAGGCTTCTATAGGAGATTCATAAAGGACTTTTCTAAGATTTCAAAACCCTTAACTAATCTTTTAATGAAAGACGCTACTTTCGAATTCTCGAAAGATTGTTTAGAAGCTTTTTCAGGATCAAAGAAGCTTTGATTTCAGCACCAATCATCCAACCCCCCGATTGGACTCTTCCTTTCGAGGTCATGTGCGACGCAAGCGACGTCGTTATAGGAGCCGTACTTGGACAGAAGAAAGATGGTCGCACTCATGCCATCTACTATGCTAGCAAGACGCTAGACGAGGCTCAATCCAACTATGCCACCACAGAAAAGGAACTCTTAGCTGTAGTTTATGCTTGTGAAAAATTTAGTTCCTATCTTGTAGGTGCAAAGGTGATTTTCTATACAGACCATTCAACAATTCGCTACTTATTCACGAAGAAGGATGCGAAGCCAAGCCTTCTAAGATGGATCTTACTCTTACAAGAGTTTGATTTGGAGATCCGTGATAAGAAGGGATCGGAAAACTCAGTTGTTGACCATCTTAGTCGTCTTCCACGCCTCACCGACGAGATGGATGAACTTCCTATAGACGACTCATTCCTTGATGAGCAACTACATGAGATTGAAGAGTGTCTTCAACACATCTCAAAAGGTAATGATCCATGGTTTGCTGACATTGTGAATTACCTTGTTTGTCAGGAGATTCCCCCCGGACTTTCGTATCCTCAAAGAAAGAAGTTCTTTAAGGACATCCGACACTTCTATTGGAACGAACCTCTTCTATTCAAAAGAGGTCCCGACGGCATATACATAAGGTGTATTCCAGAAGATGAGGTGGAAAGTGTCATCCGCCATTGCCATTCTCTACCATGTGGAGGACATGCTAGTTCCCACAAGACTTGTGCTAAGGTACTTCGTTCCGGTTTCTTTTGGCCTACACTATTCAAAGATGTGCAAAAATATGTTGTTGCTTGTGATGCTTGTCAAAGGACAGGTAATATCTCTAGGAGGAATGAGATGCCTCTCAACAACATACAAGAAGTAGAGATCTTTGATGTATGGGGAGTAGACTTTATGGGTCCTTTCCCATCCTCTTGTGGAAACTAATACATACTTCTAGCCGTAGACTATGTCTCAAGATGGGTTGAGGCAATCGCTTCTCCTACTAATGATGCAATGGTAGTGGTAAAGTTCTTCAATAGAACGATCGTCCCGAGGTTCGGAACTCCCCAAACCATCATTAGTGACGGAGGGACGCATTTCACGGCCCGTCGATTTGAGACTCTATTGGCTAAGTATGGGGTGACCCATAAGATATCTACACCATACCATCCGCAAACCAGCGGACAAGTTGAGATATCCAATAGAGAGATCAAGAGAATTTTAGAGAAAACTGTCTCTAAAACAAGGAAGGATTGGTCAATGAAGCTTGACGATGCACTATGGGCGTACAGGACTGCCTTTAAGACACTGATAAGTACGACTCCATATAATCTCGTTTATGGTAAATCTTGTCATCTTCCTGTAGAGCTAGAGCATAAAGCATATTGGGCTATCAAGTGGCTCAAATTTGACATGAAACAAGCCGGAGAGAAGCGGCTTTTAGATATCAACGAGCTGGATGAGATCCGGTTAAATGCGTATGAGAACGCAAAGATCTACAAGGAAAGGACGAAGCACTGGCATGATAAGCATATCATTCCAAAGGATTTGAAAGAAGGAGATCAAGTCCTTCTATTCAACTCAAGGCTTCGACTATTCCCAGGTAAGCTTAAATCCCGTTGGACAGGACTTTATGTAATTAAACGAATTTTCCCCCATGGTGCAGTTGAAGTATGGGGTGAACAAAGCCGAAATTTCAAAGTTAATGGTCAACGGTTGAAGAAATACACACCAGAAGCTCCGGTTGAGGAGATAGCTCTTATCCTCATCCATTGAGCACAAAACCATGCACCGTCCAGCTAAAGACGATAAATCAAGCGCTTCTTGGGAGGCAACCCATGATAGTATAACTTTTTCCTTCTTTCATCACTTAGTTAGCTTAGTTTAGTTGCTTTGTTTCTTTTGTTTTCGCTTTTGTTTGTTCCTCGATGCACTCTTGGTTTGTTTGTGTCAATAATCACAAGAAATTAGGTCCAATTTGAGAGATCAATGAAGAAGAGGAGCATATATTAGTTCAAATTTCAATCTTCAAGAAGCACAAGGAAGGAAATCGAGTTACACAAAGCAAATCGTTCGATTCAGGAACAGAGCAAGTCGATTTTTGACAACAGGAAGAAAAATCGACCCATCAGATCGACCCCCTCTATAAAAATCGTCCGATTTTCTTCATGAGTTGAGAAAATGAAAGAAAATCGTCCCGACGAATAAATCGCCCAGATAAATCGTCCGATTTTCTTCGTAAAATCTCTAGCCTATATAAAGACTTAAACATTCGATTCTCTCATTCCACAAAACCTCCATTCCCGATTTCCTTCTCTCAAAGAACCGAAAAATTGTCCACCCTCTCATTTCCTCATTCCTTAATCGTTTTGAATGATTCTTGGCCCTAAACTGAAGCATTTTCGACAAGGAACAAGGATCTAGCAACAACAAGCTCGACAATCGACTCATCCATCCGGAATTCAGGTTTTTCATTCTGAAACCTAAGTTTTTCGTTCGATTTTGATTCTTGCCTAGAAGTTGTTTGTTTGCTGCGATTGATTGAGGGGTTTTCTTAGGAACAACTATAGGAGACTGTGTGTGGTGATAGTTTAGTCGGAACTTTACAGAATTGTGAGAATCATTGAAATCGACAGAAAAATCGACTCAACCCAGAAAAATCGTCCGATTTTGCTCAAGAACATGTCGATTTTTAGTTGCAGAAATGGAGACTTTGAAGAGAATAACTCGAAATGCGGGAAAGAAGAAGGGATCTTCTTCCAAAGCCCCTCCTCCACCTCCACCACCCTCTCAAACCATTCCAAAACTCCCTCCTCCCCTATCCAAACATAAGAAGAGATATGAACGTATCTTAGATTGCCCATTCACCCCTCCTCGATACATTGTTCTAGACGATTTAGACTCTTTGTTTGTTCAAGAGGATGTGGATATGATGCTAGATAGAGTTGGGTTGAGACAGTTTGCTTTGATTAGGGAGGATGCATACACCGAGATCACCCTAGAATTCCTTAGCACATTTGAGCATGATCCTAGAGAGAGGACGGTATCTTTCCGCCTCATGAACCACAACCATACTATGACTATTGATGACTTTGGGGATTTGTTCGGTTTTTCTTACTCTGATGCAGGCACATTTGCGAGAGGAGTTAGTGCTAATGCCTTCTGAGAGACCATTTCAGTGGGAGAGTATGTTCGTGATAAGTGGAGACCCGGAAATTCGAAAGAAGCTAGCATGTACAACCTTTCCTTTAAGGTAGTGCATAGGATCCTTAGTGAGTGCTTATTTGCATGGACGGAGACTCCACAGAAGCTCAAGGCTGACGAGCTCTTTATCTTGTACTGCATGACATGTAGCACCATTCCCGACATCACCTCTATGCTTGCTGACTATCTAGGAAAGATAGCCAACAAGGCAAAGGGTGACATTTGTCCTGGAGGCCTTGTCACTCATGTGGCAAAGGCATTGGAGTTAGATTTCTCGGGTTGCACCCTAGCTGAGAGTGCCCAGCCCTTACGATCACAGAAATTAGTTGCTAGACAAGTCTTGATTCCTCGAGGGAGAGGAACCCTTCATGTGCCCATGCCATGGGCAAAGGATCCAAAGAAGAAGCCATCCGAGATTGTTTGGAAGTCCGAATACACCATTCGGAACAAGAGGAATTGGAAGGAGACTTTCGTACTGATGCTTGAGGAGATAGCTTCTCCTTTGTATTATGATGATGATGCAGGTGACACTGAGGATGAGGAGGATGGAGTACACCAGGGGACCATGCTCGAGTTCAAGAGTGACACTTATAGTGGTCACGCCACGGATGCCATGGACACCGACACTCATGGTGCAGGACCTAGCCGGACTAGTCGCGGCATTGAGAAGACAGAGGACGACATGCAGCCACCTCGCCACTCCTTTGCACATGCCCCTAGCCATGGTGGAGGCCATGGACGAGGACGTAGACTTCCCCGCCACTTTAAAGACTTAGTCTCTAGTTTCCAAAGCCTCCGCACCGACTATCATGCTCTCCACACCGACTATAGCACCTTGAACACTCAGTTCAAGGAATACCGGCAGGAGATGGACGCTAGGCACTCCTCCTATGACGGCCAGATGAGAGACTTATACTACCATCAGTTCGGCCACTTCTATGATCCTAGTGCACCGATGTATCCATATCCTCCACCTCTACCACCACCGACCGAGGATTGAGCTTCCACACCTTTTACATTGTAAATATTTTTCTCCATCTTATGCTTGATTTTTCACATTGGGGACAATGTGGATGTTAAGTATGGGGTGGGGGTACTTACAATCTCTTTTACTTCATCTTAGCACTCTAAGCACTTTGTACTACTTTTGATGAATTGGCTTGTAATAACTCTTGCACTACTTGCTTTCCACTACGACATTCACAATTGTATGCTCTCTTTCAAATACTATGAGTTTCCAAAAAAAATTTGTGCTTCTTATGATGGAAATGAACTCTATGATGAGAATTGTGATATAGATAGGCAAAAAGATGGCTTGGTTATGTTGAGATTTTAATCATAGCATGAATGAGCTTACTTTTGTTACTTGAACACATTAATAAGTTACATGTAGATGTTTTGATAAGAGAATGAAATAATAGTCGAAGCTATATTATAAGTTCTTTTGCATCATATAAGAATGACCAAGGCAATTCGCTCCTTCTCTCTTTTCATATCTTGTTCATGCTAGCTCCTCAATGAAATATGTGACCCTCCTTTTACCATCCGGGAATTAGGATAAGTGATTGAAAAAGGCATGTTTGATGTGGGAGGGCCAATAAGAATGTGTTAAGTGAAAGTGTAGCAATTCATAAGTTTGTAGTTCCGATGACTTTTAATTACCTCCCAATTGTAGTCCCTTTATAGGGACCGTCTATGTTGATGACCTATGTTCTGTTATAAATGGGGGTTACCTTGGACTCTTGAGTCCACCACACAATTCTCACAAGCACAGGTTCCTTAATCGGCGTTGTTTGTAATATTTCATTCCAAATCTCTGTTGACTATGTTACAGGGCTTCGATCCTTTCCATACTAGCATTGTGATTCTTCTTAGAATTCTTATCTTGAAAGAAGACAAAACGTCTCCAGGCTTGTGAAGTCTACCTTTCGCTCTTACATTAAGTTGTAAGTCTCCATTCCATGTTAATTGTGATCTGTCAAAATTTCCTTAGCTAGTAGGTAAACAGTTGCTCACAACAATCCTTTTATACTTCTTTAGTTCGTTCTACCTTCCACCCTTCCGCTTCTTATGGGCTAACTTCATTTCTCTAGTCCGGTTGTGTCATTCATTTGGCATAAATAGTCGTTTCAAGTTTCCACGATAGCTTGCAAGCGTCTTTGAAATTCTTATGGCCGTAATGATCATCCACTTGCAGTTCCTTTTGCATGGATCATTTGTGTTGATGACTTAGGTCCTGTGATAATTCGGTTTACCCTGGACTCTCGAGTCTAGCAAGGTTGTTCTCCCATACGGATTTCTTCACTGGAGTTAGTGGTAATATCGCCTTCATGAAACTCTGTTGACCCTGCTACAGGCTTCCATTCTTTGGATATTGGCGTCACGGTTTCTTTCAAACTTCTTATATCTCTGAGGAGGTCAAAACCTCCCCACGCTTGTGGGGTCTTCCTTTTCGCTTTTACACTCAATTGTAGGTCTTCATTCCGTGCACCTTAGATTCTCACACCCGGATTGACACTCTGTCTCTTCTGGTTTCTCATGCCCATAATGGTCTATGAGGCATCCGCCTCGATTATAATATCCTTGATTCTGCAATCTTGGTTGTACTCAATTCTACTTGTCTCGTTCCAATATTGTTATCTCTACTCCGCACTCTTATAGTCTCTTGTATGGTCCTTCTAATTCCGTCTCTCGGCCTCGTATGCCCGAGTTCCTTGTACGACCTTCTATTGCTTCTAACTGAACTGACTCAGGGATTTCTTCCTCATCTGATTGTGGTTGTGGTAAAAATTATCTTCACAACTTTACTTCCTTGCTCACTTGTTCTTTGGATGCTTTCTAAGGATCACCCAGCGGCCTACCCGAGTATAATACTCAATTCAAGGTCCGATTCCATTGCCTCGTGTTGGAGATTCGTCAAGTCCGCAGTTGATTTATCATGAGGCGATAATCGCTTCGTGATATCACGATTGAAGGATATAAAATATCCTTTAGGATACTAACAAGCTAAGGAAACACATGTGTATAACATACAATAATAACATCATAAAAAGTCTATAAGCTAACTCCTATCGATCCAAGTTACAGAGATCCACGGAGAGTGATGGTGGTTCGACGTACTACTAACCCAACAACCCGACTATGTGTGCGTGTAAAAACATAAATCCGTTTTGAAAATTTAGACACCTTTCGGGTTCTAGTTATTTTATACATTCGGTCTTTCAGAAGATTTCAAGTGTCATTGTTGCCAACCTACCTTTGATACCATATTGTAACACCCCAAATTCTGAGAACTCGGGGAGCTACTGGTTAGGACCTCACGATGGGTCCCACCTTAGTTTGACAACAATATTACTAGGATCTTACAACAAGACCCAAAAGTATTTAAAACATTTGAAAACTTTAAACAATATATAAATGGAGAATATGTATCAGCCTTACAAAGCAAAGGCACTAAAACGACACATATGATGAACAAAAGACATCCCCGTCCCCAACTAAAAGAGTACGTGGACCCGGCTGACCATTCCCTCTGGATCTCTCTACAACTGTCTTAACCTGCAAGGCATCTACAAGCGGTATAAAACCGTTAGCTAACATTCTATGCATAAGTATAAAGGTAAAAGCACAATCGCATATCATACGCAATCCACATGCAACAGTCAATTCTTTTATTATCTTTAATTAGGTGATATGTCATTACTAATGATACTTATTTTGTGACACGAGGGATTCCCAAACCTCGCCCCTGTCCCCGTTTACCAACGCGGAATGGTACTAATGCACTTGACCGTCTACCTGACTGGGCTGGTCGCAGGGAACCTCCTAAACTCTCGCAAGAGCTAGGCAGATGATGTCACGACCCGTTATCATACACTTGGGTCAATTACGTAAATAATATAGTCGGCCTAATCCGGTTTCGTTGTCTATCATAACTAACAAACACCACTCATACACATTACACTCATACAAGAAGCTAGCTAAGTAAGTCCGTAGACTTACCAGAATCAAATCTCGGCTCTCTTAATCACAACTCAATCGTTAACTGTAGGAATTCAGTAGCCTGTCAAAGGAGGCAAGTGTGTCAGCCCACTTTCTAGGTAATTAGAAGTCTAAGACTTCTAAGATAGTAGATCCTATTATAATAGAATTTAATACAATACCAATTTATGGTAAAATGACTATTTTACCCTTGGTCCCGAAACTTCCAAAAATTCCATAATACATGCCTAAACTCTTATTTGAGACTAAAAAGTCATATTCTAACACCTAAAGATGAGTTTGGTTTCAAACTGGCAATTTACCCATTTTCCTATTTTCCGAAAGATCGTTAAGGTCCAACTTCGGCTTCAAATATGAAATTCGAAAACATTTATAAAAATTCCGAAATAATTCCTTAGGTCATATATGATATCCAATCTACTCATAGGATCAAGAATTTCTTAAAACTGTTCAACCATCTCTTCTACACAAATTTCTAAAGTTGGTTACAACACTTAAAATATTTCCTATACTTAGCCAAAATTCACTGCTGAAAAAACAAAGTTTGACTACCCTACTTTGGAACCTTATAACTTCTAATCCGACCATTCATTTATTCTCAAATTTTGACACATCAAACTACATATGTCCATCTATGACCTATTAAAAATTCAACGGTGGATCTTCAATCTAACTCCTTAACATTGATCTACAAGATTGCTCATTCCCAACTTTCAAAAACTGAAGAAAAAATAATCAACAAAATTATTTACAGCAGCCCTTGTTTCTAGCATTTATGTTAACACAACTCAGCTGCTGCTCGCTACCTACACAACCCATGTTCAAGACCTAACTACAACAACGCACCACTCAAGTTCTAATGAATCGATACATACACATAAAATCATAACGCATCCCTTCAATTACGTCTATATAGAAGGTTTACCCTGGTTGTTGTGCTTACTGTTTAAGCAAGTTTTGATCTTGTTCTGGCCGGACTAGTGTGCCTCGGGTACTTGCGTTTCTTCTTCTGATCCCACGTGACACATACAACACTGGGCTCCAACTGAGGCGCGATTCATGAGGCGTAGGGGAGAAACAGCAAGGATTAGGATTAGATCTTTTTCTGTATTTGATCAGAAGGGATGGAGAAGTCGCTTACTTATGGGTCGACTCTTGGATCTGGCTGGACGAGCAAGCCGCACGCAAATGGAGTCCTAACCACTGCTGTTACTCTTTACACCCGAGGAAGGCTGATTGTTTGCTGTAAGACGTTGCTGCTGAAGGTGTTGTTGCGCTGTAGATCTGTGTGAGGCGTCCCTGGTTCTGTCGAGAGGCTAAGGAGTCGACTGGGTGGCTGATTGTTTATGACGATGGCTACTTCCTGATTGAAGGCGGAGATGTGCAGCGTGCGATGGGGGTTCTGTATCGCAAGGAAGGAGCAGCAGTTGTAGTAGATGAATTTGGACATCCTTGGCAGCAGCTGTAGCGTGATCTCAGGGCAATTAATTCAGCGTAACTCCTGTCCAGCTCAACTTCAACGTACATAAGAATCGTTCCTGAGGGTTTGCAGTGGTCTTCTCTGTTGGGCTGACTGCAGGCATGGGCTTTGCACTGTTGGGCTGGCTGAGGGTAAGGTAGGGCAAGGCTGATGCAAACCGGGCTAGCTGAAGGTGTACAGAAATTTGGCTGATGCAATCTGGCATGAAGAGGTGAGCTGAATTTGTAAAAAGCAAAGGTGTGCTGGGTTGTCAAAACTCGTCATAACTCGTCATGGCTTTGTCAGGCCCATGCATGACTTCGTCACAGAGTTGTCGGGCTTCGTCATGACCTCGTCTCAGCTTTGTCATGGTCTCGTCGCAGCTTTGTCATAGTCTCGTCTCAACTTTGTCATGATCTCGTCACAACTTTGTCATAGTCTCGTCTCAGCCTTGTCATGATCTCGTCTAAAGTCGTCGTTAAGGATTAATTATAAGAACTAGGGTTTGATATAATTCTATCATTTTATGTGAATTAAATTTTACATAAAATGATAAATAATTATAAGAATTAGGGTTTGATATAATTCTATCATTTTATGTGAATTAAATTCTACATAAAATGATAAAATTTGTAAAGAAATAAATACTAGATAGAATGGGAACCGTCAACGGCTCGAAGTCCGAATTGATTCGGAATTAAACGGAATAAAAATTTCGAATATTACAACTTTTAAACTTTCAATATGTTTACGGATTTTACATTGCGTTCCTCTTATAAAAAAATTGAATGGATCACAACACTTTTCATTTCTCACGTTAAAATTAACTTGTAATCCTTTATATATAATTGTCGTATTACTTGAATCATTATCAATTAGTTTGATTTTGTTGGATAAAGTTTGAGCTCTATTGAGCGAGTTTATATACATTGTATGACAAGATATCGCTATGCTCTCTATTAAATGATTAGTCTAAATCATTGAAACGGATGAGAAGGCCAAATAATTTATTCGTTTAGACTTGTAGTTCATGTTAGGGTTTAATAATTGGACATTTTGTGAATTTTTTTAATATCTTTTTTGATTTTGATTTTATAGTTAAACAAAATTTTATCCAAAAAAAATGAAATTGGTACTTGGAAAAGCCGAACAAAATTTTATCCTCGCATCCTCATCATAAAGAGTCTCCTCGCCCAAATAAGCCTTGTGTTCTAATTTTTAAAAATAAACGCATATTTTTGTTCATAATTTAAAAAAATAAATAGTGATACTAAAATAAAATGAACAACTAATGTAAAAAATGAACATAATTTCTCCTCAATCCTCTTGTAAAAAATCTCTTCACTGGGACCAATATATATGAATAAGGTTTTATATAGAGATTGACTCTCATGTAAACAGCTCTTACCATATAAAATGAGAACGAATTGTATTCGTTAAATCTTTAAATAGATGGTTGAGATAGGGGGGGGGGAAATCGTGTGATTAGTGGAAGAAATATTCGGCGGTATAGTCACATATATTCGGCGGTATATTTCGGCTGATATAGTATATATTCGGCGGAATAGTCACATATACTCGGCGGTATAGTCACATATATTCAACGGTATAGTATATATTATGTAATTTGTTCTCATGTTTACATGGTAAGAGTTGTTTAGATATGAGTCAAGATCTATATATATAGAGAGAGAGAGTCTAGATCATATGAGAACAGACCTTATCGTGTAATTATGAGAACATGTCTTATTATTTAATATATTATTCGTAGTTATTATTAGTTTTGTTACGAAGGTGTCATATCGTTTAATGTATTATTCGTAGTTATTGTTGGTTGAATGGATTATTCGTAGTTATTGTTGGTTGAATAGATTATTCGTAGTTATTATTAATTATGATATCTACACTAAATCTCGACCCTTAATACTCACCATCCGACGGTCTAAGATTATTCTCATGATACACAATAAGATTGTTCTCATTGGAACCGCGCCCTATATATATATATATATATATATATATATAGGGTAGTGTTCAAGTAAGGCCCATTATTCCGGTACGGCCGTGCGGCCGTCTGTACGGCCGACACGTGTCCCGGAAAAAAAAAACTTGTTTAGAAATTTTTTTTTTTTAAAACGAGTAAAAGTAATAGTTCAAAACTTATTATGGAATAGTTCATAACTTATAAAAGGATAGTTCATGAATTATAATAGAATAGTTCATAGTGTAAAATTTATAAAGGATTGAAAGTAATAGTTCAAAACTTATTAAGTAATAGTTCATAACTTATAAAAGGATAGTTCATGAATTATAATAGAATAGTTCATAGTGCAAAATTTATAAAGGAGTGAAAGTAATAGTTCAAAACTTATTATGGGATAGTTCATGAATTATAATAGAATAGTTCATGAATTATATTAAAAAGTAATAGTTCATGGATTATATGGGAATAGTTCAAAGTTTATAGGATAATAGTGCATAAATTATAGTTCAAATAAATTTTCATTAGTTTCCGAAAAAGAAAAAAAAATCGTTTCAGAAAAGAGAAAAAAAAAAATTTGTTTTTTTTTTCGGGACACGTGCCGCCCTTACGTACGACCGTACGACCGTACCACAATAAAAGGGCCGTACCTGAACATTTACCTATATATATATATATAATTTTCTTTAAAAATTTCTTTTCCCCCCTTTTTTGTTGATATTCATTATTAATAGTAAGTTAGTGAAAACATAATTAGGGACATTGCGTTAGTGATAATGTTTCGGTGACAATATCGTTGATGACAACACAGTTGGTGATAACTGCGTTGATCACAATATAATTAATGACAATATGGTTGGATAGTTATGTAAATGATACTATAATTATTAATCCTTACTAATGACAACACAATTGATGACAATGTCATCCATAACAAGTATAAATGATGACAATTCGGTTGACGAAGAAAAAATTGATGATTATTTATTGGTGACAACATAATTGTTGATAATACAATTGATGACAATGTAGTTGATGTCAATGTAATTGGTTATACTATAGCATGACAAAGCATTTGATAACAACACATTTGATTACAATATCATTGACGACAGTACAATCGAACAATATCATTGATGACAACACAATCAATAATAATACAATTCATATTAAAATATGTTGGTGGAAAATTCGGAAAAAAAGTTATCTTTTATAAGTGAAGGATCAGATGCAAGAGTGAAGGATTTTTCATTAGCTTCAATATTTTCATCCATTTGCTTTGTAAATTCTTTGTTTTTGATAAATTAAACAATTTACGCACAAATTTACTCCAATCAATCAAATATTAGATTTTTTATTTGAAGGTTTAGACAGCATTAAGCCATTAAGTTAGGTGAAATTTTTATAGTTATAAAACTCTTGAAAACTCTAAAAAAATACTAAAATTACTCTAAAAGTTTTTATCGAACGCGCTCTCATCCCGTACACTTTATTTGTAAATGTTTTTTTTTACCAAATTGAGGTTAGGTCTTTTTGATAAGTACGTACACATATTCGATATATTTTAAGCGTTATAATTCGAATTTCTAGAAGATATTGAAGGAGGCTTGCCACTCATTCAAAATGATGATGTTCGGCGGCCAGTTGATAGAAGGATTATTTCGTCTTGACGATATATCCCTTAGTCGTTCCTTTACGACCACTCGGACCATGGAAATATCCGGTGCCCCGAACAATCTTGAATAAAGGTATTAATTGGACAAAATTCTTATTTTACACACATATAGAAATTTAATTTTTACTACATATGACTATTTTTTAATATCAAAATAAATAAATAAACAACTTAACTATTTTTTCTGGAATATTTTTAAGGCAAGATCATTCTATAATGTATAAATAAGAAAATATGTTTTCAAAAGACTAAGGGTCCATTTGGTTCCAACTCCGAAAACGAAAACGGAATGGAAACGAATCTAGTCCGTATGTATACAACTATTCATGAAATTTTGTGGAATCATTCCTAGTGGTTTAAAGTAATCGTAATATAATTTGATTACTTTTGATACTCTATAGGAAAACAAAATGAGGAAAACAAATACACTTTACATCCAACCACAAGGAATGATTCAAAAAATATTCATGAATTATATGGACTAGATTCATTTACATTCCGTTTTCGTTTCCGAAGTTATAACCAAACGGGGACTAAATGTACCATATTTTTTTTATCCATAGCAAACTTTAATTAAACAAATATGACAATATTGGACAAGAGAAGCAAATTTTTTATATCCAATATTACTTCGTAATTACGTTGTCCATATCGACGATTAAACTGAATTATTGATGAAAAATCATTACAATATACAAAACGTGTTGATTCTTCGCATCTTTGAGGGTAAAAGTTTTTCAATTGAGTTGATGAATAGATAACACGTCAGCAGCTGTCAAGCCAAGCCATCCAAAACCCAAAAGAGATGAGAATGACACATCAGCCAAAAAGTGTCAATGAGGTGGGACCCATTCATTCCAATCCCATCTAAATTGGGATAATTCCTACATACTTACAACAACACAATTTATAAGGTCGTGTATATATAAGTCTTATCCTTTAATATTGGATCAACTTCATCACACGTAAATATGTGGCTCCCATGAGCTTCCAAGATCCATATATTTATCTAATATCAATTTTGTTGTTATTCAAGCTTTCATATGCTCATTCGAGTCGAGAAAATTTTAATCGAGTTTTACAATGTTTCAGTTTAAATTGCTTAGAAAGTAGACGAGTTTGAGCCGAATTTTTTCGAGACGAATCCGAGTAGCTTGGTTAATGTAACATCTTACAATGTTAGTAGTGGTCTCGATAGTGTTGGTTTTACCCGTTTTAAAGTAAAAATCTTTTCCTTAAAAGTCACATTTCGAGATGTAATCACTTTGTAGCCATGAGGTTGTATAAGCAACAATTTATAGCCTTTAACACCTTCAGCATAGCCTAACATTACACAAATTTGTGCTCTTGGTGTAACTTCCCTTGTGTTATATGGAAATATGCAGTACACCCAAAGGGTCTTAGGTGGGTAATATTAGGCTTCCTTCCGGTTCATAGCTCTTGGGGTGTCCTAAACTCAATTACAGAGGAGGGAAACCTATTAATGAGGTAAGTTGATGTAATGACAACTTCACCCCATAGACTATATTTCATACCAGCACTTATAAGCATATATTTAGCTTTTTTTAAAAGAGTTCTATTCATTCTTTCTGATGTACCATTTATTTGAGGAGTATCAAGAACAGTTAGATGTCTTTTAATGTCATTTGTTTTACAAAAATTATTGCAAATAGAGTTACAAAATTCAGGCCATTATTAGTTTTAGGCATTTTATTTTTAAGTTCATTTCATTTTCAACACGAGTTTTCCAATTTTTAAAAATATAAAAAACTTCATCTTTAGTCCTTGAATGAAATAACCAGACTTTTCTAGAATAATGATCTATAAAGGATATAAAATATCTTTTGTCACCTACAGTTTCTACTTGTGCAGTAACCCATAAGTCGGAATGTATATACTCTAGGAGTTTACTAGCTTTATACACAAATAAATTAGAACTATGTTATCTAGATTTTTCAAACACACAGTTTTCACAAAAAACTTAGGTTAGTAGGTAAACTAGTTAACATGTCTTGTTTATGTAACTACAATAACCCAGTGTTCCCTATATGACCTAATCTATTATGCCATAGAGCATATTGATCTAAGTTGTTTTTATTAACATTAGCATTGAAGAGATTTAATTCAGATGATTATTCTACAAAGTACAAACCACCCTTTTTAGAGCTCCTAATAAGAGTAAGACCATTTTTGACAACTTTCCTTATACCATTACTAGTATTAATATTACAACCTAGATCATCAAACATGGATTCAGATAGCAGATTTCTCCTAAGGCCAGTGACCCATCTAACATTCTGTATGACCCTAACTTTCCCAACAAACATGCACATATGCATATCCCCTATCCTTTTTTTTATTTCTAAGGCAGTGTTATCTCCTAACATGACATCACCTCCATTAAAAACCTCTAAGGAACAGAATAAATACCTATCGGGGCAAACATGCATAGTACATCCAAAGTCTAATATCCACTCATCACATTTGCACTTGAAAGGAATAACACACATTAACAGTTCACAAGAATATTGAGCATGCATATTTTCAAACAAAGAAACATTATTTTCAGTTCCTTTATTAGACTCATCTTTTTTTTATTCCTACAATCATTTATAAAATGACCAATTTTCTGACAATAAAAGCACTCTTCATTTTTCTTATCAGATTCATTATTAGAATTTTTATCAAAGATGTCATCTCTCTTATCCTTCTTATTTTGCTTGTTATTCTTCTTAAATTTTCCTTTAGTCATGAGAACTTCAGCCTTAACTTCTGATTTCTTATCATTAGCTTTAGGCTTAAAGATTTTAATAGACTCATTTTTATCAGTGATTGATTCCATTATTTTAGCCTTAGTTAAAGTTTCAGTACTATATTGAATCACATCTTTAAAAGTATCAAATTGAGGAGGCAAAGAACCAAGCAAGATAACAACACGATGAGGAGGCAAAGAACCAAGCAAGATAACAACACGATGAGTATATTTTATAGTGTCATCACACCTTTCTAAATCCATTTCCATCTTAAAAAAATTTATCTAAGTTGTCGTTCAAGGTCAGATTCACATCTAGTTTGAAAGTATACAGTCTATGCAAAGTAGATATATGAGATGGCAAAGATTTTTCATTATATTGTTTATCTAGAGTTTCCCGCAAAGGCTTGGTAGTAGAAATACTTACTACCTGACGAGCCACGTCGTCAGTTAACCTTATCATTATTTTCGCATGGGTCTGCTCTTCCATTCCACATTTCATGCAGATGATGTTTCTGCCAAGTAGTCTCCTGTGATGGCCCTCCAACACTTTTCTTTCGTTAGAATGGCCCTCATCTTGATTTTCCACATGACAAAGTCAGAGACTCCATCAAATGGTTTCACCCTAATGCTGATTTTTGTCATCTTCCTGTGTAGACAGAAACAAGCACAAAGGTTAGTAGTCAAAATAAAAAAGGATAAACTTCTATGTATAAGGAGGAAAGATGTGAAGAACAAGTACAAAACCCTAGATCTCACAATCAAAGAAAGAAACAACACTATACAAAAAAGAATACCGATTTAACCACATAAGGTAAATCACAATGAGCGGAAGCAATGACAAATATGAAGGGAGATACAAAACACTAATCAAATCTGTAAACCCAAAAAATTAGGGTTTTTCAAATCAGAAAGAAACCAACAGAAAGAAAACGTTTTTCAACAAAGAAAGCTATGATACCACTTTGTAAAACTATATTCTAAGGTTTCAAAGATCCTCAGTCGTAGAACCGACTAAATAAACACACAATATGATCACAATTAATTGGTAACGCAGGACTTCGAGACACTAACACTCTACGGATCTAGCAAATACAGTAACCAGAAAGACCAAAGCAGATAAGAGGAGCAAGGATAAAGAAAATCCCCCTCGAAAGCACTTAGACGAAGATCTGAGATTGATCTTCGTCACAATCGCAAGCCAACGTAGCGATGGTGAGAAGAGATCCAAGAGATGACAGATCTCTCAACTTCTCTTTTGCTTCCTCTTCCAACTTCAGATCCTTCTTGCTTCGAGCAATATTTGGGCAATATTTTCTTCTTCCCTTTCCATTCTCTCTTTCTCTCATGAGTAGACACAATGAGCTACAAGATTAGGGTTTTTGGAAGCCGCATAAGCAAGCTTATATACCTAGACTCCATCTAAGTTGAACGACGCGTTTAGCAAAACGCATTAGTAACCCTAAGCCGGACCTTCAACCTTTCAAGTGAGCAGCCCATCATTCTTCAACTAACCTCATAACGGATCCAAAGAGATAGTGGGCCGTCAAGCCCAGATAAGACCATGCAGGATATACACATACAAATCACACATATCCTATACAACATAATACCTCCTACTCATATAATAGGCTACCTTATGTTATAATCTCAGCACAATACTAGTCACTAAGCTACCTCACTTAGTTTCCTAAGTGACAACATTAGATTCTAATAGGCATCAAGACATATAACATGGCAAACTATAATATGACTCTTAAGTCCTAATTACATGACTCTACCAAGATCAACGTATAACATGCTAGATTTATACTCGATGTCCCGTGTTACATGCCTTAATACAAGAATTAGAATCACAATACATAAATTACAAATATGTTTATTTTAATGAAAAGACTTTAACAACAAATTACTACTGAATTTATTTATTAAAAAATGTGTTTAGTAATCAAAATGAGAAGGAGACTAAGGATTCATAGACTTGATGATTTATTGATTATTCTAACTAATCAACTCATGATTTATCTTAAAACAAGGTAAAAAAAAAACAAAAACAACTATATCCTATTGATGTGCAAAATACACAAAGGACAGTAAGCAAAATAACATTTTTTTAAGGACAGTCGGTATCGGGAGTAGATTTCCGCATGTCTCCTTTTTCTCTTGTAGGCTTGTACACTGTACGAACAAAAAAAAGGCAAATTAGTCTTTTTTGTCCTCTTCCTTCTCTTATTTCCCAATTCCTAGCAACTTCTTCCTTGACCTCTTCTTCCTCGTTCGAATCTGAGCAGGCATTCCCGTCTTGGAACCAAGTAACTCTCTTCTTCTTCCTTGCGGTTATGTCACTCTTAAACATTTTACTTTGATGCCAGCAACAGACTTGTGATTCACAACTAAAATTACATTCTCAGAATGTAGATTTTGAGAATTTTCTAGTTCCTGAAGTTCATCGTAGTAAAGAAACAAAAAATGCTCTAGGTTTATCTCACTAGTTACATTCTGCTCTTAAACATTTTGCTTTTGATGCCATCAACAAACTTGAGATTCACAGTTAAAATTACATTCTCAGACTTTATATCTTGAGAATTTTCTAGTTACTGAAGTTCATCGTAGTAAAGAAACAAAAAAAATACTCGTTTATCTCATTAGTTACATTCTTCTCTTAAACATTTTACTTTTAATGTCAAAAACAAACTTGAGATTCATAACTAAAATTACATTCTCGTAATATAGATTCTGAAAATTATCTAGTTACTGAAATTCATCGTAGTACAAAAACAAAAAATGCTCTAGGTTTATCTCACTAATTACATTCTGCTCTTAAACATTTTACTTTTGATGCCAACAATAAACTTGAGATTCACAACTAAAACTGCATTATCATAATTTAGATTTTGAGAATTTTCTAGTTACTGAAGTTCATCGTAGCAAAGAAACAAAAAATGCTTTAAGTTTATCTCACTAGTTACATTATGCTCTTAAACATTTTACTTTTGATGCCAACAACAAACTAGAGATTCACAGCTAAAATTACATTCTCAGAATTTAGATTTTGAGAATTTTCTAGTTACTAAAGTTCATCGTAGTAAAGAAACAAAAAATGCTCTAGGATTATCTCACTGCTTACATTCTACTCTTAAACATTTTACTTTTGATGTCAACAACAAACTTGAGATTCACACCTAAAATTACATTCTCAGAATATAGATTTTGAGAATTTTCTAATTATTGATGTTCATTGTATTAAAGAAACAAAAAATGTTCTAGATTTATCTCACTAGTTACATCTTTCTCTTAAAGCACACCCAACTCCAAGCGTATAGGAACCAAATGAATCGGTACCACAAGAGTTGTTAAAGGATGCATATCCAAATGAAAAAGATGGAAATGAAGTCTCGTCTCTGCTACTATTTGCATGAAATGTTGGAGTGCCTCTGTGGAATGGGGGTAAGTTTAAAATGGGGGACTATATAAACAGTTTGTTTGCCGAACCCATTTCAACAAAACTTCTAATTTCTCAAAGGAGTCACGCCGAAAAGGTGGATTTATTGACTAGTTGGTGTGAAAATGGGTTTGTATTGGCAACAATGAGAATTTTCGATGATTATGAGACCAACAATGTTGATGTATATTGGGAAAATGGTAGGTGTAGGGATGCACATGTTGTTGTTATCTTAGGTTTGATAAAGGTAGCCTAGCAAACCTATTTCATATACTAGGACTCGCATGGTTCTGAAAATGCTGGTAGATTTGGACTTGAAAGAAGTTTAGCTCAATTGGACGTGCTGATAAAGGTGTACAAACTACGAATCACTATTGCGGATGAGCTGCAATCGCGTGTAGTCTGATTGTTGTTGTGAAGGTTTGATATATGTCAGGTCGATTTCTGTTATCTTATGTTGGTTAAGGTTTGATTATATGTTAAGTTGTCTGATGCTATTAGTCAGTGATGTTGTAACATAAATATGAACACATGTTTAAGTATTTTGTTTGAAACTCGGATGTAACTTTTGATATGATCGTTCGAAACTCGGCTACTTTTGTGGTAGACCAATGTTTGGTGGCTACATCATTAATGTTTCTAACTAGTTATGAGTCATACTAAATGCATTTTTTCATGCAACAATGTGTTCCAAAGCTTACAACTCGCAACAAGACTAATCCTTGGTTAGTTTGATATTATGCCAAATCTTCTGTCAAGAAAATTATAATTTCCCTACTTGTTTCAGCAGAGGGAGCAAGTTCTTTTTAGCTCATGCCTACACTAAAAGTACACGTCCAACAAAGGAAGAAAATAGTAGGCTATGTTGGGTATATCTTACATTCTTCAGTTTCATTGACAAATGGATGTAACTTCATTAATCATTTACGAGTTCGAGTTTCAAATCTCATAGTATGGGTAAGTTCCGTTTAAAAATGTAAGTGTCTTTTTTTTGCTGTCAATATGGAATGAACTCATCTTAATTTTAGTTGATTGGTCTTTTTCCATATTGCTTGTAGGGTGTGTTGGAAACTAATCAGGTTTTTGTTTTCCTCTTTTGATCTATACATGATTATGTATGTGGAGAATCTGAAGTCCTGAATTAAACAAGATATATCAATGGACAATAATGTTCATATTATATTGGAAGGCAACAAAATGCCCAAAATGAAGTTCTGGAAGCAGAAATGCAAAGAAATAGAGTCATTGTTGTTACTTGTGCAAGGAAGTTCAGATTTAGGTGATGAACAACTTGTATCAATCAAGATATTGGTAATATATCAGATGTAGTTATGCAAGATATGGGTATATTTGTATATAAAGAGGGCATGTCTATTGCTTTTTAGATTAAAACAAAAATCATTGTTGATTTTGGAATCTTCAAACACAAGTTGTTTTTTTTATACAAGGGTAAGCGAAAAGGGTTGATAAGCCTCTCGAGACTGATCGCCCTAAAACATCCTTTCGGATGAGGCCTTCAACTTCAAGTAGTAGAGGGTCGACGCGTACATCCGGATTGTGTCCAAGAAGCGCCAGCCGATCAGCAACAGTGTTGATTTCTCTAAAAATGTGTCGAACAATACAATGAGTGAAGCCATAAATCATTAAAGACATATATCTAAGATGATCATATTTGCTTCCCATGGTGGTTTTCGTATGTGGTTGTTACATTACTTCTTGCACGCTTCATAGCATATCATATTGCATTTTCTTTTTAAAAAATGTGTCTTCCAGGGGCAATCCATAAATCATTAGAAGTTGTAGGTTGCTTGTTACTTTTTGCATTAGCAATCAAAATTGTCGTTCATATGATGAATCAATAATAAACAATGAGATTTATAGGGTGTTTAGTTCTAATCCCTGTTGTATATACAAAATATAATTGTATTTCTTTTCTTTTTTCTATAGACACAAGTGGGGATGGTTCGTCTTCTCCAATAACAAAATACGAGCGTAACGGCGTATCGTATCCCCTCACCAAAGGGTTGTTGCAACAACTACATATTAATTGACTATTATAGCATTTTCATCTTATTTAATAAATTTTTAATTGATATCCATCTGTATTATTATTATTTTTATAATATAACAAATGGATGCAAGTTTACATCCTTAGCCCGTTGCATAGAATACAATCTCCGTCTGAAGTATTTTAAAGCACACCCAACTCCAAGCGTATTGGAACCAGATGAATCGGTACGACAAGAGTTGTTAAATGATGCATATCCAAATGAGAAAGATGGAAATGAAGTCTCGTCTCTGCTACTATTTGCATGAAATGTTGGAGTGTCTCTGTGGAATGGGGGTAAGTTTAGTATAGTTTGTTTGCCGAACCCATTTCAACAAAACTTCTAATTTTTCAAAGGAGTCACGCCGAAAAGGTGGATATATTGACTAGTTGGTGCGAAAATGGGTTTGTATTGGCGATAATGAGAATTTTCGATGATTATGAGACCAACAATGTTGAGGTATATTGGGGAAATGGTAGATGTAGGGATACACATGTTGTTATCCTAGTTTTGACAAAAGTAGCCGAGCAAACCTATTTCATATACCAGGACTCGCATGGTCCTGAAAATGCTGGTAGATTTGGACTTGTAAGAAGTTTAGCTCAATTGGATGTAATGATCAAGGTGTACAGACTACGAATCACTATTGCGGATGAGCTGCAATCATGTTTGTATGATTGTTGTGAAGGTTTGATATATTTCAAGTCGATTTCAGTTATTTGATGTTGGTTAAGGTTTGATTATATGCTAGGTTGTCTGATGCTATATTTCAGTGTGGTTGTAACATAATTATGTACCCATGTTTAAGTATTTTATTTGAAACTCGGATGTAACTTTTGCTATGATCGTTCCAAACTACTTTTGTGCTAGGCCAATGTCTGGTGGCTACATCATTACTTTTTCTAACTAGTTATGAGTCATACTAAATGTATTTTTTCGTGCAACAATATGTTCCAAAGCTTACAGCTCGCAGCAAGACCAATACTTGGTTAGTTTGCTGTTATGCCAAATCTTCTGTCAAGAAAATTATGATTTTCTACTTGTTTCAGCAGAGGGAGCATGTAATAGCTAGGATTTCCGAATTCTAATTAATGTTGATTAACTTAATCGTTAATAGTAATTGACATATAACTTGCGAAGATTTCCCAAGTGATGAGTATGAGTCCCACCGTTATGTTTCTCGCGTAATTTTGGACGTTTGGGGAAATTTTTACTTTTTCCCCCGGGTAATTATTTTTACCCTCCGGTGTTATTTGAAGCATTTAGGAGCTCCAATTAATAAAAATGCAATTGAGAGAAATGATCAGGACATCGGATATGTCTTAGATATGAAATAATATGGAGAGGCAAAACGGCCAAAAGAGTCGCTATTTCGTTTCTTAACGGCTAAGAAAGACGGCTTAGGAATACACGTTTTCCGAGGTAGTTGTGTAATAATTATCCCTACAATATTCCAGATTTAATGTTCCAATCTCGAGAAGTTTGGAGAAAGAGGTTCGACCCGCCTTTGGATCGGTTAAAGGATAATTATCGACTTTACTAAAGGATAATTATCGACTTTACTAAAGGATAATTATCGTCTTTACTATAAATAGCGGAAAATCCTTTATTAATTCATTTCCTTTCACGTTTTCTCGTAAAAGCTCTGATTTCTCTCAACCTTCAAACTCAGATCTACTCTCCGTTTCTAATCCGATTTCAATTCCGTTTGAGTTTCTAGATTCCTCTCTTCATTCTCTTCATAACGGTACCGAGTTTCTGCATTTCCGAGTATATGGAGGGCTGGTCGAGCATATATGTCACCAGGACGGTTCCGTCGTTCAGATTCCGATGAATTTGATGCTGTCCATGCGTAGCCGGCGTCGTTGTGATTCCGAATCTTCTTTCAGATCGTCAATCGGGTTAGTAACGAATAAGTTATGAATTTATTCGTTTTCCGTACTGCGATTTGGCCTAAATTGACTTTAGGCTTGTCAAATAGGACAATTAGAAATTCCATTATGGTCGTTATATTATTCTGGTGATTATGGGTTCTTGTTTGATGAAATCTGATGACAGGAGGTTTAGAAATTGCCTGCGGGCAAAACGTTATTCTGGCGAAATCTAATTAATTAATTAAAGGTTAATTAATTAAATTAGGATTAAAATTGAGATTGAGGAATGTTGATTAGATACTACCTTGAGATTTGAGGAATTATGAGTTATGCTGAGATATTGAGGTTTAGTTGGTTGTGATGCTCATAGATTGAGTATGATCCTTATGGATCCCTTTGGGTCTAGGTGTGACCCCTTTGATAAATAGAGGTTGATATATCTCTTTATGCCTTTTTATAGGCCGTGTTGTCCCTCCAGTGTAGAGGTGATCGTGGTTGAGTTTGTACGAGGTTGAGGTAAGTTCGTAGGACTTACTTAGCTACCATCCCTATATTGGGTGGTTGCATGAGTGGTGTGTGCTTTATATGTTTGCTATGATAGCATGAGTTGTCGTTTTTATCGACCTATGTTCTATTGACTGCCCCACTGCGTGGCTGTGATAACCTTTCCCTTTCATCCCGCCGTGGAGTCTGGGAGGTTCTCTGATGTCAGGCCAGACTGGTTTACAGGAAGGGCGCAATCCACTCCCATAGGGTACACGGATTGTGTGACCGATACTCGTACAGCTGGACATTGTACTCAGAGGCGGGGATGTATCGGTCCTCGTGTCACATACTTTCATCTATCTATATATATACGGTTTTTGAGTGAATGGTTATTATATAAAGATAATAAATGGGTAAATGTGTGATAGCATGCTGATGTGTTTATCTTTCATGATTGTGCTTGTGCTTATGCATTACCTCATATATGTATGGTTAGCTAACGGTTTCATACCGTGTTGTAGATGTTTACAAGTTAGGCGCTACTGGGTGATTTGGCAGGGTGACAGGCCGAGGACTCTCGTACATTAGGTGGTTGGTTTGGGGTTGTCGTGTTTCCCCTCCTGCGTGAGGATGTCTTTTGTACCTCCTATGTGAGGATGTCGTTTTATATACTCGGCTATGTTGTTGTTTACTTTGGGTCGTACAATTTATATTGTTTTATGTATTTGTTTTATATCTGTCAGTGCCATGTTGTAAGGTCCAGTGAACTTGTTGTCAGGCTAGGGTCAGGATCCATTGTGAGATCCTAGCCCAATGTGACATCCCGAGTCCCGCGGATTCGGGGTGTTACAGAGCAAGTTCTTTTTAGCTCATTCCTACACTAAAAGTACACGTCCAACAAAGGAAGAAAAATAGTAGGCTATGCTGGGCATATCTTACATTCTTCAGTTTCATTGACAAATGAATGTAACTTCATTAATCATTTACGAGTTCGAGTTTCAAATCTCATAGTATGGGTAAGTTTTGTTTCAATGTAAGTGTCTTTTTTTAGCTGTCAATGGAATGAACTCATCTTAATTTTATTTGACTGGTCTTTTTCCGTATTGCTTGTAGGGTGTGTATTGGAAACTAATCAGGTTTTTGTTTTCCTCTTTTGATCTATATATGATTATGTATGTGGAGAATTTGAAGTCTTGAATTAAACAAGATATACCAATGGACAATGATGCTCATTTGAAATTGGAAGGCAACAAAATGCCCAAAATGAAGTTCTGAAAGCATAAATACAAAGAAATGGAGTCATTGTTGTTACTTCTGCAAGGAAGTTCAGGTTTAGATGATGAACAACTTGTATCAATCAAGATATTGGTAATATGTCAGATGTAGTTATGCAAGATATGGGTATATTTGTATATAAAGAGGGCATGTCTATTGCTTTTTAGATTAAAACAAAAATCATTGTTGATTTTGGAATCTTCATACACAAGTTGCTGTTTTTTTATACAAGGGTAAGCGAAAAGGGTTGATCAGCCTCTCAAGACTGATCGCCCTAAATCATCCTTTCGAATGAGGCCTTCAACTTCAAGTAGCAGAGGGTCGACGCACACATCCGGATTGGTCCAAGAAGTGTCGGCCGATCAGCAACGGTGTTGATTTCTCTAAAAATGTGTTGAACAGTACAATGAGTGAAGCCAGAAATCATTAAAGACATGTCTTTTTTTTATACGAATTAAAGACATGTCTGAGATGATCATGTTTGCTTCTCATGGTGGTTTCCATATGTGGTTGTTACATTACTTGTTGCATGCTTCATAGCATATCATATTGCATTTTCTCTTTAAAAAATATGCCTTCCAGGGGCAATCGAAAAATCATTAGAAGTTGTAGTTTGATTGTTACTTCTTGCAATAGCAATCAAAATTGTTGTTCATACGATGAACCAATAATAAACAATGAGATTTATAGGGTGTTTAGTTCTTATCCCTGTTGTATATACAAAATATAATTGTATTATTTTTCTATAGACACAGGTGAACATGGTTCGTCTTCTCCAATAGCAAAATTACGAGCGTAACGGCATATCGTATCCCCTCACCAAAGGGTTGTTGCAACAACTATATAGTAATTGACTATTATACCATTTTCATCTTATTTAATAAATTTTTAATTGATATTCATCTGTATTATTACTATTTTTATAATATAACAAATGGATGCAAGTTTGCATCCTTATCCCGTTGCATAGAATATAATCTCCGTCTAAGTATTTTAAAGCACACCCAACTCCAAACGTATAGGAACCAAATAAATCAGTAGCACAAGAGTTGTTAAAGGATGCATATCCAAATGAGAAAGATGGAAATGAAGTCTCGTCTCTGCTACTATTTGCATGAAATGTTGGAGTGCCTCTGTGGAATGGGGGTAAGTTTAGAATAGGGGACTATATAAACAATTTGTTTTCCGAACCCATTTCAACAAAACTTCTAATTTCTCAAAGGAGTCACGCCAAAAAGATGGATACATTGACTAGTTGGTGTGAAAATGATTTTGTATTGGCAACAATGGAAATTTTCGATGATTATGAGACCAACAATGTTGAGGTATATTGGGGAAATGGTAGGTGTAGGGATATACATGTTGTTATCCTAGGTTTGACAAAGGTAGCCGAGCAAACCTATTTCATATACCAGGACTCACATGGTCTTGAAAATGCTGGTAGATTTGGACTTGGAAGAAGTTTGGCTCAATTGGACGTGTTGATCAAGGTGTACAGACAACGAATCACTATTGCGGATGATCTGCAATCGCGTGTAGTCTGATTGTTGTTGTGAAGGTTTGATATATGTCTGGTCGATTTCTGTTATCTGATGTTGGTTAAGGTTTGATTATATATGCTAGGTTGTCTGATGCTATATTTCAGTGAGTTTGTAAAATAAATATGAACCCATGTTTAAGTGTTTTGTTTGAACTCAGATGTAATTTTTGCTATGATCGTTCGAAACTCGGCTACTTTTGTGGTAGGCCATGTTTCGTGGCTACATCATTACTGTTTCTAACTAGTTATGAGTCATACTAAATGCATTTTTTCGTGCAACAATGTGTTCCAAAGCTTACATCTCGCAGCAAGACTAATCCTTGGTTAGTTTGATTTTATGTCAAATCTTCTGTCAAGAAAATTATGATTTCCCTACTTGTTTCAGCAGAGGGAGCAAATTCTTTTTAGCTAATGCCTACACTAAAAGTACACGTCCAACAAAGGAAGAAAATAGTAGACTATGCTGGGTATATCTTACATTCTTCATTTTCATTAACAAATGGATGTAACTTCATTAATCATTCACGAGTTCGAGTTTCAAAGCTCATAGTATGGGTAAGTTCTGTTTCAATGTAAGTGTCTTTTTTTAGCTATCAATATGGAATGAACTCATCTTAATTTTAGTTGATTGGTCTTTTTCCATATTGCTTGTAGGGTGTGTGTTGGAAACTAATCAGGTTTTTGTTTTCCTCTTTTGATCTATACATGATTATGAATTAAACAAGATATACCAATGGACAATGATCTTCATATGAAATTGAAAGGTAATAAAATGCCCAAAATGAAGTTCTGGAAGCAGAAATGCAAAGAAATGGAGTCATTGTTGTTACTTCTGCAAGGAAGTTCAGGTTTAGGTGATGAACAACTTGTATCAATCAAGATATTGGTAATATGTCAAATGTAGTTATGCAAGATATGGGTATATTTGTATATAAAGAGGGCATGTCTATTGCTTTTTAGATTAAAACAAAAATCATTGTTGATTTTGGAATCTTCATACACAAGTTGTTGTTTTTTATACAAGGGTAAGCGAAAAGGGTTGATCAGCCTCTCAAGACTGATCGCCCTAAAGCATCCTTTCGAATGAGGCCTTCAACTTCAAGTAGTAGAGGGGCGACACACATCCGAATTGTATCCAAGAAGCGCCAGCCGATCAACAACAGTGTTGATTTCTCTAAAAATGTGTCGAACCGTACAACGGGTGAAGCTAGAAATCATCAAAGATATGTCTGAGATGATCATGTTTGCTTCCCATGATGGTTTCCATATGTGGTTATTATATTACTTGTTGCATGCTTCATAGCATATCATATTGTATTTTCTCTTTAAGAAATGTGCCTTCCAGGGGCAATCCAAGAAAGCATACCCTTTCCACTTTATATTTATCCATAAGTTAAGTGTTCATGGATTTTGCTGCATTATATATATATATATATATATATATATATATATATATATATATATATATATATATATATATATATATATATATATATAGTATAAATCTATGAGAACAGACGTATCGTGTAATCATGAGAACAAGCCTTATTGTTTAATATATTATTCGTAGTTGTTATTAGTTTTGTTACGAATGTGTCATATCGTTTAATGTATTATTCGTAGTAATTGTTGGTTGAATGAATTATTCGTAGTTATTGTTGGTTAAATGGATTATTCGTAGTTATTGTTGTTGAATAGATTATTCGTAGTTATTATTAATTATGATATCTACCCTAAATCTCGACCAATAATACTCATCATCTGACGGTTTAAGATTGTTCTCGTGATTCACAATAAGAGTGTTCTCATGGAAACCACACCCTATATATATATAGTAAGAGAAGGATCATGTAGAAGTTCGAGATTAATCCGGGTTTATGATATTTGTGTAATAGAGACGATTACAATTATTGTGTTTCCAATAATAGATTTGAAATGTTTTATTGCATATTTATAACGCTAATAACAATAAACAAGTCAAAGTAACTATCGTTATTGTTAACTCCACCTTGATGAATATGTTAACGTCTGTTTTTGTAGGATGATGGAAGACAAATGAACGGTGAGTTTTTATCAAATATCAATATTTATATATATGGATATATGTGGTTGTGTTTGTTACATCTGTGCAGATTTTGTGGGAAGCAAACAAACTTCAAACAACCAAAGATATGTTCAGATTTAGTTGGACACAAATGAACCAGTTTGCTGAAGTTTGTGGGCAAATTTTATTGAAGATGTGATGCAGATTTTGAGGGATCAAAAACAGCCAAAATAGCCGCAGATTTTGTGGAGTAAATAGCCAAAATAATAGCAGATTTTGTGGAAACAAAATGACCAAGATATGTGCAGGTTTTGGGGACGTTCAAACAACAAAAAATATGTAGATTGTGTGGAACGTTAGAGAAATCAAGTTCCTACAACATCACCTATAAAAAGAACAATCAAGCAGTGAAGAAGAAAGGACCGAACAGGCATAACACGCTACAAGCTTTCTCCTCTGCAATCTCTTACTCTCAGCTGTTATCGGTTTTATTTTTGTTGAGAGTTAAGATAAGCACAAAGTGCGATATAGGATCAGTATAAGTGTTATACTCAAGTGTGTTACTTTACGAAGTAACTAGGCTATTATTGCGAGATCTGAGTTGACTAGATCGTAGTGGCGAGACTACTAGTTTGTACTATGAATCTCAATCTTACTTGAACGAATAAAACTAATATATACGGGAAAACCCATCAAAAATTAAAAATGAGAATAATACAGTGATGGAGATTCCTCAATTGCCAAATTAGATAAGTAAGTCTTTTTGAGATTTTTCTCTGATAACTAGGTCCATGGATTAAATATGTTTAATAAATGTAGCTCCCGAGTCTCTCTCTAAAGGTTCTCGGGGTACCTCTAATTAAACTCTTTACCATCCAACTTCAATTTAATAAAAGGGCTAAAAATTAAAGGAGTACACAAACCTAATGAAAATAAAAAAGGGTCTATTTGGCCAAATTCTTTCTTCCTTCCCCAATGGGAACGAATATCCTACGAGGACGTGGAAGGGGATGAGACAAGGAACATTATTTAAAACGGAGATGAAGATGGATATGATACCTCCGACCCATTGACACTCCTAACTATTATCATTATGTGCATCGATGATTTAATCATCATTGGGCATTATTATTTTGCTATAATCCATTTCAAAACATATCTACATAATTGTTTTCATACAAAAGACTTTGGTTTGCTTAGATAATACCGCTGCATTAATGTTACTAGTAATCAATCTAGTTTATGTTTATCTAAGAGGAAATATACTTTGGAACTGTACTATTGGCTTGAAACCAGCTTTATTCCCACTCATGTTTGTACATCAACTAACAACTAGCTCTTGACAAAATCAACACATTTTAACATCCATATCAATATCGTTGTATTATCGGTAAATTAATTTATTTAACCATCACACGACCCGATCTAAACTTTTCGTTCACATCTTGTCTCGGTTTCTAAATGCATCAACAATTCAACAATTGCATGCAACGGTTAGGTTATTCGATACCTCAAACAAACTCCAGGTCAAGGTGTTATTCTTTCTCACTCAAGTTCGTTACAAACTAACGCCTTTTGTGATTCAAATTACGCATCTTGCCCCGTAACTCGACATTTTATTACGGTTTTTTTTTAATATTACTCAGTGAGTCTCCCATCTCAAAACAAAGAAGCAAACAACTATGTTACGCTCATCAACTAAAATGGAATGTAGAGCAATGACCACCAGTATCTTCAAACTCCTATGAATCAAATCGCTATTGCATTGTCTAGGAGTTTATCACAATTAGTCAATGACTCTACAATGTGACAACCAAGTTCCCCTACATATTACTTCCAATCTGGTCTTTCGTGGATAGATAAAATACATAAAAGTTGAATGTCATGTCATACGTAATCACGTCCAAAACGGCACAATTTACACTTTTCATGTCTAAATTGACGATGAACTTGCAGACCTTTTCACCAAGGCCCTTGGTCACCCAACAATTCACATTTTTAACTTAAAAATTGAACATTGGTCATATTCATACTTCAAATTGAGGGAGAATATTATAGATAACAATTAACCATAATCGCTAAATTTCACGTTCACTATATCTAACTTGTTCAACTAATTTGCTTCCGATCCAATCCAATTCAATCCGATTTTCAATCAAATACACCCCTAGTATCATAAACCTATAAGATGAAGTAATCTATTATACATACTAAAACAGAGTACATGATTTGATGACGTGGCGCGCTGTGGAAGCAGCAATCAAATGGAGCTCCCACAATTTTTTGGTCAATAAATCTTTATTTTTTAAGGCATAAAATCTTTTTTTCCTAAACTAACACACTGCTATTCAAAATTATACGTAACTTTTTTTTTTGGAAATTCTCCAAGATTTTATAGGCCAATAAATCTTTATTTTTTGTGGGAGGAAAGCTTTTTTTATTAACCTAACAAACTTCTATTCAAAATTGTACGTAACTTTTTTTTTTTTTGAGATTTTCCAAGATTTTATAGGTTATAGTCAAATCTCCTTTTTATTTTTATTATTTATAAGCCAATAACTTTTTTTTACTAAACCTTAATTATTTGTAAAATATGAATTTTTTTTTATCCCACATCGGTTATCTGAGAAGGATGACACTTTGACAACATGTATAAATAGACCTCAAATGTTTGAATATTATACAAATCATACATTTTCGGACCTTTTGGTCAGAATCAAGTATAATACTTATTATACCGGATTAGCATTTGTATGTGGAGTGGATTGTTGTGACCTACTAATTCGTAGGTCCTTTTGATCTAATGATTTTTGGGTCGTTTTGATCTAATGATTTTTGGGTCGATTTGACCTAATGATTTTTGGGTCGATTTGACCTAATGATTTTTGGATCGATTTGACCTAATGATTTTTGGATCGTTTTGACCTACAGATTTTTGGATTGTTTTGACCTAATAATTTGTGGGTCGATTTGACCTAATAATTTGTGGGTCGTTGTGACCCACTGATTTGTGGGTCGTTGTGACCCACTGATTTGTGGGTCGTTGTGACCCACTGATTTGTGGGTCGTTGTGACCCACTGATTCGTGGGTCGTTGTGACTTACTGATTCATGGGTCGTTGTGACCTACTGATTCGTGGATTGTTGTGACCTAATAATTTATGAGTTCTTGTGACCTAATAATTTATGAGTTCTTATGACCTACTAATTTGTAGTTCCTTAAAATCTACTGATTTGTGGGTTGTTTGTGACCTACTAATTTGTGGACCGTTGAACTATTAAATTCGTAATTCTTATTTTATCAATATAATAAATATACATCTATATACTTTACTAAAACAAAAAACACTAATTCTTGACGTGTCACCCCACGTTTTTTCTCTAATTAAACTTTTTATTAAATCACGAATTAAGCAAATAAATCCTTTTTTTACTAAATCATAATCAGAATCTTTGATTATTTTGTAAAATAAAAATTAAAACTCCATATTTTTATCGGATTAAATTTTTTTTACTAAATCTCGAATTAAGCCAATAACTTTTTTTACTAAACCTTAATTATTTTGTAAAATATGAATTTTGTTATCCCACATCGGTTATTAGAGAAGGATGACACTTTGACAACATGTATAATAGACCTCAAATGTTTGAAGATTATACAAATCATATATTTTCGGACCTTTTGTTCAGAATCAAGTATAATACTTATTATATCGGATTAGCATTTGCATGTGGAGTGGATTGTTGTGACCTACTAATTTGTAGGTCCTTTTGATCTAATGTTTTTTGGGTCATTTTGATCTAATGATTTTTGGGTCGATTTGACCTAATAATTTTTGGATCGTTTTGACCTACAGTTTTTTGGATCGTTTTGACCTATAGATTTTTGGGTCGATTTGACCTAATAATTTGTGGGTCATTGTGACCACTGATTTGTGGGTCGTTGTGACCCACTGATTTGTGGGTCGTTGTGACCCAATGATTTGTGGGTCGTTGTGACCCAATATGTTGTGGGTCGTTATGACCCACTGATTTGTGTGTCATTGTGACCCACTGATTTGTGTGTCATTGTGATCTATTAATTCGTGAGTCGTGACCTACTAATTTGTGGGTCGTTGTGACCTACATAATTCATGGGTCGTTGTGACCTACTGATTCGTGGGTCGTTGTGACCTAATAATTTATGGGTCCTTGTGACCTACTAATTTATGGGTCCTTAAAATCTACTGATTTGTGGGTTGTTTGTGACCTACTAATTTGTGGACCGTTGAACTATTAAATTCGTAATTCTTATTTTATCAATATAATAAATATACATCTATATACTTTACTAAAACAAAAACACTAAGGGGGTGTATTCAATTAAGAGTCTGTAGGAATTTTTTAGAATTTAAAAGTCTATGGGTATTGAATATAGATTTTTAAAAGTCCATATAAATTTGTAGGTATTCAATTAAGATTTAAAATTTTCCATAAAATTCCTATGGTATTTAAAAGTTTGTGGATTTTAAAAGAATCTGTTATTTCACTGATTTTGTAGGATTTTTCATTACTTTTATAACTATCTAAAATGCATAGAAATTTTCCCCCAACACGTAAGATTTCCACATAATCTGTATTGACTCTATATAAAATTAAAATTTCCCACAGAATTTGCAAATCCTATGATTATTAAGAATCCGTCAAAATCTTTAAAAGTCACGATTGAATACACCCGCCTAATTCTTGACGTGCCACCCCACGTTTTTTCTCTAATTAAACTTTTTATTAAATCACGAATTAAGCAAATAAATCTTTTTTTACTAAATCATAATAAGAATCTTTGATTATTTTGTAAAATAAAAATTAAGACTCCATATTTTTATCGGATTAAATTTTTTTACTAAATCTCGAATTAAGCCAATAACTTTTTTTTACTAAACCTTAATTATTTTGTAAAATATGAATTTTGTTATCCCACATCGGTTATCAGAGAAGGATGACACTTTGACAACATGTATAAATAGACCTCAAATGTTTGAAGATTATACAAATCATACATTTTCGGACCTTTTGGTCAGAATCAAGTATAATACTTATTATACTGGATTAACATTTGTATGTGGAGTGGATTGTTGTGACCTACTAATTCGTAGGTCCTTTTGATCTAATGATTTTTGGGTCGTTTTGATCTAATGATTTTTGGGTCGATTTGACCTAATGATTTTTGGATCGTTTTGACCTACAGATTTTTGGGTCGATTTGACCTAATAATTTGTGGGTCGTTGTGACCCACTGATTTGTGGGTCGTTGTGACCCAATAATTTTTGGGTCATTGTGACCCAATATGTTGTGGGTCGTTATGACCCACTGATTTGTGTATCATTGTGACCCACTGATTTGTGTGTCATTGTGACCTATTGATTCGTGGGTCGTTGTGACCTACTAATTCGTAGGTCGTTGTGACCTAATAATTTATGAGTCCTTGTGACCTACTAATTTGTGGTTCCTTAAAATCTACTGATTTGTGGGTTGTTTGTGACCTACTAATTTGTGGACCGTTGAACTATTAAATTCGTAATTCTTATTTTATCAATATAATAAATATACATCTATATACTTTACTAAAACAAAAAACACTAACTTGACGTGCCACCCCACGTTTTTTTGCTAATTAAACTTTTTATTAAATCACGAATTAAGCTAATAAATCCTTTTTTTACTAAACCATAATCAGAATCTTTGATTATTTTGTAAAATAAAAATTAAAACTCCATATTTTTATCGGATTAAATTTTTTTACTAAATCTCGAATTAAGCCAATAACTTTTTTTACTAACCCTTAATTATTTTGTAAAATATGAATTTTGTTATCCCACATCGGTTATCAGAGAAGTATGACACTTTGACAACATGTATAAATAGACCTCAAATGTTTGAAGATTATACAAATCATACATTTTCGGACCTTTTGGTCAGAATCAAGTATAATACTTATTATACCGGATTAGCATTTGTATGTGGAGTGGATTGTTGTGACCTACTGATTCGTAGGTCCTTTTGATCTAATGATTTTTGGGTCATTTTGATCTAATGATTTTTGGTCGTTTTGACCTAATGATTTTTGGGTCGTTTTGATCTAATGATTTTTGGATCGATTTGACCTATAGATTTTTGGGTCGATTTGACCTAAGAATTTGTGGGTCATTGTGACCCACTGATTTGTGGATCGTTGTGACCCAATAATTTGTGGGTCGTTGTGACCCAATATGTTGTGGGTCGTTGTGACCCACTGATTTGTGTATCATTGTGACCTATTGATTCGTGATCGTTGTGACCTACTAATTTGTGGGTTGTTGTGACCTACTGATTCATGGGTCGTTGTAATCTACTGATTCGTGGGTCGTTGTGACCTAATAATTTATGGGTTCTTGTGACCAACTAATTTGTGGGTCCTTAAAATCTACTGATTTGTGGGTTGTTTGTGACCTACTAATTTGTGGACCGTTGAACTATTAAATTCATAATTCTTATTTTATCAATATAATAAATATACATCTATATACTTTACTAAAACAAAAAACACTAATTCTTGACGTGTCACCCCACGTTTTTTCTCTAATTAAACTTTTTATTAAATCACGAATTAAGCTAATAAATCCTTTTTTTACTAAACCATAATTAGCCTAAATCTTTTTTAATTAGTTCCAATTTTAAAGTATTTTATTTGGATTACTAACTAATTCCGATTACAATAACATTTCTTCTTCTTTTAATTTTTTTTCCAAATATTTAAAATTAAAAGATATTGTTCATAAGCCTATCTCATACCCGTAAGCTTAACTTCCTTCCTATCTATATACTTTGCTAAAACAGAAGATACTAATGCTGATGTGGCGCTCCACATTTTTATCGGATTAAATCTTTTTTACTAAATCACGAATTAAGCCAATAACTTTTTTTTTACTAAACCTTAATTATTTTGTATAATATGAATTTTGTTATCCCACATCGGTTATCAGAGAAGAATGACACTTTGACAACATATATAAATAGACCTACAAGGTTTGAAGATCGTACAAATCATACATTTCTAGACCTTTTGAGTCGTTGTAACCTACTGATTTTTGGATCGTTGTAACCTACTGATTTATAGTTCGTCTTGACCTAATGATTTGTGGGTCGATTTGATCTAATAATTTGTGGGTCGTTGTGACGCACTGATTTGTGGGTCGTTGTGACCTATGAATTTGTGGGTCATTGTAACCTATGAATTTGAGGGTAGTTGTGACCTATGAATTTGTGGGTCGTTGTGACCTATTGATTCGTGGGTTGTTGTGACCTATTGATTTGTGGGTAGTTGTGACCTACTGACTCGTGGGTCGTTGTGACCTACTGATTCGTGGGTCAGTGTAACCTACTGATTTGTGGTCGTTTGTGACCTACTGATTTGTGGATCGTTGAACTATTAAATTCGTAATTCTTATTTTATCAATATACTAAATATACATCAATATAATTTATTAAAACAAAAGACAATAATTCTGACTAAATCACGAATTAAGCTAATAAATCCTTTTTTTACTAAACTATAATTATTTTGTAAAATATAAATTTTGTTATCCCACATCGGTTATTAGAGAAATATGATAGTTTGACAACATTTATAAATAGACCTATAAGGTTTGAAGATTATACAAAGCATACATTTGTGGACCTTTTGGTCAGAATCAAGTATAATACTTATTCATACCGGATTACTATTTGAATGTGGATTGTTATTATAACTAATTCGTAGGTCATTTTAACCTAATGATTTGTGGGTCGTTTTAATCTAATACCTTGTAGGTCATTGTGACCTATTGATGCTTGTGTCCTTGTGACCTAATGATTTGTTGGTCCTTGTGATCTAATGATTTGTGGGTCCTTGTGACCTATTAATTTGTGGGTTGTTATAACCTATTAATTTGTGTGTCGTTTGTGACCTATTGATATATGGGTCGTTTGTGACCTACTGAGCTACTGATTTTTGAATCGTTGTAACCTACTTATTTGTGGGTCGTTGTGACCTACTGATTTGTGAGTCGTTATGAGTTGTGATCTACTAATTTGTGGGGGTCATTGTGACTATTGATTTGTGGGTCGTTTGTGACCTACTGATTTGTGGATCGTTTGTGACCTACTGATTTGTGGGTCGTTTGTGACCTACTAATTTGTGGACCATTGAACTATTAAATTCGTAATTTGTATTTTATCAATATACTAATTATACATATATATTCTATATACTTTACTAAAACAAAAGATATTAATTCTGACGTGGCGCCCCCACGTTTTTTCTCGGATTAAACTTTTTACTAAATCACGAATTAAGCTAATAAATCTTTTTTTAATTAAACCATAGTTATTTTGTAAAATATGATTTTTGTTCTTCCACATCGGTTATGAGGAAAGGATGACACTTCGAAAACATGTATAAATAGATGTAGAGTGTTTGAGGCTTATAAAATTCATATATTTCTGAACCTTTTGGTCAGAATCAAATATAATACTTAATCATATCGGATTAGTATTTGTATGTAATCATTGTGACCTACTAATTTTTTGGTCGTTTTGACCTAATGATTTTTGGGTCGTTGTGACCTAATGATTTGTTGGTCGTTGTGCTCTTGTGGATCCTTGTGATCTACTAATTTGTGGGTCCTTGTAACCTACTGATTCCTGGACCGTTGAACTATTAAATTCGTAATTCTTATTTTATCAATATACTAAATATACATCTATATTCTGCATATTTTACTAAAACATACGAAACTAATGCTGACGTGTGGCGCTCCTGTGTTTTTTCTCGGATTAAATTTTTTTACTAAATCACAAATTAAGCCAATTAATCTTTTTTTACTAATTGAATTCGTATCAGATTATGGTATTTTTAAATTATATGATTATTCTTTTTCTTTAAATTATTATTTATTAAATAATAAATTAGATTTTTTAAAAAATTTATTAGTATAAAACTTATTAATGATCAACACATGGGTTACGTGGTCTCATTTATTATGTAACACTTGACGCGTTATTTATACGAGCTCATAACATATAACTAATAAAGTTAACAACATATAATATAGTAAAAAATGTAATATGATAAGCTATTTTATTAACAAACCCGCACAAGGTGCGGGATATACACTAGGGAAGATATACCACGTTGCACCTGGGTCTGGAGAGAGGTACTACTTGAGGGTTTTGCTGAATCATATTAAGGGCCCTACATGCTACGAGGAAATTCGGACAATCAACGGTACACTATATACCACATTTAGGGAAGCATGTTATGCTATGGGGTTGTTGGATGACAACCGGGAATACATTGACGGTATAAAAGAAGCAAGTTTTTGGGGAACTGCTGGTTATCTTCGGAATTTATTCGTCATGTTGTATCTCTCAAGTAGCATGTCGTCGCCTCATCTGGTTTGGGCTGAAGTATGGAAGTACTTATCTGATGATATTCTTGCACGACAGAGAAGGGTGTTGCGTAATAATGGTATGGTTTCTTTCATGGATATGAATTTAATTCGAGTTTTGCATTATTTTTTCAATTTGTTTAGTATATTTTGTACTAGGTAAGTAAACATGTTTAACTTGGTTTATTTGTACGTAGATTTGCAATTAGATGATGCCGTGCTGCAAAATTACGCCTTGGTTGAGATAGAGAAACTTTTACACAGGAACGACGGCAGTTTGAAGACGAATAAGTCTATGCCTTATTGTGACAAAACCTTGATTATGGAGCAGCGTAATAGACTAATTCAAGATGAACTAAACTATGATCGATCCCAGTTATCTTTGGACCATGACAAATTGGTTTCCAGTTTCACCGACGAGTAGAGGGGAGTGTATGATCAGATTATGTGTGCTGTGTCCGCTGATAAGGGGGGGTGTTTTTTCTTTATGGATACGGTGGAACAGGAAAGACTTTTATATGGAGATCCCTTTCAGCTGGTTTGAGGAGTAAAGGTGAGATCGTTCTAACAGTTGCTTCGAGTGGTAATGCAGCTCTCTTGCTTCCAGGCGGTAGAACCGCTCATTCGAGGTTTGGCATCCCAATAAATGTTGACGAAAGTTCAACATGCAACATTCGTGCAGGTATAAACCTTATTATTCAATTATTAAAACTTCTTTTTTAATATATTGTTCATATTACACTGAACAATATATTAATGTTTTAATCTTATATGTTTAGGTACGGATCTGGCTGAGTTAGTGTCAAAGACAAAGCTGATAATATGGGATGAAGCACCATGGTTAACAAATGTTGTTTTGAAGCGCTTGATAGAAGCTTAAGGGACGTCATGCGATCTTATAATCCACACTGCTCACTTCTCCCGTTTGGTGGTAAGGTTGTCGTTTTTGGTGGTGATTTTAGACAAATATTGCCTGTTGTAAGTCATGGAAGTAGACATGATATTGTCTTTGCTGCAATCAATGCGTCATATTTGTGGGATCACTGCACGGTGCTTAGATTAACTCAAAACATGAGGGTTATACATGGAGTTACTGAATTAGAAGCTCGAAAGGCTAAGGAGTTTTCATATTGGATATTGGGCATTGGAGATGGCACGGAAGACGAAAGTGTTAATGGAGAAGCTCAGATTACCATCCCCGAAGATCTCCTACTTGCATCTACAGGTGACCCGATTGCAACTATTGTTGACCATGTATATCCTTTGAGTTACAATATTCAGGATTCACCGACCTACTTTCAAGAAAGAGCTATTCTCGCCCCCTACCAATGAGATTGTTGAGAAGGTTAATGACTATATTCTATCACTGATACCTGGAGACGTGACAGAGTACTTGAGTTCGGATAGTATATGTCCAAGCGAAGGTTCTCTTGATGATTGTTTCTACTCAAGCGAGTTCTTGAACTACATCAAGTGTTCTGGGTTTTCGAATCATGTCTTGAGACTGAAAGTTGGAATTCCAATTATGTTGATGAGAAACATTGATCAGTCTGCAGGGTTGTGTAACGGAACCAGACTGATAGTTAGGAGACTTGGAAAACAAATCATCGAGGCAAAAATAATATTTGGGAACAATATAGGTCATAAGGTTTTCATTCCGCGAACAGTTCTTACACCCACATACTTGAAAATTCCTGTTAAATTTCGAAGGAGACAGTTCCCAGTTATGGTATGTTTTGCTATGAGTATAAATAAAAGTCAAGGTCAGTCCCTTGCACAGGTTGGAATATATTTGCCTAGACCGGTATTCAGTCACGGGCCTCACGGCCAATTATATGTCGTTATCTCAAGAGTGACGAGCAGGGATGGAGTAAGGATTATGATATGTGACCCTAAGGGCAAGGTTCAAGATACTACAACTAATGTTGTATTCGACGAAGTTTTTCGCAACATAATTTAAGGTACGTTAGAATTTCTTCTTCATTTTATTTCGTTTTCAATCAATAATATCAAGCGATCATAACCCGTCCTTGAGCTTACACTTATATAAAGTTTATCTTCTTCTCTTTTTCAGGATCGGACTGTCGCGCATGTGCACGAGGTTTCACGTCAAAGGTTATCATCGTGATTTCTATTATAATAAATATGCACACAATTTTAACTGTTTTTTGACATTATTAATATTGTGATTTTTATAATACAGAGATAGTGGACACTCCTGGCTTGATATGCCCCGAACTGGGTCAACAACTATTTGTTATTATTTTTCTTATATGCGTATACTATTTAACATAAATATTCGTAATCAAATCAACAAAATAATAATAAGAAAAATAAATCTATAAAAAATTACTCATACAAAAAAAACTGTAAAAAATATATTTTCAAATACCCGTGCACGGCACGGGCGCTAAACTAGTATTTTATAATAGTATAAGAAGAATATTATTAGATGTTTTGGATAAGGACGGCGGCAACAATAAAGGGTAGGGTACTCATAAATCATATGCTAATATTCATGTTGTGGGCTCCAGGGGTAAATTAGTCAAACCGACAATCTCTAGAAAATCATGGGCCCTTGATCCAATACAAGTAGGGCCCAAAACAAAGTATTGCCAACTGGGCCTAGGCCCACATTTTGCGCCATGTGATTTTCCCTTTCGTGTGGGGATAAATGAAGATACTTTTCATAATTTATTGCACCATTTTCTTTATAACTGTAGCTTTTAATTGCTAAAAAACAGATTTCGGATACTCACAAAGAAATATAAATTTGGATTTTTTTTTGCCGATATGATTTATACAGCATTGCAGTGCAAAAAATACTTTATATTGTGTTAACTTCAACTTATTTTTAGTTTTTTTAATCAAATCACCTTTTAAATTCTTGTTTTTTAAACAAACCATCTTTTACGGAAAAACCTCTTATATAATGTATTTCGTTAAATTTAATCATCAATAACCATGGTAAATGTTCAGGTACGGCCCTTTTATTGCGGTACGGTCGTACGGCCGTACGTAAGGGCGACACGCGTCCCGAAAATTTTTTTTTTTTTTTTTTTTTCTCTTTTCTGAAACGATTTTTTTTTTCCCGAAAACTAATGAAAATTTATTTGAACTACCATATGCACTATTATCCTATAAACTTTGAACTATTCCCATATAATCCACGAACTATTACTTTTTAATATAATCCATGAACTATTCTATTATAATTCATGAACTATCTCATAATAAGTTTTGAACTATTACTTTCACTCCTTTATAAATTTTGCACTATGAACAATTCTATTATAATTCATGAACTATCCTTTTAGAAGTTATAAACTATTACTTAATAAGTTTTGAACTATTACTTTCGATCCTTTATAAATTTTACACTATGAACTATTCTATTATAATTCATAAACTATCCTTTTATAAGTTATGAACTATTCCATAATAAGTTTTGAACTATTACTTTTACTACTTTAAAAAAAAAAAAAACTCGTTCAGAAAAAAAAAAAAAAAAAATTCCGGGACACGTGTCGGCCGTACAGACGGCCGCACGGCCTTACCGGAATAATGAGCGTTACTTGAACACTTCCCCAGTAACCATTTCCAAAATAAATTATATTTGAGATAACTAAAATCATCTTTGTATATTAATTTGTTAATCTAATAAATTTGTTTATTTATTTGAAATATTACTTTTCAAAATAAACCTATTGTAATAGGAATTTCAAACATAGTTACAAATTATATATTTAAAAATTTTTACAATAAAGTGTATTATTTTATTTATGTTATCTAAAAAATAACTAATAATAATAATATAAAAATTAAATGTTAAAATGGAGGGTTTAAAATTTTAGAAATTATTTACAAAAAATAAATATAATTATGAAAAAGATATTTCAAAAAAAAGTAATAATTTTAATTGATTAAGTGGGAGTTTTAGTCAAATAATCTAATATTTTACTACAAAATAATTATTGGTGATTTATTTTTGCAATTTATATTATAAAATGTGGTTTATTAAAAAAAATACTATAAAATACAATTTAATTATAGAATCTATATTACTTACTAAAACTAAGGACACTACCGCCACATGTCAATCAACGAGTAATGCCACATAGGATTTTTTGTAAAATATTTACTAAAATGCCAATCTTTAAAGTAATTTGTAAGCTGTTATTATTATTAATTATTTTAATTATAATTTTATAAGGGATCCTAACCAACATAATTTATATTAAAAAAAATTAAATTAATTAAAATTTGTTTTTATTAAAATCCTAAATGTTAGGGGGAAATTGATTCAAATTTCTAACAAATACAATTTATAAAAAATATTTTTCTATTTTTTAATAGAATTTTATACGTAACAGACTTTTTGGTAAAATATTTAATTACTAAATTGCCATGTTTATTAAGATTTATATTTTAATTAGTAAGGAAACTAGTATAATACCCGCACCTTGTGCGGATTTTGAAAAAAATGAGAAAGAATATTGTGAAATAGGTTTTTTTAATGTGTTTTTGTTTTGTATACTTCTCTAATCTAATCTACGTCCACAACGCGCCACGTAATCAACCCGTGCTCTGTTTTAGTAAATATAATAGATTTGGTTTCTATAAAATTATTATTTTAATAATAAAATATTTTATGGTTTAAAAAATAGTGTAAAAAATAAAGATTTATTGGCTTTAATTGTGGGAGCTCAATTTCAAAAATCCTGCGTCCACAGCGTGCCACGTCATCAACCCGTGCTCTGTTTTAGTAAGTATAATAAATTAGTAAGGAAAATATCTCATATTAATCTTCTCCTAAAAGTCACCAAATCAGTTCCTATATCATTCGATCATATCTTTTTAACGTAAAACTTCTCACGCAATCTTCTCAGATAAATCTTCTCAAACAAGTTAATATATCTGAAATTTTCACTATATATATCAAACACTAAACTTCAAAATATTCAATAAAGTCATATTCAGGTTGATTAACTCTCTAGCAAATCTCGAATTCCATGTTTTGTAATCTTATAAGGCTAGAGAGTGACAAAAGATTCGAAGTAAGTTGTATGTGGGATATGTCATGTTGACCCATCATGATCGGTCTAAGCAGTTGCAAGGAAAAGGAAAACCATCAAAAGGTAATTCATACATAATACTTGAACTTTTATTAAAAGCTCAAATTGTGATATTAGTTTACTACAATTTTAATTTATAGATGTTGAAGAAGTGCAAAAGAACTGGGCTTTACCTTACAGGTTAGAATTAACGCAAACCCTAATCACCCAATTACAATGTGCACACAAATGCAATTATGTCTAAAAATGGTTTTTTATCGTGGAGGGTATTTCAATAGGAAGAGCACACAACCCCAACAGAAGGTGAGAGGGATGGATGGATTCAAGAGGACCACCATAGACTTGAATCTCGACGACCTAAGAAGACGCCTAAGTAGTTCCCGGTTCATGGCGACGAGAAGGTGAACGATGGTGCAATTCAATTCTATGAGTTTTTTAGAGGAATTGGGCTTGAAAGATATGGTGTTACTATTTGAATTGTTTGCATATAGGATCATGGAGTGCATGCAATTTATAATGGTGACTGCTCTCATGCTTAATTAGCGTGATAGTTAATTTATCTCTATCAAAGAGGAAGAGAACTTAAGTAATGTTGTGTGTTCATCAGTGGCTTAATTAATGTCTATCAATCCCACCAAAAAAAATTAGTGTCTATCATTATTGATAATTATTCATTTGTCACCTGCCCTCTAATCAGTTCTTTATCATACTACTTAGTAACTCAAATATGCTAAATATGAGATCTTTTTAGCCATTGATTGGATTGTAGAAGATCATGGAGTGCAGGCAATTTTGAATTTTAAGTTTTCAACTTTATGTTATTCAATTTAAAATATTAATTATTTTAAATAAATAATTTAACATATCAAAATTTTAAAAAATAAAGTTTGTACGTTATTTGTCAAAATTTGTATAAAAAAAAAGTAAAAGTCAAAATTTTAATTTTGTACCTATTTCTTCAAATTTGAACCTACCCACATTTTTGGTGCATAATTTGACTTACACAATTTTAGTCCAATACTATTTAACTTTATATTTGATGCAAAATAAAAAAATGACCAGTTCATTGATTTAAATCTTTTTTTTTTAAAATCAGCAGTTTAAATAACTTTTTTGCTAAAATTTAAAAGAAAAGAGTAATATAATTAATGTAAAGTAGGTGTAATCAGCCGTTTAAAATCAGTCGTTAAATAATTTTTGTAGTTAATAATTCGATCTTATCTTTGATCGATTCTTATCTCTATCAATTAGAGATTTAAAAGGATTTTTTTTTGGCGTTTTCTTCTTCTTTTTTAAGCCACTAAATTTTATTTTGTTTACTAAAAATTAATGAAAACTAAAAAATGTTCAACAAATGTACAAAACTTTCAATTCAACCATGAAAATCATATATACTTTAAGGGCATGTGTAACAGATTCTTCAAAAAAAACTCTAAAATGGAGAATTTTTTTTCTATTTTCTCTAAAAAAATTTTGTCTAAAACCCATTAGTTTTTTCAAAATAGGGAGTAATGAATTTATTTATTTATAGAAACTGTCAAAATTTGTTCATGGGTTGAATTTTGAGAAGCTCCTTCTTATTGCAAATATAGGGAAATGAAGACATATTTTTTCCAAATCCCCTATTTTAGAGTAACCATTGTTAAGATATATTAAATGTTGTTTTTTTTACTATTTTTTAATAGAATTTGATACGTAAATCAATATCTATAAAGCTGATGTGACACTCTCACGTTTTTTCTCGAATTAAATTTTTTACTAAATCACAAATTAAGCTAAAATTTTTTATTTTATTAAAAAGAATATTTAAAATATAAATAAAAAAAATAAAATTCGTCCAAAAACTCATAGAAGTTTTGAAAAATCTGTATGATTTGCTAATTAGAAAAACCTTTTTTATTAAATCAAAAATATAAATGTTTTAAAAATTCATCAAAAAAATCAAATCAGTTTTAAAAATATATTTGTTAAATGAAAAATATATTTGTTAGTTAATAAATTTTTTTCATTAAATGAAAAATATATTTGTTAAATTTTAAATTCGTCAGAAAAAATCAAGACTGATTAAAAAAATATGTACGATTTGTTAAGTAATAAATAAAAATATAAAATATCATCCACAAATTTATTTCTAAAACAAAATAAAATTTTAAAATGTAAAATATAAGCCGAACGTTTTTTCCATACGAAGATTACATCAATAAAATCTTAACCAAAAATATCATTCATGGTGCCGTTTAACTCAAATTCATTTCGTAATAAATAAATCTAAATTTTAAAATATAAGTTGAATGCTTTAGTATAAAGATTCGGTAAATCAAATCTTAAGCGAATCAAACAAAACTTATCAGATAAACTTCTTATACAAATCTTCTCGAGCAATCAAACAAAACTTATCGGATAAACTTCTTATAAAAATCTTCTCGAGCAAGCAATACACAATTTTGTCTTCAATTTTTCTATATATAAGGATCACCTAATTGCTCAATATTCATCTATCTCGCACGTATTTACCAATCTGAAAAATCATAATCATTTTGTCATTGATCGAAGGTAATTCTTTCAGTTTTAGATTTCATCTTCTTTATTGATAATATTCATATGCTTATTTTTGTTTCGGAATGATCTATCGATAGGTGCCTCATAAGCAGTAGATGAGTGTGAATTGGAGATCGGGTAGAGGGCAAAGTTTCTCATATCGACTCGAATCACCCATTTAACCTTTGGATTATCTCACAATTTCTCTTTTTAATAATTAATGAGTTTGATAAATTGGTTAGATATTTTGCACATTACGGGTATTTTAATGAAAATTATTTTTTCTTTGTAGGTGGGAGGGATTCGGTAACATCGTAGTCCTTCCGGGATCTTCCTTTAAAAATCTCGTGGAACTCAATATGTAGTATAATTTGGCTTGCTGTTGCTAAATGTCCAATTTAACACATGCATGTCACGAAAAAAATTTATATTAATTGTTGATTAAGTATGATGTAATTATAATATATATTTTTATTTATTGAAAAACAAATGAAATCAAACAGGTCACGAAAAAATTTCTTTTTAATAATTGATTAATGAAATTTCAATTATAAGATATATTATTATTTATTAAAAAAAAAACAAAACCCGTGCTTGGCACGGGCACTGAACTAGTTCATATTAAACAATTCGGAGTTAAGGTCCACTTTTGTAAAAATAAAATCAGAAGAAAAATATTTATTTTCTACTTTATTATCGTAAATACTTTTCGGTAACATAACTGAAGAGATAGACCATTGTTCTTATATGATCTTGAGTTTAACACTTCATATTCCATTAAGAATATGTGATTTTTATTTTTATCAATATCTTATGATTCTTATCTGATATGTTTTTTTTGCTTTTTTTTTTTAATTATTATTTAATATTTATACAAGTTTGTTGCGGGAAGGAACAAAAAGCAAAGTAGAAAAAGAGAAAATGGCAAAACATCGATTGCTAAATTTAATTTTTTTAAAATATTTAATTATTGAAATTATATATAACTCTACGTATTATTACTATTATTATTATTACTACCATTATTTTATAGTTTAAATAAAAAAAAATTAAACATCAAGAGAAGTTCTAAGAATAAGTATAAGGTATTTATAAAGATAAGATTAGATCTTATGACTTGGAGAATAAGTCATCTCAACCAAATCTAATCCCTTATCTTTGACTTGGTTTGTGATTCAAATTCAATAGCAATAAGAACATAAAAAATCACATGTCTTATCCATAATAAAAAGGAAATTACATAAAAGCCCCTCTCATTTATAGATAAACCATAGATCATTCCTTCCTACTTATCTGTCGCAGATCCAATTTGCAACGTCGGTATTATACATCGGATTGATTCCTCAAATTTTCAGGTAGTACTAAAAAAAATATCGATATACGATGAAAAAAAAATGAGAATCTCTATGATAATTTGGTCATAATTCACAATTGCACATATTGTATCATGTCGTGAAAGACTGTGTACGATCGTACACCCTTTATAAATACAGGACGCACGATCTTTCGTTAAGAGCATATGATCGTACACTTGTCTTTGAAATTGAGTTTTCAAATTTGATAGGAATGAAACTCGTGTTTTTTAACCAATTGGGTTTTCAAATATCATACATATGTTTATATTCATCAATTAACTTAATATGGGTTGGCAATTTCACAGGGATTCGGATCCTCTGTGCATAAAAGGGTGCTTAGAGCATCTTCATCCCAGAAACTATTTTTAAGTTTCTTAATACATTTTTACAATTTTATCTCTCTTCCACCTCATCTAAAGAAACTCAATTCTCCATTCCATATTTGCATGATAGTTTCTTAACTTACACCCTACTTACTTTATGTAACCTATATTCTTTTATTTATGTGTATGTATTATTATTATTATTATTATTATTATTATTATTATTATTATTATAATAATTACTATTATAATTATTATTATTATCATCAATTGATATAACTAATATTATTATTATTATTTATTTATATATTATCATTTTTAATTAACAATGTAGATTAAAAGACAAGTTTTATTGAAAACTAACTTACCCCCTACTTAAATTATTAATATTTTAAAAAAGATTTATTAAAATATAATTAAAATATAATCAATATTAATGTCTATAGATAGATAAAAATATTTTCTAACTAAATATAAAATTTTTATTTTTATTTTCATTATTTTTACTATATATTTTAAACCTTAAAACTTTATGTCTATTATTTGAATTAAAGTTTTAAATAACTCATCTACTTCCCTATTTTATAGTAAAACTTAAAATATAAAAAAAATAACAAAAAAACTAGAGAAAGATATTAAAAACAAAATAAAAACTTACTTTGATTTCTGTGTTTTGTGCAGGAAATTGGCAGATTTCATCTCTTGAAGAAGAAACTTCTCTCCACTTATTGTCTCTATTCCCACACCATCTTCTGACATTAATTTTTATTTTTTAAAAATTAATTAGGGAAGAAACTTTGAGTGTGTGGGATGAAGATGCTCTTATATCTCCTTATCATCTAATCTGAGCCGTCCAAATAAACTAACGGTTAAGATCTGTTCTTTTATTTTTTGTCTGACATATATTCAATTTCTAATTCTTTAAACCTCTTTTTTCCTTCTCCTTACCCATCGCTTCGCGCTTTTCATTCCATTCAGCGTAGAGGAGACGAGACGGCGACGAACCTCATGCTTTAATTGTCTCCGGCCGCCGGCTCGTCTCGCTACATATTCGGCTCGCCTCTCTTCGTCTCCGGTCGCCTCGTCTCCGGCTCGCCTCGTCTCTGGTTGCCTCGTCTCCAGCGTAGAGGGTATGATTCGGCTCTAACCTAACAATTTGGGGGTTTTTTTCAACATTGTTCAATTTCTAATTTACAATGTCTCTTCAATTATTTGAATTGAGGTTGCAAATTATGAGGTTGAACTGAGGTTGCAGATTTTGGTGAATTACAGTGTTGCTTAGGGTGTTCATGATTTTGATAATGAATTGCAGCTGCGTTTTTTTAGCTGTAGTCTTTTTGCAAAAGATTCACAGTACTTTGTTGCTAGATGAATAAGCCTCTGTTGTTGAATCCATCTTATCTTATATATCATGGTTATTTTCTAGTATTTTTGTAAACTGGGAAATTTTTTGCAAAGACTCAAGTGTTTGAGTATGGTGTTCAATAAACTGATATTGATCTTGCTACTTTGATAGGGTACAATGGGCGACGACTCGAGTTACGACAGCGGTGATCCTGAGTACTACAACTGGGGAGAAGGGATATACTTGAGTGACAATGATCCCATCGAAGATGAGATGTTGGAATGCGCATTTGATGATTGTGGGGCATCTGCAAGTTTAAGGGAGTTCGTGCAAGGGCTACGTGAAGAAAAGAGAAGATTGAATTACGAATGTCGATTGTTACGCATGAGGGAACAGGACAGTGATGCTCGTATTGAGTCATTGAAATATGATGTCACTTTACATAAAGAAATGAACAAGATAATTAGAAGGGAAAATTGTGTAAGGGTATTTGTTTTGGGGCTAGTTACTGGGGTGGTTCTTGTTTCGTATGCTATGTACTATTAGAGCTTTGGTTGTATGAAACAACAATGTAATGCACTTGTTTTCTATGTTATGTAATATTAGGGATCTAATGAAACATATCGGAATGCTTTTTGCTATATAACAACAATGTAATGCACTTGTTTTTGGAGTCTAGTTTGATTTCCTGGTATTATTCTCTTGATTAGTGCAGCAAATTTCCTATAGGTTTCAGCATCGCTAATGGAGATTCCTACTGTTATTGGAATAATTCTTGTGTTAATTAGTATAGTTGATTGATAATGATGCAGAAATCGAAGGTGGAAGAATGCTACAAGGATGGTAAGAGCTTGATAGAGAGGTGCAATAAGCTGCTTAACAGCATTGCAGAGATGGATGCTTGCTGAACCTTTTGGCATGCAAACAGTTTTTTAAGTATTAGTAAGTTTTTTCAGTACTAGTAAGTTTCTTTTTGATTGCTGAACCTTTTGGCATGCAAATAGTTTTTTAAGTTTAGGCTCGTAAACAAATACAGCGAATCAGCGATATATGTGAAATTTAACAAAAATAATCCTTTTTTATATCACTCGATATATTGCTTTGCTCTTTCTTACTCTACTTTGTCAAGGAATTAGGTAAATGATTAGTCTATAGGATTTTTAATCTTAGACGGATGTTTGCTTGATAACTAAGCTTAGCCTTGTTTGGCATATATTATTGGTTAGATTTTTATCTAATTTTGGATTTTTACAAAGCTACTAGGCCTTAAATTTTCATACTGTATATTACAAAATTATTCAAAACTCTACCAAAATAGCTATAAAAATGCTAAAACTTCATAGAGTCCATTGGTCAATATTTTCATACTGTATATTACAAAATTAGATGGATGTTTACTATTCAGTATAAATCATAGAAAAGTTAATCAGAAGATCAAAAAATAAGGGTATACTATAATAGGGGCTGTTTGTGGATGTCAACTGGTCAATATTTTTGGGCATTCTACTTGCAGCATTAACTAAAACTTCTGAGAGTCCATAGCACTACTAATTCAAGCTAAGCCTTTTTTTCTTTCTGCATATGGATTTTAGCGAAAAACATTTTTACAGAGCATTAATCAAGTCATGAAAATGCTAGTTAAATTTGAGAAGATAGTCTCATTGCTTCTTTTGATAAGTTTGTAATGCATAGCTTCATCTTGTGATATTGCAAGTGTGCTGTCAAGTTTTGTAGTTCGATCATAGCATCTATGGGTCCATTATGGTGCGTAGTCTGAATCATAGAAGTTATATAATGGGTAACAATGGTGGTGACATGACTTTACGAGTCAGGCTAGACGGAAATAAACGACTTAGACAATCAGAAATATGCCCCAGAACATAAGCTAGAATCACTTCATATCATATACACCTACTTTTACTTGGATGCAAGCGCACCACAGTAACGAACATTATCAGGCGCTGCATATTCAATAGTCTTGTCCTCATAGTTCATGATTCTTATGTATGTCTCTTGTCCTATGTACCACCTATCCAGGTTCTCTGTTCTGATGTTCCAAGCACCTTCATTGTCTAGATAAACAAACACTGCAGTCCAAACTCCGGGAAACACCTGTAATGTGGACCGGGAAACTGCATCCCATTTGTTGTATTGGTTCCTGCTATCATTCGTCCAGACTCCGTAATCCATCCCGCACTTACCGCGTGTTCATCATCCTTAATATAGTAAATCATTCAGCCACAGCAAAACGGCTACATTTGTTACCCTCTGCTAGGTCGACTCGTTGACAAACCTGGCACTTGCAGAACACTTAAATTCTTCATCATCCAGTTTATATGCAGAACCATTAAAACATATTCCAAATCAACTACTTAATGGTCCTTGATTATTTGACAAGCAGATATAATTCTTCATCAGCAAATTTATATGCAGAACCATTAAAACATATTCTTGACAGTATATAAATCAGAAAGATTAAAACATATTCTTGACAGTTTATATGCAGAACCATTAAAACATATTCATACACAGACAAAAGAACAGCATCTTCAACAACCCATGTGTCCAGGAACCTTAGCAAAAGTTGTGGTACAACACAAGTCCATAAATTTTCCAAAATTAAAATAACACATTACAAGAACCCACACTACTTTTTCCCATGATCTGGTACTTCTGGTTCTTTCAATCCAAATAGAACTCCCATGATATTTGATTGATGACATGGTTGCCCACTTGACGCAAGTGATTCTTGAGAAGGGATATAAGACATTTCGCTCGACATATTCAATTCATGCATCTATAATAACAATAGTAACATGAATCAACAAGAGAAAATAAACGTGTATAAGGATGATATATCAAATAATAACATATATATATATAGCAATAAAAACTCACACTACACGGATTATGGAACATTGACATATATCTATCATCATCAACCATCATAGAAGGGTATATAGGTTCCTGCAAGTGTATATAGGTGTAAATTTAAGTAAACTAAAAGAATATCACAACAAATCAATTAATAAGTGATGAAGAAGGTAGGTACCTGATAGTGTGAGGTAGGTACATGAGATTGGTATGTTGTCGTACTTGGTTTTCGAACACCAGTTATCTTCATTATATCAATCATTAAAATTATTTATATTCATTCAAAGGCACATAATAACTTCAATCATAGTTAAAAACACATTACCTGTGCAGACTTCTTTTTGCTTTTGCTTAATGCAACTTCAAAGTCTCCCTTAATTCTGCGTTTCCCACGATTAGTTGATTCTCTTTTCTTGAATCCCTTTGCATTCTGAATATTAACATTAGAGCAAACAACCAATCCATTGTGGTTTTGGTCTTCCGCACCTTCTTCACCATTTATTTCTATACGTAGTACATCCTCCACCATCTTGGCCATTTTATCAGCTTCCATAATTGCTAGCTCATATGCCCTTTCACTCTCACATGCTCTTGTTGCCACTCGAACGAGTTTAGAGCACAAGATTTTGTTTCGAGAAATTTGTTTCTGTTTTGGATCCTCTACAATCTTCTGGCCATGCATGTCTTCCACAAAATTATCAACTCTTGCATTTTTGGTCCACCTCTCCAAGATATATTGCTTAGGTATTCTTTTGATGAGTTTAGTTTCTCTACCTTCATTCATGACTTTGATAGCATGCCTGCACAAGACACCATCGGTTTCAAACATTCTACAACTGCAAGATATAGTAGTCTCTCCTTCTCTTTTAACAAACCTCTCCTTAGTGAATCCATCCCTAATAATAGTGAAGATAAACTTCTCACCATCTGAAACACAGTTTGTTATGGAAGACTTTAAAGAATCTTCAAACTGAGCTTGAAATACTTTAAATATCCCTTTGGTGTAAACTTCTCTTGCATGTAACAAGATACTGATCTGCATTTTGCAATGAACAGTCCGAAACAACAGATCATACTCAGCCTCTAATTCCTTGTACCGCTTATCAGATATCATTCTTTCAAAGTGAGCGAAAAACTCAGGCAACTGCAGATCGGATTTCAAATACCCCTTCAAACTAGCATTAAAACTTTCACTAAGTTGGGTACTTTGAATTCCTGCTGACCATGTCCACTTAACATAAGCATGACCCCATTTTTTTCTGATTGCAAACGTCGCAGCCAACCAAGTATCATCATGTGCATTGTGTTGATCAAGCATGGAGTTCCAAGCATTTAAGAACTCATCTTCTTCCTCAATTTCATACAAAAACTGGTTGAACACATTACTCTTACCATCAAGATCATAGTTTTTGAATAAGAACCCTGCTTTCTTTAATGCATTTTGCATCAAATGCCATACACAAAGTCTGTGGTATGAGTCAGGCATCACATGTGATACGGCCTTGCTTATCGCTGCATCTTGATCAGTAAAAAATGTATGTGGAGACTTACCACACATTGCTTTCAAGAAGGTTTCAAACAACCATATAAATGATGCCGCAGTCTCGTCATGCATCAAAGCAGCTCCAAAGATAATCGTCTCTCTGTGGTGATTTAATCCAACAAACACTGCAAATGGCCGATTTGCTTCATTAATTTTGTAGGTAGTATCAAAGCTCACAACATCTCCAAATATGCCATAATCCATTATCATTTTAGCATCAGCCCAAAAAATATTGGTGATTTGTTCCTCACTATCCAACTGCATCTCATAAAAAAAAGATGGATTGTCTAACATCTTCTTTGAAAAATACTCCAAGAGATAACCAACCTCTCCAAATTTCATTTTTTTTTGCCGAACGGTTCGGAGATAGTTCTTTTGGTCTTGCTTTATAAATCCTAACGACTCCCTTCCACCGGCCTGTCTGCCCATTAATTCAAATGATGACTTCAACGAAACTCCCGAGTTTGATGTCAACTCTATAAATGCACCATTTGAAGTTGTCATATCTCGTTGAGATGGCATCATATGCACAAGATCTATAGGAATAAGAGGATGATTATGCTCTTTGGAGAAACGATACACCCAATACTTTCCGGTACGCCTAGCCAACTTAATGCCAATGTGTGCTCCACAATTAGTCCTTGTCTCACCTCTTGGGTTTTTGGTCAAATCGTCCCTCTTATCCTTCCCACGCAAACCTTCCTTACAACAAACAAAAGTCCTTGAAGTGAGTACACCAAACTTGTCTTTAGGCCCACTGTCTTTCCTAATGCTGAAGCCTTGTCTACGACCATACTCGTTATAAAAATTATATGCAGCTTCTTCGGAATCAAACTCCATACCATACACAGGCTTCCATATCAATTCTTCTTGTGATGGCTCCGCAATAGTTTCATCAGCAGATTCTTTCATCTCAAAAGCTATATATTAAAAATATAAAAAGGGTAAGAAGACCTCATGCTTTAATCAAATAATGTGATTATCACTGTTACATTGTGATGCTATTATTACTGTGAAGTTATATACACAAAAAACCTAATCATATATTAGGTTTAATACTACAAAAGGAAATCATTGATATTTAAGAGGAAATAAGGCATGAAATGATCCAAATGAGAGATTACACTTGCACGGAATGAGGCGCGAAACGAGGTGACCGGAGATGAAGCGAGGTCAGCCGGCGGCGAAGCGAGGCGAGGCGGCGGCGAAGCGAGGCGAGGCGGCGGCGGCCGGAGACGATGGGTCAGGAGACGGTAGGTTGGTCGCCAGTCTCCTCTCCTCTACGCTGAATGGAATGGAAGGCGCGAAACGTCGTCTCAGGAGAAGGAAATAAGGGTTTAAAGTTTAGAAATTGAATATGTCAGACAAAAAATAAAAGAACAGATCTGAACCATTAGTTTATTTGGACGGCTCAGATTAGATGATAAGGAGATATTAGCACCCTTTTATTCACAGAGGAGCCGAATCCATTTCACAGATGATATATTCAATTAGCTACTGTTTAATGATGTGATTAATTGGTAATGAGTAGCCCCTTTGAAATTGTCTTCTTAGATAGGAACGTTAGAGAGAGAAATAAGAAAAAATATGGGCCCAAGGTTGGCCGGTTATTGGGCCCAATAGGCCCACAATGATCGAAGAAGTTTCATTCGAGCTTCCACTCAAATGTTCAAAAGTCTTAGATAAGACTTCAACTAGTATATTAGGTACGGGATTTTATTTTAATAAACTAGTATAAGGTGCGGGTTTTGAAAAAAATGAGAAAGAATATTGTGAAATAGGTTTTTTTACGTGCTTTTGTTTTGTATACTTCTCTAATCTAATCGACCTACCAACATTAGTTTATTAAGGATAAATTTACTAAATGAGATTATACTATGGACATACTTAATAGAATAATAATATTATTATATATATAACAACATTTTTGTTTTTTTCCGATTATGTAATGAGTTTAGGGATTTTTTTTTTGGTTAATGGGTAACGATTTGATTTTACAATTTTTTTTTGTACTTAACAACTCTTTTGTTTTTTTTTTGGATTATAATGCTTATTGGTGTATTAAAAATTTTATTTTAATTAATTATTTTTTGACTATAAATCTATTAGTTAATTAGTTAATTTTATTTTTAATTATTAAAATTACAAAAGATTTATGTGATCTACAAGTTAAGAAACTTAACATAATTAAACAAAAATTTAATTAATATAATGCGGTCTATATCTACAAGCTAAAAAAATTAATTTAATTTAAAATTAGCTTCAAAGTCCGATAACTATTATCTAAAAATAACTTATTTGCTGATGGGTGGAAGAAAATCAATAAATAAATAAAATTAACATAAAAAAAGTTGTACACGTCAAATTTTATTTTAATAACTTGAAAATAGATCTGATACACGGGGTTACAGTTAAAAATCAAATCAAGGGATGAAACAATAGAAAAACGATTGTTAATTATACAATTTCAAAAAAAATTGTGGGAGCTCCATTTCGAAATACTGCTCTCACAACGCACCACGTAAATTGTCATGTATACTGCTCTTAGTAGTAGATATAGACTCGCCCATAATGTAAAATTTTTAGTTCCAAAAAAATAAATTTTTTTCGACAAATTTGTAAAACATAAAAAGTTCTAAGGGAACCATGAAAAAAATCACATGGAACGGTCGGAAAAAAAAATCCGTTCGAATAAAAATCCTAACAGAAAATATAACTAAAATGGAAATGAAATCGAAATCAATTTAATTAAAATCCATAATAAAAAGATATAACAACAATGGAAATCAATTTACTGTCAAAATGGGAATCAATTTTGTTGATTAATTGGAAGTTTTTTTATTTAAAAAACTATCAAAAAAATCCAATGGAATCATGTAAAAATTTATTATATATTTATAGGCATTTTTCAAAAAAAAAAACGTAAATTTTGATGGATTTTATCAAAAAATAATTGTTCACTTAAAATCTGATGGAACGTTTCGAAAATAAAATTCAATTCAAAATCAATTTAATTAAAACTCGCACATAACGTAAAGTTGTAGTTCCAAAAAAATAAAGTTTGTTCGACAAATTTGTAAAACATAAAAGTTCTAAGCGAACCATGGAAAAATCTGATGGAACGTTCGAAAAAAAATCCGTCGAATAAAAATCCTAACCGAAAATATAATTAAAAGGGAAATCAAAATCGCAATATCTTTTAATATATTTTTATAAATATTTATTTATTAAAAAAATGATTTGGTTGTTAAGGTGATTTGATTGTTAAAGCTAATTCGATTAATTTTTTTTATTATTTAAAATTTTATTATAAAATAATTGTTCAAAGAAAAGATTCGTTCGAATAACGTGAATTAGTTCCTATAAAATTTTTAATTTGATAATATAAAGATTTTTTGCCCTAACAAATTATTTAAAATAAAAGATTTATTGGCTTCGATTGTGGGAGCTCCAGTTCAAAAACATTGCTTCCACAACGCGCCACGTCATCAACTCGTGCTCTGTTTTAGTATGTATAATATTTTTATAAAAATTTAATCCCAAAATTTTTGTTACTAAATCTGAGCTTCAATTTTGTTATAAATAATCTATGGTAGAATATGCGGTCGAATTTCGGTTAAAAAATCGTATCATATCTTGAAAAAAAAATAGAAATAGATTTTATGTTCCATAAAAATAAAACGATTTGTTAAACGAAAAATAATGATAATATCAAAAATGCATAATATCTTTTTTCTAATAATATAATTTTACAAATCTGAAACAATCGTTTTATATCGAGGTCAAACTGATTTCTATTTTTTGTTAAACGGAAATATCAGGCTGAATATACGTAGTTGTATATCGATCAACTTAAATTATATGGGTAGAGCAACATTGGATACACATGAAAGTTATCTGAATTAAAAATAATGAATAAAAATAAAATTATAGATCCCAAAATCCATGTTTGGTTTATGTGGTGATTTAATCATTAAATTAACTAACAAATAGAAACTCAAATAGAAATATTAGCTACTTTATTGATAAGATGATAATAGTAGGCGAGTATGAATGTAGTACGGACTACGGATATGGTTTTCACGTAAATAAAAAGAACTCAAGAATAAAATTATAGATCCCAAAATAATGAATAAAAATAGTAGGCGAGTTGTATATCGGTCAACTTAAATTATATGGGTAGAGCAACATTGGATACACATGAAAGTTATTTGAATTAAAAATAATGAATAAAAATAAAATTATAGATCCCAAAATCCATGTTTGGTTTATGTGGTGATTTAATCATTAAATTAACTGACAAATAGAAACTCAAATAGAAAGATTAGCTACTTTATTGATAAGATGATAATAGTAGGTGAGTATGAATGTAGTACGGACTACGGACATGGTTTTCACGTAAATAAAAACAACTCAAGGTCCATGTCCATCAATGGATGCTATTGAGATTTTTAAAAAATTAAAGAATGATAGAATCATTAGTATAATTGAAGTTTAACTCTAATTAACGATCATATAAAGTTTGTAAATAAATATAAAAAAAACTGTAAATATGATGAAATATCTTGACTCGATTTCCCAACGTTGCATTTAGAACACCCAACGACCATGAATTCTTAATTCATGAGAATAAACTGAAATTATTCTTCCAGTTGAAAGGAGTTGAACCATAATTTTGTAAATTGCTTGAAGGTTTGTAAATTGATAAGAACGGCATTCTAAAAAAAACTAACCTTTATTGAATACCGTTTCACTTCGTTTTCACTCTGAATTGCAATTGCTTGAAGTTTTGGTTGCAATCACCTAATGAAATCCCTAATGCTTGAAGCCTGATACGGATTCAATGAAAATATAAATTAGATACAGTAAAGAATACAATAATGAAGAATGAAGCTAGAAACGTTAAAACAATACTTTTGTAGAAGATTCTGAAAATATGTTTGGATGTCAGGTTGTTATATAAGGTCTAGTACTTTTAAAATCTTTTAATATCTTTTTATAAATATTTATTTAATAATAAACTGATTTGGTTGTTAAGCTGATTTAGTTTGTATAAAATTATTATTTTAATAATAAAAGATTTTATGGTTTAAAAAATAGTGTAAAAAATAAAGATTTATTAGCTTTAATTTTGGAAGCTCAATTTCAAAAATCCTGCGTCCACAGCGCGCCACGTCATCAACCCGTGCTCTGTTTTAGTATGTATAATAGATTATATATATATATTTAACAACTCTTTTGTTTTTCTGATTATAATACTTAGTAGTGTATTAGAAAATTTATTTTTATTAATTATTTTTGGACTATAAATCTATTATTTAACTAGTTAATTTTATTTTTAATTATTAAAATTACAAAAAATTTACGTGATCTATAAGCTAATAAAATTAACACAATTAAAAAAATTTTAATTAATATAACTAAGTTAAATTCACATGGTCTATATCTTCAACTAAAAAAATTAACAAAAATTTAATTTAATTTAAAATTAACTTAAAGTCCAATAACTATTATCTAAAAATAACTAATTTGCTGATGGGTGGAAGAAAATAAATAAAACATAAAAAAAGGTGTACACGTAAACAAAAATTTAAATAACTTGAAAATGGATCAGATACATAGGGTTACTGTAATACCTATGTAGACGACATGCATGAAGCTAGAGACGTTAATGTAATACCTCTGTAGAAGACAATGAAAATATGTATGGACGTCAAGTTGTTTATATAAGGTCCCGTATTTTTAATATATTTTTTAAATATAATTTTAACATAATTTCACTACTAGAAATTGTGTCGATAGCAACTGATGTTTTCCATCAGAATAATCTATTGATTAATATATCAACACATATTATTGTGGGTTCCCTCATCCATTGCTAAATTACCAACGAAAGTATTTATCGATGGACATAACTATGAGAAATTGTCAAATATGTCAAATTACCAACGGATCAAGTTGTGGCTAAATTTTCATCGGATGTGCAACCAACAATAAAAAACTGTTAGTTATGTTAAAAATTTTAAAAAATTCTAAAGTTAGCAACCTAAACTCCACTATGCTTAGTATAGTGAACGTTGTAACCAGATTTTCAAGAGTTTTTTTTAATTTTAATTAATAATTTTTTTGGTATAAATATAGCTAAAGTTCAATGTTGATGGTGACTATCTACAAATCAATATTATTGAAATTGATTGGCTTTTTGTTGTTATTTTGAGTGAACTCTCAATGGTGGTTCAAATGAGCAATGTTGGTGTAGAGGTCTAGTGGACTCGATCATTCCTTTTTTTATCATTGGTCAAAAAGGTACGTTGATTTCTTACGTGATAATTTAATTTTGATTTGTTCATTTACTAGTAAATTATACAACAAGTGATAATATATCAAGACTAAAGTAATTGCAAAGATGTGGGTTTGATTTGTTGCATTTGTGTTGGTGCATTGTGCATATATACGTTAAACTCGATCTTCATATTGCTATCTGAGTTTGATATATTTGGTGGACTCGACGCCACGTTGGTGCATATATTCGTTGTCCTCTTTCATTTTATTTCCATCTACAATTCAATAAAGGTATGTTAACCTCTCACGTGATATTTATAGCAATATTTTTATTCATTATGATATTTAAAGCTTAGGATATTTGCACATGATTTAGAAACTATTTCCCATATTATTAAAAAATTACAAAAACTAATGTGAACTATTAGTTATGAACCAAAAATAATAGGAGCCCGTTAAAATTCATCAAATCGATACAAATATATTATGGTTGTTCACTCATCGTCGGAATGGATTGTCGCCACCCTCAAATATTTTCGGATCATCTTTACCAACCGCACACAATCACATGCGTGATAGAATATCAAAAAATTGAACAAGCCTATCAATCTATCAATTACATGAAATCTATCGATCTATATGTTGGATCTATACTTTAAACTTAGGGTTTATTTGATGTCGAATGAAGATAAAATTTGAACAACAAGCTAGCAATAAATACAAGAATCAATTAGGTTTCGATTGTGAAGGAGCCTCGTCTGGCTTTAACCGTGTGTATATATATATATATAGCTTAGTGGTTGATCGAGATCTGGAAATTTTCGTTTTTGCAAGCTTTTTCGAATCGCATCGTCAACAATTATTCTTTAATTTTTACAATTTAATGGGTCTCACCTTTTCTTTTCTTTTTCAACAAACCCAACCATTTTTACTGCAATTTTACAATTTAGTGGGGCGATTGGCCCATATCTATTATGACCTTCTTCTTTGCTTCTTTTTCTTTTTATATATTTTAGTTACTTTAATTTAGAGATAGTGTGACTTTATTTGCTAGTTATAAAATAATTTAGAATAAAATTTAAGACATTAATATATAATAAAATATCAAATTATATACATATATTTTGAGGTGAAGTTTTTATCATAATAAATTTAGAAATTACTGATTTGGTTTATAGAAAAAAAAGTCAAAATTTCCACTTGTAGTCATAAGTTATTTATATATGAAATGTTAAATTATTTGTAGAAAAAGTCAATTTTTATGCTTCTAGCAATGATATACATTTTAAGTTATAAATTTGTGTCATGCAAGGGGTTTTTGTGATATTAATTAAATATATAAACATTGAATATTTTTCTAATATTTTGATCGAATGTATAAATTTAACTTGTAGATGATAGAGTTTTTTTTAATTTTATTAACTTTTAAAAAAATAATTAAGATAAGACTTCTAAAATTTTATAAAAATTAACACTTTTATACTTAACATACACATTTTTATATTTTTTAATGAATTTTTGTGCAAGATTTTATTTTTTGTAATTGATTTGTGCATTATTTTCCTATACCGCAAATATTGTATTAGACGTATTATAAAGTCTCATCTTTTATTTGTTTGAAACAAAAAACTATATTAAAATATATCATTAATTTAAACATAAAAATAGAGAAGGTATCTAAATACAATATAACTATATGCATACTAATATCATTAATTTATTTTTAATAAAATTAGTCTAATATTTATTTATTCAACCATCAAAATTTACGTGTACAATGGTATATAGGTTATATCTGTTTGGACAAAACAATGACTGATCGGGGTTGAATGTACAATAAGTTAGAGTTTGGACGTACGGGGATAAAAGAAGAATTTTATAAAGGGTTCGATGAATTTATCAAAGTTGCAGTGTCACACAATAGTGATCCGCTTGAAATTCGATGTCCATGTAGTAAGTGTGAAAATGGAGAATATCACACGCCAAAAGATGTTCGGACACACTTGTTAAAAAAAGGATTTATGCAGAACTACACTCGTTGGACTTGTCACGGAGAACCCGTATAAGCATGTCAATTCCTAGTTGTACTCAATCCCACCAAAATTCGTCAACGAGATGGGAATATGATCGTCTTAATCGACAACAAAGTATGATGTTTGATGCAACTACTCCAACTTTAGATCCAGTTTGGGGGGACATCAATAATCTTGGAACCTCGGGTCAACATGATGGTCCGAATATTCCCTTACCGAACAATCTAAATACAACACCTTCCACTATCGAATCTGGAATGAACATTAATATGGAAGAACACATCATCTCATCGAAACAATGTTGGGAAGCTCTACAAGCTGGGGATAAGCCATTGTGAGATGGGTGTGAAGACGAAACTTTGTTGTCTTATGCCACAGAACTGCTAAGCATTAAGTATGAGTTTAACTTGTCTGAAAATTGTTACAATAGGATTTCTCAATGGATAGGAAAGTGCTTGCCTCGAGATCATACATTTCCTGACAACTATTACTAATCAAAGAAGCTTGTACGAGATCTAGGAATGTCAATGGAAAAAATTGATGTTTGTCCTGAAGGTTGCATGTTATTGGAAGGGGGACATTGAGCTGCGAAGTTGTAAATTTTGCAAGAAGGGCAAATATAAGCGCACTAGCATGGGAAGAGATGTTCCTTATAAGCAATTGCGTTATTTACCACTAATTCCAAGATTGCAAAGGTTGTATGCATCGGAGTCGACAACGGAGCTCATGAGATGGCATGCCAACCATCAAACTGAAGATGGAATAATGTGTCACCCTTTTGATAGTCAAGCATGGAAGCATTTAGATACGACATATCCTGACTTTGCATCGGAATCTCATAATGTTCGATTGGCATTGTGTACAGATGGCTTCAACCCATTTAACCAATCTGGAAAACCTTATTCTTGTTGGCCAGTCATTGTAGCACCGTACAATCTTCCACCATGGATGTGTCCAAAAACTCCATACATGTTCTTGACGTTGATTATACCCGGTCCACATAATCCGAAGAAGCTTATAGATGTTTACTTACAACCTCCAATTGATGAACAAAAGTTGTTATGGAGTCTCGGAGTCCCAACATTTGATATATCTCGAAATGAAACATTTATGATGCAAGCTGCCTTATTATGGACAATTGATGATTTTCCAACTTACGGAATGATGTCGGATTGGAGTACAGCAGGACCCATGGCTTGCCCATATTGTATGGAAGATATCAAATCATTTCGGTTACATCATTGCAAAAAAACATTCATGGTTTGATGATCATCGAAGATACACTAGTGTTGATCATCCGTTTAGGAGTAATAAAAAGGCATTTTACAAAAACCGTGTTGAGAAGTCTTCTCCTCCTAAACGCTTAAGTGGACATGCTATTTGGGATCGTGTAAAGGATATATCAACACATTATTATTATTATTATTATTATTATTATTATTATTATTATTATTATTATTATTATTATTATTATTATTATTATTATTATTATTATTATTATCATCGAAGGAAAAATACATGCTGTTGGATGGGAATTTTTAAAAAAAATTATTTAAAGAAGTTCTAAGAATAAGTGTAAGGTATTTATAAAGATAAGATTAGATATTATGACTTGGAGAATAAGTTATCTCAAGCAAATCTAATCCTTTATCTTTGAGTTGGTTTGTGATTCAAATTCGATAGCAATAAGAACATAAAAAATCACATGCTTTATCCATAATAAAAAGGAAATTACATAAATGACCCTCTCATATAAAAATATAGATAAACCATAGATCGTTGCTTCATGCTTATCCCTCGCATTTCCAATTTGCAACGTCACTATTACACATCAGATTGATTCCTCAAATTTTCAGGTAGTCCTAAAGTGACAAATATCGATATACGGTAAAGCATGAGAATCTCTATAATAATTCGGTATACGATTGTACGTTCTTGTACTATGTCATGAAAGACTGTGTACGGCCGTACACCCTTTTTGAATACAAGACACATGATCATTCGTTAAGAGAATATGATCGTACACTTGTTACCCACGAGTGAATAATACCCCTTTGAAATTGTGTTTTCAAATTTGATAGGAATGAAACTTGTGTTTTTTAACCAATTGGGTTTTCAAATATCATACATATGTTTATATTCATCAATTAACTTAATATGGGTTGGCAATTTCACAGATGATATATTCAATTAGCTACTGTTTAATGATGTGATTAATTGGCAATGAGTAGCCCCTTTGAAATTGTCTTCTTAGATAGGAACGTCAGAGAGAGAAATAAGAAAAAATATGGGCCAAGGTGGGCCGGGTCTTTGGGCCCAATAGGCCCACAATGATCGAAGAAGTTTCATTCGAGTTTCCACTCAAATGTTCAAAAGTCTTTTCGATAAAACTTCAATGGCAAAAATATAGCACAATATTTGCTAATGTTGCGGAAGGTAACACAAACTTTTAAAATTGCGGAAAAAATAGGGGATGTGAGGGAGGGAGCTGAGAGAGATTTACCATTTTCTTTCTTTCATCCTTTTGGCTAAAAAATATTTTAACTATAAAGATAATTATTATAATATAAAAATATTTTTTAATAATTCTAAAAAAAATTCTTCAAAACTAAAAACTTAAAGCTGAACCAAACATTCAATTAATCGGATAACCAAGTTATAGGTTAGGTTCTATTTGAAAGATACTATTTGGATTATAATAAATACAATTTACAGAAAATTCCCACTCTTTTAAGCTTGAGATTTATTGGGTTAGGGTTAATTTTTTCTCTTTAAACAGAAACCAATGTTTTTAATTAGATAGATATATAAACTCATCACATTTAAACATATCTGCCTAAAATTCCATAACAACCAATAAATGATGACACTTACCTAACCTTCTCCATTGCTGATGTGCTCAATGCAAGCCTTTATATGCAACCAAACATGATTGGAAGTGGGCGTCCAATGGTACAAATTACTTCACCTTATTTTGCTTCATCTTCTGTACTTCCCCTGTTGATGAAAAGGCTTAGCTACATGAGTAATAAGAAATCAAACTGAGAATATTGAAAGGGTAATAGTAAATACAGCTATTAAGTAATAAGATATCAAACTTTTACTTACTATCTACGCCCTCGATTATTAACTGATTCGAAGCGCCAACTGAGAATCCTAACTTCTGCATAATTTCCTCAAGCCTCTTGGAATCTGTTAGGTAAAGGTATCCGATCTACAAGATCACCAAAAAGGCTTAGCTACATGAGTATGCAAACTATGCATACATGTTTCAAATTTTATTTTTGCAGTTAAATTTTTCATGTTTTTCTGTTGTTGAAGACTTTAAATAATGTAAAAGGTATATAAAAGCTGAATAAATGAACAAATGCAGCATGAGTTTAGATAAACTGAGGATAAATTTTAGCTATTTTAGGCCATACCCATATTTAGTCTAGTGATTAAGCAGTCAAATTACTATTAAGGTGTGGCTAGTTTTCCAATTTCCTTCTGTTCAGAGATGAATAAGCAGAAGCAACTCACTAGTGCCTCTAGAGAAGACGCTCTGTTATAAACCGCTACACCAGCACGTTTTTTGCTTCGAGTTTTGGCTGAATTGATATTCTTTCCCCAACGAAGGATATCTCTGAAATGCCAATGCCAGAAAGAATATCATCACAAAAGAAAGGAAGCAGAGAAAGTGTAATTCCATGGTTAACATGGTATGATAGTTCATCATCAGGGAAAATTATACTAGACTTCAATTCTCTTCTGTATGACATCATACCTTTCATTTTCGGACAAAAAGTTCTCAGTAAGAAGTTTCTGGAGCAATGCATCCTGAAATGCCAATGATTAAATAATTAAGTACGCAAGTCCAAATGCCACTTCTTTCAACGGAAAAAAATCGAAGAGTCATGATCTATAATCTATTGATCACTGGAAAGAAAATAAACTAAAATATTGCTTATTGAACGACTTCCAGTAACCTATTGAAACTGATTATTATGCTGAGTAAAAAAGATCTTATGTACCATCACTTCAGCAAAGTTTTAAACCTTAACATTTTGAAGTCATACATTCAACAGATCTCAAAGAGTTCCACTGGGAAATCAGCTTCTTTCTAGCCACAACTTAAGGTTAAAAATCAATAAAAGAAGAAATGACAGAGAACATAATTTAAGCAGGCAGTTCACAATTCTAATTCCTAACAGTTGAAAAAGTTCATCATTATTTATAATTATCAATGTTTTACACAATAGAAGTCACAACTTTTGAAATACTGGCTAGTATGATCCACTCAATTTCTAATGGTAAATCGAACATATAGTCAAAATATGATGCAGCGGCAAATAAATAACGAGATACATATATATAACTAGCAGAATACAGTACCTGTGCTTCACAACGAACTACTGCTGTCACACGATCATTGTATTCGTCAATGTTCAGCACAGGAGCCAGAAAATGTCTCCTAGCATAGAGCTGCAAGTGATAAACAAGATTTTGCGTGAAAAAAGACAGACTAAGATTTCATTATTAAAGAGACTCTATCTTATCATCTTTGAACCTTTAACAAGTATCACATAAATGCCTTCATCTTTCCTGTCGATAAAGGTCACCAAAATGCTACTACATGGATAATATAGACACAAACACTTCACAGTGTAATTGTTGTGCACGAATTGACTTTTGCTGTCTGGAAAACACATAGAGACAACTAGAGAAGCAAACAACGAACCTCGTATATGCAATCTCCAATATAAGCCAAGGATGCTGCATTGTATGAAGACCGAGGCTTCTTCACTTCCGGTGGGCTGGGCACCCATGGTTTACTCTCTACGTAAGTCGACTCTTCAGATTCCGCTTTCTGCCAAACTAAAATAGTTGAAACAAGTTCAGAAAACAGTTTTCAATCAACTCAAATAAAAAAAAATCTAAGAGAAATCTCATCAAACACTTGGCTGCAAAATCATCCACCTACCCAAAGCCCCAGGTTATAATCCACCAAACATATATATGCCCAGTTCATCAAACCAAAGACCTAAAAAATTAACGAACTTCTAAGAGTAATTTCATCGAGCAGTTGGCGTGCAAAGCCATTCACCCAGCAAACATCTACCCATTTCATCGTACAACAAACATACCAAAATTTAAGAATCATAGAACAGCCAACCTTGGCGGGGCAATGCGTCTTTCAGTTCGAAGAGTTTGTAAAGGTCTAGCTTCTCCACACGGGCGGGTGACGATGTGGCGGTGGTTGATGGGGCGGAAGTGGGGGCGGTGACGGAGACGGGTGGGTTGACTTTGACTTTACGAGGTGCGTTGCGGTTGTAAGGTAACCGTTGTTGGGTGTCCCAGGAAGCTTGCACACGCAGAGACTGCAGAGTTAGTGACGTCGCTGCTAGCGCCATCCTCTTGTTTACAAAGCAGGGAAAGCTTTTAAAAAATTGTTTTCAAATGGCAACTCTCCGTGCGCGCGCTGTCGCTTTAACCGGATTAGAAATCGGACCGTTTTGGGGACAGATTGAGATCGGATCGGATAATCTAGGGGCATGATCAGTTTTAGGTTTCAATTCTTAGGGGGTGTATTCAATTAAGAGTCTATAGGAATTTTTTGGAGTTTAAAAGTCTATGGGTATTGAATATAGATTTTTAAAAGTTCATATAAATCTTTAGGTATTCAATTAAGATTTAAAATTTTCCATAAAATTCCTATGGTATTTAAAAGTTTGTGGATTTTAAAAGAATCTATTATTTCATTGATTTTGTAGGATTCTTCATTACTTTTATACCTACCTAAAATTCATAGAAATCTTCCCCCAACACATAAGATATCCACAAAATCTGTATTGACTCTATATAGAATTAAAATTTGCCACAGAATTTACAAATCCTATGATTATTAAGAATCCGTCAAAATCTTTAAAAGTCTCGATTGAATACGCCCCCCTTAGTTTTTTAGAAATGGAAAATAAAATTTCAGATGGTAGACTATTCATTGTTTTAAAAAAAACAAAATGCGAGAAATTTGTAAAAGAAAAACCTAGAGAAAACTGTTTTCGGAAACTAATATGTCGAATCTAGTTAAAAAAAACAAGTATTCTCAAACAAAAGTTAAAACGAGTCGCGAAAGTTGTGGGAATATCAATAGACAACTTAAAACCGTTGATGAAGAAATAGACTATTTTCATAAACATATTACTACGTATTTCAGTCAATAAGTGAACGATAAAACAAATAAAATAAATAGGAAATGTGATTGTCTATTGGAATACTAACATAAGTACAGGATACAGCGAGCTAAAACAAACAATTTACAATATGTTGACAAAAATACAAAATTTTACAAAAGAAAAGCAACTGGCATGAGAAAAAAGAGACTAATCGTCATTGTTATCAAAGAAGATGACACAATTTTATCTAAAGAAATGAAATCAATGATGAATTAATAAATGACTATAAATCCCTCTTTTAGCATCACAAATAAACCAGCATAAACTCCAAAAACAATTGATGGTCATACACCAAAAGTATAAGATCGTGAAAATCTCCAACTAAAAGATCTTTCTCCACAAAGAAACCAAAAATGCCCGGTTCGATATAAGCAGTGATAAATCAACAGGACCCGATGATATGACAATTGCTTTCTACTAAAAATATTGGCATAATGTTGGACTCGCGGTCATTAGGGTAGTAAAAAGTTTCTATAGAACCGGAATAATCCTAACATAAATTAACCACAGTTTCATAATCCTTTTACCAAAAATTGATAACCTGTAAAAAAACGTCTCATAGCAAACCAATAAGTCTATGTTATACGGTATATAAAACAATTGTTAAAATTTTGGAAAATAGATTAAGTAAAATCTTAGCAAAACTAATTCACCCTTTATAGAGTGCTTTCACAAGAAACATAGTAATTCATGACAATGTCCTTATTGCACATGAAATTTTCCATGGATTCTGATCACACAAAGAAAAAAAAAGGTTTCATGTCCTTATTGCACATGAAACTAGATATGATAAAATTGAATGAAAATTTCTAAAGGCAGTCCTTGAAATTTTTGTTTTGGAAAAAAAAATAGGAACTGAATTAAAGAATGTGTATCTACATTCTCATACTCCATATTAATAAATGACTCTCCGGCCACAATGATCCTCCCACAAAGAGGACTCTGACAAGGCGATCCTTTATCGTCACTTCTCTTTAATGTGAGTGTTGAGATCCTAACAAGAAACATACAAAAAAAAGTTTAACGACAATCCAAAATCTTTAGGATTTCCTATTACCAAAAATTGGTCAACAATACCTTTCTTGGCCTCTGCACACGACATAATAATTTTTACGAAGGCAACAACTGAGGCGAGCAACAAAATGTTCTCGGTTCTTAAGACTATTGTGATGTTTCCGGACAAATGATAAAATAACATAAATCCATTTTCAAAGTACAACCAATGTTGATACATGTAACAAAAGAAGGATACAAACACACATAGGTATTACATCATCCACCATTTTAGAACAATATTTTGGGTGTTCTATTATTAATGGAAGCGTCAATAAGAATATCTTCAATTCAGTTATTCTAAAATCAAAATAACAATTTACAAAATGGAAAGTATCATCCCTCTCACAAGAGGGAAGAACAACATTAATAAAAGCAAATCTTAATGTCAAGCCTAGTTACCTCCAACAGGCATTCATGTTTCCGACAAACATTCATAACGAACTTGATCGAATAAACATAAACTTCTTTTGGAATAAGGGACAAACTTTCATCCGCTTATTAGTTGGGATAAGATCTATAAACCAAGATCTTATGAGGTACCTAAATCAGAAGAGCAGAAGATATGAACAAAACACTTCAAATGAAACTACTATGAAAAATCATGGTTGAGCCGGATAGTATTTGGGTTAGAATAATAGAATAATTTTTTTTTATAAAGGTACATGCCTCTGGAAATATGAATGTGGAAAAAATACATCTTGGTAATGGAAGAAACTGAATAGACTAAGAGAAGATTTTGACAAAGGTATTAGATGGAGAATGGGAGATGGTAAAGTCATAAGATTTTGGAAGGACCAGTGGTTTTCCAAGGAACCTCTACATGATTTCGTGACGAACAAAACATTGATAGATCCTACAACTCTTGCATGTACTTTTATCTGTAACGCCCAGAATTTTAATGCTGGTTAGGGGTTAGTTTAGTGGTCTTCCGCAAGTGCGGCTCAATCTTTCCACAGGCACGATGTGCCGAGTGACGGGATTTTATCCCAAATCCGTTCCGACCTTCCGTTCCCCTCTTTTAACGTGTGACTCCTCGTTCCGTGGTCTAAAGAAGATATATGGGCTGTTTGACCCCTTATTTTCCTAAAGGAGCAGTCCCTTTCTCTCTCTCCTTTCATTTCACGTGTTTCTCCTTTGCTCCCTCTCTTCTCCTTCTCCTTCTTCATCTCCCATGGTGCTCATTCATTCTCCTTTGACTTGTGTGGGCTATCCAACAAGGACTGCAGATCCGGATGGTATGGGTAAAATCTTCTCTTCTCTTTTTCTTCTTCCCCTTCTTCATCTTCTTTCTCTTTGATCCCTAGGCATGAAAGTCATGGATTCTTAGTTTTCTTCCATTATTGTGTTTGCATGTGTGTGGATCGGTCTAGGGTTTAGTGTTGGTTGTGGATCCATGGGAGGAACATACAAGATGGAGCAAGTCAACCACAAGGCACCAAGGAACTTCTGCACATCAAAGAGAAGCCCGAAAATTGCCTTTCTAGAGTTTAGCCGCGGGGGCAGACTCAGCGGGCTGCGGATGCGGATTTAGTAAATTGCAGGGGTGGTGAACAGTGTCGCGAGGGCGGCGTCAGAATTTTACAGGAGCCGCGGGGACGGTGACCTTTAGCACGCAGTCATGCCTTTTGTTTCTGCAGCTGTGTTACTTCAACAGTAGGCTCTTCTTCTCCCTTCTTCATCGTTCCTTCCTTCGTTGTGAGGTTGATCAATGTTAGTAAGGATAGTACTCCGAGGTCGATATATTCTCCTAACTCCTAGCGAACCCACAGTGTATGGGTCGTTTTGTAGCAATGATAGTACTCCAAGGTCGAAAACGGAGATTAAGGTGAAATCAAATCAACAAGTGATCATGGATAATGCAAATCTAGTCTAAGAAAAGAGAAAGAAATAAAGAAATGAAAATCATGATATTTTTGGTTGGGTTTTTATGGTGATCAATCAAGATCAAAGTCATGCAAGATTTATCAATTAATCAAGCAACACAAACAAACAACACAAGAGCAAGATATGTGATCAAAGTGAGAAAAGCGGATTCTAGGGATTCGGACTTCCGGTTATGGCATTGGACTCAAGCTTCTAAACATCTAAGGACAAGATGTTGTTGTTGGGAACGGGTGTTTCTCTAAAGGGATCAGTCACCGAGTAGGTCTCATGGTCCACTAATCCCGCACCTAAGGTCCTATTACCGGGTAAGTCTCTAGGAACTTAAGGTTGGGAATTCTACACAAACCGGATTGATATCTAGGGGTCAAACCTCTCCTTACCGGGTAAGTCTCGGGAAGGCAAGTCCTAAGCAACAATCCTAGCGCACTCAATCCAATAGCGGCTTGTGAGGCTCACTACTACCTAGAATCCATCATGGTCGTGGTTTCCATCAGAAAGCCCTCCTTGGATCACCAAGTCATGAGTTGGTGCAAGACATGCACCAACAAGGTCTTTTGTGTTCTTCTTTGCACCTAGCTTGCTCCTTAGGGAGTCCGGATGTGTGCCGCCAGGAGGCATGATCCTTGAATGTGTCCATTAACGTCCAAAAGATCCCTAAAATACCTACAAAACCGACAAAAAAGCTCGTGTAGACGTCTTTTCTAGAAATAAGACTCGATTAAGCATAAACGCCACAAACTAATGTCGAAACATGCATGAATAAGGGGAAAACTATCTAGATGAATGTCTAAACTAGTATCATAAATCATGTCATCATTCAAATTATGATGCATTGCGAATTTTATAATCATCATACAAAAAGTATCAAACATCTTTTCTTTGTTTGCCCATACACAATTCAAAACATTGATAGCATTAAAACTACAATTATATTACAGAATTATGATATAGCGAATCGGAAAATTAATGACACCCTCTTTGATATACAAGAAAAAATCAATCCAGTAAAATTATGACAACTAGTGGTTACTTGGTGAAACGTCTGGCTAGCAAGAAACCAAATTGTATTCAACAAGAAAAATGCACCACAAAACTAAAACAGACTACACTAAATCAAATCAAATCAAATCAATGAGTAGCATAAAGTCAATGCAAAACGATCATAGAACAATAGTAAACAACCAAAACAAAAGAGAAAAACTAGGAACATTAGATGGCTAAGGCCAACGGAGGAATTTTTCAAACTAAATTTTGATGCATCAAAAAACCAATCGGGTATTTATGCATTTGGCTACATCATACGGAACAATATGGATATTTATCTGGCTATAGAAAAAGGAAGATGCTCTGCAAAATCTGTACTAGAAGCCGAAACTTTTGCTCAACGAGAAGGCCTCCAAAGGCCGCTAGTATTATTGGTGTTTCATCCATATAGATTGAAGGAAATAACTTCATGCTCATAAACGCGATTAACCAAGTATGCAAACCACCTTGGGAGTGTGATATGATCATCTCGGACATCTCCATCATGATCTTCAGATTTGAGCATTTCAGTGCTCACCGTAATTTCAAGGAAATCAACATTGTGGTAGATAGACTTGCGTTGCATGGTTTCGAGCAACCAACAGGAGACAAGGTGCTACCAGAAAATGTTGAAGACACCATCCATTTGAATGCTTTGGGAAGGTCGATCTCTATAAGTTGACCTCCCTTTTATGCTTACTCTTGTATAAAAAAGAAAAAGATTTTTCAAATATGAATATTACTCCAAAGTTTTAAATTTGGAATTCATGCTCATCGTTCAATCTTATCATTAATTTAAACATTAATTTAAGAAAAAAAAATATAAATAATGTAGCTTTTGTTTGATTTATTTTATTCTTTTTTTATAATTTAATGTTTACTTTAGTTCTAAATGGAATAGGTGATACATTATGGTGAAAAAGATCACACAAATGGTGGGGAGGTAAAACCACCATTTTATTAATATTATGATAACCTTTATATAGGCTTTACAAGAGATTAATGACTAGTAATATATTGAAAACTAAATAATAAAGATATTATCACGTTCTTAATATTATCACGATCACGATCACGATCTTGATATTATCACAACCACGATTTTATCATGATCATGATCTCGATCTTATCAAGGAGTGCACACAAAAAAAAAACCAAAAAAAATAACAATTAAGTTAACACTTAAAATTGAATTTTGTCTGAACACCGTTAAAAAAAATATAATCATTACCGTTAAAAATTTCTTAGGGTGTATTTTTGATACAAGGTATGCCTCTTTGTAGTCGGCCCAATCTTTCGACCTCTAAAGACTCAATAGAAAAATAAAAAATTGAAAGAGATATAGAAAGAGGGTGATTTGATGGAGGAATGGATCGGTAGATGGATTGATCAAGGTCGAACCCTAAGAGACGACCTAGAAGCGCAAAAGACCACGATCGGAATGATCGCCCAAATACACAACCAACGAAGTCCTATAGATACCTTCCACTACAACCAAAACACAATAGGCGTTTTGAAACAACCCTAGAGCACCTTGGAGGATTGCTTGTGGCTAGATGAAGCACCCTGCTCTGCCAATGGCAAGTAGAACACACTCAAACAAGTTCAAGCGAATTGCGAGCAAAACGTCTCTAGGTTTGCTCTCCGCGTAGGGAGACAACGATAGATATCACATGGGATAACACAACGTGTTTATCAAAAGTGTTTATTATTTAAGATGGAGAAAATATGAGGCACAACCTCCCATTTATAGGGGAAGGACCGACTAGGGTTACATAGGGGATGGTTGGTGTGGGCTTGCAAAAGTCCAAAATCCCCCATGATCCATCTAGAAGAAGATAAGATCAAACCCTAAGGAAAAGAAAATAAAATAAGATCTATCTTTTAGAAAGATAAGATCTATTTTTAATCTTCCCTATTAGAAGACTTAATTTTATTTATAAATAAATAAAATAGACTTGGTCTGAAAAATATAATTTAAAAGCCAACAAAATAAGCCCATAATGAAATGTCTTTATGGGTTATAACACACAAAATAGGACCGTAAGTTGGGCTCTTAAACTGGTTCAAATGATGAGCCCATACACGAGTTCGATCGGTCTTCTAGTCTTGCATGGGAGTTGTTCTTGCATGGTATCCCTTCGTCCCTTACGTCGATGCATGTTACCTGCATGTTTATATTGTTGGGCGGATGGTCTACATGATGGTGACGTGACCTTCTTTTACTACTCCTATTTTCGGTAGACGGTTTTCTAGAGTATGTATTTCTTCTCCTATCTCTTGACCCATCTTCTTAGCTTGTGCTCTTGTTACGGGTCTTCTTGGGTATTCTAGTGGTGAATTGGATGCCCCCGCATCAATTTTGTTTCAGGTTAAGGGGTTATTTTAAGTTATTTTTGTTGAGGTTATAGTGTACACATTTTTGTGCTTTCTTATTTATAAAAATTACTTTGAAACCAAAAAAAATTGGGATAACAAACTAGCCCTAAGGCTTGGTATCGACCCACATGATTTGCTTTTTAAGACCACATGATTTCCAACGGACAACCCTATTGAAGGATTAGATACGAACTTTAATTATCGAGCAGATATCACTTTCATTCAAATACACCTTGAAGAGGGTGAATAAGTTTAGGCATTATTATTTCCATCCTATTAGTATTTATTTTTACAATTAGGGTTATGAAAGTATGGTATATTTGTCTAAGCATGTTTTTGCTTCTAAAGAAGTTTTTTACTTCTTTAATGACATCAAGTCCAACAATATACCAATATTTTTTTATAGAATCCAGCATACATATCATCGGGTTTCGGTGATTTATCACAATCAATGTCAAAAGTTGCATTTTGGTGGTCATGTAAACTCCGCAATGTCTTTATCACAGGGGCGGCCGCATGGGGGGGGGGGCGCAGGGTCGGTCGACCCCCCCTTTAAATTTTTTTTTTTTTTTTTTTCTTCTAAAAAACGTAGAAAACATAAACGTAAAAAAAAACCCTCTCTCCCTTTGCTGAAAAACGAATGACGAAGAAGAACGATTGAACGAAGGTCTACTCCCCTGCAGAAGAACGAAGGTCTGGACTCCAGGCAAACAACCACTGCGCCGCCGCCGCGCCCCTGCTCCGCTTGCTCCGTCTGCGCCCTGCGGCCCTGCGACGGTCTGGACTCCAGTGTTGACAGCCTCCGTAGTCCGCCCGCCGCCCATTCGACAACCTCTCTCGACTCTCGGTCTCTCCCTCCAAATCTCCAATAACAGCCTCCGCCCGTCCGCCGTCGGCCGTCCGGTGCCCCTGCTGGCTGTTGTGTTGATTTCCGTCCAACTCGGATTTTACTTGTAAGTGTTGAATCTAAACCCTAACCCTAATAACAGTAAATTAGTTAGATTTTTCAATTTAGGGGTTTTTGGAATTTTGATTATTTGATTAAATTGACTTTGGAATTTTGATTATTTGATTAAATTGACTTTGCAATTGTTAGTGATTTACTAATAGTAACAATGGCTTGTTGAAATTTGATCTTAAATCTTAATATTTGGCTTTATAATTGTTAGGGCTTGTTCAAATTTGATGATTGGTTTGATAATTGGTTATTTATTTAGAAAATGGACAAATTTGTTATTTGAACAAAGAAGCGACCCTTGTTGAGTATTGGATCGTCTTCCATTCCCCCAAAACCTCAAAATGTGAATGATGTTGCTAGTGATGATGTTACTATTGATGGTGTTGCTAATGCTAGAGTTGATGATGATAATGTTGAGCCTGTTGAGGATGATAATGTTGATGGTGGAGGTGGTTTCACTAGCGTTGATAGGGGAGAAAAAAAACCTCGAATGGAAAACATGAGTAGTAAAGTTATTAGTGATCCGGGATTGCGCAAAGCTTTGGAAGAGTATGATCCTTCACTTAGAGATGATGTGAGGAGAGAGTATGTGGTTAGAGGTCCTTGTCAACCCCTCTCACATGAATTTCCACGGAAGAACTTTGGGAAGACGTCGAGGTGTTTTTTGCCAAAGTGGTTTGAGGATTTCGAGTGGTTAGAATATAGTGTTTCTAAAGATACGACATTTTGTTTTTGGTGTTTTCTCTTTAGATGGGAGACAAAATACAAAAACTTGAATGATGCATTTGTGAAAATAGGATTTTCTAATTGGAAGAAGGCTTATGAGAAGTTTAGAGAACATGTGGGATTAGTCGGAAGTCCTCACCATGAAGCTCGAATCTTATTTGCCAATTTCAAAGATCAAAGACAAAGTTTGACAAGATGTGTATCTGGTGCAAGTGCAACTCAAGGTGCTCAATATCGTATTCGTTTGACATTTTCTCTGCACATTGTTAGATTTCTTCTTCTACAGGGTTTGCCATTTCGGGGTCATAGAGAGTCGATGGACTCCGACAACATGGGGAATTTTAAGGAGATGCATAATTGGTCTAGTAAACGGATTGCTGAAGTTGAAAACGTGGTGAATGAGAATGCATCTAAGAATGCTCAACTCACTAGTCATCGCATTCAAGATGATCTCAAAATTGCGTGTGGGGCAATGACAAGGAAAGCCATAATTAGTGATCTTGGAGACAAAGTGTTTTCGTTATTGATTGATGAGGCCCGTGATAGTTCGATCAAGGAACAAATGGCTATTGTTATCAGATATTTGAACAACAAGGGCGCAATCATAGAGAGGTTTCTTGGAGTCGTTCATGTTGGTGACACAAAAGCTCGTTCTTTGAAAAAAGGGATTGATGTCTTTTTTGCTGAGCATGGATTATGTATCTCTAAGCTAAGAGGTCAAGGATATGATGGAGCTTCTAATATGCGAGGTGAATTTAATGGATTGAAGGCTCTAATATTAGATGAAAACCCCTCTGCAAGGTATATTCATTGTTTTGCTCATCAAATTCAGTTGGTTGTTGTTGCCATTTCAAATGATATTCAACCAATACAAGAGTTCTTTGGGTACTTATCACAAATCACACACATGGTTGGAGCTTCTTGTAAGAGAAAAGATGAGTTCCGACAAGCTCAACATGACAAGATGGTGGAGATGTTGGAAACGGGAGAAATCTCAGCTGGGAGAGGAAAGCATCAAGAACTTTCTTTGGCTCGGCCGGGAGTTACACGTTGGGGTTCACACTACACGACCATTGCCCGTGTTCTACATTTGTGGTCCTCAACTATCAAAGTGCTTGAGAATATTCATGAAGATGGAGGTCCGGATTCCAATCGGGGAATGGCTCAAGGCCTTGTTGAGAAGATGGAGAGTTACCGGTTTGTTTTTATTGCTCACTTGATGAAACGAATTTTGGGCATAACAAACTATTTGTCACAAGTTTTGCAGAAAAAAGATCAAGATATTTTAGAAGCCGTTAATCTGGTACGAACCTGTAGGAGACAATTTCAAGATTTGAGGAATGATGGGTGGAATGAACTTTTAGAATCTGTCAACGTTTTCTGTGAAAGGAATAATGTTGTCGTTCTGAAAATGGATGAAAATGTCCCGGGTCGATTTAGTGCAAGACGTGTTGGAAGTGTTATCACAAACTTTCACCACTTTCGAGTTGAAATATTTTGTCAGGTAATTTATCATTTTCTTATAAATTCATAACTATTTTATTTAATGAATATTACTATTATATTTTACATTATGTTCATTTGTAGGTCATTGACCAACTTGATCGAGAAATGGAAAGTCGCTTCGGTGAGTCAAACTCTGAAATACTCGCTTGTATGGGATGTTTTCATCCAAAGGATTTCTTCTCCAATTTCAATAAGTCTCAGCTAGTTCGACTTGCCTAACATTATCCACAAGACTTTTCTGGTTATGATCTAAGTGTACTTGAAGATGAATTGGCAACATGGATTTATGACATAAAGGAAGATAACAGGAGTTCTTCGTTGACAAATATAGGAGAGGTGGCATGTAGGATGATTGAGAGAGGTATTCACACTGTTTTTCCTTTAGTATATCGCCTTTTGGAGTTGGTTTTGGTATTGCCAGTTGCGACTGCTACTGTTGAAAGAGCATTCTCTGCAATGAAAATTGTGAAGTCTCAATTGCGTAACAGGATGTCGGATGAAAATCTCATCGATTCTTTAGTGTGCTACATTGAGAAAGAGAGTTTCAAAAGCGTTGATGATGAATATATTCTTCAATATTATCAGAATATGTCAAACCGCAAGATGGGTTTACCTCCTTTGGCGTCCACTTGAGTTATCTTGTAGCATTGAACACTATTTTGAAATGCTTAACTTTTAACGTTGTTTTATTGTAATATTGATTAATGTTGCAGCAGTGAAACTTTTATTTATAGTAAAAAATATATTTTTTCGACCCCCCCTTGAAAAATCCTGCGGCTGCCCCTGCTTTATCATATACCTTTTGCTTAATCAGATGAAGTTTGTCTAACAAGAGAGACAAGCCCAAAGGAGATTTAGAGAATTTTCTTTTTTAAAAAACAATAGTTTTTGAGCGGATATCACTTTCATTCGAAAGAAAGAATGGTCCCGTCATTTGTTATTGGTTCCGTTAGATATTTTCTGTTCCTTTTTCCCGTGATAATATGGTGAAAATATTTTGAGTTTGAGTCTATATTTTTTTAGGTGATTATTCTTTTTTTTTTCGAGACTTTAGGTGGTTATTCTTAGTTCTTTGTCTCTAATATCTTTGATGAAATCCGGTTTTGTTTGGCCAAAAGTTTCTTTGGATTAGTACATATCTTTGGTTCATGTGTTTCGGATTTTGAAACTCAAAAGTTTTTGGAGTTGTAATTTCAACTTTTTTTGTTTTGTTTGAATATATTTTCAAAGTTTGTTTTGCTCCATCCTTCGCCTTTCTGTTTAATACTGGTATTTTTTTAATTAGTTTGAACATTTAAAATCCTACAAAATTAGCTCTTTACGTTTGTTTAACAATATTTTCAAAGATTTTCATTTAGTCCACGCCGTTTCGAATTTAAAAGGTTGTGGTGTATAATCATCATTAACAAATTCTCAATCCAAATTTGGCGGTGGTCATATGAAGCGAAAGCATTGTTTTTTGTCTTTAAGTTTGGGTACCACTATATAATTTGCCCTTGGACCGACTCACAGTCCAATTTCTCGAAAATATTATGAGGATCATCTCGTTTTTTACTCCAAGTAAAATCATTACTAGAGGTTTGAAAAAGGTTAAATGAATTTTAAAAATTAATTAATTTGTTAAATCTATTGGTGTTTATTAGTGGCCCTCTTGTTTTTTTAAGAGGATTGTTATATGTTGGTTAGATCTCCAAGCATATGCAATTGAGACAAGAGTTTTGAATAAATTCGGTAAGAATTTCCCATAAAGCATTTTCTCAACTTCATGTGGTGGAGCATATGCAGAAATGAATTTCATTTTATTAGCACCAAGAATATTGAAGTGGATTGTTACTTTGTACATAACCCACTTCAAAATACTTATATGCCGCCTCAACTTATATAAACTCTCTGTAAAACCCATAATGTAACAATAGTTGGTCAAAAAAAGGATAACTTTCAACTCATAAACCCTCATAAATTATTCAACTAGTGAGAGAACTGAACGGACAATATATGTGTTTACCGCCATTTTTTAAATTTTTTATAAGATGGTCAAATCACAAGCTAACACTAGGTGAGTTAACTTGTGTGTTATATTTTAAAAAATTGTCGCTATCAATTCAAATTTTCAGTTTTTGTTTAGAGTTATAAGTTTTTCCGATTTTCGAGTTTATGAGTTTCGATTTCGATATACATTTCCGTATCCAAGTTTACAAGTTTTGATAACACCAAAATAACAAAAACGAAAATCTGACGACAACAACACAATTAAAAAAACGAGAAATTAACGAAAAAGAAAAGGAGATAATAAAAAAATTAACAAAACTTTTAACGCTAAAATAAAAGAAATGAGACTTCAATGACGGCAAAATACAAAAACAAAATTTTAAGATAACACAAAATATAATAAAAAAGAAGAAATAATAATCAAAAACTAAAGTTTGACGATATGTATCTATAAAATCATTTATAAAACAAAAGTAAAAAGTTGACAGCTGTGGGATTTGAACCCACGCCCTTTCGGACCAGAGCCTAAATCTGGCGCCTTAGACCACTCGGCCAAACTGTCACTTGTGTACTTAATTTACATCAAGTTAACGAGAGCGTTGAGATAATCCCAGGAGAACAAATCAAAGCAGGAAGCGGTTGTTTCAAAGTAAATCCCAAATTCCAACCAAAAGAAAAAACAAACTAAATCCTACACGACTTTTAAAAAAAATATATTTTTATTAAAAAATACATAGTATAAATAAATTATGGATTAAACAATAATTTAAAATTAATTGCAGATAAAACTATTTATGTTTAGAAAAAAATTGAATCTGTTAGAGTTATGTTCAAAATAATAAAAACTAATCAACTAAAATAAAATGATATTAGTTTCATAAATTAGGTCAAAATATTTTAAAACTTTAATTTAAATTAAATTATAATTAAAATAGGATTTTATTTTAAAAAGAGATTTAATAATTGTGTAAACTATTTGATTAAATTTAAACTAAATTAAATTTGGTGAAATTAATAAATGATTGACACGTATACCTTTGATTCCTCCTTATTTGACACATGCCAAAAAGTACTTCAACTTTTGTATATAACAATAGCGTACCATCCACGCTTTGTTTGAGGTCGAGTTTTAATAAATTGTTAATACTTATAAGTTATTATGAATGTTTTGAAAGATAAGAAAGTGAGAATTAAAATTACATTTATTTTCCAGTTTTCCTTCAAGTAATTTATATTAAAATAATTTTATTTTTATTAACCGAGATGTGGTGAGTAATTGAGTATAAATGACATCCTACATGATTGTATTTGGTTCCTTTCTTTTGGTGGATGTTTTTTTAATATCTAAATACTTTAAAACTATTAAATTAATAAAATTTAGATCTTAATTGTTATTTTTGATGGTTCCATTTGAAAAAAATAAAAAGTTTCGAGAAACACCTTGGTAGTCAACCAGTTATAAAATACATGCATAATGAGACACTTATTTTTAGATCATGTTAAATATTCACAACCTTATTTGATCGAGATTTTTAATTTTAATTCGATCTTAGTTTGCCAATATGATTAGGTTGATTTTTTCCATAATGGTGGTATTGATGCTTGTAAACGTTAATAATAATAAAAAAATATATATATACAAATGATTGGTAATTATGAGTATTGTAGATATGTGCATATATCAATAACATCACTTAAAGGAGATTACAGTTATGAACTAATTGATTAGAATAAAGTCTTTAAGAGTGTTTCATTAAGTTTTTTTTTGTGTCCCAATAACATGAATTTGATTACTGGAATTGAGATGAGTTTTAAATATTAATATAAAAATACTAGTATTTTTTTGTATATTAGTTATCCATATCCTATTAAGTATTTAGAGTTCATCTTATTATATTATGTTACTTATAACTTTAACATTAAAATTTAATATAACTTTATCAAATTAAAACCCGAAGAAGAGGTAATACCGAAATTGAAATTTATTGTTACTTTATAAAGAAAATAATTGTTTCAGCAACGATTTATAAAAAAAAATAAAATGAAAACGTAGGTGGCTGTGTTTTTAGATTATTTCCTCACAAAAAAACTGTCATTTCGGTGATAAATTTTACTAAATAATATATATTTTTTGAAATTTAATGAAAACACCTAGCCTTTTTTTTGTTATTTTAAAAAGCTTGAAATTAAACGAGCCTAAAAGTTTCTCTTGCTAACATGCCCGTGGAGATGAGATCTTTTAAGTTTTGTGCAATTTTCCAGAAAAATAAACCAAATATTGGTAAAATATAAAATGATTACTAAGTTTTAAATGGTTCATATTTCACTAATAACTTAGTTCATTATTTGATAATCTTAAGTTTAATATAATAATTCATATTTTACCAAATATACCTTCCAATCCATTTACATATTTCTATATTTTAACATCTAGTTTGAGACATGCAGCCTAAGAATCTACATAAAAAATACACAATTCCACATATACCAAACACTAGATAGATTTTTATTATAGACTTAGATTGAAAAAAACTAAAACTACACAATAGCTTAAAACTATCCAAAAATCTTATCTTACCAAACACCCTCCTGGTCAAATCAGTTTATACAGCTTGCTTGAATTAGAGATGCAAAACCAGGATCAAAGTGAGAGTATGTATGTAGTAAGCAGTGGTAACACTTGGGTGCTGCAAACAACCTACTAACGTACAATTCTACGAGGCTATTAAACAAACTCGATCCTTGTTATATATTGTACATAGAAAATAAAGACATTACCAAATTTTAATCATGTTAATAGAAAACTGCCACAATTCTCTTCTACTTGCTGATCCCTATACCCGAATATCACAGGGCGGATTTGTTGATCAGCTCCACCCCTTTCCGGTGCCATATCTTCGGTAACCGCCTGATATGAACATAAGACAAACTACGGTTCAGCAGAAAGCAAACCCAAATTGCAGAAACAACTGACGATAAACCTAACACCGCCTGAGCTTTATAACAGGAACACGCTAACTTTAATATAGTCGCTCCTAATTAAACCGCAAGCAATTTAACCATAAGCTCACTGACAAAGTTGGATTATAAGTTTTTCAATTCAATTCTCATGAGCAAAGGCAACAAACACCAGTTAGTGCATTCACTGACCTGGTGGAGGCGGAGGAGCACCACGGCCCATTGCTGCTAGTTCAGTACTAACTTTTTGTCCAGCTTCCTCGAGTATGCCAATCAGCTCTTTTGCAAATCTAGCATTTGCAGCAGTGAAGAAGGTATATGCTGTTCCTTTAGCCCCAGCCCTTCCTGTTCGCCCAATACGATGAACATAGTCTTCGAGGGATCCAGGGAAATCATAGTTTATCACAAACTTAACATCTTTTACATCTGCAACAGCTCAATGACAAATAATTAGGATGCTGGTGCTAAAGAAACAATGAACATTTAATGCAAATTATAATTTGTGAATTGTAACCACTACCCACCTAAGCCACGGGCTGCAACATCTGTTGCAGTCATTATAGGGCTTTTCCCTGATCTAAATTCTGAGAGCACCCAATCTCTTTCTGCCTGACTCTTATCACCGTGAATGGAAAGAGCAGGCCATCCATCCATGCGAAGTTGTCGAGTGACCTGATCACATCCTTTTTTTGTGTCCATGAATATCAGAATCCGACTCCCATCCATGATGTCTTCTAACAAATTGACTAGTCTGGTATTTAAAAGAAGAGCTCGTGAGAAACCGTAGTTACGTGCTCAAGCTCAATGAGCAGAGAAAAAAAACTAACAAAATTTGCTCGTGTTACTTGTTATATTTCTGACTCTCTGATAAAATTTCCACAATCTGACGAATTGCATGATTAGCTTTCAAGTCTTCCGAACCAATAATTACCTGTTTAAAGCAAAAAAAAAAAAAAGAAAGTATAATTATTGGAAAAAAGTTAAATCAAAACAATCTGGAAGACTAAATGATTGTTAAAAATTGTATCTCAAGGGCCCATTCCCAATTTGTTAATTAAGGCTAAGCAAAGGGAGAATATCTCTCCAAATCCCTGGCATGAACATAGAAATAAAAGCAAAGTAGCATACTATTCGAATACACTTACTTTATAAGGGGTGTATAAAAACTGCCTAGCTAGTTGTTCAACCTCCTTTGGCCATGTTGCACTCCATAGGAGGGTTTGACGATCTGGCCGGATCTGCAAGTACAATGACCAAAAAAGGAAGCTTGATATAAAAAAATTCATATCAAAGTTAAGATGCGCAAAATTCTTGTCTGGACACAAAATGCTGGTGACCAGAAAGGCAGAAACACAGAAGTGCCGAAATGAGCAAGAACAGCCAGACATAGTTACAATGCTACTGCAAACAATATGATCAAGGAACACTATCTTCAACTGAATAAGGATATTGCATTCTTGTCAGGCACACAAAATAGACGTCACCAGGAACAAAGAAGCATCACAATTAGCAGGAACAGACAGGCAGACATAGTGCAACTGCAAACAATATGATCAAGGGGCATCACCTTCAACTGATTTTGGCTATGTTTGACAAGAAGCTTATTTACAAGATTCAACATTTTTGGCAAGTTATTTCAAATTCTTTAGAATAAAAAAAAAACGCTAAATACTTAAACTTTAAGCTTCTAAAAATGCTGAAGCTCCCATTTCACTTTTATTTCCAAATAAAGACTTATTATAGAACCATTACTGAACATTTCAGTTTTGTGTCCAAATATAACCAACAAAGCATTCTACGATTCTACTACAAAAAAGAATCAATCGATTATATTCCATGGTGAACAAAGTATATTAGTTTCTCTATACTGAAGTAACACTGACGAGTCAAATCTATTGCACATATAATGACAGAGATTCCGAGAAAAAAAGTGATTCCCGTCAGACACATATAAGCAGAACAAGAACACATTTTTGGCATTCATAGCAGGACTAAAAAGTTGAAGAGTTCAGGCACTTCAACATTTTAAATGATATAAAATTTCCTTACTAGCTGATGCCAGACAGATGCAGACAGAAACATCATATCCATTGGTCATTTGAAAAATTAGAACCAAAATGGAAGTATGCAAGTCTTCTATTTTGGAAGACAATGATACCTGGTTAACAATCTTCCGAATTTGAGGTTCAAATCCCATGTCCAACATCCTATCCGCCTCATCCAATACAAGATAAGTAACCCTTCTAAGATTTGTATGATGCGATTCCAACATGTCAATCAATCTTCCTGGTGTTGCAATAACAATTTCGACACCTGCATTTCAAACAGAACTGTTCTCAATGCCTTGAAGCAGGTACCTTTATCAACAGCATAAACACATCAGGTTTTAATTACCACCTAGAACAAGAAGCCCAGTTCACGAAAGTCGCAATAGCGAAGTCATCTCAAATTTCCTGGTGCCCTCTATTGATGGACAAACTCATCTCAAACTCAATCATCACCTACCTTTCTGAAGATCACGCACTTGAGGTCCTTTTGGGACCCCTCCATATATACAAGTATTCTTAATCCTTGATGAAGAGCCAAATTTAGCAGCTTCTTGCTGAATTTGTACTGCAAGTTCCCGAGTTGGAGCTAGGACCAAGACAATGGGACCATCTCCAGGACCTGAAATGCACAGCTCAGATTATAAGAACCCTGGCTTCTGGGGAAGAAGCAGAAGTACAAATGGACTTGGACACATGCAGTAAGTAGAATGCTTGTAAAATCCTCTATGTGTATATGTATATTACCCAAAATCGGTTGAGCATTGACATGAACAATGGAAGGCAACAAATAGGCAAGAGTCTTTCCCGATCCTGTTTCTGCAATGCCAATAAGATCACGGCCCTTTAGTGCCATTGGCCACCCTTGAGCTTGAATTGGTGTAGGTTCAACAAAACCAGCTTTTGAAATTTCTTGCAAGACATAATCTGCCATACAAGGAGGAACTGTTTAGTTATATGAACAATTACTTAACCATTTAAGTGTAATACAAGAATCCAATATAACCATAAAATGCAGCTGGCAGTTGTTCATGATCAAGAATTCAAGATACATAAGGAACCAACACAAAGAACAGATAAAAGTAACAAATGCCTTTAAAATTGGCCACCTCTTCACCAGCCATACTCCACCTGTTTTGAAAGACTATCATGTTCTGAATGTATTGGAATGTTCTATTCACTCTATCATTCAGGTGAAAGCAAAAGGTGAAAGAAACATTCAACGAAACAGATGCATGTGTATGCTCCTATCATAACTCTCCTGACCTAACAAAGAGATTCCCAGTCTCCACTTGAACATGCGCTCTGTAACATGGCAACATATGCAAAACTGCAATTTCCACATTTCAGCAAGTAACACAAATACACATCAAATAAAAAGCGGAGAGCATAAAAAATGTTAATTTCTTCTCTCCTCCTAAACTCAAAACCCCCAACATGGAATATACAATCACATATCACAAGCATACACAACTAGTCATTAGCATCACTATCACCACAAACTGAGTTCAGAATAAACACCAAACAGTAATCCACTAAAAACTTACATGATACAAAAGAACAGAAAACGAAACCAAATTTCCCCATTTCAGGCAGCAGTCAGAGTCTCAACTGGCAAAAACCCTCAGAAAGAATTCCTGTTCTTATTTTACCTGGAAGCCCTCCAGTACAGGAACTCTATAAGCTCTACTTGAGAAATGTCCAGTCTAACATGGCATCATATTTGCAAGCAACAAGAAGGTCAAAACTGCAATATCTTTATTTAATCTAGTTTCACAAAATCACAAATACACATCAAAAACGAAGGGGAAACCACCAAATAGTTCAATTTCTTCTATCCTCTAAACCTAAAACCCCCAATATCGATCATACAATAATACCCCAAGCAACTCCAACCAGTCATTTGGCACAACATTCACCACAAACTGAGTTCAGGATAGACAACAAAGCATAAAACAAAATTTTCAATGTCTCCATTACAATCAACAATCAGAACCTCAGTTAGCAAAAATCCCTACAAACCTAATAAGATCAATGTATTTGTTACCTGGAAAGCCAATATCACGGAAACTCTTTACAGGTTTGGGGACATCGCGACCCTCGACAGTAATCTCCCGCTGTCGCCGGTACTCCTCGACCTCGCGTTCAGTCATGGCAGCCACCGAGGCCGATTCAGCGTAAAAGTTCTTCTCGAAAGGGGTTAATCCGTCCAAGTCGAGCTTCCGGGGCGAAGCTGCAGCGCCTTCGTAGTAGTCCTTCTTGGATTTCTCACCGCCATAGTTACCTGCTCCTCCTAAGCCAGAATCACTGTAAAGGAACAAAAGTAGACCAATTCAACAATTAAGGTAGTAGAATTTTCCATTAAAAAATAGAGAAGTTTATAAAAAGGTTTAGGTTTTGAATTTTCAGAGAAAGAGAGATGGACCTCCGGCGGTCGCGGTAAGAGGAGGGGTCCCCGGAGCGAGAATCGTAGCGACTCATTGGTGGCCGGAATAATGGGATCTTCCTTTTCTCTTGATTTTGCGTAGTCGTCGGCGGAGATGGGGAAGAGAAGAGAGGGAAAGGGGTTATCTCAGAACTGTGCAGTTTTGTTGGATTTTTAGGTTCAGGGCACATACAAAGAAAGAAACCATCACCAAATGCCCTTTAAGTTCTATAAGTTCAATTAACAACTTTAAAAAAAAAAAATCCAAAATTTAGATTGTGATACTAGCCGAGGGTGAGACACCGTGCTATTTCGTCTATCCATGTTTTCTTTATAATTTCCTCATCTTCGAGTTTTCGTCACTATATATTTTTGGTTTATTTTTTTTGTTTTTTTAGATATTTCTAGACTTATTGTTCTTTTTTGGTTATTTGTTTTCGTTGTCCCACTCTTAGTGTTTACTTGACGGCTTGCATGTTTGTCATCTTTCAGCCTCTCAATGCGTCAGGAGAATCTGGCGTAATCGAGTTTTCTTGTCCTATCATCAAAAAAATATAAATATGTAGATACATTGTCACATGTTTGGTGAAGAAAAATACATATGTAATTTCGGTACAATTTAAACACTTAAAGTCGATATTGAAGTAGTTATTGCCCTATTGGTTAATCGTTGTAATTGTTATGGACATGGATCAGTGTAAGGAAAATCCAAAAGACTACTTGGTTGATAAGTATATGTAAGAAATAAAGGGTTATACTTAAAAGAGATTTTAAGCAAAAAAAAATGAAGCAAAAGTTGTAGGATGAGAATTATGGGATGAAGTTGAAATAAACTTATAATGAGAATTATGAGATGAAGCTGAAATTAAGGTTTAAATTACACGTGAAGATGAAAAATGAGGACGAAGGTAAAGGAAAGTTGTAGGATGTTTAAAGTTAACATAAAACTAATTAAATTGTACGGTAGAGTAGCAAAAATAGAACTCACACCGCTTGAAAAAGTGAAGCAAAACAAAAGTATACGTTTAATGTCAATAGCAAAGGATTATATCAAAACGTTTCATACATGTTTGGTAAATACAAGATACATCAAACCTAAGCCATAAACTTTTTCAAAGTACCCAATTGATAATGGAAGTTTTTAGTGAAAGTAAAATCTATAATAAACAAAATTAACTAAGCAATGAAGACAAAATTAAGCATGCGATATTCCTAGCTTTGAATTATTGTAGTCATTTTCTACGAGTAAAATGTTGTAGCTTATAAAATGTCACACATTCAAACAAATCTCCAATCAATGTATAGAACTAAGCAATTATCTAAGCAATCGAAACAGATAAATCTTTGTCACTCAAAGCGGCGGTAGATTCGTACCATTAAACACCATGTAAAGACATCTAAAACTTCGAATGGAAAGGAAATGACACTTGATTTCTTAGGACTTGTGAAAGAAAGAGAGTAATAATGAATAAATAAAAAAATGTTGAGAAATGACATAAAAAGGGTAGAAATAGCAATCTTATTTGGATTTTGAATGTTGAGCATTGAAAGTGAACAAAGAAACGTCCCCGTAATGCTCAATTTCAATCGTAATCCGAACGGACTTATGGAGAGTTGAAAGTTTTTTTTTTCAATATACTTCATCTTTATTCTCGTAAATTGATCAACCGAAAGTGTTCCTCTAAACTTCCACACATATTTTCGTATTAGATCACATGTTTCTCTGTGGATGAATACAAGATAAATAGGACAATTGTGTTTATTTGAGGCACAACAAGAGGTATGGTTGATGAACCTATTGCTTCAACAAAGAATGTCAAATGAATCCTGATTTGTGTGGTGAAAAAGGTTCTAGTTGATGGATTAGTGAACACTTAGACACCAAGAACACGATGCGTCTGATTTGGTGGCTAAATGAGGGATTACTAATTCAATATACGATTCAAAATGCATTCGTGTTTTTATGAGTAAGTTTTTGGTAGGACTGTTATTTTTTTCCCAGTACCATCAAAAACCGTTAGAACTGAACCAGTAATTAACAATTTGGTCCAGTTCTTGTGTTTATCTGGTTAAAAATAATTGGAACCGGATCATATAATTACATTTTGGTCTGGTTCAATCCGCAATTAATAAGAATCGAAGGAACCGTTTTTAAAACTATAAACAATTTTAATAAAAAAGGGTTAAAAGGGATATGAAAATAAAATTTTTTAAAAACAAAGCAACTTCTTTCTTTTGTTCGGCTGTTCGCAAATCGCAATGAAGGCATTGGACGGAGACTCACAACTCACAACCTGCTGCACGCAATTCTCCGGCCGGAAAAAGGAACTCCTAGTTATTGCCGACCATACTGAGTTTTGTTGCTCTTCTCGCCGACCACACTCTGTTCTTCTGTCTTTTCGTCGGAGGCTCGGATATATGTTCTGGGTTCTTCTTTTGTTTCTTCCTTTCTTATGTTTTTCCCTTCTTCAGTTCTTTGTAAATTATGTTCTTCATTTTTTGACTTTCTTTCATTATGTAGTCACAAGTTTTTATGTTCTTCGTTATCGTTCTTCATTTCTTCCCTTCTTTGTTTATGTTCTTCGTTGAAGACTCGAAGGTATTCTAACTTTGTTGTTAACCAATTATAACAATACGTTTTCACTTTTCAGATGTTTAAGCTTATCTTCTAATTCCCTTTAGGGATTCATCAAAACATATGCCAAATTATTACTCAGCGTTTGGGTCTCATCTTCTGACCGGTTCTTCCCGGTTCCCATTCTAAACTGTTTTCCGGTCTGGTTCCAAACAATTCCATTAATTATTATACGGTCCGGTTCCGATTCAAGGATAAACGGTTCTTGTCCGGGCTTGTAACACCCCGAATTCTCGGAACTTGGGGAGCTACTGGTTAGGACCTCACAATGGGTCTCGGCCTCAGTTTGACAACAATACTATTAGATCTTACAACAATGCACAAACGTAGTAAAACAATTTGAAATCAATAAAGGTTAATATGACGAATGTATACATGGGTCAGCCTTACAAAACATAACGGTTAACATAATGTGCATGCAGAAACAAAAATACTCTCCCTTCCCATCTATATGAGTACGTGGACCCGGCTGACCATCCCCTCCGGTTCTCTCTACAACCATTTTAACCTGCAGGACATCTATAACAACGGTTTGAACCATTATCTAACATTCCAGACGTCAGAATAACAATAAAGGCACAAACACATAAAATATAAACACATAGTGTGCTCGCACACAATCGGTTATTATCTTTCAATAAGCTATCCATATTACTAATTCATCTTGTTTTGTGACACGGAAATCCCCCGAAACTCGCCCATGCTCCCTTTTACCTACATAAATAGATCACATGCATCTATCCGTCACCTATGAGCTTGGTCGCAAGAGTACCTCCCAATCTCCTGTAGAATTGGACAAGTTGTTACCGTCCGATTATAATACACTGGGTCAATTACTGTATAAGGTCGTCCTAGTCCGGTTTACCGTTATAACAATAAATGAACAACCACCACCATGACGGTCAAACTAATACACAGAATGAAGCTAAGTAAGTCCAATGGACTTACTTATCTCGAGATAAACCCATCTCTCATAACACGCTCAACTTCCCGCAAAAAAGTACTCTATGCCTGAACAACAAGGTACGTAATCAACGACTAACCGGTCTGCTAGAAGTCCTCAACTTCTAGTCTCAATGATCTCTAAAAGATCACATAACAACATGCTAGAAGGTCACTACTTCTAGTCTCAATAATCTCTACAAGATCATACAACATGCTAGGAGGTTCCTACTCCTAGTCTCAAGAATTTCCGTAGAAATCACAAGACCTAAAGTCCAACTCACACGTTTCTTTAAGTCCCAACATCCGAGAGCACTTACTCACATGCAAAGCCATGATACTTATTCTTATATAAATAATAACGATACACAAAACGCAAACAATCTCCAAGAACACCATTCTCACCTTAGTCTAACTCTTCTATAAACAACTATGCCAATACTTAACTTCGGAACCTCACAATTCTGAATCCAACCGTTGGATTGCTCTTCAAACTTAATACATGTTACTATGCATATCCATAAATAACAAGTCCATCAGAGATATACAACACATACAAATCTGCATCCCAAAACTGCATATCCCGACTATAACATATCCAAATCTACATGAGGACCCAATTTTGGAGAACCATATCGCCTAAACCATAACTCGGATTCCTCTCAAATTTCAGTATGTTCTACTATACAATCCCGACTATAACATATTCAAAATTCAATAACAAATGAAGAGTCTAACTTACCCAAAACTGGACTCAAAGTCGGCTACTCGTCCCTTTTTGCAACTTGGAAACGCATAAGCTCCTCAAGCCATCTTCTAGGGCTGTTATGAAATGTTCCGAGATACAAACGGGGGCTCTCATCAGCACATATATAGAGAGGGTAACGTAGTGAAGGGAGGTGAGGTGTTTACAAGACATACAAAACTCGATGTGCTCACGTGCACAAGGACGAAGAGAGGATGTGAGCTCCTGTGACACCGCCGCATCAATGACTCCTATCCGCCGAACCTACGGCATGTGGACTGCCGAACCAGCGGCTATATGTCACCCCTGCGTCTAGTGGAGTTGTCGCCCCGACGGCTCATGTATGTCGCCGCTACAAATGTGTCGCACTTGTTGTTGCGCAGCAGCGAACACGAAGGAAGAACGATCTAGGGCTCTTGGACTCCGCTGCAGGATTGGTGTGTAGAGGGACGTCGGGAATGCCTCTAGCCGTTGTTGGCGTGACAGAAAGACATGAAGACCCCCATGGATCCAGGTTACGGGACAATAGGGAGACACCTTGGCTCCTTGTTACGCGATATAGATGCATAGGGTGGGATATTGTTGTTGAGTCGAAGACGGGGAGGCTCGCCGACGTGGTGACGGAGACGAAGGATGAGGAGGTTGTTGCTATTGGCGTTGGTTTGGCGTGGATGAGGGAGATGAGCGACAGATTTTGTAAAGGGGGTATGAGGTTAGGGTGACGTGAAAGTGGAGTTAGGGCAAGAAGATAGGAGGTAGAGGAAGGTTGCGTTCTTGGATCAGTCTTACTGGGCCCGGAATATATTGTCCTCACGGGCCTCGCTAGCTTGTATTCATAATGGGCCTGGATGGTATGTCTTAATGGTTACTAACTCTTTTAACGGGTTAAGGGAGATAGACTGATTTGCGTATTTTATGTAAGTAGGGCCTCGCATCAAATGATAAAAAAAAAGTAGAAGAACATGAACTCCATATCACCTAAAGTGATAAAACGTCGAAAAACTACAAAACCGGTCAAAGTCCGGTTTGCTTTGTAACAAAAATCGGAAGTAAAAATTTCCGGATGTTACATCAGTTCCCCCTTAAAATAAGTTTCGTCCTGAAACTTAAAGGAAGGTAAACATTAAGTCGGCCCATAAGGCACAAGTCCAGTGTATCCATTCACTACACCAAAAGTCTCATCATTTCCTCATATAAGTACCCTCACATCAAAGGTTGTAAATACAACACACATCACTGACTAAGCACTCAAGCATAAACTAAACAAATAGGCAAACAATATCACACAGGTACCGGGCCGAGTACCAACTCGTCGGTCCCGCGGTTGTAGCTAACCCTACATAGCTCTCCGAAGGGTTACGCATCATAATATCTTATGTATCCTAGATAGCCTCACCGGCTTTTCATACAACTAATGACTCTGAAATCCTTACATGTACTTACATCACAAGCGTCTACTACTATGTTCTAGAGTAGCTATCTGATACTCCACCGGTATCATCCGGCTCGACGGTCCAATCCTCGAATTTAGGACCTAACTCGAGTCTAGTATGTATCCCTCCAACCGAGATCCGTGGAAAACTTGGGATACACTCTCTAGTTTGGGTCGGAATGCTAGTTGATTAATCAGTTTTCAATCCACTTTAATATCTCAAATGTTTGTCTTTCACATCCCACTTCCAGATCCTTTGATGACTCTATTGAGAAATAGTTTCAACTTTCTTCCTTTTGTTGAGTCCACTTGCTTCCGGCCTTCCGAAAGGTTTCGACTATCAATTTCGGGACAATAGTCTTAGACATCTACTGGCACTTTACCAAGTGCCTATTGCTCTTTGTATCCTGACCTACTTGGTCTTGTCTCCTAATATGACTCCGTCCTATCGTTTCTTAGTTAATGAAGCATCACCTACTTCTTCTCAAGTCTTAAACTTGATATAACTCAATAATTAAAAATCCGGTGGTCATTCTCTGCGTTCACTTGGCATCATCATATTGTTTCATAGACCTCCAATATATCATTAACTCAACCTCAAGCTCCTTACACCGTTTCCAAGATCTTAAAGTGACATAGAGTATGTCTAGAATGACGATACTAAACACAAGGTGATCTCACATCACCGTCAATTGGTCAAAACTACTCAAAATGCAAAATACCATCTGCATTACACTTCTCGGCCACAATGGGTTATCAACCCACTAGTATCACTCTTTCTCAAAACACAACTCTACTCTGTTCCGATATAACATTACATGTAAACTCTGTTCCAAAATCTGCTTTTTCTATGCACAATTACTAGGTTGCAAGTATACTCCTGACGTTTCTTCTTTTTTTAATAAGTCTTTCGACTCAGTATGATAGTTACTCGCAGTGGCGGAGGCAGAAAATTTTTGTTGGAGGGGCACAATTTTCTTTAAGCTATGTTGCATATTAAATTTGAAATCAAACAATAAAATTTATAAATTAAAAAAATAAGTAAAAGTTTACTTAAATTTTGTACTATAAATTAGAGCTTTTAATTTATTTATTTTACTTGGATAAAATTTAAAAATATTTTATATATTTAGTTTGTTTTATAAATATATTGTCAAATAAATTAGATAGTGGTTGATAAATTATTGTACTAAAAATTATATAAATTTTATTGTATTAGTTAAGAGTTAATGAAATAATAAACAATATTAATTTCTCCATCTAAATATATTGTAATTTTCTTAAAATAAAAATAAAAAAACTTTTTGCTACTCCCGGGATTTGAACCTTTAACTCCAAGTACCTCCTTCCCTTTACCAAATGAACTAGTACAACAATGTGTATCATATTCTATTTTAAGGAGGGTTTTTTCCTTCTTTTTTCCCCCTTCCTTAGGCTTCCTTAGGTAAAACGAGATCGCAAGCCGGAGCACCGTACCCCCCGTTACCCCCCTAGATCCGCCCCTGGTTACTCGCTTTGAGTTTTCTCGTGCAGACCACACATACTACATTTATTATGTCATCGACTCTTTTCTCAATCCATCAAGAAAATGCCTTTAAAGTATTCTATTTATTTACTCAATTTCAAACTACTCGTCTGTCGGCACATGACGAGGTCATCATGCTTGACTTGGATCCATAACATGGTACCGTTCTCTTCTGATAACATCTTTATATAACCATTTTTTTGTGTATCTTGTTTGGGTGATACAACTTCCATATACAATCTTCAGTCACTCAGCATAGCCTCTCTTTTGTTCATTCCGGCCGAAATATATTTCTCCAACTATCACTGCCTTACACGCGACACGCCCTCTTTCTGTACCATTGAACTTCCCGCTATGTGTGTTAGGGCCCACCACGCTTCCACTGCGTTACTTTGATTATTTTTATGTCACCCATTAATCATAATGGCGTCTTCTGTGAGTCAAAATAATTGACCCCAAACCTCTTTTGTCCAAACACACCATTAATCCTAACTAGAAGGAGCACCAAGTATCCTCCTTACTTGCCTTTATTGAAATAAGACCACGATTGGAAATCAACCTCTTCCTCTTACTCTCTTAGTTTTATTACACAGACCGATCTTTACTGACTCGAATCGGGATCTTTTCTTAACCAACAAGTAAGTTGTCTCTAACACGACCCCATTTATATTGTTACATGATCCATGCGGGTCACTGTTGACCCTAGAGGAAATCCTCCCAGGTGTCAATAAATTTATGTCATAAACCGCAATTACGGTTACTCTTCCTACCTTCCACTAGCTCGTCCATAACCACACACACGTGTAAGTTCTCAATTGTCACCGGTCAGCCTATAGTCAACTTACTCCAAGATCCCGGACTTACCCTCCTCTTCTAACTTCTTGACTTTGACTTTCTTTTTAAAGCACAACTCATCCGGTTTCATCTATTCATACATCCCGTAGCGTGTTCTACATTCCACACTTTCGGTCTCGTAGCTTCTCTTGTAATTCTTTTCTCTTGTTCTGTTGAGTCCTCCATCTGACATTGCTAGCTTTTCAAATTTTCCACTGTAGCTTTTAAGAGCATCTTTGTCACTCCTATAAACTTATTTTTTTTCATCCACTTGCGGTTTCTCTCGTAAGGACCGTTGGTGTCGGTAACTCAAATCTCATGTTGAGTGAGAGGTCATTGTAAAAATCTAGAGTTCACTAGGTCATTTTTTTTACTCCCACTTCTTCTTTAGCTAATGTGGTTTCTTAATATTGCCTTCAGAAAGGAATCCGTTGTTTCAACTATAGGGCTTCTACCCATTTTACTACTCACGTTATCCTCTTGGTACTCGGATCAGGATTTCTTCCAAAATTCTCGTATCTCCAAAGATGTCAACGCGTCCCACGCTTATGAGATTTACCTTTTGCCTTTAGCTCAATGTAACTCTCCATTCCGTGCGCATTTTAGATCCTCATATCCGGTCGACATCCTATCTCCTCTGGTCTCTCATGCCCATAATTGTCTATGTGGCATCCACCTCGATTGTAACGCCCTTTATCTCACCAAGCGTGGTTGTACTCCGCCCTGTTTGATTTGTATTCCAATATTGTTATCTCCAATCGATGCACTTATCATACCTTACATGCTTGATGCTTCTTTGGGTTTCATTTCTCGCCTTAGTACTGTTAGGTCCCTTGTACAACCTTCTATCACTTCAATCTGAGTTGATCCCATAACTCCTAGCTTACTTGATTGTTCTTTATTGTCGTAATCTCCATGTAGCCCTCACCTTCTTGTACACTCGTACCTCAAAAGATTATAGGAATCCCCAGGGTGTCAGCCAAAACAGAATACTCTAGTCGAGGTCTGAGTCCACTATCTTGTATTGAAAACTCTTCAAAGTCTATACTAATGTTTTATCATGAGGCAATGATCGCATCATGATATCTCAACTAAAGGATATAAAATATCCTTTAGATCATAAACAAGCCATAAAAAATATATAAACATATAATACATCGCTACACAACTACCAATCAATATAATGTCGTATCTATCTTACTAAGTTGTAGAGATCCACGGAGAGCGATGGTGGCCTGATGTACTACTAACCTAACAACCCAATTGTGCACATGATTTAAAAAGCATAAACTCATTTTGAAATTCTTACAGTCCTTTCGGGTTCTGGTTATTTTCTACATTCGGTCTTTCATAATATTTCAAGTGCCATTGTTGCCAACCCATGGCTCTGATACCATATTGTAACACCCCAATTCTCGGAACTCGGTGAGCTCCTTTTAGGACCTTATAGTGGGTCCCGACCTCAGTTTGACAACAATATTATTGGATCTTACAACAAGGCACAAACGTGGTAAAACAATTTGAAATCAATAAAGGTTAATATGACAAATGTATACATGGGTCAACCTTACAAAACATAACAATTAACATAATGTGCGTGCAAAACGGAAAGACTTCCCCTTCCCATCTATACGAGTACGTGATCCGGCTGACCATCCCCTCCGGATCTCTCTACAACCGTTTTAACCTGCAAGATATCTACAACGACGGTTTAAAACCGTTATCTAACATTTTAGATATCATAATAACAGTAAAGACACAAACACATATAAAATATAAACACATAGCGTGCTCGCACACAACTAGTTATTTTTTTCAATAAGTTATCCAAATTACTAATTCAGCTTGTTTTGTGACACGAGAATCTCCCGAAACTCGCCCATGTCCCCTTTACCGACAAGAATAGATTAGATGCATCTATCCGTTACCTATGGGCCTGGTCACAAGAGCACCTCACAGTCTCTTGTAGAACTGGACAAGTGGTCACTGTCCGGTTATAATACACTTGGGCCAATTACTATATAAGGTCGTCCTAGTCCGGTTTACCGTTATAACAATAAGTGAACAAACACCACCATCACGGTCAAACTAATACACAAAATGCAGCTAAGTAAGTCCAAGGGACTTACGTGTCTCGAGATAAACCCAGCTCTCATAACACGTTCAGCTTCCCGTAGGAAAATACTCTATGCCTAAACAACAAGGCACACAATCAACGACTAACCGATTTGCTATAAGTCCGCAACTTCTAGTCTCAATGATCTCTAAAAGATCACATAAAAACATGTTAAAAGGTCACTACTTCTAGTCTCAATAATCTCTACAAGATCATACAACCTGCTAGGAGGTTCCTACTCCTAGTCTTAAGAACTTCCGTAGAAATCACAAGACCTAAAGTCCAACTCACACGTTACTCTAAGGCCCAACATCCGAGAGCACTTACCCACATGCAAAGTCATGATACTTATTACTATATAAATCCATAACGATACACAAAACTCAAACTATCTCCAAGAACACCATTCTAACCTTAGTCTAACTCTTCTACAAACAGCTATGCCAATACCTAACTTCGGAACCTCACAATTGTGAATTCAAATGTTGGATCGCTCTTTAAACTTAATACATATTACTATGCATTTCTATAAACAACATATCCAAAATTCAAGTCCATCATAGGTATGCAACCCATACAAATTTGCATCCCAAACTACATCACAAGCAATTTTCTCAACACTTAGAAATAATTCAGCACATCATAAAACTGCAAGAGGGCCAACTTTGGAGAACCATATCACCTAAACCATAACCAGATTCCTCTCAAATTTCAGTATGTTCTACTATGCAATACGAATATAACATATCCGAAATTCAACAACAAATGAAGAGTCTAACTTACCCAAAATTGGACAAAAATTGGCTACTCGTCACCTTTTACAACTTGGAAATGCACCAGCTCCTCAAATCATCTTCTTGTGTTATTTTAAAGATTCCGATATATAAGCGGGGGCTATCATCAACACATATATAGAGAGGGTAACTAGTAAAGGGAGGTGAGGTGTTTACCGGACAAACGAGACTCGATGTGCTCATGTGCACGAGGACGAAGGGAGGATGTGAGCTCATGTGGCACCGCCACACTAGTTGCTCCTGTCCGCCATACTTGCGGTATGTCGACTATCGCACCAGCGGCTAGGTCTGCCGCCCTGCGGCTTGTGTATGTCACCCCTTCGGTCGTGTCGCACTTGTTGTCACGCGACAGCGAACATGAAGGAAGAACGGTCGAGGGCTCCTGGCTGCTAGACTCCGCTGCAAAATTGGTGTGTAGAGGGACATCGGGAGTGCCTCTAGCCGTTGATGGCGTGACAGATGAGACGAAGAACCCCATGGATTCAGGTTATGGGACAACAGGGAGACGCCTTGGCTCCTTGTTACGCGACAAAGATGAATATGGTGGGTTGTTGCTGTTTAGTCAAAGACGGGAGAGGCTCGCCGGTGTGGTGGCGGAGACGAATGATGGGGTGCCCGCGCTGGTCTGGCGTAGAGGAGCGAGATGTGCGATAGATTCTGCAGAGAGGGTATCAGGTTAGGGTTACGTGAAAGTGGAATTAGGGCAAGAAGGGAGCAAGTGCTCATCGGTTTCGCTAGCTTGTATTCATAATGGGCCTGGACGGTATGTCTTAACGATTACTAACTCTTTTAACGGGTTAAGGGAGATAGATCGATTTGCATATTTTACGTGAGTAGGGCTTCACATAAAATGATAAAAAGTAGAAGAACATGAACTCCATATCACCTAGAGTGATAAAACGTCGAAAAAGTGTGAAACCGGTCAAGGTCCGGTTCACTTTGTTACAAAAATCGGAAGTAAAAGTTTCCGGATGTTATAGGCCGATTCCAAATGGTCCTGGTTCCATAAAAATTAGGCGGTTCTGGAACCGTTAACAACCCTAATTTTTGGAGTTTGATTGAATCGAGCTTAAATGTTTTCACTTTTATTTTCTAAAGTTATATTTCTCCCTTTATACAAGCTCTCAAATTGTTAACCTTACTTCATAACCGATGTCGGATAATCTAGCAAAATCGATGAAAATTTGACCAAATTATAAAAAGATCGTGACTACCAAATGATTTCTAAATATAATTATGAGAAAAAAAATATGTTTTAAAAGAAGAAGAAAGGATATTAAAAAGAAAAAAATACATATTTGAATTTATTAAACGAAACAACAATAAATGAAACCACAAACTTTGTTTGAATAAAAAATACTGCTAACAAATCATTAAGTATTTAAAAAAGATTTAATGGCTTTAATTATAAACTCCTCATTTTAAAAGATTTGATGGCTTTATATTGTGGCATACACTTAAATAATTAGAATATAATTCTATGTGAGATGACTAAGAAAGTGATATGTGAACTAAGTGTATCTTGTTTAGTAAGTGATTAGTTTTAATACCAACATATTGTGTGGGGTTAAACTATAATAAACTTTGGGCTAATTAAGTAAGTAGGCTTTTTCCAGATTTTCTTAAAGTAAGTAGTCCTTTTAGTTTTTCATTTAAGTTAATGTACCCCAATCTTTTTTTTTTACCGTGAAACTCTTATTCCCTTCTTTATATTCTCCATATTCTCCATTTCTCATTCTGGTAACCGTCTCATTCCTCTGCACCTATCATTTGTTGCTCATCGCACCGGGCTAAACCAGATCTAGATCCCGTTTTTTCTCTTCTCTCTTCTCTCAGGTATGTGCAAAAGATAGTAAAGTATGCAGGGGGCAAGGGCTATTGCGATTGATTCAGTTGGCTGGAGTTAAAGATCTGGATCTAGATCTGGTTAAAGAGATGGAAATGAAGGAAATCAATGGTGAGCGTAGGTTGAAGATGAGTTTTGGAAACGAGCAGCTGCCCATCAATTGACAGGCTTCCAAATCCATCTCTCAACGCCCGGATCTGTCATCGGAACCTCAATATTATGCGGAGAAGACACCAAAACTGAATCAGAATTAAAGGGATCAAAGAGCGATAAGTTCGAGGGAACAATGGGGTACATGTCACCGGAGTTCAAATCGAGTGGACTGGGGACTCAACGATCCGACGTGTATGCGTTCGGGGTGGTGATTTTGGAGCTTGTGAGTGGCGAAGAATCGGTGAAGTATAAGTTCGATAAGGAGAGGAAGGAGTTTGCGAAGAAATCGGTGGTGGAGGCGGCGAAGGAGGCAATGGAGGAGGAAGGGAGGGTGAGGAGGTGGGTGGATAGGAGGTTGAAGGATTCATTTCCATTGGAGGTTGTTGAGAGGCTAACGAGGCTGGCGTAGGTGGAAGAGATGGAAATGAAGGAAATGAAGGAAATCAATGGTGAGCGTAGGTTGAAGATGAGTTTTGGCAACGAGCAGCTACCCATCAATTGACAGGCTTCCACCCTTCAGATTCCGGAGCATCTAGTACTGACCAAACTAACTTCCGTGATGCCCTTCTTCGGATATTACTTGTTCTGTTGGGCCTGAGTCTCCAGAAGATTTTTGACACTGTCTTGTATATTTGTTGAGGAGTGTGGAATGATTTAATTTCTCACTGCTAATGCTCTCTCGTTTTCTTATATTTCTCTCCGCTTTGCATATGCTATCATCAATCTTCGCAGCTTTTCTCATATATTTTCTTTCCATCTATAAAATCTTTCTCTACTAAAGCTCCCTCTCCTGTAACATATTTTTATCTCAAATCTCTTTTTACTTTCTCAATTCATTCTCTAAATCAACGAGAGATTTCAAACATGAACTTATCCTATTTGTTTGTGTGCGATGTTTATCTATGAATTTCTATTGAATAGACAGCCGAAAAGCTTCACTTTGGCGCATTACACAAGGGCATGAGGTGGTCCATCTTTGCAATGCTGGTAAGGTACCAACTTGGTTATTCCTTTATGTAATATCTCATTCAATTCATACAATTTAATATTATCCTCTTTTCTTCATGTCGCAAGATCAATACCTTGCAAGATCCAGATGTGCAGCACAAAACTTTTCATCATCTGTAAGCAAGGTTCCTGTCTAAAGCTACTGCATTTGATTTATACTTGCTCAGTTTGTGGTATATATAAAATGTTCGGTATGTAATATCCGGTAGGGCTAATTAAACCAGAAAAGGATGGATGCACCTTCAATGCGTGCACAAGAAACCGTCACACCATCTCCTTGGACCTTCACTTATAGGGTTGTAAACAGCTTCGGGCTAATTGTTGTGCTGACAATTGGACATGAAAGGTAATCTAGAGGATTTGATTCACACTGAAGCACACATTTATCAATCATCAGCCTTCCCTTCCTGTGGAGCAAGTAGCAACCGAGTTCTGCCCTCACAGTCAAGTTTGATATCTTACAGGTTGAGAGGAACTCCAAGGCCAAATTCTCTAGATTTCTGGTATTTAATTTCTGATATTTAATTTATGGTATATAATTTATGGTATTTATTTCTGGTATTTAATTTCTGGTATGTAATTTATGGTATTTAATTTATGGTAATTTCTGGTATCTAATTTCTGGTATTTAATTTTTGTATGATAATTTCTGGTATGAAACTTCTGGTATGAAAATTCTGGTATGAAATTTCTGGTATGAACTTTTCGTATGATAATTTCTGGTATGAACTTTTCGTATGATAATTTCTGGTTTTAAAAATTCTGGTATGAGAAATTGTGGTATTAAAAATTCTGGTATTAGAAATTCGGGTATTAGAAATTCTGGTATGGGAAATTCCGGTATGAGAAATTTAGTCCAGAAAATAAAAAAAGAAAATAATAAAAAAAATAAAAAAAGGCAAGAAATATTATAAATAAAAAAAAACAAATTCAGTAATTAAAAAATTAAAACTTATACTTATATAACAAATAACAAACATTATTTATTCCTTTCTTTCTAAATAGAAGGGTTAATAATTTTTACCTACTATTAAATGAAAGTGGTAAAAAATTTAGGGTACACTTTCTTAAACAAAAACTCAAAAAATCCTAGTATGTCAAATTCTCCCATAAACTTTTACCATTTATAAATTATAATAAATATTTATTAGTTATAAGGGCGTTGTAACACCCGATTCCTTTAGAGGCCTTAGGGCATGCTTGGGTAGGTCACCGCTGGCGCGGCCTGAGACAGCCGCAGGAGCATCGACCCGCGGGGGCGGCTTCGGGGTGTCGTAGGTGCACCGACCCGCGGGGGCGGCCACTGTTTACTGTGGGAACGGTATAACAATGGGTCGAGTCGTTTTGATTTGTAACCTTCGACGGTTATAAACCTACCCTTTTTATTATTCCCGAAACCCTACTTGTCTTCTTTTCCTCTTCTGAACCTTGCCGTCTTGCTGGAGCTCTTCACCTTTGGAGATTCGACGTAAGTGAGAATTCCTCTTCCTTCCTTTTCTCTTCCTCCTCTTCTTCATTTCTTCCTCCTCCCTTCATCTCCTTCTTTCCTTCCAGATTCCGCCAACAATAGCGTTGTGTTGTTCGCCTTCATTGGAATAGACATATCTAAATTTCGTTATAAGGAAGGGTGAGTCATTTGTGTGGTTGTCAAAAGAAAGCTGTTACTTTGATTTCGTTATAAGGAAGGGTAAGTCCTTCTTTGTTCCGTTACTCGATCATCTAGGGGCTACATGATAGTCTGATTGAATAGACATATCTGGATCTACAATGGGTTGCAAGAAGCAGTAGAGAAAGAAGATCGATCGAAGATGAGAAGGAGTTCGCTGTCACTTGTGCCACCCATGCACCTGCACTTCCCGCGAATGCGGGTCTCTCCTATAGCGGGTGCGGCTGTTGTGTCTTAACCGCTCATGCGCCATTTCACTACCGCGGCTGCGGTTTTCCTCCTGTGAGATACTTAAGTCGTCCTTCCGACTTAAGTGTGATCTTGTGGTATGTCTTCCATCCTCCCTTGTACCCTTTTGAACATGATGTTGTATCATGATAGGTGGCCTAGCTGACTGTGAGTAAATCTCATGTAATGGCTAGTTATAGGTTGTGTTCCGAGTGCGTGGGATGGTTTTCGACCGGAAACTGCGTAGACGCAGTTTTATATGAATGTGTTGTGATATTAACACCTTGCCTTGATTGTATCAGGCTTCGAGGTGTGAGTTCTTTTCCCGAAACCCTACTTGTCTTCTTTTCCTTTTTTGAACCTTGCCGTCTTGTTGGAGCTCTTCACCTTGGAGATTCGACGTAAGTGATAATTCCTCTTCCTTCCTTTTCTCTTCCTCCTCTTCTTCATTTCTTCCTCCTTCCTTCATCTCCTTCTTTCCTTCCAGATTCCGCCAACAATAGCATTGTGTTGTTCGCCTTCATCGGAATAGACATATCTGGATTTTGTTATAAGGAAGGGTAAGCCATTTGTGTGGTTGTCAAAAGAAAGTTGTTACTTTGATTTCGTTATAAAGAAGGGTAAGTCCTTCTTTGTTCCGTTACTCGATCACCTAGGGGCTACATGATAGTCTAATTGAATAGACATATCTGGATCTACAATGGGTTGCAAGAAGCAGTAGAGAAAGAAGATCGATCGAAGATGAGAAGGAGTTCGCTGTCACTTGTGCCGCCCATGTGCCTGCACTTCCCGCGAATGCGGGTCTCTCCTATCGCGGGTGCGGTTGTTGTGTCTTAACCGCTCATGCGCCATTTCACTACCGCGGCTGCGGTTTTCCTCCTGTGAGATACTTAAGTCGTCCTTCCGACTTAAGTGTGATCTTGTGGTATGTCTTCCATCCTCCCTTGTACCCTCTTGAACATGATGTTGTATCATGATAGGTGGCCTAGCTGACCGTGAGTAAATCTCATGTAATGGGCTAGTTATAGGTTGTGTTCCGAGTGCGTGGGATGGTTTTCGACAGGAAACTGCGTAGACGCTGTTTCGTAAGGTTGTGTTGTGATAGTAATACCTTGCCTTGATTGTATCAGGCTTCGAGGTGTGAGTTCTGATCGAGTGGTGTGGATATTTGAGGATAGTCGATTCCTAGTAAGTCCGTAGGACTTACTTAGATTATGTGACATGATTGATTGATACTTGAGTGGTGTTTGATACCGTGTTGTGGCTTAGGTAGTATATATTTATCTACCGACCTATTTTATTGGCTCACGGGTTACGGACGGTGATTACTTGTCTAGTTCTCCCGAGGGAGTTTGAGAGGTGCTTCGTGACTGGGCCAGATTTGGATATACGGGGACAGTACTGGTCCACACCACATGTTATACGGGTTGGTGCGCTGATCCACTCCAGCTGAATAATGTCCGAAGGCGAGAGTCCATGACTTCTCGTATCACACTTATAATTAATAAGGTGAATGGCTTAATGAAGATAATAATAACCGGATCTCTGTGATAGCATGATGGATGTTTACTTTGTTTATTGCGTGTGTTTGTGCTTCAGTATCTTTCCTTTATGTTATAGTTAGCTAACGATTTATCTGTGTTGTTAGATGTCGTTCAAGATAAGGAAGTTGCCGAGTAATTCGGAGGAGGTAGTCATCCGGGGTTCCCGTACGTTGATAGGACGGATTGGCTTTGGTTGTCTTTTGTAGTAGACTTTGATAGTTTGGTTATAGTTTCAGTTTTACTTTTGTACCTCTGCTGAGTTTCGGTATCTTATATGACATTGCATACTTTGACTTTGAATTTCTATATTTTTATCGTTTGTGCCTTGCTGTAAGATCTAGTAATATTGATGTCGAGTTAGGGTCATAACCCATTATGAGGTTCTAACCCGTAGTGCCCTGAGTCTTAGATTTAGGGTGTTACAATATGGTATCAGAGTTCTGGGTTGGGAATAGTGGCACTGAAAATCTTCTAAAGGTCGTACGATTAAAGACAAAACCCAAAAGGGGTCTTAGTTTTTAAAAAGGTTTTTGTTTTCAAACTCATACGCATAGTTGGTATGAGATAGAGTACGGGAAACACCACCACCTCCCCTGATCTCGGTAGTATCGTATAGTTGGCCTTTGCATGATAGTTTTGGACTTACACTTTAGTCTAAATATGCGTTAGCTGGACCTGATTAGAGTATATATATCCCTTGGAGATGGCAGGTACTAGGACAGGAACAACTGCTGGACGGGGAAGTGGTCGTCCTCCTCTTCCTCCGGCTAGACGTGTGAGCATTGATACGGCTCTTGATGTCCGAGGACGAGGAGGTAGACCTCCGCTAGGGAGAGGTCGGGGACGTGTCCCCATTGCGGACTAGCCAGTTGCGGTTCCGCCAACTGCTGACACACTGTTAGAGGATGTTGTAGAGAGAGCTATGTTTGAGGTTAGAGAGAAGACCGCTGCTAGGTCCGGGGTGCAGAGTTCACCATCGGTTGAGTCTGACCGAGTGTCGTTAGGGGCGTATGTGTGTCGAGATTATGTACCGCGAGTTGAGGACGCATATAGAGCTGGAGTACCACCCCCAACACCGCCAGTTCCTACGAGATCGGCTGAGGTCTCGTAGAGGGTTACCCAGATTATGGTTGCACCGGAGAGAGTGGCACCGGTGACAATCACGGAAGGCTACAAGGGGCGAGATGAGATGAGATTGTCGAGACCGGATTCTTGGCTGAAGGCTTTCAACTAGCAATAGGTACCTACTTTCGACGGGAAGGTGGAGCTAGAGGTGGAGCATTGGATATGCCACGTCGAGTTTGCCTTGGAGGCAATCCACTGCCCAGATGAGCGGCATGTGGAGGTAGTTTAGACCTTGTTCCAAGATCAAGCACGATATTGGCGGAGGACAGTTAGGAGTGGAGTTACCAATATGGACCAGTTGTTGAGTCAGGTGCAAGAGAGCTTCTGCTCTGCGTCGTTGAGGAGGGATAAAGTGCAGGATTTCCTGGAGGCTAGATATGAAGACGTCCCGGTGGTTGAGGCAATCTGGAAGTTCAAAGATGAGCTAGCACTACTAGGTCCCGCCGCACCTCTAGTAGACCAACATGTGTACTTATTCTCCAAGAGACTGAGAGAGTCTGCCCACGCCTATCTGGAAGGGTTTCGCTACGATTCTCTGGCTGATTACCAAGATCGAGCCTCTGCTTATAAGAGGGACCGACCGGGTCCTATGTGAGCAACATAGTCCGGGGGGGGGCTGAGAAGAGGCAGAAGACCGGGCAGGCCAGTACGGGAGTTGGAGCTTCGGGGTACAAACGGGTTCCGAGCCGTAGTAGACAAAGTTCTAGATCGTCGGCACCGCTCCCTGAGGGTGAACGACCGTGTTTTAACTATGGAGAGAGAGAACACATTAGGCATGCTTGCACAAGACCGCTGATGACTTGCTTCACCTGCGGCAAGACGGGTCATCGAGCTAGCTTCTACCGTCAAGGTAAGGCTCCTTCACAACAGGGATCCTCCCTTGCGGGAGCACAAAGTGATGGACAAAGATCAACACCATACCCGACTCAAGGCCAGCAACAACACGTGACCCTAGGCATTCTACTTCACGGGGTTCCGCACCGGGCACGAGTCGGGGCCGGGGTCGGATTGGAGGTACTACTGGGGCCAGAGGATCGTAGACCAAGGTGTTTGAGATGAGGAACACCAAGGACCCGGCAGTACCGGCGACTATAGGTACCGTTCAGATTCTTGGCATGTTTGTTAGAGTTTTATTTGACACGGGTGCTACACACTCGTCTATATCTGATGCTTGTGTGGAGCGGTTATCGCTAGAGACCGTAGAGGGTGTACCTTTCACTATCGGATTACCCGATGGAGGAAAGTTACGGAGAACTCAAGAGATCCACGATTGTCCTATCCGCTTAGGAAATTGTGATTGGTTTGTCGACTTATTTGTCATGTATCTGACGCATGAAAAAGGCATTCTAGGTATGGATTGGATGGACAGAAATGGAGCAGTTCTGAACATAGGTAGGAGGACCGTGAACGTCACTACCGAGATAGGTCAGGAGGAGATATTCTGAGGTTAGGACCTTAGAAAGACCGGTACCATTATCAGCGCCATCCAGGCAGCGTGATTGATCGGACAGGGTTGCGAAGCCTTCTAGTGTTATGTCATGAAGGAGAGTAAGAGTCTGAGTGTTGAGGAGATCCCCGTGGTGAGTGAGTTTGCGGATGTGTTTGGAGAGCCACTAGGGTTACCACCCCTAAGGGATGTAGATTTCAGTATTGAGTTAGAGCCAGCGACGAGACCGATCTCGAAGGCGCCTTGCCGTATGACGCTTAGTGAGATGTTGGAGCTGAAGAAGAAATTCGAGGAGCTGGCCAAGAAGGGCTTCATTTGCCCTAGTGTTTCACCTTGGAGAGCACCAGTCTTGTTTGTGAGGAAGAATGACGGGTCGATGAGATTATGCATCGACTACCGAGAGCTGAACAAGGTGACGATTAAAAAAAGTATCCACTACCTCGCATTGATGACTTGTTAGACCAGCTGCAAAGAGCGACCATTTTCTCCTGGATTGACTTGAGGTCAGGGTATCATCAGCTTAGAGTGAGAGACCGGGATGTGCCGAAGACAGCGTTTCGGACCAGTTACGACCACTACGAGTTTGTAGTGATGCCATTCGGACTGACAAATGCACCTATTGTGTTTATAAAGTTGATGAACGACATTTTCATCGACTTCTTGGACCAATTTATGGTGGTGTTTATTGACGACATCCTAGTATACTCCCGGAGCGAGGAGGAGCACGGCGGTCATTTGAGGACAATGCTCAGGGTTCTTCAGGATAGAGAACTTCATGCTAAGTTCTCTAAGTGTGAGTTTTGGGTGTCCGATGTGGCATTCTTGGGGCATGTGGTGACCGCTGAGGGATCAAGGTTGATCCGCCCAAGATTGAGTCTGTAGCTAATTAGCCACCTCCGATGAATGTCAAGGAGGTATGGAGTTTGTTGGGGCTAGCCGGTTACTACCACTGATTCGTAGAGGGGTTTTCCGTGATAGCCGGACCACTCACCGGTCTTTTGAGGAAGACCGTCCGTGTTACGTGGTCGGAGCAATGCCAACACATTTTTGAGGAGCTGAGAAGAGGCTTACTTCTTCTCCTATTTTGACACAACTTGAGGGAGTAGAGGACTTTGTAGTCTACAGTGATGCTTTCAAGCTAGGCTTGAGTTGCATGTTGATGCAACGTGGGAGAGTTATAGTGTACGCATCGAGGTATTTGAAGACCTACAAGGAGAAGTACCCGACGCATGACCTTGAGATGTCTGCGGTAGTTCATGCCTTGAAGATTTGGTGTCATTATCTTTATGGGGCGACGTGTCAGATCTTCACTGATCACAAGATCCTTAAGTATATATTCACTCAACGGGAGTTGAATAACCTCTAGAGGAGATGGCTGGAGTTGATTAAGGATTTCGACTTAGAGAATCTGTACCATCCGGGCAAGGCGAACATAGTCGCCGACGCCCTTAACCGAAAGACGCCTCGAGAGAAGGCAATAGCTAGGTTGACCGCTCAGCCTCAGATGCAGAGAGACCTAGCTTGGTTGGAGGTTGACATCCAATTTCCGGATACGGATGGTCACCTAGCTACCCTAGAGTTGTTACCTGATCTGTTATGTGAGACCCGAGAAAAATAAGAGAGATGCCCTACGTTGTTAAGGATTCGAGACCGGATGTCTCGAGGTGAGGCACCACAGTTTTAGGTGGGTGCCGATGGAGTATTGAGATGCCACGAGTGCATGTGTGTACCAACCGACCGAGAGATGAGGCAGAGGATTTTAGAGTAGGAACACTCTACCCCTTACTCCGTGCATCCAGGTGCGAGTAAGATGTACCAAGACGTGAGACGATCCTTCTAGTGGGGTGGGTTAAAGCCCGATGTGGCTAGGTACATGGCCTAGTGTGCGACCTGTCAGCAGGTCAAGATTGAGCACCGTAGGTCTGGAGGAGAGTTCCACCCATTACCGATTTCGCAGTGGAAGTGGGAGAACATCTCCATGGATTTTGTTACTAGTCTTAGGCCCAACCGAGGTTATGATGCCATTTGGGTGATAGTAGACCGCTTGACCAAGACCGCCCGTTTCGATCCCATCAAGGAAACGTGGCCGGTGAGCAGATTGACTGATGAGTTCACTAGACAGATAGTGAGACTCCACGGGGTACCGAGGACCATTGTCTCGGGCAGAGATGGTCGGTTTCCCTCCAGGTTTTGACATCAGGTGCATACCGCCTTGGGTACTAGTCTGCACTTCACAACAACATATCACCCGCAAACGGACAGACAGTCAGAGAGGACTAACTAGACTTTAGAGGATATGTTGAGAGCATGCCTGCTGATTTGGGGTCAAGTGTGGCCCGATCACCTTCCTCTGTTAGAGTTCTCTTATAATAACAGTTGGCATGCGTTGATAGGGATGGCTCCATATAAGGCCGTGCACGGATGGAAGTGTCGTACATCACTTTGTTGGGAGAAGGCGAGTAGTGATAGTAGGGTCGCACCAAAGAAGGTACTTGACGACATGTCCCGAGTAGCTTTGATACGAGAGCGTATGCTGGCAGCGCAGAGCCGCCATAAGTCCTACGCAGACAAGCGACGTCGACCCTTAGAGTTCAGAGTTGGGACTCAGGCTTGGTTACGGGTATCACCGACGTTAGGCGTCCGACGATTCGGCATCAAGGGGAAGCTAAGTCCCCGGTATGTGGGACCTTTCGAGATCTTAGAGCGAGTCGGAGAGGTGGCGTACCGACTAACCTGTAATAGCTAGGATTTCCGAATTCTAATTAATGTTGATTAACTTAATCAGTTATAGTAATTGACATATAACTCGCGAAGATTGCGTAAGTGTTGAGTATAAGTCCCACCATTATTTTCCTGACGTAATTTTGGGCTTATGGTGAAATTTTCACTTTTTCCCCGGGTAATTATTTTTACCCTCCGGTATTATTTGGGGCATATGGGAGCTCCAATTAATAAAAATGCAGTTGAGAGAAATGATCAGGACATCGGACATGTCCTAGATATGAAATAACATGGAAAGGCAAAAAGGTCAAAAGAGTCGCTATTTCGTTTCTTAACGGCTAAGAAAGACGGCTTAGGAATACACGTTTTCCGAGGCAATTGTTGAATAATTATACCTACAATATTCGAGATTTATTGTTCCAAATTCAAGAAGTTTGGAGAAGGGGGTTCAACCTGCCTTTGGATCGGTTAAAGGATAATTATCGACTTCACTATAAATAGCGGAAAATTGTTTATTAATTCATTTCCTTTCACGTTTCCTCGTAAAAGCTCTGATTTCTCTCAAACTTCAAACTCAGATCTACTCTCCGTTTCTAATCCGATTTCAATTCCGTTTGGCTTTCTGGATTCCTCTCTTCATTCTCTTCATATCGGTACCAAGTTTCTGCATTTCCGAGCAGATAAGGACCTGGTCGAGCATATATGTCACCAGGACAGTTCCGTCGCTCAGATTCCGGTGAATTTGACGTTGTACATGCGTAGCCTACGTCGTTGTGATTCCGAATCTTCTTTCAGATCGTCAATCGGGTTAGTAACGAATAAGTTATGAATTTATTCGTTTTCCGTACTGCGATTTGGCCTAAATTGACCTTAGGCTTTTCAAAATGGATAATTAGAAATTCCATTTTGATCATTATATTATTCTGGTATTTATGGGTTGTTTGTTGATGAAATCTGATGATAGGTGGGTTTAGAGATGACTTGCGGGCAAAACGTTATTCTGGTGAAATTTAATTAATTAATTAATTAAAGGTTAATTAATTAAATTAGGATTAAATTTGAGATTGAGGAATACTGATTAAATGCATGCTAGGTGTCAGAATGATTTGAGGATCATGATGATGTTGTGGATATCGGTTATGGCTTTAAGGATTAGTATATGTATGAGTATGATGAGATGTTATGCTGAGGATATGCCTTAAGCATTTATGAATGTGTTGATGATCTGAGGTTTAGATTTGAGATATAGGTTGGTTGTGGTTAGTGAGACGAGTCTCCTAACCTTTGTAGTATGTGATTGCGTGTCCCTTGCTATTGCAGGCGTTAATTACTTCCCCATGGGGAAGTTGTGACGTGGTATAGGTTACGAGTATATCAGGTAAGTCCATAGGATTTACTTAGCGTGCAGTTGTGGATTGTATGATTTTGATGGTTGGGTGTGTTCATATGATTGTGCATTTATAACCTAAACCGGACTAGGATGACCATTCATTACATTTATTTGGCCCAAGTGTATTATAACGGGCGGTAACCGCCGGTCTCCGCCTGTTGGTTAGGAGGAGGTGCCCTGAAGATGATCTCACAGGAGGGGACGAGTGAAGGTCACCCCCATGCAAAACTCATGTGTTACGTTGGATGGGACGGGGTTCTTGAGGCTCCTCGTGTTACAAAAGAAGTTGAATTAGTAATGGAATAACGTAATGAAAGATAATAAATGAATGTGTGTGGCATTGCATGTTTGAGATGTTGATGTGTGGTTGTGCTATTACCTTCATGCTTTTCATTGCTATAGCTAACGGTTTCATACCGTGTTGTAGTGTTCTGCAGGTTAGGAATACTACAGAGTGAGCCAGATGGTGTGACAAGCCGAGGACTTTTGTACATTAGGATGCGTGGGATGTGGGATCTTTTGTGGTTGTGGTTTATGTTGTTGTTTTGTACTCGGCTATGAGTTTGTAAACTCTTTTGATGTATCATACTCAGCTTTTATGTATTTGATTTTAATCTACATGTGTCTTGTTGTAAGATCCAGTGAACTTGTTGTCAGGCTAGGGTCAGGATCCATTGTGAGATCCTAGCCCAATGTGACACTCCAAGTCCCGCGGATTTGGGGTGTTACATAACCTTACCACCAAGACTGAAAGGATTTCACCCGGTCTTCCACGTGTCTCAACTAAGGGATTACATATCGGACTCGAGACATGTCATCAACTATGAGGACCTAGTGGTGGAGCCAAACCACATCTTTGTGGAACATCCGGTAGCGGTCTTGGAGAGGAGTACGAGACGATTACGCTTCAAGGACATACCGATGATGCGAGTTCAATGATCGAGACGAGGAGCCGACGAGACTACCTGCGAGATAGAGGATAGTATCCGAAGGAACTATCCAGAGTTCTGAGCTGAGTTATCCATCGAGAGAAAAGCATCGAGTTAGTTTCGGACCCGGTTTGCGTTATGTGTTGTCTTGTATATGTTATGTTATGTAATGTCCGTAAAGACGTATGTTTTTATGAGTTGTAGACCTTGACCTGATTGTGGTTTTACAGATTAGTATGTTAGGAAGTTGCAACTTCCACGAGTGTGTGACGGGTTTTAGGAGTTCTAGTCATGCGGATCTTTGAGTCTAAGTTTTGGGACAAAACTTGTCTTTAGGGGGGTGATGATGTAACACTCAGTTCCTTCAGAGGACTTGGGACAGGACTTGGGTGACGCAACCTCAGATAGCCGTAGGAGCGTTGACCTGCGGGGGCGGCATCGGGGTGCCGCAGGTGCGCCGACCCACGGGGGCGGCCACTGTTTACCGCGAGGGCGGTATAACAGTGGGCCGCGTCGTTTTTATTTGTAACCTTCGACGGTTACAAACCTACCCTTTTTATTATTCCCGAAACCCTACATGTCTTCTTTTCCACTTTTGAACCTTTCCGTCTTGTTGGAGCTCTTCACCTTGGAGATTCGACGTAAGTGAGAATTCCTCTTTCTTTCTTTTCTCTTCCTCATCTTCTTCATCTCTTCCTCCTCCCTTCATCTCCTTCTTTCCTTCCAGATTCCGTCAACAGTAGTGTTGTGTTGTTCGCCTTCATCGGAACTGCAGTGACTAGAGAAACCATCTGTGTGGTTGTCAAAAGGAAGTCGTTACTTCGATTCCGTGATAAGGAAGTGTAAGTCCTTTTTTGTTCCGTTCCTCGATCACCTAGGGGCTACATGATAGTCTGATTTAACAGACTTATCTCATTATCTGGATCTACATTGGGTTGCAGAAAGCAGTAGAGAAAGAAGATCGATCGAAGAAGAGAAGGTGTTCGTTGTTGTCTGTGCTGCCCCCGCGCCTGCACTCCCCGCGACCGTGCCTCACCGCCCCTGCAGGTCTCTCTTGCCGCGGGTGCGGCTGCTGTGCCTTAACCGCCCCTGCGTCATTTCACCACTGTGGCTGCGGTTTTCCTCCAGTGAGATACTTAAGTTGTCCTTCCGACTTAAGTGTGATCTTGTGGTATGCCTTCCCTCCTCCCTTGTACCCTTTTGAACATGAAGTAGTATCATGATAGGTGGCCTAGCTGACCGTGAGTAAATCCCATGTAGTGGGATAGTTATAGGTTGTGTTCCGAGTGTGTGGGATGGTTTTCGATAGGAAACTGCGTCGACACAGGTTCATATGGTTTTGTTGTGATAGTAACACCTTGCCTTGATTGTATCACGCTTTGAGGTGTGAGTTCTGATCGAGTTGTGTGGATATCTGAGGATAGTCGATTCTTGGTAAATTCTGGTAAGTCTGTAGGACTTACTTAGCTTATGTGACATGATTGATTGATACTTGAGTAGTGTTTGATACCGTGATGTGGCTTAGATAGTATATATTTATCTACCGATCTATTTTATTGGTCCACGGGTTACGGGCGGTGATTACTTGTCTAGTTCTCCCGAGGGAGTCTGGGAGGTGCTTCGTGGCTGAGCTAGATTTGGATATACGGGGACGGTACCGGTCCACACCACATGGTATACGGGCTGGTGCGCTGATCCACTCCAGCTAAATAATATCCGAAGGCGAGAGTCCAAAACTTCTCGTCTCATACTTATAATTAATAAGGTGAATGACTTAATGAAGATAATAATAACCGGATCTCTGTGATATGTTGATGGATGTTTACTATGTTTATTGCGTCTGTTTGTGCTTCAGTATCTTTCCTTTATGTTATAGTTAGCTAACGGTTTATCCGTGTTATTAAATGTCGAGCAGGATAAGGAAGATGCCGAGTGATTTGGAGGAGGTGGTCAGCCGGGATTCCCGTACGTTGATAGGACGGGTTGGCTTTGGTTGTCTTTTGTAGTAGACTTTGATAGTTTGGTTATGGTTTCAGTTTTACTTTTGTACCTCGGTTGAATGTCGGTAGCTTATATGACATTGCATACTTTGACTTTGGATTTCTCTATTTTTATTGTTTGTGTCTTGTTGTAAGATCCAGTAATATTGTTGTCGAGTTAGGGTCGGAACCAATTGTGAGGTTCTAACCCGTAACGCCCCGAGTCTCAGATTTTGATTATTACAGACATTAATGAAATTTATGGATTTTAAAAATAAAAAATTGAGCTATATATAATGATTGTGTTAGATATGTCGTCAAATTACAATACAAAATAAATTGTCTAAATTTATTGTACGACCAAATGAGTGATGCTTTTTTAATAAAAGTAAATTTAGCTTTAATTATTCTGTATTTTATAATATTAATTGTTTATATATTAAAAAAATGAATAGAATAGGTAAATTAACCGTAAATTAAGTAAATTTTTTTTTAAATAACTACCGAGTATATGTCCTCTTAAATAAATTTCAAAAAAGTAGATTTAAAATTTAAAAAATTTTACAAACCAATTCTTCAACTTTAATATCTATAAATTGTAAAGTTATCTTAGTAATGACTTTGATCTATATATAAAATGACACCATTAAAATTTTAAATATAAAGTAAATTAAAAAAATTATAGAGTGCATAAAAATATAGTAAATGAATTTAAAATAGTTCTAATAAATTAACATGGTATTCTACCAGTTATGATTTGATTAACAAAATTATAGAGTATCAAAAAAATACGATAGTTATAGAAAACTAATAAATAAGAGAGATGTAATTTTAGTATTTAATATTTTTGGAATTAAGGTAATAGAGAGTCAGACCCTCCACGCAAGACGCTTACATTTTCTGGGATAAATATTTGATAATAAAAATAAGTTTTAGTAATTTAGTCAATATATATGAGTTTGTTTTTTTGACTAACTAAAATTTAATATAAAAGATTATATTAATCTCTTATAAATTTCTTATTTTATTTAAATAATAGAAAATAAATAAGTGGTTGTACAAAGACAGTATTTAGTTATAAGTTTTCAATAAATTGATAATAAAGGTACAGTCTTATTTGTAAAACCAAATCTTAAGAAAATCTACAAAATTTGTTTGGTTAAAATAATTCAAAATAAATGAACTAATAATGCACTTTTTTTAGTTATATACTTATATAGACTAAGTATGCACTCTTAAGAAAATCTACAAAATTTCAGTAAAACACTGAATCATCGTTCCACAGGAATCGGAGGTTGAAACACCCGTCGACGAACTCATATTTGCGCCGCCCATCTTCCCCTCTCCTTGTCCTTGGCCGGAATCGGGTGTCACCTGATCGAGAAGCCACACCACCGCCAGAAGCACCATCGTCGTAGGGTCGTCTTCTCTTGTGCGAGTCCAAGTGTCCAACAACGCGCCACTGCGGCCAAATCTCGTCATCGTTTGTCGTTGCTGCTGCTGTTGGAGAAGACCGGGCCGCTTGTCGTTGCCGTCCTCGTCTGCCCGAGCATCGCCGGAAGCCCTAATCGGGATTCTCATTTTTGGGTCTGATTACACAATTCACCCATATTTTATAGTTACGTTAATGACTCAAAATTTGGGAACTTGAAAATATGCCACAAAATTGGTTAATTACATATTTATATATTATAAGATTGATCCAAAGTTGGGTACATGAAGTTGAGTACCAAATTGGACACATGAAGTTGGGTACGTGAGTGAAGTTGGGTACGTGAAGTTGGCTATGTAATTCCCCTTTCTAGGATAATTAAAAACATCACCCATTTACAAGAGCGCATATTTTGTACTCATTATAAAAAAGTTCATACTTAACCAAATCATCCAAATAATTTCAACGGGTCAATTAAGTTATGTCAACAAGGCAGAATATGACGAGGTGGTTTTACAAATGTCCGACCCGTAAAATTTTAATGATATAGATGCATGTGGTTGCGGTGTAAACTATGCTTTGGTATATAATATAGATATATATTGTCACGTAAGTTTACATGATTTGAAAATTATGATCAAATCAAGTTTGTCCTTTTATGATTTATCAAACAAGTTTACAACTATTATAGTTATAAATTTTTGTTTAATTGGTCACATAAGTTATAATGTCACATATTCTATATGTTTATGATATAATTAAGTTAATTTGTTACACAAATTAATTGCTGAAGATAAATATTGGTAAACTTGTGATCCCACAAAATTATTATTCAATATTAATTGAATGAGATTTATGATTATATGATAAATTTATAAGAAATTGAGTTGTTACTCTTGTCACCAATAAAAATTTCTTTTTAATGGTTGAGTGAGAATAAAAACTATCGAAATTAATTTAAAATGGGTGACCTCTTATGAAGGTTTTTGCACCAGCATGATTTGCCCGATAACAACACTCCAAAACCTTGGATCTTACAAAATCAATACAATGAAAATGAGGATCAACAAATTATATAGATTCACTCAATATATACGGTGCAAATTATGCAATCCAATATAAATATTTTATTATAAATAATTACTCAACATTCCTCTAAATCCAAAATATTATTTATTAACATTTTTCTTTTGTAGTAATTAATCGGATACTAAAATCAAGTGTGATAAAATATTACTATTTCCTTCAACAAACGCTTATTACACAATTATATCATATACGTTTCTAAACATTTTAAACACCTACAAAGTTGCACAATTTCAAGTGTACAATTTCAAGTGTCAATTTACAGTTAATATCACTAAACGTAACCGTCCGTTTCTTGGCCCACCACTTTCCATCCTTTCCTAGAACACTAATGTTTGGTCACCCTTGTCACTCTAGAGTATCAATCTATATTACTTACTAAAACAAAGGACACTAAGTCCACATGTCAATCAACTAGGTATGCCACATCGGATTTTTTCTAAAATATTTACTAAAATGCCATTCTATTTAAATTTTGTGTTATTCATCTTATTAATTAAAATAAAAAGATTTTGTTAACTAACTAGCTAAATTAATAAATTTAAAAATACTTTTAAAATATATTTCGTAAATTCTAAGTAAATTTTCAAATAAAAAAAATATATGATAACCAACTAGCTGCTAAATTAATAATTTTATAACTTTTAACTAACTAATTGCCATTTTAATTAATCTCTAAAGTAATTAGTAAATTATTATTATTATTATTAATTATTTTGATTATAATTTTTATAATAGATCCTAACCACCAGAATTTATATTAAAAAGTTTAAAATTCATTAAATTTCTTTTTATTAAAATCCCAAAAAAAGATTTTGTTAACCAACAATTTTTAGATCTATAAATTTCGAAATAATTTCTAAAAAATATATTTTTCCTGTTATTTATACTATCTGTAACTAATTATATTTATTTAACTACAAATCTATATATTATGTTATATATATATATATTAAAACAGAATCTTCTTTTGCCACATGTCAACGTCACGTTTCTCGAAGCCTTTTTTATTTTAAAAATAATTTCTAAATGTTAATATAAGCTGAAAATTTTGAAAAAGCATATACAAATAAAAATTAATATAGATGATATGTATTTGTAAAAAAAAATTAAATCAGCAAGTGCTTTAGAAAATCAATTAGATTTAAATATATACTTTCAAATAAAAGAATTAAAAAGGTTTTCATGAAAATTTAAAAAAAAATCGTAAAAATCTTCTCAAGCAATTTTCAACCAAAATCTCCTTGCAAATCTTATTCGATATCTAAAACAATTTTTTTTGTAAGTTTTAAAAATTATTTTTAAAAACAACTTAAATCTATATATATATCTAGATATATTTTTAAGAATTTTCTGTAAAATATAGATATAATCTTTTTAGAAAATTTCTGTCAGGTATCTTTCGGTTTCTCATGCCACCAATCTTTTAATTACGTAATTTATTTAAATTGATATTTTGTAATTGAATTTTAAAAAAAGTAGTTTCTAATTCCAATCTTATCTACCAATTTGAAAAATATAAAATCTCTAATTTTCATGTTAACTGTCAATCTTTCAATACAAGTTTAATTTAGTGAAATCTGAATTAATTTTAAATTTTATTAATTAATAATCAGGTCTATATAAAGAATCGTCGTAAAGGTTTATTCATCATCGTTTTCATTCCGTCTTTTCTATCGCTTATTTTCGTTTCTTAAACTCTATTGTTATTGTCACATCTATTCTCATTCTTTAATGATTTGCAGGATCTACTGAAAACCATACTCATCTGTAATTTACTTTGTTGCAGGATGAACGAATCAAAAAGAAGAGATAAAAGAGATATATGCCTCAACTTAAATGAACTTCCATTAACAAAGCTATACATGTTCGGTGAACAAGGTAATCAAATGTATTATTAGTTTTAATATATTTAGTTTTTTTCTATTACAAATAAACTTGCGGATTTGAATTTGTTATGTTATGTGGAATCAAATGCTTCATTATCACATTCACCGGTTCCGTGAACTCCTCTGAGATTGCAAATGAGATTGAGTGTGGTCAAGGTGTGTTGAGGCCATATTTGATTGAGGTAAGAGGTTAGGGTTCCGGGAGGCGTGTTTGGGGAGACTTGGAAGAATAAATCGAGACAAGGATTGCCAGAAGAGAGGTAGTTGGCGGAATAGTTTCCATCGAAGACCTCATGTGGAGGTATGGTGTTGAAGTAGGGATTTCGGTGAATTTCAGGAAGAGCAGGCACAATTGGATTGGAGGGTTTTCAAAGGTTTGCGATTGCTTGCAACCCAAGGGCACATGAAAACTGTTAAAATGATTTGATAGGTTGCAGAATAAGCTTTGTTTCAAACTCACACTAAATTGTAGCATTTGACTATAATAGAAAGAGTTTGAGGTTAGGTAACTTATTTTTATTCTACTGTTATTTAATAGAAAATTATGTAAGGTATGTGCATATCATCGATAATAAATTATAAACTATATGTTCATGTAACTTTGAAAATTAGTGTTTGAAAGAGAATGAGATATTTGGGTTTTCTGAGTTTGATGGCATTTGCAAGGGCGAAAAAAAGGGCAAGTCGGATGCAAAATAATCCATTTTAGGGGGATTTTGCCGGTATTCATGTACTTTAAAAAGTATCAACTGAATTGTCACTACTCTATATACAATAGAGTTGGAAAAAATTATTTTTTTAGATATTGAACAAAGCTTGCAATTATGAACAAAATTATAAATTGTGTGTTAGATATTGAACAATGTCTCATTTATTTTAAATTTTAGTTATCTAACAAAATGTATAACTTTTTATTGATATAAGATAAGGTTGGAAAACTGTACAATACTTTTTAAGCTGTTTTTATTTTAATTTTAAAACTAAAAGTTTAAGTCAATTAAAATTAAAAAAAAATATCATTTAAAACAACACATCTGATATAATTTTTGTCTAAATATTTTTCCATCAAAGATGTCATTGTAGATAAGTTTAAATCTCCTTTCCATTTCAACTAGCTTTGCCGGTATTATTTCATCAAAAAAATTCACCGATAATTAATAAAAAATAACTATTTATTATTATATAAAAATAAAAGCAGCAAACAACCATTTTTACTCCACGAAATTTCAATTTAATTTTTTGTTAAATCATAATTAATCTTTTTATAATTTGATTCCACCTAATGCTAAAAATCTGATTGATTTTTAGTCAAATATAATTACTATAATCTAATTAATTAATAATTATATTATATTATATATTCAAATCTCCTTTCATAAATTAGTTTTTGATTCTACCTAAAAGTTAAATTAATTAAATTTTGAAAGTTTTATGCTTAGTTGTTATATTAAAGAGTTTAGGCAACAACTCAAAACAATTTTTAAAAAAAAAACTTATTATACATATTAAAGAATTTGATAAGTGAAATTGAATTTTTTATTTAAATGAATTCAAATTTTACAATTCTTTTGTTCAAATATTTTTATTTGTTTTTAAGTTGATATTTACAATTCTTTTTTAAATAGTCAATTTAAAAACATATTTTTAAAAAAAGTTTATTTAAAGTAGTAATTTACAACAACTTTTCTTGATAAATTTAAAACTTATAATCAAATATTTGGTGAATTTATAGATATGTTTGTAGATATATATAAATATTATATTTGATTAAAATATGCATCATCTAAATAAGACTGATAGAAGAAGTTGAAGAAATTAAAAATGTATTGTAACAAATCCCGTGCAAGGCACGGGCAATATACTAGTTTTTTCATAATACCATTGTAGACCCTTCACCTCATTTTATGACCGGTGAGAACAACCAATCAATTTCTCTTACGATTCAAATAAATAAAATTATATGGTACCCATTTTCGTCGTATAAATAGTAATTCGGTGTAATTTACTTTAACCCCCCCCCCCTCTCTCTCAAGATAATTAACGCTTTGCCAGCAAAGGTGAAAATTTCCGGCCTCGAACTGGATCCGAGTTATTTTTGCATATTTGTCTAGACCACATCCTTGCCCGTACCCACCCGACAACCCGAGTCAGTTACTCGGACTTCACCCTTTTTTTTATAAACTTTTTCACTTGTCTTTATATATTAATTTTAATATATATATTTATTAAAATTATAAATAAATATGATATACATAATACCTATATTATTTAATATAATTATTTGTAAATTATTTAATTATAAATAATATAAATACATGTATTTTTATTAATCCGGCCCACACTTTCGACCCGCTGTTTTTTTTAAAACGAAAAACAGTTCGAACTGGCGTGCCGTTAAGTGGATCGAAATGCCAAAAAAGATCGGTAGATGGACTAACCGTCGTGAAGGGGACAACAAAGGAGAAAAGAAATACACAAAAATATATCGAAAAACCCCAAAACCAGAAAGTCATTAGTGAAACATGATGATCCAACCAATAAGAGGTCCCGCTAGACCTTTTAATGTTGTCCAGTTCCGGACTGACCGGACAGGTCGTCCGGGCTGTTCGGTCCAGACGGTTCAAACCGCCCGTTTTTCCGAGCCGGACAGACCGGACCGGGTTTGATCAACTCCATTCATCAATATACAACCTTGAAGCTTACATCTCACACTCTTCCTCCCTTCTTACACTTTCTCTCCCTGGAGCACCGACTCCCCATCAGGACTTCGTCTCATTTTTTCTTATTTCATCTGCTTCGCTTTCAGGTATGCTCTATATGCATTCTCAACTATTGAATTTGGGCATATTTCGTCTCCATATTGTGCAATTGTATTAGGGTCAATGAATCGAAATTGTAGATGCTTGATTAATTTAAGTTCTTTCTGGGTCAAACTCTTTCTAACGAGTTCTGCAATCTCATACCACAATTTGGATTAGGTTATGATATGTGTTGGTATCTTCTTGTATGCTTTTGAGATGGGGGATTAAAAACTATTCACATGGAGGATAAACTTATACCACTTAAACATGCACTCCATGTGCTCGACAAAATGCCTAATCCAAAGTAAGGGAAAACATGGTCATCCGTTTGTTACTATCTTAAGTGGCCTTAAGTGTTTTTTAATGTAGAAAATGGTCCCTAACAAGTGGTTGGTTGAGATGGTTGTTGGTACCCATAACGTTCTTAGCTGGTAGTGAAGAAAAAGTCATTTCACACTCCATGTCTCAGCTCAAATGTTTCTAAATGTGTTGATCGCCCTCAAGGAAACTCTCTTTAGGTTAGTTTATTTGATAAGGACATCCACTTTTTTGGAATCTTTGATGGTCATGGAGGTAAGAAATAGAAATAGCAACAAACTTATATCTTCTCAATGGATCCTATTTGTGAACATGAGGCTACAATCACTAATATCGACCATCATATACTTTCTGGGGGTTTGTCAAGTACTCTTTCAAGTTTAAAGCAGATCGAGAAAGATTTCACTTCTTTGTTGGAAGCTTCAACCCCTTTGTGAGAAAATCCGTTGTATCACCCCCTTCATGATTTTCTAAGTTGTTAATATTGGTAACATCTATATATCTAAGACTTTAATCATATGGTGAAGAGGAAGACGATGATGCTTATGAAACAAGAAAGTCCATGGAGGAGCTAAAGTTATTTCGATTGTTTGTCTGTCTGTCTCGTTTGATCTTATCTCATCTTCTTCCCTTGTTAAAAGCCACATTTGATCCATGTGAGTGTAACTTCTTAGACTTATTATTGATTTTTCGGTTTTGTCGGTTGTTTTCTACGAATTCTATAAGTTTTCAAGATGTAGGGAGATTTAAGTTGGGGTTTAGATTCAGTGATATTAATGATTTGTGCATGATGACAGCTTTATAGTTAAATATTAAGTTACACCACAAAGCTTATGGTCGTTTTCGTTCTATCTTGATTGTGTTTTATTGTATACCATTGTAATTGTCATTGTGACTCTATTTGGTGCTTTTAATTGTTCATTATGTTTCTTTTATGTTGTTCATTATGTCTATAAATCTAGTCTTCGATCCTCTCACATGAATCTTCTGATTGAATTGTATATTTTCCTGGTGATTGCAGGTTCTAGCTGAAATTGACTTGTTCTTCTTGTGGTGATCCTGGTACAACACAAATCTCAATTTCTAAATCAAGATTATATACACTTCTCGTAAAGGAGCTTCAACTATGGGGCTTATTACAATAGTTCACTAAGATCGAGTCACATACGGGAATGACTATTGAAAGAGGAGATTTTGACCTTGTTGACAAAGGTTTATGCCTCACCAACGGCTTCAATGTATGAGTTTGTCAATCTGCTTGGCACAAAGTTGTAGACTTTGTTTGAAGCCATATGTGAACAAGTTGTTGCATACGCCTAAATCACACAACAAAGTCCGAAGTCACCATCCCAACAAGTCATTGCATATTGCCTAGACCTGTTCATATCCGGGCCTGGGCCGAACTTTATATAAATGCTGAGCCTGTTTAGCCGGATCCGGGCTGTGGTAGGCCCGGATACCAGGCCTGTGATGGGTGTCGTACCCGCCCGGCCGGGCGGGCCGGACTCACGAGTACCCGTTTTTCAATATTATAAAAAAAATATTACAACAAATGTTTTTAATTTAATTTTTTATAAAAAATAAATTATATTTAAGATATTTTATGTAGAATATATCAAATTTATTATAATTATACTAGATATTTTATATTAATACTTAATATTTATCATAACTATAATATAATGTATCTATTTTTTATTTTTGTACCGGGCTGTCGGTCGGGCTTTTCGGCCTGACCGGGCTTGTTCCATGTTCATACCCGCCCGTTTTTCAAACGGGCGGGCTGATTTGAACAGATCCAATATTGTCCAAGCCACAACGTAGATGTGTGGTCTTATTGTATGGCAATCATGCACAAGTGGCCCAAGAAGAGATGTTCAATGTCACCTTGGCCCTATCTAAGAGTGAGACCTTTGTTTGGCTCAGACGCAGGCAAACAACGTATGCATACATGTGTGTGTGGCATGCGGCCAATACAACCCTTTAGCCTAAACTCGAAATAAATTACATACCAAGCAGGTGACTGCGTGCAACACGAACAAATTACATACCAAATAGGTGACCTAAACTCGAAATAAATTACATATCAAACAGGTGACCGCGTGCAACACGAACAAATTACATACCAAATAGGTGACCGTTACACAAGCAAATTACATACCAAATAGGTGATCGCGTGAAGCACACACTAATTAGCTTGGTGATTTGAAAATTATGACCAAATTAAGCTTGTCTTTTAAGATTTTAATGGTTTTTTGTTTCATTAATCACATAAATTATAATGTCACATATTTTATATGTTTGTGATATCATAAGTTAATTTGTTAGGAAAATCAACCATAAAAAATAAATATTGGTAATGATACAATGAAAAATGATGCAATAAATATTGGTAAATTATAATGTCACAATTTTCTTTGATAGATATATTTAACTTCCAAAAATTTTGATCAAGCATCATCAAATATCAAATAAGTTCTTTTTTAATACTATTCCTTCAACTAACACTTACTACACAATTATGTAATATGCGTTTCTAAACACTTTATGGGTAAGAAAAACGGTTACAAAGTTGTACACTTCCATGTGTCAGTTGACAGCTAATATGACTGAATGTAACCGTTCGTTCCTTGGCCCACCACTTCCTTCCGTCCTTCCCTACACCACTAATATTTAGTCACCCTTGTCAGTATAGAGAATCAATTTTTTCCATAAATACCATACTCTTAACCTCATTTCATCACCGGCAAGTGAGAACAAGCAAACACAACTGATCCTTCCTAAAATTCATACAAACATAATTAGATGGCACCGTCTTCAAAGGAAATTGTGCAGGTCAAGGGCCCATGGAGCGATCAAGAAGATGAGATCTTAAAAAAGCTAGTGGAAGAAAACGGACCAAGATATTGGTCATGGATTAGCCGATCAATTCCAGGCCGGACCGGAAAATCTTGTAGGCTCAGGTGGTGCAACCAACTCTCACCGGCTGTCATTCAAAGCCCGTTCACCAAAGACGAGGACAATATCATTATCGAGGCTCACGCAAAGTTTGGAAACAAGTGGGCCAAAATAGCCAAATTGCTTGAAGGCCGAAGTGATAACGTTGTCAAAAACCGTTGGAATTCCACCCTCCATCGCCGTTTAACCGCTGAGAGAGAACCTGAGGGAGAACCTCAAGATCCCCAGGTCAGCCCAGTTCGGCCCAACCCAAAGTTGGTAAGATCCGATAGTGTTGAAATGAGTATTCCGAATAGCGGGTTGGATTGTTCCGGTTTAGGTTTAGATGGTTATAGACCCGTGATGGCGGATGAAATGTGTCCGCTTCCGATCTATTTTAATGAACACATGAGGGTTTTAGATCAAGGTGAACTAGATACTAACCTTTCACTTTCACTTCCTAGTTCTAGTTCAAGTGGTTTTAGTTCATTTGATTGGGAGCTTGACATGAATTTGGTTGAGAAGGCTCCTTTCCATGGAGACTATAAGGCTTAGGTTGTTGACGGGAAGACTCATTGCAATGCTCTTCCTTATTCTCAACCCGGTTTAATACTCTTTCATCGAGGAATGAAATTTGAGAAAATTGTTGTTATGGTTATATTCTAGTATTTTGTAATGTTGTTATTTCACTCTATTATAAATAAAACCATTAGTAAATGGCGTTGATCTTACGATCTTAGAAGCAACTGGTCAATCAGACCCTTGTTGACCCTTTCTCACTGAAGTAACAAGAGTTATTTGGTTAATTTTTACAATTTTAATCTAATATTTTACGCGTCATTAAGATCTATAAATATTAAAATTGAATTTATGAATTATTTAATTTTATCTGTAGATATAGAATACTAAAATCAAGTTATAGTGAGAAGTATCACTCTTCTACGTATTCTTTAATACTAAATTTGAATTTAAATCGTCTTTTAGTATTTATAATTTACAATTGGTATTGATTTTTGCTTTCCTGTATTTGAATTATATCATTAAACTATACGTTAAAAAATAATACTAAATTAATTAATTATATAATAGCTTGTTGATTCTTGATTTATAATTTATAAATTATTTTATTCTATAAAAACTTGAATATTAAATATGACAACTTATCACAAATTTAATTTTAATTTATTTAATTATCTTTCTCATTTTACTGCTTTATTGAATATAAACACTACTCTGATAAAAGTTATATTAAAATAACTAATTTTTGAATAATTTAGGTTTACTAGTTTTAATGTATTTTATTTTTTTTCTATAAGAAATATTAAAAAAGTAATAATGAGAACATTAAATATGATAATCGTTCAGGTACGGCCCTATTTATGTAGTACGGATAAAAGGGAAAATCTGCACCGTTGATCTGATTGAGGCTTTTTGTAATTTTAGTAGAATATTAGGGGTAAATAGGGGAAAAAAGTTACTCTTCTCCTCCCTCTTCTCGCTAGGTCGTTCGTCCGCTTCATCGCTTCCTTGTCTTCTACTGCAAAATCAAACTCCCAGACTTCCCGCTTCGTTCGCCCGCTTCATCGTTTTCTTTATTCTACTGCAAAATCAAATTCTCACCTTCTTCGGCCGGGTTAAATTGCTTCTCGACCTCACAACGCCCGGATTGCTACACAACGGCTGGGTAGGTTTCGCTGACTACGGTATTTCCGGTGCCCAGGCTTCCCTCCATGGAAGGTGAGAAGCAACTTCAAATGTAGAATCAAAGGGTAGTTCATGACCCGTGAATGGTGTATGAACCATGTTTATGAACTAACATCTTCTTTCAACAAAAGACTAGCTCCAAATGTCACATATCTTTTATGGTTGTCAAGACCTGTGAATGGTGCAAAAATCATGTCATATCTGAATTTATACCAAGAGGAGATAATTCATAACCTGTGTGAGACTCGTTCATGGTATATAAAAGCATGGTGCATAGTATATGTGAGTGTAGTTCATGTCATATAAAGTGGTAGTTCATGATATATAAGGGGGAGGTTAATGGATGATAGTGGGTGTTAGTATGACATGAGTTGCTCAAATCAAATAATTGCCTACTTTAAAATATGAGAGAATCGTTCATGGTATATAAAATCATAGTGCATGGTATATATAAGTGTAGTGTATGTCGTATAAAGGGGTAGTTCATGATATATAAAGGAGCAGTTAATGGATGATAATGAGTGTAAGTATAACATAGGTAGTTCAAATTCAAATAATTACCTATTAGTTTGGTATGTAGAATCAAAGGAAACAACGTCCCCAAATAAAACATAGTTTCAACGAGCAAGAGGATCTGCCCAAAACACATGACTAAGTTGATCATTCTTATTCACGTCATAACTGAAAGTTGCTTCTACACATAAGAACAACTAATTAATTTTATGAGAGTAGTTCACAATATACATAAGAGTAGTTCATCATATAAATAAGAGTAGTTCATAATTTGTAAACAAGTAGTTCATTTAAAAGAGTAGTTTATGCTTTTAAAAACAGAAGCTGTAAAATTATGAGCTAGTTGTTTATCAACGATGTAGAGTGATAATAAAGAAGCTCCAAAAAAAGAAGTTTCAAAGAGTAGTTCACATTACAACAAGAAGTAGTTCATTGTATTACAAATGATAGTGCACGGTACAATCAGTACTAGTTCGTATAGCACATCCGATTAGTTCAGCACATTCTTAACAACAACCCCAAATCAACCCACTAAATCAGTGAAAAATCCATCGTTGGTCTTTAAAACACCATTGTTGGACCTTAAAACTCCATTGTTGGACCTTAAAATCACAAGTTTGAAATAACACCAATCTAATGAAATTAAAGCTTCACAAACTCAATAAGAACTACAACTCAACAACTACAAAAAACGAAATTACTATTTCAAACCCACCAAAATCCATGATTTGCAAGAGGAAATTTGAAAACAAAAACCCTAATTAGTGTTCTTGTTGGATCTCGTTCAAGCTTCTCATAGAAGATGGGGGTAGATGGATTTCGATCAAGCTTCGTGTCTGATTTCTCTCTCTCAAGCTTGACATTCAGCAAAACACAATCATCCATAGCTAGCCATGGAAGCAAGAGGGAGAGGGAGCTTGAGATTCCGTCGTTCTGTCGTGTTTTCTACAAATTGTGATATTTACAATTTTGCCACCGCCAACTTTGTAATCTTAGGCTTCCATCCAACCATTGATTGTTATTGTAATCTAAGGTCCAGATTCCGCCTCACAACCCTACCCTAATAATGAACCGTACTTGAATAATACCCCATTAAATATACCCATTTTTATTTAACAAACTCCTCATTTTACGTAATGGAGTTTTAGAAAATCAAAATGAATTTTACTATAATTTAATTTTCTTCTTCAACAAAATTAATAATAATAAATAAAAGATATTTCATGAGACATTTATAAAAAAAATCCTTATTTATGTTAATAATTTTATTATTAATTTATATTTTATTATTCATGTATAACAAATTTAACTCAACTAAGTATGACAAGATTAAATAAAAAATTCATTAGATATATATTTTTTTTTTATTTTACTGATTAAAAAAATAGATTAAAGAGAATGTCAAAAAAATTGAGATTTAAAAATTAAAGAAAATAGTCTAAATAGTACCCAATTTTTGGGCTGACTAAACTTTAATACCCGTTATTTAAACTACAGAACGATACCTCAATTATTGAGCCCGACCAAAGATTGATACTTAGGTTATTGTTCACCCGTTAAATTCAAAGAACGGTGTTAAATCTCAGGGGCAAAATTGTTCAATCCCATATAAACCCTAAGCCCCAAATTTCCTCTCTCCTTTCCCCCCTTTCTCTCTTAAATCTTTGTGTTTTTCTTTCGTGGTTTGCTTGGATTTGACGATGTTCATCGATTTCGTTCATCGCTACAGTTTCTAGTTGTTTGTTTACTTGATCTTTACCGGCGTTTTCTGGAATTGTCATTCTATTGTCTTGTGTGGTTCCTACGACATTTTGGGGAGTTCATTCTTTTCGACTAATTCAGCTTTGGATTAGTCTCATCGTTTTGATTTCTATCATTCTTTCCGCTCGAAATCCTTGATAGTTTGACGGATTAGAGTGTGCCTGGTGGTTTGTGCTTGTTCGTTTGAGTGACAAAGGATGTTCGATTGAAAGAGGTGGTTGATTGCTGCTTTGACTGCCCTGTTCGATTGGAAAGGAGTTCTGAAGCTGTTCAATTGAAGGAGGGGATAACTTTCTTGTCCGATTGTTTGGAATCTTATAACAAGTAAATTGCGATTTCATCTCGTTTTTCTCAAGGAGGACCTGAGATATTTGTTTTCGTTTACTTGGAAGAGGAAATACAGTCTAACCATTCTTATTCATTACCAATAATCTACTCTTCAATCACAAGGCAGTGCTTCTCTACGGTTTCAAATATAAGTTGTATAGATTGAAGTTATCGTTCTCTTGTGGGTTTTGAAACTTTTGCCTCTCACCTTAGTATCTAGGTTTGTTTTTTGTTTTCAAAGTAAAAACACAACTTTTGATTGAAAAATCACTCAAACTCGATCCCTTCGAAAAGGGTGTGGAGAGGCTTTATATAGCTGAAAAATCAGCATCAAACTCCCAACAATTAAAGGGGTACAAGCTCAAAAATTTGGAAATTAAAAAAAGGAAAACAAAGTGATAAGAACATGAAACTAGAACTTTTTGTTTTGTTGAAGGATGTGTCTGGCCGAAAATACTATAACTTCTTTTTTTTTGTAAGGCCAACAAAAGATCCCTCTAAATACTCACAAGAAGGAAGATTGCAAGCAACAAAAATTTAGGAAAACTACTCAAAATTGCAAAAACTAAAAACAAGTTTAGGTAAGCAATTCGTACACCAAAAGCTTGAGGAACTCGCACCGTTGTGCTCTGATACCAAATGATACGCCCCGGCCAAAGGATCCAACGATGCAAGACAAACAAAAAACTAAAGAAAACATACACATGTGTTTTGGATTTGTGATAATTAAAAATAAAGTACAAAATATGCATTGCTAGAGCTTCAAGTATTTCACCATCCACTCTCAATACTCGCATCAACTCTCACAAGCCTCTCACCTATGAGAACTAATGCCTTTTCTCTCGCATCTCACAAAGACAATCCACCCGGCATCTCACCAAGGAGAAGGTTTTAACATCTCACCAAAAACCAAGGAACCAAACACTTTTCAAAATTTTATCAACTCTCACTTATTTTTCTATGAACCAAGCAAGCCTTTAAATAGGGAAAATAAGGCTAGATAAAAGATGAAAAACAAGGTCAAAAGTCATAATAAAATATAGGCCTTAAAGATCCAAATAATGAGGCATTGGTTTTGGACTCTTCACACTGTGTCCATAAATCCGACTGCTGAAAGAACTGCATTTACGACCCATCTATTGGACAAATATGCTCTTGTAATCTTCATCAATATTGTATCCATTTAAATAAACTTCTCAACAAGTATTTATGAGCCTTCATTGGATAAATGTAGCATTCTTTATGTCCAAAATACTGAACGGCCTACTGAAGAGGATTTTGGGTATTATGTGGTGCACAACTTCTATTTTGAACATGTTTAATTTTTCATTAGATATAACACTTAGTGCCCGTTTGGTTGGAGCGGTGGAATGGAAACGAAATGGAATCTAATAAGGGTTGAGAAAGGAAATGGAATGGATGAGATTAATTTTATGTGTTAAAAAACCTTAACCAAACATGATTTTTGATTGATTCGGAATCATTCCGTTACCGGGAATGATTCCCGGTGCTTCCAAACGGGCCCTTAAAATATTAGTTGTATAGATTGAAGTTATCGTTCTAAACCATCTTGAATCGCCTCAAACGGACTTCAAAATAAGAAGATAAGAACATTACATTGTAGTGAAACCATTTGCATCGGTTTCCCGGATCACATCATTTGGAGTGGACAATTTTACCGATGAGACTTAACGCCGTTCTTTGAATTTAACGGGTGAACAGTAACCTAGATACTAATCTTTGGTCGGGTTCGATAGTTGAAATACCGTTCTGATAGTTTAAACGGTACTAAAGTTTAGTTAACCTAAAAGATGGGTAGACAATTTTCTCAAAAAAAAATTAATCATACAATATTTTTAATCAAACATTTATTAATTTAAAAAACTTAAACAGTACAGTGCATAACTCTCCGGAGCTTCAACGATATCTTCTCTCAGTTAGTTGTACACAACACTCCGGAGCTCCGATTATTCCGAACCGCCGTTAGTGTCCTCAACTCCATCTCCGGCTTGCTGAGTTTTGGTAAGCATCTACCTTTCTCCGATTACCTTTGTTCCGTCTACTTCCAAATTTGACGACGAATATGTGAAATCATGAATTGTGCTTGTCCGGCCAGTATCAGGCCGGTAACGATCAACCATTTGGATTTCAAAATTGGGCGAAATGTCGGTGTCATTTGTAAAATTAGTTCAAAAAAATATAGAGCGATGTGCAGAATTAGGTTTTTCAAATTGTGTCGACTGTCAATGACATTTTTTTTTTACCAGTTCTGCTGTAACGACTCGTTTGGGACTGTTCTTGCTTTCTGAAATCGGAATGGAGGAGGAAGAAGATGAGCTTGTGAGCTGCTGACTTGATGTGTTATATAGATTCATGATGGACGAAGAATGAAACTTTTATGATCCAATATGTATATATATTATTGTACACCATTTCTCTACACCAAAAGCATTATTTATTGATATTTTTCTTTGGTAAATATAATGTCCAAACAATTCAAGTATAGTCAAATGCATTTGTGTTGTCAAAATATGTTCAACAAACACTTATTACACAATCATGTGCATTTCTAAACATATTATAGATATATAAAAAAAAACAGCTACGATATACGTCTGCGTTCAGCTGACAGCTGATATCACTGACTGTAACCGTTCGTTCCTTAACCCATCACTTTTTATTCATTATTCCTAAACCACTAATATTTATTCGTCTTTGTCAGTCTAGAGTCTCCGGACAATCAAAATTTTCATAAACATCATTTTATACCCTTTAGCTTATTTCATCATCGGCAAGGGATAATCAAACACTTCTAAAATTTCTTAGAAGAAAATTATATGACACCATCTTCATTGAAGAAAATAGTGAAACGAGTAAAGGCCCATGAAGCAACCAAGAAGATGAGATCTTACAAAAGCTAGTGGAAGAAAACGGGTCAAGATACTGGTAATGTATTAGCCGATCAATTTCGGATTGGATCGGAAAATCTTATAGATAGGATCCGGTGGACAACCAACTCTCGTTGGATGTCAAATAAAATTCGTTTACCTAGGATGAGGTTAACATCATAATCGATACTCACACAAAGTTCGGAAACAAGTAGACCAAAATAGCAAATTAAGCAATCCAATATGTATACCTTATTATTGCACATAATTGTTCAACATTCCTTTACACCAAAAGCATTATTTATGGACATTTTCCTTTAATAATAAAATTTAATGCCCCGACAATAATGATTCAGTATAGTCAAATACATTTGCCTTACTTCAACATACATTTTCTTCATCCTTTCCTACCACCCTTGTCGGTCTAGACAATCAAATGTTTTTTAAATCAAATAATTTATTTAATTATGTTTCAAGATATGAAATATCAAAATCAAAAGTTATAATTAGTATCGCTTATTTTAACATATTTGTTGATACTAAATTTGGATTAAAGTTGTCTCTTTACTGTTTTAATTACAACTGATATTGTCTTTTTAATTCATATTTTTTTGAAATATATTATATAATTTCTAAAACATCTTAATAAAATAAATATGACAATACGTCACTATTTTTATTTGTATTTGTATTCATATTTTTCCTTTATTTAATGTAAACACTAGTTTGATTTATATTATATTAAAATAGTTATTTGTGAAATATTTTAAAATTTAAATATTAATTAATCATTTTGTTCTTCTTTTTATATAAAAAAGGAGAGACGGAAACAGCAGGAAGTCTTCATTTATTTGAGAAAACATGTAACATGATTTTACAAAATTAATTTTAGTATAACTCCTTCTTTGTTCTACAACAAAAAAAAATCAATATAAAAATCAACTATGTGAATACTTTAAAAGAAAAAAAAATTATCTAAGTTATAAATTAAGATTTATAAATTATAATTTTCATTTTATTATAATTTTCTTCTTTCATCAACAACAAAATTTAACTCGTATAACAAGATTAAATAGAAGTATTTGTTACACAAGATTATTTTTTTAAGCGTAATGAAGAATCTAGAAAAAGCAATATACAAATGAGATTTATGAAAGTTGACAAAACTATGAAAAATTCAATTTGTTGTTTTCAATGTTTGACCTTCTCTGATTGGTGACCATTAAATTTATTTATTTTTATTTGATATTCTTCAAGTTTAATTATTTATTGTTTCGTGCCCAAAATGTATACATCTATTAGTAGTTGACTAGCTGAGAAGATTCCTATGACGCTCCACTCGTCGCCGCCTCTCACTTCCCCTTCCACCCCTCCGGCAAACTCTCCGCCGCTTGACCCTGGTATCCCAGGTTTTCGGGTTGGCAGTCCTCCTCCTGTTTTGGAGGCCCCTTTAGGCCCTTGACCGCTTCAGAAGAACACTCGTTCTTCCTATGCCGCAGTCACAGTAAGTGAACAAATCCCAAATCTGTCCCCCTGAACAAGAATTATCTTCTTGATTCACGTCGGATGAGGGTTGAGATTTCTGCTGAGGAAAGAGGCTTAGTATTTGTCGAGATTGATGAAGACGTTATGACAAAACTTAATGCGAGATGGAATTCGGCTCTTATTGTCAAAGTTTTGGGCAAATCGATCCCTTTTCTTACCCTAGAACGTCGTCTCTTCCAACTCTGGGGACCAAAGGAAAAGATCACAATCATTGGCCTACCCAACGATAATTTCTGTGTCAGATTTGAAATTGAATCTGATTATATGAGGGCTTTGACAGAGGGACCATGAGAGATCTTTGGTTACTATATTACCGTTCGCCCATGGCATCCAGATTTTGACCTCTTTACTAACACTATCCAATCTCTTTTTGTTCGGGACAGACTGTCGAATCTTCCTCTTCAACTCTATGACGAAAGAATCTTGTTTGGGTTGGCATCAACCATAGGTAAACCTCTTAAGATTGAACTGAACATTCTTTATGCCACTAGAGGACGCTTTGCCAATGTGTGTTGAGATAACATTGGATAAACCTCTCATGAGCACTATAATGATCAGAGGTCGAAGAATTCATGTCGAATATGAGGGGTTAAATGCAATCTGCTATAGATGTGGCAAATATGGACATACTGTAGAAAGATGTAACTCAGCACCAGTTCTTTCACCACCAAAGTCGACAGCAGCTCCATCTGAAGAATTGCCAATAAATGCGCCAACGGAAGCACATGTCCCTCTGTCCAATGGTATGACTCATCTAGATTCTTCTCAAGAACCAAATCTTGGCCCATGGATGACACTTATGGGGAATCGTCGTCAACCTCGCAATCAAAACCGACAAGGAACACAAAACACAATCCAAACTAAGGTTGGCAACAAGTTTGCAGAATTAGCGAATAATGTCAATGACAAAGAGGCTCCACCAAGTTTCAACCATGATCTTACCAATCGTACAGGCGATACAAATCCTACAAATCAGAATAATCAAAAAGCACATAACATTACATAACAGATTTCTCAAGATGATTTGACAAACCCTCCAGTCCCTTTTCATCAATCTCAAGTAGCCTCTCCCATCGGCCCATTTTCTTCAATTCACCCTATGTTGATTGAGAAAAGCTCAATCTCTAAACCCCTTAAAAGAGGAAGGCCAAAATTATTTGATGCAAACACGGGAAATGCTATTCAGAAGGAGGGTGGAGCCATGCTTGAGAACCAAGTGCTTGCCTCTGCTGGTGAACAATCGATGGAGGTTGATCCCGGGCCTGGCCTAAGGGCCCACACAGAAGAAGAAACAAATTTGCGCAGTGAAATGACACAAGGAAACTTTATGGAGAGAGGGGAGTGTGCCCTACAGAACCCCTTGTCTAGACTTTAGAGGATAAATAGTTTCTCCCATTTTGAAGCTCACCATGAATTTCCTATTTTGGAATTGCAAAGGAGCATCCAATCGTCGGTTTCGAAAAGCAATTAGATATATGATTACTCGTCACAACATTGATATCCTTGCCTTATTTGAAACTAAAGTATCGGGGGATCTCGCAGTTTCTACGTGTAACAAGTTGGGTTTCACTAATAACATCAGGGTTGATGCTATTGGCTTTTCAGGGGGAATTTGGATTTTGTGGAATGAATCTACTACAATGGTGAATACCAAACTCGTTTCTGATCACTTCATTCATATTTCTACAGGAAAGGTTAATGCTCTTTTTGATTTTATTGCGGTTTATAACCCTCCCACTCCTGAGAAGAGATCTGATGCATGGGTTAAGTTGGCTTCTGCAGTGAGGAACATTAACGACCCTTTTTTTGTTGGAGTTGACTTCAACTCCACACTTTCAAGTGAGGACCACTCCAAAGGTATCCTCTCAACAGATTCAAATAGGTTCATTAGATGGACAGCTGACATGGAATTAGTTGATATGGGTTTCTCTGGACCTTCCTTCACCTGGTCTAGAGGAAGAGAGGCTACTAATCGTGGCTAAACGACTCGATAGATGCTTTACTAATAACCTGGGGAGAACCGCTTGGCCAGAAGAAACAGTGAGACATCTCCCGGCCCTCTCCTCTGACCACAATCCCTTACAACTCTCTTTGGCGCCTAATCGACAATTCCGGAAAGATAGGAGACCCTTTCGTTTTGAAGCGGCATGACTTCAACATAGAAACTTTAAGGATCTGTTACATCGCAAATGGGACAATTCTAAAGAGCTTTCAATTGCTCTCCATCTTCTGAAGACAAATCTGATCAAATGGAACAAGAAGACCTTTGGACTAGTGCATATTAGGAAGGAGGAGCTCCTGAATAGGATGACTGCTCTCCAAACTGCGATTGATGTTTCAGCAACCCAAGCTCAGCTCGATGCTCTCAGGAAAGTTCAGGAGGATTTTGAATTGGTACTAACGCAAGAAGAACTCACCTGGTTCCAAAAATCTCGTGAAAGTTGGATCTGTCATGAGGATCGTAATACCAGCTTCTTTCATACATCTACTATTATCATATGCCGGAGGAATAGAGTTGAAGTTATCAAAAACGAAGAGGGCAACTGGATTTCAGAACCTAGCCTGATTGAACAACATGCTCAAAGTTTCTTCATGAATCTGTATTCCCCTTAAAATTACGAAGTCACACCAGGTAACTATCTTCCTAATGGTTTCTCTCCATTAAGAATTGATGAACTTTCCCTGTTACATGCTGAGGTAAATGATGATGAGATTACCAGAGCAGCCAAGTCTATGGGGCCTTGGAAGGCTCCTGACCCAGATGGATTTCAACCAGTTTTTTTTCAAAATTGTTGGAGTACAGTGGGTGAATCCACTAGGAAATGTATCCGAGAATTCTGGACTACGAAAGAACTCAAGGAGGAGATGAACAACACGTTGGTAGTACTTATCCAAAAAGTGAAGTGCCCAGAGTCCATCTCGCAATTCAGGCCCATTAGCTTTTGCAATGTGGCATACAAAGTGATAACAAAGATCATGGTTCATCGGCTTCAACAACTTGTAAATAACTGTGTGGGTCCAACACAATCCAGCTTCATTCCGGGTAGACTTATAGAGGATAATATCATGATTGTTCATGAAGTGGTTGATTCCATGAACAAGAAACGTTCGGGAAAGAGATGGATGATCATTAAAATAGGCCTAGAGAAGGCTTACGATAGACTGAAATAGAGCTTCATTGAGGAAACCATTCGTATTATGGGACTTCAGGTGAATGGGTGGAAAGAATTATGGCCCGTGTTTCTTCTTCCAAAATGAGGTTGTTTGGAATGGTGAAATGCTTCCAGAGTTTAAGCCATCTAGAGGGGTTAGACAAGGAGATCCCATATCGCCTTATCTGTTCGTACTCTATCTTGAGAGATTGAGCCATTGTATTAGCAAAGCTGTTCAAGATGGTATGTGGAAAACCATTAAACTCACTGGGAATGCTCCCCCACTTTCACACCTCTTTTTTGCTGATGATATTGTACTATTTGTTGAAGCTTCGAGTTTCCAGATGCGTGTTGTGAAAGAATGCATTGAAAATTTTTGTTTAGCTTCTGGAAAAAAGGTTAGCTTCCACAAGTCAAGCTTGTTTGTCAGCCCTAATGTGGATACTAGATTAAGAGAGAGACTGATGAGTATGAGTGGTTTGAACATTAAAGAGGAGTCTAGTACATATCTTGGTATGCCTATTTTGAACAAGAAACCTGTGGCTATGGATTTTGAAGGTGTTCTACAAAGAGCCCAATTGAAGCTTGCTAGCTAGAAGGGTAGAACCCTTAGCCTTGCAGGTCGCCTTGTACTCACTAAGTCGGTGCTTTCTACTCTACCTAGTTACATTATGAAAACCATTAGGTTGCATGCTCCTTTTATTAGACAATTCGAAAAGATTTTCCGTTCCTTTGTTTGGAATGGACTAGAAAATGAGAGGCGGATGCATCTTGTCAGTTGGGATATCCTGTGTCAACCAAAGGCCCTTGGAGGAGCCAACCTTAGAGATCTTAAAAGTAGTAACATGGCTGTCCTAGGAAAACTAGCATGGAGATTGATCACTGAGAAGGAAGCATTGTAAAATCCGGAATTTTTATTCCGTCTATTTCCGTTATAAAATAGATCTCGATCAGTTGACCCATATCCGTCTGCTTAGTTAGACATATTATTATAGGATTTATTATTTTATGTAGATTCATTCACATAAAATAATAGAATCTTTTAAGTAGTTTATCATTTTATGTAGCTTACTTCCGCATAAAATGATAGAATTCTTAACCGATCTTAAACTATAACCAACTCCATATCCGTCTAGTCCGTATATTTATGTGTCGGGATCTTGTCCGGCCAGAAACTCGCTAATTTAAAGAGCCCAGCCGCAGCTCTAGTTCAGCCCAGTCGGCCACTGCCTTGCTTGTCCAGCATCTGCTCTAGCCCAGCGCCACTCCAGCCCAGCGTCCGCTCCAGCCCAGAAGCAGCCCACTGCGTTGCCTAGCCTCCAGCGTTGCCAGCTGCTCCAGCCCGCTGCCTTGTCCGCCCCAGCCCTATGCGCAGCCCAGAATCTGTGCCAACCCAGCCACTGGAGGAGATGATGAAGCAGCTACTTCGGCCCAGCCACAGGAAGGAGCAGCAGCAGCCGGCTGTTACGCTCTTCCAATTTCCTCTTAACCGCTCTCTCTCTCTCCTACGACATTAAACGCCTGAATTATCGCCTCTCCAGCGGTTACATTCCTTCAGCAACCCAGAAACGTCGCACAGCACTGCATACAATCCCTTCCCAATCGCCAGACGAAGCAGCAGTGAACCACGCCAGCCTCCGTACACTTCCAGCCCTCCAACGACGCAGAAACTACACTGAGTGTTGGAGTCGTAACAACATACCCTACCTTCCTCCTTTCTGCACAACAGGTAGGCTCTTCCCTTCCTTAACCTTCTACCTTCGATTAGTGTCCCTGCTGGACTCACGCAACTGTCTTGTGGTGCCGGACAACACTCGTCTTGGTCAATCCATGACAGCAGTGAGGCTGAGAAAAATCCTCCAATCACCGCAGCAGAAGAGCCAATCCGAAACCTCACTCCCCTCCTCCGGATCTGTCACGCCGAGGAAGCCAGAAGCCATCCGGAACCGTGTGAAAACGCCTCAGCCCAGTAGCGGTTGAAGAGGTGAGCTCTCTCTTCTGCAGTCCAATTCTTGCCTCTAGATGTTAGAAATGTATAAATTATATATATACATGTTTCGGTTTTATTATGAATAGAAATCAAGCCAAGGAATTGGAGGGATAGTAAATGAGTTTTGGTGAAGTCTCCTGTAGTTCTATTTGAGTGTAACTAGATGATAATGAGAGTAGATTAGATTGCCTTAGAAATAGAAATGAAAAAACTCTTTGTAGAACTCAGCTTGTAAGTGAATAATGGTCAATGTTGAGGATTAATGTTTGAGAGTTTGAATGAAGATCCACCGTTGAATTTTGGATATGTTGTAGACGGTTATACGTAGTATAGGGTATTAAAATTTGGGAAGAAATGAACGGTTGGATTAGAAGTTATAGACTTCTGAAGTTGGGTAGTTGAGCAGTTTTGTAAACCTTAGAATTTTGGCTAAGTATAGAATTTGTAAAGGGAGTAGTCAACTTTAGGAATTTTTATAAAACTGTTGAATGAACAGTTTGGAGAAATTCCTTCTCCTAAAGTTAGATAGGACATCATAGATAACCTAGGGATTTAATTCGGAATTATTATAAGCTGTTACGAATTTTATATTTAGAAACGAAGTTAGACCTTTACGATCTTCCGGAAAATAGAAACATAGGAAAAATATCAGTTTTGGACCAAACGAAACTTTAGGAGTTAGAATATGATTTTAGAATATCAAATAGGAGTTTAGACATGAATTTTAGAATTTTCGGGAATTTCGGGACCAAGGGTAAAATGGTCATTTTACCCTAAATTAATACTGTAACTAGTTATGTCTTAATACATTATTCGATCTTAGAAGTCTTAGACTTCTAACTACGTGAGAGTGTGCTAATGCACTTATCGCCTTTGGCAGGCAACTGAGTTGCTACAGTTTACAGAACGAGTGGTGTACAAAGAGTCGAGCTTTATATCAGGTAAGTCCTATGGGCTTACTTAGCTGACTTCTAAATATGAGCATGAATGACGATAGTGGTGTGTGATTGAAATGTTTAGAGAGATAGGTTGTGATATATAATTACCGACCTATATTTTGGCCTAAGAGTAACGGGCGGTGGCATTCTGCTCAGTAGCTTGCGAGCGCTGGGGGTTTCTTTAGGGACTAGTCCATACTTGGTTTGTAGTGATGCTACCGGCGGAGGTCAGCTAGACCTACGCCAGTTGGATAAGGAACGGAGGCGAGAACTAATTCTCGTGCCACAACTGTAAATTGAACAAGATGAATCACTTAAATAATAGATAATAAACGGTTGAGTGCCAGCATGATGTTTGTCTATTTTTGTTTCTGCTTGTGTTTGTGCTGTTATCATTTTTGTTTATATTTGGATAGTTAGCTAACTGTTGATATGTTGTTTAGATTTGCCACAGGTTAGAGCAGATGCCGAGTGATCCAGACGGTAGTGGTGAGCCGGGGCGTCGTACTTTAGGATGTTTTACAGTTTCTTCATTTGTGGGATTTACAGTTGAACTTTGTTTCCTTTAGTACTTTGTTATAATATGTTTTCCGGCTGTAGTTGATCTGGTCACATTCATACATTGTTAAAAACTATTTTATGATTTCTGGTTTTCCTTATCTGTGCCTTGTTGTAAGATCTTGTTAAGTTGTTGTCAAACTAAGGTCGGGACCCACTGTGCGGTCCTAACCAGTAACTCCCTAAGTTGTAAAAATTTGGGGTGTTACAGCATGGTATCAGAGCTCTAGGTTGGCAACAATGGCACTTGAATCTTCTAAAAAGGTCATATAAGTAAATAAATAGAACCCGAAAAGGGTCTGAGTTTTCCAAAGAGAATTTTGGTTTTAAAATGCATACAGAGTCGGGTTGGGATAGAAAGTACGGATGACCACCACTACCTCTGCGGATCTCGATATTCTTAGAATAATTATAGACTTTTACTGTTATGATAGATTAGCTAGTTTATAACTGTAGTTGTTACTATTCGTGCAGATGGCACGTACTAGGGCTGCACAGGTGACTGGACGAGGTAGGGGTCGTCCCCCCCTCCCCCAGTCAGACAGGATCGAGCTGATAGCACCCCTGCTGTTAGAAGGCGTGGTCGTGGGGGTAGACCTCCACTAGGGAGAGGTCGAGGACGAGTTCCTCGAGAGGACCCACCTGCAGCAAGCATACCAGAGGCTGCTGTAGAAGAAGTAGCTGATAGTGTAGGCCCCGAGGTCAGGCCTGAGACCGCCGCTAGGTCTGGAGCGCAAGGAGCACGTTCTACTGAGTCGGGACGTGTTTCTATTGGAGCATCGGAGTATAGGGAGTACAGAGCCTACGTCGAGCGCATGGAAGAAGCTGCCAGAGTTGAGAGGCGTACCCAGGTACCACCGGTGGTACCGGCTAGGTCAGCTCAGGTGACACAGGGAGTGTCTCAGGTGCCGGCTGTATCTGAGAGGAGCGCTAATGCTGATAGAGCGCCTACTGGGTCTAGAGCACCGAGACCTGATGAGTGGTTGAAGGCTTTCAACTCTCAGAAGGTTCCTTCATTCAATGGAGAAATAGGGCTAGAAGTGGAGCACTAGATAGGGAAGATAGAGACTGCTTTGGAGGCAATACGTTGCCCCGAGGATCGCCAGGTGGACTTGGTGCAGACCTGTTTCACAGATGATGCTCATTCATGGTGGCGTACCATTCGTGGCCGAGTCACCAGCTGGGAGCAGATGAGGAACATTGTTAGGGATAGGTACTGTCCTGTTTCACTGAGGAGGGAGAGATTCCAGGATTTCATTGAGGCGGGATTTGAGGATATCCCGATTGCTGCAGCCATAAAGAAGTTTCAGAAAGAGTTGACTTTGCTTGGACCATCTGCACCTCCAGAAGAGCAGCATGTTTACCTTTTCTCCAGGAGGTTGAGAGAGAGTACCCGATCCTACCTGGCTGGATTCCGCTGTGAGACCTTGTCTGATTATCAGGATAGGGCCTCTGCTTATGAGAGAGATAGGCCAGCTTCTAGGAAAGCAGCTCAGTCTAGTGGGCCGGATAAGCGGCAGAGGACAGGACATGCTGGTAGCAGTGCAGCAGTAGCAGGTTATGGTCGAGGACAGACTCAGGAGAGGTCCAGCTACCACTCTACAGTTCAGACCCCCGGTGGAGGTCGACAGTGCTTTAACTGTGGTGGCCGTGATCACATTAAGACAGACTACTAGAAACCACCTATCACTTGCTTCACTTGTGGGAAGCCGGGACACAGAGCTACTTTCTGCCGTCAGGGTAAGGCTCCTTCATAGCAGGGATCTTCTCCTGCAGGTGCTGAGAGGAGTGTACAGAGACCTCCTCAGTACCGAGCTCCGAGCCAGCAGCAGCCACAATACCGGGCTCCAGGACATCCTGCTTCATACAGTACGGCACAGGGATCAGGTCGTGGCAGAGGACGTAGTAGTACCACTGACACCAGAGGAGGACCATCGAGAGTGTTCGAGCTGAGGAACACTGAGCAGCTTGCAGCACCTGCGACCACATGTACTATTTGGATCCATGACTTACATGTGAGAGTTTTATTTGATATGGGTGCTACGCACTCCTTTATATCAGATGCATGGGTAGATAGGTTATCCTTAGCTACAGTAGAGGGCGTACCTTTTGTGGTTGGGTTACCAGATGGGGGTAAGGTTAGAGGATCTCGAGAGATTTATGACTGCCCTATTCATCTGGGAGGCCGGATTTGGTTAGTAAATTTTCTAGTCATGCCCTTAGCACATGAGGACGTGATATTGGGAATAGATTGGATGACTAGACATGGAGCAGTCTTAGATATTGGTAGGAGGACTGTGACCGTCGCCACCGAGGAGGGTCACAGAGTTATATTCCGAGGTTGGGACCTCGGAAAGTCCGGCACAGTTATCAGCGCAATGAGAGCAGCCAGATTGATAGCACAGGGTTGCGAGGCCTTCTGGTGTTATGCCATGAAGGAGCGCAAGAGCTTGACAGTAGAGGAGATACCAGTTGCCTGCGAGTTTGCAGAGGTATTCAGTGACGACTTACCAGGGCTACCTCCACAGAGGAGTGTTGACTTTAGCATCGAGTTAGAGCCGGGCACGAGACCGATCTCGAAGGCCCCGTACCGCATGGCCCCGATAGAGCTACTTGAGCTGAAGAAGCAGTTAGAGGAGTTAGCAGAGAAGGGTTTCATACGCCCTAGTGTTTCTCCCTGGGGCGCACCAGTGTTATTTGTGAGGAAGAAAGATGGATCGATGAGGCTGTGTATCGACTACAGGGAGCTGAACAAGGTCACCATCAAGAATAAGTACCCACTGCCTCGCATAGATGATCTGCTGGACCAGCTGCATGGAGCGTCAGTATTCTCGAGGATAGATTTGAGATCGGGTTATCACCAGTTGAGGGTGAGAGACCAGGACATACCTAAGACGGCATTCCAGACTAGGTATGGTCACTATGAGTTTGTAGTGATGCCATTCAGGCTCACTAATGCGCCAGCAGTATTTATGGAGTTGATGAATGGGATTTTCATCGACTTCCTAGACCAGTTTGTAGTGGTCTTCATTGACGACATTCTAGTTTACTCTAGAAGTCGAGAGGAGCATGCCGGACACTTGAGGACAGTGTTACAGATTCTACAGGATAGCCAGCTATATGCTAAGCTATCCAAGTGTGAGTTCTGGATGTCAGAGGTGGCTTTCCTAGGCCATGTAGTGACTGCTGAGGGGATTAAGGTCGACCCGGCGAAGATTGAGTCAGTGTCCTCTTGGCAACCTCCGAAGAATGTTAAGGAGGTTCGCAGCTTCCTTGGATTGGCAGGTTATTACCGTCGGTTTGTGGAAGGGTTTTCTCTGATCGCCCGACCACTTACTTCTCTCCTAAGGAAGACTACTCGGTTCGCCTGGTCTGAGCCGTGTCAGCAGAGTTTTGAGGAGCTGAAGAGGAGATTGACGTCTGCTCCGATCTTAGCACAACCTGAGGGTACAGAGGACTTTGTAGTGTACAGTGACGCATCCAAGCTGGGCTTGGGGTGTGTCTTGATGCAGAGGGGTAAGGTCATAGCGTATGCGCCTCGACAGCTGAAGACGTATGAGGAGAACTACCCCACTCACGACCTAGAGTTAGCTGCTGTAGTACATGCTCTGAAGATCTGGCGTCATTATCTCTATGGAGCGACCTGTCAGATCTTCACAGACCATAAGAGTCTGAAGTACATATTCACTCAGCGGGAGTTGAATAACCGCCAGAGACGGTGGCTAGAGTTGATCAAGGATTTTGACCTTGAGATTCTCTACCACCCCGGAAAGGCGAATGTAGTTGCTGACGCTTTGAGTCAGAAGACGCCTCGGGAGAAGGCGATAGCTCGGTTGACAGTACAGCCACAGTTACAAAGAGACTTAGCTTGGTTGGAGGTAGAGATCCAGTTCCCCGATACAGCTCATCAGTTAGCCACCTTAGAGTTACTTCCTGACCTGTTGGGTGAGATCCGACTGAAGCAGGAGACCTGTCCGACGTTGACCCGGATCCGAGACCGGATGTCACGAGATGAGGCACCTCAGTTCACTATTGGTGCCGATGGAGTAATGAGACGGCAGGATCGTATCTGTGTGACATCAGACGGTGAGCTGAGACAGAGGATACTAGGTGAGGCTCATGCTACCCCTTACTCCGTACATCCAGGAGCGAGTAAGATGTATAAGGACGTGAGACGTTCCTTCTGGTGGGGTGGTTTGAAGCCTGATGTGGCCCGATATGTAGCCCAGTGTGCGACCTGTCAGCAGGTGAAGATTGAGCATCGTAGATCCGGAGGAGAGCTCCACCCACTTCCAGTACCACATTGGTAGTGGGAAGATATATCTATGGATTTTGTTACCGGATTGAGGCCCAACAGAGGTTTTGATGCCATTTGGGTGGTGGTAGACCGGCTGACGAAGACCGCACGTTTCATTCCGATCAAAGAAACGTGGCCGGTGAGTCGTCTAGCAGAGGAGTTCACTAGACACATTGTGAGACTCCATGGAGTACCGAGGACTATCGTCTCCGACAGGGATGGACGTTTTACCTCGAGGTTTTGGCAGCAGGTACATACTGCTCTGGGGACGAGTCTCCACTTTACCACTGCCTACCATCCACAGACAGACGGTCAGTCCGAGAGGACCATTCAGACCCTAGAGGACATGTTGCGGGCATGTGTGCTAGATTGGGGACAGGTATGGCCAGATCACCTCCCACTGGTAGAGTTTTCATATAATAACAGTTGGCATGCTTCTATTGGGATGGCACCTTATGAGGCTTTGTACGGACGGAGATGTCGTACACCGTTGTGTTGGGATGAGCCTAGCAAGGCTGATGGAGTAGTACCAGACCAGATACAGGATGACATCACCCGGATTGCCTTAGTCCGGGAGAGGATGTTAGCAGCTTAGAGTCGTCAGAAGTCCTACGCTGACAAAAGGCGTCGACCTTTGGAGTTTAGAGTAGGTGCACAGGTGTGGTTGAGAGTGTCACCTACGAGAGGAGTTAGACGTTTCGGCATTAAGGGGAAGATGAGTCCCCGGTATGTCGGCCCATTTGAGATCGTAGAGAGAGTCGGAGAGGTTGGTTACCGACTAGCACTGCCACCGAGATTAGAGGGAGTACACCCAGTTTTTCATGTATCTCAGCTGCGAGAGTACATACCGGATCCTAGACACGTCATCAGTCATGAGGATCTGATAGTCGAGCCAGACCACACTTTTGTGGAGTACCCAGTAGCCGTCCTAGAACGTAGCATTAGGCGCCTGCGTTCTAAGGAGATACCGATGCTGAGGATTCAATGGTCTAGACGAGGAGCTGATGAGGCTACCTGGGAGACAGAGGAGAGTATTAGACGTAATTACCCTGAATTCCTTGCGGAGTTAGCCGCTACCTCAGTACCGACGGGTAAGTACCGAGACGATACCTTATATGACTGCTGTGATTATATGTTTACATAATTGTTTATGTCTATGTGCTTGATGACGTGAGTAGTTGCATGCTAGAATATAACTCTTGAGGGGAAAGGTATGGGGTAGGTACCTTATTCCATGTTTCCGGACGAAACTTATTTTAAGGGGGTACTGATGTAAAATCCGGAATTTTTATTCCGTCTATTTCCGTTATAAAATAGATCTCGATCAGTTGACCCATATCCGTCTGCTTAGTTAGACATATTATTATAGGATTTATTATTTTATGTAGATTCATTCACATAAAATAATAGAATCTTTTAAGTAGTTTATCATTTTATGTAGCTTACTTCCGCATAAAATGATAGAATTCTTAACCGATCTTAAACTATAACCAACTCCATATCCGTCTAGTCCGTATATTTATGTGTCGGGATCTTGTCCGGCCAGAAACTCGCTAATTTAAAGAGCCCAGCCGCAGCTCTAGTTCAGCCCAGTCGGCCACTGCCTTGCTTGTCCAGCATCTGCTCTAGCCCAGCGCCACTCCAGCCCAGCGTCCGCTCCAGCCCAGAAGCAGCCCACTGCGTTGCCTAGCCTCCAGCGTTGCCAGCTGCTCCAGCCCGCTGCCTTGTCCGCCCCAGCCCTATGCGCAGCCCAGAATCTGTGCCAGCCCAGCTACTGGAGGAGATGATGAAGCAGCTACTTCGGCCCAGCCACAGGAAGGAGCAGCAGCAGCCGGCTGTTACGCTCTTCCAATTTCCTCTTAACTGCTCTCTCTCTCTCCTACGACATTAAACGCCTGAATTATCGCCTCTCCAGCGGTTACATTCCTTCAGCAACCCAGAAACGTCGCACAGCACTGCACACAATCCCTTCCCAATCGCCAGACGAAGCAACAGTGAACCACGCCAACCTCCGTACACTTCCAGCCCTCCAACGACGCAGAAACTACACTGAGTGTTGGAACCGTAACAACATACCCTACCTTCCTCCTTTCTGCACAACAGGTAGGCTCTTCCCTTCCTTAACCTTCTACCTTCGATTAGTGTCACTGCTGGACTCACGCAACTGTCTTGTGGTGCCGGACAACACTCGTCTTGGTCAATCCATGACAGCAGTGAGGCTGAGAAAAATCCTCCAATCACCGCAGCAGAAGAGCCAATCCGAAACCTCACTCCCCTCCTCCGGATCTGTCACGCCGAGGAAGCCAGAAGCCATCCGGAACCGTGTGAAAACGCCTCAGCCCAGTAGCGGTTGAAGAGGTGAGCTCTCTCTTCTGCAGTCCAATTCTTGCCTCTAGATGTTAGAAATGTATAAATTATATATATACATGTTTCGGTTTTATTATGAATAGAAATCAAGCCAAGGAATTGGAGGGATAGTAAATGAGTTTTGTTGAAGTCTCCTGTAGTTCTATTTGAGTGTAACTAGATGATAATGAGAGTAGATTAGATTGCCTTAGAAATAGAAATCAAAAAACTCTTTGTAGAACTCAGCTTGTAAGTGAATAATGGTCAATGTTGAGGATTAATGTTTGAGAGTTTGAATGAAGATCCACCGTTGAATTTTGGATATGTTGTAGACGGTTATACGTAGTATAGGGTATTAAAATTTGGGAAGAAATGAACGGTCGGATTAGAAGTTATAGACTTCTGAAGTTGGGTAGTTGAGCAGTTTTGTAAACCTTAGAATTTTGGCTAAGTATAGAATTTGTAAAGGGAGTAGTCAACTTTAGGAATTTTTATAAAACTGTTGAATGAACAGTTTGGAGAAATTCCTTCTCCTAAAGTTAGATAGGACATCATAGATAACCTAGGGATTTAATTCGGAATTATTATAAGCTGTTACGAATTTTATATTTAGAACCGAAGTTAGACCTTTACGATCTTCCGGAAAATAGAAACATAGGAAAAATATCAGTTTTGGACCAAACGAAACTTTAGGAGTTAGAATATGATTTTAGAATATCAAATAGGAGTTTAGACATGAATTTTAGAATTTTCGGGAATTTCGGAACCAAGGGTAAAATGGTCATTTTACCCTAAATTAATACTGTAACTAGTTATGTCTTAATACATTATTCGATCTTAGAAGTCTTAGACTTCTAACTACGTGAGAGTGTGCTAATGCACTTATCGCCTTTGGCAGGCAACTGAGTTGCTACAGTTTACAGAACGAGTGGTGTACAAAGAGTCGAGCTTTATATCAGGTAAGTCCTATGGGCTTACTTAGCTGACTTCTAAATATGAGCATGAATGACGATAGTGGTGTGTGATTGAAATGTTTAGAGAGATAGGTTGTGATATATAATTACCGACCTATATTTTGGCCTAAGAGTAACGGGCGGTGGCATTCTGCTCAGTAGCTTGCGAGCGCTGGGGGTTTCTTTAGGGACTAGTCCATACTTGGTTTGTAGTGATGCTACCGGCGGAGGTCAGCTAGACCTACGCCAGTTGGATAAGGAACGGAGGCGAGAACTAATTCTCGTGCCACAACTGTAAATTGAACAAGATGAATCACTTAAATAATAGATAATAAACGGTTGAGTGCCAGCATGATGTTTGTCTATTTTTGTTTCTCCTTGTGTTTGTGCTGTTATCATTTTTGTTTATATTTGGATAGTTAGCTAACTGTTGATATGTTGTTTAGATTTGCCACAGGTTAGAGTAGATGCCGAGTGATCCAGACGGTAGTGGTGAGCCGGGGCGTCGTACTTTAGGATGTTTTACAGTTTCTTCATTTGTGGGATTTACAGTTGAACTTTGTTTCCTTTAGTACTTTGTTATAATATGTTTTCCGGCTGTAGTTGATCTGGTCACATTCATACATTGTTAAAAACTATTTTATGATTTCTGGTTTTCCTTATCTGTGCCTTGTTGTAAGATCTTGTTAAGTTGTTGTCAAACTAAGGTCGGGACCCACTGTGCGGTCCTAACCAGTAACTCCCTAAGTTGTAAAAATTTGGGGTGTTACAAGCATTATGGGCCAAACTCCTGTGTGCTAAATATAAGTTAGAAAGAACACAAGATCTTTTGTATTTATCTCGTACTAAGAAGGGCTCTTTTACTTTTAAGAGTATCATCTAGGGTATGCATGAATTGATCTATCTAGGAATTGCATGAAGGGTCCATGATGGGAGGACAACTTTGTTTTGGAAGGACAAGTGGCTTCATGATAAGCCTTTTTTAAGTATTAGTCTCCAGAACCTTGGAGATACACTCTTTTCAGCTTGAGTCCGGGACTTATGGATTGAGAACCAAAGTTGGAACTGTGGAGTTCTTCATTTTGCTCTTCTTGCCTCCATTTTGTTACAGCGTGCGGCTACTCGTATTTTTGAGGATCAAGAGTTTGAAGATATCCCTTGTTGGATTCACAGTGCTGACGGTGCTTACTCCCAGAAGACAGGTTATCATTTCCTTAGATACGGGAATGCGTCAATCCCTTCCTCTTCTATTTACTTGGACATCTGGAAACTAAATGCTCCTGAGCGAGTTTAGACATTCCTATGGCTTGCAGCGCTTGGGAAACCCCTCAGAAATACTGAGAGATTTAGACGACACATTTCGAATTCTCCTTCATGTGATGGATGCCCAGGTCAAGCTGAAACGTTAATTCATATATGCAGAGAGTGCCCAAGTGCAAGGGAACTATGGGAGAATTTTAGTTTATCTGATAAACCAGGTAATTTTCTTCAGTCTCTTGCTCTAGATTGGTTTATGACAAACATCGCTCACCAAAGGATTAACAAAGACGGCCTTCCATGGAGCATGTTGTTTTCTTTCTCTATCTGGTGGTTATGGAAATGGAGGTGTGGAAGGGTTTTTGGTAATGAAAACATATTAGTTAGACGAGATCTCTTCATCATCAATCAGGCTCTTGAATACAAGAGAATACAAGAACGTGAGAGGCAACAAAAAGCAGGCTTGATGAAGAATGTTATCTGTATCAGATGGGCCAAACCAAGCAGTGGATGGGTGAAATGGAATTCAGATGGTGTTGTCAAACAAGAGAGTGGAGAGGCTGCTGTCAGTGGAGTACTACGGGATGAGGATGGTCAATGGATTCAAGGAAGTGTGCACCAGATTGGAGTCTGTTCAGTGCTGGCTGCGGAGTTGTGGGGTCTCCTCCTTGGGTTAGAGCTTTGTTGGAGATTGGGGTATAGATTGGTTGAGTTTGACATGGATTCAACCCTTATTGTGCAATGGATTAGGAAAGGAATCAAGCCTACGCATCCCCTTGCTAGTCTGGTAGCCCGCTGCCAAGGCTTTATTAGTAGGAACTGGCTAGTCCAGTACCGTCATGTTTACCACGAGGCAAATGCCGTTGCGGATTTTATGGCTAACTTTGCGTTCTCCTTTCCGGTGGGTACTCATATGTTAGAGGTCCCACCGGCTGAGGCTATTACTTTACTTGTGAACAATGTCAGGGGACTTGCATTACCCGAGTTGTCCTTGGTTACCCTATATGTTCTCTCGTTAATATAACTTTGCGCTTAGGAGTTCTACTCCTTTTTACCAAAACAAAAATTAAAAAAAAAAAATAGTAGTTGACTAGATATAGGTTTTTCTATTAATTTTTCTATTAAAAAAATGAAAACAAAGGAAATGTTATTCGATACTCTTCCCTTCACTCAAGCTCAGTTCCTGTAACTTCTCTTCTTTTCTCAATATCGAAGTTTCATTTCTAACTTCAACAATTTCATCTTCTTAAAATATCAATTTTCATTCTAGAACCCACACGCCTATTTGTCTTGTTGATATGCCTTGAATTGAGCTTTTCATTTGTTTGATCCTTTATTATTAATCCCAATCTTAATAATTGACAACCAAGTATAACTTAGAATCTCGTTATTCTATATATTGTAGCATTTCATTTGCCTCATATAATCTGGTTATTATTTGTTTATTTGTAATTTGAAACTCCTAAATAAAATCTCTTTGAAAGTGGATGTAGCCATTATTGGGTGAACCACTATAAATCCATGTGTCGTCTTTCTTGTTTGTTGAGTTTTTGTTCTTTATCTCAATTCCGTACAACAAACCAGTATCAAAGCTTTGGGTTCTTTGATTTTCTTTATTTGAGAGAAAGATGTCTTCTTTTAACACGAAGATCGACAAGTTCATAAGGAGGAATAGTTTCAGTTGTGGCAAATCAAGATGCGAGCGTTACTGAAACAACATGGCTTATGGGTGCCGTTTTCAAGGAAGGATTCCGATAAGGAAAAAGGTGATGCTGTTGAGATGTCCACTCGGGAGGATAAGATGCATTCGACCATCATGTTGTGTCTCGCAAATGATATCTTATGTGAGGTTTCATATCAGGATATTGTAACCAAACTATGGTTGAAGTTGGAGAGCCTCTACATGACTAAGTCTCTCACCAACAAGTTTCTTCTAAAACAATGTCTGTTCAGCCTGCGAATACAAGAAGGTACGAACTTCGGAACACTTAGATCGTTTGAACACAATTCTTCTAGATTTGCATAATATTGAGGTTAAGATTGACGACAAGGATGTTGCGTTGATTTTGTTGGTACCTTTGCCGTCATCATATGTGTAACACCCCGTAAAATTATCATCCTACATCATTTGAATGGGGATTTATGGCTAACTTATAAGGATGAGTTGATATCCATTTCAACAAGAATTTTTCTTTTCCAATGGTCGAGTGCGAAGAAAGAACTTTGGAGTTAAGCTTGCTCGTACGGGAGCAATTTCAAGATGGGCTACATACTGGGAAGTTTCTATACTTGCCTAGTTAGCATGGGGACAACGTCCCTAAGACCTCGGGTATTATAGATAGTATCTGAGGTAACCATGAGTTACGAGCGTGCTCGCCCTAGTAGGCGGTCACTCGGCTCGGTGGACGGTCCTTCGGCTTGACGTGGACGTCAAGAGTTTAAGTGGAGGAGATTTTAACACCCTGTAAAATTATCATCCCGCATCATTTGAATGAGGATTTATGGCTAACTTATAAGGATGTTTTGCTACTCATATCAACAAGAATTCTTCTTTTCTAATGGTTGAGTGAGGACAAAGAACTCTATAGTTAAGCGTGCTCCTGCGGGAACAATTTCACGATGGATGACCTCCTGAGAAGTTTCTACATGCGCATGTTTGGAATGAGAACAAAGTCCCTAAGACCTCAGGTCTTACAATATGAAAACTTCCTTTAGTCATTTTGTTAATGAAAAAGATACTATTACTTTAGAAGACGTCATATTTGCCCTTCATACAAGGGAACTATGCCACAAGGTGAATGAAAGTGGTGTAGGTAAGGATGGTAAGACATTTGGCTTAATTACAAGTGGAGACAAGTGACAAGGAAAATCAAGGACGGAGAAGAACAATAAGTTGTATTCTTCAAAAGGTCCTAAGCCTAATGATGTCTACAACTATTGTAAGGAGAAAGGGCATTGGAAGAATGAATATCCTAAGAAGAAGAAACCGTAGGATTCTGGTTCTACAACTTTTTTAGAAGATAATTTTAAATCAGATGAAGATATAACTTTAGTTGCTAGTGGACACACTAATGAGGCTGATGCGTGAGTTCTTGATTCTTGATCTTCCTATCACATATGTCCTAACAAAGAGTGATTTGAAAATTATAAGTACGTAGATTGTGGCAGTATTTCCATGGCCAATAGTTTTGTGTACAAGGCGGTTGAAATTGGCGCAATCAAAATGTTCGCTCCAAACGGTATGTGCAAGCTTTAAATTTATAACCCTAGATGTATGCCTAAAACAAGGATGCGAACCCGCGGTGTACGGGTCAATCGTAGTGAAAGCAACCAGGGGTCGATTACTGGGACTTAGTGAAACAAAGCAGGTATAGGTTGTCAATGTAATTACTAACCATAAAAGCGATTAAAGCAATCAAAGATGATAATATAGTCAATTAAGAAAATATGCAATTCTAGGGATTAAAGCATCTAGTTGTGGTTCCATCTCAAGATCTAAAGATAAGCGGACAAAGCTGAGATTTTGCAAAGGGAAGGTGTTACTAAAGTGGAATAGATCACCGGGTAAGTCTCACTACTCACTAATCCCAAACCGTAACTCCCATTACCGGGTAAGTCTCAAGGAATTAAGGAAAAGAACTATAACCTCAAACCAACACACCACCTAAGGGAATAGAATCAACCTTTACCGGGTAAGTCTCAGGCTAACTCACATAGATGGAATGAAGGCACACTCAAACCCCAATAAATGATAAACCTTTATTACCTACACTTATGATCATGGGTAAACAAACTAAGGAATTACCGGGTAAGTCTCATCCTAAGCTTGCATTGAACCAGGAAAGGTAAGAATAGGATTTGGCAAACTCTAACACTTAACTCTCAGTTTCGGATCAGAAAAGTCACCTCGGTCAGATGAATTCCACCCCTGCCGAGATGTTCATCGACTGAACGAGATACTCTAGGGTTAAGGATAAAGACTCGAGCTTTCAGGGTCCTACTGGAATTTAAGATTATTCTATCATTGTTTTTCCCACAACCTTTAGCCAATCACCCTAGAATCACACAAAGAAATTAGCCAATCATCATCATGAAAGCAATAATCAAATATAAGGGAAGAAAGTGAATAATTGAATACAAAAACCTTAAGAACAAGGCTTCAATAACTGAATCAATTATCAAACAAACAAGCGTTCCTTGGATCACAATCCAATAAGACAATCAACAAGAAGAGAATCTAAGAGAATCTTACAAAACCCTTCACAAAAGCAATAAAAGCTATCAACTTCCTTCCTTCAATCTTTCTTCCTTCAACCACTATAATGATAGCGCGATTTCCGGTGATGCGCCGGTAGATGCGAGCGTCCTGAATTGTGGAAAATCCACCCCTTTATATAAGAAAATAATCCTCCAAAGATAAAATATCTTGAAAAGATATTTTCCTTATAAAATATATCTATCTCTCATAAATAAATCCCTAAAATATATGATCTTCCTTCCAGAAATCCAACCTAAAAATATAAGATCTCTCCTTCCAAAAATAAAAGATCTCAGCCAAGAATAAAATATATCTCACCGCGTCCAAGGTGTTCACCTCGGTCGGGACGCTCCTCCGGATCACCTCGGTCGAGATGACTCTGTGGTCAACCGAGGTGACTCTCAACTGAATGTGAAATCTTTCAAATCTGGTCCAAAGTAAATCTCTAATTCATTTCCATGCTCCCTGGATTCTTCCTTAAGCTCCTGAATGTAGCTCCAATGACTCCTTAGCTCCTTTTGATGCAAAATGTGCCATTTTACCTACGATTACAACGAAACTTGGTGTAGACCTCGATTCCCGCAAAGGTAGATGAAACGACGATATAATCACATAATATACATCCAAACATGCAGATTATCGAAGATAAAACGTCTAAACAGGTCCCATAATATAGACTATAATTCATGCTATCACAAAACCAGGACACATGATGGTAGATTTTGTACATTGAACAAAGTGATGCATGTTCCACAAATTACTAAGAATATGAAATCCTGAGTATGTTGGATAGTAATGGCTTTTGTTTCAAAGGTGGAATTTTCAATGTTTGTAAGGGTTTTATGTATTTGAAAGGTGTTAAGAGGGATACTTTAAATTTCCTGCAAGGTTCTACTGTTTTTGGGTCTTTTTCTGTTGCATCTTCAGAGGTTCACAAGGATCATGACTAAGTTATGACACATGAAACTTGATCATATGGGTGAAAGGGGATGTGAATTTTGACAAATGAAGATCTTCTTGGTGGTCACAATATAACAAGCCTTGACTTATGTGAGCATTATGTCCTTGGGAAGCTACGACGTAACAAGTTTCCAAAGGGTATTCACATGACAAAAGGAACACTTGATTACATCCAATCGGATTGTTGGGGTATGCTAGCGTTGATTCTCTAGGAGGTCATAGGTATTTCTTGACTTTTGATAGCATGTATTATAGTCTATATTTTGGGATTGGTTTAGACGTTTTATCTTCATAAATCTGCATGTATGGATGTATATTCTTTGATTATATTGTTGTTTTGTCTACCTTTGCGGGAATCGAGGTCTACACCTAGTTTCGTTGTAATTGTAGGGAAAATGACACGTTTTAGACCGAAATGGAGCTAAGGAAGCTAAGGAGTCATCGGAGCTACATTCTGGAGCATTGAAGAGTTATAAGAAGAGCTCAAGAATCATGGAAATGAGATGAAAGATTTATTTTGGACCAGATTAGAGAGGTTCACTCTCAGCTGAGACTCACCTCGGTCAGCTACGGGTACCACCTCGACCGAGATGATCTACATGGGCGTCTGGACTGAGGCGAAGTGATGACGGGACACGAGATCTTTATCTTTGGTTGAGATTCTCCTATATATAGAGGCTGATTTTCTGGAATTCAGCCATCTTCGGATCACAGGATTTTTGGAGAGTTTTGAAGGAAGTTTTAAGGTTGAAGATCAAGGAAGGAAGTAATCTAGTTTGAAGTTTGATTTGAAGGAAGTTTGTAAGATTTTCTTAGTTGGTTTGGTTTGTTGTCTTTTCTGATTTGTGATTGAGGAATGTTGATTGTTTGTTTGTTGGTTTGGTTCAGTTATTGAGACCTTGTGTTAAGGTTTTCTTGTTTGAATATTGATTTCTTTCTCACATATTTGATTATTGTTATCATGATGATTGTTGGCTAAGTTCTTTATGCGATTCTAGGGTGATTGGCTGAAAATTGTGGGAAAGACGATGATAGAATGATCCTTTACCCTAGTGGACCCTGAAAGCTTGAGCCTTTACCTTAACCGACGAACACCTCGGTCAGTCATAGAACATCTCGACTGAGATGGTACATAAACTGAGCGAGGCGAGCCCTTTCCTGATCCTTATGTGAGTTGAGGTTTCAGTTTGCCAAATCCTATCCTTGTTATATCTTTCCTGGTTCAATGCAAGCCTAGGATGAGACTTACCTGGTGATTCCTTTGTTTGTATACTCAAGATCATGAGTGTTAGGTAATAAAGGTTTACCCTTTATTGGGGTTTGAGAGCCTTCATCCCATCTTTGAGAGTTAGCCTGAGACTTACCCGGTAAAGATTGATTCCATCCCCTTGGGTGGTGTGTTGATTTGAGGTTATAATTCCTTTCCTTAGTACCTTGAGACTTACCCGTTGAGAGGATCTTTGGTCTGGGATAATGAGTAGTGAGACTTACCCGGTGATCTATTCCCACCTTAGAAACACCTTCCCTTTGCAAACCTCAGCTTTGTCCACGTTATCTTTTGAGATCTTGAATCGGAACCACAACTGGATGCTTTAATCTCTAGAATCCGCATTTTGTTTACCTGGTTATGACATCATCTTTGATAGCTTTGCTTTGTTGCTTTTGTTTTATTGACAACCTGAATTACCGATCTTTGTTTCACCATAGTCCTTGTGTTCGACCGTGGAATTCTTGCTTTTATTACAATCGATCCGTACACTGCGGGTTCGCTATTTGCAACTATTCTTGGTATAAATATTAAAGCTTGTACAAACCTTTTGGAGCGAACAAGTTTTTGTTGCCGTTGCCGGGGACTTGGTCAAGACCAAGTTCGGTTTCGGTTGTCTTTCGGGGCTATTGCCCTTGTTGCTATTGACTACATTACTTGAGTGATTTCGCTGGATCTTTCCTTAGGTTTATGTGAAAAACTTGTGCTGGAAAGAAAATCGTTCCTTACCATCCCGAACCAGAAAAGACCTACAAAAGAAGATTGAAAGAAGCTAAGATGGCCGATCAAGACAATCACAATCTTGAAGCCGAATTGAAGGAGGCAATGGAACCACTACGCCTCAGTAAAGAAGAACTGCGGCAAGAAAGAGACAAGACTCGCGCAAGAACTGAAGGAATTGAAGTTGATATGGCCGCTCTAAGGGCTCAGTTTTTACCTCGACCAAACCCAGATGCTCGACCGAGGCAAGACCCAATCCTAGTTGCCCCGGCCGAGATACACCCACCACCTCGGATGCCAATCCGAGACGTTCCTTTTGCTGGAGTTCCACGAACCCTAGGTCAGAGGATGAACCCCAATCAGCAAGTCCGGCGTCCAGGAGTCAACCTAGGAGATCCAACTGAGCATGATTATGAACTTAGACCTCAAGTTCTAACCATGATTTAACAATGTCAATTTGGAGGTTTGGAGAGAGAGTCTCCACATCAGCATTTGCAAAACTACGAGATTCTGATGGAGACTTTGAGACCATCAAGAGTGGAGAACAACAATTACAAGTTGAGGTCTTTCTACTTCTCATTGAAGGATAAGACGCTTGCTTGGTATCAATCTCTTCCGGCTGGAAAAATCAAAACTACGAGATTCTGCTGGAGATATACTTTAAGGGTTTGGATGGAGATACTCAATTCAAGCTCCAATTACTTTCCGCCGGCACTTTCATGGATATGCCGATAGATGAAGCTTGGGATTTCATTGAAAAGCAAGCTTTACACATGGAGAAATACTCCCATCAAAGAGTTGAAGATGGAGCAAGGAGAGTTAGCTTCCAAGATACATCATCTAATGGAGCTTAACTCACCTTGCTTAGCAATGAAGTGAAGGCATTGAAGGAGCTTTTAGTAGCTCAAACAAAGAAGGAGCAAGATGGTGGACACCAAGGAAGAAACAACTACCAAGGGCTGCGGAACAACAACTACAACAATAACAGAAACTCCAACAACAACAATTGGAGATCAAATCAACAAAATTCCGGTAACCCTTATTCTCGTGTTGAAAATGCTCTTAACGCCCCTCTTCTTCTTCTACTCCATTGAGAATTCAAGAGCCTGCATCACGCTCATCCCAGCCACCCAAGAAACCGGACATTGTGCTGGAGGCAATATTGATCAAGCTCAACGCAATGGAGATGTCTATGAATTCATTTCCGAAGGCACAAAAAGCCTTTAGCAACAATTTTTCAACAAGGCGAATGAAGCGCCAAGAAATCCTGGGAAGCTCCCAACAAGGACAGAGAGCAACCCAAAAGGACAGATCATGGCTATTACAACATGTAGTGGATTGAAGACTGCAGATTCAATACCTCGGTCAAGCCCCGATCAGATGAGGAACACCTCAGACCAAGATCAGACGAGGAACACCTCGGTCGTGGTGCCAACCGAGATGGAGCCTGTTCGCTCCAAAAGGTGTGTGCAAGCTGTAAAATTTATAACCCAATAAGTATGCTTGAACAATATGCGAACCCGCAGTGTACGGATCAATTGTAATAAAAGCAAGAATTCTAGGGGTCGAACACAGGGACAATTGTGAAATAAAGCACGGAATCAGGTTGTCAAATATTGCAAATAACTACGAATTAAAGCAATCAAAGATGATGTAAAAGTCAAGTAAGGGGAAATCCATATTCTAGGGATTAAAGCATCTAGTTGTGGTTCCGGCTCAAGATCTCAAGGGATAACGCGGACAAAGCTGAGGTTTGCAAAGGGAATGTGTTTCCAAGGTGGGAATAGATCACCGGATAAGTCTCACTACTCACTATCCCAAACCAAAGCTCCTATTACCGGGTAAGTCTCAAGGTACTAAGGAAAAGAACTATAATCTCAAACCAACACACCACCCAAGGGAATAGAATCAACCTTTACCGGGTAAGTCTCATGCTAACTCACAAAGATGGAATGAAGGCACACTCAAACCCCAATAAAGGATAAACCTTTATTACCTACACTCATGATCTTGGGTAAACAAACAAAGGAATCACCGGGCAAGTCTCATCCTAGGCTTGCGTTGAACCATGAAAGGTGTAATGAGGATATGATTTGGCAAACTTAAACTCTTAACTCAGATAAGGTTCAGGAAAGGTTCACCTCGTTCAGTTATGTACCATCTCGGTCGAGATGTTCCACGGCTGACCGAGGTGTTCGTCGGTTAAAATAAAGGCTCGAGCTTTCAGGGTCCTATTGGGATTAAGATCATTCTATCATCATCTTTCCCACAACTTTCAGCCAATCACCCTAGAATCGCATAAAAAACTTAGCCAACAATCATCATAATAACAATAATCAAATTAATGGAAAATGAATCAATATTCGAACAAGAAAACCCTAAGAAAAAGGTCTCAATAACTGAATCAATCAATCAACAAACAAGCGTTCCTCAGTCAACAAATCAACAAAGACAACAAACCAAAAGAGATCTAAGAAGATCATACAAACTCCTTCAAAAGCTAACTCCAACTATGATTCCTTCCTTCCTTGAACTTCAATCCTTCAATACTTCCTTCAACTTCCTTCAAAACTCCACAAAAAATCCCTCAATTGCTGGATGCCCTAAGCATCGTTGAACTTGTGGAAAATCCAACCCTTTATATAGGAGAATTATCTTCCACAGATAAAATATTTAAAAAGATAATTTCCAATAAAATATATATCTATCTCTAAAAATAAATCAGCCTAAAATAATATCTTTTTTCCAGAAATCCAGTAAAAAATATAAGATATCCTCATTCCAAAAATAAAAGATCTCAGCCAAAAATAAAGATCTCGCCGGCGACAGGGTGTTCACCTCGGTCGGGACGCTCCTCAAGATCACCTCGGTCAAGGTGGTACTGTAGCTGACCGAGGTGAATCTCAACTGAATGTAAAATCTCTCGAATCTGGTCCAATGTCAAACTTCTTTAGCATTTCCATGCTCCTTGAGATCTTCTTTAGGATCCAGAATGTAGCTCCAATGACTCATTAGCTTCCTTAGCTCCATTTTAGTCCAAAACGTGCCATTTTACCTACGATTGCAACGAAACTAGGTGTAGACCTCGATTCCCGCAAAGGTAGACAAAACAACAATATAATCAAAGAATATACATCCATACATGCAGATTGATGAAGATAAAACGTCTAAACTAGCCCCAAAATATAGACTATAATACATGCTATCAGAGCCCTAGAAAGCGAAAAAAAAATGTAAAGTTTATGATCCACCTCCTACTTATAAACCACCACTCCCGTTCCCTCAGTTAAAGGCGCGGGCACATCTAGACAAGCACTTTGGTAAGTTTCTAGACCTTATGAATAAGCTACATATTAACATCCCTTTCAATGATACCATTCTAGGGATGCCCGCCTATGGAAAATTTCTAAAAGAGATCTTATCAAAGAAGAGGAAACTAGAAGACTGTGGTGAAGTAAGGATGACATCTAGATCTTCGAAGCTCATTCAAATCATGAAGGAGATGATGCCACATAAATTGAGAGATCCCGGTTCGTTTTGCATTCCCATTCAAGTTGGGGATGTGACATATGATGCATTATGTGATCTAGGAGCCAGCGTGAGCATCATCCTGCTGGAGCTTTGTGAGAAAGTCGGACTTGGAGAGCCCAAGCCCGTGAAGATGACATTATACATGGCGGATCGCTCCATTACCCATCCCGTTGGTATTTTGGATGACGTTCCCATCAAGTTAGGTATTTTTTACATACCTATAGACTTTGTTGTGCTTGACATTCCCGTAGATTATCCCATCCCTATCATTCTCGGAAGACCATTTCTAGCAACTTCGGGTTGCAACGTGGATTGTAAGAACGCCAAGTTGAAATTCAACATTGGTGGAGATCATGTGGAGTTTGCATTGCTGGCTGCAATGAAGGGAGAGCCGTTGGAAGATGACATCTTCAACATCTATTATGAAGAAGATTCGTGAGAATTGGTGAGCTCTATCCTTGTTAAATATCCTCTTGAAAAAGTTCTAAGTTTTAGTTTAATGGAGGAAGGTATAGATGTCTTTTGTGATGCAGATGTGTGAAGCTTGGAACAATTAGAAGCAGATCCAGGAGCTAGATTTGATAAATTGATTCAAGAGAAGAAAAACACATTAGGTTTCGGTCCCAGTTCTAGTACCTCAACCGAGGCATTTTCTGGAGCAAGCGAGGTGTTCTTATCTGAAGAACATCTCGGTCACCCACCTCGGATCCAGACCGAGATAGTAAGTGAGATGATGTCAACTGAGACTTTTGAAAGTCCAGTTCTTCGATCTAAGTCCACTTCACTGAAAGGAGAAGACACATCTCCACCTCAGAAAGCACCCCCAGTCCTAGAGCTTAAACCACTTCCGAGTCACTTGAGGTATGCTTTCCTTGGTCCAGATTCTACTTATCCCGTTATTGTTAGTGCTTCTCTTTTTGAATTTGAATTGTCTAAACTGATGCATGTTCTGAAGAAACATAGAAAGGCTTTGGGTTATACTATTGATGATCTTGTTGGTATTTAGCCTTCTTTTTATATGCATAAGATACTAATGGAGGACGATCATAAGACTTCACGGGAACCTCAAAGACGGTTAAATCCGATCATGAAAGAGGTTATGAAGAAGGAGATTCTTAAGTTATTGGATGCATGTATCATATTTCCCATATTTGATAGCAAGTGGGCGAGTCCGGTGCATGTAGTTCCCAAGAAAGGAAGGATGACCGTTGTGACAAACAAGAACAACGAGTTGATTCCTACTAGGAACGTTACGGGCAAGAGGATGTGCATTGATTATAGGAAGCTGAACGTGGCCACTCGAAAGGACCATTTCCCGCTTTTCTTCATCGACCAAATGCTTGGACGGTTAACTCAACACTCCCATTTCTGCTATTTAGATGGTTATAGTGGCTTCTTTCAGATTCCTATCCATCCGGATGATCAAGAGAAGACCACTTTTACTTGTCTATGGGGGACATTCGCTTATCGGAGGATGCTATTCGGATTGTGTAACACACCAACTACTTTTCAGCGCTGTATGATGGCTATCTTTTCCGAGTATATAGAGGAGATCATGGAGGTATTCATGGATGACTTTTCGGTATATGGTTCCTCTTTTGATAATTATTTGGCTAACCTTTTTCTAGTGCTACAACGTTGTGAAGACACTAATCTTGTTTTTAATTGGGAGAAGTGTCATTTTATGGTCAGCGAAGGAATTGTTCTAGGACACCTCGTTTCTAACCGAGGTATTGAGGTTGATCGAGCTAAGATCGAGACTATTGAGAAACTTCCTTCCCCTTGTTCTGTTAAGGGTGTGCGGAGTTTTTTCGGGCATGCAGGTTTCTACAAGAGGTTCATCAAGGATTTCTCTAAAATCTCTAAGCCGCTCACTAATCTCTTGAATAAGGATGTTGTTTTTGAGTTTTCGCAAGAATGCCTTGATGCTTTTTACAAGATAAAGGAAGCGTTGATTACCGCTCCCTTCATTCAACCTCCCGATTGGACCTTGCCCTTTGAGATCATGTGTGATGCTAGTGACGTGGCCGTGGGAGCGGTATGCGTATCCTAACATGGTGTTGTACCGTTGTGTTTGTTTGGACTAGGAATGTTTATCCTAGTATGTATTATGGGTTATGATCCTGAGAGATCATAGGGTCTGAATGTCTAAGGACTTCTAGCTTGTGTTGAGTGGGATGTGAGCATGAGAGATTCTAGGATGCGGCTCTAGAATGAGAGTCAAATGATCTCGCGTAGATCATTTGTGTAGAATTTTAAGACTTCTTGAGTCGAGCGAGTTGTTGATATAGATTTTTTGTTGTGAGCAGATTGTATGCTTCTTCCCAAGGGAAGCGAGAGCGTTTGGGACGAGGTAAGTCTCCGGACTTACTTAGCTTGTATTCTCTGTATTAGCATTGATGTGTGTTTGGTGGTGTGTGTTTATTCTTTATTGTTTATAAAAATTAAACCGGAAATAGGACCACTGACATTTATATTATTTGGCCCAAGTGTATGATAACGGACGGTGACTGATAGCATGAATTATTGTCTATATTTTGGGGTTTGTTTAGACGTTTTATCTTCAATAATCTGCATGTTTGTATGCATATTATGTGATTATATTGTCGTTTCATCTACCTTTGCGGGAATCGAGGTCTACACCTAGTTTCGTTGCAATCGTAGGTAAAATGGCACGTTTTGCATCAAAAAGGAGCAAAAGGAGCTATGGAGTCATTGGAGCTACATTCAGGAGCATAAGGAAACATCCAGGAAGCATAGCCATGGATTAAAGATTCACTTTGGACCAGATTTGAGAGATTTCACATTCAGTTGTGACTCACCTCGGTTGACTACAGAGTCGCCTCGACCGAGGTGATCCAGAGGAGTCGACTCGACCGAGGCAAAAACCTGGGACGCGGCGAGAATATTTTATTCTTGGCTGAGATCTTTTATCTTTGGAAAGAGGATCTTATATTTTTAGGCTGGATTCCTGGAAGGAAGAAGATAAGTTAGACCATATATTTTACCTATTTTTATGGGAGGAGATCTTTCTAAGATATCTTATCTTTGGAGAGTAATTTTCCTATAAAAAGGGTTGGATTTTCAACAAATCCAGATCATGCTATACCACCGATTGTGTTTTATACACCGCTGCAGCAATACTCCAGTTGGGAGATTTGAAGAACCTTTTTGAAGGTTGAAGGAAGAAAGTCTATAGCTTTTATAGCTTTTCAAAGGGTTTTTGTAAGATCATCTTAGATTCACTTCTTGTTGATTGTCTTGTTGGATTTCTATCCAAGGAACGCTTGTTGGTTTTATAATTAATTCAGTTATTGAAGCCTTTCTCTTAAGGTTTTCTTGTTCAATTATTCTCTTCCTTCCCATATATCTGATTAATACTTTCATGATGATGAGTGGCTAATCTCTTTGTGTGATTCTAGGGTGATTGGCTGAAGGTTGTGGGAAAAACAATGATAGAATAATCTAAATCACAGTAAGACCCTGAAAGTTCGAGTCTTTACCTTAACCCTAAGCATCTCGCTCAGTCGAGGACCATCTCGGCCGGGGTGGAATTTGGCTGACCGAGGTGACTTATCTGATCCGAAACTGAGAGTTAAGTGTTAGAGTTTGCCAAATCCTATTCTTATTACACCTTTCCTGGTTCAACGCAAGCCTAGGATGAAACTTACCCGGTAATTCCTTTGTTTGTTTACCTAAGATCATAAATGTAGGTAATAAAGGTTTATCCTTTATTGGGGTTTGAGTGTGCTTTCATCCCATTTGTGAGTTAGCCTGAGACTTACCCGGTAAAGGTTGATTCTATTCCCTTAGATGGTGTGTTAGTTTGAGGTTATAGTTCTTTATCTTAATTCCTTGAGACTTACCCGGTAATAGGAGTTACGGTTTGGGATTAGTGAGTAGTGAGACTTACCCGGTGATCTATTCCACTTTAGTAATACCTTTCCTATGCAAAAACCTCAGCTTTGTCCGCTTATCTTGAGATCTTGAGTTGGAACCACAACTAGATGCTTTAATCCCTAGAATTGCATATTTCCTTTATTGATTTTTATCATCTTGATTGTTTTAATTGCTTGTGGTTAGTAATTGCTAAACTTACCTATTCCGACTTTGTTTCACTAAGTCCCTGTGATCGACCCCTGAAATTTCTTGCTTTTTACTACGATTGACCCGTACACTACGGGTTCGCATCCTTGTTTTAAGCTTACATCTAGGGTTATAAATTTAAAGCTTGCACACACGGTTTGGAGCGAACAAGTTTTTGGCGCAATTGCCGGGGACTTGGTCTAGACCGAGCCGGTTGCGGTACGCTTTTGGGGCACTTGCCCCCGTGTCTACTAACCACTCTACTTGAGTGACTTTCGCAGGTTCTTTCTTAGGTTTATGCGAAGAACCCGCGCTGGGAAGGAAATCGGTCCTTACGATCCCGAACTAGAAAAAACATATAAACGACGCTTAAGAGAAGCGAAGATGGCCAACCAAGACAATCGCGATCTTGAGGCCGAATTGAAGGAGGCGTTAGAACAGTTACGCCTCAGCAGAGAAGAACTGAGGCAGGAGAAAGAAGAAACTCGCACCAAAACTGAAGCGAACGAAGCAGATATGGCAGCCTTACGAGACCAATATCTACTTCGACCGAGGGAAGATCCAGTTCCCGATCCTCGACCGGTGCAGGTCCCAGTTCCGGATCCTCGACCGAGGCAGGTCCCAGTACCTGACGCCCCGGCCGAGGTACTTCCACCTTGGATGCCAGTCCGAGGCGCTCTTTTTGTAGGAATCCCGCAAACCCTAGGACAAAGGATGGACCCCAATCAACAACTGAGGCGTCCAGGAGTTAACCTAGGAGATCCAGCGGACCATGACTATGAACTTCGACCGCAAGTTCTTTCCATGATTCGCCAATGCCAGTTCGGAAGGGTAGAGAAGGAATCTCCGCATCAACATCTTCAAAACTATGAGATCTTGATGGAAACCTTGAGACCCTCAAGAATAGAAAATAACAACTACAAGCTAAGACCTTTTTACTTTTCTTTAAAAGATAGAGCTCTTAGTTGGTATCAATCTCTTCCTCCAAGAAAAATCAGCACTTGGGAGGAGATGACTACGGAATTCTTGACTAAATTCTTCCCCCCCCCCTCTAAGACCGCTGAAATGAGAGGGAAGATTAATGCATTCATTATGAAGGACAAGGAGAGCTTGTCCAAGTCATGGGAGAGGTTTAAAGACATTCTTTTGGATTGCCTACATCATGGGATTCCAAAGATAGAGTTGTTGGAGATATACTTCAAAGGACTGGACGGAAGCACCCAGTTCAACCTCCAACTACTTTCCGCCGGTACATTTATGGACATGGCGATTGACGAAGCTTGGGACTTTATTGAGAAGCAAGCTTTGCATATGGAGAAATATACCCACCAAGGAGCTGAAGGTGGAGTTAGAAGAGTTAACTTCCAAGATGCTCCGCCTACCAACAATCAACTCACGTCTTTGAAGAATGACGTGAAGCAATTGAAGGAACTCTTGGTTGCTCAAATCAAGAAGGAAGATAAAGGATCAAGGAATAACAACAATGGATACCGTAACAACAACAACGGTTCCCGGAACAACTACAACAATAATAGAGGATCCAACAACAATAATTGGAGGGCGAACAACCAAAATTCTGGTAACAATCATTCTAACTCCAATTCTAACGATTCCTCTAATCCTTTCTTCTCTTCCCCTTCTTCTTCTTCTACTCCATTAAAGAGCCAGGGGCAAGGATCAAGTTCGTCCCAGCCGGAAAAGAAAGACGCAGTGCTGGAGGCCATCTTGATCAAGCTTAGTGCTATGCAGACATCCATGACTTCATTTTTGAAGGCCCAAAAAGCCTTTGAACAACAACTTCCTAGTAGGGCGAATGAAGCGCCAAGAGATCCAGGGAAGCTTCCAGCAAGGACGGAAAGCAACCCTAAGGGCCAAATTATGGCCATAACAACGAGGAGTGGACTGAAGACTGCAGATCCAGTGCCTCGGTCGGTGCCAGTACCGACGAAGACCACCTCGGTCCAGGTGCAGTCGAAGAACACTTCGGCCGAGATGCCAACCGAGGTGGAGCCACGAAAGCGGAGGGGAAAATTGAAGTTTATGTTCCACCTCCTGCATACAAACCACCACTTCCATTCCCCCAGTCAAGGGCCAGAGCACATCTAGACAAGCACTTTTGTAAGTTCCTTGACTTGATGAATAAACTACACATTAATATTCCTTTCCTTGATGCTATTCTAGGGATGCCCGCCTATGGGAAGTTCTTGAAAGAGATCCTATCAAGGAAGAGGAAACTGGAAGACTTTGGTGAAGTAAGGATGACATCTAAATCCTCGGAGCTTATTCAAATCATGAAGGAGAAGATGCCACCTAAGTTGAGAGATCCCGGCTCATTTTGCATTCCCATTCAATTTGGGGATATTACTTGTGAAGCCTTATGTGATCTAGGAGCCAACGTGACCATCATTCCGCTGGATCTATGTGTTAAGATCGGACTTGGAGAGCCCAAGCCGGTGAAGATTCGATTATACATGGCGGATCACTCCATTACCCATCCCGTGGGAATTTTGGAAGACGTTCCGGTTAAGTTAGGTAACTTCTATTTACCTATAGACTTTGTTGTACTTGATATTCCCGCAGATTATCCTGTTCCTATCATTCTCGGGAGGCCATTTCTAGCAATTTTTGGTTGCAACGTGGATTGTAAGAACGCCAAGTTGAAATTCAGCATTGGTGGAGATGGAGTGGAGTTCGCATTACTTGCGGCCATGAAAGGAGAGCAGCTAGGAGATGATATCTTCAACATCTATGATGAAGAAGAATTAAGAGAATTGGTGAGCTCTATTCTTATTAACGATCCACTTGAAAGAGTTATTAGTTTTAGTTTAATGGAGGAAGGTATAGATGCTTCTTGTGATGCAGATATACGGAGCTTAAAGGCACTGGAAGAAGATCCAGGAGCTAAAACTGAGAAACTAATCCAGGAGACGAAGATCTCCAGTTTCGGTTCCAGTTGCAGTACCTCGACCGAGGCACTTTCTGGACTAAGCGAGACGACTGAAGAACATCTCGGTCAACGCCTTTGCGCCTCGACCGAGGTCGATGGCGAGATGATGTCAACTGAGACTACTAAGAATAACAAACTTCTTACTCCTTTCTCTGACATTCATCCTCAGTTGGAGGAACATTCTATCCACCAACTCTCTGATAATAAAGGACCTTGGTATGCTGATATTGTGAATTATCTTGTTTGCCAGGAAATACCGCCCGGATTGACGTACTCTCAAAAGAAGAAATTCTTCAAGGACGTACGCCATTACTACTGGGATGAACCGCTGCTATTCAAGCGCGGGCCGGATGGGATGCTTCGAAGATGCATTCCGGAAGATGAAGTTAATAGCGTCATACGGCATTGTCATTCACTTCCTTGTGGAGGACATGCTAGCACCGATAAGACATGCGCTAAGGTATTACGTTCCGGTTTCTTTTGGCATACATTATTTAAAGATGTGCAATCGTTTGTTGTCTCTTGTGATGCATGCCAAAGAACAGGGAATTTATCTAGGAGGAACGAAATACCACTTAATAACATTCAATAGGTGGAAATCTTTGATGTATGGGGGATAGACTTTATGGGACCTTTCCCATCCTCCGGAGGAAACCTCTATATTCTTCTAGTAGTTGATTACGTCTCTAGATGGGTTGAAGCCATTGCTTCTCCCACTAATGACGCCAAGGTGGTTGTGAAGTTTTTTAACAGGACTATCTTTCCATGTTTTGGAACTCCACGTATCATCATCAGCGATGGAGGAACGCATTTCATCAACCGGAAGTTTAAGGCACTTCTATCGAAGTATGGGGTTACCCACAAGGTAGCAACCCCTTATCACCCTCAAACTGGTGGACAGGTCGAAATCTCGAATAGAGAAATTAAAACAATTTTGGAGAAGACCGTCTCTAGGACGAGGAAGGATTGGTCCATGAAATTGGACGACGCTCTTTGGGCCTACATGACCGCATTTAAGACTCCCATTGGTACCACCCCTTATACTTTGGTATATGGTAAGTCTTGTCATTTGCCCGTTGAGTTAGAACACAAAGCATATTGGGCGATCAAATGGTTGAACTTCGACATTAAGGAAGCCGGCGAGAAGCGGCTTTTGGATATCAATGAGCTAGAGGAGCTGCGTTTGAACGCTTATGAGAATGCCAAAATCTATAAGGAAAGGACGAAGAAATGGCATGACAAGCGTATCATCTCTAAGGAGATTGAAGAAGGAGACTTAGTTCTACTCTTCAACTCCCGCCTCCGCCTCTTTCCAGGTAAGTTGAAATCTAGATGGACCGGACCTTATGTTGTGAAACATGTTTTTCCTCATAGTGCAGTGGAGATATGGGGCGAAACGAGTGGAAGCTTCAAGGTCAATGGCCATAGACTTAAGAAATACAAACCGGAAATTCCGGTTGAGGAGGTTGCACCACTATACCTCGGATAGAGATGCCGTATGGTCCAGCTAGCGACCTTAAATCAAGCGCTTCTTGGGAGGCAACCCAAGGTATTGCTTTCTTTCCCCTTTTTCTAGTCTAGCTTAGATAGTTTGCTTTTGCTTTGCTTTATTTTGTTTTTGGCGTCCTAGACAGACAACAGGTGACATCTAAGGAAGGAGTACAAACCAGGAGGACAACTGGAAGGACAGAAGTTCGAGAATTTGAGAAGACGGAGTTTGACTGAGGCACATCTCGGTTGCTGTCAAAGCACCTCGACGGAGATGATTCTTGAGCAACCGAGGCGACTAGGGTTTTTGAAGATCCACCTCGGTCCGTACCACCTCGGTCCAGTCGAGACCACCTCGACCGAGGTGAAAGCAGTTCCAGAAAAGGGTATAAAAGGGGGCTGAAATTCTCTCTCCTCCTTTACCTTCTCCTCGACCGCGGCAGCCTCTTCGTCTCGCTTCGCCGTTCTTCGATCGTTTTCGACGATTCTTGATTCCAAATTGCAAAGAAAGGATAGAGGATCCCAGTGCAAGCGTCAATTTCCAAGAAAAACGAACCAAATCGACCGAATCGAGGTAAAATCAGAAAAACCCTAACCTCGCTCCTCTCCACTGTTTTCTTTCAAATTGGGCTTTGGTTGCCCCTGCATTTGCTGAGAAACAGATTAAGTACATCATAGGAACCAATTGTAGTGATTTTGGGGGAAAAGAACTGGATTTTTGAGGAAATTCGTCGCGCAGTTATTCGCCTCTGTCCAATCGGCCTGTGCCTCGGCCGAGGTGTTCTTGAGATTTGTCAGGCCGACCGAGGTGATTTGACAGTTTGTTGAGAGATGAGTTCAGATAGACAGCTAGTCCTGAGGGACAGATCCTCCCCTTCCCCTTCTTCTTCTTCCTCTAGACCTATTAGACCGGTGATCCACGAGAGACACTGGGTCGACTATGACCGCATCGCAGCCCGTCCAGTGATTGGACCTCGCTTCCTGGACGTATCAGCTTTTGATTGTCTCCATGTGGATGGAGATTTGAGACGGATGATTTCGATGGTAGGGCTAGATCAGTTTACTGAGATCCGCGCACCTGCCTACTTAGAGCCTACTTTGGAGTTCATTAGATCCTTCACCTACCTCCCCACAGAGCGTTCTGTGAAGTACCGGTTGATGAACCGGAACATCTTAGTTCTCTTAGAGTACTGGAGAGACATCTTTGGTTTCCCGGGTCCGACTGCTGTTGATTTTCCCTCCCGAGCTGTAGCTAGGGAGTTTTGGGGTCAGATTGCTCATGTAGTTGATCACGCAGACAAATGGCGCCCTGGAGAATCTAGGGAGCGTATTATTTTTCACCTAGCCTTTAGGTTAGCTCACCGGATTTTCAGTGAGACGCTTCTGGCGCGTACTGAGACGCCCCAAAAGGTCCGACAGGGGGAGCTTTTCAGCCTTTACTGCATGGTGACTGAAGGGATCCCAGACTTTGACTTGATGTTGGCAGAGGATCTGCACAAGATCAAGGCCAAGGCGAAGGGGGATATCTGCTGCGGAGGCATCGTGACTCACATTGCGAGCTACCAGGATATGGATCTCAGAGCATGTACCATGGTGGCGGCTGCCAAGCCGCTAGGACTTCAAGAGATGATCACTCGGCGGATTCTGGTTCCCCGAGGACTCACTACGCCGTATGTAGCTATGCCATGGGAGCCGACTACACCACAGGGGATCAGATGGTCACCCCAGTTCTCAGTTTATGATCCTCACTACTGGCAGACTGCTTGGATCCCATTGATGGAGGATGCTAGAGAGGCAGCAGCTGCACCAGCTAAGGAGGATGAGGTGGAGGAGGAGACTGCTGCTGATGATGATAGGGATGGTGGAGTTCCTATGGATACAGGGACTGATACTGCTGGGACGAGTGCGCCGGTCATTGTCTTAGACGATGACGAGACTGAGACCGCGCCGGCTGCATCACCAGTCTGACCTGCTAGGCGTAGGGTACGCCGACATAGAGATCCAGAGGCTCACCGTCGGATCGATGATCTGACGGATCAGATGATAGACTCTTATGCTGCCCTTACTGTGGACATCCATGAGAGATTTGCTGACCAACGCCGAGAGCTCGACCGCATGACTCATCAGATGCTAGAGAGCCAACACTATCAACGTCGGATGATGGAGATCCAGTTTCAGCAGACTATGGGTTATCCATTTGACCCATCCTAGTATATGTACATGCCACCACCACCACCACCGGATCGTGATCATTGAGAGCTTGCAGGATTTTCTTTCTTTATTTATTATGCAGCTCAGCTATATGTCCGGTGAGTACTTTATTTCTTTAGAATTATTTTGACCCACTAGGACAGTGCGTCCCAAGTATGGGGTGTTTATGTATTTGATTGACTTATGTGATGTATGACTCGACATTATCGGATATTTATGCTTCATTTTGCTTCTATGATTTTATCTGAAATTACATGCATGCATACATGTTATTTGATTGAGAAAACGTCAAAAACTGGTTTAGAAAAAAAAATTTTTTGACCTCGACCGGGACAGTTCTGGCCAAACGAGGTACTTCACCTCGGTTGACCTAGAACACCTCGACCGAGGTGGGTTAACTGAGAGTTTTCGAAACGAATTTTGTGCTTCTTATCTGGATATGATCTCAGTGAAGATCTTGTTTGCTGACTGGTTTTGAAATCTTTATGTGTTTGAAAGGTTTTATGATATGTTTAAGTTGCTAAATGCTTTGTTTGAAATTTTTGGCATGTTTAATACTTTGTTTTTATCCAAATTATGTTGAATTTGAAGGTTCACCCCACATTATGAGTTCTCTCACTTTCTTTCTGGATAGACCAAGGCAATTTATTCTTCTCTCTTCTTCTTCTTGATCATGCTTAGCCCCTCATATACATTTTTGCCTCCCTTTACCTATCCGGGAATTTGGAAGCAAGCAAAGTGGTGAAAGCAAGTGAAGTAAAAGTTGAGAAGTTGGGTGGAAGTGAAAGTGTTAGAAAGCAATAAATAGGTTTAGGGAAGTTAATCATGATGATGAGTAACTCGACACCATTCACATAGCCGGGTGTTTGTGTCTTGTCAAAGTCGGATTGAGCGATATTCCTAACGGGTCATGGTATGTGCATCAAGGGTTTGATGCATCTCAAGAAATTGATGATTGCTAATTTCCTAGGCTTCGGTTATTGTGCACCTCTGTCCATGCATCCCAAAAAGTAAAGTAAAAAAAGAAAAAGTGTGAAATAAGCAAAGCTTATTGGTGGAAGATGTTGAAAGTCAAAGTGAAAGTGAAGTGATATCCTTTTCCCGGATTCTAGCACCACATTACCTCATATACATCCCTACCCTACACGTTTCTTGACCTTTCTTTTGGGAAGCCCTTGAGACCTCGAGCTTGTTGATTGATTTAGTGGTTTAAACTGGATTATACATGATTAATTTCGATGATTACGATTTATTATGCATTCTACGATTTTATGCAAAGATGAATAACTTTCTCATATTTATAAAATGTTTTGATCATATTTTGATTTTAAATTCCATGAAGTATTCTCTTAGAGTGATCTATGATTGTAGCACACCATAAAAATGTTTTTGAAAGATTTTTTCATTGATCTTTATGACTTATAATCCATTCTATCTTGTATTTTATATGCGGAACTTGCTTGGGGACAAGCAAGGGCTAAGTATGGGGTATTTTGATAGCATGAATTATTGTCTATACTTTGGGTTTTTTTAGACGTTTTATCTTCAATAATCTGCATGTTTGTATGCATATTATGTGATTATATTATCGTTTCATCTACCTTTGCGGGAATCGAGGTCTACACCGAGTTTCGTTGTAATCGTAGATAAAATGGCACGTTTTGCATCAAAAAGGAGCAAAAGGAGCTATGGAGTCATTGAAGCTACATTCAGGAGCATAAGGAAACATCCAGGAAGCATAGCCATGGATTAAAGATTCACTTTGGACCAGATTTGAGAGATTTCACATTCAGTTGTGACTCACCTCGGTTGACTACAGAGTCGCCTCGACCGAGGTGATCCAGAGGAGTCGACTCGACCGAGGCGAACACCTGGGACGCGGCGAGAATATTTTATTCTTGGCTGAGATCTTTTATCTTTGGAAAGAGGATCTTATATTTTTGGGCTGGATTCCTGGAAGGAAGAAGATAAGTTAGACCATATATTTTACCTATTTTTATGGGAGGAGATCTTTCTAAGATATCTTATCTTTGGAGAGTAATTTTCCTATAAAAAATGTTGGAATTTCCACAAATCCAGATCATGCTATACCACCGATTGTGTTTTATACACCGCTGCAGCAATACTCCAGTTGGGAGATTTGAAGAACCTTTTTGAAGGTTGAAGGAAGAAAGTCTATAGCTTTTATAGCTTTTCAAAGGGTTTTTGTAAGATCATCTTAGATTCCCTTCTTGTTGATTGTCTTGTTGGATTTCTATCCAAGGAACGCTTGTTGGTTTTATAATTAATTCAGTTATTGAAGCCTTTCTCTTAAGGTTTTCTTGTTCAATTATTCTCTTCCTTCCCATATATCTGATTAATACTTTCATGATGATGAGTGGCTAATCTCTTTGTGTGATTCTAGGGTGATTGGCTGAAGGTTGTGGGAAAAACAATGATAGAATAATCTAAATCACAGTAGGACCCTGAAAGTTCGAGTCTTTACCTTAACCCTAAGCATCTCGCTCAGTCGATGAACATCTCGGCCGGGGTGGAATTTGGCTGACCGAGGTGACTTATCTGATCCGAAACTGAGAGTTAAGTGTTAGAGTTTGCCAAATCCTATTCTTATTACACCTTTCCTGGTTCAACGCAAGCCTAGGATGAGACTTACCCGGTAATTCCTTTGTTTGTTTACCTAAGATCATAAGTGTAGGTAATAAAGGTTTATCCTTTATTGGGGTTTGAGTGTGCTTTCATCCCATTTGTGAGTTAGCCTGAGACTTACCCGGTAAAGGTTGATTCTATTCCCTTAGATGGTGTGTTAGTTTGAGGTTATAGTTCTTTATCTTAATTCCTTGAGACTTACCCGGTAATAGGAGTTACGGTTTGGGATTAGTGAGTAGTGAGACTTACCCGGTGATCTATTCCACTTTAGTAATATCTTTCCTATGCAAAAACCTCAGCTTTGTCCGCTTATCTTGAGATCTTGAGTTGGAACCACAACTAGATGCTTTAATCCCTAGAATTGCATATTTCCTTTATTGATTTTTATCATCTTGATTGTTTTAATTGCTTGTGGTTAGTAATTGCTAAAGCTTACCTATTCCGACTTTGTTTCACTAAGTCCCTGTGATCGACCCCTGGAATTTCTTGCTTTTTACTACGATTGACCCATACACTGCGGGTTCGCATCCTTGTTTTAAGCTTACATCTAGGGTTATAAATTTAAAGCTTGCACACACCGTTTGGAGTGAACAGTGACATCACTTCCTAACTCTTGCGTAGAGTTAGGAGGTTCTTGGCGACTAGCCCGTGTGGTTAGACGGTCGAATGCATCCGTACCGTTCCATGCGGTAACTGGGGACCGAAGCGAGTTTTGGGAGATTCTCGTGTCACAAAGGAAGTTGAATTAGAACGGGATATGACTTAATAATAAACAGCTAATAAAGTGGACTTATGTGATTTGGTGTATATTGTGGTCATTTACTTGTGTTTGTGCCTTTCACCTTGATTCTAATGCTTTGAATATTAGCTAACGGTTTTATATCGATTGTTGTAGATTGCCTTGCAGGTTAGGAATGCCGCCGAGAGATCCGGAAGAGTGGGCAGTTGGGGTTCTGTAAATTTTAGGGGGGGTTTTGGGTGGAGTCGTGTTGGAGTATTGTATGTTTTGTATTTTGTATGCCACGTGTATGACATTTGGTCTTTGGAGATGTATCTCGGCTGAAGTCTTTTGTTTGTATGGTTTCAGATTTCATTGCATTGCATAAAAATATATTTTTGGCCTTTATTTGTTTCTTGTTGAGAGATCCGGTGAAATTGTTGTCAGGCTAAGGGCCGGGACCCATTGTGAGGTCCCAACACATAGCGCTCCGAGTCCCGCAGATTCGGGGTGTTACAAAAGTGGTATCAGAGCCCTAGGTTGGCAACAATGGCACTTGCAATATTCTAAAGGCCGAATAAGGAATAAAAAGAACCCCACAGGTTTTGAGTTTTCATTTTCAAAATCACATGCATGAGTCGAGGTAGAATGTACGAACCACCACTCCTTCCGCGGATCTCGGCATCTTAGTTTATTGGATTTTGATACATTTATGTAGATATGTAGATATGTATATATGTATAGTATATGTGGATTGTAGTTGCATAATGACTTGATTTATATGTATAGTTAAAATATGTGGACTATAGTACATGTTTAGACCTTCTTTTGTTGTAATGGATTTCCGGATGTGTTATATTATAGTAGTAATGTGGACATAGGATTTATATAGTCTTATATACGGACTCTTATTATATAGTAGCATATGAAGATGTAGGACCTTATAGAAAAGATGATATCATCTTTAAGACGATGTTGTTGGCTTGAGATAGATTCATATGTGGAAGAGTACGCTCAAGTATCGAGTTGAGCATTTCGTGCTAACGAACACCATGTCGGTTCTCGGATTCCTGTAAAAGGATGTCGAAGAGGAAGATTAGAGACGACGTAACCAAAGGACGAGCAAATGGAAGCGAACTTTGAGTCAACTTGAGCGAAACCGAGATGGAAACTATACAAGTAAAAGAAATAGCATGAAGATGTGGGAGTGGTTCCAAAGAAGCAACGACTGAACAACAATTAAGCAACTAGAGACAACGAATGTGAGATTTTTTCAAGTGCGGTATCGAGGAACTAAAGATGCAAAATCAATTAAAGAGGACTACATTCTCGCTCGAGGATAAAATGTGTCATTCTAAGTAAGATGAGTTTTCAATAGGCGCTCTTGAGTATGGGAGTCAAGATGAAAAGAGTGGTCAAACAATTGTGAAAGATTGATGAGTACAATAAGTTAATCTTACGAGGGTACCGGAGGGTGTAGTGACGATCCTTGCGAGATTCTAAACGGGTGACTTATTCAGAAATTTGAGAGTTACGAGGAGGATCATATGGTGAAAGTTCACATGGTGGAATTACCGTGGGGAGTTAATCATTTCCCGTCGTTGTGACGAGACTGAGCAACGCTAAGGAGGAGGAAGTATGTGTAGATGATGATCTTCAGAAGATGAAAGATAAAACAAGGAGTTTGGATTGACAGACTCAAGTTACCAACCAAGAGATGAGAGAGTGGTTACTAACGATAGAGGTGTGGGGAAGATGCACTTACAAGATATTATGAAGAACGGTTAAGCCTATGCAGTTGAGTCATATGACACGAAAGAGTTGGGAAGGCATAGTAATCTTAGAGAAGTGGAAGGGGGCGTAGAGCGTAGAAAGAGTTAATGGAGGGTGTAAAGAGTGAAATGAGCTAGTGAAGTTTTAGACAGAGTACCACGAAAGGGTATCCTTCTGGAGTATGGTAGCGAGGAAGTATGGTAGAAGGGTAAGTCGTTAATCTTGGAGAGGGACATCAATGAGTTAATCGGTGACCACCGAGAATATGCAGGTGCGGGTTGTATACTAGTGACTGTAGGTGGAGAGAGTAGCCTAGGAGATGGGATCATGAAGAGGGGTAACAAGGACGTGGAATATTTGTGGTGGTTGAATGTCGGCAATGAAGAGGTATATCAAGGGAAGTGCAAATGTCTTAATCATGTAGCAAATTATCGATTCCAGCAAGTGATAGTAACGTACCATGTGGAAAGGGATTGTAACAAACTCGTGCGACTTTCTTAGGTCATGGGATCGGAATAGGGGGAAACGACACGGATATAACTATTAAGGTTTGATAAGAGTTAAGGGGGTAGATGAGCGAGAGGAAGTGAGGCTTTTCTATAGTTGATGTACATAAATGGAAATACATAAATAGGATGCATGATATGTTGGTGGTAATGAAATGGAGGGCATGTTTTCGCGGGAAAAAGATGAGATAGATGTTTCAAACTCACATGAAAGAGGCATGGTGGCTATGGCGTGAAAGGGGGGATCTAGATTAGGGCAATGCTGCAAGCTTAGAGTAATGATGTGAGTGCTTGGTGGAGTTGAGTGGATCTTTCAGTGTTTGTGGTTGGGAATTTTTGCCTAAAGGCATACAGGTATGGTTGTGAAGTCTTTCATGGATACCAAGAGATACATAAGATGACCAGCAAGAGTAAGAGAAGACTAAGGTTTTGAAGTTTGGTATCGTTATGAGATGTACAAGAAGTACATGAAAGATTAAGGTTAGAGCATCTACGGTCGATTTGACGTTACATAGGAAAATGAAGTACAAATTTCTACGCCTACTTGAAGAAAGGATGTCTATGGTGAAGGCTTATGTAGAATACGAGGAGTTCCTTCCATATGCTGGGATATCAGAAGAAGCAAAGAAGATTGTATTGATTCGTTATATGGCATGCTTGAGTCTTGTAGTTAGGAATTTTGTGACTGAACACATGCGAGAGCTTAAGAGATGTTATATCGCCTTTCTTTTAAAACCTTACCACCAAAACAAGGTCTAAAAGAAGTTACAAGTTTTCTTGGTCATGCCGGCCATTCACGGATTTGGGGAGAGATTCTCCAAAGTAACACCGTCTAGGGGTAACCTACTTCGGAAGACAAAGAAAATTTGAGCGGGACAAATACCATAAGAGTTGTTAAGAGTTAAGAGAATAGTCGTTAGGCAACTGTTTTGACAATGCCTCGAGGTGTGATGGGTTTGGAGTGTGCAAGTGATTCTCCAAGATAAAGTCTTGATCGAGTATTGAGAAACGATGTAAAGTAATAGCATAAGTGTCACATTAGGGGAGGCGGTGTGGAGTAAAGTACTTCCTTCATCTTTTGGGACTTACTTCAAGAATTGAGGAAACATAACATCAAAGTTTGGTTTGACAAAAACCAAAGCCAATAGTGTAAATTGGAATTTCGATCTTTTTTGATAGAGAAATCTAAGGGAAAATAATGGAAATGCTGCATTAAGGAAGACCTGAGAAGGAAGTTGAGTTTCCGATATATCGGAACCTTTGTGAGATCAAAGCGCTAGTAAGGAAACTGGTTCACCGGTTGGCGTAACCGCCGAGAGTAGAAGGTGTTCACCCGGTGTTTCAGGTGTATCAATTAAGGGAGCACATATATGACTCGAGACATGTTTTTAGTCATGAGGATCTAGTGGCAGACGAGGAACCAATGAGTCTAAATAGAAGACGAAGGCTAGTATTTTTGGTTGAGTTTTACGCTGAGCTAGTAGCATTGATAGAATCGACGGGTTGGACCTAGTTCTTCCCTTGGTTACGTTATGTCCATGTGTGATGTTGTGTAGTATTTTTTCTGTGCGGGAATGTGTTATATGACTTGATATATCTTGCGATTGTAATTTGAGTAGTTTGTGTATATAGATAGAAGGTTCCAGCCTTCTTAGCGTGAGATTTCATACCTCGGCCTTAATGAACCGAGAAGTTCGGCGTGTGGCAAGTTTCGAGACGAAACTTGTTTTTAGGGGATCTAATGTAACGCCCTGTTAATTGGGCGCGTTTTCGATATTTATTTTTCCGGCTTTTATCGATATTTTATTAGTTTAAATATTTTTAAGATGTATTTTTATGACGTAAAATATTTTCTTCGAGTATATTTATATTTTGGATATATTCGTGTATATTCATATTATTATTATTGAAAAATTCGGGAAGTTTTCCGGTTTAAAAATCCCGTTCCGAACCCTTATGGATCGAATTCACTCTTTACTTCTTTTTCTTTCTTCTTTCCTTTCTCTCTCTCCTTTGGCCGTGATGAGTTGCCCCGACCCTTCGCCCCTGATGAACTGCAATGTTGCAGTGACCTGATGTGCTGTCTCACCCTTCGACCTCTCCTGACCCTCATTTGACCCTCTTCTCTCACGCAACATCTTTTGTGTACTCTTCCTCTTTGTTTCTTCTCAACCCCCTTCATTGCCTTCTCTTGCAACCCAGTTGTAGCCTGCCATCACCTCTCCACTAGAGACGCCGGGGAAGCCTCGCCGCAGCCCACGACTTCGCCCTCTCTACACTGAAGGATGTAGGCCACCGTCGCCTCTATGTTTCTCCCACCTCCTTTGTTTCTGGTAGCAACCTACGAGAGTCTCACTCTCATTGTTCGGTGGCCTCTGTCTTTGGAACAGCCTGAACATGGTTGGTTGGCGTGACCGTTGTGGAGCAACGAGGTGTCGACTGCGTTTCCTCTGCCCGGTGGTGTAAAGGAGAAGGTGGCTGGAAGCACCGAAGAAGAGAGGGAACAGTGGTTGAGAAGAAAAGAAAAAGGAGTTGCGGTTTTCAGAGGAAGAAAAGAGCAAAAGGGGTGGCTAGGGTTAGCTTATGTGCAAATGGGCTCCCAACCCACACGTCCCAACATCATACATCTCGAGGGATGCTTGGAAAAGAGGTAGAAAGAGCCCCGAAAAGAAATAAAAATAAATAAATAAAATAAATAAAATAAAATTAAGATATCAGGTATAACATAAAATGATAAGACGAAGGAAAAGGTTCAAACCGGTCCAAATCTGGTTTGACTCGGAATCTATCAAAAATAAATAGCGAAAATGTACTCTATAAACGGGGTGTTACATCACAGGTGTTAAATAATCCGGAATCTTTAATTGCCAGGTTATTCAAATCTCGTTATTTCACTAATTCCTCTTTTCTTAAAGCTACAGTGGGATTCAGGCCGAGCTATACATGGAGAAGTATGTTGGAAGGCAGATCTATCCTAGAGGTTAGTTTATGCTGATCAATAGGAAATAGATCAAATACTATGGTCGGGAGGGATGCTTGGATTCCTAGGCCTATTTATTTCAAGCCGGTTTTGGTTCTAAACGGTGTCGATATTGAGATGAGAGTAATTGATCTTATTGATTGGAGTGTTGGGCATGGCGGATCGAGATGCTGGAGGAATGGTTCATTCCATGTGATGTGGGGGAAATTATGAAAATTAAGTTGATTTCACATGAAGTGGAGGATGCTTACTATTGGTACCACAACAAGAACGGAGTGTACTCGGTAAACTCGGGGTACGTATCACTGGACGATGAACATACACAATATTAATGAGTCGGGAGGTAATAGCTCTTCTTCATCGGAAACTAATATTTTCTGGAAGAAATTCTGGAAGACTAGGGTGGCTTCTTCTACGAAGTCCATGGCTTGGCGGGCCTGCAGGGAGGTGCTTCCTTGTAGGTCAAATTTGGTGCAACGCAAGGTTTGTGACGATGCTCGTTGTGATGTGTGCGGTATGGAGAAGAATCATATGCACCTTCTTCTCCACTGTAGAGGTATCAAAGCATTTTGGAGGGAGTTTTGGATATGCCATGACTGGTAAAACATGTCGGGATGTTAGAACGTGGGCTTGGAATATTTTGAAGGGGCAGTCTCCCGATTTGCTCCGGGTCTGGATGACGTGTTACCGAGATCTTCTCTACGAGATATTCTCTCCAACAAACTCTTATTGTTAGCAGATTGTTTGCTGATTGCTTTTGTTAATTTGTTACGCTTTTTCAGTACCTTACAAGCTTATTTAAAGCAAGGTTATAGCAGAAATAAAACACATCTTTCAGTTCTATCTAATTCTACATGGTATCAACCTTAGATCCTCAAACACGCAAATAACCAAACTCCAATGGCAACACCAACAATCCTCACCACGGCCTCCCCCTATTATCTTCATCCTTCCGATCATCCCGGCCTCAATATATGTCCAATTCTCCTCGTTAACAAAAACTACCAGGAATGGAACATTGCCATGAAAAATGCGTTTTCTGCCAAACGCAAATTGGACTTCATTAACGGGAACATCACCCAGCCTGCGGCAAACTCTGCTGATCTTCCTTATTGGATCAGCATTAACTCTATGCTCGTAGGGTGGATCATGGCCGCTATCGATCCAGAAGTCCGCAAATCAGTGTCATACTTCGCCACTGCCATGGGGCTATGGGATGATCTGAAACAAAGATTCGACGTCGCTAATGGCCCCAAACTGATGTAGATCCGTTCTGATCTCTCTAGGTGTCATCAAAACGGAAAAAATATTTCTGCATATTTTGGGAGACTCAAAAAGCTTTGGGATGAAGCTTTCACCAACCAAACCATTGTCTGCACATGTGCTTGTACGTGCGGAAACACTATCAAAAAGAAGGAAGAGGAAGAAGTCCATCAGTTCCTAATCAGACTTGATGACGAGACGTTCTCTTCGCTTCGTTCAGCGATCGTCGCTCAAGATCCACTACCAAAAATCAACAAAGTTTACTTGATTGCGGTTTAGGAAGAGCGTCTTAAGACTATTGTTCAGACTCGTGACTCAAGGTCCAAGAACGTCGCTTTTGCTGCACCACAAGCTTCGCGCCAACCCTTGACCAAAATCGACAAGAGCAAGCAATTTTGTATTCACTGCAACAAAACTAGACATGCTACATCTTGTTTCAAGGTCATTGGTTACCCGGAATGGTGGAACAATGGTCGTGGCGTCTCTGATCCGAAAACCGGCGCTCCGCCTCCAACAAAACAACGCACGGAAGCCCGTACTTCAACTCAAACAGGCAAGGCCGCAGCTACTGTTCAAGGTCATGCAATTCATATTTCCGACAGTGGAGGCTCATCACATCTGACATCCCAAGATTTTGCAGCGATTGGCACCCTCACTGATGCGCAGTGGGCACACTTATTTGACTCATTCAAAACGTATCATGCTCATTCCGTTCAGGATATTGTCTCACGTATTGTGACTCTCCCATGGATCCTAGATTCGGGAGCATCGTTCCATATAACGGGCGACTCAACTCTATTATCTGATCTCTATAATGTTAAGGCAACTCATATCAAGTTACCAAATGGCACACGGGTCAGTGCTACACAGGCGGGTTCGCTATACCTCACTAAGGGCTTTCAGTTATCCCGTGTCCTATGGGTTCCAGGACTTGACTGCCACCTCTTGTCCTTAAATCAACTGTCTAAAGACCTTGATATTATCACGATTCTAACTGAGAAGCTTTGTGTTTTACAGGACCGCACTTCGAGGACGGTGATTGGAGCGGGTGAAGCTCAGAATGGGGTGTATTGGTTACATTGGATGGCGATGCCCACTTCCGCTCTCCGTTGTCTAGCCACTACCATCGACCAACCCCTGCTCATCCATCAACGTTTCGGTCATTCTTTATCTCCATTAGTAGATTCTAATTTTGCAAATAAAACTGAACTGCCGTGTGATATTTGTTTTAGAGCAAAGCAAACACGACTTCCTTTTCCAACTAGTACTTCAATTACAAAAGCTACATTTGATTTAATTCATTTGGATATATGGGGTCCTTATCGTTCACTTTCCACTTCGGGATCATCATACTTTGTCACCATACTTGCTGATTACTCTCGTTCCACTTGGGTATACTTAATAAAATGCAAAAGTGAAGTCCGTCGAGTTATTGAAAATTTTTGTGCTTGAATCTCTACACAGTTTCATAAAATCATACGCTCTTTCTACAGCGATAATGGAATGGAGTTTCTTGCTTTAAGAGCCTACCTCACTCAAAAAGGTATTCTTCTCGAAACCACTTGTCCATATACTCCACAACAGAACGGAAAGGTAGAGAGAAAGCATCGCCACATCCTAAATGTTGCACGCGCTATCCTTTTTGAGGGTAATCTTCCAACAAAATATTGGGGTGAATGTGTATTATCTACATGTTATCTTATAAATCGTACACCGACTCCTACACTTCAAAACAAATCACCATATGAAATGTTGTATGGAACGCCACCGTCCATATCACATCTTAGAGTAATAGGTTGTCTCGCTTATTGTTCTATTTTGCCCCGAAGTAGTGATAAATTTGCACCCCGTAGTCGAAAGTGTGTATTTATCGGATACCCATATACGCAAAAAGGTTGGAAAATGTTGGACCTTCAAACCAATCAGCTTTTCGTTACACGCGATGCCACATTCTTTGAAAATCAATTTCCTTTCAAAGAACAACATCCTACGCCTCCACAATTAATATACCCCATCTTTATACTCATGATGACACCATTGAAACCTTACCACAAGCCCCTATTGTTCTCATACCTACGTCACCCCCCACTACCTCTTCAAATACTCTTAAATCACCCCCATCCTCAGCCACAAATCCTACACAATCAATTCCTCCCATAACCGCACAACTTCAGCAACCTCAATCTGCTCTTCGCCGCACCTCTCGCCAAACCAAACAGCCTGCACACTTCCGGGACTTTGTTTGTCAAACAGCATACCAATACGCTCAAGTCTGTGCTAAACCATCTCCTCCACCGAAATCAGGTACACTGTATCCCATAGCTAATCAATTGGGTTATCAAAATTTGTCAGATGCTTATGTTTCAGCTCTTAAGAACACACACGGAGAAGAGGAACCATCGACGTTTGCTGAAGCTATGTCGCATCCTCAATGGAAGAAAGCTATTAAATCTGAGCTCGATGCTTTAACCCGAAACAACACATGGGACATAGTTGATAAACCTCTTCATCGTACTCCGATAGGTAGCAAATGGGTCTTCAGAATTAAATTAAACGCCAAGGGAGAGGTAGAGCGCTACAAAGCCAGGTTAGTAGTGCTCGGAAACCGTCAGAGAGAGGGTATCGATTTTGCAAAAACATATGCCCCGGTCGCAAAACTTGTCACAGTCAAGGTTCTACTTTCAGCTGTTGTTATCCGGGATTGACCCTTGCATCAAATGGACGTCCATAATGCCTTTCTTCATGGCGATTTGAACGAAGAAGTTTACATGACACCACCACCTGGCTATCATTGTCCACCAAGCAAGGTTTGTCTTCTTCGCAAATCACTTTACGGTCTATGTCAGGCGCCCCGTAATTGGTTTTCAAAATTGTCTACCGCCCTCCGATCATATGGTTTTATGCAGTCATATGCCGATTATTCCTTATTTACATATAACAGCCGGGATATATGCATATATGTCCTAGTCTACGTCGATGACATCATCATTACAGGAAACAATATGGTGACGGTTGATCGCTTCAAACAATACCTCCATCACTGCTTCCATATGAAGGACTTAGGCCCCTTATGATTTTTTCTAGGAATCGAAGTGTTGCATACTTCAAAAGGGCTGCTGCTTAATCAGAGAAAATATGTATTGGATATGCTCACAAAGGCGAGTATGTTGGCGTGCAAACTAGTGGAGTTCCCTCTACCGACGACTCATAACCTTCACCTCGATGACAACCCACTTTGTCTTCACCAGCACAATATCGCAGGTTAATTGGACGGTTTATTTATCTAACGATAACCAGACCGGATATATGTTACAACGTGCATCTACTAGCCCAGTTCATGCAGGAACCAAGGCAATCTCACTGGAATGCAGCAATCCGAATATTACGCTACCTCAAGGGCAGTCCAACACAAGAAAATTTTCTCTCCATTAATAGTGATCTACGTCTAAGGGCCTACTATGACTCCGACTATGCAGCTTGCCCAACAACACGGCGTTCAACCACAGGCTATTATGTTATGCTTGGCGTTTCACCGGTCTCATGGAAAACTAAGAAACAGATAACCGTCTCGAGTTCATCGGCTGAAGCAGAGTATAGAGCTATGGCAACAGCTACTTGTGAACTTCTTTGGTTACGGAACCTGTTAATGTCCCTTGGTATACGCCAAACCCTTCCAATGCAGTTGTACTGCGACAATCAGTCGGCTCTCTACATAGCCTCTAACCCGGTTTTTCACGAGCGAACAAAACACATAGACGTTGACTGCCACACAGTGAGAGATCAGGTACAAAATGGTTCGCTCAGAATAGCACATGTTCGCTCTGTAGATCAATTGGCGGATATCCTTACAAAACCTGTATCTGCAAAACAGTTTTTGCATTTGATGGCCAAGCTTGGTGTTCGATCTTTCTGCCCAGAAGCTTGAAGGGGAGTGTTACCGAGATCTTCTTTACGAGATATTCTCTCCAACAAACTCTTATTGTTAGCAGATTGTTTGTTGATTGCTTTTGTTAATTTGTTACGCTTTTTCAGTACCTTGCAAGCTTATTTAAAGCAAGGTTACAACATAAATAAAACACATCTTTCAGTTCTATCTAATTCTACATGACGGAAATATGGTGGATTTGGAGGTAGCGTAACCTTAGAATATTTGAAGGAAAAGCATTATCAAGTGCACAGATCCTGGAGGAAGTAAAGAGGGTTTGAGCTGTCCAGGGAGGAAGGGAGGAATTGAGAAGTGGAAATGCTCGCTGGCGGGGTCCGTAAAAATCAACTACGATGCGGCAGTGAGAAAGGACGGAAGATGTGGAATTGGTATTGTGGTGAGGAAAGTTTTGGGGGTGGTTCTGTATGTGGCATCGAAATCCATTATAGGGGTTTGGAAGGTAGATATGGCTGAGAGCATGGCGATTCTGTGGGGTTTGGAGATTACGTTCGAGAAGGGGTGGTGTAAGGTTGTCTGCGAGTCTGATGCAAAATCTCTCATCTCTCTCCTTAGTAATGCTTCTGAGGTCAGGGGCGGATTGGTCGACATCTTGCAGCGGATTTGTGCTAGGCTTGATGCTTTGCAAGAATGTTCCTGGAGCTTTGCCGATCGAGCTCTTAATGGCCCTGCTCATTGGCTAGCTTCATTGATTCCTCCCCAGCCAGTTTATTTTAGTCAGTTTGATGAATTTCCTGAATAGCTAAATGTGTTGCTTTTGAAGGATATTGTTAATACATGAGAGATGTGTTTTTTTTAAAAAAAATTAAAAATCAGGATCTCCTCTTCCTTATAAATCCCCAACATAATCAATATTTATTTATGTACTCAATATCAAAATCAATCTTAAATGAATTACAATTATTTGGATTTCATTTAAGAAAATCATTAATTCACTACTACAAGGCATTTCACACTAAAAATCTTGAAATATATTAATATATTTCATATAAGTCATCAATTTACAAAAAAAAATACTGGATTTTCATTGATGTTTAACAAAAATATTGTTATATATTAGGTATTTAGAATTTGTGTATATATTAGGTATTTAGAATTTGTAGTAGTAAATTAATGATTTTCTTAAATGAAATTCAAATAATTGTAATTCATTTAAGATTGATTTTGAAATTGAGTACATAAATAAATATTGATTATGTTGGGGATTTATGATGGGCATGTAGCCCTAATACCTCATCCTTGATCAAAGACAAAAAGGAGGCTCTTTGTTCCTCAGATAGGATAGGGAAGCCACCCCGCTCGAGTGTAGTAAGTTGGGCCAGGTCAGAGGGACTATAAATAGATTGGAAGAAACTTATTGCATGCCTCTCCAGACTTGCTTGGTCCATACACCATTCACCGTTCTCTAGTTTAAGAGCTTCCACATTATTACGTTGGCGGCGTATCACTATAGATAGATGAAAGTATGAGGTATTCTTGTCCCCACAGGCAAGCCATTGTTGTTGGATTTCTGACACCACAAGACTTCCTCTTGTAGGAGAGTGCAGTCTAAATCAAGTCCCAATTGCTTCTCCTGAGCGATCAGATCATTAGTAGGGGAATTCGCCAACTCCATAGTGATTTGCTCCAGCTTTTTAACCAAACTCTCCTTCCTTGATTGGATGTTACCAAAAACCTCCTTATTCCATTTCCGTAGAAAGGTCCGAAGCTTCCGAAGAGCCGCCGGATGGTTCGAGAGACGTTCCCATGCATCAGCAATTGTGTTCTCAAAATCTGGATGCAGAAGCCAAGCCACTTGAAAGCGGAAGGGCCTACGACCAGGGTCACCAATATGAGAGGGGTTCAGACATAACAAAAGAGGGTTGTGGTCGGAGCAAAGACGCGGAAGGTGGCGAACCGACGCTCTAGGCCATCTCGCTCTGGCCTCCGGGCTCACAAGGATGCGGTCAAGACGTTTTAAGATACGCGTTGTAACCGTCTTGCCTCGAGTCCAGGTGAAAGGGGATCCGATAAACCCCAAATCAATTAAGCGATTCTCGCTAATCCGGTGACTGAAAGCCATTGAGTACGGGGAAAGCCTTCTTGCGCCTCCCAGACTCTCTTCCAAGGACACAGTAATGTTCAAGTCACCTCCTAAAATGATAGGCATTGGTGCATTGGAAATAATATTTCCAATATCAGACCAGACTTCATCCCTTTTATTAGGATCCGGTGCAATGTACGACGCAATCAGACCGAAGGATCCCTCTCTAGAATCAACAGTCGCAAAGATATACTGGTTTGTTTTACTCTGGACAACTAACGAGCAAGTCACCGAGTTCCAAAGTAACCAGATACCTCCACTAAACCCTTCCGCATCCACTCTTTCTGATGAGTCAAACCCCATACTATTACATACGGACTCAACAACTGCCCTTGCACAATGAGTTTCAATTATGGCCACAAACTGCGGTTTGTGCTTGCGAATCATGTATCGCATCGAACGCCGAAAACTACGTTTCACAGTACCAAAACTATTCCAAAAAAGACCTATCCATAAACCTTAAATAAGAGATCAGAAGCCGGAGCTCAAGTCATGTAGATGAGTCGGGGGCGGGTGTGTCAGCCATAGATGTATCAATCACATTGCCTAAAGCAGCAGCCGGAACCGTCCCATTCATTGGTTCGTGGGTAGTCGCCCCTGAACACTCCAAACTCGAGAAGCAATCTGGTGGAGGAACAATACGCTGTAAAATTGAGATTTGTTGATTCGGGGCAATAGCAGGAGATGAGAGCGTAGAAGGTCCAGCGCCCATACCAGATTTCGCTTGCTGAGACAGCACTAGATCCACAACTTTAGAGGACTCAGGCCCAGACGGTACTAGTCGGACACGCTTTCGAACATTTACTTTCTGGAAGGTCGGTAAGAAGCCACTAGTTTGGCCTGATGAGGACCCGATGTTGCTGGCCTGTCTCCCACTCGACTGGCCAGGATTCCGAATGCTCTCATTGCTCTTCTGTACTCTAAAACCCTGGGGTCCAGCTTTCGGCTGTTTCCGACGAGGTACCACCATCCAAGGCCCATGCCCATCATCATCCTTTGCAGAACTAGGGATACGAGAAGATTCAGCCTCCTTAGTAGTATCTTTGGGACCATCAGGTGATTGTTTCTCCATAGTCACTTCCGGAGTCACTTCCTTAACACCCTCCCTTATCTTGTATACACATGTATCCTCTGTATGTCCATAACAACCACAGCCGAAGCAGATCTTATGAAGGTTCTCATATTCAAGAAGGAGTCTCTTCCCGTTGAGAATAATATCGCCCTTAAGTGGACGGGTTAGATCAACCATAACGCACACCCTCGCATATTTTCCTCGAGATGCCCCAAGGGTATTAGCATCAAAACGAAGAGGTTGTCCAATAGCAGACGCAATGATCTTAAGTACACTATAGTCATACATCGTAAAAGGGAGGCCCGAAATCCTGACCCAAACTCCAGTGGAGGTAAGGACAGAATTCAAAGGATCAAAAGCTTCAGTCCATTGTTGCATCATCAAATAATGCCCATAAAGTTTTCATGGTCCTCCAGACAGAATATCTAGCATATCTTTTTTCTTCTCGAAGCGAATAAGGAAGAAATCATTTGGAAGATCCATAACCGTCCATCCCCCATCTACCTTCCATAACTGGCGAAGGTTACGTTCCAAAGAAGGAAATGAAATCATGCGTCCTAATAACTTCGCCACCACCGAAAAACGCCAGGTAGCATTCAATACTTGAATAATTTCCGGCGCAATATTAATAATTGGCGTAGCATCCTGACCTTTAGGAAAGTCTATAGTCACCTTACCCGTTTCTACAAGATTTTCCGGCAGAATAGGAAGGGCTTTCCAAGCATCTTGCCCAAATAATAACGATCGCCATGAAGGAACTGGATCTAATGGATTTTGGTCCCCATAATTGGTATTTGTATGAGCCTGTGAACTCACTGGAACCTGCACATTGGTCGTATCAATGGGAATGGATGTGATTGGAGTGGGATCAGGGAGGGGATTGGTTGGATACTTAGGATCAGGCGCCGTTGGGGGAGGAGGAAGATTTGTCGCCACGGACGAAAAGGGGTAGGGCCATCCATCAACAACAACAACTGCTTTAGTCACTTTCAAGTGTGTGTGCCTTGCATCATCGTGGTCTAGGAAGAAAAAGATGGCCTTGCAAAACTCATATAGACTAAAACCTAGACTAGCGATATTTATTAGTTGGAAGAAACAACGGCCTTGCAAAACCGATGAAAATATGAAATTTACCCACTATATAGAAAATGGATGTGTTTTGTTCACGACACATTCCAAGTGACAATGATCAACTATAATGGTATGTCGTACATTGGTTTGATATCGAAAATTTACATTGATTAAATATCAAAGAGATCCTTAAAACGATTTTTAATAATAATCTTGGTGAGTTGGAAAGTTTTCTTTTACATGTTTACTAGTAGTAACTATTGTAACTTTATTTTATATAAACGTGGTTATTATTGTTTGAGTTAGCACACTAATTCCAAATTTATTAAACAGTCAAACCACAACCAATAATCTAATTGATTTGAAATATAATTGTCTTATAAATGATAGAATATGAATTATGGAATATAAAAGAGAATTTAGGTTTAGTTATTATTCAACATCCGAAATATATTTTTTAATGCAAATATATGAAGCCAATTATTGATACTAAATACATTTTGGATGGATAATAGTTTCTTAACTTGTAAGCCCCTTCAATGTTTTAACCGATCGTTGGCACTTTGATAACGATGTTGTCATGGTCCACATAAATAAACACTCGGTTGCAACATAGATCCATTATTCGGTCAAAACCAGGCGCCAATATTATGACCGTTATATATTTGACCTCCTTCTCGATAACCTCTTTTCGCTAGCAATCCATTTTTCCCCAACAATTGCGGCCAACTAGTCGCTGTCAAAACAAAATAAGTCAAACAAAGAAAATATTGAGACGGTGAGAAGCAAATTCAAGAGAAAAAACTAAATAAAAGTTGTAAAATAAAAGGCATGGAGAATTATATCGGTTTTACATGGACAATATTCTCCGCTTTCGCATTCAAAAGTACTGCTCATCTTCTTGATCGCCTTTTGAACTACCTTATACGAATATATGAGAAACTACACTATGAAAATGTTGATTTCATTATACAACCATGTCATCCGTATTTATACATACTAGTAGTGTTATTACCCCTTCCAGTGGTGTAATGTGTATGAATTAAATGAAAATATTCTCCGATTCCTTCATAAATTGTATTTATTGTAATTGATTCCTTCATAAATTGTCATACAGCTGGGCGGGCAACTTAATTGACGCAACCCTACTGTCCCGTTTGGAAACACGTAGCAGCATGAAGATCTCCTTCCTTTCTAGGCGTGATCTGCTCCCTCCTTCACGCAGTCTTTGATCCACTTTCCCCGCTCAGAACTTGAGGAAGGCAAGTGTATATTCCTTGCAGTTGTTTCCTTTCCAAGCGTACATAGGAGGTACTCTCCGCTACAACGCCTTTACCGACGCCATAGCCGGCCTCACACCAAAAGAGGCATTGATCGGCCTTTTCTTCTTTTTGTGCACAGGGAAGATACTTCATCGCCACAACACCTTGGGCGTCCTTGCTTCTCCAGGCTGGCAAGTAAACCCATCTGGATGTCCTTATGTTGTACACACAGCAGCCTGAGACTACTGATTACTCCATCTCCTTCCCTCTCTGCACGCAGGATACAGGCAACAGCAACTCTTGGCACCCTCAGTCCCTCGTGACAAGTAAGCAAGGGTGTCGTCCTCCACCTCTCACGATATGAGCATGAAGAAGGCTCCCATAATCAAACTATACTGTGATGTAGCAGGACTCGATCTCGAGAAGCCTTTGTTTCTGCATCGATCCAATCTGACGAATAACAACGAGAATCTACACCATCACCCTGTAATCATCAAGGTAGGACATCCCACTTCCCTTCTCGTCAGCTTAAGTCACGGCAGTGCTCGACTCAGTTTGTGCTCATAGATATGAAGTCATCCTGGTACTCAACAACCACTGTTGTTATCAACGCCAGCCAGGAAGCCCTCTCACGCCGCTCCAGCCATGCAACCACCAAGGTCTTTAGGAATATCTTGATTTAGGCAGACTCAGGGTAAAATCATCTTTTTAGGGTAAAATGGTAAATCATTTAAGATAACCTTTAATACGATAGAAGTTGGAAACTTCTAGTAGGTTGGTACATATTTTTTGTCTACATTCTTTTTATATAAGGAGGTTGAGTTCTTTCCTTGCTTATCAATTTTTTGAGATTTCGAGAATTGTAATTACTTAGCTGCTTTATATGAGTTGATCATGTGAGTAATGATTGCTTTATGAATGATAGTTTTTTGAGTGAGTTGGTTAAGTAGGTACATAACGTATTTATTTTTGTGTATATAGTATGTATGTTTTGTAATGTGTAGACAAAGTAGGCACTTAATGATACATAATTTCAAATACATAATGTTAATAAATAAAAGACTTGTGTAACCAAAAACCTTGTGTACGAAATACTCGAGCGATATAAAATGACTCGAGTATACATAATGTACCTACATATTATTCAGAAAAGAAATTCAGTGAAAGGTATTTCGTACACAAGGTTTTGGTTACACAAGTCTTTTATTTATTAATATTGTGTATTTGAAATTATGTATAAATATTGTGTAATTGAAATTGTGTATTAATATTGTGTATCATCAAAATAATACACAAAGTTTAATTAGTCCAACTCGTATAAGGATGGGAGGGAGGGACAGCTCGCCCAGAGTTCGAATCCTACCTTCTACACAATTTTTTACTTATTATAATTAATAGGAGAAATAAGAATATTTTGTTGCCCGATATAACAAATTATAAAATTTAATTGATTATTAATAGGAGAGAGAAGAATCTTCAAATCTTTCCTCTTTAAATGATACAAAAAATACCTTATTTCACCAATCTTCTCTAGTTTTTTTTTTTTGGTAAGAATGAGCTTAAAGCTCCGCGCCAAGCGCTTATTAATTATGAAAACAAACTACAAACGAGTTAGACGAGGGATGGTAACCCCTTGCACATCATCCAACAAAATAGGTCTAATACTCAAGGGAGGTTCCACCAACCGGTGTACTCCAAAATCAAAGGAAAAAGCAAGGCTCGCAAGAGAATCTGCAACCCTATTTCCTTCACGAAAGACATGTTCGAAGCTAATACTCCAGTCGCGTGTAACAAAGCCTTGGATACGAATAACCAAGCTTGAGAGGGAATGAGCCGGATTAACCCCCTTCTCAATCAATCTCACCACCATCAGTGAATCAATCTCCACATGGACTCGACGATAGCCAAGATCCCAAGCGAGCTCAATCCCATGGACAACTCCACAAAGTTCTGCAACAGGTACCGATGTAGATCCCAAATTCACCACCACTCCCTGAATCCAGTTACCTTTTGCATCTCTAATAACAGCCCCTGCCGTGCATGCCCTGGATCTCCTCGTGAGGCTCCATCCGAATTCACTTTGACCCAATCATCCCTTGGTTTTATCCACCTGACTATCACTTCATCTTTCTTTTCCAAACCTATACCCTTGTTTACCGAAGACGCCTCCAGCCATTCTTCATAGTATTTGATAATGACAGCCCCTTTCTCCCGTGGTATAACCCCTTCCTCAAAAACCCTAGCATTACGCCAACGCCAAATCCACCATACCCCAATTGAAAATACAGCCTTCCAGATCAAATTAAGAGATTTCACAAAACCTGTGCTTATGTTAACAAAAAGCCAATCCTCCCATTGCAGTTCGAAGAAGTCTCCTGGAGCTCACTTGGGATTAAAGCTTTCCAAATGTCATTAGCAAAACGACAATCCCGAAGCAAATGTAGCAGTGTCTCCTCCTCCCCATGGCACGCAACACAATCTGGAACCTCGCACATATGTTGTCGTTTTCTTTTGGCATTAGTAAGGAAGACCCCCCATGCTAACTGGCAAACAAAAAATTTGATCCTTTCTTGGACATTTAGTTTCGAAACATGCAGAAACGTGCTTTCTCTCACTTCTTTATTATGGCGGCGCATAATAATAGAGTGATATGCTGAAGCTGTTGAAGAAACATCCATCCTTTGATGGCATCCATCTAACAGTGTCCTGTATACCATTTGTATTCCGTAAACCTACTGCCATGACTTTAATTAAACTCAGATTGCTCAATCTACACACCAAGTAATTCCAATCCCACCCATTCTCATCATTCCAGACGTCCTTAACCCTCAATTGTAAATCCACATTAGAAAGAGGTAATTGACAAGAGATCGAGAGAGGTTCTGAAGAGACCCATGTGTCCGTCCAGAAGTGAACTCGACTACCATCCTTAACACTCCAACCTAAGTTTGGAGCCACAACAATATTATAACCTTTCACCAGGCTCCTCCATCCATAAGAACTTCCAACTTTACATTCCAAAGATTTCGGCCATTCATGCATTGTAATATTATACTTCTTCAGCAACACTCATGCCATAAGATCTCTTTGTTTGCAAAAAGGCACCAACTCAACTTGCTAATGGATGCAAGGTTAGCTTCTTCAGCCTTTCTAAAGCCTAGTCCACCCCACTGTCAAGGTTTGCAGACTCGGTCCAAGTTCACCAGATGCACTTTTCTCTTATCCTCATAACTACTCCACAAGAAATTTCTGCAAACCCTGTCCAACTCCGAAGTAATAGTTTGTGGAAGAATCATTGAGCTCATGTAATATTGTGGCATAGAGGATAAAACAGATCTAATAAGAGTAGCTCTCTCAACCAGGCTAAGTGTCTTCGCTTTTCAACCTGCAAGTCGAGACTTGATTCTTTCCACAAGTGGTTTGAAAATATCTTTTGTGACAGACTTGTGGATCATTGGAACACCAAGGTATCTTCCTAAGTTTCGCGTCACCTTGAAACCACTTACCTCACTTAACCTCCTTTCAAGCTCACCCCGAACATTATGAGAGACGAAGAAACGTGACTTAGCCATACTGATGCGTAGTCCCGAAGCTGAACAGAAGATCTCAAGAATATATTTAATCTTCCTGAACTGAGCACACGACGCCTCTGCAAAGAGCAGGGTATCGTCTGTGAAGAATAAGTGAGCAAGCACCGGACCTCCTCTAGAGAGCTTCATAGGCTTCCAGTCCCCGTTTAGAACAACTTTTGCGATCAGGTGACCCAACCTCTCAAGGCTTAGCACAAAGAGATAAGGTGAGATCGGATCACCTTGTCTCAATCCCCGTGTCATAGAAAACTTCCCCGTAGCCTCTCCATTCCAGATAAGCCTCATAGAACTAGAAGATATGCATTTCTCCACTTTATTAATACACTCTACAGGTAAGCCAAGATATTTCAAAGTTTCGACCACAAATTCCCAATGCAACATATCGTATGCCTTCTCAAGGTCGAGGCTAAGGACCATCCAACCTCGCTTACCCTTCTTACGCTTCATTGAATGAATAGCTTCCTGAGCTAAGACCGTATTATCAGTGATCAAGCGCCCCGGGATGAAACTAGATTGCATTGGACTAATCACATTACACATGATGGATTTTAGTCGGTTTGCAATGATGTTTGTAATAACTTTATAGCTCACATTACATAAACTAATAGGTCTATAGTTCTTAATCTCCTTTGGCTTGTCAATCTTCCCAAATAACGTGATTAAGGTTTCATTGGCATCAATCGGAAGAGCTCTTGAAGCAAAAAAAATCTTTCACAAGGACAGTTAGTGTGTTTCCCACAATTGACCACATCTTCTAATAAAAAATGGGCTGGAAACCATCTAATCCAGGAGCCTTAAGAGGCCCCATCCCCTTGACAACACTCTTAATTTCTGAGTTTTCAACATTACGTGCAAGCTTCAAAAGATCAGTCCTTTCAATGTGTGGGAAGCCACCTCTAGGACATGGGCTGAGCAAAGGGAGATCACGACGCCCATATATCTCTCGAAAGTAATAGACTGCATGCTCCTCCAGAACCTTTTGATCCAAGCACCACTCTCCATTACTCAATTTAAGAGCCTGAATTTTATTTCGTTGTCTACAAATCACCGTTGAGAGATGAAAGAAAGAGGTGTTCCTATCCCCTAATGTGATCCATTTCTGTCTCGACTTTTGGAGCCAAAGTAATTCTTCTTGTTCATGGGTCTTCTCCATCTCTCCTTTCAAATCCCTCTCTTTTTGTAGCATTTCATTGGAAACCCTGACATCCAGCTCCTTGCTAATATCCTCGAGCTTCCTTAGCAAATCCTCCTTCTTGGAGTGGATATTACCAAACACCTTCTTATTCCACCTTAACAGGATACCCTGGAGTTTCAATAACTCCTCTGGAAGATGGGCCATTTTATTCCAAGCACTCTCGATGATCTCATTGAACTCGGGATGAGTAAACCATGCTACTTGGAAATGAAATGGCCTTCGTTTTGGATCTCCTTCATTTGATCTATCAAAATTAAGTAAAAGAGGGTTATGGTCAGACGAAAGGCTAGGCAAGTGTCTTACCGAAGCTTCTGGCCAACGAAGTGTGCCATCCGGAGTCATCAGTATTCTATCTAACCGCTTAGCAATCCTGTGTTGTTCCTCTTTACCTCTTCTCCATGTGAATGGGGTACCCACAAAGCCAATATCGATCAATTGGTTATTGTGAATCCATTCTCCAAAGGCAACAGATGCTGGTGACAACCTTTGGGCTCCTCATTTGCTCTCCTCAATACAACAAATTAGATTCATATCCCCTCCAATCACCATTGGGTACTATGTCGTACTAAATCAGCAATCTCATTCCAAACACTACCTCTTCGTTGAATATTTGGCGCAATGTAAGTTATTACTAGAGCAAACGTATTCACCCCTTGACCCACAATTGCATGGATGAATTGATCATTTTTAGTAACCATAGTGATTGGGCAGGTTACTGAGTCCCATAGGATCCATATACCACCTCTTTGTCCGACTGCCTCCACTCTATCCTACGAGTCAAAACCTAACTTCTCACATATCCCATCAGCCCTAACTCCCGCACAGTGAGTTTCAAAGAGGGCAACAAAGTTCGGTTTTATGCTTTCGAAGCATATATCTCAAAGATCTTCGAAAACTGTTCTTCACAGTTCCAAAGCAATTCCAAAAAATACCTATCGTTAAGATATTGAAAAAAAGGGGTGCTACTCTCCCTGAAATTAGGTCTGAGAGTCGGGTACGAAGGAAAGTTCGGAAGATGTGCCTCCTCTCTCCATATCACATTCCATCGAGTCCAGATGGTCTTTGCTTCCTTTCTTTTCCTCAGTTACTATTGTCTTTCCATTAACATTAAAACTAATCACCTGTGGTGTAGCTTTATGAAGTATACGAACTTGCTAGATTGCTTGTATGGGGCAACCTCCATACTCTTTCTACCATGCCCACCTGACGTACTTGCCATTTGTTTGGACCCCATAACCCTATTTCTCTTTCTAGTCTGGTAGTGAGCAGTATTGTTGTCCTCCACTACAACCTTCTGCAGCTGGTCAGGTCTCCTCACATTTTGTGGTCCTTCCTTTGTCGTATATCGAGTACTAGAGCTAGGCCCAGTTGCTTTGGAAGGAAAAACTATCTGATTTCTTCCTTTGTGCCCATAACTAGTAGTATTATAACTTGAACCTTTCCTTTTGGGTACCACCATCCAAGGTCCGAAACCATCATCCACCACCTCTAAAGGTCTCTCCTTCATATCAGGATTATCCGTTTCCTTCTGCTGTTTATCTTTCTCAGTTGGAGCATATGGTGTATCCTCTGGAATGGTCTTTGAAGGCCTTGCTTGCTCTTGAACTCTCGGGCCATAGATACATGTTTCACTTGAGTGTCCATAACAACCACATGAGAAGCATATGGTATGAAGATTTTCATTCTCCAGAAGAAGTCTTTTACCATTTAGGATGATGTCTCCTTTCAATGGTCTGCATAGGTCAACACGTACACAAATCCTCGCAAACTTACCCCTCCATATCCCTAGGGTATTTGCGTCCATCCATAAGGGAGTGCCAATGGAAGTTGCAATCGCCTTGAGAATATTAATGTTGTACATTGCAAAAGGAAGGCCCGATATTCGAACCCAAACCCCCGTAGACGTTATCACCGATGACATTGGATCAAAAGTATCATGCGACTGTTGCATCATCAAATAGTGGCCAAAGAGTTTCCAAGGTCCACCCGTCAAGATATCAAGCATATCTTTCTCCATTTCAAAACGGACCAGGAAGTAGTCGTTTGGAAGATCAATCACTGACTAGCCTCCCTCCATATTCCGTAGGCTACGTAGAGCTCTCTCTAGGGTTGAAAAGGATATCATTCTTCCAAGTAACTTCATAACTATTGAATTTCTCATGGTGCATTTAATACCTGTACAATATCTAGAGCAATATTGATTTCAGGAGTAGCATCCAGTCCCTTTGGATAGTTAATGCTGATTTTTCCTAATTCAATGAGATTATCAAGAATTAAAGGCATGTTCTTCCACGCTTCATCACCAAATAGCATAGCACTCCATGATGGAATAGGTTTTTTTGTGGCATTCAAATCATCCTTGGGAGGGTGGTCACCATTAGGGCCGGGAGGAATCGATCCATTGGATGGGCTAGAGGACAAGTTCCCATTTGGATCTGGAGCGCCGGGGGGACATAGGGGGCTAGGATCGCTTCTTTCGTCGCCTTCTCTGCCGTCATAGGATTAGGGTTTTTTCTTATCTTTCGATCCACAACTGTAGTAGGTTAGGTGCTTTATGAATGATATTATATTTATAAGATTAATTATCGACGTATTATTGGTCCAAGTAATGGGCATATTTAGTTTTATTAATTTAAATTAAAAATATCAGAAATAATTCTTTTGATAATTAACTAGTTTAAAATTTAATGAGGCATAATTAGTTTTAATTAACTAGTTTAAAATATATTTTTTAATGTACCAATAATAAACTTCAAAAGTTGTGGATACCAAGAGGAAAAGTCCAAACTTGAAGGACATCACGAAGAAAAATCGTTATTGTTTTTACCCCTTAATGGATAATAATTGTCTTTGCTCTAAAGTATATATATTTTTAATTATATTTATTTCAAACTCATATATTCTCCGTTTCTAATCCAAATTCAAATCTTAAACTGTTTTAATAATTCTCCATTCATACTCAATGTAGCACAAGCTTCGTATTATGGAAAAGACGAAGAGGGACAGAGTCATCCATCAACAACAACCGGTTAAGTCACCTTCGAGTGTGTGTGTCTTGCATCATTGTGGTCGATGAAAAAGATGGCCTTGCAAAACTCATATAGACTAAAACCTAGACTGGCGACATTTATTAGTTGGAAGAAAATGATGGTCTTGCAAAACGGATAAAAATATACAACTTACCCACTATATTAACAAGTAATGTGTTCTGTTCATGACACATTCCAAGTGGCAACGATCAACTACAATGGTATGTTGTACATTGGATTGAAATAAAAAAATTTACATTCATTAAATATCGAAGGGATCCTTAAAAAATGATTTCTTATAATAAGCTTGGCGAGTCAAAAAGTTTTTTTTTACATGTTTACTAGTAATTAATTGTTGTAACTTTATTTTATATAAACGTGACTATTATTTTTTCACTTGCAATCTATAAACTATAATGGTATGATATGGAAAATTTACATTAATTAAATAATGAAAAGATCCTTAAAGCAATTTCTAATTGTAACGCCCCAAAAATGGGATAAGCATCACAACGCCCGGAGTCCAGACGAGGAATCTTTAAGGCATACAAATGAATATAAAGAATGAAGAGATATAAAGCACAAGGGACATAAAAGTTGGCCACAATAAAGGTATGAAACTAACAAACGTCACATGACGTCAATGTAACATCCCAAATTCTCGGAACTCGGGGAGTTACGGGTTAGGAACTTACAATGGGTCTTGACCCTACTTTGACAACAACTTTATTGGATCTTACATCAAGGCACATATGTAAGTAAAGTGAATTGAAAACAATAAAACATAATGGTATGAATGTGTAACATATAACAACCTTACAAAAACAAAATTAATGGTGTCCTATGTACATGCAGAAACTTGGAACAACAATCCCCTTCCCAAACTATATGAGTACGTGGACCCGGCAGACCATCTACTCCATATTTCTTTGCAACATTCTTAACTTGCAAGTATCTAACAATATGACGGTAAAACTGTTAGCTAACAACCTACATATTAGAAGAATAAAAATAAGCACAAACACACACAATGAAGAAATGAAACACATAGCATGCTCACACAAAATCATTTATTATCTTTCATTAAGGTTATACACTCTTAGTTCCAATTATGCTTGTGACACGATGTAACACCCCAAGTTCTGGGAATTCAAAGCGTGACGGGCTAGGACCTCACAATGGGTCCCGACCCTCAGAGTAGCAACGACACTACAAATTTTACAACAAGGCACAAATAAAGAAAAATCAAAACTCAATATAAAACCAAAGGTTGTAACAAAAGGAAGCGTAAAAGACTCACAGCCGAGTTCAAAACAAAGGGAAAACAACAACAGAAACATAAACCCGATCCCGTCCTATAATGTACGGGAACCCCGGCTGACCACACCATCCGGATCACTCAGCCGCACCTATATCCTGCAAAGCATCTACAACATCGGTATAAATTGTTAGCTAACATTCTAGATATTGGAAAGACAGTAAAGGCACAAACACAGATTAGGTAATGTAAACATATAGCATGCTCGTACTCAGCCGATTATTATCTTTCATTAGATTATCCATTAATAATTCAACTTCTTTTGTCACACGAAAATCTCCCGAAACTCGCATCCGCTTCCGTCTACCAACAGGAATAGATCAATACTATCCGTTCCCTCCAAACATGGGTTGCAAGAGCGCCTCCTAGTCTCATGTAGAACTAGACAAGTGGTCACCGCCCGGTTATCATACATGTTACGCTAAGATTGTTACACGCAAAAGTCTTAAATTTATAACTCGGTATATTTTTCCTAACTCCTAGCGAACCCGCAATGTATGGGTTATTTTGTAGTAAGGATAGTATTCCGAGGTCGAACACAAAGACTAAGGTGAAATTGAATCAAATAGTGACTAAGGATAGTGTTGATCTAGGCTAAGAAAAGAGAAAGAAATGAAAATTTCAATATTTTTGGATTGGTTTTGTGGTGATCAATCAAGGATCAAAAATCATGTAAGATTAACAAACAACTAAGCTAGCGACACAAATAAACAAATACAAACACGAGATAGATAGTGAAAGAAAGAAAAACGGATTCTAGGGGTTAGAAATTCCGGTTATGGCATTTGACTCAAGCTTCTAATCATTCCTTGGATCAACTATGGTATGTGGGGAAAGGGTGTTTCTCAAATGGAACCAATCACCGGGTAGGTCTCATGATCCACTAATCTCGCAACTAAGATCCTATTACCGGGTAAGTCTCTAGGAACCTAAGGTTGGGAAATCTACACAAACCGGATTGCTATCTAGGGATCTAACCTCTCCTTACTGGGTAAGTCTCGGGAAGGCAAGTCCTAAACATCAATCCTAGCACACTCAATCCAATAGCGGCTTATGAGGCTCACTACTACCTAAAGTTCATCTTCTATGGTACTTAAGATCGGAAATCACCGGGTAGGTCTCTTCCCTCACTTGGATTGCTAGCATTAGGTCACCTTAGGCTAGATTAAGCTTAAAAAACACTAGGATTTCAACAATCTAACATCCTAACATGCAGATCTACAATACAAGCATAACAGAAGCAAATCACGGGCAGTTTATTCATTCCACGGCCGTGGTCTGGGTAGAACATACCGTGATTTCTAACAGAAATTAAGTACGAGCAAGCAAGTCATCCAAAGGTACGTTTAAGTCTATCCTATCATAGTCCAAGCCATAACCATCATTTCCTTACCCTAGAATCGCATCTATTTAGCCAACAACATGCATCTTAACAATCAAACTTAACAAGCATACATTCATGCTTTCCATACCAAGATAATGAAATGAAAGAGAGATGAATCAAATAGAACAAGAAAACAAGCTGAATAAATGTTGAGAAAGACTTACAACCCTTCCAAAGAAGGTTCGAATTGTTTCTTACAACCCTAGCAAATGTCTTCAACAAAACTTCACTCAAAACTCTCAAAAACTATGAAAACTATAAAACTAGTGTGCTTCTTCTCCATCTCCAAATGAGAGTGTTTCTTCTCCTCCAAGAGTAGCTCCAATCCAAATGTTCCAATGAGAGAATGTGGTAGAGGATGTGTGTGAGGTCAGGTCCCTTTTAGAACCAGCCTGCAAGAGTACTTGTAGCCTTCACCATTTGCAATAATCGGTTATGGAGATCGTGGGACAGCTGTCCCAAATGTTCAGAGGGAATCACGGTCCATTCCACGGCCGTGGAAGTCCCAGGGACCGTGGTTTGGGTGTTTCATCCCTCTTTTGATCGTAGAGCCATGAGTTGATACAAGGCATGCACCAACATGGTCCTATGTGTTCTCCTTAGCTCCTATCTTGCTTCTTGATGAGTCCGGAAGTGTGTCATTACGTGGAACGATCCTCAAATGTATTGATTAAGCTCCAAAAACTCTCAAAATACCTACAAAACATGCAAAAGTCCGTGTAGACGTCTATCTCGACAACATACATGAATTAAGTGCAAATCGTCACGAACTAATGCTAAACTATGCATGAATAGCAGGAAAAACTATCTGAATGAATGCCTAGACTAACGTCATAAATCGTGTTAACAAAATACCCCATACTTAAGGTTTGCTCGTCCCCGAGCAAGGCCCAACTATAGACTAAAAGATGACATGATTTATGCATGCAGAAAAACAACAAAATCTTTTTGGGATTGTGCTTCTAATATTGGATCACCTTCATAGTCATGTTTCGTGGCAATGGACAACAATCATGCATCAAATGAATGAAGGCATGGAAAGACAATTATACTTAACTAGAAAGCATGCATGAAAGGTCACAATGAAGAAGTCAAGATGATAATGAGTAATCTAATCTAGATCACTAAGTCTTACACACATGCAAATAGATCACAAGGACTTAGGAAAGAAAAGGCCAAGAAACGTTGTGAATAGGTGGGAATTTTTAGGTCATGTGATGCTAATCCTGGAAAGGAACTAACTCCACAATTTCGTTTGTGATCAACTTCACCACAAGTGTATATTTTCTCCATCTTTTCTTTGTTTTCTTTTCTTTTTCACTTTCTTTTTCTTTTATTTTTGAGGCAATGGCATTGGTGTACAAAAGCCGAAACCTTGGTGATTAGCGGACCTCGGGATTTTTCCGAGGCGCCTCACACCGGGCACACATACAACACTCGTTAGGACATTCGGTTTATCCGACTTTGGCAAGGCACAAACACCCGATTATGTGGATGGTGCCGAGTTACTCGTCATCAAAACCAAAGTTCCCAAACCTATATTTTTTCTACACTTTTCACAACAAATTCAGCACTTCATTCACAACATTCTTTCATCTACAACTTTACCCCACACTTGCTTTTCATACACATCAACACACTAGCATGCTCCTATTCCCGGATGGGTCAAAAGAGGTCAAATTTTATATCAATTGAGGTGCTCAAACAACATGATCAAGATGAGAAGTAGAGAAAGATGAATTGCCTTAATCACTCCTAAACGATGTGCAAGAACTAGCATGTAATTTCGACCATCAATCCTTAATCCAATCAAGGCAAACATTCATGATCACAACTCACACGTGGGATTCAAGATAAGTATTTCAAGTCCACATATACATACATTAATTCAACACATAAGGCCATCCATAGCCTATTCACAAGACAATTTTATCATAAGGGTCATACCCAAGCTTAGAAGCACTAAATTTTTTTTAAATTTTCTGATTTTTTTTGAATTTTCGAAATATGTATGTACAATGCAAAACATAATGAAACATGTGACAAAAAAAAACTATCCTAGATGCTAATCATGCAAGTGATCATGAAAACCCCACCCCATACTTAGAAACTTATTATCCCCAATGTGTAAATGAAGTAAAGAAGAGTGAAAGAGGGTCCTCACAATGTAAAAATGGAGTTGCCGGTATTTTGGTTCGCTCATGTGAATTGATGACGGATGATCTATCAAAGATGGTAGAGAGCTCAAGATGTTCGTCATGACGTTGGGATCCGTGCTAGGCACCGCTAGCCGTCCAAGTTCCGCGTCCGCTCCACCCACAATTGATGAGGGACTCATCATCATCATACACATGTCATGAAAGGCTTCCATGCTACTTAGACTCTAGCACACAAACTTCAAACACACAAAAACACACAAAAACGTAAAAAACAAAACTAAAACAAAAACGAAAAGGGAAAGATGTCTATCAATAGGTTGCCTCCCATCAAGCGCTTCTTTAAGGTCATTAGCTTGACCAAATTCGGGGGTGTCTCACTCGAGGTGAAGTGGGGCAATCATATCTACCAGAGCTCCCGGGGTATACTTCTTCAACCGGTGCCCATTCACCTTACAATCTCCACAATGCTCCCCTCCTATCTCAACCGCTCCATGGGGAAAGATCTTTTTCACCACATAAGGACCCGTCCATCTTGACTTTAGCTTTCCCGGGAAGAGCCGTAGCCTTGAGTTGAAGAGAAGGATAAGGTCGCCTTCACTCAACTCCTTTGGGATGAGACGCTTGTCATGCCAACGTTTGGTCCTTTCTTTGTAGATCCGGGCGTTTTCATAGGCATCCAACCGGATCTCCTCAAGAGCGTTTATGTCTAGCAACCTCTTCTCACCGGCCTCCTTGAGGTCAAAATTCATCCACCTTATAGCCCAATACGCTCTATGCTCCATCTCTACCGGAAGGTGGCAAGACTTGCTATAAACTAGCTTGTAGGGTGTGGTGCCAATCGGTGTCTTGAAAGCGGTTCTATATGCCCACAAGGCATCATCGAGCTTCATAGCCCAATCCTTTCTCATCCTAGAAACCGTCTTCTCAAGGATCCCTTTTATCTCCCGGTTGGAGATCTTCACTTGGCCACTAGTTTGGGGATAGTAAGGTGTTGCCACCTTATGAGTCACCCCATACTTAGCCAAAAGTGTCCCAAAATTCCTATTGGTGAAGTGCTTTCCTCCATCGGTTATGATCACCCTTGGTGTTCCAAACCTAGGGAAAATCACTCGGTTGAAGAACCGCACCACAACCTTGGCATCATTTGTGGGAGAGGCGATTGCTTCTATCCATCTCGACACATAGTCCACCGCCAATAGGATGTAGAGGTTGCCACAAGAAGAGAAAAATGGCCCCATGAAGTCCACATCCCAAACATCAAATATCTCCACCTCTTGTATGTTGTTCAAGGGCATCTCATTCCTCCTTGAGATGTTGCCCGTCCTTTGGCAAGCATCACAAGCTACCACAAAATTCTGCACGTCCTTGAACAAACTTGGCCAATAAAACACGGATTGCAACACCTTTGCACACGTCTTGTGTGAGCTAGCATGGCCTCCACATGACAAGGAATGACAAAGGCGGATCACACTCTCCACCTCATCCTCCGGGATGCATCTTCTAAAGACTCCATCCGGTCCTCTTTTGAACAAAAGCGGTTCACTCCAATAGTAATGCCTTACATCCTTGAAGAACTATTTCCTTTGGGCATACGATAGCCCGGGTGGCACCTCTTCACAAACGAGATAGTTGACTATGTCGGCATACCATGGCTCATTTCCCCTTGACACTTGAAACAAGCACTCCTCCACCATTTGCAATTGCTCATCCCGGAATGAGTCATCAATCGGGATGTCATCTCTCTCAATCTCCAATGGTGGGAGTCTACTAAGGTGGTCCGCCACAGAATTTTCGGACCCCTTTTTATCCCGGATCTCCAAATCAAACTCTTGAAGAAGAAGGATCCAATGAATCAAACGAGGTTTGGCATCCTTCTTTGTAAGGAGGTAACGGATCGCAGCATGATCCGTATACACAATGACCTTCGCTCCAACAAGATACGAGCGGAACTTCTCAAATGCATACACAACCGCTAGCAACTCCTTCTCGGTGGTAGCAGAACAGCCCATCTTTCCTTTGTCCCAAAACAGCCCCAACGGCTACATCACTCACGTCACACATGATCTCAAACGGTAAACTCCAATCCGGAGGTTGCATGATAGGTGCGGAGATCAAAGCATTCTTCAACCTACAAAAAGCCTCAAGGCAATCCTTGGAGAAAACAAACTCAACATCTTTCATTAGTAGGTTAGTAAGAGGCTTAGAAATTTTAGAGAAATCTTTTATGAATCTCCGGTAAAAACCGGCATGCCCTAAGAAACTCCTTACCCCTTTCACCGAGGTAGGTGGTGACAACTTTCTCTATTGTTTCTATCTTAACCCTATCAACCTCAATGCCTCGGTTGGACACCAAGTGTCCCAACACGATGCCTTCACTTACCATGAAGTGGCATTTCTCCCAATTCAAGACCAGATTAGTCTCCTCACATCTCTTTAGCACTGAAGACAAGTTAGCTAAACAATCATCAAATGAAGATCCATAAACAGAGAAATCATCCATAAACACTTCCATGATGTTTTCCATATATTCAGAAAATATGGTCATCATACACCTTTGAAAGGTGGCGGGTGCATTACACAACCCAAATGGCATTCTCCTATATGCAAATGTACCCCAAGGACATGTGAATGTAGTTTTCTCTTGGTCATCGGGGTGGATAGGAATTTGGAAGAATCCACTATAGCCATCTAAATAACAAAAATGTGAATGTTGAGCTAATCTCTCTAGCATTTGGTCAATGAAAGGAAGAGGGAAGTGATCTTTCCTAGAGGCCACATTTAGTTTCCTATAGTCTATACACATCCTCCATCCCGTAACCGTCCTAGTAGGGATTAGTTCATTATGCTCATTAGTCACTACGGTCATCCCACCCTTCTTAGGAACCACATGCACGGGACTAACCCATTTACTATCCGAAATCGGGAAAATGATTCCCGCATCTAGCAATTTAAGGATCTCTTTCTTTACTACTTCTTTCATGATGGGGTTTAGTCTTCTTTGATGTTCAATTGAAGGTTTATGGTTGTCTTCCATCAAAATTTTATGCATTCACAAGGAAGGTTTAATGCCAACTAAGTCATCAATGGTATAGCCTATAGCTCTCCTATGCAATCTCAACTCATGCAACAATCTATTCAACTCATCATCATTCAAGCATGCATTAACAATCACCGGATAAGTAGAATCTTCACCAAGAAAAGCATACTTAAGATGAGAGGGGAGGGGTTTAAGTTCAAGTTTAGGTGGACATTTATCGATTGGAGAAGCTCCATACAATGTAGGTTGAGATGAATCCAAAGCTATGGAAGACTCCTTAAGGCTCCTTGAAGCTTGATCAACCACTAAGGCACTTTCTGGAGAAACCATGGGAAAAATCACGGTCTTTGGCATAACCACGGCTGTGGAACTTGCTAAGCTAGCACTTTTGAGCATTCTAGAGAGTTCCACAGGACAAATCACGGCCGTGGTTCTTGGTGACAGACCGTGATTTCTACAGTGATTCAGCATGACTTCGTGCACTTCAATTTCAGCACTTGTCTCCTTTTCTAATGCATCCAAAGCCTTGATTTCTTCATTGCAATCATCTTCTAACCCTTCCTCCATCAAACTTAAGCTAAGAAACTTCTCCAAGAGGTCCTTGATCAAGATCGAGCTCACAACTTCTCTACATTCCTATTGCTCGACAATGTTGAACACATCTTCACCAAGGGCCGACCCCTTCATTATTGTGGATAATTTGAACTTGATATTCTCTTCTCCAATGTTGAAAGAGAGAACTCCATTTTTGTAATCTACCAAACATCCGAATGTGGCTAAGAAAGGCTCCCTAAGATGATAGAAAACGGATAGTCCGTTGGGATGTCCAAAACAACGAAGTCTATTGGCACATAGAACTTCCTAAGCTGAACCGGTATATCATCCAAGATTCCTACGGGGTGAGTGATGGAACGGTCCGCCATGTAAAGGGTCATCTTGACCGGCTTCGGCTCTCCTATCCCAACCTTGTTGCAAAGTGCAAGCGGGATGATGCTTGCACTTGCTCCAAGATCACATAGGGCTTCATACTTCACTTCTCCAACCCCAATTGGCACACAAAAAGATCCCGGATCTCTTAGCTTAGGAGGCATCTCCTCCTTCATGGTTTGGATCAATTCTGAAGATCTCTTTGTCATCCTAACTTCTCCATACTCTTCCAACATCCTCTTGTTGGAGAGTATTTCCTTCAAAATTTTTCCATAGGCCGGCATACCTGAATAGCATCCATGAACGGAATATTAATATGCAATTTAGACATAAGTTCAAGGAATTTACCGAAGTGTTTGTCCAAATGAGCTCTTGCTCGTGATTGTGGAAATGGTATTAGTGGCTTGTATGGAGGTGGTGCCACATATGTTGCTCATCATCCTTGCTCTTGCCTCCTTCTTCTTGCAATGGCTCTTCCTCCACTACAACTTGCTTTCCTTTAGCATTCTCCTTGGGTAAGGGATCCTTCATGCTCAGCCCACTCCTTGTTGTAATGGCCAACACTTGGCCTCTTGGATTATCTCGGTCCTTCCGGGAAGCTTTCCCGGATCCCTTTGAGCTTCACCCGCCTTTTGGAACACTTGCGCTTCTAGCACATTTTGATCTTTAGAAATGGAAGTCACCGTACTCTCAAGACCACTCAACCTTCCAAGCAATTGCTCAAACATCATCTCGGTTCTATCCTTTGGAGGTTGAGTAAATCCGGGTGGAGGCTCTTGTGAAGCCTTAGGTGGTGGTGTTGCGCTTGTGGAAGCAGGAGGGTTCAAGGCTCCATCCAGGTTAAAATAGGGAAACCCGGGGTGGTTGTGATTAGGCCGGTAATTGTTGAATGGCCGGCTGTTGTTGTTGAAGTTCCTTAGGCCTTGACAGTTGTTGCAATTGCCCCTTCCCATGTAGTTCACATCTTCCTCCTTGGAAGACAAGTTCGCTTGCACTTGCACATGAGGGCTAGCTTGACTCTTCAAGGTTGTTGCACACAACTCCCTCAAAGACTTTAGCTCATTGTTGATTGCATCGAGCTTGTAGTTGCTCATGGTGACTTCACTCACTTCATAAACTCCCGGTTTTCTCCCATCACTCTTCCTATGGGAGTACTTCTCTATCACCAAGGCTTGCTTCTCTATAACCTCCCAAGCCTCATCCACATTCTTCTCCATAAATGTTCCACCAGAAAGAGATTGAAGCTTGAATTGGCTATCTTCATCAAGTCCCTTGAAGTAGATCTCCAAAAGCTCTATTTGTGGTATACCATGGTGTGGACAATCTAGGAGGAGGTCTTTAAACCTCTCCCAAGACTTGAATAGGCTTTTTCTATCCTTCATCACGAAGGCATTGATCTTCCCTCTTAATTCGGTAGTCTTGGAAGGTGGGAAGAACTTAGTCAAGAACTCGGTTGTCATCTCCTCCCAAGTACTCACACGCCCTACTGGATACGATTGGTACCAAGCCAAGGCCTTATCCTTAAGTGAGAAGGAAAAAGCCCTAAGCTTATGGTTGTTGTTCTCCAATCTAGGTGGCCTTAGAATCTCCATCAAGATCTCATAGTTCATCAAGTGTTGATGAGGAGACTCTCCTTCCATCCCTCCAAATTGATTATGCCAGATCATTTGTAGAACTTGAGGGCGGAGCTCATAATCATGGGCTGCGGGATCTCCTAAGTTCACACCCGGACGGTGCACTCTTTGGGCCGGATCCATACGTTCCCCTAATGTTTGTGGCTCCTCAATCATAATCAGCTCAAACCGAATATTTACCGCCGGCTGCGGTGGTGGTGGTGGTGGAGGAGGTTTGTTCGCTCCAAACGGTGTGTGCAAGCTTTAAATTTATAACCCTAGACTTAAGCTTAAAACAAGGATGCGAACCCGCAGTGTACGGGTCAATCGTAGTAAAAGCAAGAAAATTCCAGGGGTCGATCACAGGGACTCGGTGAAACAAAGTCAATACGGTGTGCTATGTCAATGCTAACCACAAGACCAATCAACACAATCAAAGATGAATAAGATGTCAAATAAAGCAAACATGCAATTCTAGGGATTATAGCGTCTAGTTGTGGTTCCAACTCAAGATCTATAGATAAGCGGACAAAGCTGAGATTTTTGCGTGGGGAAGGTATTACTAAAGTGGAGTAGATCACCGGGTAAGTCTCACTACACACTAATCCTAAACCGTAACTCCTATCACCGGGTAAGTCTCAAGGAATCAAGATAAAGAACTATAACCTCAAACTAACACACCATCTAAGGGAATAGAATCAACCTTTACCGGGTAAGTCTCAGGCTAACTCACAAAGATGGGATGGAAGCACACTCAAACCCCAATAAAGGATAAACCTTTATTACCTACACTTATGATCGTTGGTACACAAACTAAGGAATTACCGGGTAAGTCTCATCCTAAGCTTGCTTTGAACCAGGAAGGTGTAATAAGGATAGGATTTGGCAAACTCTAACACTTAACTCTCAGTTTAAGGTCGGATAAGTCACCTCGGTCAGAAGAATTCCACCCCGGCCGAGATGTTCATCAACCGAACGAGATGCTTAGGGTTAAGGTTAAAGACTCGAACTTTCAGGATCCTACTGGAATCTAAAACTATTCTATCATTGTTTTTCCCACAACCTTCAGCCAATCACCCTAGAATCACACAAGGAAATTAGCCACTCATCATCATAATGAAAGTATTAAATGTAAGGGAAGAAGGTGAATATTTGAACAAAGAAGAATTTAATGAAAAGACTTCAATAACTGAATCAAATATCACACAAAATCGTTCCTTGGATAATAATCCAAAAAGACAAGACAACAATTGAGGGAATTGAAGACAATCTTACAAAACCCTTCAAAGAAGCTATAAAAGCTATGATCTTTGATCTTCCTTCAACCTTCAAAAAGGTTCTTCAAAAACTCCCAACTTGGAGTAGGATGCGGCTGCTGCTTCGATGCAGGCGGATGTCCAGCGGTGTATGCGGGATGATGGAATTGTGGAAAACCAACCCTTTTTATAGGAAAAATAACCCTCCAAAGATAAGAAATCTTAGAAAGATATTCTCCCATAAATATAGGTAAAATATATGATTCTGCATATTTCCTTCCTTCTAGAAGCCAAGCCCAAAAATATAAGATCACTTTCCAATTTTAAAAGATCTCAGCCAAGAATAAAATATTCTCGCCGCGTCCTAGGTATTCGCCTCGGTCGAGTCGGCGTCTCTGGATCGCCTCGGTCGAGGTGAACCTGTGGTCAACCGAGGTGATCATAACTGGATGTGGAATCTCTCAAAACTGGTCTAAAGTAAATCTTTAATCCATGGCTATGCTTCCTGGATGTAGCTCCAAATGACTCTTGACTCCTTTTTGCTCCTTTTTGATGCAAAACGTACCATATTACCTGCAATTACAACGAAACTAGGTGTAGACCTCGATTCTCGCAAAGGTAGATGAAATGGTAGTAAAATCACATAATGTACATACAAACATGCAGATTATGAAAGATAAAACGTCCAAACAAACCTCAAAATATAGACTATAATTCATGCTATCAAAATACCCCATACTTAGCCCTTGCTTGTCCCCAAGCAAGTTCCTCATATAAAAGACAAGATAGAATGGATTATAAGTCAAGAAAATCAATGAAAAATCCTTTCAAAAACATTTTATGGTATGCAACTATCATAGATCACTCTAAGAGAGTACTTCCTGGAATTTAAAAAACTCAATATGCTCAAAACATTTTATAAATATAGAAAAGTTGTTCATCTTTGCATAAAATCATAGAATGCATAATAAATCATAATTATCAAAATTAATCATGTATAATCCAGTTTAAACCACTAAGTCAATCAACAAGCTCAAGGTCTCAAGGGCTTCCCAAAAGAAAAGGTCAAGAAACGTGTAGGGTAGGGATGTATGTAAGGTAATGTGGTGCTAGAATCCGGGAAAAGGATGAACTTCACTTTCACTTTGACTTGCAACATCTTCCACCAATAAGCTTTGCTTATTTCACACTTTTTTCTCTTTTACTTTACTTTTTGGGATGCATGGACAGAGGTGCACAATAACCGAAGCCTAGGAAATCAGCAATCATCAATTTCTTGAGATGCATCAAACCCTTGATGCAGATACCATGACCCGTTAGGAATATCGCTCAATCCGACTTTGGCAAGACACAAACACCCGGCTATGTGAATGGTGCCGAGTTACTCATCTTCATGATTGACTTCCCCAAACCTATTATTGCTTTCTAGCGTTTCACTTCCAGCCACCTTCAACTTTAACTTGCTTTCACCACTTTGTTTGCTTCCAAATTCCCGGATAGGTAAAGGGAGGCAAAATGTATATGAGGGGCTAAGCATGATCAAGAAGAAGAAGAAGAAGAAGATGAATTGCCTTGATCTTTCCAAGAAGAAAGTGAGAGAACTTAACCTGCGGTGTCAACCTTCAAATTCAACATAATTTGGATAAAAACAAAGTATTAAACATGCCAATAATTTCAAACAAAGCATTTAGCAACTTAAACATATTATAAAACCTTTCAAACACATAAAGAATTTAAAACCAGTCAGTAAACAAGATCTTCACTGAGATCATATCCAGATAAGCAACACAAAAATCGTTTTCGAAAACTCTCAGTTAACACACCTCGGTCGAGATGTTCTTGGTTCAACCGAGGTGAAACACCTCGTTTTGCCAGAACTGTCCCGGTCGAGGTCGAAAATTTTTTTTAAAACTATATATTTTTTGGTTTCGACGTTTTTCTCAATCAAATAATCTGTAGGTATGCATGTAAATCAGATAATCATATAAAGGCAGATGAAGCACAAATATGAAAGTATCCGATAAATAAAATACATCATAGGAAGTCGAATAACATACATCAAAGTCATCACGTAGTCAAATAGTACATCAAATACCCCATACTTGAGACACACTGTCCCAGTGGGTGTAATAAAAGTCTAAATGAAAGAGGACTCACCGGATAAAGAGCCGAACTGCATAAAAATATAATAAATAAAACCCTGCAGCTCCTCAGTAGTCTTGATCCGGTGGTGGTGGTGGTATGTAGGGGAACTGAGTCGGATCATAGGGATAGCCCATGACATGCTGGAATTGTAGCTGAGCCATCATGTGCTGATGATGCTGCCGCTCCTGCATCTCGCGGATGTCCAATGAAAGTGCAGCATATGAGTCGATAACCTGATCCGTCAGGTCATCGATCCGTCGGTGTGCAGCTCTGTCCCTAACTCTCTGCCTCCTGCGCCTAGCGGGCCTGACTGGAGAAGTCTCAGCTGGCGCTGGCTCAGTGTCCTCCTCGTCATCATCTAGATCAATAATGGGAGGCGCGCTCGTCCCAGCTGTATCTGTACCTGTGTCCATCGGAACGCCGTCTCCTCTCTCATTAACTGTCTCGTCGTCGTCATCCTCATCCTCAGCCTCCTCAGCAGCCGCAGCAGTGGCAGCTGCTGCCTCTCTGTGATCCTCCATGAGCGGAGCCCATGCTGTCTGCCAGAAATGTGGGTCGTAGACAGAGAACTGTGCAGACCATCTGATGCCCTGAGGTGCAGTCCGCTCCCAAGGCATGGCGACGTATGGAGTGGTCAACCCACGGGGAACTAGAATCCTCCGCGTGATCATCTCCTGCAATCCCAGCGGCTTCGGAGCCGCCGCCAATGTGCAAACGCTGAGGTCCATCCCGTGGTAAGTGGCGATGTGGGTGACTAGACCTCCACAGCAAATATCTCCCTTCGCCTTGGCCTTGATCTTATGCAGATCCTCTGCTAAGAGCAAGCCAAAGTCCGAGAAGCCTCCTGTAACCATGCAGTAAAGCGAAAAGAGCTCCCCCTGTCTGATCTTCTGGGGCGTCTCAGTACGCGCCAGAAGCGTCTCGCTGAAGATCCTGTGTACCAACCGAAAAGCTAGATGATAGATAAGCTTCGCCCTGGAATCACCTGGGCGCCACCTGTCTGCATGACTCGTAATGTGGGCAATCTGACCCCAGAACTCTCTAGCTACAGCTCGGGTCGGGAAATCTACAGCGGTGGGGGTAGGGAAGCCAAAAATGTCTCTCCAGTAGGCAAGAGGTACTAGGTAGTTCCGGTTCATCAACCGGTACTTCACAGCCCCCTCTGTGGGGAGGTAAGTGAAGGAACTGACAAACTCGAGGGTAGGCTCAAGGTAGGCTGGGGCTCGGATCTCAGTAAACTGATCCAGCCCGACTGTGGTGATCATCCTCCTAAGCTCTCCATCTACGTGGAGACAGTCAAAGGCAGAAACGTCCAGAAATCTGGGAGCGATAACTGGACGACTAGCAATGCGGTCATAGTCTACCCGGTGTCTCTCATGGATCACCGGGATAGAAGGTCGGGATGAGGAAGAAGAAGGGGAAGGGGAGGATCTATCTCTCAGAGCTAAACGGCGATCTGAACTCATCTTCAAAAACACACTGTCAGACTACCTCGGTTGACTGACAACTCCAAGAATCACCTCGACCGAGGTGCAGACCGACTGGACCGAGGCGAAGACAGTTCGATTTCCACTCTCTGATTTTCAGTTCTTTTCCCCCTAAAATCACTACAAATGCTTCCTAAGGGGTACTTATGGATTTCCTCAACAAAATCAAGGGCAACCAAAGCCCAATACGCAGTAAACGAGCGAGTTAGGGTTTTCGAACCTTTGCACCTCGTTTCGGTCGAAACGCTCAATCTTCCTGCAGATCCGTAGTAGCAATCGACTCTTCTACTCCTTAATCGCGGTTTGGAAGCAGAAATCGTCAGAAACGAGTGAGAAATGGGAGAGCGAGGTGCTGCTGTTCCGCCGCGGTCGAAATGGGTAAATAAAAAGTGAAAAGTAATTTTTCCCTTTTTATACTGTTACTGGATCTGCTGTCACCTCGGTCGAGATGGTCTCGACTGGCCCGAGGTGGTATGGACCGAGGCGGTTCTGCAGAACCCTAGTCGCCTCGGTTGCCTCAAGAATCAACTCGGTCGAGATGCTCTGACAGTGACCGAGGTGCTTCTTTCTTCTCAGAATCTCGAACTTCTGTCCATCCAGGTGTGCTCCTTCCTGTTGTCTGTCCAGAACCCCAAAAACAAAGCAAAGCAAAGCAAAAACAAAAACTATCTAAACTAGACTAAAAAACGGGAAAGAAAGCAATACCTTGGGTTGCCTCCCAAGAAGCGCTTGATTTAAGGTCGCTAGCTGGACCATGATGCGTCTCAAACGAGGTAGGAGGTTCCCTCACCCCATACTTCACCTCCATCGTGGGGTGAAGTAAGTAGATCCATCAAACGCTCCAAGACGTGTAAGTGCTCATCGGGGAATGAATCGTCTATGGGTGGGCTATCCGTCTCGCGGGAGGATTCCGGTAGCCGGCTGAGGTGATCCGCAACTGAATTCTCGGATCCCTTCTTATTGCGGATCTCTAGGTCAAACTCTTGAAGCAAGAGAATCCATCGAATAAGGCGCGGCTTTGCATCTTTCTTAGCCAACAAGTAACGAATGGCTGCATGGTCGGTGTAGACAATGACTTTCGCCCCTACTAGATAGGAACGAAACTTCTCGAAAGCATATACAACCGCCAATAACTCCTTCTCGGTGGTAGCGTAGTTGCGTTGTGCTACATCTAGCGTCTTGCTAGCATAATAAATGGCGGTGGTCCGTCCATCTTTCTTCTGTCCAAGCACCGCTCCTACGGCTACATCACTAGCGTCACACATGACCTCAAAGGGTAAGGTCCAATCAGGAGGCTGGATAATGGGAGCGGATATCAACGCTTCCTTAATCCTGTAAAAAGCATCAAGACACTCCTGCGAAAACTCAAAAACAACATCTTTATTCAAGAGGTTTGTTAGAGGTTTAGAAATCTTGGAGAAGTCCTTGATGAATCTCCTGTAGAAACCTGCATGCCCGAGAAAACTCCTCACACCTTTAACAGAACAAGGAGGAGGGAGCTTCTCAATAGTCTCGATCTTAGCTCGATCGACCTCAATACCTCGATTAGAGACGAGGTGTCCTAGCACAATGCCTTCATTAACCATAAAATGACACTTCTCCCAGTTCAAAACAAGGTTAGTGTCCTCACATCTTTTAAGCACTAGAGAAAGGTTAGATAGGCAATCATCAAAAGAGGAGCCATATACAGAAAAATCATCCATGAATACCTCCATGATCTCCTCTATGTACTCGGAGAAGATAGCCATCATGCATCGCTGGAAGGTAGCGGGTGCATTGCATAATCCGAATGGCATCCTCCGATAAGCAAACGTCCCCCAAGGACAAGTGAAAGTGGTCTTTTCCTGATCATCCGGATGGATAGGAATCTGGAAGAACCCACTATAGCCGTCCAAGTAACAAAAGTGTGAATGCTGGGTCAACCGTTCGAGCATTTGATCGATGAAAGGAAGCGGAAAATGATCCTTCCGAGTTGCCGTGTTCAGCTTCCTATAGTCGATGCAAACTCTCCACCCCGTAACGGTCCTTGTTGGGATTAACTCGTTGTTCTTATTCGTCACGACGGTCATCCCTCCTTTCTTCGGAACGACATGCACCGGGCTAACCCACTTGCTGTCCGAGATAGGATAAATAATACCTGCATCCAACAACTTAAGAACTTCCTTCTTCACAACCTCTTTCATGATCGGATTTAACCGTCTTTGAGGTTCCCGTGAAGTCTTATGATTATCTTCCATTAAAATTCTATGCATGCAGAAAGAAGGGTTAATGCCAATAAGATCATCCGTGGTGTAGCCTATGGCTTTTCGATGCTTTCTCAGGACATGCATTAGCTTAGATAATTCAGAATCGGAGAGGGAAGCACTAACAATAACGGGGTAAGTAGAATCCGGCCCAAGAAAGATATACCTCAAGTGACTAGGGAGTTGTTTAAGCTCCACAACTGGGGGTGCTTTCTGAGAGGGATCTGTGCTTCCTCTTTCCAGTGGAGTGGTGTCAGAAACTAGATTAAATGCAATCTCAGTTGACATCGTCTCGCTGTCGACCTCGGTCGAGGCGCAAAGGCGTTGACCGAGGTGTTCTTCAGACGCCTCGCTCAGTCCAGAAAGTGCCTCGGTCGAGGTACTGCTACTGGATCCGAGGCTGGAAATATTCGTTTCCTGGATCAGCTTCTCAGTTATAGCTCCTGGATCTTCTTCCAGTGCTTTTAAGCTCCGTATATCTGCATCACAAGAAGCATCTATACCTTCCTCCATTAAACTGAAGCTTATAACTCTTTCGAGTGGATCATTAATAAGGATAGATCTCACCAATTCTCTTGATTCTTCTTCATCGTAGATGTTGAAGATATCATCAGTTAGTTGCTCTCCTTTCATGGCTGCAAGTAGTGCGAACTCCACCTCGTCGTCACCAACATTGAATTTCAACTTGGCGTTCTTGCAATCCACATTGCAACCCGAAGTTGCTAGAAATGGCCTCCCGAGAATGATAGGAACAGGATAATCTGCGGGAATGTCAAGTACGACAAAATCTATTGGTAGATAGAAGTTACCTAACTTGACCGGAACGTCCTCCAAAATGCCCACGGGATGGGTAATGGAGCGATCCGCCATGTAAAGTCGAATCTTGACCGGCTTGGGCTCTCCAAGACCGATCTTAGTGCATAGCTCCAGCGGGATGATGCTCACGCTGGCTCCTAGATCACAAAGGGCTTCACAAGTGACATCCCCAACTTGAATGGGAATGCAAAATGAGCCGGGATCTCTCAATTTAGGTGGTATCTTTTCCTTCATGATCTTGATAAGCTCCGAAGATTTAGATGTCATCCTAACTTCACCAACATCCTCCAGCTTCCTCTTCCTTGATAAGATTTCTTTTAAGAACTTCCCATAGGCGGGCATACCTAAAATAGCATCAAGGAAAGGAATATTAATATGTAGCTTATTCATCAAGTCAAGAAACTTACCAAAGTGCTTGTCAAGATGTGCTCTGGCTCTGGACTGGGGGAATGGAAGTGGTGGTTTATAGGCAGGAGGTGGAACATAAGTTTCTGTCGTTCTTCCAGTTTTCTGTTGCACCGCCTCGGTTGGCATCTCGGTCGAGGTGTTCTTCGACTGGATCTGGACCGAGGTGGTCTTCGTCGAGCGAGGTACTGGATCAGCAGTTTTTAGCCCACTCCTCGTCGTGATGGCCATGCACTGGCCCTTAGGGTTAGTTTCCGTCTTTGCTGGAAGCTTCCCTGGATCTCTTGGCGCTTCATTCGCCCTATTAGCAAGTTGTTGTTCGAAGGACTTTTGGGCCCTCGAAAATGAAGTCATAGAATTCTCCATAGCACTAAGCTTGATCAAGATTGCCTCCAGGACTGCGTCCTTCTTTTCCGGCTGAGACGAACTTGATCCTTGCCCTTGGCTCTTCAATGGAGTAGAAGAAGAAGAAGGAGAAGAGAGGAAAGGGTTAGAGGAATCATTAGAGTTGGAGTTTGAATAATTGTTACCGTTGTTTTGGTTATTCGCCCTCCAATTGTTGCTATTGGATCCTCTATTGTTGTTGTAGTTGTTGTTTCGGGGTCCGTTGTTGTTGTTACGGTACCCGTTATTGTTGTTGTTGTTGTTCCTTTGCCCTTGCTCTTCCTTCTTAGTTTGAGCCATCAATAGCTCCTTCAATTGCTTCACGTCGTTTTTCAAGGACGTGAGTTGGTTGTTGTTGGGTTGAGTCTCTTGAAAGTTGACTCTTTTAACTCCACCTTCAGCTCCTTGGTGGGTGTACTTCTCCATGTGCAAGGCTTGCTTCTCAATGAAGTCCCAAGCCTCGTCAACCGCCATGTCCATGAATGTACCGGCGGAGAGTAGTTGGAGATTGAACTGGGTGCTTCCGTCCAGCCCTTTGAAGTAGATCTCCAACAACTCGATCTTTGGAATCCCATGATGTGGGCAATCCAAAAGGATATCCTTGAACCGCTCCCAAGATTTGGACAAGCTCTCCTTGTCCTTCATGATGAAAGCATTGATCTTCCCTCTCATTTCAGCAGTCTTTGAGGGGGGAAAGAATTTGGTCAAGAATTCCGTAGTCATCTCTTCCCATGTGCTAATTTTTCCTGGAGGAAGAGATTGATACCAAGTAAGAGCTCTATCTTTTAAAGAAAAGTAAAAAGGTCTTAGCTTGTAGTTGTTGTTTTCAATTCTGGGAGGTCGCAAGGTCTCCATCAAGATCTCGTAGTTTTGAAGATGTTGATGCGGCGACTCCTTCTCTAGCCCTCCGAATTGGCATTGGCGAATCATGGCTAGGACTTGCGGTCGAAGTTCGTAGTCATGATCTGCTGGATCTCCTAGGTTCACTCCTGGACGCCTCAGTTGTTGATTAGGGTCCATCCTTTGACCTAGGGTTTGTGGAATTCCTGCAAGAAGAACATCTCGGACTGGCATCCGAAGTGGTAGTACCTCGGCCGGGGCGTTGGGTACTGGGATCTGCCTCGGTCGAGGATCAATTACTGGATCCTGCATCGGTCGAGGATCAGCTACTGGATCCTCCCTCGGTCGAAGTAGAATCTGGTCTCGAATGGCTGCAATCTCAGCTTCGATTGCTGCAGTCCTGGCCTGATTCTCTTCTTTCTCTTGCCTTAGCTCTTCTTTACTGAGACGTAGCTGCTCCTGCGTCTCTCTCAATTGGGCCGCAAGATCGCGATCGTCTTGTTGGGCCATCTTCGCTTCTCTTAAGCGTCTCTTGTATGTCTTTTCTGGTTCGGGATCGTAAGGAACGATTTCCTTTCCAGCGCGGGTTCTTCGCATATACCTAAGAAAGAACCTGCGAAAGTCACTCAAGTAGAGTGGTTAGACAAAACGGGGCAAATGCCCCAAGAGCAAACCGTACCGGCTCGGTCTAGACCAAGTCCCCGGCAACGGCGCCAAAAACTTGTTCGCTCCAAACGGTGTGTGCAAGCTTTAAATTTATAACCCTAGACTTAAGCTTAAAACAAGGATGCGAACCCGCAGTGTACGGGTCAATCGTAGTAAAAGCAAGAAAATTCCAGGGGTCGATCACAGGGACTCGGTGAAACAAAGTCAATACGGTGTGCTATGTCAATGCTAACCACAAGACCAATCAACACAATCAAAGATGAATAAGATGTCAAATAAAGCAAACATGCAATTCTAGGGATTATAGCGTCTAGTTGTGGTTCCAACTCAAGATCTATAGATAAGCGGACAAAGCTGAGATTTTTGCGTGGGGAAGGTATTACTAAAGTGGAGTAGATCACCGGGTAAGTCTCACTACACACTAATCCTAAACCGTAACTCCTATCACCGGGTAAGTCTCAAGGAATCAAGATAAAGAACTATAACCTCAAACTAACACACCATCTAAGGGAATAGAATCAACCTTTACCGGGTAAGTCTCAGGCTAACTCACAAAGATGGGATGGAAGCACACTCAAACCCCAATAAAGGATAAACCTTTATTACCTACACTTATGATCGTTGGTACACAAACTAAGGAATTACCGGGTAAGTCTCATCCTAAGCTTGCTTTGAACCAGGAAGGTGTAATAAGGATAGGATTTGGCAAACTCTAACACTTAACTCTCAGTTTAAGGTCGGATAAGTCACCTCGGTCAGAAGAATTCCACCCCGGCCGAGATGTTCATCAACCGAACGAGATGCTTAGGGTTAAGGTTAAAGACTCGAACTTTCAGGATCCTACTGGAATCTAAAACTATTCTATCATTGTTTTTCCCACAACCTTCAGCCAATCACCCTAGAATCACACAAAGAAATTAGCCACTCATCATTATAATGAAAGTATTAAATGTAAGGGAAGAAGGTGAATATTTGAACAAAGAAGAATTTAATGAAAAGACTTCAATAACTGAATCAAATATCACACAAAATCGTTCCTTGGATAATAATCCAAAAAGACAAGACAACAATTGAGGGAATTGAAGACAATCTTACAAAACCCTTCAAAGAAGCTATAAAAGCTATGATCTTTGATCTTCCTTCAACCTTCAAAAAGGTTCTTCAAAAACTCCCAACTTGGAGTAGGATGCGGCTGCTGCTTCGATGTAGGCGGATGTCCAGCGGTGTATGCGGGATGATGGAATTGTGGAAAACCAACCCTTTTTATAGGAAAAATAACCCTCCAAAGATAAGAAATCTTAGAAAGATATTCTCCCATAAATATAGGTAAAATATATGATTCTGCATATTTCCTTCCTTCTAGAAGCCAAGCCCAAAAATATAAGATCACTTTCCAATTTTAAAAGATCTCAGCCAAGAATAAAATATTCTCGCCGCGTCCTAGGTATTCGCCTCGGTCGAGTCGGCGTCTCTGGATCGCCTCGGTCGAGGTGAACCTGTGGTCAACCGAGGTGATCATAACTGGATGTGGAATCTCTCAAAACTGGTCTAAAGTAAATCTTTAATCCATGGCTATGCTTCCTGGATGTAGCTCCAAATGACTCTTGACTCCTTTTTGCTCCTTTTTGATGCAAAACGTACCATATTACCTGCAATTACAACGAAACTAGGTGTAGACCTCGATTCTCGCAAAGGTAGATGAAATGGTAGTAAAATCACATAATGTACATACAAACATGCAGATTATGAAAGATAAAACGTCCAAACAAACCTCAAAATATAGACTATAATTCATGCTATCAAGGTTGTTGACGATTAAGCTCTCTTTGTACAAGAGCTTGCCTAATCTCTTCAATTTTCCTCCTAGCTGCTTCTTGCCTCTCATTGGCAAGTCTCCTCTCATTTTCCAAGAGCTAATCTCTTAACTTAATTTGCTCTAAAGCCTCATCCAACTCAGCTTGAAGATCTCTTGCGGCCATCTCTTTCTTCTTCTTAATGCTCTTAGATCTAGCTTTAAGGGTTTTCTCCGGTTCGGGATCAAATGGAGCTAAATCCTTGCCACGAGATCTTCGCATGCACCTAAAGAATGAGAGATGTCCTGAAAATGCAAAGACACAAACCAAACAAGATCAAAAGCAACAAGAAAGGCCTACACTATAAACAATCACAAAAATGACTCAATCTAGACCTAGTCCCCAGCAACGGCGCCAAAAACTTGTTACGCTAAGATTGTGACACGCAAAAGTCTTAAATTTATAACTCGATATATTTTTCCGAACTCCTAGCAAACCCACAGTGTATGCGTCGTTTTGTAGTAAGGATAGTATTCCGAGGTTGAACACAAAGACTAAGGTGAAATTGAATCAAATAGTGACTAAGGATAGTGTTGATCTAGGCAAAGAAAAGATAAAGAAATAAAGAAATGAAAATCTCAATGTTTTTGGATTGGTTTTGTGGTGATCAATCAATGATCACAAATCATGCAAGATTAACAAACAACTAAGCTAGCGACACAAATAAACAAACACAAACACGAGATAGATAGTGAAAGAAAGAAAAGCGGATTCTAGGGGTTAGAAATTCCGGTTATGGCATTTGACTCAAGCTTCTAATCATTCCTTGGATCAACTATGGTATGTTGGGAATGGGTGTTTCTCAAATGGAACCAATCACCAGGTAGGTCTTATGATCCATTAATTTTCAAGATGCCTCAAACCCTTGATGCACATACCACAGCCCGTTAGGACTTGTCGTTCAATCGGACTTTGGCAAGACACAAACATCCGGCTATGTGAATGGTGCCGAGTTACCCATCCTCATGTTCAACGTCCCAAAACCTATAATTTGCTAAACTTTCACTTAACACTTTCACAATGGCCCTCCCACATCAAGCATGCCTTTTATAACTATTTATCCTAATTCCCGGATGGTCAAAAGGAGGTCAAATATTTCATTGAGGATCTAGCATGAACAAGATATGAACAAGAAAAGAAGCGAATTGCCTTGGTCATTCCTATATGATGCAAAAGAACTTATAATATAGCTCCGATCATTATTTCATTCTCCTATCAAGACATCAAGATCATATGAATTATTCATGTATTCAAGTAAGACATTCAAGTTCATTCATGCTACAATTAAAATCTCAACATAACTAAGTCATCTTTTGCCTTTTCCACATCACAATTCTCATCATAGAGGTCATTTCCATCATAAGAAGCAATAAAATTTTTGAAAAACTCACAAATTTCGAGTGAAAACATGCAAATGTGAATTTCATAGTGGAAAGCAAATAGTGTAAGAGGTATTACAAACCAAATCATCAAGTGCAACACAAAGTACATAAAGTGCAAAAGAGATGAAAGAGATTGTAAGTACCCCCACCTCATACTTAACCTTCACATTGTCCCCAATATGAAAAGTCAAGTATAAGATGGAGAAAATTACTTACAATGTAAAATGTAGTGGAAAATCAATCCTCAATCGGTGGCGGTGGCGGTGGTGGATATGGATATCTCGGAGCGCTGGGATCATAGAAGTGGCCAAACTGATGATAATACATGTCCCTCATCTGGTCATCGTAGGAAGAGTGTCTAGCCTCCGTATCCTGGAGGTACTCCTTGAACTGAGTGTTCAGGGTAGTGTAGTCGGTGTGGGAATGGGTGTTTCTCAAATTTTAGGGGTTAGAAATTCCGGTTATGGCATTTGACTCAAGCTTCTAATCATTCCTTGGATCAACTATGGTATGTTGGGAATGGGTGTTTCTCAAATGGAACCAATCACCAGGTAGGTCTTATGATCCACTAATCCCGCAACTAAGGTCCTATTACCGGATAAGTCTCTAGGAACCTAAGGTTGGGAAATCTACACAAACCGGATTGCTATCTAGGGATATAACCTCTCCTTACCGAGTAAGTCTCGGGAAGGCAAGTCCTAAACATCAATCCTAGCACACTCAATCCAATAGCGGCTTCTGAGGCTCACTACTACCTAGAGTTCATCATCTATGGTACTTAAGATCGGAAATCACCGGGTAGGTCTCTTCCCTCACTTAGATTGCTAGCATTAGGTCACCCTAGGCTAGATTAAACTTAACAAACACTAGGATTTCAACAATCTAACATCCTAACATGCAGATCTATCAATACAAGCATAACAGAAGCAAATCACGGGTAGTTCATTCATTCCACGGCCGTGGTCTGGGTAGAACATACCGTGATTTCTAACATAACTTAAGTACGAGCAAGCAAGTCATCCAAAGGTACGTTTAAGCCTATCCTATGATAGTCCAAGCCATAACCATCATTTCCTTACCCTAGAATCGCATCTATTTAGCCAACGACATGCATCTTAACAATCAAACTTAACAAGCATACATTCATGGCTTCCATACCAAGATAATGAAATGAAAGAGAGATGAATCAATTAGAACAAGAAAACAAGCTGAATAAATGTTGAGAAAGACTTACAATCGTTCCAAAGAAGGTTCAAATCGTTTCTTACAACCCTAGCAAATGTCTTCAACAAAACTTCACTCAAAACTCTCAAAAACTATGAAAACTATGAAACTATTGTGCTTCTTCTCCTTCTCCAAATGAGAGTGTTTCTTCTCCTCCAAGAGTAGCTCCAATCCAAATGTTCCAATGAGAGAATGTGGTAGAGGATGTGTGTGAGGTCAGGTCCCTTTTAGAATCAGCCTGCAAGAGTACTTATAGCCTTCACCATTTTCAACAGTCGGTTATGGAGATCGTGGGACACCTGTCCCAGATGTCCAGAGGGAATCACGGTCCATTCCACGGCCGTGGAAGTCCCAGGGACCGTGGTTTGGGTGTTTCATCCCTCTTTTGATCGTAGAGCCATGAGTTGGTACAAGGCATGCACCAACATGGTCCTATGTGTTCTCCTTAGCTCCTAGCTTGCTTCTTGATGAGTCCGGAAGTGTGTCATTATGAGGAACGATTCTCGAATGTATTGATTAAGCTCCAAAAACTCTCAAAATACCTACAAAACATGCAAAAGTCCGTGTTGACGTCTATCTCGACAACATACATGAATTAAGTGCAAATCGTCACGAACTAATGCTAAACTATGCATGAATAGCGGGAAAAACTATCTAAATGAATGCCTAGACTAACGTCATAAATCGTGTTATCAAAATACCCCATACTTAAGGTTTGCTCATCCCCGAGCAAGGCCCAACTATAGACTAAAAGATGACATGATTGCCTAGACTAACGTCATAAATCGTGTTATCAATACACTTGGGCCAATTATGGTTATAAAGGTCAATCCTAGTCCGGTTATCCATTATAACAATAAACAACGCAACCAAGCCAATACACTCAAACCAATATACGGAATGAAGCTAAGTATGTCCAAGGGACTTACCTCACTCGAAGGTAACTCAAAGATCCACACAACTCAGTTTCCCGCGGGAAAGAAGGATGGAAAGCTTGTTCAACAAGGCATCATGAATCAGGAACGAAAAGGTTGCTAGAAGTCTATAACTTCTAATCTCAATAATCTCTATGAGATCTCCACAAGCTAAGGTCTCAACCTTAGTCTTACAAATCACTAAGGGTCAACAATAACATCATAAGCCAAGGGAAGGAATGAAGAAAGCAAAGAAGGAAGCATCTCACCAAAGACGGTGACACTGCAGAGGAAACCGCATGGGCGGCTGGACAGACCACGAGGGCGGCAAAACAGGCAGTCCGCGGGGGCGGCGGTGCAGAAGTCGTTGTCGACTCCTTCAATAGCAAGGAAGCAACAAAGACAAAAGCTTGCTTTTCTCAACACTCTCACACGTCACAACTCAACCAAGGGGGCCTGTGAATATCAACATATCAACAACGGAACACTTCACAAGAATTGTTCGCTCAAAAGTGTGTGTGTCAAAGTCTTAAAATTTATATGTAGAACTTATGAAAAAGCAAACCCCCAGTGCATAGATTAGCTATAGTAAGGCAACAAATTCCAGAGTCCAACTCAGGGATTTGATGAGAATAAAATCGATTTCAAATTTTTATGGCAAAGTGTAAAAGCTTTTGTGATTAATAAGGAGACAAATGATTCCAAGGGTTCAAGTATCCGACTGTGGCTTTCGATTTAAAACACTTCTAAAGATCAAAGGACAGAGTTGGCGTTGCCAAGGTTATGTGTTTCAAAGGAAGGTATCGTACGGCGAAGTTCCAAAACCTACATGTCTAACCCAAAGGTTCTCTCTATAAGGGTTGTTGAGGCTACAATATAGAAAGATCAAGGATAAGATTTACACTCAAACTAACCACCCAAAACCCAAGGATATGACTCTCAAAGGTAAAGATGGAAAGCACACTCAAACCTTAATAGAGGATGTTGAGTCTCTCTATTACCCAAATCTTGTAACTTTGGCTATCAAGTGAAGAATCAATGATGAAATCTCTTCTTACACTCGAATAGGGGTTAAAAAGGTTAAGCAAGGTTATGATTTAGGCAAGGGTTAACTTTGGTTAAAGGATAAATCATTTAAAGATTGTCAAGGGAATAAATCGCCTTGTTCTTCACTAATTCAGTCGATCCCCCTTAGAACAAGTCGATTTTCTTATTGTCGCAAAGTTAAATCTCAACTCTCAGAGTCCGATTGGTTAAATGAGTTCAGTCTATCATCATCTAAGCCTCAATCATCAACTATTCTCCCCAGAATCACAAGGTTTTTAGCCAACCATTTTCATATTCAAATCAAAATCAAGATTGAATGAATAAAACCAAATAAAACTCAAACCTTGAATAAAAATCAAATAATCTCCAAATCTGTAATCAAATCTCAAAACCTTTCAAAGAATCTCTAAAAACACTCAACAATGTGTTCACAAATCACAAGAATCAGAAGGGAAACAAAAGATCTCACAAACTTCTTGAATATTGACTTCTTGTTTCTTTTCCTTCAATCCTCTCTCCAAGAACCTTCAATCCCGCAAAATCCTACAAATCTTTCCCGCTGCGAACTCCTAATTTTCGTTCCTATGGTTCCAATGTATACTTTCTTGCTAATGGGCCGCTTGGAATATCACTTCTCAGGCCCACAAGTGATGAGCTTTGGGTCGTAATATTTTTAGTCGAAAGCTAAAGAAAATTGTGTGATTCAATTATACAAAAACCGTTCAATTTCTCTGAGGAAATTTGTCCGATTTATAGGGTAATTGACTTGATTTTCTTCAACAGAAAGTGCTCGTCTCTTGGCTTGTTTCCTTCCTTCCTTCAGTGACTCTTTTTCCCACTTCCTTTGCTCTTTATGATTCCTCTAAGGTTCCTTAAGCATCCTTATTGACCTTAGATACTTTTTTGCTCCACTTTTGTGTAACACCCCAAATTTTACAACTTAGGGAGTTACTGGTTAGGACCGCACAGTGGGTCCCGACCTTAGTTTGACAACAACTTAACAAGATCTTACAACAAGGCACAAATAAGGAAAAACCAGAAATCATAAAATAGTTCTTAATAATGCATGAATGTGACCAGATCAACTACAGCCGGAAAACGTAATATAACAAAGTACGAAAGGAAACAAGGTTCAACTGTAAAACCCACAAATGCAGAAACTATAAAACATCCTAAAGTACGACACCCCGGCTGACCACTACCATCTGGATCACTCGGCATCTGCTCTAACCTGTGGCAAATCTAAACAACATATCAACAGTTAGCTAACTATCCAAATATAAGCAAAATAATAACAGCACAAACACAAGCAGAAACAAAAATAAACAAACATCATACTGCACTCAACCAATTATTATCTATTATTTAAGTGATTCACATTATTCAATTTAAGTTGTGGCACGAGAATTATTATTAGTTCTCGCCTCCGTTCCTTATCCAACTGGTGTAGGTCTAGCTGACTTTCACTGGTAGCATCACTACAAACCATGTATGGACTAGTCCCGAAAGAAACCCCCAGCGCCCGCAAGCTACTGAGCAGAATGCCACCGCCCGTTACTCTTAGGCCAAATTATAGGTCGGTAATTATATATCACAACCTATCTCTCTAACATTTCAATCACACACCACCATCATCATTTATACTCATATTTAGAAGTCAGCTAAGTAAGCCCAAGGACTTACCTGTTATAACGCTCGACTATTTGTAAACCACTCGTTCTGTAAACTGTAGCAACTCAGTTGCCTGCCAAGGCGATAAGTGTATTAGCACACTCTCACGTAGATAGAAGTCTAAAACTTCTAAGATCGAATAAGGTATTAAGACATACTAGTTACAGTATTGGTTTAGGGTAAAATGACCATTTTACCCTTGGTCCCGATTTTCTCGAAAACCCTAAAATTCATGTCTAAACTCCTATTTGAGGTTCTAAATTTATATTCTAACTCCTAAAATTTTATTTGGTTCCAAACTGACATTTTTCCTATGTTTCTATTTTCCGGAAGAATCGTAAAGGTCTAACTTCGGTTCTAAATATAAGATTCTTAACATCTTATAATAATTCCGAATTAAATCTCTAGATCATCTATGAGGTTCTATCTAACCTTAGGAGGAAGAATTCCTCAAAACTGTTCAGCCGATATTTTTATAACAATTCACAAAGTTGACTACTTCACTCAAAATTCCTATACTTAGCCAAAAACTCAAGTTTACCAAAACTGCTCAACTACCTAACTTCGGGAGTTCATAACTTCTAATCCGACCGTTCATTTCTTCCCAAATTTTAATATGCTAAACTACATATATCCATCTACAACATATCCAAAATTCAACGGTGGATCTTTATCCAAACGTTCAATAATTGGCAGACAAGATAGGCAGTTTATAGGTCAAAAGCTGAAGGCATGAAATACAATTTTACAGCAGCCCTTATGTCTATCATTTTATGTATAACTTTCAGCAGCTACTTATTACTATTTTAACTATGCTCAAGGCCGACTACAGCAGCTCAACAATCTAACATTAAGGAATCGGTAGGCATACATAAGCTTATACAATAACCTTCCCCTTAAACTAATCGGAAACCTATTTTAATCCAAGTATAGGTTCTTACCGGTTTGCAGCTAGAAGGTTAATTTGTTGTTGGTTCCGATCTGTACTAAAACCGAGCCTGCTGGTTGATCCCACGGCTGCAACTGTTGGAAGTGTGATCGGAATAAAAGAAGGGTAATGAGTCATTGTGGCTATGATATCCATAAGATACAGATGGGGAAGGATCTTCTTACCAGTAGGGACAGAAGGAGACGGCTCTTTGCAGTAGCTGTAACTCGATGGACTCAACGTTACGGTTATGTAGGTGGCTGCAGTTTGAGACCTCTTGACGTTGCTGGGTGTGTGCAGAAGAAAAGGAAACGCAGGAAGGAGGGAGATAACGCAGCAGATGGCTGGGGCGATACAATTTTCAGAAGCAAAATGAGGTATGAAGATAGGATGAAGCGTTACTGCTGAGTTATGGCCTTGATCGTCTGCATTGATTTCGTGTAACGGTTGTTGGGATTCTCATGAAACGGCTGGAGCTGCTGAGTTGGAGGAGGCGAGGCAACATCCTTCCTGGGCTGTACGGACGCTGGGCTGGAGGAGACAGCAGCAAGGTACGTCTTCCACCTGGGCTGGGAGCAGGCGTGGGCTTGCGCTGGCCTGAAGGCTGCTTCGTTAACTCCTCCAGTAGCTGGGCTGGCGCTGGGCTGAAGCAAGCTGGAGCAGCTCACGGACTGGGCTGGGCAGCGCTGGAGCAGCTCACTGACTGGGCTGGGCAACGCTGGAGCAGCTCACGGACTGGGCTGGGCAACGCTGGAGCAGCTCACGGACTGGGCTGGGCAACGCTGGAGCAGCTCACGGACTGGGCTGGGCAACGCTGGAGCAGCTCACGGACTGGGCTGGGCAACGCTGGAGCAGCTCACTGACTGGGCTGGGCAACGCTGGAGCAGCTCACGGACTGGGCTGGGCAACGCTGGAGCAGCTCACGGACTGGGCTGGGCAACGCTGGAGCAGCTCACGGACTGGGTTGGGCAACGCTGGAGCAGCTCACGGACTGGGCTGGGCAACGCTGGAGCAGCTCACGGACTGGGCTGGGCAACGCTGGAGTAGCTCACGGACTAGCAAAACAGTGGGCTGGAGTAGGCTGAAGCTGGCGCGGGGATGAAGGGAATCGTAGCCCGGTACTAATTGTAATCCGGAATCGAGAACCCGAAATTAATGCAGGGAATAACCGGATACGGATTATTTTACAGTTTAAGATTGGTTACAAAACTCTATCATTTTATGTGAAGGTAAGTCACATAAAATGATAAACTTATAAAAGGTTCTATCATTTTATGTGAAGGAGGTCTACATAAAATGATAATTTTAATCTTAATATGTCTAACTAAGTAGACGGATATGAATTGATGGATCGAGATCTAATTTATAACGGAAATAGACGGAATAAAAATTCCGGATTTTACATTTTGCTTCCAATTCCATCAAATTTACCTAAAATTCAACCAAAACTCGTGTAGACCTCTATTTCCTGAATATAAATAAAATAAACCTAAAAGGTACACAAATCTCTCCAAATACACGGTAAATTGAGGTAAACCTCCACAATATGCATGATTATAGTGGCATATAATTCATGTCATCAAAATACCCCATAATTGCCTCTTGCTTGTCCCCAAGCAAGGTTCAAACCTAGAATACAAGATGTCATGAATTATATGATGCGAAAAACTCAAAAACCTTTCGAAAAGTGCTTCTTAATTGATCACCCTCAAAGTAATGCTTCAAGACATAGGAAGACAAAGTATGCATCAATAATAACCATATCATGAACAAACCATCTTTTCTTTCTCAAAGACACAAATAATGGACATGATAAAGATGTAAAGACAATCAAAGTCAAACAAATCTAAGCCATGAAGCCTTAAACATGTGCACAAAGGTCTCAAGGTCGTCAAATCAAGGAAAAAGGTCAAAGAAACATGTAAGGGTGGGAAATCTTTAAGGTAATGTGATGCTAATCCGGGAAAGAGGAACAACACAATAAAAGATTTAAGAACACAACTTCACCACACATGCTTTGCATGTTAAATTTTTGCTTTTCTCTTACTTTACTTTTTGAGAGTATGGACAGCGGTGCACAAAAACCGAAGCCTAGGAGATTGGCGTTTCTTAATTTTCAAGATGCCTCAAACCCTTGATGCACATACCACAGCCCGTTAGGACTTGTCGTTCAATCGGACTTTGGCAAGACACAAACATCCGGCTATGTGAATGGTGCCGAGTTACCCATCCTCATGTTCAACGTCCCAAAACCTATAATTTGCTAAACTTTCACTTAACACTTTCACAATGGCCCTCCCACATCAAGCATGCCTTTTATAACTATTTATCCTAATTCCCGGATGGTCAAAAGGAGGTCAAATATTTCATTGAGGATCTAGCATGAACAAGATATGAACAAGAAAAGAAGTGAATTGCCTTGGTCATTCCTATATGATGCAAAAGAACTTATAATATAGCTCCGATCATTATTTCATTCTCCTATCAAGACATCAAGATCATATGAATTATTCATGTATTCAAGTAAGACATTCAAGTTCATTCATGCTACAATTAAAATCTCAACATAACTAAGTCATCTTTTGCCTTTTCCACATCACAATTCTCATCATAGAGGTCATTTCCATCATAAGAAGCAATAACATTTTTGAAAAACTCACAAATTTCGAGTGAAAACATGCAAATGTGAATTTCATAGTGGAAAGCAAATAGTGTAAGAGGTATTACAAACCAAATCATCAAGTGCAACACAAAGTACATAAAGTGCAAAAGAGATGAAAGAGATTGTAAGTACCCCCACCTCATACTTAACCTTCACATTGTCCCCAATATGAAAAGTCAAGTATAAGATGGAGAAAATTACTTACAATGTAAAATGTAGTGGAAAATCAATCCTCAATCGGTGGCGGTGGCGGTGGTGGATATGGATATCTCGGAGCGCTGGGATCATAGAAGTGGCCAAACTGATGATAATACATGTCCCTCATCTGGCCATCGTAGGAAGAGTGTCTAGCCTCCGTATCCTGGAGGTACTCCTTGAACTGAGTGTTCAGGGTAGTGTAGTCGGTGTGGAGGGCCTGATAATCAATGCGAAGACCCTGATAGTCGGAACGTAGACCTTGAAAGCCAGAAATCAATGCTCCAATCTGTCGGTGGAGCCTAGATTTGCGCCCACGTCCTCTACCACGGCTGGGAGTATGTGAAAAGAATGATGGGGCGGTTGCATCTCATCCTCAGTCTCCTCGGTGCATCTACTCATCCTGCTAGGTCCAGCACCATGGGTGTCAGTGTCCATAGCGTCCGTAGCATGGCCGTTGTATGTATCACTCTCGAACTCTAGCATAGATCCCTGGTAAGTTGCAGCTCCGTTCTCAACGTCCTCATCATCATTATCCTCTCCCTCCTTATCATCGTCATAATAAACAGGTGGAGGGGTCATCTCATCAAACATAAGCTCGAAGATCTCCTTCTAGTTCCTCCTATTCCGAATGGTGTATTCGGACTTCCACTCGATCTCAGCCGGCTTCTTGGATGGCTTCCTTGCCAATGGCATAAGTACATGCAATGCTCCCATGCCTCGAGGAATCAGAATCTGCCTCGCCACTAATCGTTGTGAACCAAGAGGATGGACACTCTCTGCTAAGGTGCAATCTGAAAAGTCAAGCTCTAACGCCTTCGCCACATGAGTGACAAGGCCTCCAACACAAATATCGCCCTTCGACTTGTTCGCTATCTTCCCGAGATAGTCAGCAAGCATAGTGGCGGTGTCTGGAATGGTACCAGTGGTCATACAATGGAGAAGATACAGCTCATCCACCTTCAGCTTTTGTGGCGTCTCTGTCCTAGCAAACAAGGACTCACTAAAGATCTTGTGGGCAATCTTGAAGGAGAGATTGTAAATACTTGCTTCCTTCGAGTTTCCCGGCCTCCACTTATCTCCTCTTGATTCTCCAACGGAGATACTCTCCCAAAAAGCGCTAGCGCTCACATTCCGTGGAAATGTGCCTGCAGAGGAAGAAGAAAAGCCAAATAGATCTCCAAAGGTGGGTATAGACATGTCATGGTCCTCATTCATGATCCGGAAGGTGAAACTCCTATCTCTAGGGTCGTGTTCAAATGTACTAAGGAACTCATGGGTGATCTCGGTGTAAGCATCATCCCGGATGAGAACAAACTGACTCAACCCTACCCTATCCAGCATCATATCAATATCTTCCCTCACAAACAACGCATCCAAGTCATGAAGCACTATGTAACAAGGAGGGGTGAAAGGGCGATCTAAGAGACGTTCATATCTCTTCTTATGTTTGGAAAGGGGAGGAGGCTTAGCTAGGGAAGGTGGTGGTGGGGGGGAGGTGCCCTAGAAGAAGAACCCTTCTTCCTTCCTGCATTCCTAGTGATTCTCTTAAAAGTTTCCATTTTGCATACAAAAATCGACATGTTCTTTGCAAAAATCGGGCAATTTTTCTGGGTTTGGGTCGATTTTTCTCACGATTTCAACACAAATCACAAATCTGTAAAGTTCTGAGCAATCCAACACCACACAAAGCTTCCTAGGGATGTTTCTAACCGAAGCCCTCAATCAAATTAAACAATCTATCAACTTCTAAACAAGATTCAAGATCGAACGAATTACTTAGGTTTTGGATCGAAAAAACCTGAATTCCGGAAGAATGAGTAGTTTGCCAAGCTTGTTGTTGATAGATCCTTGTTCCTTGTTGAAAATGCTTCAGTTTAGGCCCAAGAATCGTTCAAAACGATTACAAATTGGGGAGATGGGAGGGTAGGCGATTTTTGGCATTTTTGGAGCAAGAGGGAACGATTTTGGTTAAGTGTTGGAATGAGAAAATCGAGTGGAGAAGGCTTTATATAGGCTGGCCAAAATACAAAGGAAATCGACCGATTTTTCATCCCTTTCACAACTTAAGCAAGAAAAATCGACCGATTTTATTTGAGGGGTCGATTTATCTTTCTGTTGCCAAAAATCGACTTGCTCTGTAGCCTGAATCGATCGATTAACTTGTGGTAAGTCGATTTACTTCCTTATTTTCCTTGAAAAGTGTATTTAATCCAATTTATTGCAACTTTCTCCATCAATTCCTCAAACTTTCACCTAGTTCCTGCAATCTATGACACAAACAAACCGAGAGCGTATCGAGGAACAAACAAAGCTAACACAAAAGCAAACAAGCAACTAACCTAAACTATTCTAAGATGAAAAGAGGGGAAAAGAACTACACTACCATGGGTTGCCTCCCAAGAAGCGCTTGATTTAACGTCTTTAGCTAGACGCTGCTTGTTTAGATGCTCAATGGAGGAGGATAGGAGCTATCTCCTCAACCGGAACTTCCGGTATGTACTTATTCAACCGTTGGCCATTGACCTTGAAACTTCCACTTTGTTCACCCCATACTTCAACTGCACCATGGGGGAAAACACGTTTAATTACATAAGGTCCTGTCCAACGGGATTTAAGCTTACCTGGAAAGAGTCGAAGCCTTGAGTTGAATAGAAGAACTTGATCTCCTTCCTTCAAGTCCTTTGGGATGATATGCTTATCATGTCACTGCTTCGTTCTTTCCTTGTAGTTCCTTGCGTTCTCGTACGCATTCAGCCGGATCTCCTCTAGCTCATTGATGTCCAATAGCCGCTTCTCTCCGGCTTCTTTCATGTTGAAGTTGAGCCACTTGATGGCCCAATATGCTTTATGCTCTAGCTCTACAAGAAGGTGACAAGACTTCCCATAAAGGTTGTATGGTGTTGTACCTATGGGTGTCTTAAAAGCGGTCTTGTACGCCCATAATGCATCATCCAACTTCATTGCCCAATCCTTTCTTGTTCTAGAGACAGTCTTCTCTAGAATTCCTTTGATCTCTCTATTAGATATCTCAACTTGTCCGCTTGTTTGCGGATGGTATGGTGTGGAAATCTTATGGGTTACCCCATACTTAGCTAATAGAGCCTCAAATCGTCGGGCTGTGAAGTGCGTTCCTCCATCACTAATGATGGTTCGGGAAGTCCCGAACCTTGGGAAGATCGTTCTATTGAAGAACTTCACCACTACCATTGCATCATTAGTGTGAGAAGCGATTGCTTCTACCCATCTTGAGGCATAGTCTACGGCTAGAAGTATGTATTGGTTTCCACAAGATGATGGAAATGGTCCCATGAAGTCCACTCCCCATACATCGAATATCTCTACTTCTTGTATGTTGTTGAGGGGCATCACATTCCTCCTTGAAATATTACATGTCCTTTGACAAGCATTACAAGCAACAACATAGTCCTGCACATCTTTAAATAAGGTAGGCCAAAAGAAACCAGATTAGAGTACCTTAGCACACGTCTTGTGGGAACTAGCATGTCCTCCACAAGGCAAAGAATGGCAATGGCGGATAACGCTTTCCACCTCATCCTCCGGAACACATCTCCTATACACGCCATCGGGACCTCTCTTGAAGAGTAGAGGTTCATTCCGTTAGAAGTGTCGGACGTCTCTAAAGAACTTCTTCCTTTGAGCATATGAAAATCCGGGTGGGAGTTCTTGACAAACAAAGGAATTGATAATATCAGCAAACCATGGGTCGTTACCTTTCGAGATTTGTTGAAGACATTCTTCAATCTCGTGGAGCTGTTCGTCGGGGAATGAGTCGTCAATAGGAAGCTCATCCGTCTCATCGGTGAGGTATGGGAGACGGATAAGGTGATCGGCAACTGAATTCTCCGAGACCTTCTTGTCACGGATCTCTAGATCGAAATCTTGTAGGAGCAAGATCCATCTTAGAAGCCTAGGCTTTGCATCCTTCTTTGTGAACAAGTAACGGATTGCTGAATGATCCGTGTGGACTATCACTTTCGCACCTACAAGATAGGAACGAAATTTCTCAAATGCATAAACTACAGCAAGAAGCTCCTTTTCAGTGGTAGCATAATTCTGTTGAGCTTCGTCTAGCGTCTTGCTAGCATAGTATATGGTGTGAGTGCGACCATCTTTCTTTTGTCCAAGTACAACTCCTATAGCTACGTCACTTGCGTCGCACATGATCTCGAAAGGAAGGGTCCAATCGGGTGGTTGGATGATAGGGGCTGAAATCAAAGCTTCCTTGATCCTGCAAAAGGCATCTAAACATTCTTTCAAAAACTCGAAAGTTATGTCCTTCATCAAAAGATTAGTCAAAGGTTTTAAAATCTTAGAAAAATCCTTTATGAACCTCCTATAGAAACATGCATGTCCTAAAAAGCTTCTAACTCCTTTCACCGAAGATGGAGGAGGTAGCTTCTCTATAGTTTCAATCTTAGCTCTATTAACTTCTATTTCTCTATTCGAAATCAAGTGACCTAATACAATTCCTTCGGTGACCATAAAATGACACTTCTCCCAGTTTAAGACTAGGTTAGTGTCTTCACATCTCTTAAGAACAAGGGAAAGGTTAGAGAGACAGTTATCAAAGGAAGAACCATATACCGAAAAGTCGTCCATGATTACTTCCATGATATTCTCTACATATTCTGAAAAGATTGTCATCATACACCTTTGGAAGGTGGTTGGGGCGTTGCATAACCCGAATGGCATTCTTCTATAGGCAAATGTACCCCAAGGGCACGTGAAAGTTGTCTTCTCTTGATCATCCGGGTGAATGGGAATCTGAAAGAAATTGCTATATCCATCTAGATAACAAAAGTAAGAGTGTTGGGCTAACCTTTCCAACATTTGATCAATGAAAGAAAGGGGAAATGGTCCTAGCTTGTGGCAGCATTCAGTTTATGGTAGTCGATGCAAATTCTCCATCCCGTAACTGTCCTTGTGGGGATAAGCTCGTTGTTCTTGTTTGCAACAACGGTTGCCTCCTTTCTTTGGAACCACTTGTACGGGGCTCACCCATTTGCTATTAGAAATAGGGAAGATGATACCTGCATCAAGTAGCTTAAGCATTTCTTTCTTCACGACCTCTTTCATGATCGGATTTAACCATCTTTGAGGTTGACGTTAAGGTTTGTAATCCTCTTCTATCAAGATCTTATGCATACATAGAGAAGGTTTAATGCCTACTAAATCATCAATAGTATAGCCTAATGCTTTCCTATGTTGTCTTTGAACATTCATAAGCTTCTCAAGTTCATCATCATTCAAATTTGCACTAACTATAACAGGATATGTAGAGTTAAGCCCAAGGAATGCATACCTTAAATGTGTAGGAAGTGGTTTCAACTCCAATGAAGGTGGTGCCTTGGTTGATGATTCTTGATCATCAAGTGTCATTGGAGAGGCCTCTGAAGGTGGAGAAATTGCCGAAAAATCGACCTCCCCTGACATAAATCGGTCGATTTTTTGTCCGCTTTTTCTTTCTGTTGTTAAAAATCGACTTGCATTATCAGAAATCGAGTGATTTTCTTTGTGTAGGTCAATTTTTTCAACAGATTCCATGGCTCTTTCCAGCTCATCAAATCTTGCCTCCGGCTCTTCCTCTGCATCTTCCAATGCTCTAATCTCATCATCACAATCATGTTCCACTCCTTCCTCAATGATACTCATGTTAAGAACCTTTTGAAGTAGATCTTTGATCAAGATTGAACTCACTACTTCTCTAGACTCTTCTTCATCAAAGATGTTGAAAACATCTTCTCTCAAAGCTGGCTCTTTGATTAAGAAGGAGAGCACAAATTCCACTTTCTCTTCCCCTATATTGAATGATAGATGTCCATTCTTGCAATCAACCATACAGCCAGAGGTTACAAGGAATGGTCTCCCAAGTATGATGAGAACTGGATAATTTGCAAGAATGTCAAGAATGACAAAGTCTATAGGAATGTAAAACTTACCAAGTTTCACGGGGATGTCTTCTATGATTCCAACATGCCTAATTATGGAACGATCAGCCATGTAAAGTGTCATCTTCACCGGTCTAGGCTCTCCTAGACCAACCGCTTTGCATAGAGCAAGTGGTATGATGCTTACGCTTGCTCCAAGGTCACAAAGTGCATCATATGTGACCTCTCCTAAGGTGATGGGTATGAAAAATGATCCTGGATCACACAACTTAGGTGGCATGTTCTCCATCATAGTCTTGATAAGTTCGGATGACTCCGTACTCATCTTAACTTCACCGATGTCTTCTAGTTTCCTTTTGTTAGAGAGGATCTCCTTTAGGAACTTCCCATAAGCTAACATACCTAAAATTGCATCCATAAAAGGTATATTAATATGCAGCTTACTCATAAGATCAATGAACTTACCGAAGTGTTTATCTAGACGTGCTCTTGCTCTAGATTGGGAAAAAGGTTGAGGTGGTTTGTAAGCGGGAGAAGGAACATAGACATCTTCCTTCTCTTTTTCCTTCTTCTTTTCTTTTTCAGCGGGGGACTCAACTAGTTTGGGTTGTGGATCGGTGTTTTTTACACCACTCCTAGTAGTAATCGACATCACGTGCCCCTTTGGGTTATCCTCCGTCTTTCCGGGAAGCTTCCCTTGATCTCTAGGAACTTCTTCGGCCTTGCTGAACACTTGATTTTCTAAGGCTTTTTATGCCTTATCAACCGAAGCGATATGATTCTCTGGTCCTTGGAGCTTTCCCAAGATTGTCTCTAGCATAGCATCATGGTTATCCTTCTCCGGTTTGCTCGAGCCATTCGATGTTTGACCTTGGCTTTTCAAAGGTGTAGAAGAAGATGGAGGTGTTAGTGCATTTTCAGCATGTGAATAGGGATTACCGGGGTTTTGTTGGTTGGATCTCCAGTTGTTGTTGGAGTTCATGTTGTTATTCTAGTTATTGTTCCGGTAGTTGTTCCTATTACCTTGGTTGTTATCCCTTCCTAGGTAGCCAGCATCTTGCTCCTTCGTCCTTTGAAGGCTAGTTTTTATACCTTCCTTCAACTCCTTGATCTCATTATTGAGGGAAAATATATGAGTTTGTGCAGCATGAGTTAATTTAGCTCCTGGATCTCCCAAATTCGATTCCTAGTATCCATCTTCCTATAGGAATACTTCTCAATCACTTGGGCTTGCTTCTCAATGAAGTCCCAAGTGTCATCTTCTCGCATGTCCATGAATGTACCACAAGAAAGAGATTGGAGTTTGAATTGTGTCTCCACATCCAATCCCTTGTAGTAGATCTCCAACAATTCCATCTTTAAAATGTCATGGTGTGGGCAATCCAATAGAAGATCTTGAAACCTTTCCCAAGATTGAAACAAACTTTCGTTAGGTTTCATAGATAAATCATTTAGCTTACCTCTCAATTCCGCCGTTTTGGATGGAAGAAAGAATTTAGTGAGAAACTCCGAAGTCAAGCCCTCCCATGTGTTAAGCTATGCATCCAGAGAGCTTGATACCAAGCTAAGGCTTTGTCCTTCAAAGAGAAGAAGAACGGCCTCAACTTGTAGTTGTTGTTGTTAACCCTTTGAGGTTTCAAAGTTTCCATGAGAATCTCAAAGTTTTGCAAGTGTTGATGTGGAGATTCAGCTTCCGTTCCACCAAACTGGTTTTGGCGGATCATAGTGATGACTTGTGGACGCATCCCAAAGTCATGATCATCTTGCTCTCCAAGATTCACACCTATACGGCGTGGTTGTTGAATTGGGTCCATTCGTTACCCAAGGGTTTGTGGTTCACCCACGACATCAGCAGCTCTCGCCTCTCTAGCACGAGGGCGAGGATCAACATTAGCACGAGGACGAGGATCGACATTAGCACGAGGATAAAGGTGGTATGTCCTCTAGCTCCGGCATCTCATCATCGTCGGATAATATTGTAAGAGCCTGAGTCTTTGGGAGCCTAGGAGCCTTGCTGAGCCTTAGCTGAGCTAGCTTTGACACTGTCAGCCTCCCCAGCGGACCTTGTGAGCCGCACCTGCGCCACAGGTGAGCCGCCCTTGTGCCTTAGTTGATCCGCCCCTACGGTTTTGTGTGGCTGCAGCCACCTTTGTTGACCTCTTGACTTGCTTTTGGGTTGGCTTCTTATATAAGCTTTCCCTATCTTCAGATGAAGGGTTTCTTCATCTCTCCAGCTTCTCTCTTCCTCCTCACGTTCTTCTTCTTCTTTCTTTCTCCTTGATCTTCTTTGATCTCTTCTTGCTCTTGTGAGTGGGATCTTGTGAGTTTGAGTATGGCTTTGGCCTTGGATGCTCTTGAGGATGTTTCTAAAGGTTGTGGGTGTTGTGTTGAGATGGTAGACGTGCTGAGTGCTCCATAGTTGTTGTCTAGGGTTGTTGTGGTAAGTTCTTCAACTTTCATCTTCTTTCTTTCATCTTCTTGCTTCTTTCTTCTTCCTTCTAGCTTAGGATCACAAGCTGAGCTTGTGTGGTTCCTTTCCTAGCCTTTTGATGATCATATATGTGTGTATGTGCATATATGTTGTTGTGGTGTGTTAAAGAAGTGAAGAGAGTCGAGAAAGGGATCGAAGAGAAGTCGGAACCAACTCTCTGCACAGTTGGCCGCCCCTGTGCGTGACTCCATCCGCCCCTACGCCTGGTGTGTGTGCCACCCTTGCGCCTTTGATGAGCCGCCCTTGCGACTCACTGGATCAGCCTTGTGCTCTTGCTTCTATTGGTGCATACCTTGTTGGTATGTCTTCCTTCCTTCCTTTCCTTTGACCTTGGCTTAGTTGGTAGCTAGGCTAGTGTGGTTAGGATGTGTTGTATGTTGGAGTTGTGCCTTAGGCACTTGTGTTGATGTTGAGGTTATGATATAGGCATATGTGAGCTTGTTATGATCTTGATGTTTAGATTGAGGTTGTAGGTTGGTTCTGGTTATGGAGACGAGTCTCCTAACCCTTACAGTTTGTGATGTTGTGTGCCTTGCTCTTGCAGACGTTGATTCTTCCCCAAGGGGAAGTTGTGACGTGGTATTGGATACGAGTGTGGCAGGTAAGTCCATAGGACTTACTTAGCATTTAGTTATGGATTTGTGTGTTTGTGATGGTTGTGTGTGTTCATATGATTGTGCATTTATAACCTAAACCGGACTAGGATGACCATTTATTACATTTAAATGGCCCAAGTGTATTATAGCGGGCGGTGACCACATATGCCTCTGCTCGAGGGTAGGAGGGGGTGCCCGGAAGCCAGTAACACAGGGGGGATGAGTGACGATCACCCCCATGCAAACCCCTGTGTTAACGGGGTAAGGGACGAGGTTCTTTAGGCTCCTTGTGTCACAAAATAAGTTGAATTAATAATGGAATAACGAAATTGAAAGATAATAAATGAATGTGTGTGGCATTGCATGTATGAGATGTTGATGTGTGGTTGTGCTATTACCTTCATGCTTTTCATTGTTGTAGCTAACGGTGTATACCGTGTTATAGTTGATATGTAGATTAGGAAGACTAGAGAGTGAGCCAGATGATGTGACCAGCCGAGGACTTCTATACATTAGGATGCGTGGGATATGGGATCTTTTGTATCAGATGATGTTGTTTGATGTTTTGTACTCGGATTTGAGTTTGTAAAATCTTTTGATGTATCATACACAGTATTTATGTATTTGGTTTTAATCTATCTGTGCCTTGTTGTAAGATCCAATGAACTTGTTGTCAGGCTAGGGTCAGGATCCATTGTGAGATCCTAGCCCAATGTGACACTCCGAGTCCCGCGGATTTGGGGTGTTACAGAGTTGGTATCAGAGCCTTAAGTTGACAACAATGGCACTTGCTATCTGCAATAAAGTAGAGTGGATAAATAAACAGAACCCACATGGGATATGGCTTTTTATGGGATATTGGTTTTAAAGCGACTATAGACGTTTTGGGATAGTATGTACAGAAGTCGTCACCCATCTGAGGATCTCGACGGTGTAGATATATATATAGATATCTTTTATGTGTTGATGTGTATGCATGTAATAATGAGTATTATATATATATATATATATCGATACATATGGCATATATATAGCCTTATAAGTTTAGGTGCTTATTCTATAGATGGCTCAGACTAGAGCAGTATCTGTAGTGGGACGAGATTGGGGTACACCCCCTCTTCTTCCAGTAGCGCCAAGTCAGGGACCAGTTTCTGCTGCTGTGTTGCCTATGGCAGAGAGCGAGTTTGAAGAGGTTGATCGGGTCTCCATGAGTAAATTTGAGTTTCAAGAGTATATGCAGCAAGTATATGAGGCGGTGATAGCGGGTAGATCTACACCGGATTTACCAACATCTGTGAGATTAACTGAAGCTTCTACATCAAAGAAGAAACAACAGGTTGAGTCAGTGAAAGACGAGGTTGGATTTTCTGGTTGCAAACCGAGTCCGACTTGTGGACGTTTGAGTACTTCTCGTTTTACACGGACTTCTGGTGAGACGAGGACCTGTTACAACTACGGGAAGCCTGGACATTACGACCACATTGTCCAAGATCGCTAGTGACTTGCTTTACCTGTGGTAGACAGGGTCATAGAGCTGTCTTCTGCAAGAAAACTGGAGTGCCATCACGACAGGGTTTTACTTTTGCTAGTGTGACGGGAGGTGGTCAGAAGACACCTCAACAGCAGACGCAGGGATAACAGAGAGTCCCAAATCATCATTCTACTCAGGGATCCATTCCCATACTGAGTAGGGGTAAGGGTCGTGGTAGGAGTACCATGGACACTAGAAAAGCTCAGGGTAGAGCCTTTGCGTTGGGCAGTGCAGAGGAGTCACCCGTACTAGTGGCAGGGATGGGACGTATATGTCTCAACTGTGGTTATCCAGATCATTTGCGCTCCGAGTGCCCCATGACACCGATAGCTTGCTTTACCTGTGGTGAACTAGGCCATCTGGCCCCTTTCTATCAGCGAGGTAGTGTTTCTTCTCATCAAGACCTTCCTCTTTCCGATGCAAAAAGAGTGGGAATGGAAGCTATGGCGATGACCTTAGTGATACCTGAGGAGCATAGGTCTGAGGTTGAGTGATGATATGTAGTAGAGCTTCGGGCGTTAGCTGTTACAGGTAACATTCTTGTTAATGGTTTACCTAGTGGAGTTTTGTTTGTTGTGAGTGTTATGCACCTCTTGTCTTTCAATGCATGCGTCAATAGTTAGCTGTGGATATAGTAGAAGATAGATTTTCCTTTACATATTACCTTTTTGGGGTCTGAGGTACCGCGAGATATGCGGCTGTCCCCTTTGTACAAGGACTTGTGTATGGCTTGTAGACTTCTTTTTCATGCCTTAGGTGCATGAAAAGGGTCTCTATGTGTGTAGTGGACGAATAGATATAATGTTGGTTTGGATATCAGTAGGAAGACTATTATAGTCTCTACTGAGATCGACTAGGTAGAGGTTTTTCGAAGTTGTGAGCTTTGAAGAGGCAAGTTTGCCGACAGTACCGTATGAGCAGCGGGGTTAATAAGGATGTGATGATTTCTAATGTTATATTGTGAAGGAAAGAGATAGTTCCACGCTGAAGAGTGTTCCAGTGGTTTATGATCTTATAGACGTGTTAGTGAACCGTCAAATTTACCACCTCAGTGGAGTGAGGACTTTGATATTGCGTGAAAATATGGTAAAAGACTGGTTGGGAGAAGGTCTATGAGATATATGGCTTGTTGAGTTGTTAGAAATTGAAGAAGCAACTTGAGGAGAGAGACAGGTTTTGTTCGTCCTAACTTATTCATGGCTATGTATTGACGACTTGTTGGAACAACTTGTAGGAGCAATTGTGTTTCAGGATTCCTTTGCACTCAAGATATCCCTAGTCATGGATGAGAGAGTAGCATGTGTATGAGATAGCATTCCATACTCGTTATGGACACCACGAGTTTGTAGTGATGCCATTTGGATTGACGAATGCCCCAGCAGTTTTCATGGAGTTGATGAACAGTATCTTCATCGACTTCCTTGATCAGTTGGTGATGGATTTCACTGATGATATGTCGATATACTCTCGTAGTAGAGAATAGTAGACCGATCGTCTGAGAACCGTTCTGTAGATTTCAAGAGATAGAGGGTTGTATGTTATGCTCTTTAAGTGCAAGTTGAGATGCTAGTGGTAGCCTTTTTAGGTCATGTTGTTTCCGCCAGTGGGATCATGGTTGACCCGGAAAGATTTAAGTATATTGTAATATGGAAGATACTGATGAACATGAAGCAATATGTAGCTTTCTCAGCTTAGCCGATTGCTACTAATGCTTTGAGGAAGGATTCTATATGATTGCGTATTCATTTGCGAGTCTTTTGAGAAAACCACCATAACTACGTGGTTACAGCAGTGTGTCTAAGTTTTGAAGCGTTGAGGAAGCATTCAACCTCTGTTCCTATTCTGTTATAATCAGAAGATTCTGGGAATCTCGTGATTTACGGTGACACATCCCATTTAAGTTTAAGACGTGTGTTACTACAGAGAAGTAGAGTTACTGATATGTGTGTTACAGTTGAGAACGTATGATGAGAACTACCCGACTCATGATTTAGCGTAGTAGTGGTAGTTTAAGCCTCTAAATTTTGAAGACCGTACAGGTGTGATCTTCATGTTAGATTTCTACATATTATGGAAATCTGAAATATATTTTATGCAACAAGGGTTGAATAATCACCAGTGTTAGAGCTTAAGTTGATCAAGACTGTAATTTGGAGATTTCATATCATGCAGAGAAGTTATCAGATGTTGCTTACAACTTGAATGGAAAGACGCTCCAAGAGAAGATCATTGCGAGACTGATAGTTCAGCCTCAACTTCGGGAAGATTTAGCTTGGCTAGAGTGGGAGTTACAGTCTCTCTATAAGGATGCCCAGTGGTTTGCTATAGAGGTTCTACCTGGTCTGTTGGATGAGATCCAACGGAAGCAGGGGACCTGCCCGACCTTGACGAGGATCAAAGATAGGATGTCTCGTGGAGAGGAACCCTAGTTCACTATTGGGGCAGATGGAGTTATGAGGCAACATGATCGTATTTGTGTACCTGCTAATGCAGAGCTGAGACAGCGGTTTTTACAGGAGGCTCATTGTACACCTTACTCAGTACACTCTCGTACTAGTAAGATGTATCATGAGGTGAGACGCTCATATTGGTGGGGAGGACTGAAGCCCGACGTAGCCAGATTTGTGGCTCAGTGTGTGACCTGACAGTAGGTCCAGATAGAGCATTTCTGATCTAGAGATAAGCCCCATCCACTAACAGTGCAGTAGTAGAATTGGGAGGACATCTCTATGGACTTGGTTATGGGATTGTGACCTAGTAGAAGATTGATGTTGTCTGGATTGTTGGAAGTAGATTAAAGAAACCGGCACGTTTTATTCCTATTAGAAGGATGTGGCAGTGAATGAATTGACTGAGGAGTACACTAGACGGAGAGTGAGACTCCATGGTATACTGAGAACGATCATCTCTAATTGAGATGGATGCTTTTACTTTGAGATTTTGGATTGTAGGTACAGACTGCTTTGAGGACTGAGTTTATACTTCAAGACTACACTTCACCCCCTGACAAACGATCAGTTAGAGAGGATCGTCTAGATCTTAAGGATCTATTATAAGTTATAAGTTGAATTGGAAACGCGGATGGTTATATTACCTCCCATTACTGAGTTATCATCTTATAGTGATTGACGTTTATCTTCTGGGATGCCCTTATGAGGAACTGTATGGACGTAGATGCCATACATCTTTATGCTAGAAGTGATCTAGCAGTAGTAGTGGGATAACACCTGACCAGATTCAGAATTTTGTAGTTCAAGTAACGATGATTAAAGGAAGAATACTGATTGTACAGAGTCGTCAGATATCATATATAGATGAGAGGTGTTAACCTCTAAAGTTTAAGCGAGAGTTCAAGTCCGGCTGAAAGTATCTCAGCTGTGAAACCTTAGATGTGTTAATGTGAAAAGGGAACTGAGTTTCTAATATGTCGGTTACTTGAGATCTTGATCAATATTATGAAGGAAGCAGGATTTTTAGCTTTGCCTCTGAGATTAGAGAATATCCACCCAGTGTTTCATGTGTCTCGACTGAGGGAGTACATACCAGATCTGAGGCACATCGTGAGTTATGATGATCTAGTGGTTGAGCCGGACCACACGTTTGCAGAACACCCTTTTGCAGTCCTAGAGAGAGAGGTGTGAGATGCCTGCGTTCGAAGGACTTTCCTATGTTGAGGATGCAATGGTCTAGACGAGGACCTGATGAGACTACCTGGGAGATTGAGGATAGATAGTATCCAGAAGAACTATCCAAAGTTTTACACTGTGATAGATACACCTGTAGGATCTACGATTAGATCTTGGTGCTATCTTAGTGAATGTATGTTATACTATGTGCTTATGTGACATGTTGTGTTTTCGTGCTAGTTTTGAGTTGTGCATATGATCTGTTAGATCTTGTTTGCTAGTACGAGATAGGTATAGTTGGAGATGGTTCTTTCCTCCATGTTATGGTATGTGTGTTAGGATTAGCTGGAGATGGTTCTTTCCTCCATGCTACCTTTGATGGACATAGTGTGAGTGGAGATGGTTTTTTCTCCACATAGTAGTGTTATCTGTACGTTTTGGCTCGAGACGGCTTTCTTCCATGCCAGTGTGATGTGGTTAGTGTTTGGCTAGAGATGATCTTCCTGTAGGCCTTGTGTAGAGTTATTATGCTAGAGTTGTGATTCCTCCATGTTGTGTTAAAGATATAGAATGTTATAGGTTATGACTTGATGTTCTTGAGGAGAGAGTGTACCTTGGCTTTTGGGTCCGAGAGGTTTGGGATCTTGTAAGTTTCGGGACGAAACTTGTTTTAAGGGGGGTAAGATGTAAGAGCATCAGTCTTTGGGAGCCTAGGAGCCTTGCTAAGCCTTAGCTGAGCTAGCTTTGACACTATCAGCCACCCCAACGGACCCTGTGAGCCGCACCTGCGCCACAAGTGAGCCGCCCCTGCGCCTTAGTTGATCCGCCCCTGCGGTTTTGTGCGGCTGCAACCACCTTTGTTGACCTCTTGACTTGCTTTTGGGTTGGCTTCTTATATGAGCCTTCCTTATCTTCAGATGAAGGGTTTCTTCATCTATCCAGCTTCTCTCTTCCTCCTCACGTTCTTCTTCTTATTTCTTTCTCCTTGATCTTCTTTGATCTCTTCTTGCTCTTGTGAGTGGGATCTTGTGAGTTTGAGTGTGGCTTTGGCCTTGGATGCTCTTGAGGATGTTTTTGAAGGTTGTGGGTGTTGTGTTGAGATGGTAGACGTGTTGAATGCTCCATAGTTGCTGTCTAGGGTTGTTGTGGTAATTTTTTCACATTTCATCTTCTTTCTTTCCTCTTCTTGCTTCTTTCGTCTTCCTTCTAGCTTAGGATCACAAGTTAAGCTTGTGTGGATCCTTTCTTAGCCTTTTGATGATCATATATGTGTGTATGTGCATATATGTTGATGTGGTGTGTTGAATAAGTGAAGAGAGTCGAGAAAGGGATCGAAGAGAAGTCGGGACCTCTCTGCACAGTTGGCTACCCATGCGCCTGGTGTGTGAGCCGCCCTTGCGCTTTTGGTGAGCCGCCCCTACGCCTCACTGGATCAGCCTTGTGCTCTTGCTTCTTTTGGTGCATACCTTGGTGGTATGTCTTCCTTCCTTCCTTTCCTTTGACCTTGGCTTAGTTGGTAGCTAGGCTAGTGTAGTTAGAATGTGTTGTATGTTAGAGTTGTGCCTTAGGCACTTGTGTTGATGTTGAGGTTATTCCATAGGGATATGTGAGCTTGTTATGATCTTGAGGTTTAGATAGAGGTTGCAGGTTGGTTCTGGTTATGGAGACGAGTCTCCTAACCCTTACAGTTTGTGATGTTGTGTGCCTTGCTCTTGCAGGCATTGATTGTTCCCCAAGGGGAAGTTGTGACGTGGTATTGGATACGAGTGTGATAGTTAAGTCCATAGGACTTACTTAGCGTTCAGTTATGGATTTGTGTGATTGTGATGGTTGTGTGTGTTCCTTTGATTGTGCGTTTATAACCTAAACCGGACTAGGATGACCATTTATTACATTTAAATGGCCCAAGTGTATTATAACGGGCAGTGACCACATATGCCTCCTCTCGAGGGTAGGAGGGGGTACCCGGAAGCCAGTAACACGGGGGGGGGGGGGGGACGAGTGACGATCACCCCCATGCAAACCCCTGTGTTAACAGGGGAAGGGACGAGGTTCTTTAGGATCCTCGTGTCACAAAATAAGTTGAATTAGTGTTACGTTAAGATCGTGTGATGTGTGTACACAATAAGCTTTAAATTTATACTCGTTATATTTATCCTAACTCCTAGCGAACCCGCAATGTATGGGACGTTTGTAGCGGGGATAGTATTCCGAGGTCGAACACAAAGACTAAGGTGAAATCGAGTCGAGCAATGGTCATAGATAGTATCGATCTAATCAAAGAAAAGAGAAAGAAATAAAGAAATGAAAATGATGATATTTTTGGTTGGTTTTTGTTGTGATCAAGCAAGGATCACAAGTCAAGCAAGATAATAAAACAAGCTAACTACTCAACTAGCAAACAAACAAGTAACTCAAAACACAAGTATATGATCAAGAGAGAAAAGTGGATTCTAGAGGTCAAGATTTCCGGTTATGGCATAGGACTCAAGGTTCTAAGGATTCTAAGGACAAGCTGCGGTGTTGGGAAAGAGTGTTTCACTAATGGAAGCAATTACCGGGTAGGTCTCTCACTTCACTAGTCCCGCATCTAACTCCTATTACCGGGTAGGTCTCAAGCTGGTTAAATAGGGAGTTCTACACAAACCGGATACTACTTAAGGGAGTAACCCTCTCCTTACCGGGTAAGTCTCGGAATAGGGAAGTCTCAAGTACTAATCCTAGCACACTCGATCCAATAGCGGCTTATGAGGCTCACTACTACCTAGCATTCATCATCTTAGGTATCTAAGGTCGGAAATCATCGGATAGATCTCTTCCCTCACTTAGATTGATAGCATTAGGTGATCCTAAGCTAAATTAGGCTTAATAAACACTTGGATTTAACAACCTAACTCTCTAACATACAGATTCATCAATCAAAGGCCAATAGAGAAGAAAATCGGATGGATCAAGGGAAAATCAGCCAATTTACCTGATGAACAGGCCGATTTTTCCTTCTGTTGTGAGTTTCGTGCATATAAATCATCCTAAACTAACATATAAGCCCATCCCTGTCATCACCCTAGCCATAACCATCAACCCATCACTCCAGAATCACAACAAACTAGCCAATAGTATGCATATTAAGATCCAAAATCATCATACAAGCATACATGGTGTTCATAGATGGATAATGAAAGATAAGCAAGTAAAATCAATAAATCTCAATTGAATCCAAGTTGTGGCAAGACTTACAAACTCTTAAATGAAGATTCAAAACGTTCCTAACAATCCTTGCAATAGTTCTTCAATCCAAGACTACAAATGTAACTCAAAATCACTCAAAATCTCACTATCACTCTTAGAATGGTGTTCTTCTTCTTCCTTCAATCCTTGAGAGTTTTTCTTCTCCTCCAATGTTTTCCCCCAAATTGGTGAGCTGTGAATGAGAGTGTGGGAGAGGAGAGATGCTCAGCAACAACCTGCAGGACCACTTATATTCTTCACCAAGAGCAAAGCCGGACAAGAGATCGTGGGACACGTGGCTTAAGCTGTCAAAGGCCCAAAAATCGACCCAGTAGGAAAAATCGGCTGATTTTCCTGGGTGTAGGTCGATTTTCTTCAACAGAAGCATGCTATGATCGTTTAGCCATGAGTTGCTCCATTGCTTGCACCAATAGTGATCTTTGTGTCCTTTGTTGCTCCAATTATGCTCCTCCAAGGCTTTGGATGTGTACCACCATGAGGCTTGGCCTTCGAATGTATCGGTTAATGTCCAAAAAACCCCCCAAAATACCTACAAAGCAATGCACAAGTCCGTGTAGACGTCTCGACAAGTTACGTGAATTGATTGCAAACGTCGTGAATTAGTGCTAAACCATGCATGAATGAGTGAGAAATCTATCTAAATGATTACCTAAACCTAAGTCATAAATCGTGTTATCAAAAATACCCCATACTTAAGGTTTGCTCGTCCCCGAGCAAATTCCCAACTATAGACTAAGAGATGACATGATTTATGTATGCAGAAAAATGGCAAAATCTTTTTGGAGTTGTGCTTCTAATATTGGATCACCTTCATAGTCATGTTTCATGGCAATGGACAAGCAATTATGCATCAAATAAATGAAAGCATGGAAAGACAATTACACTTAACTTGATAGCATGCAATGAAATGTAAAGATGAAGAAGTCAAGATGATCATGAGCATATCCAATCTAAATCACTTAGCCTCACACACATGCAAGTAGGTCAAAAGGACTTGTAAAATAGGTGGCCAAGAAACGTTGTGATTAGGTGGGAATTTTCTAGGCTATGTGGTGCTAATCCGGGAATGGAACTAACTCCACAATATTGTCCTCGGTCAACTTCCCTCAAGTGTATATTTTTCTCTATCTTTTTTTTTCTTTTCTTTTTCTTTTTGCTTATTTTTGAGACAATGGCATTGGTGTACAAAAGCCGAAACCTTGGTGATTAGCCATCCTCGGGCTTTTTCTATATTTCGAGGTGCATCCACACCGGGCACACATACCAAAGCTTGTTAGGACTATTGGTTTATTTGACTTTGGCAAGGCACCAACACCCGATTATGTGAAGTGTACCGAGTTACTTGTCATTTAAGCCAACGTCCCCAAACCTATATTTTTGGCTACACTTTCGCAACAATTTCAGCACTTTATTCATGACATTCCTTTCATCAACAACTTCACCCCACATTTGCTTTTCACACACATCAACACACTAACATGCTCCTATTCCCGGATGGGTCAAAAGAGGTCAATTTTTCATCAATTGAGGTGCTCAAACAACATGATCAAGATGAGAAGTAGAGAAAGATGAATTGCCTTAATCACTCCTAGATGGTGTGCAAGAACTATCATGTAATTTTGACTTTCAATCCTCAATTAAATCAAGGCAAGCATCATAATCACAAGTCATTCATGGAATTCAAGATAAGTATTTCAAGTCCACATATGCATTCATCAATTTAACACATAAGGCCATCCATAGCCAATCCACAAGACAAGATTCATCATTAGGGTCATATCCAAGCCGTAGAAGCACTAAAATTTTCAAAATTTTCTGATTTTTTTGGATTTTTCGAAATATGTACGTACAATGCAAGACATAATGAAACATGTGACAAAATTAAACTATCCTATATGCTAATCATGCAAGTGATCATGAAAACCCCACCCCATACTTAGAAACACATTGTCCCCAATGTGGAAACTAAATAAAGAAGTGAAAGAGAGTCCTCACAATGTAAAATTGGTGATGCTTTGGTATTTCGGTTCACATCGAATGATGGTGGTGGATGATCGATCAAGGATGGTAGAGAGCTCTTGATGTTCATTATGGTGTCGGAACCCGCGCTTGGCACCGCAAGCCGTCCAAGTTCCACGTCCGCTCCACCCATGCTTGATTGGAGATCATCACTTTCCTTTACAGAGGAAAAATCGGACCATCACCCAGGAAATCGGCCGATTTCTGTGAAGGTCAGTCCGATTTTCCTCGGTGCTTTCTTCCTCATTCATGTGCTCGGATCTTGTACCTTCGGCAGTTCCATGAGGTTTTCACATGACCTCCAACATCTCATCACACATGACAATCAACAAGATCTAGCACCCAAAAACACAAAAGAAAAACAAAACACACCAAGAGTGAGATCAAACAAAGGCAAGAAAAAGAAAGGGAAAAATATGTACCAATGGGTTGCCTCCCATTAAGCGCTTCTTTAAGGTCATTAGCTTGACCAAATTCAGGAGCATTTCAATCAAGGTGAAGTGGGGCAATCACTTCCACCGGGGCCTCCGGGATGTACTTCTTCAAACGGTGCCCATTCACCTTGAAGTCACCACAATGATCTCCTCCTATCTCTACCGCTCCATGAGGAAAGACTTTCTTCACAACATAGGGACCCGTCCATCTTGACTTGAGCTTTCCGGGGAAAAGTCGCAGCCTCGAGTTGAAGAGAAGCACCAAGTCGCCTTCGTTCAACTCCTTTGAGAGGAGGCGCTTGTCATGCCACCTTTTGGTCCTCTCCTTGTAGATCCGGGCATTCTCATAAGCATCCAACCGGATCTCTTCAAGAGCGTTTATGTCAAGCAACCTCTTCTCTCCCGCTTCCTTGAGGTCAAAATTTAGCCACTTAATGGCCCAATAAGCTCTATGCTCCATCTCTACCGGGAGGTGGCAAGACTTGCCATAGACTAACTTGTAAGGAGTGGTGCCAATTGGTGTCTTGAAAGCGGTCCTATAAGCCCACAAAGCATCATCGAGCTTCATAGCTCAATCCTTTCTCATCCTTGAGACCGTCTTCTCAAGTATTCTCTTTATCTCCCGGTTGGAGATCTCCACTTGGCCACTAGTTTGAGGATGGTAAGGTGTTGCCACCTTATGAGTCACCCCATACTTAGCCAAAAGTGCCCCAAAGTTCCTATTGGTGAAGTGCTTCCCTCCATCACTTATGAGCACCCTTGGTGTTCCAAACCTAGGGAAGATCACTCGGTTGAAGAATCGCACCACGACCTTGGCGTCATTTGTAGGAGAGGCGATTGCCTCCACCCATCTCGAAACATAGTCAACCGCCAATAGGATGTAGAGGTTGCCACATGAAGAAGGGAATGGTCCCATGAAGTCCACACCCCACACATCAAATATCTCTACCTCTTGTATGTTGTTCAAGGGCATCTCGTTTCTCCTTGAGATGTTGCCCGTCCTTTGGCAAGCATCACAAGCTACCACAAAGCCTTGCACATCCTTGAACAAGTTTGGCCAAAAGAAGCCCGATTGCAACACTTTCGCACATGTCTTGTGTGCGCTAGCATGCCCTCCACATGGCAAGGAATGACAATGGCGGATCACGCTCTCCACCTCATCCTCCGGTATGCATCTTCTAAACATTCCATCCGGCCCTCTTTTGAACAAAAGTGGCTCACTCCAATAGTAGTGCCTCACATCTTTGAAGAACTTCTTCCTTTGGGCGTATGTCAAACCGGGAGGCACTTCCTCACACACAAGATAGTTCACAATGTCGGCATACCATGGCTCACTTCCTCTAGACACTTGGAACAAGCACTCCTCCACCATAAGCAATTGCTCATTCCGGAATGAGTCATCAATCGGGATGTCATCTCTCTCAAGTTCCAATGGTGGGAGTCTACTAAGGTGATCCGCCACGGAGTTCTCGGATCCCTTCTTGTCCCGGATTTCCAAGTCAAACTCTTGAAGAAGAAGGATCCACCGAATCAACCTAGGCTTGGCATCCTTCTTGGTAAGTAGATAACGGATCGCAGCATGATCCGTATACACTATGACCTTCGCTCCAACAAGATATGAGCGGAACTTCTCAAATGCATACACAACCGCTAGCAACTCCTTCTCGGTGGTAGCATAATTGAGTTGGGCATCATCTAGCGTCTTGCTAGCATAATAAATAGCATGAGTGCGCCCATCTTTTCTTTGCCCCAAAACAGCCCCAACGGCTACATCGCTTGCATCACACATGACCTAAAACGGTAAACTCCAATCCGGAGGTTGCATGATAGGTGCGGAGATCAAGGCGTTCTTCAACCTACAAAAAGCCTCAAGGCAATCTTTGGAGAAAACAAATTCAACATCCTTCATTAGTAGGTTAGTGAGAGGCTTAGAAATTTTAGAGAAGTCTTGAATAAACCTCCGGTAAAAACCGGCATGCCCTAAGAAACTCCTCACCCCTTTCACCGAGGTAGGTGGCAGCAACTTCTCTATCGTTTCAATCTTGGCCCTATCAACCTCAATGCCACGGTTAGACACCAAGTGTCCTAATACAATACCTTCACTTACCATGAAGTGGCATTTTTCCCAATTCAAGACAAGATTTGTCTCCTCACATCTTTGCAATACTAATGACAAGTTAGCCAAGCAATCATCAAAGGAAGAACCATAAACAGAGAAATCATCCATGAACACTTCCATGATATTTTCAATGTATTCCGAAAAGATAGCCATCATACACCTTTGGAAGGTGGCGGGTGCATTACACAACCCAAATGGCATTCTCCTATATGCAAAAGTTCCCCATGGACATGTAAAGGTGGTTTTCTCTTGGTCATCGGGGTGGATAGGGATTTGGAAGAATCCACTATAGCCATCTAAGTAGCAAAAATGGGAATGTTGAGCTAATCTCTCTAGCATTTGGTCAATAAAGGGAAGGGGGAAGTGATCTTTCCTAGAGGCCATGTTAAGCTTCCTATAGTCAATACACATCCTCCACCCCGTAATTGTCCTAGTCGGGATTAGTTCATTGTTCTCATTGGTCACTACGGTCATCCCACCCTTCTTAGGTACTACATGAACGGGACTAACCCACTTACTATCCGAGATAGGGTAGATAATTCCCGCATCTAGCAACTTTATGATCTCCTTCTTAACTACCTCTTTCATTATAGGATTTAGCGTTCTTTGATGTTCAATAGAGGGTTTATGATTATCTTCCATCATTATCTTATGCATGCACAAAGATGGTTTGATGCCAACGAGATCATCAATGGTGTATCCTATTGCCTTTCTATGTAGTTTCAATTCATTCAACAGTCTATTAAGCTCATCATCATTCAAAGATGCATTCACAATCACCGGATAAGTAGAATTTGAACCAAGGAAAGCATACTTTAAATGAGAAGGAAGAGGTTTAAGATCAAGTTGAGGAGGACCTTTTTCGGTTGGAGATGATCCATACAATGTAGGTTGAGATGATTGCAAAGCCATGGAAGCCTCCTTGAAGTCCCTTGATGATTGCTCACACTCAAGTGGTTGATGCTGAAAAGACTCAGGAAAATCGGCCCAGGAGGAAAAATCGGACGATTTTTCTGGCAGTGGGTCGATCTGAGTTTCTGTTTTTGCAAAACTGGCTGAAATTTCAGCACAAGGACAAAAATCGGCCGATTTCTGCCCTCCAGTCCGATTTTTCTGTCTGTTTTCCTCTTCTTCTAGCACTTCAAATCCAACACTTGGTAGCTCGTCCAATGCATTCAAGGCCTTGATTACTTCATTGTTACTCTCCTCAACTCCTTCTTCCATCAAGCTTGAGCTAAGAACTCTCTCAAGCGGATCCTTGAGCAAGATTGAGCTCACAACCTCTCTAGACTCCTCTTCTTCAACTATGTTGAATACATCCTCATCAAGGGTTGGTCCTTTCATCATTGTGGACAGCTTGAACTTGATGTTTTCTTCTCCAATGTTGAAGGAGAGGGTTCCATTCTTGCAATCTACTAGACATCCGGAAGTAGCTAGGAAAGGTCTCCCCAAGATGATAGGAACCGGATAGTCCGCCGGGATGTCCAAAACAACAAAGTCTATGGGCACATAGAACTTTCCTAGTTGCACCGGAATGTCTTCCAAGATCTCAACCGGATGAGTGATTGAGTGGTCCGCCATGTAAAGGGTCATCTTGACCGGCTTTGGCTCTCCTAGCCCAACCTTGTTGCAAAGTGCAAGCGGGATGATGCTTACACTTGCCCCAAGATCACATAGGGCGTCATACTTCACTTCTCCTACTCCGATTGGCACACAAAAGGATCCCGGGTCTCTTAGCTTAGGAGGCATCTCCTCCTTCATCGTTTGAATCAACTCCGAGGATCTCTTTGTCATCCTTATCTCCCCATACTCCTCCAACTTCCTTTTGTTGGAGAGTATTTCCTTCAAGAATTTGCCATATGCCGGCATACCTAAGATAGCATCCATGAACAGAATGTTAATATGCAATTTAGACATTAGTTCAAGGAACTTACTAAAATGATTGTCCAGGCGAGCTCTTGCTCGTGATTGTGGGAACGGTAGTGGTGGCTTGTATGGAGGCGGCGCCACATATGTTGGCTCAACATCCTTGCTCTTACCTCCATCTTCTTGCAATTTCTCTTCCTCTATCACCACTTGTTTCCCTTTAGCATTGTCCTTGGGCAAAGGATCTTTCATACTCAACCCGCTCCTTGTAGTAATGGCCAACACTTGGCCTCTTGGGTTGTCTTCGGTCCTTCCGGGAAGCTTTCCCGGATCTCTATGGGCTTCACCCGCCTTTTGGAATACTTGTGCTTCCAACACTTTTTGAGCCTTGGAAATGGAAGTCACCGTGCTCTCAAGACCACTCAACCTTCCAAGCAATTGCTCAAACATCATTTCGGTTCTATCTTTTGGAGGTTGAGTGAATTCGGGTGGAGCTTCTTGTGAAGCTCTTGGTGGTGGAGTTGTGCTTGTGGAAGCGGGAGGGTTCAAGGCTCCATCCGGGTTAGAGTAAGAAAACCCGGGATGGTTATGGTTGGGCCGGTAATTGTTGAATTGCCGGTTGTTGTTGAAGTTCCTTGGGCCTTGATAGTTGTTGTAATTGCCCCTTCCCATGTAATTCACATCCTCCTCCTTGGAAGATAGGTTAGCTTGTGGAAGCACTTGAGGAGTTGCTTGGTTCTTCAAAGTTGTAGCACACAACTCCCTCAAGGACTTTAGCTCATTGTTGATGGCGTCAAGCTTGAAATTGCTCATGGTGACCTCACTCACCTCATATGCTCCCGCCTTTCTCCCTTCACTCTTCCTATGGGAGTATTTCTCAATCACTAGAGCTTGCTTCTCTACAAACTCCCAAGCATCATCCACATGCTTCTACATGAAAGTCCCACCGGAAAGAGATTGAAGCTTGAATTGGCTATCTTCATCAAGTCCCTTGAAGTAGATCTCTAATAGCTCAATTTTCGGTATGCCATGGTGTGGGCAATCTAGGAGAAGGTCTTTGAACCCCTCCCAAGACTTGAACAAACTCTCTCTATCCTTCATCACGAAGGCATTGATCTTTCCTCTTAACTCGGTAGTCTTGGAAGGTGGGAAGAACTTAGTCAAAAACTCGGTTGTCATCTCCTCCCAAGTACCAACTCGCCCTTGTGGAATAGATTGATACCAAGCTAAGGCTTTGTCCTTAAGAGAGAAGGAGAAAGCCCTTAGCTTATGGTTGTTGCTCTCCAATCTTGACGGTCTAAGAGTCTCCATCAAAATCTCATAGTTCATCAAGTGTTGATGAGGAGACTCTCCTTCCATCCCTCCAAATTGATTATGCCGGATCATTTGTAGAACTTGAGGGCGGAGCTCGTAGTTGTGGGCTGCGGGATCTCCTAAGTTCACACCCGGACGGTGTGCTCTTTGTGCCGGATCCATACGTCTACCCAAATTTTGTGGCTCTTCAATAGCAATGGGTACAACCCTAACATTCGCCGCCGGCTGCGGTTGTGGTGGTGGAGGAGGTGGAGGTTGTTGACGATTAAGCTCCCCTTGTACAAGGGCTTGCCTAATCTCATCAATCTCCCTCCTAGTTGCTTCTTGCCTCTCATTGGCAAGTCTCCTTTCTTCCTCCAAGAGCTCATCTCTTAGCCTTATTTGCTCTAAGGCTTCATCCAATTCAGCTTGGAGGTCTCTTCCGGCCATCTCTTTTCCCTTTTTAATGCTCTTGGATCTAGATCTAAGGGTTTTCTCCGGTTCGGGATCGAATGGAGCTAAATCCTTACCACGAGATCTTCGCATACACCTAAAGAGTAAGAGATGTCCTGAAAAGAAAAGACACAAACCAAAGAGAGATCAAAAGCAACAAGAAAGATCTACACTATAAACAATCACAAAATGACTCGATCTAGACCTAGTCCCCGGCAACGGCGCCAAAAACTTGTTACGCTAAGATCGTGTGATGTGTGTACGCAATAAGCTTTAAATTTATACTCGTTATATTTATCCTAACTCCTAGCGAACCCGCAGTGTACGGGACGTTTGTAGTGGGGATAGTATTCCGAGGTCGAACACAAAGACTAAGGTGAAATCGAGTCGAGCAATGGTCATAGATAGTATCGATCTAATCAAAGAAAACAGAAAGAAATAAAGAAATGAAAATGATGATATTTTTGGTTGGTTTTTGTGGTGATCAAGCAAGGATCACAAGTCAAGCAAGATAATAAAACAAGCTAATTACTCAACTAGCAAACAAACAAGTAACTCAAACACAAGTATATGATCAAGAGAGAAAAGTAGATTCTAGAGGTCAAAATTTCCGGTTATGGCATAGGACTCAAGGTTCTAAGGATTCTAAGGACAAGCAGCGGTGTTGGGAAAGAGTGTTTCACTAATGGAAGCAATTACCGGGTAGGTCTCTCACTTCACTAGTCCCGCATCTAACTCCTATTACCGGGTAGGTCTCAAGCTGGTTAAATAGGGAGTTCTACACAAACCGGATACTACTTAAGGGTGTAACCCTCTCCTTACCGGGTAAGTCTCGGAATAGGGAAGTCTCAAGTACTAATCCTAGCACACTCGATCCAATAGCGGCTTATGAGGCTCACTACTACCTAGCATTCATCATCTTAGGTATCTAAGGTCGGAAATCATCGGATAGATCTCTTCCCTCACTTAGATTGATAGCATTAGGTGATCCTAAGCTAAATTAGGCTTAATAAACACTTGGATTTAACAACCTAACTCTCTAACATACAGATTCATCAATCAAAGGCCAACAGAGAAGAAAATCGGATGGATCAAGGGAAAATCAGCCAATTTACCTGATGAACAGGCCGATTTTTCCTTCTGTTGTGAGTTTCGTGCATATAAATCATCCTAAACTAACATATAAGCCCATCCCTGTCATCACCCTAGCCATAACCATCAACCCATCACTCCAGAATCACAACAAACTAGCCAATAGTATGCATATTAAGATCCAAAATCATCATACAAGCATACATGGTGTTCATAGATGGATAATGAAAGATAAGCAAGTAAAATCAATAAATCTCAATTGAATCCAAGTTGTGGCAAGACTTACAAACTCTTAAATGAAGATTCAAAACGTTCCTAACAATCCTTGCAATAGTTCTTCAATCCAAGACTACAAATGTAACTCAAAATCACTCAAAATCTCACTATCACTCTTAGAATGGTGTTCTTCTTCTTCCTTCAATCCTTGAGAGTTTTTCTTCTCCTCCAATGTTTTCCCCCAAATTGGTGAGCTGTGAATGAGAGTGTGGGAGAGGAGAGATGCTCAGCAACAACCTGCAGGACCACTTATATTCTTCACCAAGAGCAAAGCCGGACAAGAGATCGTGGGACACGTGGCTTAAGCTGTCAAAGGCCCAAAAATCGACCCAGTAGGAAAAATCGGCCGATTTTCCTGGGTGTAGGTCGATTTTCTTCAACAGAAGCATGCTATGATCGTTTAGCCATGAGTTGCTCCATTGCTTGCACCAATAGTGATCTTTGTGTCCTTTGTTGCTCCAATTATGCTCCTCCAAGGCTTTGGATGTGTACCACCATGAGGCTTGGCCTTCGAATGTATCGGTTAATGTCCAAAAAACCCCCCAAAATACCTACAAAGCAATGCACAAGTCCGTGTAGACGTCTATCTCGACAAGTTACGTGAATTGATTGCAAACGTCGTGAATTAGTGCTAAACCATGCATGAATGAGTGAGAAATCTATCTAAATGATTACCTAAACCTAAGTCATAAATCGTGTTATCAATTAGTAATAGAATAACGAAAATGAAAGATAATAAATGAATGTGTGTGGCATTGCATGTATGAGATGTTGATGTGTGGTTGTGCTATTACCTTCATGCTTTTCATTGTTGTAGCTAACGGTATATACTGTATTGTAGTTGATCTGCAGGTTAGGAAGACTGCAGAGTGAGCCAGATGTTGTGACCAGCCAAGGACTTCTGTACATTAGGATGCGTGGGATATGGGATCTTTTGTATCAGATGATGTTGTTTGATGTTTTGTACTCGGCTTTGAGTTTGTAAACTCTTTTGATGTATCATACACAGCTTTTATGTATTTGGTTTTAATCTACATGTGCCTTGTTGTAAGATCCAGTGAACTTGTTGTCATGCTAGGGTCATGATCCATTGTGAGATCCTAGCCCAATGTGACACTCCGAGTCCCGCAGATTTGGGGTGTTACAAATTCAGCTATAGATGCCTTAGCCTTCTTCTTCTTCTTAGAGTCATTCCTCTCTAGTTTCATGTCTAGAATCATCGCATGAAGCTCATCTATTTGAAACTGGTTGCGTTACTTTTCCTCCAGGCGAGCCTTCTCACTCAATTGGAGTTGAACTCGAGTTTCATCCAACTCCTCTTGGATGTTCCTCTCAGTATTTCCAGCCATCTTTTTCTCTTTTAGCTTTCTTCTCAAAGTTTTCTCCAATTCGGGATCAAAAGGAACGAGATCTTTGGTAGATCTAGTCCTTCGAATATACCTAAAGAATCTACAAAAAAAAATTACTCAAGTAGACAAATCAAATCACAAGGAACGAGATCTTTTGTTCGCTCAAAAGTGTGTGCGTCAAAGTCTTAAAATTTATATCTAGAACTTATGCAAAAGCGAACCTGCAGTGTACTGATCAGATGTAGTAAGGCAAGAAATTTCAAAGTCGAACTCAGGGATTTGGTGAGAATAAAATCGATTTCAAATTATCTAGCAAAGTGTAAAAGCTTTTGTGATTAATAAGGAGACAAATGATTCCAAGGGTTCAAGTATCCGACTGCGGGTTTCGATTTAAAACACTTCTAAAGATCAAAGGACAGAGTTGGCGTCGCCAAGGTTATGTGTTTCAAAGGAAGGTATCGTACAACGAAGTTTCAAAACCTATATGTCTAACCCAAAGGTTCTCTCTATAAGGGTTGTTGAGGCTGCAATATAGAAAGGTCTAAGGATAAGAATTACACTCAAACTAACAACCCAAAACCCAAGGATATGACTCTCAAAGGTAAAGATGGAAAGCACACTCAAACCTTAATACAGGATGTTGAGTCTCTCTATTACCCAAATCTTGTAAACGTTGGCTATCAAGTGAAGAATCAATGATGAAATCTCTTCTTAAACTCGAATAGGGGTTAAAAGGTTAAGCAAGGTTAGGATTTAGGCAAGGGTTAACTTTGGTTAAAGGATAAACCAATTAAAGATCGTCGGGGAATAAATCGCCTTGTTGTTCACTAAATCGGTCGATTTCCCTTAGAACAGGTCGATTTTCCTGTTGTCGCAAAGTTAAATCTCAACTCTCAGGGTCCAATTGGTTAAATGAGTTCAGTCTATCATCATTTAAGCCTCAATCATCAACTATTCTCCCCAGAATCACAAGGTTTTTAGCCAACCATTTTCATATTCAAATCAAAATCAAGATTGAATGAATAAAACCAAATAAAACTCGAACCTTGAATAAAAATCAAATAATCTCCGAATCTGTAATCAAAACTCGTGTAGACCTCTATCGAATTCACCTAAAATTCAACCAAAACTCGTGTAGACCTCTATTTCTCGGATATAAATGAAATAAACTTAAAAGGTACACAAATCTCTCCAAATACACGGTAAATTGAGGTAAACCTCCACAATATGCATGATTATAATGGCATATAATTCATGTCATCAAGAATCAAGACTCAAACTTGATTCTTGGAGAAGGAGGAAAAAGGAGAACGAAGGAAGAAAGCGAAACAAAAGAGAAAGGCATGCAATAACTCATGAACGTGATGAAGAACCTAGAGAAGAAGACTTACACATTCAGCAAAAGAAAATGAGGGAAACGGTTGCAGCTCTCATGGTTGAAGAAAAGCATATGCGAGAAACGTGAAAAGAGAGAGAAAGAGGGAATTTATAGAAAAGGGTTGGAAATATAGAAGGAAAGACATTCTATGGTTAAGAACAAGATAGGAAAACCGGCCCATAAGATGAAAGATCGGATCTTCAATCTATGGAAGAAAATAAAAAATGGGATAAATCAGATCGGGACGATCTGGGGCAAAACCGTAGGGCGGTTTGCCGTGCCGCAAGGGCGGTTTGCCGTGCCGCAAGGGCGACTCCCTTCACCGTTGGGGCAGTGAAGGTGAACACTGGGGCATTACATCAGACCCCCCTAAAAAGAAGTTTCATCCCGAAACTTGCAACGAACCACAAGATCACACAACAACAACGCACAAACACTGAATTCAACTCATATATTCCCACTTGGGGTACATAACTCAAACGTCGTAAAAGCGTAAACACTACTCAATAACGAAATCTGAACTCCAACATATACGCTATGGTGCAACCAAATCGGCATAGAACTGTAGATAGTTCCTCTGGATATTATCCTTTGTCTCCCAAGTTGCCTCATCTGCTCCTCGCATCGACCATTGAATCTTCATCATCGGTATGTCCTTCGATCGCAAGTGTCTCGTACTACGCTCTAAGACAGCTACCGGATTCTCTACGAACGTATGATCTGGCTCGACCACTAGATCCTTGTGACTGATGATGTGTCTCGGGCCTGGTACGTACTCCCATAACTGAGATACATGGAAGACGGGGTGAACACCCTCAAGCCTCGGTGACAAAGCAAGTTTGTATGTTGCCTCTCCAACTCGCTCAAGATTCTCGAAAGGTCCGACATATCTAGGAATTAGCTTCCCCTTGATGCAGAAACGTCTAACACCTTGTGTCGGGGATAATCTCAGTCATACCTGAGCTCCAACTTTGAACTCTAGAGGTATGCGCCTCTTATCTGCATAAGACTTCTGACGACTCTGTGTTGCTAACATCTGATCTCGGATCACCGCTACTCAAGTCATATCATCTTGTATCTACTCAGGTGCTACTCTACTGGCAATCCTTGGCTCATCCCAACACAGCGGGGAACGACATTTATGTCCATATAAAGCCTCGTAAGGAGCCATCCTAATCGATGCGTGCCAACTGTTGTTAAACGAAAACTCCACTAAGGGAAGATGATCTGGCCACACCTGTCCTTAGTCTAACACGCAAGCTCTCAACATATCCTCTAGAGTTTGGATGGTCCACTCTAACTGACCATCAGTTTGAGGATGATAAGCAGTCGTGAACTATAGAATCATACCTAAGGAGGCATGCACTTGCTGCCAAAACCTCGATGTGAACCGTCCGTCTTTGTGAGAGATTATAGTCCTAGGTACTCCATGAAGTCGCACATATGTCTAGTGAACTCCTTTTCTAGTCGACTTACCGGCCTCATTTCCTTGATGGGAATGAAATGTGCGGTCTTTGTCAATCGATATACTACAACCCAGATGGCATCAAAACCTCGACTGATCTTAAACCAGTCACAAAATCCGTCAAGATGTCCTCCCACTTCCACTATGGGACGGGAAGTGGGTATAGCTCTTCTCCTGGTCGGTGGTGCTCGATCTTGACCTGTGTTCGCTCCAAAAGGTGTGTGTAGAAAAAACTTTAAATTTATATCCTGAATTATAGACCTAACGATAAGTGAACCCGTAGTGTACGGATCTATCGTAGTAAGGGCTTATATTCCGGAGTCAATCTCAGAGAATCGGTGAGAATAATCACAGCAAACAGTCTAACTTCAAAAGCATGCAATAGTACTGATCAAAAGCAAAAGACAAGATATATTGAATGATAGGGGAACGTAGATTTTAGAGGTCAAAGTATCCAGTTATGGTTTCAACTCAAGATTTGGAAAGGTAACGTGGACAAAGTTGAGGTTTGTTGAGGGAAGGTGTTTCAATTATGGGATAAATCACTAGGTAAGTCTCACTACCCACTTTCCTAACTCAAAGTTCTATCAACGGGTAAGTCTCAAGGAACTAATGAGAGGTAAGAGTACTCAAACCAGCAAACTCACCTAAGGGTACAAAACTAACCCTCACCGGTAAGTATCAAGTTAACTCTCAAAGTTAGGATGAAGGCACACTTAAACCCTAACTTACCTAACACTCATCATCATCGGTAAACAAGCAAAGAAATCACCGGGTAAGTCTCATCCTAGGCTTGCATGTATACCAGGAAAGGTGCAACAAGGATAGGATTTGGCAAACTACAACCTAAACTCGGATCGGGCAATGCAATGGATCGTCTCGTGCAGTTCTTATCGATCTCGGTCGAGATGACTCCAAGAACAGCCCGAGAATGGTTTCGATTCAGGGTTAACTCAAGTTTTCAGGGTCCACTCAGATAAAGGTTCATTCTTTCATCGTCTACACCACAACCTTCAACTAATCAACCTAAAATCGCAGGGGGTTTAGCCAACAATCATCATTATCAAACAATCAAATATATATATAGAATATCAAGAAAGGGTAAATAAGCAACCAACAAGATGTCTCAATTATCAAAACAAACAAACCAACAATTGTCACTATGTGTTCCAGAAAGTATGATAACAACTCACTAACAACTTCTAAGGAAAATATCCAAAAACTTATTTTTTCTTGGACCCTAGAAATTCTTCCTTACAATATTTGTCTTCCTCCGTACATGATCCAGATTCTGGCCCTGCGTAGTCGTCTTTTTTCTATCTCTATCTTTCATCCTTATAGAAGAACTTTAGGTCAACAATATTTTATTTCCATTGGGTTGCGGGTTGTCGACCTCGATCCAGTCCTAGTAGGCCGTATCGGTCGAGGTGCGTAACTGTGTTGGTCCGAGATCAGTAGTAACCTATGTGCATGCCTTTATTTCTTCAGTTGAATCCTTCCTTCTTTCCTCCAATATAGTTCATGCTTCTCTTTTTGTCCTTCTTAATGTTCCATAATGAGGCTCCATAACTTCCTTAGACTCCAATGCTCCATTTTTAATCCAAAATATGCTTTATTCCCTACAAATACAATCAAAAGTGGTGTAGATCTCGATTCTCGCTCAAGAATCTCGAAAGGTCCGACATATCTAGGAATTAGCTTCCTCTTGACGCCGAAACGTCTAACACCTCATGTCGGGGATACTCTCAGCCATACCTGAGCTCCAACTTTGAACTCTAGAGGTATGCGCCTCTTATCTGCATAAGACTTCTGACGACTCTGTGTTGCTAACATCTGATCTCGGATCACCGCTACTCGAGTCATATCATCCTGTATCTGCTTAGGTGCTACTCTGCTGGCACTCCAGCTCCTCCAGCTCCGGTACTGGCTGGTTCTAGTCCTTTGCCTCTTCTCATGACCTCCCATCTGAGAAGCTCGCCTCAGACCCGATCGATCTCTCTCATAAGCAGATGCTCTATTCTGATAGTCCGTCAAGGAATCACAATAGAAACCAGCAAGATAAGAGCATGTAGACTCTCTCAATCTCCGAGAGAATAGATAAACATGTTGATCCTCAAGTGGTGTAGACGGACCCAACAAAGATAGCTCCTCCTAAAACTTGTTGATGATCTCAACAATAGGGATATCCTCGAATCCAACCTCGAGAAAATCCTGAAGACGGTCCTCCTCATAGCTGCAAGGCAATAGCGATCGCTGATCACCGTCTTCATCTGCTCATAGCTGGTGACCTTACTACGCATGGTCCTCCACCAAGAATGAGTTTGATCCATCAGCAACGTCTGTGTTATCTTGACTCGACGTCTGTCAAGGCAACCTATAACCTTCATAGCAAAATCCACATGTCCTAGCCATAACTCAGCCTCCAATCTAGTCTTCCCTATGCAAGGGGTAACCTTCAGCTGGTTGAAAGCCTTCAACCAACAATCAAGTCCCGAATCTCTCGCCTCGTTGGGAACTCTAGCAACTTCAGCAGCTCTAGTATGCGCAGGAACAACCTACGTAACTCTCTATAAGACCTCAGCGAATCTTGCGGGTACTGGTGGCGCTAGTGTAGGTCCTTCAATCCTGATAGCATCATCAACTCTCTCCACGTAGTCGCAATATAAAAAAGCTCCTATAGACACTCGACCGGACTCCGTCGACTGTGCTCTTTGTGCTCCAGACCTAGTAGCGGTCTCGTTCCCAGCCTCAAGAACAACACTCTCAACAACTTCCTCAACGAACGCCTCGGCGATAGGCGGATTAGCAATTAGGGCATGGCCCCGACCTCTAGCTAGTGGAGGTCTCCTTGCACGTCCTCTTCCACGGAAGGCATGTGGAAGAGGTGGTTGACCCCTTCCTCGCCCCATAGTAGATGTAGCTCTAGTACGCGCCATCTACGATAGGGATATAGATATATAAGGCAACGCTATAGCTAAATTAGAAATCCAAAAAAAACAATTAAAGGCCAACACATAAGAAAACTAACTACTGAGATCCGCGGAGGTAGTGGTGGTCGCCCGTACATTTATCCTAGACCTAATAGTTTAAAACCAAAATCCCCTTTTGAAAACGTAGACCCTTGCGGGTTCTGTTTATTTATCTATTCGACCTTTAGAAGATTTCGAGTGCCATTGTTGCCAACCTAGAGCTCTGATACCATATTGTAACACCCCAAGTTTTGCGAACTCAACACATTAGGGGCTAGGACCTCACAATGGGTCCCGACCCTCAGAGTAGCAATGACACAACGAATTTTACCACAAGACACAAATAAATAAAAACCAAAACTCAATATAAAACTATAGTTTATAACAAAGGGAAGCATAAAAGACTCGCATCCGAGTTCAAAACAAAGGGAAAATAACAACAGAAATATAAACCCGATCCCGTCCTATAATGTATGGGAACCTTGACTGACCATACCATCCGGATCACTTGGCTGCATCTATATCCTGCAAGGCATTAACAACATCGGTATAAACCGTTAGCTAACATTCTAGATATATGAAAGGCAGTACAGGCACAAATACACATAAGGTAATGTAAACAAATAGCATGCTCGTACTCAGCCGGTTATTATCTTCCATTAGGTTATCCATTAATAATTCAACTTCTTTTGTCACATGAGAATCTCCCGAAACTTGCCTCCGCTTCCGTCTATTAACATGAAAAGATCAGTACTATCCGTTACCTGCAGGCATGGGTTGCAAGAGCACCTCCTAGTCTCCTGTAGAACTAGACAAGTGGTCACCGCCCGGTTATCATATACTTGGGTCAATTACGGTAATAAAGGTCAATCCTAGTCTAGTTATCCGTTATAACAATAAACAACGCAACCAAGCCAATACACTCAAACCAATATATGGAATGAAGCTAATTAAGTCCAAGGGACTTACCTCACTCGAAGGTAACTCAAAGATCCACAACAACTCAGTTTCCCACAGGAAAGAAGGACGAAAAGCATGTTCAACAAGGCATCACGAATCAAGAACGAAACGGTTGCTAGAAGTCTATAACTTCTAGTCTCAATGATCTCTAAGAGATCTTCACAAACCAAGGTCTCAACCTTAATCTTACATATCACTAAGGGTCAACAACAACATCATAAGCCAAGGGAAGGAATGAAGAAAGTAAGGAAGGAAGCAGTTCACCAAAGACGGAGACATTGTAAAGGAAACCGCAAGGGCAGCTGGACTGACCGCAGGGGCGACAGAACATGCGGTCCGCGGGGGCGGCTCTATGTAGGCGCGGGGCGGCGGTGCAAAAGCCGCAGTTGACTCCCTTCGACATCAATGAAGCAACAAAGGCCAAAGCTTGCTTTTCTCAACACTCTAACATGTCACAACTCAACGAAGGGAGCATGTGAACATCAACGTATCAACAACTGAACACTCAAGAAGAATCAAGACTCAAACTTGATTCTTGGAGAAGGAGGAAAGAAGAGAACGAAGGAACAAAGCGAAACAAAAGAGAAAGGCATGTAGCAACTCCTGAACGTGATGAAGAACTTAGAGAAGAAGACTTACACGTTCAGCAAAGGAAAATGAGGGAAACGGTTGCAGCTCTCAGGGTTGTAGAAAAATGTATGCGAGAAATGCAAAAAGGAAGAGAAAGAGGGAATTTAGAGAAAAGGGTTGGAAAGATAGAAGGAAGGACAATCTAGGGTTAAGAACAAGATAGGAAAACCAGCCCATAAGATAGAAGATTGGATCTTCTATCTAGGGAGGAAATAAAAACGGGATAAAACAAATCGGGATGATTTGGGGCAAATCCGCAGGGGCGATTTGCCTGCCGTAGGGGCGGTGAAGGTGAAAACTGGGGCATTACACACGAGGAGCCTAAGACTTCTCGTCTCCGTCTCTTTATCCAACAATAGTGGTTCGATGCACCTCCCCGTATACCATGTGGAGTGATTCGGTACCCTCCCCGTATACAATGTCTGGCCTAGTCGCGGAGATCCTCCTAGTCTCCCTCACGATACTGAGCAGTTGATGCCACTGCCCGTTATACATATACTTGGGCCAAATATAAGTCGGTTATACTAAACCATATATAAACACATCAAACAAACACCACCCATGTCACTCAACCAATATAAGACTACAGCTAAGTAAGCCCAAAGGACTTACTTGAATCGAGTTATAAATTTCGCTATCTCAAAAACTCGATATATAGTGTAAGACTCAACCGCCTAGTTATAAAAAGGAAATGGATCAATAACATAACAAAACCTCTTAGAAGTTTTCAACTTCTATGTCACCAAAGGTCATCTAAATGAAATTACCAATCTACCCTTACATGGGTAAAAAGGACAATTTTATCCCTGAGTCCTAAAAACCCTGAAAAATTCTTGAATACTTTCAAATTATCCTTTGGAACCAAAACAATAACCCAAAACTAAAAGAAAAGATATTTACTAAGTTGAAAGATTTCAACTTTGTAACTTCCAAGAAAACTCATTAAGGGTCTATTTGGTAACTTTGGAATATCGTAGATGAAGATTAAGATGAAGTTGAAGATGCAGATGAAGATAGATGAAAATAGGAGATGATTTAAGGACGTGAAATAACAAAATAATCTATGATGTGTTTGATACGAATGTAGATTATTACGGGTAAAATTACGAAAATGGGTATTAGTATAATCTTTATAATCATTTCAAAATCACATGAACATTAATTCTCTTCCTTCCTTGAACTTGTTTGTTCCGCTGCTCATATATATATATATAGGGTCCAGTTTCGGTGAGGAGGACCCTTGTAGATAGGAATGAGGAGAGCCGGGGTGGTGACATGTGGCATGTCACGTCACCTTTTTTTAAATTTTCTTTTTTTAAATAAAAATTGGTGTTCATATTTTTATAAGTATGTGTTCATTTTTAAAAGAGTCGTTGTTCATATTTTATCAATAAATGTTTATTTTTTCGCAACACTAACTGTTCATTTTTTAACATTAATTGTTCATTTTTGTATTTTTTTTAAAACATTTTTTTGGATTTTTTTTTTGAAAATTATACTATTCTTTCAAATCGTGTTAATAAAATATGATGCTCATTTTTTTACAAGTATGTATTCATTTTTTTTACAATTATGATGTTTATAATATGATGTTCATTTTTTTGAAAATTATACTTTTCTTTAAAATTGTGTTTGATAAGTTTGATTGAGAAAATACATGTATATACATATGTTGAGTTGGTCTAATAATCCAATTGAATAATCTATATGCTCCTTTTAGTGTGTACGCAAACTGTTCGTCAAAATGCCTTATAAAAAAATAGTTTATAATATTCACAGAAATAATGGCATAAAAAATATGAACACTGACGAATAAAAACATGAACAATGACGTATAAAAGTATGAATACCAATGACTTGTCTATAACTTTGACACATATAACATATTATGATAATCTTTTAACGTTTTGTGATGAGTTTTATTTTTATTTTTTGTGGTTATATATTGTAAATGAACATATGTGCATTATAAAATGAACACAAAAAAAATAAATGGACATGACACTTTGATGAATAAAAATACTATGAACACCGATGTATAAAAACATGAACAATGACATATAAAAGTATGAACACCGATGACTATTTTGAACGTAAGGGTATTTTTTCAGATTTTTAGTCAATTTACAAAAATGTCATTAATGATGAGCACGTGAGAGCCCTTGATTTAAATCCATCTAATGGCTTACAACTCTCCTAATTCCAATCTACAAGCTCTCTCCTCACTTGAACTAAAATCTATATATATATATGGAAGTGTTCAAGTAAGGCCCATTATTTTGGTACGGCCGTGCGGCCGTCCGTACGGCCGACACGTGTCCCGGAAAAAAAAATAAATTTTAAAAACGAGTAAAAGTAATAGTTCAAAACTTATTATGGAATAGTTCATAACTTATAAAAGGATAGTTCATGAATTATAATAGAATAGTTCATAGTGTAAAATTTATAAGGGAGTGAAAGTCATAGTTCAAAACTTATTAAGTAATAGTTCATAACTTCTAAAAGGATAGTTCATGAATTATAATAGAATAGTTCATAGTGCAAAATTTATAAAGGAGTGAAAGTAATAGTTCAAAACTTATTATGGGATAGTTCATGAATTATAATAGAATAGTTCATGAATTACAATAGAATAGTTTAAAGTGCAAAAATTTATAAAGGAGTGAAAGTAATAGTTCAAAACTTATTATGGGATAGTTCATGAATTATAATAGAATAGTTCATGGATTATATTAAAAAGTAATAGCTCATGGATTATGTGGGAATAGTTCAAAGTTTATAGGAGAATAGTGCATAAATTATAACATGGTAGTTCAAACAAATTTTCATTCGTTTCCGGAAAAAAAAATAATATCGTTTCAGAAAAGAAAAAAAATATATTAAAATTTTTTTTTTTTCGGGACACGTGTCGCCCGTACGATCGGCCGTACGACCGTACCGCAATATATGGGCCGTACCTGAACATTTACCTATATATATATATTACTTTATAGTGATTTCTCCATTAGCATTGAAATAGATGCAAACTACACATTCATCTCACTTTACAATGATTTTCCTATTGAAATAGATGCAAATTACAATCCAATGAACTCACCGAGGATGAGCAAGCTGCAAATTACAGTCTAGTGAAATCACATGCCTTAATTCAAAATCAAGATATAAATTACAGTCTATGTACCGAGGGCTCGTTTGGTATGACTGTAGGAGTGAGGTTGGAATCAGGAATCAGAATGGAATAAGGAATTGGAATAAGTCATTTTTGATACTTGGTGTTTGGTATGATGTTGGAATGGACTATTTTTTACACATGTTTTTTTTAATTTTATGTGAGTTATGCAACGAGAAATCGTATCATAATTGATGATATGTGTGTGAATGTTTATAATGTAAATATATGTTATTTTTTAAACTACATTTAGGAAAATGAAGATGAACGAATAACTTATAGATTAAACACTTAACAATCGTCAACCAAAATAAATAGGTATATATTTCTTCTATCAAATACATATTTTCCAAGTGAACAAATTATATAATTTCCGATCATTTTCCGGTTACATTACATCCTGAATGAAATATTCATATTATAGTTTTTTTTTGTCAAAATCATGTTTTTATACAAAATAATTATATAATTTAAATTAATTGATGGACAATAAAAAAATTATAAAAAATTATTATTTTTAATTTGTGAAATTAAATAAGCAAGTATATATATACTAAAAATATATAAATGTAGTTTTAAATTTAAAATGAGTTTATGTTAGAATGGGATACCCACCTTTAATTTATGGAATCAACTTCTTCACTAGAGTTGGAATGAGCAATTTCCTTGGAATCATTCTCATTCTGATTCCAAATCTTACCAAACACGAAGTATTGTTATGACTTATTCCGATTCCTGATTCCATGGGAATCGTACCAAACGAGCCTTGATACCTCTCTTCGATGTCTCTCCATGCCGCAACGCATCGTTTTTCGCAGGAATCCGGCCCCAACCGCTAAACCAAACTCTTTTCTTTCGAAGATCTCGAGATCATTCCACACGATTTTCCGATTTGTCTTTTCCCTAGCAAATCCAAGGCGATGACTAAAGATAACACAAATTCCGGTGAGGAGAAGGCGAATTGTGGAGAAGGTGAACAAATCCAGGGTTGTTGTTGCGAGACCGATGAACAGTTGAACTCACCAAGGATGAAGAAGCTGCAAATGCAGGGGCAAAAATGTCCTATATTGTATTCATCTCCTCAATAACCCTAATAATCGGTATTGAGATGGATGAAAAAATTTCTGATTTAATCCTCCATTTTCATCCCTTCATCTTTTGGCACCGAACACCCAAATTTTGAGCCCAAAAAAATAACCCTGCAAAATAATCTAATAACCCCTCTTTTCATCGAACGGGCCCTAAGATCATACTTTGACCTAACTTAAACATTCTTACTAAAATCCAAAAATTCCAAAAAAAAATATCTTGACCCTCTATATTATACACTCTCCTCACGAGGACAATAAAACTCTAACAAAATAATCCATCACTAATCTTGCACAAAATCCCAAAGATTGCTCAAAGATACAAAATCAATCATGTCCCAAATTTTCAATATACTTGAAAGGGTTCAAAATCAATCACGTCCCAAATAACTCAATATCATCTCAAAAGGGTTTCAACCCAAACTCGTCTCAAATATACTTGTCATATTAAGAAGAGTTTCAAAACCAACGTCATCTCAAATATACCCATAATAATCTTTTTGAGTTTCAAAACCAACATCATCTCAAATATCAGTGCATACTTTTGGATAAATGTTTGCACTACATACGCAATACTCCATGTATAAAAGCAAGATCACATCACTTGATACTTTAGCACCTTAATCACTTTCAAAGAAAATGTAGTTTTATGATTTAATCACAACCCAAAGACATACAAACTACTAAAAATATTGAAGGATAACTCTTGACAAAGTAATAGTTGTATCTTCAATACGACATGATGATCAAAAACAAAATAAATGAATAAAAAAACAAGTGGTAGGCTCCTAACAGTTTTAGCCTTACAACATCTTGTTTAGTGTCCTCTTGGCCAAAAAAATCAGATTTGATGGCCGAAGGAGCTGAAGAGATTTTCTACCTAAGATGCCAGCATAGAGAAAACATACAAGCATGAGATCAAATTTTCTTTTTTCTTTCATAATTTCTCATCATTCTATAATATTTGTCAATTAGGGACATCATGAAAATAAATAGAGAAGAAAAAACTTGATTGAGGAAATACTTCAAGGATTTGCCGACCATTTTCATACATGGATACACACTACTGTTTCTTGGCATATGGAGCATAAAAATCATCCACAAACTTTTTGTAAAACTCATATAATGAGCATTATAAGACATGAAACGAGTTGTAAAATAAATTAGGAAGCAAAAACACAAGGATTAGAAGCTGTCTAATATACTAAAGAAAGAGATGGAAAAGAGCGGAGAAGGTCTTGTTCTTAGCAAATCCTCTTGTCAATCCAAGTCGAGCTTTTACTTGGTGGTAATAAAAAAAAGAAAGAAAAGAAGAGATGGATGAAGAAGAAGAACCCTGATACATGTAAAAAAAGATATTGAGTGGAGAAGTAAAAGAGAAAAAAACTTCACAAACAAGAGAAAATCGAATCAGTAATGTTTCGCAAAAATATCAAAATTGAGGAAGATAAGGAAGAATCAAGAACTTAGGAAGAAGTAGATTTAAGGAAGTCTTCAACAATCTTGAGATGCTTGTAATCTAATTGCAAAGGTAAACACCGTGTCACCAACTTAAGTTAAAACAACAACAAAGCAAAATATCAATTATGCGTTCACCCAAAGCAAAGAAACGAGATTCGGTAATTGGCTTGGATAGTCGTAGGTATAACATAGATCAAAGAAAAGATGGACTATACTTGACCGTCGGTGAAGGGCCGTTCCTCTAAGACGGTGACGGTGATCTCAATATGCTTTTGGGGTTTAGGGAGAAGGAGTGGCGGATGTAGGGGGCAACGGGGGTACGGTGCTTCGGTTTGCGACGTCGTTTTGCCTTAGGAAAGAAAAAAAAGAGACGAAAAAAGCCTTCTTAAAATGAAATGTGATACATATTGTTCTACTACTCATTTGGTAGAGGGAGGGAAGTATAGGTTCGACTTTTGGGAGTAGCAAAAAATTCCTTTAATTTTATTTTTAAACAAATTATAATATATTAAGTGATGTTTATTATTTCATTAACTCTGAACTAATACAATAAAACTAATATAATTTTTATTACAATAAATTTATCCACCACTGTATAATTTATTTGATAATATATTTATAAAACAAACTAAATATATAAAATAATTTTAATATTCATCTAAGTAAAAAAATTAATTAAAAGCTTTAGTTATAGTACAAAAGTTAGTAAATTTTTATTATTATTATTTAATTTATAGATTTTATTGTTTAATTTCAAACTTAATATGCGACATTTCTTATAAAAAAAAGGGACAATTTTGGTAACTATATCTTTTTGAGAAGCTTGAGCAGTAAATAGGCTTTTTAAAGTTTCATTTAATAAGTAAATATACCCAAATCTTTTGTATTTATTCTCAAACTTTATCCACTCTTCTGTCAAGGGATACATTTACTAAACACAAAATAAAAAAAAGCCTAATAAACTAAATTATTTAGAAAAAAAATTATGCACCCGCCACTAAGGCAGTCAGATCCTCTGGAGCCTTATATGTAGCCTTCTCTATTGCCTCTTTCTGATTGGTCAATTTATTAATTTTAATTATTATTCCTAAATTAAAATTAAAAACTAAACTTATCAATAAAACCCTACAAAATATCTTTTATTTTTTTAAACAATATACCAAATCTTATTCTCTTTCTCCTCACGTTAATCTGATTCCCTATTCTTCTATTTTCTTCTGCTACTGGTTCCGCCATAGCCCCAACCCTTCGTCCACCAGAGAAAATTGACCCGCTATCTAGCCGAAAAGCCGCCGCAGATCCTACTCTCTATTTCTTTTTCATCATTGTTAGTGAGCGGTTAGTGGTTAAATTATGTAATTAGGTTAGCTTATATTCCAATTTTGCATTTCAAGCTACATTTCAAGCAATTAGATGCCTTTATAGAAATTAGATGCCTTTATAGAAATTAGATGATGCTAATTAAGCTGTATTTCAAGCAATTAGATGATACTTAGTTACATTCTTCCTTACAAGAACTCTGGTTTGACGTCCCTTCATTTTTCAGCTTTACACCTTACTGCATTGACAAAAGCTCACAATGGCAAGCTCACCTGATTACATGGTAGCTTGCATTCACAGCGGTAAACTTGCACTTTTGGCATTAAAATTGATTTAAATAGAAATTCTTATCTAAATTGATGCTAAACACTCAACTAAAATTGTTGGTTATCTAATACTATAACATTATTCTATTCCTCCGATTAGCTCCCTGCAGCTGATCCAGTAGGTCGACATCATCCATCGTGAAGTGATTAATCTGGCTCTTTTAAATGTACTCTAGATCTTTGTAGCAAACTGGTCAACAACATCATCCATCGTGAAGTGATTAATCTGTATGCGCGATCTACGGCGGCTTTTCGGCTAGACAGCGAGTCGATCTTCTCTGGTGGATGAAGGGTTGGGGCTATGGCGGAACCAGTAGCAGAAGAAAATAGAAGAATAGGGAATCAGATTAACGTGAGGGAGGAAGAGAGAATAAGATTTGGTATATTGTTTAAAAAATAAAAAAATATTTTGTAGGGTTTTATTGATAAGTTTAGTTTTTAATTTTAATTTAGGAATAATAATTAAAATTAATAAATTGACCAATCAGAAAGAGGTAATAGAGAAGGCTACATATAAGGCACCAAAAGGATCCTGACTGCCACTGAGGAGAAGGAACACACCTTGTCTCCTTAACTCAAATTTCGAACTGTGGTTTATAATGTAATAAAAAGAAGATATAATATACCGCACAAGCATATTCTATAAAATAGTTGTGTATAAAATGCTGAAGCTTGTCAGGCACGCATTGGCATGGCGCCAATAGCGGTTCTCTATCCCGCCCTCTGTAAACCCTAAATTTCTATCTACCGAGGAACTTCATTTTGATTTCTTCTCTCAGATAGTTGTATACAACTCTCTGGAGCTCCGATTATTCCCAACTGCCGACGGTGTTCTCAACTCCATCTCCTGCTTGTTGAGTTTTGGTAAGCATCTTCCTTTCTCCGATTACGTTTGTTCCGTCTAATTCAAATTCTAGGACGAATATGTGAAATCATGAAATGTTCTTGTGTCGCCACTAATACATGCCGAACTGCCGATGAACCGTTTATATTTCAAATTTCAGCGTAATTTTGGTGCCGGTTATATACTTCGTTCAACCTAAAGAGCGATGTCCAGAAGTAGGTTTTACAAGTTAGGAATCTAGGATTTGAACCGTGTTGCCTGTCAATGACATTTTTACAAAATGTGTTGGGATTGACTCACATCCAACCATTCCAAAACCAATTTGTGACTCCCTTGGCTCGATGTTCTTCGAAAAAAAGTTGTCACTGTAAAATTTGAATTAGAACTCTAAATTGTGGGATGGGCTGATTTTTTAGTGGAAATTGGCTAATTGTTAGTAGAGCTTGTGACGTGCTGTTTATGGTGATTGTTGTGTTTGCTGATTTAGACAGAGGCCTATTTTCAGGGGAGGCTCCGCTGAAATCTGGAATGGCCCCTAAAAAAGCTCGGCCGTCCATCCCTACAATGATCGACCCCATTACTGATGGTGTGATCCTCTCCAAACCAGAACACCTAGATAACTACCGTCGTCTAGCCTCGGGTACCTCCCTGCACACAACATACTTTGATGATAAAATGCTTGACACTCTCGGCCTACGGGAAGGTGTTGAATATATGGCGGAAAATATAGGGTGGACCCAATTCCTGAAGATGAAGGAGCCTGCCTACAGATCATTAACTTTCGAGTTCTTGAGCACTTTAGAGGTTGTTGGACCTGCCCAAGACCGCATGACTTTCCGCTTAGGCAATAGGGATCGAGAGTTAACCCTGCCCCAGCTCAATGCCATCTTTGGTTTCAGGCCGGGTGGATGTCGGAGGGAATGTGGACCTCCTGACTCTGTTTTCGATCCTTCATGGCACTGGGAACAAATTGCTGAAGTCCGTTGCACTTCCGGCTATGACGGGAAGACTTCAAGAGCCATCGACATCTTCAACCCGTGCATCCGTCTCATGCATCAGTTCGTGGCACCAACTATTTTCGGGCGAGAATTGCCCGAGTATGCTACTGTCAAGCCAGGTGAGGTACTCTTCTTGTGGTCCATGTGTTACATTGACAAGTTTAAACTCAACAGAGGCAAACTAGACACTGGCTGTTTCTTAGTGAACCATTTGAAAAAAGTGAGCAGCAAAGGTAGCCCAAAAGTTATTTTTGTTGGAGGGATAATCACTTCCATCGCTAGGTACTTTAAAATTAGACTAGATAACCTCCAACCGATGAATATCAGTTGGATCACTATTAACACGTGCCTGAAGGATTTGGACATCATATTCAAATACCATGGCCGGTACTATCTGAATGTACGTTGTTGTGGTAATTCCAGGGATTTTCCTCTTCCTGATGTCACTATCACCAATGTCCAGAAGTGGGAAAATTGGAAGTGCACCTATTTGAATAATGGAACTTGGGGTAATATTTATCCTGATTCTGAGGATGATGAAGTTGAGGCAGATAATAACGGAGATTATGCTGAAGAAGTTGAGGAGGATAAACAAGATGCATTTGGGTCGGTTTCTGGTTCAACTTCCAGTCCCTCTCTCGAATCCATCCTTGCCCGCGTGGAGAACATTGAACGCAAGCTCCAACGCCTTGATAACATCGAGAACATGATTCAGCAGATGTACAATTGGCATGTCCGGCAGGGTCACTTCCTGCCTTCTCCACCTCTCCCACGTACCCAGTGATCATTTCCAGGGTTATTTAGCATTTTAGCTCATCATGTTTAGTTTCGTTTTGTGCCTTTTGTTTAGGATGTATAGTTCCTGTTTGTCTATTTTGCCTCATCATTTGAATCTCTAGACTAGTTGCCCCATATTAGATATGATATGGCCAAGTATCGTCAGTTTTGTTGCTCTGAGAATCAGTGGAAGCAAACAAAGTTATTAAGCCAATTTTGTTAAAATACAGATCAGTTTTTTCCACCATGTTTTAGTGTAGATTGCCAAACACAGCCTAATTGTTAATTTAATATGTTGTAACCCCTTAAGTATGATCAGTTTTTTCCGCATGTTTTAGCATAGATTGCTAGTTTTTCAATGTTATGTCAAACACTACTCATTGGCTTTTCAAATTTTACAAAAACCACAAAAATCTAATAAGAAAATCATAGCTATTTATATTAAATTTTATCTTGACTTATTCGTTGAATTTGAGTTTACAGTGTGTGATGAATTTGAGTTTGCACTTGCATGACACGTTGGGATATCCTGATACCTATTATTATATGTGGTCAGTTAATTACTCTTGCTAAATTTAACTGGACTTATATGATGAGCTTAAACCTAACACGTATATGCGTTCAAATACACGAGACCCCGGTCTACGATCCGTGATGAACTTTAACATCCCGTGACCATTTACTTAAATGAGTGGACTAAAAAAAAGTCAAATTTATTTAAAACAAAATTAAAGTTAAGAGGTAAAAATGAAATTAAGCCAAAGGCTAAGACGTACAGTGAAATTTCGCCTCGCCTATTCTCTCTTCCCTCCCGCCCTCTGTAGACCGTAAACCCTATATTGCTGTGTGCAGTTGTTGGAGCTCGGACTACTCTAGGGTACCGACGGTTTCCTTAACTCCATCTCCTGCTTAATGAGCGTTGGTAAGCATTCTTCCTCAGATTAGATGAGCTCTGTGTCCCAACATGTTACAGGCTTGAGTTTACTTTCAAATTTTAGGGTGTATTTGTGAAATTTTGCTTGTCCGGATCGTAAAAGAAGCCGATTAACCCTGAGGATTTGGTATTTGGGATTTTTTGGGGGCATTTTCAAAAATGGGTTGAAACTTAAAGAGCGATCTGACGTAGGTGTAAAAAAGTTAAGAGCTTGGGAATCCTGTCGCTTGTAAATGACATTTTTCCAAGCTGTGTTGTAAAGACTCCTTTGGTAACTATTTTAGAAATCTGCTGATGTATTATGTTATTTTCAAGTTTTTGGTGAATGAATGAAAAGTGCAATCTTCAAGGAATCAACCATCCTGAATGAAACCTGCTGATGTATTATGTTATTTATATTTTGATTGTTGGCTTTGTATGTTCTGTTTTGGCTGTCTTAGGTAGGTCCAAATGGCCCCAAAAAGACCCCGATCATCATCCCCGGTCGATCCTAGTACGGATGGTGTGATCCTCTACAAACCAGAGCACCGAGAAAACTACCAACGTTTAGCCTCAAATGCCATCATAGACACAACATACTTGGATGATAAGATGCTTGACACACTTGGGCTAAGGGCAGGTGTAGAATATATGGCTGACCAGATCGGATGGACTCGATTCCTCACGATGAAGGAGCCTGCATACAGATCACTAACTTTTGAGTTCTTAAGCACGCTAGAGTTTGTGGGAGCCAATGAGGATCACATCATCTTCCGCTTGGGCAACCAGGATCGAGAGCTGACCCTCGCCCAACTCGATGGCATCTTCGGTTTCAGGACAGGCGGATGGAGGAAGAACCTTGTACCCCGAGGCTTTTGTCCTATGCGGTTCTGGGATGAAATTGCTGACTGCTCCGGGTATTCCTCCTACGATGCGAGGAGTTCAAGAGCAGCCGAAATCTACAACCCATGTATTCGTCTCTTGCATCGGGTCGTGGCACTAACCATTTTCGGACGACATTTGCCAGCGTACACTATTGTCCGGAACGATGAGCTAATCTTCTTATGGGCCATGTTGGACAGGGGCAATGTGGACACCGGCTATTTCTTACTGAACCATATGAAAAAGGTGAGCAGCAAAGGTAGCCCAAATGTTATTTTTGTTGGAGGGATAATCACAGCCATTGCTCGGTACTTGAATGTTGAACTAGATGGTCTCAAACCAATGGACATCAATTGGATCAACATTGAGAGTTGTGTGAAGGATATAGACATGATGTTTGAACGCAATGGCCGGTATTATCTCAGGGTTCTGAACTCTACCAGGCGTTGGCCTTTTCCTGATGTTGCTTACACCACTCTCCAGAATCAAGATAATTGGAAGAGCTTCTTCCAGGCTGATTTGCATGATGATGATGATGATGCCAACGATGATGATGATCATACTGCTGCTTCAACTCCTGGTTCTATCCTCAGTTCCCTTAGTGAACGCGTGGAGAAAATTGAACGCCAGCTCCCACGTCTTCACTCGATTGAGAGTATGATGCAACAGATGTACAATTGGCAGGTCAGGCAAGGCCACTTCCCGCTTTAATATTTCAGCCTAGGGTTTAGCTAGCTCATCGTTTACATTTTGTTTGGCGTAAATTGTCCAAGTATGCCTATCTTGCAAAGTTATGTTCCTCTTAGAATCAGTCCCAATAGATTTTGTCAGTGATCAGGTTTTCTTTTTTGATGGTGGTAAATAGTAATGAAGGTTTAATTGATCGTATTGTGTTTATAAGTGTTTTGGTAAATCAAAACACATGCAATTACATTCATTTTTTGACAGAAAAAAAAAACATTCTCAGATGCAAACAAATGTACAAAAGAAAATCAACAAAGTGCAGAGGTTTGAGGTCGACACAAATTAGATATCACTGAATCAACGGGAAACATGGAGGCGGGAGACATCAGTTCTGTGGATCACTGAATCAACACATTTCAAAATTTCACCAGGTACTTATGAAAAACAAGCAACAAACAAATAACTGCTTGGTAACCTTTCTGTGCTGCAGGAGTTCTCAGTAAAGGATGATAGACCATCTCCTTCACCCTCATTCATGAAGGTAAGATATGATGTTAGATTCCTAGAAAGAAACTCATCGATATCTCCTTTGATCATTTGAAAATGAATTCGTTCATGGAGGGTCTTTGAGACGGATCCTCTTGAATGCAACATAGTGCAATCATCACAAATTTTTTGACCTTCTCCACGTCGGCAAGGGCTTCATTGTCACCCTCCACCAGCTTCTCGAGTCTCCTATCACTGAAACAGTCGAAAGCCCAATCAGCCAATACTTTCCGGCCTCATCCTCCATTTCCGACACAAAACACCTCCTGCAGCATATAATCTCCAACAATAAAATGCCATAACTATAAACATCCACCTTTGTAGTAATCGGCGTGTTCCTGAACCATTCAGAAGTGAAATATCCTCTGATTCCTCTCATACCGGTGAAGGTGTGACTCTGATCCTTTTTCAAGAGCTTTGCCATTCCAAAATCTGAAATTCTTACTGTAAACCCGCTTTCTATCAGAACATTTTGTGGCTTTATATCATAGTGTATGATCAGAATGTTGCATTCTTCATGCAAGTAATTTAGCCCTCATCCTGTTTCAAGGCCAAACTTGATTCTTCTGAACCAACCTGGCCTCTGATCTCGGAAAAGGACATCGGCTATAAAACCATAAGGCATGTACGGCTATAAAACCATTAGGCATGTACGTGTAAACCAATGATGATCAACACCGGCTATTGGTTTACGAGTTAGGGGTGTGTAGTTAGGGGGTGTGTAGTTATGTTATACTTTTTCTCCTCTACATGTTTAATTACGTGTACCATTCCTAGCCGAGCCTTTTGCGAGTCCCGCTCGAATAGCTCAACTCATATAATCCTATTAAGGGCTCATTTGGAAGCGCTAAGAATCATTCCCGGTAATGGAATGATTCCGAATCAATAAAAAACTATGTTTGTTTAGAGGTCTTTTAACACACGAGTAATTTCATCTTTCCCATTTCCTTTCCTTGCTCTTATCCGATTTCATTCCGTTTTCATTTCACCACTCCAACCAAACGGGCCCTAAGATTGAGTCATTTAGTCATATTTAGGATGATTATTAAAGCCAAACGAGATTAGTTTTGGTATACTTATGTTCCACACTCGTTTATAATCAAATCGAGTCTAAATATCGAGGATAAAAATGTGTTCATACTCTATTTGTTTAGAAAGTGAGCCTTAGCCGAATTTGAGTAGCTCAGTTCGTATAATAGCTTGATCCAAGATTCAAAGTTTCCATGAGACACATAAACACAAGGGAAAAACATTCTTCAAGAGAGACACAAGTAAATACCATTCTGAAGTGAAAACAGTTGTAGAAAAAGAAAACTTAGTACAGTGGTTCGAGCTGGCAAAAGTAAAAAACATCCATGGAGTTTGCATAGGAGGTCAGATATAGAGGCATTCATCTTCTTGGATCATTTACGCAGAATTTTCCGTCTCGGGTCTATAAGAATGAATCACAATAATGCATTTCAATACTGAGTTAACCAGAAACAAATTCCAAATATGTAAGTGAGTTCACTGACCTCTCTGTGCTGTTCCAATAGTTTTCAGTAGAGAATGAAACTGCATCTCCACAACCAGCAAGTTCCAAATATGCTGCTAGATTCCTAGGAAGAGATTTCTCGATTTCGCCTTTGATCATTTGAACAACCTCATTCATTGAGGGTCTTCGGGACGGATCCTCTTGGATACAACACATTGCAATCATGACAAACTTCTTGACCTTCTCTATGTCGGCCAGTGCTTCTTTGTCACCCTCTACAATCTCGGCAATCCTCCCTTCTTTGTAGCAGACATAAGCCCAATCAGCCAACACCATTCGACTCTCATCCTCCACCTCCGCGACAAAACACCTCCTGCAACATATAATCTCCAACAACAAAATGCCATAGCTGTAAACATCCACCTTAGTAGTAATTGGCATGCTTCTAAACCATTCAGGCGCGACATAGCCTTTGGTTCCCCTGATACCGGTTAAAGTGTGAGTTTGATCCTTCTTCAAGAGCTTGGCCAATCCGAAATCTGAAATCCTCACTGCAAAGGAGGAGTCTAGGAGGATATTCTGAGGCTTTATGTCACAATGTATGATCGGAATGCTACACTCTTCATGCAAGTAATTGAGACCTCTTGCTATCTCAAACGCAAACATAATTCGTCTAGACCAAAATGGCCTTTCACCTTTGAAAAGAATGTCAGCAATAGAGCCATTAGGCATGTACTCATAAACTAAAAGCCGGTGTTGCTCCTCCTTGCAGAATCCAATGAGCTGGACGAGATTCCGGTGGCCTGTTCTAGCTATGGCTTTCACTTCACCTTCAAACTCCCTTTCGTTTTCTTGGACAGACTCTTTAAGTTTCTTGACTGCGATTATGTTTTCTTTTGAATCAAGCAATCCCTTATAAACAACCGCAAATGCCCCTTGACCAATTACTTCCTTGAAATCATCTGTAGCTTCTTGCAGCTCTTTGTAACTAAAACATCTCATATTTGTTCCTGCTATATCTTTCTGTAACTGAGGCTTCTCTTTTCTCTTACGAGTACAGAAGCACAATGTGAAAACTGCTAGAGCAATGAGGATGATGTTGAGGAAAGCCGAACCTCCAAGGAGAAATGATTCAATGAGGACTATAGCTTCATCTTTGTTATGTCGACATGGCTCCTCGTCGGGTGAGTTACCAACTCTTACCTTGATGAAAGCTTTTGTTGTAATATTAGTCCCAACAACTCCATTAGAGAGAGGAAACCTCTTCTTCCAGCACTGGTTATTAGTCAGAACCGCGGCTGCACACAAACAATCAGACAAGCAAGACTCGCTACAAGTTCTTTCTGATTGATTAAAAAAAAATTCATAATCACCACCAGCAAGATCTGCAGAAATCATCTCGTGAATCTCAAACTGACCATCTTCTTGTGGTTCATCGGAGCAGCTTTGCGGGAGAAGCTTCAGTTTGCACCCTCTCAATGGATCCATTTCATCAAACAACACATACCCAGGTAGACACATACACTTTGGCCTCAGATCATCTCCAATTTGACAGTAGCTATTGAAGCCACACGCTCCACGCCCCGTGTCACCTCTCATTGCCTTGCAGATATCCTTCGGAACAAAACTTTGCACTGTCCAGTTTGCGGGAATTGAGTTTGGATAGACGTATCTCCTGAAAACTCCATCAAACTCTAAGATTGCTCTTTGATAGCGGTACTGTGAAGTATTCATAAGATCCGTTAGGACTTGAACAGCGGATGTCCCGTTTGCATTTATAACATATATCCTTCCGGATTGATTGTAAACCGTCTGGTATCCATCGGGTACAGTTGAAGTCGCAAAATATGGATTTATTTGAACTGTTTGCGGCCAGTTTATGGCGTACAACACAAGATTTCCATCCCATTGCATACTCAACTTAAATCTTCCACTGGAGTAACTGGTGTTCGAAAGCCGAGCTATAAGTTCAGTTCTCCTCACCATGATTTGTGTTGGCAAAATTGTATCAGTTGGTTCGTCAAAACTTTTCCAAAGTGTAACGCCATTAGCATCTGCTAGGACAAGGTTGCCTGTGTCCAGCATGGCTGCAGAGGCGAGCCCGGGACCTGATGATACAAGATTGTATTATTTTGTGATAGAATAGGAATATCTGGCCTTTTTACCACTATTACTCTATTAACACATTACTCTATTAAGTACCCATAACATTAACTTATTTAGTAAATATATCTCAATTTAACTCAATTTTTCTTGTAGCAGAACAAATATGTAAAGGTAAAATTAGAGGAATTTACAAAACAAAAGCCTATATAAAAAGCATGTTTAACCCAATTTTTTCTATTTTTTATGCCTATTTTTATAATGTTTATAAATCGCTTTTTAATATATATATATATATATATATATATATATATATATATATATGTGTATATATATATATATATATATATGTGTATAATTTTTTTAATATAAATCTCCAGATTTTTTATTAGCACAAGGTCTCCTATTATTATTGAATGATATATTTTTTTTGTTAAACTGGAAAGTCCAAATAAAATCTTCACGAGGTCAGTAATTCTAAAGGAAAAGGACCAATAATAAAGTGATGGAATGTAAACAAATCTTCAATAAAACAAATTCTTAAAATATGAATACAAATTTAAGAGCAATTTATGTAATTTTAGAATTATGTTTTTATTCTATTTTTTATATTTTTTTTTATGAAGTTAAGGAATAAGGGATGCTTTGGTGAATCTTACTTTTTTTTTTTTTTTTTTTTCCAACAAGGTTTACAGTTTTGATTATTTTGAGTAAAACACACCTTGAACAATTGTGATTAAGATTGTACCACTTGGATCATTGAGAAGAAGCCCATCTGCAGTTAACTGCACCTTAGAGCCTTGTTGAGCTAAGTTGTCTCGGTTGGCTGACCAAGTAACGGTTTTCTCCGGTATCTTGTCGAACCATATGGCTACGATGAAGCCTCCACCCGCAGCCACCGGTTGGAACCCGAAAGCAAAATCACCCGATGGACTTGCCCATGATGAGTTTGATCCATCTCCTGCTGTAAGAGTTGAACCAATTGTTATGTTTTTGAACTTTTGAGCCTCCATAACCAATGGAAAAAAACCCAAGAATATAAGACATTGCAATAAGGCCAATAGCATTGTATAGCAGATGAGATTTGAGATGAGTGAATTGTGAAGAGACAATTGTATCATATATGCAAAGGCAATGCATGGAGTCAATGACTCAAAGTCTTGCTTCAATTATTGTACCCAAAAAAGATGCCTTTAGGGTCCAGTTATAAGTTGAGGGGACCCCTTGCTTGAAATCGCCGTGAAGAGTAGGGTTTTTATACGGTTAGTAAATCGTGATTTTTTTAAAATCATGATTCAAACCGTTTTAGGTATATAGTTCAGTTCCTATGTTTATGTTTTTAAGGAGTGAAATCATTCAAAATAGATGCACAACAGAACTGCACCGTTCTAGGTATGCGGTTTTGGTTCCTATATTTTTAAGGAGTGGAACTATTTTAGGTATGTAGTTCAGTTCCTATGCTTTTAAGGAACCGTTTGGAACCAAACCGAAACTATTTAAACTAAATTGAAACTGTGATTTATATGAAACCAACAAGGATCCGAGTCGTTTAATTTAATAAGGGATAATTTGACATACTAGGCTTTTTTGAGTTTTTGTTAAAGAAAGTGTAGCCCAAATTTTTTACCACTTTCATTTAATAGTAGGTAAAAATAATTAACCCCTTTATTTAAAAAAAAAGAATAATAGACATTAGTTAGTGTTAAGTTGTAATTAGTATTACTGAATTTGTTTATTTTTTATTTATTTATTTTTTTTCTTTTTCTTTTATTTATTTATTTTATTTATTTTCTGGAATAAATTTCTGGTATGAAATTTTTCATACCAGAAATTTTATACTAGAAATTTCATACGAAAAGTTCATACCAGAAATTTCATACCTGAAATTTCTTATGGTTTGTCTTTTAAATGATCAAGTGTTAATTTTCTAGTATAAATTTCATACCATAATTACATACCAGAATTTTACATACTAGAATTTTGCATACCAGAATTTTACATACCAGAATTACATACCATAATTACATACCAGAATTTTACATACCTGAATTACATACCAGAATTAAATACCAGAATTTTACATAGCAGAATTACATACCGAAATTTTCACATACCGGAATTATCACGTACCGGAAATTCACATACCGGAATTTCCACATACCGGAATTTCACATACCGGAATTTCACATTCTTATCAAACACTTCTTCTCTAGAAAGATTTGTTTTTTCTTTTAGTGTAATGTGATGAGAGATAATAGTATCTCATAGTGTAAATGGTTACCGTCTTTGATGTGATAATGAGATGAAGTTTACCCAGGAATAAAAGGGAATCTGTTAATGCAAGCAAATGTTTATTTTGTTCCAAAACAAACAGAACAATGTTCTTGGGTACCGTCTAATGTGTAGGAGGACACCGTTCGCTTGGCGTGCTAATGAATACACAGAAAATGGTTTGGGAAAAAGTTCAGCAGCAGCTCTAATACTTATAAAGTTGCAGCTAACTAGCTAATTCCATGTTTAATATATTTATAAAAACGTCCCTTGTGAAAGTGACCATAGAATAAGCACTAGTTGGAGTAGGTTCTTGTTGGCATTGCCCTTTTCTTCATACGTTTATGTCGAGGATCACACAAAGCGAAAGTTTTGCGTTTGAACTATTTCTAAAAGCATAATTTGCACCAATTAAGAGGTGGAAGACAATTGATTCCACATATCCAATAAACTTGGTAATAAGCGTGAAAATGTTTTTCTACTTAGAAACATAATCATTTGATTGACAAACATTCACTAGTATAAATATTCTGCTGCACAATGAAAAGAGATACAATCTAGAACATTACCACACAAGTCATTCACTTTCTTTGTCATTTCTTTAATTTCCTTCTCAACTCTCTTGATGCTGTTTGAGTAAGGTCTCAAGCCCTGAATATATAATTAGTTAGTAAGTAACACACAACAACCATAATCTTGTATTCAAAATTAGATCAATCAACTAACTATCATGTTGACAAGAGGGTTCTCAAGGTAATTTAAACCACTCGCAAACAAGACTGCAACAAGGATGGATTTCTTATGACAAAATGCATTTGGTGGCTGTGTTTTCCGGTAGCAAATGGACTTACTGCTAAGCTTTTGATGAATTGGATGGTTTCCAGAAAACAATTGAAAATATCAAGAGGCTTTGCAATAGGGATTATTCCATATACTAGCACATAGAGATTATACAATTTTTGAAATCACCATGCCATAATCATGGATATATCAAGCATAATTTTGAAAATACAAACCAGAATCAAGCAAAATAGCGAAATAGAGGGCGAGGTAATTACAAATCCATGTCAACCCTAGCTACCTCCTTCATCTTACTTTACCTGCTTTGCTTCATACCAGGTAAGACATTCTTCTACATTCTGGTATGAGTAAATCCCAGAACAGTGAACTGTAGGAAAAAGAAGAGAATTCTGGTATGAGTAAACCAAAGTAAGAAAGCTAAAATTTTGGTATGAGTAAATCAAAGCAAGTAAATCAAAGCTCTCTATTACTAGAAGAGAATTGCTGATAAGAAGAAGATTTTGGTATGAGTAAATCGAAGCAAATAAAATTCTGGTATGAGTAAATCTGAGGCTCTCCCTGACAAATTTGGAGATTTGGATGCTTGTTCGTAGATTGAAGACTCGTGGTTAAAGAAGATGAATATGGAGTCAAATTCGGAGATTTGGATGCTTGCTTGTCCCCGATTCTTAAGGGAGAAATGATGGAGAACTAAATGTGACCATAATGGTTTGAATGAGAGATTCGAGATGAGGAGCAGGTGAGGGCAACGAAAGAGAAGGTGAGAGGATGAGTAGCAGGCGAGGGCAACGAAAGAGAAGGTGAGGGGAAAGAGAAGGGGTTGGTGAAGACGGAGTAGGTGGGTTGAAAAAGAACGGTAAAAAATTAAGTTGGGGTACACTTATCTAATGTGAAAATGTAAAAGGCCTAGTTACTAGTATAAATTAAAAAAAAAGCCTACTTACCTAATTAGCCCTTTTTTTTTTTTGAAAAATTACGTTTGTATTAAATGAGAATGGATGTACATGAGGCCCAGGGAAAGGAAGATCAAACAAAGAGGGAGGGTACAAGACTTATTTAAGATGAATTTTAAGGATCTTAGCCCCAACAATGGAATCTTGTGATCGATCATTCCAGTGAGCTTAAAAAAGGTAAAATAAGTTGGGCAAATTTGGTTAGTAGGCTATTTAGAGAAATAGTGATAGTAAGTAGGCTTTTTTGTTTTTCAATTAAGTAAATATACCCCTCTTATTTTTTTTTACCATCAAACCTTCTCCATCCTCTTGTTTTATTCTTTCTTCCTAATGCTTTTTAAAAACTGAATTTCTTTTTTTATTTTCTTTTATTAATTTTTTTTGTCTTTTTTATTTTATTTATTTTTTATTTGTTTTCTAGAATGAAGAATTTTTTCACACACCGGAATTATCACATACCGAAATTATCACATACCGGAATTTCCACATACCAGAATTTCACATACCGGAATTTTCACATACCGGACCGGAATTTTACATACCGGAATTATCACATACCGGAATTTCCACATACCGAAATTTCACATACCGGAATTTTCACATACCGGACCGGAATTTTACATACCAGAATTATCACATACCGGAATTTTCACATACCATAATTTTCACATACCGGAATTTCACATACCGGATTTTCACATACCGGAATTATCACATACCGGATTTTCACATACCAGAATTTCACATACCCTCACATACCGGACATTTACATACCGAAATTTACATACCGGAATGAATTTTTAATTGTCTAATATTTAATTTTGCAAATTTTAGGGGGCTCGTTGTAATTTTGCAATTTTTTTTATTGTAATTTGCGTATATGATGACGATTTGCAAAAATGGGTCCATCACCGTCTCTTTTGGTTTCCAAAAGACTTGTTCTTTTTCCCAGTTGATAATGACAAATTGACAAGACGTGGAGGAGTTGAGCATTATTTGAGTGGAGAATTATATGTTATAATTGTCTCAAAATAAAAGTATTATGTAAACAAAAATAAATAGCGGACGGAAAACACAAGGATCAAGTGCCGATTGTGCCGCTAGTTTTAATTCAGAAATTTCTGGAATGAAATTTCTGGTATAAACTTTTCGTATGAAATTTCTGGTATGAAATTTCTGGTATGAAAAATTCTGGTATGAAAAAATTTTAGTATGAAAAAAATTCTGGTATGAAAAAAATTCTGGTATGAAATTTTCGTATGATAATTTCTGGTATGAAATTTCTAGTATGAGAATTTCCGGTATGAAAAATTCAGTCCAGAAAATAAAAAAGAAAATAAAAAATAAATAAAAAAAGGCAAGAAAAATAATAAAAGAAAACAAATTCAGTAATTAAAAATTAAAAATTATACTTATATAACAAATAACAAACATCATTTATTCTTTCTTTCTAATTAGAAGGGTTAATAATTTTTATCTACTATTAAATGAAAGTGGTAAAAAATTTGGGGTACATTTTCTTAAACAAAAACTAAAAAAAGCCTAGTATATCAAATTCTCCCAAATAAGTTCAAATTAGTCATAAGAACTGGACTGTACCGTAAAAATAGATTCGGGTTCAACGATTTCGTCAAGAACTGGAACTGTTTCTAGTGAAGAGGAGTCAAGCTTGCCATTAGGGTTTGCGATTATTATATATCGAATAACTTTGAGAGAATTTGTCATGTATCACAACTTCATACTTATAATTTAGATGCCCTAACATGATAAATAAATGAATATATACTAAATTTTATAGATACGAGGATTCATTTTCCCTTTACTCAAGGACATATACTTGTGCAAAAACCGAATACGATTCACATTTATTCATTCACCGGATGACATTGTGAACCATTTTAGATAAAAAAAATAAAATTAAAAGAAGTGGGAATTAGTTTTGAATAAACTCAAAGATTTTTTGAAATGTAAAAAATTATATTTTGTTACTAATAAATTGATAAAATTAAATAAAACTATAATATTAAACATGTACAAAAAAAATAAGATATAATTAAAAAAAAAGTAAACGATCATATAACAAAAAGTGTAACCCTAGCTTAATATAAGTATATAAAGATTGACATCGTTAAAAGCCAATCTTATGATGACAAATATCAAATCACTCTCATATATTATCTACTCTATTATAAGTACATACACGAATTATTGGTTTGAAACTTGTGGTCCGCTGAGGAATCAAAGCACAAGTAGTAAATAGGAAAAAGAAAACGGGTAAATTTAGTTAATATTTTCTTTTTCTAGTTTCTTTCTTTATTTTTTTTGATACAAAGGTAAGAAAAACAAGAAGGGCCAACATTTAGAAGTTGACCGTCCTAGATCATCCTTTCGGATGAGGTCTTTAACGTCCCGCATAAGGGTCTCGTCACCTATATCCAGACAATGTTCTCTAAAGACACGTTGAATTCTAACTTGTGAAAATCTTGAAATCAAAACGGAGATGTCAGAAATGATCATGTCCGCTTCCCATGAAGGTTTCCAAATCAGATTGATTGAGTTAATGAGTTCAAGATTATCTCCCTCGATTTCAATGGTGTTGAGTCCTAAACTTATGGCAATTTGGAGACCCTCTCTTAGAGCATAAGCTTTCGCTTGAAAAATAGATTTCGCTCCACATCTACCCATTCCCACAACAAGTGTTAAGGCATTGTGGTCTCGAATGATGAACCCAAAGGCACATTGATCATTAGAGTGTTTAGAGGCATCAAAATTCATTTTGACTGAGTTTAAACTTGGTCTCTTCCATTTGATTTTCTTTTGTTTTTCGTCGTTGGTTTGGAGGCCCTGTGTTATAGTTTGTTGTTTTTGACGTAGCCTCATCCCAATCTTTAATTTGTTTTTGGATCAATTGTTTTAAATCATATGGTATTTTTCTTGTTAAATATTTGTTTGGTTTCTTGTTAGCCAGTTGTTCCACCATGTAACCACTATTTGTCTTAGTTCTGTTGGATTGCACTTTTCCTTGATCTCCATGATGATGTCCATTACTTTATGGTGTGATGGGTCACAGTTCTGTAAGAGCGTTTTAACTTTTTCATTTTTGATATTGTGTAATGTGTACGGGCATTTGAAAAAGAGGTGTTTGACACTCTCTATCGGGTGCTAACAAAGTATGCAATGCATCAAGACCGAAACCTTTTGTTTTTCTAGGTTTTCTTTTGTTGGAATGCCATCAAAGGAAAGTTTCCACAAAAAGTTTTTAACGTTTGGCATTATATTGATATCCAAAATCCATTTTTTGTCACAATGTGTTCTCACCATACGTTTTTGGATAAGATCCATGGCAGATTTGGTAGAGAATCATCCTTTTTCACTTGACATCCAATACACTTTGTCTTGTATTTCATTTTTAGGAAGGTTGTACGTGTTGAATTTTTTAATCACGTTAGGTGGTAATATACTACCCAATTGATAACTTTATTGTTGGTTCCATTGTTTATTGGCTATAAAGTTGCTTACTAGAGCATCCGTATTGATTAGTGCTTTGTCATTCACCAAGTTTTCTAGAGGTTGGTCAGTTATCCATCGATCTTTCCAAAATCTGATGGTTTTACCATCTACAACGCTCCATCTTAAACCTTTTTCAAAATCTTCCTTTAAGTTTATTAATTTTTTCCATTGTCATGATGTGTTTTTTTAGGTTTGTAGTTCCATAGGCATGTTCCTTTGAGATATTTCTCTTCCACAATTTTAACCGAAATGTTATCTGGTTCAGCCATTATTTTTCACAATAGTTTCATTTGTAAAGCCTTGTTTATATCTTCCACTTTCCTGATTCCTGTTCCCCCTAGTGTCTTTGGTTTACATATTTTATCCTAACTAACGAGGGGGTGAAAATTCAGTCCTTTATTCCAGAAGAAGGATTTATTTATGTGGTCAAGTTTTTATGAATGCTCGCAGGAAGCATGAAGGATTGCATTAGGTAGCTTGACTTGACATTTAGGTTAGCTTTTATCAAGGCTATTCAACCTTCTTGAGAAAGGGATGAGGCCTTCCATTTTGTTAGTTGTTGTTTAGTTTTTAAGATTACACTATTAAAAGTGTCTTTGTTTACTCGCCCATCCTAGGTATTTTTCTAGGTTGTTTGTTACTTCAATACCCAGATGTGCATGTATTATTTTCTTGGTTCTCGGGTCTACATTTATTGTTGTTTGAAATGATGATTTGTAGTAGTTTATTACCTTCCCTGAGACCGAGCAATAGTCAGTTAGGAGGGATAAAATCATATTGCTTGTTGTCGTTGTTGCCTTTGTGAATATTATTATGTCATCAACCAAAGTCAAAAAAGGAATAGTGGATCCATTTTTTGAGATTGGAAAACCTATTATCTTCCGGTTCTCATTGCTCATTCTTTGTATGTTTCTAGCCAAGATTTCGGCCCCTAAATTGAAAAGCAAAGGGGATAATGGATCTCCTTGGCGTAGACCTCTCTTTGGGATGATAATATTTGTTGGGGAGTCATTTATTAGTATAGAGTATGACACCGTCGAGATAGATTCTTCGATCCATCCTCTAAATTTTTCTCCAAATCCAAATTTAGCCAATACTGCTTTTAGGAACGTCCATTCCACTTTGTCATAGGCCTTTTCCATATCTAGTTTTATTGCCATGAATCCTTCTTTGCCTTTTTTGGATCTAAATCCATGGAAGATTTCATGAGCTATGAGTACATTGTCGTGGATTGATCTATTTTGGGTGAAGGCACCTTGTAAAGGGTGGATCAATTTTGGGAGAACTGCGCTTAGTCTTTTAGCTAAGATTTTTGCAATGATTTTGTAAATGGTTGAACATAGACTCAAGGGTCTATAATGGATAGTTGTTGATGGATTATCTACTTTTGGGATGAGGGTGATAAATGTATGATTAATTTGTTTTAGAATTTTCCCCGTTCTATAAAAGCTTTTGACTGCTCTTGTAACAGCAGGTCCAATAATATGCCAATACTTTTTATTGAAACCGGCTGACATACCATCCGTGCAAGGTGATTTATCGCTTCCAATGTCATAAACTGCCATTTTAATTTCTCTTATGGTAAAAGGTTTTGCTAATTCTATGTTCTCATTTTCCGTTATCTCCGTTTGGATGACTTAAAGTTGTTTTTCTAGTTTATTTTGGTCTATTATTGATGCCTTGAATCTAAGTTCATAGTCATCTATAAATTCTTTGTTTATATCTTCTTCTTTGGTCTATTATTGACGCCTTGAATCTAAGTTCATAGTTATCTTCACCATCTTTTTTCCTTTTCCAAGTGAATTCATTTCCTTTTGTTTTGAGATCAATCACGTTACATTGTTGTACCAACTTTTGGAGTCTTTCGAATCTATGATTTGTTATTGGAGCTCCTCTTTTTTTATCTGTATGATTTAGGATTTCATTATAGTCTCCAATAACTAGTACCGAAATAGTGCTAGAATTTATTTTAGTTGTAAGTTGATTCCAAAATTCATTTTTGTTTTGCTCGCTTGGTGGAGCATAAATAAAGAAGATGTTCATCTCAAAAGTTGTTCGTAAGTTTGAATGTTTGAGTATGCGAATTCATTGGTTGGGATACAACAAATATTATCAAAACCTGCGTTTTTCCCAATTGCTTCATTCATCCGGCTTAGTACTGGATTTAGTTTCAGCGAGCATGATAATTTGGATACACTCATTTTTACATGTTAAGTTGATGTCTGTCCAAAAGTTCTTTTTTTTTTTCATGCCTTTACAATTCCAAAATAATATCCTCATTTATAACTAATTTTTGTGGTGGGTGGTAGAATTCCCATTGTTTCTACCTTGTTCCAAGTAAATTCACTTGTTATCTTATGTGTTATTATATTAATTTGCATATCACTCCACTTTGTTGTTTTTAGAAAAAGTTCATGAACTTGACCTTTTTCTTTTAGGACACAATATATGCGATAAAGGGATAAATTGTTATCGTTCTCGAGAGGATATTTGGGAAAATTATCACCACTTCTTAATGTTATTTTTAGTTTGTGAGACGGACAAGTCCTCTTTGTTTTGTCCATAAAGTTCCAAATAGATTCCAAATTCATTTTTTTAAGATCGGAACATAAGCTCCAAGCATTAAGTAGATTGCATGTTCCATATAAATGAATCACGAGTTTACAATCATAGTTCAAACAACAAGAGGTATGCATATGCCAAACTTGTCCATTGTCAATTATGTTAGGTTTCATAACCCAAATGTTTGTTTTAGGGCTTTCATGTTTGTATTGTTCTTTTATCCGTGCTAGAACGCATTTGGTATAATTCAAGCAAATTTCTTTGCTTTTCAAGCTTGAACTGTTGTTGTTGCCCTTCGTTATATGATCCGATTCTTGGTTGCAATTGTTGTTGCATTTAATTTGCTCATGTAAATAATACAAAAAACTAGTGCAACAAAAAATAAGAAACAACCGGATGCCATTTTTAAATATATTGCTTGTTTAATTGAGCGATGATGATAGTAGGCACATGTTGATTCTGTTCAGAAAGTTCTGTTGCTGATTCTTGTTGAGTTACATGAAGTAAACACATTTGTTCAAACATCTGGATGAGGGTTTGCCTCTTGTTGTTCATTATTTTCTCAATTGTTGTGAGTTCTGGGTCTCCCATCTGAAAATGAGCTATTTGGAAGGACCTCACAAGGAATGTTGTTTCAAGATGTGTCTTCTTGTTGAGGAGTTTGCGCTTCTGTTTGGGTTCAAACTTTCCATCGTTCAACTGCAAAGAAACAAAGAAGATAGTAGCATATATATATGTCTAGAAACAAACATTGAGTTTTTAGGCTAAGCATTAAAGCTTGTTTTAAGGTTTATCAGCAACAACAAAATTTCAAGGCTGAAAAATTGCCAAAGGTGATTAATTAAAAGAGTTTCAAATGAAATAATCTTATAGAGTTGTTTCCCTTTCCTGTTAGATAGGAATATTATAGATTTTCAAGCAAGTTCCAATAAGTACTCATCACATACAAGATCTATAATATACCATGGATTCACAATTCACAATAGCATCTACATAGCTCAAATGCCAAAAGACAATTTGAATGAACATTAATTCATAAGGCACACAAATGAAGTTCAAATTAGACAAATTAGAGTTCCAACTTAAAAGTATCCATCGGGTGAGCATAATAGAGAGCTCAACACTAAAGCGAGTTAGTAGATTTTTCTGTTCTTGTTAGTTGTTTAGGAGATTGTTTTATCTTCCAAAGAGCACTGATTGAGATGACAAAGCAACATGTTTCAAAGTTAAATTAAGGGATCTTTGCACATCAAGGAAAGAGGTAAAGGGGTTCTACAGATCTGTCTAGCTGGACTATGAAGCCTTCTTTTTCTAGATCTCCATAAAAGTTTGTTCTTACGGTCTTGAGGAGACAAGATAGTTCGATTAGCGGTCAAGGACCAAATATTTGGTTGAAAATTACCTAAAAGTTTTGTCATCAGATCCAAGATTGTTGGTCGAAAATTGGGCATGAACACCATACCGCCGATCTTTGCTACAACATATGTAGGAATAGCATATGTAGAAGGGATAAATAACATCAGCGACATCAAAATCGAACTCGCAGAAACCCACCAAAAGCGCCCAAGTTCCTCGCCGCCGCTTAGGACCCGTTTCATGCGTTTGCTTCGTTCTTTTGCTATTAAGAGCCGATGTTTGAGGGAAATCGCAGCTAGAGTGCCAGAGCCGAAGTATACCTTTCTTTAGGTATTTTTGAAGGGGATATGTGTGTTTTGGGGTTATTGGGTAGAGGTTTTCACAAAGGAGAAGCATCATGGAAGAGACCAAAGATAGTTCCCGATCAAAAGAGCCATGGATTCAGTTTTCGGGTTTTTGATTTAGGGTTTCTAGTTTATATTCAAGAATTAGGCCCGCCTCATTTTTTTTCTTTTTAAGTAAAAGAGGAGGCCTGTCGGAGGAGTTACGCCGGAGGAGCTTTATGCCTCTGCCTTCCCATCATCTCAGGTCTATGTCTTCTCCAATGGCTACTGTTTTCCCCACTCTCCTCCCCAAAACCCTATCCCCGACCTCTCAAACCCGTGATCTAGATCTAGATCTAGATGAGCCACTCCTCTACTTCAAGGTCAGCCATAGACGAGCCTCTCCTCTGCTTCAGACATCGAGTCCATCATGCCACAATGGAGACGACAATGAGGGCTTCTCCGTCAAGGCTGGGATGAAGAAGTGCATGCACCGAAGACTTCGTCTATCCCATTGACTGCAATTTATCCGGTCGAATGGTCATTGATATTGAATTTCTGGACTTGAAGATCTACCCAGTTAATGTAAGCTTTGTTGACTTGTATTGCCCTAACTATATATGCCGAAACTTATCCGATTAAGTTCTCATGAACTATGATTAAGATCTTCAGTGCATGCACATACTAAGCACTCATATATAGATGAAGTGGCCATAGCATTCTTTTACACCTTGTTTGGGGTCATCCAAGTGAATACAGCTTCATTCTTTATGGTGGAAGACAAAAGTTCATGGCAACTTCATAACAAAATTTAAGTCATCGCTATTTTGTATGCGGTAAGAGCAATTTCTGAAACTATTAATTACACCAGGAAATTTGAACTCCTTGATGAAGTACTTCACTAGTTGGTTGCAGGCATTCATGCTTAGTCTGTTCATTATCATTGTTACTTCATGGTGTCTACATAAGAAAGGACCGATTTACGTGAATATGTTCTCAAATTGGCCTCCTCGAGAAGGCCAAGAGCATTTGCACTAGCAGAGGGGTATGTGTGTGTGTTTCATCTACAAAACAGAGTATATGTGATTATAAGTAAGCATATTGACTGTGATGTAACTAAATAGGTAAGTGTAGAAACAGTTTTGGAGGAAATTGCCCACTATAGAGTTGCTAACCTTCATATACTTGTCATTGAATTCTATAGGAAATTGTATTCGCTTACTGTGATTAAAATACTTGGCAAAGTTCTCACTGAATTGTCGTACCAGAGATACTCATACATGAATTTTCATACCAGAAAATTCTGGTATAAATTTTCTCGTATGAAATTTATGCTAGAAAATTCTGGTATGAAAAATTTCAGTATGTTCATTACTAGAAAATAAATAAAGAAATTCAATAAAGAAAAAAGAAAAAAAAGAAAATGTAAAAAAATATTTTAAAAAACAAATATAGTAATTAAAAATTAAAACTTACACTTACATTATACCAACGAACATCTATTATTCTTTTTTTTTTAATTAAAATAGGGAGATTAATTATTTTTATCTACCATTAAATGAAAGTGGTAAAAAATTATGGGGTACACTTACTAAACAAAACTAAAAAAAGGCCTAGTAGGCCAAAATCTTTCAAAGAAAACAAGAATAAAATTACAAATATTTTTTATGTACCTAACGTCCAAAATTCAGAGTATAGAGATTGTTATGGTCGTCGTGGTTTCATTTTTCGAGTTATAGTTTTGTTATAGAATCATTCGTAGACGTCGGATCAAATTTGTTTCTCTAAATTGAGGTCATAGATGTCTACGTAAGAATATTTATAAAATATATATTCTATGTGACAAATGTGTTTATGTTTAATATATAAAGTTAAGTCCAATTTATAGTTTGTAGTTTTAATATATAATCGAAATTGTCATAGATCTATATTGGTTAAAGACGTTAAAATTACAGGATTAATAATATTATCTTCTTCCTTATCTAATAAATAAAATATATCCCTTCTCACTATATATATTTATATATCGATATACTATATTTAAGCGAAATCGCTTGATGACACGTGTCATTCACTCATACATTTAATGACACGTGTTATTTTTTTTCACGCATGCACAAGTTAATAATTATTGAAAGAATTTCGCCTACTAGGCCTTTTTAAGTTTTTTGTTTAGTAAATGTACCTCATAATTTTTTACCACTTTCATTTATTGGTAGGTAAAATTAATTAACCCTTCTAATAAAAAAAAGAATAATTGATGTTTGTTATGTAAGTTTTAATTTTTAATTATTAAATTTGTTTTTATTTTATTTTATTTTTTATTATTTTTTTTTCTGGTATAAATTTATCATACCATAAATTTTATCATACTATAAAGTAGAAATTTTATCATACCAGAAGTTTTATCATACTAAAAATTTTATCATACTAGAAATTTATTATACCAGAATTTTATCATACTAGAAATTTTATCATACCAGAATTTTTTCATACCATAAGTTTCTTTTTGTCTTTTTTTCTTTTTTATTATTTCATACCAAATCAGGTAAAGAGAATGCGGATTCTAGAGATTAAAGCATCCAGTTGTGGTTCCGACTCAAGATCTCAAAACATAACGTGGACAAAGATGAGGTTTATAAAGGGAAGGTGTTTCTAAGATGGGAACAAATCACCGGGTAAGTCTCACTACTCACTATCCCAAACCAAAGCATCAAGTTGTGGTTCCGACTCAAGATCTCAAAACATAACGTGGACAAAACTGAGGTTTGCAAAGGGAAGGTGTTTCTAAGATGAGAACAGATCACTGGGTAAGTCTCACTACTCACTATCCCAAAGCAAAGATCCTCTCACCGGGTAAGTCTCGAGGTACTAAGAAAAGGAACTATATTCTCAAACCAACACACCACCCAAGGGGATAGAATCAACCTTTACCGGGTAAGTCTCAAGCTAACTCTCAAAGATGGGATGAAGACACACTCAAACCCCAATAAAAGATAAACCTTTATTACCTACACTCATGATCTTGGGTATACAAGCAAAGGAATCACCGGGTAAATCTCATCCTAGGCTTGCGTTGAACAAGGAAAGGTATAACAAGGATAGGATTTGGCAAACTGAAACCTCAACTCAAATAAGGATCAGAAAGGGGCTCGCCTCGCTCAGATCATGTACCATCTCGTTCGAAATGTTCCACGACTGATCGAGGTGTTCGTCTGTTAAGGTAAAGTGATGTGCCCTTGACCCCTATGTCCCAAGATGAGGAAGACGAGGCACTCCGGGTTCGCTCCGATGAACCGCTCACCTGTTCCCGTGCTAAGGCAATCACCCAAGCTACCGGCTCCATCATTAGCCACACCGTTGCTTGTCACGGACCCATTGGTTGCAAACCGTGCCTCTACGCCGCTATGACATGAAGCTTGTCAAGCCGGCACCGTTCCGGCGCATATTTTCCGCATTTTAGCGTTTTGTAATAATAAGTCTTTTTATTTTCGGATTATTAATTTCCGAGACTTTATTTCCAAAACTTAATTTCCCGAATTTAAGATTAGACTTTTGGTTTCAGAATTTAATTCGGAAACTTAATTCCGAACTTAAATTCTCAATCTTTCATATTTTTAGGCTTTTCATTTTCGGAACTTAAATTCCGACTTTATTTCCGTCATTTAATTTCCGACCCTTTGTATGGCATTCATCCACTATATAAGGGGATGCTTGGCTCATTTGTAAATCATGTTCAATTTGATTAAGTATTGAGAAGTATTTTCCTCCTACTTAATTGAGCATCAATCCCTCTTCCAATCCTCTCAAAGTTCTTCTTTTGGATCTTCGATCCAAACTCAACCACATTCGAGGGTTCTTCAAGAACCAACTCATCCGACCCACTTCAAGGCTTGATCGATCAATCTAGATCGAATCAACCATACAACTTCCGCCTCCATCTCTAAGCTTCCGCAACCCATCTTCAACGCATCCGCACTTCAACTAAGGAGTAGTTGAGCTTCAGCTTGATCTAGATCCGGAATATTTCATTGACGTGTCCAAGGACGCATCAAATTGGCATCAGAGGAAAGAGATCTAAGCTAAGTTATATTTACTCTTGTTTGTGTGCGTTATCAAATTCATCCTTTTTGCCTTTTGTTCATCATCATCTTCATCTCGTTCTTCGCATCTTCATCCACGTTCTTGAAATTTTTTTTTTGTCGATCCATTTTGCAAAGCAAATTTAGGAGATTTTTGGGTTGCCATCAAACCATTAATCAAAAAAATGTTTTTCCTCATCTAATCCGACATTTTTGTTAATCAATTTCACCAATTTCTTGGGATCTTTTGTTGAGAATATTCCAAAAACCAAAAACAAAGCAAAAACTCTTCAAAAAACGGATATGTTTCAAAAGAAAAAGTGGATTCATCTCTTGCATTCCAAAGGTTGCATTCAAAAGTTTCAAAAAGAAACAATTCTACAAAAAAAAAACAAAAGTGAAAGACGTCCGGCAAACCGGTCCATCCGAAAAATCGGATTTTTGAAAAAGGTCAAAGACCAAAGCAAGTAAAACTTGCCGTTAAACAATCCGTCCATTTCTTATCTCTCCATTTTCTTACACGTTGTAAATTTTCTCTCGATTTTGTGTGCATTTTGGTTCAAATTTGTTGGATTTGCCTTCCTTGCCTAACCACCACACGACCTTCCCAAAGGTAGCACCTTAACACACTTAAACTTGGGTAACGTTGACTTAACTTGTCACCTTGCTCATTTGATTGCTTGCAATTTTGTGTCTAAAATTTGGAGTTATGACTAACGTCGAAATGGAAAATTCTCAGGACTCTCGTGAAAGGTAAGAGCTCACTACTTTGACCAAAGAAAATGCCTCTAATAGGCAAGCAATTGAAGCTTTGAGGGCCCAAGTGCGTACCCTTTCGACCGCCCCACCGAATCCAAATGGAACCTTGGTCGATGCTTCCACATCCGATGGACGTCGCAAAAGGGAAAGGTATATTGGGAGCTGAACCATCTAACGGTCGACGACTTGCCTCCGTCACTGAAAATCAAAGACCCTTACAAGATGACGGTCATGAGTCCCACAATGAAGGTGACATGAACCTTGACCCTTCTCCGAATGATTTGCTATATGTTGACACGGAGAATCAGCACAAGCGCTATGAGCACAACCGACATAAGTATGGCAGCTCCCCTCCTCCATCTAGTGCCCAACGCACCAACCGTCCCTCCCGGGTTGATGACCGGTATCATCATCAAACAAATGATCGCTCTCAACGTCTCGAGAATTATCGGTCCGGACAACGCCGCCAACGGCATAGCCGGCAACCGATGTATCATGATTATGAAGAGTATGACGAGAGAGATGAGTTTGACGAGTTCTCCGGTGATGAGTCGGACTTGGAGCGGGTGGCACATGTCCGTCAATGGCACCCACCCAGCCGAGAGCCCTTTGAGAACCAAGATTGAGGAGAAGAATGGTTGCCTCCTCCTAACCCACCAAGGCGTGCATAACCTAATCATGGGCGCCAACGGCATAACGATGGCCACCGGCGAGCCCATCACGAAGAGGCATACATGGCACCACCTTGACCGGATCCCTACCGAGCTCGTAGGGAAGGTAAGGTTAAATTTCCAATCTTTTATGGTGAATATGATCCTTGTGCTTTTCTTGATTGGGCACAAGATATGAAAAGAGCTCTAAAGCATTGCCATTATGAGGAATATGAGAAAATCGAAGCGGCGACCCTTTACTTTGAGGGTGATGCAAAATCTTGGTGGAATCGGTACGAGACCAACCGTGAGAACCGATGATGGGCACCGGTTGCGACATTTGATCAATTGATCTATGTCATGACTAAGAAGTACGTGCCCGACGACTTCAAAAACGACATGCGGTTACAAATTGCCGAATTCCATCAAGGAAGTCTTACTTCGGTGGCTTACTTAGCCAAGCTTGAGGACATGCATATGAAGGCCGGCATCTCGGCCTCCGCCCTTCGAACCAAATTTATGAGCGGCCTTAATCCGTCAATCCGACGTCCCCTCGAGATTGTCCCATACAAGGACTTGGGAGCCTTATGCCATGCCGTCATGAAACTCCACAAGCAACAACTTGAAACACCTCGATATTCAAGGTATAATTCTTCATCTAGTCAATATGCTTATACCTCTAATCCCCGTTCTCGAGATGTTTCTAGTCCTCAAGATTCTGGAGCCGCTAAAGGATCACCACGGATGAGTCAACCCACCCGGCAAGCGGCTACCGAGAGAACACCATACCGTGGCACCGTTGCTCCTCCACAAACGCCTCCAGGTCGAGGCCAACAAGGATCTCAAACGGTGGCCCGCCCAAGAGAACCCGTGTGTTTCAAATGTAGCGGGTTTGGTCATATCCAACGTGATTGCCCGAACACCAAGCGGGTGATGTTTGCCAACCCATCACATGACGATGGCGAAGAGGAATATAATGGTGATATCCTCTTGGAAGATGACCAAGATGCCGACCCCTACTATGGTATGGAGCCTTGCGACGACCAACTTGCTTGCGGTCCGGCACAACCAAGTAAGTTTGCTCTTGTCTCTCGTCGTATTTTGGCTATAAAAGAGCATCTCCCTATTAACCAACGCGAGAATCTCTTCCACTCTCGTTGCTTGGTCGATAACACTAGTCTCTCTCTTATCATCGATGGGGGTTCGTGTTGTAATATTTTCAACAAAAAAGTGGTGAAATACTTTAAGTTGCCTACAACTCCTACCCACAACCTTACGTACTCCAATGGATTTCCGATAAGGCAAGTGACACCATCACACAACAAGCGTGGTTGACGTTTTCTATTGGAGCCTATATTGATAAGGTCCTTTGTGATGTTATCAAAATGGACGCCACACATGTATTGTTGGGACGACCATGGAAATTTGACTGTAAAACTTTTCATGATGGTTATCTCAACCGGTACATGTTCCAATATAATGGAAAACGGATCACACTTTTGCCTATGACTCCGAAAGAAATTTTAGTTGACTATGCAGAACGAAAGAGGCAACAGGTTATCGATGACACAACTAAGGTGCCGGCAACATCGGACTCTCCTCAAAACTCTCCCGATGTTGTGGATGCTTCCGGATCCCGTACCTCCAGCACTAAGGTTCATGCTACCGAAGCAAGAGGTAGTAAGAGCATTGTCCCTACACATGCACCTCCCGCTCCTACCATTCAAGGGCGATGTGATCCACGAATCCTATTGGCTCGACGACATGATTTGACACCGGTCATGGAAGGTAAGTTTCCTTGTTTCTTACTTGTCCCTTTTTGTTTTTCCATCTCTCATGACCCGAGTAACGTGCCACACGAGGTGTCCTTATTGTTGTCCGAATTTCAGGACATTTTGACCGACAAACTACAACCCGGCTTGCCACCAATCCGAGGAATTGAACACCAAATCGACTTGATGTCCGGCGCGTCTTTGCCCAACCGTGCCACATACCGTGCAAGTCCGGAAGAAACTAAGGAGCTACAATGCCAAGTCCAAGAGCTCTTAGACCGGGGATATGTCCGTGAGTCCTTATCTCCATGTGCCGTACCGGTCATACTTGTGCCCAAGAAAGACAGATCTTGGCGGATTTGCGTCGATTGCCAAGCCATCAATCAAATAACCGTCAAGTACCGTCATCCGATCCCGCGCTTAGATGACATGTTGGAAGAGCTCCATGGCCCCACCATCTTTTCAAAGATTGACCTCCAAAGCAGGTACCATCAAATCTGCATGGCCGAAGGTGACGAATGAAAAACGGCTTTCAAGACAAAGCAAATCCTCTACGAGTCGCTTGTCATGCCATTTGGCCTCTCCAACGCACCATCCACCTTCATGCTCCTCATGAATCACATCTTGTGCAAGTTTTTGGGTATTTTCGAAATTGCCTATTTTGATGATATATTAGTTTTTAGCAAGTCTTTGGATGCACACATCGAGCACCTTCGCCAAGTGCTCGAGTGCCTTAGACAAGAGCAATTGTATGTCAATTTGGAGAAATGTGTCTTTTGCTCGGACACCAAAATTTTTCTTGGCTATGTCGTGTGTAAGGACGGACTACGAGTGAACGAATCAAAAGTTCGCGCCATTCGGGAGTGACCTACTCTTACTACGGCCATTCGGGAGTGGCCTACTCCTACTACGGCCACCATAAATCAAATCATGTCAAGCAAAGGAAACATCATATATTGCATAAACTTCAAGACAAACATCGTAACCTTTAAGCAATGTCAAAATCAATCATGTGAAATACTAATTTAGATCACCAAGTCAAACAACATTCTTATGATCTCAAGGACTTTCAAGTCAGGTCAAGAACGTGAATAGGTGGGAAACTTATAAGGAAATGTGGTGTATAAATCCGGGAAAAAGGAACAACACAAACTCTTTTCTTTTTGCAATTTGAACTAACACCTTTTTGAGAGCTTTGCTCCTCAATTTAGCACAAAATTTTTCGACTTTACTTTTTGGAAATATGGACAGCGGTGCACAAAAACCGAAGCTAGGAGAATGGTGATTCTCACTTTCGAGATGCCTCAAGCCCTTGATGCACATGCCATAATCCGTTAGGAATACCGATCAGTCCAACTTTGGCAAGACACAAACACCCGACTATGTGAATGATGCCGAGTTACTCATCATCCAGATTGACTTCCCCAAACCTATTTTTCTACACTTTGAATGCATAAAATTTTCTTTCAAGGCCCTCCCATATCAAACATGCCAAAATTCAACTCTTCCTAAATCCCAGATAGATAAAGGAGGCAAATATTTTCATTGAGGGGATAAATGATCAAAGAAAGAAGCAAGAAAAATCGAGGTGCCTCAATCATTTCATAAAGAAGTGTAAGAACTTATATTGTGATTTCAACCTTCATTCCTCAATATGATTTAGATAAAACTTTCACATTATGAAACTTGCAAGAAAGATCAAACAACATACTCAATTTCTTCACAATTCATAATTCGAAACAAGCACATAAATGTCATCAAAAATTCATTCCACAAGTAGATTCATCATAGAATTCATCTCCAATCTTAGAAGCACAATAATTTTCAAAATTTTCAAAATTTTTATGGGTTTTTCAAGGCTTTTTAATGCAATGTAATATTGAAACGTGTAACAATATAAGAAAGATGCAAGTGTTCATGGAAATAAAGCGAAGCAAGTGTACCAAGTTATTACATAAGACGAGAGTCATACCCCACCCCATACTTAACATACACATTGTCCTCAATGTTAGGAAAAATAAAGAAAAGAAAAAGAAAACTCACTAAGGCGGTGGAGTAGCTAGAAACATCCATCATAGATCATTGCTGAGGAGGCGGCGGTGGGTACGGAAAGAAGTCGGAGCTGAAAGGTCGTCCAAACTGCTGGGCAATAGACATCACGGAGAATCCTAGCATTCTCATGGCGCTCCTCATCTCGCTCATCCTGGCGGGTCTCTAGGTCATCTATCTTCCTTGAAAGATCACTCGCCCATGCTGGTTGCTGTCCATACCAAGCAGGATGCTGCTGTGTCCATTCTGGCGGCTGCTGGGTCTATGCAGGAGGAGGCGCTGCCCATGCTGGTGGCTGCTGCATCCAAGGTAGAGGAGCTCCTATCCAAGCCGGATGCTGGCCATACCAATCCGGTGCACTCCCCATCCATGTGAGGCGCTCGCAAACACTAGCTTGGCGGGATGAAGAAGAAGCGGAAGGCCGCTGTTGGTAAGTGGACCTCCTAGGTGGCTCCGGAAAGTTAGCTGGTTGCTCCGGGAATGCTCCAAAATCCTTCTCATCCCCTCCTACATCCGGAAAGTCACCTCCTCCCATCTCCTCGTCCTCATCAATTACAACTGCAACTGGAACCTCATCGGGAATGTAAGGAGGAGCTCCTAACCTGTTAGAATGCATGGGAACAAAGGTCTCCTTCCAGTTTTGTCGGCTAAGCCTAAGATAATACTCTGGGAGCCATGTAATACCTCTACCACCTCTATCCTCCCAAGGCATGGTTGCGGTAGGTGGACCTCGATGGCGAGGGATCAAGAGCCCTCTAGTCATGAGATCATTGAGCCCTAAAGGTCTCGCAACAACTGCCCTCGTACAAGCTGAATAGCCAACCCCTAACTGGTTCACAATGTGTGTAACAAAACCTCCATAGCCTATATTTCTTGCTGATTTGTTCTTCACTTTTCTAAGAGTGGAGGCAAGCATGGTTGCACAATCCGGAGAGTGACCGGAAATCAGGCAATACAAGATAAAGAGCTCATCGGCTTTGATCTTTTGAGGGGTTTCGGTTCTCGGGAATAGGCATTATGAGAGGATCCAATGGGCTTTGCCTTTGAATCGGCTGGTTGCCAACGATCCTCTTGACCGACAATCATAGCTATTTCCCTCCAAAACTCCTTAGCTTTAACTCCTGAACGTCTCATGAAACCCAAACATTGTCCCAAACTGCACAATGGAGAAATTATAGTTCTGCTCCATCAATCTAAAAGATACCGTTCGGTTAACGACACTATACTCAAAGGAAGTCATGAACTCCCTAGTAATCTCCTCATACGCATCTTCCCTAATGGAGAAGAACACAATAAAACCAGCCCTATCAAGCATCCAAGTCAAATCCTCAATCACATTCAGTTCTTGGAGTTCCTCCATAACAATAAACCTAGGAGCTATCACATTCCGTTAAACTATTTTCTCCATAGCTCTAAGGTAAACCTCATGGATAGTGGGGACTCTAGGGGCTGGTGGGACTATAGGAGGGGGTTGGGAAGAAGATACAACACCCTTTTTCTTCTTGGTTCTGTTTGATTTTCTAGTTCCAAACATTTTCTCAAAATTTTCCAAAAACCACGGTCTATTCTTCAGAAACCACGGCCATAGAAACGTACGGTCGACCGTGGAAACCTTCGGATTCACCCAAAATTCAGAAAAACCACAACAAACTCAGCAATAACAGCCCTAAACTATTTCTAAGTCCAATTCCGTCCAGTTCTCCTAAAAATTTGCAAGAAAAACGAGCAAAATCAACCAAGGAGAGATAGAGAGAAAACCTAGGTTTTGGATTTGAGAAAATCCAAGTTCCCTTCCGATTGCTGATTCTTCGTGTAGTTTGTTGTTGGAATCTTGTGTAGAATTCGATTTGCTTCACAATGGGCTGAAGAATCGCTCAAAAATCGGTTACCGGATGAAGAATCACGAGGGGAGAAGATTTACGGCTTGGTTTTGGGCGTGGAAGGGGTTAAGTTGTGAGAAATTGTGAAGAAGAAGAACTTATATAGTGGCCGTAAAAATCTTGAAAACCACGGCCTATCGGGGTGTTCCACGGCCGTGGTTTTGTACGGAACCCGTGGTTTTTTGGCAATTTTATTTTCTTTAGCTACGACCTGCTTTTCCACGGTCTAAAATGGCATTCCATAGTCGTGGAACTGTACGGACACCCAAGGAATCCTCTGATATTTGCCAAAAATCCAAGTTTGGTCATTCTTTCGGCTTTCTTCTCTTCTTTTACTTGTGTTCCTTATTCCTGACATCCAAAGACACAAACATACCGGAAGGTATCAAAGAAAAACAAACCAAAACATCTAAACTAAACTAATCTAAGAAAGAAAACAAAAACAAAAGCGAGAATGCCATACCTTGGGTTGCCTCCCAAGAACCGCTTTGTTTTGGGTCCGTAGCTAGACCGTTCCTTTGTTTATGTGAGGACAATCGGAGCGATTTCCTCAGCTTGGAGCTTCGGTGAGTACTTCTTGAGTCATTGACCGTTCACCTTGAAACTTCCGCATTTATCACCCTATACTTCAACTGCACCATGGGGAAAAACACGTTTAATTACATAAGGTCCTGTCCAACGAGATTTAAGCTTACCCGGAAAGAGCCGAAGTCTAGAATTGAAGAGGAGAACTTGGTCTTCTTGTTTGAGATCCTTTAGAATGATATGATTACCATGCCAATGCTTCGCTCTTTCTTTGTAGATCTTGGCGTTCTCGTAGGCATTCAAGCGGAGTTCTTCTAGCTCGTTAAGATCCAAGAGACGCTTCTCGCCCACTTCTTCATGATGAAGTTCAACCACTTTACAGCCCAATACGCCTTGTGTTCCAGCTCTACCGGAAGATGACAAGACTTCCCATACACAAGGTTGTATGGTGTTGTGCCGATGGGAGTCTTGTATGCCGTCCTATACGCCCACAATGCGTCATCCAGCTTCAATGACCAATCCTTCCTTGTTTTTGACACCGTCTTCTCAAGGATTCCTTTGATTTCTCTATTGAAATCTCCACTTGTCCACTTGTTTGCGGATGATAGGGTGTGTCGATCTTGTGAGTCACCCCATACTTAGCTAGTAGAGCTTCAAATCGTCGGGCTATGAAGTGTGAACCTCCGTCACTAATGATGGTTTATGGTGTCCCAAACCTTGGGAAAATAGTTCTATTAAAGAACTTGACAACCACCATAGCATCGTTAGTTGGAGAGGCAATAGCTTCAACCCATCTCGAAACATAATCTACATCAAGAAGTATGTATTGGTTTCCGCAAGATGATGGGATTGGTCCCATGAAATCAACTCCCCAAACGTCAAAGATTTCCACCTCTTGAATGTTGTTGAAAGGCATCTCATTCCTTCTAGAAATATTTCATGTTCTTTGACAAGCAACGCAACAAGCAACAAAGGTTTGCACATCCTTAAAAAAATGTAGGCCAAAAGAATCCGGACTGCAATACCTTAGCATTAGTTTTGTGAGAACTAGCGTGTCCTCCACAAGGAAGTGAATGACAATGATGAATGATACTTTGCATTTCGTCTTCCGGCACACATCTTCTAATGATGCCATCAAAACCTCTCTTGAAGAGTAGAGGTTCATTCCAGTAGTATTGGCGGACATCCATGAAGAACTTCTTCCTTTGTGCGTAGGATAATCCGGAAGGTATTTCCTGACAAACCAAATAATTTACAAAATCAGCAAACCAAGGTTCGTTACCTCTAGAAATCTTATCGATACACTCTTCCATTATGTGCATGTGTTCATCCGGGAAGGAGTCATCGATGGGTAGGTCGTCACTTGTGGTGTGTGGTAGACGACTTAAGTGATCCGCAACAGAATTTCCGGATCCTTTCTTGTCGCGAATCTCTAGATCGAATTCTTGGAGAAGAAGAATCCATCTAATCTGCCTCGGCTTCACATCTTTCTTGGCGAGCAAATACCGTATTGCTGAATGATCCGTGTATACAATCACCTTTGCTCCTAAAAGATAAGAACGGAATTTTTCAAAAACATATACAACGGCAAGAAATTCCTTTTCCGTTGTGGCGTTGTTGAGCTGCGCTTCATCTAGCGTCTTGCTACCATAGTAGATGGCATGAGTGCGGCCGTCCTTCTTTTGTCCAAGCACCGCTCCAACAACTATGTCACTTGCATCACACATAATCTCGAACGGAAGATTCTAGTCTAGAGGTTGGATTATTGGGGCTGAGATGAGGGCTTCTCGAATCTTATAGAAGGCATCTAAACATTCTTGCGAAAAGTCAAAAACAACATCCTTCATCAATAGGTTAGTTAGCGGTTTAGAAATTTTCGAAAAATCTTTGATGAATCTCCTATAAATCCAGCATGTCCTAGGAAACTCCTTAACCCCTTCACTGAAGATAGAGGAGGAAGCTTCTCTATCACCTCGATCTTAGCCTTGTCGACTTTGATCCCTCTATTGGAGATCAAATGTCCTAACACAATGCCTTCTCTAACCATGAATTGACACTTCTTCCAATTTAGAACAAGGTTAGTGTCTTCACATCTTTGCAAAACAAGAGAAAGGTTAGCAAGACAATCATCAAATGAGGAACCATAAACTGAAAAATCATCCATAAATATCTCCATGATTTCCTCAATGTATTCCGAGAAGATGGCCATCATGCACCTTTGGAAGGTGGTTGGAGCATTACAAAGTCCAAATAACATCCTCCTATAAGCAAACGTACCCCATGGGCACGTGAATGTGGTCTTCTCTTGATCATCCGGGTGAATCGGAATCTGAAAGAAACCACTATAACCGTCAAGGTAACAAAAATACGAGTGTTGTGCTAACCTCTCAAGCATTTGATCGATGAATGGTAGCGGGAAGTGATCCTTCCTTGTCGCATTGTTCAACTTGTGGTAGTCAATGCACATCCTCCATCATGTCACGGTTCTTGTCGGAATGAGTTCGTTGTTCTTGTTGGTCACAACGTTCATTCTTCTCTTCTTCGGAAGAACTTGAACGGGGCTTACCCACTTGCTATCAGAGATAGGATAGATGACATCTGTGTCAAGTAACTTAAGGATTTCCTCCTTCACGACCTCTTTCATGATCGGATTTAACCGTCTTTGAGGTTGACGTGAAGGCTTGTAATCCTCTTCCATTAGAATCTTATGCATGCATAAAGATGGTTTAATTCCATCCAAATCCTCTATGGTATAGCGTAGAGCTCTCTTATGTTTCCTCAAAACAGTCATAAGCTTTTCATGTTCATCTTCATTTAAATCGGAACTAACAATAACGGGATTGGTAGAATTAGTTCTAAGAAATGCATACCGAAGATGTGTGGGAAGCGGCTTCAATTCCAAAGCTATTGATGCCTTTGATGTGTCTTGAGGTGTGTCCGATGTTTCCTTAGAAGTTTCTAAGGGTGTGGGAGTAGTGGAAGAAGAATCAAGAGTGGTTGTAGAAAGAACGGAATTGTTCTCAGCATTTTCCAGAACCACGGTGCCACTGTTACTACCACGGCCGTGGTTTGGGTCATGGAACCTTTTGTTGCTCTCGACATAGCATTCCACGGGTTGAATTGGTGAAACCACGCCCGTGGAAAAGCACAATTGGCCGTGGTTTCTAATGTTTTCCGAGCCATCGTACAATTTCTCGAACTCTTCAACTTGCACTTCTTTTAGCTTTTCCAAAGCATCAACCTCAGCATTACAATCCTCTTTTTCTCCTCTTTCCATGATGCTCATGGTTATGACCTTTTGCAATGAATCTTTAAAGATGTCTCTTCGTTATAGATGTTGAACATATCCTCTCCAAGCACACGTTCTTTCGCCAAAGTTGAGAGAACAAATTCAACCTTCTCTTCTCCTATATCGAAGGCTAGTCTAGCATTCTTGCAATCTACCATACAGCCGGAGATTGCAAGAAAAGGTCTCCCGAGTATGATCAGGACCGGACAATCTGCAGAAACTTCAAGCACAACAAAATCTATAGGAATATAGAACTTACCCAGCTTGACCGGGACGTCTTCAATGATTCCCACGGGTCAAGTTATGTATCGATCCGCCATGTATAACGTCATCTTCACCGGCTTAGGTTCACCTAAACCGACCATCCTACACAAAGCAAGCGGAATGATGCTTACGCTTGCTCCTAAGTCACAAAGAGCATCGTTTGTGACTTCTCCAACTCCTATTGGTATGCAAAATGACCCCGGATCTCGTAGCTTTGAGGACATCTTCTCCGTCATTGTTTTGATGAGCTCCGAAGATTCCGAACTCATCTTGACTTCTTTAAAGTCTTCCAGCTTCCTCTTGTTAGAGAGGATCTCTTTTAAGAACTTCCTGTAAGCGGTCATACCTACAATTGCATCAATGAAAGGTATGTTAATATGCAGTTTGCTCATTAGATCAATAAACTTACTGAACTGCTTGTCTAGATGCGCTCTTGCTCTTGATTGCGGGAATGGTAAAGGAGGTTTGTAAGCTGGAGGAGGAACATAAACATATTCCTTATCCTTCTCCTTTTCTTTCTCTTTCTCAGCGGGGACTTTGACGAACTTGGGTTGCGGTTCGGTGGTTGTTACACCACTTCTATTCGTAATAGCCATTACCCTTCCTTTGGGATTGTCCTCCGTCTTTCCGAGAAGCTTCCCTTGATCTCTAGGAACTTCTCTGGCCTTGCTGAATATTTGTTTTTCTAAAGCTTTTTGTGCTTTATCAACCGAAGTGATATGATTCTCTAATCCTTGAAGCTTTCCCAAGATTGTCTCTAGTACAACATCATGCTTATCCTTCTCCGGTTTGCTTGAATTATTTGAAGTTGTCCCTGACTTTTCAAAGGAGTAGAAGAAGAAGAAGGTGATGCTAGTGCATTTTCATTATGTGAATGGATTACCGGGATTTTGTTGGTTAGATCTCCAATTGTTGCTGGAGTTCCTATTCTTGTTGTTCCAATTATTTTTCCGGTAGTTGTTCCTATTCCCTTGGTTGTTGTTCTCCCTTCCAAGATAGCCAACGTCATGCTCCTTTGCCTTTTAAAGGGTGGATTTTAGGACTTCCTTAATCTCTTTTATTTCATTATTGAGGGAGAAAATTTGAGCTTGAGCTGCTGGATTTAATTTTGCTCCTCGATCTCCGGAACATCGATTCCCATCATTGGCTTTCCTATGGGAATATCTCTCAATGACTTGGGCTTGCTTCTCAATGAAGTCCCAAGCATCATCCTCTCTCATGTCCATGAATGTTCCGCAAGAAAGGGATTGAAGCTTGAATTGTGTTTCCACATCCAGCCCCTTGTAGTAGATCTCCAATAATTTCAGCTTTGAAATGCCATGGTGCGGGCAATCCAATAGAAGATCTTGAAACCTTTCCCAAGATTTAAACAAGCTTTCGTTATGTTTCATGTAAAAAGCATTTATCTTACCTCTCAACTCCGCCTTTTTGGATGGAGGAAAGAACTTGGTGAGGAATTCCGAAGTCAAATCCTCCCATGTGTTGAGTCTTCCAGCTAGAAGAGCTTGATACCAAGCTAAAGCCTTGTCCTTCAAAGAGAAGAAGAACGGTTTTATCTTGTAATTGTTGTTGACAACCCTCTTCGGCTTCATTGTCTCCATAAGAATCTCGAAATTTTGTAAATGTTGGAGTGGAGATTCAGCATCTGTTCCACCAAGTTGACTTTGTCGGACCATAGTAATAACTTGCGGGCTAAACCCGAAAACCTAGGCGTCTTCCCCTCCGAAGTTCACACCTAAACGGCGTGGTTGCTGAATCGGGTCCATCCGTTCCCCAAGAGTTTGTGGTTCATCCACGAGATCAGCGGCTCTCACATCTCTAGCGGGAATGCGAGGATTAAAATATGTTCTAGGATTGTCACGGACTGTTGGGATTATTGGTTTAATATCTTCTAGCTCGGGCATGTCATCATCGTTGGATGATTCAGCTCTAACAAATTTGGCTAATTTAGCTTTCTTACTTCCGGCTCCTTTATTCTCCAATGCCTTTATTCTCCAATTGCATTTGAAGAAAAATCGCCCTAAGCTCATCAATTTGAGCTTGATTTCTCTCTCGATAAGCCCGAGCAGCGTCTTGCTCCTCAAGACGTAGTTTCTCACTTGTATCTAGCTTAGCTCTAGTCTCTTCCAACTCTTGTTGGTTGCTCTTTTCATTATGTGCAGCCATCTTTTTATCCCTTAACTTTCTCTTTAAAGTTTTCTCAAGTTCGGGATCAAAAGGAATAAGGTCTTTCACGGATCTAGACCTTCGCATACACCTAAAAATTCTGCAAAATCACTCAAAAAGATAGATCAAATAACAAGAGCAAAGCTCTCAAGCTCGACAATCGAGAGCCGAATTTGGCCTAGACCAAATCCCCGGAAATGGCGCCAAAAACTTGTTCGCTCAAAAGTGTGCGTGCAACTCTTAAATTTATAAAACTGAAATTAAAGCAAAGCGAACCCGCAATGTACGGATCGGCGTAGTAAAGCAAGAGTTCCAGAGTATCGAACTCAAGGATTTGGGGGGAACAAATTCAGTCCTCAAAATTGTCGAGCAATAAAAATAAAAGGTTTGGAAATAATATTGGGAAAACAACAAATCTAAAGATCCAGGTATCCAATTGTGGTAATCGATTCAAGATATTCTATAGATGTAAGGACAGAGTCGGGATTACAAAGGTATATCTAATGTAGGGTTATGTACGGTGAAGTTCCAAACCCACATATCTCACCCAAAAGTTCTATCTATAAAGGTTGTTGAGGCTACAGTATAGAAAGGATCAAAGGATAAGAATTACTCTCAAATACCCATGCCCAAACCCAAGGAAATCATAGATAGGCCAAAATGGTTAAGGTTGTGACACTCGAAACCGAAATAGAGGATGTTGAGTCTCACTACTACCTAAGAAATGTAAGTCAAGGCTAGGTTAAGGCAAATATCTAACTTTGGATCAAAGGAAAAGCAAAGAACATACGACAGAGGAAAACCAAGGCTAGATCTTGAAGAACCACGGCCGTGGAACTCAAGAACAGGCCGTGGAAAGCCTCGAAGACGAGGTTTCTCGCAACTCGATCTCAGGGTCCACTCTGTTTTTGTTCAATCTATCATCATCTAAGCCACAACTATCAACCCTTCACCTTAGAATTGCTAAAGCGTTTTAGCCAACAATCATTGTCATTGAATCAATAATCAAATTAAAAAGGGAAAAAGGGTAAAACCTAAAAAACTCAATTATAACCGAACAATCAATCTTTAATCAAATCAAAGAGCATATGTGTTCAATGTATGCAGGATAGAGAACAGAAAACCTCACAATAATCTCTAGGAACAATGAAAAACGGGGTGTTAATCCGTCTTCGAAAGGAATCCTAAGATCTTCTCCAAATACGTAATCTCAAAATGCGTCCTTTTCGGAATCTTCCCTGTACGCAATAAGATCTTCCTAAGCAATGCTTCCAAAATGTACTCCGTGCGGGATGTATGCGAACTCCTTGTTTTCATCTTTCTTTAGCCTTCTTATAGGGAAAAATAGGGTTACGAAAGCCCGATAACTGCTGTTAACGTGGCAAAAATGACACGTGGCAACCGTTACTGAAACCACGGTCTAGTGCAACTTTTCACGGCTGTGGAATAGGTCGTGAAACCTTCTATTGCTCTTCGACATCACTTTCCACGACCTCAATGCTTAAACCTCGGTCGTGGTTCTCTTGGTTTGGCCGTGGGAACTCAAATTCCTTTGTAAAAGCCTTGGTTTTGTAAAGTTCTCTAATCATGCTCCTTCCTTAGCTTCTCCAATGCATCCTCTTGATGCCTAACATTATCAAATACTCCTATTCTCTCGTATATGCTCCAATCCAAGCCTTTATTCACCTAAAAACACAACAAAGCTTATGTAGATCTCTATATCGACAAAATAAGTGAATGTGCTCATAAATACTTCAAACTCATATCCATGTACACAACAAAAGGGAAAAAAATCAAAACAAGTGCCTAAAATATGGTCATATTTCAAGTTATAAATTCCCGCAAAGGTAGACTAAACAACAATATAATCATAGAATATACATCTATACATGCAGATTTATGAAGATAAAATGTCTAAACCAATCCCAAAATATAGACGACAATACATGCTATCATAAACCATCACTATGTATGCACAAGATAATAATGGAAGAGGATTATAAGCCTTCAAGTGAACCTCAACGACGGTTAAATCTGATCATCAAAGAGGTTGTGAAGAAGGAAATCCTTAAATTGCTTGATGCATGTATCATATTTCCATTTTCCGATAGCAAGTGGGTGAGCCCTGTCAAAGTGGTCCCAAAGAATGGAAGAATGACTGTTGTGTCTAACAAGAACAACGAACTCATTCCAAAAAGAACGGTTACGGGGTGGAGAATGTGTATAGACTATCGCAAGATGAATAATGCAACGAGGAAGGGTCACTTCCCGCTGCCCTTCATTGATCAAATGTTTAAGAGGTTAGCACAACATTCTTATTTTTGCTATCTTGATGGTTATAGTGGCTTCTTTCAGATTCCGATCCATCCAGACGATCAAGAGAAGACCACGTTCACGTGCCCATGGGGTACGTTCGCTTATAAGAGGATGCCATTCGGATTGTTCAACGCTCCAGCCACCTTTCAAAGGTGTATGATGGTCATCTTCTCAGAGTACATTGAGGAAATCATGGAGGTTTTTGATAGCATGTATTATAGTCTTGATGCATTTTACAGGATTAAGGAAGCGTTGATCTCCGCTCCTATTATCTAACCTCCGGATTGGACCTTTCCCTTTGAGATCATGTGTGATGCGAGTGATGTGGCGGTAGGAGCGGTGCCTGGACAAAAGAAGGATGGCCGGACCAACGCCATTTACTATGCTAGCAAGACGCTAGATGAAGCTCAACAAAACTACGCCACCACCGAAAAGGAGCTTTTGGCGGTTGTATATGCTTTTGAGAAATTTCGTTCTTACTTAGTGGGAGTGAAAGTTATTGTCTACACTGACCATGAAGCTATTCGTTACTTGCTTGCCAAGAAGGACGCAAAGCCGCGTCTTATTCGCTGGATTCTCTTGCTTCAAGAGTTTGACCTAGAGATTCGCGATAAGAAGGGATCCGAAAATTCTGTTGCGGATCACCTCAACCGGCTACCTCCCTCTTTGCGCGAGAACGATGATCTACCCATAGACGATTCATTCCCTGATGAGTAATTACATTTGTTGGAACGTTTGATAGACTTCTTCACCTCACCCCACGATGAAGGTGAAGTATGGGGTGAGGACACCTTCCAGTATGTTTAGGGATGCCTTACGGTCCAGCTAGCAACCTTAAATCAAGCGCTTTTTGGGAGACAACTCAAGGTATTGCTTTCTTTTCCCTTTTTCTAGTCTAGCTTTAGATAGTTTGCTTTTGCTTTGCTTTGCTTTGTTTTTGGCGTCCTCTAGACAAGAACCAGATACTTTCTAAGGAAGGATTACAGCTTAGGAGCCACACTGAAAGGACAGAAGTTTGAAAAATTGAGAGAACGGAATTTGACTAAGACACATCTCGGGTTCTGTCACAGGACCTCGACCGAGATGTTCTTCGCAAACCGAGACGGCCTTATTTGGGAACTGTTTCTTATTTTTTTATGCACTTCAGCTATGTCTAGTGAGTATTTTGTTCTTCTGACTTATATTTGACCCATTGGGGTAATGTGTCCCAAGTATGGGGTATTTGTATGTTTGTATGACTCTTGATGGATATTTATGATTTTATCTTGCTCTATGTGTCTTTCTGCCATTACATGCATACATACAGGTTTTGTTTGATAAAAATGTCAAAAACTAGTTTAAATAAAAAAAATTTTGACCTCGACCGGGATGATTCTGGCCGAACGAGGTACTTCACGTCGGTTGACTTAGAACACCTCGACCGAGGTGATTTAAATGAAAGAGTTTTCGAAACGATTTTTGTGCTTCTTTTTTTGGATATGACCTCAGTGATGATTTTGTTTGCAGATTGGTTTTGAAATCTTTATATGTTTAAAATGTTTTATGATATGTTTAAGTTGCAAAATGCTTTGTTTGAAATTTTGGCATGTTTAATACTTTGTTTTTATCAAAATTTTGTTGAATTTGAAGGTTGACACCACATTATGAGTTCTCTCACTCTCTTCCTGGAAAGACCAAGGCAATTCATTCTCTTCTCTTCTTCTTCTTGATCATGCTTAGCCCCTCATATATATTTGCCTCCCTTTACCTATCCGGGAATTTGGAAGCAAGCAAGTGAAAAGCAAGTGAAAGAAAAGTTGAGATGTTGGCTGAAAGTTTAGAAAGAAACAAATAGGTTTGGGGAAGTCAATCATGATGATGAGTAACTCGGCACCATTCACATAGCCGGGTGTTTGTCTCTTGCCAAAGTCAGATTGAGCGATATTCCTAACGGGTCATGGTATGTGCATCAAGAGTTTGAGGCATTTCGAGAAATTGATGATTGCTGATCTCCTAGGCTTCGGTTATTGTGCACCTCTGTCCATGCATCCCAAAAAGTAAAGTAAAAAAGTAATATAAGCAAAGCTTATTGGTGGAAGATGTGAAATTCAAAGCAAGTGAAGTAAAGATTCCTTTTCTCGGATTATAGCACCACATTCCATCCCACCCTCACACGTTTCTTGACCTTTCATTTGGAAAGCCCTTGAGACCTCGAGCATGTTGATTGACTTGGTGGTTTAAACTTGATTATATATGATTAATTTCGATAATTATGATTTATTATGCATTCTATGATTTTATGCAAAGATGAAAAACTTTCTTATATTTATAAAATGTTTTGATCATGTCTTGATTTTATTTTCCATGAAGCATTCTCTTAGAGTGATCTATGAGTGGAGCACGCCACGAAATATTTTGAAAGGTTTTTCATTGATCTTTTATGACTTATAATCCATTCTATCTTGTATCTAAGATTTGGAACTTGCTTGGGGACAAGCAAGGGACAAGTATGGGGTATTTTGATAGCATGTATTATAGTCTATATTTTGGAGCTAGTTTAGACGTTTTATCTTCAATAATCTGCATGTTTGGATGTATATTATGTGATTATGTTGTTGTTTCATCTACCTTTGCGGGAATCGAGGTCTACACCTAGTTTCATTGTAATCGTAGGTAAAATGGAACATTTTGGGTTATAATGGAGCTAAAGGAACTAAGGAGTCATAGGAGCTACATTCTGGAGCTTAAAGGAGGAATTCAGGAAGCATGGAAATGGATTAAAGATTCACTTTGGACAAGATTTGAGAGATTTCACATTCAGCTGAGATTTACCTCTGTCAACTACAGTATCACCTCGACCGAGGTGATTTTGAGGAGCGCCCCGACCGAGGTGAATACCCTGACGCAGCGAAGAGATATATTTTATGGCTGAGATCTTTTAATTATGGAAAGAAGATCTTATATTTTTGGGCTGGATTTCTGGAAGGAAGAAGAAATATTCAGCTGATTTATTTAGATATCTTTTATAGGAAAATATCTTTCTAAGATCTCTTATCTTTGGAAGGCAATTTTCCTATAAAAAGGGTCGGATTTTCCACAAATTGGACACCCCGCTACATCCCGCAGCAGTTCGAAGACCTCGCGACATCGAAGTCCTGCGATTGCAGAAGATTTCCCTTCGGATTGAAGGAAGAAGGAAGAGTTCCTTGTTAGAAGATAGCTTTGAAGGAGTTTGTGAGATTTCCTTAGGCTACTTCTTGGTTTGTTGTCTTGTTCGATTTTGTGATTTAAGGAACACTGATTTGTTTGATATTTGATTCAGTTATTGAAGCCTTGTTCTTAAGGTTCTTTTGTTCAAATATTCATTCCCTTCTCATATATTTGATTATTGCTTTCATGATGACGAGTGGCTAATTTTCTTGTGCGATTCTAGGGTGATTGGCTGAAAGTTGTGGAAAAGACGATCATAGAATGATCTTAATCTCAGTAGGACCCTGAAAGCTCGAGTCTTTATCCTTAACCCTAGAGTACTTCGCACAGTCGATGAACACCCCGGCCGAGGTGGATTTTGTCTGACCGAGGTGACCTATTCTGATCCGAAACTGAGAGTTAAGTGTTAGAGTTTGCCAAATTCTATTCTTATTACACCTTTCCTGGTTCAATGCAAGCCTAGGATGAGACTTACCGGTGATTCCTTTGCTTGTATACCTAAGATCATGAGTGTAGGTAATAAAGGTTTATCATTTATTGGGGTTTGAGTGTGCTTTCATCCCATCTTTGTGAGTTAGCCTGAGACTTACCCGGTAAAGGTTGATTCTATACCCTTAGGTGGTGTGTTGGTTTGAGATTATAGTTCTTTTCCTTAGTTCCTTGCGACATACCCGGTAATAGGAGCTTTGGTTTGGGATTGTGAGTAGTGAGACTTACCCGGTGATCTATTCCACTTTAGAAACACCTTCCCTTTGCAAAATCTTTGCTTTGTCCGCTTATCTTTAGATCTTGAGTTGGAACCACAACTAGATGCTTTAATCCCTAGAATTTGCATATTTCCTTTAATTGACTTTATTATCATCTTTGATTGCTTTAATCGCTTTTGTGGTTATTAGTTGCATAGATAACCTATACTTGTTTTGTTTCACCTAAGTCCTTGAGATCGACACCCCAGAATTCTTGCTTTTACTATAATTGATCCGTACACTGCGGGTTTGCATCCTTGTTTAAGCATATTTCCTCGGTTATAAATTTAAAGCTTGCACACACCTTTTGGAGCGAACAGTTTTTATGGATGATTTTTCTGTATATGGTTCCTCATTCCATAATTGTCTCGCTAACCTATCTCTGCTTCTACAAAGATGTGAAGACACGAACCTGGTTTTAAATTGGGAGAAGTGTCATTTTATGGTTAGTGAAGGGATAGTATTAGGACACTTGATTTCTAATAGAGGAAATTGAGGTTGATAAGGCTAAAATTGAAACAATAGAAAAGCTTCCTCCTCCATCATCGGTGAAGGGGATTAAAAGTTTTCTAGGACATGCTGGATTCTATAGGAGATTCATTAAGGATTTTTCGAAAATTTATAAACCGTTGACTAATCTATTGATGAAGGATGCAACTTTTGAATTTTCAAAAGAATGTTTAGATGCCTTCTACAAGATCAATGAAGCCTTAATCTTAGCCCCATGAATCCAATCTCGTGATTGGACTCTTCCATTTGAGATCATGTGCGATGCAAGTGACGTAGCGGTGGGAGCGGTGCTTGGACAAAAGAAAGATGGACGCACTCATGACATCTACTACGCTAGTAAAACGCTAGATGAAGCTCAACTCAACTACACCACAACAGAGTAGGAATTTCTTGCTATTGTGTATGCATTTGAGAAGTTTTGTTCTTATCTTGTAGGAGCGAAGGTGATTGTATACACGGATCATTCAGCCATTCGGTATTTACTTGCCGATAAATATGTGAAACCAAGGCTGATTAGATGAATTCTTTTCCTTCAAGAGTTCGATTTTGAGATTCGTGACAAGAAAGGATCCAAAAATTCAGTTGCGGATCACTTGAGCCGTCTACCACATGTCACCCATGATGACCTTCCTATTGATGACTCTTTCCCGAACAATTGCATCTAATGGAGGAGTGCATTGATCATATTTCTAGAGGTAATGAACCTTGGTTTGCTGATTTTGTAAATTATTTGATTTGTTAGGAGATACCTCCCGGACATTGCTACGCTCAAAGGAAAAAGTTCTTTAAGGATGTTTGCCAATACTATTGGAATGAACATCTACTCTTCAAGAGAGGTCCAAATGGCATCATTAGAAGATGTGTACCTGAAGACAAAATGCAAAATGTCATTCACCATTGCCATTCTCTTCTTTGTGGAGGACATGCTAGTTCTCACAAGACTTGTCCTAAGGTATTGCAATCTGGATTCTTTTGGCCTACATTATTTAAAGATGTGCAAACATTTTTTGCTTGTTGCGATGCTTGTCAAAGAACATGGAACATATTGAGGAGGAATGAAATGCCTCTAAATAACATCCAAGAAGTGGAGATCTTTGACGTTTGGGGAGTTGACTTCATGGGACCATTCCCGTCATCTTGTGGTAATTAAGACATACTTCTAGCTGTAGATTACGTTTTAAGATGGGTTGAAGCTATTGCCTCTCCAACTAATGATGCGATGGTGGTTGTTAAGTTCTTTAATCGAACTATTTTCCCAAGGTTTGGGACACCCCGTACCATCATTAGTGACGGAGGATCACACTTCATTGCTCGTCAATTTAATGCTCTACTAGCTAAGTATGGGGTAACTCACAAGATCGCCACCCCTTACCATCCGCAAACAAGTGGGCAAGTGGAGATTTCAAATAGAGAAATAAAGGGAATTCTAGAAGAAACGGTTTCTAGAACAAAGATGGATTGGGCGTTAAAGCTAGATGACGCACTATGGCCGTATAGAACGGCATACAAGACTCCCATTGGCACAACACCATACAATCTTGTGTATGGAAAGTCTTGTCATCTTCTGGTGGAGTTGGAACACAAAGTGTACTGGGCTGTCAAGTGGTTGAACTTTGGCATGAAGGAAGCGGGAGAGAAATGTATCTTGGACCTCAATGAGCTGGAAGAACTCCGCTTGAATACCTATGAAAACGTCAAGATTTTTAAGGAAAGAGCGAAGCGTTGACATGATAAGCACATCATTCCGAAGGACTTCAAAGAAGGAGACCTTGTTCTCTTCAATTAGAGACTTTGACATTTTCCAGGTAAGCTTAAATCTCGTTGGATAGGACCTTATGTTATTAAACACGTTTTTCCCCATGGTGCAGTTGAAGTATGGGGTGAATAGTGCGAAAGTTTCAAGGTGAATGACCAATGACTCAAGAAATACTCTCCGGAACTTCAAACTGAGGAGATAGCACCGATTCCCCTCACTTAAGCACAAAGGAGTGGTCTAGCTACGGATCTAAAACAAAGCGCTACTTGGGAGGCAACCCAAGGTAATGTTCATTTTCCTTTTTCTTAGAATAGATTAGCACATATCGTTTTTGCTTTGTTTTTCGTTGGTATCTTTCCGGTATGTCTTGTGTCTTTGGATGTCAGGCTTGAAGAACAACCAAGAGAGCTGCCACGGCCAAAACCACAACCGTGGAAGTAACACAGGGCTGTGGTTTTCAGAATTTTTTTGAGGGTATATAAGGTCGTCTTCTTCACAAAACCAACATATCATCTCTTCCACGCCTCTCTCTTCCACGCCCTTAACCCCTCAAACCCCAAATCTCCATCCGGCAACCATTTCGCATGATTCTTCGTTCCAAATTGAAGCAAACATCATCCTATTGAAGATTGTGACAACAAACAACGCAAACAATCAACAATCGAGCGAGATTTTAGATTTCTTCAAATCCAAAACCTAGGTTTTTATCTATCTCTATCTTTGGTTGATTTCTTTCGATTTCTTCAAGGATATTTAGGAGAACTGGACGGAATTGAACATAGAAATAGTCTAGGGTTGTTGGTGTTGTGAAATTTCTGGTGATTTGTGAAAGATCGTGGGATTCTATGGCCTGCCGTACAATTCCACGGCGTGGTTTGCCAAGAACAGACCGTGGTTTTTTTGAAAATGTTTGGAACTCGTAAATCTAGCCGAAATAAAACCACCAAAGGTACTAGCTCCTCTTCCCAACCCCCTCCCGCTCTTCAACCGGTCCCTATGATCCCTACAATCCATGTAGACCACAAGAAAGACTACGATAGGATCCAAAAACGCAACGTTATTGCCCATAGGTACATTGTGATTGAAGAATTTGAGGATCTACATGTTGTTGATGATGTGAGGATGATGATTTCTAGAGGCGGCCTTATCACTTTGGTTGACATTAGGGAGGATGCTTAAGAAGAGATTACTATGGAATTTGTGAGTTCATTTGATCATATTGCCGTGAATCGAACGGTATCTTTCTGTTTGATGAACTACACCCATCACTTATCAATAGCTCAGTTTGGAGCTTTGTTTGCCTTCTGAGAGACCTATAATGAGACATTTCCTAGGAGCTCTCGCGCTCGAGAGTTTTGGGAGGAGATAAATATTGTAGTGGGTTCCGAGGACCGTTGGCAACCCGCATATTCGAAGGCTAAACTGATTTACAACCTTTCCTTTAAGATTGCCCATAGGATCCTATCCGAGTGCCTGTTTCCTAGGTCCAAAACTCCTCAAAAGCTCAAGGTTGACGAAATTTACATTCTCTACTGTACGGCGGCCGGTATCACTCCAGATTGCGCCACCATGCTTGTAACACCCCGAATCCGCGGGAATCGGAGTGTCACATTGGGCTATGATCTCACAATGGATCATGACCCTAACCTGACAACAAGTTCATTGGATCTTACGGCACAAACAGATTAAAACCGAAATCGATAAAACTGTATAAGATTCATCAAAAGGTTTTACAACATCAAGCTGAGTACAAAAACAACATCAAATACAAAATATTCCATATCCCACGAGCAACCTAATGTACAGAAGTCCTCGGTTGGTCACCCTATTTGGCTCACTCTACAGTCTTCCTAACCTGCATATCCTCTACAACTCGGTATACACCGTTAACTACAATAATCAATAAGAATGAAGGTAATAGCACACACACATATCCACACATCACACATGCAATGCCACACACACATTCATTTATTATCATCAATTACGTTATTCCATTACTAATTCAACTTATTTTGTAACACCAGGAGCCTAAAGAACCTCGTCCCTTCCACCGTAACACAAGGGTTTTGGATGGGGGTGATAGTCACTCGTCCCCCCCCTGCGAGATCAGCTTCCGGGCACCTCCTCCTACCCTCGAGTGGAGGCAAGTGGTCACGACCCGTTATAATACACTTGGACCATTTAAGGTAATAAATGGTCATCCTAGTCCTGTTTAGGTTATAAATGCACAACCATATGAACACACACAACCATTATAATCACACCAATCCACAACTGAACGCTAAGTAAGTCCTACGGACTTACCTGTAATACTCGTAACCTGTACCACGTCACAACTTTCCCTTGGGGAAGTAATCAATGCATGCAAAAGCAAGACACACACAATCACATACTACAAAGGTTAGGAGACTCGTCTCACTAACCACAACCAACCTATATCTCAAATCTAAACCTCAGATCCTCAACACATTCATAAATACCTAAGGCATATCCTCAACATAACATCTCATCATACTCGTACACATACTAAACCTTAAAGCCATAACCGATATCCGTAACATCATCATGATCCTCAACTCATTCTGACACCTAGCATGCATCTAATCAGTATTCCACAATTTCAATTTTAATCCTAATTTAATTAATTAACCTTTAATTAATTAATTAAATTTCACCAGAATAACGTTTTGCCCGCAGACCATTTCTAAATCCACCTGTCATCAGATTTCATCAAACAAATAACCCATAAACACCAGAATATAATGACCATAATGGAATTTCTAATTATCCATTTAGACAAGCCTAAGGTCAATTTAGGTCAATCGCAGTACGGAAAATGAATAAATTCATAACTTATTCGTTACTAACCCGATTGACGATTTGAAAGAAGATTCGGAATCACAACAACGCAGGCTACAAATGGACAACATCAAATTCACCGGAATCTGAGCGACGGAACTGTCTTGGTGACATATATGCTCGACCAGGTCTTCATCTGTTCGAAAATACAGAACCTCGGTACCGATATGAAGAGAATGAAGCGAGGAATCCAGAAACTCAAACGGAATTGAAATCGAATTAGAAAAAGAGAGTAGATCTGAGTTTGAAATTTGAGAGAAATGAGAGCTTTTATGAGGAAACGTGAAAGGAAATGAATTAATAAACGATTTTCCGCTATTTATAGTGAAGACGATAATTATCCTTTAGCGAAGTCGATAATTATCCTTTAACTGATCCAAAGGCGGGTTCAACCCCTTCTCCCAACTTCTCGAAATTGGAAGAATAAATATTGAATATTATAGGGATAATTATTCCACAGTTGCCTTGAAAAATGTGTATTCCTAAGTCGTCTTTCTTAGCCATAAAGAAACGAAATAGCGACTATTTTGGCCGTTTTGTCTTTCCATGTTATTTCATATCTAGGACAGTCCGATGTCCTGATCATTTCTCTCAACTGTATATTTATTAATTGGAGCCCCAAATGTTCCAAATAAATACCGAATACCGGAGGGTAAAAATAATTACCCGGGGGAAAAAGTGAAAATTTCTTCATAAGCCCAAAATTACGTCAGGAACATAATGGTGGGACTTATACTCATCACTTACGCAATCTTTGCGAGTTATATGTCAATTACTATCAATGATTAAGTTAATCAACATTAATTAGAATTCGGAAATCCTAGCTATTACAATGCTTGCTGCCACCATTAGTAAGATCAAGAACAAAGCCAAAGGGAATATTGGATATGGAGGGATAGTTACACACATTGCAAAGAAGTTTGGGATTCATTTTTTGGCTTGTGAGTTAGTGGCATCGGCGAGGCCTCTAGGGCTTCAAGGCTTTATGACTCGAGGGCTCTTGATTCCCCACCATCCGAGACCGGGGCATCCGTTGGAGCGCTGATTACACCATCCGGGACCGGCAGAACTGGAAAGCAACCTTTGTCCCGATGCATGTCAATCTCCTTGGAGCTCTTGACTATTATCCCCAGGGTGAGCTTGCAGTAGCTGATGAGGAGGGTGATGAGGAGATGGGTGAAGATGAGTACCAGGATGATGCAGCTGCCGAGCAGTCATTTGGAGATTTTCCGGATCAGCCGGCAGACTTCCAGGAGCCACCTAGGAGGACTACTTATCAGCAGCGACCTTTTGCTTCCTCCTCTTCCCGGCGTGCGAGTGTTAGCGAGAGACCGACTTCGATGGATGCACCGCCGGAGTGGATGGCACAAAGGCCGGCATGGATGGATCAACAGTCGGGATGGGTCACCGGACTTACGTATAGGATGAGTGCACTTGAGACCCGTTTTGATGCATATGAGAATGAGCGCCACGACAATGCAAGGATCCTTTGAGATGTCTACAGGCAGCAGTTTGGGCGTCCATACGACCCGAACATCTTTCCATTTCCACCACCACCACCGCCCATATAATGAGTTGCTTTGTTTGAGTGCTTCATGGACTTTGTGAGTTTCTTTGTTCTTTTTCTTTTATCGCACATTAGGGACATGGTGTAATTCAAGTATGGGGTGAATTATGATTCTCATGTGTTGTAATAACTTAACATTATGCTTCGTTCTTATCCCTGAACATTTGCACCTTTTAATTCTTGTCACACGGTTCATTTTTGTCTTGCATTTTTAAGCTTTGAAAAAAACCCATAAAAATTTGAAAAATTTTGAAAAATATTGTGCTTCTAGGATTGGAAAAGTCCTCAATGATAATATTTCTTGTGGATTGAATTTTTGATGACATTTATGTGCTTGAGATGAGTTGTGAATTGTGGAGAAATTGAGTATATTGTTTAACCTTCTTGCATGTTTCATAATATAAAAATTCTTGTCTAAATCATGTTGAGGAATGAAAGTTGAAATCACATTACAAGTTTTGCACTTCTTTTTTAAATGATTAAGGCACTTTGATTTTTCTTACTTCTTCTTAATCCATTTAGCTCCTCAATAAAAATTTTGCCTCCTTTACCTATCCGGGATTTAGAAAGTGTGTAATGTATGGCATAATTGATGTGGGAGGGCCTTGAAAAATGATCATTCAAAGTATAAAAAAATAAGTTTGGGAAGTTGAACATGAGGATGAGTAACTCGCATTATTCACATAGACGGGTGTTTGTGTCTTGCCAAAGTCCGAATGAACGATAGTCCTAACGGAATATGGTATGTGTACCAAGGGTTTGAGGCATCTCGAAAAAACTTGAGAATAGCTGATTTCCTAGGCTTCGGTTTATGTACACCGCTATCCATACTTCCAAAAAGTAAAGTAAAAGAGAATTTGCATGCAAAGCATGTTTGGGAAGCAATGTTATTCTTGCGAGTGTTGTGTAGTTCCTTTTTCCCGGATATCGCACCACATTACCTTATGAAAGTCCTACCCATTCACGTTTCTTGACCTTTGCTTGAAAGTGCTTAAGATCTTTGGGTTGTTGTTTGACTTAGTAATCTAAATCGGATTTCCACATAATTGATTTTGACATTACTTTGGGTTATGATGTTTGTCTTGGAGCTTTTGCGATGTATGACGTTTCTTTTGCATGACGTGATTCATGTTGTGTACATAGAGGTTTTCAAGGAAACATGAAGCAATATTTGAGAGCAATCTATTGAATAGAAGCACAATACCAAAAAGTTTAGTTTTTCTTTTATTTTGCATTCATATTTCATCCTACCTTGTGTTCTAGATTTTGAAAACCTTTCTTGGGGACAAGCAAGAGACAAGTATGGGATGTTTTGATAGCATTAAATATGACACAAATTTAGGCACATATTTTGGTAGTTTTTCCCCTTATTTTTTGTACATGGATATGAGTTTGAAGCATATATGAGCAAATTCACCTATTATGTTGGTATAGAGATCTACACAAGTTTTGTTGTGATTTTAGGTGAATAAAGGCTTGGATTGAAGCATAAATGGAACATGTGAGTACTTTAGACCATGCTAGACATTAAGGGGATGCATTGGAGTAGCTAAGGAAGAAGCATGATTGGAAAGCTTCAAAGAACAAAGGATTGTACGTCAATTTTAGGGATTCCACGGCCAAATACATGAAACCATGACCGTGGTTTTGGTAATTAAATTAATTAAGGTCGTGGAAGATCATGTCGTAGGCACCCACGGTCAATTCCACGGCCGTGGAAATCTTAGGAGGCCGTGGTTTTCAAAGATTCACCACGTGGCACTTTTGCCATGTCAACATCTGTTACGGGACTTTCGTAACCCTAGTTTTTCCTATAAAAAGGCTGAAGAAAGAGAGAAACGGGTTCCGCACTTGGCTATTCGTAGGATTACTCATTGAGATCGTCATCTACGCATTGGAGAAGATTTTGGAGAAAGATTTGGAGGAAAGACGCACTTTCATATTCGAAGTTGGAAGATCTTAGGGTTACACTTTGAAGACGGATTGACTTCCCGTTCTTCTTGTTCTTTAAGATTTGTGAGAGATTGCTATCTCTATTCTGTATTCATTAAACGCAAGTACGGATTCTGCATTATTGAGTTTGGTTTTGCATTCATTATTGAGTTTTCAAAGTTCTATATTTTTTTCTTCTAAACTTTATTATTGATTCAATGACAATGATTATTGTTCGCTCCAAACGATGTGTGCAAGCTTTAAATTTATAACCGAGGAAATATGCTTAAAACAAGGATGCGAACCTGCAGTGTACAGGTCAATTGTAATAAAAGTAAGAATTTCGGGGTGTCGATCTCAGTGACTTAGGTGAAACCTAAGCAAGTATAGGTTATCAATGCAATTACTACTAACCACAAAAGCAATTAAAACAATCAAAGATGATAAAAAGTCAATTAAGAAAAATATGCAATTCTAGGGATTAAAGCATCTAGTTGTGGTTCCAACTCAAGATCTAAAAATAAGCGGACAAAGCTGAGATTTTGCAAAGGGAAGGTGTTTCTAAAGTGGAACAGATCACCGGGTAAGTCTCACTACTCACTATCCCAAACCAAAACTCCTATTACCGGGTAAGTCTCAAGGAATTAAGGAAAAAAACTATAACCTCAAACCAACACACCACCTAAGGGAATATAATCAACCTTTACCGGGTAAGTCTCAGGCTAACTCACAAAGATGGGATGAAGACACACTCAAACCCCAATAAAGGATAAACCTTTATTACCTACACTTATGATCTTGGGTAAAAAAAACAAAGGAATCACCGGGTAAGTCTCATCCTAGGCTTGCATTGAACCACGAAAGGTGTAATAAGAATAGGATTTGGCAAACTCTAACACTTAACTCTCAGTTTCGGATCAGAATAGGTCACCTCGGTTAAACAGAATCCACCCCGGCCGAGGTGTTCATCGACTGAACGAGGTACTCTAGGGTTAAGGATAAAGGCTCAAGCTTTCAGGGTCCTATTGGGATTAAGATCGTTCTATCATCGTCTTTCCCACAACTTTTAGCCAATCACCCTAGAATCACACAAAAAAATTAGCCACTCATCATCATGAAAGAAATAATCGAATATATGAGGAAAAAATGAATATTTGAACACAAAAACCTTAAGAACAAGGCTTTAATAACTGAATCAAATATCAAACAAATTAGCGTTCCTTCAATCACGAATCAAACAAGACAATAAACCAAGAAGTAGCCTAAGGAAAGCTCACAAACTCCTTTAAAGCTATCTTCTAACAAGGAAATCTTCCTTCTTCCTTCAATCTTGAAGGGAAATCTTCTTCAACTACAGGATCTTCAACTGTTGCGTGTTGTTTCAGCCTCCAAGCATGTGTTGAATTTGTGGAAAATCCAACCCTTTTTATAGGAAAATTGCCTCCCAAAGATTAGTGATCTTAGAAAGATATTTTCCCATAAAATATATCTAATTAAATCAGCTTAATATATCTTCTTCCTTCCAAAAATCCAGCCCAAAAATATAAGATCTTCTTTCCATAATTAAAAGATCTCAGCCATAAAATATATCTCCTTGCCGCGTCAAGATATTCGCCTCGGTCGGGGCGTTCCTCAAAATCACCTCGGTCGAGGTGACACTGTAGCTGGCCGAGGTGAATCTCAACTGAAGGTGAAATCTATCAAATCTGGTCCAAAGTGAATCTTTAATCCATTTCCATGCTTCCTGGGTTCTCCTTTAAGCTCCTGAATGTAGCTCCAATGATTCCTTAGCTCCCTTAGCTCCATTTTAGTCCAAAACGTGCCGTTTTACCTACGATTACAACGAAACTAGGTGTAAACCTCGATTCCCGCAAATGTAGATGAAATGACAATATAATCACATAATATACATCCAAACATGCAGATTACTGAAGATAAAATGTCTAAACAAGTCCTAAAATATAGACTATAATACATGCTATCAATTGTTGCTAAAACCCTTAAGCGAGTCTAAAGTGAAGGGTTGATGGTTGTTGCATATATGATGATAGATTGAACCAAAACAGATTGAACCTTGAGAGTTGCGAGAAACCTTGCCGTCGCACCTTTCCACGCCATGTTCTTGAGTTCTACGGCCGTGGTTCCCCAAGAATTGACCGTGATTTTGCCTGTTTGACGTGTTTTGCTTTTGCTTTGATCCAAAGTTAAAGATTGTCCCTAACCTAGCCTTGGTTTACCTTTTCTAGGTAGTAGTGAGACTCAACACCCTCTACTTAGGTTACGAGTGTAATAACCTTAACCTTTTTTGCTTATCTTTAATTCCCTTGGGTTTGGGCATGGGTATTTGAGAATTTAATCTTGTCCATAGATCCTTTTTATAACGAGACTCAACATCCTTTATCGAGAGAGCCTTTGGGTAAGATATATGGGTTGGAACATCACCGTACAACACCCTACCTTAGATCTATACCTTTGCAATCGTAACTCTGTCCTTATATCTTTAGAACGTCTTGAATTGATTGCCACAATTGGATACCTGAATCTTTAGAATCGTTGTTTTCCATTAATTTTTACAAAAGCTTATTTACTTGCCAGACGATTTTACGAACTGAATTTGATCGCCCATGTTCCCTGAGTTTGACTCTTGAATTCTTGCTTACTATACCGATCCGTACACTGCGGGTTCGCGTTGCTTGATTTCAGATTTTATAAATTTAAAACTTTGCATGCACACTTTTGAGCTAATAACTATAGATCCGGATTGGTAATGGTAAGCCTTTCCCTCCTTCTTCATTTCTTCATCTTCATCTTCTTTCTTGAGCTTCAATAATGGAAGCCATAACTTCATCTTGTTTTCTTCCCCTTTGGCTTCCATGTGTTTAGAATCGAGTTTGGGATGTGATGTATTATGTTGTCATGTGTGTGAAACATCTATGGTGGAGCAAGGAAGCTAGGAGGCCTCAAAACATCAAAGATTCACCGAAGAAGCCATCGCAGGATCGCCCTCTAGAGCTTGACCGCGGGGGCGGATCTCCAGAGCCGCGGGGAAGGCCAGAGCCCCGAGCCGTAGGGGCGACCATTCTGAGCCGCAGGGGCAACCTAGTGAGCCGCAGGGGCGGCCTAGTGAGCCGCAGGGGCGGCCTAGTGAGCCGCAGGGGTGGCCTAGTGAGCCACAGGGGCGGCCTAGTGAGCCGTAGGGGTGGCCACTGGCTTAGCCAGCCTCCCTTGCGGTCTTCTTCCCCCTTTTGCGGTTGTTCTTCCTTCTTCCAAGCCCGTGCCTTTGCTTGGTGATGTCCCCACCTTGAGTATGTTTTCTTAGATGATCATAAAGAGTGTTATGATAGTAGCATGCTAGGTTGAACCTAGGATATATGAGAATGCCAAGTAGTGGCTCGCAACCTAGGTGAGTGTCCGATGATCTTGATATGCTCAAAGGTTTGAGCAGTGTGTGTTTTGAGTTGGTTCATGGTTGAGAGTATGGTTGGTCTTTGTGAGTACATGGTTATGAGGTTGTAGGCTAGGATATGCATATCCTATCATAGGTTCATTACTGTTGAGTTGTAGAGACTAGGCATGTTTGGCCTAGTATGTGTTATGGGTTTTAATTGTGAGATCTTAGAGTCTAGAAGTCTAAGGACTTCTATCTCGTGTTGAGTGTGATGTGAGCATGAGGGATTCTAGGATGCGGTCCTAGAATGTGAGTCAAATTATCTTGCGTAGATCATTTGGGTAGAAGTCTTAGACTTCTTGTGTTGAGCGAGTTGTTGATATGATTATCTTCTTGTGAGCATGTTGTGGGCTTTCTCCCTAAGGAAGCGAGAGTGTTGTGAGTTGAGAGTGGTGACGAGGTAAGTCTCCGGACTTACTTAGCTCGTATTCCTTGTATTAGCATTGATGTGTGATTTGTGGTGTGTGTTATTGTTTATTGTTTATAACAACTAAATCGGTAATAGGATCACCGACCTTATATTATTTTGGCTCAAGTGTATGATAACGGGCGGTGACATTATCTGCCTAGCTCTTGCAAGAGTCTAGGAGGTTCTCGGCGACTAGCCCGTGCAGGTAGATGATCGGATTCATCGGTACTATTCCTTGCCGGTAAGTAGGGACCGAGGAGGGACCACGGTGGTCTCGTGTCACAAACCTAAGTTGAATTAGAACGGAATACGACTTAATAATAATAAAGATAATAAACAAGATTGACGTGCTTTTAAGTATGTTGTGTGGTTATGATGATTTACTTGTGTTTGTGTATTTCCCATTGATTCTAATGCCTTGAATATGAGCTATCGATTTTAAACCGTTTATGTAGATGTCTTGCGGGTTAGGGATGCCGCCGAGTGAGGTGGAGGAGTGGACAGCCGGGGTCTCCGTACATTATAGGATGGGGACGGTTATATCTTTTCTTGTTGTGGGTTATGGTTGTATGTTGTATGGTTTTGGCTTATGTTTGGAGTTGTGTCGTTTTGAGGACTCGGTTGAGTTTCCACATTGTACCTCCTCTTTCAGTTTTCCTCACATACATTGTAAAACGATTTAAGTATTTGCCTTTATTTTTGCCTTGTTGAAAAGGTCCGGTGAAATTGTTGTCGGGCTAAGGGTCGGGACCCATTGTGAAGTCTCGCCCGTAGCATCCCGAGTCCCGTGGAATCAGGGTGTTAAAGAACAAAATGAGAACTCACTTAGATAAAATGAACTTTTATATATGAGAAGCACCAGCTTGCTTTCATTCAAAACCCTGCAAGAAAATAATGAATAAATGAAGATTAGAAGTGAGTGTCAATTTCAAACCTCTTCACTTATAACTTTCTGAAAAGTGTAAACATACTTGTAGTTATTAACATCAGTGGCTTGAGAAGAGGCCTAAGAATCAGCCTTACCGCGACGATTTGGTCAGTGTTTCTTCTGCCTGTTATAAACATTGAATTTATATGGGTTCTTCTCGTAACGTCATTCAAGTGTAAGTTTAGTTGTTTAAATTAAATGGTGTGGTCCACAGTAAAAGTATTTGGTGTGTGATATTAAACTTATCTTGCTTTTCTTAATAGCTAGCATGCTTCTCTCTTTGAGAAGTTATTCTTCCAATCTTCATCCCACCTAAAAAGGAAAAAAAGCGAAAACCCATAAATATTGCTTGATCGATCACAACTATATGAAGTAATGAACAAAATTGTTACCATTTCACAAATAACCCACGTTTCAAATTAAAAATAAGAAACTCTTAATCTAGATTCAATTCTTAGCTAAAGAGACTAACTCAATACATTAGACAGAAGAACTATAAGCAATACAAAATAAGGGACAATTGGTAAGTGAGATGATGAAAACAGAACTTATAACAAAACAAAAACACCTAATGATGATATGTACTTGCAATCTCAATGAATTTCATGCAATTAAGAACAACATTCTCTGTGTAAGGCTCCAAAGCTGCACTCGAGCATAACTCGGATTCTTTCATGCACAAATTCATTTTCTCAACAAATCTTGATCAACTGCACAAATGTTGAATGTTGTGATAAAATTGAACTATTTTAGGATAGAAGATAGATATTTAGGAGATATCTAAATATACTTAAGATATATTAGGAGTTATCTAATAAATAGGTTTTCTAATAAGATTAGGATTAGGAGTTATCTATTCCCTATATAAGGAGATGCTATTGTGTGGCATAACTTATGAGTTTTGGAAGCTTAAGGTTTTGAGTTATTTTCCTTAAGATAAAAGAGAGTTATTCTTTTATATATTTTGTTTGCTGTTGAACAAGAATTGGTATCAGAGCAAGACAAAATCCGTAAGAAAATCATTGAAGGGCAACGATGGCGAAGGAGGCAGACGACAAAGACAATATAATACCCAATACCACAGACTCATCAACGCTGAAGATGAGGGAAGGGGGATCCTCCTCCATTAAGTGTCGAATGCTCAACTCATCGAACTATACTGTGTGGGCAATAAAGATGAGTACTTGCCTCAAAGTTCACAAAGCATGGGAGATCATTGAATCACAAAAGAAGGATGATGATAAAAACGACATGGCAACGACACTGTTATTTCAATCAATCCCTGAAAGTCTCGTTTTGCAAGTTGGAGAACTCAGTATGGAGAAAGAAATATGGGAAGCCATTAAAACCAGGTATGTAGGAGCCGAAAGAGTTAAAGACGCAAGATTGCAGACGTTAATGGCGGAATTCGATCGATTAAAGATGAAAGACTCCGACAAAATTGATGATTTCTCCGGCAAACTATCAAAAATCTCATCAAAATCCGCATCGCTAGGAGTTGAGATTGAGGAATCAAAGATTGTTAAGAAATTTCCCAAGAGTCTTCCTCGAAAGAAATACATACAGATCTTAGCTGCCATTGAACAAATGTTGGATCTCAACAAAACGAGCTTTGAAGATATTATTGGGCAACTGAAAGCTTATGAAGAACGCATCGCGGAGGAAGAGGAAGAACAAGAAGAGTAGAGTAAGATTATGTATGCAAATACAAAATCTCAACCAGACCAACCACAACGTGATGGCGATTCCAGAATCAGAGGTCGTGGAGGACGATCAAACAGTGAAAGGGGTCGAGGTCGTGGAAGATCTAACGGAACTAGAGACGTGTCTAGAGTGATGTGTTATCGATGTGATAAACTTGGGCATTATGCATCAAGGTGTCCTGATCGATTGTTGAAGTTGCAAGAAGCCCAAGAAACACAACAAAATGGTACCGAGGAAGCCGACGAACTCATGATACATGAGATCATCTATCTAAACGAAGAAAAGGTGAAACTGAGCAAATTTGAGGAGAACCCACATGATGATGAAATATGGTACCTTGATAACGGAGCAAGCAATCACATGAGCGGAGACCGAAGATATTTCTCGAAGATTGACGAAACTATCACAAGAAAGGTGAAGTTTGGAAATGATTCGAGAATAGATATCAAAGGAAAAGGAACTATTCAGCTCATTGACAGAAACAGTGAAGCAAGGAAATTGTCCGAGGTCTACTACATCCCAGAGTTAACATGCAATACTATCAGCCTCGGACAAGCCACTGAAACTGGTTGTGATGTGAGAATGAAGGGAGACCTCTTGACGATACATGACAATGACGGAATACTTCTCCTAAGAACAACCAGATCAAAGAATCGATTGTACAAGGTCCGAATGGGAGCTAAAGGTATGATTTGCCTAAACTAGATTGAGTCAAACACATCAAGCATGTGGCATGCACGCCTAGGACACGTGAATCTCGAGACAATGAAGTCTATGATATCTAAGAAACTTGTTTTAGGAGTTCCGCAAGTCAAAGTAGAGATGAGAATGTGTGACTCATGTCTTCTTGGAAAACAAACTAGGCGTGTCTTTCCTAAAGCAACACAATATCGAGCTACAAGGATACTCGAGCTCATACACGGTGACTTATGTGGGCCTGTTAGACCTTGCATAGGAGCGGGAAACAGATACATCTTTGTACTTATAGATGACCACTAGAGGTACATGTGGACCATTCTTTTGAAGGAGAAAAGTGACGCGTTTGATAAGTCCAGGAAGTTCAAGAACATCATAGAACAAGAGTCGAAGCTGAGAATTGAAACTTTCAGGACAGACCGATGAGGAGAATTTGTGTCATAAGAATTCAACTTATTTTGCGACAACTCAGGAATTAAAAGACAATTGACAGCTCCGTATACCCCACAACAGAACGGCGTGGTCGAAAGGAGAAATAGAACGATGATGGAGATGACGAGAAGCATATTAAAACACATGAAGCTACCAAACTATTTGTGGGGAGAGGCGATCAGACATTCCACATATCTCCTGAATCGAATAGCTACAAGATCCTTGCAAAATCTGACACCCTACGAAGTTTATCGATCGAAGAAACCAAATATTGCTCATCTTCGAGTCTTCGGTTGCATCGGATATGCGAGAACAGAGAAACCTGGCTTAAAGAAACTCGACGATAGGTCACGACGATTGATTCATCTGGGCACTGAACCAGGATCTAAAGCATACCGACTCTATGATCCACAAACTCGGAAAATCACGGTAAGTCGAGATGTGGTGTTCGATGAAACAAGAGGGTGGAATTGGACTGGAAATTCTCAGAACAACAATGGAAGAGAAGAGTTTACAATAACGATTGGGGATTTTGAGAATCATGGAATTGGAGATAATGATCATCTTGGAGCCGTAGCTTGCTCCGGTGAAGAGAGCTCTCAACCGCTATTGGAGGGACACAATGAAACAGTACACCGCTCAGGAACAGAATCAACCACAAGAACGAGAGAGAGAGGATCTGAAAGCAATATTAGAATGGAGAGTTTCGATGATCTTGATGAACACGACAATGACGATGAAGACGGTAATGCTACCGAGCATGAGAGTCATCCAAACCTGAGAAGAACAACAAGAGCAAGTGTCAAGCCCAGGTACCTAGATGACTATGTTCTCTATGCAGAAGAAGAGGTAGAGCGCGTGTTGCTTGCATTGAGTAACGAACCCAGAAACTTTGGAGAAGCAAAGGAATCGAAGAACTGGGTACTTGCATGCGAGGATGAGATACATTCGATTAACAAAAACCGGACATGGGATCTGACTGAACTTCCACGTGGAACAAAACCGATTGGCTTGAAGTGGGTATTCAAACTCAAGAGAAATTCTGATGGCAGCATTAACAAATACAAGGCGAGACTTGTCGCAAAGGGATATGTGCAGAGACATGGTAAAGTTTTTTATGAGGTGTTTGCTCCAGTGGCTCGCATTGAAACAATTCGTCTTCTTATCAACCTTGCAGCATCCAATGGATGGGAAATACATCATCTCGATGTAAAAACGGCCTTTCTTCACGGGGAATTAAAGGAAACAGTTTATGTCTCGCAAGCAGAAGGATTTGTTATAAAAGGATGTGAGGACAAAGTTTACCGACTTAACAAAGCCTTATATGGTTTAAAGCAAGCTCCAAGAGCATGGAATGACAAGCTAAATCGAATTCTTGAGGAATTAAGATTTAGAAGATGCTCCAAAGAACCATCGGTCTATCATAAACAGGTACTACATGACACTCTTCTTATGGCAGTGTACGTTAATGACTTGTTTGTTTCAGGATCAAACGTGGAGGTTATCACAGATTTTAAGAAGAAAATGGGACAAAATTTGAGATGAGTGACCTTGGGAAACTAGTATACTATCTTGAAATTGAGGTGTGTCAATCCAAGGAAGGGATCACGTTGAACCAGCGCGGCTATGCACTCAAAATACTAGAAGAAGCTGGTATGAAAGAATGCAACCCGACACACGTGCCAATGGAAGCAGGGCTAAAACTATCCAAGACATCGGCAGAGAAGGATATAGATGCAACAAGGTACAGAAGAATCATTGGGTGTTTCCGTTATTTGCTTCACACAAGGCTAGATTTGGCGTATTGTGTTGGCGTTCTAAGTAGGTACATGCAAACTCCAAAAGAATCTCATGGAGCAACAATGAAACAGTGTTTGAGATACTTACAAGGAACGACAACATTTGGAAGATCTTAGGGTTACACTTTGAAGACGGATTGACTTCCCGTTCTTCTTGTTCTTTAAGATTTGTGAGAGATTGCTATCTCTATTCTGTATTCATTAAACGCAAGTACGGATTCTGCATTATTGAGTTTGGTTTTGCATTCATTATTGAGTTTTCAAAGTTCTATATTTTTTTCTTCTAAACTTTATTATTGATTCAATGACAATGATTATTGTTCGCTCCAAACGATGTGTGCAAGCTTTAAATTTATAACCGAGGAAATATGCTTAAAACAAGGATGCGAACCTGCAGTGTACAGGTCAATTGTAATAAAAGTAAGAATTTCGGGGTGTCGATCTCAGTGACTTAGGTGAAACCTAAGCAAGTATAGGTTATCAATGCAATTACTACTAACCACAAAAGCAATTAAAACAATCAAAGATGATAAAAAGTCAATTAAGAAAAATATGCAATTCTAGGGATTAAAGCATCTAGTTGTGGTTCCAACTCAAGATCTAAAAATAAGCGGACAAAGCTGAGATTTTGCAAAGGGAAGGTGTTTCTAAAGTGGAACAGATCACCGGGTAAGTCTCACTACTCACTATCCCAAACCAAAACTCCTATTACCGGGTAAGTCTCAAGGAATTAAGGAAAAAAACTATAACCTCAAACCAACACACCACCTAAGGGAATATAATCAACCTTTACCGGGTAAGTCTCAGGCTAACTCACAAAGATGGGATGAAGACACACTCAAACCCCAATAAAGGATAAACCTTTATTACCTACACTTATGATCTTGGGTAAAAAAAACAAAGGAATCACCGGGTAAGTCTCATCCTAGGCTTGCATTGAACCACGAAAGGTGTAATAAGAATAGGATTTGGCAAACTCTAATACTTAACTCTCAGTTTCGGATCAGAATAGGTCACCTCGGTTAAACAGAATCCACCCCGGCCGAGGTGTTCATCGACTGAACGAGGTACTCTAGGGTTAAGGATAAAGGCTCAAGCTTTCAGGGTCCTATTGGGATTAAGATCGTTCTATCATCGTCTTTCCCACAACTTTTAGCCAATCACCCTAGAATCACACAAAAAAATTAGCCACTCATCATCATGAAAGAAATAATCGAATATATGAGGAAAAAATGAATATTTGAACACAAAAACCTTAAGAACAAGGCTTTAATAACTGAATCAAATATCAAACAAATTAGCGTTCCTTCAATCACGAATCAAACAAGACAATAAACCAAGAAGTAGCCTAAGGAAAGCTCACAAACTCCTTTAAAGCTATCTTCTAACAAGGAAATCTTCCTTCTTCCTTCAATCTTGAAGGGAAATCTTCTTCAACTGCAGGATCTTCAACTGTTGCGTGTTGTTTCAGCCTCCAAGCATGTGTTGAATTTGTGGAAAATCCAACCCTTTTTATAGGAAAATTGCCTCCCAAAGATTAGTGATCTTAGAAAGATATTTTCCCATAAAATATATCTAATTAAATCAGCTTAATATATCTTCTTCCTTCCAAAAATCCAGCCCAAAAATATAAGATCTTCTTTCCATAATTAAAAGATCTCAGCCATAAAATATATCTCCTTGCCGCGTCAAGATATTCGCCTCGGTCGGGGCGTTCCTCAAAATCACCTCGGTCGAGGTGACACTGTAGCTGGCCGAGGTGAATCTCAACTGAAGGTGAAATCTATCAAATCTGGTCCAAAGTGAATCTTTAATCCATTTCCATGCTTCCTGGGTTCTCCTTTAAGCTCCTGAATGTAGCTCCAATGATTCCTTAGCTCCCTTAGCTCCATTTTAGTCCAAAACGTGCCGTTTTACCTACGATTACAACGAAACTAGGTGTAAACCTCGATTCCCGCAAATGTAGATGAAATGACAATATAATCACATAATATACATCCAAACATGCAGATTACTGAAGATAAAATGTCTAAACAAGTCCTAAAATATAGACTATAATACATGCTATCAATTGTTGCTAAAACCCTTAAGCGAGTCTAAAGTGAAGGGTTGATGGTTGTTGCATATATGATGATAGATTGAACCAAAACAGATTGAACCTTGAGAGTTGCGAGAAACCTTGCCGTCGCACCTTTCCACACCATGTTCTTGAGTTCTACGGCCGTGGTTCCCCAAGAATTGACCGTGATTTTGCCTGTTTGACGTGTTTTGCTTTTGCTTTGATCCAAAGTTAAAGATTGTCCCTAACCTAGCCTTGGTTTACCTTTTCTAGGTAGTAGTGAGACTCAACACCCTCTACTTAGGTTACGAGTGTAATAACCTTAACCTTTTTTGCTTATCTTTAATTCCCTTGGGTTTGGGCATGGGTATTTGAGAATTTAATCTTGTCCATAGATCCTTTTTATAACGAGACTCAACATCCTTTATCGAGAGAGCCTTTGGGTAAGATATATGGGTTGGAACATCACCGTACAACACCCTACCTTAGATCTATACCTTTGCAATCGTAACTCTGTCCTTATATCTTTAGAACGTCTTGAATTGATTGCCACAATTGGATACCTGAATCTTTAGAATCGTTGTTTTCCATTAATTTTTACAAAAGCTTATTTACTTGCCAGACGATTTTACGAACTGAATTTGATCGCCCATGTTCCCTGAGTTTGACTCTTGAATTCTTGCTTACTATACCGATCCGTACACTGCGGGTTCGCGTTGCTTGATTTCAGATTTTATAAATTTAAAACTTTGCATGCACACTTTTGAGCTAATAACTATAGATCCGGATTGGTAATGGTAAGCCTTTCCCTCCTTCTTCATTTCTTCATCTTCATCTTCTTTCTTGAGCTTCAATAATGGAAGCCATAACTTCATCTTGTTTTCTTCCCCTTTGGCTTCCATGTGTTTAGAATCGAGTTTGGGATGTGATGTATTATGTTGTCATGTGTGTGAAACATCTATGGTGGAGCAAGGAAGCTAGGAGGCCTCAAAACATCAAAGATTCACCGAAGAAGCCATCGCAGGATCGCCCTCTAGAGCTTGACCGCGGGGGCGGATCTCCAGAGCCGCGGGGAAGGCCAGAGCCCCGAGCCGTAGGGGCGACCATTCTGAGCCGCAGGGGCAACCTAGTGAGCCGCAGGGGCGGCCTAGTGAGCCGCAGGGGCGGCCTAGTGAGCCGCAGGGGTGGCCTAGTGAGCCACAGGGGCGGCCTAGTGAGCTGTAGGGGTGGCCACTGGCTTAGCCAGCCTCCCTTGCGGTCTTCTTCCCCCTTTTGCGGTTGTTCTTCCTTCTTCCAAGCCCGTGCCTTTGCTTGGTGATGTCCCCACCTTGAGTATGTTTTCTTAGATGATCATAAAGAGTGTTATGATAGTAGCATGCTAGGTTGAACCTAGGATATATGAGAATGCCAAGTAGTGGCTCGCAACCTAGGTGAGTGTCCGATGATCTTGATATGCTCAAAGGTTTGAGCAGTGTGTGTTTTGAGTTGGTTCATGGTTGAGAGTATGGTTGGTCTTTGTGAGTACATGGTTATGAGGTTGTAGGCTAGGATATGCATATCCTATCATAGGTTCATTACTGTTGAGTTGTAGAGACTAGGCATGTTTGGCCTAGTATGTGTTATGGGTTTTAATTGTGAGATCTTAGAGTCTAGAAGTCTAAGGACTTCTATCTCGTGTTGAGTGTGATGTGAGCATGAGGGATTCTAGGATGCGGTCCTAGAATGTGAGTCAAATTATCTTGCGTAGATCATTTGGGTAGAAGTCTTAGACTTCTTGTGTTGAGCGAGTTGTTGATATGATTATCTTCTTGTGAGCATGTTGTGGGCTTTCTCCCTAAGGAAGCGAGAGTGTTGTGAGTTGAGAGTGGTAACGAGGTAAGTCTCCGGACTTACTTAGCTCGTATTCCTTGTATTAGCATTGATGTGTGATTTGTGGTGTGTGTTATTGTTTATTGTTTATAACAACTAAATCGGTAATAGGATCACCGACCTTATATTATTTTGGCTCAAGTGTATGATAACGGGCGGTGACATTATCTGCCTAGCTCTTGCAAGAGTCTAGGAGGTTCTCGGCGACTAGCCCGTGCAGGTAGATGATCGGATTCATCGGTACCATTCCTTGCCGGTAAGTAGGGACCGAGGCGGGACCACGGTGGTCTCGTGTCACAAACCTAAGTTGAATTAGAACGGAATACGACTTAATAATAATAAAGATAATAAACAAGATTGACGTGCTTTTAAGTATGTTGTGTGGTTATGATGATTTACTTGTGTTTGTGTATTTCCCATTGATTCTAATGCCTTGAATATGAGCTATCGATTTTAAACCGTTTATGTAGATGTCTTGCGGGTTAGGGATGCCGCCGAGTGAGGTGGAGGAGTGGACAGCCGGGGTCTCCGTACATTATAGGATGGGGACGGTTATATCTTTTCTTGTTGTGGGTTATGGTTGTATGTTGTATGGTTTTGGCTTATGTTTGGAGTTGTATCGTTTTGAGGACTCGGTTGAGTTTCCACATTGTACCTCCTCTTTCAGTTTTCCTCACATACATTGTAAAACGATTTAAGTATTTGCCTTTATTTTTGCCTTGTTGAAAAGGTCCGGTGAAATTGTTGTCGGGCTAAGGGTCGGGACCCATTGTGAAGTCTCGCCCGTAGCATCCCGAGTCCCGTGGAATCAGGGTGTTAAAGAACAAAATGAGAACTCACTTAGATAAAATGAACTTTTATATATGAGAAGCACCAGCTTGCTTTCATTCAAAACCCTGCAAGAAAATAATGAATAAATGAAGATTAGAAGTGAGTGTCAATTTCAAACCTCTTCACTTATAACTTTCTGAAAAGTGTAAACATACTTGTAGTTATTAACATCAGTGGCTTGAGAAGAGGCCTAAGAATCAGCCTTACCGCGACGATTTGGTCAGTGTTTCTTCTGCCTGTTATAAACATTGAATTTATATGGGTTCTTCTCGTAACGTCATTCAAGTGTAAGTTTAGTTGTTTAAATTAAATGGTGTGGTCCACAGTAAAAGTATTTGGTGTGTGATATTAAACTTATCTTGCTTTTCTTAATAGCTAGCATGCTTCTCTCTTTGAGAAGTTATTCTTCCAATCTTCATCCCACCTAAAAAGGAAAAAAAGCGAAAACCCATAAATATTGCTTGATCGATCACAACTATATGAAGTAATGAACAAAATTGTTACCATTTCACAAATAACCCACGTTTCAAATTAAAAATAAGAAACTCTTAATCTAGATTCAATTCTTAGCTAAAGAGACTAACTCAATACATTAGACAGAAGAACTATAAGCAATACAAAATAAGGGACAATTGGTAAGTGAGATGATGAAAACAGAACTTATAACAAAACAAAAACACCTAATGATGATATGTACTTGCAATCTCAATGAATTTCATGCAATTAAGAACAACATTCTCTGTGTAAGGCTCCAAAGCTGCACTCGAGCATAACTCGGATTCTTTCATGCACAAATTCATTTTCTCAACAAATCTTGATCAACTGCACAAATGTTGAATGTTGTGATAAAATTGAACTATTTTAGGATAGAAGATAGATATTTAGGAGATATCTAAATATACTTAAGATATATTAGGAGTTATCTAATAAATAGGTTTTCTAATAAGATTAGGATTAGGAGTTATCTATTCCCTATATAAGGAGATGCTATTGTGTGGCATAACTTATGAGTTTTGGAAGCTTAAGGTTTTGAGTTATTTTCCTTAAGATAAAAGAGAGTTATTCTTTTATATATTTTGTTTGCTGTTGAACAAGAATTGGTATCAGAGCAAGACAAAATCCGTAAGAAAATCATTGAAGGGCAACGATGGCGAAGGAGGCAGACGACAAAGACAATATAATACCCAATACCACAGACTCATCAACGCTGAAGATGAGGGAAGGGGGATCCTCCTCCATTAAGTGTCGAATGCTCAACTCATCGAACTATACTGTGTGGGCAATAAAGATGAGTACTTGCCTCAAAGTTCACAAAGCATGGGAGATCATTGAATCACAAAAGAAGGATGATGATAAAAACGACATGGCAACGACACTGTTATTTCAATCAATCCCTGAAAGTCTCGTTTTGCAAGTTGGAGAACTCAGTACGGAGAAAGAAATATGGGAAGCCATTAAAACCAGGTATGTAGGAGCCGAAAGAGTTAAAGACGCAAGATTGCAGACGTTAATGGCGGAATTCGATCGATTAAAGATGAAAGACTCCGACAAAATTGATGATTTCTCCGGCAAACTATCAAAAATCTCATCAAAATCCGCATCGCTAGGAGTTGAGATTGAGGAATCAAAGATTGTTAAGAAATTTCCCAAGAGTCTTCCTCGAAAGAAATACATACAGATCTTAGCTGCCATTGAACAAATGTTGGATCTCAACAAAACGAGCTTTGAAGATATTATTGGGCAACTGAAAGCTTATGAAGAACGCATCGCGGAGGAAGAGGAAGAACAAGAAGAGTAGAGTAAGATTATGTATGCAAATACAAAATCTCAACCAGACCAACCACAACGTGATGGCGATTCCAGAATCAAAGGTCGTGGAGGACGATCAAACAGTGAAAGGGGTCGAGGTCGTGGAAGATCTAACGGAACTAGAGACGTGTCTAGAGTGATGTGTTATCGATGTGATAAACTTGGGCATTATGCATCAAGGTGTCCTGATCGATTGTTGAAGTTGCAAGAAGCCCAAGAAACACAACAAAATGGTACCGAGGAAGCCGACGAACTCATGATACATGAGATCATCTATCTAAACGAAGAAAAGGTGATACTGAGCAAATTTGAGGAGAACCCACATGATGATGAAATATGGTACCTTGATAACGGAGCAAGCAATCACATGAGCGGAGACCGAAGATATTTCTCGAAGATTGACGAAACTATCACAAGAAAGGTGAAGTTTGGAAATGATTCGAGAATAGATATCAAAGGAAAAGGAACTATTCAGCTCATTGACAGAAACAGTGAAGCAAGGAAATTGTCCGAGGTCTACTACATCCCAGAGTTAACATGCAATACTATCAGCCTCGGACAAGCCACTGAAACTGGTTGTGATGTGAGAATGAAGGGAGACCTCTTGACGATACATGACAATGACGGAATACTTCTCCTAAGAACAACCAGATCAAAGAATCGATTGTACAAGGTCCGAATGGGAGCTAAAGGTATGATTTGCCTAAACTAGATTGAGTCAAACACATCAAGCATGTGGCATGCACGCCTAGGACACGTGAATCTCGAGACAATGAAGTCTATGATATCTAAGAAACTTGTTTTAGGAGTTCCGCAAGTCAAAGTAGAGATGAGAATGTGTGACTCATGTCTTCTTGGAAAACAAACTAGGCGTGTCTTTCCTAAAGCAACACAATATCGAGCTACAAGGATACTCGAGCTCATACACGGTGACTTATGTGGGCCTGTTAGACCTTGCATAGGAGCGGGAAACAGATACATCTTTGTACTTATAGATGACCACTAGAGGTACATGTGGACCATTCTTTTGAAGGAGAAAAGTGACGCGTTTGATAAGTCCAGGAAGTTCAAGAACATCATAGAACAAGAGTCGAAGCTGAGAATTGAAACTTTCAGGACAGACCGATGAGGAGAATTTGTGTCATAAGAATTCAACTTATTTTGCGACAACTCAGGAATTAAAAGACAATTGACAGCTCCGTATACCACACAACAGAACGGCGTGGTCGAAAGGAGAAATAGAACGATGATGGAGATGACGAGAAGCATATTAAAACACATGAAGCTACCAAACTATTTGTGGGGAGAGGCGATCAGACATTCCACATATCTCCTGAATCGAATAGCTACAAGATCCTTGCAAAATCTGACACCCTACGAAGTTTATCGATCGAAGAAACCAAATATTGCTCATCTTCGAGTCTTCGGTTGCATCGGATATGCGAGAACAGAGAAACCTGGCTTAAAGAAACTCGACGATAGGTCACGACGATTGATTCATCTGGGCACTGAACCAGGATCTAAAGCATACCGACTCTATGATCCACAAACTCGGAAAATCACGGTAAGTCGAGATGTGGTGTTCGATGAAACAAGAGGGTGGAATTGGACTGGAAATTCTCAGAACAACAATGGAAGAGAAGAGTTTACAATAACGATTGGGGATTTTGAGAATCATGGAATTAGAGATAATGATCATCTTGGAGCCGTAGCTTGCTCCGGTGAAGAGAGCTCTCAACCGCTATTGGAGGGACACAATGAAACAGTACACCGCTCAGGAACAGAATCAACCACAAGAACGAGAGAGAGAGAGGATCTGAAAGCAATATTAGAATGGAGAGTTTCGATGATCTTGATGAACACGACAATGACGATGAAGACGGTAATGCTACCGAGCATGAGAGTCATCCAAACCTGAGAAGAACAACAAGAGCAAGTGTCAAGCCCATGTACCTAGATGACTATGTTCTCTATGCAGAAGAAGAGGTAGAGCGCGTGTTGCTTGCATTGAGTAACGAACCCAGAAACTTTGGAGAAGCAAAGGAATCGAAGAACTGGGTACTTGCATGCGAGGATGAGATACATTCGATTAACAAAAACCGGACATGGGATCTGACTGAACTTCCACGTGGAACAAAACCGATTGGCTTGAAGTGGGTATTCAAACTCAAGAGAAATTCTGATGGCAGCATTAACAAATACAAGGCGAGACTTGTCGCAAAGGGATATGTGCAGAGACATGGTAAAGTTTTTTATGAGGTGTTTGCTCCAGTGGCTCGCATTGAAACAATTCGTCTTCTTATCAACCTTGCAGCATCCAATGGATGGGAAATACATCATCTCGATGTAAAAACGGCCTTTCTTCACGGGGAATTAAAGGAAACAGTTTATGTCTCGCAAGCAGAAGGATTTGTTATAAAAGGATGTGAGGACAAAGTTTACCGACTTAACAAAGCCTTATATGGTTTAAAGCAAGCTCCAAGAGCATGGAATGACAAGCTAAATCGAATTCTTGAGGAATTAAGATTTAGAAGATGCTCCAAAGAACCATCGGTCTATCATAAACAGGTACTACATGACACTCTTCTTATGGCAGTGTACGTTAATGACTTGTTTGTTTCAGGATCAAACGTGGAGGTTATCACAGATTTTAAGAAGAAAATGGGACAAAATTTGAGATGAGTGACCTTGGGAAACTAGTATACTATCTTGAAATTGAGGTGTGTCAATCCAAGGAAGGGATCACGTTGAACCAGCGCGGCTATGCACTCAAAATACTAGAAGAAGCTGGTATGAAAGAATGCAACCCGACACACGTGCCAATGGAAGCAGGGCTAAAACTATCCAAGACATCGGCAGAGAAGGATATAGATGCAACAAGGTACAGAAGAATCATTGGGTGTTTCCGTTATTTGCTTCACACAAGGCTAGATTTGGCGTATTGTGTTGGCGTTCTAAGTAGGTACATGCAAACTCCAAAAGAATCTCATGGAGCAACAATGAAACAGTGTTTGAGATACTTACAAGGAACGACAACATTTGGAAGATCTTAGGGTTACACTTTGAAGACGGATTGACTTCCCGTTCTTCTTGTTCTTTAAGATTTGTGAGAGATTGCTATCTCTATTCTGTATTCATTAAACGCAAGTACGGATTCTGCATTATTGAGTTTGGTTTTGCATTCATTATTGAGTTTTCAAAGTTCTATATTTTTTTCTTCTAAACTTTATTATTGATTCAATGACAATGATTATTGTTCGCTCCAAACGATGTGTGCAAGCTTTAAATTTATAACCGAGGAAATATGCTTAAAACAAGGATGCGAACCTGCAGTGTACAGGTCAATTGTAATAAAAGTAAGAATTTCGGGGTGTCGATCTCAGTGACTTAGGTGAAACCTAAGCAAGTATAGGTTGTCAATGCAATTACTACTAACCACAAAAGCAATTAAAACAATCAAAGATGATAAAAAGTCAATTAAGAAAAATATGCAATTCTAGGGATTAAAGCATCTAGTTGTGGTTCCAACTCAAGATCTAAAAATAAGCGGACAAAGCTGAGATTTTGCAAAGGGAAGGTGTTTCTAAAGTGGAACAGATCACCGGGTAAGTCTCACTACTCACTATCCCAAACCAAAACTCCTATTACCGGGTAAGTCTCAAGGAATTAAGGAAAAAAACTATAACCTCAAACCAACACACCACCTAAGGGAATATAATCAACCTTTACCGGGTAAGTCTCAGGCTAACTCACAAAGATGGGATGAAGACACACTCAAACCCCAATAAAGGATAAACCTTTATTACCTACACTTATGATCTTGGGTAAAAAAAACAAAGGAATCACCGGGTAAGTCTCATCCTAGGCTTGCATTGAACCACGAAAGGTGTAATAAGAATAGGATTTGGCAAACTCTAACACTTAACTCTCAGTTTCGGATCAGAATAGGTCACCTCGGTTAAACAGAATCCACCCCGGCCGAGGTGTTCATCGACTGAACGAGGTACTCTAGGGTTAAGGATAAAGGCTCAAGCTTTCAGGGTCCTATTGGGATTAAGATCGTTCTATCATCGTCTTTCCCACAACTTTTAGCCAATCACCCTAGAATCACACAAAAAAATTAGCCACTCATCATCATGAAAGAAATAATCGAATATATGAGGAAAAAATGAATATTTGAACACAAAAACCTTAAGAACAAGGCTTTAATAACTGAATCAAATATCAAACAAATTAGCGTTCCTTCAATCACGAATCAAACAAGACAATAAACCAAGAAGTAGCCTAAGGAAAGCTCACAAACTCCTTTAAAGCTATCTTCTAACAAGGAAATCTTCCTTCTTCCTTCAATCTTGAAGGGAAATCTTCTTCAACTGCAGGATCTTCAACTGTTGCGTGTTGTTTCAGCCTCCAAGCATGTGTTGAATTTGTGGAAAATCCAACCCTTTTTATAGGAAAATTGCCTCCCAAAGATTAGTGATCTTAGAAAGATATTTTCCCATAAAATATATCTAATTAAATCAGCTGAATATATCTTCTTCCTTCCAAAAATCCAGCCCAAAAATATAAGATCTTCTTTCCATAATTAAAAGATCTCAGCCATAAAATATATCTCCTTGCCGCGTCAAGATATTCGCCTCGGTCGGGGCGTTCCTCAAAATCACCTCGGTCGAGGTGACACTGTAGCTGGCCGAGGTGAATCTCAACTGAAGGTGAAATCTCTCAAATCTGGTCCAAAGTGAATCTTTAATCCATTTCCATGCTTCCTGGGTTCTCCTTTAAGCTCCTGAATGTAGCTCCAATGATTCCTTAGCTCCCTTAGCTCCATTTTAGTCCAAAACGTGCCGTTTTACCTACGATTACAACGAAACTAGGTGTAAACCTCGATTCCTGCAAATGTAGATGAAATGACAATATAATCACATAATATACATCCAAACATGCAGATTACTGAAGATAAAATGTCTAAACAAGTCCTAAAATATAGACTATAATACATGCTATCAATTGTTGCTAAAACCCTTAAGCGAGTCTAAAGTGAAGGGTTGATGGTTGTTGCATATATGATGATAGATTGAACCAAAACAGATTGAACCTTGAGAGTTGCGAGAAACCTTGCCGTCGAACCTTTCCACGCCATGTTCTTGAGTTCTACGGCCGTGGTTCCCCAAGAATTGACCGTGATTTTGCCTGTTTGACGTGTTTTGCTTTTGCTTTGATCCAAAGTTAAAGATTGTCCCTAACCTAGCCTTGGTTTACCTTTTCTAGGTAGTAGTGAGACTCAACACCCTCTACTTAGGTTACGAGTGTAAAAATTTTTAACCTTTTTTGCTTATCTTTAATTCCCTTGGGTTTGGGCATGGGTATTTGAGAATTTAATCTTGTCCATAGATCCTTTTTATAACGAGACTCAACATCCTTTATCGAGAGAGCCTTTGGGTAAGATATATGGGTTGGAACATCACCGTACAACACCCTACCTTAGATCTATACCTTTGCAATCGTAACTCTGTCCTTATATCTTTAGAACGTCTTGAATTGATTGCCACAATTGGATACCTGAATCTTTAGAATCGTTGTTTTCAATTAATTTTTACAAAAGCTTATTTACTTGCCAGACGATTTTACGAACTGAATTTGATCGCCCATGTTCCCTGAGTTTGACTCTTGAATTCTTGCTTACTATACCGATCCGTACACTGCGGGTTCGCGTTGCTTGATTTCAGATTTTATAAATTTAAAACTTTGCATGCACACTTTTGAGCTAATAACTATAGATCCGGATTGGTAATGGTAAGCCTTTCCCTCCTTCTTCATTTCTTCATCTTCATCTTCTTTCTTGAGCTTCAATAATGGAAGCCATAACTTCATCTTGTTTTCTTCCCCTTTGGCTTCCATGTGTTTAGAATCGAGTTTGGGATGTGATGTATTATGTTGTCATGTGTGTGAAACATCTATGGTGGAGCAAGGAAGCTAGGAGGCCTCAAAACATCAAAGATTCACCGAAGAAGCCATCGCAGGATCGCCCTCTAGAGCTTGACCGCGGGGGCGGATCTCCAGAGCCGCGGGGAAGGCCAGAGCCCCGAGCCGTAGGGGCGACCATTCTGAGCCGCAGGGGCAACCTAGTGAGCCGCAGGGGCGGCCTAGTGAGCCGCAGGGGCGGCCTAGTGAGCCGCAGGGGTGGCCTAGTGAGCCACAGGGGCGGCCTAGTGAGCCGTAGGGGTGGCCACTGGCTTAGCCAGCCTCCCTTGCGGTCTTCTTCCCCCTTTTGCGGTTGTTCTTCCTTCTTCCAAGCCCGTGCCTTTGCTTGGTGATGTCCCCACCTTGAGTATGTTTTCTTAGATGATCATAAAGAGTGTTATGATAGTAGCATGCTAGGTTGAACCTAGGATATATGAGAATGCCAAGTAGTGGCTCGCAACCTAGGTGAGTGTCCGATGATCTTGATATGCTCAAAGGTTTGAGCAGTGTGTGTTTTGAGTTGGTTCATGGTTGAGAGTATGGTTGGTCTTTGTGAGTACATGGTTATGAGGTTGTAGGCTAGGATATGCATATCCTATCATAGGTTCATTACTGTTGAGTTGTAGAGACTAGGCATGTTTGGCCTAGTATGTGTTATGGGTTTTAATTGTGAGATCTTAGAGTCTAGAAGTCTAAGGACTTCTATCTCGTGTTGAGTGTGATGTGAGCATGAGGGATTCTAGGATGCGGTCCTAGAATGTGAGTCAAATTATCTTGCGTAGATCATTTGGGTAGAAGTCTTAGACTTCTTGTGTTGAGCGAGTTGTTGATATGATTATCTTCTTGTGAGCATGTTGTGGGCTTTCTCCCTAAGGAAGCGAGAGTGTTGTGAGTTGAGAGTGGTGACGAGGTAAGTCTCCGGACTTACTTAGCTCGTATTCCTTGTATTAGCATTGATGTGTGATTTGTGGTGTGTGTTATTGTTTATTGTTTATAACAACTAAATCGGTAATAGGATCACCGACCTTATATTATTTTGGCTCAAGTGTATGATAACGGGCGGTGACATTATCTGCCTAGCTCTTGCAAGAGTCTAGGAGGTTCTCGGCGACTAGCCCGTGCAGGTAGATGATCGGATTCATCGGTACCATTCCTTGCCGGTAAGTAGGGACCGAGGCGGGACCACGGTGGTCTCGTGTCACAAACCTAAGTTGAATTAGAACGGAATACGACTTAATAATAATAAAGATAATAAACAAGATTGACGTGCTTTTAAGTATGTTGTGTGGTTATGATGATTTACTTGTGTTTGTGTATTTCCCATTGATTCTAATGCCTTGAATATGAGCTATCGATTTTAAACCGTTTATGTAGATGTCTTGCGGGTTAGGGATGCCGCCGAGTGAGGTGGAGGAGTGGACAGCCGGGGTCTCCGTACATTATAGGATGGGGACGATTATATCTTTTCTTGTTGTGGGTTATGGTTGTATGTTGTATGGTTTTGGCTTATGTTTGGAGTTGTATCGTTTTGAGGACTCGGTTGAGTTTCCACATTGTACCTCCTCTTTCAGTTTTCCTCACATACATTGTAAAACGATTTAAGTATTTGCCTTTATTTTTGCCTTGTTGAAAAGGTCCGGTGAAATTGTTGTCGGGCTAAGGGTCGGGACCCATTGTGAAGTCTCGCCCGTAGCATCCCGAGTCCCGTGGAATCAGGGTGTTAAAGAACAAAATGAGAACTCACTTAGATAAAATGAACTTTTATATATGAGAAGCACCAGCTTGCTTTCATTCAAAACCCTGCAAGAAAATAATGAATAAATGAAGATTAGAAGTGAGTGTCAATTTCAAACCTCTTCACTTATAACTTTCTGAAAAGTGTAAACATACTTGTAGTTATTAACATCAGTGGCTTGAGAAGAGGCCTAAGAATCAGCCTTACCGCGACGATTTGGTCAGTGTTTCTTCTGCCTGTTATAAACATTGAATTTATATGGGTTCTTCTCGTAACGTCATTCAAGTGTAAGTTTAGTTGTTTAAATTAAATGGTGTGGTCCACAGTAAAAGTATTTGGTGTGTGATATTAAACTTATCTTGCTTTTCTTAATAGCTAGCATGCTTCTCTCTTTGAGAAGTTATTCTTCCAATCTTCATCCCACCTAAAAAGGAAAAAAAGCGAAAACCCATAAATATTGCTTGATCGATCACAACTATATGAAGTAATGAACAAAATTGTTACCATTTCACAAATAACCCACGTTTCAAATTAAAAATAAGAAACTCTTAATCTAGATTCAATTCTTAGCTAAAGAGACTAACTCAATACATTAGACAGAAGAACTATAAGCAATACAAAATAAGGGACAATTGGTAAGTGAGATGATGAAAACAGAACTTATAACAAAACAAAAACACCTAATGATGATATGTACTTGCAATCTCAATGAATTTCATGCAATTAAGAACAACATTCTCTGTGTAAGGCTCCAAAGCTGCACTCGAGCATAACTCGGATTCTTTCATGCACAAATTCATTTTCTCAACAAATCTTGATCAACTGCACAAATGTTGAATGTTGTGATAAAATTGAACTATTTTAGGATAGAAGATAGATATTTAGGAGATATCTAAATATACTTAAGATATATTAGGAGTTATCTAATAAATAGGTTTTCTAATAAGATTAGGATTAGGAGTTATCTATTCCCTATATAAGGAGATGCTATTGTGTGGCATAACTTATGAGTTTTGGAAGCTTAAGGTTTTGAGTTATTTTCCTTAAGATAAAAGAGAGTTATTCTTTTATATATTTTGTTTGCTGTTGAACAAGAATTGGTATCAGAGCAAGACAAAATCCGTAAGAAAATCATTGAAGGGCAACGATGGCGAAGGAGGCAGACGACAAAGACAATATAATACCCAATACCACAGACTCATCAACGCTGAAGATGAGGGAAGGGGGATCCTCCTCCATTAAGTGTCGAATGCTCAACTCATCGAACTATACTGTGTGGGCAATAAAGATGAGTACTTGCCTCAAAGTTCACAAAGCATGGGAGATCATTGAATCACAAAAGAAGGATGATGATAAAAACGACATGGCAACGACACTGTTATTTCAATCAATCCCTGAAAGTCTCGTTTTGCAAGTTGGAGAACTCAGTACGGAGAAAGAATATGGGAAGCCATTAAAACCAGGTATGTAGGAGCCGAAAGAGTTAAAGACGCAAGATTGCAGACGTTAATGGCGGAATTCGATCGATTAAAGATGAAAGACTCCGACAAAATTGATGATTTCTCCGGCAAACTATCAAAAATCTCATCAAAATCCGCATCGCTAGGAGTTGAGATTGAGGAATCAAAGATTGTTAAGAAATTTCCCAAGAGTCTTCCTCGAAAGAAATACATACAGATCTTAGCTGCCATTGAACAAATGTTGGATCTCAACAAAACGAGCTTTGAAGATATTATTGGGCAACTGAAAGCTTATGAAGAACGCATCGCGGAGGAAGAGGAAGAACAAGAAGAGTAGAGTAAGATTATGTATGCAAATACAAAATCTCAACCAGACCAACCACAACGTGATGGCGATTCCAGAATCAGAGGTCGTGGAGGACGATCAAACAGTGAAAGGGGTCGAGGTCGTGGAAGATCTAACGGAACTAGAGACGTGTCTAGAGTGATGTGTTATCGATGTGATAAACTTGGGCATTATGCATCAAGGTGTCCTGATCGATTGTTGAAGTTGCAAGAAGCCCAAGAAACACAACAAAATGGTACCGAGGAAGCCGACGAACTCATGATACATGAGATCATCTATCTAAACGAAGAAAAGGTGATACTGAGCAAATTTGAGGAGAACCCACATGATGATGAAATATGGTACCTTGATAACGGAGCAAGCAATCACATGAGCGGAGACCGAAGATATTTCTCGAAGATTGACGAAACTATCACAAGAAAGGTGAAGTTTGGAAATGATTCGAGAATAGATATCAAAGGAAAAGGAACTATTCAGCTCATTGACAGAAACAGTGAAGCAAGGAAATTGTCCGAGGTCTACTACATCCCAGAGTTAACATGCAATACTATCAGCCTCGGACAAGCCACTGAAACTGGTTGTGATGTGAGAATGAAGGGAGACCTCTTGACGATACATGACAATGACGGAATACTTCTCCTAAGAACAACCAGATCAAAGAATCGATTGTACAAGGTCCGAATGGGAGCTAAAGGTATGATTTGCCTAAACTAGATTGAGTCAAACACATCAAGCATGTGGCATGCACGCCTAGGACACGTGAATCTCGAGACAATGAAGTCTATGATATCTAAGAAACTTGTTTTAGGAGTTCCGCAAGTCAAAGTAGAGATGAGAATGTGTGACTCATGTCTTCTTGGAAAACAAACTAGGCGTGTCTTTCCTAAAGCAACACAATATCGAGCTACAAGGATACTCGAGCTCATACACGGTGACTTATGTGGGCCTGTTAGACCTTGCATAGGAGCGGGAAACAGATACATCTTTGTACTTATAGATGACCACTAGAGGTACATGTGGACCATTCTTTTGAAGGAGAAAAGTGACGCGTTTGATAAGTCCAGGAAGTTCAAGAACATCATAGAACAAGAGTCGAAGCTGAGAATTGAAACTTTCAGGACAGACCGATGAGGAGAATTTGTGTCATAAGAATTCAACTTATTTTGCGACAACTCAGGAATTAAAAGACAATTGACAGCTCCGTATACCCCACAACAGAACGGCGTGGTCGAAAGGAGAAATAGAACGATGATGGAGATGACGAGAAGCATATTAAAACACATGAAGCTACCAAACTATTTGTGGGGAGAGGCGATCAGACATTCCACATATCTCCTGAATCGAATAGCTACAAGATCCTTGCAAAATCTGACACCCTACGAAGTTTATCGATCGAAGAAACCAAATATTGCTCATCTTCGAGTCTTCGGTTGCATCGGATATGCGAGAACAGAGAAACCTGGCTTAAAGAAACTCGACGATAGGTCACGACGATTGATTCATCTGGGCACTGAACCAGGATCTAAAGCATATCGACTCTATGATCCACAAACTCGGAAAATCACGGTAAGTCGAGATGTGGTGTTCGATGAAACAAGAGGGTGGAATTGGACTGGAAATTCTCAGAACAACAATGGAAGAGAAGAGTTTACAATAACGATTGGGGATTTTGAGAATCATGGAATTGGAGATAATGATCATCTTGGAGCCGTAGCTTGCTCCGGTGAAGAGAGCTCTCAACCGCTATTGGAGGGACACAATGAAACAGTACACCGCTCAGGAACAGAATCAACCACAAGAACGAGAGAGAGAGGATCTGAAAGCAATATTAGAATGGAGAGTTTCGATGATCTTGATGAACACGACAATGACGATGAAGACGGTAATGCTACCGAGCATGAGAGTCATCCAAACCTGAGAAGAACAACAAGAGCAAGTGTCAAGCCCAGGTACCTAGATGACTATGTTCTCTATGCAGAAGAAGAGGTAGAGCGCGTGTTGCTTGCATTGAGTAACGAACCCAGAAACTTTGGAGAAGCAAAGGAATCGAAGAACTGGGTACTTGCATGCGAGGATGAGATACATTCGATTAACAAAAACCGGATATGGGATCTGACTGAACTTCCACGTGGAACAAAACCGATTGGCTTGAAGTGGGTATTCAAACTCAAGAGAAATTCTGATGGCAGCATTAACAAATACAAGGCGAGACTTGTCGCAAAGGGATATGTGCAGAGACATGGTAAAGTTTTTTATGAGGTGTTTGCTCCAGTGGCTCGCATTGAAACAATTCGTCTTCTTATCAACCTTGCAGCATCCAATGGATGGGAAATACATCATCTCGATGTAAAAACGGCCTTTCTTCACGGGGAATTAAAGGAAACAGTTTATGTCTCGCAAGCAGAAGGATTTGTTATAAAAGGATGTGAGGACAAAGTTTACCGACTTAACAAAGCCTTATATGGTTTAAAGCAAGCTCCAAGAGCATGGAATGACAAGCTAAATCGAATTCTTGAGGAATTAAGATTTAGAAGATGCTCCAAAGAACCATCGGTCTATCATAAACAGGTACTACATGACACTCTTCTTATGGCAGTGTACGTTAATGACTTGTTTGTTTCAGGATCAAACGTGGAGGTTATCACAGATTTTAAGAAGAAAATGGGACAAAATTTGAGATGAGTGACCTTGGGAAACTAGTATACTATCTTGAAATTGAGGTGTGTCAATCCAAGGAAGGGATCACGTTGAACCAACGCGGCTATGCACTCAAAATACTAGAAGAAGCTGGTATGAAAGAATGCAACCCGACACACGTGCCAATGGAAGCAGGGCTAAAACTATCCAAGACATCGGCAGAGAAGGATATAGATGCAACAAGGTACAGAAGAATCATTGGGTGTTTCCGTTATTTGCTTCACACAAGGCTAGATTTGGCGTATTGTGTTGGCGTTCTAAGTAGGTACATGCAAACTCCAAAAGAATCTCATGGAGCAACAATGAAACAGTGTTTGAGATACTTACAAGGAACGACAACATTCGGATTACAAATTGAAACATCCCTTTCAAAAGACAGAATTGATTGTGTATAGTGATAGCAGCTATAACGTAGATCCCGATGATGGTAAGAGTACGACAGGTAAAATATTTTATCTTGGAGGTAGTCCGATCTCCTGGTGTTCGCAGAAACAAGAGATAGTAGCATTATCTTCTTGTGAGGTTGAATTCATGGCAAGGACAGAGGCAGTACGTCAAGCTATATGGCTTCAGGACTTACTTGGAGAGATTACTGAGAAACCAAGTAAGAAGGTCATTATTCGGATAGACAACCGGTCGGCAATAGCTCTTATGAAGAATCCAGTGTTCCATGGACGGAGCAAGCACATTCATACGAGGTATCATTTTATCAGGGAGTGCGTTGAGAATGGTCAGATAGAGGTCGAACACGTTCCCGGAAGTGAACAAAAAGCGGACATCCTAACAAAGGCTCTTGGAAGATTCAAGTTCAAGGAGATGAGAGATCTCATTGGAGTTCAAGATGTGGGAAAGTTAGTTCAAGCTTAAGGGGGAGAATGTTGTGATAAGATTGAACTATTTTAGGATAGAAGATAGATATTTAGGAGATATCTAAAGATACTTAAGATATATTAGGAGTTATCTAATAAATAGGTTTTCTAATAAGATTAGGATTAGGAGTTATCTATTCCCTATATAAGGAGATGCTATTGTGTGGCATAACTTATGAGTTTTGGAAGCTTAAGGTTTTGAGTTATTTTCCTTAAGATAAAAGAGAGTTATTCTTTTATATATTTTGTTTGTTGTTGAACAAGATTGAAAACCTCATCAGATTTATTTGATTGAAAATCTAAGATGTCAAGGAAAGTAACTTCAAGGGATAGAAGGAAAGTAACTTCAAGGGAAAGAAGAGTTAACCAAGATGTCAAGACAATGTTATAAAGAAGCATGTGCATTCCGAGGTATTTGGCTCGAACTCATAGATCGGTATTCTCACAGTAACATTGTTTCCCTTTTTCACATTGAAAAACAGATTCAAGAATGTGAGCAAGGGGCTGACTCTGTTAACACATACTTCACCAATCTCAAATCCCTTTGGGATGAGAAAGGTGCTCTCACAACCCTTGGGCCGTGTTCCTGTTCGGTTGCTCCTGATATCAAAAGTTTCATCAACAATCAAAAGTCGATGAAATTTTTGATGGGACTCCGTCCTGAGTATGAGCAGATTCGAAGCACCATAATCGCCTTGGACCTCTTCCCTAATCCGAACAAAGTCTACTCCATGGTGCTTCGACAAGAGCAGCAGACCAAGTTCTCTAAACAACCTGAATAATCACAATACAGACAAGTGATGTGCTCATCTGACCTGTACCTTTTGCAATAACAAGGGACATAACATCGACTATTGCCGCAAACGCAAGAGATCTATGGCAGGGGCCCAACCGAATTCCAATATCAACCACACCGGCGCTTCGACCACCATCCAGCCGCAATCCACCGACTACCAGCACATGTTGGACTTGCTCCAACGACTTAATTTGCAGTCTTTAGTCTCCCAACAACCTCCTGGATCGACCAACTCCCTTCAACACGCTTCCGCAAATCACGTCGGTAATCCTCCTACCTATGATCACTTCTCAGGTAACTTACAAATTCAATCTTCTTCTCCTTATAATACTTGGATTATGGATAGCAGAGCTAGTGATCATATTACATATCATACTCGATTTTTGGATTCTTATAAACCGACTAAAAATCATTTTGTTCATTTACGTGATGGCAAGTCTTATAATGTTTCGCATATTGGAACCGCTACCTTCACGTCTCAATTTAAAATTTCTCATGTGCTTTGTGTTCCTGAGTTTTCTTTTAACCTTGTTTCAATTAGCAAATTGGCTCAAGAACACTTCTATGCTACCATTTTTCTTAAACAAATGTGTGTGATTCAGGACCTACACACGGGGAAGATGATTGGGACTGCCTCTGAACGAGATGGACTATACTTCCTTAAATCCCAACCGATGCCCAATTCTTGCAACATCACCACCTCGGGCTCCCTTTGGCATCAACGGGTTGGCCATCCATCACCGCAACTATCGTCTTTACTTCCTGTTTTCAAAAATAAAACTTTGTTTGAAAATGCTTGCTCCGTTTGTCCTTTGGCCAAGAAGACTCAAAATCATTTTCCAATACGTACTTCTTTTAGCTCTTCATGCTTTGATCTTATTCATATGGACATTTGGGGAGGTTATTTTTACGCTCAGGATGTGTGTGATACGCAATAGGTTTTAAATTTATAACTCGATATATATCTCCTAACTCCTAGCGAACCCGCAGTGTACGGGACGTTTGTAGTAGGGATAGTATTCCGAGGTCGAACACAAAGACTAAGGTGAGATTGATTCGATTAGCGATTTAGTTTAGTGAAGATCTAGTTTAAGAAAAGGGAAAGAAATAAAGAAATGAAAATCTCAATGTTTTTGGTGGGTTTTTAGGTGATCAATCAAGGATCACAAATCATGCAAATTGAACGATCAACTATGCTAACGAATCAACACAAACAAACAAGCTAAAACGAGATATAGATCAAAGAGAGAAAAACGCATTCTAGGGGTTGGAAGTTCCGGTTATGGCATGGGACTCAAGCTATCTAATCATCCTTGGATTGACTATTATATGTTGGGAGTAAGTGTTTCTAGATTGGGATCAATCACCGGGTAGGTCTCATGGTCCACTAGTCCGTTCCTAAGGTCTCATCACCGGGTAAGTCTCAAAGAGCCTAAGGGATGAAATTCTACACAAACCGGATTGTCACCTAGGGATCTAACCTATCCTTACGGGGTAAGTCTCGAAAAGGGTTAGTCCTAAACAACTATCCTAGCACACTTAGTCCAATGACGGCTTGTGAGGCTCACCACTACCTAGGGTTTGTCATCTTTGAAATCTAAGAGTAAGAATCACCGGGTAGGTCTCTTCTAACACTTAGTTGCTAACACTAGGTCACCCTAGGGTAGATTTAACTCAACAAACACTAGGATTTCAACATTCTAACAATCTAAAACTAGATCCATCGAACCAGGGAGAATCACGGGTTGTTCTACTCCTTCCACGGACGTGGAATGGCAAGAACGAACCGTGGACTCCAACATAGGCTTCGTTCAAGTAAACAAGTCATCCAAAGATAAATCTAAGTTCATCCTATCATAGTCTTAGTCATAACCATCCTTTCCTTACCCTAGAATTGCATCTATTTAGCCTACAACATGCATCATAACAATTGAAATCATCAAGCATAAAATCATGGCTTCCATTTGCAAGATAATGAAGAGAAGGAGATGAACAAGTGAATCAAACAAAACCAAGCTGAAATTTAGATTAGAAATACTCACAACCCTTCCAAAAGAAGGTTTAAACGATTCTTACAACTTTAGAAATTGATTCCGAAATCCTTCACTACAAAACCTATCAAGTGCTAGCAATGGTGTGTTCTTCTCCTCTTCTCCAATGGAGCTCTTCTCCTTCTTTCAATGGTAGCTCTCCTCCTTGAGAGAATCTTCTTGTTGAGAGTGTATTTTTGATTCCCCAATTTGATTGGATGATAGGGGATGCCTTCTCTCAGCCTTGCAGGACCGCTTTTATACTACCACCATGCTAGAGAAGGCCAAAAGATCGTGGCACAGCTGTCACAACCGCCTGGCAAAAACCACAGTTGGTTCCACGGCCGTGGACCCTTCAGTGACCGTGGTTTGGTGCTTCAGCGTTGCATTGGTTCATTAAGCTTCGATTCGGTGCATGGCTTGTGTTGGCAAGGTTCCATGAGTGCTCCCTAGCCTTTAGCTTGCATCCTAATGAGTCCGAGGGTGTGTCATCTTGATGAACGATCCTCAAACGTATCGTTTTAGCTCCTAAATCTCCCAAAATACCTACAAAGCAATGCAAAAGTCCGTGTCGACGTCTATCTCGACAAAATACGTGAATTGAGTGCAAACGTCGTGAACTAGTGCTAAACCATGCATGAATGAGTGAGAAATCTATCGAAATGATTACCTAAACCTAAGTCATAAATTGTGTTATCAGTTATCATGTTCCTTGTTTAACAGGAGCACGATTTTTTTTAACTATTGTGGACGATTTTTCCAAATTTACATGGATATATCTTATGAGATCAAAAGCCGAGGCTCGACCTCTTATTCTTCAATTTATTACTCTCATTGAAACACAATTTGGAAAACGCATTAAAATAATTCGTAGTGACAATGGTCCCGAATTTAAATGCTTTGATTTTTACTCTTCTAAGGGAATTTTACATTAAACTAGTTGTGTAAACACACCACAACAAAATGGTGTCGCTGAACGAAAACATCGACATCTCTTAAATGTTGCTCATGCCTTGCTTTTTCAATCTCATTTACCTAAAGTCTTTTGGGGAGATGCTATTCTCACCCCCACTTATTTAATCAATCGTTTGCCTAGTCGAACTTTGCAAAAAAAAACTCCTTTTGAAAAACTCTTCTGCAAACAACCTCTCTTTTCTCACTTACGTGTTTTTGGGTGCAAATGTTTCGCATCCACTCACCCACTACGTCCAAACAAATTTGAACCACGATCCATTGAGTGCATTTTTATTGGATACCCACCCGGTACCAAAGGCTACAAACTTTATGATTTTACGAATAAAAAAACTATTATTTCAAGAGATGTGCTTTTCTTTGAAAATGAGTTCCTTATTCAAACTTTAAGAATTTGTCCCAAAATAACCAAGATTTTCCACTCCCAAATTTTCAGCTTTCCAATGCCATTTATGATGATCCACTTCCAATTTCAAACACTCCCAACAATGATGTTGAGCCAATTACAGTGTCCGATCAAACCCCACCGAATGACATTTACACTCCAATTGAAACCGATTTGGAACCGCCTCCTCCACCTCCAATGGAACCTCGACGCTCTTCTCGACCCACAAAACCTTCCAATGTGCTTCGAGATTTTCATGTGGAAGCCACCCTACCATCTCGTTTGGGATTCCATTCATCGTCCTCAAATAGTATAAGTTCTCGTAAGACTTTTCCTTTAACCAATGTCCTATCTTATAACAAACTTTTCCGAACTTATAAACGTTTTATTTCTAACATTATGCTCGAGAAAGAACCAATGACTTTTTTACAGGCAAATAAATCGCTCATTTGGAGGAACGCAATGGCCAAAGAAATTAAGGCTCTTGAAGACAACAATACATGGAGTCTAGTACCGCTACCGCCCAACAAACATCCCATCGGATGTAAATGGGTATACAAAATCAAATATAAACCTGACGGGACGATCGAGCGATACAAAGCACGACTCGTCGCAAAAGGGTATAGTCAAATCGAAGGAGTGGATTATCGAGAGACGTTTGCCCCCGTTGCCAAGCTTACAACGGTCCGAGTCCTCATAAGTATGGCAGCTGCTCGTGGATGGCATTTATACCAACTTGATGTCAATAACGCCTTCCTAAACGGCGATCTTTTGGAAGACGTTTTATATGAAATTGCCACCCGGATTCCATCGACAGGGGGAGACGAGAGTTTGCAAACTCCATAAGTCGTTATATGGGCTAAAGCAAGCCTCTCGCCAATGGTTTCTCAAGCTCTCTATCTCCCTCAAACAAGCTGGTTTCCGACAATCTTGGGCCGACTACTCTCTCTTCATTAAACAACACAACGGTATGAATACTATCCTTTTAATTTATGTTGATGATGTTATAATAACAGGAACTAATTTGCAGAACATCGAAGCTACCAAACACTTCCTTGCCACTCAATTCAAGCTCAAAGATATGGGGCCTCTCAAATATTTTCTTGGCATCGAAGTTGCACGCTCACAACAAGGGATTACTATTTCACAACGCAAATATGCTCTAGAAATTCTCAACGACACCGGCTTCCTAGGTGCCAAACCAGCCACCGTTCCGTTAGAGCAGAATCTCGTCCTCACCGAAAGAGATGGCGCTCTCCTTCCGGATCCATCTATTTATCGACGCCTAGTCGGGTGTCTCATCTACCTCACTATAACCCCCCGGATCTAGTATACGCTGTTCATATCTTAAGTCAATTTATGTCCAATCCAAGACAACCGCATCTCAACGCCGCACATCATGTCCTCCGCTACATGAAGGGCACGCCTGGCCAAGGCATATTTCTTCACAGTAATAGCCCACCTCAACTAACCGCCTACTGCGACGCCGATTGGGCACGCTGTCGTGACACTCGCCGCTCCACCACCGGCTACATTATTTTCTTAGGAGGAGCACCCATCTCTTGGAAGACTAGAAAACAAGGCACCGTCTCTCGATCTAGTGTTGAAGCCGAATATCGATCTATGGCGACCACATGCTGCGAGATAACATGGCTACGCACTTTGCTACATGATCTCAACGTCACTACCTCACAACCGGCCACTCTATCAACTTCCCTCAAGTGTATATTTTCTCCATCTTTTCTTTCTTTTCTTTTTTCTTCACTTATTTTTGAGACAATGGCATTGGTGTACAAAAGCCGAAACCTTGGTGATTAGCCATCCTCGGGCTTTTTCTATTTTTCGAGGTGCATCCACACCGGGCACACATACCAAAGCTCGTTAGGACTATTGGTTTATTTGACTTTGGCAAGGCATAAACACCCGATTATGTGAATGGTCCCGAGTTACTCGTCATTTAAACCAACGTCCCCAAACCTATATTTTTGTCTATACTTTCGCAACAATTTCAACATTTTATTCATGACATTCTTTCATCAACATTTTCACCCCACACTTGCTTTTCATACACATCAACACACTAACATGCTCCTATTCCCGGATGGGTCAAAAGAGGTCAAATTTATATCAATTGAGGTGCTTAAATATCATGATCAAGATGAGAAGAAGAGAAAGATGAATTGCCTCATTCATTCCTAGATGGTGTGCAAGAACTAGCATGTAATTTCGACTTTCAATACTCAATCCATTCTAGGCAAACATCATGATCACAAATCATTCATGGGATTCAAGAGAAGTACTTCAAGTCCACATATGCCATTCATAAATTTAACACGTAAGGCCATCCATAGCCAATCCGCAAGACAAGATTCATCATTAGGGTCATATCCAAGCCTAGAAAGCACAAAATTTTTTTAAATTTTCTGATTTTTTTGGATTTTTCGAAATGAGTATATACAATGCAAGAAATGTGATAATATTAAACTACCCTAGATGCTAATCATGCAAAAGATCATGCAAACCCCACCCCATACTTAGAAACACATTGTCCCCAATGTGTAAATGAAGTAAAGAAGAGTGAAAGAAGGTTCTCACAATGTAAAAATGGTTTGCCATGGTATTTGGGATTACTCAAGTGGAATTGATGTTGGATGATCCTATCAACAATGGTAGAGAGCTCTAAGTATTCATCAAGGCTTCGGGACCCGCGCTAGGCACCGCTAGCCGTCCAAGTTCCGCGTCCGCTCCACCCATAATTGATGAGGGGTTCATCATCATCATTTACATGCCATGCAAGGCTTCCAATGCTACCAAGACTCTAGCACACACACAAAGAAAAACACACAAAAACAGAAAAATCAAAAACAACAACAAAACGAAAAAGGGAAAAACGTTACCAATGGGTTGCCTCCCATCAAGCGCTTCTTTAAGGTCATTAGCTTGACCAAACTCGAGGGCGTCTCATTCTAGGTGAAATGGGGCTATCATATCCACCGGAGCTCCCGGGATATACTTCTTCAACCGGTGCCCATTCACCTTGAAATCTCCACAATGCTCCCCTCCTATCTCAATAGCTCCATGGGGGAAGATCTTCTTCACCACATATGGCCCGGTCCATCTTGATTTTAGCTTTCCGGGGATAACCCGCAGCCTTGAGTTGAAGAGAAGGACAAGGTCTCCTTCACTCAACTCCTTCGGGATGAGGCTCTTGTCATGCCACCGTTTGGTTCTCTCCTTGTAGATCCGGGCATTCTCATAGGCATCCAACCGGATCTCCTCAAAAGCGTTCATATCAAGCAACCTCTTCTCTTCCGCCTCCTTGAGGTCAAAATTTAGCCATTTAATGGCCCAATAAGCTCTATGCTCCATTTCTACCGGAAGGTGGCAAGACTTGCCAGAGACTAACTTGTAAGGAGTGGTGCCAATGGGTGTTTTGAAGGCGGTTCTATATGCCCACAAGGCATCGTCGAGCTTCATAGCCCAATCCTTTCTTGTCCTAGAGACCGTCTTCTCAAAAAATCCCTTTATCTCCCGGTTGGAGATCTCCACTTGGCCACTAGTTTGGGGATGGTAAGGTGTTGCCACCTTATGAGTCACCCCATACTTAGCCAAAAGTGCCCCAAAGTTCCTATTAGTGAAGTGCTTCCCTCCATCATTTATGATCACCCTTGGTGTTCCAAACCTAGGAAAGATCACTCGGTTGAAGAACCGCACCACAACCTTGGCATCATTTGTAGGAGAGGCGATTGCCTCCACCCATCTCGAAACATAATCAACCGCCAATAGGATGTAGAGGTTGCTACATGAAGAAGGGAATGGTCCCATGAAGTCCACACCCCACACATCAGATATCTCTACCTCTTGTATGTTGTTTAAGGGCATCTCATTCCTCCTTGAGATGTTGCCCGTCCTTTGGCAAGCATCACAAGCTACCATAAAGCTTTGCACGTCCTTGAACAAACTCGGCCAAAAGAAGCCCGATTGCAACACCTTCACACATGTTTTGTGTGAGCTAGCATGCCCTCCACATGGCAAGGAGTGACAATGGCGGATCACACTCTCCACCTCATCCTCCGGTATGCATCTTCTAAACATTCCATCCGGCCCTCTCTTGAACAAATGTGGTTCACTCCAATAGTAGTGCCTCACATCTTTGAAGAACTTCTTCCTTTGGGCATATGACAAACCGGGAGGCACTTCCTCACACACTAGATAGTTCACAATGTCGGCATACCATGGCTCACTTCCTCTAGACACTTGGAACAAGCACTCCTCCACCATTTGCAATTTCTCATCCCGGAATGAGTCATCAATCGGGATGTCATCTTTTTCAAGCTCTAATGGTGGGAGTCTACTAAGGTGATCCGCCACTGAATTTTCGGACCCCTTGTCCCGGATCTCCAAATCAAACTCTTGAAGAAGAAGGATCCACCGAATCAACCTAGACTTTGCATCCATCTTGGTAAGGAGATAACGGATCGCAACATTATCCGTATATACTATGACCTTCGCTCCAACAAGATATGAGCGGAACTTCTCAAATGCATACACCACCGCTAGCAACTCCTTTTCGGTGGTAGCATAGTTGAGTTGGGTATCATCTAGCGTCTTGCTAGCATAATAAATGGCATGTGTGCGCCCATCTTTCCTTTGCCCCAAAACAGCCCCAACGGCTACATCACTTGCATCACACATGATCTCAAACGGTAAACTCCAATCCGGAGGTTGCATGATAGGTGCGGAGATCAAAGCGTTCTTCAACCTATAAAAAGCTTCAAGGCAATCCTTGGAGAAAACAAACTCAACATCTTTCATTAGTAGGTTAGTAAGAGGCTTAGAAATTTTAGAGAAGTCTTTAATAAACCTCCGGTAGAAACCAACATGCCCTAAGAAACTCCTTACCCCCTTCACCGAGGTAGGTGGTGGCAACTTCTCTATTGTTTCAATCTTGGCCCTATGAACCTCAATGCCACAGTTGGACACCAAGTGTCCCAACACAATACCTTCACTTACCATGAAGTGGCATTTTTCCCAATTCAAGACAAGATTTGTCTCCTCACATCTCTTAAGTACTAATGACAAGTTAGCCAAGCAATTATCAAAGGAAGAACCATAAACAGAAAAATCATCCATAAATACTTCCATGATATTCTCAATGTATTCCGAAAAGATAGCCATCATACACCTTTGGAAGGTGGCGGGTGCATTACGCAACCCAAATGGCATTCTTCTATATGCAAAAGTACCCCATGGACATGTAAAAGTGGTTTTCTCTTGGTCATCGGGGTGGATGGGGAGTTGGAAGAATCCACTATAGCCATCTAAATAACAAAAATGAGAATGTTAAGCTAGCCTTTATAGCATTTGGTCAATGAAAGGGAGAGGGAAGTGATCTTTCCTAGAGGCCATGTTCAATTTCCTATAGTCAATACACATCCTCCATCCCGTAACCGTCCTAGTTGGGATTAGTTCATTGTTCTCATTAGAAACTACGGTCATCCCACCCTTCTTAGGAACTACATGAACGGGACTAACCCACTTACTATCCGAAATAGGGTAGATAATTTCCGCATCTAGCAACTTAATGATCTTTTTCTTGACTGCCTCTTTCATTATAGGATTCAATCTTCTTTGATGTTCAATAGAGGGTTTATGGTTATCTTCCATCAATATCTTATGCATGCACAAAGAAGGTTTTATGCCAACTAAATCATCAATAGTATAGCCAATGGCTTTCCTATGAAATCTTAGCTCATGCAAAAACTTAGCAAGTTCATCATCATTCAAGCATGCATTCACAATCACCGGATATGTAGAATTTTCACCAAGAAAAGCATACTTTAAATGAGAGGGGAGGGGTTTAAGTTCAAGTTTAGGAGGACCTTTATCGAGTGGAGACGATCCAAATAACATTGGATGAGATGAATCCAAAGCAAATGAAGACCCTCCAAGGCTCCTTGAAGCTTGATCATCATCAAGAGCTGGTTCTGGGGAAACCACGGCTGAATCCACGGATCTTGGCAGATCCACGGCCGTGGAAGTTGCCAAGCTTGCTCGTTGGAGCTTTCCAGAGAGTTCTACAGCCGTGGAACACATTCCACGCCCGTGGTTCCTACAGATGTTCAGCATGCCTTCGTGAACCTCAAATTCAGCTCTTGTCTCCTTTTCTAGTGCTTCCAAGGCCTTGATTTCTTCATTGCAAGCCTCCTCAACACCTTCTTCAATCAAACTTAAGGTAAGAACCTTCTCCAATGGGTCCTTAATCAAGATCGAGCTCACAACTTCTCTAGACTCCAGTTGCTCGACTATGGTGAATACATCCTCATCAAGGGTTGGCCCTTTCATCATTGTGGACAGCTTGAACTTGATGTTCTCTTCTCTAACGTTGAAGGAGAGAATCTCATTCTTGCAATCCACTAGGCATCCGGAAGTGGCTAGGAAAGGTCTTCCTAAGATGATGGGAACCGGATAGTCCGCCGGAATATCCAAGACAACAAAATCAATCGGCACATATAACTTTCCTAGTTGCACCGGAATGTCTTCTAAGATCCCAACCGGGTGAGTGATAGAACAGTCCGCCATATAGAGGGTCATCTTGACCGGTTTTGGCTCTCCTAGCCCGACCTTGTTGCAAAGTACAAGCGGTATGATGCTTACACTTGCCCCAAGATCACAAAGGGCTTCATACTTCACATCTCCCACTCCAATTGGGACACAAAAGGAACCGGGATCTCTTAGCTTAGGAGACATTTCCTCCTTCATCGTTTGGATCAATTCCGAGGATCTCTTTGTCATCATCACTTCCCCATACTCCTCCAACTTCCTTTTGTTGGAGAGTATTTCCTTCAAGAACTTGCCATATGCTGGCATTCCTAAAATAACATCCATGAACGGAATATTAATATGCAATTTGGACATAAGTTCAAGGAATTTACCAAAGTGCTTGTCCAAGCGAGCTCTTGCTCGTGATTGTGGGAATGGTAGTGGTGGTTTGTATGGAGGCGGTGCCATATATGTTGGCTCAACATCCTTGCTCTTGCCTTCATCTTCTTGCAACATCTCTTCTTCTACCGCTACTTGCTTTCCCTTAGCATTTTCCCTTGGCAAGGGATCCTTCATACTCAACCCACTCCTCGTTGTAATGGCCAACACTTGGCCTCTTGGGTTGTCTTCGGTCCTTCCGGGAAGCTTTCCCGGATCTCTATGGGCTTCACCCGCCTTTTGGAACACTTGTGCTTCCAAGACCTTTTGAGCCTTGGAAATAGAAGTCACCGTGCTCTCAAGACCACTCAACCTTCCAAGCAATTGCTCAAACATCATTTCGGTTCTATCCTTTCGAGGTTGAGTAAATCCGGGCGGAGGTTCTTGTGAAGCCTTTGGCGGTGGAGTCGTGCTTGTGGAAGTGGGAGGGTTCAAGGCTCCATCCGGGTTAGAATAGGAAAACCCGGGATGGTTGTGGTTAGGCCGGTAATTGTTGAATTGCCGGTTGTTGTTGAAGTTCCTTCGGCCTTGATAGTTGTTGTAATTGCCCCTTCCCATGTAGTTCACATCTTCCTCCTTGGAAGACAAATTTGCTTGCACTTGCACTTGAGGAGTTGCTTGGTTCTTCAAAGTTGTAGCACACAACTCTCTCAAAGACTTTAGCTCGTTGTTGATGGCGTCAAGCTTGAAATTGCTCATGGTGACTTCACTCACCTCATATGTTCCCGCCTTTCTCCCTTCACTCTTCCTATGGGAGTACTTCTCAATCACTAGAGCTTGTTTCTCCACAAACTCCCAAACTTCATCCACATGCTTATCCATGAAAGTCCCACCAGAAAGAGATTGGAGCTTGAATTGACTATCTTCATCAAGTCCTTTGAAGTAGATGTCCAATAGCTCAATTTTTGGTATACCATGGTGTGGACAATCTAGGAGAAGATCTTTGAACCTCTCCCAAGACTTGAACAAACTCTCTCTATCCTTCATCACGAAGACATTGATCTTCCCTCTTAACTCGGTAGTCTTGGAAGGTGGGAAGAACTTAGTCAAAAACTCGGTTGTCATCTCCTCCCAAGTACTAACTCGCCCTTGTGGAATAGATTGATACCAAGCCAAGGCTTTATCCTTAAGAGAGAAGAAAAAAGCACTAAGCTTATGGTTGTTGCTCTCCAATCTTGGCGGTCTAAGAGTCTCCATCAAAATCTCATAGTTCATCAAGTGTTGATGAGGAGACTCTCATTCCATCCCTCCAAATTGATTATGCCGGATCATTTGTAGAGCTTGAGGGCGGAGCTCGTAATCATGGGCTGCGGGATCTCCTAAGTTCACACCCGGACAGTGTGCTCTTTGTGCCGGATCCATACGTCTCTCTAATGTTTGTGGCTCTTTAATAGCAATGGGCACAACCCGAATATTCGCCGCCGGCTGCGGTTGTGGTGGAGGAGGAGGTGGAGGTTGTTGACGATTAAGCTCTCCTTGTACAAGGGCTTGCCTAATATCATCAATCTCCCTCCTAGTTGCTTCTTGCCTCTCATTGGCAAGTCTCCTTTCTTCCTCCAAGAGCTCATCTCTTAGCCTAATTTGCTCTAAAGCCTCATCCAATTCAGCTTGGAGGTCTCTCACAGCCATCTATTTTCCCTTTTTAATGCTCTTGGATCTAGATCTAAGGGTTTTCTCCGGTTCGGGATCGAATGGAGTTAAATCCTTGCCACGAGATCTTCGCATACACCTAAAGAGTAAGAGATGTCCTGAAAAGCAAAGACACAAACCAAAGAGAGATCAAAAGCAACAAGAAAGATCTACACTATAAGCAATCACAAATAACGACTCAATCTAGACCTAGTCCCCGGCAACGGCGCCAAAAACTTGTTACGCTCAGGATGTGTGTGATACGCAATAGGTTTTAAATTTATAACTCGATATATTTCTCCTAACTCCTAGTGAACCCGCAGTGTACGGGACGTTTGTAGTAGGGATAGTATTCCGAGGTCGAACACAAAGACTAAGGTGAGATTGATTCGATTAGCGATTTAGTTTAGTGAAGATCTAGTTTAAGAAAAGGGAAAGAAATAAAGAAATGAAAATCTCAATGTTTTTGGTGGGTTTTTAGGTGATCAATCAAGGATCACAAATCATGCAAATTGAACGATCAACTATGCTAACGAATCAACACAAACAAACAAGCTAAAATGAGATATAGATCAAAGAGAGAAAAACGGATTCTAGGGGTTGGAAGTTCCGGTTATGGCATGGGACTCAAGCTATCTAATCATCCTTGGATTGACTATTATATGTTGGGAGTAAGTGTTTCTAGATTGGGATCAATCACCGGGTAGGTCTCATGGTCCACTAGTCCGTTCCTAAGGTCTCATCACCGGGTAAGTCTCAAAGAGCCTAAGGGATGAAATTCTACACAAACCGGATTGTCACCTAGGGATCTAACCTATCCTTACGGGGTAAGTCTCGAAAAGGGTTAGTCCTAAACAACTATCCTAGCACACTTAGTCCAATGACGGCTTGTGAGGCTCACCACTACCTAGGGTTTGTCATCTTTGAAATCTAAGAGTAAGAATCACCGGGTAGGTCTCTTCTAACACTTAGTTGCTAACACTAGGTCACCCTAGGGTAGATTTAACTCAACAAACACTAGGATTTCAACATTCTAACAATCTAAAACTAGATCCATCGAACCAGGGAGAATCACGGGTTGTTCTACTCCTTCCACGGACGTGGAATGGCAAGAACGAACCGTGGACTCCAACATAGGCTTCGTTCAAGTAAACAAGTCATCCAAAGATAAATCTAAGTTCATCCTATCATAGTCTTAGTCATAACCATCCTTTCCTTACCCTAGAATTGCATCTATTTAGCCTACAACATGCATCATAACAATTGAAATCATCAAGCATAAAATCATGGCTTCCATTTGCAAGATAATGAAGAGAAGGAGATGAACAAGTGAATCAAACAAAACCAAGCTGAAATTTAGATTAGAAATACTCACAACCCTTCCAAAAGAAGGTTTAAACGATTCTTACAACTTTAGAAATTGATTCCGAAATCCTTCACTACAAAACCTATCAAGTGCTAGCAATGGTGTGTTCTTCTCCTCTTCTCCAATGGAGCTCTTCTCCTTCTTTCAATGGTAGCTCTCCTCCTTGAGAGAATCTTCTTGTTGAGAGTGTATTTTTGATTCCCCAATTTGATTGGATGATAGGGGATGCCTTCTCTCAGCCTTGCAGGACCGCTTTTATACTACCACCATGCTAGAGAAGGCCAAAAGATCGTGGCACAGCTGTCACAACCGCCTGGCAAAAACCACAGTTGGTTCCACGGCCGTGGACCCTTCAGTGACCGTGGTTTGGTGCTTCAGCGTTGCATTGGTTCATTAAGCTTCGATTCGGTGCATGGCTTGTGTTGGCAAGGTTCCATGAGTGCTCCCTAGCCTTTAGCTTGCATCCTAATGAGTCCGAGGGTGTGTCATCTTGATGAACGATCCTCAAACGTATCGTTTTAGCTCCTAAATCTCCCAAAATACCTACAAAGCAATGCAAAAGTCCGTGTCGACGTCTATCTCGACAAAATACGTGAATTGAGTGCAAACGTCGTGAACTAGTGCTAAACCATGCATGAATGAGTGAGAAATCTATCGAAATGATTACCTAAACCTAAGTCATAAATTGTGTTATCAGTTATCATGTTCCTTGTTTAACAGGAGCACGATTTTTTTTAACTATTGTGGACGATTTTTCCAAATTTACATGGATATATCTTATGAGATCAAAAGCCGAGGCTCGACCTCTTATTCTTCAATTTATTACTCTCATTGAAACACAATTTGGAAAACGCATTAAAATAATTCGTAGTGACAATGGTCCCGAATTTAAATGCTTTGATTTTTACTCTTCTAAGGGAATTTTACATTAAACTAGTTGTGTAAACACACCACAACAAAATGGTGTCGCTGAACGAAAACATCGACATCTCTTAAATGTTGCTCATGCCTTGCTTTTTCAATCTCATTTACCTAAAGTCTTTTGGGGAGATGCTATTCTCACCCCCACTTATTTAATCAATCGTTTGCCTAGTCGAACTTTGCAAAAAAAAACTCCTTTTGAAAAACTCTTCTGCAAACAACCTCTCTTTTCTCACTTACGTGTTTTTGGGTGCAAATGTTTCGCATCCACTCACCCACTACGTCCAAACAAATTTGAACCACGATCCATTGAGTGCATTTTTATTGGATACCCACCCGGTACCAAAGGCTACAAACTTTATGATTTTACGAATAAAAAAACTATTATTTCAAGAGATGTGCTTTTCTTTGAAAATGAGTTCCTTATTCAAACTTTAAGAATTTGTCCCAAAATAACCAAGATTTTCCACTCCCAAATTTTCAGCTTTCCAATGCCATTTATGATGATCCACTTCCAATTTCAAACACTCCCAACAATGATGTTGAGCCAATTACAGTGTCCGATCAAACCCCACCGAATGACATTTACACTCCAATTGAAACCGATTTGGAACCGCCTCCTCCACCTCCAATGGAACCTCGACGCTCTTCTCGACCCACAAAACCTTCCAATGTGCTTCGAGATTTTCATGTGGAAGCCACCCTACCATCTCGTTTGGGATTCCATTCATCGTCCTCAAATAGTATAAGTTCTCGTAAGACTTTTCCTTTAACCAATGTCCTATCTTATAACAAACTTTTCCGAACTTATAAACGTTTTATTTCTAACATTATGCTCGAGAAAGAACCAATGACTTTTTTACAGGCAAATAAATCGCTCATTTGGAGGAACGCAATGGCCAAAGAAATTAAGGCTCTTGAAGACAACAATACATGGAGTCTAGTACCGCTACCGCCCAACAAACATCCCATCGGATGTAAATGGGTATACAAAATCAAATATAAACCTGACGGGACGATCGAGCGATACAAAGCACGACTCGTCGCAAAAGGGTATAGTCAAATCGAAGGAGTGGATTATCGAGAGACGTTTGCCCCCGTTGCCAAGCTTACAACGGTCCGAGTCCTCATAAGTATGGCAGCTGCTCGTGGATGGCATTTATACCAACTTGATGTCAATAACGCCTTCCTAAACGGCGATCTTTTGGAAGACGTTTTATATGAAATTGCCACCCGGATTCCATCGACAGGGGGAGACGAGAGTTTGCAAACTCCATAAGTCGTTATATGGGCTAAAGCAAGCCTCTCGCCAATGGTTTCTCAAGCTCTCTATCTCCCTCAAACAAGCTGGTTTCCGACAATCTTGGGCCGACTACTCTCTCTTCATTAAACAACACAACGGTATGAATACTATCCTTTTAATTTATGTTGATGATGTTATAATAACAGGAACTAATTTGCAGAACATCGAAGCTACCAAACACTTCCTTGCCACTCAATTCAAGCTCAAAGATATGGGGCCTCTCAAATATTTTCTTGGCATCGAAGTTGCACGCTCACAACAAGGGATTACTATTTCACAACGCAAATATGCTCTAGAAATTCTCAACGACACCGGCTTCCTAGGTGCCAAACCAGCCACCGTTCCGTTAGAGCAGAATCTCGTCCTCACCGAAAGAGATGGCGCTCTCCTTCCGGATCCATCTATTTATCGACGCCTAGTCGGGTGTCTCATCTACCTCACTATAACCCCCCGGATCTAGTATACGCTGTTCATATCTTAAGTCAATTTATGTCCAATCCAAGACAACCGCATCTCAACGCCGCACATCATGTCCTCCGCTACATGAAGGGCACGCCTGGCCAAGGCATATTTCTTCACAGTAATAGCCCACCTCAACTAACCGCCTACTGCGACGCCGATTGGGCACGCTGTCGTGACACTCGCCGCTCCACCACCGGCTACATTATTTTCTTAGGAGGAGCACTCATCTCTTGGAAGACTAGAAAACAAGGCACCGTCTCTCGATCTAGTGTTGAAGCCGAATATCGATCTATGGCGACCACATGCTGCGAGATAACATGGCTACGCACTTTGCTACATGATCTCAACGTCACTACCTCACAACCGGCCACTCTATTTTGTGACAACAAGTCAGCCATCCACATCGCCTATAACCCGGTATTCCACGAACGTACAAAGCACATCGAAATTGATTGTCATATCATTCGAGACAAGGTTCAACAAGGTCACATCCGCACCAAGGATCAACCTGCCGACATATTTACCAAGCCTCTCGGCCCGACGGTCTTCAAAAATCTTTTATCCAAGTTGAGTGTCATCAACATACACTCTACATGAGGGAGAGTATTAACGTACAAATCCCTTATACTTAGCTTTCCATATCTTCAAAGATAATATCACAATTATCTTTTTATAATAGGAGAGTTTATATTCAGAATACCAATCATATCCATGATTTACTCATACCTGTTGATTTATTCAGTATATATATATATATATATATATATATATATATATATATATATATATATATATATATATATATATATATATATATATATATATATATATATATATATATATATATATATATATATATATATATATATATATATATGCCCTTTGTAAACAGACAGAACACACAAATAATATAATTCATCTTCTGCATTCACATATATCTCTTACGTTTTCTATAAAGATTGAAGATCTTGCAAGTGTTTGGACTAAGCATAAAAACTCCAAACAACCACTTTTGCTGTATACGCAGTTGGAAGATAGAAATATTTGTCAGTAGAAGCTTATCATTTCTTTTGAGACTTTGAAAGTGAACATTGTACCTGGTCCATTTCCAATAATGCCTTCAAGTTTTGCATTTCAACTAGTGCTCTCGCAGACCGATAAGATAGAGATAGTCGATAGTTTAGATCCCCAAGCCAAATAAAGCGGCTGAATTGACACATTGTGTCAATCTTTTTAGAAGAGAGCGTGATATAGAGATTCAATAAACAAAGAAAGACTTACTCATCCTAATATTTCGTGTCTGTGTTAATATAAGGGTGGGGTTTGTAGATTCTTGGGTTTGAGGAGGTAGAAAACGTACCGGAAACAACGCCCTGTTAGAGATCCTTCAAGCTCTCCTCTGCACGAATGTAGCCATTCACACCCAGGGAAGAATTGAGTTCCAGACACTTGGAAGCAACATTAGCGTGCACCACAACAAAAAACTCACTTATCCATCCCGTGAGCATACGGTGAAGATCGAGAGCGATGGCGATTTAGAAGATCGAGAATGATGGCGATGGAGAAGATTGAGAGCTATGGCGATGGAGAAGATGGAGGGCGATGGAGAATAGTTGAACTCAAAGTCATAAATGAAGAGCTATGGAGAAGATCGACAACGATGGAGAAGAGAGCGAGAGAAGTGGCACGAGGGTTTCCAAAGTTAGGGTTTGAGAAGTTTTTTAATAAGCGGGTTCCACAGACTTGTTGATTTTTAGATTGTCTTAGGCAGGTTCTAAAAATTTTTATTAAACTTTCAAATTATAAAAAATTTTAATAGGCGGGTTTAGATTGACATAGGCGGGTAACGAAATTTGGGGTTTAAAAATTTTTTTTTCAGTTTTTGTTTATAATAGGCGAACCATATCATATATCGACGTTTTTTTAACTTAGTTCGATACTTATAACTGTCCTTTATTTTTCAGACGGTAAATAGCATCAAAAAAGTAAAACACTTGTTGAAAGCGCTGAAATATCATCCGACGCAATAGATAGTGTCGAGGCTAAAGCGTAGCTAATGACCCGTGTTTCTACTAGTGGAAAATAACGAGGAAACAAGGGAGGGAAGCACCACACAAAAGACGGGATAAACTGCAAGAAAACCGCATGGGCGGCTGGACAGACGCGTGAGGGCGGCACTGAGCAAAACCACAAGGGCGGTTTGTGCAGGCACGGGGACGGTTTCGGCGCAGAAGGTGCATGTTCTCCTTCAACATCAAGGAACCACAACAAGGAATCAAAGCTTGCTTCTCTCAATCCATACATATGTCACAACTCAACCAAGGTAGTTTGTGAACATCAACGTATCAACATCGGAAGGCCAACAAGAATCAACACTCGATCTTGGTCCTTGAAGAAGAAGAAAGAGAAGAAAAGAGAAAGAGGAAGAGAAAGAGACGGAAAAAGCATGCAGCAAGCTCGAGAATGTTTAGAAGCATCAAAGGAATGAAGACTTACACGTTCAGCAGGATTCAGAAGGAATAAAGTTGCAGCTTTGCTCGAGGTTGAAGAAAATGTATGCAAGAAACAGGAAAAGGAAGAGAAGGCGGGAATATATAGGAATCGGATTGAAAGGATAAGGAAAGACGTTTTAGGGTAAGAAGATCCAAGGAAAGTGGGCACAAAGATATAAGATCAGATCTTCTAAGGAGGGAAACAAGATAGATACAAAAAAGGAAAGCAGATCCCGCGATTTGGGGCACCGCACCCACGGAGTGACCCTGCCACGACCGCGGCTAGTCATAGGGGTGGCTATTGTCACCGCAGGGGTGGTGACGGGCACAACTTGCCACTGGGGCGGCCATTGTCACCGTAGGTGCGGTGACTGCCAAAGCCCGGTTGTTACATCAGATCCCCCTAACAAGAAGTTTTGTCCCGAAACTTGCAACGAACTCAACTCATATATTCCCACTCGTGGCACATAACTCAAAACGTCACAAAAGCGTAAGCACAACTCAACAACAAAAACTAAAACTCAACAACTATGCTAACGGTACATCCAACTCAGTGTAAAACTCCATATAGTTCCTCTTGATACTATCCTTTGTCTCCCAAGTCACCTCATCAACTCCACGCATCGAACACTAAATTTTCATCATCGGTATGTCCTTCGATCACAAGTGTATCATACTACGCTCTAAGACAACTACCTGATGCTCTACGAATGTGTGGTCTCGCTCGATCATTAAATCCTCATGATAGACGATGTGTCTTGGGTCTGATACGTACTCCCGTAACTTAGACACATGAAAGATTGGGTGAACACCCTCTATTCTCGGTGGCAAAACAAGTTTGTATGTTGCTTCTCCAACTCGCTCAAGAATCTCGAAAGGTCCGACGTATGTGGAACTCAGTTTCCCCTTGACGCCATAACGTCTAACACCTATTGTCGGGGATACTCTCAACCCTACTTGAGCTTCAACTCTGAACTCTAGAGGTTTGTGCCTCTTATATGCATAAGACTTTTGGAGACTCTGTGCTGCTAACATCTGCTCTCAGATTAAAGCCACTCTAGCCACAAAATTTTGTATAACACTACTCTGCTCGTCCCAACACAACGGTGTACATCATCTCTGTCCGTATAAGGCCTCATAAGGAGCCATCCTGATCGATGCGTGCCAACTGTTGTAATATGAAAACTCCACTAAGGGAAGGTGATTTGGCCACACCTTTCCCCAGTCTAGCACGCATGCTCTCAACATATCCTCCAAAGTCTGGATGGTCCGCTAAGACTGACCATTGGTGTGAGGATGATAAGTAGTCGTGAAGTATATATTAGTACCTAGGGCGGCATGCACCTGTTTCCAAAACCTCGAGGTGAATCGTCCGTCTCTGTCAGACACTATAGTCCTAGGTAATCCATGAAGTCGCACTATTTGTATAGTGAACTTCTCTACGAATCGAATTACCGGCCATGTTTCCTTGATAGGGATGAAACGTGCGGTCTTAGTCAGTCGATTTACTACAACCCAGATGGAATCAAAGCTTCAACTCGGTCTCAAACAGGTAACAAAGTCCATCGAGATGTCCTCCCACTTTGACTGAGGAACGGGAAGTGGGTGTAGCTCTTTTCTTGGTCGATGATGCTTGATCTTGACCAACTGACAGGTCTCACTGTGCTACATATCTCATCACGTCTGGTTTCAGACCTCTCCACCAAAAAGGGCGTCTCATATCCTGATACATCTTGTTCGTACCGGGATGTACTGAGTAAGGTGTAGAGTGAGCATCTTGTAGGACCCGTTGTCTCAATTCTCGATCTAAGGATACACATACGTGCTTTTGGAGTCTCAAAACTCCATCGGCACCTATTGCAAACTGTGGCGCCTCTCCTCGATACATCTTTTCTAGGATCCGTGTCAAACTAAGAAACTCTCCTACTTTTTTCGGATTTCAACCAACAAATCAGGTAACACCTCTAAGGTGCACAAATGGCTGGCTGATAGCATGTATTATAGTCTATGTTTTGGGACCGGTTTAGACGTTTTATCTTCATAAATCTGCATGTATAAATATATATTCTGCGATTATATTGTTGTATTATCCACCTTTACGGGAATCGAGGTCTACACCTAGTTTCGTTGTAAATGTAGGTAAAATGGCACGTTTTGGACTAAAAAGGAGCTAAAGAGCTAAGGAGTCATAGGAGCTACATTCTGGAGCTTAAAGAAGAACTCAGGAAGCATGTAATTAATGAAGAAGATTTACTTTGAACCAGAATTAAGAGATTTCACATTCAGTTCAGAGTAACCTTGGTCAGCTACAGTACCACCTCGACCGAGATGATCCTGAGGAGCGCCCCGACCGAGGCGAACACCCTATCGCCGGTGAGATAGTATTTTTTGGCTGAGATCTTTTATTTTTGGAAGAAGGATATTTTATATTTTTGGGCTGGATTTCTGGAAGGAAGTTTGGAGGAAGAATCCAAGGAAGGAAGGAATCCTTGTTGAAGTTAGCCTTTGAAGGTGTTTTGTGAGATTTCCTTAGGCTACTTTTGGTTTGTTGTCTTTGTTGATTTGTGGCATTTTAAACACTAATTTGTCACCTATTTGATTCAGTTAATGAAGCCTTTTTCTTAAGGTTTTTGTGTTCAAATATTCATTCCTTTCCCATATATTTGATTATTGCTTTCATGATGATGAGTGGCTAAGTTTCTTGTGCGATTCTAGGGTGATTGGCTGAAAGTTGTGGGAAAGACGATGATAGAATGATCTTAATCCCATTCGGACCCTGAAAGCTCAAAACTTTTCTTAACCCTAACACACCTCGCTCAGTCGATGAACATCTCGGCCGGGGTGGTACTTGACTGAACGAGGTGAACCTTTTTCTGATCCAAATCTGAGTTAAGATCCAGTTTGTCAAACCCTATCCTTGTTAATCCTTTCTTGGTTCAATGCAAGTTAAGGATGAGACTTACCGGGCGATTTCTTTGCTTGTTTACCCAAGATCATGAGCGATAGGTAATAAAGGTTTATCCTTTATTGGGGTTTGAGTGTGATTTCATTCCAATCTTGAGAGTTAGCCTGAGACTTACCCGGTAAAGGTTGATTCTATTCCCTTGGTTGGTATGTTAGTTTGAGGTTATAGTTCTTTTCCTTAGTTCCTTACGACTTACCCGGTAATAGGAAATACGGGTTAGGATTGTGAGTTGTGAGACTTACCCCGTGATCTAATCCCGCTTTAGAACACCTTCCATTTGCAAAATCTCAGCTTTGTCCACATTATCTTTAGAAATCTTGAGTTGGAACCACAACTAGATGTCTTAAACCCTAGAATTTGCATTTTCTCCTTATTTGACTATATTATCATCTTTTGATTGCTTTAATCGCTTTTGTGGTTATTAGTTGCATTGACAACTTATTCTTGCTTAGTTTCACCTAAGTCCCTGAGATCGACACCCCGGAATTCTTGCTTTTTACTATAATTGATCCGTACACTGCGGGTTCGCATCCTTGTTTTAAGCATATTTCTTGGGATATAAATTTAAAGATTGCACACACCGTTTGGAGCGAACACTGTCAGATTCCGGAAAGTGGATATCCATCTCTAGCCATGATAAGTCTCGTTGTAACTGTGGCAGAATTGTCAGCCGGGCGTTCGCCATCTCCCGGGGAGTCTTCCTACTGAGGGCATCAACTACCACATATGCCTTTCCCGGGTGTTACAAGATCTCAAGATCGAAGTCCTTGCTCAACTCCAACCATCTCCTCTAGCGGTTATTCAACTCCCACTGAGTAAATATGTACTTTAGACTTTTATGGTCTGTGAAAATCTGACACGTAGCTCCATACAGATAATGCCTCCTGATCTTTAAAGCGTGAACAACATCAGCTAAATCGAGATCGTGGGTAGGGTAATTCTCCTCGTACGTCTTTAACTGTCTTGAGGCGTAAGCAATCTCCTTACCCCTCTGCATCAGAATACATCCCAAGCCGAGCTTGGATGCGTCGTTATAAACCACAAAGTCCTCAATGCCCTCTGGCTAGGATAAGATAGGAGTAGAGGTCAACCTCCTCTTCAGCTCCTTGAAACTCTACATGCATGTCTCGGAACACACGAATCTCGTAGACTTCCTCAACAAGGAAGTAAGGGGTCGGGCGATAACTGAAAAGCCCTCCACGAAATAATGGTTGTAGCTTGCAAATCCAAGGAATATTTGTACCTCCTTGACATTCCTAGGTGGCGGTCAAAATGCTAAAAAATCGATATTCTCTTCGTCTACCTTGATCCCTTCGGCGGAAACAATGTGACCAAGGAATGCCACCTCAACATCCAAAATTCGCACCTAGAGAGCTTGGTGGAAAACTCTCTATCTAGTAGGACTTGGAGTATGATCCTTAAGTGTCATACATGCTCATCTCTGCTACGAGAGTATACAAGTATATCGTCGATGAAGACAACCACGAACTAGTCTAGGAAGTCGATGAAGATGTTGTTCATCAACTCCATGAACACTGTGGGCACATTCATGAGCCCGAAAGACATCACTACAAACTCGTAGTGGCCGTGTCTAGTCTTAAATGTTGTCTTGGATATGCTCTCCTCCCTCACCCTTAGCTGGTGATATCCGGATTTCATATCAATCCGTGAAAACACTAAAGCTCCGTATAGCTGGTCCAAAATTTCGTCGATACTGGGGAATGGGTACTTATTCTTGATTGTCACCTTGCTAAGCTCTCGGTAGTCAATGCATAACCTCATCGACCCGTCTTTCTCCTGACAAAGAGTACTGGTGCACCCCAAGGAGATACACAAGGGCGGATGAAGTCCTTCTCTACTAACTCCTCGAGCTGCTTCTTAAGCTCAAGCATCTCAATAGGCGTCATGCGGTAAGGAGCGTTCGAGATCTGTCTCTGTTCATGTAACATCCCAAATCTCCGGGACTCAGAGTGCCACATGGATAGGATCACACAATGGATCCTGACCCTAGCCTAACAACAAGTTCACTGGATCTTACAACAAGGCACATATAGATTAAAATCAAATACATAAAACGGTATAATATATACATCAAAAGGTTTATAACAGCACAACCGAGTACAAAACGGCAACCAAAATCATCCAGATACAAAGCATCCCATATCCCACGAACAACATAGTGTACAAGAGCCCTCGGCTGATCACCTTGTTTGTCTCACTCTGCAGTCTTCCTAACATGCGTATCATCTACAACATGGCATAAACCGTTAGCTAACATAAATGAATAAGAATTAAGTGATAGCACATACACACACCAACACATCACAATATACAATGCCACAAATACAACCGTTTATTATCTTTACTTAAGTTATTTCTTACTAATTCAACTTATTTTGTGACACGAGGAGCCTAAAGAACCTCTTCTTCTCCCCCTTTAACACACGGTTTTGCGTGGGGTGGATTTACCACCTGCCCCTTGTGCTACTAGCTTCCGAGCACCTCCTCCACTCATTGAGTTTCAGTACGTGGCCACGACCCGTTATAATACACTTGGGCCGTTAAGGTAATGAAGTGGTCATCCTAGTCCGGTTTAGGTCCACAACTACACGCGGACCTTGAAAGACGATGAAAGAATGAGCCTTTAGCTCAGTGGACCCTGAAAGCTAGAGCCATACCTTAACCGACGAGCACCTCGGTCAGTTCATAGAACATCTCGACTGAGATGGAACGTGAACTGAACGAGGCGAGACCTTTCCTGATCCTTATATGAGTTGAGGTTTCAGTTTACCAAATCCTATCCTTGTTATACCTTTCCTAGCTTATATGCAAGCCTAGGATGAGACTTACCCGGTGATTCCTTTTCTTGTATACCCAAGATCATGAGTGTAGGTAATAAAGGTTTGTCCTATATTAGGGTTTGAGTGTGCCTCCATCCCATCTTTTAGAGTTAGTTTGAGACTTACCCGGTAAAGGTTAGTTCTATCCCCTTGGGTGGTGTGTTGGTTTGAGATTATAGTTTATTTCCTTAGTACCTTGAGACTTACCCGGTGAGAGGATCTTTCGTTTGAGATAGTGAGTAGTGAGACTTACCCGGTGATCTAATCCCACCTTAGAAACAACTTCCCTTTGCAAACCTCACCTTTGTCCACGTTATCCTTTGAGATCTTGAGTCGGAACCACAATTGAATGCTTTGACCTCTAGAATCTGTGTTTTCTTTATCTGATTATTACATCATCTTTGATACCTTTGTTTATTTGTTTGTTTTTTATTGACAACCTAAATTACCGTGCTTTCTTTCTATTACACTCAGGATGTGATACGCAATGGGTTTTAAATTTATATTCTCGTTATATTTATCCTAACTCCTAGCGAACCCGCAGTGTACGGGACGTTTGTAGTAGGGATAGTATTCCGAGGTCGAACACAAAGACTAAGGTGAGATTGATTCGATTTATGATTAAGTTTAGTGAAGATCTAGGTTAAGAAAAGAGAGAGAAATAAAGAAATGAAAATCTAAATGTTTTGATGGGTTTTAGGTGATCAATCAAGGATCACTAAACATGCAAAATAAACAAGTCAACTATGCTAACAAATCAACACAATCAAACTAACTAAACAAGATATAGATCAAGGATAGAAAAGCGGATTCTAGGGGTTGGGAATTCCGGTTATGGCATAGAACTCAAGCTATCTAATCGTTCCTTGGATTAACTATGATATGTTGAGAGTAAGTGTTTCTAGATTGGGATCAATCACCGGGTAGGTCTCATGGTCCACTAGTCCGTCCCTAAGATCTCATCACCGGGTAAGTCTCTAAGAATCTAAGGGACGAAATTCTACACAAACGGGATTGTCACCTAGAGATCTAACCTATCCTTACCGGGTAAGTCTCGGAAGGGTTAGTCCTAAGCAACCATCTAGCACACTTAGTCCAATGGCGGCTATGAGGCTCACCACTACCTAGGGTTTGTTATCTTTGGAATCTAAGAGTAAGGATTACCGGGTAAGTCTCTCCTAACACTTAGTTGCTAACACTAGGTTACCCTAGGATAGATTTAACTCAACAAACACTTAGGACTTCAACATTCTAACAATCTAAGACTAGATCCATCAAACCAGGGAGGATCACGGGTTGTTCTACCTAGTCCACGGCCGTGGTTTGGTAAGAACAAACCGTGGATCCTAACAGAGGCTACGTTCAAGCACACAAGTCATCCAAGGGCTGATCTAAGTCCATCCTATCATGGTCCTAGCCATAACCATCCTTCCCTTACCCTAGAATCACATCTATTTAGCCTACAACATTCATCATAGTAATCGAAATCATCAAACATAAAATCATGGCTTCCATTTGCAAGATAATGAAGATAAAGAGATGAACAAGTGAAGAAAACAAAACCAAGCTGAAAATGGAATTAGAATGACTAACAACCCTTCTTAAAGAAGGTTCAAATGGTTCATACAAGTCCAGAAATCGATTCCGAAATTCTTCACTACAAAGCTATCAAGTCTATCAATGGTGTGTTCTTCTTCTTCTCCGATGAAGCTCTTCTCTAATGGTAGCTTCCTTCTACCTCCTTCTTCCCAAAGAATCTTCTTGTTGAGAGAATATTTTGATTGGATGATAGTGGATAATGGAGAGCTGCTCCAAGATCATTCTCTCAACCAATGCAGGACCACTTTTATACTAAAACTTTGCAAGAGCTGGCCAAGAGATCATGGCACAGCTGTCACGAAAACCTGGCAAAATCCACGGACAGTTCCACGACCGTGGACTTCCAGTGAACCGTGATTTTGTGCTTCAGCTTTGCCTTTCATCATTAAGCTTCGATTCGGTGCATGGCTTGTGTTGGCAAGGTTCCATGAGTGCTCCCTAGCCTTTAGCTTGCATCTTAATGAGTCCGAGGGTGTGTCATCTTGATGAACGATCCTCAAACGCATCGTTTTAGCTCCTAAATCTCCCAAAATACCTACAAAGCAATGCACAAGTCCGTGTAGACGTCTATCTCGACAAAATACATGAATTGAGTGCAAACGTTGTGGACTAGTGCTAAACCATGCATGAATGAGTGAGAAATCTATCTAAATGATTACCTAAACCTAAGTCATAAATCGTGTTATCAAAATACCCCATACTAAGGTTTGCTCGTCCCCGAGCAAATGCTCAACTATAGACTACAAGATAACATGATTTATGTATGCAGAAAAATGGCAAAATCTTTTTGGGTTTGTGCTTCTACTATTGGATCACCTTCAAAGTCATGTTTCATGGCAAAGGATAAGCAATCATGCATCAAACAAGTGAAGGCACGGAAAGACAATTGCACTTAACTCGAAAGTTTGCGTGAAATGTAAAGATGAAGAAGTCAAGAAGATAAATAGTACATCCAATCTAAATCGCTAAGTCTTACAAACATGCAAATAGGTCATAAGGTCTTGTGAAATAAAAGGCCAAGAAACGTTGTGACTAGGTGGGGATTTTCTAGGTTATGTGATGCTAATCCGGGAATGGAACTAACTCCACAATCTTGTCCTCGATCAACTTCCCTCAAGTGTATATTTTTCTCTATATTTTCTTTATTTTCTTTTTCTCATTTTTGAGACAATGGCATTGGTGTACAAAAGCCGAAACCTTGGTGATTAGCCATCCTCGGGTTTTTTCTATTTTTCGAGGTGCATCCACACCGGGCACACATACCAAAGCTCGTTAGGACTATTGGTTTATTTGACTTTGGCAAGGCACCAACACCCGATTATGTGAAGTGTACCGATGTATTTGTCATTTAAACCAACGCCCCCAAACCTATATTTTTGGCTACACTTTCACAACAAATTCAGCATTTTATTCATGACATTCTTTCATCAACATCTTCACCCTACACTTGCTTTTCATACACATCAACATACTAACATGCTCCTATTCCCGGATGGGTCAAAAGAGGTCAAATTTATATCAATTGAGGTGTTCAAACATCATGATCAAGATGAGAAGTAGAGAAAAATGAATTGCCTCATTCATCCCTAGATGGTATGCAAGAACTATCATGTAATTTTGACCTTCAATACTCAATCCATTCTAGGCAAACATCATGATTACAAATCATTCATGGTTTCAAGATAAGTACTTCAAGTCCACATATGCATTCATCAATTTAACACATAAGGCCATTCATAGCCAATCCACAAGACAAGATTCATCATTAGGGTCATATCCAAGCCTAGAAAGCACAAAAACTTTTTTAAATTTTCTGATTTTTTTGGAATTTTCGAAATATGTATGTACAATGCAAGATATAATAAAACATGTGACTAAAAAGAAACTACTCTAGATGCTAGTCATGCAAACCCCACCCCATACTTAGAAACACATTGTCCCCAATGTGTAAATGAAGTAAAGAAGAGTGAAAGAGGGTTCTCACAATGTAAAAAAAAATGGTTTTCTATGGTATTTGGGATTCTCAAGTGGAATTGATGTTGGATGATCCTATCAACCATGGTAGAGAGCTGTAAGTGTTCATCAAGGCGTTGGGACCCGCGCTAGGCACCGCTAGCCGTCCAAGTTCCGCGTCCGCTCCACCCATAATTGATGAGGGGTTCATCATCATCATTCATATGTCAAGCAAGGCTTTCAATGCTACCAAGACTCTAACACACACAAGGCACACAAAACACACACGAAAATAGAAAAATCAAAAACAAAAACAAAACGAGAAAGGGAAAAACGTTACCAATGGGTTGCCTCCCACCAAGCGCTTCTTTAAGGTCATTAGCTTGACCAAACTCGGGGAGTCTACTCAAGGTGAAGTGGGGCAATCATATCCACTGGAGCTCCCGGGATATACCTCTTCAAACGGTGCCCATTCACCTTAAAGTTTTCACAATGCTCCCCTCTTATCTCAATAGCTCCATGGGGAAAGATCTTCTTCACCACATATGGCCCGGTCCATCTCGATTTGAGCTTTCCGGGGAAGAGCCGCAACCTTGAGTTGAAGAGAAGGACAAGGTCGCCTTCACTCAACTCTTTCGGGATGAGGCGCTTGTCATGCCACCGTTTGATCCTCTCCTTGTAGATCCGGGCATTCTCATAAGCATCCAACCGGATCTCTTCAAGGGCGTTCATATCAAGCAACCTCTTCTCTCCCGCCTCCTTGAGGTCAAAATTTAGCCACTTAATGGCCCAATAAGCTCTATGCTCTATTTCCACCGGAAGGTGGCAAGATTTGCCATAGACCAACTTGTAAGGAGTAGTACCAATGGGTGTCTTGAAAGCGGTCCTATATGCCCACAAGGCATCATCGAGCTTCATAGCCCAATCCTTTCTTGTCCTTGAGACCGTCTTCTCGAGAATCCCCTTGATCTCCCGGTTGGAGATTTCCACTTGGCTACTAGTTTGGGGATGGTAAGGTGTTGCCACCTTATGAGTCACCCCATACTTAGCCAAAAGTGCCCCAAAGTTCCTATTGGTGAAGTGCTTCCCTCCATCACTTATGATCACCCTTGCTGTTCCAAACCTAGTAAAGATCACTCGGTTGAAAAACCGCACCACCACCTTGGCGTCATTTGTAGGAGAAGCGATTGCCTCCACCCATCTCGAAACATAGTCAACCGCCAATAGGATGTAGAGGTTGCCACATGAAGAAGGGAATGGTCCCATGAAGTCCACACCCCACACATCAAATATTTCCACTTCTTGTATGTTGTTCAAGGGCATCTCATTCCTCCTTGAGATGTTGCCCGTTCTTTGGCAAGCATCACAAGCTACCACAAAGCTTTGCACATCCTTGAACAAACTTGGCCAAAAGAAGCCCGATTGCAACACTTTAGCACATGTCTTGTGTGAGCTAGCATGCCCTCCACATGGCAAGGAATGACAATGGCGGATCACACTCTCCACCTCATCCTCCGGTATGCATCTTCTAAACATTCCATCCGGCCCTCTCTTGAACAAAAGTGGTTCACTCCAATAGTAGTGCCTCACATCCTTGAAGAACTTCTTCCTTTGGGCATATGTCAAACAGGGAGGAACTTCCTCACACACCATGTAGTTCACAATGTCGGCAAACCATGGCTCGCTTCCTCTAGACACTTGGAACAAGCATTCCTCCACCATTTGCAATTGCTCATCCCGGAACGAGTCATCAATCGGGATGTCATCTCTTTCAAGCTCCAATGGTGGGAGTCTACTAAGGTGATCCGCCACGGAGTTCTCGGATCCCTTCTTGTCCCGGATTTCCAAATCAAACTCTTGAAGAAGAAGGATCCACCGAATCAACCTTGGTTTGGCATCCTTCTTTGTAAGTAGATAATGGATCGCAGCATGATCCGTATACACTATGACCTTCGCTCCAACAAGATATGAGCGGAACTTCTCAAATGCGTACACAACCGCTAGCAACTCTTTCTCGGTGGTAGCATAATTGAGTTGGGCATCATCTAGCGTCTTGCTAGCATAATAAATGGCATGAGTGCGCCCATCTTTCCTCTGCCCTAAAACAGCCCCAACGGCTACATCACTCGCATCACACATGATCTCAAATGGTAGACTCCAATCCGGAGGTTGCATGATAGGTGCGGAGATCAAGGCGTTCTTCAACCTACAAAAAGCCTCAAGGCATTCTTTGGAGAAAACAAATTCAACATCCTTCATTAGTAGGTTAGTAAGAGGCTTAGAAATTTTAGAGAAGTCTTGAATAAACATCCGGTAAAAACCGGCATGCCCTAAGAAACTCCTTACCCCCTTCACCGAGGTAGGTGGTGGCAACATCTCTATCGTTTCAATCTTGGCCCTATCAACCTCAATGCCACGGTTAGACACCAAGTGTCCTAACACAATACCTTCACTTACCATGAAGTGGCATTTTTCCCAATTCAAGACAAGATTTGTCTCCTCACTTCTTTGCAATACTAATGACAAGTTAGCCAAGCAATTATCAAAGGAAGAACCATAAACAGAAAAATCATCCATGAACACTTCCATAATATTTTCAATGTATTCCGAAAAGATAGCCATCATACACTTTTGGAAGGTGGCGGGTGCATTACACAACCCAAATGGCATTCTCCTATTTGCAAAAGTACCCCATGGACATGTAAATGTAGTTTTCTCTTGGTCATCGGGGTGGATAGGGATTTGGAAGAATCCACTATAGCCATCTAAGTAGCAAAAATGAGAATGTTGAGCTAACCTTTCTAGCATTTGGTCAATAAAAGGGAGAGGGAAGTGATCTTTCCTAGAGGCCATGTTCAACTTCCTATAATCAATGCACATCCTCCATCCCGTAACCGTCCTAGTTGGGATTAGTTCATTGTTCTCATTGGTCACTACGGTCATTCTACCCTTCTTAGGAACTACATGAACGGGACTAACCCACTTACTATCCGAGATAGGGTAGATAATTCCCGCATCTAGCAACTTAATGATTTCCTTTTTGACTACCTCTTTCATTATAGGATTCAATCTCCTTTGATGTTCAATAGAGGGTTTGTGGTTATCTTCCATCAATATTTTATGCATGCACAAAGAAGGCTTAATGCCAACCAAATCATCAATAGTATAGCCAATGGCTTTCCTATGCAATCTTAGCTCATGCAACAACTTAGCAAGTTCATCATCACTCAAGCATGCATTCACAATCACCGGATATGTAGAGTTATCACCAAGGAAAGCATACTTTAAATGAGAGGGGAGGGGTTTGAGTTCAAGTTTAGGAGGACCTTTATCGATTGGAGACGATCCAAATAACGTTGGATGAGATGAATCCAAAGCAAATGAAGACCCTCCAAGGCTCCTTGAAGCTTGATCATCAATAAGGTCTGATTCAGGGGAAACCACGGTTGGAACCACGGTTGGCTCCACTTCCACGGCCGTGGACCTTGCCTGGCTCATTTGTTGAGGCTTTACAGAGAGTTTGACGGCCGTGGAACCACTTCCACGCCCGTGGAACTTGCAGCTGTTTAGCACCTCTTCGTGGCTTTCAACTTGAGCCTTTGTCTCCTCTTCTAATGCTTCTAAGGCCTTGATCTCTTCATTGCAAGCCTCCTCAACACCTTCCTCCATCATACTTAAGGTAAGAACCTTCTCTAAAGGATCCTTCATCAAGATCGAGCTCACAACTTCTCTAGAATCCTCTTGCTCGACTATGTTGAAGACATCCTCATCTAGGGTTGGCCCTTTCATCATTGTGGACAACTTGAACTTGATGTTCTCTTCTCCAATGTTGAAGGAGAGAGTCTCATTCTTGCAATCCACTAGGCATCCGGAGGTGTCTAGTAAAGGTCTTCCTAAGATGATGGGAACCGGATAGTCCGCCGGAATATCCAAGACAACAAAATCAATTGACACATAGAACCCTCCTAGTTGCACCGGGATGTCTTCTAAGATCCCAACCGGATGAGTGATAGAACGGTCTGCCATATAGAGGGTCATCTTGACCGGTTTCGGCTCTCCTAGCCCAACCTTGTTGCAAAGCGCAAGCGGTATGATGCTTACACTTGCTCCAAGATCACAAAGGGCCTCATACTTCACATCTCCCACTCCAATTGGGACACAAAAGGAACCTGGATCTCTTTGCTTGGGAGGCATCTCCTCCTTCATCGTTTGCATCAATTCCAAGGATCTCTTGGTCATTCTTATCTCCCCATACTCCTCCAACTTCCTTTTGTTGGAGAGTATCTCCTTCAAGAACTTACCATATGCCGGCATTCCTAAAATAGCATCCATGAACGGAATGTTAATATGCAATTTAGACATTATTTCAAGGAACTTACCAAAGTGATTGTCCAAGCGAGCTGTTGCTCGTGATTGTGGGAATGGTAGTGGTGGCTTGTATGGAGGTGGTGCCACATAGGTTTGCTCTACATCCTTGCTCTTGCCTCCATCTCCTTGCAAAGTCTCTTCCTCTATCACCACTTGTTTCCCCTTAGCATTGTCCTTGGGCAAAGGATCTTTCATACTCAACCCACTCCTTGTTGTAATGGCCAACACTTGGCCTCTTGGGTTGTCTTCGGTTCTTCCGGGAAGCTTTCCCGGATCTCTATGGGCTTCACCCGCTTTTTGAAACACTTGTGCTTCCAAAACCTTTTGAGCCTTAGAAATGGAAGTCACGGTGCTCTCAAGACCACTCAACCTTCCAAGCAATTGCTCAAACATCATTTCGGTTCTATCCCTTGGAGGTTGAGTAAATCCGGGTGGAGGTTCTTGTGAAGCCTTCGGTGGTGGAGTTGTGCTCGTGGAAGCGGGAGGGTTCAAGGCTCCATCCGGGTTAGAATATGAAAACCCGGGATGGTTGTGGTTGGGCCGGTAATTGTTAAATTGCCGGTTGTTGTTGAAGTTCCTTGGGCCTTGATAGTTGTTGTAATTGCCCCTTCCTATGTAATTCACATCCTCCTCCTTGGAAGGTAAGTTAGCTTGTTGAAGCACTTGAGGAATTGCTTGGTTCTTCAAAGTTGTAGCACACAACTCCCTCAAAGACTTCAATTCATTGTTGATGGCGTCAAGCTTGAAGTTGCTCATGGTGACTTCACTCACCTCATATGCTCCCGCCTTTCTCCCTTCACTCTTCCTATGGGAGTATTTCTCAATCACTAGAGCTTGTTTCTCTACAAACTCCCAAGCTTCATCTACATGCTTCTCCATGAAAGTCCCACCGGAAAGAGATTGGAGCTTGAATTGGCTATCTTCATCAAGTCCTTTGAAGTAGATCTCCAATAGCTCAATTTTCGGTATGCCATGGTGTGGACAATCTAGGAGAAGGTCTTTGAACCTCTCCCAAGACTTGAATAAACTCTCTCTATCCTTCATCACGAAGGCATTGATCTTCCCTCTTAACTCGGTAGTCTTGGAAGGTGGGAAGAACTTAGTCAAAAACTCAGTTGTCATCTCCTCCCAAGTACCAACTCGCCCTTGTGGAATAGATTGATACGAAGCCAAGGCTTTATCCTTAAGAGAGAAGGAGAAAGCCCTAAGCTTATGGTTGTTGCTCTCCAATCTAGGCGGTCTAAGAGTCTCCATCAAGATCTCATAATTCATCAAGTGTTGATGAGGAGACTCTCCTTCCATCCCTCCAAATTGATTATGCCGGATCATTTGTAGAACTTGAGGGTGGAGTTCGTAATCATGGGCTGCGGGATCTCCTAAGTTCACACCCGGACGGTGTGCTCTTTGTGCCGGATCCATACGTTGCCCCAACGTTTGCGGCTCTTCCATAGCAATGGGCACAACCCTAATATTCACTGCCGCCGGCTGCGGTTGTGGTGGAGGTGGAGGAGGTTGTTGACGGTTAAGCTCTCTTTGCACAAAAGCTTGCCTAATCTCCTCAATCTCCCTCCTAGTTGCCTCTTGCCTCTCATTGGCAAGTCTCCTTTCATTCTCCAAAGCTTCATCCCTTATCCTAATTTGCTCTAAAGCCTCATCCAACTCAGCTTGGAGATCTCTTCCGGCCATCTCTTTTCCCTTTTTAATGCTCTTGGATCTAGATCTAAGGGTTTTCTCCGGTTCGGGATCGAATGGAGCTAAATCCTTGCCACGAGATATTCGCATACACCTAAAGAGTGAGATGTCCTGAAAAGAAAAGACACAAACCAAAAAGAGATTAAAAGCAACAAGAAAGATCTATACTACAATCAATCACAAAAAGACTCAATCTAGACCTAGTCCCCGGCAACAGCGCCAAAAACTTGTTACGCTCAGGATGTGATACGCAATGGGTTTTAAATTTATATTCTCGTTATATTTATCCTAACTCCTAGCGAACCCGCAGTGTACGGGACGTTTGTAGTAGGGATAGTATTCCGAGGTCGAACACAAAGACTAAGGTGAGATTGATTCGATTTATGATTAAGTTTAGTGAAGATCTAGGTTAAGAAAAGAGAGAGAAATAAAGAAATGAAAACCTAAATGTTTTGATGGGTTTTAGGTGATCAATCAAGGATCACTAAACATGCAAAATAAACAAGTCAACTATGCTAACAAATCAACACAATCAAACTAACTAAACAAGATATAGATCAAGGATAGAAAAGCGGATTCTAGGGGTTGGGAATTCCGGTTATGGCATAGAACTCAAGCTATCTAATCGTTCCTTGGATTAACTATGATATGTTGGGAGTAAGTGTTTCTAGATTGGGATCAATCACCGGGTAGGTCTCATGGTCCACTAGTCCGTCCCTCAGATCTCATCACCGGGTAAGTCTCTAAGAATCTAAGGGATGAAATTCTACACAAACCGGATTGTCACCTAGAGATCTAACATATCCTTACCGGGTAAGTCTCGGAAGGGTTAGTCCTAAGCAACCATCTAGCACACTTAGTCCAATGGCGGCTATGAGGCTCACCACTACCTAGGGTTTTTTTTATCTTTGGAATCTAAGAGTAAGGATTACCAGGTAAGTCTCTCCTAACACTTAGTTGCTAACACTTAGTTGCTAACACTAGGTTACCCTAGGATAGATTTAACTCAACAAACACTTAGGACTTCAACATTCTAACAATCTAAGACTAGATCCATCGAACCAGGGAGGATCACGGGTTGTTCTACCTAGTCCACGGCCGTGGTTTGGTAAGAACAAATCGTGGATCCTAACAGAGGCTACGTTCAAGCACACAAGTCATCCAAGGGCTGATCTAAGTCCATCCTATCATGGTCCTAGCCATAACCATCCTTCCCTTACCCTAGAATCACATCTATTTAGCCTACAACATTCATCATAGTAATCGAAATCATCAAACATAAAATCATGGCTTCCATTTGCAAGATAATGAAGATAAAGAGATGAACAAGTGAAGAAAACAAAACCAAGCTGAAAATGGAATTAGAATGACTAACAACCCTTCTTAAAGAAGGTTCAAATGGTTCATACAAGTCCAGAAATCGATTCCGAAATTCTTCACTACAAAGCTATCAAGTCTATCAATGGTGTGTTCTTCTTCTTCTCCAATGAAGCTCTTCTCCAATGGTAGCTTCCTTCTACCTCCTTCTTCCCAAAGAATCTTCTTGTTGAGAGAATATTTTGATTGGATGATAGTGGATAATGGAGAGCTGCTCCAAGATCATTCTCTCAGCCAATGCAGGACCACTTTTATACTACAACTTTGCAAGAGCTGGCCAAGAGATCGTGGCACAGCTGTCACGAAAACTGGGCAAAATCCACGGACAGTTCCACGGCCGTGGACTTCCAGTGAACTGTGATTTTGTGCTTCAGCTTTGCCTTTGATCATTAAGCTTCAATTCGGTGCATGGCTTGTGTTGGCAAGGTTCCATGAGTCCTCCCTAGCCTTTAGCTTGCATCCTAATGAGTCCGAGGGTGTGTCATCTTGATGAACGATCCTCAAACGTATCGTTTTAGCTCCTAAATCTCCCAAAATACCTACAAAGCAATGCACAAGTCCGTGTAGACGTCTATCTCGACAAAATACGTGAATTGAGTGCAAACGTTGTGGACTAGTGCTAAACCATGCATGAATGAGTGAGAAATCTATCTAAATGATCACCTAAACCTAAGTCATAAATCGTGTTATCAGTTTCACCATAGTCTATGTGTTCGGGCCCCGGAGTATTTGCCGTTATTACAATTGATCCGTACACTTCGGGTTCGCATATTGTTTCAGGCTTGTATTTTAGGTTATAAATTTAAAGCTATATCGTTCACCATACACACACGTCTAAGAGCGAACAAGTTTTTGGCGCCGTTGCCGGGGACTTGGTCAAGACCAAGTCGGTTTCGGTTGTCTTTTAAGGTTGCTTCCCTTGTTGCTATTGATTAATTTACTTGAGTGATTTCGCAAGATCTTTCTTTAGGTTTATGCGAAGAAATCCTTCTGGAAAGGAAATTGTTCCTTACGATCCCGAACTAGAAAAGACATACAAAAGGAGATTGAAAGAAGAAGATGTCCGGTCAAGATAATCGCGATCTTGAAGCCAAATTGAAGGATGCATTGGAACAACTTTGCCTTAGTAAAGAAGAGTTGTAGAGAGAGAAAGAAGAGACTCGTGCAAGAACTGAAGAGATTCAAGCTGATATGGCCGCTTTAAGAATTCAAAAAATAACCTCGACCGAGGCAATATCTAGCCATAGTAGCACCGGCCGAGATACACCCACCACCTCCGTTGCCGGCTATGGTCGACCGAGGTCAGCTTTTCGTTGGAGCTCCGCAAATCCTAGTTCAAAGGATGGACCCGAATCAGCAAGTGCGGCGTCCAGGAGTTAATCTAGGAGATCCAGCTGAGCATGATTATGAACTTAGACCTAAAGTTCTGACTATGATTCGACAATGTCAATTTGGAGGCATGGAAAAGGAATCTCCACATCAACACATTCAAAACTACGAGATTCTTATGGAAACTTTGAGACCATCAAGAGTAGAGAAAAATAACTACAAGCTAAGGCCTTTCTACTTCTCTTTGAAAGATAAGGCGCTAGCTTGGTATCAATCTTTTCCAACTGGAAGAGTTAACACTTGGGAAGAGATGACTACGGAGTTTCTTACTAAGTTCTTTCCCCCATCAAAAACCGTTGAATTGAGGGGAAATATCAATGCTTTTGTTATGAAGGATAAAGAAAGTTTATTCAAGTCATGGGAGAGGTTCAAGGACCTTTTATAGGATTTACCTCACCATGGGATTCTAAAGATTGAGTTGCTAGAGATTTACTTCAAGGGGTTGGATGAGGAAACTCAATACGAACTCAAATCACTTACTGTTGAAGCTTTTATGGATACACCGGTTGATGAAGCTTGGGATTTTATTGAGAAGCAAGCTTTACACATGGAAAATTACTACCATCGAAGAGTTGAATATGGAGCAAAGTGAGTAGCTTTGTAGATACGAGTCTTGCAAATTCATGTGCTGCTCAACTGACTACGCTCAAGGGCCGAGGAAAATATCAAGGGCCGAGGAAACTAAAAAGGAGCAAGAAGCTGGGTATGTGGGGAGAGGAAACTATCAAGGGCCGAGGAACAACAACACCAGGAATTTCAACAACAATTGGAGATCAAATCAACAAAATCCCGGTAACTCTTATTCTCATGATGAAAATGCTCTTAATCCCCCTTCTTCCTCTTCTACACCAGTAAGGAGCCAGTAGCCGTCATCAAGCTCATCCCAGCAGCCGAAGGAGAAGCCGGACGTTGTGTTGGAAGCTATTTTGACAAAGCTCAACGCTATGGAGAATTCTATGAACTTGTTTTCGAAGGCACAAAAAGCCTTAGAACAACAAGTTTTCAACAAGGCTACTGAAGCACCGAGAGATCCTGGTAAACTTTCGAGAAGGACAAAGAACAAACCAAAAGGATAGATTATGGCAATCACAACACGCAGCGGATTGAAGACTGTAGATCCAGTACCTCGGTTGGACCACGATCAGACGAGGAATACCTCGGTCGAGGTGTCAACCGAGATGGAGCCCTAGAAAGCGAAAGAGAAAACTGAAATTTATGTTCCACCACCTGCTTATAAACCAGCACTCCCGTTCCCCCAGTCTAGGGTGCGGGCACATCTAGACAAACACTTTGGTTAGTTTCTTGACCTTATGAATAAGCTACATACTAACATCCCTTTCATTGATGCTATCCTAGGAATGCCCGCCTATGGGAAGTTTTTGAAAGAGATCTTGTCAAGAAAGAGAAAGTTGGAAGACTTTGGAGAAGTACGGATGACCTCTAGATCTTCGGAGCTCATTCAAATCATAAAGGAGAACATGCCACCTAAATTGAGAGATCCCGGTTCATTTTGCATTCCCATCCAAGTTGGGGATGTGACTTACAATGCGCTTTGTGATCTAGGAGCTAGTGTGAGCATCATTCCTCTAGCACTTTGTGAGAAGATTGGCCTTGGAGATCCCAAGCCTGTGAAGATGACATTATACATGGAGGATCGCTCCATTACCCGTCCCGTTGGTATCATGGAGGACGTTCCCGTCAAGCTAGGTAATTTCTATATACCTATAGACTTTGTTGTGTTGGACATTCCTGTAGATTATCCCATTCCTATCATATCGGAAGACCATTTCTCGCAAAATCGGGTTGCAGCGTTCATTATAAGAACGCCAAGTTGTCATTCAACATTGGTGGCGATCATGTGGACTTTGCACTTTTGGCTACAATGAGAGGAGAACCTTTGGAAGATGATATCTTCAACATCTATGATGAAGAAGAATCTCGAGAATTGGTAAGCTCTATCTTTTTTAATGATCCTCTTGAGAAAGTTTTGAGTTTTAGTATGATGGAGGAAGATGTAGATGTTTTGTGTGATGCAAATGTACGAAGCTTGGAAGCAGATCGAGGAGCTAGATTCGATAAACTGATTCAAGAAAAGAAAAGCACATTAGTTTTCGGTCCCAATTCTAGTACCTCGACCGAGACAGTCTCCGGAGCAAGCGAGGTGACCTTGTTTGAAGAACACCTCGGTCCACCATCTCGGACCACGACCGAGACAACAAGCGAGATGAAGCCAACTTAGAAAGACGATATGTCCATTGATGATTCATTTTCTAATGATCATTCGTAGTTGGTGGAGCATTGTCTTCGCCAAGTTTTTGATGGTTAGGAGCCTTGGTATGCTGATATTTTTAACTATCTTGTTTGTCAAGAAATACCTCCGGGATTGACATACGCCCAAAGAAAGAAGTTCTTCAAGGATGTTTGTTCGCCTCAAAGCGTGTGTCACTAGTTTTAAATTTATTAAACTGAAATAAAAGCAAGTGAACCCGTAGTGTACGGATCGACGTAGTTAAGCAAGTATTCCAGAGTATCGAACTCAGGGATTTGGTGAGTAATATTCAGTTTCGAATAATCGAGCAATCAAAAGTATAAAAGATTTGCAAATATTGGGGAAAATAGGAACCCTAAAGATCCGGAGGTCAAATTGTGGCAATCGATTCAAGATATTCTATAAGTATAAAGACAGAGTCGAGAATTTCAAAGGTATGACTAAGGTAAGGTTGAGTACGGTGAAGTTCCAAAACCCTATATATCTCACCCAAAGACTCTCTCTATAAAGGTTGTTGAGGCTGTGGTATAGAAAGGATCTAAGGATAGGAATTAATCTCAAATACCCATGCCCAAACCCAAAGGATCAAAGATGAACTAAAACGGTTAAGGTTGTGACACTCGAAACCGAAATAGAGGATGTTGAGTCTCACTACTACCTAGGAAAAGCAAGCCAAGGCTAGGTTAAAGCAAATCTTTAACTTTGGATTAAAGCAAAAGCAAGGGTCGTAAAACAGAGAAAATCACGGCCAAATCTTGAGATTCCACGGCCGTGGAACTCAAGAATAACCCGTAATTTAGGGTGTCGATGAGGTTTCTCACACTCTCAGGGTCTAATCTGTTTATGATCGATCTATCATCATCTAAGCCACAACTATCAACCCTTCACTTTAGAATTGCTAAAGGGTTTTAGCCAACAAGCACTATCATAATATCAAAAATTGAGTTTAAAAGAGAGAAAGATAAAAACCCTCGAAAACTCAATAACCAATCAAAATCAATCTCGAATCCACACAAAAAGTAGTATGTTCAATGAATTCAGAATATGGAACAAGAATCCTCACAGTAATCGCAGGGAACAATGAAGAACGGGTGTCAATCCTTCTCCGAAAGCAAACCTAAGAGAATCTCCAAAGTACGCAATCTTTAATATCGCGTCCTTCTTAAGCTGCCCTCCAAAATCTCTAACTTCGAATCGAAATAAGGTCCAAATGAAACCCTTAGCGACCTTCCCCAAAACTCCCTTCTCAAGCCTTTTTATAGAGCGAAAGAGGATTACGATAAAAGCCCAATAACCGTCGCTGACGTGGCAAATATGACACGTCACCTTCGTCATGGAAATCACGGTCTCATCACTTTCCACGCCCGTGGTTTTGGGCGTGGAACTCTCTGATGTTCTCAAAAACCACTTCCTACGAACCAAGGCCAAGTCCTTACGACCGTAATTTAGGGCATGGAACTCCAAATCCTTTGTGAAAGTCTTTGTTTCGTGATGTTCTTCACTCATACTCCTTCATTAGCTCCTTCAAAGCATCTCCTTGACATCAAGCATGATCAAATACTCCTTTCTTTCCACATTTTGCTCCAATTCAAGCCTTTATTCACCTGTAAACAAAACAAAGTTAGTGTAGATCTCTATATCGACAAAGTGGGTGAATGAGCTCACAAAGGCCTCAAACTTATATCCATGTACACATAAAAGAGGGAAAAACAACTAAAACAAGTGTATACAATATAGTCATATTTCATGCTAACTAAATACCCCATACTTGTCACTTGCTTGTCCCCAAGCAAGGTCTTCAAAAGCTTAGAACACAAGTTAGAATGAAATTTGAATGCAAATTTGAAACAAAATAATCTTTTTGGTAAATGTTCTTCTAATCAATAGATCATCATCAAATCTTGCTTCATTCATCGTTGAAAACGTTCATACACATAAACCAAAGTATGTAAAGCAAAGAAGCATCATAGATTGCATAAACTTCAAGACAAATATCATAACCTTCAAGCATTGTCAAAATCAAACATGTGAAACTTCAATTTGGATCACCAAGTCAAATAACACTCTTATGATCTTAAGGACTTCAAAGTAAGGTCAAGAATGCGGAAAGGGTGGAAAAACGTGTAAGGGATGTGGTGCATGAATCCAGGAAAAAGAAAACAACACAACTCTTTTCTTTTACCATTTGCACTATCCACCAACTTAGAACTTTGCTCTTTTCTTTTTGCACTTAATTTTTCGACTTTACTTTTGGAAATATGGACAGCGGTGCACAATAACCGAAGCCTAGGAGATTGGCGTTTCTCAATTTCAAGATGCCTCAAACCCTTGATGCAAATACCATAATCCGTTAGGAATATCGCTCAATCCGACTTTGGCAAGACACAAACACTCGGCTATGTGAATGGTGCCGAACTACTCATTATCAAGATTGACTTCCCCAAACCTAGAATTTGTATAATTTGAATGCAAACAATTGCTTTCATGGCCCTCCCACATCAAACATGCCAAAATTCAACTCTTCCTAATTCCCGGATAGGTAAAGGAGGCAATTATTTCATTGAGGGGCTAAATGATCAAAGAAAGAAGTAAGAAAATCGAGGTGCCTTAATCATCTCATAAAGAAGTATAGGAACTTATATTGTGATTTCAACCTTCATTTCTCAAATTGATTTAGATAAAACTCTCACATTATGAAACTTGCAAGGAAGGATAAACATCATACTCAATTTCTTCACAATTCATAATTCAATTCGAGCATACAAGTGTCATCAAAGACTCATTCCACAAGTGAAAATCATCATAGAAGTCATCTCTAATCTTAGAAGCACAAAATTTTTAAAATTTTTCACATTTTTATGGATTTTTCAAAGCCTTTTTCATGTAATGCAATAATGAAACCTGTGACATTGAAATGAAGCATGCAAGTGTTCATGGAATAAGCAAAGCAAAGTGAGTAGAGTTATTACAAACGATAGTCACACCCCAGGCCATACTTGAAATACACATTGTCCTCAATGTTCAAAAGAAATAAATAAAAGAAAAGGAACAAAGAAAACTCACTAAGGTTGTGAAGCGGCTCTAACCAGCAAATCATCACATCATCATCACTTGGAAGACGGCGGTGGGAATGGATAGAAATCCGAGCTACAATTCCGCCCAAACTACTGACTGTAGACGTCTCTGAAGATCCGGGCATTTTTCTTGGCGCTCCACATCATGGGCCTGCAGATGGATCTCCAAATCCCCTTCTCTCCTCTAAAGATCGGTCGCCCACTCAGGTAGCTGCTGATACCAAGCTGGCGGCTGTCCATACCATTAGGGGCGTCTCGAGGAAGAGTTTGTGCCACCGGTGGATGATCATAACATGGAGGAGGAGCTCCCATCCATGTCGAATGCGCTCCACACCAATCGGGTGGAGTCACCATCCACGTCGGCCTCTCACTCACACTAGCCCTGCGTGAAGAAGAGGAACCGGAAGGTCTAGAAGGGCGGGGAGATCTCCTAGGAGGCTCCGGGAAGTCGGCCGGCTGGTCCGGGAATGTGCCAAAGTCACGCTCAGCACCTTCTACATCATGATCATCTTCTCCTCCCATCTCCTCATCATCATCCTCAGCTGGAACCTCATCCGGCAGATATGGAGGAGCTACAAGTCTATTGGCGTGTATGGGTACGAATGTCTCCTTCCAATTGTGGCGGCCTAGCATGATGGAGTAGTCGGGAAAGCTGATACCTCTAGTCATAAGCCCATTGAGACCCAAAGGTCTCGCCGCTATCCTAGTACATGCTGAGTAGTCTATCCTCAACTGGTTGGCAATGTGAGTCACCATACCCCCATAACTTATGTTTCCGGCCCTCTTGTTCTTCAACTTGCTAATGGTGGAGGCTAGTAGGTGGCACAATCGGCGGAAGTACCGGTAAGCATACACCAAAGAAGGAAAAGCTCATCGGTCTTGATCTTTTGTGGGGTGTCGGTCCTAGGGAAAAGACATTCCGATAGGACTCTATGGGCTATCTTTAAGGCTAGGTGGTAAATGAGTTTAGCCTTAGTGTCGGCCGGTTGCCATCTATCTTCGGAAGCATAGATCATAGCAATGTTACCCCAAAAGTCCTTAGCATAGACACCCCCAGAAAACCTTCCATTAAAGCTCTCTTGAAACTCAAAGAAGGTTCCAAACTACACTATGGAGAACTCGTAGTCCTGCTCCATTAGCCTAAAAGATACCGTCCTGTTAACGGCGCATTGCTCAAAGGAGGTCACAAACTCCCTAGTTATCTCCTCATAAGCATCTTCCCAAATGGCGGAGAAGATAATCAATCCGGTTCTATCCAAAAGCCAAGTCAAATCAGCCACTACACTAAGCTCCTCAAGTTCCTCTAAGAGAAGGTACCGAGGTCCTATTATCGATCTCCATAGCTTCTTCATAATCCTCATGGATTCTAGGGATTCTAGGAGGTGGTGGTGATGGTGGTTGACTAGGAGGAGGTTGGGAAGAGGACGAACTATCACCCTTTTGCTTCTTGTTTCTGCTAGACTTTCTTCTTAACATTTTTTCTCAATAATAGAAAATTCCACAGTCTGTTCTTGATTTTTCACGGCCGTGAAAATGTACGGACCCGTGGAATTGGTCTACCTTTCGCAAAATTCAGCAAATGCAACCTAAAATCAACAATCACAGCCCTAGACTAATTCCAAATCAAATTTCGTTCAGTTCTCCTATAGTCTTGCAAGGAAATTGAACTAAATTGACCAAGAAGAGAATAGAGAGTAAAAACCTAGGTTTGGATTTGAAAAATTCAAATTCCTTCTCCAATGTGCATTGTTCACTCAGTTTGTTTTTTGGATCTCGTAGATGATTGAAAATGCTCCACTTTTGGTTGAAAAATCGATCGAATCGGACTCCGGACGAAGAATTACGGGTGAGGGGATTGGCCGGCAATTTTGGGTGTGGAACTGGGCGTGGAGATGAGGAATGGATGTGTTTTTGAGAAGGAAAGATGTTTATATAGTTCCCATAATTTTCTTGAAAATCACGGTCACTCGAGTGGTTCCACGGCCGTGGTTTTGGCCGTGGAATTTTCTGTTTTGTGACAAAATTCGCAGTTTCGTCATTCTTTCCGACTTTTTCTTTCTTCCTTTGCCCATTCTTATTCCTGTATCCAAAAACATAACATATCGAGAGGTATCGAGGGGAAAAACGAACAAAAAAAACTAAACCAACTAATCTAAGAAAGAAAAACAAAAATGCAAATGCAATACCTTGGGTTGCCTCCCAAAAAGCTCTTTGTTTTGGGTCCGTAGCCAGACCGTTCCTGAGTTTATTCGAGGACAATCGGCGCGATTTCCTCGGCTTGGATCTCCGGTGAATACTTGTTAAGTCGTTGGCCATTCACCTTGAAACTTCCGCACTTTTCACCCCATACTTCAACTGCGTCATGGGGAAAAACACGTTTAATCAAATAAGGTCCAGTGCAATGAGATTTAAGCTTACTTGGAAAGAGTCAAAGTCTCGAATTGAACAGGAGAACTTGATCTCCTTCTTTGAGGTCCTTTGGAATGATATGCTTATCATGCCAACGCTTCGCCCTTTCTTTGTAGATCTTGGCGTTCTCCTAAGCGTTCAAGCAGAGTTCTTCAAGCTTGTTAAGGTCTAAGAGGTGCTTCTCGCCTGCTTCCTTCATGCTGAAGTTCAACCACTTCACAACCCAATACGCTTTGTGTTCTAGCTCCACCGGTAGATGGCAAGACTTCCCATACATAAGATTGTATGGTGTTGTTCCGATGGGTGTCTTGTATGTAGTCCTATACGCCCATAACTCATCATCTAGTTTCAAAGACCAATCCTTCCTTGTCTTTGAAACCGTCTTCTCGAGTATGCCCTTGATCTCTCTATTCGAAATCTCCACTTGTCTACTCGTTTGTGGATGGTAGGGAGTGGCGATCTTGTGAGTCACCCCATACTTAGCTAGTAGAGCTTCGAATCGTCGGGCAATGAAGTGTGAGCCTCCGTCACTAATGATGGTCCGTGGTGTCCCAAACCTTGGGAAGATAGTTCTATTAAAGAACTTGACAACAACCATGGCATCATTAGTTGGAAAGGAAATGGCTTCAACCCATCTCAAAACATAATCTACAGCAAGAAGTATGTATTGGTTTCCGCAAGATGATGGGAAAGGTCCCATGAAGTCGACTCCTCAAACATCGAAGATCTCTACCTCTTGAATGTTGTTGAGAAGCATCTCGTTTCTCCTAGATATGTTTCTTGTTCTTTGACAACCATCGCAGCAGGAAACAAAGGCTTGCACATCCTTAAATAAAGTAGGCCAAAAGAAACCGATTGCAATACCTTAGTGCTAGTTTTATGGAAACTAGCTTGTCCTCCACCAGGAAGTGAATGACAATGACGAATGACGCTTTGCATCTCGTCTTCCAGCACACATCTTCTAATGATGCCGTCGGTACCTCTCTTGAAGAGTAGAGGTTCGATCAAAAAGTATAGCCGGACATCCTTAAAGAACTTCTTCCTTTGTGCGTAGGATAGTCCGGGAGGTATTTCCTGACAAACCAAGTAATTTACAAAATCAGCAAACCAAGGTTCGTTATCTCTAGAAATCTTGTCGATGCACTCCTCTATGATGTGTAAGTGTTCGTCCGGGAAGGAGTCATCAATGGGTAGATCGTCGACTTTTATGTGTGGTAGATGACTTAAGAGATCCGCAACAGAATTTTCTGAGCCCTTCTTGTATCTCAAGATCGAATTTTCGTAGGAGAAGAATCCATCTAATCAACCTCGGTTTCACATCCTTCTTGGCGAGTAGGTACCGGATTGCTGAATGGTCCGTGTATACAATCACCTTCGCTCCTACAAGATAAGAACGAAACTTTTCAAATGCATATACAACTGCTAAAAACTCTTTCTCCGTCGTGGCGTAGTTGAGTTGTGCTTCATCTAGCGTCTTGCTAGCATAATAGATGGCATGAGTGCGACCTTCCTTCTTTTGTCCTAGCACCGCTCCAACAGCTACGTCACTTGCGTCACACATTACCTCAAACGGGAGATTCCAGTCTGGAGGTTGGATGATTGGCGCCGAGATGAGAGCTTCCCGGATCTTATAGAAAGCGTTTGGACAATCCTGCGAAAAATCAAAAACTGCGTCTTTCATCAAGAGATTAGTTAGCGGTTTTGAAATCTTAGAAAATTCTTTGACAAATCTCCTATAGAATCCTACATGTCCTAGGAAACTTCGGATCCCCTTCACCGAAGATGGAGGAGGAATCTTCTCTATAGTCTCTATCTTTGCCTTATCTACTTCGATCCCTCTATTAGAGATCAAGTGTCCTAGCACGATGCCTTCCTTAACCATGAATTGAAAATTCACCCAATTAAGAACTAGGTTAGTGTCTTCATACCTTTGCAACACAAGAGAAAGATTAGAAAGACAATCGTCAAATGAGGAACCATAAATGGAAAAATCCTTCATAAAAACCTCCATGATTTCCTCGATGTACTCCGAGAAGATGGCCATCATGCACCTTTGAAATCTGGTTGGAGCGTTGCAAAGCCCGAATGGCATTCTCCTATATGCAAACGTACCCCAAGGGCACGTGAACATGGTTTTCTCTTGATCGTCCAGGTGGATCGGAATCAGAAAGAAACCACTATAACCGTCAAGATAACAGAAATAGGAGTGTTCTGCTAACCTATCAAGCATTTGATCTATGAATGGTAGTGGGAAGTGATTCTTCCTAGTTGCATTGTTTAGCTTGCGGTAATCAATGCACACCCTCCATCCGTCACGGTTCTTGTAGGAATGAGCTCATTGTTCTTGTTGGTGATAACCGTCATTCCTCCTTTCTTTGGGACTACTTGAAAGGGGCTCGGTTGCTCAAGAATCATCTCCCTTTTATACCCTTTCTGGAATCTGTTGTCACCTCGGTCGAGATGGTCTCGACTGGACCGAGGTGGTGTGGACCGAGGTGGTTCGTCAGAAAACCCTAGTCGCCTCGGTTGCTGAAGAATCATCTCGGTCGAGGTGCTCTGATAGCAACCGAAATGCCTCAGTCAAACTTCGTCTTCCAAATTCTCGAACTTCTGTACTTCCAGTTATGCTCCTTCCTTAGATGTCTCTTGTTATCTGTCTAGAACGCCAAAAACAAAACAAAGCAAAGCAAAAGCGAAAACTATCTAAGCTAGACTAGAAAACGGGAATAGAAAGCAATACCTTGGGTTGCCTCCCAAGAAGCGCTTGGTTTAAGGTCGCTAGCTGGACCATGATGCGTCTCAAACGAGATGGTAGGTGTCCTCACCCCATACTTTACCTCCATCGTGGGGTGAAGTAAGTAAGTCTATCAAACGCTCCAACAAGTGTAAATGCTCATCGGGGAATGAATCGTCTATGGGTGGATCGTCCTTCTCACGTGAAGATGCAGGTAGCCGGCTGAGGTGATCCGCAACAGAATTTTCGGATCCCTTCTTATCGCGGATCTCTAGATCAAACTCTTGAAGCAAGAGAATCCATCGAATAAGGCGTGGCTTGGCATCTTTCTTAGCCAACAAGTAACGAATGGCTGCATCGTCGGTGTAGACAATGACTTTCGCCCCTACTAAATAGGAACGAAACTTCTCGAAAGCGTATACAACTGCCAATAACTCCTTCTCGGTGGTAGCGTAGTTGCGTTGTGCTACATCTAGCGTCTTGCTAGCATAGTAAATGGCGGTGGTCCGCCCATCCTTCTTCTGTCCAAGCACCGCTCCTACGGCTACATCACTAGCATCGCATATGATCTCAAAGGGCAAGGTCCAATCAGGAGGTTGGATAATAGGAGCGGAGATCAACGCTTCCTTAATCCTGTAAAAAGCATCAAGGCACTCCTGCGAAAACTCAAAAACAACATCTTTATTCAAGAGGTTAGTTAAAGGTTTAGAAATCTTAGAGAAGTCCTTGATGAATCTCCTGTAGAAACCTGCATGCCCGAGAAAACTCTTCACACCTTTAACATAACAAGGGGGAGGGAGTTTCTCAATAGTCTCGATCTTAGCGCGATCGACCTCAATGCCTCGATTAGAAACGAGGTGTCCTAGCACAATGCCTTCACTAACCATAAAATGACACTTCTCCCAATTCAAAACGAGATTAGTGTCTTCACATCTTTTAAGTACTAGCGAAAGGTTAGATAGGCAATCATCAAAAGAGGAACCATATACAGAAAAATCATCCATAAATACCTCCATGATCTCCTCTATGTACTCGGAGAAGATAGCAATCATGCATCGCTGGAAGGTAGCGGGTGCATTGCACAATCCGAATGGCATCCTCCAATAAGCAAATGTCCCCCATGGACAAGTGAAAGTGGTCTTTTCCTGATCATCCGGATGGATTGGAATCTGGAAGAATCCACTGTAACCGTCTAAGTAGCAAAAGTGTGAATGTTGGGCCAACCGCTCGAGCATCTGATCGATGAAGGGAAGTGGAAAATGGTCCTTCCGTGTGGCCGTGTTCAGCTTCCTATAATCGACGCAAACCCTCCAGCCCGTAACGGTCCTAGTTGGGATCAACTCGTTGTTCTTATTCGTCACAACGGTCATCCCTCCTTTCTTCGGAACTACATGCACCGGGCTAACCCACTTGCTGTCCGAGATAGGATAAATAATACCTGCATCCAACAACTTAAGAATTTCCTTCTTCACAACCTCTTTCATGATCGGATTTAACCGTCTTTGAGGTTCCCGTGAAGTCTTATGATCATCCTCCATTAGATTTCTATGCATGCAGAAAGAAGGTTTAATGCCAATAAGATCATCCGTGGTATAACCTATAGCCTTTCGATGCTTTCTCAGGACATGCATTAATTTAGACAATTCAGATTCGGTAAGGGAAGCACTAACAATAACGGGATAAGTAAAATCCGGTCCAAGAAAGACATACCTCAAGTGACTAGGGAGTTGTTTAAGCTCCACAATTGGGGGTGTTTTCTGAGGGGGATCCTTGCTTCCTCCTTCTAGTGGAGTAGATCCAGAAACTAGACTTTCGGAAGTCTCAGTTGAAGTCGTCTCGCCATCGACCTCGGTCGAGGCACAAAGACGTTGACCGAGATGTTCTTCAGTCGCCTCGCTCAGTCCAGAAAGTGCCTCGGTCGAGGTACTGCAACTGGAACCGAAACTAAAGATCTTCGTCTCCTGGATTAGCTTCTCAGTTTTTGCTCCTGGATCCTCTTCCAGTGCCTTTAAGCTCCGTATATCTGCATCACAAGAAGCATCTATACCTTCCTCTATTAAACTGAAGCTAATAACTCTTTCGAGTGAATCAATAATAAGGATAGAGCTCACCAATTCTCTTGATTCTTCTTCATCGTAGAGGTTGAAGATATCATCAGTTAGCTGCTCCCCTTTCATGGCTGCAAGTATTGCGAACTCCACCTCATCGCCACCAATGTTGAATTTCAACTTGGCGTTCTTGCAATCCACGTTGCAACCCGAAGTTGCTAGAAATGGCCTCCCGATAATAATAGGAACAGGATAATCTGCGGGAATGTCAAGTACAACAAAATCTATAGGTAGATAGAAATTACCTAACTTGACCGGAACATCCTCCAAGATGTCCACGGGATGGGTGATGGAGCGATCCGCCATATAAAGTCGAATCTTGACTGGCTTGGGCTCTCCAAGTCCGATCTTCACACATAGCTCTAGCGGGATGATGCTCACGCTGGCTCCTAGATTTAGATGTCATCCTAACTTCACCAAAATCTTCTCCTTCATGATTTGTATGAGCTTCAAGGATTTAGATGTCATCCTAACTTCACCAAAATCTTCCAGTTTCCTTTTCCTTGAAAGGATCTCCTTCAAGAACTTCCCATAGGCGGGCATTCCTAGAATAGCATCAACGAAAGGAATGTTAATATGCAGCTTATTCATTAAGTCGAGGAACTTACCAAAGTGCTTGTCTAGATGTGCTCTGGCCCTTGACTGGGGGAATGGAAGTGGTGGTTTGTATGTAAGAGGTGGAACATAAACTTCAGTTTTCCCCTCCGCTTTCTGTGGCTCCACCTCGGTTTGCATCTCGGTCGAAGTGTTCTTCGACTGCACCTGGACCGAGGTGGTCTTCGTCGGTACTGGCACCGACCGAGGCACTGGATCTGCAGTCTTCAGTCCACTCCTCGTAGTTATGGCCATGATATGGCCCTTAGGGTTGCTTTCCGTCTTTGCTGGAAGCTTCCCTGGATCTCTTGGCGCTTCATTCGCCCTACTTGCAAGTTGTTGTTCGAAGGACTTTTGGGCCCTCGAAAACGAAGTCATAGAGGTCTCCATAGCACTAAGCTTGATCAAGATAGCCTCCAGAACTGCGTCTTTCTTTTCTGGCTGAGACGAACTTGATCCTTGCCCCTGGCTCTTTAATGGAGTAGAAGAAGAAGAAGGGGAAGAGAGGAAAGGGTTAGAGAAATCGTTAGAGTTGGAGTTTGAATGATTGTTACCAGAATTTTGGTTGTTCGCCCTCCAATTATTGCTATTGGATCCTCTATTGTTGTTGTTGTAATTGTTGTTCCGGGAACCGTTGTTGTTGTTGCGGTACCCGTTGTTGTTGTTCCTTTGCCCTTGCTCTTCCTTCTTGGTTTGTGCAACCAAGAGTTCCTTCAATTGCTTCACGTCATTCTTCAAAGACGTGAGTTGATTGTTGCTGGGATGAGTTTCTTGGAAGTTAACTCTTTTAACTCCACCTTCAGCTCCTTGGTGGGTGTACTTCTCCATATGCAACGCTTGCTTCTCGATGAAGTCCCAAGCCTCGTCAATCGCCATGTCCATGAAGGTACCGGCGGAGAGTAGTTGGAGATTGAACTGGGTGCTTCCGTCCAGTCCCTTGAAGTATATCTCCAATAACTCTAACTTTGGAATCCCATGATGTGGGCAATCCAAAAGAATGTCCTTGAACCGCTCCCATGACTTGGACAAGCTCTCCTTGTCCTTCATAATGAAAGCATTAATATTCCCTCTTATTTCAGCTATCTTTGAGGGGGAAAGAATTTGGTCAAGAACTCCGTAGACATTTCCTCCCACGTACTAATTTTTCCTGGAGGAAGAGATTGATACCAAGTAAGAGTTCTATCTTTTAAAGAAAAGTAAAAAGGTCTTAGCTTGTAGTTGTTGTTTTCAATTCTCGGAGGTCTCAAGGTTTCCATCAAGATCTCATAGTTTTGAAGATGTTGATGTGGTGATTCCTTCTCCATCCCTCCGAATTGGCATTGGCGAATCATGGATAGAACTTGCGATCGAAGTTCGTAGTCATGGTCCGCTGGGTCTCCTAGGTTGACTCCTTGACGCCTCAGCTGTTGATTAGGGTCCATCCTTTGACCTAGGGTTTGTGGAATTCCTGCAAGAAGAACATCTCGGACTGGCATCCGAGGTGGAAGTATCTCGGCCGCGGCGTCAGGTACAAGGACCCGCCTCGGTCGAGGATCAGCAACTGGGACCTACCTCGGTCCAGCATCGGGAACTGGGTCTTCCCTCGGTCGAAGTAGAATCTGGTCTCGTATGACAGCCATTTCTGCTTCGATTGCTTCAGTTTTGGTGCGAGTTTCTTCCTTCTCTCGCCTTAGTTCTTCCCTGCTGAGGCGTAGCAGCTCTAACGCCTCTTTCAATTCGGCCTCAAGATCGCGGTTGTCTTGTTGGGCCATCTTTGCTTCTCTTAAGCGTCACTTGTATGTCTTTTCTGGTTTGGGATCGTAAGGAACGATTTCCTTCCCAGTGCGGGTTCTTCGCATATACCTAAGAAAGAACCTGCAAAAGTCACTCAAGTAGAGTGGTTAGTAGACACGGGGGCAAGTGCCCAAAGAGCAAACCGTACCGGCTCGGTCTAGACCAAGTCCCCGGAAACGGCGCCAAAAACTTGTTCGCTCCAAACGGTGTGTGCAAGCTTTAAATTTATAACCCTAGACGTAAGCTTAAAACAAGGATGCGAACCCGCAGTGTACGGGTCTATCGTAGTAAAAAGCAAGGAATTCCAGGGGTCGATCACAGGGACTTAGTGAAACAAAGTCGATGACGGTAAGCTTCGTAAATACTAACCAAAAGAGCAATTAACACAATCAAAGATGAATAAGAAGTCAATAAAGCAAACATGTAATTCTAGGGATTAAAGCGTCTAGTTGTGGTTCTAACTCAAGATCTAAAGATAAGCGGACAAAGCTGAGGTTTTTGCATGGGGAAGGTGTTACTAAAGTGGAATAGATCACCGGGTAAGTCTCACTACTCACTAATCCTAAACCGTAACTCCTATTAACGGGTAAGTCTCAAGGAATCAAGATAAAGAACTATAACCTCAAACTAACACACCATCTAAGGGAATAGAGTCAACCTTTACCGGGTAAGTCTCAGGCTAACTCACAAAGATGGGATGAAAGCACACTCAAACCCCAATAAAGGATAAACCTTTATTACCTACACTCATGATCGTTGGTACACAAACTAAGGAATTACCGGGTAAGTCTCATCCTAAGCTTGCATTGAACCAGGAAAGGTGTAATAAGAATAGGATTTGGCAAACCCTAACACTTAACTCTCAGTTTAGGATCGGATAAGTATCCTCGGTCAGCCAAATTCCACCCCGGCCGAGATGTTCATCGACTGAGCGAGATGCTTAGGGTTAAGGTTAAAGACTCGAACTTTCAGGGTCCTACTGGAATCTAAGATTATTCTATCATCGTTTTTCCCACAACCTTCAGCTAATCACCCTAGAACCACACAAGGAAATTAGCCACTCATCATCATTATGAAAGTATTAATCAAATATATGGGAAGAAGGTGAATATTTAAACAAGAAGAATTTAATGAAAAGACTTCAATAACTGAATCAAATATCACAACAAAAGCGTTCCTTGGATATAAATCCAACAAGAGAAGACAACAAGGAAGGGAATCAAAGACAATCTTACAAAACCCTCCAAAAGCTATAAAAGCTAATGTCTTCAATCTTCCTTCAACCTTCAAAAAGGTTCTTCAAATCTCCCAACTAGAGTATGGCTGCTGCGTATAAACCCTGATCGATGGTATAGTATGCTCCGGTGTAAGCGGGATGTATGCGAGGTTTTCCGGCTGTATGCAGGATTCTGGATTTGTGGAAATCCGACCCTTTTTATAGGAAAATAACCCTCCAAAGATAAGATATCTTAGAAGACATCTCTTCCCATAAAAATAGGTAAAATATAAGATCTTCTTCCTTCCAGGAGCCAAGCCCAAAAATATAAGATCACTTTCCAAAGATAAAAGATCTCAACCAAGAATAAAATATTCTCGCCGTGTCCTAGGTATTCGCCTTGGTCTAGTCGGCTTCTCTAGATCACCTCGGTCGAGATGAATCCGTGATCAACCGAGGTGAGTCACAACTGAATGTGAAATCTCTCAAAACTGGTCCAAAGTGAATCTTTAATCCATGGCTATGCTTCCTGGATGGTTCCTTATGTTCCTCAATGTAGCTCCAATGACTCCATAGCTCCTTTTGCTCCTTTTTAATGCAAAACGTGCCATTTTACCTACGTTTACAACAAAACTAGGTGTAGACCTCGATTCCCGCAAAGGTAGATGAAATGGTAATATAATCACATAATATACATACAAACATGCAGATTATGAAAGATAAAACGTCCAAACAAACCCCAAAATATAGACTATAATTCATGCTATCAAAATACCCCATACTTAGACTTTGCTTGTCCCCAAGCAAGTTCCGCATATAAAAGACAAGATAGAATGGATTATAAGTCAATAAAATCAATGAAAAGTCTTTCAAAAACATTTTTATGGTGTGCTACAATCATAGATCACTCTAAGAGAATACTTCATGGAATTTAAAATCAAAATATGATCAAAACATTTTATAAATATAGAAAAGTTGTTCATCTTTGCATAAAACCATAGAATGCATAATGAGTCATAATTATCAAAATTAATCATGTATAATCTAGTTTAAACCACTAAGTCAATCAACAAGCTCAAGGTCTCAAGGGCTTCCCAAAAGAAAGGTCAAGAAACGTGTAGGGTAGGGATGTATGTAAGGTAATGTGGTGCTAGAATCCGGGAAAAGGATGAACTTCACTTCCACTTTGACTTGCAACATCTTCCACCAATAAGCTTTGCTTATTTCACACTTTTTTTCTTTTTACTTTACTTTTTGGGATGCATGGACAAAGGTGCACAATAACCGAAGCCTAGGAAATCCGCAATCATCAATTTCTTGAGATGCATCAAACCCTTGATGCACATGCCATGACCCGTTAGGAATATCGCTCAATCCGACTTTGGCAAGACACAAACACTCGGCTATGTGAATGGTGCCGAGTTACTCATCTTCATGATTGACTTCCCCAAACCTAAAATTACTTTCTAACACTTTCACTTCCAGCCAACTTCTCAACTTTAACTTCACTTGCTTTCACCGCTCCGCTTGCTTCCAAATTCCCGGATAGGTAAAGGGAGGCAAAATGTATATGAGGGGCTAAGCATGATCAAGAAGAAGAGGAGAGAAGAATGAATTGCCTTGGTCTTTCCAGGAAGAAAGTGAGAGAACTCATAATGTGGTGTCAACCTTCAAATTCAACATAATTTAGATAAAAACAAAGTATTAAACATGCCAATAATTTCAAACAAAGCATTTAGCAACTTAACATATTATAAAACCTTTCAAACACATAAAGGATTTTAAAACCAGTCAGTAAACAAGATCTTCACTGAGATCATATCCAGATAAGTAACACAAAAATTGTTTTCGAAAACTCTCAGTTAACCCACCTCGGTCGAGGTGTTCTTAGGTCAACCGAGGTGAAACACCTCGTTCGGCCAGAACTTCCCCGGTCGAGGTCAAAAAAATTTTTTAAAAACCAATTTTTTTTTTTTCGGTTTCAACGTTTTTCTCAATCAAATAACCTGTAAGTATGCATGCAATCTCAGATAAACATATAATGCAGAAGTGAAGCATAAATATAAAATATCTGATCTAGTGAGTCATACATCAAAGTCATCAAATAAATACATCAAATACCCCATACTTGGGACACACTGTCCCAGTGGGTCAAAATAAGTCTAGAGAATAAAAGTACTCACCGGAGAAATAGCTAAACTGCATAAAAATAATAAAGAAAATCCTGCAGCTCTCAGTAGTCACGATCCGGTGGTGGTGGTGGTGGCACGTACGGATACTGGGTCGGGTCGAACGGATAGCCCATGACGTGCTCGAACTGGATCTGGGCCATCATATGCTGATAATGCTGCCGCTCCTGCATCTCGCGGATATCCATTGACAAAGCAGCATATGAATAAATAACCTGATCCGTCAGGTCATAGATCCGTCTATGAGCATCTGGATCCCTGTGTCGGCGTGTCCTACACCTGGCAGGTCTCACTGGAGAAGTAGCAGGTGCAGGCTCAGTGTCCTCCTCATCCAAATCTATGATTGGAGGTGCGCTCGTCCCTGTGTCCATCGGGACTCCACCCTCTCTCTCATCCACTGTCTCCTCATCATCAGCCTCCTCCTCCTCAGCTGGGGCAGCTACTGCCTCCCTATAATCCTCCATCAGTGGAGCCCAAGTGGTCTGCCAATAGTGTGGGTCATAAACATTGATATGGGAAAACCACCTGATCCCCTGTGGCGCAGTCAGCTCCCACGGCATAGCCACATATGGAGTAGTCAGACCTCGGGGAACGAGAATCCGCCGAGTGATCATCTCCTGCAATCCAAGCGGCTTCGGAGCCGCCACCATCGTGCAAGCGCTGAGATCCATGTCCTGGTAGCTAGCTATATGGGTGACAAGCCCTCTACAGCAGATGTCTCCCTTCGCCTTGGCCTTGATCCTGTGCAGATCCTCTGCCAGCATCAAGCCAAAGTCCGGGCAACCCCCAGTAACCATGCAGTACAAACTGAAAAGCTCACCCTGTCGGATCTTCTGGGGCGTCTCTGTATGCGCCAGAAGTGTCTCGCTAAAGATCCGGCGGGCTAACCTAAAGGCTAGGTGGAAGATGACCTTCTCCCTGGAATCTCCAGGGCGGCATTTATCTGCATGCTCAACAACATGGGCAATCTGCCCCCAAAACTTCCTAGCTACTGATCGGGACGGGAAGTCAATGGCGGTGGGCTTCGGAAAGCCGAAAATATCTCTCCAATACTCGAGCAGCACTAAGAAGTTCCGGTTTATCAACCGGTACTTCACAGACTGCTCTGTGGGAAGGTAGGTGAAGGAGCTAACGAACTCTAGGGTCGGCTCCAAGTAGGTTGGGGCTCGGATCTCAGTAAACTAATCCAGCACGACTGTAGAAATCATCCTCCTAAGGTCTCCGTCGACCTGGAGGCAATCAAAAGCAGACACGTCCAGGAAACGTGGTGCAATCACTGGACGGCTAGAAATACGCTCGTAATCCACCCGGTGTCGCTCATGGATCACCGGGCGGTAAGGTCGGAAGAAGAGGAAGAAGGGGAAGGTGAGGATCTATCCCTAAGGGCGAGGCGTCGCTCAGAACTCATTTTCAACTCAGCTGCTGTCAGCTCACCTCGGTCGACTGACAATGCTCAAGAATCACCTCGGCCGAGGCACAGCTCGACTGGACCGAGGCTAAAAACTAGATCTAATTCCTTCTGAAAATTCAGTTCTTTTCCCCCAAAAATCACTACAATTGCTTCCTATGGGGTACTTAAGCTTTTCCTCAACAAATGCAGGGGCAACCAAAGCCCAAATCGAAGCGAAACAGAGAGGTTAGGGTTTCGGTTCGTTTTACCTCGTTTCGGCTGAATCGATTCGATTTTCTGCAGATCTGTACTTGCAACACGATCCTCTATCCTTCAATCGTAGTTTGGAGACAGAAATCTTCGAAAACGAGCAAGAAACGAAGGAGGCGAGGTGAATCTGTCGCCGCGGTTGAGGTGGGTTGAAAGTGAAGAGAGAGAAAATTAATCCCCCTTTTATACCCTTTCTGGAATCTGCTGTCACCTCGGTCGAGATGGTCTCGACTGGACCGAGGTGGTGTGGACCGAGGTGGTTCGTCAGAAAACCCTAGTCGCCTCGGTTGCTCAAGAATCATATCGGTCGAGGTGCTCTGATAGCAACCGAAATGCCTCAGTCAAACTTTGTCTTCTCAAATTCTCGAACTTCTGTACTTCTAGTTATGCTCCTTCCTTAGATGTCTCCTGTTATCTGTCTAGAACGCCAAAAACAAAACAAAGCAAAGCAAAAGCGAAAACTATCTAAGCTAGACTAGAAAACGGGAAAAGAAAGCAATACCTTGGGTTGCCTCCCAAGAAGCGCTTGGTTTAAGGTCGCTAGCTGGACCATGATGCGTCTCAAACGAGATGGTAGGTGTCCTCACCCCATACTTTACCTCCATCGTGGGGTGAAGTAAGTAAGTCTATCAAACGCTCCAACAAGTGTAAATGCTCATCGGGGAATGAATCGTCTATGGGTGGATCGTCCTTCTCACGTGAAGATGCAGGTAGCCGGCTGAGGTGATCCGCAACAGAATTTTCGGATCCCTTCTTATCGCGGATCTCTAGATCAAAGTCTTGAAGCAAGAGAATCCATCGAATAAGGCGTGGCTTGGCATCTTTTTTAGCCAACAAGTAACGAATGGCTGCATGGTCGGTGTAGACAATGACTTTCGCCCCTACTAAATAGGAACGAAACTTCTCGAAAGCGTATACAACCGCCAATAACTCCTTCTCGGTGGTAGCGTAGTTGCGTTGTGCTACATCTAGCGTCTTGCTAGCATAGTAAATGGCGGTGGTCCGCCCATCCTTCTTCAGTCCAAGCACCGCTCCTACGGCTACATCACTAGCATCGCACATGATCTTAAAGGGCAAGGTCCAATCAGGAGGTTGGATAATAGGAGCGGAGATCAACGCTTCCTTAATCCTGTAAAAAGCATCAAGGCACTCCTGTGAAAACTCAAAAACAACATCTTTATTCAAGAGGTTAGTTAAAGGTTTAGAAATCTTAGAGAAGTCCTTGATGAATCTCCTGTAGAAACCTGCATGCCCGAGAAAACTCCTCACACCTTTAATATAACAAGGGGGAGGGAGTTTCTCAATAGTCTCGATCTTAGCGCGATCGACCTCAATGCCTCGATTAGAAACGAGGTGTCCTAGCAGAATGCCTTCACTAACCATAAAATGACACTTCTCCCAATTCAAAACGAGATTAGTGTCTTCACATCTTTTAAGTACTAGCGAAAGGTTAGATAGGCAATCATCAAAAGAGGAACCATATACAGAAAAATCATCCATAAATACCTCCATGATCTCCTCTATGTACTCGGAGAAGATAACCATCATGCATCGCTGGAAGGTAGCGGGTGCATTGCACAATCCGAATGGCGTCCTCCTATAAGCAAATGTCCCCCATGGACAAGTGAAAGTGGTCTTTTCCTGATCATCCGGATGGATAGGAATCTGGAAGAATCCACTGTAACCGTCTAAGTAGCAAAAGTGTGAATGCTGGGCCAACCGCTCGAGCATCTGATCGATGAAGGGAAGTGGAAAATGGTCCTTCCGTGTGGCCGTGTTCAGCTTCCTATAATCGATGCAAACCCTCCAGCCCGTAACGGTCCTAGTTGGGATCAACTCGTTGTTCTTATTCGTCACAACGGTCATCCCTCCTTTCTTCGGAACTACATGCACCGGGCTAACCCACTTGCTGTCTGAGATAGGATAAATAATACCTGCATCCAACAACTTAAGAATTTGCTTCTTCTCAACCTCTTTCATGATCGGATTTAACCGTCTTTGAGGTTCCCGTGAAGTCTTATGATCATCCTCCATTAGAATTCTATGCATGCAGAAAGAAGGTTTAATGCCAATAAGATCATCCGTGGTATAACCTATATCCTTTCGATGCTTTCTCAAGACATGCATTAATTTAGACAATTCAGATTCGGTAAGGGAAGCACTAACAATAACGGGATAAGTAAAATCCGGTCCAAGAAAGACATACCTCAAGTGACTAGGGAGTTGTTTAAGCTCCACAACTGGGGGTGTTTTCTGAGGGGGATCCTTGCTTCCTCCTTCCAGTGGAGTAGATCCAGAAACTGGACTTTCGGAAGTCTCAGTTGAAGTCATCTCGCCATCGACCTCGGTCGAGGCGCAAAGGCATTGACCGAGATGTTCTTCAGTCGCCTCGCTCAGTCCAGAAAGTGCCTCGGTCGAGGTACTGCAACTGGAACCGAAACTGGAGATCTTCGTCTCCTGGATTAGCTTCTCAGTTTTTGCTCCTGGATCCTCTTCCAGTGCTTTTAAGCTCCGTATATCTACATCACAAGAAGCATCTATACCTTCCTCCATTAAACTGAAGCTAATAACTCTTTCGAGTGAATCGTTAATAAGGATAGAGCTCACCAATTCTCTTGATTCTTCTTCATCGTAGATGTTGAAGATATCATCAATTAGCTGCTCCCCTTTCATGGCTGCAAGTAGTGCGAACTCCACCTCATCGCCACCAATGTTGAATTTCAACTTGGCATTCTTGCAATCCACGTTGCAACCCGAAGTTGCTAGAAATGGCCTCCCGAGAATAATAGGAACAGGATAATCTGCGGGAATGTCAAGTACAACAAAATCTATAGGTAGATAGAAGTTACCTAACTTGACCGGAACGTCCTCCAAGATGCCCACAGGATGGGTGATGGAGCGATCCGCCATATAAAGTCGAATCTTGACCGGCTTGGGCTCTCCAAGTCCGATCTTCACACATAGCTCCAGCGGGATGATGCTCACGTTGTCTCCTAGATCACAAAGGACTTCACAAGTGACATCCCCAACTTGAATGGAAATGCAAAATGAGCCGGGATCTCTCAATTTAGGTGGCATCTTCTCCTTCATGATTTGTATGAGCTTCGAGGATTTAGATGTCATCCTAACTTCACCAAAATCTTCCAGTTTCCTTTTCCTTGAAAGGATCTCCTTCAAGAACTTCCCATAGGCGGGCATTCCTAGAATAGCATCAAGGAAAGGAATGTTAATATGCAACTTATTCATTAAGTCAAGGAACTTACCAAAGTGCTTGTCTAGATGTGCTCTGGCCCTTGACTGGGGGAATGGAAGTGGTGGTTTGTATGCAGGAGGTGGAACATAAACTTCAGTTTTCCCCTCCGCTTTCTGTGGCTCCACCTCGGTTTGCATCTCGGTTGAAGTGTTCTTCGACTGCACCTGGACCGAGATGGTCTTCGTCGGTACTAGCACCGACCGAGGCACTGGATCTGCAGTCTTCAGTCCACTCCTCGTAGTTATGGCCATGATCTGGCCCTTAGGGTTGCTTTCCGTCTTAGCTGGAAGCTTCCCTGGATCTCTTGGCGCTTCATTTGCCCTACTAGCTAGTTGTTGTTCGAAGGACTTTTGGGCCCTCGAAAACGAAGTCATAGAGGTCTCCATAGCACTAAGCTTGATAAAGATAGCCTCCAGAACTGCGTCTTTCTTTTCTAGCTAAGACGAACTTGATCCTTGCCCTTGGCTCTTTAATGGAGTAGAAGAAGAACAAGGGGAAGAGAGGAAAGGGTTAGAGAAATTGTTAGAGTTGGAGTTTGAATGATTGTTACCAGAATTTTGGTTGTTCGCCCTCCAGTTGTTGCTATTGGATCCTCTATTATTGTTGTAATTGTTGTTCCGGGAACCGTTGTTGTTGTTGCGGTACCCGTTGTTGTTGTTCCTTTGCCCTTGCTCTTCCTTCTTGGTTTGTACAACCAAGAGTTCCTTCAATTGCTTCACGTCATTCTTCAAAGACGTGAGTTGATTGTTGCTGGGCTGAGTTTCTTGGAAGTTAACTCTTTTAACTCCACCTTCAGCTCCTTGGTGGGTGTACTACTCCATATGCAAGGCTTGCTTCTCGATGAAGTCCCAAGCCTCGTCAATCGCCATGTCCATGAAGGTACTGGCGGAGAGTAGTTGGAGATTGAACTGGGTGCTTCCGTCCAGTCCCTTGAAGTATATCTCCAATAACTCTAACTTTGGAATCCCATGATGTGGGCAATCCAAAAAAATGTCCTTGAACCGCTCCCATGACTTGGACAAGCTCTCCTTGTCCTTCATAATAAAAGCATTAATCTTCCCTCTCATTTCAGCTGTCTTTGAGCGGGGAAAGAATTTGGTCAAGAACTCCGTAGACATTTCCTCCCACGTGCTAATTTTTCCTGGAGGAAGAGATTGATACCAAGTAAGAGTTCTATCTTTTAAAAAAAAGTAAAAAGGTCTTAGCTTGTAGTTGTTGTTTTCAATTCTCGGAGGTCTCAAGGTTTCCATCAAGATCTCATAGTTTTGAAGATGTTGATGTGGTGATTCCTTCTCCATCCCTCCGAATTGGCATTGGCGAATCCTGGATAGAACTTGCGGTCGAAGTTCGTAGTCATGGTCCGCTGGGTCTCCTAGGTTGACTCCTTGACGCCTCAGTTGTTGATTAGGGTCCATCCTTTGACCTAGGGTTTGTGGAATTCCTGCAAGAAGAACATCTCGGACTGGCATCCGAGGTGGAAGTATCTCGGCCGGGGCGTCAGGTACTAGGACCTGCCTCGGTCGAGGATCAGCAACTGGGACCTGCCTCGGTCCAGCATCTGGAACTGGGTCTTCCCTCGGTCGAAGTAGAATCTGGTCTCGTATGACGGCCATTTCTGCTTCGATTGCTTCAGTTTTGGTTTGAGTTTCTTCCTTCTCTCGCCTTAGTTCTTCCCTGCTGAGGCGTAGCAGCTCTAACGCCTCTTTCAATTCGGCCTCAAGATCGCGGTTGTCTTGTTGGGCCATCTTTGCTTCTCTTAAGCGTCGCTTGTATGTCTTTTCTGGTTCGGGATCGTAAGGAACGATTTCCTTCCCAGTGCGGGTTCTTCGTATATACCTAAGAAAGAACCTGCAAAAGTCACTCAAGTAGAGTGGTTAGTAGACACGGGGGCAAGTGCCCAAAGAGCAAACCGTACCGGCTCGGTCTAGACCAAGTCCCCGGCAATGGCGCCAAAAACTTGTTCGCTCCAAACGGTGTGTGCAAGCTTTAAATTTATAACCCTAGATGTAAGCTGAAAACAAGGATGCGAACCCGCAGCGTACGAGTCAATCGTAGTAAAAAGCAAGGAATTCCAGGGGTCGATCACAGGGACTTAGTGAAACAAAGTCGATGACGGTAAGCTTCGTAAATACTAACCAAAAGAGCATATAACACAATCAAAGATCAATAAGAAGTCAATAAAGCAAACATGTAATTCTAGGGATTAAAGCGTCTAGTTGTGGTTCCAACTCAAGATGTAAAGATAAGCGGACAAAGCTGAGGTTTTTGCATTGGGAAGGTGTTACTAAAGTGGAATAGATCACCGGGTAAGTCTCACTACTCACTAATCCTAAACCGTAACTCCTATTACCGGGTAAGTCTCAAGGAATCAAGATAAAGAACTATAACCTCAAACTAACACACCATCTAAGGGAATAGAATCAACCTTTACCGGGTAAGTCTCAGGCTAACTCACAAAGATGGGATGAAAGCACACTCAAACCCCAATAAAGGATAAACCTTTATTACCTACACTCATGATCGTTGGTACACAAACTAAGGAATTACCGGGTAAGTCTCATCCTAAGCTTGCATTGAACCAGGAAAGGTGTAATAAGAATAGGATTTGGCAAACCCTAACACTTAACTCTCAGTTTAGGATCGGATAAGTCACCTCGGTCAGCCAAATTCCACCCCGGCCGAGATGTTCATCGACTGAGCGAGATGCTTAGGGTTAAGGTTAAAGACTCGAACTTTCAGGGTCCTACTGAAATCTAAGATTATTCTATCATTGTTTTTCCCACAACCTTCAGCTAATCACTCTAGAATCACACAAGGAAATTAGCCACTCATCATCATTATGAAAGTATTAATCAAATATATGGGAAGAAGGTGAATATTTGAACAAGAAGAATTTAATGAAAAGACTTCAATAACTGAATCAAATATCACAACAAAAACGTTCCTTGGATATAAATCCAACAAGAGAAGACAACAAGGAAGGGAATCAAAGACAATCTTACAAAACCCTCCAAAAGCTATAAAAGCTAATGTCTTCAATCTTCCTTCAACCTTCAAAAAGGTTCTTCAAATCTCCCAACTGGAGTATGGCTGCTGCGTATAAACCCTGATCGATGGTATAGTATGCTCCGGTGTAAGCGGGATGTATGCGAGGTTTTCCGGCTGTATGCAGGATTCTGGATTTGTGGAAATCCAACCCTTTTTATAGGAAATAACCCTCCAAAGATAAGATATCTTAGAAGAGATCTCTTCCCATAAAAATAGGTAAAATATAAGATCTTCTTCCTTCCAGGAACCAAGCCCAAAAATATAAGATCACTTTCCAAAGATAAAAGATCTCAGCCAAGAATAAAATATTCTCGCCGCGTCCTAGGTATTCGCCTCGGTCGAGTCGGCTTCTCTGGATCACCTCGGTCGAGATGAATCTGTGATCAACCGAGGTGAGTCACAACTGAATGTGAAATCTCTCAAAACTGGTCCAAAGTGAATCTTTAATCCATGGCTATGCTTCCTGGATGGTTCCTTATGTTCCTCAATGTAGCTCCAATGACTCCATAGCTCCTTTTGCTCCTTTTTGATGCAAAACGTGCCATTTTACCTACGATTACAACAAAACTAGGTGTAGACCTCGATTCCCGCAAAGGTAGATGAAATGGTAATATAATCACATAATATACATACAAACATGCAGATTATGAAAGATAAAACGTCCAAACAAACCCCAAAATATAGACTATAATTCATGCTATCAAAATACCCCATACTTAGACTTTGCTTGTCCTCAAGCAAGTTTCACATATAAAAGACAAGATAGAATGGATTATAAGTCAATAAAATCAATGAAAAGTCTTTCAAAAACATTTTTATCGTGTGCTACAATCATAGATCACTCTAAGAGAATACTTCATGGAATTTAAAATCAAAATATGATCAAAACATTTTATAAATATAGAAAAGTTGTTCATCTTTGCATAAAACCATAGAATGCATAATAAGTCATAATTATCAAAATTAATCATGTATAATCCAGTTTAAACCACTAAGTCAATCAACAAGCTCAAGGTCTCAAGGGCTTCCCAAAAGAAAGGTCAAGAAACGTGTAGGGTAGGGATGTATGTAAGGTAATGTGGCGCTAGAATCCGGGAAAAGGATGAACTTCACTTCCACTTTGACTTGCAACATCTTCCACCAATAAGCTTTGCTTATTTCACACTTTTTTTCTTTTTACTTTACTTTTTGGGATGCATGGACAAAGGTGCACAATAACCGAAGCCTAGGAAATCCGCAATCATCAATTTCTTGAGATGCATCAAACCCTTGATGCACATGCCATGACCCGTTAGGAATATCGCTCAATCCGACTTTGGCAAGACACAAACACCCGGCTATGTGAATGGTGCCGAGTTACTCATCTTCATGATTGACTTCCCCAAACCTAAAATTACTTTCTAACACTTTCACTTCCAGCCAACTTCTCAACTTTAACTTCACTTGCTTTCACCGCTCCGCTTGCTTCCAAATTCCCGGATAGGTAAAGGGAGGCAAAATGTATATGAGGGGCTAAGCATGATCAAGAAGAAGAGGAGAGAAGAATGAATTGCCTTGGTCTTTCCAGGAAGAAAGTGAGAGAACTCATAATGTGGTGTCAACCTTCAAATTCAACATAATTTAGATAAAAACAAAGTATTAAACATGCCAATAATTTCAAACAAAGCATTTAGCAACTTAACATATTATAAAACCTTTCAAACACATAAAGGATTTTAAAACCAGTCAGTAAACAAGATCTTCACTGAGATCATATCCAAATAAGTAACACAAAAATTGTTTTCGAAAACTCTAAGTTAACCCACCTCGGTCGAGGTGTTCTTAGGTCAACCGAGGTGAAACACCTCGTTCGGCCAGAATTTCCCCGGTCGAGGTCAAAAAATTTTTTTAAAAACCAAATTTTTTTTTTCGGTTTCGACGTTTTTCTCAATCAAATAACCTGTAAGTATGCATGCAATCTCAGATAAACATATAAATGCAGAAGTGAAGCATAAATATAAAATATCTGATCTAGTGAGTTATACATCAAAGTCATCAAATAAATACATCAAATACCCCATACTTGGGACACACTGTCCCAGTGGGTCAAAATAAGTCTAGAGAATAAAAGTACTCACCGGATAAATAGCTGAACTGCATAAAAATAATAAAGAAAATCTTGCAGCTCTCAATAGTCACGATCCGGTGGTGGTGGTGGTAGCACGTACGGATACTGGTTCGGGTCGAACGGATAGCCCATGACGTGCTCGAACTGGATCCGGGCTATCATATGCTGATAATGCTGCCGCTCCTGCATCTCGCGGATATCCAGTGACAAAGCAGCATATGAATCAATAACCTGATCCATCAGGTCATCGATCCGTCTGTGAGCATCGGGATCCCTATGTCAGCGTGTCCTACGCCTGGTAGGTCTCACTGGAGAAGTAGCAGGTGTAGGCTCAATGTCCTCCTCATCCAGATCTATGACTGGAGGTGCGCTCGTCCCTGCAGTATCTGTCCCTGTATCCATCGGGACTCCACCCTCTCTCTCATCTACTGTCTCCTCATCATCAGCCTCCTCCTCCTCAGCTGGGGCAGCTGCTGCCTCCCTATAATCCTCCATCAATGGAGCCCAAGCGGTTTGCCAATAGTGTGGGTCATAAACAGTGAACTGGGCAGACCACCTGATCCCCTATGGCGCAGTCAGCTCCCACGGCATAGCCAAATATGGAGTAGTCAGACCTCAGGGAACGAGAATCCGACGAGTGATCATCTCCTGCAATCCAAGCGGCTTCGGAGCCGCCACCATCGTGCAAGCGCTGAGATCCATGTCATGGTAGCTAGCTATATGGGTGACAAGCCCTCCGTAGCAGATGTCTCCCTTCGCCTTGGCCTTGATCCTGTGCAGATCCTCTGCCAGCATCAATCCAAAGTCCGGGAAACCCCCAGTACCCATGCAGTACAAACTGAAAAGCTCACCCTGTCGGATCTTTTGGGGCGTCTCAGTACGCGCCAGAAGTGTCTCGCTAAAGATCCGGTGGGCTAACCTAAAGGCTAGGTGGAAGATGACCTTCTCCTTGGAATCTCCACGGCGCCATCTATCTGCATGCTCAACAACATGGGCAATCTGCCCCTAAAACTCCCTAGCTACTGATCGGGACGGGAAGTCAATGGCGGTGGGCTTCGGAAAGCCGAAAATATCTCTCCAATACTCGAGCGGCACTAAGAAGTTCCGGTTCATCAACCGGTACTTCACAAACTGCTCTGTGGGAAGGTAGGTGAAAGAGCTAACGAACTCTAGGGTCGGCTCCAAGTAGGTTGGGGCTCGGATCTCAGTAAACTGATCCAGCCCAACTGTAGAAATCATCCTCCTAAGGTCTCCGTCGACCTGGAGGCAATCAAAAGCAGACACGTCCAGGAAACGTGGTGCAATCACTGGACGGCTAGAAATACGCTCGTAATCCACCCGGTGTCGCTCATGGATCACCGGGCGGTAAGGTCGGGAAGAAGGGGAAGGTGAGGATCTATCCCTAAGGGCGAGGCGTCGCTCAGAACTCATTTTCAACTCAGCTGCTGTCAAGTCACCTCTGTCGACTGACAATGCTCAAGAATCACCTTGGCCGAGGCACAGCTCGACTGGACCGAGGCGAAAAACTGGATCTAATTCCTTCTGAAAATTCAGTTCTTTTCCCCCAAAAATCACTACAATTGCTTCCTATGGGGTACTTAAGCTTTTCCTCAACAAATGCAGGGGCAACTAAATCCCAAATCGAAGCGAAACAGAGAGGTTAGGGTTTCGGTTCGTTTTACCTCGTTTCGGCCGAATCGATTCGATTTTCTGCAGATCTGTATTTGCAACACGATCCTCTAGCCTTCAATCGTAGTTTGGAGACAAAAATCTTCGAAAACGAGCAAGAAACGAAGGAGGCGAGGTGAATCTGTCGCCGCGGTTGAGGTGGGTTGAAAGTGAAGAGAGAGAAAATTAATCCCCCTTTTATACCCTTTCTGGAATCTGCTGTCACCTCGGTCGAGATGGTCTCGACTGGATCGAGGTGGTGTGGACCGAGGTGGTTCGTCAGAAAACCCTAGTCGCCTCGGTTGCTCAAGAATCATATCGGTCGAGGTGCTCTGATAGCAACCGAAATGCCTCAGTCAAACTTTGTCTTCTCAAATTCTCGAACTTCTATACTTCTAGTTATGCTCCTTCCTTAGATGTCTCCTGTTATCTGTCTAGAACGCCAAAAACAAAACAAAGCAAAGCAAAAGCGAAAACTATCTAAGCTAGACTAGAAAACGGGAAAAGAAAGCAATACCTTGGGTTGCCTCCCAAGAAGCGCTTGGTTTAAGGTCGCTAGCTGGACCATGATGCGTCTCAAACGAGATGGTAGGTGTCCTCACCCCATACTTTACCTCCATCGTGGGGTGAAGTAAGTAAGTCTATCAAACGCTCCAACAAGTGTAAATGCTCATCGGGGAATGAATCGTCTATGGGTGGATCGTCCTTCTCACGTGAAGATGCAGGTAGCCGGCTGAGGTGATCCGCAACAGAATTTTCGGATCCCTTCTTATCGCGGATCTCTAGATCAAAGTCTTGAAGTAAGAGAATCCATCGAATAAGGCGTGGCTTGGCATCTTTTTTAGCCAACAAGTAACGAATGGCTGCATGGTCGGTGTAGACAATGACTTTCGCCCCTACTAAATAGGAACGAAACTTCTCGAAAGCGTATACAACCGCCAATAACTCCTTCTCGGTGGTAGCGTAGTTGCGTTGTGCTACATCTAGCGTCTTGCTAGCATAGTAAATGGCGGTGGTCCGCCCATCCTTCTTCAGTCCAAGCACCGCTCCTACGGCTACATCACTAGCATCGCACATGATCTTAAAGGGCAAGGTCCAATCAGGAGGTTGGATAATAGGAGCGGAGATCAACGCTTCCTTAATCCTGTAAAAAGCATCAAGGCACTCCTGTGAAAACTCAAAAACAACATCTTTATTCAAGAGGTTAGTTAAAGGTTTAGAAATCTTAGAGAAGTCCTTGATGATTCTCCTGTAGAAACCTGCATGCCCGAGAAAACTCCTCACACCTTTAATATAACAAGGGGGAGGGAGTTTCTCAATAGTCTCGATCTTAGCGCGATCGACCTCAATGCCTCGATTAGAAACGAGGTGTCCTAGCACAATGCCTTCACTAACCATAAAATGACACTTCTCCCAATTCAAAACGAGATTAGTGTCTTCACATCTTTTAAGTACTAGCGAAAGGTTAGATAGGCAATCATCAAAAGAGGAACCATATACAGAAAAATCAACCATAAATACCTCCATGATCTTCTCTATGTACTCGGAGAAGATAGCCATCATGCATCGCTGGAAGGTAGCGGGTGCATTGCACAATCCGAATGGCATCCTCCTATAAGCAAATGTCCCCCATGGACAAGTGAAAGTGGTCTTTTCCTGATCATCCGGATGGATAAGAATTTGGAAGAATCCACTGTAACCGTCTAAGTAGCAAAAGTGTGAATGTTGGGCCAACCGCTCGAACATCTGATCGATGAAGGGAAGTGGAAAATGGTCCTTCCGTGTGGCCGTGTTCAGCTTCCTATAATCGATGCAAACCCTCCAGCCCGTAACGGTCCTAGTTGGGATCAACTCGTTGTTCTTATTCGTCACAACGGTCATCCCTCCTTTCTTCGGAACTACATGCACCGGGCTAACCCACTTGCTGTCTGAGATAGGATAAATAATACCTGCATCCAACAACTTAAGAATTTGCTTCTTCTCAACCTCTTTCATGATCGGATTTAACCGTCTTTGAGGTTCCCGTGAAGTCTTATGATCATCCTCCATTAGAATTCTATGCATGCAGAAAGAAGGTTTAATGCCAATAAGATCATCCGTGGTATAACCTATAGCCTTTCGATGCTTTCTCAAGACATGCATTAATTTAGACAATTCAGATTCGGAAAGGGAAGCACTAACAATAAGTTAGGTAACTTGAATGGGAATTCAAAATGAGCCTGGTGGGTGTACTTCAAAAACTTCCCATAGGCAGGCATTCCTAGAATAGCATCAAGGAAAGGAATGTTAATATGCAGCTTATTCATTAAGTCGTGGAACTTACCAAAGTGCTTGTCTAGATGTGCTCTGGCCCTTGACTGGGGGAATGGAAGTGGTGGTTTGTATGCAGGAGGTGGAACATAAACTTCAGTTTTCCCCTCCGCTTTCTGTGGCTCCACCTCGGTTTGCATCTCGGTCGAAGTGTTCTTCGACTGCACCTGGACCGAGGTGGTTTTCGTCGGTACTAGCACCGACCGAGGCACTGGATCTGCAGTCTTCAGTCCACTCCTCGTAGTTATGGCCATGATCTGGACCTTAGGGTTGCTTTCCGTCTTTGCTGGAAGCTTCCCTGGATCTCTTGGCGCTTCATTCGCCCTACTTGCAAGTTGTTGTTCGAAGGACTTTTGGGCCCTCGAAAACAAAGTCATAGAGGTCTCCATAGCACTAAGCTTGATCAAGATAGCCTCCAGAACTGCGTCTTTCTTTTCTGGCTGAGACGAACTTGATCCTTGCCCCTGGCTCTTTAATGGAGTAGAAGAAGAAGAAGGGGAAGAGTGGAAAGGGTTAGAGAAATCGTTAGAGTTGGAGTTTGAATGATTGTTACCAGAATTTTGGTTGTTCGCCCTCCAGTTGTTGCTATTGGATCCTCTATTGTTGTTGTTGTAATTGTTGTTCCGGGAACCGTTGTTCTTGTTGCGGTACCCGTTGTTGTTGTTCCTTTGCCCTTGCTCTTCCTTCTTGGTTTGTGTAACCAAGAGTTCCTTCAATTGCTTCACGTCATTCTTCAAAGACGTGAGTTGATTGTTGTTGGGCTGAGTTTCTTGGAAGTTAACTCTTTTAACTCCACCTTCAGCTCCTTGGTGGGTGTACTTCTCCATATGCAAGACTTGCTTCTCGATGAAGTCCCAAGCCTCGTCAATTGCCATGTCCATGAAGGTACCGGCGGAGAGTAGTTGGAGATTGAACTAGGTGCTTCCGTCCAGTCCCTTGAAGTATATCTCCAATAACTCTAACTTTGGAATCCCATGATGTGGGCAATCCAAAAGAATGTCCTTGAACCGCTCCCATGACTTGGACAAGCTCTCCTTGTCCTTCATAATGAAAGCATTAATCTTCCCTCTCATTTCAGCTGTCTTTGAGGGGGGAAAGAATTTGGTCAAGAACTCCGTAGACATTTCCTCCCACGTGCTAATTTTTCCTGGAGGAAGAGATTGATACCAAGTAAGAGTTCTATCTTTTAAAGAAAAGTAAAAAGGTCTTAGCTTGTAGTTGTTGTTTTCAATTCTCGGAGGTCTCAAGGTTTCCATCAAGATCTCATAGTTTTGAAGATGTTGATGTGGTGATTCCTTCTCCATCCCTCCGAATTGGCATTGGCGAATCATGGATAGAACTTGCGGTCGAAGTTCGTAGTCATGGTCCGCTGGGTCTCCTAGGTTGACTCTTGGACGCCTCAGTTGTTGATTAAGGTCCATCCTTTGACCTAGGGTTTGTGGAATTCCTACAAGAAGAACATCTCGGACTGGCATCTGAGGTGGAAGTATCTCGACCGGGGCGTCAGGTACTAGGACCTGCCTCGGTCGAGGATCAGCAACTGGGGCCTGCCTCGGTCCAGCATCGGGAACTGGGTCTTCCCTCGGTCAAAGTAGAATCTGGTCTCGTATGACGGCCATTTCTGCTTCGATTGCTTCAGTTTTAGTGCGAGTTTCTTCCTTCTCTCGCCTTAGTTCTTCCCTGCTGAGGCGTAGCAGCTCTAACGCCTCTTTCAATTCGGCCTCAAGATTGCGGTTGTCTTGTTGGGCCATCTTTGCTTCTCTTAAGCGTCGCTTGTATGTCTTTTCTGGTTCGGGATCGTAAGGAACGATTTCCTTCCCAGTGCGGGTTCTTCGCATATACCTAAGAAAGAACCTGCAAAAGTCACTCAAGTAGAGTGGTTAGTAGACACGGGGGCAAGTGCCCAAAGAGCAAACCGTACCGGCTCGGTCTAGACCAAGTCCCCGGCAACGGCGCCAAAAACTTGTTCGCTCCAAACGGTGTGTGCAAGCTTTAAATTTATAACCCTAGACGTAAGCTTAAAACAAGGATGCAAACCCGCAGTGTACGGGTCAATCGTAGTAAAAAGCAAGGAATTCCAGGGGTCGATCACAGGGACTTAGTGAAACAAAGTCGATGACGGTAAGCTTCGTAAATACTAACCAAAAGAGCATATAACACAATCAAAGATGAATAAGAAGTCAATAAAGCAAACATGTAATTCTAGGGATTAAAGCGTCTAGTTGTGGTTCCAACTCAAGATCTAAAGATAAGCGGACAAAGCCGAGGTTTTTGCATGGGGAAGGTGTTACTAAAGTGGAATAGATCACCGGGTAAGTCTCACTACTCACTAATCCTAAACCGTAACTCCTATTACCGGGTAAGTCTCAAGGAATCAAGATAAAGAACTATGTTCCTCAATGTAGCTCCAATGACTCCATAGCTCCTTTTGCTCCTTTTTGATGCAAAACGTGCCATTTTACCTACGATTACAACAAAACTAGGTGTAGACCTCGATTCCCGCAAAGGTAGATGAAATGGTAATATAATCACATAATATACATACAAACATGCAGATTATGAAAGATAAAACGTCCAAACAAACCCCAAAATATAGACTATAATTCATGCTATCAAGGAATGTCACGCACAACAAAGTCTATTGGAATATAGAACTTACCGAGCTTGACTAGGACGTCTTTAATGATACCGACGGGATGAGTTATGGATCGATCCGCCATGTACAACGTCATCTTCACCGCTTTTGGATCACCTAAACCGACCTTCCTACACAAAGTAAGCGGGATGATGCTTACGCTTGCTACTAAATCACATAGAGCGTCATATGTGAATTCTCCTACTCAAATGCAAAATGACCCCGGATCTCTCAGCTTTGGGGGCATCTTTTCCGTCATCGTTTTGATGAGCTCCGAAGTTTCCGAACTCATCTTGACTTCTCCAATGTCTTCCAGCTTCCTCTTGTTAGAGAGGATCTTCTTTAAGAATTTCCCGTAAGCGGGCATACCTACAATAGCATCAATGAAAGGTATATTAATGTGCAGTTTACTCATTAGTTCAATGAACTTATTCAACTACTTGTCTGGATGCGCTCTTGCTCTAGATTACAGGAATGGTAGGGGAGGTTTATAAGCTAGAGGAGGAACATAGACGTCTTGCTTCTCCTTCCCCTTTTCTTTCTCGTTTTCGGCGGGGACTTCAATAAACTTAGACTGCGGGTCGGTGGTTGTCACTCCGCTCCTAGTTGTGATAGCCATCACCCTTCCCTTCGGGTTGTCCTCCGTCTTTCCGGGAAGCTTTCCTTGGTCTCTAGGAACTTCTCCGGCCTTGTTGAATACTTAGTTTTCTAAAGCTTTGCGAGCTTTGTCAACCTTAGTAATGTAGCTCTCTAATCCTTGAAGCTTTCCCAAGATCGTCTCCAACATGGGATCGGGCTTCTCCTTCTCCGAGTTACTTGAGCTGTTTGATGCTTGCCCCTGACTTTTCAAAGGGGTAGAAAAAGAAGAAGAATGTGGTGTTAGTGAATTTCCAAAATTTGGATAGGAATTACCGGAATTTTGTTGGTTGGACTGCCAATTGTTGTTGGAATTCCTATTGTTGTTATTCCAATTGTTGTTCCAATTATTATTCTGGTTGTTGTTCCTATTCCCTTGATTGTTGTTGTTTCCTAAGTAGACAACATCTTGCTCCTTCGGCTTTTGAAGGCCAGCTCTAATGATTTCTTTCAACTCCTTGATTTCGGTGTTGAGGGAGAAGATTTGAGTTTGCGCATCTTGAGTTAGCTTAACTCTCGCCTCTCCTTGATTCCGGTTATTGGGATCCACATTTCGATGGGAATACTTCTCAATCACTTGGGCTTGCTTCGCAATGAAGTCCCAAGCATCATCTTCCCTCATGTCCATGAATGTACCACAAGAGAGAGATTGGAGCTTAAACTATGTTTCCACATCCACCCCCTTGTAGTATATCTCTAACAATTCCAGCTTTGGAATGCCATGGTGTAGGAAATCCAATAAGAGATCCTGAAACCTTTCCCAAGATTGAAACAAAGTTTCGTTAGGCTTCATAGAAAATGCATTGATCTAACCTCTCAACTCCGCCGTTTTGGATGGCGGAAAGAACTTGGTTTGGAACTCCGAAGATAGATCCTCCCATGTGTTAAGCCTTCCATTTGGAAGAGCATGATACCAAGACAAAGCCTTGTCCTTTAGAGAGAAGAACAGCTTGATATTGTAGTTGTTGTTGGTAGCCCTCTTCGACTTCAATGTCTCCATTAGAATCTCAAAATTCTGTAGATGTTGGTGTGGAGATTCAACACTCGTTCCACCAAATTGGCTTTGGTGAACCATGGTGATAACTTGCGGGCTAAACCCAAATGTCGCGAACTGGATGGATCACCGGATCAATGTCTTCTAGTGGTGGCATATCATCATCCTCATCGTCTGATGATTAAGCTCTAATAGACTTAGTTGGGCTGGTTTTCTTCTTCTTCTTGGAGTCATTCATCGATCTCCAACTTCATGTCTAGCATCATGGCCTTGAGCTCATCGATTTGAAATTGATGACGCTCTAGTTCTTCCATACGAGTCTTCTCACTCAATCGAAGTTGAGCTTATGCTTCATCCAACTCCGCTTCGATGTTTCTCTCTTTGTTTTCAGCCATCTTTGTTTCCTTAAGCTTTTTCCTCAAAGTTTTCTCATGTTCCGGATCAAAAGGTACGAGGTCTTTTGTGGATCTAGACTTTCGCATATACCTAAAAGAACCTGCAAAAATCACTCAAAAGAGATATCAAATAACAAGAGCAAAGCTCCCAAGCTCGACAACCGAGAACCGAAATTTGGTCTAGACCAAATCCACGGCAACGGCGCCAAAAACTTGTTTGCCTCAAAGTGTGCGTCACTAGTTTTAAATTTATAAAACTGAAATAAAAACAAGCGAACCCGCAATGTACGGATTGGCTTAGTTAAGCAAGTATTCCAGAGTATCGAACTCATGAATATGGTGAGTAAAATTCAGTTTCGAATAATCGAGCAATTAAAAGTATAAAACCTTTGGAAATATTGGGAAAAACAGCAAACCTAAAGATCCGGATGTCAAATTGTGGCAATCGATTCAAGATATTCTATAAGTATAAGGACAAAGTCGAGAATTGCAAAGGTATGACTAAGGTAAGGTTGAGTACGGTGAAGTTCCAAAACCCTATATATCTCACCCAAAGACTCTCTTTATAAAGGTTGTTGAGCCTGCAATATAGGAAGGATCTAAGGATAGGAATTAATCTCAAATACCCATGCCCAAACCCAAAGGATCAAAGATGAACTAAAACGGTTAAGGTTGTGACACTCGAAACCGAAATAGAGGATGTTGAGTCTCACAACTACCTAGGAAAGGCAAGCCAAGGCTAGGTTAAAGCAAATATTTAACTTTGGATTAAAGCAAAAGCAAGGGACGTAAAACAGAAGAAATCACGGCCAAATGTTGAAATTCCACGGCCGTGGAACTCAAGAACAACCCGTAATTTAAGGTGTCGACGAGGTTTCTCACACTCTCAGGGTCAAATCTGTTTATGATCGATCTATCATCATCTAAGCCACAACTATCAACCCTTCACTTTAGAATTGCTAAATGGTTTTAGCCAACAATCACTATCATAATATCAAAAATTGAGTTTAAAAGAGAGAAAAGTTAAAAACACTCGAAAACTCAATAACCAATCAAAATCAATCTTGATTCCACACAACAAAGTAGTATGTTCAATGAATTCAGAATATGGAACAAGAATCCTTACAGTAATCTCAGGGAACAATGAAGAACGGGTGTCAATTTGTCTCCGAAAGCAAACCTAAGAGAATCTCCAAAGTACGCAATCTTCAATATCGCATCCTTCTTAATCCGCCCTCCGAAATCTCCAACTTCTAATCCAAATAAGGTCTAAATGAAACCCTAAGAGACCGTCTCGAAACTCCCTTCTTAAGCCTTTTTATAGAGCGAAAGAGGATTACGATAAAAGCCCAATAACCGTCGTTAACGTGGCAAATATGACACGTCACCTTCGTCATGGAAATCACAGTCTCATCACTTTCCACGCCCGTGGTTTTGGGCGTGGAACTCTCTAATGTTCTCCAGAACCACTTCCTATGAATCAAGGCCAAGTCCACGGCCGTAATTTAGGGCGTGGAACTCCAAATCCTTTGTGAAAGTCTTTGTTTCGTGATGTTCTTCACTCATACTCCTTCCTTAGCTCCTTTAAAGCATCTCCTTGACATTACGCATGATCAAATACGCCTTTCATTCCACATTTTGCTCCAATTCAAGTCTTTATTCACTTGTAAACAAAACAAAGCTAGTGTAGATCTCTATATCGACAAAGTGGGTGAATGAGCTCACAAATGCCTCAAACTTATATCCATGTACACATAAAAGAGGGAAAAACAACTAAAACAAGTGCCTAAAATATAGTCATATTTCATGCTAACAATGTTCATCACTACTATTAGAATGGGCCTCTACTCTTCAAAAGAGGTCCATATGGGATGCTTCAACGATGCATTCCGGAGGATGAAACTGCTAGTGTCATACGACATTGACACTCGCTTCCTTGTGGAGGACATGCTAGTGCTCACAAAAGGTGTGCTAAGGTATTACATTCCGGTTTCTTTTGGCCTACATTATTTAAGGATATGCAAACGTTTGTTGTGTCTTGTGATGCATGCCAAAGAACAGGGAACTTGTCTAGAAGGAATGAGATGCCGCTCAACAATATTTAGGAAGTTGAAATCTTTGATGTGTGGGGAGTTGATTTCATGGGATGTTTTCCATCATCCACAACCTCTACATCCTCTTAGTTGTTGATTACGTCTCTAGATTGGTGGAAGCCATTGCTTCTCCCACTAATGATGCCATGGTGGTTGTGAAGTTCTTCAATATAAGTATCTTTCAACGTTTTCGGACACCGCGTATCATCATCATTGATGGAGGGACACATTTCATTAACCGGAAGTTCAAGGCACTTCTATCAAAGTATGGGGTGACCCACAAGGTAGCAATCCCTTATCACCCTTAAACTAGTGGGCAGGTGGGGATCTCTAATAGAAAAATCAAGGCAATTTTGGAGAAGACCGTTGATAGCATGTATTATAGTCTATGTTTTGGGAACGGTTTAGATGTTTTATCTTCATAAATCTGCATGTATAAATGTATATTATGCGGTTATATTGTTGTTTTATCCACCTTTGCGGGAATTGAGGTCTACACCTAGTTTCTTTGTAAATTTAGGTAAAATAGCATGTTGGACTAAAAAGGAGCTAAGGAAGCTAAGGAGACATTGGAGCTGCATACAAGGATACCTAGGAAGGCTCAGGAAGCATTGAAGTGGATTAGAGACTTGATTTGGGACCAGATTAGAGATGATTTGCTCTCAGCTGAGATTCACCTCGGTCAGCTACAATACCACATCGACCGAGGTAATCTTGAGGAACACCCCGACCGAGGCGAACACCTTGTTGCCGGCGAGATCTTATTTTTGACTGAGATCTTTTATTTTTAGAAGGAGGATATCTTATATTTTTGGGCTGGATTTCTGGAAGGAAGATATTATTTTTAGGAGATTTATTTTAGGAGATATGGATATATTTTTAGAAACAATTTGGTTTACTAGGCTTTTTCTAGTTTTGTGTTTAGTAAATATACCCCTTGAGAGAAGAGTGTGTAGAGTTTGAAAATAAATACAGAAGGTTGGGGTACATTTACTTAATTGAAAATTTAAAAAGCCTAGTTACTACTCTAGTTTTTCAAAAAGGCCTAGTTACCAATATTGCCCTTTATTTTATAGGAAATTATGTCTTTTAAGATATTTTATCTTTAGAAGATAATTCTCCTATATAAAGGGTTGGATTTTCCACAAGTTCAGCCATGCTTACACACTTGTAGCATCCGAGATCCTGCAGTTTGTGGATTATCACTCTCCGGAGTTGCAGGAAGTTTGAAGGAAGAGTTCAAGGAAGAAAGGAATCCTTGTTGGAAGATAGCTTTTGAAGGAGTTTTGTAAGATCTCCTTAGGATACTTTTGGTTTTTTGTCCTTGTTGAGTTGTAACTTTGGAAATACTGATTTGTCATTTGTTTGATTCAGTTATTGAAGGCTTTTTATTAAAATCTTCTAGTTCGATTATTGATTCCTTTCTTCTTAAATTGATTATTGTTATCATGATGATTGTTGGCTAAGTTTCTATGCGATTCTAGGGTGATTGGCTGAAAGTTGTGGGAAAGACGATGATAGAATGACCTTAATTTTAGCCGGACCCTGAAAGCTTGAGCCCTTACCTTAACCGACGAACACCTCGCTCAGTCGATGAACACTCGGCCAGGGTGAAATTTGCCTGAACGAGGTGAACGTTTTCCTGATCCTTTTTTGAGTTAAGATCTAGTTTGCCAAACCCTATCCTTGTTACACCTCTCTTGGTTCAATGCGAGTTAAGGATGAGACTTACCCGGTGATTCCTTTGCTTGTTTACCCAAGATTATAAGCGATAGGTAATAAAGGTTTATCCTATATTGAGGTTTGAGTGTGCCTTTATCCCATCCTTGAGAGACAACCTGAGACTTACCCGGTAAAGGTTGATTCTATCCACTTGGGTGGTGTATTGGTTTGAGGTTATAGTTCTTTCCCTAAGTTTATTGCGACTTACCCGGTAATAGGAATTACGGTTTGGGATAGTGAGTAGTAAGACTTACCCGGTGATCTATTCCCACCTTAGAAACACCTTCCCTTTGGAAAATCTCAGCTTTGTCCGCGTATCTTTAGAAATCTTGTGTTGGAACCACAACTGGGTGCTTTAATCTCTATCCGCATTTCCCCTTACTTGACTTACATCATCTTTGATTGCTTTGATTGCTTTTGGTTAATTGCATCATTGGACTACCAAATTTTGTCTTTGGTTTCGCCTTAAGTACCTGTGATCGACCCCTAAAATTCTTGCTTTTATTACAATTGACCCGTACACTGCGGGTTCGCAACATTGTTCAAGCATATTTCTTGAGTTATAAATTTAAAGCTTGCACACACCTTTTGGAGCGAACAAGTTTTTGGTGCCGTTGCCAAGGACTTGGTTTAGATCAAGCCGGTTACGGTTGTCTTTCGGGGCTATTGCCCTTATTGCTATTAACCTCTTTACTTGAGTGTTTTCACAGGATCTTTTTCTTAGGTTTATGCGAAGAATTCGTGCTGGAAAGCAAATCTTTCCCTACAATCCCGAACCAGAAAAGACCTACAAAAGGAGGTTGAGAGAAGCTAATATGGCCAATCAAGACGATCGCGGTCTTGAAGCCAAATTGAAGGAGGCGTTGGAACAACTACACCTCAATAAGGAAGAACTACAACAAGAAAGGGAAGAAACTCGCACAAGAACGGAAGTGATTGAAGCAAATATGGCAGCTCTAAGAGACCAATTTCTTCCTCGACCGATTCCAGATCCTCGACCGAGGCAAGAACCAATTCCAGATGCCCCGGCCGAGGTACACCTACCACCTCGGGTGCACATCCGAAATGTTCTTTATGCTCGAGTTCCACAAACCCTAGGACAGAGGATGGACAATAATCAGCAAATCAGGCGTCCAGGAGTCAATCTAGGTGATCCAGCTGAGAACGATTATGAACTTTGACCGCAAGTTCTAACTATGATCCGACAATGTCAATTTGGAGGTTCGGAGAGAGAGTCTCCGCACCAACATTTGTAAAACTATGAGATTCTGATGGAGACTTTGCGGCCATCAAGATTGGAGAATAACAACTACAAGCTAAGGCCTTTCTATTTCTCTTTGAAGGACAAGGCGCTTGCTTGGTATCAATTTCTTCCTGACGGAAAAATCAACATTTGGGAAGAGATGATGACGGAGTTCCTAGATAAGTTCTTTCCTCTCTCTAAAACCGCTGAATTGAGGGGAAGAATCAATGTTTTTATTATGAAGAATAAGGAAAGTTTGTCCAAGTCATGGGAGAGATTCAAGGATCTTTTGTTGGATTGCCCACATCATGGGATTCCGAAGATCGAGTTACTAGAGTTATACTTCAAGGGATTTAATGGAGACGCTCAATTAAATCTCCAATTACTTTCCGCCGGCACATTCATGGATATGCCGATAGATGAAGCTTGGGATTTCATTGAAAAGCAAGCTTTACACATGGAAAAGTACTCCCATCAAGGAGCCGAAAATGGAGCAAAGAGAGTTAACTTCCAAGACACTTCATCAAATGGAGCTCAACTCACCTCGCTCAGCAATTGAAAGAGCTTTTAGTAGCTCAAACGAAGAAGGAGCAAGATGGTGGATACCAAGGAAGGAACAACTATCAAGGGCCACGGAACAACAACAACAACAATAATAGAAACTCCAACAACTACAATAGAAATAACAACAATTGGAGATCTAATCAACAAAATTCCGGTAACCCTCATTCTCATAATACTTTTAACCCCTCCTCTTCTTCTTCTACTCCATTGAAGAGCCAGGATGCTGGATCAAGTTCGTCCGAGCCAGAGAAGAAAGATGCAGTGCTGGAGGCAATTTTGGTCAAGCTCAACGCTATGGAGACGTCCATGAGTTTATTTTCAAAGGCACAAAAAGCCTTAGAGCAACAATTATTTAACAAGGCGAATGAATCGCCAAGAGATCCAGGGAAGCTCCTAGCAAGGACAGAGGGCAACCCTAAAGGACAAATTATGGCAATAACAACACGTAGTGGATTGAAAACTGCAGATCCAGTACCTCGGTCGGTGCCAGAACAGACGAAGAATACCTCGGTTCAGATACAGACGAGGAACACTTCGGTCGAGGTACCAACCGAGGTGGGGCCCCAAAAAGCGCAAGAGAAATCTGAAGTTTAAGTCCCACCTCCTACTTATAAACCACCACTTCTATTCCCTCAGTCAATGGCCAGAGCACATCTAAACAAGCATTTTGGTAAGTTTCTTGACCTAATGAATAAGGTACACATTAACATCCCTTTCCTTGATGTTATTCTAGGGATGCCCGCCTATGGGAAGTTCTTGAAAGAGATTCTTTCAAGGAAGAGGAGACTGGAAGATTATGAAGAAGTAAGGATGACATCTAAGTTCTCGGAGCTCATTCAAATCATGAAGGAAAAGATGCCACCTAAATTAAGAGATCCCGGTTCATTTTGCATTCCCATTCATGTTGGGGATGTGACTTATGAAGCTTTGTGTGATCTCAGAGCCAGCATGAGCATCATTCCGCTGGAGCTATGTGAGAAGATCGGTTTTGGAGAGCCCAAGCCGGTGAAGATAAGGCTATACATGGGGGATCGCTCCATCACACATCCCGTGGGCATTTTGGAGGATGTTCCCGTCAAGTTAGGTAATTTCTATTTACCTATAGACTTTGTTGTACTTGACATACCCGTAGATTATCCCGTTGCCATCATTCTTGGGAGACCATTTCTAGCAACTTCGGGTTGCAATTTGGATTGTAAGAATGCCAAGTTGAAATTCAACATTGGCGGTGATCATGTGGAGTTTACATTGCTTGCTGCAATGAAAAAGGAGCCACCGGAGGATGATATCTTCAACATCTATGATGAAGAAGAATCAAGAGAATTGGTGAGCTCTATCCTTATTAAAGATCCTCTTGAAAGAGTTCTTAGTTTTAGTTTAATGGCGGAGGGTATAGATTCTTCTTTTGACGCATATATACGGAGCTTAAAGGCACTAGAAGAAGATCCAAGAGCTAAGATTGAGACACTAATTCAGAGGAAGAGAAAAAATTTAGGTTTCGGTCCCAATTCTAATACCTTGACCGAGGCACTTTCTGGACCAAGCGAAGCGTTCATATCTAAAGAACACCTCAGTCACCCACCTCGGACGCTGACCGAGACATCAAGCGAGATGTTATCAACTGAGGACAACAAACTTCCTCACTCATTTTCTGAGAGTCACTTACAGTTGATGGAGCACTGGCTCCGTCAAGTTTCTGAAGGTAAAGAACCTTGGTTTGCTGATATCGTCAACTATCTTGTTTGCCAAGAAATACCACCTGGATTGACGTACTCTCAAAGGAATAAGTTCTTCAAGGTTGTGCGTCACTTCTATTGGAATGAACCTCTAATGTTAAAAAGAGGTCCAGATGGGATGCTTCGATGATGCATTCCGGAAGATGAAGTTTCCAGCGTCATAAGGCATTGCCACTCGCTTCCTTGTGGAGGGCATGCTAGTGCACATAAAACGTGCGCTAAGGTATTACATTCCGGTTTCTTTTGGCCTACATTATTTAAAGATGTGCAAGCGTTTGTCGTCTCTTGTGATGCATGCCAAAAAACAGGGAACTTGTCTAGAAGGAACGAGATGCCACTCAATAATATTCAGGAGGTTGAGATTTTCGATGTATGGGGAGTTGATTTCATGGGACCATTCCCATCTTTCGGAGGAAACCTCTACATTCTCCTAGCCGTTGATTACGTCTCTAGATGGGTGGAAACCATTGCCTCTCCCACTAATGATGCCATGGTAGTCGTAAAGTTCTTCAATCGGACTATTTTTCCGCGTTTTGGGACACCACGTATCATCATCAGCGACGGAGGGACACATTTCATCAACCGGAAGTTCAAGGCACTTCTATCAAAGTATGGGGTCACCCACAAGGTAGCAACCCCTTATCACCCTCAAACTAGCGGACAGGTTGAAATGTCGAATAGAGAGATTGGTCCATGAAGTTCGACGATGCTCTTTGGCCTTATAGGACCGCATTCAAAACTCCCATTGGTACCACCCCTTATAATTTGGTATATGGAAAGTCTTGTCATCTACCCGTTGAGATAGACCACAAGGCATATTGGGAAATCAAGTGGCTAAATTTTGACATCAAGGAAGCCGGAGAGAAGAGACTTTTGGATATTAATGAGCTGGAGAAATTACGCTTGAACGCTTATGAGAATTCCAAGATCTACAAGGAAAGAACGAAGAGATGGCATGACAAGCATATCATACCAAAGGAGCTCAAGGAAGGAGATCTCGTCTTGCTCTTCAACTCCCGCATGCGCCTCTTTTTAGGTAAGTTGAAATCTAGATGGACAGGACCTTACGTTGTGAAAACTGTTTTTCCCCATGTGCAGTTGAGATTTGGGGTGAGACAAGCGGAAGTTATAAGGTCAACAGTCATAGACTAAAGAAGTACCGATCGGAAGTCCCGGCGGAGGAAATTGCACCTCTACACCTTGTTTGAGGATGATGCATGGTCCAACTAGTGACCCAAGGTATTGCTTTCTTCTCTCTTTTCTAGCTTAGTGTTAGATAGTTTGCTTTGTTTTGTTTTTGGCCTCTTCTAGATAAAAACCACGTATTCCCTAAGGAAGGATTATAGCTCAGGAGGTACACCGGAAGGACAAAGTTCGAGAAATTGAGAAGACGAAGTTGACCGAGACACATCTCGGTTGTTGTCACAGCACCTCGACCGAAATGTTCTTGGGCAACCGAGGCGACTAGGACTGACAAATCCAGTTAGACACCTTGGTCCAGTCGGGACCACCTCGACCGAGGTGATATCAGATTCAGCGAGGGGTATAAAAGGTGAAGCAAATTTCTCTCTCCTCACCTTCCCTCTCAAACCTGTCTTGACCGCGGCGGAGTTCTCATCTCGTTTCCTCATTTCTCGCTTGTTTTCCACAATTTCTGGTCCGATTTCAAAAAGAGAAGCAAGAGGATCGGATTCCAAGCAAGAAACTGCAAGATAAACGCCTCGAATATGCGTAATTTGGGTAAATTGTCCAAAAACCCTACCCTCTCTTTACTGATTTAGGACAGATTTGGCTTTGGTTGCCATCCATTGCTGTTGAAAAACATATAAGTACCCTATAGGAAGCAATTGGTAGTGATTTTGGGGGAAAAGAACTGAAAAATCAGAGAATAAAATCGCGCAACACTTCGCCTCGATCTAGTCGAGCTGTGTCTCGGCCTAGATGTTCTTCAACTTGTCAGACCAACCGAGGTGTTCATCTTGTTAGCAGTCATGAGCAACAGATTTGATCGTCAGCTTGTTTTGAGAGATGTTCCTAGTGGTTCCTCCCCTTCTTCTACATCTCGTCCTTCCATACCGGTGATTCACGAGCGTCACCAGGCGGACTTTGATCGTATATGTGGGCGTCCCATAGTTCACCCGAGATTTCTAGATGTTGATGCCTTCGAGTGCCTCCACGTGACGGAGGTCTTGAAGAAGATGATTTCTATGGTAGGGCTGGAGAGTTTTATGGAGATTCGACCTCCAGCCTACCTTGAGCCGACTATGGAGTTCGTGAGTTCTGTGACTAACGTCCCTGAGAAGAACAACATCAAGTTCCGGTTGATGAACCGGAACTACATTATACCATTGGATCATTTCAGAGATATCTTTGGCTTTATGACTCTGATAGTGCCCGACTTCCCTTCCCGAGCAGTGGCTCGAGATTTCTGGGGCCAGATTGCCCACGTGGTGGAGCACAATGTTAGATGGAGACCTAGAGACTCCAAGGAGCGTAATATCTTTCATTTAGCTTTCCGTCTTGCCCACCGCATTTTCAGCGAGTCTTCTGGCGCGTAATGAGATGCCCCATAAGATCAGACAGGGGGAGTTGATGCATTTATTTTGCATGGTGACTGGTGGAGTGCCTGACTTTAGAGGCATGTTGGATGAGGACTTGCACAGGATCAAGGGCAAGTCCAAGGGAGATATCTGCTGTGGAGGGCTGGTGACCCATATTGCGGGTTACATAGGTTTGGATTTGAGTGCATGTACTTTTGTTGCGGCTGCAAAGCCGCTTGGGCTTCAGAAGATGATCACGAGGCGTATTCTGGTTCCTCGTGGCCTCAGTACACAATACGTCGCTATGCCTTGGGAGCAGACTGCTCCTATAACATCCGGAAATTTTATTTCCATTTATTTCCAAGACAATCCAGAACTCGACCAAATTGGACATTTTTGTCATTTTTATCATTTTATGTGACACCGAACTCTCCAAAATTTTTATTATTTTATGTGAAGTTTCTACTCACATAAAATACCGGGAATCGATCTACATTTTTTTTATCCATCAAAAGAGTTCAATTCTTGTAGTTAAGCCATTCAAGCCCATTTTACATGCCATCTATGCCGGAAAGACGAGCCAGCTGGGCCCAGAAAGAAGAGTGTTGGCTTCCCTCTTTCACGTTCCGTCTTTCACGTTCAGAAACCCTAGAAGCCTTCTCCCCCGCTTCTCACTTTAAAGATCGTCTCCGGCACCAACCACTGCCTCCTACACGCAGCTCCGAGCCTCATCCACTCGCTAAACCCGTCTCTCCCTCACCAGCGCCATGGCGTGCCCAACCTCGCCCTTTCTTCCAACCATCGACAGTAGTAGTGAGCGGACGAGTCTTCTCCTCTCCAACGCAATGACCTTACCTCGTGTCCAACAAGGGGACGCTTGCCACTCTTCTGTCCGGACAACAACCCTCGCAACAGCAACCCAAAGGACGAAGACTGAAGTCGACTCCTTTCTGAACACACAATGCTGTTACGCTAAGAACGTGACACGCAAATATACTCGTTATATTTTCCTAACTCCTAGCGAACCCGCAGTGTACGGGACATTTCGTAGTAGGGATAGTATTCCGAGGTCGAACACAAAGACTGAGGTGAAATCAAGTCAAATAGTGACTAAGTATAGTATCTATCTAGGCTAAGAAAAGATGAAAGAAACAAATAAATGAAAATCTCGATGTTTTAGGGTTTGGTTTTGTGTTGTGATCAATCAAGGGTCAAAATGATATAAGAATGCAAAACAAACTAACAATCTAGGAAATCAACACAAACAAGCAAGACAAACACGAGATATGAGATCAAAGAGAGAAAAGAGGATTCTAGGGGTTGGAAATTCCGGTTATGGCATAGGACTCAAGCTTCTATTCAACCTTGGATTAACTATCATATGTTGGGAAGGAATGTTTCTCAAATGGGGTCAATTACCGGGTAGGTCTCATGATCCACTAATCCCGCTCCTAAGGTCCTATCACCGGGTAAGTCTCTAAGAGCCTAAGGTAGGGATATCTACACAAACCGGATGGTTATCTAGGGATCTAACCTCTCCTTACCGGGTAAGTCTCGGGAAGGCAAGTCCTAAACACTTATCCTAGCACATTCAGTCCAATAACGGCTTGTGAGGCTCACTACTACCTAGAATTCGTCATCTTCGGTATCTAACAACAAGAATCACCGGGTAAGTCTCTTCTAACTCTTAGTTGCTAACACTAGGTCACCCTAGGATAGATTTAGCTCAACAAACACTAGAATTTCAACAATCTAACATCCTAGCACTTAGATTCATCAAACAAGAAAGTCAATCAAAACAACGGGTGGTTCATCAAGAACCACGGCCGTGGAATGTACTAGAACAGGCCGTGATTTACAACAGAGGCTAGGTTCGAGCAAACAATTCATCCAAAGGTACATCTAAGTCCATCCTATCATAGTCCAGGCCATAACCATATACTCCTTACCCTAGAATCACATCTATCTAGCCAACAACATACATCTCAACAATCAAACTCATCAAGCATACATTCATGGCTTCCATAGCAAGTAAATGAAGTGAAATAGAGATAAACAAGTAGAACAAAGAAAACCAAGCTGAATGTATGATAAGAAAGACTTACAACCTTTCAAAAGAAGTGTAATAGCTAGGATTTCCGAATTCTAACTAATGTTGATTAACTTAATCTTTGATAGTAATTGACATATAACTCGCGTAGATTTCGCAAGTGATGAGTAAGAGTCCCACCGTTATGTTCCTGGCGCAATTTTGGACATTTGGGGAAATTTTTACTTTTTCCCCCAAGTTATTATTATTACCCTCGGGTGTTATTTGGAGCATTTGGGAGCTCCAATTAATAAAAATGCAGTTGAGAGAAATGATCAGGACATCGGATATGTCCTAGATATGAAATAAGATGGAGAGGCAAAACGGCCAAAAGAGTCCCTATTTCGTTTCTTAACGGCTAAGAAAGACGGCTTAGGAATACACGTTTTCCGAGGCAGTTGAGGAATAATTATCCCTACAATATTCCAGATTTAATGTTCCAATCTCGAGAAGTTTGGAGAAAGAGGTTCGACCCGCCTTTTGATCGGTTAATGGATAATTATCGACTTTACTAAATGATAATTATCGTCTTCACTATAAATAGCCGAAAATCTTTTATTAATTCATTTTCTTTCACGTTTTCTCGTAAAAGCTCTGATTTCTCTCAACCTTCAAACTCATATCTACTTTCCGTTTCTAATCCGATTTCAATTCCGTTTGAGTTTCTGGATTCCTCTCTTCATTCTCTTCATAACGGTACCGAGTTTCTGCATTTCCGAGTATATGGAGGGCTGGTCGAGCATATATGTCACCATGACGTTTCCGTCGCTCAGATTATGATGATTTTGATGCTGTCCATGCGTAGCCTGCGTCGTTGTGATTCCGAATCTTCTTTCAGATCGTCAATCGGGTTAGTAACAAATAAGTTATGAATTTATTCGTTTTCCGTACTGCGATTTGGCCTAAATTGACTTTAGGCTTGTCAAATAGGACAATTAGAAATTCCATTATGGTCGTTATATTAGTCTGGTGATTATGGGTTGTTGTTTGATGAAATCTGATGACAGCTGGGTTTAGAAATTGCCTGCGGGCAAAACGTTATTCTGGTGAAATCTAATTAATTAATTAAAGGTTAATTAATTAAATTAGGATTAGAATTGAGATTAAGGAATGTTGATTAGATACTACCTTGAGATTTGAGGAATTGTGAGTTAGGTTGAGATATTGAGGTTTAGTTGGTTGTGAGGCTTATAGATTGATTATGATCCTTATGGATCCCTTGGGTCTAGATGTGACCTTTTTGATTGATAGGAGTATTGATATCTCTTTATGCCTTGTTATTAGGCAGTGTGCCTCTCAGGATTGGAGGTTGATCGTGGTTGAGTTTGTACGAGGTTGAGCTAAGTCCGTAGGACTTACTTAGCTACCATCCCTATATTGGGTGTTTGCATGAGTGGTGTGTGCTTTATATGTTTGCTATGATAGCATGATTTGTCGTTTTTATCGACCTATGTTTTATCAACTGCCCCATTGCGTGGTTGTGATAACCTTTCCCTTTCATCCCGCCGTGGAGTCTGGGAGGTTCTCTGATGTCGGGCCAGACTGGTTTACAGGAAGGGCGCAATCCACTCCCATAGGGTACATGGATTGTGTGACCGATACTCGTACAGCTGGACATTGTACTCAGAGGCGGGAATGTATCGGTCCTCGTGTCACATACTTTCATCTATCTATATATATTTATATATGGTTTTTGAGTGAATGGTTATTATATAAAGATAATAAAATGGGTAAATATGTGAAAGCATGATGATGTGTTTATCTTCCATGATTGTGTTTGTGCTTATGCATTACCTCATATATGTATGGTTAGCTAACGGTTTCATACCGTGTTGTAGATGTTTACAGGTTAGGCGCTGCTGAGTGATCTGGCAGGGTGACAGGCCGAGGACTCTCGTACATTAGGTGGTTGATTTGGGTTTGTTGTATTCCCCTCCTTCGTGAGGATGTTCTTTTGTACCTCCTATGTGAGCTTGTCATTTTATATACTCGGCTATGTTGTTGTTTACTTTGGGTTGTACAGTTTATACTGTTTTATGTATTTGTTTTATATCTGTCAGTGCCATGTTGTAAGGTCCAGTGAACTTGTTGTCAGGCTAGGGTCAGGATCCATTGTGAGATCCTAGCCCAATGTGACATCCCGAGTCCCGCGGATTTGGGGTGTTATAGAGTTGGTATCAGAGCCCAGGTTGACAACAATGGCACTTGCTACCTGCAATGAGGTTTGATAGGTAAAATAAACAGAGCCCACATGGGATCTGACGTTTTCAAAGGTTTTGGTTTTAAGTGTGGTTTTGGGATAGAATGTACGAGAAGTCGTCACGTCTGCCATGGATCTCTGCAGCGTAGATATGTATATATATCTGTGTTTACTATGGATTATGTGGATGTATTATATACATATCGATACCTATGGCATATATATAGCCTTATAAGATTAGGTGCGTATATCCTACAGATGACTCAGACTAGAGTAGTATTTGTAGTGGGATGAGGTAGGGGTACGCCCCCTCTTCCTCCAGTGGTGATAAGTTAGGGACCAGTTTCCGTTGTTGCTTCGCCTATGACAGAGAACGAGTTTGAAGAGGCTGATCGTGTCTTTATGAGTAGATCCGAGTTTCAAGAATATATATAACAAGTATATGAAGCGGTGATAGCGGGTAGACCTACACCGGATTTACCAACATCTGTGAGATCAACTGAAGCTTCTGGATTAGAGAAGAAGCAACGGATTGAATAAGTTAGTGGAGAAGCAAAGATGAATGGTGAACCAAGTCAGATATCAGGACAACCAAGTGGTCCTTTGGCCATGAAGACGATTGACACGGAACTACAGTGTTTTAATTGCGGGAAGTTTGGACACCGGCGAGCTGTGTGTCCAAAGGCACTCACAATATGCTTTACGTGTGGTAAAGCAGGGCATAGAGCGAAGTTTTGTCGACAGGGCAAGGCATTGCCTTTACAGGTTCCCTTCAAGAGTGAGATCATTCCAGGTGGACGACAAAGGTCGAGTTACCCTTCAGTTGCACAGGTTGCAAGGATGGGATGATTATGTTTCAGTTGTGGCTATCCAGATCAATTGCGTTCTGTGTGCCCTTTGGCACTGATAGCTTGTTTCACTTGTAGTGAGCTAGGCCATCTGGCCCTTTCTTTCAACTCGGTGGTGTTTCTTCCCAGCAAGACCTTCCTCTTTCCGGTGCAGAAAGAGTGGAAGTGGAGGCTATAGTAATGACCTCAGTGATACCTGAGGAGCATGGATCTGACATTGAGTGATGATATGTAGTGGAGCTACGAGTGTTAGCTGTTATAGGTACCATTCTCGTTAATGGTTTACCTGGTGGAGTTTTGCTTGTTATGAGTGCTATGCATTTCTTGTCTTTCGATGCATGCGTTAATGGTTGATCTTTGATATATAGTAGAAGGTGGACTTTCCTTTACAGGATTACCAGTTAGGGGTCTGAGGTACCCACGAGATATGTATTTGTTCCCTTATTCCGGGACTTGTGTATGGCTCGTAGACTTCTTTGTCATGTCGTAGGTGCATGAGGAAGTCATTATGTGTATGGTTTGGATGAATAGATATCATGTGGTGTTAGCTTTTAAAAGTAAGACTATTATAGTCTTTACTGAGTTGAGTTAAATAGAGGTCTTCTGAGGTTAAGACCTTTGAAGAGACGGGTTTGTCATCAGGATTGTACGAGCAGCGAGCTGATAGCATAAGGATGTGACGTCTTCTAGTGTTATACCATGAAGGAGCGAGATAGTCCAACAATGGAAGGTATTCCAGTTGTTTATGAGTTTATAGATGTGTTAGTGAACCGTCTAGTTTCCACCTCAGCGGAGTGTGGACATTGTTATCGAGTTGAAGTATGATATAAGATTGAATGGGAAAGCCACACTATATGGTGCTTGTTGAGATATTGTACTGATAACTTGAAAAGTTGATTGAAACGGGTTTACCCTAGTAGGTTCCATGTTCATTGTTGACGACCTGATGAGTTAGCTTCAAGAAGCAATTGTGTCATCAGGATTCCTTTGTGCTCAAGATATCCCTAGTCATGGATGAGAGAGCAGCATGTGTATGAGATAGCATCCCATACCCGTTATGGACACTACGAGTTTGTAGTGATGTCATTTGGGTTGACGAATGTTTTAGTAGTTTTTATGGAGTTGATGAACAATATCTTCATCGACTTCCTTGATTAGTCGGTGGTGGACACATGTTGGTATACTCTCATAGCAGATAATAGTAGACCGGTAATCTAAGGACCGTTCTGCAGATTTCGAGCGATAGAGGATTGTATGCTACACTCTCTAAGTGTAAGTTGAGATGCCAGTGGTAGCCTTTTTAGGCCATGTTGTCTCCGCCAGTAGGATCATGGTTGACCAGGCAATAATTTAGTATGTTGTACCATGGGAGATACTGATGAACATTAAGGAATACGTAGTTTTCTCGGCTCATCCGATTGCTACCAATGCTTTGAGGAAGGATTTTATATGATTACGTATTTATTTGCGAGTCTTTTGAGAAGACCACCATAGCTACGTGATGAAAGTAGTTTGTCTAAGTTCTGAAGAGTTGTGAAGGCATTTGACCTTTGCTTCCATTCTGTTTTACTGAGAAGATTTTTGGGATCCCGTGATTTACGGTGATACATCCCAGCTAAGTCTAAGATGTGTATTACTATAGAGAAGTAGGGTTATTGATATGTGTGTTTACAACTGAGAATGTATGATGAGAACTATCTGACTCATGATTTAGAGTTAGTAGTGGTAGGTCAAGCCTTTAAGTTTTGAAGACCGTACCGGTGTGATCTTCATGTCGGATTTCTTTAGATCATAGAAATCTGAAGTATATTTTATGCAACAGGGGTTGAATAACCACCAGTGTTAAGAGCTTAAGTTGATCAAGACTTTGACTTGAAGATTCCATATCATTCAGAGAAGTTGAACGTTGTCGCCGATACCTTGAATGGAAAGACGCTCCAAGAGAAGATGATTGTGAGACTGATATTTCAACCTCAACTTCAGAGAGATCTAGCTTGAGTAGAGTTAGACAATCAATTTCTTGATGAGGATACCCAGTTATACCTCAGAGGTTATAGCTGGTGTGTTTGATGAGGTCCAACAGAAGCAGGAGACATGCCCGGCCTTTACAAGGTTTAGAGAAAGGATGTCTCGTACTGAGGCACCATAGTTCTCCATGGGAGTAGATGGACTGATGAAGAGTCATGACCACTTTGTGTACCTGCTGATACAGATGGAGACAGAGAATATTATGGTATACCCATTGTATGCCTTATTCAGTACATTCAGGTACGAGTAAGATGTACCACGAGATGAGACGATTATATTGTATGAAGCCGATATAACCAGATTTGTGATATAGTGTGTGACATGTCAGCATGTCTAGATAGAGTATTTCCGATCTAGAGATAAGCCCCCACCCACTACCAGTGCAGTAGTAGAATTTGGGAGGACATCTTTATGGACTTTGTTATGGGATTGTGACCCTGTAGAAGATTGATGTTATTTGAATTGTTGGTAACAGATTAATGAAACCGGCACGTTTCATTTCTATCAGAAGGACGTGGCTAGTGAATGAATTGGTTGAGGAGTACACTAGACAAATAGTGAGACTCCATGGTATACCGAGAACGATCATTTCTGATCGAGATGGATGTTTTTACTTTGAGATTGTGGGCAGCAGATTCAGACTGCTTTGGGGACAAGTATGTACCTCATGATTACACTTCACCCCCTGATAAATGCTTAGTTAGAGAGGATCATCTAGATGTTAAAGATCTATTATAAGTTGTAAGTTGAATGGGAAACGTGGAGGGTTATATTAACTTCCATTAATGAGTTTATTATATAACAATGAAGGACGTGCATCTTTTTGGGATGACCCTATGAGTCAATATATAGACATAGATGTCGTATATCCTTATGCTAGAAGTGATCTAGCAGTAGTAGTGGAATAACACCTGACCAGATTCAGGATTTTATAGTTCAAGTAACGTTGATTGAAGGAAGAATGCTGGTTGTACAGAGTCGCCAGATATTATATGTAGACAAGCGAGAGTTCATGTCCGGCTGTAAGTATCTCAGCTGCGAGACGTTAGACGTGTTAATATGGAAAGGGGACTGAGTTTCCAATATGATGGTTTATTTGAGATCGACCAGTACGGAGAAGGTAGCATGATGTTTAGCTTTGCCTCTGAGATTAGAGGATATTCACCCAGTGCTTCATATGTCTTAATTGAGGAAGTATATACCAGACTCGAGACACCTTGTGAGTTACGATGATTTGGTGGTTGAGTCCAACCACACTTTTGTTGAGCATTCGAGTATATTTTAGTGCTATCTTGATGAATGTTGTACTTATGTGCTTATATGCCTTGATGTGTTATTCCATGCTAGCTGTGATGTGATTTATGATCTTAGTAGATCTTTATGTGCTAGCGTGATGTATGCTATAGCTGGAGATGATTACTTCCTCCACGCTACCCGAGTATGATCATATTTATAGCTGGAGATGGTTCTTTCCTCCATGCTATTTGAGTGGGATTAGGATTCAGCTGGAGATGGTTCTTTCCTCCATGCTACCTTGATGGACAAAGTTCAGTGGAGATGTGATTCCTCCATGCGATATATATGTTTATGGGTTGGCTAGAGACGTATTTCCTCTATGCATGTGATATGTTTTGGCTAGAGATGTGCTTCCTCTATGCCTTGTGATGTGGTATGATGGCGAGAGACGTGATTCCTCTACGCCTGTGGGTAACGTTATGGCCCTGTTTCCTGGAGTGATGATTCCTCCATGTTTATACTTGAGGTTATAGATTGTTATAGGTTGTGATCTTTTGAACGGAGATGTGATACCTCTGATAGAAAGAGTGAGAGTTATACCTCGGCATATGGGTCCGAGAGGATTTGGGAATTGTTAAAGTTTCGGGACGAAACTTTTTTTTTAAGGGGTGTGTGATGTAATAGCTAGGATTTCCGAATTCTAACTAATGTTGATTAACTTAATCTTTGATAGTAATTGACATATAACTCGCGTAGATTTCACAAGTGATGAGTAAGAGTCCCACCGTTATGTTCCTGGCGCAATTTTGGACATTTGGGGAAATTTTTACTTTTTCCCCCAAGTAATTATTATTACCCTCGGGTGTTATTTGGAGCATTTGGGAGCTCCAATTAATAAAAATGCAGTTGAGAGAAATGATCAGGACATCGGATATGTCCTAGATATGAAATAAGATGGAGAGGCAAAACGGCCAAAAGAGTCGCTATTTCGTTTCTTAACGGCTAAGAAAGACGGCTTAGGAATACACGTTTTCCGAGGCAGTTGAGGAATAATTATCCCTACAATATTCCAGATTTAATGTTCCAATCTCGAGAAGTTTGGAGAAAGAGGTTCGACCCGCCTTTTGATCGGTTAATGGATAATTATCGACTTTACTAAAGGATAATTATCGTCTTCACTATAAATAGCGGAAAATCTTTTATTAATTCATTTCCTTTCACGTTTTCTCGTAAAAGCTCTGATTTTTCTCAACCTCCAAACTCAGATCTACTTTCCGTTTCTAATCCGTTTTCAATTCCGTTTGAGTTTCTGGATTCCTCTCTTCATTCTCTTCATAACGGTACCGAGTTTCTGCATTTCCGAGTATATGGAGGGCTGGTCGAGCATATATGTCACCATGACGTTTCCGTTGCTCAGATTCGCTGTCCATGCGTAGCCTGCGTCGTTGTGATTCCGAATCTTCTTTCAGATCGTCAATCGGTTTAGTAACGAATAAGTTATGAATTTATTCGTTTTCCGTACTATGATTTGGCCTAAATTGACTTTAGGCTTGTCAAATAGGACAATTAGAAATTCCATTATGGTCGTTATATTATTCTTGTGATTATGGGTTGTTGTTTGATGAAATCTGATGACAGCTGGGTTTAGAAATTGCCTGCGGGCAAAACGTTATTCTGGCGAAATCTAATTAATTAATTAAAGGTTAATTAATTAAATTAGGATTAGAATTGAGATTAAGGAATGTTGATTAGATACTACCTTGAGATTTGAGGAATTGTGAGTTAGGTTGAGATATTGAGGTTTAGTTGGTTGTGAGGCTTATAGATTGATTATGATCCTTATGGATCCCTTGGGTCTAGATGTGACCTTTTTGATTGATAGGAGTATTGATATCTCTTTATGCCTTGTTATTAGGCAGTGTGCCTCTCAGGATTGGAGGTTGATCGTGGTTGAGTTTGTACGAGGTTGAGCTAAGTCCGTAGGACTTACTTAGCTACCATCCCTATATTGGGTGTTTGCATGAGTGGTGTGTGCTTTATATGTTTGCTATGATAGCATGATTTGTCGTTTTTATCGACCTATGTTTTATCAACTGCCCCATTGCGTGGTTGTGATAACCTTTCACTTTCATCCCGCCGTGGAGTCTGGGAGGTTCTCTGATGTCGGGCCAGACTGGTTTACAGGAAGGGCGCAATCCACTCCCATAGGGTACATGGATTTTGTGACCGATACTCGTACAGCTGGACATTGTACTCAGAGGCGGGAATGTATCGGTCCTCGTGTCACATACTTTCATCTATCTATATATATTTATATATGGTTTTTGAGTGAATGGTTATTACATAAAGATAATAAAATGGGTAAATGTGTGAAAGTATGATGATGTGTTTATCTTCCATGATTGTGTTTGTGCTTATGCATTACCTCATATATGTATGGTTAGCTAACGGTTTCATACCGTGTTGTAGATGTTTACAGGTTAGGCGCTGTTGAGTGATCTGGCAGGGTGACAGGCCGAGGACTCTCGTACATTAGGTGGTTGATTTGGGTTTGTTGTATTCCCCTCCTTCGTGTGGATGTTCTTTTGTACCTCCTATGTGAGGTTGTCATTTTATATACTCGGCTATGTTGTTGTTTACTTTGGGTTGTACAGTTTATACTGTTTTATGTATTTGTTTTATATCTGTCAGTGCCATGTTGTAAGGTCCAGTGAACTTGTTGTCAGGCTAGGGTCAAGATCCATTGTGAGATCCTAGCCCAATGTGACATCCCGAGTCCCACGGATTCGGGGTGTTACAAGAAGGTTCAATCTCGTTCCTTACAAAACCGTGCAAATCGTCTTAACAAAACTCACTCAAAATTATTGAAAAACTAAGAATGGTGTGTTCTTCCCTTCTTCTCCAATGGAACCCGTTTTCTCCTCCAAGAGTAGCTCCTATCCAATCTTCCAATGAGAGAATATGTGTTGTTGAGAGTGTGGGAGAGAATGGAGTGATGGGTCTGTCCTTAACAGCCTACAGGACCAGCTTATATCCTCAACAAATTGCAAGAGTCGGCCATGAAGATCGTGGGATAGCTGTCACAGCTTTATAGGGAAAACAACGGCCCATTTCCACGCCCGTGGAAGTCCCAGTGGCCGTGGTTTTGGTCCCTAAGCACTCTATGGATCATCAAGCCACAATTTGGTGCAAGGCATGCACCAACAAGGTCCCATGTTTTCTCCTTAGCTCCTTGCTTGCTTCCCAATGAGTCCGAAGGTGTGTCATCTTGAGGAACGATCCTCCAATGTATCGATTAAGCTCCTAAAGCTCCCAAAATACCTACAAAACATGCAAAAGTCCGTGTAGACGTCTATCTCGACAAAATACATGAATTGAGTGCAAATGGTCACGAACTAGTGCAAACCATGCATGAATGAGCGGAAAAACTATCTAAATGAGTGCCTAAACCTAAGCCATAAATCGTGTTATCAAGTGCCGCGGTGCGCTAGGACAAGACCACAATCGTGCCGGGCCGCAGGTGCGTCATAAGCCGCCACAAGTGCGCCTTCTAGAGACTATGGATGCTCTTCCATCCTGGTGCACTCAAACCTGAGTGAACTGGGACCCTTGCTTCTCCATTTGCGTACTACAGCAACAATACCTCCATCTTTTGTGAGTCTCATGTGTGACCACCTTATATCCTCCTTGCTTCCCAACATATATATATATTCTTCTAATAGTTCTTCTAAATCATCATAGAACCCATACATTGCAGCCAAAGGAACAATTACAAGGAATTGTTACATCTTTTTCAGCTTTCCAACATTGACGAGCAGTCAACTTTGGGTCCAATTTTGGGTAACCTAGACTCCTTCTTTTTGGCTGGTTTTCGGATATGTCATTGACAGTATTGCATAGTAATTTATACTAAAATTTTATAGGAATCCATGTTACAGTATGAGAGTTATGGTGTTTCATAGTTGACACATAAATTCTTGTCCATTGCCAATGAGTCCAAAGGTGTGTCATCTCGAGGAACGATCCTCCAATGTATGGATTAAGCTCCTAAAGCTCCCAAAATACCTACAAAACATGCAAAAGTCCGTGTAGACGTCTATCTCGACAAAATACATGAATTGAGTGCAAATGGTCACGAACTAGTGCAAACCATGCATGAATGAGCGGAAAAACTATCTAAATGAGTGCCTAAACCTAAGTCATAAATCGTGTTATCAAAAATACCCCATACTTAAGGTTTGCTCGTCCCCGAGCAAGTCCCAAATATAGACCAAGAGATGACATGATTTATGCATGCAGAAAAATAACAAATTCTTTTTGGAGTTGTGCTTCTAATATTGGATCACCTTCAAAGTCATGTGTCATGGCAATGGACAAGCAATTATGTGTCAAATAAACGAAGGTACGGAAAGACAATTATACTTAACTCCAAAGCATGCATGGAATGTAAAAATGAAGAAGTCAAGATGATCATGAGTATATCCAATCTAGATCACTAAGTCTTACACACATGCAAATAGGTCACAAGGGCTTGTGAAATAAGAGGCTAAGAAACGTTGTGATTAGGTGGAAATTTTTCTAAGGTCATGTGATGCTAATCCGGGAAAGGAACTAAACAACCACAACTTCATATTTTTGATCAACCTCCCACAAATGTATATTTTCTCCATCTTTTCTTTCTTTTCTTTTCTTTTCTTTTTCTTTCACTTATTTTTCAGACGATGGCATTGGTGTACAAAAGCCGAAACCTTGGTGATTAGCCGTCCTCGGGCTTTTTATTTTTCGAGGTGCATCCACACCGGGCACACATACCAAAGCTCGTTAGGACTATCGGTTTATTTGACTTTGGCAAGCCACAAACACCCGATTATGTGAATGGTGCCGAGTTACTCGTCATTTAAACCAACGTCCCCAAACCTATATTTTTGTCTACACTTTCACAACAAATTCAGCACTTCATTCATAACATTCTTTCAACAACAACTTCACCCAACACTTGCTTTTCACACACTCAACACACTAGCATGCTCCTATTCCCGGATGGGTCAAAAGAGGTCAAATTATGTATCAATTGAGGTGCTCAAACAACATGATCAAGATGAGAAGTAGAGAAAGATGAATTGCCTTAATCACTCCTAGATGATGTGCAAGAACTAGCATGTAATTTCGACCTTCAATCCTCAATCCAATCAAGGCAAGCATCATAATCACAAATCATTCATGGGATTCAAGATAAGTACTTCAAGTCCACATATGCATTCATCAATTCAACACATAAGGCCATCCATAGCCAATTCACAAAACAATCTCATCATAAGGGTCATTCCCAAGTTTAGAAGCACTAAATTTTCTTAAATTTTCTTATTTTTTTGGAATTTTCGAAATATGTATGTACAATGCAAAATGCTAATAAAACATGTGACAAAAAGAAAGTATTCTAGATACAAATCATGCAAAAGATCATGCAAACCCCACCCCATACTTAGAAACACATTGTCCCCAATGTGTAAATGAAGTAAAGAAGAGTGAAAGAGGGTTCTCACAATGTAAAAATGGCTTGCTTCGGTATTTGGGATCACTTAAGTGGAGTGATGACGGATGATACTATCAACGATGGTAGAGAGCTCAAAGTGTCCGTTATGGTGTCGGGATCCGCGCTAGGCACCGCTAGCCGAGGACTCTCGTACATTAGGTGGTTGATTTGGGTTTGTTGTGTTCCCCTCCTTCGTGAGGATGTTCTTTTGTACCTCCTATGTGAGGTTGTCATTTTATATACTCGGCTATGTTGTTGTTTACTTTGGGTTGTACAGTTTATACTGTTTTATGTATTTGTTTTATATATGTCAGTGCCATGTTGTAAGGTCTAGTGAACTTGTTGTCAGGCTAGGGTCAGGATCCATTGTGAGATCCTAGCCCAATTTGACATCCCGAGTCCCGCGGATTCGGGGTGTTACAAGAAGGTTCAATCTCGTTCCTTACAAAACCGTGCAAATCGTCTTCACAAAACTCACTCAAAATTATTGAAAAACTAAGAATGGTGTGTTCTTCCCTTCTTCTCCAATGGAACCCTTTCTTCTCCTCCAAGAGTAGCTCCTATCCAATCTTCCAATGAGAGAATATGTGTTGTTGAGAGTGTGGGAGAGAATGGAGTGATGGGTCTGTCCTTAACAGCCTACAGGACCAGCTTATATCCTCAACAAATTGCAAGAGTCGGCCATGAAGATCGTGGGATAGCTGTCACAACTTTATAGGGAAAACCACGGCCCATTTCCACGCCCGTGGAAGTCCCAGTGGCCGTGGTTTTGGTCCCTAAGCACTCTATGGATCATCAAGCCACAATTTGGTGCAAGGCATGCACCAACAAGGTCCCATGTTTTCTCCTTAGCTCCTTGCTTGCTTCCCAATGAGTCCGAAGGTGTGTCATCTTGAGGAACGATCCTCCAATGTATCGATTAAGCTCCTAAAGCTCCCAAAATACCTACAAAACATGCAAAAGTCCGTGTAGACGTCTATCTCGACAAAATACATGAATTAAGTACAAATGGTCACGAACTAGTGCAAACCATGCATGAATGAGCGGAAAAACTATCTAAATGAGTGCCTAAACCTAAACCATAAATCGTGTTATCAAGTGCCGCGGTGCGCTAGGACAAGACCACAATCGTCCCGGGCCGCAGGTGCGTCATAAGCCGCCACAGGTGCGCCTTCTGGAGACTATGGATGCTCTTCCATCCTGGTGCACTCAAACCTGAGTGAACTGGGACCCTTGCTTCTCCATTTGCGTACTACAGCAACAATGCCTCCATCTTTTGTGAGTCTCATGTGTGACCACCTTATATCCTCCTTGCTTCCCAACATATATATATATATTCTTCTAATAGTTCTTCTAAATCATCATAGAACCCATACATTGCAGCCAAAGGAACAATTACAAGGACTTGTTACATCTTTTTCAACTTTCCAACATTGACGAGCAGTCAACTTTGGGTCCAATTTTGGGTAAGCTAGACTCCTTCTTTTTGGTTGGTTTTCGGATATGTCATTGACAATATTGCATAGTAATTTATACTAAAATTTTATAGGAATCCATGTTACAGTTTGAGAGTTATGGTGTTTCATAGTTGACACATAAATGCTTGTCCATTGCCAATGAGTCCAAAGGTGTGTCATCTCGAGGAACGATCCTCCAATGTATGGATTAAGCTCCTAAAGCTCCCAAAATACCTACAAAACATGCAAAAGTCCGTGTAGACGTCTATCTCGACAAAATACATGAATTGAGTGCAAATGGTCACGAACTAGTGCAAACCATGCATGAATGAGCGGAAAAACTATCTAAATGAGTGCCTAAACCTAAGTCATAAATCGTGTTATCAAAAATACCCCATACTTAAGGTTTGCTCGTCCCCGAGCAAGTCCCAAATATAGACCAAGAGATGACATGATTTATGCATGCAGAAAAATAACAAATTCTTTTTGGAGTTGTGCTTCTAATATTAGATCACCTTCAAAGTCATGTGTCATGGCAATGGACAAGCAATTATGTGTCAAATAAACGAAGGTACGGAAAGACAATTATACTTAACTCCAAAGCATGCATGGAATGTAAAAATGAAGAAGTCAAGATGATCATGAGTATATCCAATCTAGATCACTAAGTCTTACACACATGCAAATAGGTCACAAGGGCTTGTGAAATAAGAGGCTAAGAAACGTTGTGATTAGGTGGAAATTTTTCTAAGGTCATGTGATGCTAATCCGGGAAAGGAACTAAACAACCACAACTTCATATTTTTGATCAACCTCCCACAAATGTATATTTTCTCCATCTTTTCTTTCTTTTCTTTTCTTTTCTTTTTCTTTCACTTATTTTTCAGACGATGGCATTGGTGTACAAAAGCCGAAACCTTGGTGATTAGCCGTCCTCGGGCTTTTTATTTTTCGAGGTGCATCCACACCGGGCACACATACCAAAGCTCGTTAGGACTATCGGTTTATTTGACTTTGGCAAGCCACAAACACCCGATTATGTGAATGGTGCCGAGTTACTCGTCATTTAAACCAACGTCCCCAAACCTATATTTTTGTCTACACTTTCACAACAAATTCAGCACTTCATTCATAACATTCTTTCAACAACAACTTCACCCAACACTTGCTTTTCACACACTCAACACACTAGCATGCTCCTATTCCCGGATGGGTCAAAAGAGGTCAAATTATGTATCAATTGAGGTGCTCAAACAACATGATCAAGATGAGAAGTAGAGAAAGATGAATTGCCTTAATCACTCCTAGATGATGTGCAAGAACTAGCATGTAATTTCGACCTTCAATCCTCAATCCAATCAAGGCAAGCATCATAATCACAAATCATTCATGGGATTCAAGATAAGTACTTCAAGTCCACATATGCATTCATCAATTCAACACATAAGGCCATCCATAGCCAATTCACAAAACAATCTCATCATAAGGGTCATTCCCAAGTTTAGAAGCACTAAATTTTCTTAAATTTTCTTATTTTTTTGGAATTTTCGAAATATGTATGTACAATGCAAAATGCTAATAAAACATGTGACAAAAAGAAAGTATTCTAGATACAAATCATGCAAAAGATCATGCAAACCCCACCCCATACTTAGAAACACATTGTCCCCAATGTGTAAATGAAGTAAAGAAGAGTGAAAGAGGGTTCTCACAATGTAAAAATGGCTTGCTTCGGTATTTGGGATCACTTAAGTGGAGTGATGACGGATGATACTATCAACGATGGTAGAGAGCTCAAAGTGTCCGTTATGGTGTCGGGATCCGCGCTAGGCACCGCTAGCCGAGGACTCTCGTACATTAGGTGGTTGATTTGGGTTTGTTGTGTTCCCCTCCTTCGTGAGGATGTTCTTTTGTACCTCCTATGTGAGGTTGTCATTTTATATACTCGGCTATGTTGTTGTTTACTTTGGGTTGTACAGTTTATACTGTTTTATGTATTTGTTTTATATCTGTCAGTGCCATGTTGTAAGGTCTAGTGAACTTGTTGTCAGGCTAGGGTCAGGATCCATTGTGAGATCCTAGCCCAATTTGACATCCCGAGTCCCGCGGATTCGGGGTGTTACAAGAAGGTTCAATCTCGTTCCTTACAAAACCGTGCAAATCGTCTTCACAAAACTCACTCAAAATTATTGAAAAACTAAGAATGGTGTGTTCTTCCCTTCTTCTCCAATGGAACCCTTTCTTCTCCTCCAAGAGTAGCTCCTATCCAATCTTCCAATGAGAGAATATGTGTTGTTGAGAGTGTGGGAGAGAATGGAGTGATGGGTCTGTCCTTAACAGCCTACAGGACCAGCTTATATCCTCAACAAATTGCAAGAGTCGGCCATGAAGATCGTGGGATAGCTGTCACAACTTTATAGGGAAAACCACGGCCCATTTCCACGCCCGTGGAAGTCCCAGTGGCCGTGGTTTTGGTCCCTAAGCACTCTATGGATCATCAAGCCACAATTTGGTGCAAGGCATGCACCAACAAGGTCCCATGTTTTCTCCTTAGCTCCTTGCTTGCTTCCCAATGAGTCCGAAGGTGTGTCATCTTGAGGAACGATCCTCCAATGTATCGATTAAGCTCCTAAAGCTCCCAAAATACCTACAAAACATGCAAAAGTCCGTGTAGACGTCTATCTCGACAAAATACATGAATTAAGTACAAATGGTCACGAACTAGTGCAAACCATGCATGAATGAGCGGAAAAACTATCTAAATGAGTGCCTAAACCTAAACCATAAATCGTGTTATCAAGTGCCGCGGTGCGCTAGGACAAGACCACAATCGTCCCGGGCCGCAGGTGCGTCATAAGCCGCCACAGGTGCGCCTTCTGGAGACTATGGATGCTCTTCCATCCTGGTGCACTCAAACCTGAGTGAACTGGGACCCTTGCTTCTCCATTTGCGTACTACAGCAACAATGCCTCCATCTTTTGTGAGTCTCATGTGTGACCACCTTATATCCTCCTTGCTTCCCAACATATATATATATATTCTTCTAATAGTTCTTCTAAATCATCATAGAACCCATACATTGCAGCCAAAGGAACAATTACAAGGACTTGTTACATCTTTTTCAACTTTCCAACATTGACGAGCAGTCAACTTTGGGTCCAATTTTGGGTAAGCTAGACTCCTTCTTTTTGGTTGGTTTTCGGATATGTCATTGACAATATTGCATAGTAATTTATACTAAAATTTTATAGGAATCCATGTTACAGTTTGAGAGTTATGGTGTTTCATAGTTGACACATAAATGCTTGTCCATTGCCAATGAGTCCAAAGGTGTGTCATCTCGAGGAACGATCCTCCAATGTATGGATTAAGCTCCTAAAGCTCCCAAAATACCTACAAAACATGCAAAAGTCCGTGTAGACGTCTATCTCGACAAAATACATGAATTGAGTGCAAATGGTCACGAACTAGTGCAAACCATGCATGAATGAGCGGAAAAACTATCTAAATGAGTGCCTAAACCTAAGTCATAAATCGTGTTATCAAAAATACCCCATACTTAAGGTTTGCTCGTCCCCGAGCAAGTCCCAAATATAGACCAAGAGATGACATGATTTATGCATGCAGAAAAATAACAAATTCTTTTTGGAGTTGTGCTTCTAATATTAGATCACCTTCAAAGTCATGTGTCATGGCAATGGACAAGCAATTATGTGTCAAATAAACGAAGGTACGGAAAGACAATTATACTTAACTCCAAAGCATGCATGGAATGTAAAAATGAAGAAGTCAAGATGATCATGAGTATATCCAATCTAGATCACTAAGTCTTACACACATGCAAATAGGTCACAAGGGCTTGTGAAATAAGAGGCTAAGAAACGTTGTGATTAGGTGGAAATTTTTCTAAGGTCATGTGATGCTAATCCGGGAAAGGAACTAAACAACCACAACTTCATATTTTTGATCAACCTCCCACAAATGTATATTTTCTCCATCTTTTCTTTCTTTTCTTTTCTTTTCTTTTTCTTTCACTTATTTTTCAGACGATGGCATTGGTGTACAAAAGCCGAAACCTTGGTGATTAGCCGTCCTCGGGCTTTTTATTTTTCGAGGTGCATCCACACCGGGCACACATACCAAAGCTCGTTAGGACTATCGGTTTATTTGACTTTGGCAAGCCACAAACACCCGATTATGTGAATGGTGCCGAGTTACTCGTCATTTAAACCAACGTCCCCAAACCTATATTTTTGTCTACACTTTCACAACAAATTCAGCACTTCATTCATAACATTCTTTCAACAACAACTTCACCCAACACTTGCTTTTCACACACTCAACACACTAGCATGCTCCTATTCCCGGATGGGTCAAAAGAGGTCAAATTATGTATCAATTGAGGTGCTCAAACAACATGATCAAGATGAGAAGTAGAGAAAGATGAATTGCCTTAATCACTCCTAGATGATGTGCAAGAACTAGCATGTAATTTCGACCTTCAATCCTCAATCCAATCAAGGCAAGCATCATAATCACAAATCATTCATGGGATTCAAGATAAGTACTTCAAGTCCACATATGCATTCATCAATTCAACACATAAGGCCATCCATAGCCAATTCACAAAACAATCTCATCATAAGGGTCATTCCCAAGTTTAGAAGCACTAAATTTTCTTAAATTTTCTTATTTTTTTGGAATTTTCGAAATATGTATGTACAATGCAAAATGCTAATAAAACATGTGACAAAAAGAAAGTATTCTAGATACAAATCATGCAAAAGATCATGCAAACCCCACCCCATACTTAGAAACACATTGTCCCCAATGTGTAAATGAAGTAAAGAAGAGTGAAAGAGGGTTCTCACAATGTAAAAATGGCTTGCTTCGGTATTTGGGATCACTTAAGTGGAGTGATGACGGATGATACTATCAACGATGGTAGAGAGCTCAAAGTGTCCGTTATGGTGTCGGGATCCGCGCTAGGCACCGCTAGCCGAGGACTCTCGTACATTAGGTGGTTGATTTGGGTTTGTTGTGTTCCCCTCCTTCGTGAGGATGTTCTTTTGTACCTCCTATGTGAGGTTGTCATTTTATATACTCGGCTATGTTGTTGTTTACTTTGGGTTGTACAGTTTATACTGTTTTATGTATTTGTTTTATATCTGTCAGTGCCATGTTGTAAGGTCTAGTGAACTTGTTGTCAGGCTAGGGTCAGGATCCATTGTGAGATCCTAGCCCAATTTGACATCCCGAGTCCCGCGGATTCGGGGTGTTACAAGAAGGTTCAATCTCGTTCCTTACAAAACCGTGCAAATCGTCTTCACAAAACTCACTCAAAATTATTGAAAAACTAAGAATGGTGTGTTCTTCCCTTCTTCTCCAATGGAACCCTTTCTTCTCCTCCAAGAGTAGCTCCTATCCAATCTTCCAATGAGAGAATATGTGTTGTTGAGAGTGTGGGAGAGAATGGAGTGATGGGTCTGTCCTTAACAGCCTACAGGACCAGCTTATATCCTCAACAAATTGCAAGAGTCGGCCATGAAGATCGTGGGACAGCTGTCACAACTTTATAGGGAAAACCACGGCCCATTTCCACGCCCGTGGAAGTCCCAGTGGCCGTGGTTTTGGTCCCTAAGCACTCTATGGATCATCAAGCCACAATTTGGTGCAAGGCATGCACCAACAAGGTCCCATGTTTTCTCCTTAGCTCCTAGCTTGCTTCCCAATGAGTCCGAAGGTGTGTCATCTCGAGGAACGATCCTCCAATGTATCGATTAAGCTCCTAAAGCTCCGTAAATACCTACAAAACATGCAAAAGTCCGTGTAGACGTCTATCTCGACAAAATACATGAATTGAGTGCAAATCGTCACGAACTAGTGCAAACCATGCATGAATGAGCGGAAAAACTATCTAAATGAGTGCCTAAACCTAAGTCATAAATCGTGTTATCAAGTGCCGCGGTGCGCTAGGACAAGACCACAATCGTGCCGGGCCGCAAGTGCGTCATAAGCCGCCACAAGTGCGCCTTCTGGAGACTATGGATGCTCTTCCATCCTGGTGCACTCAAACCTGAGTGAACTGGGACCCTTGCTTCTCCATTTGCGTACTACAGCAACAATGCCTCCATCTTTTGTGAGTCTCATGTGTGACCACCTTATATCCTCCTTGCTTCCCAACATATATATATATATATATTCTTCTAATAGTTCTTCTAAATCATCATAGAACCCATACATTGCAGCCAAAGGAACAATTACAAGGAATTGTTACATCTTTTTCAGCTTTCCAACATTGACGAGCAGTCAACTTTTGGTCCAATTTTGGGTAAGCTAGACTCCTTTTTGGCTGGTTTTCGGATATGTCATTGACAGTATTGCATAGTAATTTATACTAAAATTTTATAGGAATCCATGTTACAGTTTGAGAGTTATGGTGATTCATAGTTGACACATAAATGCTTGTCCATTGCCAATGAGTCCAAAGGTGTGTCATCTCGAGGAACGATCCTCCAATGTATGGATTAAGCTCCTAAAGCTCCCAAAATACCTACAAAACATGCAAAAGTCCGTGTAGACGTCTATCTCGACAAAATACATGAATTGAGTGCAAATGGTCACGAACTAGTGCAAACCATGCATGAATGAGCGGAAAAACTATCTAAATGAGTGCCTAAACCTAAGTCATAAATAGTGTTATCAAAAATACCCCATACTTAAGGTTTTCTCGTCCCCGAGCATGTCCCAAATATAGACCAAGAGATGACATGATTTATGCATGCAGAAAAATAACAAATTCTTTTTGGAGTTGTGCTTCTAATATTGGATCACCTTCAAAGTCATGTGTCATGGCAATGGACAAGCAATTATGTGTCAAATAAACGAAGGTACAGAAAGACAATTATACTTAACTCCAAATCATGCATGGAATGTAAAAATGAAGAAGTCAAGATGATCATGAGTATATCCAATCTAGATCACTAAGTCTTACACACATGCAAATAGGTCACAAGGGCTTGTGAAATAAGAGGATAAGAAACGTTGTGATTAGGTGGGAATTTTTCTAAGGTCATGTGATGCTAATCCAGGAAAGGAACTAAACAGCCACAACTTCATATTTTTGATCAACCTCCCACAAATGTATATTTTCTCCATCTTTTCTTTCTTTTCTTTTCTTTTCTTTTTCTTTCACTTATTTTTCAGACGATGGCATTGGTGTACAAAAGCCGAAACCTTGGTGATTAGCCGTCCTCGGGCTTTTTATTTTTCGAGGTGCATCCACACCGGGCACACATACCAAAGCTCGTTAGGACTATCGGTTTATTTGACTTTGGCAAGGCACAAACACCCGATTATGTGAATGGTGCCGAGTTACTCGTCATTTAAACCAACGTCCCCAAACCTATATTTTTGTCTACACTTTCACAACAAATTCAGCACTTCATTCATAACATTCTTTCAACAACAACTTCACCCAACACTTGCTTTTCACACACTCAACACACTAGCATGCTCCTATTCCCGGATGGGTCAAAAGAGGTCAAATTTTGTATCAATTGAGGTGCTCAAACAACATGATCAAGATGAGAAGTAGAGAAATATGAATTGCCTTAATCACTCCTAGATGATGTGCAAGAACTAGCATGTAATTTCGACCTTCAATCCTCAATCCAATCAAGGCAAGCATCATAATCACAAATCATTCATGGGATTCAAGATAAGTACTTCAAGTCCACATATGCATTCATCAATTCAACACATAAGGCCATCCATAGCCAATTCACAAAACAATCTCATCATAAGGGTCATTCCCAAGTTTAGAAGCACTAAGTTTTTTTAAATTTTCTAATTTTTTTGGAATTTTCGAAATATGTATGTACAATGCAAAATGCTAATAAAACATGTGACAAAAAGAAAGTATTCTAGATACAAATCATGCAAAAGATCATGCAAACCCCACCCCATACTTAGAAACACATTGTCCCCAATGTGTAAATGAAGTAAAGAAGAGCGAAAGAGGGTTCTCACAATGTAAAAATGGCTTGCTTCGGTATTTGGGATCACTTAAGTGGAGTGATGACGGATGATACTATCAACGATGGTAGAGAGCTCAAAGTGTCCGTTATGGTGTCGGGATCCGCGCTAGGCACCGCTAGCCGTCCAAGTCCCGCGTCCGCTCCACCCACAATTGATGAGAGACTCATCATCATCATTCACATGCCATGCAAGGCTTCCATTCTACTTAGACTCTAGCACACACACAAAGCACACCAAACACACAAAAACAAAAAAATCAAAACAAAAACAAAAACGAAAAAGGGAAAAAACGTTACCAATGGGTTGCCTCCCATCAAGCGCTTCTTTAAGGTCATTAGCTTGACCAAATTTAGGGGCGTCTCACTCAAGGTGAAGTGGGGCAATCATATCCACCGGAGAGCCTGGGATATACTTCTTCAAACGGTGCCCATTCACCTTAAAATCTCCACAATGCTCCCCTCCTATCTCAACCGCTCCATGGGGAAACATCTTCTTCACCACATAGGGACCTGTCCACCTCGACTTTAGCTTTCCGGGGAAGAGCCACAACCTTGAGTTCAAGAGGAGGACAAGGTCGCCTTCACATAACTCCTTCGGGATGAGACACTTGTCATGCCAACGTTTGGTCCTTTCTTTGTAGATCCGGGCGTTTTCATAGGCATCCAACCGGATCTCCTCAAGAGCGTTCATATCAAGCAATCTCTTCTCTCCGGCCTCCTCGAGGTCAAAATTCAGCCATCTTATAGCCCAATACGCTTTATGCTCCATCTCTACCAGAAGGTGGCAAGACTTGCCATAGACTAGCTTGTAGGGAGTAGTGTCAATCGGTGTCTTGAAAGCGGTTCTATAAGCCCATAAAGCATCATCGAGCTTCATAGCCCAATCCTTTCTCGTCCTAGAAACCGTCTTCTCAAGAATTCCCTTTATCTCCCGGTTGGAGATCTCCACTTGGCCACTAGTTTGGGGATGGTAAGGTGTTGCCACCTTATGAGTCACCCCATACTTAGCCAAAAGTGCCCCAAAGTTCCTATAAATGAAGTGCTTCCCTCTATCACTTATGATCACCCTTGGTGTTCCAAATCTAGGGAAGATCACTCGGTTAAAGAACCGCACCACAACCTTGGCATCATTTGTAGGAGAGGCGATTGCCTCCACCCATCTCGACACATAGTCCACCGCCAATAGGATGTAGAGGTTGCCACATGAAGAGGGGAATGTCCCCATGAAGTCCACACCCCAAACATCAAATATCTCCACCTCTTGTATGTTGTTCAAGGGCATCTCGTTCCTCCTTGAGATGTTTCCCGTCCTTTGGCAAGCATCACAAGCTACCACAAAATTCTGCACATCCTTGAACAAACTTGGCCAAAAGAAGCCTGATTGCAACACCTTAGCACATGTCTTATGTGAGCTAGCATGGCCTCTACATGGCAAGGAGTGACAATGGCGGATCACACTCTCCACCTCATCCTCCGGTATGCATCTCCTAAAGACTCCATCCGGTCCTCTTTTGAACAAAAGCGGTTCACTCCAATAGTAATGCCTCAGATCCTTGAAGAACTTTTTCCGCTGGGCATATGACAAACCGGGAGGCACTTCCTCGCACACAAGATAGTTCACAATGTCGGCATACCATGGCTCATTTCCTCTAGACACTTGGAGCAAGCACTCCTCCATCATTTGCAACTGCTCATCCCGGAATGAGTCATCAATCGGGATGTCATCTCTCTCAATCTACAACGGTGGGAGTCTACTAAGGTGGTCCGCCACTGAATTTTCGGACCCCTTCTTGTCCCGGATTTCCAAATCAAACTCTTGTAGAAGAAGGATCCACCGGATCAAACGAGGTTTGGCATCCTTCTTTGTAAGGAGATAACAGATCGCAGCATGATCCGTATACACTATGACCTTTGCTCCAACAAGATATGAGCGGAACTTCTCAAATGCATACACAACCGCTAGCAACTCCTTCTCAGTGGTAGAATAATTGAGTTGGGCTTCATCTAGCGTCTTGCTAGCATAATAGATGGCATGTGTAAGCCCATCTTTCCTTTGTCCCAAAACAGCCCCAACGGCTACATCACTCGCGTCGCACATGATCTCAAACGGTAAACTCCAATCCGGAGGTTGCATGATGGGAGCGGTGATCAAAGCGTTCTTCAACCTACAAAATGCCTCAAGGCAATCCTTGGAGAAAACAAACTCAATATCTTTCATTAGTAGGTTAGTAAGAGGCTTAGAAATCTTAGAGAAATCTTTAATAAATCTCCAGTAAAAACCTGCATGCCCTAAAAAACTCCTTACCCCCTTCACCGAGGTAGGTGGTGGCAACTTCTCTATGGTTTCTATCTTAGCCCTATCAACCTCAATGCCTCGGTTGGCCACCAAGGGTCCCAACACAATACCTTCACTTACCATGAAGTGGCATTTCTCCCAATTCAAGACTAGATTAGTCTCCTCACAACTTTTCAAAACTAGAGACAAGTTAGCTAAACAATCATCAAAGGAAGATCCATAAACAGAAAAATCATCCATAAACACTTCCATGATGTTTTCAATATATTCAAGAAGAGGGAAGTGATCTTTCCTAGAGGCCACATTTAGTTTTGTATAGTCAATACACATCCTCCATCCCGTAACCGTTCTAGTTGGGATTAGTTCATTATTCTCATTAGTCACTACGCTCATCCCACCCTTCTTAGAAACCACATGCACGGGACTAACCCATTTACTATCCGAAATTGGGAAAATGATTCCCGTATCTAGCAATTTAAGGATCTCTTTCTTGAATACTTCTTTCATGATAGGGTTTAGTCTTCTTTGAGGTTCAATTGAAGGTTTATGATTATCTTCCATTAAGATCTTATGCATGCACAAGGAAGGTTTAATGCCAACTAGATCATCAATGGTATAGTCAATGGCTTTCCTATGCAATCTTAACTCAAGCAACCATCTAGCAAGTTCATCATCATTCAAACATGCATTCACAATAACCGGATATGTAGAATTCTCACCAAGAAAGGCATACTTAAAATGAGAGGGGAGGGGTTTGAGTTCAAGTTTAGGAGGACCTTTATCGAGTGGAGATGATCCATATAATGTTGGTTGAGATGAATCCAAAGCCATGAAAGACTCCTCAAGGCTCCTTGAAGCTTGATCAACAATAAAAGCAGTTTCTGGAGGAACCACGGTCTAAACCGCGGGCTCTGGCAAAACCACGGCCGTGGTTTTTGAGAAGCTCGCACTTCGGAGCAATCCAGTAGGTTCCACGGGAGAAACCACAGGCGTGGTTCTTGGTCCCTGGGCGTGGTTCTTGGTCCTTGGCCGTGGTTCTTGGTCCTTGGCCGTGGTTCTTGCAGAAATTCAGCACATCTTCGTGTGCTTCAAATTCAGCTCTTGCCTCCTTTTCCAATGCATCTAAGGCCTTGACTTCTTCATTGCAAACCTCCTCAAATCCTTTCTCCATAAAACTTAAGCTAAGAACCTTCTCCATGGGGTCCTTGATCAAGATCGAGCTTACAATCTCTCTACAGTCCTCTTGCTCGACAATGTTGAACACATCTTCACCAAGGGCTGGCCCCTTCATCATTGTGGATAGCTTGAAATTGATGTTCTCCTCTCTATGTTGAAAGAGAGAATTCCATTTTTTCAATCCACCAAGCATCCGGAAGTGGCCAAGAAAGGTCTCCCTAAGATGATGGGAACCGGATAGTCCGCCGGGATGTTTAAAACAACGAAGTCTATGGGCACATAGAACTTCTCGAGTTGCACCGGTATGTCCTCTAAAATTCCAACGGGGTGAGTGATGGAACGGTCCGCCATGTAGAATGTCATCTTGACCGGTTTTGGCTCTCCTAGCCCAACCTTGTTGCAAACTGCAAGCGGGATAATGCTTACACTTGCCCCAAGATCACATAGGGCTTCATACTTCACTTCTCCCACTCCGATTGGCACACAAAAGGATCCCGGATCTCTTAGCTTGGGAGGCATCTCCTCCCTCATAGTTTGAATCAACTCCGAGGATCTCTTCATCATTCTCACTTTCCCATACTCCCCCAACTTCCTTTTCCATAGGCCGACATACCTAGAATAGCATCCATGAACGGAATGTTAATATGCAATTTAGACATTAGTTCAAGGAATTCACCGAAGTGTTTGTCTAAACGAGCTCTTGCTCGTGATTGTGGGAATGGTACTGGTGGCTTGTATGGAGGTGGTGGCACATATATTGGCTCATCATCTTTGTTCTTGCCTCCTTCTTCTTGCAATGGCTCTTCCTCCACCACTACTTGCTTCCCCTTGTCACTTCCCTTAGGTAAGGGATCCTTCATGCTCAACCCACTTCTTGTTGTGATGGCCAACACTTGGCCTCTCGGGTTATCTTCGCCCGGATCTCTATGAGCTTCACCCGCCTTTTGGAACACTTGTGCTTCCAACACCTTTTGAGCCTTAGAAATGGAAGTCAACGTGCTCTCAAGACCACTCAACCTTCCAAGCAATTGCTCAAACATCATCTTGGTTCTATCCTTTAGAGTTTGAGTAAATTTGGGTGGAGGTTCTTGTGAAGCCTTTGGTGGTGGATCTGCGCTTGTGGAAGCGGGAGGGTTCAAGGCTCCATCCGGGTTAGAATAGGAAAACCCGGGATGGTTGTGGTTAGGCCGGTAATTGTTGAATTGCTGGTTGTTGTTGAAGTTCCTTGGGCCTTGATAGTTGTTGTAGTTTCCCCATCCCATATAGTTCACATCCTCCTCCTTGGAAGACAAGTTCGCTTGCACTTGCACTTGAGGGCTTGCTTGATTCTTCAAAGTCGTAGCACACAACTCCCTTAAAGATTTCAGCTCATTGTTGATTGCATCAAGCTTGAAGTTGCTCATGGTGACTTCACTCACCTTATATGCTCCCGCTTTCCTCCCATCACTCTTCCTATGGGAGTACTTCTCAATCACCAAAGCTTGTTTCTCTACAAATTCCCAAGCTTCATCCACATTCTTTTCCATGAAAGTCCCACCGGAAAGAGATTGAAGCTTGAATTGGCTATCTTCATCAAGTCCCTTGAAGTAGATCTCCAAAAGCTCTATTTTCGGTATACCATGGTGCGGACAATATAAGAGAAGGTCTTTGAACCTCTCCCAAGACATGAATAAGCTTTCTCTATCCTTCATTACGAAGGCATTGATCTTCCCTCTTAACTCGGTAGTCTTGGAAGGTAGGAAGAATTTTGTCAAAAACTCGATTGTCATCTCCTCCCAAGTACTCACTCGCCCTTGTGGAATAGATTGATACCAAGCCAAGGCTTTATCCTTAAGTGAGAAGGAAAAAGCCCTAAGCTTATGGTTGTTGCTCTCCAATCTAGGCGGTCTTAGAGTCTCCATCAAGATCTCATAGTTCATCAAGTGTTGATGAGGAGACTCTCCTTCCATCCCTCCAAATTGATTACGCCGGATCATTTGTAGAACTTGAGGGCGGAGCTCGTAATCATGGGTTGTGGGATCTCCTAAGTTCACACCCGGACGGTGTGCTCTTTGTGCCGGATCCATACGTTGCCCTAACGTTTGGGGCTCCTCAATTGCAATGGGCACAACCCGAATATTGACCGCCGGCTGCGGTTGTGGTGGAGGTGGAGGTTGTTGACGATTAAGCTCTCTTTGCACAAGAGCTTGCCTAATCTCTTCAATCTCCCTCCTAGTTGCTTCTTGCCTCTCATTGGCAAGTCTCCTTTCATTCTCCAAGGCTTCATCCCTTAGCCTAATTTGCTCTAAAGCCTCATCTAACTCAGCTTGGAGGTCTCTTTCGGCCATCTCTTTCTCCTTTGGAATGCTCTTGGATCTAGATCTAAGGGTTTTCTCCGGTTCGGGATCGAATGGCACTAAATCCTTCCCACGAGATCTTCTCATGCACCTAAAGAGTGAGAGATGTCCTGAAAAGCAAAGACACAAACCAAACAAAATCAAAAGAAACAAGAAAGACCTACACTATAAACAATCACAAACTACGACTCAATTTAACCTAGTCCCCGGCAACGGCGCCAAAAACTTATTACGCTAAGAACTTGACACGCAAAAATCTTAAATTTATACTCGTTATATTTTCCTAACTCCTAGCGAACCCGCAGTGTACGGGACGTTTCGTAGTAGGGATAGTATTCCGAGGTCGAACACAAAGACTGAGGTGAAATCGAGTCAAATAGTGACTAAATATAGTATCGATCTAGGCTAAGAAAAGATGAAAGAAACAAATAAATGAAAATCTCGATGTTTTAGGGTTTGGTTTTGTGTTGTGATCAATCAAGGGTCACAATGATATAAGAATGCAAAACAAACTAACAATCTAGGAAATCAACACAAACAAGCAAGACGAACACGAGATATGTGATCAAAGAGAGAAAAGAGGATTCTAGGGGTTGGAAATTCCGGTTATGGCATAGGACTCAAGCTTCTATTCAACCTTGGATTAACTATCATATGTTGGGAAGGAATGTTTTTCAAATGGGGTCAATTACCGGGTAGGTCTCATGATCCACTAATCCCGCTCCTAAGGTCCTATCACCGGGTAAGTCTCTAAGAGCCTAAGGTAGGGATATCTACACAAACCGGATGGTTATCTAGGGATCTAACCTCTCCTTACCGGGTAAGTCTGGGGAAGGCAAGTCCTAAACACTTATCCTAGCACATTCGGTCCAATAGCGGCTTGTGAGGCTCACTACTACCTAGAATTCGTCATCTTCGGTATCTAAGAGCAAGAATCACCGGGTAAGTCTCTTCTAACTCTTAGTTGCTAACACCAGGTCACCCTAGGATAGATTTAGCTCAACAAACACTAGGATTTCAACAATCTAACATCCTAGCACTTAGATTCATCAAACAAGCAAGTCAATCAAAACCACGGGTGGTTCATCAAGAACCACGGCCGTGGAATGTACTTGAACAGGCCGTGATTTACAACACAGAAAGGTTCGAGCCAACAATTCATCCAAAGGTACATCTAAGTCCATCCTATCATAGTCCAGGCCATAACCATCTTTTTCTTACCCTAGAATCATATATATCTAGCAAACAACATACATCTCAACAATCAAACTCATCAAGCATACATTCATGGCTTCCATAGCAAGTAAATGAAGTGAAATAGAGATAAAAAAAGAAGAACAAAGAAAACCAAGCTGAATGTATGATAAGAAAGACTTACAACCCTTCAAAAGAAGGTTCAATCTCGTTCCTTACAAAACCGTGCAAATCGTCTTCACAAAACTCACTCAAAACTATTGAAAAACTAAGAATGGTGTGTTCTTCCCTTCTTCTCCAATGGAACCCTTTCTTCTCCTACAAGAGTAGCTCCTATCCAATCTTCCAATGAGAGAATATGTGTTGTTGAGAGTGTGGGAGAGAATGGAGTGATGGGTCTGTCCTTAACAGCCTGCAGGACCACCTTATATCCTCAACAAATTGCAAGAGTCGGCCATGAAGATCGAGGGACAGCTGTCACAGCTGTATCGGGAAAACCACGGCCCATTTCCACGCCCGTGGAAGTCCCAGTGGCCGTGGTTTTGGTCCCTAAGCATTCTATGGATCATCAAGCCACAATTTGGTGCAAGGCATGCACCAACAAGGTCCCATGTGTCTTCCTCAGCTCCTATCTTGCTTCCCAATGAGTCCGAAGGTGTGTCATCTCGAGGAACAATCCTCCAATGTATCGATTAAGCTCCTAAAGCTCCCAAAATACCTACAAAACATGCAAAAGTCCGTGCAGACGTCTATCTCGACAAAATACATGAATTGAGTGCAAATCGTCATGAACTAGTGCAAACCATGCATGAATGAGCGGAAAAACTATCTAAATAAGTGCTAAACCTAAGTCATAAATCGTGTTATCAAGTGCCGCGGTGCGCTAGGACCAGACCACAGTCGTGCCGGGCCGCAGGTGCGTCACAAGCCGCCGCAGGTGCGCCTTCTGGAGACTATGGCTGCTCTTCCATCCTGGTTCTCTCAACCCGAGTGAACTAGGACCCTTGCTTCTCCATTTGCGTACTACAGCAACGATCCCTCCATCTTTTGTGAGTCTCATGTGTAACCACCTTCTATCCTCCTTGCTTCCCAACATATATATATTCTTCAAATAGTTCTTCTAAATCATCATAGAACCCATACATTGCAGCCAAAGGAACAATTACAAGGAGTTGTTACATCTTTTTCAGCTTTCCAACATTGACGAGCATTCAACTTTGGGTCCAATTTTGGATAAGCTAGACTCCTTCTTTTTGGCTGGTTTTCGGATATTTCATTGACAGTATTGCATAGTAAATTATACTAAAATTTTATAGGTATTCATGTTACAGTTTGAGAGTTATGGTGTTTCATAGTTGTCTCCTCCCACAGTTTTTATAACTATGTTGACACAATCGGACTAGAGAAATGGAGTTAGCCCATAAGAAGCGGAAGGGTGGAAGGTAGAACAAACTAAAGAAGTATAAAAGGATTGTTGTGAGCAACTGTTTACCTACTAGCTAAGGAAATTTTGACAGATCACAATTAACACGGAAGGGAGACTTACAACTTAATGTAAGAGCGAAAGGTAGACTTCACAAGACTGGAGACGTTTTGTCTTCTTTAAAGATAAGAATTCTAAGAGGAATCACAACGCCAGTATCGAAAGGATCGAAGCCCTGTAACATAATCAACAGAGATTTGGAAGAAAATATTACAAACAATGCCGATTAAGGAACTTGTGCTTGTGAGAATCGTGTGGTGGACTCAAGAGTCCAGGGTAACCGCCATATATAACAGAACATAGGTCATCAACACAGACGGTCCCTGTAAAGGGACTATAGTTGGGAGGTAATTTAAAAGTCATCGGAACTACAAGACGCTTACATCTATCGTGGATCGTTAGGAACGACTTTTGACGTCAGGCGAATGGCACAGTGAGACTTAAGAAAGAGAGTTGTCCCATAGGAAGCAGAAGAGTGAAAGATAAGACGAACTAAAGAAGGATAAAAGGATTAATCTAGTAGGTGATGTGCACCAAAAGTTTAATACCAATAGAGGTATGAAATTGAGATAAGTCAATTATAGACTGACCGATGTCAACCAAGGACGTGCAAGTATTGTTTGGTATTGACGAGTTATGTGCCATCAAAAAGAGATATTTGTGATTGTGGATCTATGGAGTAGCTTTACCGACGCCTTAGAGGATTTGCTTAAGTAGGCAACGACAATCTCCTTGGATGAATTAAAGGTATAAAGAGAAACGTTTTAAGGGTTACTTCTTGGCTAGTTAAGATCAAACTCCGGTCAAGTCAGGGAGTTTGGATCCGTGGTAGAAGAATTAAGAAAGTAAGCGGAAGCAGGTTGTTTTTCAATCATTGTTTGATTTTCTTAAGGCAAGTAAAGAAGGTACTTGGTACTTCATCCGTATAAGACTCATGGTGTAATTGGAAGAAAGAGTTTTGGGGTCAATCATTTTATACTTACAGAAAGGGTCCTTAGGATTAATGAGTGACAACAGGATAAGCAAAGTAGCGCAGCGGAAGCGTGGTGGGTCCTAACCCACAAAGCAAGAAGCTCAAGGGTACTGATGGATGTCGTGTCGAGTTTAAGATGGTGATAGTTGGTGAAATGCATTCTAGTTGAAAGAAACGTGAGATAGGCTATGTGAGTGACTGGAAATGTTGTACGGAAACTGATGTGCATGTAGAGGTAATAGAAGGAGATTGCCCTATTATGGATCCGAGTGAAGAGTGATGGCTTTGTTACATGTTGCCAGACAAGTAGTTTTGGAAATTTTATACTAATGGAATACTCTAGAGTGAGTTTTTTGGATGGATTAGAAAAGAATTAATGATGTGATAAAAGTATTGTGCATGGCCTGCACTAGAAAGCTCAAAGTAAGTAACTACCATCCTGAGTCAAAGATACATAAGAAAGAGAAGCGATAGGAGCATACTTGCAACCTAGTAACCGTGCTTAAAGAAAGCATAATCTCGGAGTAGATTTTATGTTTAATGTTATGTCGGAACAGATCCTAGTTGCGTTTTGAGTTAGAGTGATATTACTAGTCCGATAAAAGTGGAGGATACAAGAGTTCAATATTGACGGTGTGTTAGCATTTATCGAGTATTTATGATCAAATAAATGTGATATAAGATCACTTTGTGTCTAATACCGTCATTCCGGACATATTCTATGTCACTTAAGATCTTGGGAAATGCGTGGGAAGCCTAGGTTAGAGCTAACGATATATTAGAGATCTATAAATAATATAATAATGCCAAGTGAACAAAGAGGATGACCACTACATTTGATTTTTAGTTTTCTCGAGTGTTAGACCTAAAAAGGGTAAAGGTGACGATTCCTTACCTGAGGAATAAAATAACTGAGTAGTATTAAAGACAAGACCAAGTGGGTCGTGATACGAAGAGCATTGAGCACTTGGTAAGTGTTGGTGGATGTCCAAGACCTTTGAATTGATTGTGTAGTCAGAGCCTTTTCAGAAGGCCGGAAGCAAGTGGTCATAACGAAGGGAAGGAAGTTGAATAGATCATTTCCGTAGGGTCATCAAAGAATCAAGATGTGAGTTGTGTAAGGAAACCTTGGGAAGTTTTAAAGCGGTTTAAAAGTGACTGAGGGACTAGTATTCCTCACCCTATTGGAGAGTGTAGCTTCAGTTTTCCACGGAGACTAAGTTTGGGAACTGAGTTTGATAATTTCAGTTGGAGAGATACCTACCAGACACGAGTTAGGTTATCAGATTAGAGGATCAGACAGTTGAGTCGGATGATACCGGTGAGATATCCGGTAACCACTCTAGAACGTGGTAGCAGGCGCTTGTGATCTATGTACGTCAAAAGATTTAAGATTCAGTGCTTTTATGAAAAGCTGATAAGGCTACCTAAGATATTGGGGATATTAAGAGACGTAACATTTCAAAGACCTAAGTAGCGATGGTTGTAACCTCGGGAGTGACGAGTTAGGGCTTGACCTTGTATGTGTAATATTGTTTGACTACTTGTTTATTTCATGATTGAGTGTTTAGTCAGTGATGCGTTCTTTTGGTAACCTTGATATGCGGGATACTTAGATGTGGATACGACGAGACTTTTGTGCAGAGATTAGATATACCCGACTAGTGCCTTATAGGCCGATCTTATGATTGCCTTACTTTAAGTTTCGGGACGAATCTTATTTTAAGGGGGAACAGATGTAACATCCGGAAATTTTATTTCCGTTTATTTCCGAGACAATCCAGAACTCGACCGGTTTGTACCTTTCCGTCATTTTTGTCATTTTATGTGACACCGAACTCTCCAAAATTTTTATTATTTCATGGATAAAATACCGGGAACCGGTCTACCTCTTTTTAAACCATCAAAAGAGTTCAATTCTTGTAGTTAAGCCATTCAAGCCCATATAGCATGCCATCTGGGCCGGAAAGACAAGCCAGATGGGCCCGGGAAGAAGAGTGTTGGCTTCCCTCTTTCACGTTACATCTTTCAATTTCAGAAACCCTAAAAGCCTTCTCCTCCGCTTCTCACTTTGAAGGTCGTCTCATGAAGCAGTTCCGGCACCAACCACTGCCTCCTACACGCAGCTCCGAGCCTCATCCCCTAGCTAAACCCGTCTCTCCCTCACCGGCGCCATGGCGTGCCCAACCTCGCCCTTTCTTCCAACCGTCGACAGCAGTAGTGAGCGGACGAGTCTTCTCCTCTCTAGCACAACGACCTTACCTCGTGGACAACAGGGGGACACTTGCCACTCTTCTGTCCAGACAGCAAGCCTCGCAACAGTAACCCAAAGGAGGAAGACTGCAGTCGACTCTTTTCTGCACACACAGTGCCGTGGTGCGCTAGGACCAGACCACAGTCGTGTCGGGCCGCAGGTGCGTCATAAGCCGCCGCAAGTGCGGCTTCTGGAGACTATGACTGATCTTCCATCCTAGTTCTCTCCCTCCTGGTGCACTCAAACCCGAGTGAACTGGGACCCTTGCTTCTCCATTTGCTTACTGCAGCAACCATGCCTCCATCTTTTGTGAGTATCATGTGTGACCACCTTATTTCCTCCTTGCTTCCCAACATATATATTCTTCTAATAGTTCCTCTAACTCATCATAGAACCCATACATTGCAGCCAAGGGAACAATTACGAGGAGTTGTTACGTCTTTTTCAACTTCCAAACTTTGACGAGCAGTCAACTTCGGGTCCAATTTTGGGTAAGCTAGACTACTTCTTTTTGGCTGGTTTTCGGATCTGTCATTGACGGTATTTCATAGTAAATCATACTAAATTTTTAGAGGAATCCATTTTACAGTTTGAGAGTTATGGTGTTTCAAAGTTGACTCCTCCCACAATTTTTATAACTATGCTGAGTGTTGGGAAAAACAACATGTGATGTTGTTTTGTGAGATAGTTTTGAATAGGCTTTTGATCGCTGTTGGACTTGAATTTTGGATATGATATAGTTGGCATATTGTAGTAGAACATATTAAAATTTGAGATAAATCCAGCTTGTGGTTTAGGAGTTATGATTTTTCAAAGTGGAGACAATGTGCTGTTTTGTTAAGTGTTTGCTGAATTTCCAAAAACTGTGTTGAGCAGTCAATTTTGAGCATACTTTTTGATGCCTTAGAGATGCGATACACCGTTGAGTTTTTGAGATATTTTTTAGTGCCATGCAAAGGTTAATATGTCAAAAGTTGGGATGAATACAACGGTGGGATTTTTAGAAGATTCAGGACCGAGGGTAAAATGGTCATTTTACCTTAGACGTGTATTTTAGTATATTTATCTTCCGATAGGATCTTATATCTTAGAAGTCTTAGACTTATACGTATATTGGATATGGATTGATCCACTTGCCTCCTTTGACATGCAACCGAGTTATACAGTTACAAATTGGGTTGTGATTTAGAGAGTCGAGATCTGATTCAGGTAAGTCCACAAACTTACTTAGTTGGCTTCTTGTATGAGTGTAATGTGTATGAGTGGTGTTTGTTAGTTATGATAAACAACGAAACCGGATTAGGCCGACTTTATTATTTACTTAATTGACCCAATTGTATGATAACGGGTCATGACATCATCTGCCTAGCTCTTGCAAGAGTCTAGGAGGTTCCCTACGACCAACCCAGTCAGGTAGACGGTCAGATGCATTAGTACCATTCCTCGTTGGTAAACGAGGACAGGGGCGAGGTTTGGGAATCTCACGTGTCACAAAATAAGTATCATTAGTAATGGCATATCACCTAATTAAAGATAATAAAAGGATTGAGTGTTGCATGTTGATAGTGTATGTTGTGTGTTTGTGCTTTCACCTTTATATTTATGCATAGAATGTTAGCTAACGGTTTTATACCGAATGTAGGTGCCTTGCAGTTTAAGATAGTTGTAGACAGATCCGGAGGGAATGGTCAGCCGGGTCCACGTACTCATTTTAGATGGGGACGGGGATGTCTTCTGTTTTTCATATGCGATATTTTAGTACCTTTATTTTGTAAGGCTGATACATATTCTTCATGTATATATTGTTTAATGTTTTCAAATATTTTAAATACTTTTGTGGCTTGTTGTAAGATTCTAGTGAAATTGTTGTCAAACTAAGGTCGGGACCTATTGTGAGGTCCTAACCAGTAGCTCCCCGAGTTCTCAGATTTTGGGGTGTTACAGCTCCTCAGGGTATTCTATGGTCCGCTTAGTTCACAATTTTCGATCTGCAGTACTGGTCTTCTACTTGGCTTCCATACATACAGGATGCCCAAGATGCCGACTCTATTGCTGAGGAGGATAAGTATGATGTTGGAGGAGCTGCCATAAAGACCGGTGTTTGCCACTTAGTGTGCGTGCAAATAAGTCTTAAATTTATAAAACTAGAAATCAAGCAAGCAAACCCGCAGTGTACGGATCGATATAGTTAAGCAAGAATTCCAGAGTATCGAACACAGGGATTTGGAGGGTTAAATCCAATTAATGATCGTCAAGCAAGTAAATGTATGAAGCTTTGCAAATATTGGGAAAACAACAATCCTAAAGATCCAGGAATCCAGCTTTGGCAATTGATTCGAGATATACTAATGATATAAGGACAGAGTTGAGGTTGCAAAGGTATACGAATGTAAGGTATTTGTACGGTGAAGTTCCAAAACCTTATATGACTCACCCAAAGATACTCTCTATAAAGGTTGTTGAGACTTTAGTATAGAAAGGTTCTAAAGGTAAGAATTGATATCAAATACCCAAACTTGTAATCCAAGGATCAAGACTAACTAAACCGATAAAGGTTGTGACACTCGAAATCAAAGTAGAGGTTGTTGAGGCTTCACTACTACCTAGAAAAGGCAAGCCAAGACTAAGTTAAAGCAAATCTTTAACTTTGGAATAAAATAAAATCAAGGTTCGTGACTGACACAAAATTACGGGTAGTTCTTGAGTTCCACGGCCGTGGAAGCTCAAGAACAGACCGTGGATTAGGTTTGTCGGCGATTCTCTCTAACTCTTAGGATCCAATCTGTTTACGATCGATCTCTCGTCATCTAAGCCACAACTATCAACCCTTTACCTTAGAATTGCTAAAGGGTTTTAGCCAACAACAATCATTATGATATCAAATTCAAGATTTAAAAGAATGAAAGATGAAAACCTTCGAAAACTTTCAATAACTTTCAAATCAATCTCAAATCCACAACAAAGATAACAATGTATATCAGATTCGGAATAACACAAACCAATCACAATCTTTGATAAGAACGAAGAGCGAGATGTCAATCTGTCTTCTAATCGAACCTAAGAACAAAGCGTAGCTTACAAATCTCCAAGCCTTTGCAAATCTCTCTTGCAAAGTGGCAATCTCCGCACGTCCAAAATGAAACCCTAGGCACGTGCAACGGCGTAAGCGAAGCTCTAAGTGCGGTCCAAACGGAGGGCTAAGCAGAGGTGACGGAATCTCCTTCCTTCCGTCCTTTTATAGGGCTGGATAAAATGTGTCTCCGGCCCATGTGCGTAACAGATCGTGGCTTTAATTATTGCGTGAAAGATCGCCTAAATCACGGTTCTCTGAGATTCCACGCCCGTAATTTAGAGTGTGGTTTAGAGCGTGGAAATTCATCACGGTTCTTCACAATCTCCACGGCCGTGTAAGTTGCTGGACTGCTCCACGCTTGTGTTGCCAAAGTTCCACGGCCGTGGATTAGAGCGTGGAACCTAGTACGGCCGTATTTTAGAGCGTGGAATGTAGATAGCTCGTAATACTCCTTGGTTTTGTGTCATTCTTCAACTTAGCATCTTCCTTAGCTCTTAATGATGTCCTCAATCCTTTGACATGCTCAATCCATCTCCATTCTCCCTTGATTCGTCCGGTTTTAGCTCTTATTTGCCTACAATCAACACAAGGCTTATGTAGACCTCTATAGCGACAATATAGATAAACTAACTCACAATTACTTCAATGCTTTATCAATGAACACCAATATGGATGAAATACACTTAGAAAACGTGCCTAAAATATCACAATATTTCATGCTAACAAATAACCCCATACTTGCCACTTGCTTGTCCCTAAGCAAGGTCTTTCAAAAGCTTTAAAACTCAAGTTAAGATGAAATATGGATACGCTCTTAAAAACAAAACTTCTTTTAGATGAATGTGCTTTCTAATCAATAGATCATTCTCAAATTTTGCTTCATTCGTTTATAAGACTTTCATACACATAATCAAGGAGTAAAGAGTAAAGAAAGCTCATAAATTAATCAAACTTCCATGTAAACATCATAACCTTCAAACATTATCAAAATCAATCATAAGAAACTTCAATTTAGATCACCAAGTCATATATCATTCTTTTGATCTCAAGGACTTTCAAATAAGGTCTAGAATGCGGAAAGGGAAGGAAAACTTTAAGGAATGTGGTGCATGAATCCGGGAAAATGGATTACTAACTCTTTTCTTTTTCTTTTGCGGTTTCCGCAATACTTTCAACTTAGAGCTTTGCTCTCTTCCTTTCACATAATTTTTTCGACTTTACTTTTGGAGTTATGGATAGAGGTGCACAAAAACCGAAGCCTAGGAGATTGGCGTTTCTCAATTTTGCGAGATGCCTCAAACCCTTGGTGCACATATCATAATTCGCTAGGAATATCGCTCAATCCGACTTTGGCAAGACACAAACACCCGGCTATGTGAATGGTGCCGAGTTACTCATCGTCATGATTGACTTTCCCAAACCTATAATTTCTTTCTATTCTTTTGAATGCATATAATTGCTTTCATGGCCCTCCCACATCAAACATGCCAATTATCAACTCCTCCAAGTTCCCGGATAGGTAAAGGAGGTCATTATTTCATTGAGGGGCTAAATGATCAAAGAAAGAAGAAAGAAATTCGAATTGCCTTAATCATTTCAACAAGAAGCATAAGAACTTATTATGTGATTTCAACCTTGATTTCTCAACATGATTTAGGTAACATTCTTCACATTATGAAACTTGCAAAAGAGGGATAATCAACTCATTCAATTTCTTTTCAATTTACTATTTGTTTAAGCATGCGATTGTCATCAAAACTCAATTCACAAGTAATGATTATCATAGAAATCATCTCTATCCTTAGAAGCACAAAATTTTCAAAATTTTTCAATTTTTATGGGTTTTTCAAAAGCTTTTTCATGCAATGCAATAATGAAACGTCTAACAATAGAATGAAACATGCAACGGTGTTCTCGATAAAAGCATACAAGGTGAGTAAGAGTTATTACAAACGATTAGTCACACCCCACCCCATACTTGGAACAAACATTGTCGCTAATGTTCAAAAAGAGAAATAAAGAAAAGAAAGAAAGAAAATGAACTCACAAGACGGTGGTGGAGCGGCTAAAACTGTCGGTCGTCCATGTCATCACTGAGGTGGAGGCGGTGGTGGAAACGGGAAGAAGCCTGGATTATAGTTCTGCCCAAACTACTGGCGGTATATGTCTCTCATCATACGATCATGATCGTCGGCTCGTGCATCCCGAGCATCTGCACGAATCTCCAAATATCCGACCCTAGTGGAAAGATCGGCGGCCCATGCTGGCTGCTGCTCATACCAACCTGGCGGCTGGCTGTACCACGCCGGTGCATCTGAAGGTTGTGGTGCAGGTGGTGCCTGTGTAGACAGTGGTGGTGGAGCTCCCATCCAGTCCGGCTGAGTGCTATACCAAGTAGGAGGGTCCGCCATCCAAGTAGGCCTCTCGCTCACACTAGCACGGCGAGAGGATGATCCTGAAGCTCTAGCGGGACGGGGAGAACGTCTAGACATGTCGGGAACTGCATCCGGCTGATCCGGGAATGTATCAAAGTCATGATCACCTCCTCCTCCTCCCTCATAATCATCTCCTCCTCTCATCTCCTCCTCTACAACTGGCGGTGGTGGAACATAGGGAGGGGCTACTAATTTGTTCGCATGCATAACAGCGAACGTCTCCTTCCAGTTATGGCGTCTATCCATAATGGAATACTCTGGAAGCCACTCAATGCCTCTCCTGGTCCTACTCTCCCATGGCATAGCAGCATATGGTGGACCTCTATAAGTGGGGAAGATGATGCCTCTAGTCATAAGGGCTTGAAGTCCTAGGGGTCGAGCTACAATACGTGTACATGCTGAGAAATATACCCCTAATGTCCTAACAAGGTGGGTCACCATCCCACCGTATCCAATGTTGCCAGCCCTCTTGTTCTTTAGCTTGCTCATAGTAGCATCTAAGAGGGTGGCGCAGTTAGCTGGCCTGCCGTATAACATGCAGTAAAGAAGGAAAAGCTCATATGTCTTAATCTTCTGAGGTGTCTCCGTCCTAGGGAAGAGACACTCAGAAAGTACCCTATGAGCAATCTTCAAGGCTAGGTGATAAATCAACCTAGCCTTGGTATCAGCTGGCTGCCAACGGTCCTCGCTGGCGTAAATCATGGCAATCTCTGCACAGAAGTCCTTGGCGTACACGCCACTGGGGAAACGACCATTGAAGGTCTCATGGAACCCAAAGAAGGATTTCAACTCCCTAATCGAAAACTCATAGTTTCTTTCCATCAGCCGGAAAGAAACTGTCCTATCAACGTGGCTATGCTCAAAGGAAACCACGAACTCTCTGGTAATCTCCTCATAAGCATCTTTCTGAATAGCAGAGAAGATGACTAAACCGGCTCTATCTAGGAGATAAGTAAGGTCCCCGATCACATGCAAGGGCGCTAGCTCCTCAAGCAATAAGTATCTAGGTCCTATGACCGTCCTCTCCTCTATCCTTTCTAAGGCAGCTAGATGATCCTCATGGATAGTAGGGATTCTAGGAGGAGGTGGTGATGGTGATGATGGAGGTGATGGAGGCTCAGTGGGTGGTGCTCTAGAAGAGGAAGCATCGTTGCCTTTCCTCTTTTTGTTCTTATCCTTGTTTCTACCCGACACTCTCCTCACAAAATCCATATTCTGGTGAAAACCACGGTTTGTTCTAAGGTTTCCACGGCCGTGGAATGCACAGTGACCGTGGTTAGGCACGTGATTTCTCAAAACTCAACAGAATTTCAACAAATTCAACAACAATCAGCCCTAAACTAATTCCAGTCCAATTCCAATCAGTTCTCCTAAAAATACTAGCAAAAACGAAGCCGAATCGACAAAGATAGAGAAAGAACCAAAAACCTAGGTTTTCGGTTTTTGGAATCCGAATTGTGGCTTATCCGGTGATTTGCCGCTCGAATTGTTGTTTGGATCTTGTAGGTGATTGGATTTGCTTAAGTTTTGGCCAAAGAATCATTAAAAACGGTTAACGAATGAGGAATTGGGAGATGGGGAGTGGAATCGGCATTTTTGGGCGTGGTTTGGTATTTTGGTTTGTGTTTTGTGAAGAAACGTGGTTTATATAGTGGCCGTAAAAATTTTTGAAAATCACGGTCTATCAAGGGGTTCCACGGCCGTGGAAATGTACGGAACCGTGGTTTTGGTGATTTTTTTAGGCTTTTGAAAATTACGGTCACTGTAGCTGTCACGACCGTGGTTTAGGCCGTGGAACTCTGTGTAATGTGTCAAAGTCCAAGTTTCGTCACTTTTCTTCAACTTTTTCCTTCCCTTTTCCTTTTCCACTGTTCCTACATCCAAAAACATGAACATACCGGAAGGCATCGAAGGCAAAACAAAGCAAAACGTCTAAACTAAACTAATCTATGAATCAAAAACAAAAACGAAAGTGCAATACCTTGGGTTGCCTCCCAAGAAGCACTTTGTTTAAGGTCCGTATCTGGACCATATTCGCTCTTATTCGAGTGCGGTGGGCGCGAACTCTTCAGCTTGGAGTTCCGGTGTATACTTCTTGAGTCGTTGACCGTTCACCTTAAAGCTTCCGCCCTTTTCACCCCATACTTCAACTGCACCATGGGGAAAAACACGTTTGATTAGAAAAGGTCCAGTCCAACGAGATTTAAGCTTACCTAGAAAGAGACGAAGCCTTGAGTTGAAGAGGAGAACTTGATCTCCTTCTTTGAGGTCCTTTGGAATGATATGCTTGTCATGCCAACGCTTCGCTCTTTCTTTGTAGATCTTGGCGTTTTCATAGGCGTTCAAGCGGAGTTCTTCAAGCTCATTGAGGTCCAAGAGACGCTTCTCTCCCGCTTCCTTCATCCTAAAGTTCAGCCACTTTATTGCCCAAAACGCCTTGTGCTCCAACTCTACCGGTAAGTGACAAGACTTCCCATACACAAGGTTGTATGGTGTAGTTCCGATGGGAGTCTTATATGCAGTCCGGTACGTCCATAATGCATCATCTAGCTTCAAGGACCAATCCTTCCTTGTCCTTGAAACCGTCTTCTCTAGGATTCCTTTGATCTCCCGGTTTGAGATCTCAACTTGTCCACTTGTTTGTGGATGATAAGGGGTAGCGATCTTGTGAGTCACCCCATACTTAGCTAGAAGAGCTTCAAAACGTCGGGCAATGAAGTGAGCGCCTCCATCACTAATGATAGTCCTTGGTGTCCCAAAACGTGGGAAGATGGTCTTGTTAAAGAACTTAACCACTACCATGGCATCATTGTTGGGAGAGGCAATTGCTTCAACCCATCTCGAAACATAATTCACCGCTAATAGTATGTATTGGTTTCCACAAGATGATGGGAAAGGTCCCATGAAGTCTACTCCCCAAACGTCGAAGATCTCCACCTCTTGGATGTTGTTGAGAGGCATCTCATTCCTCCTAGAGATATTTCCTGTTCTTTGACAAGCATCGCAGCAGGAAACAAAGGTTTGCACATCTTTAAATAGAGTAGGCCAAAAAAATCCAGATTGCAATACCTTAGCGCTAGTCTTGTTCGAACTAGCGTGTCCTCCACAAGGTAGTGAATGACAATGGCGGATGACACTTTGCCTCTCATCTTCCGGCACACATCGCCGAATAATGTCATCCGTACCTCTCTTAAAGAGGAGAGGTTCATTCCAAAAGTATTCCCGAACATCCTTAAAGAACTTCTTTCTTTGTGCGTAGGATAATCCGGGTGGTAATTCCTGACAAACCAAATAGTTAACAAAATCAGCAAACCATGGTTCGTTACCTTTGGTGATCACATCGATGCACTCCTCTATGATATGTAAATGCTCGTCCGGAAAGGAGTCATCTATAGGTAGGTGGTCGTCCTCTAGATGTGTTAGACGACTCAAATGATCCGCAACAGAATTTTCCGAACCCTTCTTGTCGCGGATCTCTAGATCAAATTCTTGTAGGAGAAGAATCCATCTAATTAGCCTTGGCTTCACATCCTTCTTTGCAAGGAGATATCGGATTACAGCATGATCCGTGTATACAATCACCTTTGCACCTACAAGATAAGAGCGAAATTTGTCAATTGGATATACAATAGCCAAGAATTCTTTTTCGGTAGTGGCGTAGTTGAGCCGCGCTTCATCTAGCGTCTTGCTAGCGCAGTAGATAGCGTGGGTTCGCCCTTCCTTTCTTTGCCCAAGGACAACTCCTATAGCTACGTCACTTGCATCACACATAACCTCAAAGGGAAGATTCCAATCCGGAGGTTGGATAATCGGGGCTGAGATTAGAGCTTCCGAATCATATTGAACGCATCTAAACATTCTTGCGAAAACTCAAAAACTGCATCCTTCATCAATAGATTAGTAAGCGGTTTTGATATTTTAGAGAAATCCTTTATGAAACGCCTATAAAATCCAGCATGTCCTAGAAAACTTCTTATCGCTTTCACCGAAGTTGGGGGAGGAAGCTTTTCTATTGTCTCTATCTTAGCTTTATCCACCTCAATCCCTCTACTAGAGATTAAGTGTCCTAATACAATGCCTTCTTTCACCATGAATTGACACTTCTCCCAATTAAGAACTAGGTTAGTGCCTTTACACCTTTGTAATACAAGAGCAAGGTTAGAAAGGCAATTGTCAAAAGAGGAACCATAAACGGAGAAGTCATCCATAAAAACCTCCATGATATGCTCTATATATTCCGAGAAGATGGCCATCATGCACCTTTGAAAGGTGGCTGGGGCATTGCAAAGCCCGAACGGCATCCTCCTATAGGCAAACGTACCCCACGGGCACGTGAATGTGGTCTTCTCTTGATCATCCGGGTGTATCGTAATCTGGAAGAAACCACTATAACCGTCAAGATAGCAAAAGTGTGAATGTTTTGCTAACCTTTCAAGCATTTGATCGATGAAGGGTAGTGGAAAGTGATCCTTCCTCGTCGCGTTGTTTAGCTTGCGGTAGTCTATGTACATCCGCCATCCTGTTACGGTGCGTGTAGGAATGAGTTCATTGTTCTTGTTGGTGATAACCGTCATTCCTCCCTTCTTCGGAACCACTTGTACGGGACTCACCCACTTACTATCGGAGATAGGATAGATGATACCTGCATCAAGTAGCTTAAAAATTTCTTTCTTGACAACCTCCTTCATGGTCGGATTTAACCGCCTTTGAGGTTGTCGCGAAGTTCTAAAGTCCTCTTCCATTAAGATCTTATGCATGCATAGGGAAGGTTTGATTCCATCTAAATCCTATATAGTATAGCCTAAGGCTTTCCTATGTTTCTTAAGGACAACCATAAGCTTACTATGTTCATCTATGCTCAAGTCGGATCTAACAATTACCGGATAGGTAGAATTAGGTCCTAGAAATGCGTACCTTAGATGTGTAGGAAGTGGTTTCAATTCTATCACTATAGGAGTCTCCAATGGTCCTTGAGGAATATTCGATGCTTCCTTAGAAGTGTCTAAGGAAGTAGAAGGTGTTGGAGAAGAATCAAGAGAAGTTGTGGAGGAGACACAATGTTCTTCGGATTCACCCAAAATTACGGCCACTCTGCCTTCTCGACGGCCGTGATTTTGGGCGTGGAAAGTAAATACGGTGGCTCTGCTTCCTCCACGGCCGTGTAAGCCTCTGGAGTGCTCCACGCTTTCGTTGGTGCAATCCACGGCCGTGGAATAGAGTGTATGACCGTGGATTCGTACGTTTTCTGCCTCATCGTGGAGTTTCTCAAATCCTTCTTCATGCACTTCTTCTTGCTGCTCTAAGGCTTCAATTGCCTCATTACAATCCTCTTCTTCCCCTACATGCATAATACTCATAGAAAGAACTTTTTGTAATGGATCTTTAAAGAGAATAGAACTTACCTCCTCTCTAGATAGCTCTTTGATAGCATGAATTATAGTCTATATTTTGAGGCTTGTTTGGACGTTTTATCTTTCATAATCTGCATGTTTGTATGTACATTATGTGATTTTACTACCATTTCATCTACCTTTGCGAGAATCGAGGTCTACACCTAGTTTCGTTGTAATTGCAGGTAATATGGTACGTTTTGCATCAAAAAGGAGCAAAAAGGAGTCAAGAGTCATTTGGAGCTACATTCAGGAAGCATAGCCATGGATTAAAGATTCACTTTGGACCAGTTTTGAGAGATTCTACATTCAGTTATGAGTCACCTCGGTTGATCACAGGTTCACCTCGACCGAGGCGATCCAAAGACGCCGACTCGACCGAGGCGAATACCTAGGACGCGGCGAGAATATTTTATTCTTGGCTGAGATCTTTTAAAATTGGAAAGTGATCTTATATTTTTGGGCTTGGCTTCTAGAAGGAAGGAGATATGCAGAATCATATATTTTACCTATATTTATGGGAAAATATCTTTCTAAGATTTATTATCTTTGGAGGGTTTATTTTCCTATAAAAAGGGTTGGTTTTCCACAATTCCGACATCCCGCATACACCGCTGAACATCCGCCTACATCGAAGCAGCAGCCGCAGCCTACTCCAAGTTGGGAGAGAGTTGAAGAACCTTTTTGAAGGTTGAAGGAAGGTTGAAGACCATAGCTTTTATAGCTTTTTGGAGGGTTTTGTAAGATTGTCTTCAATTCCTTTCCTTGTTGTCTTGTCTTGTTGGATTATTATCCAAGGAACGCTTTTGTTTGTGATATTTGATTCAGTTATTGAAGTCTTTTCATTAAATTCTTCTTTGTTCAAATATTCACCTTCTTCCCTTATATTTAATACTTTCATTATGATGATGAGTGGCTAATTTCCTTGTGTGATTCTAGGGTTATTGGCTGAAAGTTGTGGGAAAAACAATAATAGAATAATCTTAGATTCCAGTAGGATCCTGAAAGTTCGAGTCTTTAACCTTAACCCTAAGCATCTCGTTCAGTCGATGAACATTTCGGCCGAGGTGGAAACTGGCTGACCGAGGTGACTTATCCGATCTTAAACTGAGAGTTAAGTGTTTGAGTTTGCCAAATCCTATCCTTATTACACCCTTCCTGGTTCAAAGCAAGCTTAGGATGAGACTTACCCGGTAATTCCTTAGTTTGTGTATTAACGATCATAAGTGTAGGTAATAAAGGTTTATCCTTTATTGGGGTTTGAGTGTGCTTCCATCCCATCTTTGTGAGTTAGCCTGAGACTTACCCGGTAAAGGTTGATTCTATTCCCTTAGATGGTGTGTTAGTTTGAGGTTATAGTTCTTTATCTTGATTCCTTGAGACTTACCCGGTAATAGGAGTTACGGTTTAGGATTAGTGTGTAGTGAGACTTACCCGGTGATCTACTCCACTTTAGTAACATCTTCCCCATGCAAAAATCTCGGCTTTGTCCGCTTATCTATAGATCTTGAGTTGGAACCACAACTAGACGCTATAATCCCTAGAATTGCATGTTTGCTTTATTTGACATCTTATTCATCTTTGATTGTGTTAATTGCTCTTGTGGTTAGCATTGACATTAGCATACCGTATTGACTCTGTTTCACAGAGTCCCTGTGATCGACCCCTGGAATTTTCTTGCTTTTACTACGATTGACCCGTACACTGCGGGTTCGCATCCTTGTTTTAAGCTTAAGTCTAGGGTTATAAATTTAAAGCTTGCATTCAAGACTCCCATAGGTACCACCCCTTATAATTTGGTATATGGGAAGTCTTGCCATTTGCCCGTTGAATTGGAGCACAAGGCGTATTGGGCTATCAAATGGTTGAACTTTGACATCAAGGAGGCTGGTGAGAAGCGACTATTGGAACTTAACGAGCTGGAAGAGCTGCGTTTGAACGCCTATGAGAATGCCAAAATCTATAAGGAAAGAACGAAGAGATGGCATGACAAGCGTATCGTTCCAAAGGAGCTTAACGAGGGAGATTTAGTTCTACTCTTCAACTCCCGCCTCCGCCTTTTTCCAGGTAAGTTGAAATCTAGATGGACCGGACCTTACGTTGTGAAACATGTTTTCCCTCATGGTGCAGTTGAGATATGGGGCGAAACTAGCGGAAGCTTCAAGGTCAACGGTCATAGACTTAAGAAGTACCAACCGGAAACGCCGGTTGAGGAGGTTGCGCCGATTTACCTCCTTTGAAGACGCATCATGGTCCAGCTAGCGACCTTAAATCAAGCGCTTCTTGGGAGGCAACCCAAGGTATTGCTTTCTTTCCCGTTTTTTAGTCTAGTTTAGATAGTTTTTGTTTTTGCTTTGCTTTGCTTTGTTTTTGGGGTACTGGACAGACAACAGGAAGGAGCACACCTGGATGGACAGAAGTTCGAGATTCTGAGAAGAAAGAAGCACCTCGGTCACTGTCAGAGCATCTCGACCGAGTTGATTCTTGAGGCAACCGAGGCGACTAGGGTTTCTGCAGAACCACCTCGGTCCAGACCACCTCGGGCCAGTCGAGATCATCTCGACCGAGGTGACAGCAGATCCAGTAACAGTATAAAAAGGGAAAAATTACTTTTCACTTTTTATTTACCCATTTCGACCGCGGCGGAACAGAAGCACTTCGCTCCCTCGTTTCTCACTCGTTTCCGACGATTTCTGCTTCCAAACTGCAATTAAAGGGTAGAAGGATCGATTGCAACTACAGATCTGCAAGAAATTTGAGCATTTCGACCGAAACGAGGTAAAAACGTTCGAAAACCCTAACTCACTCGTTTACTGCGTATTGGGATTTGGTTGCCCCTGATTCTGTTGAGGAAATCCATAAGTACCCCTTAGGAAGCATTTGTAGTGATTTTAGGGAGAAAAGAACTGAAAATCAGAGAGTGGAATTCGAACTGTCTTCGCCTCGGTCCAGTCGTCTGCACCTCGGTCGAGGTGATTCTTGGTATTTGTCAGTTGACCGAGGTAGTCTGACAGTGTGCATTAGAGATGAGTTCTGACAGATTGTTAGCCCTTAGAGATAGATCCTCTCCTTCCCCTTCTTCTTCCTCATCCCGACCTTCTATCCCGGTGATCCATGAGAGACACCGGGTAGACTATGACCGCATCGCTAGTCGTCCAGTTATCGCTCCCAGATTTCTGGACGTTTCTGCCTTTGACTGTCTCCACGTAGATGGAGAGCTTAGGAGGATGATCACCACAGTCGGGCTGGATCAGTTTACTGAGATCCGAGCCCCAGCCTACCTTGAGCCTACCCTCGAGTTTGTCAGTTCCTTCACTTACCTCCCCACAGAGGGGGCTGTGAAGTACCGGTTGATGAACCGGAACTACCTAGTACCTCTTGCCTACTGGAGAGACATTTTTGGCTTCCCTACCCCCACCGCCGTAGATTTCCCGACCCGAGCTGTAGCTAGAGAGTTCTGGGGTCAGATTACCCACATTACTACACATGCAGACAGGTGGCGCCCTGGTGATTCCAGGGCGAAGCTTATCTATCATCTAGTTTTTCGGTTGGCACACAGGATCTTCAGCGAGACGCTTCTGGCGCGTACTGAGACGCCCCAGAAGGTCCGACAGGGGGAGCTCTTCTCTTTATACTGCATGGTCACAGGGGGATACCCTGACTTTGGCTTGATGCTGGCAGAGGATCTGCACAGGATCAAGGCCAAGGGGAAGGGAGATATATGTTGCGGAGGGATAGTGACCCATATCGCTAGGTATCAGGATATGGATCTGAGTAGGTGTACCATGGTGGCGGCTGCCAAGCCGCTCGGACTTCAGGAGATGATTACACGGCGGATTCTAGTTCCCCGTGGACTGACTACACCCTACGTTGCTATGCCTTGGGAGCGGACTGCACCTCAGGGCATCAGATGGTCTGCACAGTTCTCTGTCTTCGATCCACATTACTGGCAGACTGCTTGGGGTCCACTTATGGAGGACTATAGAGAGGGAGCAGCTGCCCCTGCTGCAGAGGAGGCTGAGGAGGCTGAGGAGGCTGATGAGGACGACGACGACGAGACAGTTGATGAGAGAGGAGGCGGCGTCCCGATGGACACAGGTACAGATACTGCTGGGACGAGCGCGCCTCCCATTATTGATTTGGATGAGGATGAGGAGGACACTGAGCCGGCGCCAGCTGAGACTTCTCCAGTCAGGCCCGCTAGGCGCAGGAGGAGGGGAGTTAGGGACAGAGCTGCACACCGACGGATCGATGACCTGACGGATCAGGTTATCGACTCATATGCTGCACTTTCATTGGATATCCGCGAGATGCAATGCGGCAGCATCATCAGCACATGATGGCTCAGCTACAGTTCCAGCATGTCATGGGCTATCCCTATGACCCGACTCAGTTCCCCTACATACCACCACCACCACCGGATCAGGACTACTGAGGAGCTGCAGGGTTTTATTTATTTATTTTTATGCAGTTCGGCTCTTTATCCGGTGAGTCCTCTTTCATTTAGACTTTTATTATACCCACTGGGACAGTGTGTCTCAAGTATGGGGTATTTGTCTGTATTATTTGACTACGTGACTTCTTGATGTATTCGACGCTTATGATGTATTTTATTGACCGGATATTTTCATATTTATGCTTCATTCTGCATTTATATGTTTATTTGAGATTGCATGCATACTTACAGGTTATTTGATTGAGAAAAACGTCGAAACTGAAAAAAATTGGTTTTTTAAAAAAAAAAAAAAAAAAAAATTTTTGACCTCGACCGGGGAGATTCTGGCGAAACGAGGTGTTTCACCTCGGTTGAACCAAGAACATCTCGACCGAGGTGGGTTAACTGAGAGTTTTCGAAAACGATTTTTGTGTTGCTTATCTGGATATGATCTCAGTGAAGATCTTGTTTACTGACTGGTTTTAAATCCTTTATGTGTTTGAAAGGTTTTATGATATGTTTAAGTTGCTAAATGCTTTGTTTGAAATTATTGGCATGTTTAATACTTTGTTTTTATCCAAATTATGTTGAATTTGAAGGTTGACACCGCAGGTTAAGTTCTCTCACTTTCTTCTTGGAAAGACCAAGGCAATTCATTCTCTTCCTCTTCTTCTTCTTGATCATGCTTAGCCCCTCATACACATTTTGCCTCCCTTACCTATCCGGGAATTTGGAAGCAAGCGAAGTGGTGAAAGCAAGTTAAAGTTGAAGGTGGCTGGAAGTGAAACGTTAGAAGGCAATAATAGGTTTGGGGAAGTCAATCATGAAGATAAGTAACTCGGCACCATTCACATAGCTGGGTGTTTGTGTCTTGCCAAAGTCGGATTGAGCGATATTCCTAACGGGTCATGGTATGTGCATCAAGGGTTTGATGCATCTCAAGAAATTGATGATTGCAGATTTCCTAGGCTTCGGTTATTGTGCACCTCTGTCCATGCATCCCAAAAAGTAAAGTAAAAGAGAAAAAAGTGTGAAATAAGCAAAGCTTATTGGTGGAAGATGTTGCAAGTCAAAGTGAAAGTGAAGTTTATCCTTTTCCCGGATTCTAGCACCACATTACCTTACATACATCCCTACCCCACACGTTTCTTGACCTTTCTTTTGGGAAGCCCTTGAGACCTTGAGCTTGTTGATTGACTTAGTGGTTTAAACTGGATTATACATGATTGATTTTGATAATTATGATTTATTATGCATTCTATGATTTTATGCAAAGATGAACAACTTTTCTATATTTATAAAATGTTTTGAGCATATTGAGTTTTTAAATTCCAGGGAGCATTCTCTTAGAGTGATCTATGATTGTAGCACACCATAAAATATTTTTGAAAGACTTTTCATGATTTTCTTGACTTATAATCCATTCTATCTTGTCTTTTATATGAGGAACTTGCTTGGGGACAAGCAAGGGCTAAGTATGGGGTATTTTGATAGCATGAATTATAGTCTATATTTTGAGGCTTGTTTGGACGTTTTATCTTTCATAATCTGCATGTTTGTATGTACATTATGTGATTTTACTACCATTTCATCTACCTTTGCGAGAATCGAGGTCTACACCTAGTTTCGTTGTAATTGCAGGTAATATGGTACGTTTTGCATCAAAAAGGAGCAAAAAGGAGTCAAGAGTCATTTGGAGCTACATTCAGGAAGCATAGCCATGGATTAAAGATTCACTTTGGACTAGTTTTGAGAGATTCTACATTCAGTTATGAGTCACCTCGGTTGATCACAGGTTCACCTCGACCGAGGCGATCCAAAGACGCCGACTCGACCGAGGCGAATACCTAGGACGCGGCGAGAATATTTTATTCTTGGCTGAGATCTTTTAAAATTGGAAAGTGATCTTATATTTTTGGGCTTGGCTTCTAGAAGGAAGGAGATATGCAGAATCATATATTTTACCTATATTTATGGGAAAATATCTTTCTAAGATTTATTATCTTTGGAGGGTTTATTTTCCTATAAAAAGGGTTGGTTTTCCACAATTCCGACATCCCGCATACACCGCTGAACATCCGCCTACATCGAAGCAGCAGCCGCAGCCTACTCCAAGTTGGGAGAGAGTTGAAGAACCTTTTTGAAGGTTGAAGGAAGGTTGAAGACCATAGCTTTTATAGCTTTTTGGAGGGTTTTGTAAGATTGTCTTCAATTCCTTTCCTTGTTGTCTTGTCTTGTTGGATTATTATCCAAGGAACGCTTTTGTTTGTGATATTTGATTCAGTTATTGAAGTCTTTTCATTAAATTCTTCTTTGTTCAAATATTCACCTTCTTCCCTTATATTTAATACTTTTATTATGATGATGAGTGGCTAATTTCCTTGTGTGATTCTAGGGTGATTGGCTGAAAGTTGTGGGAAAAACAATGATAGAATAATCTTAGATTCCAGTAGGATCCTAAAAGTTCGAGTCTTTAACCTTAACCCTAAGCATCTCGTTCAGTCGATGAACATTTCGGCCGAGGTGGAAACTGGCTGACCGAGGTGACTTATCCGATCTTAAACTGAGAGTTAAGTGTTTGAGTTTGCCAAATCCTATCCTTATTACACCCTTCCTGGTTCAAAGCAAGCTTAGGATGAGACTTACCCGGTAATTCCTTAGTTTGTGTATTAACGATCATAAGTGTAGGTAATAAAGGTTTATCCTTTATTGGGGTTTGAGTGTGCTTCCATCCCATCTTTGTGAGTTAGCCTGAGACTTACCCGGTAAAGGTTGATTCTATTCCCTTAGATGGTGTGTTAGTTTGAGGTTATAGTTCTTTATCTTGATTCCTTGAGACTTACCCGGTAATAGGAGTTACGGTTTAGGATTAGTGTGTAGTGAGACTTACCCGGTGATCTACTCCACTTTAGTAACACCTTCCCCATGCAAAAATCTCGGCTTTGTCCGCTTATCTATAGATCTTGAGTTGGAACCACAACTAGACGCTATAATCCCTAGAATTGCATGTTTGCTTTATTTGACATCTTATTCATCTTTGATTGTGTTAATTGCTCTTGTGGTTAGCATTGACATTAGCATACCGTATTGACTCTGTTTCACCGAGTCCCTGTGATCGACCCCTGGAATTTTCTTGCTTTTACTACGATTGACCCGTACACTGCGGGTTCGCATCCTTGTTTTAAGCTTAAGTCTAGGGTTATAAATTTAAAGCTTGCACACACCGTTTGGAGCGAACACTCTTCGTCATGGATGTTGAATATGTCCTCATCGAAGGCTGGTTCCTTCACTACAGTGGAAAGGACAAACTCTACCTTTTCTTCTCCTATGTCAAAGGCGAGTCTAGCATTCTTGCAATCGACTATACAGCCGGATGTTGCAAGAAACGGTCTTCCGAGAATGATCGGGACCGGACTATCTGCAGGAATGTCAAGCACAACAAAATCTATAGGTACAAAGAACTTACCAAGCTTGACCGGGATGTCTTCTACAATACCGACGGGACGAGTTATGGATCGATCCGACATATATAACGTCATCTTCACCGGTTTAGGATCGCCTAAACCGATCTTCCTGTACAAGGCAAGCGGAATGATGCTCACGCTCGCTCCTAAGTCACATAATGCATCATATGTGACATCTCCCACTCCTATGGGAATACAAAATGACCCCGGATCCTTTAGCTTTGGAGGCATATTCTCCTTCATGGTTTTGATGAGATCCGAAGAATCCGAACTCATCTTAACCTCTCCAAAATCCTCTAGCTTTCTCTTGTTAGAGAGGATCTCCTTTAAGAACTTCCCATAAGCCGGCATACCTACAATTGCATCAATGAAGCTTGCTCATGAGTTCTATAAAGTTACCAAATTGTTTGTCTAGACGCGCTCTTGCTCTAGATTGCGGAAATGGTAGGGGAGGTTTGTAAGCTAGAGGAGGAACGTAGACATCTTCCTTCTCCTTCCCCTTTTCTTTGCCCTTCTCAACGGGGACTTCTACAAACATAGGTTGCGGGTCGGTAGTTGTTACTCCGCTCCTAGTTGTGATTGCCATCACCCTTCCTTTCGGGTTGTCCTCCGTCTTTCCTGGAAGTTTCCCTTGATTCCTAGGAACTTCTTCCGCATGGGTAAACATTTGGTTCTCTAAAACCTTTTGGGCTTTATCAACCTTAGTTATGTGATCATCAACCTTGATGATGCGAGTCTCCAACCCTTGAAGCTTACCCAAAATTGTCTCCAACATGGGATCGGGCTTCTCTTTCCCCGAAGTACTTCCACCATTAGATGTTTGCCCCTGGCTTTTCAAAGGAGTGGAAGAAGAGAAAGGTGGAGTTAGTGAATTTCTTGAATTGGAAGAATAAGGATTACCGGAGGTTTGTTGATTGGGACGCCAATTGTTGTTGTTTGAACCCCTATTGTTGTTCCAATTGTTGTTCCGGAGGTTGTTGTTGTTGTTCCAATTATTCCGGTTGTTGTTCCGGTTGTTGTTGTTGTTGCGGTTTGTATTCTCATTCCCGTTGTGGTTATTGTTGTTGCCCAAATAACCAACATCTTTTCCTTGCTGCTTCGGAAAGTTGGTTTTGGTAGCTTCTTTCAACTCTTTAATCTCGTTGTTGAGAGAAAAGATTTGAGTTTGAGCTTTGTGTGTTAGTTTTGCTCCTTGCTCCACACGATTCACCTCTACTTTCCGATGAGAATACTTCTCTATGACTCGCGCTCGCTTCTCAATGAAGTCCCAAGCGTCATCTTCCCTCATGTCCATAAACGTACCACATGAAAGGGATTGGAGCTTGAATTGTGTTTCCATATCCAGCCCCTTATAGTTTATCTCCAATAGTGCTAATTTGGATATCCCATGATGTGGGCAATCCAAGAGCAAATCCTGAAATCTTTCCCAAGATTGAAACAAACTTTCGTTAGATCTCATAGAAAATGCATTAATCTTACCTCTCAATTCTGCCGTTTTTGATGGCGGAAAGAATTTAGTGAGGAACTCCGCAGAAAGGTCTTTCCATGTCTCTAGTTTCCCACTTGGAAGAGCTTGATACCAAGACAATGATTTCCCCTTCAAGGAGAAGAAGAAAGGCTTGAGTTTATAGTTGTTGGTAGTCGCATTCTTTGGCTTCATCGTCTCCATCATGATCTCAAAATTTTGTAGATGTTGATGTGGAGATTCATCATTTGTTCCACCAAATTGATTTTGGCGGACAATGGTAATAACTTGCGGGTTGAAGCTAAACCCTTGTGCATCGTCAGCATCAAAGTTCACACCTAAACGGCGTGGTTGCTGCGTTGGATCCATCCTTTGGCCAAGAGTTCTTGGCTCATCATCCACACGATCGACTCTTGCATTCCTAGGTGGAACACGTCGATTGGCAGCTGCCCCTGGAGCAAATGGATTCACATTGATCGTCGGATCAATGTCCTCTAATGGTGGCATGGAAGAGTCGCTATCCTCACCGGATGAATGGGATCTAGCCAATCTTGAGGATCTCCTTGAGGATTTCCTGCTCTCCTTTATCTTAAGATCGCTTAGTTCCATCCTCATTTGGAACATCATATTTGTTAGATCATCAACTTTCGATTGATGACGATCCATTTCCTCCCTGCAAGTCTTCTCACTCCATTGGAGTTGATCGTCCTTTTCCGCCAACTCCGTTTGGTAATCACATTCTCTCTCTTCAGCCATTTTTCTTTCCTTAAGCTTTCTTCTCAAAGTCCTCTCAAGCTCTTGATCAAGAGGTAAGAGGTCTTCGTTGTTCCTAGACCTGCGCATAAACTTGAAAAGATATCAAATAACGAGAGCTAAGCTCCCAAGCTTGACAACCGGAAACCGAATTCGGCCTAGCCCAATTCCCCGGCAACGGCGCCAAAAACTTTTTCGCCACTTAGCGTGCGTGCAAATAAGTCTTAAATTTATAAAACTAGAAATCAAGCAAGCGAACCCGCAGTGTACGGATCGATATAGTTAAGCAAGAATTCTAGAGTATCGAACACAGGGATTTGGGGGGTTAAATCTAGTTAATGATCGTCAAGCAAGTAAATGTATGAAGCTTTGCAAATATTGGGAAAACAACAATCCTAAAGATCCAGGAATCCAGCTGTGGCAATCGATTCAAGATATACTAATGATATAAGGACGGAGTTGAGGTTGCAAAGGTATACGAATGTAAGGTATTTGTACGGTGAAGTTCCGAAACCTTATATGACTCACCCAAAGATACTCTCTATAAAGGTTGTTGAGGCTTCAGTATAGAAAGGTTCTAAAGGTAAGAATTGATATCAAATACCCAAACTTGTAATCCAAGGATCAAGACTAACTAAACCGATTAAGGTTGTGACACTCGAAATCGAAGTAGAGGTTGTTGAGGCTTCACTACTACCTAGAAAAGGCAAGCCAAGACTAAGTTAAAGAAAATCTTTAACTTTGGATTAAAGTAAAAGCAAGGTTCGTGACTGACACTAAATTACGGGTAGTTCTTGAGTTCCACGGCCGTGGAAGCTCAAGAACAGACCGTGGATTAGGTTTGTCAGCGATTCTCTCTAACTCTTAGGATCCAATCTGTTTACGATCGATCTCTCATCATCTAAGCCACAACTATCAACCCTTTACCTTAGAATTGCTAAAGGGTTTTAGCCAACAACAATCATTATGATATCAAATTCAAGATTTAAAAGAATGAAAGATGAAAACCTTCGAAAACTTTCAATAACTTTCAGATCAATCTCAAATCCACAACAAAGATAACAATGTATATCAGATTCGGAATAACACAAACCAATCACAATCTTTGATAAGAACGAAGAGCGGGATGTCAATCCGTCTTCTAATCGAACCTAAGAACGAAGCGTAGCTTCCAAATCTCCAAGCCTTTGCAAATCTCTCTTGCAAAGTGGCAATCTCCGCACGTCCAAAATGAAACCCTAGGCACGTGCAACGGCGTGTAAGCGAAGCTCTAAGCGCGGTCCAAACGGAGGGCTAAGCAGAGGTGACGGAATCTCCTTCCTTACGTCCTTTCATAGGGCTGGATAAAATGTGTCTCCGGCCCATGTGCGTAAAAGATCGTGGCTTTAATTATTGCGTGAAAGATCGCCTAAATCACGGTTCTTTGAGATTCCACGCCCGTAATTTAGAGCGTGGTTTAGAGCGTGGAAATTCATCACGGTTCTTCACAATCTCCACGGCCGTGTAAGTTGCTGGAATGCTCCACGCTTGTCTTGCCAAAGTTCCACGGCCGTGGATTAGAGCGTGGAACCTAGTATGGCCGTATTTTAGAGCGTGGAATGTAGATGGCTCGTAATACTCCTTGGTTTTGTGTCATTCTTCAACTTATTTGCCTACAATCAACTTATTTGCCTCATCAATTCATCCTTAGCTCCTAATGATGAGGCGACAAAGGAGGAGGCAGCGGCAACATCACGACCAGCCCCGCGCAGAGTCCGCACACAAAGAGATCCAGTAGCTCACCGATGAATTGATGAGCTGACTAACTAGATGATCGACTCCTACGCAGCCTTAACAGTGGATATTATGGAGATCAGAGAGCGCCAGCACTACTAGTGACGGATGATGGAGATCCAATTTCGGCACATGATGGGATATCCGTTTGACCCATCTTAGCACCCCTACATCCCACATCCACCACCACCACCAGCAGACGAGGACTAGAGCATGCATGGATTTTCTTTATTATTTGTTTTGCCGTTCGGCTATGTCCGGTGAGTTATCTGATTTTAAGACTTATTTTGACCCATTGGGACAATGTGTGCCAAGTATGGGGTATGAGATGTATTTATGTGCTACTATGGTTTGTATGACTCACTTGATGGATATTTATGATCTTATTTGGCTTTATGTGTTTATTTGACACTACATGCATGTATACAGGTTTTTGTTTGAGAAAAACATCGAAATCTAGTTTAAGAAAAAAAATTGTATGACCTCGACCGGGATGATTTTGGCCAAACGAGGTAGAACACCTCGGATGACCTAGAACACTTCGACCGAGGTGGGTTAACTGAGCGGATTTTTGAAACAAATTTTTGTGCTTCTTCTCTGGATATGATCTCAGTACGTGAAGATAAAGTTTGCGGATTGACTTTGAAATCTCTATATGCTCGAAAGGTTTTATGATGTGTTTAAGTTGCTAATTGCTTTGTCTGAAATTCTAGCATGTTTAATTCTTTGTTTTTATCAAAATTATGTTGAATTTGAAGGTTGACACCACATGATGAGTTCTCTCACATTCTTTCTGGAAAGGCCAAGGCAATTCATTCTCTTCTCCTCTTCTTCTTGATCATGCTTAGCCCCTCATATACATTTTTTGCCTCCCTTCACCTATCCGGGAATTTGGAAGCAAGTGTTGGAAAGCAAAGAAAAGAATAGTTGAGATGTTGGATGGAAGTGAAAAGTGTTAGAAAGAAATATTAGGTTTGGGGAAGTCAATCATGACGATGAGTAACTCAGCATCATTCACATAGCCGGGTGTTTGTGTCTTGCCAAAGTCGGATTAAGCGATATTCCTAACGGGTCATGGTATGTGCATCAAGGGTTTGATGCATCTCAAGAAATTGATGATTGTTGATCTCCTAGGCTTCGGTTATTGTGCACCTTTGTCCATGCATCCCAAAAAGTAAAGTAAAAAAAGTGAAATAAGCAAAGCTTATTGGTGGAAGATGTTCAAATGCAAGGAAAGTGAAGTAAGATCCTATTCCCGGATTCTAGCACCACATTACCTTCTATACATCCCACCTTGACACGTTTCTTGACCTCTTTTAGAAAGCCCTTGAGACCTCGAGCTTGTTGATTTACTTGGTGGTTTAAACTGGATTATACATGATTGATTTCGATAAACATGAATTATTATGCATTCTATGATTTTAAGCAAAGATGAACAACTTTCTTATATTCATGAAATGTTTTGACCATGTCTTGATTTTATTTGTCATGAAACATTCTCTTAGGGTGATCTATGAGTGGAGCACACCATCAAAAGGTTTTTGAAGGATTTTTCATTGACCTTTTTGACTTATAATCCATTCTATTCTCTATCTAATATTCAGATCTTGCTTGAGGACAAGTAAGGGACAAGTATGGGGTATTTTGATAGCATGTATTATAGTCTATGTTTTGTGACCGATTTAGACCTTTTATCTTCATAAATATGCATGTATAAATGTATATTCTGCGGTTATATTGTTGTTTTATCCACCTTTGCTAGAATCGAAGTCTACACCTAGTTTTTTTTAAATGTAGGTAAAATAGCATGTTTTGGACTAAAAAGGATCTAAGGAAGCTAAGGAGACATTGGAGTTGCATACAGGGATACTCAAGAAGGCTCAGGAAGCATTGAAATGGATTAGAGACTTGATTTGGGACCAGATTAGAGATGATTTGCTCTCAGCTGAGATTCACCTCGATCAGCTACAATACCACCTCGACCGAGGTAATCTTGAGGAACTCCCCGACCGAGGCGAACACCTTGTCGCCGGTGAGATCTTATTTTTGGTTGTGATCTTTTATTTTTAGAAGGAGGATATCTTATATTTTTGGGCTGGATTTTTTTAAGGAAGATATTATTTTTTGGAGATTTATTTTAGGAGATATGGATATATTTTATAGGAAATTATCTTTTTAAGATATTTTATCTTTAGAAGATAATTCTTCTATATAAAGGGTTGGATTTTCCACAAGTTCAGCCATGCTTACACACTTGTAGCATCCGAGATCCTGCAGTTTGCGGATTATCACTCTCCGGAGTTGAAGGAAGTTTGAAAGAAAAGTTCAAGGAAGGAAGGAATCCTTGTTGGAAGTTAGCTTTTGAAGGAGTTTTGTAAGATCTCCTTAGGATACTTTTGGTTTGTTGTCCTTGTTGAGTTGTGACTTTGAAAATACTGATTTATCACTTGTTTGATTCACTTATTGAAGCCTTTTTTATTAAAGTCTTCTTGCTCGATTATTGATTCCTTTCTTCTTAAATTGATTATTGTTATCATGATGATTGTTGGCTAAGTTTCTTATGCGATTCTAAGGTGATTGACTGATAGTTTTGGGGAAGACGATGATAGAATGATCTTAATCCCAGCCGGACCCTGAAAGCTTGAGCATTTACCTTAACCGACGAACACCTCGCTCAGTCAATGAACATCTCGGCCGGGGTGGAATTTGCCTGAACGAGGTGAACGTTTTCCTGATCCTTTCCTGAGTTAAGATCCAGTTTGTCAAACCCTATCCTTGTAACACCTTTCCTGGTTCAATGCAAGTTAAGGATGAGACATACCCGGTGATTCCTTTGCTTGTTTACCCAAGATCATGAGCGATAGGTAATAAAGGTTTATCCTTTATTGGGGTTTGAGTGTGCCTTCATCCCATCCTTGAGAGTTAGCCTGAGACTTACCCAGTAAAGGTTGATTCTATCCACTTGGGTGGTGTGTTAGTTTGAGGTTATAGTTCTTTCCATTAGTTCCTTGCGACTTACCCGGTAATAGGAATTACGGTTTGGGATAGTGAGTAGTGAGACTTACCCGGTGATTTATTCCCACCTTAAAAACACCATCCCTTTGCATAATCTCATCTTTGACCGTGTATCTTTAGAAATCTTTAGTTGGAACCACAACTGGATGTTTTAATCTCTAGAATCCGCATTTCCACTTACTTGACTTACATCATCTTTGATTGCTTTGATTACTTTTGTTTAATTGCATCATTTGACTACCGAATTCTTTGTTTGGTTTTGCCTTAAGTCCCTGTGATCGACCCCTGGAATTCTTGCTTTTATTACAATTGATCCGTACACTGCGGGTTCGCAACATTGTTCAAGCGTACTGCTTGGGTTATAAATTTAAAGCTTGCACACACCTTTTGGAGCGAACAACCGTTTCAAGGACAAAGAAGGATTGGTCCATGAAGCTGGGCATTGCTCTTTGGGCTTATAAGACCATATTCAAGACTCCCATTGGTACCACTCCTTACAATTTGGTATATGGGAAGTCTTGTCATCTGCCCGTTGAGCTGGAGCACAAGGCATATTGGGCAATCAAGTGGATGAACTTCGACATCAAGGAAGGTGGAGAAAAGAGACTATTAGACATTAATGAGTTGGAAGAGTTGCGCTTAAATGCCTATGTAAATGCAAAAATCTACAAAGAAAGATCGAAGAGATGACATGACAAGCATATTGTTCCTAAGGAGCTTATTGAAGGAAATCTTGTTCTACTATTCAACTCCCGCCTCCGCCTTTTTCCAAGTAAGCTAAAATCTAGATGGACATGACCTTACATTGTGAAAAATGTTTTCCCCATGGTGCAATTGAAGTATAGGGTGAAGCTAGTGGAAACTTTAAGGTCGATGGTCATAGGCTGAAGAAGTATGAACTGGAAGTACCGACTGAGGAGATTTCACCCTTATATCTTGTTTGAGGATGGTGTGAAGTCTAGCTAGCGACCTTATGCCAAGCGCTTCTTGGGAGACAACACAAGGTATTGCTTTCTTTTCCCTTTTCTAGTTTAGTTTAGATAGTTTTCTTCATGTTTGTGCGTCCTCCTAGACAGATATCAGGTGATCTCTAAGAAGAAATTACAACTCAGGAGCTACATGAAAGGTCTGACGTTCGAGAAATTGAGAAGACGGAGTTGGACTGAGACACATCTTGGGTTCTGTCACACTACCTAGACCGAAGTGTTCTCCGTCAAACTAGGTGCCTAGGTCTGACAATCCACCTTGCTCTGACACCTCGGTCCATCCAAGAACATCTTAACCGAGGTGAAATCAAATTCAGCGAGGGGTATAAAAGGGGTTCTACGTTTCTCTCTCATCTCACTTTCTCTCTCTTTGCTTTCCTCGACCGCGGCGCACCTCTCCTCGCTCAGATTTTCGATTCTTTTTTTGAAGAATTTTTGCTCCAAATCCTCAAGAGAAGTGCAAGAATCGGTTCCCAAGCAACAAACAACACAAAGATTGCCTCGAATCTTCACATTTTGGGGTATTTCACCAAAACCTTAACTCGGTTCTTAATTCTTCGTTTTTGCATCGATCTGGCTTTGGTTGCCATAGATTATTGTTGAGAAGATTATAAGTACCCCTTAGGAAGAAATTGGTACCCCTTAGGAAGATTATAAGTACCATCCCGGTGATCTAAGAGGGATTCGAGCGGGATTTTGATAGGATATATGGGTACCCCATCATTGCCCCATGTTTTGTAGATGTGGATGACTTCGAGTTGCTTCACATGGTGGAGGAATTGAAGAAGATGATATCGATGGTTGGCCTCTAGGACTTCATGGCCATACGAGCACCGGCCTATTTGGAGCCGACTTTGGATTTTTTGAGCTTATTTGCCCACGTACCGGAGCGTAGAGGAATCAAGTATAGATTGCTGAACAAGAAATATTTTGTTCCCTTAGATCAGTTTGGGGAGATCTTTGGATTCCCGACCCCCACAGTGACAGATTTTACATATAGAGCGCAAGCTCAGAGTTTTTGGGCAGAGATAGATCATGTGACTGATCACCGCAATAGATGGCAGCCCGGAGATTCCTGGGAGTGGATCATCTTTCAACTTGCTTTCCATCTAGCTCACAAGATCTTCAGTGAGATGGTTCTGGCGCGTACTGAGATGCCCCAAAAGGTCCGACAAGGTGAGCTCTTGAGTTTATTTTGTATGGTTACAGGTGGAGTTCTAGATTTTGCTGCCATGCTGGCAGAGGATCTTCACTAGATCAAGGGGAAGGCGAAGGGCAATATTTGTTGTGGTGGGTTGGTGACCCACATTGCTACTTCTATGGGTTTGGACTTATCTGGTTGTACATTGGTTGCGGCTCTGAAGCCGTTGGGTTTGCAGGAGATGATTATGCGGCGTATACTCGTTCTCCGTGGTCTTGGCATACCCTATGTTGTCATGCCATGGGAAACAAAGTTTCCTCGGGAAATTATCTAGTCTTCACAATTTTCGGTGTATGATCGTCAGTAATGGTTTGTTGCTTGGTTCCCATATATGTAGGAGGCAGCTGATAGAGATGATGATGGAGATGGCTATGTTGATGCCATGGATACTGGTACTGATACCGGCGGCACTAGCATTCCCACCGTGGACCTTGATGATCGGCCACGGAGGACGAGAGATAGGCACATGTCCCTCCAGTTGATATGCCACCATCACCTCAGCAGAGACCCCGCCGCCGTACATATCCTGAGGCGCATCAAAGGATCAATGAGCTTACGTAATAGATGGCTGATTCTTACGCCGCTTTGAGAGTAGGTGTGACCTGGGGCTTCGAGGCCCAGACCAGATCCATTGAGGGATGGACGCATCGAGTGGAGGAGAGCCAACACTTCACATGACGGATGATGGAGGTGCGTGCAGTTCTAGCAGGTTATGGGTTATCCATTCGATGCATCCCAGTTCCCTTACATTCCACCGCCACCACCGCCAACTGACGAGGATTGAGCGTTCCATGGATTTATTTTCTATTTATTATGCAGTTCAGCTATGTCCGGTGAGTACTTTGTTTCTTATGACTTATATTCTACCCATTGAGACAATGTGTCCCAAGTATGGGGTATTTGTATTATGTGGCCTACCTGTTATGGTTGTATGACTCTTGTTGGATATTATCGCTTATTTGCCTTCATGTGCTTATGTGTCATTACATTCATTGCATACAGGTTTCTGTTTGGGAAAAACGTCAAAACCAATTTGAAAAAAAAAATTTGGCTCGACCGAGACGTTCTTGACCAAACGAGGTCGTAAAATTGAGACACATCTCGGTTGAACACCTCCGATAACGTCAAATCACCTCGACCGAGATGGGGTTTTACTGAAAAGATTTTCGAAACGTTTTGTGCTTCTATTCTGGATATGACCTCGATGAAGATATTTGTTTGCAGAGTGGCTTTGAAATCTTTATATGCTCGAAAGATTTTATGATATGTTTAAGTTGCTAAATGCTTTGTTTGAAATACTAGCATGTTTAATACTTTGTTTTTATCAAAATTTAGTTGGATTTGAAGGTTGACACCACATCATGAGTTCTCTCACATTCTTCTTGGGATGATTAAGGCACTTCATTCTCTTTTTCTTCTTCTTGATCATGCTTTAGCCCGTCAAGTACATTTTTGCCTACCTTTACCTATCCGGGAATTTGGATGTAGTTTATAAAAAGGGTTTTAAGTGAAGTTGAGATCTTGGCTGAAAGTGTTAGAAAAAATTAGGTTTGGGGACGTTGATCTTGATGATGAGTAACTCCGCACCATTCACATAGCCGGGTGTTTATTTCTTTCCAATGTCGGATTGATCAATACTGCTAACGGGTCATGGTATGTGCATCAAGGGGTTGAGGCATCTCGAGAAATTGATGATTTCTGATCTCCTAGGATTCGGTTATTGTGCACCTCTATTCATGTTCCCCCAAAAAGTAATGTAAAAAAGTGAAAATAAGCAAAGCTTATTGGTGGAAGATGTTGTAATTCAAAGAGAGTGAAGTAAAGATCTTATTCCTTGATTCTAGCACCACATTATCCTATATACATTACACCGTGACACGTTTCTTAACCTCTTTTGGAAGCCCTTGAGACCTTGAGTATGTTGATTGACTTGGTGGTTTAAAGTGGATTATACATGATTTATTTCGATAAATATAATTTATTATGCATTCTATGATTTTATGCAAAGATGGATAGCTTTCTTATATATATAAAAATTTTGACCATGTCTTGATTTTATTTGCTATGAAGCATTCTATTGGGGTGATCTATGAATTGAACACACCACCAAAAGGTTTTGAAAATGTTTTTCGTTGATCTTTTTGATGACTTATAATCCATTATATCTTGTATCTAAGATTTGAATCTTTCTTGGTGACTCGAAAAATCGGATGTTACATCAAATCCCCCTAAAAAGAAGTTTTGTCCTGAAACTTCAAGTAACTACTCATGAACAACTCAACAACGTAACAACACTAATCACAACTCAAATTCCCTCACCGGGCACCTAAATCTGGTCATCACACGTATGAACGAATACTCAACAAGAAGAAGACGGGAATTGACCCGTCGATGCTATAGGTACGTCAAACTCAGCATAAAACTCCGGATAGTTCATCCAGATACTATCCTATGTCTCCCTAGTAGCCTAGTCAACTCCTCTCATCGACCACTATACCATCACTATCGGTATGTCTTTCGATCACAAACGTCTCGTAATACACTCTAGGACAACTACCAGGTGCTCTACGCACGTATGGTTTGGCTCGACCCCTAAATCATCACGGCTGACAATGTGTCTTGGGTCTGGTATGTACTCCCGTAATTAAGACACATGAAAGACCGGGTGAACACCCTATAATCGCGATGGCAAAGAAATTTGTATGTTGCTTCTCCAACGCGCTCAAGAATCTCGAAGGGTCCGACATATCGGGGACTAAGCTTCCCCTTAATGCCAAAACGTTTGACACCTCGTGTCGGGGATACTATCAGCCATACTTGGGCTATCATTCTAGTCTCAAGAGGTTTTCGCCTCTTGTCAGCGTAGGGATTCTGGAAACTTTTGCTACCAGCATCCACTCTCGGATCATTCTACTCAACCCATAGCATCCTGTATCTGCTCAAGTGCTATGCCGCTAGCACTACCCAACTCATCCTATCATAGCAGGGTCCGACATCTTTGTTCGTATAACGCCTTATAAGGAGCCATCTTGAACGATGCGTGCCAATTGTTACTATACGAGAACTCAACTAAAGGAAGGTGATCTGCCATACATGTCCCTAGTCTAGCACGCAAGCTCTGAACATATCCTCCAGACTCTGTATAGTCCTCTCAGACTGACCATTTGTCTAAGGATTGTAGGCAGTCGTGAATTGGAGATTCGTACCTCAGACGGCATGCACCTGCTGCCAAAACCTCGAAGTGAACCGTCCGTCTCTGTCAAAGACTATAGTCCTAGGTACTATACGGAGTCTCACTATTTGTCTATTGAAATCCTCTGGTAATCAACTTATTGACACATCTCCTTGATATAAATAAAATATGCGGTCTTTTTCAGTCAATCCACTATGACCTAGATGACTAAAAACTCCGACTCAGCCTCAATCCGGTAACATAATCCATAGAGATATCTTCCCACTTCCACTCGGGAATTGGAAGTGGGTGTAGCTCTCCACTTGGCCGGTGATGCTCAATCTTGACCCGCTTACAGGTCGCACATTGAGCTACATATCTCTTCATATCTGGCTTCAACCCTCCCACTAGAAAGAAGTTTGATGTCTTGGTACATTTTACTCGCACCGGGATGCATTGAGTAATGTGTCGCTTGAGCCTCCTGTAAGATCCGCTCTCTCTTCTCTAAATCCGATGGCACATATATGCGCTCCTAACGTCTCAAAACTCCCTCGGCACCGACGGTAAACTGTGGTCCTCGGGGCATCTTGTCTTGAATCTGTGTCAAAGACGGGCAACTCTCTTGTTTTTGTCAGATTTCTCCCAACAGATGAGGTAACACTTCTATCATGGACAGGAGGCTGTCAGAATCCGGAAAGTGGATATCCATCTCTAGCCATGCCAAGTCTCGTTGTAACTGAGGTTGAGCTAACAGCCGAACGATCGCCATCTCCCGGGAAGTCTTCCTACTGAGAGCGTCAGCGAACACATTCGCCTTCCTTGGGTGGTATAAAATCTCTAGATCAAATTCCTTGATCAACTCCAACCATATCCTATGGAGGTTATTCAACTCCCGCTGAGTGAATATGTACTTCAGAGTCTTATGGTCTGTGAAAACCTACCACGTAGCTTTGTACATATAATGCCTCCAAATCTTTAAAATATGCACTACAACAGCCAACTCAAGATTGTGGGTAGGGTAATTCTCCTAATACATCTTCAATTGTCTAGACGTGTATGCTATAACCTTACCCATCTGCATCAAAACACATCCCAAGCCTAGGTTGAAAGCATCGTTGTAAACCACAAAATCCTCAATGTCCTATCGCTGGGCTAGGATCGGAGAGGAGTTCAATCTCCTCTTCAACTTCTCAAAACTCTGCATGCACGGTTTGGACCACATAAATCTGGTAGACTTCCCTAGTAAGTATGTGGTTGGCCGATAACCGAAAATCCTTCCACAAACCTGTGCTAGAAGCCAAGCAATCCTAGAAAACTACGTACCTCCTTAGCATTCCTAGGAGATGGCCAAGATGCAATAAATTTAATCTTCACCGGATCTACCTTAATCCATTCGGCGGAAACTATATGACCAAGGAAGGCCATCTCAGATATCCAAAATTCATGCTTAGAGATCTTGGCGTAAAGCTCTCTATCATGTAGGAATTGCAGTATGATCCTTAAGTGTCTGCGTGTTCCACTCTGTTCCGATAGTATACCAAAATATCATCGATGAAGACCACCACAAACTGGTCTAAGAAGTCGATGAAGATGTTGTTCATTATCTCGATGAAAATGGTGTGCGCATTCGAGCCCAAATGGCATCCCTACAAACTCGTAGTGGCCATATCTGGTCCGAAATTCCGTCTTTGGCTATATCTGGCTCTCTCACCCTAAGCTAGTGATATCCGGATCTCATATCGATCCGTAAAAACACTAAAGATCCGTGTAGCTGATATAAAAGATCCTTGATACGGGGTAATGAGTACTTATTTTTTATTGTAACCTTATTGAGCTTGTTATGCTAAGAATGTATAGCCCAAAGTCTTAAATTTATAACTCGTTATATTTTTACTAACTCCTAGCGAACCCACAGTGTATGGGACGTTTTGTAGTAAGGATATTATTCCGAGGTCGAACACAAAGACTAAGGTGAGAATCGAGTCAAGCAAGTGACCAAGTTTAGTGTAAATCTAGTGAAGAAAAGATGAAAGAAACAAATAAATGAAAATCACAATGTTTTCGGTTTTGGTTTTGTGGTGATCAAACAAAGATCACAAATGAAGTAAGATTATAAAACGATCAAAGAAATCAAGCTAATAACACAAATAAACAAGGCAAACACGAGATATGTGATCAAAGAGAGAAAAATGGATTCTAGGGGTTAGGACTTCCGATTATGGCATTGTACTCAAGCTTTTAATCAACCTTGAATTAACTATCATGTGTTGGGATGGAGTGTTTCTCAATTGGGATCAATCACCGGGTAGGTCTCATGGTCCACTAGTCTTGCACCTAAGGTACTATCACCGGGTAAGTCTCTAGGAGCCTAAGGTCGGGAATTCTACACAAACCAGATTTCTATCTAGGGATCTAACCTTTCCTTACCGGGTAAGTCTCGGGAAGGCTAGTCCTAAACACAAATCCTAGCACACTCAATCCAATAGCGTCTTGCGAGGCTCACTACTACCTAGAGTTCATCATCTTCGACATCTAAGATTAAGAATCACCGGGTAGGTCTCTTCTCTCACTTAGTTTCTAACACTAGGTTACCCTAGGATAGATTAAGCTCAACAAACACTAGGATTTCAACAATATAACATCCTAACATCAATACAAGCAAGTCAGAAGAAATCATGGGTGGTTCTTCTAGTTCCACGGCCGTGGATATGCATGAACTGACCGTGGTTTGTAACAGTGGTTAGGTTCGAGCAAACAAATCATCCAAGGATACAATTAAGTCTATTCTATCATAGTCCAAGCCATAATCATTAGTCCATTACCCTAGAATCGCAACTATTTAGCCAACAACATGCATCATAAAATTCAAACTCATCAAACAAACATTCATGACTTCCATAACAAGGATATGAAATGAGAGATGATGAAGCAAGTAGAACAAAGAATACAAGTTGAATATGAGTTCAAGTAAGACTTACAACCCTGCAAAAGAAGGTCAAATTCGTTCCTTACAAGACCTTGTAAATGTCTTCTACCAAAATCACTCAAAATCACTCTAAAAGACTAAGAAAGCTCTAGACTAATATTGTTCTTCTCTTCTTTCAAATGAGAGTGTTTCTTCCCTCCAAGAGTAGCTGCAATCCTAAATGTGTGTTCCGTGAGAGTGTGGGAGAGAATGGGAGAATGGAGAATGCCCTCAACAGCCTGCAGGACCACCTTTTATCCTTCACCATTTGCAAGAGTCGGTTATGGAGATCGTGGGACAGCTGTCACAACTGCACAGAGGGAACCACGGCCTATTTCCACGCCCGTGGAAGTCCCAGTGGCCGTAGTTTTGGTGATTCAGCCTTCTATGGATCATCAAGCCACGAGTTGGTGCAAGGCATGCACCAACAAGGTCCCATGTGTTCTCCTTTGCTCCTAATTTGCTTCCCAATGAGTCCGAAGGTTTGTCATCACGAGGAATGATCCTCGAACGTATCGATTAAGCTCCAAAAACTCCCAAAATACCTACAAAACATGCAAAAGTCCGTGTAGAAGTCTATCTCGACAACATACATGAATTAAGTGCAAATCGTCACGAACTAATGCAAATCATGCATGAATGAGCGGAAAACTATCTAAATGAATGCCTAATCCTACGTCATAAATCGTGTTATCAAAGCTCTCGATAGTCAATACATAACCTCATAGACCCGTCTTTCTTCCCAATGAAGGGTATTGGTGCGCCCCAAGGAGACACACTAGGGCAGATAAAGCACTTATCAACAAGCTCCTCGAGATGCTTCTTCAGCTCAAGCATCTCAATAGGTGCCATGCGGTAGGGTGCCTTTGATATCGGTCTCGTTCCAGGTTCTAACTTAATTTTAAAATACACACTTCTCTGTGGTGGCAAACCGGGTAGCTCTCCGAATACATCGGTAAACTCGCTTGCTACCAAAATGTCCTCTAGTGCCGGACTTGTACTATCCTTCATGGCATAGCCCCAAAAAGCCTCTAAACCCATTCCGATAAGTCTCGTAGCTCGGAATGCTATGATGACTGTACCGGTCTTTCTGAGAACCCATCCTCGGAAAATATCCACATGGATTGACTCTGTAGTCACCCTCACGGTCCTCTTGTCGATGTCTAGAACCGCATGGTGTTGAGCTATCTAGTCCATACCTAAAATAACCTCTTCATGTAGTAAGTACGTGACGAAGAAGTCAACTAGACAATTGCAACCTCTCAATCTGATAGGGTAATTGCGGACCTCTCAAGTACTCCTAATATTACCCCCATCGGGTAACCCTATAAAGAAGGGTCTCCCCTCTATGGTAACTAAGGTCATTCTATCTACACATGCATCAGATATAAAAGAATGCATAGCACCAATATCAAAAAGAGATCTTACAAGAAAACCATTAATATCAATGGTGCCTGTGGTCGCTGGAGTTATCAATTCCACTACACTCCTCAACTCGTAGCCGTTTGCTGAAGCAACTCTCGTGTCTGAAGTACCACCACCATATCCTCTACCCCTTTCATGTCCTTGAACGGAACACTAAGGAGTGGGGTATCTTGGGCTCTCTGCTGCTACTCTTGTGACGGGTATTGAGGCGGCCTCTACCCAACTCGTACAATGCTAGTAGGTGACGAACCGTGTTGCGATGGTGTCTTGCCTTGTCGGTAGAACGCAACTCTAAGTTCGGGCTTGCAACATTAAAAGAAGGTCACTATGGTCGTCAAACAATTCAATCAAAATCTCTCATTATTGATTGCACGATTTAATGAATAAAACATAAACTTCGTAAGTGAAGTTGCAAGTCTCACAATTTGTGGAAATATATCAAATCTAATCTACTCAACAATATCCCCCACTAAGACTATCTATAAGGGAGATTAATCCTACAAAAATTAGGAAAATATATTTAAAGATAAACTTGCAAAGATAGCCTTAGTATATATAAAATATAAATCTAATAAGATAGAATTTAATAATCCCTTTAGATAAATTGAGACCTTTAAGGGATTAAAACAAGATATAATCGCCAAAAGATAGAAGATCATGGCCGGATCTTTCGTAAGTTCTTTCTAGTGAAGGAAACCGGCAACATAAAATCGATCGACTTTTCCTATTGGAAAATCGATCAATTTTTATTAAAAATCGGTCGATTTTTCTTCTCTGAGACCCTTCCTTGCTCTTTATCCTTCTTCCTTGCTTGGTAGATCTTCTTGGACGTGGTTTGGCTCTTCTATAAACAGTCAGTAACGTCACCAAGGAACTCTTGAGAATGAGGGGAGTTTCCTTGAGCGTAAAAGTCATGAGTATGTTCATAACTTCATCTTGAACTGCCTTCGCTCTTGACCTTGTGATTGCTCCATCCACTGAATTCGAAGAAGGTGAAGGTGTTGTTGGTTTATCCTTCAATGCCTTAACCTTTGAGCGTGTAACTAGTCTTGGTGTTGGAGATGGTCCCATATCAGACTCCCCTTCTTGAGAAGGATTCGTCCTCGAATCATCAGCATTGCTCCTCTCTCAACTCGTAAGGACTTAAGTCGCCAACGTTGAAGGTGAGACTTAAACCATAATCAGCTGGAAGTTCCAAGACATAAGCATTGTCACAAACTTTCCTTTGCACTCTAAAAGGTCCGTCTCCTCTTTGAGATAACGTAGACTTCCGCTTGTTCGGAAATCGATCCTTCCTTAGATGCAACCACACTAGATCTCCGGGTTTGAACAACATTTGCTTCCAATTCCGATTTTCTTTGTAAGCAACGGAAATTCCTTTTCGCTCCATCCGTAAGCGCGTCTTCTCATGTAACTCCCTAATGAACTCCACATGTTGTCCTGCAACAAAATATACTCGCTCCTATAAAGGCAACGGTATAAGATCAAAGGGAGTCAAAGGATTTACTCCATAAACACACTCAAACGGTGTTAGGTTAGTAGATGAAATCAAGGTCCGATTATAAGAAAATTCAACATGTGGTAATACATCTTCCCATGCATTCAAATTATCCTTCAAAATAGCTCGTAAAATAGTATTTAAAGTTCAATTAGTTACCTCTATTTGACTATCCGTTTGAGGGTGACTAGAAGTTGAAAACAACAACTTTGTACCTAGCTTTCCTCAAAGTGTCTTCCAAACGAAACTAAGGAACTTAACATATCTATCGCTTACAATAGTTCTTGGCAATCCATGCAATCTAAAAACTTCTTTGAAAAACAAGTTAGCTACATTATATGCATCATCAGTTTTATGGCAAGCAATAAAGTGAGCCATTTTAGAAAAGTGATCAACAACCACAAATATAGAGTCTCTCCCCTTCTTAGTCCTTGGCATTCCTACAACAAAACTCATACTAATGTCAAGCCAAGGTGATTTTGGAATAGGTAAAGGAGTATACAAACCATGTGGTTTCAGTCTTGATTTCGCTTTTAGACAACCAAGACACCTTTTAATCAAATGCTCAACATCATTAAGCATGTGAGGCCAATAAAAGTGAGAATGAAGCATGTGATAAGTCTTATCTCTTCTAAATGGTCCCATTAATCCTCCCATATGAGCCTCCTCAACTAATAATAATCTCAGAGAACATCTAGGAATACAAACTTTATCCTCATGGAACAAAAAACCTTCAAAAAGATAATACTTATCGCTCGGTAAGGGCAAAAATCGGTCAGAAAATCTGCCGATTTTCCAGACACTGGGTCGATTAATATTTTGCATCCAGTGTAGATGTCGCCAAAGTCTTCATAATCCTCATATATATCTTTGATATAATGGAATCCTAGGACCTTGAAATCCATTGTTGTGATCAATGTATACCTACTGGAAAGGGCATCTCCTACGACATTATCCTTTCCTTTCTTATATTTGATAATATAAGGGAATGTCTCAATGAATTCCATCCAACGTCCATGTCTCCTTTCCAACTTATCTTGACTTTGAAAATGTTTCAAAGACTCATGATCAGTTCTAAGAATTAATTCATTAAGCCAAATATAGTGTTGCCATGTTTTGAAACTTGAAATAAAGCATATAATTCCTTGTCATAAGTTGAGTAATTCAAACATGGACCTTTTAATTCTTCATTAATGTAGGCTAGAGGTTTACCTTCTTGCATGATTATTCCTCCTATACCAATACTTGAAGCGTCACACTCCACTTCAAAGGGTTTGGTGAAATCCGGAAGTGCAAAAAGAAGTGTTTTTGATAGTCGCCTCTTTAGTTCTGAGAATGCCTTCTCTTGCGCTTTTCCCCACTCGAACGGTACTTCCTTCTTCGTGAGTTGCGTGAGAGGGGCTGTAATGGTTCTGAAATCCTTCACAAAGTGCCTATAGAAGGTTGTCAATCCATGGAAAGATCACATATGTCCAACGGTGGTAGGTGTAGGCCATTATTGAATGGCTTTGATCTTCTCTTTATCTACCTCTAAGCCTCTTGTGTTGACCACAAATCCACGAAAAACCACTTGATTAGTACTAAACTCATATTTCTTAATATTGCAATATAAAGATTCAGATCTAAGAGTTGCAAGTAATTCCCTTAAGTGTTCTTCAAGAGCCTCAATGGATTTGCTATAAATGAGGATGTCATCAAAGTAAATGACAAGATCTTTTCCTTATGGTCGTTTTTATCTTATCAAAATAAATCCCGACTTTACACTAGAACAAGTATAGTGATTAAGTAAGGGTCGAACCCAAGAGAGTTTGGTGATATTTTTATTAAATTAAATTATTGATTATAAAGCAAAGTAAAAAGGGGGGTTTTGGATGAATTGATGCACAGAAAACTAGAATGCAATTTAATAAAACGAATAGGATGATGATGAGTGAATCTACACTAGGTTGATTCTTAACATGCGATTACTACTTTGGTGAGTTCCTTTTTACAAGTTCTCAAGTAATGTTCCCGTCTTAATCATATATATGTGTTGAGTCAACCGGCATCAACACAACTTAACAAGTTAGTGTTCCGTAAACCTACAAGAACAATTCACAAGTTAGCTTTCAAATAAAGACTAAGGGATATAAAGAGAAGATTAAAACCATTAAACTTATCTTTATATTTGTGTTCCTTTTCCTTTAAGCAATTACAACCCGTTATTACTTAAAGATTACTACTAGATTAAGGACCCGAACCCGGAATCTATTAATCCTAGTTCTTTGCATGTACTTTAGAACCTAAGGTGATCAAGCTTAAGTGATAATAAAACATGCAATTATACAAATGAAGATTAAGGAAACACAAAGCATTACTGAATAAAAACTTATATTAAAAGATACTTCCAACCAAAGTAACAATGCAACTTCGAAACAACCCAATGTAGCAAGGGAACTAGAAGCTTATTACAAGGGAAACAAGAGAGAAAAGAGAGAATTTAAATGGGAAAATGATGGATGATTCTAGCAATCAGCCATGGGTCTATTTATACTACAAATGGCACTAAATAGGAGTAAATGGCCGGCCAAAACAACCACTTTTAATGCCATAAAGGTGGTGTAAACCGCTGGAGTAAAGTCTCTATCGCTTAACCGTAGGGGCGGCCTTCAAATCCGCAGGGGCAGTTCAGGCGAAAACGTTTGATCTTCTTTGTGGCCGCAGGGGCGGCCTGACAGTTCCGCAAGGGTGGGCCATTATTGTTCTTCAAACGCCTGACTCTTCATCTTTCTGTCGCTTCTAATGTTGAGCCGCAGGGGCGGCCCAGTGTCAACGCAGGGGCGGTGACACTGACTCTTTGGCTTCACAACTCCGCAGGGTGAGACGCCGGAAGAGGCGCAAGGGCGACGACTTATCTTCTTTAGGGCAAGTCACCGTAGGGGCGCCAAGAAATTGCGCAGGGGCAGTGACAGTCTTTGTTCCTGGCACTAGCGAAGGCGCAGGCTGTGCTCCGGAGTGTGGTGTCACCCGCAGGGGCGGTGACACTGCTCCGCGGGGGCGGTGATGCAACAAAACTTTTGCTTCGTGGATGGTCTTCAACAACTAAGTGGTTATAACTCCTCTTTTATCTTCTTTTAGTCTTCTTCTTTTGCACCAAGGAGTTAGTAGCATAAAACGACACTAATGTGATAAAAAAGACTCTAAAAACTAACCTAAACTATAGTGATTCCATCACCTATCAAACTCCCCCATACATAGACCTTTTACTATTCCCGAGTAAAACAAATGACAACAATTTTAGATTCAAAGGCCTCAGGGAGCATGGGTGAGAGGCATAGACAATGAAAACAAAGGAAAACCCAAGAAAATAAGAAAGAGGGAAGAAGAGAGAAAATGTGAGAAAGCTACCATCCTTATCGCTCCAAGAGTGACCTACCCGGACAACCTCCTTATGACTCCCCATCTTATGCCGCCAAACGTCGGAAGAGAAACCTACACTCGGTGTCACTCATTTTGCCAAGGTGCCCATTGGGGTTTTCACCTTGCAACTCTTCTTCTTTCTTGATAATCTCACTTGAAACTCACATCCCTCAAGTCCATTTTTGCACCAACCTAAGGTTGGTCGGACTACCTTCTTTTTGCCTAAACCGCCCTTTCTGGTTTTGGGTTTATCAAGGATTTTCATGTCTTTTTATATTTTCTTTGGCTTTTTCTTTTTTCTTTTTTTTTTATATGAATTTCAATCTGAATTACAACTCATGAAAATTCAAAGAAAACATACTCAAAAAAAACTACACAAGCAATGATAATTCCCTCCCCCATACTTGAAGTACACTTTGCTGTCAAAGTGGAAAATGAAGCAAAGATGAATGTGGGACAGGGAGAAATGGTGATACCACTAGTGGGATGGTCCGGCTGGACCATCCGGACCCTCCTCCGGTGGGTACGGAAAGTGGCTAAAGAAGTGCTCCTGCCAACGGTAGATGTCGTTGCTGCGGGCCTACTGAGCATCCATCCGATGGCCAAATGAGGTCTCAAAGCTAGCTTGCCAAGCCAACTGCTGAGCCTCGAGTTGCTGCTGTTGGGCCGTCTGTCAAGCGTCCTGCCTCCGGTCAAAATGGGAGGTCATGGAGGAGGCGAAGCTGGTCTGCTAGCTCTACTGCTGCTCAAGCATGGTCCGCTGGTACTTGTTCTGCCATGCCTGGTGCTGGGTGGTCAAAGCCGTCATCTGAGCCTGAATGCTCGCAAGTGTTGGGTCCTCATCAGGTGCTGTAGTGGGCATCTCTTCATCGTCCGATATGGGTATTTGGTCATCAAAATGGGCCCGGCTGGAGCTCACAGCATGCTCTCAACAATGGTCACCTGAGGCCGCCTTGGCACGAAAGGATCGGCCGGGATATAAAGCTCGGAGAGCTCGTCTCCAAATGGAAGCGCTCGGGGAAGGTATGTAATATGGCTCCCATCTGCAAATGAAAGCCAAAAAAGGTTGTCTCCGTCCCTCTTGAGGAGCTTGCACCTCCTCAACATCCCCTCCGTGCAGAGTGGTGCCTCCAACCCATCCTCTAGGACGGAAAGATCCATAACTTGTTCGGCGATCAAGGAAATCATCCCAACGCCAACAATCTCCCTTGGCTCATTCTTCCTAATCCGCTTCAAAGCGTTGAGGAAGAGGTATGGCCAATCCGGCACCTTCTCGCTCATTGGAAGGCAACCGTACAATAGTGGAAGGTCCTTGAGAGCGACCTTGTTCTCCTCTTTGTGTCCGCATAACACACTCATGATGATCTTGGAGAGGAGCCTCAAGCAGGGGTGAGTGAGTTTGTTTGAATACTCACCCCCGGCATGAAACTCGGATCCGGTGGCGCCTGCCGAAACTCACAAAGATCCGGTGTCGGAACTATCTCCCACCAGTTCTCGGAAGGGTTGAGAGTCACCCCGAAAGCCTCCTGCAGTTGAAGGTAGTCTAGTGTGTACATTGTCTTGTTGAACTTGAAGGTAAGTCTAACACACACATGATCCTTCTTCTCCATGGTCAAGGTGGCTATGAACTGACGACTGAGCTCGGGATACGTTGGAGCACTCTTGTTTAGAAAGTCACCGAGCCCAGCGTTGGTGAGAAATGACTGCATGCTCTCCAACATGCCCAATTTTTCCAATGTAGGAACGTGCAGAAACCGAGTTGCATACACAACCCGATCTTGCACAATCCTATAACGGGTCCTCTCAGCCTCCGACATCTTGTATTTTCTCAATGGTTCCATTCTAGCAAAGATTCAAGCAAAGAATTAGAAAGTTCAGAAGTTTGGAGAAAGAGACAAACCCTTTGTTGCTATTTCCGCAGGGGCATTTGGAGGATGCGCAGGGGCGATGAGGCGCAGGTGCGGCAGTTTGCTTGCGCAGGGGAGGGCGAAGTTCAGAGGGCGAATTTTGACGGCGACGAAGGTGGTGGAGCTGGGGAGCGTTTAGGTGGCTTCTTGCTGGTGGAGATGTCGCCGGAGGTGGTGAGTAGTCGAGGGAAGAGAGTGTGTGAGGGGGAACGTATTGTAGGGTTAGAGATTTGAGAGATTGAGGGAGGTGTTGGTAAGGTGATGACATGAATTATATACCATTATAATCATGCATATTGTGGAGGTTTACCTTGATTTACTTTGCATTTGGAGGGAATTTGTGTATGTTTTATGTTTTATTCAATATTATTTCGGAAATAGAGGTCTACACGAGTTTAGGTTGAATTGTAGGTACATTGAGAGGATTTGGAAGCATAAGGGGAGCAAGGAGCATCTAAGGTCATTAGGAAAGCTAAAGGAGTCTTAGAGGGATCACAAAGAGCAAAGGAGTTGCGAAGAAGAAGCATAAAGGGAGGAAGGAAACAAGCCAAGAGACGAGCATTCTTTGTTGAAGAAAATTGTTCCATTTACTATATAAATCGGACGATTTTTCCTCATAAAAATCGGACGGTTTTGTATGTAAATCGACTAGCTCGATTTTCTTTGTTTTTGGCCCAATGGTAAAGACGACTCAAATCCCACCACTTTTAGGCAAGAGAAGAGTTTTGACAAGCGGCCCATTAGCAAGAAACTAGAGGTTGAACCCTAGGAACGAAATCGAAGAGGCCGCAATGGGAAAGTTTTACACGATTGAGAGAGATTGAAGATCCATGGGAGGAAGATTGAAGGGATATTGCCAGAAAGTCAATCTTGATCATACTTGTGAGATTCCTTGTTTCCATTATAATCCCTATGGTTTTTGAACACATTAGTGAGTAATTTGAGAGATACCCTGATTAGTTTTGAGATTGGTTTACAGATTTGAAGATTATTGAGTTTTTATTCAATGTTCGGGTTTTTTATATGATTTATTCAATCAATCTCAATTTTTATTTGAATTTGAAAATGGTGGCTAAAACCATTGTGATTCTGGGGAGAATAGTTGATGATTGAGGCTTAGATGATGATAGACTGAACTCATTTAACCAATTGGACCCTGAGAGTTTAGATTTTAACTTTGCGACAAACAGGAAAATCGCCCTGTTCTTGAGAAAATCGTCCGATTTTCTTATGGTCAGTCGATTTATTTCCCTGTCGATCTTTAATTGATTTATTCTTTAACCAAAGTTAATCCTTGCCTAAATCCCAACCTTGATTAACCTTTTTAACCTCTATTTAAGTGTGTGAAGAGACTTCAACCTTGATTCTACATTTAATAGATTAAGATTACAAGAATTGGGTAATAGCGAGACTCAACATCCTTTATTTAAGGTTTTAAGTGTGCTTTCTATCTTTACCTTGGAGAGTCACATCCTGGGGTTTTGGATAGCTAGTTTGAGTATAATTCTTGTCTTTAGATCCTTCTATATTGCAGCCTCAACAACCCTTATAGAGAGAGCCTTTAGATTGGATAAATAGATTTCGGAACTTCACCGTACGATATCTACCATTGAAACACATAACCTTGGCAATATAAACTCTATCCTTTGATCTTTAGACGTGTCTTGAATTGAAATCCGCAGTCGGATACTTTAATCTTTGGAATCATTTGTCTCTTTATCAATCACAAAAGCTTTTGCACTTTGCTAGATAACTGATTTCGATTTTTTCCTCACCAAATCCCTGAGTTCGACTCTAGAATTCTTGCCTTACTACAGCTGATCCGTACACTGCGGGTTCGCTTTGCTTTGAGTTCTAGATATAAATTTAAGACTTTGACGCACACACCTTTCGAGCGAACAAGTTTTTGGCGCCGTTGCCGGGGATTTGGTTTAGGTCGAATTCGGTTATCGGTTGTCAAGCTTGAGAGCTCTTGCTCTTGTGATTTGATTTGTCTACTTGAGTGATCTTTACAGGTTCTTAGGTATATGCGAAAGACTCGATCTACCAAAGATCTAGTTCCTTTCGATCCCCAATTGGAGAGAACTTTAAGAAGGAAGTGGAAAGAAAAGAAGATGGCTGAAATTAAAGATAGGGATCTCCAAGTGGAGTTGGATGATTCGCAAGCTCAACTTGAGTGGAGTGAGAAGACTCGTAGAGAGGAGCTCAAGAACATGATATTGGAGATGAGATTGAAGATGAGTATCTCCAAGAAGAAGAAGAAAAGAAAACCGGCTAGATCGGTTAGAGTTGAATCATCCGATGATGAGAGTGATGATTTTATGCCACCACTAGAGGAGATTGATCCAATGATCAATCCAGTCCGTAATAATCCAAGACCAGCCGTCAATCCTCGTATTCCAGTTGGGGGTGCGAGAGCCGCTTGGTCAAAGGATGGATCCGGCGCAACAACCACGCCGCCTAGGTGTGAACTTTGAAGCTGAAGATATCCATGGATTTAGTTTTAGTCCATAAGTAATTACCATGGTTCGCCAAATTCAATTTGGTGGAACAAGTGCTGAATCTCCACATCAACACTTGCAGAATTTCGAAATTCTCATGGAAACCATGAAGCCGAAGAAGGCCACTACAAGTAATTACAAGATCAAACCGTTCTTCTTCTCTTTGAAGGACAAAGCTCTAGCTTGGTACCAAACACTTCCAGCTGCAAAGCTGGCCACATGGGAGGATTTATCTTCGGAATTCCTCACCAAATTCTTCCCGCCATCCAAGACGGCGGAATTGAGAGGTAAGATAAATGCTTTTTCTATGAAACCTAACGAAAGTTTGTTTCAATCTTGGGAAAGGTTTCAAGATCTCTTATTGGATTGCCCACACCACGGCATTTCAAAGCTAGAATTGTTGGAGATCTACTACAAGGGGTTGGATGTGGAAACACAATTCAATCTCCAATCCCTCTCTTGTGATTCATTCATGGACATGAGAGAAGATGATGCTTGGGACTTCATTGAGAAGCAAGCCCAAGTAATCGAGAAGTATTTCCATCGGAAAGTGGATTCAAATAGCCGAAATCAAGGAGATTCGGGAGATAAGTTGAACCACGCAGCTCAAACACAGATATTTTCCCTCAATAATGAAATCAAAGAAACGAAGGAAGTCATAAAAACTAGCCTTCAAAAGACTAAGGAGCAAGAAGCCAATTATATGGGAAGGGATAACAACCAAAGGAATGATTACCGGAACAACAACTAGAATAATAGCAATAGGAACTCCAACAACAACAATTGGAGATCCAATCAACAAAATCCTGGTAATCCCTATTCTCAAGTTGAAAAAGCTCTAACACCTCCATCTTCTTCTACTCCTTTGAAAAACCAGGAACAATCGTCAAATGGATCGAACAAGCCCGATCCCATGTTGGAAACAATCCTAGGGAAGCTACAAGGATTAGAGAGTTATATAACTTCGATTGATAAAGCTCACAAAGCTTTAGAAAACCAAGTATTCGGAAAAGTCGGAGAAGTACCGAGAGATCAAGGGAAGCTTCCCGGGAAGACGGAAGATAACCCAAAGGGAAGGATTATGGCAATCACTACTAGGAGCGGTGTAACAACCACCGATCCCCAACCTAAAGTAGTTGAAACTATCACCACCAAGGATGTGAAAGGAAAGGAGAAAGAAGATGTCTATGTTCCTCCTCCCGCCTACAAACCACCTCTACCTTTTCCTCAATCTAGAGCGCGAGCACGGCTAGATAAACACTTCGGTAAGTTTATTGAACTTATGAGTAAACTGCATATTAATATACCTTTTATGGACGCGATTTTAGGTATGCTAGCTTATGGGAAATTCCTCAAGGAAATCCTTTCCAACAAAAAGAAATTAGAAGATATTGGGGAAGTCAAGATGAGCACGGAGTCTTCCGAACTCATCAAGACTATGACAGAAAATATGCCACCTAAGCTGCGTGATCCGGGGTCATTCTGCATACCCATCACCTTAGGAGAAAGTACTTACGATGCACTTTGCGATCTTGGGGCAAGTGTGAGCATCATACCACTTGCTTTGTGCAAGGCAATTGACTTAGGAGAGCCAAGACCGGTGAAGATGACTCTTTACATGACCGATCGTTCCATCACCATGCTAGTTGGGATAATAGAAGACATTCTAGTGAAACTCGGTAAGTTTTAGATCCCTATAGATTTTATCGTTCTTGACATCCCTGCAGATTATCCGGTTCCCACCATTCTTGGGAGACCATTCCTTGCAACCTCTGGATGCATGGTAGATTGGAAGAATGGACAGCTATCCTTCAACATAGGTGAAGAGAAAGTGGGCTTCGTACTTTCATCTTTAATCAAAGAACCAACCTTAAGAGAAGATCTTTTTAACATCCTTGATGAAGAAGAGTCTAGAGAAGTGGTGAGTTCAATCTTGATGAAAGATCCACTTCAAAAGGTTCTTAGTATGAGCATCGAGAAGGAAGGAGTAGAGCGTGATTGTGATGAAGAGATCAAGGTATTAGAAGATGTAAAGGAAGAACCAGGAGCAGAATTTGAAGAGTTAGAATTAACCCCTGAAACTGTGAAAAAAATCGACCTACACGAAATAAATCAATCGATTTCTGAAGAGGCAAGTCGATTTTTGACAACAGGAAGAAAAATCGACCCACAAATCGGACGATTTTCTTCACATGGGGTCGATTTAGTGGGGAATCCTCCGGTTTCTACAAACTTGAATGCACTTGTTCTAAAATCTAATAGTGCACCTTCCCCACCTTCAAAGGCTTCTCCCATGATTTTAGAAGGACATGATTCATCAATGAAACCACCTCCTTCATTGGAATTAAAGCCCCTTCCTACAAATTTAAGGTACGCATTCCTTGGAACTAACTCTACTTATCCTGTAACAGTTAGTGTGAAACTGAACGATGAAGAATTAGGGAAGCTTATGAATGTTCTAAGGAAACATAGGAAAGCATTAGGTTATACCATTGATGATTTGATATGCATAAAACCTTCTCTATGTATGCATAAAATCCTAATGGAAGAGGATTACAAACCTTCACGTCAACCTCAAAGACGGTTGAATACGATCATGAAAGAGGTCGTGAAGAAAGAAATCCTTAAACTACTTGATGCAGGTATCATCTTCCCTATTTCCGACAGCAAATGGGTGAGTCCAGTGCAAGTAGTACCAAAGAAAGGAGGCATTACCATTGTTGCCAACAAAAACAACGAGCTTATCCCCACAAGGACAGTTACGAGATGGAGAATATGCATCGACTACCGTAAGCTGAATGTGGCCACCAGGAAGGATCATTTTCCACTTCCTTTTATTGATCAAATGTTGGAAAGATTAGCCCAACATTCTTAGTTTTGTTATCTAGATGGATATAGCGGTTTCTTTCAGATTCCCATTGTTAGCATGAAATCTTGCGATATTCTAGGCACTTTTTCTAGTTGTTTTTCATCCATTATAGTGTTCATTGATAAGGCATTGGATCAATTGTTAGCTAGTTTATCTATATTGTCGATATAGAGGTCTACATAAGTGTTGTGTTGATTATAGGTGAATAAGAGCTAAAACCGAACCAATTGAGAGAGAAAGGAGAAGATTTGAGCACATCCAAGGATTAAGGACACATCAAAGAAGCCAAAGGAGATCCTAGGATGAGGAATGACACAACACAAAGGAAACCACAATCAATTTACACTTCCACGCTCTAAAATACGGTCGTAGAGACGTCCACGCCCAAAACCACGGCCGTGGATCTTGGCAACATGAACGTGGAGTATTCGAGAGAGTTACACGGTATAAATTACGGTCGTGGAAATCATGAAGAACCATAATCCACTTCCACGCTCTAAACCACGGCTGTGGAACTCCATGAAACCGTGATTTAGGCGATCTTTTGACGAATAAAATATTGACATATCATTTACGTATATGGCCCGGACGGTTATTTTATCCTTCCTTATAAAAGGGGTGGAGGAGAAAGAATTCGGCACCTTCGCTTACGCTCGCTTACACGTGCCTAGGGTTTCATTGGACGTGCGGAGAATTTGCATTTTCCAAACGGAGATTTACGAAGGCTTGAAGATTTGGAAGTTGTTTGTGGCGGAAGTTGCGCCTTTGTCCTTAGGTTTGATTAGAAGACGGATTGACATCCCGTTCTTCCTTCTTATCAAGGATTATTATTGGTTTGTGTTTGTTCTAAATCTGATATACATTATTACCCTTGTTTGTGGATTTGGGATTGATTTGAGATTTAGTGAAGGTTTTCGAAGGTTTTCATCTTTCATTATTCTTAATCTTGAATTTGATATTATAATGACTGTTATTGGCTAAAACCCTTTAGCAATTCTAAGGTGAAGGGTTAATAGTTGTGGCTTAGATGATGATAGATCGATCGTAAATAGATTGGACCTTGAGAGTTAGAGAGATTCGCCGACGAACCAAAATCACGGCCTATTCTTGAGGTTCCAACGCCGTGGAACTCAAGATCTGCCCGTAATTTACACTAGTTTACGAACTTTGCTTTTACTTTGATCCAAGGTTCCTCACCAAATCCCTGTGTTCGATACTCTAGAACTCTTGCTTTACTACGCCGATCCGTACACTGCGGGTTCGCTTGCTTGATTCTAGTTTTATAAATTTAAAGCTTATTTGCACGCACGCTAAGTGGCGAACACCCATCCACCCGGATGACCAAGAGTAGACAACTTTCACGTGCCCTTGGGGTACGTTTACTTATAGAAGGATGCCATTCAGTTTGTATAACGCTCCGGCCACCTTTCAAAGGTGTATGATGGCAATCTTTTCAGAATATGTAGAGAATATCATGGAAGTATTCACGGACGAATTTTCGGTATATGGCTCTTCCTTTGATAATTGTCTCTCTAACCTTTCATTAGTTCTTAAGAGATGTGTAGACACTAAGTTACTTTTAAACTAGGAAAAGTGTCATTTCATGGTCACCGAAGGAATTGTGTTAGGTTACTTAATATCAAATAGAGGAATAGAGCTTGATAGGGCTAAGATAGAAACTATTGAGAAATTACCTCCTCCATCCTCGGTGACAGGAGTCAAAAGCTTCTTAGGGCATGAGGGTTTCTATAGAAGATTCATAAAAGATTTTTCTAAGATTTCAAAACCCTTAACTAACCTTTTAATGAAGGACGCAACTTTCGAGTTTTCGGAAGAATGTGTAGATGCTTTTCGCAGGATCAAAGAAGCTTTGATTTCAGCACCCATCATCCAGCCACCTGACTGGACACTCCCTTTCGAGATTATGTTCAACGCAAGTGATTTCGCCATAGGAGCCGTACTTGGACAAAAGAAAGACGGCCGCACACAGGCCATCTACTATGCTAGAAAGACGCTAAACGAAGCTCAATTGAACTACGCCACAATAGAAAAGGAACTTTTAGCATTAGTTTATGCTTTTGAAAAGTTTCATTCCTATCTTGCAAGTGCAAAGGTGATAGTCTACACGGATCATTCGGCGATCCGTTACCTGTTCACAAAGAAGGATGCGAAGCCAAGGCTTCTAAGACGGATCTTACTCTTACAAGAGTTCGATCTTGAAATCCGTGATAAAAAGGGTACGGAGAACTCAGTTGCCGATCACCTTAGCCGTCTTCCACACCTCACCAATGAGGCGGACGAGCTCCCTATAGACGACTCATTTCCTGACGAACAACTCCACGAGATAGAAGAATGCCTTCAACATATCTCGAAACGTAATGATCCATGGTTTGCTGACATTTTAAATTACCTTATTTGTCAGGAGATCCCCCCTGGACTTTCATATGCACAAAGAAAGAAATTCTTTAAGGACGTCCGGTACTTCTATTGGAACGAACATCTTCTGTTCAAAAGAGGCCCTGATGGCATATATAGAAGATGCATTCCGGAAGACGAGGTGGATAGTGTCATCTGTCATTGCCACTCCTTACCATGTGGAGGACATGCTAGTTCCCACAAAACATGTGCTAAGGTACTTCGTTCCGGCTTCTTTTGGCCTACTCTATTCAAAGATGTGCAAAAATATGTTGTTGCTTGTGATGCTTGTCAAAGGACAGGTAATATATCTAGGAGGAATGAAATGCCCCTCAACAACATACAAGAAGTGGAGATTTTAGACGTTTGGGGAGTAGATTTCAAGGGACCCTTTCCGTCCTCTTGCGGTAACCAATACATTCTCCTTGCCGTAGATTATGTCTCAAGATGGGTAGAAGCAATCACTTCTCCTACTAATGATGCAATGGTAGTGGTGAAGTTCTTCAATAGAACAATCTTCCCAAGGTTCGGGACTCCCCGAACCATCATTAGTGATGGAGGAACGCACTTCACAGCCCGCCGATTTGAGACTCTATTGGCTAAGTATGGGGTGACCCATAAGATAGCTACACCATACTATCCGCAAACCAGCGGACAAGTCGAGATATCCAATCGAGAGATTAATGGAATACTAGAGAGAACTGTCTCTAAAACAAGGAAAGACTAGTCAATGAAGCTTGACGATGCACTATGGGCGTACAGGACCGCTTTTAAAACACTAATAGGTACGACACCATATAATCTTGTTTATGGTAAATCTTGTCATCTTCCTGTAGAGCTAGAGCATGAAGCATATTGGGCTGTCAAATGGCTCAACTTTGACGTGAAGGAAGCCGGAGAGAAGCGCATTCTGGATATCAACGAGTTGGAAGAGATCTGGCTGAATGCGTATGAGAACGCTAGGATCTATAAGGAAAGGACAAAGCGTTGGCATGATAAACACATCATTCCCAATGAATTGAAGAAGGAGATCTAGTCCTTCTATTCAACTCAAGGCTTCGACTATTCCCAGGTAAGCTCAAATCTCGTTGGACAGGACCCTATGTAATTAATCGAATTTTTCCCCATGGCGCAGTTGAAGTATGGGGTGAACAAAGCGGAAGTTTCAAAGTAAACGGCCAACGGTTGAAGAAATACACACCGGAAGTTCCAGTAGAGGAGATAGCTCCTATCCTTCTCCATTGAGCACCAAACCAAGTACCGTCCAGCTAAAGACGATAAATCAAGCGCTTTTTGGGAGACAACCCATGATAGTATAACGCTTTTCTTCTTTCATCGCTTGTTTTAGCGTAGTTTAGTAGTTCCTTTCTTTTTGTTTTTGTTTGTTTGTTCCTCGATGCACTCTTGGTTTGTTTGTGTCAATAATCGCAGCAAATTAGGTCCAATTCGAGATATCAAAGAAGATAAGGGGCATAAACTAGTTCAAATTGCAACCTTCAAGAAATACGAGGAAAGAAATCGACCTACACAAAGTAAATCGTTCGATTCAGGAACAAAGCAAGCCGATTTTTGACAACAGGGAGAAAAATCAACCTAGTAGATCGACCCCCTTGAAAAAAATTGTCCGATTTTTCCCCTTAACCTGAGAAAACGTAGAAAAATCGACCCAATGATTAAATCGCCCAGATAAATCGTCCGATTTTCTTTGTTAATTCTTCAGCATATATAAAACCTTCACCACTCGATTCTTTCATTCCGCAAATCCTCCATTCCCGATTTATCTTCTCTCAAAGAACCGAAAAATCGCCACCCTCTAATCTCCTCATTCCTTAATCGTTTTGAACGATTCTTGGCTCTAAACTGAATCATTTTCGACAAGGAACAAGGATCTAGCAACAACAAGCTTGGCAAACGACTCATCCTTCCGAAATTCAGGTTTTTCCATTCGAAACCTAAACTTTTCGTTCGATCTTGATTCTTTCTGAGAAGTTGTTTGTTTGCTGAAATTGATTGAGGGATTTGCTTAGAAACAACTATAAGGGACTGTTTGTGGAGATATTTTGGTCAGAACTTTACAGAATTGTGAGAATCGTGGAAATCGAGAGAAAATTCGACCTAACCCAAAAAAATCGTCCGATTTTTCTCAAGAACAGGGCGATTTTTAGTTGCAGAAATGGATATTGTGAAGAGAATCACTAGAAATGTAGGAAAGAAGAAGGGATCTTCTTCCAATGCCCCTCCCCCACCTCCACCACCCTGTCAAACAATATCGAAACACCCTCCTCCCCTATCCAAACATAAGAAGAGATATGAACGTCTCTTAGATCGTCCCTTCACCCCTCCTCGATACATAGTGTTTGATGACTTGGATTCTTTGTTTGTTCGAGAGGATGTGGACATGATGTTAGATAGAGTCGGGTTGAGCCATTTTGCTTTGATTAGGGAGGATGCATACACCGAGATCACCTTAGAGTTTTTTTAGCACATTTGAGCATGATCCTAGAGAGAGGACGGTCTCCTTCCGCCTCATGAACCACAACCATGCCATGACTATTGATGACTTTGGGGATTTGTTCGGTTTTCCATATTCTGATGCAGGCACATTTGCGAGAGGAGTGAGTGCTAGTGCCTTTTGGGATGCCATTTCAATGGGAGAGTATGGAGGCGATAAGTGAAGGCCCGGAAATTCAAAGTAGGCTAGCATGTATAACCTTTCTTTTAAGGTAGTACATAGGATCCTTAGTGAGAGTTTGTTTGCACAGACGGAGACCCCGCAGAAGCTCAAGGCTGACGAGCTCTTTATCTTGTATTGCATGACATGTAGCACCATTCCTGACATCACCTCTATGCTTGCTGACTATCTAGGGAAGATTGCAAACAAGTCAAAGGGTGACATTTGTGCTGGAGGTCTTGTCACTCACGTGGCAAAGGCATTGGAGCTAGATTTCTCGGGTTGCACTCTAGCTGAGAGTGCCCAACCTTTAGGATCCCAGAGATTGGTTACTAGACAGGTTTTGATTCCTCGAGGGAGAGGAACTCTTCACGTGCTCATGCCATGGGCAAAGGATCTACACAAGAAGCCATCCGAGATTGTTTGGAAGTCCGAATACACCATTCGGAACAGGAGGAGTTGGAAGGAGACGTTTGTACTGATGATTGGAGAGACAGCTCCTCCTTATATTATGATGATGCAGGTGACACTGAGGATGAGGAGGATTAGGAGGCTGGAGCATACCAGGAGACCATGCTCGAGTTCGAGAGTGACGCCTATAGTCGCCACGCCACAAATGCTATGGACACCAATCACCATGGTGCAGGACCTAGTAGGACTAGTCGAGATGCCGAGGAGACGGAGGATGAGATGCAGCCACCCCGTCACCCTTTTGCACACGCTCCTAGCCACGGTGGAGGACGCGGACGTAGGCTTCCCCGACACCTTAGGGACTTGGTTTCTAGCTTCCAGGGTCTCCGCACCGACTACCACGACCTTCGTGCGGATTACCAAGGTCTCCGTTCCAACTACAACGCTCTGAACACTCAATTCACAGCGTACCGCCAGTAGACGGATGCTAGACACTCCTCATATGACGGCCAGATGCGAGACATGTACTATCATCAGTTCGGCCACTTCTATGATTCCAGCGCACCGATGTATCCATATCCTCCACCTCCACCACCGACCGAGGATTGCGATTCCACTCCTTTTACATTGTAAGTATTTTTCTCCATCTTATTCTTGATCTTTCACATTGGGGACAATGTGAAGGTTAAGTATGGGGTGGGGGTACTTACAATCTCTCTTACTTCATTTTAGCACTCTATGCACTTGGTTTCCACTATTGATGATTTGGCTTGTAATAACTCTTGCACTACTTGTTTTCCACTATGACATTCACATTTGCATGCTTTCTTTCAAATATTATGAGTTTTCAAAAAAAAAATTATGCTTCTTATGATGGAAATGACCTCTATGATGAGATTGTTTGATGTGGAAAGGCAATAGAAAGACATGGTTATGTTGAGATCTTAACTATAGCATGAATGAGCTTGCTTTTGTTGCTTAAACACATGAATGATCTATATGATTTTGATGTTTTGATAAGAGAATGAAATAATGGTCGAAGCTATATTATAAGCTCTTTTGTATTATAAAAGAATGACCAAGGCAATTCACTTCTTCTCTATTCATATCTTGTTCATGCTAGCTCCTCAATGAAATATGTAACCTTCCTTTTACCATCCGGGAATTAGGATAAGTGATTGAAAAAGGCATGTTTGATGTGGGAGGGCCAATAAAAGAAAGTGTTAAGTGAGAGTGTAGCAATTTATAAGTTTGGGGACGTTGAACATGAGGATCAGTAACTCGGCACCATTCACATAGCCGGGTGTTTGTGTCTTGCCAAAGTCCGATTGAACGACAAGTCCTAACGGGATATGGTATGTGCATCAAGGGTTTGAGGCATTTCGAAATCGAGAAACGCCGATCTCTTAGGCTTCGGTTATTGTGCACCGTTGTCCATACTCTCAAAAGTAAAGTAGAAATAAAGCAAAGCTTTCACATGCAAAGCATGTATCAAATTCTAAAGGTATTATGTTGTACCTCTTTCCCGGATTAGCACCACAATTGCCTAAAAAGAATTTCCTCCTTTAATACGTTTCTAGACCTTTCTTTGATTAGAAGACCTTGAGACTTTTATGCATATTCAAGACTTCATGGCTTAGACTTGTTTGATTTTAATTACCTCTACATCTTTATCATGTCTTTTATTTGTGTTTTTGAGAAAGAAAAGAGAGTTAGTTCATATTATTGTTATCATTGATGCATGCCTTGCCTTTCTATACCTTGAAACATCAATATTGAGGGTGATCCAATAAGAGGAAGCGCTATCAAATAAAAAGGTTTTTGAGTTTTCATATTTGTATAATCCATGGCATCTTATATTTTAAATTGAGTCTTGCTTGGGGACAAGAAAGGGGCAAGTATGGGGTATTTTGATGACATGAATTATATACCATTATAATCATGCATATTGTGGAGATTTACCTTGATTTACTTTGCATTTGGAGGGAATTTGTGTATGTTTTATGTTTTATTCAATTATATTTCGTAAATAGAGGTCTACACGAGTTTCGGTTAAATTGCAGGTAAATTGAGTGGATTTGGAAGCATAAGGGGAGCAAGGAGCATCTAAGGTCATTAGGAAAGCTAAAGGAGTCTTAGAGGGATCACAAAGAGCAAAGGAGTTGCGAAGAAGAAGCATAAAGGGAGGAAGGAAACAAGCCAAGAGACGAGGATTCTCTGGTGAAGAAAATCGTGTCATTTACTACATAAATCGGACGATTTTTCCTCATAAAAATCGGACGGTTTGGTATGTAAATCGACTAGCTCGATTTTCTTTGTTTTCGGCCCAATGGTAAATACGACTCAAAGCCCACCACTTTTAGGCAAGAGAAGAGTTTTGCCAAGCGGCCCATTAGCAAGAAACTAAAGGTTGGAACCCTAGGAACGAAATCGAAGAGGCCGCAGTGGGAAAGTTTTACACGATTGAGAGAGATTGAAGATCCTTGGGAGGAAGATTGAAGGGATATTGCCGGAAAGTCAATCTTGATCATACTTGTGAGATTCCTTGTTTCCATTGTAATCCCTGTGGTTTTTGAACACATTACTGAGTAATTTGAGAGATACCTTGATTAGTTTTGAGATTGGTTTACAGATTTGAAGATTATTGAGTTTTTATTCAAAGTTCAGGTTTTTTATATGATTTATTCAATCAATCTCAATTTTGATTTAAATTTGAAATTGGTTGGCTAAAACCATTGTGATTCTGGGGAGAATAGTTGATGATAGAGGCTTAGATGATAGACTGAACTCATTTAACCAATTGGACCCTGAGAGTTTAGATTTTAACTTTGCGACAAACAAGAAAATCGCCCTGTTCTTGAGAAAATCGTCCGATTTTCTTATGGTCAGTCGATTTATTTCCTTGTCGATCTTTAATTGATTTATTCTTTAACCAAAGTTAATCCTTGCCTAAATCCTAACCTTGATTAACCTTTTTAACCTCTATTTAAGTGTGTGAAGAGTCTTCAACCTTGATTCTACATTTAATAGATTAAGATTACAAGAATTGGGTAATAGAGAGACTCAACATCCTTTATTTAAGGTTTTAAGTGTTCTTTCTATCTTTACCTTGGAGAGTAACATCTTGGGGTTTTGGATAGCTAGTTTGAGTATAATTCTTGTCTTTAGATCATTCTATATTGCAGCCTCAACAACCCTTATAGAAAGAGCCTTTAGATTGGATAAATAGATTTCGGAACTTCACCGTACGATATCTTCCTTTGAAACACATAACCTTGGCAATATAAACTCTGTCCTTTGATCTTTAGAAGTGTCTTGAATCATTGGAATCATTTGTCTCTTTATCAATCACAAAAACTTTTGCACTTTGCTAGATAACTGATTTCGATTTTTTCCTCACCAAATCCCTGAGTTCGACTATGGAATTCTTGCCTTACTACAGCTGATCCGTACACTGCGGGTTCGCTTTGCTTTGAGTTCTAGATATAAATTTAAGACTTTGACACAGGGGTGGTGGCATCGATGAGGTGGCGCAGGGGCGTGAGGTGAGTGGTTTGTGCGTGTTCAGTCGAGGGCGCAGGGGCGTTTGTGATAGAGGGAAGCTGAGAGGTCGAGAGAGAGATGTGAGTGGTGGGTGAGGAGAAAGGGAGAGGTCGGTGGGGTAGGTGTAGGGCATTTTGGGTTTTCTATTTTTTTTTCTTTTTTGGGTGAATCCACAAGGGCGAGGGCTTGTCACCGCGGTGGTGTTGACAAGGAAGAGGGGGCGTAGGCTCAACGCCGGGGGTGGCGCTGAGGATGCGTGTCAAGGGTGGCCGCCGCAGGGGCATAAGGGTGTCACCGCGGGGGCGGTGATCAGTTTGTTGCAGGCGCAAGCCTAGGGCCGGGGGCGGCACTTGGCAGGGGTGTCACCGCAGGGGCAGGGACACTGAGCCGCAAAGGCGGTTTTCTTGACAGAGGCTCCTCTTCTTATTCCTTCGGGTTGCCTCCTAAATAGCGTCTTTGTTTTACGTCGTTGGCTCGACGTAAGGACTCTACTTCTCTGATTGGGCCTCCTCCAACAGCATCTCATCAATTGGATAGTTCTTTATTCCTTCAAGGTATGACTTTAGCCTTTTTCCGTTTACCTTGAACACCTTGTGCTTTTGTGGGTCACAGAGGTCCACAACGCCGTGAGGGTACACTTCGGCTATGACGAATGGGCCCGTCCATCTTGAACGCAACTTACCTACAAAGAGTTTCAAACGAGATTGAAAGAGATGTACCTTATTTCCTACCTTGAAGTCCTTCCGGAGGATGTTTCGGTCTTGCCATGCTTTGGTCTTTTCTTTATATGTGGTGGCATGGTCATATGCATCTAATCTCAACTCCTCCAACTCTTGCAATTGGATTTTCCGGAATTCTCCCCCTTCTTCTACATTCATATTTCATTTCTTCACCGCCTACCAAACTTTGTGTTCAAGCTCCACTAGAAGGTGGCAAGCTTTCCCAAACACGAGCTTGAAGGAGGACATCCCTATAGGAGTCTTATAGGTTGTCCTATATGCCCACAAAGAGTCATTTAGTCTTGCACTCCAATCCTTCCTTCCAGGAGAAACCGTCTTTTCGAGGATGGTTTTGATTTCCCGGTTGGACACCTCAGCTTGGCCATTTGTTTCTGGATGATAGGTTGTTGATACTCGTTGGTGGACGTGGTACTTCCTAAGGAGGGTCGTGATCGTCTTGTTGCAGAAATGGGTGCCCCTGTCACTAATTAAGGCTTTCGGGATTCCAAATCTGCAAAGATGTTATTCCTTAGGAAGGCTGTAACAACTTTTGAATCATCAATTTTGGTGGCCTTTGCTTCCACCCACTTGGAAACATAGTCCACCACAAGTAATATATATCTATGCCCAAATGAAGTAGGAAAAGGCCCCATGAAATCAATTCCCCAAACATCAAATATTTTGCAAAATATAAGAGAGGATTGGGGCATTTCATGTCTCCTTGAAATGTTTCCTACCATTTGGCATCTATCACACACTTTGCAAAATGCAAAAGCGTCTCTAAAAATGTGTGGCCAAAAGAAACCGGCATCAAAAACTTTTCTTGCAGTTTTGTTTGCCCCAAAGTGCCCCCCACATGCTTCAGAATGACAGAAAGTTAGGAGAGATTGTACCTCATTATCCGGAATGCAACAGCGGATTACTTGGTCACTACAATGCTTCCAAAGGTAGGGGTCGTCCCAAACATAGTGTTGAGCTTCAGCCTTCACCTTCTCTCGTTGTGCCTTGGTCAAGTCTGGAGGATACTCATTCTTGACAATGATGTTCACAATGTCAGCAAACCAAGGCTTAAAAGACAGGAGCTTAAGACAAACCTCTATCGACAATTCCGCAAGGGCGCCTAAACTGAGCCGCATGGGCGGCTGGTCGCAGGGGCGGGAAGCTTGGGGCGCGGGGGCGGTTACACAACAGAGAGTTGTGTACAGTGTTTCGTCTGGAAAACTTCCAGCTATCTCCTTTCCTTTGTCGGGATCTTCTTCTTCCTTCACTAGCCTGCTCAGATGATCGGCCACCAGGTTCTCAACCCCCTTCTTGTCCCGTCTCTCTAGGTTGAACTCACTTAGAAGGAGCACCCATCAGATCAATTGTGGCTTTTCTTCCTTCTTCACCATGAGGTACCTAAGAGCTGCATGGTCAGTAAAAATAATTACCTTTACTCCAAGTAGGTACTGCCTGAATTTCTCAAGGGAAAAGCCACCGCTAGCATCTCCTTGTCGGTGGTAGAGTATTTCCTTTGCGCTCCATTGAGTGTCATAGACGCATAATGAATCACGTGTGAGGCTTGTCCATCCTTCTGCCCTAAGACAGCTCTTACAGCGTAGTTGTTGGCATCACACATGATTTCGAAAGGTTTCTCCCGATCCGGAAAACGGATTATTGGTGCACTACTGAGACACACCTTCAAAGTATCGAATGCTTTCTTGCAGCTCTCATCCACTATGAAGGTGACGTCTTTCTTGAGCAATTCACATAAGGGTGCCAAGATCTTCGAGAAGTCTTTGATAAACCGTCAGTAGAAACCTCCATAACCAAGAAAAGATCGGATTTCCCGAATGTTAGTAGGATAAGGTAAAATTTGAATTACATCAACCTTTTTCTTATCTACCTCTATCCCTTTTGAGGATATTACATGTCCTAGCACGATTCCTTGTTCTACCATGAAATGGCATTTTCCCGAATTAAGAACTAGATTGGTTTCAACACATTTTTCAAGAACGGGTTTTAAATGTCCTAGACATGGATCAAAACTGTCTCCATGGACGGTAAAATCATCCATGAAGACTTCAATAAAGTTTTCTATGTACTCGGAGAAAATACTTATCATGCACCGTTGGAAGGTGCCGGGGGCGTTGCACAGTCAAAATGGCATTTTGCGGTACGCAAAAGTGCCAAATGAGCAAGTGAACGTCGTCTTTTCTTGATCTTCCGGCGCAATGGCTATTTGGAAGTAGCCCGAATATCCATCCAAGAAGCAGTAGTATGGTTGACCTGGAAGACGTTCCAACATTTGGTCAATAAAAGGTAATGGGAAATGGTCTTTACGTGTTACCTTGTTGAGTTTGCGGTAGTCAATGCAAATTCTCCATCCGGTTTGCGTTTTACTCGGGACCATTTCTCCATGTTGATTTTCCACCATTGTGATACCTCCTTTCTTTGGAACCACTTGGGTTGGACTAACCCAAGTGCTATCCAAAATAGGAAAGATCATATCCGCTTGGAGGAGCTTCAACACCTCCTTTTTGACCACATCCATCATCGGCGGATTCTACCTTCTTTAAGGCTACCTAGAGGGTTTGGCTTCATCCTTAAGTCAGATCCTATGCATGCAAGTTGATGGACTTATCCCTTTGATGTCCATAATGGTCCATCCAAGGGCCGTCTTGTGTTCTTTCAACACTTTTACCAACTTGTCCTCTTGACCGGTAGTCAACTTGTTGGAGATGATCACCGGCAAGGTACTGTTGTCTCCATGGAAAACGTACTTGAGGTGGGATGGAAGGTCCTTCAATTCTATTTCCGGTGCCTGCACTATAGATGGGACAAGCTTCTCGCTTGGGGTTAGTAAAGTGGGCCCAATGGCCAAATTGGAGATAGGTAACCTCTTATGCCCATCTAATTGGGATAGGACCTCTTTCATGCTGGATGTTAATGCATCTTCTAAGTTGAAATCATCAATGTCATGCTCAACTATATTTTTAATTCGTCGATGTCAGAAATATCAAACACATCTTGCACAAAAGGTTCAACACTGCCAATAGCACATAAATAATGATCATCACTAGGAAATTTCATTACATCATAGATGTCAAATTCCACTACTTTACCGTCAAACTCCATGGTTAGTTTGCCACTAACATAATCAATTTTAGTCCTATCAGTTTTCAGGAATGGTCTACCTAACAATATTGGTGCAGCATGTGAATCATTTTCCATGTCCATTACGAAAAAATCTGCAGGAAAAACTAGGTTGTCTACCATTACTAATACATCTTCAATTATCCCTTTCGGGTACACATTAGACCTATCAACAAGTTGTACTACAATCCTAGTTTCCGTTAATGGCCCAAGGCCAAGTGATTTGGTAACGGAATATGGCAAAACATTTATAGAAGCACCAAGGTCAAGCATGGATTTGTCAAAACGGGTTTCCCCAATGACGCAAGGGATACTTACCATGCCCGGATCGCTGCATTTCTTGGGCATTCTACGTTGGAAAACGGCGGACACATGCTCACTTACTTGCACTTTTTGTTTCCCCTTCAGCTTCTGTTTCCTCTTGATAGTGCAAAGTTCCTTCAAGAAACGAGCATATTTAGGAATACTCTTCACTAACTTTAGGAGAGGGATGTTTACCTCGCATTTGGAGAAGGTCTCAAAGAGATCCTTGTCCTTAATGATTCTTCTCTCCTTTAGTGCCTCGGGGAAAGGAGCTGGCGGTTTCTCAGAGTATAGTGGTGGGAACTCAGGTCGGATGTAGGAATCATTCTCAGCAAAACTCTCTGTCGAGTTTTCCACAAGGGCGCCAGCTTGTAGGCACACGGGAGGCTCAGGGGCTGTCACCGTAGGGGCGGAGACATCCAGCCGCAGGGGCGGCGTCTGCTCAGAGCTGGCCGCAGTTGCAGCCGCAGGGGAGGCTGTGGGTGCGGCAAACTTGTTAGAGGGTTTGTCTTGTAATTATATTGCTGGTTTCGGTTGGATTTTCTTCCCACTCCTTAGTGTTTGTGCACTAACATTCTCCTTGGGGTATATAACCGTTTGGGAAGGCAATCCTCTAGAGGATCTACCTTCGATCCTTGTTATGGCTTCCGCCATTTGCCCAACCTGTTTTTCAAGGTTCTCGATGATGGATTCTGTTGTTTGGACATGAGTGGAAAAATGCTTAGTCAAAACCTCCAGCATATCTTCAGTTGATTGATACTTACCTTGTCGGGGCTGCTATTGTTGGTTTTTTTTATTCCTCCAACGAAAGTTCTGTTGATCACGCCAGTTTGGCATGAAATTCTGCGCATAAGGATCATTCCTAGGCCTTTGTTGCTGTGGTTGTCCATAACCTACTGTATTCACCTCAGCATCGTCATCTTGGACTTGAGGACACATGTCCATTGGGTGATTTGGGTCAGCACAAACTCCACATGCCTTAAGTTGTTGTGGGGTTCCTATAAGCGTCAATATCTTCACCATCTTCTTCAGTTCATTAAGCTCATTGGAGATCTCACTCTTCCCGGAATTTATAACATGAACTCCTCTCTTGGAAGAAGTCCTTCCAAAGTTCCGGGTCACTTCCGCTAGTTCCTATATCTTTTCCAAAGCAAGATCAGGGGTAGAGTTAAGAATGTTACCTCCACAAGCCTCATCGACGAGCTCCTTTCGTTGTCAAGCAAGCCATTGTACAAGTACAAGAATAGATCTTGTGTTGAATATCCGTGGAAAGGACAGCTGGAGCGGAGGCGTGCAAATCTTTCAAAGTACTCATAGAGAGTCTCGCCCGCCTCTTCCTCGATGTTACTTATAGCTTTCTTCAAGCTATTGGCCTTCTTGGCTGGAAGTATTTCTCCAGAAACGCCTTGTGGAGATTCTCCCAAGTGTCGATGCTCCTGGATGGAAGGTGGTAATACCAATCATCCGCTGCATCTTTGAGTGTGAAGTCGAATGCCCTCATCTTGATTTGCTCTTCGGTGATGTTGGCTGGCTTTATGCTCATACACACGGTATGAAACTTTTGAAGGTGCTTGATGGGGTCTTCACCACTTAACCCAGGGAAAGATCAGAGCAAGTGAATGAGACCCGGCTTGAGCTCGAAGTTGATTCCCTCCCCTATTGCCGGTATAGTTACCGCAAGAGGGTGTTGAGTCATGTTCGGCTGAGTGAGTTGACGAAGAGTACGGTCAGCCATCTCTTGTTGGAGTTGTTATTGTCTATATCGCCGGATGTGCGTCCTCTCAATTTCTGGATCAAAAGGAACAATGCCGGAGTTAGTAGCACGGGTTTGAACAATAAAAATGGTCCAAACCAATAATTAATAAAAAATGAAATAAAAATAAAACTAAACTCCCCAGCAACGCCGCCAAAATTTGACAAGATCTTTTATTTATGGTCGTTTTTATCTTATCAAAATAAATTCCGACTTTACACTAGAACAAGTATAGTGATTAAGTAAGGGTCGAACCCAAGAGAGTTTGGTGATATTTTTATTAAATTCAATTATTGATTATAAAGCAAAGTAAAAGGGGGGGGGGTTTGGATGATTTTATGCACACAAAACTAGAATGAAATTTAATAAAACGAATAGGATGATGATGAGTAAATCTACATTAGGTGTATTCTTAGCATGCGATTACTACTTTGATGAGTTCCTTTTTACAAGTTCTTAAGTAATGTTCCCGTCTTGATCATATATATGTGTTGAGCCAACCGGCATCAACACAGCTTAACAAGTTAGTGTTCCGTAAACCTACAAGAACAATTTATAAGTTAGCTTTTAAATAAAGACTAAGGGATATAAAGAGAAGATTAAAACCATTAAACTTATCTTTATATTTGTGTTCCTTTCCTTTAAGAAATTACAACCCGTTATTACTTAAAGATTACTACTAGATTAAAGACCCGAACCCGGAATCTATTAATCCTAGTTCTTTGCATGTACTTTAGAACCTTAGGTGATCAAGCTTAAGTGATAATAAAACATGCAATTATACAAATGAAGATTAAGGAAACATGAAGCATTACTGAATAAAACTTATATTAAAAGATAGTTACAACCAAAGTAACAATGCAGCTTCGAAACAACCCAATGGTAGAAGGTAGTGATTTGCAACTTAGTGGTCAATTCTTCCCTAGCAATGTTGCAACAACTTCCCCCATTAATAATAATGTTACAAACCTTTCTTTGAACAAGATATCGAGTATGAAAAAGTTTTTCACATTGATTATCCTCACATAAATAATTTTAGAATGCAAAGTGCGTCTAGCAATCAAAGAATCACCATGCTCATATTCACAATCACTATCACATTGATTATCATGCTCAGTTTCATCTCACTTTCATATTTTCCTTGCTGATTAATAAATAAAACTCTTTTATTAGGACAATCGCGCATATAATGACATCAACCTTGACATTTAAAGCAAACAATATCTCTAGATCGTGAGGTAGAGTTAGAAGTACTCCCTTTATGTTCCTTTGAAGGCTCATTCAAAGGATGAGTCTTCGTAGAAGGTTTGGGAGTTATTGGATCACAGAAGAACGTTTTCCATAATCGTTCTAAGAAGAAAATCGGTCGATTTTCCTGTTAGTGGCTCGATTTTTCTTCTCCGGAGTCCAAGAAGTTGTTCCTTGATTCTTGTTCGCCCCTAAACGTGCGTGCAAATAAGTTTTAATTATAAAACTAGAATAAAAGCAAGCGAACCCGCAGTGTACGGATCGGCGTAGATTAGCAAGTATTCCAGAGTATCGAACACAGGGATTTGGGTGGGAACAAATTCAATTGTAGATTATCAAGCGAGTAAATATGAGAGTTTTTGCAAATATTGGGAAAACAACAATCCTAAAGATCCAAGTATCCAGCTGTGGCAATCAATTCAAGATTTACTATTGATATAAAGACAGAGTTAAGATATGCGAAGGTATGCTAATGTAAGGTAATCGTAGGGTGAAGTTCCAAAAACCTTATATGACTCACCTACAAGACACTCTCTACACAGGTTGTTGAGGCTTCAATATAGAAAGGTTCTAAAGGTAAGAATTAATGTCAAATACCCAAACTTGTAATCCAAGGATCAAGACTAACTTAACCGATTGAGGTTGTGACACTCACAATCGAGGTAGAGGTTGTTGAGGCTTCACTACCACCTAGAAAAGGCAAGCCAAGACTAAGTTAAAGCTAATCTTTAACTTTGGATTAAAGTAAAAGCAGGTTCGTAAACTTAAGAGAAATTACGGGCAGATCTTGAGATTCCACGGTCGTGGAACTCAAGAACAAACCGTGATTTTGGGTTCGTCGACGATTCTCTCAAACTCTCAGGGTCTAATCTATTCACGATCGATCTATCATCATCTAAGCCACAACTATCAACCCTTCACCTTAGAATTGTTAAGGGTTTTTAGCCAATAACAGTCATGTTGATATCAAATTCAAGAATTAAAAGATTGAAAGATGAAAAATTCCGAAAACTTTCAATAAACTCCAATCCAATCTCAAAGTCACAATCAAGAACGAATAATGTCACTAATTCCAGAATAGAACAAAGAAACACAATCTTAGGTAAGAAGGAAGAACGGGATGTCAATCCGTCTTCTAAATCAAACCTAAACAAGAAGAGAAGTCTTCTTGCAAGAAATCTTCCGAATCTTCCGTCAATCTGGGAAATCTGGAAATCCCAACGATAATCTCCACCAAAGTGCGAGATTAGGGAAAATCCAAGCACGAACGTCGATCTCCAACGAGATGTAAATGCCTCTAAGCAAAACGCCACGAAAGTCTCTCTCAACGGTGGTGTAAATGCGTCTAAGCGAGGGTAAGCGAGCGTAAGCGGGGATGTAAACGGTTGTAAGCATCGATAAGCGAGCGTAAGCGTCGATGATGGAATCTCTCTTTGTCCGTCTTTTTATAGGGCAAGATAAAATATCGGCCCGGCCCAATCTTCAAAAGATCGTGGCTTCAAAATGTGGCGAAAAAGATTGCCAAGATCACGGTCGTGGAAGGTTCCACGACCGTAATTTAGAGCGTGGAAAGTGTCACGGTTTGAACCATGGATTCCACGACCGTAATAGTTACTGGAATGCATCACGCCTCTCTTGCAGGGTTCCACGGCCGTGGAACTGAACGTGGTTTGTAGTACGGCCGTATTTTAGAGCGTGGTTTAGGGCAAGAACGTGATTCTTCCCTAGACTCGTGCACTCCTCAAGTTGAACTCCATTTTGCTCTTAAGAATGCCCTCAATCCATGGACATACTCAATCAACTCTTCTTTGCTAAATACCGTTCGGAAATGGCTCCCAATCACCTATAACCAACATAGAACTTGTGTAGACATCTATATCGACAATATAGGCAAACTAGCTCACTTATGCAACAATGCTCAATCAATGACTATCAATATGAATCAAATACGTTTAGAAAACGTGCCTAAAGTATCACAATATTTCATGCTAACAAATAACCCCATACTTGCAACTTGCTTGTCCCTAAGCAAGGTCTCTCAAAAAGCTTTTAGAATAAGAGTTAGGATGAAATATGTGTACCTTCTCAAAGCAATACTTCTTTTGGATGAATGTGCCTTCTAAAGAATAGATCATTCTCAAACCTTGCTTCAATCGTTTATAAGACTTTCATGCACTTATTCAAAGAGTAAAAAGCAAAGAAAACTCATGAATCAATTAAACTTCTAAACAAGCATCATAACCTTCAAACATTATCAAAATCAATCATAAGAAACTTCAATTTAGACTACAAAGTCATATAACATTCTTTTGATCTTAAGGACTTTCAAAGAAAAGGTCTAGAATGTGGAAGGGAAGGGAAAACTTTAAGGAATGTGGTGCATGAATCCGGGAAAGTGGACAACTACTCCTTCTTCTTCTTTTGCGGTTTCCGCAGCACTTTAAACTTAGAGCTTCGCTCTCTTCTTTTCATTTTTCGACTTTACTTTTGGAGTTATGGACAGAGGTGCACAAAAACCGAAGCCTAGGAGATTGGCGTTTCTCAATTTTCATGGGATGCCTCAAACCCTTAGCGCACATACCATAATCCGCTAGGAATATCGCTCATTCCGACTTTGGCAAGACACAAACACCCGGCTATGTGAATGGTGTCGAGTTACTCATCGTCATGATTGACTTCCCCAAACCTACAATTTCTTTCTATTCTTTTGATTGCAAATAATTGCTCTCATGGCCCTCCCACATCAAACATGCCTTTTTCATTCACTTCTCCAAGTTCCCGGATAGGTAAAGGAGGTTAATATTTCAATGAGGAGCTAAATGATTAATGAAAGAAGAAAGAAAATATCGAATTGCCTTAATCATCTCAACAAAAAGCATAAGAACTTATAGTGTGATTTCAACTTCAATTTCTCAACATGATTTAGGTAATATTCTTCACATTATGAAATTTGCAAAAGAGGTAAAATTCATTCATTCAAATTCTTTTCAATTCACTATTCTTTTAAGCATGCAATTGTCATCAAACTCAATTCACAAGTAGTGATTATCATGGAAATCATCTCAATTCATTAGAAGCACAAAATTTTCAAAAATTTTCAGTTTTTATGGGTTTTTCAAGTTCTTTTTCATGCAATGCAATAATGAAACGTGCAACAATATAATGAACATGCAATGATAGTCTCGAATAAATGCAAACATAGTGAGTAGAAGTTATTACAAACTTTTAGTACATCCCACCCCATACTTAGGACGAACATTGTCCCTAATGTTCAAAAGAAAGAAAGAAAAGAAAGAAAAGAAAAAGAAACTCACAAAGTGGCGGTGGAATGGCTAACGCGAACGGTCAATCATCAAATCCTCATCACTGCGGCGCTGGTGGAGGCGGGAATGGAGAGAAGCTAGGATCATAAAACCGCCCAAACTGCTGGCGGTAGACATCCCTCATCATGTGGTCCAGGTCGTCTAAGCGTCCATCTCTAGCATCGGCTCAGATCTCCAATGCTCGTACTCTCTCTGAAAGGCTAGTAGCCCAATCCGGCATCTGCTCGTACCATCCTGGAGCCTGACTGTACCATGCTGGAGCGTCGGATGGTGCTGGTGCTGGTGCTGGTGCTCCTACTCACTCTGTGGACCAAGGAGGGGGAACGCCATACCATGTAGGAGGTGTGGTCATCCACGTAGGTCTCTCACTCACGCTAGCGCGGCGAGAAGACGAGCCTGAAGCTCTAGCTGGACGTGGAGAACGTCTCGGTACATCGGGGGACGCCTCCGGCTGATCCGGAAACGTGCCAAACTCCTACTCGGCTCCTCCTCCACCCTCAAACTGATCTCTCATATCCTCCTCCTCAACAACTGGTGGTGGGACATACGGGGGAGCTACAATCCTGTTCGCATGCATAGCAGCGAACGTCTCCTTCCAATTATGGCGTCCCGCCATAATGGAGTACTCCGGTAGCCACTCTATACCCCTACCCGTCCTACTCTCCCAAGGCATGGCCGCATAAGGCGGACCTCTATGTGTGGGGAAGATGAGGCCTCTAGTCATGAAGGCATGAAGTCCTAGAGGTACAGCTGGAATACGGGTGCAAGCAGAAAAATCAACACCTAAGCTCCTAGCAATGTGGGTAACTATCCCACCATATCCGATGTTGCCTTCTTCTTGTTCTTGAGCTTGCTCATAGTAGCAGCCAAGAGAGTAGCACAATCAGCACGGCGTCCATACAGCATGGAGTATAGCAAAAACAGTTCATCCGTCTTGATCTTTTGGGGCGTCTCCGTCCTAGGAAAGAGACACTCCGAAAGAACACGGTGAGCAATCTTCAAGGCTAGGTGGTACATCAACCTAGCCTTGGTATCAGCAGGTTGCCAATGGTCCTCGTCGGCGTAAATCATCGCTACCTCCTCCCAAAAGTCCTTAGCGTAAACGCCACTAGGAAATCGACCGTTAAAGGTCTCCTGAAATCCGAAAAAGGTCCCAAACTCACGGATGCTAAAATGATAGTCTCTTTCCATAAGACGGAAAGAGACGGTCCTGTCTACATGGCTGTGCTCGAAAGACATCACAACCTCCCGTGTAATCTCCTCATAAGCGTCTTCTCGGATAGCCGAGAAGACTAGTCCGGCTCTATCCAAGAGCCAAGTAAGGTCGTCCACAATGTTGAGAGGAGCTAGATCCTCCAACAACAAGTATCTAGGACCAATCACAGCCCTCTCCTTGATCCTCTCGAGTGCATCGAGGTGATCCTCATGTATGGTCGGGACTCTAGGGCTAGGAGGTGAGGGTGATGAAGGTGAAGATGGAGGTGAAGGGGAAGAGGGTGGTGGTGCTCTAGAGGATGAGGCGGAAGAGGGATTACCCTTCCTCTTCTTATTCTGATCATTCTTCTTCTCTTTAATCCTCCCCAAAACTCTCCTCACAAAGTCCATTCTGTTCAAAATTACGGGTTGTTCTATAGAAACCACGGCCGTAATTCCTCGAGAGACCGTGATTCGTCTCAGAAGTTCGTAAATCTCAGCAAATCAGCACTCAATCTCAACAAACAGGCAGTCCTAATCTAATTTCTTCCAATCTCAATCAGTTGTTCCTAAAATCTCTAACAAAAACGAACCGAATCGACAACGATCAAGAAGAGTGGAAAAACCTATTTTTCGAATTAAAAAATCCGAATTGCGCGTTCCTTGGTGAATTTCTGCTCGATTCGTCGCTTGGATCTTGTTGGTGGTTGAATTTTCTTCAGTTTAGGAAGAAGAATCGTTAAAAACGATTAAGAAACGAGGATTTGAGAGAGGGTCGTGGATTTCGGCTATTAGGTCGTGGAAGAGGGGTTTTGTGGGTGATTTTTGTGAAGAACGTGGTTTATATAGTCACATGCAAAATTTTTGAAAATCACGGTCTGTCGAGGGGTTCCACGGCCGTGATTTTGTACGGAACCGTGGTTTTGGTGATTTTTCAAAGGCTTTTGGAAATTACGGGTACTGTAGCTGTCACGACCGTGGTTTAGGCCGTGGAACTCTCTGTAAAGCTCCAAAGTCCAAATTTCGTCACTTCTCTTCAACATTATCCTTCCCTTTTCCTTCTCCATCGTTCCTTGGGTTGCCTCCCAAGAAGCGCTTTGTTTAAGGTCCGTAGCTGGACCAATCTCGCACTTATTCGAGTGCGGTAGGCGCGAACTCTTCAGTTTGGAGTTCCGGCGTATACTTCTTTAGTCGTTGGCCGTTCACCTTAAAGCTTCCGCCCGTTTCACCCCATACTTCAACTGCACCATGGGGGAAAATACGCTTAATTAGAAAAGGTCCCGTCCAACGAGATTTAAGCTTACATGATATGCTTATCATGCCAACGCTTTGCTCTCTCCTTGTAGATCTTAGCGTTTTCATAAGCGTTCAAGAGGAGTTCATCCAGCTCATTAAGGTCTAGGAGACGCTTCTCTCCCGCTTCCTTCATGCTGAAATTCAGCCACTTGATAGCCCAAAACGCTTTGTGCTCCAACTCTACCGGCAAGTGGCAAGACTTCCCATACACAAGGTTGTATGGTGTGGTTCCTATGGGAGTCTTGTATGCAGTCCGGTATGCCCATAATGCATCATCAAGCTTCAAGGACCAATCCTTCCTAGTCCTTGAAACCGTCTTCTCTAGAATTCCTTTGATCTCCCTATTTGAGATCTCAACTTGTCCACTTGTTTGTGGATGATAAGGGGTAGCAATCTTGTGAGTAACCCCATACTTAGCTAGAAGAGCTTCAAAGCGTCGGGCAATGAAGTGAGAACCTCCATCACTAATGATCGTCCTTGGCGTCCCAAATCGCGGGAAGATGGTCTTGTTGAAGAACTTAACCACCACCATGGCATCATTTGTGGGAGAGGCAATTGCTTCCACCCATCTAGAAACGTAATCCACCGCCAATAGTATGTATTGGTTTCCACAAGAAGATGGGAATGGTCCCATGAAATCAACTCCCCAAACGTCGAAAATCTCCACCTCTTGGATGTTGTTGAGGGGCATCTCATTCCTTCTAGAGATATTGCCTGTTCTTTGACAAGCATCGCAACAAGAAACAAAGGATTGCACATCTTTAAATAAAGTAGGCCAAAAGAATCCAGATTGCAATACCTTTGCGCTAGTCTTGTTCGAACTAGCTCGTCCTCCACAAGGTAATGAATGGCAATGACGGATGACACTTTGCATCTCATCTTCCGACACACATCGCCGAATGATGCCATCCGGACCTCTCTTAAAGAGGAGAGGCTCGTTCCAATAGTATTCCCGGACGTCCTTAAAGAACTTCTTCCTTTGTGCGTAGGATAGTCCGGGTGGTATCTCCTGGCAAACCAAATAGTTAACAAAATCGGCTAACCATGGTTCGTTACCTTTGGAGATCACGTTGATGCACTCCTCTATGATGTGTAGGTGTTCGTCCGGGAAGGAGTCATCAATGGGTAAATGGTCGTCCTCTAGATGTGTTAGGCGACTCAAATGATCCGCAACAGAATTTTCGGAACCTTTCTTATCGCGGATCTCAAGATCGAATTCTTGTAGGAGAAGAATCCATCTAATTAGCCTTGGCTTCGCATCTTTCTTCGCAAGGAGGTACCGGATCGCAGCATGATCCGTGTAGACAATCACCTTTGCACCTACAAGATAAGAGCGAAACTTGTCAATAGCATAGACAATGGCTAAAAACTCTTTCTCGGTAGTGGCGTAGTTGAGCTGCGCTTCATCTAGCGTCTTGCTAGCATAGTATATGGCGTGGGTTCGCCCTTCCGTTCGTTGTCCAAGAATAGCTCCAATTGCTACGTCACTAGCATCGCACATAACCTCAAAGGGAAGAGTCCAATCCGGAGGTTGGATAATAGGTGCTGAAATTAGAGCTTGCCGAATTGTGTTAAACGCATCCAAGCATTCCTGCGAAAACTCAAAAACTGCATCCTTCATCAATAGATTAGTGAGCGGTTTTGATATCTTAGAAAAGTCCTTAATGAAACGTCTATAGAATCCAGCATGTCCTAGGAAACTTCTTATCCCTTTCACCGAAGTTGGGGGAGGAAGTTTCTCTATGGTCTCTATCTTAGCTTTATCTACTTCTATCCCTCTACTAGAGACTAAGTGACCTAATACGATTCCTTCCTTAACCATGAATTGACACTTTTCCCAATTAAGAACTAGGTTAGTGTCTTCACACCTTTGCAAAACAAGAGAAAGGTTAGAAAGGCAATCGTTAAAAGAGGAACCGTATACGGAGAAGTCGTCCATGAAGACCTCCATGATTTCCTCTATGTAATCGGAGAAGATGGCCATCATGCACCGTTGAAATGTGGTTGGGGCGTTGCAAAGCCCGAACGGCATTCTCCTATAGGCGAACGTACCCCATGGGCACGTAAATGTGGTCTTCTCTTGATCATCCGGGTGTATCGGAATCTGAAAGAAACCACTATAACCGTCAAGGTAGCAAAAATGTGAATGTTGTGCTAGCCTTTCAAGCATTTGATAAATGAATGGCAATGGAAAATGATCCTTCCGCGTTGCATTGTTGAGCTTGCGGTAGTCTATGCACATCCGCCATCCAGTCACGGTACGGGTAGGAATGAGTTCGTTGTTCTTGTTGGTGATGACCGTCATTCCTCCCTTCTTCGGAACTACTTGAACCGGACTCACCCACTTACTATCGGAAATAGGGTAGATGATACCTGCATCAAGAAGTTTAAGAATTTCCTTCTTGACAACCTCATTCATGGTCGGATTCAACCGCCTTTGAGGTTGTCTTGAAGTTCTAAAGTCCTCCTCCATTAGTATCTTATGCATGCATAGGGAGGGTTTAATTCCTACTAAGTCCTCTATAGTATAGCCTAAGGCTTTCCTATGTTTCCTAAGGACAATCATGAGCTGATTATGTTCATCTATGCTTAGTTCGGAACTAACGATAACCGGAAAGGTAGAATTAGGTCCTAGAAAAGCGTACCTTAGATGAGTAGGAAGTGGTTTTAGTTCCATCACTTTTGGAGCTTCCAACGATCCTTGAGGAGCATCCGATGTCTCCTTAGAAGTTTCTAAGGGTGTTGAGTGTGTGGGAGAAGAATCAGAAGAAGTTGAAGAAGTGTCTCGATCACCCCTTTCCACGGCCAAAATTACGGGTGCATTATGTTCTCCACGGCCGTGGTTTAGGGCGTGGAAGGGAAATACGGTTGTCACATCTTTTCCACGACCGTATAAATCCCTGGAGTGGGACACGGTTTTGGTTGTGAAATCCATGGCCGTGGAATATAGTGTATGACCGTGGATTCAAACGTTCTCAGCCTCATCGTGGAGTTTCTCAAACTCCACTTCATGCATCTCTTCCTGTGCTTCTAAGGCTTCAATTGCCTCATTGCACTCTTCTTCTTCCCCTACATTTGTTAGACTCATAGTAATGACTTTTTGTAAAGGATCGTTAAAGAGAATCGCACTTACCCCCTCCCTAGACAAACCTTCTTCATCTTGGATATCGAAAATATCCTCATCAAAGATTGGCTCCTTCACTAGAGTGGAAAGAACGAATTCTACTTTCTCTTCTCCTATATCAAAAGCGAGTCTCCCATTCTTGCAATCGACTATGCAGCCGGAAGTTGCAAGAAACGGTCTTCCGAGTATGATCGGGACCGGACTATCTGCAGGAATATCAAGCACGACAAAATCAATGGGAACAAAGAATTTACCTAGCTTGACCGGGACGTCTTCTACAATACCGACGGGGCGAGTGATGGATCGATCTGCCATGTATAACGTCATCTTCACCGGTTTAGGATTGCCTAAACCAATCTTCCTGCACAATGCAAGTGGTATGATGCTCACACTTGCTCCTAAGTCACATAAAGCGTCATATGTGACATCTCCCACTCCAATGGGAATGCAAAATGACCCCGGATCCTTCAACTTTGGGGGCATTTTCTCCTTCATGGTCTTGATGAGATCCGAAGAATCCGAACTCATCTTGACCTCACCGAAGTCTTCTAGCTTCCTCTTGTTAGAGAGGAGCTCCTTCAAGAACTTGCCGTAAGCCGGCATACCTACAATAGCATCAATGAAGGGTATATTAATATGCAGCTTACTCATGAGTTCTATGAACTTACCGAATTGTTTATCTAGGCGCGCTCGCGCTCTAGATTGAGGGAATGGTAGAGGAGGTTTGTAAGCCGGAGGAGGAACGTAGACATCTTCCTTCTCCTTCCAATTCTCCTTGTCTTTCTCTACGGGGACTTCAACAAACTTAGGCTGCGGATCGGTGGTAGTCACTCCGCTCCTAGTCGTAATTGCCATCACCCTTCCCTTAGGGTTGTCCTCCGTCTTTCCCGGAAGCTTCCCTTGATTCCTAGGAACTTCCTCCGCATGGTTGAACATTTGGTTTTCTAAAACCTTTTGAGCTTTATCAACCTTGGAAACTTGATCATCAACCTTAATGATGCGGTTCTCCAACCCTTGAAGCTTTCCCAAAATCGTTTCCAACATGGGATCGGGCTTCTCCTTCCCCGAAGTGTTTCCCATTCCAATTGTTATTCCGGTTGTTGTTCCGGTTATTGTTGTTGTTGTTGCGGTTTGTGTTATCACCGCCATTGTTGTTGTCCAAATATCCAACCTCCTTGCCTTGTTGGTTTGGGAAGTTGGTTTTGATAGCCTCCTTTAATTCTTTAATCTCATTGTTGAGGGAGAAAATCTGATTTTGAGCTTCATGTGTGAGCTTTGCTCCTTGCTCCACACGATTTCCCTCCACTTTCCGGTGGGAATACTTCTCTATGACTCTTGCTTGCTTCTCAATGAAGTCCCAAGCGTCATCTTCTCTCATGTCCATGAATGTTCCACATGAGAGGGATTGGAGGTTGAATTGCGTTCCCGCATCCAGCCCCTTATAGTAAATCTCTAGCAAGGCAAGTTTGGATATGCCATGATGAGGGCAATCCAAGAGCAAATCCTGAAACCTTTCCCAAGATTGAAACAAACTTTCGTTAGGTCTCATGGAAAAAGCATTAATCTTACCTCTAAGTTCTGCCGTTTTGGAAGGCGGAAAGAATTTGGTGAGGAACTCCGCGGAAAGGTTTTCCCACGTGTCTAGTTTCCCACTAGGAAGACCTTGGTACCAAGACAACGCTTTCCCCTTCAAAGAGAAGAAGAAGGGCTTGAGCTTGTAGCTGTTGGTAGTAGCATTCTTCGGTCTCATCGTCTCCATCATACACTCAAAGTATTGCAAGTGTTGGTGTGGAGATTCAGCGCTTGTCCCGCCAAATTGGTTTTGGCGAACAAGAGTAATAACTTGAGGGTTGAAGCTAAACCCTTGTACATCTTCAGCATCAAAATTCACGCCCAAACGGCGCGGTTGTTGTGTTAGATCCATCCTTTGGCCAAGAGTTCTTGGCTCATTATCCACACGTTCGATCCTTGCGTTCCTAGGTGGAACACGACGATTAGCAGCTCCTTGTGGATGGAAAGGATTTACATTGATCGTGGGATCAATTTCTTCTAGCGGTGGCATGGAAGAGTCACTATCATCAGCGGATGAGTGACTTCTTCTTCTTCTTGATCTTGATGCTCTTCTTGAGGATTTCTTGCTCCCCTTATTCTTAAGGTCGCTTAGTTCTATCCTCATTTGGAAAATCATATCCTGTAAATTGTTAACTTGGGATTGATGACGATCCATCTCATCCCGGCAAATGTTCTCATTCCATTGGAGTTGAGCTTCCTTCTCGGCCAACTCCGCTTGAAGATCACGTTCGTGTTCTTCAGCCATCTTCTTTTCCTTGCGCTTTTGCCTTAAAGTTTTCTCTAGCTCTTGATCAAGAGGTAAGAGATCTTCGGTGTTCCTAGACCTGCGCATGCACTCAAAGTAATATCAAATAACGAGAGCAAGCTCCCAAGCTTGACAACCGGCAACCGAATTCGGCCGAAACCAAATCCCCGGCAACGGCGCCAAAAACTTGTTCGCCCCTAAACGTGCGTGCAAATAAGTTTCAATTATAAAACTAAAATAAAAGCAAGCGAACCCGCAGTGTACGAATCGGCGTATATTAGCAAGTATTCCAGAGTATCGAACACAGGGATTTGGGTGGGAACAAATTCAATTGTAGATTATCAAGCGAGTAAATATGAGAGTTTTTGCAAATATTTGGAAAACAACAATCCTAAAGATTCAAATATCCAGCTGTGGCAATCGATTCAAGATTTACTATTGGTATAAAGACAGAGTTAAGATATGCGAAGGTATGCTAATGTAAGGTAATCGTACGGTGAAGTTCCAAAAACCTTATATGACTCACCTACAAGACACTCTCTACACAGGTTGTTGAGGCTTCAATATAGAAAGGTTCTAAAGGTAAGAATTAATGTCAAATACCCAAACTTGTAATCCAAGGATCAAGACTAACTTAACCGATTGAGGTTGTGACACTCACAATCGAGGTAGAGGTTGTTGAGGCTTCACTACCACCTAGAAAAGGCAAGCCAAGACTAAGTTAAAGCTAATCTTTAACTTTGGATTAAAGTAAAAGCAGGTTCGTAAACTTAAGAGAAATTACGGGCAGATCTTGAGATTCCACGGTCGTGGAACTCAAGAACAAACCGTGATTTAGTGTTCGTCGACGATTCTCTCAAACTCTCAGGGTCTAATCTATTCACGATCGATCTATCATCATCGAAGCCACAACTATCAACCCTTCACCTTAGAATTGTTAAGGGTTTTTAGCCAATAACAGTCATGTTGATATCAAATTCAAGAATTAAAAGATTGAACGATGAAAACTTCCGAAAACTTTCAATAAACTCCAATCCAATCTCAAAGTCACAATCAAGAACGAATAATGTCACTAATTCCAAAATAGAACAAAGAAACACAATCTTAGGTAAGAAGGAAGAACGGGATGTCAATCCGTCTTCTAAATCAAACCTAAACAAGAAAAGAAGTCTTCTTGCAAGAAATCTTCCGAATCTTCCGTCAATCCGGGAAATCTGGAAATCCCAACGATAATCTCCACCAAAGTGCGAGATTAGGGCAAATCCAAGCACGAACGTCGATCTCCAACGAGATGTAAATGCCTCTAAGCAAAACGCCACGAAAGTCTCTCTCAACGGTGGTGTAAATGCGTCTAAGCGAGGGTAAGCGAGCGTAAGCGGGGATGTAAACGGTTGTAAGCGTCGATAAGCGAGCGTAAGCATCGATGATGGAATCTCTCTTCGTCCGTCTTTTTATAGGGCAAGATAAAATATCGGCCCGGCCCAATCTTCAAAAGATCGTGGCTTCAAAATGTGGCGAAAAAGATCGCCAAGATCACGGTCGTGGAAGGTTCCACGACCGTAATTTAGAGCGTGGAATGTGTCACGGTTTGAACCATGGATTCCACGACCGTAATAGTTACTGGAATGCATCACGCCTCTCTTGCAGGGTTCCACGGCCGTGGAACTGAACGTGGTTTGTAGTACGGCCGTATTTTAGAGCGTGGTTTAGGGCAAGAACGTGATTCTTCCCTAGACTCGTGCACTCCTCAAGTTGAACTCCATTTTGCTCCTAAGAATGCCCTCAATCCATGGACATACTCAATCAACTCTTCTTTGCTAAATACCGTTCGGAAATGGCTCCCAATCACCTATAATCAACATAGAACTTGTGTAGACATCTATATCGACAATATAGGCAAACTAGCTCACTTATGCAACAATGCTCAATCAATGACTATCAATATGAATCAAATACGTTTAGAAAACGTGCCTAAAGTGTCACAATATTTCATGCTAACAATTCCTTCCATTGATATTTTCTCCACCCTGATAGCCAAATGTAGTAAGTTAGTCATAGAAGCATAGGGATAAAGATCAATTTCATTAACTAAAGAGGGATGTAAAATTCTGAAAAATCGAGCCATAATAGACTCCTCATCCTCTTGTATGTCGGCTTTTACCATTGCCATTTGCATGGCAGTGGATAGTTATTCAATGGACATAGAACCTTGTTGAGTTTCTCTATGTTATGTCTAAATACCCAACCATAGTGTGGTGGCACAAACCTAGCTTTCTTCAAAGCTTTCATTTGTTCCCTAGTGGTGATGTCCTTCTCTCCCACTCTTTTTCATTCTTTGGTGAGATAGTTCTACCAAATGAGAGTGTAGCCTTGGAACTCCAACACAGCAAGTTGGATCTTCCTTTGCTCACTAAAGTTATGGCAACACCAAAGTTGTTCAATTTGGGTTTCCCACTCCATGTATGCATCCGGATCGCATCTACATTCGAAACTCGGGATTTTGACATTGACTTTCCCAAATTTGTCATTATCATGTTCGGGTCTAGGGTGTTCATTATATCGTCCCCTACATTTATGGTGTTGTGGGTGATCTTTCCACTTACCCTCATCCTCTTCATCACTCATGTTTTAAAATTCGTCACCAAAAAGTGGATTGTGGTTAGCATTAAAGAATTGATTAGGGTGAGTATTACCTGGCAAAGGTGGATGGTTTATAGTTGAAGCTTGAGGTGGTGGTGGTGGATTAGCAGAACTCCCGCATACTTCATAGACAGCCTTCGGATCGAATTTTAGGCGAGATTCAGATCGGTAATCCTCATTGGGCCTTGCTTCTACTTGTTCAAGCCGTTTATCCATGTTGGGTCATGATTTGCTTGAACATGTCCGCTATATCCGGAGTGTTATCCTTCTAGGATCCGCGTGGACTATCTTTTCCTGACATCTATGCCAACACGCACAGTAACAACAAACTCGTAAGGTTAGAGAAAATCGTAAGAAGGCCTTACTTGTTTTCTCTTGCTCTCACTCTCGTGTTGTGTCGTCGCAAGCTGGTTGTCGGAATTGACCTGTATAGAATAATTCATCTTTACCAATCAACGTCTTGGCCTCACTAAAACTTCTTGGTTGAATCAAGTAGTCATATTGGTTCGGTTAAAAGTTCTTGTGGGGTGCGATGGTTAAGGAATCCCTGTAAGAAGTTTACTCCACACACGACAAGGTAGAAAAAAATATTGCGGATAGACAACTAGTATGTTAAGAAGTGTACTTACTAATTAGCACACTCAAAGAAAGACTCGGTTTTTAGAATAGAAAAGAGGCTAAAGAAACGCACACAAGAGATTAAGAAGAGAGGAGAACGTACCTTGAGTTGCGAAGTTTAAGAAAAGAGAGTGTGCCGGTTTTGGATTTAGATATGGCTAGAACTCTTTAATTGGATCAAGGTATGTACTGTAATTCTTCTTTTGTAATACTCTTGCATAGGGTGTGTTGATCTAGACTAAGAATAGAGAAAGAAATAAAAAAGTGAAAATCTCAATGTTTTTGGGTTGGGTTTATGGTGATCAATCAAAGATCACAAATCATGCAAGAATTAACAAACTACTAAGATAGCAACACAAATAAGTAAACACAAACAAGAGATAGGCAATCAAGGAGAGAAAAGAGGATTCTAGGGGTTAGAAATTCCGGTTATGGCATAGGACTCAAGATATCTAGTCATTCTTTGGATTATTTATAGTATGTTGGAAGTGGGTGTTTCTAAATCGGGATCAATCACCGGGTAGGTCTCATGGTTCACTAGTCCGTTCCTAAGGTCTCATCACCGGGTAAGTCTCAAAGAGCCTAAGGATAGGAATTCTACACAAACCGAATTGTCATCTAGGGATCTAACCTCTCCTTACCGGGTAAGTCTCGGGAAGGCAAGTCCTAAACATCAATCCTAGCACACTTAGTCCAATAGCGGCTTGTGAGGCTCACTACTACCTAGAGTTCATCATCCTCGGTATCTAACAGCGGAAATCACCGGGTAGGTCTCTTTCCTCACTTAGTTTGCTAACACTAGGTCACCCTAGGATAGATCTAGCTCAACAAACACTAGGATTTCAACAATCTAACAACCTAACACTCAGATTTATAAATACAAGCAAGTTAGACGAAATCACGGGCAGTTCATCAAGAACCACGGCCGTGGAACCTACTAGAACAGGCCATGATTTATAACAGAGGTTAGGTTTGAGCAAACAAATCATCCAAAGGTACGTTTGAGTCTATCCTATCATAGTCCAAGCCACAACCATCATCTCCTTACCCTAGAATCACATCTATTTAGCCAACAACATGCATTATAACAATCAAACTCAAGCATACAATCATGGAGTCCATATCAAGAAGAAGAAATGAAAGAGAGATGAAACAAGTAGAATAAGAAAACCAAGCTGAATCAGAGTCAAGAAAGAAACACTTACAACCCTTCAAAAGAAGGTTCGAATCGTTTCTTACAAACCCTTGCAAATGTTTCCAACAATGTTCACTCAAAAATCCCTCTAAAAAACTATGAAAACTAATGCACTAGTGTGCTTCTTCTTCTTCTCCAAATGAGTGTTTTTTTTCCTCCAAGAGTAGCTCCAATCACAATGAGAGAGTATGGGAGAGAGTATGAGTGTGTGGAGAGGTCCCCTTTCAAATCCAACCTGCAGGAGTACTTGTAGCCTCCATTTGCAAGAGTCGGTTGTTAAGATCGTGGGGTAGCTGTCTGGAGGGAATCACGGCCCATTCCACGGCCGTGGAAGTACCAGTAGACCGTGGTTTTGGTGCTTCAGTCCTCTTTTGATCGTTGAGCCATGATTTGATGCAAGGCATGCACCAACATGGTCCTATGTGTTCTCCCTTGCTCCTAACTTGCTTCCCAATGAGCCCGGAGGCGTGTCATCACGAGGAACGATCCTCGAATGTATCGATTAAGCTCCGAAAGCTCCCAAAATACCTACAAAACATACAAAAGTCCGTGTAGACGTCTATCTCGCCAAAATACATGAATTAAGTGCAAATCCTCACGAACTAGTGCAAACAATGCATGAATGAGCGAGAAAACTATCTAAATGAGTGCCTAAACTATCGTCATAAATCGTGTTATCAAAAATACCCCATACTTAAGGTTTGCTCGTCCCCGAGCAAGTCCGAACTATAGACTAAGAGATGACATGATTTATGCATGTAGAAAAACAACAAATTCTTTTTGGAGTTGTGCTTCTAATATTGGATCACCTTCATAGTCATGTTTCATGGCAAATGGACAAGCAATCATGCATCAAATGAATGAAGGCACGGAAATACAATTATACTTAACTAGAAAGCATTTATCAAACGTGAAAATGATGAAGTCAAGATGATCATGAGCATATCCAATCTGGATCACTAAGTCTTACACACATGCAAATAGGTCACAAGGACTTAGGAAAGAAGAGGCTAAGAAAGGTTGTGAATGGGTGGGGATTTTTCTAGGTCATGTGATGCTAATCCGGGAATGGAAGTAACTCCACAATTTCGTTTTTTGATCAACTTCCCACAAGTGTATATTTTCTCCTTCTTTTCATTCTTTTCTTTTCACTTATTTTTGAGACAATGGCATTGGTGTACAAAAGCCGAAACCTTGGTGATTAGCGGGCCTCGGGCATTTTTTATTTCTCGAGGTGCTCCACACCGGGCACACATACCAAAGCTCGTTAGGACTATTGGTTTATTTGACTTTGGCAAGGCACAAACACCCGATTATGTGAATGGTGCCGAGTTAATCGTCGTTTAAACCAACGTCCCCAAACCTATATTTTTGTCTACACTTTCACAACAATTTCAGCACTTCATTCACAATATTCATTCATCAACAACTTCACCCCACACTTGCTTTTTACACACATCAACACACTAGCATGCCCCTATTCCCGGATGGATCAAAAGAGGTCAAATTTTTCATCGATTGAGGTGCTCAAGCAACATGATCAAGATGAGAAGTAGAGGAAAATGAATTGCCTTAATCACTCCTAAATGATGTGCAAGAACTAGCATGCAATTTCGACTTTCAATCCTCAATCCAATCAAGGCAAACATCATAATCACAAATCATTCATGGGATTCAAGATAAGTACTTCAAGTCCACATATGCATTCATCTATTCAACACATAAGGCCATCCATAGCCAATTCACAAGAAAATTTCATCACAAGGGTCATTCTCAAGCTTAGAAGCACTAAAAAAATTTATTTTAACTTTTTTGGATTTTTCGAAATATGTATGTACAATGCAAGACATAATGAAACATGTGACTAAAAGAAACTATCCTAGATGCTAATCATGCAAGTAATTATGAAAACCCCACCCCATACTTACAAACACATTGTCCCCAATGTGCAATTCAAGTAAAGAAGAGTGAAAGAGGGTCCTCACAATGTAAAATGGTTTACTTTGGTAATTGGGATCATATAAGTGGAGTGATGGCGGATGATCCTATCAACGATGGTAGAGAGCTCATGATGTTCGTTATGGCGTCGGGATCCGCGCTAGGCACCTCTAGCCGTCCAAGTCCCACGTCCGCTCCACCCATAATTGATATGGAGTCATTATCATCACCTCCATTCCTTGCAAGGCTTCCATGCTACCAAGATTCTAACACACAAGCTCCAAAAACACACAAAAACACACAAAAACAGAAAAATCAAAACCAAAACAAAACGAAAAGGGAAAGATATCTACCAATGGGTTGCCTCCCATCAAGCGCTTCTTTAAGGTCATTAGCTTGACCAAATTTGGGGGCGTCTCACTCAAGGTGAAGTGGGGCAATCACATCCACCGGAGCTTCCGGGATATACTTCTTCAACCGGTGCCCATTCACCTTAAAATTTCCACAATGCTCCCCTCCTATCTCAACTGCTCCATGGGGAAAGATCTTCTTCACCACATAAGGACCCGTCCATCTTGACTTTAGCTTTCCGGGGAAGAGCCGCATCCTTGAGTTGAAGAGAAGGACAAGGTCGCCTTCACTCAACTCCTTCGGGATGAGACGCTTGTCATGCCAACGTTTGGTCCTTTCCTTGTAGATCCGGGCGTTTTCATAGGCATCCAACCGGATCTCCTCAAGAGCGTTCATGTCAAGCAACCTTTTCTCTCCGGCCTCCTTGAGGTCAAAATTCAGCCATCTAATGGCCCAATACGCTCTATGCTCCATCTCTACCGGAAGGTGACAAGACTTGCCATAAACTAGCTTGTCGGGAGTGGTGCCAATCGGTGTCTTGAAAGCGGTTCTATAAGCCCACAAAGCATCATCGAGCTTCATAGCCCAATCCTTTCTCGTCCTTGAAACCGTCTTCTCAAAAATTCCTTTTATCTCCCGGTTGGAGATCTCCACTTGGCCACTAGTTTGGGGATGGTAAGGTGTTGCCACCTTATGAGTCACCCCATACTTATCCAAAAGTGTCCCGAAGTTCCTATTGGTGAAGTGCTTCCATCCATCACTTATTATCACCCTTGGTGTTCCAAACCTAGGAAAGATCACTCGGTTGAAGAACCGCACTACAACCGTGGCATCATTTGTGGGATAGGTGATTTCTTCTACTCATCTCGACACAAAGTCCACCGCCAAGAGGATGTAGAGGTTTCCACATGAAGAGGGGAATGGCCCCATGAAGTCCACACCCCAAACAATGAATATCTCAACTTCTTGTATGTTGTTCAAGGGCATCTCATTCCTCCTTGAGATGTTGCCCGTCCTTTGGCAAGCATCACATGCTACCACAAAACTCTGCACGTCCTTGAACAAACTCGGCCAATAAAACCCGGATTGCAACACCTTTGCACATGTCTTGTGTGAGCTAGCATGGCCTCCACACGGTAAGGAATGACAATGGCTGATCATACTTTCCACATCATCCTCCGGTATGCACCTCCTAAAGATACCATCCGGCCCTCTCTTGAACAAAAGAGGCTCGCTCCAACAGTAATGCCTCACATCCTTGAAGAACTTCTTCACACACAAGATAATTCATAATGTCGGCATACCATGGCTCATTTCCCTTGGACACTGAAGCAAGCACTCCTCCACCATTTGCAATTGCTCATCCCGGAATAAGTCATCAATCGGGATGTCATCTCTCTCAATCTCCAACGGAGGTAACCTACTAAGGTGGTCCGCCACAGAATTTTCGGACCCCTTCTTATCCCGGATCTCCAAATCAAACTCTTGAAGAAGAAGGATCCACCGAATCAAACGAGGCTTGGCATCCTTCTTTGTAAGGAGATAACGGCTCGCAGCATGATCCGTATAATCAATGACCTTCGCTCCAACAAGATACGAGCGGAACTTCTCAAATGCATACACAACCGCTAGCAACTCCTTCTCGGTGGTAGCATAATTGAGTTGGGCATCATCTAGCGGCTTCCTAGCATAATAGATGGCATGTGTAAGCCCATCTTTCCTTTGTCCCAAAACAGCCCCAACGGCAACATCACTTGCATCGCACATGATCTCAAACGGTAAACTCCAATCCGGAGGTTGCATGATAAGAGCGGTGATCAAAGCATTCTTCAACCTACAAAAATCCTCAAGGCAATCCTTGGAGAAAACAAACTCAACATCTTTAATTAGTAGGTTAGTAAGAGGCTTAGAAGTTTTAGAGAAATCTTTTATGAATCTCCGGTAAAAACCGGCATGCCCTAAGAAACTCCTTAGCCCCTTCACCGAGGTAGGTGGTGGCAACTTCTCTATTGTTTCTATCTTAGCCCTATCAACCTCAATGCCTCGGTTGGACACCAAGTGTCCCAACACAATACCTTCACTTACCATGAAGTGGCATTTCTCCCATTTCAAGACTAGATTAGTCTCCTCACATCTTTTTAGCACTAGAGACAAGTTAGCTAAACAATCATCAAATGACGATCCATAAACAGAAAATTCATCCATAAACACTTCCATGATGTTCTCAATATATTCAGAAAAGATAGCCATCATACACCTTTGAAAGGTGGCGGGTGCATTACACAACCCAAATGGCATTCTCCTATATGCAAAAGTACCCCAAGGACATGTGAATGTAGTTTTCTCTTGGTCATCCGGGTGGATAGGGATTTGGAAGAATCCACTATAGCCATCTAAGTAACAAAAGTGAGAATATTGAGCTAATCTCTCTAGCATTTGGTCAATGAAAGGAATGGGGAAGTGATCTTTCCTAGAGGTCACATTTAGTTTCCTATAGTCTATACACATCCTCTATCCCGTAACCGTCCTAGTAGGGATTAGTTCATTATTCTCATTAGTCACTACGGTCATCCCACCCTTCTTAGGAACCACATGCACGGGACTAACCCACTTACTATCCGAAATTGGGAAAATGATTCCCGCATCTAGCAATTTAAGAATCTCTTTCTTTACTACTTCTTTCATGATGGCGTTTAGTCTTCATTGAGGTTCAATAGAAGGTTTATGATTATATTCCATCAAAATCTTATGCATGCACAAGGAAGGTTTAATGCCAACCAAGTCATCAATGGTATAACCAATGGCTTTCCTATGCAATCTCAACTCATGCAACAATCTACTCAACTCATCATCATTCAAGCATGCATTCACTATAACCGGATAAGTAGAATTTTCACCAAGAAAAGCATATTTCAAATGAGAGGGGAGGGGTTTGAGTTCGAGTTTAGGAGGAACTTTATCGGTTAGAGACAATCCGTATAATGTTGGTTGAGATGAATCCAAAGCTATGGAAGGCTCTCCAAGGCTCCTTGAAGCTTGATCAACCACTAAGGCAATTTCTGGAGAAATCACGGTCTGAATCACGGCCTCTGGCAAAACCACGGGCGTGGAATCTTAGAAGCTAGCACTTCGGAGCACTCTTGTAGGTTCCACGGTGCAAACCACGGGCGTGGTTCTTTGTGACAGACCGTGATTTCTACAGGAATTCAGCACACCTTCGTGTACTTCAAATTCAGCTCTTGCCTCCTTTTCTAATGCATCCAAAGCCTTGATTTCTTCATTGCAGGCCTCCTCAACTCCTTCCTCCATCAAACTTAAGCTAATAACTTTCTCCAAGGGGTCCTTGATCAAGATCGAGCTCACAACTTCTCTAGACTCCTCTTGCTCGACAATGTTGAACACATCTTCACCAAGGGCTGACCCCTTCATCATTGTGGATAACTTGAACTTGATATTCTCTTCTCCAATGTTGAAAGAGAGAATTCCATTTTTACAATCCACCAAGCATCCGGATGTAGCCAAGAAAGGACTCCCTAAGATGATAGGAACCGGATAGTCCGCCGGGATGTCCAAAACAATGAAGTCTATTGGCACATAGAACTTCCCGAGTTGCACCGGTATGTCCTCCAAGATTCCAACCGGGTGAGTGATTAAACGGTCCGCCATGTAAAGAGTCATCTTGACCGGCTTTGGCTCTCCTAGCCCAACCTTGTTGCAAAGTGCAAGCGGGATAATGCTTACACTTGCCCCAAGATCACATAGAGCTTCATACTTCACTTCTCCCACTCCAATTGGCACACAAAAGGATCTTGGATCTCTTAGCTTAGGAGGCATCTCCTCCTTCATAGTTTTAATCAATTCCGAGGACCTCTTTGTCATCCTCACTTCTCCATACTCCTCCAACTTCCTCTTGTTGGAGACAATTTCCTTCAAAAACTTGCCATATGCCGGCATACCTAGAATAGCATCCATGAACGGAATGTTAATATGCAATTTAGACATAAGTTCAAGGAATTTACCGAAATGTTTGTCCAAACAAGCTCTTGCTCGTGATTGTGGGAATGGTAGTGGTGGCTTGTATGGAGGTGGTGCCACATATGTTGGCTCATCTTCCTTGTTCTTTCCTCCTTCTTCTTGCAAGGTCTCTTCCTCTTCCACTACTTACTTCCCTTTGTCATTTCCCTTAGGTAAGGGATCCTTCATGCTCAGCCCACTCCTTGTTGTAATAGCCAACACTTGGCCTCTCGGGTTATCTTCGGTTCATCCGGGAAGCTTTCCTGGATCTCTATGAGCCTCACCCGCCTTTTGGAACACTTGTGCTTCTAGCACCTTATGAGCTTTAGATATTGAAGTCACCGTACTCTCAAGACCACTCAACCTTCCAAGCAATTGCTCAAACATCATCTCGGTTCTATCCTTTGGAGGTTGAGTAAATCTGGTGGAGGCTCTTGTGAAGCGTTAGGTGGTGGAGCTGTGCTTGTGGAAGCGGGAGGGTTCAAGGCTCCATCCGGGTTGGAATAGGAAAGCCCGGGATGGTTGTGGTTAGGCCGGTAATTGTTGAATTGCCGGTTGTTGTTGAAGTTCCTTGGGCCTTGATAGTTGTTGTAGTTTCCCCTTCCCATGTAGTTCACATCTTCCTCCTTGGAAGACAAGTTTGCTTGCAATTGCACTTGAGGGCTTGCTTGATTCTTCAAAGTTGTAGCACACAACTCCCTCAAAGACTTAAGCTCATTGTTGATTGCATCAAGCTTGAAATTAGTCATGGTGACTTCACTCACCTCATATGCTCCCGCTTTCCTCCCATCACTCTTCCTATGGGAGTACTTTTCAATCACCAAAGCTTGTTTCTCTATAAACTCCCAAGCTTCATCCATATTCTTTTCCATGAAAGTCCCACCGGAAAGAGATTGAAGCTTGAATTGGCTATCATCATCAAGTCCCTTGAAGTAGATCTCCAAAAGCTCTATTTTCGGTATACCATGGTGTGGACAAACTAGGAGGAGGTCTTTGAACCTCTCCCAAGACTTGAATAGGCTTTCTCTATCATTCATCACGAAGGCATTGATCTTCCCTCTTAACTCGGTAGTCTTGGAAGGCGGGAAGAACTTTGTCAAGAACTCGGTTGTCATCTCCTCCCAAGTACTTACTCGCCCTAGCGGAATCGATTGATACCAAGCCAAGGCTTTATCCTTAAGAGAGAAGGAAAAAGCCCTAAGCTTATGGTTGTTGTTCTCCAATCTAGGTGGCCTTAGAGTCTCCATCAATATCTCACAGTTCATCAAGTGTTGATGAGGAGACTCTCCTTCCATCCCTCCAAATTGATTATGCCGGATCATTTGTAGAACTTGAGGGCGGAGCTCATAATCATTTGTTACGGGATCTCCTAAGTTCACACCCGGACGGTGTGCTCTTTGAGCCGGATCCATACGTTGCCCTAACGTTTTTGGCTCCTCAATAGCAATGGGCATAACCCGAATATTAACCGCCGGCTGCGGTTGTGGTGGAGGTGGAGGTTGTTGACGATTAAGCTCTATTTGCACAAGAGCTTGCCTAATCTCTTCAATCTCCCTCCTAGTTGCTTCTTGCCTCGCATTGGCAAGTCTCCTCTCATTCTCCAAGGCTTCATCCCTTAGCCTAATTTTCTCTAAAGCCTCATCTAACTCAGCTTGGAGATCTCTTCCGGCCATCTCCTTTCCCTTTCTAATGCTCTTGGATCTAGTTCTAAGGGTTTTCTCCGGTTCGGGATCGAATGGAGATAAATCCTTGCCACAAGATCTTCGCATGCACCTAAAGAGTGAGAGATGTCCTCAAAAGCAAAGACACAAACCAAACGAGATCAAAAGCAACAAGAAAGACCTACACTATAAATAATCACAAACAATGACTCAATCTAGACCTAGTCCCCGGCAACGGTGCCAAAAACTTGTTACGTCTAGGAATTGTATGCGCAAAAGTCTTAAATTTATAACTCGATATATTTTTCCTAACTCCTAGCGAACCCACAATGTATGGGTCATTTTGTAGTGAGGATAGTATTCCGAGGTCGAACACAAAGACTGAGGTGAAATTGAATCAAATAGTGACTAAGGATAGTGTTGATCTAGACTAAGAAGAGAGAAAGAAATAAAGAAGAGAAAATCTCAATGTTTTTGGGTTGGGTTTATAGTGATCAATCAAAGATAACAAATTATGCAAGAATTAAAAAACTACTAAGATAGCAACACAAACAAGAGATAGGCAATCAAGGAGAGAAAAGAGGATACTAGGGGTTAGAAATTCCGGTTATGGCAATGGACTCAAGCTATCTAGTCATTCTTTGGACTAATTATAGTATGTTGGAAGTGGGTGTTTCTAAATCGGGATCAATCACCGGGTAGGTCTCATGGTCCACTAGTCCGTTCCTAAGGTCTCATCACCGGATAAGTCTCAAAGAGCCTAAGGATAGGAATTCTACACAAACCGAATTGTCATCTAGGGATCTAACCTCTCCTTACCGGGTAAGTCTCGGGAAGGCAAGTCCTAAACATCAATCCTAGCACACTCAGTCCAATAGCGGTTTGTGAGGCTCACTACTACCTAGAGTTCATCATCCTCGGTATCTAAGAGCGGAAATCACCAGGTAGGTCTCTTTCCTCACTTAGTTTGCTAACACTAGGTCACCCTAGGATAGATCTAGCTCAACAAACACTAGGATCTCAACAACCTAACACTCAGATTTATCAATACAAGCAAGTTAGACGAAATCACGGGCAGTTCATCAAGAACCACGGCAGTGGAACCTACTAGAACAGGCCGTGATTTATAATAGAGGTTAGGTTAGAGCAAACAAATCATCCAAAGGTACGTTTGAGTCTATCCTATCATAGTCCAAGCCATAACCATCATCTCCTTACCCAAGAATCACATCTATTTAGCCAACAACATGCATCATAACAATCAAACTCAACAAGCATACAATCAAGGTGTCCATATCAAGAAGAAGAAATGAAAGAGAGATGAAACAAGTAGAATAAAAAAACCAAGCTGAATCAAAGTCAAGAAACAAAGACTTACAATCCTTTAAAAGAAGGTTCGAATCGTTTCTTACAAACCCTTGCAAATGTTTCCAACAATGTTCACTCAAAAATCCCTCTAAAAAACTATGAAAACTAATGCACTAGTGTGCTTCTTCTTCTTCTCCAAATGAGAGTGTTTTTTTTTCCTCCAAGAGTAGCTCCAATCACAATGAGAGAGTATGGGAGAGAGTGTGAGTGTGTGGAGAGGTCCCCTTTCAAATCCAGCCTGCAGGAGTACTTGTAGCCTTCACCATTTGCAAGAGTCGGTTGTTAAGATCGTGGGACAGCTGTCTGGAGGGAATCACGGCCCATTCCACGGCCGTGGAAGTACCAGTAGACCGTTGTTTTAGTGCTTCAGTCCTCTTTTGATCGTTGAGCCATGATTTGATGCAAGGCATGCACCAACATGGTCCCAGGTGTTCTTCCTTTCTCCTAACTTGCTTCCCAATGAGCCCGGAGGCGTGTCATCACGAGAACGATCCTCGAATGTATCGATTAAGCTACGAAAGCTCCCAAAATACCTACAAAACATACAAAAGTCCGTGTAGACGTCTATCTCGATAAAATACATGAATTAAGTGCAAATCCTCACGAACTAGTGCAAACCATGCATGAATGAGCGGGAAAAATATCTAAATGAGTGCCTAAACTATCGTCATAAATCGTGTTATCACGGTGCACTTAGATTCTGCAAAGTGTGCCTCAAATATTTCTCAAAAATTGGCAATAGTAACAAAAATCAAGTGAAATATCGGACGATTTTTCGGAAGAACATGTTGATTTTCTTTGATAAAATCGACTCTCAGATTCGCCGTCAAAGAACTTTCTTTCATTTACTTTTTTTTGTATTCGCGAGGTTTCAAGGTCAACAGCCGCCTTGTGTTTGATTGATAGCGTTTCTCCTTAACAAAACTTACACAAATCAATGCACTATAAACTCAAATAATCTCGTAAAGATGGCGAACAAGAAAAGACTCGAATTTTAAAGACTCAAAAGAAATAATCAAACCTTTTTGTGAACACTTGGACTTCAATCACTTAGCACTGGTACCACTTTGATACGAGGATAAGCCACAGTTCCCGATCAAGATTGAAAGTCCTTAACTGGTATAAAAATCGGGTCCTTCTATAGAGAAAATCGGCCGATTTTCCTCATGAACAGCTCGATTTTTTCGACAAACTTAGAATACATTAGTGAATGATATGGAAAGATAAGAAAATGATAATGGAATGATTAATGATAGAAATATAGGAAGATATGAACCAAGATAGTTCTGTAAAAGAACCTTGACCAATAATGTGTCAAAACCCTTAAACGAGAAGATTACCTTAACCCGCACTTCTTTATACTTACAGAAGTCGTCTAATTAAGACAAGCACAAGGAGGAAATAGTATTTACCAGGAGCACCAACCTTCAAATGAGATTAATAGACACAAGCACAATCTAGCAAGGACTTCACAAACAATTCAATCAAACGCTCTCTTTATTTATTGAACGATTAAATGAATAAAGCACAAACTTCGTAAGTGAAGTTGAAAGTCTCACAATTTGTGGAAATATATCAAATCTAATGTACTCAACAATATCCCCCATTAAGACTATTTATAAGGGAGATTAATCCTACAATAACCAGGAAAAAAAATATTAAAGATAATCTTGCAAAGATATCTTTATATATACAAAATATAAAATCTAATAAGATAGAATCTAATAATCCCTTAAAATAAACAGAGATTTTTAAGGGATTAAAACAAGATATAATGGCCAAAAGATAGAAGATCGTGGCCAAATCTTTCGCAAGTTCGTTCCAGTGAAGGAAATCGGCAACATAAAATCGACCGAGCTTTCCTACAGAAAAATCGGTCGATTTTTCTTCTCTGAGACTCTTCCTTGCTCTTATCCTTCTTCCTTGCTTGGTGTTTCTTCTTGTTCGTGGCTTGTCACTTCTATAATAGTCAGTAAGGCCACCAAGGAACTCTTGAGAGTGAGGAGAGTTTCTTTGAGAGTACAAGTCATGAGTATGTTTATAACTTCGTCTTGAATTGCCTTCACTCTTGACTTTGTGATTACTCCATCCATTGACTCCGAAGAAGGTGAAGGTGTTGTTGGTTTATCCTTCAATGCCTTAGCCTTTGAGCGTGTAACTCGTCCTGGTGTTGAAGATGGTCCCACATCATGAACTCTACATCGACTGCTGGAAATCAAAGCGTCCCGGCGTTTGACTACGCCCGAATCTAGAAGCTCCAGGTCCAATGTTGGTTGGTCCAATCCCTTGTCTCTTCTCAAGACCTCCTGCATGAAAAGCTCTCTTGGGACCCGGTCGATCCCTCTCATAAGCTAATGTTCTATCCTGATAATCCGTCAAGGAGTCACAAAAATAACAGCAAGATAAGAACGTGTAGACTCTCTCAGCCTCCAAGAGAACAAATACACATGTTGGTCTTCTGGTGGTGAGGAGGTGTAGTAGTGATAACTCCTCCTAAAACTTGATGATAGTCTCAGAAATATGAGTGTATGTTCGCTCCAAAAGGTGTGTACAAGCTTTAAATTTATAACCGAGGAAATATGCTTAAACAAGGATGTGAACCCGTAGTGTACGGGTCAATTGTAATAAAAGCAATAAAATCCAGGGGTCGAACACAGGGACTTAGGCGAAACCAAGCGCAATTTCGGTTGTCAAATAATGCAAGTAACAAAAGCAATTAAGGCAATCAAAGATGATATAAGTCAATTAAGGGGAAATGCGGATTCTAGAGATTAAGACATCCAGTTGTGGTTCAAACTCAAGATCTAAGGATATAGAGGACAAAGCTAAGAGTTTTGCAAGGGAAGGTGTTTCTAAGATGGGAATAGATCACCGGGTAAGTCTCACTACTCACTATCCCAAACCATAATTCCTATTACCGGGTAAGTCGCAAGGAACAAAGGTAAAGAACTAAAACCTCAAACTAACACACCAACCAAGTGGATCGAATCAACCTTTACCGGGTAAGTATCAGGCTAACTCTCAAGATTGGAATGGAAGCACACTCAAACCCCAATAAAGGATAAACCTTTATTACCTATCGCTTATGATCTTAGGTAAACAAGCAAAGGAATCGCCGGGTAAGTCTCATCCTAGGCTTGCATTGAACCAGGAAAGGTGTAATAAGAATGGGATTTGGCAAACTGGATCTTAACTTAAATTAGGATCAGGAAAACGTTCACCTCGATCAGATAGAATCCACCCCGGCCGAGGTGTTCATCGACTGAGCGAGATGTTCGTCGGTTAAGATAAAGACTCAAGCTTTCAGGGTCCGGCTGGGATCATGATCATTCTATCATCGTCTTTCCCACAACCTTCAGTCAATCACCCTAGAATCGCAAAAGAAACTTAGCCAACAATCATCATGATGACAATAATAAACTTTATAAGGGAAGAATCAATTATCAAACAAGAAGACTTAAATGAAAATACTTCAATAACTGAATTCAATATGTGACAAATCAGTGTTTCCAAGTCACAAATCAACAAGAACAACCAACCAAAAGTAACAAAGAGTAGCCTAGAGAAATCTCACAAAACTCCTTCAAAGGCTATCTTCAACAAGGAGTAATTCCTTCTTCCTTCAACTCCAAAGGGAAATCTTCTGCAATCGCAGGACTTTGATGCAACGGTTGTCTCAGCACTTTTAAGCATGGATTGAATTTGTGGAAAACTGAACCTTTTATATAGGAAAATTATCTTCCAAAGACAAAATATCTAAGAAAGATATTTTTCTATAAAATATATCCAAATAAATCAGCTAAATATCTTTTCTTCCTTCCAGAAATCCAGCCTAAAAATATAAGATCTTCTTTCCATAATTAAAAGATCACAACCATAAAATATATCTCCTCGCTAGCGACAGGGTGTTCGCATCGGTCGCGACGCTCCTCAAAATCACCTCGGTCGAGGTGATACTGTAGCTGACCGAGGTAACTCTCTAACTGAGGGTGAAATCTCTCAAACTGGTCCAAAGTGACTCTTTAATCCATTTCGATGTCTCCTGAGTTCTTCCTTAAGCTCTAGAATGTAGCTCCAATGACTCCTTGGCTCCTTTAGTTCCATTTTAGTCCAAAATGTGCCGTTTTACCTATGATTACAACGAAACTAGGTGTCGACCTCGATTCCCGCAAAGGTAGATGAAATGGCAATATAATCCCAGATTGTATGCTCATACATGCAGATTTATGAAGATAAAACGTCTAAACTGGTCTCAAAACATAGACTATAATACATGCTATCAAAATACCCCATAATTGTCCCTTGCTTGTCCCCAAGCAAGTTCCGCATATTAAATAGAGGATAGGATGGATTATAAGTCAAAAAGATCAGGGAAAAATCATTCAAAAAAACCTTTTGATGGTGTGCTTCCTTCTTAGATCACTCTAAGAGAATGCTTCAAGGCAAATAAAATCAAACATGGTTAAAACATTTCATGAATATAAGAAAGTTTTTCATCTTTGCATAAAATCATAGAATGCATAATAATTCATGTTTATCGAAATCAATCATGTATAATCTAGTTTAAACCACTAAGTCAATCAACAAGCTCGAGGTCTCAAGGGCTTTCCAAAGAAAGGTCAAGAAACGTGTAGGGTAAGGATGTATAGAAGGTAATGTGGTACTAGAATCCGGGAATAGGATCTTACTTCACTTTCACTTTTACTTCAACATCCCCCACCAATAAGCTTTGCTTATTTCACACTTTTCTCTCTTTTTTTTTTACTTTACTTTTTGGGATGCATGGATAGAGGTTCACAATAACCGAAGCCTGGGAGATTAGCAATCATCAATTTCTTGAGATGCATCAAACCCTTGATGCACATACCATGACCCGTTAGGAATATCGCTCAATTCGACTTTGGCAAGACACAAACACCCGGCTATGTGAATGGTGCCGAGTTACTCATCATCATGATTGACTTCCCCAAACCTATTATTACTTTCTAACACTTTCACTACCAGCCAACTTCTCAACTTTTACTTCACTTACTTTCATCACTTGCTTCCAAATTCCCGGATAGGTAAAGGGAGGCAAAAATGTACCATGAGGGGTTAAGCATGATCAAGAAGAAGAAGAGAAGAGAATGAATTGCCTTGGTCTTTCTAGGAAGAAAGTGAGAGAACTCATCATGTGGTGTCAACCTTCAAATTCAACATAATTTTGATAAAGACAAAGAATTAAACATGCTAGCATTTTAAAACAAAGCAAATAGCAACTTAAACATATCATAAAACCTTTTAAGCATGTAAAAATTTTAAATTCAGTCTGCTATCTTTATTCTTCACTTAGATCATATCCAGAGAAGAAACACAAAATCGTTTTTGAAAATTATCAGTTGGAAACCCTACCTTGGTCGAGGTGTTCTAAGGCAACCGAGGTGGTCAACCTCGTTTGACCAGAATCATCCCGGTCGAGGTCAAAAAAATTTTTTTAATTAAACCAGTTTTTGACTTTTTTCTCAAACAAAAATATGTATGCATGCATGCATGTAATCTCAGATAATCATATGAAGCATAACTAAGATCATGAATATCCAAATAGAGTCAAACAATCATACACACGTAGTCAAATAAGTACATCCGAATACCCCATACTTGGGGCACATTGTCCCAATGGGTCAAATATAAGTCATAAGAACAGAAGTACTCACCAGACATAAGTTGAGCTGCATAATAAATAAAGAAAAGAAATCCCTGCAAGCTCTAGTCCTGGTCTGCTGGTGGTGGTGGATGTGGTACGAAGAGATGTTGGGATGGATCAAAAGGATAGCCCATCGTGTGCTAGAACTGGATCTCCATCATCCTCCGCTAGTAATGCTGGCTCTCCCTCAGCTCCATCATCTTTATAGATAAGAGGGCGTAAGAGTCGATCTTCTGGTTTGTCAGATCGTCAATCCGTCGATGAGCTACTAGGTCCCTTTGCCTGCGAGGCCTGCGCTTAGCTGGTCGAGATGGTGTTGCTGCCTTCTCCTCTATCGCCTCCTCGTCGAGGTCGACAACTGGCATGCTAGGACCGGCAGTAACAGTACATGTCTCCATAGCAGCTCCATCAAACTCCTCCTCATCAGTTGCAGCATCAGCGTCTCGGGCTTCCTAAATGTAAGGCATCCAAGAAGAAGACCAATACTATGGATCAAAGATTGTGAACTGATCTGACCATGGTATACCCTGAGGTGCAGTCTGCTCCCAAGGCATGGTCACGTACGGTGTAGTAAGTCCACGAGGAACCAGAATTCTCCTCGTGATCATCTCCTGTAATCCTAGCGGCTTCGAAGCCACTACAACCGTGCAAGCGCTCAAGTCCAAGCCTATGTAACTCGCTATGTGAGTCACAAGGCCACCACAGCAGATATCTCCCTTTGCCTTCGCCTTGATCCTGTGCAGATTCTCATCCAACATACCCCCAAAGTCAGGTACTCCACCAGTAACCATACAGAACAGACTCAGCAACTCCCCCTGTCTAACCTTCTGGGGCGTCTCAGTACGCGCCAGAAGGGTCTCACTAAATATCCGGTGGGCTAACCTAAAAGCTAGGTGGAAGATAATCCTCTCCCTGGAGTCTCCAAGTCTCCACCTGTCAACATGCTCCACTACGTGAGCTATCTGTCCCCAAAACTGTTGAGCTACGGCTCGAGAAGGAAAGTTAGGAACCGTCGGAGTCGGGAAGCAAAAAAAGTCTCTGAAATGGTCCAGAGGTATGTTGAAGTTCCGGTTCATCAACCGGAACTTTATGCTCCTCGTCTCTGGAACGTGAGTCATAGAACTCACGAACTCTAGAGTCGGATCAAGGTAAGCCGGTGTCCGGATCTCCATGAACTGCTCTAGTCCAACCATGGAGATTATCCTCCTCAGATCCTCCGTCACATGGAGGCAGTCGAATGCAGAAACATCTAAAAAATGCGGGGCAATGACAAGACGCCCGCAGATACGGTCATAGTTTGTCTGGTGACGCTCGTGGATCACCGGAATAGATGGTCTGGAAGTGGAAGAAGTTGAGGAACCATCCCTCAGAACTAACTGGCGATATGATCTAGAACTCATCTTTCTCTCTCTGACATATCACCTCGGTCGGACTGACAACTTCAAAAACACCTCGGCCGAGGCGCAGGTCGACTGGACCGAGGTAAGTCGTTGTTTGATTTCAACTCTCAGATTTCCAGTTCTTTTCCCCCAATTTCACTACCAGTTGTTCCTAAGGGGCACTTAAGCCTTTTTCAACAAAAATTATTGGCAACCAAAGCGAATTTCTTTCAAAATCAGTAAAAGACGAGAAGTTAGAGTTTTCGATTTTGTTACCCCAGATTTGGTCGATTCGAGGCGTTTTCATTGCGGTTTCTTGCTTGTAAACTGTTCCTCTACTCTTTCATCGCAAGATCGGATTAAGACTCGTAGAAAACGATTGAGAAACGAAGAAAACGAGGTGGAAGGTCGCCGCGGTCAAGGGGAGAAATGGGAGGGAAGAGGAGAAATTGTTTCTCCTTTTATACCCTTCACCGATTCTGCTGTCACCTCGGTTGAGGTGGTTCCGACTAGACCGAGGTGGCCTAACCGAGGTGAGTCTCTGTAAGCCCTAGTCGCCTCGGTTGCCTCAAGAACATCTCGGTCGAGGCACTGTGACTGCAACCGAGATGTGTCTTCTTTGATCTTCGTCTTTTCAATTTCTCGAACTTCTATCCTTCCAGTGTAGCTCCTCAGTTGTGATCCTTCCTTTTGGAATACCTGGTTGTTGTTCTAGAAAGTAAAAATAAAACAAAGCAACTATCTAAAACTAAACTAATAAGGGGAAAGAAAGCAATACCTTGAGTTGTCTCCCAAGAAGCGCTGGGTTTAAGGTCGCTAGCTAGACCATATGTCATCCCTAAACATGCTGGAAGGTGTCCTCACCCCATACTTCACCTTCATCGTGGGGTGAGGTGAAGAAATCTATAAAACGTGCCAGCAAATGCAAGTGCTCATCGGGGAATGAATCGTCAATGGGCAGGTCGTCCTTCTCGCGCAAGGGGGAAGGTAACCGGCTGAGGTGATCCACAACAGAATTTTCAGATTCCTTCTTATCGCGAATCTCTAGGTCAAACTCTTGAAGCAAGAGAATCCAACGAATAATACGCGGCTTTGCATCCTTCTTAGCAAGCAAGTAACGAATAGCTGCATGGTCAGTGTAAACAATAACTTTCGCTCCCACTAAGTAAGAGCAAAACTTCTCAAAAGCGTAAACAACCGCCAAAAGCTCCTTTTCGGTGGTGGCATAGTTTTGTTGAGCCGTGTCTAGCGCCTTGCTAGCATAGTAAATGGCGTTGGTCCGGCCATTCTTCTTTTGCCCTAACACCGCTCCTACGGCCACATCACTCGCATCACAATAACTTCAAAGGGCAAGGTCCAATCGGGAGCTTGAATGATGGGAGCGGAAATCAACGCTTCCTTTATCCGGTAAAAAGCATCAAGGCATTCCTGCAAAAACTCAAAAACTGCATCCTTATTCAAAAGATTAGTGAGCAGTTTAGAGATTTTTGAGAAATCCTTGATGAACCTCCTGTAGAAACCTGCATGCCCGAGAAAACTCTGCACACCCTTAACAAAACAAGGGGGTGGAAGTTTCTCAATAGTCTCGATCTTAGCTCGATCGACCTCAATACCTCGATTAGAAATGAGGTGTCCTAACACAATCCCTTCATTGACCATAAAGTGACACTTCTCCCGATTCAGAACAAGGTTAGTGTCTTCACAACGTTGAAGTACAAGGGAAAGGTTATATAAGCAATCATCAAAAGAGGAACCATATACCGAAAAATCATCCAAAAATACGTCCATGATCTCCTCTATATACTCGGAAAAGATAGCCATCATGCAACGCTGGAAGGTAGCGGGTGCATTACATAATCCAAATGGCATCCTCCTATAAGTGAATGTCCCCCATGGACAAGTGAAAGTTGTCTTCTCTTGATCATCCGGATGGATAGGAATCTAAAAGAAGCCACTATAACCATCTAAATAGCAAAAATGTGAATGATGGGTTAACCGTTCGAGCATTTGATCGATGAAGGGAAGTGGAAAATGGTCCTTCCGAGTGGCCACGTTCAGCTTCCTGTAATCTGTTCGCTCAAAAGGGTGTGCGTCAAAGTCTTAAATTTATATCTAGAACTCAAAAGCAAAACGAACCCGCAGTGTACGGATCAGCTGTAGAAAGGTAAGAATTCCAGAGTCAAACTCAGGGATTTGGTGAGAAAAATTATGATTTCAATTATCTAGCGAAAGTATAAAAACTTTTGTGATTTGATAAAGAGAGAAATGATTCCAAGGATTCAAGTATCCGATTTAGGCTTTCGATTCAAGACACTTCTATAGATATAGGACAGAATTTATATTGCCAAGTTTAAATGTTCAAAGGTAGGATTCGTACGATGAAGTTCCGAAACCTATATGACTAATCTATAGGTTCTCTCTATAAGGGTTGTTGAGGCTGCAATATAGAAAGATCTAAAGACAAGAATTATGTTCAAACTAACTATCTAAAACTCTAGGATATGACTCTCCGAAGTAAAGATGAGAAAGCACACTTAGAATCTTAATAAAGGATGTTGAGTCTCTTTATTACCCAAATCTTATAACCTTAATCTATTAAATGTAGAATCAAGTTTGAAGTCTCTTCATGCACTCTATTAGAGGTTAATAAGGTTGACCAATATTGGGATTTAGGCAAGGATTAGTTATGATTAAAGATTAATTCAATTAAGGTTCGTCAGAAGAGAAAATCGTGCTGTTCATACGAAAAATCGGCCGATTTTTCTCAAGAACAGTCCGATTTTCCTGTTTGTCGCAAAACTAAAACCTAAATTCTCAGGGTCCTAATGTTTAAATGAGTTCAATCTATCATCATCTAAGCCTTAATCATCAACTATTGTCCCCAGAATCACAAGGTTTTTATCCAACCATTTTCAAAATCGAATCAAATTAATTATTGAAGAAGATATCGCAAAGAAACCAAATCTTGAACGAAAAATTCTATAACTTTCAAATCTGTAAAATAATCGTCAAATCTGTTCAATGTATCTCTCAACAACTCAAATTCGTGTTCACAAACCACAAACAAGACAATGGAACAAAGAAATCTCACAATCAAAGATCAAGAATGATTTTCCGGCAAAAGCTCTTCAATCTCTCTCCAAGAATCGTTGATTTCTCTAAAACGTGTAAAGATTATCTGATGTGACCTCCTCTAACGTCGGGGATCCAAATCCTGGGGCTGTCACCGTCCTTCTAAATCTTCCTTTGGAGAATTTGACTCCCTCTAGTCTCCTTTGGAGAAATTGACTCCCTCTAGTCTCCCTTTGGAGAAATTGACTCCCTCTAGTCTCCCTTTGGAGAAATTGACTCCCCTTCAATGTTGAAGGCTCTCCAATATATGTAGCGGTCTATCTAGGGTTTAAAGATAAAACCCTAAATATTTGGGCTGAAAAGAAGTCGAATCCGCTGGTATCAGAAAATACTCTGGCGCGTCAGACGGTATCAGAGAATACTTTGGGTCGCGTCCGACGGTATCAGAAAATACTTTGGGCCGCGTCCGACGGTATCAGAAAATACTTTGGGCCGCGTCAGATGGTATCAGAAGATACTTTGGGCCGCGTCAGATGGTATCAGAAGATACTTTGGGCGTCCTAACTTCCTTATATTGCTCCTTTTTGTCCCGCTTCAAGGCTTAATCATTAAATATGCTATTTCGCTCCATAATTCGCCAAATTACCTACAAATGCAATAAAACTCTATGTAGACATCTATTCTTGCAAAGTAGGTGAATATAACCAAAAATGCCTTGAAAGTATGTCTATGCATGCAAAATAAAGGAAAAATCTATATAAATACATGCCTAAAAATAGGTCATAATTCATGTCATCATAATCGATGCACACCCTCCAGCCCGTGACGGTTCTAGTTGGTATCAACTCGTTATTCTTATTTGTCACAACGGTCATCCCTCCTTTCTTTGGAACTTCATGCACTGGGCTCACCCACTTGCTATCCGAGATAGGAAATATGATACCTGCATCCAACAACTTAAGAATCTCTTTCTTCACAACCTCTTTCATGATCGGATTTAACCGTCTTTGAGGTTCCCGTGAAGTCTTATGATCATCTTCCATTAGAATTCTATGCATGGAAAAGGAAGGCTTGATACCAATAAGGTCATCAATAGTATATCCTATAGCCTTTTGATGTTTTCTCAGCACATACATTAGTTTAGACAATTCAGTTTCGGAAAGGGAATTACTTACAATAATGGGATACGTAGAATCCGGCCAAAGGAAAACATAGCGCAAGTGGCTTGGGAGCGGTTTAAGCTCCACAACTGGGGGTGCTTTTTGAGGGAGATCCTTGCTTCCTCCTTCCAGTGAAGTTGTCTTAGATTGAAGAATTGGACTTTTAGAAATCTCAGTTGGCAACATCTCGTTTGCCGTCTCGGTCAGTGTCCAAGGTGGGTGACCGAGGTGTTCTTCAGATATGAACACCTCGCTTGATCCAGAAAGTGCCTCGGTTGAGGTACTGCAACTGGAACCGAGATCAGGATCTCTCTTCTTCATCTGAATTAGAGTTTCAATCTTAGCTCACGTTGGCTCCAAGATCACACAAGGCTTCATAAGTTACATTCCCAACTTGAATGGGAATGCAAAATGAACCGGGATCCCTTAGTTTGGGTGGCATCTTCTCCTTCATGATTTGAATGAGCTCCGAGGATTTAGATGTCATCCTTAGTTCTCCATAGTCTTCCAGTTTCCTCTTCCTTGAAAGGATCTCTTTCAAGAACTTCCCATAGGCAGGAATTCCTAGAATAGCATCAAGGAAAGGGATGTTAATGTAAAGCTTATTCATTAATTTCAGGAACTTACCGAAATACTTGTCTAGATGTGCTCTGGCCCTTGACTGGGGAATGGAAGTGGTGGTTTATAAGCAGGAGGTGGAACATAAACTTCAGATTTCCCCTCCGCTTTTTGAGGCTCCACCTCCGTTGGTACCTCGGTCGAAGTGTTCTTCGACTGTACCTGAACCGAGGTGTTCTTTGACTGATCTGGCATCGACTGAGGCGCTGGATCTGCAGTCTTCAGTCCACTTCTCGTCGTTATTGCCATGATTTGTCCCTTACGGTTGCTCTCTGTTCTTGCTAGGAGCTTCCCTGGATTGGCGCTTCAATCGCCTTACTGTAGAATTATTGTTCTAAGGATTTTTGTGCCTTCGAAAATGAACTCATGGACGTCTCCATAGCCTTGAGTTTGACCAAAATTTCATCCAACACTGCATCCTTCTTCGCTAGCTGGGACGAACTTGGTCCAGGCTCCTGGCTTTTAAATGGAGTGGAAGAAGAAGAGGAGGGGTTATAAGTGTTATGAGAATGAGAGTTACTGGGAACTTGTTGATTAGACCTCCAATTGTTGTTGCTTCTATTGTTGTTGTTTCTATTGTTGGAGTTTCTATTATTATTGTTGTTCCGCGGTCCTTGATAGTTGTTTCTTCCTTGGTATCCTCCATCTTGCTTCTTCGTTTGAGCTACTAAAAGCTCCTTTAATTTCTTGACTTCGTTGCTAAGCGAAGTGAGTTGAGCTCCACTTGATGAAGTGTCTTGGAAGCTAACTCTCTTTACTCCATTATCGGTTCCTTGGTGGGAGTATTTCTCCATGTGCAAAGCTTGTTTTTTAATGAACTCCCAAGCTTCGTCTATTGGCATGTCCATGAATGTGCCGGCGGAGAGTAGCTGGAGATTGTATTGAGCATCTCCACTAAGTCCCTTGAAGTAGATCTCAAGCACCTTGATCTTCGGAATCCCATGATGTGGGCAATCCAACAAAAGATCATTGAATCTCTCCCATGACTTGGACAAACCTTTCTTATTGTTCATAATGAAAGCATTAATTCTTCCCCTCAACTCAGCGGTTTTAGATGGGGGAAAGAATTTAGCTAGGAACTCCGTCGTCATCTCTTCCCAAGTGTTGATCTTTCCATCGGGAAGAGATTGGTACCATGCAAGCGCCTTGTCCTTCAAAGAGAAATAGAAAGGACCTAGCTTGTAGTTGTTGTTATCATACCTTGATGGCCTCAAGGTCTCCATCAAAATCTCATAATTTTGCAAATGTTGGCGCGGAGACTCCCTCTCCGAACCTCCAAATTGGCACTGACGGATCATGGTAAGAACTTGCGGTCGAAGTTCATAATTATTCTCAGCTAGATCTCCTAGGTTGACTCCTGGACGCCTCACTTGCTGATTAGGGTCCATCCTCTGTCCTAGGGTTTGTGGAATTCCAGCAATAAGAACATCTCGGATGGGCACCCGAGGTGGTAGATGTACCTCGGCCGGTGCCTCAGGAAATTGGATCCTGCCTCGGTTGAGGATCTGGAACTAGGTCCTGCGTTGGTCGAGGATCTGGATTCGGTCGAGGTGCATATTGGTCTCTTAGAGCTGTCATATCTGCCTCGATCGCTTCCGTTCTTGCACGAGTTTCTTCCTTTTCTCGCCGAAATTCTTCTATACTGAGGCGTAGTTGTTCCAACGCCTCCTTCAATTCGGCCTGAAGATCGCGATCGTCTTGGTTGGCCATCTTCGCTTCCTTCAACCGTCTTTTGTAAGTCTTTTCTAGTTCGGGATCGTAAGGAACGATTTCCTTCCTAGCACGTGTTCTTCGTATAAACCTAAGAAAAAGATCCTGCGAAAGCACTCAAGTAGAGTGGTTAGAAGAAACAAGGGCAATTGCCCCAAAAGGTAACCGTAACCGGCTTGATCTAAACCAAGTCCCCGGCAACGGCGCCAAAAACTTGTTCGCTCCAAAAGGTGTGTGCAATATTTAAATTTATAACCGAAGAAATATGCTTAAACAAGGATGTGAACCCGTAGTGTACGGGTCAATTGTAATAAAAGCAAGAAATTCCAGGGGTCGAACACAGGGACTTAGGCGAAACCAAGCGCAATTTCGGTTGTCAAGTAATGCAAGTAACAAAAGCAATTAAGGCAATCAAAGATGATATAAGTCAATTAAGGGGAAATGCGGATTCTAGAGATTAAGACATCTAGTTGTGGTTCAAACTCAAGATCTAAGTATATAGCGTACAAAGTTGAGATTTTTGCAAAGGAAGGTGTTTCTAAGATGGGAATAGATCACCGGGTAAGTCTCACTACTCACTATCCCAAACCATAATTCCTATTACCGGGTAAGTCGCAAGGAACTAAGGTAAAGAACTAAAACCTCAAACTAACACATCAACCAAGTGGATAGAATCAACCTTTACCGGGTAAGTATTAGGCTAACTCTCAAGATTGGAATGGAAGCACACTCAAACCCCAATAAAGGATAAACCTTTATTACCTATCGCTTATGATTTTAGGTAAACAAGCAAAGGAATCACCGGGTAAGTGTCATCCTAGGCTTACATTGAACCAGGAAAGGTGTAATAAGAATAGGATTTGGCAAACTGGATCTTAACTTAGATTAGGATCAGGAAAACGTTCACATCGGTGAGACAGAATCCACCTCGGCCGAGGTGTTCATCGACTGAGCGAGATGTTCATCGGTTAAGATAAAGACTCGAGCTTTCAGGGTCCGGCTGGGATCAGGATCATTCTATCATCGTCTTTCCCACAATCTTCAGTCAATCACCCTAGAATCACAAAAGAAACTTAGCCAACAATCATCATGATGACAATAATAAACTTTATAAGGGAAGAATCAATTATCAAACAAGAAGATTTAAACGAAAAGACTTCAATAACTGAATTCAATATGTGACAAATCAGTGTTTCCAAGTCACAAATCAACAAGAACAACCAACCAAATGTAACCAAAAGTAGCCTAGAGAAATCTCACAAAACTCCTTCAAAGGCTATCTTCAACAAGGAATAACTAGTGTATTACTCGCATTTTGTACGGATTCAGTTTTAATAAATATTTAATACTTATAAATTTATATGTATATTTTTGTAAAATAAAAATTCGAAAAATTAAATTATAATTAATATTATGATTTTTAATTATCTCTTAAGTATGTATCTCTTATAACTAATTATATTTTTAAATTGATTTGTTAAGATATGTTTGTTGGTAAAAAAAAATTCGTAAAAGTTTAAAAATTATTTTTATAAAAATATTTATTTAAATATTTTTTAAAAATTTAGAAATCATTTTTCAATTTATATTAACATATAGAAATCACTTTCTAAAATAATTTTGTAGGCTTCGAGAAACCTAGCGTTGGCACGTGGCAATAGAGGCTTCTGCTTTAATAGATATATAAGATTCCTTCTTCCTTCAACTCCGAAGGGAAATCTTCTGCAATCGCAGGACTTTGATGCAGCGGTTGTCTCAGAACGTCTAAGCATGGATTGAATTTGTGGAAAATCCAACCGTTTATATATGAAAATTATCTTCCAAAGATAAAATATCTAAGAAAGATATTTTCCTATAAAATATATCCAAATAAATACGCTGAATATCTTTTCTTCCTTCCAGAAATCCACCCTAAAAATATAAGATCTTCTTTCCATAATTAAAAGATCTCAGCCATAAAATATATCTCCTCGCCGGCGACAGGGTGTTCGCCTCGGTCGCGATGCTCCTCAAAATCACCTCGGTCGAGGTGGTATTGTAGCTGACCGAGGTGACTCTCTAACTCAGGGTGAAATCTCTCAAATCTAGTCCAAAGTAAATCTTTAATCCATTTTCATGTCTCCTGAGTTCTTCGTTAAGCTCTAGAATGTAGCTTCAATGACTCATTGGCTCCTTTAGTTCCATTTTAGTCCAAAATGTGCCGTTTTACCTATGATTACAACGAAACTAGGTGTAAACCTCGATTCCCGCAAAGGCAGATGAAATGGCAATATAATCACAAACTGTATGCTCATACATGCAGATTTATGAAGATAAAACGTCTAAACCGGTCTCAAAACATAGACTATAATACATGCTATCAATGTCCTCGAAACCAGCCTCAAGGAAGTTCTACAATCTATCTCTCCTTAGTGCTACAAGGAAATAGCGCTCCCTGATCATACTCCTCATCTAGTCATAAGTCGTGACCTTGATGCGAACTATCCTCCACTAGTAGTGAGCCTGATCTCGCATCAACGTTTGCACTATCTTCACACGTCGACTCTTTGGATAACGAATCGACTCCAAAGCTGAGTCAACGTGACCTAGCCATAATTTCACCTCCAGTCCTACCTATACTGCGAAAGGAGTTATCTTGCACTGGTTGAAAAACTTCAACCAATAATCTGGTATTGGCTCTCTCGCCTCATCCTGAACTTTGACGTCCTCAACAGCTCTTACAGGTGCAGCTACCACCTGTGTTACTCTCTTTGAAACCTCATCTGATCTCGCAGGTACCGGCAGCGCTGGGGCAGGTCCCCCTGTCCTAATGACCTCATTGACCCTTTAGTCATAGTCGCAATAAGCACCTACTCCGATGGACACTCGACCGAACTCGGTCGACTATGCTCTCTATGCGCCGGACCTACATAGCAGGGGTCCTATTACTTGCCTCGAGAACAACACTCTCAATGACTTTTTCACCAAACGCCTCAACGACTAGCGGTTCAGCAATGGGGACTTGTCCCCGACCTCTAGCTAGTGGAGGTCTTCCTACACATCCTCGTCCGCGGACTGTAGGTGGAAGAGGTGGTCGACCCCTTCGTCACCCTACATCAACTTTAGCTCTAATACACGCCATCTACGATAGGAATAAATATAAATAAGACTATGTTATCAAAACTACACTATTGCAAAATCCAAGAAGACACATAATACGCCAACATAATAGAAATAAAAACTAAGCTGCAGAGATCCGCGGAAGTAGTGGTGGTTCCCCGTACATCTATCCCAAACAACCCAAGTTTAAAACAAAAACACTTTGAAAGCATAGACCCCTTGCGGATTCTGTTTCTTTATCTACTCAGCCTTTAGAAGATTATGAGTCCCATTGTTGTAAACCTAGAGCTCTAATACCATATTGTAACACTCCAAATTCTAGGAACTCGGAGCGTTACAGGCTAGGACCTCACAATGGGTCCCGAACCTCAAAGTAATAACAATAACATCGGATCTTGCAACAAGGCACAAATAAATTAAAACCAAAATAGATAAATATATCGAAAGGTATAACAAAGGGCAAGAGAAAGACTCTCAACCGAGTTCACCAACAAACTGGAAAAGACAACAACTGAAATATAAAACATGATCCCGTCCTATAATGTACGGAAACCCCAGCTGACTATTCCGTCCGGATCACTCAGCAGCATCTCTAACCTGCATAGTATTTACAACGTCGTTATAACCGTTAGCTAACATTATAGATATCAGAAAGACAATAAAAGCACAAACACACATATTGATATCAACACTTAGCATGCTCACACACAACCCCATTATTATCTTAATATAAGTTATCCCTTACTAATTCAACTTCTTTTGTGGCACGAGATTCTCCCAAAACTCACCCCCATTACAATTATTGACAGGAATAGATCAGATGCATCTATCCGTTACATGTGGGCCTGGTCGCAAGAGCACCTCTCAGTTTCCAAATTTTGAACTAGACAAGTAGTCACCGCCCGGTTATAACACACTTGGGCCAATTACGGTATAAGGTCGTCCTAGTCTAGTTTTCCATTATAACGATAAGGTAAACAAACACCACCAATACAGTCAAACTAATACACGCTATGCAGATACGTAAGTCCAAGGGACTTAATTGAATCAAAGGTAACTCAAGAATCAACTAAATTGCTCAACTTCCCGTAGGAAAAGATCTATGCTTGCTCAGACGAGGCATCACAAATAAAAAATTATCCGAATGCTAGAAAGTCTACACACTTCTTCTAGTCTCATTGACCTCTACAAGGTCTACAACAACGTGTTAGAAGGTTCCTACTTTTAGTCTCGATAATCTCTAAAAGATAACCAATATGCTAGGAAGTACGATTCCTAGTCTCGAGGTTCATAAGGAATAACGTCAACAACATACGATCAAGGTTCTCTGTTCGCCACTTAGCGTGCATGCAATCAAGCTTTAAATTTATAAAACTAGAATAAAAGCAAGAGAACCCGCAGTGTAAGGATCGGCGTAGTAAAAGGTTAAGCTTTGCAAATATATTGGGAAAACAACAACCCTAAAGATCCAGGTATCTAATTGTGGCAATCGATTCAAGATTGTAACGCCCCGTTTATGGGGAGCGTTTTTGATATTTTTTCCGACGGTTATCAATTTTTTTTTTATAATATCTGAAGGAAGTTTTACTAGTAATTTAAGTCGTAAATTCAATTTTACGAGTATATACTTTTCTTAGTATTTAAATTATTATTAGAATCTCGTAGTTTGTTTACGAGATTTATTCCTACGTCGCAGAGTATGCTTTTGCGGGTTTATATATATACATTTTCCCGTACCTTTTCGGAAAAGTTCGGAAAAATGCTCCGATCCGGAATTCCTGTTTCAATTAGTTTCGATAGAGTTATTTTTTTTTACTTATTCTTTTTTCCTTTCTTTCCCTCCTCTTTATCCTTTGCGTGTTGAGGAGGTGTTGCCCAACTACATCACCCTGTCACGCCTATCTACACCAGTGAGCACCCTCGACCCTTGCTTTCCCCTGTGTAACCCTCTCAGTACAACCGACTCTCACTCTCAACAACACACCCTCTCACACTCAAACTCTCTGCCATCGATTCCGATAGTTAGAAGCGCGAGATCACCGGCCTCTCGGGCCAAACTCTGCTCAAGCCCTAGCCCAACCATGACCGACGACCCCTGCAGCGTTGGAGCCTATCGGAGTCGTGTTTCTGCCCTGCACTCGACCCAGTCCTTACCTTCTACAACAGCCGGAACCACTGGAGCCGGAGTTCATGCCGCCGCCTTCACCCCTGTCGTCGGACGAGCCCTATGCCGACCTTTGTGTTTGCCCAGCTCTTCCTCCCGTACATCCCTTCTTCTCGAGCCTCTGTTGAGTCGCCAGGGAAGAACCGAAGGAAACCTCGCCAGCCTGTGGGAGTCCTGTGCTGCTCCTTGCCTTCGGAGCCCTTGCGCAGCCTTTCCTGCACCAGTGCAACCTCTCCCTCGGCAGCCCTCTCTCCTCCCTTCTGTCGATAGCCACGCCGGAAGCAGCACATGACAACACCGCCGGAGAGGGCCCCTGTCTCGCCTTCGTCGCCCACCAAGAATCGAAGTCACGCTTTGCTAGTTGCCCTTGCGTCACCCTAGCCGAAGCCGATCGAGGACCGCCGCCGCCCCTGTGTGACTCTCTTTCCAGCCTTCCAGCCCTTCCTCTGTTAACGCAAAAAGAAAACCCTTTTTGGGTTAATTGTATCGGCCCCTCTCCCTTTCTATATAATTATATTTTGTACCCAGTATTTTGCATTTACATATTTTACCCACATTTTGGAATTTTGCATTTTCATCCTTTGCTGGAAAAATTACAGATTGTGGCCCTTATTTACATTTTCAAAATATGACCCAAGTTTATGAATTTGTTCATCTTTGCCCTAAAAATGTATTTGTCGATTTTAAACTCGGATTTCAATTACGGGATATTCTTATATTTATATATATACTATAAATATTATACCCTTTGTTGAATTAAAATTGGTTTATGGCTCAAAGTTTCAATCACGGTTTTATGACCAAGTTTCTTGTATTGTACTTTTTCCCCGGAAGGGTAATTATGGGATTTTAACGTTGGATTTTGGAAATGAGTTTTTCCTTAGGATTTTATATATTATATTTCACGATCAAATTTAGCGTATAAGCTAAATTTTTCTAGGTTTGGTGTTAGGTTCGGAAGCATCCCGATAAAGGCCTAACGAGTCCAAAGTCGACATCCATTGACCGACTTCCGTCTTTTGACGTCGTGTGAGTATCCTTTCCCGCGATCTAGTAATGTTTAGTATTAGTATCATGCTAAGTTGGATATAGCATAACTTAGAGTGAATGCCAAGTAGTGTTTGGACCTTAGGTGAGTTTTGAGGATTTATGATTATTGTAAGCGTTGAGTGTTTGGTTGATCTTGTGATATTATGAAGATTGAGATTATGGTGATATGATCTTGTTGAGATTGTGGAGACTAGGACGAGAGTATCCTAGCATGTGTTGTGATAGTTATGACCTTGTGAGATCGTGAGGATTAGGAGTTTGTTATTCTAGCATGTGAGAGAGATGTTGATTGTGTGCCTTGTTTTGACCAGGCGTTGAGTGCCTTCCTACGGGAAGTTGAGAGCGGTGTTTAGCGGGTTTAGCTTTGGGACAGGTAAGTCTCCGGATTTACTTAGCTCGTATTCTCTGTATTAGTTTCAATGCGTGTTTGGTGGTGTGTGTTTATTATTTATGTGTGTGTTTATTTCTTATGTTATAACATCTAAACCGGTAATAGGACCACCGACTTTATATGTTTATATTTGGCCCAAGTGTATGATAACGGGCGGTGACCGCTTGTCCAGTCCAAAATGGGGATGACTGGGAGGTGCCTTGCGACCAGCCCATCGGGTGATGCTGATCCGCATCAAGTACAAACTCGTATGGTGAAAGGGGACAAGGGCGAGATCTTTAAGATTCTCGTGTCACAAAAGAAGTTGAATTAGAACGGGATATGACCTAATAATAAAAAGATAATAAACCGGATTGTGTGTTTTGGAACATGTTGTGTGTTTATGATGCCTTATGTGTGTGTGTGTGCCAATACCATGATTCTAATGCCTTGAATGCTAGCTAACGGTTTTATACCGATATTGTTGTAGTTACCATGCAGGTTAGGGACACGGCCGAGAGATCCGGAAGAGTGGGCAGCCGGGGTCCGTACATTGTAGGATGGGTTTGTGGGTGGAGTCTTGTAGATATAATTATGTATTGTATGTTTTCGACGTTTGGTCATTTGAGTTGTTGACTCGGCTGTAGTCTTTTGTTTATACGGTTTCGGGTTTCATTGCATTGCATAAAAATGTATTTAGTTTTGGCCTTTATTTGTGTCTTGTTGAAAGATCCGGTGAAATTGTTGTCAGGCTAAGGGTCGGGACCCATTGTGAGGTCTCCGCCCATAGCATCCCGAGTCCCGCGGATTCGGGGTGTTACAAAAAGTGGTATCAGAGCCCTAGGTTGACAACAATGGCACTCGCAATCTTCTAAAGGCCGAATAAGGAATAAACAGAACCCCGCGGGTTCTGAGTTTTCGTTTTCAAAATCACATGCATGAGTCGGGGTAGAATGTACGGACCACCACTCCTTCCGCAGATCTCGGCAGCTTAGCTTATTAGATTTTGATATGTATATATATAGATATGGATATGAGGTTGGTAGTTGTGCATGATAGAATTGATGTGTATCTTTGTGATTGTATGTTGCATGATGAACTGGATATATGTGTATAGTTATATATGTGGACGGTTATATGTTTTGGGACCTTATATTGTTGATGGAATGCTAAATGTGTTATGTTGGTAGTGATATGGACTTAGGACTTATATAGTTATGTATAAGTATTCTTATTATATATAGTAGCATATGAAGTTATGGGACCTTTTAGCTAAGATGATAGTATGATATCATCATCCTTGGACGATGTCGTTTGACTTAGGACAGTGTGCATACGAGGACGAATATGCCAAAGTATCGAGTTCAGAGCTACGTTTGGGAAAACACCTTGATGTTCTTGTACTCCTTTAACAAGATGTCGAAGAGGAGTAAAGATATGTAAACAAAGGGCAACCAAGTAAAAGAAAACTCGAGATGACTTAAGGGGGATCAAGATGGGAGCAATACTAGAAAAATGAGCAACATTAAAGTGTAGAAGCGGATCTAAAGAGGCCATGATCGAACGACGACGAGACCAAGGGAGAGAACAAACTTAAGTTCTTCGAGAAGAAGCGTGGACAACTAAAGATGTAAATCGAGGAGGAGATGAGTACGTTCTAGCAAGGTTAAGGTGGTGTTCCATTAAGATGCAAAGCTTTCCTTAGACGTTTCTAAGCATTGGGGTTAAGACGAGAGAAGTGAATGAAACATGTGGGAAGGGTTTAAAATACCGTAAGTTAAACTTGCGAGGTACCAAGAAGCGAAGAGTCAAAAATACGAGGGTTACGAGGAGGATCACATGGTGAAAGTTCACATAGTAGAATTACCTGGTGGAGTTAATAATTATCCGTCATTGAGATGAGACTAAGCAACGCTAAGAAGGAGGAAGGGTGTGTGGATGATGATCTTCAAAAGATGAAGATAAAACAAGGAGTTTTAATTGAAAGACTCAACTTACCAACCAAGAGAAGAGAGAGTAGTTACTAACGATAGAGATGTGGGAAAGATGCACTTACAAGATATTATGAAGAACGGTTAAGCCTATGAATTTATGACACGAAAAAGTTGAGGAAGGTATAGTTATCTTACAGAAGCAGAAGGAAGAGGGGAGTGTAGTAGGAGCTAACGAAGATCGAAGTAGAGTAAAAAGAGGTAGTGAAGTTTAAGGCAAAATTCCCTGAGAGGGTAGACTTCAGGAGTATGGTAACATGGAGGTAAGAAGAATGGTGAGCCTTTGAACTTGGAGAAGGTCAGCTATAAGCTAACCGGTGATAGTCGAGAACGTGCATGTGTTGATTTTCTATTGTCTAGATGAGAAAAGTAACCAAGAGCATGGATTATAAAGGAACGGTAACTAGAACGTGGAATATTTGTGGTGGTTGAATGTCGGCAATAAGAGGCATATCAAGGGTAGCGCAAATAGCTTAATCAAGTGACATTTTATCGATTCCAACAAGTGATGGTAACGTACCTCGTGGGAAGGGATTGTAACGATTTGGTGTGACCTTCTTAGGTCATGGGGTTGTCATATGGAGGAACGACACGGATCAGGGTGAAGGAAACTGGAAGGACAAAGAGAAAGGTGAAGTCTTTTATGGTTATTGTGCGTAAAGGGGGGAAATATAAGGGGAGGTATGATATGTTTGT